>JANBXA010000606.1:1205000-3930000 GCA_030556225.1 Cricetiscus sungorus | reverse complement strand
GCACAGGTGTGGGAGGGGTGTGTGGGGGTGGAGTGGGGAGCACAGGTGTGGGAGGGGTGTGTGGGGGTGGAGTGGGGAGCACAGGTGTGGGAGGGGTGTGTGGGGGTGGAGTGGGGAGCACAGGTGTGGGAGGAGTGTGGGAGTGGAGTGGGGAGCACAGGTGTGAGAGGAGTGTGGGGAGGGTGGAGTGGGGAGCACAGGTGTGGGAGGGGTATGTGGGGGGGTGGAGTGGGGGAGCACAGGTATGGGAGGGGTGTGTGGGGGTGGAGTGGGGAGCACAGTTGTGGGAGGGGTGTGTGGGGGTGGAGTGGGGAGCACAGGTGTGGGAGGGGTGTGTGGGGGTGGAGTGGGGAGCACAGGTGTGGGAGGGGTGTGTGTGGGTGGAATGGGGAGCACATGTGTGGGAGGGGTGGGGGGATAGAGTGGGGAGCACAGGTGTGGGAGGGGTGTGGGGGTGGAGTGGGGAGCACAGGTGTGGAGGGGTGTGGGGTGGAGTGGGGAGCACAGGTGTGGGAGGGGTGTGGGGTGGAGTGGGGAGCACAGGTGTGGGAGGGGTGTGTGTGGGTGGAATGGGGAACACAGGTGTGGGAGGGGTGTGTGGGGGTGGAGTGGGGAGCACAGATGTGGGAGGAGTGTGGGGAGGATGGGGAGCACAGATATGGGAGGGAGGAAGGAAAGATCAAACCACTTTTAGTTCTGGTTCTTGCAGTCCTTGACTCTTGTGGAAACCAATGTGTATATATCAATAGATGAGGGACAACTGAGGCAATTCTGTACAATGTTTCTATTATTCTTGTAAGAATAAAATGCATGCATGAGCTACAGAATTGGATAATTTGAGCGATTTTTAATAAATTAAATGCTCTTTTTTAGTACTGAAATCTGTGTTGTCCAATATAATGGTAAATGACATTCAAAGGTAAATGAAAAACATTAAGACAAATCAAAATAGAAATCCCAGAAGAAAAGGAAAGGATGTCATCTTTTCATTCTGCCAGGGCTCCCATCTTTGTTAATTAGTGGCCTTGAAATGAAAATGAAAAGGACAAATTAATGGTTGGAAGGACCGGAGTTCACAGCAAAGTGTGGCTCCAGAAGTGGATCAGAACTCAGCTTATGTTCCAGTATGACAAGGGTGGTAGGCTAGGATTTCAGGGGACAGAGTGTAAACCAGTATCAACTTCCTATCTCAGCGGATAGAGTGTCAGCCCCTCTGCAATGCCCCCTGCTCCCATCCTGGAGGGGAAACTGTGACATGGATATATGGATTTTTTTTTTTTTTTTTTTTTTTTTTTGTAATCTGGTGTTGGGTTGCAGAAGCAGAAGCAGGGGTTGGGAGCTTCACTGTTTTATACTGTGCCCGACACTGCAATCTATGTAGAAATATGGTAGGGTAGGTAGAACAGATCTGAATTCCACCCAGGAAGTCTGTCTCTACTGAGCTTCCAGAGGTATAGGTAGTGTCCTAAGCCTCTTTGAATCTAGTCAACACACTGATTGAATTTCCTCCTGGGTGTTCTTCTCCCTCCCTCCCTCCCTCCCTCCCTCCTTCCTTCCCGCTTCTCCATCTCTCTTCTTTCCTTTAAACAGGATGAACCATGGTTTCCACAGGGCAGAGGTACTGGCTGCACTTACAGGTTGAGGGCTGGAGAAGTGGCTGAGTTTTAAATCATTTATTATTATTTCAGTAGACCTTGGTTTGGTTCCCAGAACTCACATGGCGGCACACTACTGCCTGTAATTTCAGATTGAGAAGATCCAACACTTCCTCTCATCTCTGTGGACTCTTGTCCCCCCACACCCACCCTCAAAAAAACAACTCAAGAGTTGTGAACACTATCTAGAGCCATCCTTCGAAATGTGTGGAGAATTGGGTTCCGAACTTGCTGTGAATATCAAAATCTGTGGGCTGTTCAAGTCCCTGACATAAAATGGCATTGTACTTGCTGTAACTGAGGTATATTTTCCCACATTAAAAACAACATCATTAGACCTCTTATAATGCCTAATACAGTATAGACCTTCTGTAAGTGTTACATGTACTTGTTACGGGAATGATGTCAAGAAAAGTGTTGATTACAGATGCAAATAAACTATGTTTGTTAGCCCAGAGATGGCTCAGTGGCTAAGACTGCTTGTGGTTTGAGCCTGAGGATCTGGTCTCTGGTCCCCAGAATCCATTTATGCTCTGGATGCAGTAGCCAGGTTGTTTGTAGCCCTGGCACTTCTACAGGGAGATAGCAGGCTGAGACAGGAGAAGTCCCAGACACTCATAGATTAGGTAACCTGATGCATGAAGCAGAAAAACAACTAAGAGAACCTGTCTCAAACAAGGTGGAAGGTGGTGACAGACACCTGAGGTTGTCCTCTGTCTTTCACACATCAGCTTGTGGCAAGTGCACACCACATTCACAGAAATTAATGTGTACACACACACACACACATACACACACACACACACACACACACACACACACACACACACACACACACACACCTTTTTTCCTGTTGGCAATTGTTTGAACCCACAGCTGCTGAGGGCCATAAATACTTATTTTTGTGAAGTAGGACTACTCACAGGGCATGGTAAGACTCTCATGACTGAGATAAATGCTAGATTTCTGGTATGTCTTGTTTTCATGTGTGTATGTAGGGGTCTTCAATGGGCATGGTATATTGGTTATGTGTTCTGTGTATTTGCTTGTGTCTGTAGGGTGGGGCAGCATTGGGTGTCTTAGATTTCTCTGCACCTCATTTTTTGAAGACAGTGTCTCTCCCTAACCTGTGCTCATGGATTCAGCTAGGCTGCCTGGCCTCTGAGCTTCTGGAATCATTCGCCTTCTTCAGCACTGTGCTACACACATCTAACCATGCTGGACTTCAATGTGCCTGCCGGGAATTGACCTTAGGACCTCATGTGTGTGCCCCAAGCACTTTACCAGTGGAGCCATCTCCCAGCGTCTCTTCTTCCCTCCTCTTCACAGACCATCTCCATGGCCACCTTTCCATGGAGTCCGCGTCTGCGTTTCCATTTGAACCACATTCACACCTTCTTTTAAAAGCCCTCACTCAAATACTTTTATTTTTTGGTTATATGTAGCAGGCTTTTTCTTTTGGGTCACCTACCAGCTCCCAAACCATGATGTGGAGACTTAATATTAGTTATGAGTGCTCAGCCTTAGCTTATGCTCTTTTCTTGCTAGATCTTATAATTTTATCTAGTTTTTTGTTTGTTTTTTCCCATCTACATATTGCCTTGGGGCTCTTAACCTTTCTCTGCTTCTGCATCTGTTACTTTTACTGCTTCTCCTGTCTGCTGGCTGGAGGTTGCCTGGTTTCTGGCCCTGGGTGTGTCCCTTTCTTTCTCCATTATTCTTTTCTCCTTCCCCCATCTCTTCTTCCTTCTCCTACTTATTCTCTCTGCCCACCAGCCCCATCTATCCCCCTTCTGCCTAGCTATCTGCTGTTCTGCTTTTTAGTAGACCAATCAGGCAAGGTGAAACAGCAACACATCTTTACACAATTAAACAAATGTAACACATCTTTACATTGTTAACAAATGCAGCACTACAAATGTAACATATATTTACACAGTTAAAATAATATTCCACAGCATAAAGGTAGCACATTATTACATAGTTATTATTACATATTATTATTATTATTATGAAGAATATTACATAATATTCTTCAACAGTTATATAAGTTTACATCTATTTGGTGTGGAAAATGCATATGAGAAAAAAAGCATAACAAAGTATAGAATTCTTAATTTTAGTATGAGGAAATAATCACTAATGATACATTTTCTTTCTGTCTCTCAGGCAATCAAACCATTGTGAAAGTACGTTTCTTTCATTTAAAAATGGACTCAAGTATACATGATGTTTGGTTAGCTGCTTTTCACTTAATGGCTCATCAATAAATTTCCAAATTCCTAAATATTTTTTCAGTACCTTCTAAAAAAAATAGCTACAAACTATTTTATCCCCTTTGCTCCTTGAGATAATAACTTGCTATATAGTCCTGGCTGGTTTGATATTAGCTATAGCTATGTCCTTGACCTTGAGGTATTTCTCATGCTTCAGCCTCCAGAATGTAGGATTACAGGCCCAGGCACTATTCCTAGTTAATCACTATCCCTAGTTAATCATACTGAACATAGAGCCTCATGAACACCAGGCAAGTACTCATATTCTTAGCTTGCATTGTTATTGATAGGTATGTAGGTGGGGTTTTCTGTCCTGCCATTTAGCTCTATCCCACTAGCCAGCTCCCAAATAACCACACAGAGACTTATTATTAATTATAAATGCTCAGCTGCTAGCTTAGGCTTCTTTCTAACTAGTTCTTACATCTTAGATTAACCCATATTTCTTATCTACACTCTACCACATGAATGAACTTTTATCAGTACAGCATATTCATCTCCTGCTTCCTCTACATCTGGCTGGTGATTCAACCCTCCTTCTTCACAGTGCTCCTGCCCCTGTCCCCACAAGTCCCGTCTAACCTCTACTTCCTAGCTATTAGCCATTTAGCCCTTTATTAAACCATTCTGATTGACAAGTCTTCACAATGTACAAAAGGGTTATTCCACAGTATTCCCCCTTTTGTCTAATTAAAAAGGAAGTTTTAAACTTTAACATATTGAAACTATTTATAACAAAACAGTTATCAAATAAGAATTACAATTACAATATCCAGTTCATTTTTGGGAACAAAATTAGAGAAACTACCCTTATGTCTCTTATCTTTGTGACTCTAAAGTTTTATACCTAGTTTACCTCTTATCATACAGAAAAACGTTGTCTAGTTATTACACCAGAAGGGTATAATATTACCTAATGGCAGAGACATCTGTCTGCCTTGACAATCACCCAAAGTTCCTGTGCATTGTTGCCACATCCAACTTAGTCCTACATACCTAGTATATCTGACAGACATTTTTTTTTCAGGAGAAGGGAACTTTGAAAGACTGACCTACCTTGTCATGGCAAAGCTTGTCACTTTCTTTTGTGTCCTGCTGATCCACTTTGGACACTGTGGCTAGCTTTTGCCACAAATAAATCAAACTCCTTATGTCATTTTTTTGATACCCATCATCTTCTCTGAAGTAAATTGGTGCTGCCAGGATTAGAAATGTCTCATTGTCAAGAAAATCATTATGTTACTAAAACATTTTAAATGCCATATTCTATAGGTCTTTGAAGTGTTTGAAGATCACCTATCTGTCTAAATATATCTATTTAACCTTGAAAACACACCTAATATGTATGTTTTATTTTATTTTACTCTCCTGTATGTCTTAATTATTCATTACATTTTTAAATGAGCTGTATAAGCACAATATTTTAAACATACTGTATAACAAAAATAACTTTAAATTTTTATCAATAAACCAAAATTGATTCCAATATACAACATTTTGAGATTAATAGTTGCTTTTCTATCATTCTTATATCCCCCCCCCTTTATTTTTTCAGAAAGAGATCCTGGAATCTAACTCTTTTGCTTGGCCTTTAAATAAAATTAATGATATTATCATAAAATCCCATACAACTTCAAGGAAACCTTTTTTTTTCTTTTACATTTTTGAAATTATTTACCAAATGTTTGCCTTTGTTTGCTCTTGTAAGCACATGGATCATATCCTTTCAGTAGCCAGCATTTGAACTTTGTAAAGTCTAAATTCAGGTTACTCAATTTGTTTAGAGTAGTTTATGTTTTCTTTGTTTAAAGGAGGACACTATTCTCCTCTAACATGTGGGTATGGATTCCATACCCTTACTAAAGGTCTGTCACTTTCTATATAGTATTTCACCTATGGTAGTCTTTCACTCTTCATATGTGCACAGACATATGATGGACTTCATGGTTTCCTTCAGTCACATCTGAGTTTATCAGCATCACTGCTCTTGAACTTAGTAAACTTTGGGCCTTTACAAAGTTGTGTTTCTCAAATAGAATACAAACATTGTGGTGCCATGATGGTTGTTCAGAAAACTAAGAAGACAAGTAATTAATATCTGGTTGGATTATACTGCTCAGCTCCACTGCATACAGAGATGGTCATATCCCAAGACAGAGAGAGAAGGTCAGGGTAAGACTTCATCATGAATGTTTGCAAGTCACTATCTGTGGATTGCTTATATATGGAATTCCCAAGCTAGTATGTTTGGAGAGTAGTACTTTATAGGTAATTGAGATGGCAGAAAGTGAAACTGTGATTAAGAAGGTACTAGATAGCAAGATATGAGACGTCACATTACCCAGCTATGCCTGATGGTTGAAAGCTTCCCCGGCCAGTGTTCTGCTCTGAGGGCCATCTGTGGCTTTCTGGCACCCCATCCCATGTCTTTTTATTTTCGGAGTCAAAAACATCTGGCTGCGTTTTAAATTGATTCACACAATTTATTTCAGCAGCCTGCAGGCCCCAGACTGTTCCTAGCTATGCATCAGAGTCGGCACTGGAAGTCAAAGAAGGCTGTGCCTGCCCATCTGAGGATGTAATCTACCCTTGAGTCATTATGGTAAAATGATTCCCCACGTTGAATTGTTTAGTGTGAAATAAGATTGTTTGCATTCCATTTACTCTTTCCTTTCTTAATTACAGTGACCTCCAGCTCTGATCTGCCAACTGTTGCATTCTATTATGTCTTTCCAGGAACCCTCCTGTAATAAGGTTAACCTTAAATACCACATTTCCTCAAGGATGACATAAAATTCACTCTCTTTAGAAAAATAAATCCAAGTCCTCAGCAAACAGTGCCAGACATAATTCCAGGACTATGAGAGGCATGTAGTTTTGGATGCTTTTCCTTTTGACCTTGCTTTAATGCAGTCCCATTTGTAACTCAGGGGCCAGGATGCTATGGATGTTTTCTGGAGTCAGGACAGTGCTCAGTTGGTGAGGGATGCGTGAAGGTTAGCTTTGTCAATGTGATAGGTTCTAGACTCACCTGGAAGGAGGATTATCATCATTATTTTAGTCAGTGTGGAAAAACTCTTTGTAATTAGGAGTGTAATGTGGATGTGGGACCATTCCCTGGGCAGCGGACCCTGAACTGGTAAATGGAGAAAACAAGTTGAGTACTAGCATGCAAACATGCATTGCTCTCTGCTTCTGATGTAAACAGTATGAGCAGCTGCTTCAGGCTCAGCTGCTTTGTCTTTCCTGCCATGAAAGACTGCACCTTGAAATGTGTGCTAAAATAAGCCTTCTAGACAGGCACAGTGGTGTTTGCTTTTAATCCCAGAAGTTGGGAGGCAGAGGCAGGTGGATCGCTGTAAGTTTGAGGTTAGCCTGGTCTAACAAAGTGAGTTCCAGGACAGCCAGAGCTACACAGAAAAACCCTGAAGCCAACCCCCACCCCCCAAAAGGAAACAACAACAAACCCCTTCCTTCTTTAAGTTGCTTTTGTCAAGGTGTTTTTATCATATTAACAGAAAAGTAACTAAGAAGATAATGATGCCGTTCTAATGTTCTCTTGGCTCTAAAAATTAATGTGTGGCCCTATCTTTCTGTACACACATCCTGTAGAAGGGGAAGATAACACACAATTGTGTGTCAGATATGTTTGGGGACCATATTCTGCAAGCTGTTAAATGCCTTGGTTTTTAATTTTGTTCTTCTGAACTCAACTTCATCCACAAATTTGCCAGTGTTCAGACCTCTAGGATTCTTTCCCTCACTAATCACTAAGGATTGGGCAGATTCCACTTTCCATTTGAAGCCAGTAAGTATCACCTGCTTTTGAATGGCTTAGCTCATATTTACTGGATGGAGCTCCTGACTTAATCCCTAGGTGCCTTGTAACTTGGCATCTCCCTTATTAGCCTGAAAACCTTATATCCCACACCCTGAACACATCAGCTTGGACAAAGGTGTGCTGGTGGAGGTACTCATTCATTTTGCAATCCTGTGGGGCATTGCCATGTTGCATAGAGTGACCCTCTACCCTGAACATATAAGTTCCTTCCTCCACCTAGAATGCATTTCTTTTGCTTCCTCAAAGCTGGCTTTTTCCTGTGCTATTAGACACTAGCTTAAGTGGCACCTCTTTGGGTGGGATTTCAAGGCAGGATGATGCTCAGAATATAGAAATGCATAAGAGCTAGTCAATCAGAACAGGCACCTGTATTGACAAGAAGTGATACAGAAACAGAAAATCCCTGCTTAAGGTAAAACTAACTCCTTCTGATCAAGACAAAATTATCTGCCCTGGGTAGAGATAGATGAATGGACAGATACACAGATACACAGATACATAGATAGATACATAGATACCTAGCATCCCATGCTAGCCAAAATACAAATGAATTAATCTGGGAATTAGTCCCAGTTGGGCCCATCAATCACCCCTCAGGAAGGTGGAACCACTCTTAGGAAAGCAGACTCACTTTAATCCATGCTAAAGAGATGAGTGTAACAGACATCCCACTAATAAGATATCCTACTTTCCCTTCCCAGCATCTCTGCCCCTTACTACAATGTTATAGGGTATAGCTGGCTGCTCTGTGATCTGCCTGCTTTTCTGAATTACTTCAGTCTATCTATTTTTTAAAGCATGCTGCTTTCTCTTAAATTTTGGGCTTCCCTAACATGTTTCACTCTTTCTTAACCCTTACCACCAACATCACCACATGGTACTCTGCCATGAAATGGCCCAACATACCTATCTACTTGACTTGTGAGGCCAGGCTTGCTCTGGAGTCTTAATTTTGTACTCTCATAGTCTTCTTTGAATAAACTTAGGCTTTGCTTGACTTTCAAACTTTTTCTCCCCATCCATTCATGCCTCCATGGCATCAGTAGTACAATCATCTTGGGGATAACTGGGTTCATAGGAATTTTTGTTAATCCATCTGACTGATCTGTGGGAGTATTTCCAATCTCTAGGTATTTGTCCATGTACTCTTTCTGAGTGCATTCTCTAAAGGTTCTTCCAAGAGTGAGGCTTGACTTGTCCTCATCTTTTGGGAAAGAAAAACTTTTATTCTAGTCTTTTATGTTCAGTGTTTGAGAGCTTCTGAATTAAATTAGTGATAAATAGATTAGTCAAAAGAAAGACTTTTTTTAAAATTTATGTTTCTTGGGGGGGGCATTGAAGTGAGGACCACAGAAAGACCAAAGAAAGAGATGATGAAAGTAGAAGCTTCATAACCTTTATACAATAAGGGGGAATGGCAGATGGGGGTAAAGTCTTCCCTAGGGAGAGCAAGTGAGTTTCTCTACTGGAGACAAATGGACTTTCAGAAGAACAAGTCAAGATAAGAAGATCTGTGGTGATGTTTCTTCATGCAAATGCAAGTGGCCTTTCTTTCCTCTCCCTGGATATGGTCAACTCCCCTGCACAGGGATTTATGACAGTTTTAGTCAATCTGCTTCCTAGAAGGGATGCTGCCCTGAAGACAGGATTTATGACAGCTTCATTTCCAGAAGTTTCTGCATTTAGTCAGATAAGGGAAGCTCCAGAAGGTTTCTTTCTGTGTCTACTGAATTTCACATGCTCTTAGAGTCATATCTGTATCTACTCAAAGTCCAGGTGGTCCCTTATCTCCTAGCACCAACTACTATGCCACATCCATAGCTAGTTCTCAATAAATGTGTTGCAATATGAATAAATGAAGAAGGAATTACTCAGAGTGGCCAATAAATCTTTGCGGCTGTTTATCTCGGGTGGAGTATATATAAGTATGTGTTTATATAAGTATGTGTTGTCATCTAATATGAAAGTGAAGCCAAAATGGTCAAGCCAGCAGTACTCTGCCACGGAATTGGGGAGTGCTCCAGCTCATTAGCCCCATCCTTAACGGAGGAGTGATAGACAGTTGATGGATTCTAGGAAAGGTGATGGAGATAGTCACTGGACCCTGGTAGATCAACCACTTTCCCATGAGTGGCCCTTGTTGTGGTTTGAATGAAAATGTTCCTCAGAGGTTCTGGAATTTAAGTGGCACTGTTTGGTGATGCTCAGAAGGTGTGGCCTTACTGGAGGAAATATGTCACTGGCGGGGCACCTCTGAGGTTTTAAAGTCTCATGCCACCATGGTTCAGCTCCTGCTGCCATGTCTGACACCTGGTTTATTTATTTTTATTCACATGCATGAGTGTTTTGCCTGCATGTATGTATGTAAGTGTACCATATATAGTTCCCATGGAGGCCAGAAGAGAGTGCAGGACTCCCTGGAACAGTTATGAACTATTGTAAACTGCCACATGGATTCTGGGAATCAACCTCAACCAGTACTATTAATTAGGGAGCCATCTCTTCAGCTACCTAGAGGTAAATTCTTACTGAATTTGTCATTTGTTCAGCATAATGCCGTCAAGGTTCATTTGCAGCACTTCCTCCTTTATAAAAAGCCAGGTGATGGCCCCCTAAACGCACACATCACATGCTGTTCTTTTCACTTGGCCACAGAGAGACATGCAGGTGATTCCCACCTTTTGCCTGCCATGCATGTGTTGTTACTAGAGACACACATATGCAAGAATCTGTTCAAGGCTCAGCTTTTCTTCTGGTGTGTGCACATTGTTGAGTTGTATGGCCATCCTTTAAATTTTTGATGAGACCATGCATTAAAAAATATAACCACAGTTCTGTCACACACATAAAATCTAACTTCCTGATGGGATAGGTTTTGCAGATAACCTTCACTTCAATTTATTTGTGGATCTATGATTTTACCTATGTGTCTCTACATACCTACCCCACTAGCCTATGGTGTGCTGAGATCAGTGTAAGCCACATATTACACAGTGTAAGCACATCAGTGCCCTGTTGTACCATTCTGTTCTCAGAGAGAAAATGTATTGGAAGAGGAGACATCAAGGGAGGCAGTGGGGGGAGGGGTGTGTGCTCTCCTTGGGCAAGTACTACTAAAGCCATCAAGGGATGCAGGAAATAAAGTCACATAGCACTCAGTAAGTGTTTGAAGAAGATGATGGTATTATTGGCATCTGTTGTGGTCCATGGAATCTTAGTACTATTGTCCTGAGAACTATCATGCTGTCTAGGAGGTCTAAGGATGGAGTACTGCTGGGATGGCTTCACTTCAAGATAAGCAGAGAGGGAGCTGGCTCCCAGGCCGAAGGCCTGCATGCCAGAAGGGAACTGTAGATGCCAGAAGGGAACTGTACTGGGGAGCACCACAGAGCACTTCAGCTTCCTCCTCTCCAGGCAGCACTTCAGCTCTTCTTGAATGAGATGTTTCAACTGCTGGAGTTGGATGGTAGGGGCTATAGGGTGGAATGTAGCTTGACCTCCTGGGGGAACTGGAAATGTGGCACAGGAGCCATTGTCTTCATCAATCTAGTGCTGCACTGTTTGGTCCCAGGCTGGGACAAGGGAATTGGAGGTTTGAATGACAAAGGCTCCCTAAACTCATAGGGAGTGGCACCATTAGGAGGTATGGCTTTGTTGGAGGAACTATGTCACTAGGGGTAGACTTTGAGGTTTCAGAAGCTCAAGCCTGGCCCAGTGTCTCTCTTTCTTCCTGCTGCCTGCCAATCTAGATGTTGAACTCTCTACTCCCTCTCCAGCACTGTGTCTGCCTGCATGCTGCCATGCTTCCCAACATGATGATAATGAACTCAACCTGGGAACCTATAAGTCAGCTTCAATTAAACGTTTTTCTTATATGAGTTACCATGGTCATGGTGGCTCTTCACAGCAATGGACACTCTAAGATAGGAAGAAAGAGATGAAGCTGAATTCCAAAAGACACTGTCCACATGGGTTCTGGGTTATCTTCCTCCTGATACACGTTCATCGCAGATGCTTCCTATGTCCTCACCTTCATCCACCACTTTACACCCATCTGTCGGAAAACTGTGAGGCATCGTATCCTCCAATGGCCTCCCCTCCACATCTGTCTTGGTTATGGGTTTATTCTTTTTACCATCAGTTACTGTGTCTTGGCAGGGAGAGATGATAAATGCTCACATGTATTCCTCAGCTCCTGATGGATACATTCCTAGAAAGTGCAAAATACCTTCCACTTGACTATTCCATTTCTAAGAAAACGATCTGGTGTCAGAAGTGAAGGGCAGTAATGTACTGTTAGTAAAATATCATCAAATCAAATACGAGCAGTGCCAGTGTCCTGGGCATGTCTCTATTGTCATTAGAGTCACTTTGTTGCTGCCTTTGGGAATAGCTTTCCCAAATGTGTGCCCCCATTCCAAACTTTGGCTGAAGACATTTGCTTGCTGCTTGCAGTCATGAGACCAAGTTTTCCAGTTTTTCAGAAACTTGATTGAAAGAGTTCACTGTTGGTATTGTTCCCCACACATCTTTTTATTTGAGAACATCGAGAACCTGTAATAAATATTGTGAACAGGATAGCACCCTGGATGTCCCAGGACAAGCCTCCCCAGAAATACATAGGGATAGATGAAAGAGAGAGAGAGAGAGAGAGAGAGAGAGAGAGAGAGAGAGAGAGAGAGAGAGAGAGAGAGAAACGCCCTGGTCTTGGATGTCACATGCCCACTCGTGTATTTAGGGGACTACAAAGACTGAACAGAAGTGCATGTGTACCCAGGAACTGTAACCATTGCATCCTTAGGCTTTAGTTAAAACTACTTGAGAGTATTTCCCTCACCCCTACTACTGGCACTGAGTGTAATAAAGATAGGAAAAGGTGGGGCTAGCCTAATGAGAAATAAATAATGAAAGGGTATAAAAAAAATCTTTGTTTGTAAGTGTATCCGACCTTATAAACTTACATAATCCACGGATCATTTCCATAGTGGACTGTTAAGGTTCCAAGAAGAGCCATTGCGCTAATGCAGGAGCTGATGGTGGTTCACACAGACCCTGCATACTAAACGCTCTTATGAAATCAGGAATGAAATATGGGAACTGAACTCGGCCAATAACCATTTTTAAAAATAATGAAGTACTTTCCCACCTCAATCTTCGGCCAGCTCTCACTCCCACCAAAATTATGAAGAGCTGCATCAGCGTAGTGAACTAATTGCCTGAAAATGTTATTAAAAAGGAAAAAAGAGCTCTATCTTTGTGGGGAGGGGGTCTGACTGAAACAGGACTTGTATTTTGAAGTATAAAACATGTTTTTGCACTTGGAAAAAATAAGTGAACCTGTGCCAC
Source organism: Cricetiscus sungorus (assembly GCA_030556225.1). NCBI lineage: Eukaryota > Metazoa > Chordata > Mammalia > Rodentia > Cricetidae > Cricetiscus > Cricetiscus sungorus. The sequence goes on along the minus strand of JANBXA010000606.1, from coordinate 3,916,882 downwards.
GTCTCATTTCAGCAACTGATATTTAAACCTTGAAAATTAAATCATAGACACCGTGGGCTTTAGGGAAGGGGTAGAAGTGAGGACCTGGATTTGCCAAGGCACTTTGGGCCTAAGTAGCAACACCCTGCTTGGCCACACTGGAGAACAGGCTGCCAATTGGGCCAAATTATATGATGCTTTTGAGATGTGCACAAATAGCCCATTACACTTTTCACAGCGCTCCTTCATTAAGCCCAGAGAATTGTTTCTTTATGTTTTCCCCATAATAGCTTCTGAAAGGTCAAGAATTGCTTGCTTGACTTTCTGGTGCCCTTCAGGGAATAATGCTGTTAACCCTTTGTGGCCTTTGATGCTTGAAGCTGATTCTCATAGGCTGCCAAGGCTGTCTGACTGGACCATCAGATATGTATACCCACACATGCACACACATACACATGCACATAAATACACACATGTATGTATATCTCTCAGAGATAGGAGGCAGACTTGGAATCCTTGCTGATTGAAATTTTGTTTGATCTGAGTTGATGTTTCACTCTACAGGCATTTGGAAGTGGTAGAGGACTTGGGTTTTGAGGATCATACAACCAGAGTTCAAGTTCAGACTTTCGATGTGGGTGACCTGGGTGGACCATATCAGTTCTCAGTGGTTGGCTCCCATATTGGACAAATGGGAATCATAACATAGCACCTTGGAAGATGATGGGAGATGTTATCCTGTAAATATGTTTCTCTTACTTGTTAATTAATAAAGCACCGTTGGGCCAATGAGATAGCAAGATAGGTGGGGCTAGGAGACAAGGAGGAAAGAGGAAGTAGGAGGGAGGAGCCGAGATGTAGACCAGAAAGAAAGAAGATGCCGGCTGTGGCTCCCGGATAAGATAACCACGTGGAAATACTTAGATAAGTAGAAATGGGTTAATAATTAAGGCAGAGCTAGCCCATTAACAATGATAGTCATTGGCCAACAGGATTGTATCAAATACAGAGTCTCTGAGTGTTATTTGGGGCTGGTGCGGCTGTGGACCCAGACTGGCGGCAGGCGGGATGGAGCCAGCGGGAAGGAACAACCTGCCATAACAGGAAGATGCTCTCCCTGAAGAGATAAGCATTAAAACGCGGCACTAGGTCAGGGAGAGAGTTTTTGAGGGGACATAGGAGATAGCTCAGGCTGGCAAGCGCATGCTCATGTGGTGTTTATGATTCTAGCTGTGGTGAAGCAAGGACAGGAGGATCCCTGGAGTTCACTGGCCTGCCAGCAATTACACTAGATTACTTTGCAAGGTCCAGACCAGTGAGAGACACAGTATCAAAAGACAAAACAAAAACAAACAAAAACCAAAACTACCAACAACAGTGATGATTCTTGAAAAATGACATGGGAAGTTAATCTTTGACCTCTGCACATAAAATGCTCACAAGTGCATACACACACACACACACACACACACACACACACACACACACACACCAACACACTTCTCTCAGCCCGTACGTGGATTTACAAGGGCTAGATGCATTTATCAAATATCTTCTATGTGCCAAGGGCTTTTGTATGTTTCACACTGAGTCCCTCTCTGACTCTGCAAATAAGTAAATACAAGAAATAAAGAGAGCATACTTTGTGTTAAACCCCCTCAACTCAGATGAATGAAATTGCCTAAAGTTCCAGATAATTCTCAATTTGTTATCTGAGTACAATACAGTTGAAAATTGGTATATGTTGTTCTGAAATACAAAGATACATGTAAAGATACACATGTGCATGTATCTAGATATACATGCATTCATACTCTACAGATTTAAAATTAGAATCAATAGCTTCTTACATGCCAGGCTCTACATCTAAGGCTTTATTGTTGCCAAAGCTGAGAGATAACACGGAGGAAATATTACAATGCTTAAGATACTAATAATAGTGTTAGAAGGAAATTTGTTTTCAATTTGGCAGCTAATCTGATTCCTCTTAGGGTACCCTGGGCCAGGAAAGCATTTATTTTGTGTTCCTAAGCTTTATTACTGCCCTAAACTAAGGAAATAAATCTCCCTCCATCCCTCAACTAGCATACTTACCCTCTGAGCACACCACTATCTGCTGCTTTAATAAAACAAAACAAACATTGTGCAGTTTACTTCTAAAGACTTTTACCTTGGCCTTGAAATCAGATTTGTGTTTGAGTCCTTAGTCTGCAGATTATTAACTTTATGACCTTGGACAAGTCATAGAATTTCTTGGAGTCTCAGTTTCTTCATCTTTAAAATGAAGGTAATGTCTACCTTGCAGTTGCCAGGAGTATTAATGCATTTTTTAAAAGCCTCATGAAATGTTTGCCAATATTTGCTCTTGCATTTTTAATTAGTTTTTATTTTATTGTGGAAGTAAATGAGCTTCTTGTACAATTAAGAAAAACCCTTTATGTGTGTTATTGTGTGTGTGTGTGTGTGTGTGTGTGTGTGTGTGTGTGTGTGTAAGTGTGCATTTACGGTCACAGCACATCCCTTGTGGTCAGAGCACAGCCTTGGGTGCTATATGTCTTCTGCCTTGTTTCAGATAGGGTCCTTTGTTATTCATTTCTGATTGCCCTAGGCCAAATAGCTCCAGAGCTTCTGAAGATTTCTGTCTCTGCCTCCCATCCTGTCTTAAGCATGCTGGGATTGCAAATACTTGCAGCTACATCTGGTTTTGTGATCTGAACTTTGGTTCCCATGCTTGCACAATGAGGGATTCATCCTCTGAGTTATCTTCTGAACCCTTGTAACAGTTTCAGCTACCACAGTGGAATATTCAGTAGAAAGCAGAAGTCCCTTCTCTCAAAATGGACCCAGTTTCTTTCCCATGGTCAATCTTACATCACTGAAGAAATAACATTAAATTCTTAAGACACATTGCTATTAAAATCATTCTAGGGCTGCAGAGTAGCTTAGTGGGTAAAAACACTTGCCATGCAGCCTAACAACCTAAATTGAGTCTCTATCTGATATGTGGCACCAATCTGCAATCCCAGCATATTTGCTGGAGGATGGAGGAAGAGACAGGAGAATGGACAGAAAGCTGATGGTTCAGGTAGCCTGAAGTATGCTGTGTGGTATGGCACAGTCAAGAGAGAGTCTGACTCAACAAGGGGGAAAGGGGATAGACAAGAACTGATTCCCAGTGATATTCAATGGTCCTCTACACGCTTGTGCATGCAAGTGCGCACACACACACACACACACACACACACGAAAAAACAACCCCAACATTCAAAAACCAGGCTTGGCAGCAGGTGCACACCTATAATCTTAGCATTTGGGAAGATAAGACAGCAGGGTTTGTGAGTTTTAGGCCAGTCTGAGATACGCAGACCCAATTCTTGAGGTCCTGCATGAACATTACCTAACAAGTAAGCTAGATGTCCAGATCACTTAATTTCTTTGACAGTTTTAAAAGTTTTCTATTTTTATGTAATTTAGAGAAGGAAACAAGCAGAAAGCCAACAGAAAACATTTGGTTCTGGAAATGTATTATTTTAAAGTTTTATTACCATGATAATACATACTTGGGAATAGCAAACCATTGTTAGACATATAAAGTAAATGAAGTTCCCCTTTCACAGTTTCTTTATTCTGTTTGCTAGAAACTAGTACATCCTCCTCATCACCATCATCTTTATCACTACCACCAGCATTGCCAGTATCACCACCATCATCTCCATCACCATCATCACCATCACCATTATCATCACCACCACCAACATCATTCTCATCATCTTGTTCAGTACTGAGGAATCAACTCAGGGCCATACTCATGCTAAGCAAGGCTTCCCACCTCTGAGCTACATCTCCAGACTGAACAATTTTGATGTATTCATTTGTCTTTAGCCACCAGAATTGAAAATGTTTCAGCCTAATAGCATGTTTTAATACCTTTCACAACATGGCATTGATTCTGCTTTGGTTTGCTTGGTGCTACATCTATTCATTTGTTTGTTCAAAATTAATTCATTTCTTCCTATATTAAACATCTGCTAGACATCAGCTTCTACTCAGATACTATGTAAAGTGCCGGAGCCCTCTGATGTCTGAGGCCCAGGCTAGCCCCACAGAGATCTGGGTATCACAGAATGTTGCAGGACCATAAAGACTGAACTCATAACCCAAGTGGTCTGGAATGATATCTGAAAGCTGAGTAGGCATTAAGGTGGTTCAAGAGCCAGAGAAGCAGGGCAACCATGCATCGAGAGTAGCAAGCTATACGGGGAGATTGCCCATAAGGGAACATGGGCTGAGGTGCTGGAGAGAGAACAGCTATTTGGTCATAAAGGATATTTTTACCTGAGCTGGACGGTCCCCACGAAAGGGTTGCAGATATGACAGAGATGTGTTCTTGTGTTTGAGATCCTGTCTGACCACAACAGGAAGAAGAAACAGAGAAGGTTCAGCAGGAGGCAGAGCAGGAGAAGGCTGCTGTAGTTATCCAGAGCTGTTGATGGGGTGACCACAGGCAGGAGTGGAAGACTGATAGCTGGGGCAAGCAGAGGAGATGAAGACATTTGATTCAGAGATCACGTTCTTCTGTAACCAGTGAAGCAGAAGACTTAATTGGAACTCAGCTTGAAAAATCAAGCCAAAATTAGTTTTTTGTAATATCAATAATTATGTGTTAATCAGCACAATTAAGAGCTATTGGTTAAGATGCAGAGCGAGACAGGGCTTCCTGAGGCCAGTTCTTCAGCACAGACTTACAGGAACCGATACCTTTCATGTTACACTTAAGTTTAGACACAAGTTTTATTAAAGAATATCTTGAAAACAAATATTCACTCTTTGTCCTTTTTCCCTAAGGATTCTTTTGATATTCAGATGATTCCCACAATCACTTTGATCGACTTCATGATGCTGTTATCCTTTGTGAATTGTGCAATTTGTTCAGAGTGGCTTATGGGCTTTTTAGTGTTGTCTAGTTATTTGTAATTGGCACAGAATCTTAAAAACAGGAATAACATTCTAAGTGATAATCTCATAGGTAAATAATGTTCTGCTATGATAACTTTTGCTTTTCTATGCAATCTGTGGCCTATGGAGATTTCAGCAATGAGCTCTTGGGTAATCAGAAGAGCCTATTATCTAGCCACCTATTCATTGGGATTGTATACCAACAGAGAAACACAGAAGAAAGCTCTCCTCAGGGAAGAGCAAAACAGAGATCTTCATCTTCCAGGACTAAATCCTTTGTCTACATCAAAGTCACAACAGAGAAGAACATGAATGCCCTCTTTAAATGTCTGCCCCACTCTCTCTCAGCAGAAGATGTTTTCTTAGCACTGCTCCCATCAAAGGGCACAGGATTCACTGGAAGAATCACCACATTTTCTGGAAGGAAGCCCATAGTTCACTACCAGTATAAAAGCACCATCTTACCCACTGATGTTTTATGGAGGAACATTCTGTCCTCAGTGCCAACACAGCGTTCCTTCCACCACTACAGTCCTCATCCCCAGGCCTAACCAAAGAGCTTCATGAAGGCTCTGGAGTATTGTTGTCTTCTTCCCCATGAAGATTTAATTTCCTGGGGTCTGTGAACTGATCTGGAACTTATGTCATTGTTTAAAATCTTTTGATGGATGACCCATTAATTGAAAATCTAATCCAATTCATTCTCCTCTTCCTTGTTAATCCCCATTTTTGCTCACAATTAGGAGTTAAGTACTTCCTTGTACAAAGAACCATGCAGGATGCTAGAGTACTGATGCTGATGCCATCCTAACTCCAGGGATGGCTCACAGGCCAAGTCATGCTGGGCTTGATCTATGCAGATCGGACATATTTCCCTTACTCTGACTCTTCATTTCTGTGTTATAAGGTATGCCATAAACAAGTGACCAAAGACGGTTATCCCTGAGTGGACATTTTAGCATAGTTTGACCATCCTTTGTGTGATAGTGGGGTCTTGGTAAGCAACACTACATCCCAGGACCGTGTTTCAGGTTACAGAAATGACTATGAAGCTCAGTCCCAAGAGCCCAAGCAGTGCCCAGGGCCCATTGTATGCCTGGAAATAACTTGGGGGATTTCATATCATATTACACTGCTTCAACATTTGTTTCCAAAATGACAGATCCCAATAGCTAGATATTTCTTGGCATTTCATTGTTTACCATTTATCCTCCCCATTTTTTCCTATTTTAGATAGGCTGGCCTAACCTTCTCTGTTTCTATATCCATTTCTTCCCCTATACAGGTCTCTGATAAAAAGGTGATTTGCCCATGACTTGGCAGTCCCAGGTTTCATCTTTATTCTTAATACTTAACAATACAGTCTTTATGCAGGTAAGATAAAATTAAAAATGAATCAATGTGTAGTGACTACATGGTTAACCAATAAGAGATGTTCCAGTTTGTAACTGTGACTCTAGACTCACCCCTGTATTCACTCATTAAAAGACATTGTAAATTGGTGCCACTGTTTCTGGAAGCATTTGTGAGGAATGATAGAAGAGAATAGAAATGAGAAAATCAGTAGAGATACAGCATTGAGCTGGTTATTACAATGGAGAAAATGTAGACTTGTCCTTCAGGAGGATGGAGGGATGACATCTGTTCATTGACTCATAGTCCCTCATGGTTGATGGCTGCCTTCAGAGATTGATCATCACTCCTTGTAGGCATCAAGCCCAATGCTGAGTGAGTGCCTACAGAGCCTCTGTATGCAGGAGGGAAACCAGTAGGCATGCCTAGGAGCTGTGCATCTCAGCTGTAGCTAACTATAGTAGAGAGTGGAAGTGTGTGGCTTAGGGGCCAGGAGCCTAGAACAGTAGCTGACTCATAGGAGCCTTTTAACTTCATTTGGAATGCAAGAAAAGTCAAGGGATTGCAATCAGAAACTGGCATTCTACACCCTCCTGGGTCACAGATTTCTTCATGAGCTTGAATATGTCAAAACTTATTACTTAACAATTCTTATTTAAAAACATAGACAGACATTTAAACATTTTGGCAAAAGAAAGTTCCCTGCTAGTCATGGAAAGAAATATTATCCCCTTAACCCCTAGCTTAATGGTACCCTGTTTTTGGTGTTTTACATTTCTCGGAGGTGTAAGACAAGCACTGTTAAGGTGGGAGGTAAGTGCCAGCTTCGGATACCTGAAAAATGTTTTGTTTTCCCCATGACTCACAAACCTTCTCTAACCCTCTCCTGTGAAGAGTGATAGGATGCTAATTTCCCACAGATTCATTATCACCATGAAATGGAATTTTGGAACACATCAGAGGTAAATGTAATGTGCAAATGCAGAATCCAACAATTCGAGTTTTAGCTGCCTCATGTTTTTACACCTCTGTCAACAAGACACTCATTAAAGACTTTTCTCTGGCATTGCACTTGTAAGAGAGCTGTAGAGAATGTTATAATTCCCAGGAAGAAGAGGTGTTCTTCCTAGAGAACTTCAGAAGGATGCCTCCTGGTATGGATTCCTAGGGTTGTGATTGGATCACACTGTTTATTGTGTTCAGTACCACCCTGAGTCCTGGAATGAAACTCTGAAACAACATAAACTTTGTCTCGTCCTTGTGGACTTGGTAGGATAATGGAAGAGGGCTATAGAGCTGTTGGTTTTTTAAGGATGAGTATAAAATTACATTAAAATAAGTTCTTCTTAAAAAAAAAAAAGGAGCTGTGGTTTTTGTTACAGTGAATACCAAAAGAAATCATATCGTCTTGAAAATTTAAACAGGTCCCTTTTCCCCACAAAGTGGGATTTGAACTCTAAGGAAACGAAAGGGGGGCGGATATTTGTAGACGACCACAGGGAAGGACAATAGGACATTCCTGAAGAGCATAAGAAAGCTGATTTACTCAGAGAGGGGAGGAATGTGGAGGAGGAGAGGAAAAGACAGGTCAGAGGAGCAGGTTCTGGCCGAAGAACAATGGAAAGTCACTGAACTATGTCAGAGGGATCTGACGATTTGATTGGGTCTTTATATTTTACAAAACCTTTATTTTTATGAAGGTCTTTATTTTTAGACAACCTTTTACATTTTCAAAAGGCATATGAATAATTAAAATAAAAGCATTTGTTTTTCCTTATCTTGCACACATGAACTCCTTCCCTTCTTCTTCTTCTTCTTCTTCTTCTTCTTCTTCTTCTTCTTCTTCTTCTTCTTCTTCTTTTCTTTCTTCTTCTTCTTCTTCCTCTTCTCTCTCTCTCTCTCTCTCTCTCTCTCTCTCTCTCTCTCTCTCTCTCTCTCTCTCTCTCTCTCTCTCTCTCTCTCTCTCACACTCACACACACACATTGATTTTCCAAAATATGTCAGTTTAGTTTGTCCCAGAATTGTCAATCTTTCTCAGTCTCATTTGAGAAACACTTAGTTTGTATTCCTGGACATGATTGTGTTTACCCAGTAACTGAATTCCATGCTGTGTATCATGGAGAATGGATAGAGTCCTCTTCCTGCATATTAAATATGTAAGTGAACCACCTCCCATTGGAAATTGTAGAGCAATACCCATCACATGAACAAGATTGGTCTAAAGGAGTTGTCTGGTGGCCTCTGTGGAGAAGCCCTATGCTATGCTTGTAATGCTCATTAGCCTCACCAAATTTCTTAGCACATCCTCAAAGGGAATAAGTTACTTTGGCAGACTTCTTTGTGAAGCTTTTCAGTTGTTACTTACGATGTGGTTTTCCTCAAGGTGTTAGTGGACTGATTTATGATTTCATTCATGGTTTTAACTGGTGGTTTGGAAATGTTAAATAGCCAACGTCTCCCTGTATCTTTTTTTTGGCTGCTTTGTTCATAAGTCTTCATCACAAAGAGCATGGGAAGTGCATCCTACAGTAGCTGTGCTGTTGAAATGTTCAAGTTATTCTCACCTAGCTGTGTTGATTTATAAATATTTAAATTATATAACTATTCTCTTACCTCTTTCTTATTAATTCTGTTTCTTCATATTTCCAGAGACCCATTAATATTTATCTTGCTGATCTCTTGCTTCCTTCATTCTCGTGCTAAAAGCTGAAACAAAACAGTGGCACTGTCTTCACTCTTGTTTTGCATCTCTCATCATATCCTTTGCCTTGGGCTTAGCGAAAGCAGTCATTGTTTTCCTGGGAGTAGCATCCTATTGTGTTTTCAGAAGCCTTTGCCCTGTCTCTAGCAGCTTCTGCTTTTGTAATTCTGCCCCTTAGCTGCGGCATTTTGGAGTTGCTTTTTCTTCATATTGAGGTTTCTTTTCCCCAAACCCTACATAATTGGATTTTCAAGCCCCTCCCGAGCACATCAGAAAATATTAATGCTCTGGGCCTCATACATCTGAATATGCTTGCTGGTTATATAAAAGCACCCAGCAGCAGCCACTTGTGTATTTTTTCTCCAGAGGATGTACATGAATGCCCACACCCATGCTTTCTTCCTTTCACTAGAACAACATAAGTAGTAATCATTTAGTTCCTGAAAGATGGTTGGATACGGGCCATTTATTTCAGAGCATGTCCAGAGAATTGATTTGAAACAAACAGCAAGTAAACACGAAGCCAAGACAAGGAGTTCCCAATAACAACAACAAAATAAAATAATAAAATTGTTCGTGGAAGAATCTAGGAATCTGTCTCATCAAAAACACACTGGAAATTTTAATGAGTTTTCAAAACAGGATGCACTGTACATTGAGGGGGGGAGAACTGTGTCATTAAATTTATAGTGGCTCAGGAAAAAGCAAACTGAGCTGTGGTCTGGTTGCCATCAGAGCATGGTTTTGATCATACTAGAAATGGCCCTCACCCCATGGTGGGGACTATTCTCATATTTGGACAGGTTCATCAAGCTGTGTGTTTGTGGAGACTGTTCTTAGAGTTGGCAAGGTTTTCTATATGTATAATACTTCAGTTTAAGAAAAGAAAGCAATCACCGTGTTTACAAAGCCAGCTGTTTAAAGCTATAGCATTTTCAGTAGATATGGCTAAATGGGAGGCTATCTTAAATGTCATTTTTTAAAAGTCTGGTGTGTGACTATGTTGTTAGACAAATAGACCTGTCTAGTAAGCTGGTGGAATGTGAATGATCACAGTCACTATTTGGTGAGTAGCTGTGGTGTCATAGCATTGTTCCTATAGGCTGTCATCTCAGAAAAGAGACAATGTCACAATTCCCATCTTACAAAGGAACATAGGAATCTAGAGCAATCATTAGCATTCCCCAGTAAACACAAAGGTAAAGAGAAATGGTTAGAGAGTTAAAAGAGGATTTTGAGGAATGTCAGCATCTGTGATACACCACCACCCCACTGTACAAAGTCTGGGGACCTTAAACAACTGTGAGTCTGGTTTATTACTAGCCCTTTTTTTTCTGAGTTCTGGGCAGAGCCCTCAACGTTTCTGCCTTTGTTTGGAGAGACAAATGAAAGTAGATACCTTGAAATGAGTCATCAGTAATCTTGGCTGATAATTGGGTAGCATCTAGAGTGTGTATGGTCCTATTCTGAAGGCATTATCAAATTTAACAAGTTCAGCATGTCTACACTTGGAAGGGAAGCATTGTCATCCTGATTTCACAGATGAAGACACCGACGGCTGCATAGTTGGAGCATTTCAGCCTCTGGGGTTCACTTTCCCATCCCATTTTCCTCCTGCCACATTGCACTAATGATTTGGAAGAATGGATCTGGAGGAAGTGGATTGATCAGATGTTGAAAAAAAAACCTTAAAAACAAGAATGGACATGACTGAAAGAAATATTCATCAGATTTGTATCCATTATTAAGATGAATTTGAAAACTATGCTGGCTCATTATAATATATATATATATATATATATATATATATATATATATATATGGGTAAAACATCATCTCTATAGAGAACACTGTAACATGGATAGTTTCCCAAAGAATTTTTGTATATTCTGTACACCATTGGGCTGTAGCGTTCTCTTGACAACCATATCTTTATTTTTTCCCATTTCTCTCCAATCAGATTTGAAGCTTTGCATCATAATGCACTTTTCTCTCTTTCTTTTACCACTTTTTACTGGTAAGAGGAAAAAATACATATAGCATAGTGCCCCATCCTATATACTTTACCTAAACATATCAATTGTTAATGTTTGACTGCATTGATTTTTTTCTTTATCTTTCCCTGCTTTCCCTGTATGTGTATAAATGTGTTTGTATATAATGTATATATATGTATACACTATATACATACATTATATACATATATATATGTATGAGTCATGTGAGAATTAGTTACAGACACTATAACCAAGAGTCTTGCCGGCATAATATCAAGAACACTCTCTTTCATGACCTCCATGCAGTAATTGTCTAATATAGAGCACATGGTAGAATTCCTCAAATTGTCCCAATAATATTCTGTAGCTATGAACATTTTCAATCCAAGATTTGACTGAGGCTCTTTTATCACATTTAGTTATCTAAGTCTGGTATGTCATAAAGGTCTTTGCTTCAGACATCTCACTGTGCTCCAAATATGGTTGTAGGTCCAAGTATTCATCAAATACCTGCTTTGTTTCATGGACCACTCCAGTTTAATACCACAGAAATAAAGTATGGAGAAAATCCTCATGTGCTCTGGAGAAGATGGGCGTGATCCATCCTCAGTGCTCCTCTCTCCTTCAATAGCAATTCAGCCAGACTTGATGGACACTAAGAAGTCCATCTGAAAGACACTCTTGCAAGAGACTTGTGAGTTATTGCACTGTTCTGGGATTTAGAAGGAGAACCAGGTCCCAGTTCATCTGATCAACTGTCAAGAGTCAGAGACACCACAAGTGGTATGCTGGGAAGAAAGTAAGCTGAGATGCAAAGATGGCTGATAAAACGCTCTGCCACCTAAGGTTACTGCTGTGACTTACGTTGCCAGTGCACACAGTTTCTTTTGACACTAGACTAAGCCTTTGGAGGGAGCAACTGGGATCTCCTTGCAAACCAAAGGGATTTGCAGTTGTTCAACGACTAACAGGACAGTTGTATGACATTATTGCAATAATGACACGATGAGGCTGTTGATGGGGCTTCATTTCTGTCATACTGAATTGGGCACCAGATAGTGTTTTAAGATACAAGTCAGTGTGGCAGAGGTTTCAACTCAGTGTGTACTGAGTTCTCTTTTAGAAGCAGTCTGCCAGTGGGAAAGCTTCCAATTTGGTCTTCTCATTTTTTTTTTTTCTGTGCACAGATGTAGTTTTCTATCAAGCTGAGTTTAAACACTGTTTCTGGAAATCGGCTTTGACTCTGCATAGAATTTGATAAACTCTCAGGTTACACATTGCCATTAAGTAATCAATATTGGGTCTACCAGCCATTAACAAATTAGTAGGAAACCCACATGTCTATTCTCCAAATGTTGATGGCAGGGCTGGCTATGGGTATTTATGTATGATGCATCCTCTTTTGGTAAAATAGAAACTCATCTTTATGGGAAAACATTTCTGTTCTTGCTGTTTTGAGTGCTCTGGGTTACACTGTATAACTGACATTTTTTATGGGCATTCTGTCATTTCTTCCTCACTACAAATGCTTAAGGCAGAACTTGATATCATCTTTACACATAGGTGAGAATCTTGATGCCCATAAGGACAAATAATATGTGTGATAACTGTTGCCATTGGGATGTGATCCCAAAGGTCTTTTCTGGGATTTAGTGCTGACTTGGACTCAGCAGATGTTGATGGAGCCTGAGATCTGATATTTCTGAAAATCTGACCAATGCAGGCAGGTGCTGCTGGTGTAAATCCATATTCAGAGAAGTAAGGATCTGTTTTCATTGAGTACCAGAGGAATTCATTGTAGAGGCAAAACTCACAGAGCCCCAGCCATGCATCCAGGGACCTTAACTGTAGAACACCAGCAACAGCCAGATGTGCTGGTTCATGCCTGTGATCTCAGCACTGGGAAGCTGAGGCAGGGGGATCGGCAGTTTAAAACCAACTTGAGCTACACAGACTTTGTCCCAAAGAGAACAATAAAGAAACATTATTATAAGTAATATAGTAATCGCTTGAGTCTGATTGATTACACTGTGTTTCAATCAGGAAATAGAATTCACAGTGAAACTTAAGTCTTCTCGTTATAGATGGAAAGGCTTTTTTATGATAGTATAAAATATTTGTATAACTGATGACCTGTAATGCAAAATCTATGAATTCTTGCCTGTGGAACCTAAGAAAAGGCATGGTAGCAGTCCACCGTATATCTTGTGGCTTGTAAATAAATTGCACTTAGAAACACATTTATTTATGAAGTGGTTTTCTCCAAGCTTTGCTAGTTGTCGCTACACTGACAAAAAGATAGGCTGTTATTTAGGAACTCCTCTGTGGACCATGATTCTTTCTAGGTACTTCTGTTGGGATACTTACACAACAACCATAAAATCTCCATTTTTATATGCTGCTTTCCATTAGTCTATAAACAGACATCCATATGTACTGGGCCCGGAGGCAAGCTTTTTCGTTTTTGTTCTATTTCCCCCAATCTCCGCCTTCCTCCTCTCTTCTGGTGAGAAAGAGCTTTGTATATCTTTACTGAGTTGTCAGGTTAGAGATGACATCTCTCTCAATGAGGGGAGTGGCTTTACCACTGATAGGCTGCTTTCTGTACAATGAACATAATTGAATTTTGCCTAAGTAGTTAATCCATTCTGTGCAGGTTTAGTTGGGGAAGAAGGTCTGGAACCGCAGCAGGAGTTTCCCCCATCCCCACCTCGGAGTGTTGGTGTGTTTGGGTTAAATGTTTGGTTTGGGGGACACAGTGAACTTAGAACTGAATCTTGGCACTGATGCTTACGAGCTTTGTGGTTTGGGCAAGTCTACTTAGTGTCATCGACCTCTGCCAAAACTGAGTGATGGATCTGTGGTAGACACAGCCAGCACCTCCCAGACCTACTGGATCTCTGTCCATAGTGAAGACATACAGGATCTGCACCTGACACTTAGCCAGCTCAGGCCTCAGGAGGGCTCCTTACTGTGAAGTCTCCAACCTTTTTCCTTACCAACAGTCAGGGTCGGCCTAAGAGATTGCTGCTCTAGTAAGTCACCAAGTGATGGTGATGTTGCTGCTAATCTATGAACGCCCCTCTGCCACTACCACCCATATGCTCCAGAATGAGTCACACCCCCCCATGACTGGTGCAGTTTCCCTAATATAAGGTGTGGCTTCTGTGCACCCTGGTCCTGTCTCCTTCCCAGCTCTCTCCTGCTTTCTTATTTTCTTCCCACACCCATCAGTCACTTCTTAGCACTCTTCCATTGTAGCTATGAGCTAGGCAGCCCAAATGGAGATGAGGCTCTTTCCAGTGTGAAGTCAGGTAGTTTCCTCTTTTTTCACTGATTTCCTTTTTGTTTTGTTTCCCCCTTTTGCCCCTCTCTTCCTTTCTCTCTGCCTACCTGCCTCCCTCCCTCCCTGCCTCCCTCCCTGCCTCCCTCCCTGCCTCCCTACCTGCCTCCCTCCCTCCCTGCCTCCCTCCCTGCCTGCCTCCCTCCCTCTCTGCCTCCTTGCCCTTCTCTATCACTCCCTGCCTCCCTCCTCCCCTCCCTCCTTCCCTCTGTCTCTCCCTCCTCCCCTCCCTCCTCCCCTCCCTCCTTCCCTCCCTCTCTCCCTCCTCAGATGTCTTCCTCCATCCTTTTTTACCTTATTTTTATTTGTGGGAACAGGGTCCCTCTCCATTCCTGGGTTCACTGTTTCAGATAAGCTGGCTGGCTCTCCAGCACTAGGGTTGCAGACAAGCTGCTTTATGTGGGTGTTGCGGATCTAAGCTCAGACCCTCACACTTTTACAGTGACCACTTTTGATGGGGAATATCCTTCTGTATATATAATTAGTTGATGAAGAAAACACTGATTGGCCAGGCAGGAAGTGATGTAGCATGACCTCTAACTATAGAGGTCAGGAGGTCTGTACAGACAGTCAGGAAGTGACATAACTGGGCAGAATCAGATTATACACAGGGACAAACAGGAAATCACTCTCCTCTCTGCAGAGATGTAGGAGGCAAAGGAGATGCAGGCCCAGCATTCCCAGTAAGCCAAGACCACGTGGAAATACTTAGATTGATAAAAATAGGTTAATATTTAATACAGAGCTAGCCAATAAGAAATGCTAATAACAAGCCAACAGCTGTATATCTAGTACAGCGCCTCTGTGTGTTATTTGGTGCTGATGTGGCTCTGGGACAAGGCTCAGAGAGAATGCTTGTAACACACTTTACTGACTGAACCAACTTCCTAGCCTAAGGTTTTTTTGCTTGTCTGTTTGTTTTTTGTTGTTGTTGTTTTTATCCAAATTTCCTTTGTGATTTTTGAAAATCACCAATATTACACTTTTGAATAAATCAATAAGTTTGTCATTGAATTTGACATAGTAGAGCAATCCTATTACATATTTTTATACTTTTTCTGTATTAAAATGTTCTCAATTGCATTAACCCTCATTGTTTGTCAGTGTGCAAATAAAATCAAACTTGTGCTAGTTTGATGAAACATACTATAATTGTGTATTACACAGTATACATTAGTATCATACATTGCACATTAATATACAGTAAACGTCTTCGTACTATGTGTGTGTGTATGTTCATACACTTATCAAGCTCCTTTCTGCTTTGAGCATGGTGTCTGTTCCATAGAGGCACTAAGTTAACTGCAGCTTGGGATTCACTAGGGTAAGTGTCCTGGGTCCAGCAAGGGGAAAAAAACTACCACCTTTATGGAACTGGACAGGGACTGTGGTTTACTAGATGGGAAGTTTAAGGACAGCAATTTTGGCAAGAGTATAGAGAAAGACATGGATGCTGCCTCACTGATGGTAGAAAACTGGGATCTTGAGGTATAGTGAGGTTGGGCTTTTATGGGTCTTTGTGGCTTGGGGTGTGCTTTCCACCAACCCTCAAACCACCTGTGGGCTCCTACCAATTGTTAGTACATTCACCAATTCTCCCTTACCAGGAGGTCCTATTCCAAGACCCCCTGTGGATGCCAGAGGCTGCAGACAGAACTGAATCCTGTGCAGGCTGGGTTACTGCTGTATATAGGTGAAGTTTCATGTATTTTTCACCTGGACACAAGTTCTGCAGTTCCATACGAGATCATGTTGTAACCAGGCAGCTGCTAAGCCACTGACAGCTGGTAGCTTGCACAGAGCGGGAATGACTCTTATCTTGGGCAAGATAGAGAGGGATTGAACAAGAGTCGAATGGGCTATTGATCAACAAATTATGAATTTCTTATCTCCGTGGTTTCAGGTTGTGGTGACTCAGGTTGTTGAAGTCACAGAAAGCAGAGACTATTGTAATTGCATATGAAGTAATATTCTGTAATAATTAAAACTGTGAGCTCTGCCCTCCAACTCAGTAACAAAAGAGATCAAAATAACTAAAGGACTCCATTTCTCTGAAGGAGACCTAAAATGGTCAAAAGGTACCATCAGGAAAATGAAAATGGAAACCACAATGTGATGTTTATCACTCATGTGTTAAGATAACTGTTAAGGGCTGGAAAGATGGCTCAGCAGTTAATAGCACTGGCTGCTCTTCCAGAGGTCCTGAGTTCAATTCCCAGGAACCACATGGTAGCTCACAACCACTTATACTGGGATTTGATATCCTCTTCCGGCATAAAGATGTCCATTCAAGTAGAATACTGTATACATAAAATAAATAAATATTCAAAAACTAAAAAAAAGAAAAAGAAAAAAGAAAGAAAAAAAGAAAAAAAGGAATAGGAAAAAAGATAACTGTTAACACACAGCGGGAAGATAACGTGACTGGAGAGTATTTGAAGAAACTAGGATTCTTGTAGAGGGGATGAAAATGTAGCACTGTATAAGGTGTGTGTGTGTGGTGTGTGTGTGTGTGTGTGTGTGTGTGTGTGTGTGTGTGTGTGTGTGTGTGTACCTTTGTGGCAATATGCTATGTGAGCATGGTTCCAGGAGAGACCAGAAGAGGACATTGGTCCCACTGGAACTGGAGCTACAGATGGTTGTGAGCTGCCTGATGTGGTTGGGGGGAGTTAAATTCAGGTCCTCTGGAAGAACAATACACACTCTTAACTGATGCCCTACCACCTCTCCAGTCTTACTGTAGTACTATCTAAAACACCATGGAAGTCCTTGAAAATTTACACTCAAACTACTAGATGAGCCAGATATAGCATTCTTGGCTTTAGGTTAGGATTTCAAAGAGATATTAGAATTTTCATATTTATTTGCAGGGTTGTTGACCAAAATGTTGAAATTAGACAGATAATTAAAATTTTTAAATGGCATATAGATGTGTATGTATGTAAATATACTCAACGGGATATTGTTTCTTTTTAAAAAATAAGGAATTCCTGGTTTTTGAAAACACATGAATGAGTCTGGAAGGATAGTATGTAAAATGTAGTAGGCCAGATGCAGAAGAAGAAATATCCATATGTGTTCTATTTATAAATGCTTGAATTCATAGACTTGTGGTGTCCAGAGCACGGGGTGGGGGGGAGGTGTGATTAGGGGAAGTTGCTTAGGAATGAGTGTGAAGTCATGCAAGATGAACTCCGGAGAATACTGTGTCCCTCTACCATCTGTGTGGGCAGGTCAGAGCAATTGTAACTTTCTATTTCCTCATCTGGAAATGTTATTGAGCTATATAAAGAGGGAAGTCTGTTCTCTGTAACATTATAACTACATTAAATCTACTCTTGTTCTTGTTGGGTTTGTTTGTTTGTTTGTTTCCATTACTTTTTAGTTTGGTTGCTGTTAAGTGACAAATTCCAAGGGTGTATCTGTCCTGTCCTGTACAGTGTTCATGTTAGGACTGGATTCTAGCCAGGTCCTGCATCAGTATGCTGCATGCAAAATGGTTTTTAATAACTCACCTTGCTTCACTGGGTGCAAATGTGTCACCAATTGAGACTTAACGCGTACAGTTCACAATGATAAGCCAGACTTATGCATAGTTGTAAATCTCTATCCCATGAGTGGGAGAATGCTCTAGATTCCTGTGTTCATTTGAAAGATGAGAATTGTGACACCGTCTCTGCTCTGAGATGACAGCCTATAGGAACAATGCTATGACTCTGCAGCTACCCACCAAGTAGTGACCATGATCATTCACATTCCACCAGCTTACTAGACAGGTCTATTTGTTTAACACCATAGTTGTATACCAGACTAAAGAGAAGTGGTCCCATCTTTCCTGGAAGTGTAGCCTATCTAATATGAACTTCTTCCATGGTCAGACACTGCTTCTCCTTATAGTCCCGGTGTGACACGTTAAGCCTCATGTGGTGCTGTGGAGAGCATGGGGACACTGTACAGCCCTCAAGATGACTTGGGAGAAATCTGAGACAGGGTCTACTATCCTGATCCCCAGATACTCGTAGACACCAGGCAGAATCCACAGCCTCTGGTGACTTTGCTTTGCTGAACTTAGTCTTGAGAAGAATCCCGTCTGCCTCCATGGCTTTAGGTGCCACTTGTAGAAGCAAAACCTGTGAAAATAAACCAGTTGGGAAGGGACAGCAGGTTGCTCCTGGGACATTACTGGCTCCTACCAGAGACATGGCACTTTCAGCCACTTTCCAAAGATGTCATTGGCTTTCACTGCCTCTTGCCTGGAGTGCTTCCTGGTTTTTCTTGGAGTTTTCTTAGAGTACCTAGAAGACTAAGGATTACTGTTGTTGTTGTCACCTACGTGTAGTATATGCAGGGTGTGTGTTTGCATGTCTCTGTGTGTTTTCCTATATCACTCCTTCTCCTTTTTTTGAGACAGGGTCTCTCAGTGAACCTGAAAGATCACAGATTTGGCTAGACTAGATGTCCAGAAAGCCCTTTCTTTCTGCAGCCCACTTCCTCCTAGTGCTCGGGTTTTAGCATGTATCACCATGTGTCTTCTAAATATGTTCTGGGGATCTGAACTCAGGTCCCCATGCTTAGACAAGTGCTTTATGCACAGAGGGATCTGCCAGGCCCCTAAGGGGTTTGCTCACCTCTGGGGAGTCCCTGGAACATTATTATTGGTGCTTATTTGTATTGGGAAAATTGCTTGTACTTTTTTTTGTGTGTGAGGGTACAGAGTGCATGAATCTTTGGCTCACTGTACATGAATATCTAAGCAATGGGGCTATTTTCACCCATTTGATGAGGATGATTTTTATATACCTTTCCCAGGATGGTACCCCACATTGTACATGTACTGCTACCCCTGCCATTTTGCTTACTTATCCATAAATTGCCTTTCTGTACCTGGATGATGATTTCATTTTATTTGTCAAGAACCATTGAAGGAAATATATGAGGAAGCAACTTAATATTATTGGTAAGTATGGCCTGGCTTGGCTGGGTTCCTTAAATTGGAAAACGGATAGAGAAAGTTAGGGAGCTGACCAGCAACTGTTTTCAGTTTGTCATTTCCTATTCCAGTACCCTAAATAGCTCACAGTTTATTTGCATCACATTTGTGGGAACTTGAAGATTTGTGGGGAAACCCACAGATGATGTATATAGTACAGCATGAAGGAAGGTGGGTTCTTTGATGCTATGAACATTGAGTCAGTGTTCTGCCTCTTCTTTCCTGGGTGACTGTAGACAGGCCTCATCACCTCCAATCCTGATTCCTCATCCATGAAATGAGGTATCTCTCTCTGAAGATTGTTGTGACGATAGCACACAGTCAAGCACGGAAAGTGCCTAGTGATTGTTGCCACTCTTGTTCATGGACATTATTTCATCACCTCAAAGATACTTCATATAGTGCCTCAGAAGAAGATTGTATGATATTAGAAAAATTAATGCAGACATGATGCTTTGATGTATGGACAGAGTAAGCCAGTTTGCAATTCACAGATAAAAGACCTTAGCTAATACGTCTAGAATCAGCCTTGTGATCTCTACTCTCCTTGCAATGATCTATCACAGTGAAGCCTACTAACTGGACCTCAAGCTCCTTGCCTCGTATATCTTCTGCCTGTTGAAGATTTTGTTGATATCTTCAAGCATGCCCTGCCCTATTTGTGGTAGTTAATTTTGTGCACCTACTTGTGTTGCTTTAATTTTTGCTGAGGAGACGTGAACACGGGTCTGTTCACTCTAGATAGGATGTTAGTAATATACACAAGAAACAATCCCATCTTAGCTTTGCTCGAAGACCCAATGAACTTGTGAGAAGTTCTTCTTCTCACAAGTGAACTTCTTTGAGAAGAAGAAAGAACAGGAGCATGTAAGTGCAGGAACATGTAAATGCAAGAACATGTAAGTGCAGGAGCATGTAAAGGCAGGAGTATGGAAGTACAGGAGCATGTAAGTAAATGCAGGGGTGCATAAGTACAGGGGCATGCAGAACTCACAAGGTAGCTAGCTCCCAGGGTGTCCCTCGCCCCCAGCATCCATTTGCTGCTCATACATCCTCAGAGAGGCAGGTCCATGTATACAAACTGGGCAGGCAATTCTGAGGCTACTCATGAGCCCCTATGTGCTGTGTGGGGAGCCCTCTCTTTTATCCAGGAAGGAATATTAATGGACCCAATCTTGTGAGAGTTTCTCGCTCTGATTTCACTATGGCAACAGACATGTCATTTCAGGATAACAGAGTTCTGTCAGTTGTTTAGGTTACAACATGTCTAGATGTTTGGTCAAATGTTCAGCTAGATGTGAAGGAACTCTCAAAAATGAGATTGATACTAAAATCAGCAAAGTGAGCTACATTTTATAGAGTGGACCTCACCCTATTGAAATTGGTAATACAATAATGACTGACATTCCCTGTAATTGGTCCTCCAGACAACCATTGGTTTTGGAAGATCAACTCTCGCCTGGGTCTTCACTCTGCCAGCTTGTCCTACACAGTTAGGGCTTGCCAACCTCTGTAATTACACAAGCCAGATCCATTGCTTGCCATATTCATGCAGTTGGCTCTGTTTCTAGGAGAACCCTAACTTTTCTAACTCAATGCTAAAGCTAGGTTAAGTCATTGCTTACATCTCCAAGTGCTAAAGGACATTGAAGGGACTAGGGTGGTCTGTATTCACCCAAGCCCTCTGTGTAGAACAGAGTCAACACTGCACCCATGCTACTGAACCTTTGCTGTGTTTTCAGTACTGCAGGTGCACACGTCCAACATGGCACATTTTCAAGGGAAGGGGAATGCAGTACATACCCTTTTCAAAACGCAAGTTACTAGAAACCTTATCACAAGGAATAGGATGGAGAATTTTCTGGTTAACTAGATTCATTGGGATCTGTCATTGCAGGAGCAATCTGTCTAATTCATCCCTCAATTTATTCTGGAAAATATCCTTAAGTTTTCTCACAGTCTGACCAATACCTTCAATTTTGGATTTTTTACTTTAAAAATAGTTTATCATTCTGGATTTTTTTTTCTCTGATGTGAAGCAGTATGAATTTCATGATCTCTCTCTCTCTGTGTCTATCTCTCTGTCTCTGTCTCTGTCTCTGTGTGTGTGTGTGTGTGTGTGTGTGTGTTGTGTGTTTGTGTGAATAGATATAAGAATAACTAGACATAAAGTCTCATAAACTCCATTAGTGAACAGCCCAAATGTGTACATCTGCAAGGAGCTGAAGGCCCGAGGGACACCTTGCCTGTTTTATTTAGCAACTATTTATTAAAGTCCTGCTTTGTCTGCAGTGGCCAGTAAGAAACAATTATACTGAAAATAAGATCTTTCCAAAGTGAAGCCAATATGCCTCTTCACTCGTGGCTAGGCTGTCTGTATAGTGAGCCCCAGGGATCGCCCTGTCTGTACCCCCCACACCCCAGCACTGGGACTACAAGGGACTGCGTCATAGTTTCTGTCAGCTTGTGCCCCACTAGTTTGTTTTCTGTTGCTGTGATAAAATACAGCATAGGCAAAAACAGATGAACACCACGAACCTAGACATTCCTGGGGAGAGTGAATATCAACTGAAGAATTGTCTCTGTCAGATCAACCAGTATGCACGTTTGTACATTTTCCTGAGTGTTCAGAGGGCAGGGCTCAGCCTACTATGTGCCATGTCACCCTGGGTGACAGTATAAGAAAGGTAGCTGAGTAAGCCAGGAGAAGTAAGCCAGGAGACAGAGTTACTCATGGTTCCTGCTGCTAGTTCCCTCCATGACTGACTATGGAACTTTCAGCCAAATAACCTTTCCTCCTCGAAGTTTGTTTGATAGGTGTTTTATCACAGCAACAGAAAACAAGGATGGATGGTGGGCCATGACGCCCAGCTTTTTCTAAAACAAAGATTCCATTACTAGAACTTAGGTCTTCTGCTTGCTGGTGGTCATCTCGCTAAGTGAGCTATCTTTCCTGATCAGCCATCACTTGTTTTAAGGCCTATTTTCCAACTAGTTTTCTTCACAAGTGATTTAGCTACATCGGAACAGCTTGCATTTTGTGGTGTGCAAAGTTATTTAATATTTTATTCAGAGGCAGCTTTTGTGTTTGGGTAATCCTGTTGAATTTTTATGCATTTGTGTAACCCAGCACCCACGTACTTCGGTTTCACAAATTGTGCTTAGCCCTTTAACTAATGCATTGTCTTGCTCCTTTAACATTTATTTAGCTTTGATTTCTAACTTGGATTAGAGCAGGCTTCCTTTTACATTAAGTGTGACTGGCTTAATAGGATATATTTGCTGAGGGGGAGGAAACACTTGCTCATTTTGAAATTTTCTTTTGTTGAGTTGTCTACCAATTTTCAATTTTTAAAATGTTCAAATACACCCAGAAATGTTGGCAAAATGTGGCTGAATTTAGGGTGCCATCATTGTTGAGTCTCAGTAGGAGTGGGTCCCTGGATTTCATATGCAAATTGGATGGAGCTGAAGTCAGCTTGACTACTTGACTGACAACCAAGTGCAGCCATGAGAGCCATGCTGGCTGGTGCATGTTCTTCGGAGCCAATCTCAGAAGCAGCAGTGGGGAAAAGCCCATGTAAGTGGGGGACCGTGTTCCAGCTTGAAGGGATACAGCTCTCTGAGTCGCAGCTGCTCTGGTGAATTCACTATTCCTAGGAAATGGCAAGCAGTGGGGGAAGATGCCTGTCCAACAGAGCAAAGATCTGGATGGGATATCCCCAGTCCTTTTGGAGTATTTGTTTTAGGAAAGCATGTCTTTTATGGAAGCCCCAGAGCAAGATGCAAATCAAGCTACAGTTCTTTTGCCTTTGGGCTCGGGCAGCCCCTGCAGTCGCCCTTGGCTGTGGGTACCGCTTTTCCTAAGCGCTGGCTCAAAGTATCGAGTGTAAACCAGGCTAAGAGGAGGAGATTAGAATCTTGTTTGCTGTGAAGGATTAAGAGGAGAAAAATCTGAGGTGTAGGTTTTCTGTGTTGTAGGACGCCGCTTATGAACAAGCGCCTTTCCCCACAGACATAGGACGCGTTCCCAGACTTGTAAACCAAGAATGAATTGCAGAAACAGATTCTTTAAGACACCTGGTTGTTTCTTTGCTTCCTCCACATGTATCCGGTTTTGTCTGCTAACAGGGAGGAAGAAAAGCTTTTTGGCTGAAGGGAAATCATGTTTGGAGCCAATTTTTTTTGGTTATATCTCTTTATCTGCTTTGAAGAAACATCGTAATTTTCTTATGTAAGGCAATATAGCGTTAGGGAAGTATTGCACTGTTGAGAGTGAAAAATGAAGACAGTTCCTGGAGAGGTGAAGGCTTCTTCTGTTTAAAAATTGTTTCTCTTATTCCTTTATGTGGTTCAATTCTGAAAAATGTAAATTTCTAGCTTTACTTTCTTACTGTGGTGATATGATGGTGAACCATAGATTACAACCTGAAGCAATATAGATTTCTAAATAATCACAGGAAGAAGGAGGAGGAGGAGGAGAAGAAGAAACCTTCCCTCCTACAGTTATTATCTGAGTGTTTGTGTATTGAAATGGCAACAGACAAACGGACAATGGAACAGAGTTTATCCGTGTGCAATATATGGGTTAGGAAGGAAGCAGATGCACAAATAACAGATGAGAAGGTTAAAGACGTCTATATCTCTTGGGGTGGAAAAGAGAAAGTCAGAAGAGGCTCCCGAAGGACTAAATGGGGCTCATTGAAGGAGGAATGGGTTTCTAGACAAACGGGAAACCCGATTTGCTGCTTTCTTAACTGCCCAGATGGTTTCTCCTCCTCCTTTTGCCTTCTCCCTCTGCATTGCCGTAATGCTTCCCAGAGGGGACTTAGGGTGGTTTGCTCTTTGTCCTCTTCCTGTGTATGAAAGCTGCCCTGAAGGGATTTGTGGCACTCTCATTTCCCAGAAGTTTCTATCAGGAAAGGGACAGGCGATGTCTTTCTCTGGTTGTTGAATGCCTAATGTTTCAACTTAAGATCGCCTCAACCATATTGCACTCAAAGGCACCACTTCGGTGGGCCAGCCAGCCCCGATATGGTGAGCTTGGGAGAGCTGTCCCCATTGCACCTGTGATAGGGGCAGCGCTAGGGAGAATGGCCCCTGCACCTCTCCTGGACAACACAATAGAGTTGGCCCCGAAGGGGTAGGTGTGGGAGAGCCCACCCTGAGGGCATGAAAGTTGGAAAACTGGCCCCACCCCTTGCTCATCTTTGCAAGGGCTGAACTAGCCAGGACAATTCTGCAGAGCTCACTGTGGCATGAGGACATAGTGGGCTGACCAACCCTGCAACTATCCAGGCCCCAAACTAGGGTTATGTGTTGGCCCACCCCAATAACTCCCCACCTGTGGTCTGCTGGAGCACGGAGTTGGGTGGGGGTGGGAGTTTCCTTTGGACACAGGGCTGCAGGATCTCCACAGGGCAGCAACAGGATGTCCAGGAAAAGTTCCGGTGAGGGCCCACTGCCAATGGTGTAGCAGAGACCAGGGCCTCAAACCAGACATAGATGCCTACATGTAAAAACGTGTAGATAAAGGGGTTTAGTCTGCGACTCACTGTGTCACGGGGCAGCTTCCATGACTAGAGACTTTCCCCTTCTTTCCTTTTTTCTCTTAAATTTCATTTTGCTTTCTTTGGGGGAGGGATGAATGAGATTGGGAGGCATGATGTGAATGATACAAAGCATAAATAAAAAGAAAGTTAAAAACAAAACAGAATAAAACAAACAAAAACATGACTGAGCTATTTAAGCTTTGCTACTCACTGCTTTCAAGGAAAACTGACATGAAGATGCTGTCTGGAGCCTGGACCTTTGTCATCTTGGAAGCTAGCACTTTACTTGTCTTCCTATGATTCTTACTCCTCCTCGGTATTAGGAAAGGGAGGGTTCTATGATGAATGGGGACATACAGTAACAACCATGAACCTCTTTGATTGACACCCCTCCCCAACCGGCACCTATTAAACTCAGGGGCAAAGGAGATAGGCTCCCAGTACAAAGGCTTCCAGCCTTCCATGGCCATCAGTTCACTGCAGACTGGGGCCCATAGAATGAGGAGATGCCCAGAAGGCCATCTCTAAATCTCCCCAGTAAGAAGAAAGAGAAGGAGTGTTGGCACTCATTTCTCCTCTGCTCAGTCCCAGACTTCAGCTGACTGGATGTTGCTCACTCACATCAGATGAAGATGATTGTTCCTACCATGTGGTAAACATCCATTAATTAGTCAGAATAAAGCCAAGACAGTGAGGACCCCAGGACACAATCACCCAAGAAGACAGCATTGTCATGCAATGCTTTACAAACTCAAAAGTTATGCAAAAATTATGTTGAATCAACTGTCAGTATTTTAAGATAAATTTCAACCTTGCTCTTAGATGACTCTACATGACTTACCAGAGCTGATTTTTTGGTCATGGACCCAATAAATCCTTATTTACAAAACAAAATAAAACAAACAACAACAACAACAACAATATGTAGTTGTAGATTATCAATTTGATAGTTTAAAGGGACTATAGAAAAATATGATTTATCTAGACTCCTGGTTTTGGGTACTGTATTACGTTTTATCCTTTTATCTCACCCTAATACTTGACTTTGCTCTAGTGTTGTCTTTACATACTGCATGAAGATCCTGTGGCTCAGACACATGGCACTAGTTGGCACAGATCCCCTCCCTGGTTCCACAATGAACACTGAACCACCAATGCCATCCTCTGTCCTAGGCACTGGTCCTTTCGTGGCTTTGCCAAGAAAGTATTTGTAGTGCTTGGTGTTCTTTAAAAATGAAGTAATGCAAAGGCAAGACAAGAGAAGGGGAGAGAAAGAGGCAGAGTCACACAGATAAGAGGGACTTAGGGAAAGTGACTCAGGATTGTGTAGACTGAGGAGGAGGCCAACACTGCATGCAAGCTAGAGAATCAGGGGAGCCAGTAGCATAGCTCAGTCCGGGCTCAAAATACCTTAGATTCAGCAAGGTCAGAGAATTAGGAGTATGTCTGTGAGTGGTGGGAGGGAGGCAAAAGTTCCAGAGTCTAAAGGCACAAGGACTTGGAGTTATAAGGTCCAAGAACAGGACAGATGTCTCAGCTTAGGGAAAAGGAAGGCAAGAAGACAATGAGTATATAAATTTGTATTTCCTCTGGGCTTTTGTATGATCTCTGCCTTTGACTAATTGGGTGAAGCCCACCACACTGATTGACAATACATCTTTCTTATTTAGTCCATCAAATCAAATCCCAGTCACTTCCAGAAATACCCTCACAGATGTAGCCAGAAATAGTTCTCTATCTGTTATCTGGGTATTTCTTAGTTCATTCAAGTTGACACTTAGAACTGAATATCATTGTGCAGAACTGATACATAGTCCCCCCAACTGTGTCCCCAACCTTCCTGATGCATACCCCCACCCAATACCACCCTTCCTCATAAACTTTTATCTACTCTGAGTAAGCATGACAGTTTCTGGTACAGATCTTTGAAGGAAAAATAAAGAACAACTCTGGCTGCTTATCACACTACACATGAACCCAATAAGGTGAACACTTGTCAACCCTATGGGAGCCCATTGGCATATTGCAGCTGGGTGTGTTTATTCACAAGTATAGAGGAAAACCCGGGAGTGTGGCTCTAAAAAGAAAAGTTGGACGTTTTATAATTTTTCAATATCTAATAATTACACATGAATGTACCTGATTTTCCATTAACTAAATGGGGTTGCCAAAAGGAACTAATGAATACTGCATAGTTGAGTTCTGTCACTTTTAAACAGGAGGACTGGACATGAAATAATTTCTTTTACTAAAGAGACAAAGACAAGTAATTTAATGAAAGGCACCAGATTGGAAAGCTTGCTGCTCCAGCCTCGCCTCCTCTCCACATGGACCCGCAGGAGGCTCTCAATGTGGGTTTTGATGATTGACTGGCAGCTTAGCTGACAGTTTGATAGGCACAAAGCCTTACACTCCAGAGCAGGTAAACTGCAAGATGGCACAATTCTCCTTGTAATTACTTCCCATTGTTTGGGACTTCCCACAAACGGCAAAGGAGCAGGCCAGGACTTTCCCCCCACTTAAGATGGCAGTGGTGTTGTTGTAAAAGTCCAAGAGACTTGCTCAGAAAGAATACTTCTAGAATTATTGGCTTTGTTCTGTTCATTTCATTTACTATTCACAGCTACCGGCTTTCTTCTTTGTTACTGGCTCTAACATGACTTGTTTTTTTCTTATTGATTGTATGAAAATATTTTCATTTTAATATTTGTACAGTGCTATTTCTGCATTCTCCTGCAATAAAATGACTCTATGGGCTCACAGCATAACTGCTGGATACCTTAAAGTGAGCAGATGTCCATACAGGTTATGTCAAAGACCCAGCTTTCTTAGAAGTAGGACAGTCTACATGTAATCTAATAAGTTTCCAGAATTAATTGGCTATGTTGGCCATTGTAAGGGCTGAGAACAAATGAATCCTAATGTCTTTTAGGAGCATAAAATTAGAATGGGCTGGCTTGATTGACAGCAATCTAATGCTATTAGCAATTATCTGGTTGAAAAGGGGAGGAGGGCATGTTTCCTTGAAGTCACAATCTTCATTTTTGTACTTGGTAAATTATTAACCATTCTATTAGAAAAAAATAATGAGGAGCCATAGATTAAATGGCAAAGGCATAGTTAGTAAAAGTAAATGCCGTTTGATGGTTGTGACCTTGGAAATAGGATGGGCGTGGATAAGAAACAGAGGCTCTGTTTTCTGGGCTTTCTTCACTTAACCACCACACTGGGTAGACACGGTTCTAGTAAGACTATTCTAAACCCTTGGAAATGTATGGAAAATGCCAGAATTGGTTTAAACTAAAGACACCTGCTGAAAATCTGCCGAAAGACAAGTATGGGCAGGTTTTTGAGCTAGGGCTTTTAAGATAAAGAGACTGTAAAATCTACTAAAGTGTGTGTTTGTGTGTTTGTACACAGAAAATGTTGATATGTGTGGGCACAAGCTTATGTGCAGTCGCATAGAGTCAACAGGGTATCTGGGATCTTTCTCATTACTCTTTATCTTAATTTTTGAGACAGAGTCTCTCACTGAACCTGGAGCTCACTATTGGCTAGACTGTGAGCAAGGTCTGCGGGATCTGCCTGTCTATGCCTCCACTATGCCTTGCTTTTTACATGGATGCCAGGGATCAGAACTCAGGTCCTCATGCTTGCACAGCAAACACTTCACCCACTAAGCCATCACTCTTGTCCTATGTAATTCTTTTTTTTTTTTTTTTTTTTTGGCTTCAATGTATGTGGATAACATGAAGTGATAAATTGTGTATTGAGATAATTTGAGAGTGATGGTATTTTTTAAAGGTAAAAATCATGATGATCATTAATTAATGGTGTTTAATTGGAAAGGGTAATTGTAGCTAATAAAAAAAGATGATATGAACACTTGCAATGAGCAGAGCATGTGCTAGACAGAGTCTAAGAAAGGTGAAGTATAAAAAGGTTGATGTTCCACTAGGCCTATAATAGACTCCCTTATGACAGCTCCTTCCCAGTTATCTTTTCTCTCTGACCATTACATATTAGAGTTCCTCACCACACAGTGACAAGTCTCATGCTTTTCTCAGTCTATATCTGTCTGGAAACTCTTACTCAGTTTACACTTTCAGCCTAGATTGCTCCTCTGCCTCCAGACCGTGTTAAGGATCCCAGCTGCTTCACTGACATTCTTGGATATCTCAAAGGGCTTTTTCCAAATGCAGACACATGAATGTGGGACAGTTTAACTTCCATCTATACTGCCTTCTTCTTCTCCTTCTCCTTCTCCTTCTCCTTCTCCTTCTCCTTCTCCTTCTCCTTCTTCTTCTTTGTTTTTGTTTTTTTTAGACAGGAGTTCTCTGTGTAACAGTCCTGACTGTCCTAGAACTCACTCTGCAGACCAGGCTGGCCGTACACTCACTGAGGTGTGAGCCACCACCAGCCAGCTGTATATTTGCTTCTTCTATCAAGTCCTCGGTTGAAAAAGAGCACCAGTACCATCTGTTGGACAAGCTAGAAAGCTGAAGGTCCTCTTTGAGGCAGCCATCCCTCTTGGTATGCTACAACTTCTCCTCAAGGCCTGACATTGTTGCCTGCACAACACCTTGCAAACTCAACTACTCCTCCCATTGTTCTTAGTTTGCATCCTATTCCATTGACTCTTGCTTCCTATAGTTAAAGTTCTTCCTTTCTTAGGCCTCACATGGTAGCTATGGGGTAGAGGATCAAATATACCCTCCTTACTCATTTCCACCTTTGCCTTTACTAGCAGAAGCTGAATTTTGTTTGGCTACCTACCACTTTCTACCTACCCACATTTGTTGCTCTTGCAGAGGACCTATTCCTATTCCTAGTACCTCACGAATGCCCATGACTTCCATTCTAGTGGATCTCACATCCTCTTTTGGCCTCTGAAGGCACCAAGTGTAACATGGTGGGTATATATATATGCATGCAGGCAGACACTCACATACAAAGTAAATTTAACTAATTCTTTTTAAGATCATGCCTGTAACCCAACATAAGCTGACAAACTAAAGTGGAACATATTCTGAGTGGCACTGATTGGTGACAGTATTTCTTGTGGTTAAGATTTGTTTGCTAGTGCCTGTTCTGTTTCTGTTAACTTGGACAAGTTGCCTACACTCGAGCACCAGATAAATAGTACAAGGAAATCAGGGAAAATCAGGCAGACCAACTAGATACCAAGTGCAGGGAGTACTGCATTATCATATAAGTTCCTGTGGGAGATCGAATGTTCTCTCTACCATTGAAGGTTGAAAACTTTTCTGTCACTTGAAGCTGTCTTAAGGTCCACAATAATTTTATTTTCAGCAACATACTTCTTATTTGAATATTTGGAAATATTAGTCCTCCATCTATTTTTCTTTTTCTTTTTGATCTGTTTGTTTTTCTGTGCAAATGACCATGTTCATACATAGTAGGAGTAAGGGAGTATTTGATAGATGATTACATGGTCTAATAAAAAAAAATGGCAACATGAGATGCTGTTTGATCAGTGCTAATGACTGACTGTTAAGGATGAGTTTAGGGGAAGTTTGGAAGAGATTAATCCCAGGTCAGGTCATCTGGATGGCTGTAGTACTCTCTATAGAAGGTATATACTGAGTACACCCTTACACATGAACTGAATGGAGGCAAGCAGAAATGCATACAATGGGAGACGTATACACAAAGAGGGGATCCTAGAACAGGACTGAGCATGGCTTGGGCAGCATTTCAGTGTGAATGCACCAATAACAGATGCCACTGGAAACAAAATCAAAAGACTCAGGACTTTTCCTGAATGGTGGAGAGTCCTTGAAGATTTGGGGATACAAGTGAAGGCTGACCCTATGTCTTTATCTGATACTTAACTTGTCTGTGAGGTTATCCTCACTTTGCAACTTCCAATCACCAGAGAAAAGGAAGGGCCCTGTGTTCATGATTGTATAATACAATGGACAATATAATTAAAAAACTTTCATTTTAAGCTTTTAAAAGCATGTCTCCCTAGTTGAAATTGAAAGAATAATTGCATACATGGTGTCTTACCTGTGGGCACATTTCACAGCCATTCATTTTCAAATATCTGATGTCAGTAATTTAAGAGAGACTTCCAGAACATTATTCCTCTGTGTTACAATGTCGACCACTCAATAATTTCAAATTGATTCATTGCTGTACCTAATGGAAAAAATCATTTTAAGCACTCTACCCATTTCCCCTTAGGGGGAATGCTTGGGGAGTCTCCCGTTCAATAGTTCTCATGATGTCATGACTTGATTTTATGTGCCTCTTCTATGTGTTTTTAGAGGTCTAGAATAGGGCTTTAAGCATCTGATGCTAATTGGGGAAACCCAATATTTCTGAGAGTTAAATTGCTTTAGCCCTCAAAGACATAAGTTTCCTAAGCAACTTTTTGAGTGGCTCATCTGAAATAGTTATGTGTTTTCTAGGGTTTTTTTTTTTTTTTGCCAGTTCCTGGGCTTTTTAATAATTGCAACTTGGCAATACTCTTTTAGAAAAAATATAAGAATATGATGCTATTCCTAGCCATAATCATTAATCCAAAATAATGGGAAACAGGACAACTTTGCTTTGTTCTTTTTCTTATCTACCTACTTTCTTACCGAAGACACAGCCAATAAGGAAAGAACTCCCTGGAGGGAATTTGGGTGCTCTATCCAACTGAAGGGTGTCATCTGCATCCCTGGCAAAAACATTAGATGTCTCTCATAGCACTCTACTCCTAGAGAGTGGGCACCATTTCCCTCGGATTTAGCTTCCACCCAGCTACCAGAGTGATTCTTATATGCCACATCCCTTTCTGGCTTAGCACTCTTCAAGGACTCCTTAAGGACCAGTTAAGTAGGTCGCCTTGCCTCTCCCAGCCTGGATGGTTGTGGTACCTGCTTACCACATAGCCAAGAATATCCTGTGCCTTAGCCCTGCACTGCTGCTCCTGCTGCTTAAGCCACATCTACCATGTCCTTTTTTTTTCTTTTTTAACCACATCAGGTTAAGTAGCTAAGGGTCTATTTCTTCTAGAATTACATACCACTCAGTGAATGCATGCACGTGTGTGTATGCTTGTGTACACATGTGGAAGCCAGAGGCTGACACTGGTATCTTTCTTCGATCACTCCCTACTTTTATTTTTGGAAACAAGGTCTCATACTGAACCTGAAGCATCAGTTGAGCTAGAATGGCTGGTCAGTGAGATTCAGGGATCCATCAGTCCCCATCCCACAAACCTTTCTAGTGCCAGTGTCAAGGTGCACACTGTCACCCACACTCAGCATTTTATCTGAGGGTCTGAATTATTAGCTGTGTCTTTGGTCTGAACCCAGGTTTGTGAGGCAGACATTTCATCAACTGGGCCATCTCAACAGTGCCTCACTTTCACGCCTCTGGCTTTCATATGACTTTGCATGTCATTATTGACAGTCTTCCTTGATGAGCTCTTATAGATGAGTAAATGCACAAAGGCAATGTGTTTTCCCTTGATGTTCCTTTGGAGATAACTACAGCAAAATCCAGTGTGCATAATAATAGTGATGTGCTTCTGTTCACTCAAGCTCCAGGAAGGGTGATTGGTTTGGGGGAGTGCTATCACCACTGGGAAGATACCCAGTTTATCCTTATAAGGCAGCCTTATTTTTTATGTTACTTGCTGTTTCAGAAGTATAAAGTTGGGGATGAACATTTTTATCACAGTAAGGGATATCTTTACTAGATGCTATACTAGAGCAGAAATTAAGAAGTGGCAGGGTGATTTGGAATCACCACCTCCAGGATTTCGCTCTCAGTTAACCCCATGATGCTCCTCTTCTATTATACATACACCCTGCCTTCCTTTGAATGGTCTTTGTGCACAGCTCAAGCACGTGTGAGTTTGCTGTTACTATCACCCTCAGATCCTTTTGGACCTTCTGTTCTTTCGTTAGAAGAATTCTTGGGTTTTGTCTGTGTCTCATAGAACTTTTCCCAAAGTGTGTTGTTTTATGTTCTTATAAACTGAACTCATCACACTTGAACTGGTGGGCCTCTCCAAGGTCTCTGTGTTATGCTGTGCCGTTAATCCATTTTTTCACTGTTTATGATTTTTCACAAATAAGAATAATGTACAATATATCTATGCCTGATATCATTAATAAATATATTAAATAGCATGTTCTTCAGTTCTTACCTCCTGGCATCCTGCTTTTCCCAGTTTCACTCTGGCCTGTTAACAGTTATTTTTCATTCTGTCAGGGTTTCTTTTCTTGTTAAAATATTACTGTAATAATTTCTAACAGAAAGTATCTTGTAACACTTCTTCATCTCAGCCCCTTAAAGCACATAACCAAGATAAATCGACAGACATCCTTTCAACATCTTTTTTTTTTCTGGGTGTTATGGCACAAACCTGTAGTCCCAGGTGTTCTTGGGGCGGAGCTCGGAGGAAAACAAGTTCAAGGTGTGCCTGGGCTACAGAGTGGATCGAAGGCAGGCCTGGATAACTTAGTTAAACTTTGTCTACAAACAAAAAAAAAATGAAAAGAGCGCTGGGGCTGGAGCTCGATGGTGGAGGGCTTGCTTAGTATAAACAAGACTCTTACAGTCTCCAGGACTAAAAAAAAAAAAAAAAAACCCAAAGACATCCTTTTACCTGTCCTGGCATGCATATTCTGTGGGAAGTGTCATTGTAGTATTTATTGGAGAAGTAGTATTTAACAGCGGCTAATAGTTAACCTGGTACTTGCTGTGTTTCAGATCACTCTGGATATTACACACGAAACATGTCATTTAACATTGGCAGCAAGCCTAGGTAGCAGATATAACTATTTTCTCCATCTTGCAGAATTGAAGGCTGAGAAACAAGGACCTGAGGAATTACTACAGTTATATAGGAAGTAGCAGATCTGGGGCCCACAATCCAGGTTGTCTTGGAAATCTGGACTCTTAATCAGTATACTTTGTTGGATTCAAATATGGTCTCCTTCAGTGAGAGTGGCTGAAACAAAGCAGAAAGGAAAGAGTTCTACATCAGGACTATACAGACACCAGGACTTCCACATAGGCAGCCCATCTTTCCTTCCTTTCCCTTCCTCTTCCATTCAGCTGATTGGTGAGTACCTTTTACTTTTCCAACATTTTTCCTCTGTGCATGATTAGCACAGCCATGGTTCAGTACATAGTTATCACATGCTGAGATCTCTGTAATGATTTCCTCAACTCCTGTGCACCATTTTCCACAATGCATACAATTATAACAATATATCGATGGTCTCATAACTTCCCTTTTTGAAAGCCTTGGATAGATCCCAGGAAAAAATGTCAACTTCTTCAGCAATCATCCAAAGGTTCCTTCCTCTCACTTTTCACTTTGTCTCCTGAATTGTGCATCTCATGGGATTTTCCCCACACTTAGCTGTAGTTAGCCCTTTGCAATATCAGCTCATCTGAGCCCCCAGAAGAATTCCTGTCTCTTTTTCTTATTCTAAGAAAGTTCTGAATGGCAAAACTTGGAGAGTGTATGCTCATGCACAGAACAGGCAAGAGTGCTAGCTACCTACACAGGACATAGAGCCTAGGATGAGGAAAGGTCATTTTCCCCCATGGAAAACCATGATTCTGCTTACAGAATAGGAGTAAATGTTAATCAAGAAGACCGACGAGTACTATTTTGTATGAACCATTCAGACAACAGGGACTCTGTTATTGATGTCATATAAGACTCTTTGTTTGAAAGTCTCCAGTTACCAAAACTCATTTATAATTATGATTAACCTCTTCTTTTGAATCATTTTGAATAACCTCTCATATCCAGGAACTTGAATCTTGCTTGATATATAGAGCAAGTAATGTAGGAAGAAGTTAGGTGATGGAAAAATCATTAAAACATCTGCAAGGAAGAAATTTGAATTTCTTGGCAACAGAATACTTTTGGAACAGTGCATTATTCATATGGAATATTACAACTCAGGGAAGACTCTAAAATTCACTGCTTAGCCAAGGAAAAGGTATGGTCCCCCTGCTTATCAGCTTAAGAATTTATCATTATGAGACAAGTGTCATGACAGAGTGAGACTTTGCTGTGAAGTTCAGCCAGGATGACACGGAGGTTATCTGAACAGCTGTAGTCGAGGTTTTGTGTCATTTATCATTTGTAGATGTCCCTCCCCATTTCAAGAAGGTCTTGCTTTTGTTGGCAAATCAGGTGAGGAACGAAGCTTACTGAAGTTCCTTTATCATGACCCCTTTATGTGAGCTACATTCAGGGTGTTTTTGTGCTGTTTGCTTAGCTGGTCTTTTGGACAAAAAAAAAAAAAAATACAGACTATATTCTAACTGACCTTGAATAATATGGGTAAAGGAAGAAGAGTGCTAAAGAACAAAATAACATGGGCATCACATGTGTGCTCAAGTGAAGTATTTCTAAATAGTCAATATTATAACTGCTGTTCATGGCTTAAACAGTGACTTCCTCTATACTGACTTCTTGCTAAAGCAGCATTTGTGCAGCTTTCATGAATAATCTGTCCCATTGCTTAGCAAATGAGAAGAACAATTGTTCCCAAAACTATTGGCACGCAACCTGTCCTCTTGGTTCAGTGCACACTCTAGATCTAATTGAGATATTGGGATATGGAGAACTGAGAAGCACTGAAGTAGAGTGGGAAAGTACCAAATACTCTTGAGGATCAAAGGGTGACTGCTCAGTCTATATTTAAAAGCTTTTCCAGGGTTTTAAATTTATGTGCTATTTTGATGATTTTTTTTTGAAAGAACTCTTACTTTTGCAATGCAACAAATGTCCCTAAAACCAAACAGCCTAAAATAATTTCATTTTACTATAAGTTATAGTAGACCAGGAATTAAGAAAGGATTCATTTGGGCAGTTTTTATTTGGGATCTTCAGTGTGGTTACATAGTTTGGTGTCAGCCAGGGTTATGGCAGTCTGGAGGCTTGGTAGTGGAACAGGCAAGGTGCCTCAGCCATATAGCTGTAGTTGAGGGCAGCTCTTGGTTGGGAGCTCAGCAGGCTGTGAACCCCAGTATCTCTACATGGTGTCTTGAGCAATATATTCCCTGTAAGTTGATTTCTCCATTGTATTTCCTCAGGGTACACATATATAATGTACAAAGTAGAAGCTAAATTTGCATGGCACATTTCATGGGGTTGTCTAAAACTAAAGTCATGTTTTAAAGATAGGTTAACTTATTTTATTTGTGTGTACACGTGTCTCTGTGTGAGCACATACACTTAGGTTTGCAGAGGGGGTATTGGATACCTTGGAGTTGGAGTTACAAACAGTTGTGAGCCATCGATGTGGGTGTTGGGATGAAACTCTGGTCCTCAGTAAGAGCAGCAAGCATCCTTAACAACTGGGCCACCTTTCCATCAGCCATATGATCATGTAGAGATCATTTAAAATAGTTGTATGATGTCTGTATTGGCCACTTGAAAATACCTTCTTATTGTCCCAAATATAATTTCTAGTAGTTATCCATTGTCTTTCTATTTCAGTACTCTTCATGATTGTGGTTTGTGTGGAGACATCTTTTTGCCCTATGTTCCCTAATAAGGACCAGTATGATATACCAGATAGTACTTCTTTTCTAAAGGACAGTCAATAATTTTATGCTAACTTCTTTAGGGGGAGAGAAATAAGAACTAGGAATTGTCTAGATCCTGATCCTAACAATTGGCATAATAAGTCCACGTTGGGCCTCAAATCAATTTAGAACTCTGTAAAATCGCTGCTGATTGTAAAAGATTTTAACCCAGCAAAAGACTCATCTGAAGTACCTGGTTCTTTGATAGTTGCATATTAAAAATAAATATGAATGTACATTGTCTGCTTTGTAATGTCAACAGAATAGAAATTGTGTAAACCAAACCCCCTTTAAAGTAATTTCCTTCTCTAGACCTTTAACAGTAGAAAGTCTACAAAGGTCCACCACTAGCTCAGATTATCCCATAGAAAAATGTAATCTTTTCAAAGCCAGCCTCAAAGTCCACCTTGTTTAGGGCTTTCTTCTTCATAGTTTTGTTAGAGCATGCCCACGGGAGCGGTTTTGCTCTTTTGTACAATAGCATTACTGCTGGCTTTATCTTGGTTGGCTCTGTGATGTGATCCGTTATACAGAAAAATTTGCCAGTTCATTACTGAACTAACAAAGGCTTGAATACCTGCCCTCAGTTCCATCTCTCTCCTCAGAGGCATGGTCTTTCAGATATACTATGGTTTGCTAGTAATATTATACACATTAAGTCCAAGACACCTGCTTCTTTACATTGATGGTGCTGGCCTATTGCTAGCTCCATGAAGACTGACTGTTAAAGTAGACACATAGAGGCCTTATTTCAATGGCATCCCCATGAATAATAGCCTTTATATTCCAAGCACATGAACAGAAATATATTGTTGCACTTGTATTTGTTGAAAGAAAACACTTCCCCTTGGCTTAGTACATAGAAGCGATGATAGACATGAAAATAATTTAATAATGGCTTTTGCTTTCTGGTTGTTAGGCCACAAAATAATGGGAAGGTTTTCTCTAATATTCTTCTATTAATGCGCTTTCTAGCACACTGATTAAAAAGCAAAGAAAACAAACAATTCCCCTGTGTTTCTGTTTCAAATGGCATGATATTATAATGCCATAGTGATTCTTATAATTGCAAGGGTAATAATTTAAAAACATTGAAAACAAAACAGTCAACCTATTTCACTGCTCTAAGATTATACTTTTATTTCATTCTATGTTTCTGATGTTAGAGACCCCCAAATGAAGGTATCAACAGTGGCCTGAGAATGTTCTCTTTTTTGGCTTGTAGCTGCTCACATTTTCCCTGTAACCCCTTACACCATCTCTTTCTATGATTGTGGTTTTGGAGTCAATGTTCCACTTTGTACAAGGGTTTTAGATATACTGACTAGAGTTTACCACAATGATGAGCCCTTTCCAGGGTCAGAAAGAGACTATAATTTAGAAAGTGTTTTCTATACAAACTAAGACCTAACTTCCATTCCCCGACCACATGGAAAACCAGACATTATTGTGTGAACTTATCAACCCAGTGAGACAGATAGCAGGGTCCCTGTGCTTGCTGCCTGCCACCCAGCCTAATCAGTGAACTCCAGAAGCCAGTGAGAGGACCTGTCACGAAAATGCACATTCTGGAGAATAGTAGCTGAAGTTGTCCTCTGATCCACACATTAAGTGGACACATGTAAAAAATACCAAATATCCCTTCCCACTTACAAAACACACACACACACACATACACACACACACACACACACACACACACACACACACACACACACACACACACACACAAAACATTATTTCCAAATAAGGTTACATTCTGAGGTACTAAAGAAGATTGGGGCTTTGATATCCAAATTTGGTGAGTTATTTTGCAGTAACAGAGTGTATCTTGGAATCAATTTCTAGGCTTTGAAATTTTGAATATCTAGAATTTTAATGTAATACTGATTAGTCAAAAATGGTATCTGTGTAATTTTGATAAATGTTGCCACATTATCAGCCATAAATGCTGCATTCTAGACCTCACAAGGAATGGGTGAGGTCACCCTTAATTCTCACCACACAATGGGATTGAACACTGGGTCTTTGACAAACTCATAATTGAAATGATAGTTAATGTTTAAATTTGCATTTTTGCTTACATCTGTGAAGTTTAATATCTTTTCATGTCACTAAATAGGTATTTTAAAAAGAAGTGTGGTTGAACTACAATAATACTTTATAAGCTTTATTCTACTAAAGTCACATATAATAGCCAATTTCCATATTATGCAGTACTTTTTTCACAGCATAAAAGTTACATGGCTTCATTCTATTGCATTTGTATCAAAATTTATTTAATTAATTCCTTATTATATATTTACATTGTTTCCAATATTTTTGCTTCTAAAAAGAATGCCAATGTAACTATAGAGATAAAATCTTTGTGTGCAGCTGAGATCGCAATGTTTAATTTTATAGATAGACTTTTGAAGCTGAATTAGGAATTAAACAAAAGCATATCAATACTCTGACTTTTAACCCTCCCTGTGCCCCGCACAAGCACACTTGCCTATGATTTCTAAAAACTTACTTCTCAAAGTTTGAAGTTAGACTCTGGTTGTTTTTTGTTTTGTTTTGTTTTGTTTTGTTTCTATACTACTGCCCAATTTTCCTTTAATGAAATTAGTTTTTCTTTGAAATCAACAGAACCATAAACTTTGTCATCTAGTAAGTATGAATGATGTAATACTGCCATGGCAACTCAGTTTTAGATAGTTGGAGACTTGAGTCTCTCAATTTAAAGCTTATAGCCATATTAGGATTATGAAGAGTAAAAAGAGGAACAGCCAAAATCTGTTAACTCGTTTAATCTTTTCAAAGACAAGAGAACCTAATGAGGCAGGAATAGGGACACTGTAGTAGACAACTATTGCT
Organism: Cricetiscus sungorus; assembly: GCA_030556225.1. NCBI lineage: Eukaryota > Metazoa > Chordata > Mammalia > Rodentia > Cricetidae > Cricetiscus > Cricetiscus sungorus. Next base: position 3,877,568 of record JANBXA010000606.1, on the reverse strand, counting down.
GTAGAAACACTATGTAACAAACAATCCAAAACATCAGGGTCTCTCAACAACAGACTCAGTTTTGTTTTGCTGATGGATTTGTGTCGAAGGTTCTGTTGTACTTGGCTAGGACTGGGTAAGCTCCAATTAGATCCATGTGTTAGGTCCAGATTTATTCTATGTTTAACACTCCAGTCTGTGCCAGCTGCTGTCTATAAACATTCTCTAGTGATGAAGAGCAGGATGCAGGATGCAAGCACTTTTAAAGCTGCCATCCATTGTCCCGATTGTGTTATCAACAAGGCAGAGCAGTGTGTTTCACTTATAATGGGGGAAAATTGTCTATATAATTCTATTAGAAGAGAATGAAGATTTGGAACTGTTGTTCTTTTGTTTCAATGCTAGGATAAAGCTGGAGGCGGGGGAGAGAAGGGATGGTGTCCAACATGGGGCACCATGGGGTACCAGGGAAGATTCCATGGCAGGCATGATCGAGGTGGGGGAAAAACATGCCAGGCAGACAGAGCTTGAGTGAGAAGTTTATTAGAAAGGGGAGTGAGAACGAAAGGAAGAGAAAAGAGGTAAAGAGACATAGAAACACCAGGAGCAGAAGAGAGAGGTGCTTGCTTAAAAAGGGAAGCTTGCACATGCGTACTGAGTCCTTATGCAGCCCCATGACTCGTGACGTAGCCATACTGGGCATGCGTGTCCAACCCATCGTTAGGGGGTGGGGGCCAGCAGGAACTAACAATAGATATTGGAGAAACTGGATGTGACACTGCAAACTTTTCATATTTTGCTGTTAACATTAAAGTTCTGTGCTATCAAAAGTTCTATTATTGAAAGATCGGTTTCAAAGATAATTTTAAGATGGTTATCACCTTAAGATTCAAATGTGTGAAAGAACAGGTCTCCTTATTCTCTGATTCAAAATAAAACATTTATACAAATAATGTCATTGCAAGCATGGTGTAAGATGGTCAGCTGCGGGTGATTGCATAGAGGGACTTACCATGCAATAACTTGATTTCCTAGAACATTTTTTTTTTGGTAGGTTATCACTGTGTAGTCTACACTTGCCTAGAATTCTTGCTGCAAAATCCTGTGTGTTTGAAAGTAGCTGGTCAGATGGTTACTGAGTCAATTTGCAGTGAAAAGTATAGAAGAAATTCTCTAATCACTAAATTATGGAAAATTTATTTTGCAGAGTTATTACAGATACTATGATGAGGAGACTATTGGCACGCCACAGTTACAGAAAAACAGATTAATGTGTTTCTTAAGCCTTCTGTCTTTCAACAAATTGAACAATCTGGAGTGTCAAATTGGAATATGAAAGCAAAAGAATCTGCTATTAAGCAAAAGAATCATCAAAATAAAATGTGAGACAGTGAGACCCCTGGCTGAGAAATCTGAAGATTCATTTAGCTTTTGAATATGAAGTTAGAAAAAGAAACATAATAATATCATTTATTGAAGGCAACTCATTTGGGGTCATTTATTTTACAAACTGTAAAAAATTCCACACTTGTGAAGGAGGGGAAGCATTGGTAATTGCCAGTTTTTATATGAAAAAATTACAACTGCATGATTTTTTTTTAGGCAGTCATGTTAGATTTTATTGCATTATTTTAACCAAAGTTAGCTGACATTGTTTTAATGGTGGAAAAAAAAAGTGTTGAGGCTGAGATCAAGTGTGATTCCTCATAGCATAGCTCAGAAATGGAGGCTGAGTGTTTTATAGAAACATTATTTTACCTTTAATGATATAGATGTTTGAATTAATTTTCCCAACAACTTGCTAAGATTTTTAGAGCCTGTGTGAGAGTAATAGAGAATGAAATTGGTAAGCAATGGTACCAGTAAACTCATTATAATGTAAAAGAATTTCACCACAGGGGGAATCTTCAGGCCACAGCTGAGATTAACAGTTTCCACATCAGTTTGATATGTTCTAATGTGTTAATAAGGATGCAAAACACAACCGAAACGGATGAAGACAATGATATAATAATTTAGGCTCTTGATTAGTGTTATGGGAAAACTGAGATACTTTGCCTGATATGATACATGTCCAAATTCCAGTTCACATGTGTTTACCACATCATTCTTGCAGCAAAATCACTTTTAAAAAGACTCTTTTGTGTTTACAGAGAAACAAAACAAAATTTAGTCTTCTAAGGACATGGCTTTTAGTTTTTACTGCTTACTAATGAGTTACTCATGTTGTTTGAGATTTACTTTCTACTGTATGAAATGTGAGAATATTAGTAATTGCAAAAGTTGTGATAAGGGGGCTGGGAGACAGCCCAGTAATGGGCTTACCATAAAGCCTGAAGACCTGAGTTTGGATCTCTGACATCCACATAAAGAATCAGATACACACTCACTATAACCTGTGTGTGTGTGTGTGTGTGTGTGTGTGTGTGTGTGTGTGTGTGTGTGTATGTGTGTGTGTGAATGAGTGTGTACGTATGTGAATGAGTGTGTGTATGTATGTGAATGTGTATAAGAATGTATGCACACACATATGAATGTGAGTGAATGTATGTATATGTGTATATGTGGATGAGTGATTGTGTATGTGAATTAGTGTGTGTGTGTATGTGAATGAGTGTATATGTATGAGTATGTATGTGAATGTGTGTGTGTGTGTGTGTGTGTGTGTGTGTGTGTGTATGTGTGTGTGTGTGTGTGTGTATCTTTGGTGAGGAAAGGAAAAACACTGATGGATTCCCAGCGCTCACAATGTCAGCCAACATAGCCAAATCAATGAGCTCCAGGTTCATTGAGAAATCCTGAATAAAAATATAAGATGGTGATGGGCATGGTATCACATGCCTTTAATACCAGAATTAGGAAGGCAAAGGCAGGTGGATATCTTTAAGTTTAAGGCCACCCTGGGCTACATAGCAAGTTCTAGACCAGTCAGTGAGACCCACTTTGTCAATCTGTCTGTGTATCTATCAACCTTATGATGAGTAAAGAACATGTTCATGTTATAAATGCAGACATATATATATATATATATATATATATATATATATATATATATATATATATATATCAGACTGGTTAAGGAAGATACCTAGCACTGACTTCTGGCCTTCACATATATGGACACTTACATGCGCCTGGACACAAATGCACACACGTGAATATATATACATCATGCTGTGGAATATTCCTGTATACTGTGTAAATTGTGCTCTAGTTGGTTTAATAAAGAAGCTGACTGACCAATAACCAGGCAGAAGAAGGTTATAGAAAAAACAAACTAAGAAAGGGAAGAAGGGCAGAGTCAGGAGAGTGAAGGGGAAGCAAGATGTGCTAGAGGACAGGTAAAGCCATGAGCTCCTGGCAATACATAGATTAATAGAAATGGGTTAATTTAAATGTAGGCGCTAGTTAGTAATAAGCCTGAGCTATTGGCTGAAAATTTATAATTAATATAAGCTTCTGTTTGTTTATTTGGGACTGGGTGGTCTTGATAAGAAATGTCAATTTACACATATATGCACATACAAAGTAGGAACGGGGATGGAATGAAGTAGTTTTATGTGGTGATAAAATACATTTCATTATATGGCATATAGTATCATCCATAATGTAATTATTAAATATACAATAACTACCTCACAAGAAAATTCGATAAACTAGTTCCCAGCAGAGATGAAACTTAGAATGTTTTTTTATTTAACAATGATGTAGCTTGAAAGATCCCACACTTACTAAAACCCTGAGTTCCAGCCACAGCATACATAGAAGGAAAGGTACAGACTTTCATTACTTTTGAATTGATACAATGTCTCAGATAGTGCATTCAATAATTAGATGACATATTAGAGACATGTAACTGGCCTTACATATGTTACCAACATAGTAACAACTGAGAAAAAGGCAACATCCCTGTTGATGTCTGAAGGAAAGCATTTCCATCCTCTCCTGTTCTTCAGTTTCTCGCTTCCTTTTTTCCTTCCAAAGAGTTTCATAGAGATCGAATTCCTCCTCCCCTCCCCTACCAAAGTGGATTATAGAAACTACAATTTCCTAACGATCACCCTCACTCCACAGGGATTCAGTGCTGTGGCTGGGAGGAAGGAATGCTACATTTGAAACGGGAATCTTGTCAGGACCCATGAAAAGGAGTCCATTCCATCTTGCCAGGAGCTCAAATCTGTCTTATTGTTCATGAGACATTAGTTTGGTGGCAACAGGATGTTTCAGCCTTGGCAGTGGATGTCTCTTATCTCAGTAACAATAAGTTTGGGCCCAGGTGCATTTATGGTAGGCATGGCTACCAAATATGTGGAGAATTAAGGGAAGTAAATCTCTCTGCCCCTTATGCACAATAGAAATGTTCTGCTGGGTTTTTTTTTTTCCTCACTTTTGGTTGCATACATAAGATCATAAAAGAATAAACTAAGGGCACATTCAGTATGGATTGAATATGCCCTTTTGACAGCAATCCTGTGTCTCTGACTTGGAATCTTAACCCTCTTTTAGCTAGCCTTTCCCTCATTCACAATCCCTCACTCAGGTACAAGGCTGGGGCTGCTCAGCTGGCTCCAATTGATTGCATCCCATAAACACAGCCCCTGACAGAATCTGAACAAAAAGGTGATACTGAGCTACCCTCAGTCTGTTACCGGAGGCTCACATGCTGATTTTGTCTATTCATAATTTTATCCACTTGTCTGTTCTGGACAGTTTTTATTGGGTCTCTGGTCTCCTTTTGAAAGTTCCCATGTCATGTAAAGCTCCTATTACATAAACCAGTTAAGAACCATCATCATGATGAATAAGGAGTGCCGTCCCACCTGTCGACCCCTACGTTAGTATTGCTTGTTCGTATAATTTTCCCAGTTACCATTCTCCTAGATGATAATGTCCAGCACTGTCATCAGTAGTTAGACTTCGTTAACGTGGTGGGAAGGTGGGCAGGGCTCTTCGCACATCTGTAAGTCTCTGTCTTGCTTTAGCCAAAAAGATAGAAGGCAGGGAATTCACTTAATTCTAATTGTCTGTAGCTCAACAATCCTTCTGTTGTCCATCCCCAGAGGAAGTGCTCCAAAGGAAGTAAAGTTAGAGTAAAATATAAAAAAAATATTATGTTTTTATTGTTAACAGGCAATGGCTTTGCATGTTTATGGTGTACAGGCTGATATTTCAATTTAAAAATTCAGCCTACACAGATCAGTTCAGGATATTTCATCTTTCCATGTATATTTTACTTTAAAACATGTTAAGTTAAAATATAATTACATCACTTCCCCCTTTCCCTTTCCTTCCTCATGCCCCTCCCTTAGCCCTCTCTTCAATTCTTCCCATGCACCCTACTCTCAAATCGACAGCCTATTTTTCTTTAATTATTGCAACATATATATTTATCTATTGTTTTTATTTTTTCAAACCAAGACTCAAAGTCTGCCTTACACTTAAAGAATGGTAAAACCTTGTGGATGCTCTTTAGAACTATAACAATTATTTTGTGGGAAGTATGATTTGGTGTGTGGTTTCTCTTGGTTACCTCTCATTTTGACGTGTGATTGATAAATACAGTGAGATTAGATTTTAAAGTGCAGTGGTGCTGATGAAAGTTAGCTCTTAGGCAACAGGAGTGGTAAAAGAGGACAGGCAGGAATTGCAATCTCTTAAACCATATTGTTACTCTCTAAGGTTAGAGAAGTAGGAGATTCTGTATTCATTTACAAATGCTTAATAAACCAGCTTTAAAAAGACAAAAACATTCTTTTATCGATGACCTAAAAGTTAAACCAGAAGCTGAAGATTAGTATAACTCTAGGGGAAACAAAACAAACAAACAAACAAACAAACAAACGAAACAGGTCCTCACATCCAAGAAAGAAACTAGACTTACAGCCATCAGTAGGATGGTATTACCTAGCTATTCTTAGAAATGTTTGCAATAGGGGAAACCTCTACTTCAAATATCTTAAAGAAACAGTTTAAGTATTGATTAGTCATGCTAACCAAAGGTGCTTGGGTGTCCAAAATATGTTTTTTCCCTCATTTGGCTCTGGATTTTATGATTCAAAATTCATTTCTTGGTATATTCTGGAATTCTTCCAGGCTCTTGTTTGTCCTCCGGGAGCAGGGGTGGGAGCAGAGTGGTAGGAAGGGAAAGTGACCTGCTCTACAGCACGCATAGGCTCTATGTTGCAAAATGCTTTGATATCAAATAGTAAATAGCTATAATTACAGTGAAAGAAATAAACACTGGAGCAAGTCTGAAAAGGGAAGAATAGGTTTTCCCAGAGAAGAAAGGTCAATGGCATGAGTTCGGGAAGCAATGTAGTAGCTAGCTGTTTTGTTTTGTTCTGGTTTGTTTGTTTGTTTGTTTGTTTTGTTGAGATAGGGTTTTGCTATACTATGTAGGCTGATGCCCAACTCTCAGTCCTCCAGGCCAAACATGCAAAGGATTATGCCTGGCTTAGGGAAATAATGTGATTTCAAATCTTTTTCTTCTCATTTTGACTTAAACATGACTTGTAGAGAGGAAGAGAATGAAGGGGGAAATGGTAATAAGGTGCCTTTTGGACTAATTAATACTCAGTTGTTAAATTTTTTAAAAATCTGCATATTTTAACCTCTAAAGACATGGATATTATAAATGAAATGATGAGGAGGAAGCAGAGGGAGCAAAGATATAACGAATGAAGATATGGGCTCCAACTTCTCCTGGGCCTGACTCTAGCATATTGGCTTTTCCTGCAACTGCCTTCCTCTATAGGTAAAAGAACCTTGCCTAGGACTTTGTTTGTGGGTCTGTTAGCCAGAGATTTAGTGCATAAAGGTGTCCAGTGGGAGGTAAGATCTATTTTTGTGGTGGTAAAGCATTATTGTTGGCATGCCCTAATTGTGTTTGCAGTAAAATTGAAGGCCATTACAAGAGTGGGAAATCAGCTGAGCGATCATAAATAATTGGCCAAATGAGAGGCTGTGCTGCCCTCTCGGCAGCATCATTTTTGTGGTCATTGGCACTTAGGAAGTGCCTACTGGGTGCCTGGCATAAAGCAAGCAAAGGCCATGATTCTTAGGGAATTAAGGGGTCTGATTTTCTTAGCGCTGTATTGTGTGTGGCTCCTGAATGCCTGGTTCATTTGTGTCCACTACTCTTGCAGAAATAATCTTGAAGATTACAGGCTCACCTCTGCCTCCCCCTTTTCTCTCTAGTCACCTGAAAAGCTTAACCTCCACCTCACCCCAGCCTAGCTTCAATGTAGGGCTATTTCTGCCTTTAGTCTGTGGGGAGGGAAGGACGGCACTCAAGATCACTCCTGGGATGCCTCCATCAGTGCATTTGACCGTAAATTTTTGTCTAGGAAATGAGAAGCACTACATATCTTAATGTTAGCATTGAGTGCCTGGGGAGTTTCCAACACAAACCGGAGTCTCCAACCTAATCATGGCTTGTCTATTTTCCTGCTTCTTACCTCACACTCAACTTGTCCATAGATCTATGTCCCCACTGTACCTTCCACACAGTGCACATCCAGCTGCCTCTCCCCGAGTTTAAGCTTAGTCCCCTGGTCAAGCTACTTTTGTTGTTCTCAGGGTTACATTATAACCTAGACTTTCAGTTTGGTTCCAGCTCCACTCTCTCTCTCTCTCTCTCTCTCTCTCTCTCTCTCTCTCTCTCTCTCTCTCTCTCTCTCTCTCTCTGTGTGTGTGTGTGTGTGTGTGTGTGTGTGTGTGTATGTGTGTGTGTAAAGTTGGAGATTGGACTCCAGGCCTCATATATGTCAGGATGTCAGGAAAGTGCTCTACTAACCCCTAGACACAGTCGTTAAGGAAGGCACGGTGGTGGCTACAATGTTCAGCCTCAGATTCATCTTCATCTGACCCTCAGTTCTTCCCAGATGAGGTTCCTGATGCCCTAGTCCCAATGTGGTACCATCTTGGCTATGCCTTTTTTAGACCTCTTTCCAAGAACCCATAAATTCTGTATATCCTGAAAAGAAAAAAAGAAAAAAGAAAACCCTTATTATCCTTTACTGGGATGAGGGGAAATGGAAGAAATGAGCAACCTTCTCACATTCAAAGATGGAAGATGCCCACGATTGTGTCTATATAGTAAGATTGAAAAAAAAAAAAAATCCTGAATCCTGGACACTGTGTAGCTATTCCATTGGTTCTTAGTGAGGACAAATAAGATTGTTTTGTTTAAGTCTTTGTCATTCAGAGAGCTTTGTAATGCACCACAGCTGCATAACATCTACATTTTAAATGCTACCACATATTACACATGTTCTCTCGTTTAACCTTCATTACAACAAGTGCATTAATTATTTCTATTTTGCTAAAGGGTGAGTTGACCTTGGAGAAGATGACTTGGCTGTAGTTTCATAAGTAGGAAGCAGCAGATTGTGGATTTGAGGCAAACCTGCCTTCTGTCTGGCTGGGAAGAGGAAATCAAGCCAGTGAGAAAGGAGGCAGGGGGTGAGCTGTCAGCAGGAGCAGCTTTAACAAAACAAAGAGCAGCTCGATGCACCACAATTTTCCTGTAGTCTGGGTTGTACACATGAACTACACACAGCTTCTTCAGTCTGGAATAAATATACAAACACACACAATGCTCTGCCTCAATATAAATACTTCTGCCACCTTGCTTTGCCATGTTATTGGAGCTTTCCAAACAGTAGAATGTGGATAGATATAAATGCCATATTCTTGTGAATACATATGTGTGTGCACACACTCCTTCTCATGGTGCTACTGGGGATCCTGCAACTCAATACAGGCGTCTAATTCAAATGGATAACAATGTCACCAAAAACTCCTTATGATACTCATGTTAGGTTAAGAAGTACAAGTTCAGGAAATGTAGCAAAATGTTTTTGAAAAAAGAAAGTTCAGAAGATTGTGGGAAATATTACAAATGACATTATCCATACTGTCATGAGAGCCACATAACCCAAGTTAATCCTAAACTCATCTCAGCTAATACTAAAGACAAGAATTGTTATCCTATTGTAGATTAAGAAACCAAGGCACAGAACGGTTACAAGGTTTGCTAAAGGTCACACAACAGAGAACCTTTCTAGCCAACTGAGACAGAGGATGAGGGATGCCCTATTATCTACTTTCCAGTATGAATGAATTTGTTATGTCAATTCATATTTTATTTATTGTATTTTCTATAGGACACAATTAGCGATGATATCTTAATTATAGTAAAGAAATGTCAAAGATGTTCTTGCCATTTCATTGTTGAAAGAGGTGAAAGGTGTCTGACTATGATTTAGTTAAATGAAATCTAGATTTCATTCAATGTTTGAAAGTAGCAAATATTTTTTATACCTATATGCAAGAAGTACGTGGAGAATAAAAGTGCTGTACCCAACCAGAAGTCAGCAGTAGGCACGCCCAGGGAGGGGAACTTCTTATTTGCTGTACACAACTGGAAGTCTACAATAGGAGCTGTGGGAGGTGGGTGACTGAGACATGTCAGTACTGAAGAACTGCACTAAATGAGAAAAGATCCCTAAATCCAGGTATCCTGGGATGAGCTGGAGTTCACACCTCACTTCACACCCCAGGCTTCCATTTCCTTTCACTCTGCTCTTGTGGGTCTATCCTGGCACGTGAATGTTTGCTGTGTGTTTACTTTGCATTTGGCTAGAACAAGAGATTTTCCAGTTTTACTTTTTAATAAGAAATCTAGATTGTTCCCCTGACTTTTTTTTTCTTTTTTCTTTTTTTAAAATCTTATTCTGACTCCATGCAGTGTGCTTCCAGAGACTCAGCAATTCTCCATTAGTCCATTAGTTTTCACTGGACACAGGGTGATGTAGGAGGTGTGTGTGTGTGTGTGTGTGTGTGTGTGTGTGTGTGTGTGTGTGTGTATCTACACCTACATGTTTTTGTGTATATATGTATAGATTGTGTGTGTGTGTGTGTGTGTGTGTGTGTGCATGTGAATGTGTGTGTAGTAATGTATATATATATGTGCAACGATCATTCTTCCCACCAGCCTGGTTCCACAGTGTGTCAGCCCCAAATGAACACTCAGAGACATATTAATTATAATACTGTTATCTGGTTTTGGGCTTCTTAACTATTAACGTATAACTACTAATCTATGTATTTCCACATTACCAGGGAATGCTGGACCTGCAACTCTTTTGCCTGCTACATGATAATGGCTTAGCCTCTCTGCAGAGGGATTTCCTGTTTATCTCTGCTTATACACTGATTCTGCCTAGCTGTGTCACTTTCTGTCTGTCTATTCAGACCTCCAGACCTCTATGGTTAGCTAGTGGCAGTATCTGCCATGCTAAGTCATTTTATATCTGGCCAATCAGCCAGTCAGTGTTGTAATCATTAACCAATAAGAGAAACATAAAACAGAAGAATATTCCCCATCATATAAGTGTTTGTGTGTGTTTACAGCATTATCTCAGCTAGAAAATACTTAAAGATTAAGCATTGTTGTTAGTGCACTTGGGCTGAGTGGGCCTAACCCCTTTACTACATGTTCTGCTGCTTTAGTGTCCTAGGTCATCCGGTCATTCATCAGACCCAGACTCTAGGAAACAACAGATGGTGCCCACAAGACTAGATTTCCATGGACTGACTTGTGTATCATATAATTGCTAATGTAAATCTGAATTTATAGTACCACCCATAAGCCTTAAGTCAATCTCAACGACAGCACAGAACAAGAAAGGAGGCTGAGAGAAAATAACTACATACAAATTACATAAGGCACTGAAAAGAATGTGGAGAAAACTATCTTGTTAAGTCTTTCTGTAGATAAAAGTAGGTAGGTTCATATTTTTTAAGTTCATTCTATAAAAGAAAAAAAGTTACAGATTTAGAACTTTACAGTTTGGAGCATTTGGGAGATTGTGGGCTTCCAGAACACACACATTTGTTAAAGTACAGGTGTAAGCCCCGAAAGCAGTGTCAAAGTGTAAAAGCAAAGGCATTCACCAGGTCACTTTTCAAATGAATCTTTGTCCTGAATAATTGCATCTTAGAATCTTTTTCATTAATGGGTTAAGTTGGAAAGTTTCACTGTGTTACAAGTACAGTAAATACTTCTACCAAGCATCTTAGCTTAGTCTAGCCTGCCTTAAATGTCCTGAGAACACCTACGATAGCCTAGGGTTGGACCAAATCAGGTGACACAGCACCTACTTCATGGTAAACTGTTGAACGTTTAATAACGAGCTGATTAGTTATTTCTCAAACCCTGGAAAGGAAGTGTAGTTTAGAGTAGCAGTTGTTAGTCTAAGGATCCTGACTGAGTAGAGGGTGGGGAGCTGTGAAGGGGGTTGGCTGCTTCTGTCTATTATTGACAGAGAGTATTCTGTTGCATATTGCTAGCCCTAAGAAGCATTAAATTTAAAAATGTGAAGAATGGTTCCCACTGAATGTGTATTTCTGTTCTGCCATTTGTAAAGTTGAAAAGTAAAACAATGGCAAACATTTCACAAAGCCATATGGCAAACTGTGAGAAGTTGGAGACAATTTGCACTGCTAAGCTAAATCTAAGGACAAGGACTTCTCAAAGGTGTGGACAGCAGCAGGTAGTGATTATTGGAGGCCACCTAAGAGCTACCAGGCAGGCTTTTCTAATATTCTTGTTTCCTTTTGTCACCCAATTTCATTCTGTAAAAACTCTGGACTTGGTTTTTAGACTTCCTATCAAGCCTGCCCCTATCAAGCTTGCCCTATCAACCTGCCCTATCAAGCCTACCCAAATTTTGTACTCTTACCGTTGTTGCTTTTGTCCTAACTCTTAGTATCCATTGCAAAGAATTGTTAATGTTTTTTTGTCTATTTCTTTTTTGTATAGGTTTAATTATAAGCAATTGCCATTTCTGGAGTCAGTCGAGCTTTGTATTAATTACTTTTGACTACTTCCAAATACTATAGACAAATGCTACCAAATATCATTTACTTAAGTAACAGGAATTTATTTTCTTGAAATTCTAAATGTTGGAAATCCATGACAAGGTTACCACCCATAAAAAGGAGTCCATTTCATTTTGACTAAAGGTCAGAGTTTTAAAATGTCCTTATGTATTTAAGTCTATAGCTTGATGGCTACAGGATATTCTGGCCTTGGTGGTGGATGTCTCTTATCTAAATAGCAATAGGCTTGAGCCCAGGTGCATTTACTAAGGACCCTGAGGGCTGGATGGCAAGTGTGGCTACCAAATACTTGGAGGATTAAGGAATTATGCCGCTTATACATGATAATAGAAGTCCTCTGCCATTTTTTTGTCCTCACTGTTGGTTGAATACATAAGACGGTGTAAGAATAAAATAAGGACACATTCAGTATGGATTGAATCTGCCCTCCTGACAACTATCCCGTATTTCTGTTCTTAACCCCTTTTAGCTGGCCTTTCCCTCATCTACCCTCCTCCTCTCAGGCATGAACCTGGGGCTGTTCCACTGGCTCTGATTGCAGCCCTGCAAAGACAGCCCTAGACACTCCATGGTAGCTCAGGCTCTGGGTTGTAGATGGCCACCATCTTACTTACTTTAGGCTCATTCAACCTCTTCCTCCTGTGTCTACAGAGACACACAAGTACTGTTATCTCTCCCTCTTCTTATAAAGACACTAATCCCATCATGAGTCCCACCCCCCCCAAACCACATCCAATCTAATTACATACCATATCGAAAATTATCTCAAATTCAGGTAAAACCTTGGGGCCAGGGCTTCACCATAAGAAGTGGGGCAGGGCTACAATTTAGTGCATAGTAAGCAATTTCAAATGGCTCAGCCTAACCTTACCTATGAAATTAGTACATGTGCATACAATGGATTTAAAATGGAAAAATATGAAAGTAAATTTCAACTACATTTTATACTTTTACACAAATGCATATACCTTTCTGACATTAGGTTCATATCACATGTGTACCCCTGTGATTTGTTTAACACAAATATTAGGACAATTTTCCTTGTCATTGGTGTTATAGGAAACAAATTAAATGGCAGTGATACAGTTCCAGGACACTTAGTTTTATCTGCATTCCTTTTTTTTTTTTCTTTTTTTCCCTACATATTTATAGAAATTGAGTTGCTAGGTCAAAGGGCATGAGCTTTTTAGCCTGAGCATCTTAAAAATTCACATCAAAACTTTATTATAAATGGCTTCTTAGAAATTGAAAAATTTAGCTGGGTGTTGGTGGTACACGCCTTTAATCCCAGCCCTCGGGAGGCAGAGGCAAGCAGATCTCTGAGAGTTTGAGGCCAGCCTGGTCTACAGAGTTAGTTCCAGGACAGGCTCCAAAGCTACACAGAGAATCCCCTGTCTCAAAAAACAAAACAAACAAACAAAACAAAAACAAAAAATTTAACAATTCCTGTTCCAATATCCTCCCCCACCCCCCCACACACACATACACATGCACACCTAGACAGGGTTTCTCTGTGTAGTTCTGGCTGTTCTGGAACTTGCTCTGTAGACCAGGCTGGCCTTGAACTCACAGAGATCCACCTACCTCTGCCCCCTGAGCACTGAGATTAAAGGCATGGGCCACCACCTCTTGACTTATCACTTGTTTTTACTTAATGTTTAGTAATTTAAAAAGTCAAATAATTTTTCTAATTGTCAATAGACTCTCTTATTTTTATCCCTGAGTCATATCCCATTCCAGTTAAGTCCTCACAATCTTTCTAGGTCTTTCTACAAATATAAACTTAACCATCTTGCTTACATGATAAGACCCTGCATTTATTTTTCACTGTGCCTAGGTCTAGAGAATGTTTCATCAGTGTGTGTGTGTGTGTGTGTGTGTGTGTGTGAGTATGTGTATGTGCCATGTGTGCAGGCCCCAAGGAGATCAGATGAGGCACTGGCTTCCTTAGAGCCAGAGTTACAGTTGTCAGTTGCTGTGTGGATGCTAGGAATCGAAGTCAGGTTCTCCCAAGAGCTGTGAGTGTTCTTAACTGCTGAATCATCTCTCCAGCCCTATAATCTTTTGAATATAGTTTCAATCTCATTTTCAACCACTGCCCTCTAGTCTCCTCTTGAGTAACAATGAACCACTTACGGTTTCTAAACCAACGATTCTATAAGTCATCCTTTTTGTTTCCTCTGTCTGGGTAGTTTTCCTCATGGTGTTTTCAGCATTAATAAAGTCTGTTTAACGAGGAGGTATAAGATGAATGGGGATGTTCCATTCCTGGATCTGGGAGTGCTGTTGTGGTCTGCATTGCAGTGGGGGATCCTCAGTGCTGTCCCCGTAGAGAAGTGCTCTGTCTCACCACATGGAAAAATGTGCTTGTGAGCTCTTACACCGTCTGAAGGACTGATATCTCTCCTGACATAATTTCCTCTAAAACAGCTTTCATTCAGTCTTTGGTGATCTCTTTGCCACCAAAGTGGTATGGTGTTCATGCTGTCCTTCAGAATGTTAACTGCTACTCTTTTGGTCCCTGTTGCCTGACTCTGTCTTTCCAAATAGTTCTTAAAGGGACCTGAACCTCTAACACTTGTTTGTATATCTAAAATGGTGGTGTTGCTTTGTTGTGGCAGTTCTTGAGTGCAAGTATCATCTGCATGCCTGTTATTAAGTATTGTATGTCAAAATACTTTTGAGAACACAAAAATGTAACAGGAAAAGTAAAAACCCAAAGACAGATATTGGGTTTCAAACTTCAAGCTGAAGATCAGAGAAGCAAAGCAACTGGCCATTAGTTCTTACCTCTACCTCAGGCTGAAAGGGCTGTCCTGTCTCCACGAATCCTCAGAGGCAGAGGCAAAAGCTATCACTTCCTGTCTCCTCCTTCTTATATTCCTTTCTCTACCCAGCCATATCACTCCTGTGTCCACTTCCCTAGTGCTGGGATCAAAGGCGTGAGCTCTGTTACTCTTCACTCTTGTGTAGGCCAGGGTGGCCTTGGAGCTTCAGAGAGATCTATCTACCTGTCTCCTGGGATTAAAGGTGTGCCACCACTGCCTGACTCTATGGTTTGTGGCTAGATCTGATTTCTGAACCCTCAGGCAAGCTTTAATAAATTATAAATAATATATAACCACAAAATAGATTGGCAGTCCCCGAATAAATTCCACAGGGAACAGGCAAGTCATGTGTTTGAAGCCCTCTGAGTTCATGATGGTATGGGAAAATGGAGTAATGGGGAACCTGCATCATTGGCTGAGAACATTTGGGAAATCTTTCTGTAGTGCCACTTATTATCTATATGTCTAAGAACATTCAAGATGGAAACAGCTTCACTTCATTGTAGATACTTTGATAGGCTGTTACTGTATTGTACTGCCATGATTTTGATGAAACCATCATAGGGACAGAAATTTTCCAAGTCAGAGTTCAGTGAAGTGTTGTTTAACATGATGTGTTTGTTTTAAACTAAGTCCTTATTTACAATTTAAATTGTTCAACTATCACCTCTATCTTAGCATCATTTGCTGTTGCTGGATAAAATACATGACAAAAGCAAGTTAGGGGAGGAAAAGTTTGTTTTAGCTTCCAACTCCAGTTAATATATAGTCTACCATAGCTGGTGGCAGGAACTTGAAGCAGCCAGTTATAAAGCCAGTCAAAAGCACAGAGAATAAATTCAGGCATGGTTGCACTCAGTGCATATGTCTCTTTTATAGGATAGATTTTACTGATTTGTGATTTGTTGAAAAATTGAGGGGACTTTATAATAAATTACAGATATGGTGACCGAAATGAAATGTTGTTGCAATCAGGGAATCGGGGTGATCTTAACAGTCACTTGAGGCAAATTTCACCTAACAAAAGAGGTAGAGAGGGCTGGAGAAAGGGCTCATTGGTGGACAGCATATACAGCTCTTGCAGGGAACTTAAGTTCTATTCTCAGCACTCACTTTGGGAGGCTCACAACCACCTGCATTTCCAGCTCTAGGGGATGAGATGCCCTCTTCTAGATTCCACAGGCACTGCACGCACATACAGACATTATTTCAATCTCCCCCCCCCAAAAAAAAACCCTGGGTGGTGGTGGTGTACAACTTTAATTCCAGCACTCCAGAGGCAGAGTTCAAGGCCAGACTAGTCTACTAAGCAAGTTCCAGGACAGGCTCCAAAGCTACAGAGAAACCCTGAATTTTTTTTTTTTTTTTTTTTTTTAAAGAAATAAGAAAGTGGTAGAGACCAGCAAGCACAAATGGTTTGTGTTGTTAGGAAGTTATCCTGTGTTTGAAGAGTATTTTGGTGATACATGGCGGCACACAAAATGCTCCCACCTCTTCTCTCATATGCAGCCCTTCACATGTGTGAGAGCCACAGTACATCTTGTACATCACAGACTGAGTATCCGCAGTATTAGAAGTATACAGCAAGCCTTGGGCATGCTTTTGTTGCTAGAAGAGCTAAGGCTAGCCTGACTCCACTAGCACAGTAGGGACAGCTTAAAAGTTTGGTAGCTGAACTTGTTGTTGGCCAGGGTTCCTGTGGTTGAAAGAATAACCCCAATTCAAATCAACTGCTACAAGAAGAAGCCCAGAGAAGCTGGAAACCAGAGGATTAACTTTGGGCAGAGGAGTAGCTTTGGGCAGAGGAGTAGCTTTGGACAGGGGGTAGCATTGGGCAGAGGTGTAGCTTTGGGCAGAGAAGTAGCTTTGGACAGAGGGGTAGCATTGGGCAGAGGAGTAGCTTTGGACAGAGGGGTAGCATTGGGCAGAGGAGTAGCTTTGGACAGAGAAGTAGCTTTTGGCAGAGCTGCGCTGTCAGATGCTATACTTGCTGTTCTCTAGTCCTCTCTTTCCCCTGCTTGCCCCCAGTTGACTTCATTCCTAGGTAGGTAAGGTAACCAGCAGCCTTACACTGGTTTCATTTCATGTTAAAAAAAAATCTTTTTGACAAAACACCTGAGGAGATTGGCTTAGCTTGGGGTCGAAGAGACAATCATTTTGACCAGGTGGCATTTGATGCTTCAGTCTAGCTTGTTTGCTGTGAATATCCCTGAGCTCATTTGTACTTGTGCAGAACCAGCCAGGGTCAGCTCCACCACAGCCCCATGAATCAAGGTTTACTGTTGGAAAGAGGTCAGATTTGGCTATGGTTGTGAGGAAGTACTGAGAATAAAGGGGTATGGGTACCAAGTTACTTACCACTGTATTCAAAGAAAGTTGTGAGCTCAAAATGCAGAAAATATTTTTAAAGAAGAGGAGGATGAGGATGAGGAAGAGAAGATGGCTGAAGGGTTAACTTTTTATGATATGCAGGCAGTTTTCAACTCAAAGTTGACCTAATGGTACTTTGCACAGTATTAGGATTCAAGCTGTATTTTATTGAGAAGCTGCCTATAATGTACTCAGGTTAATGGTGCTCAAAGTCATTTTCCCCTTAGGTATATACTATATAGGTTTATAGTCACAGTATTCCCTTGCTTCTGTGTTTTTGCTACACACTTCAGTGTTTAACGCCAGGTCATTCTGTTGCATATCTAAATTGATTCTGATGGCAAAGAGCCCCTGTTGTGAAATTCTTCTTTATGATATTTGAGAAGTACATGGAGGGATGGAAGATGAGCTAGATTAATATTATACAAATCTGATTAACATCAACTGCTCTGTTTCAAAGGTCAGGTACATTCAACGAATTTGCTTAGATATTATTTTGTTTATTCTGTGGGCATATACATCATGAGCTTTCTAAAGGTCAACGCAGAGTTTGCTCTTGGATTCTAAAGCAAGCTGATTTCCATTTACAGTATGCTTTAGTGACCCTAACTGTAGAAGCAGGACCAGTTAAGCCACATTTCCGGCTTATGTTTAATTATTTCTCAAGGAAAACCCTTGCTAGATTAAAGCAGTGCTGACATATACTTTCTCCTAAATTACTTTAATTTTCAACTGAGTTCATAAGACAATGCTACTTATAAATGGCATCTGAACTCTGAATGTTGGTTTCATTCCCATATTCTTTTCAAAGATCTAGGACCATCTTATTCAGCTAATTTCTTACCTGGAAACTGGAGCAAGGTCAGAAGAGCTAGGACTCCTGGGTTTTTATTAACATTTACCTGGAAGAGGTCCAGAGTATTCATTAATTAATGTTTATAAAAACACTGTGCATATCATAGAGAAATGGCTCTGATCAATTATCCAGTCTTCCTTATTATTTGAAAAAGATCACTGGGCTACTTATATACATGCAATATTTTTCAGTGATTATTTTAAATGTTTTCCTGCTTACCATATGTACTTTACCAAGATAAAAAGAAAAGCTCTCAGAGTATTTAGTATCCATGCTCATTAACATTCCAACGGAATAACAAACCTCAAAATGATTCATGTATGAATCAGTGAGGCATGGCTAATTACAGTTTTCAGCCACACAGCTAATAATGTTCACCACGAAATGTGCTGTCTGGTAAATACATCGCTCTGCATTTTTTTGTTGGGGAAAGAGTGGTAGAGATAGGGAGATTTCAAACTGCAGTTTTAAAATGTCTAAATATTTTAGGGGATTTTTACATTATAAATATCTTTCAGGCGAATATTTATCACAAGCATGACATCTTGTTATCAAAACATGAAAAAAAAAAGTCCCAGAGATTTGCCTTCAAAACAAACAAAACAAAATAAAACAGAAGCATCACAAATCCTGAGAATGGACCACCTTTTAGAATAAAATGTAAGAAACTTCTTTGGACATTAGTTAATATAATGATTTAATTCAAAGAATACTTCATGTTGAATTTGATACATAAATTTCATCTTTCTTGGGAACTCATTTTTACTATGATTCTAATACAGAACCAAACTTAGACAAAAATCTGAAAAGTACTCAGTAAAAGTCGAATGTCATATTGAAACACTGAACTTAGAAATGATTTTACAATCCATGTTAAAAATCGTTTCTAAGTCTAGAAAGGTAGCTGAGTTAGCACAGTGCTTAGTATACTCATACAAGGACCTGAGCTCAGTGCTAGAACCCATGCAAAAATGTTGTGTGTGGTGGTGCATGCTTGTAATCCCAGCTCTGGGGAGGCTGAGATGAGGTAGATCCCAAGAGTTCACTCACCATACATCCTAGTCTAATTGTTGACCTTCAAGCAAATGAGAGACCCTTTCGCAAAAAACAGAACAAAACAAAAAACCAATGTGTGTGAATCCTGAGGAGTGACACCCCCAGGATAATTCCTGGCCTCCATATGCATGAGCACACACACACACACACACACACACACACACACACACCGAATCCTCTCACATACACACAATTATGAATACACAAAAGAAAAAACTTTATTTTTTGTTAATACTTTCTGTTAATACTATAATTTATTTATTAATATTCAAAAAGTACATTAATTAAAAATCTTGATATCTTCATTAAAATATATAATTTGTATCATTTTAATAGCAAAAGTACTACATGCTTAAAAAATGCTCAGAAGTTTAGAATGGTGCACAGCTAAAAGACAGAGTCTCATAATGTTAGTTCTGTCTCAATCATCCCACTTGGAAGACTCCCAGGGGCTCTTCAGAATCTCTGAAAAAGTAAAACTAATCTCTGCAAACCAAAGTGTTAACCCTCCTAGTACACTTGCTTGTAATATCTATGGGTTGTTATATAGTAATGTCTATTGACAGAAGGCTGTCCCAAGACAACCTGAGCAGGGTAAATCAGATAGTTTATGTTGTGGGAACTCATTCAGTCTATAGCTTTTGAGGTATTGGCCCCTTCTGGGCATGGTCTTGGGTGCTACACGTGCACTGAGAAGCATGCTTTTTCTCTTGTGTGATGGTCAGTGATCGGAATGCAGCTTCCTGCACCAGCAGGCCAGAAAACCATGGCAGCTCTCTGCCTTTATTGTGTATTTCCCAAATTAATATTTGATCTCATTTTATTTGTGCTCCTGTGGACTTCCTTACTCATTCACATATTTTGGCACCCAACATGGGCATATGCTTTTCTACAAACTACAAAACTTATCAGTTTCCAAAACATACCTGCTCCAAAAGCTGTATGTGTGCACTAACAGACACTCGTAATTGTTTGTGTGATTACGGTTGTGCAATGCCTAATCTTTTTACATTACACAAATATATAATATAAATGTACTGTCTGGCAACTAAATTTATGAACTAATTTAGCCTTTTCCCTTAAGACTTTGACTTCATCTCTTATCATTTTACTTCTCATTAACATGAATTTCACTAACAAAACTACCTTTTGACTATCATGCCAAGCTTGTTGGTATCTTAAAGAGTTTGTGTTTTCTGCTCTTTCTGCCTGGAACTTTCTTCCACAGATTTCCTCGTGGTCAGTCCCCTCATTTCTTTAAAATCATACCTCTACAAACAGGCTTTTGTTTAAATGACACCCCTTTTGAGACGCCTTTTCTGATTACCCTAGCTCCATGACCATTGGGCTGGCCTGTGGCATGCCTCTGGTTGTATTCTTGACTGTCGATTGATGTGGGCAGGCCCAGCTCACTGTGGACCGTGCTACCCCTGAGCAGCATATAAGAGAGGGAGTTAAGCAAGTCAAAAAAGTAACCAGTAAGTTATCCTTGCTCTAGTTCCTGCTTCCAGGCTCTTGCTTTGGTTTCCCTCAATAGTGGAGGGAACCTGTAACCTGGAGGCTAAAATAAAGCCATTTGTTTATGGTGTTTAGCATAGCAACAGACAGCACACTAGAACAGTTCTCTATTACAGAAATACGGCTTTTTAGTTTTTAGGAAATGTTTTTAATGAATTTTTATCTTCTTGAATGATGAAATGCCTTTAACACTGCAGTTAACCTGGGGCCACGTGTGTGGATGCATCATTGCTTGAAAGACAGTGATAAGAAATTACAGCTTATCTTTGAGCCACCCTAGTGAGAGCACAGCATGGACACTGAGCTTAGTTTTATGTACCTTATGTTCTAGGTAACTGGGAGATGATTGCAAAAGATGGTGCTAAGAAGGATTAAGTGTGATTATTTATGAGGCATAGTTAAAAAGATACAGCATGCATATGTTCTCTAACTATACAGAATATACTCATCTCTTAAATATCTAATGAGTAGATATACCCAAGGAATCCATTTAACACAGGAAAACAAAAGAATAAATAGGATGAAGTGATAGAAAAATAGAGTGGAAAATTTGGACAATATTTAGTATGTCTTAAGATGGTTCTTGCTGTTATTAGCAATTGGATTTTTTTCTGATAGGATTACAAGCTGGGAATTGTGATGGAGACTGGAGCTTCTCAGGACAGCTGAACTTTCCAGTCTCTCTATATTTGGTATGATAAAAACATGACATTACTTTCCTTGTTTTAATATACTTTTATTTTTTATGTATTTTTCCAAACAAATCCTCAGAATGTCTGTCCAAATTTCTAGTTTGTGACCTGTAACATATGGCTGAAATGAATTATGCAGAGAGTTGAATTATTTGACTGTTAGTGACTGCTTAGGCTTGGGAGTGTTTCCACAGTAAAGATTTTTTTATAGTTCCTATGAGCTGGAGGAGGATCCTCTTTGTATTACATTATGTGATCTCCAGGCTCCCTATATGGGAGGAAGATCCCGCAGTTGTTATAATGGAAGGTTACTGGGAGGTTGCCTGTGCTCCTTTGCGTCATGATTTTGTTTAATACTACAGGGCTCTTACATTATGTGTGTCCTGTGGCTATAGCATGGCAGCAGGCTCCTTTCTTCAGTCTCATCGAGGAGTAAGTCCAACAGAAAGTGCCTGCTTCTCAGAGCTTGCACTGTATTTGCAGAAGACACAGGAAAAGCAGAATGACAAATAGTGACTACCGTTTTTAACAAAGCGGTTTGCTCTGAAGAAACTGCTATGGCAGCACAACTTACAGAACTCTTTCGCAAAAAGTGTCTTCTAGGTCTATAGATGAATAGATCGTCACCCCCTCCCCAAGCTCTTGTGTTTCTTTAAGATCATGAGATAAAATCCGAAATAACAAAATGAATGTATCTTCAGCATATTTTCTCTAAGTCTCCTTTCCCCAACTCTTGATCCTTTCCCTATGCACCCTTCTTACCAAGCTTCCAAGAGTTCCTATTTCCCATTCACTGATCGATTTATATGCCTTAATGGAAATTTTTAGAAAGGAAAATCCATTTTAATTGCTTATATGATAAAGACACAGGGGTAACGTAAATTTGTAAGTAGATTGGAAAATATATGTTGTGTCGCACGGGTCACACACACACACACACACACACACTACTTGGTATGTATCTATTCGTTTTGGAACTATTATTCTATTAGTCTCTATGATACAGCTATAGCAGATCTTGTGGTGTCCTGTCCTCTTATTTCCAATGGCATGACTTTTATTTCTAACTTTCTGCATCCTCAGAGGCCACTGTCTACTCATATGCATACCTGACAACTCAAAACATAGACAGCCCCTAAAGCATCCCCTACAAACTGATGGGAATTAGTGCTTCAACAACCGGGTCTTCTGCTTCCCTAGTGGGAAAAGTCAATTCAGCATTGCTTTCTAAAGATCCCCAGGAGGACTGAGCTACAGTTGCTCCTACAAGTAACATGATGGACGGTTGGGGTGGGGGCATCTGTTCCTTTCCCTATTTTACTTTCCTATTCTCTTCCTGGCATTTCCCGTAATTGCTGTGTGATAAACAACCCTCTGTTGAATATGCATCTCAGGACATGCTTCTGGAAAAATCCAAACTGCAGTGATTATTCAATCAGTTTGTAGATTAGATATTTAACCTTCCAGCTGATTGTCTTGGTACTTAGAAGTTTTGGATACAATACCAGATCCAAGATCCAAGACCATGTCTTAGTGGTTTGTTTGTTTTGTTTTGTTTTGTTTGTTTGTTTGTTTTAACAAATGTATATATTGCTAAAGATCACAATTCACCTTTAACCCAGAAACATCCACAGCTGAATGCTTATATTCATATAGCTATACTAACACACTGTTTGCCAGTGCTGTAACTATCATTAGACATTAATATTCACCTTTAAGTAGAAAATGTAATGACTATAGGCTGATACTGCCTTGGGAGGGATTTAAGTGTTGAGATTCCCAGCTTTCCATGGCCCAGGGATTTTATTCCATATTTAGCTTGGCACTTTTCTGCACAGTAGACACATGCGGTGAAATCTCTCATGCTGATCGGCTTGAGAAAAGCTGTGCATGGTGAGCCAAATCTATGCTCATAAAAGCTAGACAGAATTGTTGTATACTAGGAAATAACCGTAAACTGATAGAAGCATATGTCAGGAAGCCCAGAGGGGGTTTTAAATCCCCATGCACAAGATTAATCTGTATACATATTGACCCACATTCTTGCTGTTTTAACTGTAATTCTTTCAGTTTCACCTTAATTCATAATTTACCCAGTGTCTCAGTGTTAATAGGAATATTTGACCACAATGCAGTGTGACATTCCTAAGAGTCAAGCTTCCAGGGACAGCCATATTTCTCACCAGGATGTTTTGTAGGACACCTTACTACTCTGAGTGGGGTTCAAACTTCTGAAAAGATGAGCCATCTAAGACTGTGTGTAGCCTCCTGCAGGTAATGAAAAAAAGGCAAGGGAAAGGGCGTAATGACAGGGAAACCAGGGGCACGTTTTCAGATTTATTCAAGCATTACTGCTCCTTGTTGTGCTCTCAAAAAATGTCAAAGAAGACTAGCAAATGTCTTTCTTTCCTTGTACTCAGATTTGGGATAGAATGGAAGAAAATATCAGTGTAGTGGCAAGAGTATCGTCCTTGCTAAGAAGCTGCAGGATTGCGTGCCAATCATTTAGTCTCTCCCAATTTGTACTGCACTTATTGGAAAATTAAGTTTTTTTTTTTCTCTCAGACATTACTAGACTCAGAACATGTTTATGTTCGAAATTGGCTAAGTCAACAACTTCTTCAGCATTCACAGGACATCGGGTATAGAACACATTGAGCAAATGACTATGAATTAAAATGAAAAAGAGCAAGCATAAGGGCCCCATGGTATCAGAGATGAGTTTAATTGATATGAGTGAGAGATAGGGAGAACAGAAGAAGGTCATCTATAGATACCACTCAATTATTCAAAGCTTATTTACAATTTTTGACTCATTGTTTCATTCCCCTAAGTGTAAGAAATACAGCAGCCAAATAAAAATCTACTTCCGCAAGTATCCTGGTGGAACAGTAAGACAATAAAAGACACCAAAAAGTAACTTGCATGCTTTCTGGCAAGAGCCTAGCTGAATTATTGCAAGGGCAGAGGATAACTGGCAGAGAAAAGGCATGGGGAGGTTGTGGTGTTACTTTGTCAAGACATCACAGAAGGCCCAATGTAGCCACATGCTGGATCAAGCAGGGACTTTGGGGACATTCTGTGGGAGAAATACAAAAGCCTTAAGAAAACAAGAATGAGCCAAGGTGGGGAAAGGAAATGCAGCACAGTTAGCTCCTTTAGGAGGAAAGAAAGCAAACGTACAGAGCAGGCTTTCATTTCAAGAGAAAAAATAAAATCGTGTTTCTTTTTTGCATTTGGAAAAGCCAAAGATTTGTGATTTATGACAAAATCCGCTTTCGGTGGGCCCTGTCACTCCCCTTAACACGGAGACACTCTATTACTCTAAGAATTAGTGTAACTGTCATTTGGCTTCCGATTGGCATAGCATGAGGTCCTGCTCTTCACCTATTGGTCCCTGTGCCTGTCTCCAGGTGGGAAGCCATATTGGATCCTGCCTCTGGCGCGGGGTGGTGTGGGGATTGTAGTCCGTCCCGTTTGGCTCAGCCGCGGGACTGTCCCCCCAGCTCCCAGGTCCACCCCGGTGGGCACAGGCGCAGGCGGCGCTCCTGCCCC
Organism: Cricetiscus sungorus; assembly: GCA_030556225.1. Lineage (NCBI taxonomy): Eukaryota > Metazoa > Chordata > Mammalia > Rodentia > Cricetidae > Cricetiscus > Cricetiscus sungorus. The sequence goes on along the minus strand of JANBXA010000606.1, from coordinate 3,852,807 downwards.
GCGCTCCCGCCCTCTGCCTTTCATTCCAGCCGCCAAGATATTGGAAGGTAGGGGCGCGAGAAGCGAGCCCAAGTGGAACAAGTGGGGCGCGGGCTGGGTTTCCATGGCGTCTGGTCAGTACCTGCGGCCGGCGGGGCGGGGACAGGCCAGCGCCGCCGCTCTTACCCGGGCGTCCGTCCGTCAGAACTTCTCGGCGACGGAACTCGGGCGCCCCAGGTCTCGAGCCCTCGGGGTAAACTGAGCTACGGGGTCCTACCAGCCGGTCCTCGAGGTGTAGCTGGCTGCGCCTACTTTCAGATAGTTCGTCAGTGCCATAGACAAGTGAGTGGCAGGGACCCCTGACCCAAACAGTCAGTCTGTGTTAGGTACCTAGCTCAGGAGTCCCCAAAGGTGCCAGGGCAGCAGCAGGGCAGGGCACACAGAGGACCATGGCTCGGGAAAGAATTTGCATTTGGTAAGTTTAAAACATAAAATAAAGAGAAGCAAAAAACTCACATCAATTCACTGTGGTGCGAGAACCTTAAACACCTTCTTGCTTTTTAGTTTTCGTTTCACACGCGGGGACCTGGAAGCTTGTAAACATTTCTAAAAGGAAGGAGGCAAGGTTGGTGGGACTGGAGCCACCGTTGCCTCCGTCGTGTGACCCTGGACCACCAGCTCAGCGGTCCTCTCGTGGATAAAAATCAGCTACCTGCTCTAGTGGCGCAGTGAAGCTGCCTAAAGCAGTAACCCACATTGAGGCCAGGCTCCCGAAAGTTTGTCGTTTGAAAACAGCTTATTTTCGGCCTCTCAGAAATGTGCTGGAAATACCCCGTGGTTGTTTTGAGCAAACGCTAACTAGGGATAGGCCTGGACTGCCAGGTGCATCCCTACCCCAACCTGTGCTTAAGCTGATTGTAACCTGAAAGCTCATTTTTTTTTTTTTTTCTGGCTCCATTTTATGGTATGAGACCTGGTCTGCGGAGGCTTCTGGGACTTGTAGTCCCGCCTGTTGCACCCTGCTGCCCTGGTACTTCATCTCCCAACGTGCCATTTGGCCTGGCGAGATGTCTACTGGGAGTTGAAGTCTCACTACTTGGATCCCCAGGTTGTAGTCCTGTTCCTTAGAACTACGGCTCCCACATGCCCTCCTTTCTTGGCTATCTTCTTTGTCCATCTGTTCAATTAAGAAGAGGCTAAGGGAAAATGTGTAGCGAAGGTCCCCCCTCCTCTCTCTCTCTCTCTTTTTTTTTTCTGATTGCATATGTTATTCAAAGTATTAGATATGAAGTTTTTATTAAAGCATGCTTACATGGTCTTCGAATAATTTTGTGTCTCCCTTCATAAAAACGTGTGCTATATATTTTATTGCATATTTGATTCAGTTATAATTTAATCCCCTTTAAAGCGATATGGTAGAGATAACCTCTCCCCCCCCCCCTAGAACTGATTGGAGTCAAAAGGTAAGAAAGTTAAGCAACGTGTTCAAATTAAGCCAGCTGGATAATAGAAGTACTGGGATTGTAGCACCTTAAGTTTGATAGTTTCTTCCTAGCAAAAGGCCCCACAGAACTCAGAAACTCCAGGCTATCACACTACAGAGTACAAAATCTTTCAATTACAAAATGGTGCTTCTGTAATTAGACACTAAATGCTAATTAGACACTAATGTTGCTGAACCTTTTGAGATTTTTAAAGTCCAAGGCAAAGAGTTCACAACAATTGCTGACATAAAGGTTTCAACAATGTTAGCTATATATATTTTGTTCCCACCTTTATTTTAGCAATGAGGAAACTGGTCTCTGTGTGGCAGAGAAGTTTGCATGGGGTTGTGTCATTGGTTTAAGTCAGATGTGGTAAAACTACTCCCTAGAATCTTACTTGCAAAAGCAATAAACTAGAAGGCACAGTGATGTGTAGCTATTTGGATAATGTTATCCTCCCCATTCCCAAGATTTGTTCTTTATAGGCCACAGACTAGGGCCAGTTGTGGTAAAGTCTTTTTTTCTCATTGCTCTATTGTCCTATTTCTTTAATCCAATTAATGTTTTCTGAGGATCATCATATGCTCATCTCATCAGGAGCAAGAGCCGCTTATGAAAAGTGCCCGGTGTGCTAGAGCTGGAAGTTCTTAGGAATCATCTGTCATTTTCATTCCATAGATAAGTGGGCCAGCACTCTTCCTCTCATGCCTTGGGCCAACGGGAAGAGGGTTTCCTACAGCTTCACAGGGCAGGACCACCAGGGGCCTGCTGGACTTCTCTTGGTGTAAATATCTGGTGGCATCCTTTAGGGAAGCATCTGCTTTCTCATCTTTATTTGTATTTAGAAACTGCTTCAGTATGTTCCATTTTTTTCTACTAGTTTTGTTTTGGTTCCCAATACTCTTTTGTTCCTCCAGAGATGAATGAATGAGGTTTTGATGCTGTATTTACATTCACAGATATCACAATCAAACCCTTTGATATAATGTATTTAAAATGTATACACTATGTGTGTGTTACTCAGAACTTGGGTTTGAGAAAACACATGGGCTCTTCAGTTATGTATTCACAGATATGTAAACAACCACCTCTCACCTTTTCTGTGTGAGAGATGATTTCTGGATAATGAAATAATGACATAACAGCTTCGTAAATTATTGGCTAAACACCCAGAGCAAGTCACTATGCAAGAAGTTCTTTGTATCAACCTGTGTGGCCTCCAACACTCTCCCAAGTGGTAGCTGGTGATGCACCATCCCACATGGCTGGCCACTAGAAGACTCAGAACACATGATTATAGGATTGCATTCATAGGCATCCCTGAGCTCTGTTCCCACAGCATTTCCTTCCATCTCACTTTTCTCTTTTAATGTAGAAATGCAGCTTTGAAATATAAGATGTAGGTTATGTTACTTTTAACATGAACATGGCAGAGAGAAATCTCAGCCTCTGAGGTCATCTTCCAAAGGGCTATATATGGACATGTCCGTGTCTTTGACTTCTCAGATGAAACAGCAATGCAGATAAAAGCAGTACATCTCAGTCACGTGGTGTCCGGAATTTAAATCCCAGCTCTTTCTCCGAGGCTTCTGCGAGGCTTGTGTCCTCTTTGCATTTTTAACTCATGGAGAGAAGATGAAGAAGAGTTGCTAACTTTGAACATGCTCCCAAGCTCCCAGTAGCCTACAGCAAATAGATAAATAATAGATCTTACTTGGTCATTGTTTATGTAAACTTGATATGTGAAAACAAAATAATTTTTTTATTTGTCCTCTTAGAGTAAGAAGGGGGGCACATCATACTTAAAGCACCAAGTTTTACCACTCTTGAAAATGTGTCTTGTCAGCCCAGTGGCCCATTTCCTTATGGGCCAGGAAATGGTAACAGTTTTATGTTAGAACTGCCTGCAGAGAAGGCTCTGATCCATGGCTCCATGCAGATATTAAACTTAGATTGGGAAGTAGCTGGCTTGTGTCAGTGAGGCCTGTTGTCTACCTGGAGAAAGGAGGAGATCCTGTGACAGGATCCTCAGGGTTCAACAGAGGCAATTGTCCTCCAGCTGGGGAGTAGTTCAGGGGCAATAGCCGGTGGCTTATTTCTAAAGCTGATATTATTAATAAAGACTCCATTTTCTGTTACTCACTGATAGACAAAAAGAAGAAACAGAAATGAGGATCACAGCCAAAGGAGGTAGGTAGGGTTAAGGGGACAAAGGAAAGGTGGAGGTCTTTAGGATCCCAAACATTAAAACCCCGCATGCAGCTTGCTCCTGGATCATCTAGGCCCTCTATTATGTACCAGTTATAGAGAGCAATGGCTGTGGCTGATAGGGAGGTGGTCAAGGTGGTGAGTGGTGGAATATTATAAAGAGAAGAAGGAAGGAAGTACTGGGATTTGGTGAGCAGAATGGAGGTCTGGCTACCCAGGCATGGTATTCACTGACTAAAGAAGGTGACAAGGTAAAGCTGCACAGACCAGCATAGATGGCTATGCTGCTTAGTTTCTGTCACCTTTGTCACAACTAGTGTTAGCTGGGAAGAGGAAACCTTGGTGGGGACTTGCTTCCATCAGATTGGCCTGTGGCCCACCTGTGGGGCATTTTCCTGATTAATGATTGACGTGGGGAGGACCAGTTCGCTGTGGGGAGTACCAGCTCTGGACATGGGTTCCTCTGTTGCATAAGGAAGATAGCAGAACAAGCTATCAGAAGCAGACCAGTCAGCATAATCTCCCTAATGTCTGTGCCTCAGTTTCTGTTTTCACATGAAGGTCTGTAAGCCTTAAGATAAAATAAACCCTTTCCTCCCCTTGTTCCCTGAGCCTGTAAGGGCTGATATATATAGATCTGTGGTTTTTTTTTTGTTTGTTTGTTTGGTTTTTTTTTTGGTGGTGGGGGACATTAGGTTTACCTGTGTGTTTCTTCCAATTTGGTAGATATGGATAGACCAGAAAAAGATTTTTGAATAGGCGCTTGCTGTTTCACCTACTGTACTCTGAATAGAAAGTATTTAGGCAGTTCTTAGTCTCTTTGTGAGAGTTGATGAGAGTAGGTGAGAGGGTCGACCCTGTCTCAGTCACTGTTCTCTTGCTGTGACAAAATGCTGTGAACAAGGCAACTGAGAAAAGAAAGCATTCAGTTGAGCTTACAGTTGCAGGGCGTTAGAGTCCACAATGGCAGAACAAGGCAGCAGAAATAGCCAAGAGCTCACGTCTTGATGTGCAACCAAGAGACAGGGAAAGAACACTGGGAGGGGTGCGAATACTCTTATGAAACCCCAAAGCCCACTCCCACGGACTCATCTCCAACAAACCACACCTCCTACTCCTGCCCAGTCTCACCAACTGGGGACCCAGTATTCAAAAGGAGGTCATTCTCATTCACCCCATCACAGACCAAAGGGACAAAAGGCTTTGGCTTTTAATGTTGGTCCTACCCTCTGTGTGACTCAGGGTAAAGTATTCCTGTTTCTCTCGGCCTCAGTTGCCACATACAGATAAAGATGTTTAACCCAGTATACAGTAGCTTTTCATTTTGATAATATTATTCATAGTAATAAAAAAGTCATAAGTCAAGCATAGTGGCATGACCCATAGTCTCAGTTCTCAGAAGATAGGGTAGGAGGATTGTGAGTTCAAGGCCACTCTGGGCCATATAGTGAGTTGCAAATCAACCTGGATTACGAGGTAAGACACCGACAAGTCAACTAACCAAAGATAAATAAATAAAACCACAACTTTGTGCATCCTGTTTTGTGGTTCCTTGTTTTGCATATTTTAAATATTAGATGGAATATATTATCTTTAATTCTATTGTTTTGGCTCACCTGTCACATATCATGTGTAGAAGTTCTTCAACCATTTGTATATGTTTAAACATTGGTGTAGGAGAATTGAAATATCTTTTCATTCATCCTAGGCTCATGGCCAAGGGACTCTTCCCCCACCCCAACAAAAGCCAGGTGAACAACTTTTGAAAATTATGCAAATTTATGTACTGTAAGTTTTATATTACATGGAATCTTTATGCAGTAATAAGTTGAAGGTGGTTAATCTGTATATTTGTATGCTAGGATTGATGAAGTAGATTGAGTCGGGGTTAGTAGAATCAGATAAAAACAGTGTGGTGTAATGTTAATACCCTGAAGGAAACAGAGGGCCTGTTACATTGGATTCTTCACCATGACCCCTGTCATTTCTCCAGATACAGGGAGGCTGTTTCTCATCAGGGTTTTAGGCCCTGTTCATGGGATGGTTAAAAATCCTCCCTGTATTTTATAAACTGCTTCAGGGGAGAAAGAGGAAAAATGACAATAAAAATTTGTTTCTGATATTTTTCTCTCCTTTCTTCAGTTTAAAGTATTTTGATCAGCCTCTGCACCCTGCCATGGCCAGAGAGCTATTTCAGCCTGTAGTAGACTCTCTCTGAATTCAATGGGAAAGAAAACCCAGGGTCCTTAACGTAACATGTTCAAGTCAAAGTTCCATTATTAAGAAGGTAATTTGAGGCATTGAAATGGAAATCTCTTCTTCTTTTCTATAATATTAATCTGGATTGCTTTCTAACCAGTAGTTTTCAGGGCTGACTCCCCTTAGATTCCCCAACGCCCTCCTGGGGCCGACCGTGCTCATGCAGACAGATCCAGTCAGATTGGCCAAGGGGGCAGGTGTTGGCATTTTCTTCTTGAAGTTTCTCAAGTGATTCCAATTGGATAGTTATGAACGAGGTACCTAGAAGGAAGCCTTTGAAGGCTTGGGGGTAAAAGATATGAGATGCCTCACCCAAGCTCTCCTGGAGCTAGATGAGTGACTACAGCTTGTGCCCAGGTACATGTCCTCATTTCACCCTGTGTGGCACTCCCTCCCTGCCCCAGTTGTGTCTCTAGCCTTGCTTACATTATTCTACTTATGGTGGCTTTCAGGATGGGTTCTCTCCCTGGTATTTAGTCTGTTTCATCCTTTACAAGTGGAAATAAAACAACAATAAATTCATTAAAACTGTGTTAAAAAGAAAATTCCAGAACCAGTGTGAGGGTCACATAACAAACTGAAGGACTGTCCAGAAAAAGGGCAAGTTGCTGTTACTAGTGATACCCTTTGTTCCCAGTGCAGTTGTCTAAAATTCGTGGCTCCCTCGGAGCTGCCCATTTGGAAGTCTGGTTCCTTTTCTTAAATAATTACTCCCATTTTCTGTTGGCAGATTAATTAAAATAATTTGATTAAATACCTTTTATTTTCTGAATCATTTACATTATGGAGACTGAGGAGGAAGGAAGCTTCTTCTACCCTTTTAGGCCCTGTTTCTAGGGTCCTAAAAATTAAACGTAAAAAGGGGAGGTTGAAGAGGGGGAACTTTTTATATTAAGTATGCATGTGGACGACTTTAGAGAAGGAACACTTGGAAGAGGTAGGTTGGGCTTACATACCCTGTGCAGACAACAGAGGAAGAGATGACAGAGGGAAGAGGTGATGTGCTCTAGGAGCAGAGATGGGTAGCAGGATGAGCTGGGAAGAGGCATCTGTGGAAATGAATGGGAAATGAAATTTGTTTCACAAGGTTTTCTGGGTACATAGTCACACAGGGAGAGAGAGGGGCACACCTTTACAAACATAACTCCTTCACAAAGGAAAGTTATGCCCTGCTTTCTTCTAGCTGGGGACTTGTTGAAAGAGCCCTCCTGGGCTGCTGTCTAACTTCCCTTGCACAGGTAGCCTCTCTTCCAAGGTGGTGTATTTGGGGGGAGGTCGATTCTGGTTACTGCCAGAACTCTTTCTTTTCAAAACCCCTTTATTCACCATAGAAAATACACAAACTTATGAATATTTATATTTATATTTAAGACCCTATTAAGTGGCTAGGAGCATTCTTGACATGAATATATATTAGCCACCACAATCATTTTTTTGTGGGCTTTTCCTGAGTTTCTATACTTAGTGGGAGGCTATTTTACAATGTAGTAGCTTAATTTTCCAGGTGTGTTGACTCCATAGAGAGAAAAGGAAATGCAGGAAGAAAAATGTTGTTGCCGTGAGGCTTAACAGTTAAAGATCACATATTTAAGAGCCATGACATTTTCAGAGTTATGGCCTATGTTCCCTTTTAATGATGAATGAAGCATGAATCCCAGAGAAAACAGGGGAAGTGCGAAGGAAGTTCACAGAAGGTACAGTTGACTGTATTCTGAGAGTAAAAACAGGTAAGGTCTTTTGTGTGTTTGTCAGCCCTCCCTTTCAGGTTTGTCCACTTCTGTTAGTAATCAGAATTCTATTAAAATTCAGTGTATTTTGCAGTTTCTCAGACTCACAGTTACTGGAGTTAAAAACCATCATAGATAATGTTGAGGTGTCAGTACTCCCTATGAGGTTTAATGCATTTGTATTTTAGTTGGAGGAGATTGCAGCCTGCAGTCATTTAATCAGTGAAGATTGTGGTATGTGGTAAGAACAAAATTTTCATTTTCTGCAAGGCTTGAGGTCCTTCCCATGTCTTCAGTTTTGAAAACACACACACACACACACACACACACACACACACACACACACACACACACACAAACCAACAATAAAACTTTGTCTTCAGATTCTGCATTACCCAAAGGACAGTATACTCAGTGCATCAGGAGTTGGATAAGCAATGGCAGCAGGATTTTATATACGGAAACAGAGCCCTTAGGACAGGTGGAGGGAGGAGGTGGAAGCTGCTAAAACAATGGCTGGGGCAATCCCTGGAAATCCCTGCTTACCTTCCCAGGGATGAGCCTGCAGAGAGGAGAGGTGTTGGGAACATGCAGGGGACAGAAGGAAGGACGAGAGACATGTGTATGGACATGAATAGCAGTGAAAAGGTGATTGGGTGGGTCCGGAAGGAAAGTGCTTTGCTCCTGCAGTCATCTGTATAAATACAGTCCAGCTGGCTTGCTGGTTGCTACATATGAGAGAAGAAGGCCTCCTTTCACTGAACTGAGCCTGCTCTTTGGATGGTCTCTTTTGTGGTATAGACACTGACACACTTGAACGTGTGGGGACAGGTTAGAGAAATGAATGGTTATAGTCCAGGACAGTGGAAACTGAGGTGCTCTTCTGGTTTAGATGTGATGTACTTTCCCCAAAGGTTCCTATGCCACAGGGTTGGTTACCAATTGATGGCCTTCAGGGGGAGGGAGGATCTTGAGGGCTCTGACCTAATCAGTGGTTTCATCTCTTGATAGACACTTTATCTGGTAACCTTAGTGGGAGATAGTGGGAAGTGTAGGGGGGCTGCTGGCTGGAGGAACAGGAGAGCCAAGGTGTGCCTTTTCAGACTTCTTTGGTCTCTAGCTTGCATCCTTCTCTCTGTCTTTGCTTCCTGGTTTCTATCATGTGGACAGCAGCCTCTGCCCACACACTTCTGTCAGCACTCTAGTGCCTAGGGGCTCAGAACTGCAGACCACTAAAATCTCCACAACCATGAATCAAACTACAGATTTCATTTCCAGAAGTGGTGTCTTTCAGGTGTTAATAAGAGTGTCTAAAACTGACTGCCAGAGATAGGTATCAAGCCCTTTTCCCGAATCACCTAGGATCTGGGTCATTCTAACTTGTATCCCACACTGCAAACTGTTGCTTAGAAAGCAGTCCACACGGGTTAAAATATGAAAAGAATATGACAAGTTTATGGAAAGAATATGGCAACTATAAGCAGTTTAAATTCTAACTTTACTATAAGACATACCAAATATAATGTATTTTAAAGTTTCCATATTTTACCATCAAATTTGGGGACTCACTTTTTATTAGCTGAAAGATTATCCAAATAATTAATATAGATTGGAGGTGTTCTAGCTTTGGTTATGAGCTTAGAATTATTCTAGTCTCCAGAGTGAGGTATGCAGGGTTGGGCTAGTCTGGGAGCCTCCCTAGCTGTGAGAGGTTTACCCAAAGGGGGTGGGGCAGGACTGCCTTGTGTGCAGTTTGTGTTTGAGTACAAAGAAGGTCTGATCCATGGAGGTGTGGAATCTGAACAGAGGGTTAATGATAGTGGGGGCATAAAACCAACAGGTGGCTACTGCTGTTTGAAATCCTAGTTGCTGAGTTCTTCTGGCTTAGGGGGTAAAAGAAAGGCCATGCAGCTTTATTAGCCAATGGCACACATAAATCTGCAGCTGCGGCCCCATCTCGGCTCTATGGAGCAGGGGATAAAGCTTCCTCTAAGCTTAGGCTCCTTTTGGCCTCCTGAACTTCCAGAAGGCAGTAGGCCAAGGCTTCCCTGGCCTAGAGGAATTGGCTGGGCTTGGCTTCCTATTGCAGATTGAACAGCTGGGTCCAACTCCTGTGGGTCAAGGGCTGGCTGGAGCTATATGCATGGTCCCAGTGAGGCCAGAAGCATCTGTGTTTCTACCAAACTCCATGTTGTTGCTGAAGTTCAGGGTCCTCATTTTCAATAAAACCATTCTAGACCTTTATGGCTTCTATGAGTTTACTGTTCTGTTTTAATGTAATGAAAAAATTGCTTATAATTCACAAATCTATTTATCTGGCCATCTATTCATCTCTCTCTGTCTCTCTCTCTCTCTCTCTCTCTCTCTCTCTCTCTCTCTCTCTCTCTTACTGTGTGTGTGTGCGCGCACACGCATATATTTTCATTACATAATAGATACTGTTGAGCAAGTTGTTTCAATGTGCAGATCTTATTCTCTATAAGTTGGATAGAGTCATATACACTTTATTAGTAGGTCTGTATTTGGTGGTAATTGTGGTCCAAATCTAAAATGTCTTTAGAGTGTTAATGTTTTAAATTCCTGGTTATCAGCTGGCATTAGTTTGGAGGGTGTGGAACTTTTAGGAAGAAGCATCTTGCTGGTAGCTATCTTGCCCCTGGTTCTGATGTCATTCTTTGATTCCTGCATGCTGGGATATAAATAGTCTTCAGCATACACTTTGCCTCCCGACCTGAGATGCCGTGTTATGCCTTCCCTATCACAGTGCTTTGAAACAGTGAGCCAGTGTGCATCTTCCTCCCTTATATTGTCATGACTTTGTTTTTACTGATGCATACACAACTAATAAAACATTAACACATACTAGCCTTTTGTGTAGGAAGCCCTGGATAAATGTAATTATTAAAATACTTTACATTTTTACTATTTTTTGAGCTCAGATATCCAGATACATTAAACCCAAACCATGGGTCTTACTAATCACTAGCTGCATGAGTTTGAACTGGCTTGTCTTGGCTCAGGCTCACTTTCCTCATCCTTAAAATGGGGATTTTAATGGGAACTACTTAAGAATGTTGTGAAGCCTCTGTGTGTGAGATACTGTGCTAAGTATGGATATACTCTCTCAGATGGAGAGTTGTGGAGAGATGGGAAATTAACAGGTAAAAAACATTATTAAATGACCTCAAGTCCAAGAAGGACAAGTACACAGTACTGTGATAAAAAGGGGCTTTGGTATCCTGCTTAGATGAAATAGCTAAGGATATTGAGTAGAGACTCATGTAAATGATGAAAGGAAGCCAGCCTTCTGAGAAGAATGGTGTTCTCAGCAGGAGGAACAGCCTTTATCAGTTGTTAAGATGGTAAAGAACTTACCATGCTTAAAGGAGGCTTCTGGGGTTGGTAGAGATGAACAGGATGACTAAATATGGTTGGCCATAAGCTAAGGCTGCATAGAGCCTGAGACTGAAGCATAGTGTTTGGGTAATGGTACTCTGACTTCAGTGCTGTAGCTGGGGCTTGCTTCTTCATGTCTAGGTCTTCTTCATCTGCCGCACCGTCTCCACCAGAGTCGTCTTCTAGACTTCTTTTCTTCCTTGTAGCTGGGACTTCAGTTTTGTTCCTAGCTGGTGGCATGTACTGCCCACCATTGCCACAGGCTGTTCTTCTGCAAACACACCCATTGCACATTAAGCTCCATATACACAGTCAAGGTGTTTTCATTCCCTTTACCTGCCTCTGCTCAGGGTTTGTCCCACCAGATTCTGCCGCTGGTATGCAGCTCATGTGTATCTCTCCTGTCTGATTTCTCTTCCATATGGGAGCAAAAAAATCAAGAAAAGAGCCTTGCTGGAGGGATGCAGATGAATGGGAAGAACTCTGGATGTGTTGACTGAAGGAAGAAGAGGTGTTGTTCTGATCGTGGCTCCAAGACACACTGAAAAAGGAGCTTTTCAGCCCTCACTGCGTTCATCTGACCAGCACTTCCCTACCTGAAAGTTGGGGAAGCTGCTTCTCCGGTGGAAAAGAGACTCCCTCCAGTAGCATCGTATCAACCTCACTTCATTCTGAGCTAGATCCTTGTGTTTTGCTTTCTTGGCTTCTAGACCTAAACAAACAACAACAACAACAACAAAAAACAAAACAAAACAAAAAAACAAAAACAAAATAAACCCCAAACAGCAACAAAATCCCAGCCTGCATTTTACCTATAATGTCTTAATGAGAACCTCTATCTGCTCCAGAATGTTAAGTGCAAAGTAGTGGCTATTCTCCTGTGGCCATCTCCTCATTGCTGGTCGCTCAACTTCCATTCATTGTTGAACTTTATACTGCTCCAGTTTATGTCTGTGCTATCCGCCTGTGTTGCCATGAATCATTTCTATGGCCAATCGACTTTTACCTGCACGAGGTAGAGGGTTAAAAAATTGTTCTTGCTGTTTCTCTGAACTTGAACAGCCCCCCCCCCATCATGGGTCAGAACTGGCTAATTGTATGAATACCGTCCATCTTTCCTCGCTAGCTCCCGGAGGGCAGCTGCTGCTGTCCTGTTTATCCTGTCTCCACGCATAAGCAAATGCGTGATTTATGCCTCGCTATTATCATCAAGATCTGAAGTCAGGCTTATCCGTCCCAATGCCTGTTGATCCTGGCAGATAGATTATTTATGCTGAACAGATAACAGGAATCTTCAATGCTGGACTGCTGATGTGGAACTCTTAAGAGGCCATCTGCCACCTTGCTCTGAAGACTGACTTCTGACTTTGTTCTCATTTACTGTGCTGTTTTGAGCAAAGTACTCAACCTCTCTGAGCTGCATGACATTTGCAAACAGATTGTGACACCACTAAGCTCAAAGGTGTTGTGAGTGGGATGGATGTAATCATATCATAGGCAATGCCTGAGACAGCACTCAGTGAATCCTACCTGCTATAGAATGGGTTATTAAACCTGTCTGCCTATGGTTGCTGGTTAGTTACATGCCTGTCCATTTTCACATTGAAAATCACAGGTCAGCTGTGCTCATAGTACAGTGTTATTCGGTAAAATTTTATATACCTTATCATCCAATAAATAAAGAGGCAATCAGTTTTGGGCAGGTAGAATTTACTGAAAATGTCAATGAACACCACCTAGGATTCAACATAAAAAATAAATGTTGGTTGATGCTACAGACAGGAATATAAATCAGAAAATAAACACATCTGCAGTACTGTAATATTTAAATGCCTTCTCATAAACACTTAAAATTCTCATTAGTCCAGCACCAGAAAAATGATAAATATTAATATTTGTCATCAAAGAGAAAGCTTTGAAATCAAAGCAGAGTAAACAACTGTTATCTTTCAAGGATTACATAATGCTGGATGCATTCTTAATTCAACTCTCTAAGACCTCTATTTAAAAAAAAAATTCTCTGTGATGAAAGCCAGTTTTATCTACTACATAAATAAGAAAGCTGTGCATTTAATTTAAAAATTCAGGTGTTCTACTGATTCAAAACATCTTTTCAAGAGCTGGGTGTATTGTGTCTTGTCCATGAAAGAGACCCATGTAACAAACAAACAAACAAACAAAAAACAAAAAGAAAGAGAGAGAGAGAGAGAGAGAGAGAGAGAGAGAGAGAGAGAGAGAGAGAGAGACCCAAGTAACAGAGCAAATTCCTCCTTCTTGATCTTGGATTGTGTTGCAGAAACATTGCACTGGGAATGGGGTCCAGACAGATCACAAAAGGTCATGGTGTGACTTGTCTTTGCTGAAGATCTCTACACCCTGACCAACTCTGAAGTTGTCTGCAAACACATACCAGTCTCAGGACACAGGGTGCACAAATGGCAACCCACACTTGAAAGTGGCCAAGCCTGTTTTGCTTTCCTAGTGACTATGCAAACTCACCATGTGCAAGCTTTATTCTGTCACCAAAGAGCAGAAAGCTAGCAGTTGGGAAGGCCTTGGGGTCCAGCTCTGACTCTCACTTGACATGTATGTCTTTCCCTTGTTGGGTCTCACTTTCCACTTCAGTGAAGCCAGAGTTTGGAAGGAATCATTCTGAAATCCCATCTCTCTCCAACATCCAGTGATATGGGCAGAGAAGTTCTTCTGGGCTTGGACGAGCCCTTTTCTGGTGGTCTGCAGAAGGGTGACTTTGGGCTAGGTAGATCTGTGCCTTCTGATGACCCACGAAAGTCCTAAACCACCTTACTGTGTGAGAAGAGTACAAGGTGTTGTAAACAAGGGAAATGCACCATCAAGAGCTGTATTTGGTAGAGCATAGGCTCTATTGATAATGCGGTGATATTGTAATTGCTGTCATTGTTATTGTATGAGAAAATATGAATATAGATGTTATGTGTCATCTCTGCAGTATGTTGTTGCACACTAGGCTTGTATTTTGACAGCACTTTTCTTTGTAGATTTCAATTTCCTCATCTGAAAATGGTCATAGTAAGACAACCCACCTCATTAGTTAGTCTGAGGATTAAATAAAGAAATATATGAGACTATGTAGGGTACTTCCTGGTATATAGTAGGCGCTAAATACATGTTAGCAATTATTTGGGGGGATTATTTTTATTATTAATCAAAACACTTTAAATATGAAAGAACTGAAAAAAAAAATAAGTCAAGACATATGGTTCAAGTGGTTCAAGAGATTTGTCCTGAGGTCTCTTTTATTTTAAGTTCTGCAGAGTAAATGGTGTCAAATCAGTCCTGCGGAATCAAGATCCAACATTAATTCTTGTGCAGAATTCTGAGGCTTCCTGAAAATCTAATGTTCCAGATTTGCAGTCTGTCTCTACATAGGTGTAGAAAACAAATTAGGGCACCTCCCCTTTTCCAGGTTACTGTGGGCCAGGCGTGGAGGCAAGACCTTTGCATGTTTTCTCAGGTCAACTTGTAGTGACTTTGAGTCAGAGGCACTGCTCATCACTGCTTCACTGGAGAGACAATGAAAGCCCAGCCAGGTTAAATAAATGCCCATGGACACCCAGCTGGCAAGCGGTGGGCCTCCAGGCTATCTGAAAAGGGAGCCTGAGCCCTCCTGGCAGATGCCATCAGCAGGGTGACCTGCTTGCTAGCTGCATTTTCTGTCTGATGAAGTCTGATGGAGAGGGACATGCATATAAATGGACTTGCTTTTCCTCGGTGACATAGCGCATTAACATTCATTTTTATTGTTTTTGAGATCATTCAGTTTCAAATACAGGGGGGGAGATTTGAATGCAGAATAGGCTTATTTAAGGAAATGTCAATGTTTTTCTCAAATTGGCAACATCAAAACTGTATTTATGGAATTAAAGAAAACATACTGCATTTATGTAATGCAGATTCACTTGTAAACATCAAATCTCTCTATCATTCTTCATAGCATAGCTTGCAGCTGTTGGCATCAGTCTATTTTTAAAACACAAAAATAAATTGTTTCTTGCTAACTCCATTGAGTCTACAGGCAAACGTTAGGCAAAGTTGGTGTCTATGCAGCCAAGATTTTGGTCAGAAGGCCCAAAATATTCTATACAACAATGCTGTTAAACTAACTTGCTAACTAACTTGTGTTACTTAATGCATAAGAAAGAAAACTTACTTTAGACTGTTTGGCTGCAGAAACATTCATAAATAAGACGGCATTAGCATCTCAGCTCTGTCTAATATCACTGATGTTTTCAGGTAGCACCCTTCCATCTTTAAAACCACTCATTCACTTGCTTGTCATTCATGCTTCACTTTTCGCTCATCAGTGTACTGAGTGTATTTTGACATAACTTCTGTTTCCAAAGCACTTTTTTGTTGGAACATAACATTATTTCTTAACCTTTCACATTGTTATGCTTTTAGGTTTCCTCTGTCCTTTTTTTTTTTTTTCTGGAACATACTAATGAAGTCTATTTCATGTAAGTCTTACCATATCCGTGGTTCTTTTCTTAGGATACATTCCTAGCAATGCAGATTGTGGGCCTCATTGTAAGTTTCAGGATTGTGTGCCTCCTTTCTCTGCACTGCAAGCGGGCCTCGCCTATGGACTCAGAATCCTTTTAACTGTTTTCCCTCAGCCCTGGTTTGCAGGACCTTCAGAAGAGAGCTAAAGCCTGAGTCTGCTGGGACAATTAGCTACATCATTCTTCAGGCTCTGCTGGTTGGTCAAAATAAACATGCTGGATTGGCTGTTGAGCCTAAAGAAATCATATATTATTTAATATGTTAATCTGCTACCACGGTTTATTTATTAATAGTAGATTAGTGAATATTGCTAGTTAAAATGTTACCATAATATATATTATGCATTAAGTGTGGCAGAATGCCTTCAGCTGCAAGTAACAGAAAACCTAATTTAGGTTGGCTGAAACAAAGAAGGTATGACTCATCCTTAAGGAAAACTCTTGAAATGGGTGTCTGCCCAGCTGGTCAGAGATGCACAGGGGTGTCTGCAGTGCTCTGGCCCTTTTCTGGTGGTCTTGGGATAGCTGCAGGGAGCCAGGAAGAGGTGACAGAAGAGAGGAATGAGCGTCACCTACCCTCCATCCTGGGAGCTGGTAGCCTGATGTGGAACAAAAAGGAGCACCTTTGTCTTTCACTGCAGAGAGATGTGCTTATTGTAGAAATAATCTCACCTATGTAGTCTTGCCACGTGTATTGTTCTTGTTCTGATGTCTGTCTTTCTGGCCTAGTTATACATGTCCGTATGCAGAGAAAATTGAGATTACCCATGTACTGCCTTGTAACTAGCTTTTGTGATCAGCATCTGGGTCCATGCTTGAACCTGTTGGCTGGCGATTTCCATCACCTCATGGTCTTTGAGGATGTGCTGCTTGAACTCCCACCATCTGCCCATTGGTGGGTGCATGCATGCAGAAACGTGTGTGTTCATGAGCGAGTGTGTGAGTATATACATGCCTCTCTCTCTCTCTCTCTCTCTCTCTCTCTCTCTCTCTCTCTCTCTCTCTCTCTGTGTGTGTGTGTGTGTGTGTAGGTAACATATTTACTAACTCAAACATTGAAAAGCAAGCTATGAAGTGAAGTTTCTTTTTTGTTGCTCTTCCTACAACCTAGCCTCTGTTCTCTTCTCTCAGGGAGGCACTAAGAAAAGTAGCTTCCTTCCTTTTATATCTTCTTAGTGTTTTTTAAGTACATGCTGGAAAAAGAATAGACATTATCTCCCCTTCTTCCTGTACAAAGAGTAATACATATGATTCTGTGCATTGCTTTTTTGATTTGACTGCTGTAAAATGTTCCATTATGTGAATATTCCATAGTTTTATTTATCTGTTCTCCTGCCTAGCCTTATTTGAAACCTGTGTCTTTGCAGCCAGACTGGGCCCAAGTGAACCATAGTATTCTGGCCCTGCGGCTATTCACTAATAAGAGTAGGCAGCTGTGTCTTCATTTTCTACCCTCTGCCTGGGCTTCTGCACACTTTAACATCTAACAACACCCAGTGTGTAGCTGGCAATGAGGGAAATAGTCTGTATCTTCCAAGAAGAAAAAAATTTCCAAGTGGTTTTATGCTCTTTGTAGACCTGGTTTTGTCCTAGTCTCCTATATTAGTAGACACTTCATGTTCTAGTTTGGGTAATGAGCCAAGCCTTTTGTTCTCCTCCCAGGAATCATAGAACTTGTACAGGACAGGAAGTTATATGCTCTGTGCCTTTTGAGGGAGTTCATCTCACAGTAGTAAGTTGCATGTTTTGACGTCTGTACCATCTTGTATCTCTAAAGGGAATATAAATCTTGGATTGTCTTTTTTATCCTTGTGGTATTTTGAATGTATTTGGTCCCCATAATCTCACAGGGAGTGGCATTATTAAGAAGTGTGGCTTTTTTGGAGTGGGTATGTGTTTGTTAGAAGAAGTGTGTCACAATAGGGGTGGGCTTTGGGGTTTCCTATGCTCAGGATACGACCCAGTATGTCAGTCGACTTCCTGTTGTGTGTAAGATGTAGCACTCTCAGCTCCAGCACCACATCTGCCTGCATGCAGCCATGCTCCCTGCCATGATGATGATGAACTGAACCTCTAAACTGTAAGTGAGCCACCCCATTTAAGTATTTTCCTTATAAGAGTTGCTCTGGTCATTGTGTCTCTTCACAGCAATAAAAACCCAAACCAACAGTCTTTTTTAATAGTGCGGAAGTGTGGAGGGCACACCACAACCTTGTCCCAAAGTATGCTCTTCTATTATTCATAATTAGGCCAGAGAAGAGTGAAGAGTTAAGGCTGTGTTCTTAAAGGGGTATGCAGTTTGACATTTTACTGTCCATATAGTCCCCTGGTGGTAGATCTGCATGGCTCGTATGCACCCTACATGAAAACCTCCAGCAGCTCCTTTGTGAGCCCCTCCACTTCGTATTCTCTCCCTTTGCTCCTCTTTTACAAAATGCAGGTATCATTTGTTCCCCTGTTCTCTATCTAGAGCAGAAGGACTAGGTTGGCCAGTGGACTCCACTGCCTAGTATAGGACCTGGCACATAAGAAATGCTTAGGAAATATTTGCCAAACTAATTAATGACTATTAAAATACTACATATAAAGCACTTTCCTGCACTTATTCAAATCTGATCAGTAAACATAGCTAAGAACTTTCAGATTATTTTTTAAATAAAATTTCCTTTCAGATGACAGATTCCCATGCATTTGTAAGACTGATATAGAAAGATTTCTGGGCACATTTTAGGCGATTTTTTTCTAATTATAAGTTTTCAGAACTGCTGTTTAGCATCCATACTCAGGATACTAACATGGATGGAATCTACATATTTCATTAGGGCTTTCTAGCACTCTCTGGATGTCTGGTCATGTCTACTTTTGCTGGGGAGCATTTTTGAATTCCATAAGGATGTTCTTTATCACGAACACTTCTTTGATGACCAGTCTGAACACTTCCTAAAGTCCTCAGACATGAAAAATGGTAATGTTGGAATAGAATTCTGCTAGGCCCACTTTGTTGTTGTAGGAGTTCCTAAACTTCAGCATTTCAGAGGCTGTCAACATTAGATGGAAATGGATTTAGTTGCGCCAAGCAAAGACTTCAGAGAACATTGTGTATGTTTATGTGTGTATCTACGTGCCAGCATGCACCAAAACCTTCATTCACCTCACTTTGACTCTGGAGTTTCTTTTCTGAGTCTGTGCTCACACCACATTTTGTGAAGCATCTCAGGAACATCGACGTTCTCTCCCACGTGCTCAGAGACTGCTTCTCTTCATCAGTGTTGTCCTTGCATTGCATCTCACCTGGCCTTGCTGAGAGGAAGTGCCCATTACAACAGCAGGGCTGGACGACCCACTGTCCAGAGCAGATATAAGCACTTTTCATGTGTCCTTGCTTTACTCCAGGAAGAATATCTAGCTTTCTCATTTGAGGTTCCAAAAAAACCACTCCTTCTCTTTTGTGTATTTCTCCTGCTTATCCTTTTTTTTTTCCTCTCTTTGGAAAAGTTTGGCCTCTGTTCCTCCTAAAACATTCCCTCCTGACTGAGCTCAAGGACAGAACAAGCACACGACCCTCTCAAGAGTTTTGTCTGAGTTGAGGGATAAATGGATATAAAAACAAGAATAAGAAGAACCATACAGTTTTACTTAATGTTTCCATGAAGTAGGAGCTCTCGTAAAGAAGCCCAGATCCAGAGATATAGCTGGGGTGAATATTTGCAGGCAGGATTGATGAACAGTAAATTGTGACAATGTGACAGGGCAAAGGGACTTGGGTTGAGGAAATTTACAGACAAGAAAAGTGACAGGATTAGTGTGATTCTCTTTGTTCCACACCTGGCCCATGGCACTGCTTTCGCATATGGGTTTTTAAAGGCCCTTTCCCTGTGGTAAAGCCGTGTACTTAGGGTGGGGCATTTCGCCTCCATTTACAGGTGGAATGAGACTGTTGATCCTCATGCTCAGCACCTTGTATTTACACGCAGTAGCTGTAAAGTGTTCATTTTAAAGCACAGGCCATAGTCATTCCTGGTAGTCTGTAACTACAGACATTAAATAAAGACTTCTCTGTGTTAGTAGCTCAACTCAGACATTGAGATTTTTAGGGCCAGACTCAACCCTTGGTTATGCTAATACAATTTTTAAAATGGATTTTGGATTATGAGGATGGGTTTTGAGTTAGGAAAGAAAATAATCCAAATGGCATACTGTGAGGTTTAGCCGAAAGGGCAGGCACACTCGTGATTATATTTGGTTCTCCTCTCCATTCCAATTTCCTGATCCCATGGAAAAAAGTTGTGTGCTGTGAAAGTCTTGGATTATAATCCAAAACAATTTTCTGTAAAACGAAGTCAGGATTTTCAGGACCAAACATGAGATCAAAGAACAATTTCCTCCTTGGTTTTCACCAATCATGGCATGTAGATAGTTGCAGTTATCTTACTCATTTACTTATTTAGCTTTAACATTTTAATTAACACTTAAGATTTTACTTTTCATAGGATACCATGTGATGTTTTGGTATAAATATAATGTATATAGCATTTGAATATCTAGCTCAGTCTCTCTCTCTTTGGTGAATTATATTTACCACTGCTTGTGTTAATTTTCATGGACTTATACTCTGAACACATTTTCTGTTCTTGGTATTATATGTGCTGCAACTTTTGCTGCTGTCAAAACATGTCTTTAAAAATAGCCTGTGAGTTTTAATCTGTACAGTCAAGATAAATTAGATTTTTAAAAATAAAATCTACCTAATATATAGATAGATCAATAAGAAATTGCGTTTGTGATTAACTTTTAATTTTTGTGGCAAGACAGGACAGAACTATACTGACATTTGAATTGGTTAATTTTTCAAAATAGTGTTTTTATTTAACAGTAGGAAATGATAATTTCCCCAGTGATGGATTGCACAATTTCATTTACTCAGTTGTTTTCTACCTCATTTTTCTCTCTTTATCCCATTGGTTTCTTTGAAAGGAAACATTTTAAGGAGAAAGCCATTTTCCTCCCTTCATTACTTACCTGGCTGCCTCTGTACACATTAGGCCTGGGTTTGAATGACCCTCTGACAGGGAACCCTTTTCTGACCACCAGGACTTATTTGGTTTTTAGCTTCTTACTTTCTTTAAGCCCTGTGCTTCAAGTCTTTGCATCATGTGTACATTAATCTCAGGTGCATGCTAATGCTTGTCCTTTACCTTTGACTGTGAACTAAGTTAAGGCAGAGACTGTGTCTGTCTTTGATGTTCTCTTACTGGTTCAGTGTGAGGCTCATAAGTGATGCCTAATAATGCTTCTTGAATCATTGGCTGAAGCCAAAACTCTGCTCCAGGGCATATGGGAGCAGAAGTGTATAGAGCAGTGTTTTTAGCAATATGTTTATTTGTGTTGGTGTGGACTCTTTTCCTTCTTTCTCTCCGGGTGTGTTTTGAGTGTCACCACATCAAATTACGGAAGTAGGAGGAATAGTTGACATTCTGTTTTCAAGTGACCATGCATTTGACCTACTTCTCTAGTAATGGCATCACAATTGTATGTCATTGCTGTAGGTTCGTGGAGGCTGACAGGCGGAACTAGTTGCTTCAGTGCACAGTCCTCATCTGTCATATACAACAGCTCGCAGATTCTTATTATGTGAATGCAATATGAAGAGAGGGATATTTTTCTTGTTGTGCTATCATAATTGAAAGTAACCTATCAGGGCACATGGGGAAAATCTGGGAAAACAGGCTGCTTTTGCGAGGGCAACCCATCAGGTCCCCACCACAGGAATTGAGCCTCATCTCTGAGTTCACAGGCTCAGGATGTTTGCTATTATCAAACGGTTTGAGATTGAACTAGCGCATCCTTTCAAGTACAATACCTTGGCTCACATCATGGCACCTCAGCTGCCTGATAAGATGTCACTTTCATTGTCCCTGGGAGACACATCCTAAGGAATCTTAGGCAAGGGCTCTGTCTAATCTTCAGTTAGGAAAGAAACTGCTTTAGTATTCCAGATCAATAAACTGTTGGAGAGAAATTGGAAATGTGCTATGAAAAATCATTAAGCAGAGAAATTCTACTGTTCCCGAGTTCTGATTCAGAGGAAATAAATAACACTTGACTGCTCTTACAGTTTGTATTTTACAAGCTTGGCTCTGCTGAAACAGAGTATCACATAATACTGTACCAGTGACACTTGCTGTCTAAACGGTTTGGTGCTGTAGATAGAAGCTGTTTCATGAAGTTGTTTTAGCTAACAGGAAGGTTTCACTTCACACTGTGAAAAGTTTTAATGTGGTGACATGAAGCAAGGTACAATTCAGCAATCATTCAAGTCGTGACTTTGTTATATGTTAGGATAGACTTAGAATCACTCAGTCGAATAAAACTCTAAAGTACAGTAACTGCCAGGTTGCTTTATCTAATTTATGAACCAGAGGCAAAGGAATCAACAATAACCCTCCATTTGCCATTATTAGATTAGCTATTACTGCAACCACAGAAAGTATATAACCCTTTACTTTGTGCTCACTTGAATTCAGTTATTAATCTTTGATGGAGCTTTCATTTAACCTAATGCTTTTGTTTGCAACAATAAGCATGTTAAGTCTTTTGTGTTCAGAATTTGATGTGGCCATTTTAGAACATGTCACCCACAATGGCATGGTAAAGTTATAGACTATTTATTTGTGTTCTGCCTAACGTTTTTCATTCAGTCCTGTCTGGGTCCTTTTTTGCTTCCTGACTTTCAAATAGACATTTTCAGATTTGTAAATCCTTTACTTTTTCAAGAATATAACCAGGCATTAACAAACATGAAACTACTTGTAGCAGTTCCATAAAATTGATTTTTTTCAAAATTATATAAGCATCTGGTGGTCTGAAAATGTTTCATACCTGATATTTAAAAGATATTTTGAGTATTGCCAACAAGAATCGATTCTTTCATGCTGTTTCCCTTGTGGATGCTGTCATATGCCACTGTGCTGTGTAGCTCACAAGCTGAGGAGGGAGATGGGCTAGGATTTCCTCCTAAACGTCCATATACATGTCTCGGACCTTGAACTTGAATTTAGGAGGACTCCTTAACTGTAACTACCTTTTTTTCATTGTGTAATTGACTTTATAATAGTACATATAGTATGCGTATCAGATATTGTTGTGATGAGTATTTGTGCTTGTCCTTATTCATAATTGATTCTAAATTAGGTTATGTAAAAGAAATACTTTCATCTTTCCAGGAATTAATAGTCTGGCATCTTGGCCATATCTAAAAATGACATGGAACATACTTACTGATTTTCACCTGACCACATATACAGCTTGAGGGTGAATCACCACCACGAGGTGGATATTTTAGATGCTAACTAGTGCTCATGAGCCAAATTTATATTCCAAGGGAGTATTATTTATAAAATGCATTTTTATTTTACTTTATTTACAGTGACATTTAAAACTGAGATAATGAGTGTTTTAGATATCTGAGGTAGAACTATATTGTGCTGCCATTAAAAAGGGATCCTGTGGACCCTTCGTTGTTAGTTTTTTATTTTGCTTCCATGTCTGTGAGACATGTCTCTCCATGTTGTAATGTGTGGTTAAAATTATTTTCATCTTTGTTTCCTTAAAATACATGTTTTTGGGGTAGTGGAGATGGCGTTAGATAAACCCATACTATTTGCATCAATTTGCATTAGCCTGTAGCCATGAGAAAACAATAGAACTCTAGATTGGGAGCTCTGCTTGGTGACATTGTCCTTGTTGTTGATGTGCCCTTGATCTGTCTTGGTGGCACTGGGGACCAGATATTTTGTAAGGTGGAAATTTTTCTCTTCCTCTGTGCCATCTTTTGTTAGCTTGACTAATGAGTCACAGAAAAACAAAAACTTTTTTAAGCTGTGAAAGTTTCAGTGGGAATAAATGTTAGGTCCATGGTGTTAGCATCATGCAAAACAAGATAGCATTTAAGACCATCTCTGCATCAACTTCATGATGACAGTGCCCCTCACTTGAGTCAGGAATTGAGAACTTACTGAAATACACCATCTGGCAAAATACGGAAGGCCAGTTTGTGCCAACTGAAAAAGCTGTGTCAGATCCAACTCTTGTGTATTTTGCACATTATTACATGCCTTGAAAAACGTTTATCATTTTTTAATTAGGAAGGACTAAGGGATTTTAGTGGCCCCAAGAAAATATCAGCACTCAAAGACAGAAAAATTAGCCAGTGGATCATAAGAGGCAGCATAAGGGGCATTTAACCTTGAGCACATGTAGGAAATAAGGACAGCCTTGTTCAGGGTCTTTTTTTTTTTTTTTTTTTATAAGAGTCACATGGGTGGCATGTCCTTGGTGTGTCTGGGTAGAACTGGAGACCAGGCCTTTCTGTTATTCTGACAGTTTCCCAGTTTCTTCCTCCTGTGGCATGACCAGTTTTTGGAAGCACGTGCCAAGAAATCAGCTCGCTTCTGCATCTTGGCCTATCATGTAAACTGTGGCCTGTCATGTTCATTAAAATGAAAATTTGTCGAATGGAATTTGCCCGACTGGCAGAATAGTTTAAATGTCAGATGTTGTTAGGCCTGGGTATAAATATTATGTTTCTATTGTTAATTAATTGCAGTGCCTTAGTACCAGTGATCCAAAATCCAATTTAGTCTGCAATAGGCCTGTGGATAAGGGCCAGAGATAATGAATGCAAAAGGAGAAATGTATTCAGACTTTCCATTGTATTTATCAATGTCCTTTTAGAAAAATAGCAAATTTCAGTGTGTCACTGAAGTTCAAGAGTTGCAAAACAGGACAGAATTAAGACTCGATGTCTTTTGAAAACTCTCAAATGTTATTGTTGAATCTGTTCACTGCTTTACTACTAAGTCTGTCTTGGCATCAAAATTCCAGAGATGCTGCGTGGTTCCCTTTCCTGGATTTCCCCTATTGCCCCTACCGCCATCTATTGTTATGTTCTGAGCTTACTTCAGAGCTCTAGCATGAAGGTAACTTGCCCTTTGCTCAGTGTTTGTCTATACAGCATTTCCCTATCTTCTTTTGCTGTATATCCTTCCCTTCTTCTGCTTTTCATCCCGTGTTTTGGTCCCCAGGCTTAGCAGCCGGTCTGTCAAGTCTGCCTCTATTTGTTAAGATCATTTTGCTTCCAAATTGAGCTGGAGGCTGAATATCACCCAGAATAAAGCTGGTAGAATTGCCTACTTCAGAATGGGGAGCAGAAATCTTGCTGTCAGTGCCCAGACTTCCAAACTGATGTTATTGCCAAGTCATGAGCCAACAGGCTTTGACTGCTATCCGCAACCAGTATTTTGTTGAATACTTGCTGTGAGCATGGCTCCTTACCCTGCCATCTCAATGGGTTCCAGAGGCACATGGGTGTGCCAGGCAGAGAAGGGCTAATTAAGACTTTGGACGGCAGCACTGATGTGGTCCAGTGGTCAGGGATCCTCATTTAGTTCCTGGCATCCTGCTCCATGCCAACGTCGTTCTGCCCCTGTGGTTATCCAGGCTGAGAAGTAGAGAAGGGAAGATGAACTTTGGTCTGCTTTGAGTGTCCCTGTCCAGCAGTGTCTGTCAGATTAAAAATGAGAGGGAAGGTAGCCAGAGAGTCTTCCAGATGCAGAGTTCAGAAGAGGGCGCAACCAGGCTCTGTTTTCCGGTGACGCCGCTGGGCCATTTGAGCCCTTGGCCAGGAACCAGGTGTTGCACAGACTGTTTCCTGGTCTTGAAATGTAGCAGGGTCTGGAAGAACAGGCAGCATGGGCAGTGGGTGCAGTCAGTGGGGACACACCCTCCAGGTGGGTGAAGAGTCAGTGTGGCACAAACTGGCTCTGTGGTGGAGGCACAGCACTTACCCAGAACTCTGTCAGCTCCGGAGATGGTAGCTCCTTCTTCCTGGGCTTCGCTCAAGGGTGCTTTCCCAAGTCACGAGGCGGTTAGCGCTGGCAAGTATAGAAACAAGATGGGGAGCTGGCATTCTCGGCATCTCCAGTTTCTTCCAGGCAGGAAAGGGACTTTAGGCATGCTAGAGACTGATAAAGCAATGGCTATTGGTCCCAGGGCTGACTCAACATGTGGACAGCCTCTCTGGGCTCAGTGAGACACAGCACATAGACAACCACTCTTTCTGCCTCTTGGTAACACAACTTCCTAACTAATTTCAATACCTCTTGAAAATTATCCACTGTGGGGACCCAGGAGAAAGAATTTGTTCAAATGAGAGCAAGTTTTTAGACTATACTCCGGTAATGAATGAGCATCCACTGTATGTCTGCTTTGACAACTTCAAAAATGGACTATTGTAAGTCTGGATTAGCATACATACCCTCAGTTTTTCCTGAGGGTATGGACTTTTTTTTCTCAAATTCAGACTAGTAGAGTTTGAGGGAGGGCTGGTGCTATTGGTAGCAGAGCTGTTTGACTTGAAATGTCATCCCATTCCAAGAAAACATACTAGGGGCATGTTAGGGCATCCCTGTGCAAATGTCACATTGTCACAATGTTTCCTCTTGAGATCAGTCCAGTATGTTCTAATCCTGTCTAGTGGTCAGACAAATTCATTGTCCCCCATTTTCAGGGCACCTACCCAGCTTAGGTCACACTCCCTGAGATTTCCTAGAATTTGATTTGTCTGGAATTCTGTAAATTTTGAAGTGGTAACTATTGACCGCTTGGTATTCTAGTCCTCTGATGTCACGTAATAGTTTTCAGGTCCTGGGCTGCTTGGCAAGTTTACCTTTGCAACGCCTAGCAAATATGACAGTATTGAGCAGGCATGGCCAGGGTGTGCTGTGTGTGTGTATATGTCTCAGGCCATGGAAGTCAGGCTTGAGCAGAGAGAGCTTTCTGTGTTATAAAACTGAAATTTAAAGTAGGAGAAAGTAAGGAACACATGAAAACAAAGAGCAAATCCCCAAAGTAACCATGGCTTTAGAATTTCACATCATTGTATTACTGATAGTAGTGAGAATGTACTCCTGTGTACCAATAACAGTGAAAATGTACTCTTGTATAAGCTTCACTGAGTGTCTGTTACTCACCAGACACTCTTCTAGAAGATGTAGATGCCACACAGATCAAGTCGCTATTGTGGTTACAGATTTGTGAAAGGACTTTCCCTTATTGTTATAACATAAGGCAAATCACAAAGGTAAGGTTATTCTGAACACCGAGTTCACCCAAGTTTTGCAAAGTCTCAGAATACCTCATACAGAATATATACATGTGGGCTAAAATACAATTTCTAAGAGTGTATGGGGAAAGTGTCAGGTTTTGGGGTCTTGCTGCTATTTCTTGTGAGTGTTTAAATCACTATGCAGATTTTCAAATGCCTCCATGCATTTAAAAATATTCATTTATCATCAGGTGGTTTACCCAGGCCTGTTTTCCAACTGCCTGGTTTTTACCGATATGTAGAAAAAGGTTTTAGGAAGTGGTTTAAGAATCTTCTCTTGGTTGAAAATTGACTATCATTTGAAAGACTGTTGCAGTAATTTGTCTGCAGTAACAGCTCAGTGAACGTAGCATAAAAATGAAAATGAGGGCAGAATTTATTCAGTGTCTTCACTGTTGTACCTGAATGCACAGCCTCTTTCCTAGCTATGTAGATAATTGTTACAGACTTAAAGGTCAATAACCAATCTCTCAACATGGCAGTTAAGTCGGGTGAGGGCTGCAGAATGTGACAGTCCCCAGCAGCCTTGCTGTGTGTAGGGCACAAATGGATCTTAGACATAGCTTTCAAGTGTGAGAAGGGGGCACAGTCAAAGCCCTTCTGGATACTTGGAAAGACTGTGTCTTTAAATTCAGATCAGTTTGTCGGGGCTCTGGAGGTGGACCATGGTTCCAGGCACTTGGGGTTTGTAAAGCTTCGAGAAAACACCAAGATAAATCCCTTTCTTATTGGCCTGTTAAGCTTTGGTTCCATGTTTATTTCTTTAAGGAGCATCTCAAACCCAATCCTATTTGGATTCATTTAAATCTAATTTGCATCCTGCAGAAGGTCATCTAAAGGGTGTAAACACTGCTCTAGAAAGGAGTGTGGGGTGCTTTGAGTCTGCAGGGGCAATGTTTGCTGGGCTGTGCAAGTGTAGGCCTTTGGAATGGGGTCAAAGCAAAGAGAAGGCTAATTGTGAGTGGAGGTTACTGACTTTTGTTTAGAAATAGGTGTTAGGGACATGGGAATAAGAACTTTTGGGATCTGACTTGTTTCCACTTGGGTTAGCACGTGCGCACACACACACACACACACACACACACACACACACACACACACACACACACGGGTGGGGGATGGAGAGGAGAAAGATTAATTTTCAGGCACTAAAATGTTATAAAGGCTATATATAGGATGCACTTGTGTTTGTGTGTTCAGCAAGTATTTTATGGATATTGTGATAAAATCCAAGGCTTACAGCATAATGCAGGTGGGTTTGAAAATAACAGGTATAGGTTTTAAATAACTTAACATCTGATTAAGGTCATAGAATATAAGCACACAGAACATAATACTTTCAGATAATAGCTTGCATATTCATCAAAGACATTACAAGGGAGACAAAAGCTGTTTAGGACAATCTCCCACTACCATTCCTTAAAGGGAAGCTTCCATGAAGACTTTAATTTTAAATCCTATTTCTTTATAAAGCTTTTGTTTATTTATTTGGGTTCACGTACAATGTGTGTGTGTGTGTGTGTGTGTGTGTGTGTGTGTGTGTGTGTGTGTGTGATGTGTGTGTAGGTTCATGCATGTCATAGCATGCTTGTGGAGGTCAGAGGCTGCCCTGCAGGCATTGGTTGGTTCTCTCCTTCCATTGCAGAAGTTCAAGGCTCAACTCAGGTTGTGGTGTTTGTCAGCACGTGCTGAGACGAGAGCAGTCACTGCTGGTTTGCTACCAGCTGTGGGTCAATGCTGAGGGTCAATGTGTTCCCCAAGCGTGCTTGCCCCAACACAGGTACACAGCCCATGTGATCATACAGTGTGATGGATAGTCCTCCCCTTTGGAGGTGCCTGCCTTTGTCAGGGTGGAGTTTGTGAAGTGCCAGTCATATCGTGTGACTTTTGATCCTTTGTCCTGAAAAGTATAACTTGTACCTAGCTCTGTCTTGGGACACAAGTCTTTGGAATCTTGCCTGTATATTTGGCAAGCTTTAATCCTTGCACTCAAGAGGCTGAGAAGAACATACTGGGAGTTGAGGGGCCAACTCTGGGGCATATAGTGAGACCCCCTTCTCAGGAAAAATGGTTTTTGAAATGTACATTTTTTAAAATGTCCAAATATTTGGAAGAAAATAATAAAATGATCATCTAACTACCTCTCCTCAGACTAGAACCATCCCATACTCTGTAGTCCCTATGTTTTTCTTAGCTATCTACCCCCACTCCAAGACAGAGACCCTGTCTTCTGAGTAAGACATTTCTTTACTTTCATTTTTAGTTTTCCTTTTTACTTATGTTATATTCTCAAACAACCTGGTATTTCTTTTTGCCCTTTTGGAGTGTATGCAAATGGATGATATTATGGAAGACCATATATGACTGCCTTCACACAATCATTGTTAATGTTGCTGACAGTTCCATTAGCTTTTCCAAGTTGTGTATTATTTGAAGACTTTATAAACATTCTGTTGTACTGCTTTGATATGGGATCTCCTGCACTTTTTCACACTGTCGTTACTCATGGTGTTCTTAGACAGTTTTTAAGTGGATGCTGTGAGCCTGGGCTTATGTAGATAGGGAAATTCGAGTTAACTTCAACAGGCTCAATAATGTTGACATGTAATGTTAACACTCTGACTTCCCCCTAGCCTTCTCTCTCTTACTGTGTTCCATGAGCTAGGGGTAAACTTCTCAGCTGGATTTATTTGCAAACACTAATTGATGGTTGTTATCGTGTGTGCTGGCCAGTTATGCCAACTTGACACAGGCTTGAGTCATCTGAAAGGAGGGAACCTTAGCTAAGAAAATGCCTCATAAGATCCAGCTGTGGGAGCTGGGCTGTTGGTGGTGCACACCTTTAATCCCAACACTTGGGAGCCAGAGGCAGGTGGATCTCTGTGAGTTCGGAGACAGCCTGGTCTATAGAGCTAGTTCCAGGACAGGCTCCAAAACAATACAGAGAAACCTTGTCTGGAAAAACCACAGGGAGTTGGGAAGATCCTGCTATGGGGCATTTTCTTAGTGATTGATGGGGAGGTCCCAGCATCACTGTAGGTGGTGGTCCTGGTTTCTGTAAGAAAGCAGGCTTAGTAAGCCAGTAAGCAGCTCCCCTCTAAGGCCTCTACATCAGCTCCTGTCTCCAGGTTCCTGCCCTGTCTGAGTTCCTGTTCTGACTCCCTTTGATGATGAACAGTGATGTGGAAGTGTAAGATGAACAATCCTCAAGATGTTTCTGGTTATAGTGTTTCATCACAGCCAATAGTAACCCTGATTAAGACATCATCACTGGCATTTCCCTTTTCTTTACAACAGAATTATGATTATTATTTCTTTACAATCTGAATTTTTATTACTATTCAGTTTTCATTATTCAGTTCAGTGGGCTTTTTAGGTCACATTGCTTATTCATCATTCTTTCCTTGTGATGAATTCTATATATTTAAATACATCTCTACACCTTTTCAGCAAGAGCAAACTACTGTAGACAGATGGCAGTCATTTTTATCTGAATAGTGTCATTGTTTCCATAACACTTTTGAATTTTAGGGTTGGCATGAGTGTAATTTATTGATTTTTTTAAATTCTTAGCACTTTGAACATATTACACCATCACTGCCTTGCTCTTATTTTTATGTGTAGGTAACATGTTCTTTTGTAATTGTCTTTTCTGATTGAATTTAGGACTGCCATTCTGTCTCTGATGTACTGTACTTTCACTGGATGCATTTAAGTTTGAATTTTCTTGTATTTAATCATATGGTTTTGATGTGCTTTTTACAAGGACTCATAGCTTTCATTCTAAAAAATTTATATGCAC
Organism: Cricetiscus sungorus; assembly: GCA_030556225.1. Lineage (NCBI taxonomy): Eukaryota > Metazoa > Chordata > Mammalia > Rodentia > Cricetidae > Cricetiscus > Cricetiscus sungorus. The sequence continues at coordinate 3,822,247 of JANBXA010000606.1, read as the reverse complement.
TGTTTTTTCATATTTGTCTTTCTCTTTGCCATTTATAACTCTTTAGTTTGCTTAGCATTTCTATGTATTTCTAATGGAATGGATTTCAGACCATAAATCTTTCACATTTCACAAAAGGAAATGTTATACAATTTCATGTATTCTTTCATAAATTGTGTCTTTTCCAACCCTGTTGTGTTCCATTGAACCAGGAGGGCATGAGAAAATTCCGATGCTTTTCCATGGAGGAGCCTGCATGGAGGGTTTATAGCATTGCCTATGAATATAGCCTATAGCCTATTCTTTGGTGGAGTTAAGGAACATGGAAGGAAGTGGTCCTGTAAGACTTAAAACTATTACTTAGAATATTGAAAAGAAAAAAAAATCAACTGCGTATTTTCAAATATTGTAACTTTAGGATGAATGAGAAACCAGCTAAAATATGAGAAAAGGTGAATTATAATAATTTCATAGACTCTATGGATAATGTTGGATGCTATAAAATCAGCCTTCCCAAACCAAAAGTTGTCATTATTTCTTAACAGTTGTCATTTTGCAGGTGTTTTCACAGATCTCATTGACTAGTATATGGCAAATGTATAGTATATTTTGGTAAGTGGGGGAAGTTAACACTTGATTTGATTTGAAATATGAAGTTATTGCTTTCACTCTCTTGTGAGTTTCTCCTAAAAGAAGGCTACATTCTTTCTGGAGAAAAAGTGATTGTACATTCATAGGTATCTGCCACCCTTTCTGGGACAACAGCTCTAAGCTGAGCTCCTGGCCCATGTGCCTGACATGAATAGAACAGTCTTCCAGAAGTAAAAGTTCTTGTGTGTGGGGGGGAGTGGTGGTGAAAATAAGCTGTAGGAAAAAAAGATGCTAAAAGACTGAGGACTAAGTGTTTGGTCAGATAGCATGTGCCATCCTGCTGTTTAGTATGACTTATAAGCCCACAGCTCATATGCCATTCATTGTTGATGTGCTCATATCCCAAAAGGATTGTAGATAGATATGGTGGATGGAGTTGGTCTGGTGCTGATTTGAGTAAGTGCATTCTCTTTTCAGTTCGTAACCATGTCAACCTGTTTTCCCTTTGCTAATAATACACTACAGTATTTGGGGCAGCTGTAAAAATCAAGCAGGTTTATTTGGATATTGGTTCCAAAGTTGAAAGGTCAAAGGGCTACATCTGGCAATGGTGTTTTCAAGGTAGAACACCAGGGCCGACATGTTCACATGCAAGAGATGTACATATACATGAATATGTGCATTTTATAGATGTTTTTACAGACTATACACCTTTACTAACACACATGTACGTGCAAGCACACACACACACACACACACACTGTCTCTCGTCATGACTGTTTCATCTCTTTCCTTCTCTCTATAAAACCACCCGGGTTCCAGAATTCAATCCCGAAGCCTTTAGCCTAGTGACTTTTTTGGGGCCTAATGGTTTTTTAATGTCCTTCCCTTTAACCAGATTCAGATTAAGTTTTCATTCTCTCATGTCTCATGATAGAAATTAAATTTTGACACCTGAAGCCCTGGAACACATTAAAACCATAGCTGTCTGTGTCTCTGGTTTGCTTTTTGAGCAGATGTATGGTATAAGTTTCATCAATGGTGTGTTTAGCTAGCACCATATACCACAGCATATGGAAATTCTGTTGAGAAACATGGAAAGGAAGCATTTGGTGTTTTACTCTCAAACATCTCAGTCTTTCCTTTTTATCTCTTCGTAGCTTTGAAGCACAGCAGAGAAAGGAAATCCACCGAGGATACTCTGTAAAGGTAAGTGTATTTATTACACGGCCTTGACAAACATTGCCTTTACCACATTGATTTCTCTTTTATTCAGAGATTTAAACACTTGGATTAAAGATACAGCTGACAGGACAACTTCCTTAACCACCTGCTCATCCCCCCCCCCCCCCCCCCCATAGGCAAAAGTGCTGAGCAATAGTGAGCAGAGGGCAGGAGGAAATAAAACGATGTGCTGAGGGTAGCCAAATGCAATTGTGTGTTTGCTGACTTTTGCTTTCTTTTCAGCAGTTAAAACATTCCAATAGAGCTAAGTTTACTAAGATTAATGCTAGATGGAAAAATAATGCACTTGTACCACTTCTGGTCAATATTTAAGTAAAACCAGATGGCCAAATAAAGCATTCAAAATAAAATGCAGAGTGGCATTTCAGTTGGGTCGGATGAAATTTATCATGGAAGTCAGTAGTGTGCTTGAGTGGAGGAGCTGGGATTCTATCATGGAGCCAACCTCCAGTTTGGTGGGGCTACTTACATTTCACACAGTCACACTACATCCTAAGCAACAGGGAGTGAACTTCCACATTCAAAGCAATAGGAAAAAATACCGGGTCAGCCTGCTGTGAAACATTTGGTTGAGTTGCTTTGTACATGGGAAAATGTAATTGTTTCCTCTTTGTAGGTGTATTTATAAGTGTACCTCTGCATAACAGTGTTCTTTGATTCATTGTTTAATTTCTGTTCTGCATGAAGTATTTTAATTTAGAGAATTCACTTGGAGGAATTATAGAGCTGTGCTTTCATCGGAGGCTTTGGTGGCCAGGGTGAAATATGCCATAATTTTATGTTTGTTTTCATCATCAATTATGTTTTTGACAAATTTAGTTCTTTTCTGTCATTTTTATTATAGTAATTATGGCTGTGACCACTTTGGTTAAAGTTGAAGAGTGATTTTGATCTACCTTCTGTTTTAAGATATTTCTAACTTTATATCCAATGAGTTTTTAATGTTCATTTTGAGAGTAAAGTATAGTTTTACAAAGAAATTGGAGAAAGATCTCTTTGGAATAGTTAAAACATTATCTATAAAAACTGGAAGATTTGCTTTGGGGTGATCAAGTTCTGGTGCATGAAGCCTGGCTGCCTCGGAATTTTGATACAATAGGAGGCTGAAGTGAAGAAAATATCATATGAAGACACAGATGCTTCTGACTTTCATATCTCATTCATGCCCCTGCAGCCCTGAGCCATTTCTGGATCGTGGCAGGACTCCATTGCATTGGAGTTATAGGTGATAAGACCACTTAAATGGCTTTGCAGTTAGACAGTACAGGGGTGATGCCTGCATTCCTATGTTCTTTGTCGAGTTAGTACTCTGGAGTCAGACATGGGCTTGGTCCTGCTTTGGTTATTGGACATTTAACTAGTATTCATTCTCTTCCTGTCTGTGAAAGGAAGATGATAAGACATACTGGGCCTCATATGGTTGTGGTGCAAGAGGATGTCCTGGTCTATTATAGGCTGATGTTACCTGCTGCTGCTGTTGTGGTTAGTGTTACATCCTCTTCCTCCTCTTACCCCTCTTCGTCATCATGAGCAATAACAGCCTTAAAAATTTACTAGACATTTTGAAAAGTACATTCTTTTTACTTATTTGTGTATTTATATGTGTATGTGTGAGCATGTGCATTTGCACATCACATACTATGTTAATATGTGCATGTGTGCATGTGTGTAGGACAGAGGTTGACATCAAGTATCTTCTACCATTGCTCTTTGACTTATTTTTGATGCTCTCTCACTTAATCTGGAGCATACCAATTGGGCTATATTGGCTAGACAGCCAGTTGCAGGCATCCTCCTGTCTCTGCCTCTCCAGCAATGGGATCGCTTATGGCAGCCTTTTTTGGGATCAGACTAAGGGCCCTCTGCGTGCTTCAGGGTTGAGCCATCTCTCCAGTCATGTCCTGCATGTATGTGTGTACCTGTGTGTGGGTGTGTGCACTTGAGTACAGGTGCTTGTGGAAGACAGAAGTGTCAGATAACCCTGAAACAGGAGATACAGGTAGTTTTCAGCTGCCTGACTTGACCTGGGTAATGGGGACTGCTGGACCTTTAGTAAGATTAGCAAGCACTGCTTGCTAAACATTGAGCCAGGTCTCTGGTTCCTACTTTTTTTTGTTTTTGTTTTTTTGTTGTTTGTTTATTTTTAGACAGTTTTTCTGTGTAGCCCTGACTGTCCTGGAACTTGCTCTGTAGATTAGGCTGGCCTCAAACTCACAGTAATCCACCTGCCCCTGCCTCCTAAATACTGAGATAAAAGGCGTGTGCCACCACACTGGGCTATCATTTTTTAAAAACATGTTTCAAGATTTTGCAAAATGAATAGGTTATTACCAACAAAAAGAGAGAAAGTCTTACTTTATTCTTAGGAATAGGTAAATACAGGATGGTCTGTTAAGACCACTCAGCAGATAAAGGTGCTTGCTGCCAATGCTCATGACAGGAGCACAGCACCAGGCCTCACATGGTGCAATGAGAACTAACTAGTTTTTCCTGACCTCTGCTTGTATCTGATGTCATATGCAAACATATACACACACACACACACACACACACACACACACACACACACACACACAGAGAGAGAGAGAGAGAGAGAGAGAGAGAGAGAGAGAGAGAGAGAGAGAGAGAGAGAGAGAGAGAGAGAGAGAGAGAGAGAACCTGTAAATATAATAAAAAAAAAAAGAAATATGAGAAGCTTTCAGAATCAAAAAATAATCAGGGTTAAGTTTTGTGGGCACCAGGTAGATGGACGTTATTTTGGCTGTGTGTGGCCAATTATTAATTACTGCAATCTTAAACTATATTCTTAGGAATTAGTGGCCCACTGCTGAAGAAAGCCTTGGTTAAGTGTAGATGAGTATCTTCCCTCACTCTATGCCTTTTGTCCTCACTTACCTTTATTTTCTTTTGGGTGATGCTGCAGTCACTCACTTGGATGGCTGCAGTCTTCTTGCAATGCATGCTTGTTCTTTAGAATTCAGATCTTTATCTAAAGCATTCTCCTTTGTCACAGGTGGACATTCTGGCCTGACCATACCCATGGGACCAGAGCTGGCTCCATGTCTGTCCTGGCTCCTGATGGCCTCCATGCATTATTTAGCCTCCAGTTGTCCTTCAGCAATCTAAATTTAGCCAGTTTGTTTATCTTGCATACAATAAGAGAGTCTTAAATAATAGCTTACATATTAGTGAACAAGATTTTTTGAGTAAATGACTATGTTTGGAGATTTATAACGAAGACAGCATTCATTACCTTCTTCCACTCCATATAAGAACTGAATGTTTTACTGTAGGTTTCCAAAACAGATCTCACTTCCCAAGAACCCATACTTGATGCAGAGAAGTCCCCTTGGATGGCTTCTCTGAGGATGCAGGATGCTTGCATACATAGTGAGAGATATGGGAAAGGACCTGTCTGATGTCTAGGGTCTTGGACCCCTTGTGGCCTAAGCTTGGAGGACCTGCAATTTTCTTTCATTTACCTCAACATCTCAGAACAAAACAATACTGTTTGTTTTTTACTTTTCTCTGAATTTTAATTTCTCTTTTCAATGCAGTTTTTGTTTTTGTTCCATTGAACTCCTGTTTGTTGATGTGTAAAATGTGGTTGAAAACTTCATTGTTTGGATTTCCTGAGGATGGAATGGGCACGTTTTCCCTCATGTCTTTTTTGTTGCCTACTTCTTTGTTCTGTGCAGGTCCTAGAACAAAGGTGTTTAATGACGGTTCGCCCCGGGACCTCACCTTTGCTCCCCTGTTGTGACTAAGTAACATGGTTGCATTGCATACAGAGAAGAGCCTTAGCTAAAGTGGTAGGAAGAATGCCTCCTAGTTTGGTTCTGCTGCTTGCTTGCTTTGGGTTCAGGGCAATAGTCCGGACTTTAAAGTTCATATCAGAGTAACTAAACCCATGTAGTACATAGGTCTCTTTGAGGATCACATACTGATCATGTACCTAGAAATGCTTTGCTAGTTATAAAATGTATTACCTTCTGTCACTCTCAATTTAATTCAGCAGATGTATTTTTTAGGATACAGTATACCAGGAATAAAGAACTGCTTACCATACCCTCTTAAGAACTGCATAAGAACTGTGCATAGTTATCTCTATCGAGGTTTAAAATGTAAGTTTGAGTAAGTAGCAAAAAGTCTATATTAATCCTAGTATATGAAGAAGTATAACATCTTATATTATGAATTGTCCTTTGACGTTTAACGAAAACAATGTATCTACATTATTTAAATTAGACTAGCATCCAGAAAACAACATATGTACATTATTTAAATAGACTAGCATCCAGAAGCAAGTAACGAAAAGCTGCAGCATCCATTCCCTTTCTACCCATATCCCTCTCCTCAGGTCTTCCTAAATTAGCCACTCTCTATTCTGATATGATTGCAATTACCTTTTCTGTCTCTAAATAAAATACCTATATTACTTTTTCTAGTGTGTGAATTCTAACAATAACTCTCTGACATTTCCTATTCCTACCACTTCTAGTTCCCACAGCCTTCTTATATCACAATTTCTGTTTGAATCTGTAGGTAATTATAATTATTACACTATCATAACAATATATTTTTTTCCACATTGAGCCAGGAGGTATAGGCTAGTTTGGTTATTTCTTTAAATTTGTAAATTTTAATGTAGTTTATAATTAGTACATGGTTTCAAAAAATATTTTCCTAAGTATCTACTAATACCGTATAAAGAAGATATTAGTGAATGAATTACACTGATGTTTCCATTTTATTGAAATGGGAAGTAAGGCTTAAACCAAGCAGTTTGTCCAAAGCACAACTAGTATCACATCTCTGTAAGACACTATTATGCTAATCAGTAGGTCTGAGATGGAAAGCAAGAGCTGCTTGTTTACAGTATTCAAGGTCTTAGCCCGATCCCTCGCTCAGAGTGGGTTATGTGGCAGTGATTACAGGGAGAGTGTGAGGAGTTCTGTTCTGTGTCCTGTCATTCTTTTATCATAGTTACTATGTTGATGGTATCCACTGTCAGTCACCATTACTACCAGCATGGGTGATGCATGGCTGTGTTACTTGGTGACCTCAGTTGCTGAGTATTGGTCCTGATGTTTGCTAAAGCATCTGCTCTTTGACCTAGCAAGTGACATCACACGGTGGTGACTTGGGTTAGGGTGAGTCCTATCATGATTAAGTTTGGGAGATGTTTGGAGGGAGTTTGCTGCACAGAACAGGATCAGATTGTTTCTTTTGGTTCAGTTAGCTTTAATGTTTGGTCTGGTACAAGAATGGTGAAAGATCAATCTGTATTTTAACCCTTCCCTTTAAGGGACTTGCTTTCCTCTGAAAGTTCCCCTAAAGCGACATGGAGGAGAATGCAGAACTTTAGTGACAGAAGAGCCCTGTTGTCTTTGTTCTGCCTGTCACCACTTCCACACTTGGCACTTCTTGTTTATCAGGCAGAAGAGAAGTGGTAAAATTTGGCCTGGGGTTTTCTCATCCCTAGGTGTGAAATTATTTCAGAGCTATAGTAATAATACTTTGCATTTCTATCGTGATTTTATTTGAAGATCTCAAAGTGTTCGGCTGGTGTTAATAGAGCTTCGCAGCGCTCTCTGAAGTAGGTAAGTATTATTAGAGACTATTCCCTCTAAGAACATTTTCACTTCACTTCCCATGTGTGACTTGAAATGCTTTTGTATTGTTTGGGAATCTCAACAATCTGAAGCACATAGGGCACTTCCTTCCTTCAGATTCAGTCTTCATTAATGCCCAGTACATTGAGGGAAATCAAGTAGTTTCTTATAAGTGGGTGTGACATTTTCTAAGAAAATTAAGATGAAAGGAGTTTGTTGTTGCCTTTTTCGTGACTGTTTAAAAATATTTAATATTGTCCACCAGCCATGGAGCCTCTTGTTTCACAGCTAGCTTTCCTTTTGTAAAGTAGCAGAATGAGTGTAGCAGTGAATATGCGCAATGACTAACTTGTCCTGGGAGTGTGGTGTCTTTTAGAAGCTCAGGACATGTCAAACCAACCTAAAATATAAATCAAGTGTGCATTCTGACTTAAAAGTATCATTTTGAATAGCTGTTTTAGATCTTACATGTGTGGCTTTGGTGGTATCACTTTTCCTGGGGACATGTTAACAGCTGCCTATTCCTTCCAGACAGAGGGCCAAGAACCCAGTGCAGGCACACCAACTGGCGAGGCAGCGGATTTAGTGGGAATACTTAGGCGACCATGGGTGATGCAGAAACTCTATCCCTGGAAATCCTCCTGCAGCACCGTGGATGGTTCCAGAGACTGTGCCACTGGCCCTCTCTGCATAGCTCCTCTTCAGAAGCAATTGTCCACTAATCTTTAACCTTGGGGAGGAGCATTGTGAGCTTTAGAGGTTCAGATCTATGTCAGTCATATGAATCTCCCCCCCCACACACACACACAACCAGGAACAAATGGGTCATTTTAGAGGGAAGAGCTACACAAATTTAACAATGCTGGGCACATACTTGGTTATGGTTTCCCTTTGAGTCCTGGGGAAAGCTGATTCAGTGCTATGTGAGCTTTCTACTTATTTGTGGTCACTGGTGGAAAAGTGCCACAGACCTGGGGTAGCACAGAAAAGGCCTTTCCATCTTACACCAGCCACCCTTCCAGTGCAATCTAGCTTTGTTGTTTCTAGTCAAAAGAGGTTGGGTTCTTTACTGTGACTCCAAGGCTAAAGTCTCCATGCTCTCAGAACCCAGTGTCACCACGCTCAGTGAAAGTCCTAGAACACTTTCAGCTTATCTCCAATATCAGAAAAACCCATTTCTCACTCTCCTCCAGTGGCTGCCTAGACAAGATCAGGGGAACAGGATGGTTTAAGCAAAGCAAAAAACAACTTATAGTTATCCTTATCTGTTGTCCTTTGTGGCTCTGACACATTCTTTCAATGTATTTAAGCCATAGGGGTATGCCCTTATTGGTGACAGGATTTGATGGTTGGGATGGTCTGTGATAACTTTCCCTTCAGACATTCCCTTAAGGCCAAGTGTGCTAAAGCTCTTGAAATGAGAAAGGGAGATTATTCCCAGGAAGGATGACCTACCATGCAGATTGGTATTTCTAAATGATGCTGCCCTGTTCAATGTTGAGAAAGGCAAGATGTCACTAGGTGGGTACTTTATGGCTCTCAGATGAGGGTGAGGTGGTCAAATAATTCATCTTTCCCCCCCCCCTGGCTTCTCAGTTGTCTTTCTTTTGTGTAAAATAATCACTTAGATCTATCATTTAAGCATTTGGGAGAATGTTGGCAGAATTATGGATCTCTGTACCTTTTCTCTAGAGTCTTTGATCAAAAGAGGATACATACATTTCCTGTTAATTATGTGCAGATAGATTTATTGTTGAAGATGCCTTTGGCTGCAAATAACCAAAAAGTCAACTTGAAATGGTATTAAAAATTAAGGAAATTGAAAGGAAAAGCTTCCAATCCTCCATGTCTACCTGCTGTAGCCCTTGGATATCAGGATTGCTGCAAAGATGCTCCAGAACCCTAACTCAAAGTTTGGAATCCATCAAGAACTCTCTTTTTTTCTGGTGTCAAACAACTGGGGACTCACCAGGGTGCCTTTGATGGTTGTCACTGTGTTGCTGGGAGAGGCGTCTGAGCATTAAATAGGTGACAGATTGCTAAGTACCAACAGGTGTTTTCTGAAATGCTCTACCAACTTGCATTTGAAGTTCCCAAAACAAAACCTATTAGACTAAGAAAACTGAATTCTATCAGGACAGAAGACCTCCTGAAGGCTGTCACTATAGGTTTTGTTAGTTCACTGACTCAGGGATGTCATCACAGTCCCCATGTTTTGCTCTTTCCCTCTTCCACCTTTGCTGTATTAACTTGCTTCTTAGACTGGCTGTCTTGTGAGTTTTGTTTTATTGGTGAGCCTCATGCAGATATGGCAGCGCCCATTGACCAAAGAGACTATTCTCATATTTTGCTTTAACCACTAGCAGTTCCATGTGTCCTTTCCTGAATCAGACTCTGGTTTGTAGACTGAGATTACCAAGCACCTTACCAACTTTATTTTGTTGTGGTCTATAGAAAATAAAATTTGCCCAGAAGCATTTTAGATAAAAAGAAAAGGCTACCCACAGCTGGAGTGTGTGTGTGTGTGTGTGTGTGTGTGTGTGTGTGTGTGTGTGTGTGTATGCAAGTGCATGCTTTTGAATGAGTAGGAGGCTCCTGCTCTCGCTGGTTTTGGCCAAACTGTCCTAGGAACCGGAAGAGCAAGAGTAACCCTTTCTTTGTATTAAAGGTTTATTCCTTATGGGAGAAAGACTTACCCTGCCTTGAGTACATGGCTTTGAGGAGGGAGGGCACTCATTAAAGCTAGGGCTTATGTTCATCAAGATTATCCAAAGAAACAGAGCCAATAGATGAATTATCTATTTGCTTATTTATGATGAGGAGTTGACTCACATAATTAGGAAAGCTGAGAACTTCCATGCTGTGTCATCTGCAAGCTGTAAACCTAGGAAAGCTGGTGGCCCCATTCCATCCCAGCCCAATAGCTTGGGAAGCAGTGTAGCAGGAGGTGCAAATCCTAATCTCAGGGCAAAGAAGGACCATAAGATGTGTCCCAGCTCAGATAGCAGGGCAGAAGAAGAAGAAGCAATTACCCCCTCCCTTAACCTATTTGGAACTTTCAAGGTTTGAGTGGCGCCCAACTGTGTTGGGGAAGCCAGCTTGTTTTCCTGAGTCTACCATCTGAAATGCTAATCTCATTAAGAAACAATGACACACCCAGAAATAGTGTTTAGTTAGGGCAGCCTTGGTACATTCAAGATGATACAAGGCATCTACAGGACTTTGCCTAGTTTGTAGAAGAAGAGGGGAAACTCACTGCTGTTAGATATGTCCTCTGTGTCTCTTCTGTGGATTTTTTTTTTTTTTTTTTTTTGCTTATGTACCTCATCTCCTTTCTTGGGTTAGGGCATGTATTTCCCCTTGTTGGAATCAGCTGTGGGCCAGGGCCCAGAATGCATCTGACTGCTGGCTGCCTATTAATTGTACTTAATCCTACTTGGCAAGCTTGAAAGAGACTTTCTAAGAAAGGTGGAATTCAGGGCAGGCAGATGGATCAGCACCCCTGTTAAACATTGCTTCTCAGGTGTCTTAGATAATGTTGATGGAGGCCTCAGTGATGTAAATAACTTAGTTACCAGCTGAGCTATTTACATGATTACTGACTCCAGCTATAGGGACCCACATCCTATCTCCCCAATGGTATCTGTTGTTTCATTTTAGTGGAAATTCTTCTTCATTTTATAAATGGAAAACCTTTTTGTAAATAACATTCTGTATCTTTAAATCTATTGCAATTATTTTTATTCTGTAACTAATACATTTGTGTTTTATAATATTTGGAAGTAAAGGAGAAGATAAAAACTGTTCTTAGTCCTACTCTGTAGAGATGACCACCTGTTATCTTTGGATGCTTTTCCCAATTCATTCTCTGTGTTGATTTCCTTTTGGAGAAAGTGATACATACTACTTTTTTCAGCTAAGCATTATATTGTGAATGTTAAAAGCTCCTCTAAGCCATCATCATCTGAATCTGCACTGTGTTCCAGCGAGTGGATCTTGCCTGCAGAAGAATAGAGGTACAGATCGGAAAAACTCATCTGCTTTTCAAAACGGTCCTTAGGCTGGGATGTCAGCACGGTGCACAACCCAAGGCCAGTGTGACTGACAAGATGCTGCCTGACTGGCTTCCAGAAGAGAGGGTGATTATAGAAGTTGGTCAGAAATTAAGTTTGTATGATAATGATCATGCTTGTCCTCTTGGCCACCCCTTTCCTAAGGGTAATTTGAGTGAGCTCATTTTCTGTTTTGCAAGGAGGATGGCTCAGCTTGAGTATCCCTGTAAGGAAAATAATCAGCATCCTCCTCAGGGTCTGGAGGCATTTGTGCAGCTCAAGCTGGGGCGGCCCTTCAGTCTGTGCTTGCTGGTCCTGATAAAGTAAATGCAAGCATGCCAAATTGCTTTACTCCGGCTTACCTCTTCTTCAGAGTGAATCCACAAAAGCTACAAAGGGAAAGCACATGAACATTTGCTATACAGAACTCAGAAAATGTCCTGCCTACTTAATCCTCTTCCTATTTTTATTGGGGGGGGGTTCTGTTTATACTTGAACTGAGAATTGAAGGATCACAGAAATGGAGATTTTATGCCATGCTAGAAATCGTCATTTGTGCCTTCTTATTCTCGTGGAGCCACGGGTTACTCTTTAATACAGCTGTGTTGGTGGGAATCTCCTGTGCCCTCCAAAAGTTCTTAGATTCACTCCCAATTTTGTGACTGTGACGACTGCCTTTTGAGGGAACTTGAGCCCCTTGTTTAGGCACAGGGTGTTTAATGTAGGAGATTCTGGGGCCTGATGGCTGCCCCTGGAAGATATCGTCCTTGCCACCAATCCCTATGAGTACATTTAAACGATGGCAGGCAGAGAAGGCCACTGTGTGTTTTTGGATTCAAGAATTGCACATGTGCTTAGAGTGATGCTATTCCTTGCTGGCATCCTGGCTTGCAGGCACCCACAGAAGGTGATTTGGAAAACGTTCTCACCTGCAGCCTCCTTCAGTTGAGCTCAGGAGAACTCTCTAGCAGGTCTATTTCAGTTACTCCATCTCAAGGAAGGCACCACAGTTGGTCTGCCCGTGTCACGTTTATGTGTGTCTGTGTCCTCCAGCTGTCTTGGACTAGAGGTCTCTGAGGCTATTTGGTTAACTCCAAAGGCTCCCTGTGAGTAGAGCCAGTCAGGATGAATAACTGTAAACATAGGAGATGCCTGCCCAGAGGGGGCGTTAACTGAGAGGTGTGTGAATCTGTTTGGAGGGGCAACAGCCAAAATGTCGGAAGTAGTTTACCATCTCCTGGGAAGAGGCATTCTGGAAGTGTTTTCTGTCTGAAAAATATTGCAGGCATCAGGTCCGCACAGGTTTCCCTTTCTGTGGCTTCAGGTGCTTTTCCTTCAGGGTGAGAATGGAGAGAAGCTCTACAGGTGTCACAAGTGTCAGAAGCTGAGAGTAAGAAATGAAAAATGCAAGGGCCTTCTAGATATCAACAGTTTGGGACATACTTAAGGTGCATTTAGAAACATTGGTACATGGTGCTGTGTATGCTAACACCAGAAGGACCTTCTCAGTAAATACTGAAAACTTGCATCCTGGAAATGGGAGGATGGCAACTAGAAAACAAGAGGGTGTCTTATCACCACCACACAGACATGAAGCCATTGGCTTGGTTTCATCCTGTCCGTTTCTGAAGCAGGGTCTAGTTATATGGTTCAGGCTAGTCTGGGCCTTGAACTCCTTCTGCTTCAGTCTCCTCTAGGGTCCCAGCTATGTGCTCCCATGCTAGCTAGCCCCATAGATATTTACAGAGATATCATGATCTGATTTTAAACTGTAGCCAGAATTTCAGATTTCTGATACCTCTGACCAATCAGGCTGTGAGTCAGTTTTTAAAACGTTCATCATTTAATCTTCTCCCAACTTGTGGGGCATAAACTATCCTTGCCTGCTTTAATAGGTAAAGGAAGCTTTGAAAACTCAAAGATGGCATAGCCTGGGACAGAAGATGCTTTGCCAAGTGCTGCCATGAATTTTTGTTCAGGCAGCACAAGGGGAGAGATTGCCATTTCTGTGTTGAGGGAAGGGGGGGGTTATTGATGGATTCACAGGTTGCACCTTGCTAACAGTATAGGATCCGGTTATGGCAGTTGGTGAAGAGTATGACATAGATGGGCAGGCACTCTTTTTTGAAGAATTGCTCTGTTTTATACATTCCTTCATCTATTTCCTTATGCTTGATATTTTTTCTCATTTACTTACTTACATTTAAAAAATATATTTATGTACTTTTATATGGAGGGTGTCAGGGCACACTCCAGTGTCACAGTGTGCACGGGGAAGTCAAAGAAAAACTCACAGGAGTGTTTTTTGTTTTTTTCGACATTATGGGTCCCCAGGACTAAACACAGGTTGTTAGGCTGGGCAGCAAATCCCTTTGCTTGCTAAGCTGCCTTGCTAACCTATCACTCATCCCCCAGTGTCTGCAAAATAGGTACCTGTTTGTTGAAAGCTAGGTGTTTAGAGCAGCAGCAAGCTAGAGAAGTGAGACTCTGGAGAGAGTGGTGTCATTGAGGGAGTTGGAGCACATGGCACATTGTAGTAAATGTGGGGAGAGGCAGCAGAGCACAGGAGCTTGTTCCAGAGTTCTTGGGGTGACCTCTAGGTAATGTGTCATTCCCCATTGGGAACCTCAGTTAGTATTCCAGAAATTCGGTCTCAGCTCAGGGACCAGCATTTGTCCTGCACTGTCAGCCACTGTGAAGAGAACTATTAGCAGCACACTGTTTCTTTGTGATGGGTAATTTGTGAGCTCAGATGTGTATGTCTAAAAGAGATGGTGCAGAGGTGATGAAGGTCGTTCTGTCTGCCACGTATTTAGAGACAGCTGAAGTCTGGGAGCAAATAATAGTGAGTGGTCCTCCGCCTGCTCTCTCATACCCTCACTTCTAAGTTTGTGACATCCATTTATCTCACTAAAATTTGCCTTTAGCACTGAACACTGACAAACCTCTGTGTCCCATGTTCCTTTTGTGGTGACCCCTCACTCTTTAATTTTGTTGAAGTGGCAAGATGTGTGGTGCAGTTTTGCAAATTGCTTATGTACATGAAATTACTTTGCAAACAGTAATTGTACATGTTTATGTGTGATATTATAACATATGTGCACATAATTCATTTGTTCTCTAGTATGCACATAAGTCAACAGTTCTTCATAGTAATTCATGTGATACATAACATGAGAACATGCTTTTGGTTAGTTACATTAAAATCTTTTAGTTTCTTTCTATTAATGGTAAATCATGTAAGTTACATACTGTATGTAGAGTATGTACACACATTTATGATATTGAATGTTTACAAAGGTTATATAGAATTATCTTCAAAATTTCATTTGTATTGAAAATTGAGTTGATTTAAAGAAAAATACTATATTAACGATAGGATAATCAAAGACATAAAGACCATAAATGGGATATGTGAAGGTTTGAAACAGTTGTCTCATTTCATCTGGACGTATGCGAATTTGAAGCTCCATCTTTAACTGTGGAGCACTGTGCTTTGGACAGCCCCTCTGAAGATGTTCCATTCACTTGTGCTGCAGGTACTACCTGTTAAAGTACCTTCTTCTCTTTTTCTTGTGTTTTTCATTAATTATGCAATTACTTGTGTGTGTGTGTGTGTGTGTGTGTGTGTGTGTGTGTGTGTGTGTGTATGCATGTGTGCCATAGCACACATGTAGAGGTCAGGGGACAACTTGCTGGAGATAGTTCTCTTTTTATTCTGTGTGGGTTGAAGGAATTGAACTCAGGTCCTTAGGTTTAGTCATAGGTGCCTTTACCTCTTAAGCCATCTTGTCAGCCCTTTATCTTTTTCCGCAGGTTAGCTAAACCTCAGAAAGAGCATTCAGTTTTGTATGGCTATAAAGAAGGCAGCCAATGTTCTTCTGCATTAAATGCTCAGCAGAGCATAGACTAATATGGACATGTAAATAGACATGGTATAGTTAGCAGCTACATTGAGTAACACTAACCATTTAGCCATGTAATTATAAAAAAGAGATATAGTAGAATAAATAAAATATTCCTTGCTCTAAAGATACTACTTTTGATGAATCTATTTCTGAATCATTTTTTGAAAGATAAGAAAAATTGTCAAAACAAGGGAAGAGTTTTTTCCTTTGAGAGTATTTATTAAGCTTGGAAAGAGAACAGGAGTTCAGTATCAAGCCTGCTGTGACTGGATTCTAGGGCTTGCTAACATTGGACTACTTGGAAACCTTGAGAGTTATTTTGGTTTTGGAGTGGGTCTGTCTTTACGAAGAGCCAGGAGAAAGAACCCAGAGACTATGGCAGTAGCCTGGGATGGTTGAAGTAAATGAGAATAGGAAGTTGGTGAATGGGAGTCCAGATGACAGCCTGGGCTTTCGCTGGCCCTGGTTTCTAGATGAGTACTTTCAAAATCCCACAGTGGAACTGTATTTCCTTCAAGAATCAAAAAGATCATCCATCCACCTACTCTCCAGGACCTCTTGCCACAACCTTTTCTATCGAGGTTACTGCTACAGAAGTAAGCTTCCATCCCTTGTAGAGACAGTCAGCAGCCTTTGCACAGTGTAGATTTGTTTATCTGCTGTAGTCTCTTGATAGTTGATGAATAAATGTCAAGAACAAGTTTTAAAAGTGACTAATATTTCTATTATAGCCATTCATAGCTTTACTTGTTGGAATGTTCTTCCTAGTTCTTTTTGTCACAAAGAACAGTTATTGTCTTTCATATAATTTTGACTACTTTGTTCCCAGCAGGTGATTTGCTGAACTTAAAAAAAACAATTTAAGAATATTTGCTTTCTCCTTTTTTATATGTGTGAAGGAAAACAATCTAAACCTTTGAAGTTCTCTCTCTCTTTTTTTTTTTTTTTTAAAGAAAAGCTAGTGGGGGATAAACTCTCCTGAAATGCATCCATATTATAAGATGTATTACATGGTAACTTGGAGCGCATAGGCCTAAAAGGGCCACTTTTGTTAATTTATTTATCCCTGCATACACCATGATTGACTGGGAAAGCAAATTACTCAAGCTGCTGTGCCCAGTGTGGTGCTCAGTTGGCAACCCCATCGATGATACTCTCCTTGTGTTAGAGCCTCTTGGGCCTAAGAAGCAAAAGTAAGACAATGTATCATTTGATACTTTTGTAACCAAATCAATTTATGTCTTGAAATAGTGAGTTTTATACTGTATGGTAGTCAACTTTCTATGGCTGTGACAACATACCTGAAAAAATCGAAAAACAAACTTCTTTTGGCTTCAGGGTCCTGTATTCCCTCAAAGGGCATGCCACCAATCACCTAGCTTCCTTTCTGTAGTTCTCACCTCCCACCATCAACATCAGCTGGTGATCTAGCTTTCAATACATGGCTTTTGGGAGACATTTAGGGTCACATCACTCAGATGGCTACAAACTTAGAATTCATTCTTGTCCTGCATGAAAACTACAATTCAGAATTGTGCTGCAAAGTTCTGTAAACTGACTTGATCAGGAGAAAATTAAGTGGGACTTCCATTGTCTTCATATTTCTCTTTTATGGAAAAAGCCAGAAATAGATTTAACCTACGATTCCAGACATGAGCCACCATACTCAAACAAGTGTCTGTATCATAAGGAGAATTGATTGCTTGATCAACAATGGTTAAGGAAACAAATTCCCCATGTTACTCTAAACCTCCCATTGAGGCTTTGGAGGCCCTGCTTCTGAGAGGGCTTTGTTTGGAATCTGTAGAACCCAATTAGGATCAACTACAAGGCTCACACTTCCATTACAGGATTCCTAGAGAAGAATCCTGTGTAAATTATTTGATACTGTGAGGGAAAGGAACCCTGGGAATGTCTAATCAGGCAATCAGCAGCTTAGCAGTTCTGCTAGTCTAACTTGTGCATGTTTTGGTACTGCCGGGTCGCCTGTACACCATCTATTTTGTTCTTGATCTAACTAGAGAGGGAATGAAGCAGGAGAATGGTGCTCTACATCAATTTTGTGTAGAAGTGCAATGCACTGTCATAATTTGAGTGCCGCAGATCTGAAGTCTACAGTGATCACAGCTAAGGAGCTAGTCTAGAAAAGATAAAGTGTATGCCCTTCCCGGACTATTTTCCCATTAGTACTGTGTACTGTCTTGACTCCAAATCACATATTTGTTTTGCTATAGTTTTTAAGTTTTCAAAAATATATGTATGTCCTGTAGCATAGCCTACACCTATGGAAAGCTTTTAAAAATATGGAGCATCATTTTAAAATGAAAGCGTGGTACATTTGGTTCTAATGTTTTTCACAAATCTCAACCTGTCAAGAAGCTTTAAAATGTAGAAATCCATGATCTATAAGCTCTGCCTTCTCATGCCACACCCTGTCATTTGACTTCCTGACCCCCACAAAAGAAAACCAAAATCGCAAACATCCTGGATTAGAATAATTCACCCTAGCAAGTATTTCAGTATACATTAAGGAAAGCCTCCATTTTCAAGTCTCTTTTGAATAAAGTAAAAAATGCAATGCAAGCAAAAGCATTCAACTAATACAGTCAGTTACAGAACAAGGTAGTTTTGTTGCTATTACGAGTTAATGATGTACATGGAGTGGCAGGGCTGCTGGGCCTCTACTAGTCTTGCACCTTTCCTAGTCTTCTGGTCATCTCTGTGATGCTATGATGGAAGATGATGCCGAGGGTCTAGTTTGTCTTCAAGCAGAAGCTATGGTACCAGATCTCCACAGCTCATTTGTAGCTTAGTTGTGTTGCAAGGATTTATTGCTATCATCTGAGATGAAGTCTCTCCATGTAGCCCAGGCTGACTTTGAACTCAGTTTTTCTGTCTCTGCCTCCCCTCTAGGTGCTGGGATTTCAGGCACTTACTCCTGGCCTCATTTTGGTTTTGCCTCATAAGGAGCAAGTCTCTAGCTAGCAGACTGATTTCATGTCATTTTCCAAGGGGGACACACCATAGTGGTTCTCTGTTTACTACCAATTCCTCTCTTCCTGGTATATGCAGCCATATTGCTGAGGCAATGACCTAAGCCCAGATAATAGGCTTTTGAAAGTTATGTAATAAATAGAACCATACTGTATGTGGTCCTTTGTGTATGGTATCTTTTGTTAAACATCGTATTTGTGGCATTTGGAATCTTTCCTTTTTGCTTTTAAGAAATAATGTAGACTAATGATTGTTAAATGAAATCATATGATGTGAAAATGCTTTGAAATTTCAGAGTGCCCTGAAGATAAAAGAACCCGTTGGTTGGTTGTGTATTAAGTCTGAGCTATTTTCAGGTATTTGGGGGAAATTTCCCAATTTTTCATATCTGTTGATTTTCCTGACTAGTTCAGCCACAAAATTTGCATGTGAAACCTTGACAATGTTTTGCAGTAAGTCACTCACTTAGATCCCAGCTGACCAGGGCAAGAGCTCTGGATGTTAGTATTTCAAAGGCCATCTTAAAATGTGTACCCTGAGGCTTTTTTCTTGTACAGGTTAGTGGATTCATTCTCATAATTGACTAATTAAGTGGAAACTAGGTTTTTTTTTTTTTCTTTTTCTTTTGTACCTTAGGCTATGTCTTAATGTTTCAGTCTTTTAGTTTTTAATGGTATAACTGAGAATAACCACAATACTTTTCCTTTCACTGATATACAATGTACATAGAATTTGGCGTACATATCAGACTGCACACTTCATTACTGTCTTTTGGAGGCAAAATAGGTAGTGGTTTTCTTAAAAGAACACTCCGAACTTAGAAAGACCAGATTAAACCCCACTTCTCTGCCAACACTTTACAGTCAGTATGAATGCGGAGCTGAGCCTCTGTCAGGTGTGCAAGTGAGTTCCATTACCTGCAGAGACCTCCCTTGTCCCTTGGAAATGAGGGTCACAGTAACACACACCACTGATGGTTGTTTGGAATCTAATAATATAGAGAAAAGAAGACAGTGTCAAGGCCGGAGCACTTGCCCAGTGATACACGGTGATGTGTACCCAGCTTTCCCTTTATATTTTCTTTCCTGATGTGTACATGCTAAATTATTGAAATTGCACAGGTGTTCCTGGGGAGAATCTTTAAATTTTAAACCTCCTACTCATACTGTAAGAGGAACACACCCACTTAAATACCACCTGACCCCCGGCTGCATCCTTTACAGAGTTTTGTTTAATTTTATATTAAAAAAAGCCCACAACAGAAATCAGTGGCATTTTCATGCTGGAACAAGCCCAGTACCATTTTTCAATGTCTATCTGATGACAGTCTGGTTATTAGGTTGTCAGAATTTTTTGACAAAATGTAGTGTTGGACTACCTAATTACATTGCTTCAGTCCAACAGGGCTTCCTGTCTATTTCCTAATAATTTTTGGCCGGAGCTGTTTTGTTAAAGGCAAATGTATCAGTCATGTGATAAATGTTTGCTATTTATGTTTACTGAACTAAACAAGGGAAATCCACTTAGGCCTGCTATTTAGGACACAGTTCAGATGTCCCGTCCATCTTAAAGTTTTAAGTCACTGTAGAGAAATTGGAAACAAGAATTTCTACAGGTTTCCCTTCATTTCTTTGAAACATTACACAGTAAAATCAGAAACCCCAAGGATGTACATTTAAAATAACTTTTCATTACTACCTACCCAACTTACATACTTTATTTTAAGAGCTGGGGTTTTATTTCAGACAGAACACTTAAGTGTTAGTGTATACAAATGATTTTTTATATGCTCTCCTTTGTATTGGGGAAGATTCAGGTTTTGTGATGTCATGAACTCATGGGATCCGTCTTTAAGGCAAAATTTGAACATGTATTAATATAAAGTCAAACATAACACTGAAATGTATTTTAATTAATGTGGCTATGTGATTAGTTTTTTGTTTTGTTTTGTTTTGTTTTGTTTTGTTTTGTTTTTTTGGCAACTTCTTTATAAGAAAGGGCTAAAGGTGATTCTCTGTGGTAGTAAAATCTCCAAGCATCCTCAAGGCTCTGAGTTTGAACTCATTTTGCTTGGCATGGTGTGCATACCTGTAATGACAGCACCTGGGGTGTTGAGGAATAAGACCAGCCTGGACTGCATAGCATTTCTAGGCCAGCCTAAGCTATGCAGTCTGTCTCAAAACAACAGACAAACCACCCAGATGGAATAAAGTAGTTGTGGAGAGGTGCTTGCTGTTATGTCTTTTCAAATAAATCACCAATTCCCAAGGGCACTCAGCATCCCTAGGGTCTGTGGGATGCAGGCCCTGATGGTGGAGCTTCATCACTGTCCCATCAGTCTTTTGTTCCATCTACATGGAGGTGCTCCTGAGTCAGCAAGGATGTAACTGCTTACATTCTACCTAGGAAGCTCAAGGAGAGCATGACTGTGGAAAAACCCATGAAATGTAGTTTTGTGTTGGCCTCAAGGCAGATAGAACAGGTTTTTAAATGACTGAAAAAGAGAAAGCTTTTGAAAGTATAACGTTCTGAAGACAGTTTCTACAAAAGCACAGTGGTTTGTGCTATCTGTCTCTCTGAACAAGTAATTATAGTAAAAGGTCCATGAGAAAATATTCTGGTGGAAAGGAGGGGTGGTAGCATAGTGACCCAGAGGAGCATATTTTACTGCTTCTCACACAGTAAGGTGACAACAATTTGTCACATTCAACTGTTTTTTGAGATTTCATTAATTATTTTATATGTAAGGGTTTTTGCCTGCATGCATGTCTGCCTCACCTCATACAGTGTCCTTGGAGGCTAGAAGAGGGTGTTGGATTCCCTGGAACTGGAGTTACACGTGATTGTGAGCTGCCAATGTGGCAGCTAAGAGAGGTTTAAAGTTCACATACACAAAGTAAAATAAATAATATGATTAATGTTCAAGTAGATGGGAATAGTTGTTGTGTCTTCATCAACATGTGTTATCATCAGATGTCAAGTTTCCACACCACAGGTATAATTCTTACATAGCATCAAAAATATATGTAAACAAAAAGAAATCTAGGAATGATGAAAACAACACTATATTCTGAAAAAATCTTCATAAGAAGAACTCCTACCTGTGTTTTCTGCAGAGCTGAATTCTCTCTGGGGACACTCACTCTGGTGGGAAAGCAGCATTTGACTTGACTCTTCATGGAAATCTTTCTGACATCTTTTGGACTCAATGTTTAGTGGATCACCAGTTTCTTATTTGTTGAGTAGATGAGAAGATGGGTCTAAGCATGTTAATTGCCTGTCATCAGAAGGTAACTATTGGGGTAGCCTTGCTTTAGCCCTATAACCCATTAGAAACCTGAAACCCAGGAAATGCTTGTGACTCTGTGTGTTCATGTCTTATCTAAAACCTATCACCAGTTACTGTACTTAGCACACTGTGATGCCAGTACTTGTTAACACTAACTGCTTCTGTGAGGATGAGAAGAAAGCTTGGCCACTGCTCTGGTGTAGCTCCAAGAGATGTTAAATGCCTAATAATTGTCTTTTGCTCTAGTATACTAAATATAACAAAATCCTACAGATTGGGTAATATATAGCAGCAATAAATTCATCTCCCTCAGATATCTTGAGATTGGGAATACCAAGATCAAGGTTCTTGCCTGCTGAGACTACATTTATTCCAAACCACCAACTTGTTGCTTCATCCTTTGGAATGGGTGCACACTGTGTCTTCAGTGGTGGGAGGGGTGAGTCAAGAGGGTTCTTTTACCCTGGAACCCTTTCGCTAGGGTGTTAATTGTGTTGATGCTCTCTTGAGGACTCTCATGACTCTATTACCTATCAGAAGCTATATCTCTTAATACAGTTGCCCTGAGTATTAAGTTGTAACATGAATTTTGGATGAGGCACTGTCATTTAAACTGCAGTATTTACATTGTAAGATCAAACTAAGCTGATAGTACCTGTCCTATGTTCCTTATTTTAATGAAACATTTTCTAAAATTCTGTTGGGTGGCTTTGATGAAGGGGTGTCATAGTTAGCTTCAGCTGTGGCTAACACACTTGGAAAGAGGGAACCTCAACTGAGGAATTGCCTCTATCAGACTAGTCCATGAGCATAGCTGTGGGGGCATTTTCTTGATTGCTAATTGGTAGAAGAGAACCCACACCATTGTGGGCACTGCCGTTCCTGGGTTGCATAAGACAGATAGCTGAATGTGATCCTAGAAGCAAGCATTTCTCCATGGTCCCTGCTTCAATTCACACTCCGTGAGTTCTCACCCTCCCTTTCCTCCATGATGGACTGCAAAATGTAAAATTAAATAACCTCCTAAGTTGCTTTTATTTGTGTTGTTTTTCACACCAACAGAGCAACCAAACTTGGGCAAGGGTCCAGTTGCTGTTTTGGAGAAGGATGACTGGCATGCTGTACAAAGGGGCTTGGGGAGCCTTTGTGGTAGCTTGTGAATGCATTTTCGCCTGTCAGATGCTTCTTTCGAGAGAATTCTGAACCAAGTGACTTGAATTACTTTCAACTGGTATTTGTTGCTTATTTTGAGTTCTCTGTTTCAATGCGGGTTTTGTGAAGCATACTGAAATAAAGTGTGTGTGTGTGTGTGTGTGTGTGTGTGTGTGTGTGTGAGAGAGAGAGAGAGAGAGAGAGAGAGAGAGAGAGAGAGAGAGAGAGAGAGAGAGAGAGAGAGAGAGAGAGAGAGAGAGAGCCAGATGACCCAATCTTGGGTGTCATTTCTTAGGTTCTGCCCACCTAATATTTTGAATCTCTCACTGTCATGAGGGTCACTGCCTTAGACTGGATGCCAGTAGGTATTAAGGACTTTCCTACCTTTGCCTTCTCAGTACTGGGATTACAACAAACAATGCCAGCATGCCTAGCCTCTTGTTTTTCAAGACAGGGCTTCTCTATGTAGCCCTGGTTTTCCTGGAACTTGCTTTGTAGACCAGGCTGACCTTGAACTCACTGAGATTATCCTTCCTTTGCCTCCTGAGTGCTGGGATTAAAGGTGTGTTCCACCACTGCCCAGTCCCATGTCTGGCTTCTTGATGTGGGCTCTGGAACTCAGGTCCTTAGGCTTTTGTGGCAACTACTTTATTGACGGAGGCCCTATTTTTCTTTTTCAGTTTTTTTTTTTTTTTTTTTTGAGACAGGGTTTTATTTTGTAGGGGAAATTAGCCTGCAACTTAGCATGTAGCACAGCTGACTTCAAACTCATAGTAATTTTGCCTCAACTTTGGGAATAGTAGACACGGATATATTGGGCATTGCACTGTAGGTGAAATGCTTTACCATGGAGCTTCATCTGTAGTTCTCTAACTACATTCTATGCATTATGGCTTCGATTTCCCTTTATTCCTCCACAATTTCCATACATAAAGCCAAGCTTTGTCACACTCTATTCTTTTCTCAGTTTTTCCTGTGGGGTCCACACCAGTCCCATTCAAATTCAGGTGATATCCTTGTGTAGCAAATGCAAATGCAGTCCACATTTTGTGATTTTTCAAAATCCCAAGGTGCTTTCTACCAGGACTAGAAACCGTGTGCCTGATTGCTGCCTTCAGTGTTCTAGAAGGTCTCACAAAAAAACACTGATGTCCTTCCAAGTACCCTGTGACAAAGAGTTGCCTAGGCACTCAGGATGGTATTTTAATAGCTTCTTTATTTTTTATGGATGTTGTAGTGAGATATCTACCCTGCCCTCACCTGTTGCACTGACCACGCTCACTGGGGCATGGGGACAGGTGCAGGTGTGATTTAGAGGAACTAGATCTGGGGTTCCAGACCCCAGCACTCTCTCTTGCTTCCTGGTCAGAGACAGAGAGTATCTGGAGGCATCCTTGGGATGGGAACCTGCTGGCAGTCACCTGTTTCTGGTTTAAGTGATTTTTCCCTAAATAAACATCCATCAGCCTATTTGTTTTCCCATATTCTTATTTATCCACGATAGGATGTAGCTTTTTCAAGGTGTTTAAAATGTCAGAATAACCTGAGAAATATATACAAATAATCTCCTGCAAATAAGAAGTAGAAAGATTTAAAGATGTACCCGTGTTCTAAATAACTGAAAACAAAGTTTGGCACAGCAACTGCATGTGAAACATTCATTTATTTCCTGCAGAAAATACCTGCCAAATCAATACTGTGTTATCCTTTGGAAGTTAACTGACATTTGGGTTGTTAAAGCTGGAATTGGAAGGTTCTTTTCCCCCAGAGTAAACACTGATTAACTCAAATTTGCCAATGAAGATGGATCTTACAAGTTTGGTAATCCTTTCCTGATGCTTCATATTTAATGACATGCCTATTTATGTAGAAATAATTTAAAATGATTAAATTTGCTCACATAAATTATCTCCTTCCTAGATATCACCGTATAATTATTTTATCATGGTGGCTCTAGTTTTGAGATTCTGTAGGAATTGTAGGTATCATTTATTTTGGAGTTACCATAACCAGTAGGTAGGTACTTTTTGTGTTCCATAAACTCTTGAGTTCTTTAATTTTACTAAGCACATAGTTATAAAGATTGAATCCATACATTAGAAGATGAAGGTGTAACCTGATACTTGTGTTAGTTACTTTGATTAAATTGGAGACAGAAATGATGGCCATAGCAATTGTAGGGGTCAGGGCTATTACAGCTCATCATGGTGGGGAAGCCACGGTAAAACAGCAAAATGGTGTCAGCAGCATGCAACAGAACTCACCTTAAGAGCCAGACCATGGATCAGAGAGGCTATCCTAGAACCAGGAGTAGATTTAGCTTCCAGAGTCCTGCCTGTAGTGACCCACCTCCAACAGGTAGGCCATATCTCAAAGATCCACCACTTCTTAAAACTATGCTGCCCGCAGAGGCCAGATGTTCCAGCACATAAGCCTGTGGGATACATTTCACATTCAAGTCATAATAGTATTTTTTATGGCAATTTCCCTTTGGTCTTGATACTTATCTGCATCTGGCCCCTACAAAGCAAGACCCTCCACTTCCCTGTCAATGTTGTGCAAGTACTGTGGGGTCATGATTCTAGCGGAAGAAGCCTTTTCCAAGCACTATTTGCTTTAATGAAGAAATCGCACAGAGTTCAGAGCCCAAGTGATATCAAATGATACGACAAGCTGCAAGGGATACTTTGCTGTGATGATGCTGTGGGTACTGGGCTTTAAGTGAGGAGGAGTGAGGATTGAAGATTAAGGATGCTGTTAAGATGTGGACATAAAGCTACTTCTCCTTAACCTGGCTTGGTGCCCAAGCCTCCTGCTAGCAGAGTCACTTTCAAGTATTAAATTTATCCCTCAATTTCTTTTCTGATGGCTTAATAGTCCCTTTAGGTTCTTACAGGATAGAGTGGTAAGATATTTGCGTGTGTGGTTTTTTTATTTTATTTTTTTCTTTTCGATGAAATTTTCTTCCCTTGAAAGCTTGTTGGAAATGACAACTATGTTTTGCAAATAAGCCCTGTAGATGTAATGGATTAGTACACATGCATATTTCATGAATTGCCACCCATTGGAGATTCTATCACCAAAGGAATAAAATATATCTTAACAATGACTATCAAAGGTTTTTAGAAACAACAATGGCAACAGTTCACACACACACACACACACACACACACACACACACACACACACACACTGCACTCAGAGACACACACACATGAGAGAGAGAGAGAGAGAGAGAGAGAGAGAGAGAGAGAGAGAGAGAGAGAGAGAGAGAGAGGTTGAGGTTGATTTTAGTTCTAAATGCCAACACAATTATCAGCAAAAAATTATCTAGTGTGTTTTAGAGTGGTAGATGGATTAAAAAATTGTCAAATGAAATGCCTTCATAACTGATTGGGAGTTAAAATTAAATAATACCCTTTCTTTTTAGCAGTCCCAGCAAGGAAACAAAACAACAAACAATCTCCCTATAGGAAAGGTTTACTTTGTAAACCAGAAACACAGGCACATCCAGTGGGCGTGTTTTTGTTTGGTCTGCACTGCTTCTTTAAATGATTAATTTAAAAGCCAGTGTGTTTACAGTACATTGGTCAATTTTGGACATCCCTGGGCAACATTTAGCCCACTGATATTTTTTTTTTTCCTTTTCTGTGTCATTCCAGAGGTGTGCTAGGCACATACATATATTTTTCCTGGAAGGGGGGAATAAAAAACAAAAAAAGAAAAAAAAAACCTCACAATACATTCTGTGCTGTCCTTGTGTTTTTCTTTGCATATTTAAAGATTATACTGGACAGCATTGCATGTCAGTGAAAGAACGGTGACCTTGTTTTTAATGCCTTCAGTGTGTTCTCTTGTGGATTGTCTCATAGTTTACTTAACTATTACTGCACTGAGTACAGATACTGCAACCATAGCTGAGATTGCTTTCAGTCTTCTGGCAGTAAAATTCCTGTCTCCACAGTCTTCCAGAGTCTGCACATTGATTTACTCACAAAACACAGGGATGAATGTGGAACATTTTCTCTGTCCTCAGGAACTGCAGCCACTTGGGTGACAGGATCAGTTCTGTCCTCAGCTGTATTATTTTTCATAGGGGACAACACAGTAATAGCTATTCAAGGAATGGTTGAAGGAATGAATTTAGTGCCAGTCCCACCGGTAGGTGGTTATCCCACATGTCATCACCCACAAGGATTACCAGGGGAACATGGGGCTTCAGAAGAGTCTGCACTGCTAGCAAGCTTCCAAGTCATACCCAGGCTGCTTTTAGAAGACCACACTTTGAATAATAAGATTTGTAGGAACACAGTATCTTTTAATTTTATGTAGTGAGTGGTAGCAGTTAGGTTTTGAAGGTAAGGCATTGTTTAGATTTTACAAATGGTGACAATCTCTCCTGTTCTACAGGCTGGGATGGTCAACTTGATGGCTAACTGTGGCATGTATTGCCCATATTAAAAAATAGGTTAAGTCACACATGCCTAGCTCTGAGCATATTGTGTAAATTTCCTGATTTAGAGACATGATAGTCCTCAGTTGAGTAAAATGGGATTTACAGAATGAGCAGTTTAAGTTCTTCCCTTGCTGTCTTTGAAGATGGCATCTACTTATGGCTCGTGGGAATAAGATTTATATTACAAATTGAGACCAAGGTGGCCAGGCCTCATCATAGTGACAGTTCTATCTCTTCTTAAAATGTTCTTTGAGAACATGTTGAATACAGGGGCTGGGGAGTAGTTAAGAGCATTGGTTGCTTTTCAGAAGACCCGAGTTTAAGTCCCAGCACCCACGTCCCATGCAACTCTAGTTTCAGAGGATCGTCTCTCCTACTCTAGCCTCCATGGTTACCAGATATACACAGACAGAAGTGCAGGCAGAACTCTCACACACATAGAATGAAAATAAATACATCTAAGAAGTATTAAAAAAAAATCTTAAGTAAAAGAAGCTGTTGAATTAAATATTTGTATCTTTATAAAATTTGCTGTGGCCTAGGATGAAGACTATCTCTTAACCAAACTTTAATTTTTGTTTTTTTCAGTACTAGGAATCGAAGCTAGGGCATTGTACATTCTAGCATGTGATCTGTGACTCAGTCACATCCCTACTCTTAAACTCCTCTGAGCCCTCTTCCGGACCAGGTATCTAGTGAGATCTTGGTACCCTGTGTAACTTTTGTTGTGCCTAGCCTGATGTTTTCAACAGAGCTGTTAAATGGTATTTGGGCACCTTGGTATTTGATCAGGTGTTTTCTCACAGTCCAGCCTTTGGTCTGCCTTCACAGGAGTACTGTTAGGATCAATCCCACAAGATTTCCTCTACTCCTTTCAGTGATTTTCCATTCCTTGACCTGTGGTGATGCATTATTTATGATCTAATAGAGTCACTGGGAATCAAAATACAAAGCTAGCCACAGTCACAGAGCCTGGTAGTGGTGATATATACCTTTAATCCAAGCAACCATACTAGTTAGCCATAGAGGCCTGGCAGTGCTGGCACACGCATTTAATCCCAGGACTCAGGAGACAGGTAGATGAAGCTCTGTGAGTTCAAGGCCATCCAGGGCTACACAAGAGTGGATCAGTCTAAAAGAATAACAGAGCTCATGTCTTTAATCCCAGCACTAGGGAGGTGTAAAAGGAAGCAGCAAAGGGTCTCATGTGAGATTTAGTTTCCAGACAGGGAAAGCATTGCACTCTGAGCATTTGTGGAGACAGGATTACCCATTCCTGTGTGAAGTAGAGGTAGGAGCTAGTGGCTGGCTGCTTTGCTTTTCTGAACTTCAGCTTGAATTGAAGCTGTCTCTGGGTTTTTATTATTCATGTTACGGTGACCCCTTTACCTTCTCTACTATTGCCATAAATCCCGACTGCCTTGGTGCACTGGAAGTTAAACCTGTGCTTTCCCGTGCTAGCACCTCGTGATAAACTCCTTCTTACCTAGTGAACCAAAGTCAGACAGAGTAAGCTCTATTAATAGCTGTTCCTTGTCCTTTGGTACAACGATCATCTTGGAATACTTGAAAAGCACTAAAAAGAAGCAAAATTTATACTTGTCACCTTTAAAAATGTCTAATGAATTTAGAATCACAATTAAACCCCCTTTAGGTGCAAATATTACTCAAAAATTAGTTTATAAAAGTAGCATTGGAAAGAAATCTGAATTTGTTACCAAACTTTTGGGTCATTAAAAGGGAGTTTTTAGAAAGAATCAAATCATGATTCATAGGTATAAAAACACATACACTAAAGATTTAATTCGATTTATATGATGTAAGGAAACGAATTAGATATAAAAACTGACTCAAGGGAAAAGCAAAACAGCATAAATGTTTCCGGGGGCAAAGCACTGTAGAGGTGAGTTGCGAACTGAGATAAAACTAACTTTGCCACCGAGGGAAGTCAATTAAAATTGCTACCTGTCAGGGCAGAATTTATATATTTCTTTCAGTGTCATACAATCAGCAAGTGTGCAAAATAGCTCAAAGACTGTGAGTAAGGGTGACATCTGATGGCTGGGAAAGATTCATGAGAGGCCACATGCTGTTTTCTATCGAAATGAATTTTCCCCCTTCAGGATGATAGCCATCTTCCACTTAGACATGTGCCTTAAATATTGACTCAACTGTGAAAAATACAACATGTCCCAGTGGTTGTGGATGATCGTCTTAGTCCGGATTACTGTTGCTGTGATGAAACACCATGACCAAAAAGAGCTTGAGGAAGAAACAGTTTATTTGGCTTACACTTCTACATCACTGTTCATCAAAGGAAGTCGGGACTGGAACCCAAACAGGGCAGAGTAAGCAGGACATAGTTGCTAAATATTTTATGCTGAGGTCTGTCAATTTCCATCAGATAGCCTGGGGAAATAAACACAATTCACTAAAGTTGTGTCATCTTTGCTGTAAAATGTAGGTGATAAAGAACATGAAGTTGGGTTTATGAGTTAAATGAGTTGGGCTAAAATGTGCAGCTTCCCACTTGAGCTGTAAAAACTTTGTAGCATAACTGTTCCATTTTGTCCTCTGATCCTTTCCACCTCTTGGGATTTTTTTTTGTTTTATTTTAGTTTCCATTTTTATCCTTGTTTTTCTGGTAAGTGAAGTTCACAGGCCTAGCAAAATGAAGTGAATATCTTAAAGTCTAGCAGGCATGTGTAGTGTCTGAATGGTTTAGAGGCCAGGTTGTCTAGTACATATCACATTTGTCTTGGGCTTCTTAATACCAAGATGACTGGATTCTCCTCCAGAGTTTGTGATCCATTATGTCAGGGTGATACTTAAGACTTTCCAAGAGGAATTATTAGACATGGGGAGCTAAGTATGAAGAAGGATGCCTCTTCAGATCTGTCCAGTGATCTGCTATTAACTGCACTATGGTGCCATCTGCAAAGTTCACTTTCAGAAGCTGTGCTGTTGATGTACAAACAGCATCAGCAGCACTCTCATGATGTCTTAAGTGCATTTAGAATTTTCTGTTGTACTGCATCTGTAGCTAGCTCCCTTATACCATAGATTGGCCATGCATACTCACTACCATGTTGCTTCTCTTTGGGCATACCTGCTGCCATGCCCTCTAAAAATTGAGTGTTGTGCTCTTCCAGGCCATAAACACTTGGAACACTATACATTTTCCCTCTCTTCCTTTGCTTCAGCTTTTTTTCAGATTTGCTTTTATTTTATTTTTAAATTTGTAATAGGAACACTATTTGTTCCCAGCCCAGTCTGTTCGCTGACCCATGGATGGGCTACTGATGTGTAGAAGTATGCAGGAGAAGGAACCAATTTCCTTGCTTTTGCTAGGTTTATGGCTGGGATCTCTGTACAAAAATATAAATTAACGAGAGAAAAATACATGATTTTTGGAAAATATTTTATGTAAGTCTTTAGAAATGAAGACCCAGAGAAGCTGAGGAACACACATATCTCTATGCTGTCTGAATAGTGGGAATGCAGAGCTGTGACTTAGTCCAAAGGGTCAGTAGTGACAATTAGGGGATGTTAGCAGGTGCTTATTTGGGGAAGACTCTCTCATCTCTATGACATCAGAGATAAATATATTCCTCTTCCCTAGGCACAGAAAGGGCTCTCTGGAATAACATCTTATTACCTATTTTAGAGAATTCCTTTAAGGCTAGCTTCAAAGGGAAGTTCAGAAAGAACTTCCTGCTTGTGTTTTTATGAAATGCCAAGGTGTCAAGTTTTGACGAAGTATGTCTTGAACCACATCACAACAAGTAATGTGTGAGCTTTCTCAGGCACTTACTTGATGAAAGCCATGGTACGGTGGTATGCACAGCTAGGTATCGTTTCTGCCACCAGGGAAGTTTTACTCTACTGAGGAAAACACATTTCAGAGGAATGTGATGTGTAAATGTCAACGGTGCTAACCTGCTCAAAGAGAGAGGTACCTGGACAGTGGGAGCACACAGCGGGAGACTTGAGTGTATTTGTAGGGAGGAAAGATGGTCAGGAGGAATAGTTTAGCCAAAATGTGAAGGAAATTTAAAAATGAGCTCAGTCAAGTAGCTGGAGTAGAGGGAAGCACATTTCAGGTAGAAAAAAGCTGTGTGCACAGGCTGTGAAAGATAATAGCATAGCATAGTGCTACATCATGAGACTCTAAACTGGATATCCCTAGCTCAAGATCTATGTATGTTTTAAAGGACAATTCTCAAAAAGGTAAGAATCATAATTTATGCTGATAACATGTTTAACACCAATGCATAATGAGACACCTGAGCAAATAGTAAAACCAGTATAAAGAGAATTCAAACACACACACACACACACACACACACACACACACACACACACACACTCACACACTCACACATACAAATATATGAAGGCTATGTGGAGGCAAAATTAATTTCTACTGATGAGTCCATTGAACCCCCAACAGTCCAGGCAGGGTGAAATTTGCTTGTCTAAAAACAATACTTACCTTGCATGCCTATCAGTATGCATGACTCACAGAGTTATAAAATGAATCAGGACCTCATAGCAAGGAGGTAGCTTCCTTTATACACAATGTATCAATGCATGCTTTTCTACAGAAGCACACTCATTTTCTTCTTACAAAAACTTCAGTCATGAATACTTTTTGTTGTTGTTGTTCAGAGCTAGTAGGATTTGATTTTAAGTGGGTGTAATACAGTGCTGGACAATTCATATTCTACCTTGACTATATCCCACCACATTTAATGGATCACTAATGACTAGCTTCCTGCCTGTCACCACAGAAAACAAGGAAATACTACTTTTGAGAGAAGGTCAATGAAGGCTGGAGAGATGGCTCAGCCATTTAAGGTTAGGCTCAAAAATATGGAGAAGGCACACAGAAAAATAGGGCAGAACTTGGCTTCCATTCCGGGGCCTGTATGAGAACTGAGGGAATACCTTTCCAGTGATCCCCTAAAGCCAGAGTGGCCTTGCCAACATGAGGTCTGGCAAGGCCCTAGAGGGTTGGCAAGGAAAGAGTTTCTTCAAGTTGTCAGTGAGACTTTTAGTGGAGAGTCATAATCATTTGGTCAATTAGCAGAATGACTGGTGCTAATGCTTTTTAATTGATGACTTGCTTTGTTGAAATGTTAAACCAGCGTTGACAGGTACTACAACTCTTTAATTGGCACTCCCACTAAGGAGCCATGTGCTAAAATGTTCCTACTGTTAAGCAGAAGGACTCACCCTCCTCTTCTGTTGTAAATTGGGTTTGTTGAGTATAGAGTGTTTTCTGTACTGATATCGTATTGTACATTGAGACAGAATCAGAATAACACCTTCTAATTCATTTTGCAGCAGACCAGAGTTCAAAGCTGCAGCATCACAAATGTTTGAAAAAAGTAACTAGTTTTGATTGTGTAATTATGCCCCAGTTACAAATTTTCTCTCTTATTTTAATTGGTGTAAATTTGTCTAACTTCTCATGAATGCTGTCTCTGGTGTTGTTTCTGTTGGGAGCCTCTGGCCTATGGGATAATGCATAAATACTTTAAATAAAAAGAGAGTACTTAAAATGTAAGGAAGTTACCCACAGGAAGCAATACTACAGGCATTTATTTCCTTCTATAAATTTAGTACAAAACACTAAAATTGGTGGTGACACACGCCTTTAATCCCACCACTTGGGAGGCAGAGGCAGGTGGATCTCTGTGAGTTCTTGGCCAGCCTGATCTACAGAGCGAGTTCCAGACTTCAAAGCTACAGAGAAAGCCTGTCTCAACCCCCCCCAAAAAAAAAGAAAAGAAAAGAAAAAAAAGAAAAAGAAAAAAGGGTCTTAGAAAATCTTAGTTTATTTCCTTTTGCTTGCATCCTTGGTGAAAATGGTATGACATCTGTGTACTTTTTTTGAGCCTTATTTGTTGATTTATTTAAAACATAAATGTAAATTAATCCCCAAGCCAGCAAAAGCAGGTTTACTGTTTGCTAAATCAGGCCTCTAATAGTAAACAGCTCAGAAAGTCTTCCATAATATTTATAAGCAGTTCCTTAGTTTTATATTCAGATAATTCTATTTTACTCTACAGAGGAGAAAATTCAAGATGAACAAAAGAGTCTTTTTTTTTTTTTAATAAACAAACTGGACAGTTGATAGTGAGGTGCCTGATTACCAATTATTCAAGCCCAGCTTTTATGTAAGGCACCTTTCTAACTTCATCCATTCCAAAGAGACAAGCAGTAAGGGGACATAAAAGGCAAAAGAGAGATGTAAAGAACTGTCCCATCCTTTACATCTCTATAGTCACTTGTTTCGTGACTGCCCTTGCTGAGTTAACCTAATTTAAGGCCACAAAATAACTTCTGAAAAGCAATTTCACTGTTCTCCTCTGTAGTCAGTCTACACAAACAGTGAGATGACGTGACTACCATTACTCTTCTTTCTTCTATTGTTCAGAAACATACTTTTGTCTGTCACTGTGTATTCTGTGTCATCTATAGCAGATATTTTAATGTGTACCCAAACTGCCAAGTAACCGTGATTATAGCACAGAAGAGAAGGAGCCTTCTAATCTTGTGACTTGTAGAATTATCAAGATGATAAATCTCAAAATAGGATCTGTACAAAAAAATATATTCATGTCTTTGTTCCTCTAAATTCATGAATCTGTGTGTGGAGTTCTCATTTGGTGCTTGGTTATAACATGTTTCTTAAGGCATGGGTTTCTCCACATTTATCTCAGAAGGAAGTATGCTGCAGTGAAGACAGAGGTATCTTGGGGCTAGGATGGGTGGAATGTGGATTGTGTAGCTTTCTCAGATTTTCCAGGTGGATAATTGATAGATTTAAAGTCTGAACGTTGTTTTAAGGAAATAATAAGCCTGACCCGTGGAATAAACAGTGAGCGATGAGTTAGGAAGAAAGTGTGCAATAGTAGTGGCAGGCAGGTGTTTGTTCTTCCGTCTCTCATCCCTCATTGTGGAATGAGGCACAGCTGTTTTTATCGTGACAATGAAATCTTTGGGAGCCTCTTCTCATAGTAGTTTGTGTGCCCATACGTGCCATACTTTGTACATCATTCTAAGGCTCGGGGCATCCCCTGAAATCCATTCATAGACATGGCTGGGTGTTGCATATGTCCTAGGAATCCTTTCATCTCTTGAGAATATCTTAAAGAGAAAGGGGCTGTAGAAACCCCAACTGAGTTAGGAGGGAAAAGAGCATTTGTATGCATACCACAGTACTGTCAACTGCTCTGTGTACTGAGCCAGGCATTCCCTCAAATTTGGGGGGGATTGAAACTACAAGCTGCTGCCACCGCATGCAGCCAGTATTGGGACCTTGTCTCTGCCGTCAGGAGAATGGAACACTTTCACAAATTTATTTCTGTGTACAGAATTTTTTAGATACAAACCACCTGACAAACTCTTTTCTTCATTTGTGAGCAGGCACTTTCCTCTGTGTGCATTCTCAAAAACCCCACAAAAACAAAATAGAAGAGATTAATTCCATTTATCAAAAATATCATTACCTTTGACCACATGAGGAGAGGCACAATTATTTTTGGATTGTGGATTAAACCACACTTTAGGACTGAAGTAAAGCCAGAGGAAACCTCCCCCCTTAATCTCAGTAGTACCAGGCAACAGTTATTTGGTTAAAAAAGCAGCAATGTTGGATCTTGGTCTAGTACAGTGGAAGTTTCCCCAGCTCACTTCTTGTAAATCATCCAATCTTTATTGCAGCTGCTGAGAAGGACTTGTCCCTGGGTCTTCTAATGGACTGCTAGGGTTTAATTACATGTTGTTTTATGGTGTCTGGCAAGGCAATTCCAGTTCCTGACATAGCTATAGAGCTCTTTACAAATAAGGTTCATCTGTCTCTCTTCTCATTTGCTGAGAAGCATTCATTCCTTTGAACTTGTACCTGATGGTGCTATTTTGACAAGAAACACACTCAAAATCAAATGTCATTGACTATAAAGACACTTCTAAAGCAGTTAATGCTGTGAAAAAGGAGAAAACATTTAAGGATTGTGTCAGGGGTCCTGGCCTTTCCATTAGACATGAAACCCTGTTTGAAGAGTGGAATAGGTACCAAGGGTTGACTTCATTAAAGAGCGAGTGATAAAATGCCCCAGTGAGTCCAGCGACATGTTTCATTAGACATCTCCATCTAATTCATAGTTGTTTGAAACCAAATATGTATTCTTCATGTTGCTGTTCATTTCCAGTTACCAATTCTGGAAACTTGTGCCTCAGGAAGCCCCAGAAATGTTTACAGACACAGTAAAAGCTGCACCTTTCTAGACATGTTGATGGTTCTGTTGATGAGAGGTTGCGCAAAGTCAACAGCTGATTCTACTTCTCCATGACATTTGCATTTAATGAAGTCATGTTTACTGTCATTTCTATATAAACCCAGTGGGCACGTAGTGTGTCACAGCTGAATGAAGAGAGGGTCTCATTGAGAAGATAAAGGGAGAACAATCATTACCTTTTGTGTTAAAACAATTGAGATCTTGTCTCCAGAGATAGAATAATCATAGTTCTTGGCTTGTGTTGCCATGGTATATCCTATCTATATTAATTTAATTACCATTAAGTTTGTTTCTCTCTCTCTCTCTCTCTCTCTCTCTCTCTCTCTCTCTCTCTGTCTCTGTCTCTGTCTGTCTCTGTCTCTGTCTCTGTCTCTGTCTCTGTCTCTGTCTCTGTCTCTCTCTCTCTCTTGCTCTGGCAGGGGTGTCAATGGCAGTTCTTAAACACATTTCCTTAGCATATGCATGAGAAAGTAAACCAGGCCCTGCCAGAAGCCAGAGCATGAACAGTGCTCAGACTGGGGGTGCACAAAGCCATGTGGTGACTCCACAGATGAGGAAATGCCTCTCTTCTGACCCCAGTAACTTTCTCAGAGTCAGTGCTGTTTGTGAGCCAGCCATTGCCTGCCATAGTAAAATTCCTGGTAATTCTCATCTCTTAGCCCTCTGGGGTGATTTCATTTTTGCTATAGTAATGGTGTCAACCTAAAATCTTCTCCAAGTATGAAGTATGTTTTAGTGGCTGTGTATATCGACACACAAGTTTTTTTTTTCTTGGATTTTAAAATATACCAAGGATGATAGGTTATGTGAATATTCTCATAATCTTAAAAAATCTTGTATATTCTCATCCAAATGTATTCCATCACATTTTATTTTCATCCACCATGGAAAAAATGGTCTAGCTGACCCATTTTTGCAGACAAATTAGATGCATAAGACAGCCTGTGTATATATAGATGTATCCCTTACAGCATATGGACAGTTTGTTTCTTTTCTTTAAAGGATATGTGTTTATTCTATCTGTTGTCATATGGTGTTTCGACAGTTGAATGTGCTTAGCATAATTTCTTCTACATTTCTTGCCTGTAGAATGTAGCTGAAGAATCACAGTGTTGTGAATTTCTTACAGTTGTCCTTCCATTTTGAGTGTTCCCCAAGCTATAGTGACAAATAAGAATTGTCTTGTCTAGAAGTTCCCAACTATAGTAAGGTGGTAAGAGTTGCAAATACATCAGTGTAAAAGGAAAGCCCCCAAGCATATTCACAAATTGTTCTTTGAGATGAAACATTGGCAAGGCCTGTAATTACAAAATATCAGTAAGAGTCACTATTGCTGAATAGTACAGATTACAATGTACATGTAATTTGGTTAATGAATGAGTCAAATAAAGGGAAATGCTATAGACTGTACTCCTTAAATAGGTGTTGGTGAAAGGTGTATGGTATTTCCTCAGATCTGTTTAATACTCCTGCTTTCAATGCTCACTATCAAAGGACACATGGTGAATTAAATAGATATGGTTCCTGACTCTCAGGCAGGGTGATGGCAATAGACAGATGACTGCGATGTTATTTAGGAACAGTTAAAATAAATGCTAAGAAGCAACTCAGAGTACCGTGGTTGCCTCTCCTGGTAGGGCATTTCTCCCAGGTCTGGTATTTGTGGGAGAAAGTGAGTCTTTAAGTACACTTAAGGAATTGTGGTAGATATATGGATCAGTAGTTCGAGGACCTTGCACAGATTCCGTTTTTAAAGATTATATGCTAGGAAAGTTCACAGCACTCAGCATTCAGTTATGTGATTGGCTATGATTTATTGCAGCCGAAGGATACAAAGTGAAATGAGCAGCGGGAAAAGGTGCTTGCAGTGAAGTTCAGAGGATGCCAGGTGCAAGGTGGAAAGTGTGGTCTCCCAGCAGACCTAGCAGGACTTATCTATTTCCTTGACAAGGAAGCTCATTAGAGTCTCAGTAGAGGTTTCTGTTGTAGGCTAGTCACAAAGGTACCTTGTGTCTAGTAGGATCACAAATACAGGCTCATACATGGAAAGCAGCCTCTTAGCATGAATGGTACTATCTGAACAATTAGATTAGGCACAGAAAGTCATGCTAGATCTAATTAAGTTCTAGGAATGACAGGACCCCTATATACTTGGGGGATCCCGGATGCTAGCTCTGTGTTGGACACAGGCTGTCCTAAGGTCAGTAGAGGATGCTGTGTTGTCTTCTCCACAGCACATTAGCTGACAAAGCAGCCTGGCTTGCAAACATCTCAGCAGAGGACAACAGGAGCTGATGAGTGGCATGAGTGTGGGGTCGGAGAATCTTGTTTTTGTTAGACTTACAGGAATGGACAGTGGAGGCCTGTGCCTTTCATTCAGTGTGGGAGATTTATTAAAAAGAGGAGGGTCGTGTGTTGGTTGCATGTCTGTAAATCTGGTATGTGGGGACATAGCTGAGAGCTCTAGGCTATACTGGGCTAAATGGTGAGCAGGGAAGAAAGAAAGAAAAAGGGGAGAGGGAGGGAGAAAAAGATAGAGAGAGGAGAAGGAGGAGGAGGAGGAGGAGGAGGAGGAGGAGGAGGAGGAAGAGGAGGAAGAGGAACAGTGATGGCTTTGACCAGACATGGAAGGACTATATTTTGCTTAGCTTTGATGTCTTAAGTTCAGCTTAATTAAATAATTTAATCTAGTACCGATTTCAGTTTAATTCAGTGAATTAAGGGCTCTACCCAAAGTCCTGAAAGAAGTGCAGAGATGAACAGTACAAGAGAGCTGTGTGCCTCCAGGCAGGGTCATCCATAAAAGTGTGGTCCCCTAAGTGTCCCCTCACTGGAATGTGGCAAAGAATTGCTAGCAAGTGAAAGAAACCAGCTGCTGCAAGTTTTGTCAGCAGCTATGAAGCTGCACCAAATGCAGATTGCCACGGCCAGACGGTCGCACACCATTCCCTTATTGGCTTACAGGAATATTCAATGAGGCAGAGCTTCCTGGAGGGAACGGAAATGATGACAGGGACACTAGCTGGGAGTATTGCCTTTGGCAGGGGCTTGGCAGGAGAAGAAGGCCTGTCAGGTCCTCCCATTGAGGGGGTCTGGATGTGGAAGGCCAGGTGATGAGCTCGTATTTGAAAGGGAATAGGTGAACTATTGAATTGGAGCTCAGAGGCGGCTTTATTTGAAAATGCTTTCAAAAGCTGTTTCGACAAGAACGGGGACGAGGCAGTGCTATCATTAAATAAGCTGGCAACTTTTGTAACCAGCTTTTTGGTTTTCACCTCTAGGGAGAGTCAATAAACTTTGATTCCCAGCATTAATGTAATTATTTTTATTTTATTTTTTTTCCTGGCTCATTCGAAGGAAGGCTGCAAAGCTGCAATATCAGATGGCCTGGAGCAATTCAGAAATCCCGTGTCCCCAAGGACACCCGCTGCCTTTCAGAAGTAGCAGGCAAGGGGGTGGAATAAATCATTTCCTCTGATCTTGTTAGTGTGGAGGGTGGTGTGGGGGAAGCAAGCACATTGCAGGCTGATGCTGGAAGGCTGTTGTCAGCAGGATGAACAAAAGAATGAAATTCCCTTGCTTCTTAACGGTTTCTTTAAAAATGTCTACAAGTATGTATTTTAAAAAAAATGGTGTCTGTGTGTGTGTGTGTGTGTGTGTGTGTGTGTGTGTGTGTGTGTGTGTGTGTCAGGGTGGGACTATTCTATTCCCCTCTGACTGTGAATGTTCTTTATCTTCTGTTGGTTCACCTGTCATCCAAGCATGCCCCCACAGACTGTTCCTGGCAACTATAATGTACTTCTTTTCTTTTTAAAATTACCACACACACACACACACGCACGCACGCACGCACACACACACACACTTATTTATTTATTTATTTGTTTGTTTGTTTGTTTATTCAGAGAGTGTACATATGGAGGTCAGCAGTTGATGTCCTCTGCTACTGCTGTTCATCCAAGGCATAGCTAGCCTGGAGTGTGCTGGTTCAGCCAGGCTAGCTATGCCCACAGTTTGGGTGCTGAGGACCTGAGCTATGGTCTCCAGGCTTACACAGCAAACACTGCCCACTAAGCTATTTCTTAGCTCTTGTAAATCGTCACTTTCATAGCAACAGCAGCACCAAGCCATGGTGTACAGAGCCCTACAAACATTGTTTTCTGGAAACAACCTCAACTTGTTGGCTTTTGGCTCTGATATTAGAGTGCCAGGATTTCTTATTCAATATAGCTTTTCCTGAGGAGATATTTTAAGTTTATTTTCTTCAGAGGACTCCTCAGACCCTTTCTATATAATAATAATAATAATAATAATAATAATAATAATACCATCCATTTGATCTATCAATGTCTAAAAGCAAATATAATCCAAGTCATTAGCTGTTTGAGTTTGGGATCAAGGAAACCCACAATTACAAACTTTTTCAAATCAAATGCTTCCTTTAAATTATTTGATTAAGTTGAATATATTATTTTCTATTTCATAAAAATAATTTTCCTCATTATAAAAAACATGGGTTGTCTTTATTTTACTGTTTCTCACATAATTTCTTGCCATTCATATGCTCACCTATTGTATACTTATGTGTGGTTGGAAAAGTTGCCATTAAGACAATTGTTTTTCAGTTTATAGCATTTTAGATTTAGGAGACATGTTTTCTCTCACATTCTTCTCACCAGGTCATCTGTTGTCACCAATGTCAGGGCCACACTGTCTGTTCCCATGGTCACTGGAATAGATGATTAGCTGGTCAACCTGAAGCCTCCTTATTTCCACTGTTTCCACACTTGCTGTCACACTAATATTATAAAGTACAATGGACATCTTGCCATTCCTTTGTGTATGCCTGCTGTCCCTTTAACATGCAGCTCCAGTGCATGGTAGACAATCCATTGCAGGATTTGTCTCCATCCATCTTTTCTCAAACTCTACTCCTTTACCACTTACATATAATGCACTTTGAAAACATTCCTCCCCCATGCCTCCTTTCCATCTACTATTTTACTCTTCTTCCTTCCAGTTAGTCCAGTTAGTCCTTCCAGTTAGTCCTACCAATTTTGCATCTACTTTTGTTCCATAGACATACATACAAGTTTATATGCAACCTAGACACCACAAATGAGGGAACAAACATACAGTGTTGGTCTTTATGACACTGGATTTACTTAATACGGTTACCTCAGTTACATCTATTTTCCTGACAAGCTTCATAATTTACTTCTTTTCTATGGCTGCAAAATATTTCATTGCATGTGTACATACACTGCACATTTTAAAATCAATAAAGGCCAGCCAGTTGCTGCTGCACATTTGGCAGATAGTTCTCTAGGTACACTCTTCGTTCCCTTCACATTTTCTGCCAAAATGATATTCTTTTGGCTTACAGTTTGACTTTTCCCAGTCCTCCTGATCACTTCTTAGCTGTCTCTCCTATTCTTTAAGTTTGAGTGGAAAAATTCTGTTCTTCAAGTCAGATCAAGTATTCTATCTCAGCAGAGAAGATACCTTATTTTTACTACAATGTATTTGATATTCCATTCATTATCATAAGATGAAATTTGTGTTACCTGCTAAGCACATACTTTAAAAAATTTTATGATTGAATTATAATTTAAAAATGAAGGAAAGTGGTTTATCAAGAATTTAAGTATTCTAATATGAATTTTCAATTCAGCTATGCTTGAAGATGCAGTAAATTAGCCAGATGCTTATAATTGCTTGTTGGGAACAAGATAAGATTTAAGACAAGAATATCTGAAGCTATTCTTTGTAAAGGATATACAAAATGAAAGAAGAATGAAGGACACTGACTAAGTGATAAATAGTGTGAAGAGGAATTGATAACAAAATCTTGGAGGTAAGGTTCATGTGATAAAAAAAATAATACCATTTGAGGTAGACAATATGACTGTGCCATTCCTGGAAGCTAGTTGGAGTTATTTATAAAGGGAGCTACAAAATAATTTCCCATGCCATGATAAAGGGCTGAGTGGTACTAGAAAAATCACATCGATTCTTGAAATCCTCCCTGAGGTTGAGGCAACATTTGGTCTCCAGTTCTTCAAAAGCCCTCAATAGGACCACAGAGAATAGGGAATGTATCAGAAGCAGAAACAGTAATATAAAAACCCATAAAGAAGTTGTTTGGGAGGGACTTCTAGGGACAGTTTTCACTGTAAGACTGATAAACAGGAAGCAAACCCTGAAAGCTAAGTGATTTTAATCAGCAATTTTCACTGTATAGATTTCTACCATTATGTAATAGAATTTTTTTTAAATGTATATATGCCAATAAAAACACTCTCAATGAATGAAATTAAGTGTCATTGTCATGGTCAATTTGACATTATTGGGTGCTAGACTTATTTCTGGCTTACATGTTTGCATGTGTCAGATAGTAATGAAATGAGTTTTGTTTGTAGACTGGGTGTGGAAAGCCCCATTGTTGTCAGTGATGTGAATTTCTGAAAGGGAACAAAACAAAGTACATTATTTCTTCAGCTTACATGCTAGTTACATTTCTGAGAAATTCAGTGAGAATTAAAAATGTGTAAAAATACTTTAGGCTGTTATGTATAACAGAATCACATTTTTCTTATGACTGTCTGGTGGGACATTTGAAAGTGGTAGGAGGCAAAGGCTCATTTTTCATTGTGAGGCCTGTCCTGCACATTACAGAGTACCCTGCATTCCCGGTGCCCTTCAGAAAATACTGCTTGCATTCCCCATTAGTGAGTCAGTTACTAACCCTTCCCAAATAATCATCTAGGGCACAATATCGCCCCTGCAGCACCCTATTATGGAGAGAGCCTCTCCCTTTACCTTCTCACATTTAGCGCTGTTGTCACAATTTGTTCATTGGTTCTAATTTCTGAGAAATTGAAGGTTGCGTGCATTCAGGGGGAATATGACTCCACTGTTGTATTTTCTCCTTGCATTTGGGAATGTCAAACTTGTGAAGCACCTTTGAAAAAAGATTTATTAGCTAAACACAAGGTCAGGGCAGCATGTGCGGTTCTGTTGCTGCTATTTGGTAACCCATTGAATCAGTGATGATATGTCTGTACTCAGTTTTCTGAGGATAGACCTTGGTTATATACTAGCATATTGTCGAGCTTTAGCCTTGCTTTTAATTTTTCTATTTTTTTTTATCAGTGTATGTTCATTGAACAAAATGATGGGTTTTACAATGACACTTTTGCTCAAGCATGTAATATATTCTTT
The DNA here is from genome assembly GCA_030556225.1 of Cricetiscus sungorus. NCBI lineage: Eukaryota > Metazoa > Chordata > Mammalia > Rodentia > Cricetidae > Cricetiscus > Cricetiscus sungorus. Next base: position 3,779,433 of record JANBXA010000606.1, on the reverse strand, counting down.
AGCCATAGTCACTCCCTCTTAACCTCTCTAATCCCTTCTTCCCACTCCTGTAAATCTCCTCCCTTTTTGCAAATAATTCTTTTAATTTTATGTAATATGTGCATATGTACATATATACACTCACGTGTGCACCTGCATGCACAGGTATAGTACAGTGTTCAGTGTTTGTCTTTCTGGCTGTGGTTTATTTCACTTGATATGATGGTTTCCAATTCTACTAATTTTCTTGCAAATGATGTAATTTTGTTCTTCTTTATTGTTGAATTAAACAGCGTATCTATATACCAAATACATTTTTAAAATCTACTCATCTATTGATAGAATCTTATTAGCATATTAGGCAGTGCAGCCAAGTCAAGAACTTGCTACTGTAAAAAGACACAAGAATCTCCATGGCAGCTTTATTCACAGAGGCAACAACTTGAGAAAATCCAAATCTTCATCAAAGGATATGACTGCAAACACTTCATAGGATAGTTATATGATGAATCCTATTTAGCAACAAAAGGAGTAAGCAATGTGTATGCTCTATAGTGTTGGTGCATGTCATAAACATTGTTGAGTAAGAAACCACAAACAGAATTCTACACTGTCTGAGCCCAGTTATATAAAGTTCAAGATCCAGGAAATGTATTCAATGGCAGCACAATCTGAAACTGAGTAGAAGATCCTTGGGGTGTATATGTATCAAGCTGTCAATGGACCGTATACTTGTACCCTGCATATTCTACTGTATATAAATGACCTCTTTAGACCTTCAGAAGAAGTAGTACAAAGGACATTTCCTTTTCATTAAAAGGCATCATGTGTTTATTTAGAAAATTAACAAAAAATTGAATGAATATAATTATATATTATATAAATTATTTGGTTAATTTTTCTTGTGCATAGGTTTAAAATACTTTTAACTTCAGTTTTTATTTTATTTTTCCTTTTGTATTTTTAAAAACATATTTGGTATTTATACTGCACTCCACTTTTAAATTTGAAAAGAATTCTTAATAAGGTAAAAGAATTTTCAGAGGAGTTTACTTTGTTCACTTAGGAAGTTATATTTATGATAGAAAGCCTTCAAGTTAAGAACTTATCATGAGCTAGGTGTGGTGGTGCACACCTTTAATCTCAGCAGTAGAGAGGCAGGGGCAGGCTGATCTCTGTGAGTTTGAGGCCAGCATCATTTACATAACAAGTTTTATGCCAGCCAAGGTTACATACTGAGACCTGTCTCAAAAATCAAAACAAAAACAAATTAAAAAAACAACAAAAACTTCTCATGAGGGGCAGGTGATATGGCTCAGTAGGGCCCCTTTCTGTCAAGCCTGGTACCCTGAGTCATGGGTCTGAGTCTCAAAGGTGGAAGGGCAGAACTGATTCTCTCAAGTTGTCCTCTGCTCTCTTCACATTCCCCACAAATAAGTCAATGTTTAAGGATGAAAAAATAAATATAATCTGATAGGTAAGTGATACAGATAGAGTTATAAAGTAGCAGGGACTTATTTATAAAAGTTTTCCTGTAAATGAATGATGTATTTACATGATTGTCCTTGTGTTTACCTGTCCCTCAATCTCATAGTTTATTTATACCTAGGGTGGTTGCTATGGGAAAATGATTTTAAATCTATTGATGTGAACATATTCTATAATTTTCTATATTTTCACGTATGAATTTTTTTTTTTTCTTTCTGTGTTGAGGCGTAAACTGTGTCTTGTGAATGCTAGGCCTCGGCAAATCTCCATCAGATCCTTTCCTTCAGGGAAAAATCCATGATGGTTTCAATATCGAGAAATTAGGGTGTATTGTGCAGCCTACAATTCATTATACACTGTTCTTAATGCATGTTAAAATTGGATCACAGATCATTTTTGGAGGAACCTTGGCACTCTGACTCACCTTATATTGAGCCAACATGACAGAGAAATGTATCATTTTTTTTTTCCTATAGTGAAATGAAACAGTCTTGAAAGTAATGGAAAAGAGACGTAGTCTAAAACAAAGCAACATAATTTGCAGTGTGAATTGTCAAATGTTTTATATAGTTATTATCTCACTTAAGCTCCCCAGGTAATATAATTGCCAATATTAAAAAATCTGTTTTGTTTTGTCACCTCAACAGAACATTTTGCCTTGAGACTTAATTAATTCATTTTTTTTTTCTCTTAAGCATGTGTTTTAGACACAATGGGCATATCCTTAGATAACCTTCAGAAGTGCCGCACATTCCTGCAGTGTTTCAAGAGGCAGAAAACAACAAAGAGAACTTGGTACCCTTCATTTTCCCTGTGAGTAGGAGAGGAAAGTTTTGTTGTAGCCATCTTTATTAGAAGCAGCTGTTAGTAAGGGATTTCCCCCATGGATGAGAACAAAAGATGCTGTAGAGGTCTGAGCATGAAGATAGCACCCAGGAGGCATTAGGATAAATAAAAGTAGGTAATATTAATGATGCTCGTTAACAGATGTCACTGTTGGGGATGAAGTAAATTTCATGCCAAAGAGTTGCATATATTACACTTTTCAAAACTGTCAGCTTTTTGACTTTGATGTATGTCCACATGGATAGTTTTAATAAGCTCCTACGTTCATCTCTTTGCATATACCCTAAGAATCCTGGGAATTGCTGGCAGCAATATCACAATGACATTTTTACTCAATGATTGTTGCTTTCCTTGGATGGGTGAAGACTTAGATCATTACGTTCCCACTTATTCATGGTATAAACATTTGTCTTAAGAATTAGTTTAAAATATTGAATGACCAAGCATATTTTTTATAGTTTATTTGAAAGAGCCTTCCACAGACTGTTACCTCTTAACTAATAGAATTACATATGCATAAACTGCTTTTGCTATAGAAGCTGAAATGCAGAATAATAGCTTGTCAAACTGTCATTTGCAAGTGAGATCATAGATTTTTATAGTCCAAATTAGGTTGTGTTCCTTTTCTTTTTGTCAGGTCATATTCTAATAACCATATTGTGTGCTAAACCCTGTGATTATCTCAACACTTGACAGATGGTAGGCTGTTAATTTGTATGTAAGAGAGAGTGATTGCCAGTGCCCTAACAGTATTCAACACAACATGAAATGTCAGGATCCACTTTTGGTTACATTTTGCTTGACTTCATTTTAGCAAGGTAATTCTCGGCACAGGAGTTTGAGTGATATAGCATATGTTTCATTTTACTATACTTGGTACTTTTACTCACTATTAGAAATAGAAAGGATTAAAGAAGGAGTAAATTTTTTTTTTTATTTATGTTCTGGTTTTGCTTTCCTGAGGAGAATAGTCATCAGCCTTCAGAGTTCCTTGGAAGGACCTAATAGAGCTGTGAGCAGACAGGGTTTAGTTGCTCATTATTGAGGGTAATTATGGTACAGTAGTAGCACATACTGATGCTTGGGTAGGGAACAAAATAATTTAAAAGTTAAAGGCACATTGGCAAATTTGCTAAAATCTACTAGAACTAATAAAGAGAGTTGGCAGTATGGCAAGACACAAGATCAATATACAAAATCAATTTTATTTCTGTATACTAACAATGAACAGTTTCAAAATGAAATTAAGAAAACAATCTCACATACAATAGCAACAAACGAATAACATACTTAGAAATAAAGTTAACAAAAAAGTATAAAACTTATACACTCAAAATAATAAAACAAGAAAAGAAAGTAAAAAGAGCGGCAACAAAAATCAAATGGAAGAACGCTCATGGACTGAAAACTTAATGTTGTTAATAGTGAGACACTGACCAAAATGATTGACTCATTCATATAACTTCTAACCCTAATTAATTCTTCTTAGAAGTTGTCAAGTTGATCTTAAATGAATACAAACTACCAAGGATGTAGAATAGACAAACACAAAAATGAAAATCAGAATTAGAGGATCCACACTTTCTGGTTTTAAAGTTTACTAAAATGTTATAGTATTGGGTTTATGTGGTATTAACATTAGAATACATGATCAGAATAAAATTGAGAGTCCAGAAATAGGTCCTGTGAAAAGGCTCTGTGATTTCTGGGACCCACATGGAGGGGAGAGACAACTGACTCTTGGGAATTTTCCTCGACTCTTCCCTCTCCCACAAATCAACCAATCAATGTAAACCAAGCCAAACCAAACCGAACCGAACCAAACCAAGCACTACCTTCAAAATGAAAGATGCGAGAGAGAGCGAGCGAGAGAGCGAGAGCAAGAGCGAGCGAGAGAGCGAGTGCAGCGCGAGAGTGAGATACCATAAAAGAGACAGACTCCAAAAATAAACCCTCACTCTTATGGTTATTTGGTTTTTAACAAAGAATGCCAAAATGACTCAATCGGAGAAATGTTCTTTCAATAAGTTCTTCTCTTTCCCTTTCTTCTTCCTCTCCCTCCTTTTGCCCCTCTTCCTGATACCTAAAACAACAATTTGGAACTCTACCATCTGACAATTAGCTCAAAATAAAACCAGAGATCTAAATGTAAAAGATGGCACAAATAAGCACATAGGGAAATTGGCAGAAGTTGATCTTTATGACACTGAGTTCAGACTTTAGGAATTATCAACAAAAGCACTGGTGACTGTTCTGATTTGGAAGTGAAAAGTTAAAAAAGACAGTGTGGATTTCACCATAAATATAAAACCCATGTCAAATGATACCATCAAGAAAGTTGAAAAGATGACCTGAATATAGAAGAAAAGCCACCATCTGACCAGGTGTGTGTGTGTGTGTGTGTGTGTGTGTATCTTGAAACTCAATAATAACAAGAGAGATAACTCAATTGAAAAAAAAATGAGCAAAGGATATGTGCAGGTGCTTTTCTGAAGAAGAAACAAACTCTTAATGAGGACATACAGAAAGATGCTTAGCATCACTCAGTGGGTAAATTAAATCAAAACCACAACAAGATATTATTTTATATACAGTAGAATGGCTCAAATGAAAAAAAGAGTTGATAAGAACAGAATGCATCAGAGACCTTACATATCTTGATGGGCATGTGAATGGTACAACCACTTTGATAAAGAGTTTGACTGTATCCCAAAATGCCAAACATAGTTGTCATATGATCCAGCAATTCTTTTCTTTCCCAGAATCATTGCCAAGAAAGTTAAAATCATGCATACACACAGAATGTACACATGAATATCTATAGAAGAATTATTCACAATATCCAAACAGTGAAAATAACACAGATTTCCCCCTATAGTGAATGGATAAACAAAGCAGAACATCTGTATTATAAATACATTTTAATGTATCATAAATACATTATAAATGCAGAGATATGCCAATCAATTAGTGGTCTTCCATTGTGTAACTATTCATCATCCAAACCAAAAATGTACATGGCACTTACATAATATGTATGTGCTGAATGTATTCTATGCTGTGTGTATTTCTAGGATATTATAAGCCAGTAGCTTTCCATCTCTGTGACAAATACCCAAGGAAAATCAAGTTCTGTGGGGGAAAGACTTGTTTGGCACATGGTTTTGGAAACTAAAGTCTTGGCTGCTTGCCTCCTTTATCTTAGAGTTTGGTGTGATAGAATAGCATGGCAGGGAGCATTTAATGGAGCTGCTCACTTCATGATACTAAAAGAGAGAAGAAGGGCTAAGGTAACAGTACAGGATATGCTACCAATGCCTGATATTCCTCGAACTTGGTCCAACCTCCTGTAGTGTCTATTAACTCTGAGTAGTGATATCAGTGGGGAAACCAAGCCTTAAATGAAGTAATGAGAGATATTTAAGATCTAAACTGTAAGGTATAAATGCTTTCAATGTTTGCATATGCTATGAACAAGTTTTAGAAATCTGTATCAATTTGGCCTCATGACTACTCAATAATTCTTCCTAAGGCTATCTTATTTTTCTTCATCGACTGGTTAAATTTCTTATAGTAAGAGATATTTGTTCAATGAATTCACACACATGTGACACCCCTTCTCTCCCATAGAGAGGAGAAAGAAAGAGAATACAAATATATCTTCAAAAAGAATTATCCACATATATTATAGTTTGAAAACAAGTTGGGCTGTTTCCCTGTTCCCTGGTAAAGATATTATTGACTTTATCATTTTTGAGGGAAATGAAGAGAAATACACAGTACAGTAGAGAAACAAATATGAAATTTACTCAAATTCAACAAAGTTCTCCAAGTTGAGTTTAATGAAAATTTAAAATACATTCTAAGGCATGTAATTATTAGTGTGTGATAAAGTAGTGGAAACAGCATTTAACTCTACTGTTTAAAAATAACTTTAAGTGGATGTATATTTTGCCTTTTCTTAAAATCATATTTTAGATTTAATTTTACCCTCCCCCAAATATGATATTTAAAAGCTGATGGCCTAATTTTAAATGTCAACAGAAAGTACTGGTATATTTGGATCATCTCTTTTGCTATGGCATGGTTTGAGAAAGTCTTAAGGAAAAAAATGAACTAGTTTTCATCTTAAATATATTAAAGATAGTATGCTATAACTATTACTTTTTTCTATACATTTTGTGTGTTTGTGAATATGTTTATGTGCATGTGTATGCAAATGTTTGGATGCCAAAGGACAGCCATGGGTATGGTTCCTTAGGAGCTATCTGCCTTGTATTTTGGAGATCTCTCATTTGTTGGGACTTTGATGGTTAGGCTAGGGTGGCTAGCCACCTTATCCTAGGGATCTGCCTATCTCTGCCTACCCACTGCTGTGGTTTCAGTTACACACCATTATGCCCAGCTGTTTTTACATGAATTGTAGGATTTGAATTCAGTCCTTGGGCTTGCACACTGACTGGTTGAGACATTTTCTCATCCCTTTCTATGCTTACCCTGCTCCCCCCCCCTTTTTTTTTTAAAGACAGGTATCACTATATAGCCTTGGCTGGCCTGGAGCTCAATACATACACCAGACCAGGTTGGGTTTGAACTCATGGATATCAACCAGCCTCTACTTCCTGAGTCCTTGAATTAAAGGGTGTACCACTCTGTCAGGCCCTACCTTGTTTTAAAAATGATCATTTTAAATTACTGCCTGATTTTTCATCACCACAGAACTATTAAATGATATAGGAATATTAGAATATTTTTGAGAGTGGTGAGGTGTTTCATGGCTCTTGGGCTAGGTTCCCAGAAACTTGATTGCCCCCAAAGCTGCCAATTGTTGTTATCTTGAGTTTGACTACAGAGGGTCCTAAACTTACAGAAAAAATTTTTATTATAGGACCTTAAGAGAAAGAAGAAGGCAGAGGTCCTGTAGAGCAGAAATGGGTCACTGGAATAGGTTCAGTTGTGAGTCACTGGAGTGGGTTGGGTTGAGGGTCACTGGAGTAGTACCATTGAGAGTCATTGGAGTGGGTACAGTTAAGATTCACTGGAGTGCGTACAGCTGGGAGTTATTGTTTTGGAACTACTAAAGCTTCACTGGATGGAGGGAGGGAGGAGAGGTAAGCCAGTCACTTTAGTTCTGGTTCTGGCATCCAGTCCAGTCCTCGGTATAGTTTCCAGGAAGGGCACCCTTTAGTGGAAGAGATAGCAAGAAGAAACAACCCTCCCCCCCCACACAAATAAAAACATGTCTTCTGCCACCCCTCTTTTCACACCCCTGGCCTAGGGCCTAGTGTAACCAGAGATATTTTGGCTTAACCACTTCTGGCATCTCTGACCTCTGAGCAAGGATGGGGCACTCACAGGCTGAGAACATTTCTGGCTTTTAGCTAAGAAAGAAACTGGCACACTTATCGAGATCTTTCCCCCTAAACTACCCTACCGATTTCTACCAGTTACTATCAAAAGTGCAATAAAAGATTGTGGGGCTGAGCTGAGCATCTCATACCCACTCATTTTGGGGACCCCAGCAGTTTAGGGTTCAAAGTGACATCCACCCCCCCCATCCCCATCTCAGCAGTCCCATTGGTGTCTGGAGACACTGTTGGATTGATTCATTTGCTTACATTCCCAGGAGCACATAACACTACAAAACTGTTTCAAAATCACATAGGACTTGATGATGGGGAGAAAAAGGTAAAAGGTAGAAGTTTAATACTACAAGTTACTTTTGACTTAGCTGACTAAAGTTTTAGTATCTGGGAGAAGAGGGAGTTAGAGGCACAACCTGGTATTTTCTGTACTTAAGAGTAAAACCAAAATGGGAAAAAGATATAATCAGGACCCACCACCATCCTATTTCTGCACAGCATGTAATTCTCAGCTAAAAAAAAAAGTTCTTTGAGGAGAAAGCATTTTAAGATAATATGCCCAGGAGCCACTACTGTGAAAAGCATGGAAGCTTGGACTCTTACTGAGACATTGCTTTACAATTGTGAAGGTGCAGGCAGACACAGCTCCAGGAGGGGGACTGATCACGTGGGGTGTGGATGAGCTGGTCTGCATGAAGCCTGAATAGTAATGGGCCACTGCTGTGGTCATCATGGCCATACCGGGCCATCATTGCCCTGAAATAAAGCTCTAGGTGTTGGAAGCGACATAAAAATTTGGTTACTGCTTTTGGGAAGTGTCATTGCCCTGTCAGTTGGGGGAAAGCTGTGCTACCCTTGCATAAGTCACTGATGGAGCTGAAATTGACCTCTGTTTCTGACGGAATCAATGAACACACGGATTTTCCTTTCTCCCTTTGCAGAAACTGTAGAAAGACCACAGAGCCACATGCCATGCAACAGCTTTGTCTTCTGCTGGAAACCAATTCTCCCTGCTTCAGTGGCGTGGCTGGGAGAGGGTGCTTGGCATTGACATTCAAATGAATGTATCAAATATCTCTCAGGGCTAAGGAATTTCTTTATCTGATGTTGCCACAACAAACAGCTCAGAGGTGTTTGTCTGAATCACTCTTGGCTTTTTACATTCTGACTGTTGAATGAAAGGACTCCACTAGGATGACTTTTTTTTTTTTTTTTTTTTTTTTAAAGAAGTCTGTTGTCACTGTCTTTGAAGTTCTGAAGTGAGTACTTCCTAGTTGGATAAAGCAGCACCACAATAGGTAGAAGGAAGCAAAGACAGCCTTATACATTTCCTTGTGAGCAAGCTGGATGGGGGTGGGGTGGGGAGTGGATGTCACTTTGAACCCTAAACTGCTGGGGTCCCCAAAATGAGTGGGTATGAGATGCTCAGCTCAGCCCCACAATCTTTTATTGCACTTTTGATAGTAACTGGTAGAAATCGGTAGGGTAGTTTAGGGGGAAAGATCTCGATAAGTGTGCCAGTTTCTTTCTTAGCTAAAAGCCAGAAATGTTCTCAGCCTGTGAGTGCCTCATCCTTGCTCAGAGGTCAGAGATGCCAGTAGTCTTTTTAAAAATTTTGCCTCCAAGCAGGTGGTCCTATTCTGAATGATGCCGCCAGTCAATTTGAAAGAAATCACCAGGAATTTCATGTCTTCCTTAAAACAGCTTAGGCCATCCTGTGAAAGTTGAAAGGGGATGCTGATATGATGCTGAATAGGCAGGTGTATTAAGCAAATTAATTCACTGTCAAGTCTTAGACCTTGAAATTGACGATTACATTAGTAATGGTAAGCAAATTTGTTGTTGTGAACATGTGCTTTCTGTTGTTTGTTTAATACATTTGTGCACCTCCCACATAAGTTTACCCAGATTCCATACACATCATGACTTTCATTAGGTGAGAATGGCGTATACTCATCATTAGAACATATGAATTAAAGCAAAAAGAGACATTTCAAGTAATGATGCTCCCTATGTCTCAATGTAAAATGCTCCATAGTCATTTTCTAAAGAACTTGTGTTGTATGTATGCTTGAATTATTACTTAGTTTTGAACGTGTGTTTTCATTATTTTCTGTGATAGGGATGGTCACTGAGGCAGGACATTCCTCTAGATAAATAAAGAGGACCAGTGAGATCTGCCAATAGGTTGTAGTCTCATGTAGAGTGCGTCCATGTCTTCTTGCTTTCATTCAGCACTTGACAGCATGCTTGATGTTTCCCATTTTTTCCATTAGGTGTGCTGGTTACTAGGACACAGGTGGTTCCTACCCTCCAGGACCTTACTATTTTCTTTCATTATGATCAAAGCTGTTTTGCTGTTTCTTCTTTTGAACTATGGGAGAGTAAAATATCCCACCCTGAGTATACTTCTTTGTCATATTTTGAGTTGGTTATCCAGATAATTTGCTGACCTCTTTAGACACAGGAGCAGCATGTAAAAGCCGTTCTTTTGCAAAAAGAAATCCCTACCTGCACTTGTCAGTAAACAGTAGATATAGGCACAGCCTTTTCTATCTGGCATCCTCTCTTTTGGCTAGGAAGTATCTCCCTCCCTTCTTCCACCCCTCCCTCCCTCCCTCCCTCCCTCCCTCCCTCCCTCCCTCCCTCCCTCCCTCCTCCCCTTCCTCCCTCCCTCCCTCCCTCCCTTCCTTTCTTTGTGTGTGTGTGTGTGTATTGTATGTGTGATGTTTGTTTATATCTCTTTCTTGTGTGTGTTTCTTGTATGTGTGATGTTTATGCATATAGGTGTATGAATGCAAGTGTACATTTATCATAGGGTACACCTAGAAATTAGAAGACAACCTTGGATGTTGATCTTCATGCTCCACTCTGAGAAAAAGGTCTTTTTGTTATTGTTATTTCTGATGTTGGTCACTGTGTATACCAGGCCAGCTGGCCAGTGAGCTTCTGGGGACTCTCATATCCCTGTTACAGAAGCCTGCTTCAAAGTCTGGCTTTTTAAAGGTTTTGTGGATTTGCTTTCATGTCCTTGAGTTTACAAGGACATGCAAGGTATGAATGTTACTCACTGAGCCATCTCCCCAGACCTTAGGAAATACCTTTCTACAGGAAGAAGAGGAAGAGAGCCCAACACCTGTCCCAGACATGACCACGATGACATGAGCTGGGAGAATTCATCCTCCATACTTATGTGCCACCTGTCTTCATCCCAGAAGTGCAGGCTCCTGTTCTCTTGCAGTCTTTATATAAAGAGTGAGCCATCTTACTCCTGTTCAGTCTCTGGTCCTGTGCTTCTTGGATTGGGAGATAGGTCTTTTATGTTCTTATCTCACTTTCCTTAGTTAATTTGATAAACCAAAGTCACTGAAGCTTCAAAAGGAATACACTGAATTTAAACTTCCTTACATCATCCTCAGTAATAGCCAAGAGAATGGCGTAATGATGTATTCACTGATGGAGATTATCTGTCTGTTTGTGTGTCTGTCTATATCTGTCTATCTATCTATCTATCTATCTATCTATCTATCTATCTATCTATCTATCTATAGTTATAATTTTTAGATGTTCTTAGTTATAAGGGAACTCTTTTCTAGTTCTATATTTTCTTACATTTTCTTTCATCTTTGTCAGCTATTTGGATTGTGAGTTTATGACCTGGAGTTATTTTCTATGCCCCAAGTCTCTGCCAGGAATACTGTTGACGCTTTCTGAATGTTCTCTACGTCCTTCCCACACACTTTATTCTTCTTTTTATCTAACAACAGCATCAAGCTCTAAAGTGCAGTAGGGATATTACAAATATACTCTCTCAACTGCTACTAGAACTTTAAGTTTGGACACAGTAGTGAAAAAATGTACCAATCAAGCCCACTGCATTGGCTAGTATAATGTACAGGAAACAGTATCCTTCCCTAAAGATTATCATTTCATAGTGACATTTAGCCTGGGAAGTAGCTAGGACACTGACCACTTCTTTAAATATTATATTGGGTGGGTGGGTGGCTTACAAGGGGAGATTGAAATTTCAACATAGACAAAATGCACAGAATTTTCAAGAAAAAGATTTCTGTTATAACAGAAGTAGGGAATAGGTAATGTCTTTATGTGGTCTATGTTCTGTCTACACATCTTGGTAGTATGAGCAGACAGGTCATTGTTGTAATTGTCATCATCATCATAATGACCACCACCACCACCACTACCATAGCTGTTTTTCATTAAGTACAGAAATCCCTTGAGATAGGTTTGATTGTCATTTAACTTGTAGAGATGATCAAATAAGGTCAGAGTGTTTAAACACTTTACCCTAATCCACAGAGGTGGTAAGTGCCAGTTAAGACTTGCCTCTAACATCCCACCACCAGTTCTGGCTGTATCCGAAGTGGTGTCGACCAAGTCACACTACCATTGCTCATTGTCTTTCCTGCTTGTTGTCCTTCCTTGCACAAACAGTTGCTGAAAAGTGTTTATTGTTCTAAGTGGTTATGAGTTAAGTATTCAGGTTATCCTTCATCTGTGAGTGAACACTGCCATTTTCTGAGTCTTTTTTTCAGATACATTTTTCTAAAAGCAAATTTCAGGTTTTCAAATGACTTCGTCCAAGGATGATGACTGATGTTAGATAGTGCTTGCTATTCAAATCCGCTTAAAGAACTAGCATTTCTTAAAGTGATGTGTAGCATAAACCCTACTTAGAAGATTACACTACCATATATATATGAACAAGGACTCACTATTTGAAAACAATCTCACTATTCATGTTGCAGCAAAATTTATTGAAGTATCTATTATATGTATGTCCTGCTAAACAAATTCCTAAAAGAAATCCTATTTACGTACTTTCTGACTGCTTATTCAAAGGATTTGAGATAGTAATAACTACTTTTATTTATTACTGAGAGCTAAAAATGCAAAGGCAAAAATATTTATATGAAAGACAGTGATGTGAGACCTTGATTCTAGTTTTGAACTACTATCTGTAAAAACTAGCAATATTGGTTTAAATTCTAGAATTAGATAGTTCTAGCTTTAAATCTCTATATGACTACAGTTATACTTTGGACCAGGCTACTGTCTTTAGGATTCAATTTCTTGATTTTTAAACTAGAAATAATAAAAATGTGTTACCACCATGAGGCTTACCTGAGCTAAATATTTCTTGTATGGCTCTTAATATGGTGTCTGGTACCAAAGAGGTGTTCAATATATAGTTGTTGTTGTTGTTGTTGTTGTTGTTGTTGGTGGTGGTGGTGGTGGTGGTGATGATGATGATTATGATTCTCATGGTGGAGTTTCTTGTCATGGTGCAAGAAGTAAGATACTGTTCTGTTTTATTTTCTAAACTGAAAACTTACATGGAAGCTAAATACATTATTTGATTAGCTGGATCTGGGTAAGGCTCCTGCCACATTTGACATTGCCATGAAACTTGAGAATTCAAATGTGTCTATCCAAACACATTTCAGAGGTGATAATTTTTAGTTTGAAATTAGAGGGAGTGAGTGAGTGACATCAGGGAGCTGCAGAGTAGAGCAACCATCAGGGCAAGATATTAGCAACTTGGTTTTGAACCCAAGGCTCTGCTCCTCTAAACTCACATTATCTTAAATAGTGGTCTTAACTTTTCTGAGCCCCAGATTTCTCTGTCTGAAATGGTGATAACAATGCCCACTTACCAGGGTGTTTCATGGATTTTGATGGAGTTTAAAGCTTAACTTATTTGTGCTGTTTTTAACAGTCTAGATTGGCAGGTCAAACAACAGACACTTATTTCTCAGTTCTGAAGACTGGAATCCAAGTCTGAGGTGTTGGGAAGTCTGGTGTTTGGTGAGGATGGCTATTTAATTCCTTGTGTCTTGTGTCTTATGAGGGCAGTGAGCTGAGAGAAAAAGCTATCTAAGTGTCTTTTTTATAAGACATGAAATCAAAGGCCATGCTTCCAAATGCTGTCGTATTAGGGGTAGGAGTCCTACATATAAATTGGGGAAAGGGCACAAACATTCACTTCATAATAACAAAATACTCATCTACAAATCTTGCTTTTTTTTTTTTAAGGTAATGACACTGCAAGAAAAATGTTGATATGAAGTTACAACTGACACTTTATATAGGAGATAGTAGAAGCTTACAGACATGGCTCAGGCATTTAAAACAATTAATTGATTATTCTGTGCCACAGTGGAGAGGCACATAATAATAGGACAACTTTGTGGAGTGGGCTCTGGGGATTGAACTCAAGCCAATAGGCTTTTGTGGCAAGTGCCCTTACTCACTGAGCTATGTTGCCAGCCCTCCTTTTGTATTTTTAAAGCTACAGTCCCCTTATTTGACCTCATGTGCTTGGAGACTCTAAAGCTGTGACATGCCACCTTGAGACCAAGAGGTTACCTTTCTTTGGGGACCACTCTTCCTTGGTTATGGGATATTTTGCCTTGCATGCTGTTCCTGATGCCAAGGCAGGAAGGGAAAGCCCTTGTGTGACAATATGCTTAGTGTGGCATAAATTTGCCCAACCAGCAGCTGAATGGAGCCTAGGAGACTTACCCCAGAGCACACTGTGTAAACTAAGGAAGAAGGATGTGTTGACTTTCACACTAAGCCCAGGGCCCAACTGTGAACAGCTGGGAAGCAATTGTGGCCCATGGTGTGGCCTGTTGTGCCAGCTATCCTTCTTGTCAGTGTCACCATCATTGCCATTAAGCCTTTATTAAGTGCTGGTGTGTGGTGCTCCCTTAGGTGTCATTGCCTGCTGACAGGCAGCTTTGTATTCTTAAATAAAAGCCTTGGGCAGGACTTTGAGGTGAAAAGATCCAGCTGCGACCCATGGCAGGCCCACTGTGTGGCTGTAAGGGTTCCCGAGAGGACATCAGCTGGCTGTAGTAGGTTTTTATGTTTGAGATATCAACTCAGTCCATAAATACTTTCTCTAGGAACTGCCACTTGTTTTCATCCTCAAGGGACACCCTGGTGATTACATTTTCTACTTGTTTTCTATTGATAGAGATGAGTAGATATGTGTGGAATAGGGCATAGAGGGGGCACAGCTGATTTGATTGGGCTACATACTGGTTGGATGAGTGCACTAGTGAGCCAAGGGCAGCCATGCGTACCATTCCTTTAGTCATTACCAGAACAGCCTTGTAAACTAGGCTCTCATCTTATTCCCGTTTTGCATACTGACTCAGAGAGGTTACGTGATATACTTGAAGTCTTAGAGTAGGAACACAACAAAGCCAGGCGGTTTGAGTTTATATGGGGGCAGAGAAGAGGGAAGAGAGGAAGAATAGATTGAACAGAGATGTGTGGTGAAAGGCTGTACGAGAAGTAGGAGGGGGAGAGACAGTAATTAGGTTTTATTGAGGAACATCTTGATTGTTGAGGCTTCCCAGCTCACTGGCCACACATACTCTTGGGCTCTGGGAAGTATCTCTGCATCCTTATAAATATTTCTCCTTCTTTGCTCAATATGGTCATGACAAGTACCCAACTCCATTGCAGTTTGGTATAAAAAGCATAATGGGTTGTTCCAGGACTTTGTAGCCTTAGTTGGGTATGATAGTCGAGGAGAGGAGCTAGTGCAGTTGTTGGAACATAGAGTAGTAAGGGCTTTTAAAGTGGTAAGCATTAGTTGCCATAGAAACTCAGGGGTGCAACCCATGTGCCCCAGTAAAAGCAAAAGCTAACAAACAAGCAAAGGCAAGTGACCAAGGGTGTGGGGATGGGGCAACAATGGGGAATATTTGTTCAGTCTTGAAAGATACTGGCTTTGTCTGTAAGAAGGGTAGGTCCAGGCCATGAGAAGACTATGAGAAAAGGTGAGAACTATAGTTTAGAAAAGATGGGCAATTCAATGAGCTATGGGAAGGAAAAGGTGGTGGGAGAGAGTGCACGTGCACCACTGAGGCTCTTAGCTGAACCCTTATGAAAAAGGATCTCCAGTGCAATGGAGGCAAAAGAAGCCTTCTATAAGCTAGCAGCGTATTCACTGCCCTGTCTGTGCCCTCCAGTAGGAAAGAACTTATAGATTTGAAACTGCAAAGATGACATTCTAACTACATTAATGGCAGTTTTAGAACAAACCCAAACAAACACATACAGTGTCCCAACATCTAGGACCACTGTTTTCCTTTTTGCACATTATTTTCTGTTGGCCTCAAACATGCCTGTGTTTGTCTGTGCTCACAGCCCATCTACATATCATTTTCACTTTCAAATGGACCCGCAAGGCTTTCTGTGTTTCTATGATGTCCTCTTATTATGGTAGCAGCAGGATAGTCTTACATTTCACAGAACCTTTTCTGAGACCCCACACAGCTCCCTCAATGCATTTGGCTCTGATGAAGCAAAAATATGCATCTGGAAAGTCTTGCCTTTGAGCAGCTTGGTTGAGGTATTTAGTAACACACATTTTAAAGTATGTCAGTTAAAAAAATATACTCAGGATTTTTGCTCTGTTTGGACAGGGTATCCTGCAGCCTATGCTAACTTGGCACTCACAATACAGCCATGAAAGACCTTTTACTCCAGCTCATTCTCTCTCTACCATGCAAGTGTGTACTTAGGTTTTTGAAGCTCCATCTTTGAATCTTTCCCCTCTGTATTCCTTGTCCTCTTTCCTGCAGCCCTCAGAAATGTTACTTGGCTAGTATCCCTATCTCTTCACATACTGCTCAGGTGCATGCCTGATAGCTTGTCATATCATATGCTCTGTAAACAGAAACAGTGTTATGGATGTCCACAGGCTCCAAACCAAGCCCTTGAGCTGACTTAATTTGGTTAGGAAACATCCTGATTGTGTCCAGTAGTCATTATTTTAATAGTACAGGCTTCTTCCACCTAAACTAATAATGAATCAGCGCCATTTTGAGGTGTTGTCATGGTACCACCAGGCTGACCTGTGTGTCCATGGGTTTAGGGGTATGATCATGTCTCTGGTTTTTCTTCCTCTGCTTCTCAGTGGATACTGTCTGCATCATTCTCTGTCCTCCCTGCTTCTGCGTTAAAGAAAATAGGATGATTGGCCAAAATTGCTGCCTAAATTAAATTTCGCCTCCTATCTCTAGCATGATAATGAGTCTCAAAATTAAAGATGCAGATAATTTTGCAATTGGATTTACATTTTGGTTTGTAATGAATTTAAGGTCTTTAAATTCTTTAGTTTTTCCCTTTATGATACTTTTTGTCAACTTAATTTAATCCTGGGATATTGACATTTTTTTTTTGTTTTTATTTTAGCCTCTGTTTATAAGATTTTATTCTTTCTATTTCTCATTGTTGCATGTTTTTCTGAAAAGAAATTAATTGATATAAATAAATTAAAGAATTTGAGCCATTAAAAATGAAATATATATAAGTATTTCACATTATTCATGGAATTAGTACATAGATGGAAACTAAATTCAGCAATAGTCTTTGGAAATCATCATATTGGCTTCACTCTGTGTGCGTGTATGTTCAGGGGCAAAGGTGTAAGTATGAGTTATTGACACACTTCAAACAGGTTTTAGCATCTCTTGAGTTG
Source organism: Cricetiscus sungorus (assembly GCA_030556225.1). Classification (NCBI taxonomy): domain Eukaryota; kingdom Metazoa; phylum Chordata; class Mammalia; order Rodentia; family Cricetidae; genus Cricetiscus; species Cricetiscus sungorus. The sequence continues at coordinate 3,762,234 of JANBXA010000606.1, read as the reverse complement.
TCAGTGTCTTTCTTTATGGGACAAGAACACTAATACTTCTGAAAAAGGTGCTTGCAGGGATATTGCATGTGGTGGCATCTGTTAAATGCCTAGTGTGCAGAACTCTTCAAGAAAAGTGTATTAAAGATGGAGCCATAGAGAAAGCCCCTTCTTGAGGATATGCAAATGACTAACTGTTGCTGGGGGATGCAGACTTTTCTTGGAAGTGGTGGGGTGGCTGCTTGTAAGTCTATGCTCCAGTAGGTAACTAACCCCTCACTCCATGCACCTACAGATATCTACAATTAATCTGATTAGTGCACCCAGCTAGATGAGTAGAATTCTTTGGTCTGCCATTGGGATGTTATTGGGGGTGAGTAAACATTTATTTTCCTACAGAAGCATTATGGCCATCACACCTGTGCTGGCTTTCATCCCTTCCTTTTCACACAGTTTCTTTCCTCATTTCTGTATCCAAGGCTTTGTCATAGCTAGGAATCCAAACCATAGCACCTCTTTTGTCTTTGTGATATGTGTAGGAAATGTTCTGGATCATTTCCCCTGTGGCTGAGGGAAGAGGCCAGGCTCTTTTTTGATCTTGACCCTATCCCCTCTCCTGCCCTTTGAGCCCAGACCATCATATCCTGTCTCTAGTTACACTATGCCTCTAGTGTGGACTGCTTGGCTTGTAGTATAAGCTGAACAAACACTTAACAAGTGAGCAAAAGAGTGAGTTATTAGTCTTCTTTGTGTTGTTTGCTTTCTTCCTGTGTACAGTGGCTGTCTGATACTTTGGCTTCTCTCTGAAAGTCCTGAATCCTTCACTTTCACTTTGGAAATAGATATCATTTCCTTAGTCTTCTGTCCCAGCCCTTGCTCTTTTGAACTCTCCATGCTTGATCTCTTAAAAGCCACCTACCCTTCTTATTGATCTTTCCTTGACTCTGAGACTTCCTTTGCTAGTGTTCTTGTGGCTTCTCCAGCTGGGTTGGATTCTACATTTGGCCTTCTCTATGGCTCCATCTTTGATCCACTTCTCTTACAGAGCTATATACTAATCCTGTGTAAAACAGTGGCTCTCATCTCTTTAGTTTCATGGATGCCTCCCAAATTTGTAATTCCCTGTTTGGCTGTCTTGAGTTCCAAGCTCTTGGAAATCCCTGTCTGGAAAGTTTACAGATATTTCTAATTCACTGTGTTCAAGCTGAGCTCAATCTCCATCTCCTGTTTGAACCCCTTACTACTTTTCCACAGCCTGTGTTACGCAATGACATTTCTATCTACCCACTATTCAAGTACATGAGTTTTTGTCTTTCACTGCTTTCAAGAAGTAATTGTTGAGTTCCTATTATGAAGCACACACATATTAGATGGAAAGAAAACACAGACAATAAAGCAGGCATCATTGTACCTTCAAAGTGACTCATAAGCTGTAGCAGATGTTGATACTAATTTGATTTATCACAAAAACCTTGGAAGCAGCATTGACAAATGCCATCAAGAAAAGTTCAGGATGCTCTATGAGTGATCACTGGTCTGTTCTGAGGATTTAAGCAGCTTCCATCATGAAGTGGCATTTGATATGAGATGGAAAGGATGAGCACAGGGGAGTAAGAGAGGGACTACGTTCTCATCACTGTGCACTCTACTCACCAATTCCCACCGAAACCATCTATTCTTCTGTTGTCTGTTCTCACTGAGGACAATTGAAATTTCCACTTCCATCCTAAAATCCCATCCTCATCTGCTGGATTTCAGTCAACAGAACAAAGACACATAACATACTTTCTCCTAGCAATAACTCAAACCTCTCAGCAGCTCCCCAATGTTTCCAGAGTCCAATCCTAGCCCTTTGTCATGGTGCCAAAGACTTTGAAATTCTGGCTTTCATCTCCTGTCACTCTACATCATGCTGCTTGTTCTCTGGCCACTGTGGCCTCTTCATACTTGGCTGAAGACACATGCCCTTAAAAGCTTTTATGCTTTGTCTTCATTCATTTATCGGCTTTGAATTCCTCTATCCTCCTTTTGTATATGTCTAGTTCCCATTGATCCTATTAGACCCTGTATGATTGGCATATCCTACACATGACTTTCAGTGGCCCATTATCTGTTTCCCCATATAAAGTATCATTATCTAAATGGCACCTTCATCAATCTCTCATCTGTTTGCCTTATATTAACTAAGTTGTTTGTCTAGGAAATGTGGGGCCAAGATTGCCTTGATATCACCTCTCTCTTCCTAGGGCTTAAAATATGGCAGTATTACATGTATATAAATTGTCATGTGCAAATAGGATAAGAGAGGTAAGTCATGAATGCAGAGGGACTGAAAGGAAAAATGTCCAGGCCTTTTCCAATGGTGAGAATTGCTGAACCCAAACAGAGTTTGATCAGGTACAGTGGCGACACAGGCAAACTAGCCATTTGGTGTCTCTTCAGTTATCAAGTGAAACAACGTATTGGAGGTTGCTGCCTGTGGAGAAGTGGGGTGAAAGGAGGTACTCTTCTGGCCTCCATGCCAAACCCATACAAGGGAGGCCTTCTGGTTGTTAGCACCGTCCTACATGAAAGCATTTGATGGACTCCATTTTGTTTCCAAGCAAGTGTCACCACTGCCTCATCCAAGCACGTCTTCACAGTCAGACATAATACCTTTCTTGAAGACAGTCTGACAAATGCTGACAATTGTCCAGGTGTATATTGGTGCCTCTCCTAGATAGAGCAGCTTCTGGGCAGTCCTCTTGTTAATTCTGATCTGATACTCTGGAAGGGAGACTGGCATATGTAAAACTCTTAAGCACTATTGCACTATGTATCTATAAATCATTTCCCTCTGTGCCTGACTAGTACACATTTAACAAAGAAAGCCCTTTTCTGTTTCAAAATTTTCAGAACATGTCTGAGAACTGTATGTCAGGTGAGGATGTGCATAGATGTCTGAGCTCTTACATATGACAGGTAAGTAAGTAGGAGTGGTAAAGACTGCGTGGTGCCTGGGCTGCTTCATGGGTTCAGTACTGATTGGTACCATTCTCTTCTGAATGATGCTATAAGGGGTAGTTAGGGCTGTGAGTGTATATGTGTGGGATGGATGGGTGGATAGATAGGGTAAGGGTTTTATTTTTTTCCCTTCTTATTTTACATATCAATCCTCCCAGTTCCCTCTCCCTCCCATCCTCTCATACCCCTCTCCTATACCCCCACCAATCCCCCATTTACTCCCCAGAGAGAGTAAGGTATTCCAGGAGGGATCATCAAATTCTGTCAAGTCATTTGGTATAGGGCCTAGGCCCTCCCTCGTGTCTCTAGGCTAAGGGAGTATCCCTCCATGGGGAATGTGTTCCCAAAGTCCTTTCATGCACTGGGCATACATCTTGGTTCTATTGACAGAAATCCTATAGACCCCCCAGGCCTTCTAATTGAGACCCATGTTCAGGGGTTCTGGGTCAGTCCTATGCTGGTTTCCCAGATATCAGTCTGGGGGTCCATGAGCTCCCCCTTGTTCAGGTCTCTGTGGGTTTCTCCAGCCTGGTCTTGACCCCTTTGCTCATCACTCTTTCCTCTCTGAAACTGGATTCCAGGAGTAAAGCTCAGTGTTTAGTTGTGGGTGTTTGCTTCTGCTTCAATCAGCTACTGGATGAAGACTCTAGGATGGCATATAAGGTAGTCATCAATCTCATTATCAGAGAAGGGCATGTGAGGTAGTCTCTCCACTATTGCTTAGATTGTTAGTTGGGGTCATCCTTGTAGATCTCTGGACATTTCCCTAGTGACAGATTTCTCTTTAAACCTATAATGGCTCCCTCTATTATGCTATCTTTTTTCTTACTCTCCTCTATTCTTCCTCCGATTCAATCTTCCTGCTCCCTCATGTTCTCCTCTCCTCTTCTCCCCTTCTTTCTCCTAACTCCCTTTCTCCTCATATTCCCTCCCACAAGCTCCCATTTTGCTCAGGAGATCTTGTCCCTTTCCCCTTCTGTGGGGGACCATGTATGTCTCCCTTAGGATTCTCTTTGTTTCCTAGCTTCTCTGGTGGTGTGAATTGTAGGCTGGTGATCCTTTGCTCTATGTCTAAAATTCATATGTGAGTGAGTACATATCACGTTTGTTGACTTCAAGTGCTACTATTGACCTATAGTCCTGAAAACAGCTTGGTATTGGCACAAAAATAGACAGGTAGACCAATGGACCCAAATTGAAAACCCTGATATTAACCCACACATCTATAAACACCTGATTTTTGAAAAAGCAGGTAAAATTATACAATGGGAAAAAACAAGCATCTTCAACAAATGGTGCTGGCACAACTGGATGATTGTGTGTAGAAGACTTCAGATAAACCCATGTCTATTGCCAAGCACAAAACTTAAGTCCAAATGGATCAAAGACATCAACATAAATCCAGCCATACAGAACCTCTTAGAAGGGAAAAATGGGAGGTACCATTGAACAAATTGGTACAGAAGACTGCTTCCTGAACATAACACCAGTAGCACAGACACTGAGATTGACAATTAATAAATGGAACCTCCTCAAACTGAGAAGCTTCTGTAAGGCAAAGGACACAGTTGACAAGACCAAATGGCAGCCCACAGACTGGGAAAATATCTTCACCAATCCAACATCTGACAGAGGGATGATCTCCAAAATATATAATGAACTCAAGAAGCTAGTCACCAAAACACCAAATAATCCAATTAAAAAGTGGGGTACGGAACCAAATAGAGAATTCGGAATAGAGGAATCCAAAATGGCTGTAAGACACTTAAGAAAGTGCTCAACATCCTTAGCCTTCAGGGATATATATGCAAATCAAAACAACTCTGAGATGCCATCTTACTCCTGTCAGAATGGCTAAAATCAAAAACACCAATGCTGGTGTTTATGATGGAGAGGATGTGGAGATTAGGAAACACTACTCCATTGCTGGTGGGAGTGCAAACTTGAACAGCCATTTTGGAAATCAGTTCCTTAGGAGAATGGGTATCAGTCTACCACAAGATCCAACAATTCCACTCTTAGGCATATCCCAAAAGATGCACATTCATACAAGGACATCTGTTCAACTATGTTCATAGCAGCATTATTTGTAATAGTTAGGACTTGGAAACAACCTAGATGCCCCTCAACTGAAGGATGGATAAAGAAAATGTGGTACATTTACTCATGGAGTACTACTCAGTGAAAAAAAAAAACAATGGAATTTTGAAATTCACAGGCAAATGGATGGAACTAGAAGAAATCATCCTGAGTGAGGTAACCCAGTCACAAGAAGGGTAAGGATTTTCAGCAGAGAGAAATTACTTAAACTGTTCCTTAGTGTTCCTCAGGAGGAAAGTATGTAAATAACAATGGCACAAAGATGGATGCCCATTTGACCCTGTCACTGGCGTTAGCAGATTACAGATGATATGTGTTAAAATGTAGTAGTTGGCAAATTAGTAGTTGGCAAAGGACAAGAATATGAATTACGTGATCAGCTGAACTTCCCAGAGCTTTCCAAGAGTGGTGTGGGTTCTGGAAGATCAAGGTAGAAAGGTTATGATCCATGTTCTGAGGAAGTGTTACTTTTATCAATGAACCTTTAGACCATTGCCAGCCCCAAGGGTCAGTCAGGTGGTGGGTTGGGATTGGTCATTTGAAAAATTCTGACTTAATGTCTTAAATCTACACATGTGCTATGAAATCTTGGCCTGACTCTCAATGCTCTGTTCTGTAAAATATTTTCAAAGGTGTTTCCATAAGTGTTGTCTGAGTCTCATACAGGACCAAGACTGTTATTCTGTATTTTAGTGAAGTGAAAAGAAACACAATGCTCAGAGGCCTGTTAATCCCCCAGCTTTCTGTGGTCCTTGGCTCTGATTTTTTCCCTCTTCACACATCTATATCTTCCTGCCTAGAACATCTTTTATGACTTTCCCTCTGTACCTGCAGCTTCTATGCATTTCAAACCTACTCTTTCTTATGTCCCTTTTACCTGGCTCCCATGTATTAAATGTTAAATATATGGTGTGCTCCTCTGTCTCAGGCCCTCTCACCAGCTTAGACTTCTCTCTGTTTTGAGAGATTCAGGGAAACAACATCTGTGCTTTCCAGTCTCATCATTATTCTCCCCAGTTTCCACAAGTGGAGATAGTGGGAAGTATTGCATGAACTAAGAATACCTTTTGCTAAGGATGCCTTTTGCCAAGGATGCCTTTTGCAGAGATAGTGGGCAAGTATCACACGAGCTAAGCCCTTTGCTAAGGATGGCCTTTGTGTTTCTTTGTTTGGAGATGAGCTTCTAATTCAGAATGGTTGACTTCTTGGGAACTGTAAGAAAGTGAAATTGAGAATTTTTCAAAAAAGCACATGGAACTTAGTTGAGAACATTTATTTATTTAATTTTCTTTTTACCTTTCTGAGTAAAAATTATTTTATTTTGAAAAACGTAAGTCAAAAGATGACAACAAATTTAGCTTTAAGATCAGTTTTCATGGATACTTGTTTTTTCTTTCCAATAGGTCTTTTTAAACATTTATTTATTTTTAAATTTTATTTTACAATACAAGCACAGTTCTCCCTCACATCCCTTCTCAAGCCCTCCCCACCTACTACCTTCTTGCATAGTCTTCTCCCCCACAAAAGTTCAATAGTTCTTTTTTAGTAAAGAGGGAACTACCATCAACCTGTGGTAGGGAATGTTCTTTATTGGTTGATGAATAAAACACTGTCTGGCCAATGAGGCAGGAAGATAGGGAAGGTAGGCAGATTAATAGAAATGAGTTAGTAATTAAGACAGAGCTGGCCAATAAGAAGCCCTAGTCATCAGCCAACATATTTATAACTAATATAGCACCTGTGTGTTCATTTGGGGCTGAGAAGGGCTATAGGATGTGCTGGGACAAGAAATGCAGCAACAAACCTGGACAAGCAGAAGGGGACACACGTTGGAGGGTGATTTGTGTAAAATAAGATTTGTTCCAAGCCAAGCCAGGGGCCAATAAACTTTTGTTTTGTTTTGTTTTGTTTGTTGCGAGGGGCCAGTTAATACATGTTGGAGGCTTTACAGGTTGTATAGTCTTCAATTTTAAAGTAGTTGTGTCCCCGCTCCCTGCTCTATACTGAATGTGAATATATAACTATATTTAAAAAAAAACTTTAAAAAGGAGGGGATCTTATTAGGATTTTATTTGGAATTCCAGATGTGTGTAATACCTCATTTTAGAATTTTTAGAATGAGCATTTGGATAAGTCAAACAGGAAAGTTGGCTTCATAGAGACAATATTGAAAGAAGTCATGGGCCACCAAGAAAAAAACACAGAGGTTATTTCATTGTCTTCCATGTGTTAAGAATGATAGAGCTTGTGCTTTGCAAGGTCTGTCCACAGGGCCCTCATGCAGAGGGATAGCCTCTCATCTGCCTTACCACTCAGCTAGAGGCATCGTCCTTCTCTGAGTTTCTGTAGCATTTCTTTGCATCATTTTTCATGCTTGAATCGCTCTTATACTGTACTTTAGTTTTTATTGTTGGCTTCTCTCTTGCTAGAATGGGAACTTTGAGAATGAGTTGACTCTGTGGCACCTATAGCACACAGCTTGTGATGAATGATTAACTCATTCACATTCTCTGGGATTTGCAGGGACACGTATTTCCTCCTATATGCAACACTGCTTCATTTGTACATTTTACAGTATTACCATGCAATCAAGGAGAAAAGGTAAGATATAGTGTTTTTGAATGATTAAGTGGATAAGTGAATGATTAAGAATTCAGTGTTGCTAAGGAAATTCAGAAGCAAGGTGTCATTTACTGAACATCTAAAGCTCTGTTTTTCCAAGAAGTATAACATTTCTCATACTTATTACTCTAATTACATTCTTAGCGTCTTGATAGAATGGATAGGCAGAGACACAGAGTGGCCATGCTATCCATCATTTAGGACAGTCACCTTCTTGTTCTATGTACTAGCCCTGGGCTTTGGAGACCTTGCTTCTGCATTTGGTTCTTTTTCATTTATTCCCAAAGGATTTAAAGGCACAAAGAGGTTTTAATATGGCTGAGTTCAAATGCACTCTGAAGCTGCTGTGCAGTTATGGACCTTCATCCCTGTGCAATCTGCCTGCTAGTTGCAATAGTCTTGTTATCTCAGGCCACACAGAAGTAGAGCCAAACTACCCTAGAAAAGGATGTGTTTACTGCATTACTTTGCAGTTTTCTCACTGTTGATAACCACAAATGGTTTAATATTGGCTGCCTCTGATTCAGCAATGACAGTTTGAATATTTGCCTATATGCCTGTCCTAGATAGGTGCTGTCATGTCCCATGACACACCATGTCCCAAATGGACACACACAACATTTCTCTCCAAGATCAACATTTGCTTGTAGAATACCACAGTGTTCAAGGGCAATGTTTATTCCATTACTGGGAGATGCTTTTCTTTGAGGGAACTGTTGACCAGCTTATATTTATACAGTTATATGTACATGTATGTATATCTGATGTATGCAGTTTAACAGTGCCTCCCATGGCCTCTTATGCACACCTTATAGTTTATGTGGGATGTCACAATTGGAATATGTATCAGGTTCATAATTATCTATCACAGTAAATCCTTTCTGATGACTTTGAAGTAGAGCATTGAAGAGGAAGAAAATCAGGTAGATGATAACTTTGAAATTCCAGAATAAACATTGGCAATTGGGGAAAAAAGTGTTTTTCTTTTGCAGTATAAATGTTTCCCTTAGTGTGTATTATTCTTTTTAACTTCAAAACATTGGTTAAAATACTAGTAGAGCATGGTTTGAAATCAACAAGCCAAAGAGGATTCACATGGGAGCAGCCTTCATTGTTTGGATGTTCCTTCCTTGGCACACTAAACTAGAGTAGGCCTTCATAAAACCATGTGGGTTAGACACTGTTGTGAGTTATGTGTAGCTAGTGGAATAACTACAAATGTATTTTGGCTCTGAAGATACTGTTGCTTGTATGTAATTCCTTTTACTTGCCTTTCATTGTGTTAGACTGTGTAACTCAACCCTTTTTAACTGTTTGAAGACTTTTACTGTTATCTTTCACCATAATTGAACCTGTGACTAGCTGTGGTGGTGCACTACTTTAATCATAGCACCTGGAAAGCAAATGCCAGTGGATCTCTGAAAGTCTGAGGCCAGTCCAGTCTACTTGGCAAGTTTCAGGACAGCCAAGATTCCACAGTAAAATCCTGTGTCAAAAACAAAAGCAAAACCCCCAAACCTTGAAAAACTAAGTTTAATTTGTAAGTACATTCTCACAAAGACTTTGTTGTCTTTATACAAAGCTCCCTTACAATCATCAGACCATAGCCATTTAGGTCACCTTCTATGTGTATGGCAAAGCAGGAAACATAAAGAGGTAGTTTTTTCTTTTTAAATAATTATTTTTTTTTTAATTCATTTGTTTGTATGTGTATGTGTTTTTCTGCCTATATGTCTGTACATCATGTGCATGCAGTACCTGTAGAGGCCAGGAGAGGGTGTCAGATCCTCCTGGGATGAAGTTACAATTGTGAGCTGCTGCATCAGTGCTAGTAGTATTCAACCTCACAGCAAGTGCTCACAATTGCTGAGCTATTGCGCTAACCCCTAAAGAAGTATTCTCTAAAAAACTTACTAAGCACTCAGAGGTCTTCATTTTCTGTTTACTTTCAAGTTTATTTGGGATCATTGAAAAAATATTTTCATGTGATGTTAACTAATTATTTTGGTGTGTATATGTGTATTTGTATGTGCTTGTTTATGTCTGTAGATATGAATATATCACGCTTACACACATGAAGATCAGAGGACAAGTTTTTGGCATTGGCCTTTCCATCTTCTCTGAGTCAGGCTCCCTTAGCCATTGAGCTACTCAGGCTCTCTGTAGAGGTGGGCTTTGAGGTCTCCTATGCTCAAGCTATGCCCAGTATCATAACTCACTTTCTATTACCTATGGATCAAGATGTAGGACGCTCAGCTCCTTTTCCTGCACCATGTCTGCCTGCATGCCCCATGTCCCACCATGATGATAATGGAATGAACCTCTGAACTGTAATTCACCTCAAATTAAATGTTTTCCTTTAGAGGAGTTGTCAGTCATGGTTTCTCTTCACAGTAATGGAAACCCTAAGACACAGGGTCTTGTCTGACATCGACAAAGTAGTATGGTACACCACCTCCCATGCTTCTGCTGCAGGCCTTGTCACTAGCATCTTTCATTTGGATCCTTGTAGCAGGCTCTGTTTGGTCTTCCTGCATCTTCCTTGCTGGCCTCAGTTGGTTCTCTATTCACGAACCAAGGGCTTCTCATTTCCCTCTGAGAAGAAACCACAATAGAGACTTCTCCAGGGTCCCTTGTGTCACCCCTTCCATCCAGCCAGTGCTCCACCATCATCTACTTTTCCTTGGTTAGGCTGCTCAGCATATCCTCTGCTATTGTCTGTTCCTTCTTGAATGCTCTGCCCTGGATTCCCTCAGTTCAGAAACTTGTTTCCTGCTACTTGTAGGAGAGCCTTTTCCTTCAGCCTCCTCAGATCTTTTTCTAGAGAGCCCTCTGACATTCTGTGCAAGCTTGCTTGCTGCCTATCCCCTCATCTGTCCCCCCTTACCCATTTCCTGACTGTTCTTTCCCACAGTACCCATTATCATCTCACATGCTGAATATTTTACTAGTTAATTTGATTTTATTGTGTATCGCCCTCAACCACAGAGAAGTCACAGAAGATGTGAAGTTAAGCCCTCTGCTTTTATTTTCTGTTTTCATCACTTCTTGACCCCGCTGTTTACAATGGTAGTTGGTTGAAGTCAATGGCTGATAAATATTTGACCAAAGATAAGTGAAAATACAGCTGTGAGACCTGTGCATGCCATAAATGCCACATTCAACTCTTGGAACACTATGGACTTTAATGATTTACTCATTCAATAAATACTTCTTGATGTATTGCTGTATGGCAAATTATGAGCGGTACCCTGAAGTATAGTCACCCTCCCGGAGCTTACTATTTAGATGGAGAGACGACTGCCATGCAACATAAATAACAGTGTAATGATCCAGGGCTACCATCATGGCATGTGAGCTGAGACAACAGGCACCTTGCCTCAGAGGAATCCTTAGCAGTGGGAGCAGGAATTGGGTGGAGGAAGGTGCCACACTGCTGCTTCTATAGATCCAAGGGTGCTTGCTTCACATAGCTTTCTCAGGTACCTGTGGTTTACACTCTTATATAAGCATCGCTTTCTGATCCATAAAAGCAGATTCTTTGATCTCATCTATAGACTATATGGTGCAGTAGACCTGAGGAGACCCTGGAGTCTGTGTGTCTTGTCAGCTGCTCTGCTGGTGCTGATGTTGCTAATGCAGTGTTCAGTTTGCGAGTCAGTGAGATACAGTGTGAGAGTGGTATCATTTTTGCTGGCAGGGAAGGCTTGTTCTGAGGCATTGGCCCAGGAAGCTGGAGAACAGGCATAGGAGCTGGGCGTGGTGACTTTTTTCACCCAGGGACACATCCATAGAGTTGGAAGTTCAATCCAATTGTTGCCATTGTTTTTCTTGTGATAGAAAAAAATCTGTTTGGCCCACAGTGGTAAAGTTTTGCTTCTCTAGGGTCAGGTATGACTGGATTTAATTTCTCACTCTGATACTTCCTTTGGAGTCTGAGCAGATGAATAGCTGTGGTGAGCTGACAAGGAGGAGCATTTCTTTAGCATGGAGTCCTGTTCTACAAAAACAGTATCTCTTTCTGTACATGTTGGTGAGGGTGAGTGTATGTGTATATATGTGCATGGTAGTGTGAGTGCAGTTATGTTTGAATGTGTGCAAATTGGTGTAAATAAATGCAGGTGTGTATGTTGTAAGTGCTTGTGCATGTTGGTATGAGTATATGTCTGTACATGTGTGCTCATGTACCTCCATGTGGAGGCCAGAAGTTGGCCTCAGGTGTTATTCCTCAGGAGGCATCCATCATTTTATTGCAGTTGTTTGCTTTGAGATAGAGTGTGTTATAGGCATGAGCTTGCCAAGTAGGGGACCCCAAAGCCTTTGTCTTCCTTCATAACTCCAGGATTACAAACCCAAGCCACACACCATGACCAGCTTTCTACTTAGATTCTTGGAATCATGTTTGCTCAGCAAGCTCTTTAGTAACAGCATCCCCTCTCTTCCAGAGAGGGCCACAGTCTAAATGGGAGATATAACCTGTGATCAGTCTAAACCAGCGACTTCATTGTTCACATCTTGATTAGAAAAGGGGTGTTGTTTGCTACTACTTTTTTTAAAAAATAAACTTTGAAAACAATGAAGTCACCTATTGGAGTTAAATGATTTGATTTTCAGTAGCTCGGGGGGTTTGCATCTGGGTTCCTCCTGATTGCTTAGAGATGTGCAGACCTCCCATTAGATTACTGAGGACTCTTTATGCTGAATAACCGTGTGTTTGTGAGAATAACTGAATTAAAAACAAAAGTTTTCCCTTGATCTTTCTTTTTACTTTGCATTTGACTAAAATGATTTGCATGCCCATTGGATCTTACATTTTCAAGTGCTCCTGTGCTGAAAGTGAGGCGGTTTTAGTCTCCTTGTAGTAAAAATATTTTGATTGAATGGGCTAAAATACAAATGTGTTCATGTACTCAAACATATTACCTTTTTTTTTCTCTTTGTTCAGTAAAGAATAATACTTCTTAAATAGAAGTGATTTCTTATTCTTGTGTCTAAAGCATTTTTTCTTGAAAGATTTTTTTTTAACAGTTTTTTGATTACTCTGAGGGGGAAAATCCCTCTCTTTTGTATCACATTAACCTCATACTGTATTTATATTAAACAATATTCTTTGGAGAAAGAAAGGTTTAGTATACTTAGTGAATTCTGCCCTTCCCCCCTTTCAGGCACTGCTGGCTGTTAATGCTCAGTGGAACCCAGCAGTCATAACTGATGAAACATCAGTGTGGAGGCTATAAAATAAAAAAGAAGTAATTGGGGACATGTTGAGAGCTGGCAAATGGAAAACACTAGCAGATGTGCCACTGAAAAGAGAAAAGAAAGCTTCAAAATTCACATTTCCCACAAGAGGAACTGGTCCAGATGGATGATGGAAGTGCCACCTCATCCACAGAGAATGTTGACAGGAAGTGATGTCTGCCTCCTTTTTAAACTAATAAGCTAGGAAGAGATTTATGGATGAAGCAGGCACTTTACAATGACCCGAAGAGAGCCTACCTTCTCGGGAAGACAAGGTACCACTTCAGAACCCACGCTCTCCTTTTCACTGCAGCCCTTGGATCTGCACCTGCCCACATAGTCTCTCTCCATTTCAGACAGGTAGGGCACACAGGTGCACCTGGTACGATCTGACCAGACAGTCTGATAGGCAAGAGTCAGGTCTATGTTATTTTGTAGACAAAGACAGAGACACTCAGATTCTGCAAAGAATTTAGGATACAAAAGACAATTTCTGCCTTGCCCTCAAAAATAAAGTACATTTCAGTAGATGTGTCCTGAAATATTTAGTTGGGAGTTCTAGGAATATGGTCCATTGTCAGTTTCTTCTTCACGAGTCAGGCATCCAAAATTCTTCTCAAGGTGACATGACTCATTTCCCCCCTGACCTTTGATTTTAGCTGTCTTTCCCCATATTCCTTCCCTTGTCTCCCTCTCTATTCCCATTTCCCCATTCAATCATCTCCATCCATACATAACTGTTATTCTATTTCCCTTTCCTAACATGATCTATCACTCTGCCCCTAGTCCCTTACTCTATACCTAATGGGAGATGTCATTCTGTATATATGTTTCTCTTATTGGTTAATGAATAAAGCCCTGTTGGCCGATAGGAAAGCAAGATGGGCAGGATTAGGAGGCAAGGAGGACTCTGGGAGAGGTAGTAGAGAGGAGTCGAAATGTGGGACTAAGAGGAGTAAGAGGTCCAAACCCTCTCCCTGGTAAGATAAAACCACATGGAAACACTTAGATTGATAGAAATGGGTTAATATTTAAGACAGAGCTAGCCAACAGGCCAACAGTTCACAATTAATACAGTGTCTCTCTGTGTTATTTTGAGACTGACGCCACAGTGGGACCAGGCTGGCAGGGAACTGCTTGTAACACTATCCTCACTACTATGCACTGTAGCTTGGTTATCATTGACTTAATATATCCTCATGTAAGTGAATACATGCTGTATTTGTCTTTCTGGATCTAGGATACTTCACTGAGGATGATTTTTTTCTAGTTCCATCCATTTATCTGCAAATGTCATGATTTCATTCCTTTTAATGGCACAGTAATACTCTATTGTATAACTGCTACATTTTATTTATTAATTCTTCTGTTGAGTAGGTTATTTCCAATTCCTGGTTATCATGAGTAGAGCAGCAATGAACATGATTGAGCAAGTGTCTCTGTGAAAGTTGAAGCATCTTTGGGTCTATGCCAAGAGTGGTATAGCTGGACCTTGAGGTAGATTATTGTTCATTCTGCTGAGGAACCACCACACTGATTTCCATACTGACTGTACAAATTGTCACTCCCATCAGCAACAGAGGAGTGTTCTTGCTACACATCCTCACCAGCATGAGCTGTTACTTGTTTATTGATCTCAGACATTCTGACAGGTGTAAGATGAAATCTCAAAGTAGTTTTGATTTTTTATTTGCATTTCCCTGATGGCTAAGGATGTTGAACATTTACTTGTTTCTTAGTCATATGAGTTGTTTCTTCTTTTGAGAATTCTGTTTAGATCTGTACTTCCATTTTTTATTTGGACCATTCTTTTATACTTAGTTTTTTGAGTTGTTTATATATTTTAGATATTAACCATCTATTAGATGTGGAGTTAGTAAAAAAAAAAAGTATTTCCCATTCTATAGGATGTTGCTTTGTTGAAATGATGGGCAATTTCTTTCCAATTTGTATCCTTTTCAATTTGATCTTCTTTAGTTGCCTTATTGCTCAGTTAAGACTTCAAGTACTATATTGAATAGGTGTGGGCAGAGTGGACATCTTTGTCTTCCTTATTAAAGTGCAGTTGTTTTGAATTCCTTCAGTTTAAGTTGAAGTTGGTGATAGGCTTTCTCTAAACTGCCTTATTATGTTGAGGCATGTTATTTGTATCTTAATCTGTCCAGGACTTTTGTCATGAAGGGGTGTTGGATTTTATCAAAGACATTTTTATCATTTAATGAGATGATCATGTGGTTTTTGTCTTTCAATTTGTTTATATTGTCAATTACATTTATCAATTTATGTATATTGAACAACCCCAGCATCTCTGGGATAAAAGACTACTTGATTATAGTAGACAATATTTTTGATATATTCTTGGATTTTGTTTCCAAGTATTTTATTTAGTATCTTTACATCTATGTTTATCAGGGAAATTGGTCATTAATTCTCTTTGTTGGGTATTTTTGTGGTTTGGGTATCAAGGTAACTGTGGCCATATAATATAAATTAAGCAATGTTCATTTTGTGGACTAATTTGTGAAGTATTGGCATTAATTTTCTTTGGAAGGTTATAAAATTCTGTGCTAATACCATTTGGCTCTGGGATTTTTGGGCGTTGGTTAAGAGAGATATAATGACTGCTTCTATTTTACCAGGGGCTAAAGGTCTTTTTAATTCCTTACCAGATCTCTCTTTAATTTTGGTTAGTGGTATGTATCAAGAAATGTATCTATTTCTTTTAGTTTTCCCAGTTTGGTTGAGTATAGGTTTTTAAAGTGTCCTTATGATTCTCTGGATTTCATCAGTATCTTTTGTTATATCCCCCTGTATTTCTTATTTTGTTAATTTGGATATTCACTATTTTCCTTTTAGTCAATTTGGATTAGAGTTTGTCAATCTTGTTGATTTTTGCAAAGAACCAACTCTTTGTTTCATTGATCCTTTGTGTTGCTTTGTGTCTATTTTGTTGATTTAAACACTGGTTTGTTTCTTAGTGTCTACTTCAGTTGGATGTGATTTCTGTCTGTTTTGTTTTGTTTTGTTCTGGAGCTTTCAGGTATGCTCTTAAGTTACTAGCATGAGATCTCTCCAATTGATTTATGCAGCACTTAGTGCTATGAACTTGCCTCTTAGAACTGCCTTTGTTGTGCCCCATATGTTTGGATGTGTTGTATATACATTTTCATTCAATTATAGAAAGTATTTAATTTCTGTCTTGACCCATTCTTTTCATCCATAATGAGTTGTTAATTTTCCATGAGTTTATAAGACTCTTTTGTTTGTGTTGATGGTACACAGCTTTAATCTGTGATGGTCAGTTAGGATGCAGGTTCTATTTTAATTTTCTTGTGTCTGTTGAGACTTTATTTTGTTTCTAAATATGTGTTCAATTTTGGAGAAAGTTTCATGAGGTTCTAAAAAGATGGTATATTCTTTTATGTTTGAGTGAAATGTTCTGTAAATACCTCTTAGGTCCAATTGCTATATAATGCCTGTTAGTGTCAGCATTTCTCTGATTAGTTTTTGTCTGGATGCCTATTGTTTCCCTGCCTATTGGAGAAAGGGGTATTGAAGTCTCCTATTTTCAGTGTGTGAGGGACAATGTGTAATTAAGCCATAAGAGTCTTTCTTTTATGAACTTGGGTGCCCTTGTGTTTGGGGCATAGATGTTAAGAATTGTAATGTCCTCTTGGTAGATTTTTCTTTCTTTGATGAGTATGTAGTGTTTTTCTTGATCTCTTTAGAATTAGTTTTGGTTTGAAGTCTATTTTGTCAGATATTAAAGTGGCTACAACAGCTTGATTCTTAGGTTCTTTTGCTTGGAGTATATTTTTTCCACCTTTTTACCCTAAGATGATGTCTATTCTTGATTCAAGTTATGTTTCTTGGATGCACCAGAAGGCTGCATCCTGTTTCGGCATCCATTCTGTTAGTCTGTGCCCTTTTTTGATGGGTGGGTTAGATTTTTTAGATTATTGATGTTGAGAAAAATCAATGAGCAATTTTTATTGATTTTGTTCTTTCTGTGTGTATTGTGTGTGTGTGTGTGTGTTCACATATGTGTTGTATTACCATGTGCACATGCATGTATGTGTTTGTGTTTCTTCACTTTTGATTAGTTGGTCTGAGATTATTTATTCCCTTTATTTTCTTGAGTGTGGTTAACCTCTTTAGGTTAGAATTTTCCTTCTTGCACCTCCTGTAGGGCTGGATTTGTTGCTTAGATTTGGCTTTATCATGAGATAGCTTGTTTTTTCCATCTATCTTCTTGAAAGTTTTGCTGGATATAGTAGTAGTCTGGGATGGCGTCTGTGGTCTCTCAGAGTCGATGGTGCATCTGTCCACGCCCTTCTGGCTGTTAGAGCCTCCATTGAGATATTGAATATTATTCTCATAGGTCTACATTCATATGCTACTTGGTAGCTTTTAATATTTTTTATTTTATACACTTAGTGTTTTGATTAGTATGTGCTGAGGGGGTCTTTCTTTTCTGGTCCCCTCTATTTGGTGTTCTGTATGATTGTTGTACCTTGATAGGCATCTTGTCCTTTAGGTTAGGGAATTTTCTGCTGTGATTTTGTTGAAAATATTTTCTGTGTCTTTAATCAATATTTATTTTCCTTCCTCCATTCCTATTATTCTCAGATTTGTCCTTTTCATAGTGTTCAAGGTTTCCTGGATACTTTATGTCAGAAATGTTTTTAGATTTAACATTTTTTTTTGTAACCAAGGTATCCATTGTGTCTTCAATGCCTGAATTGCTCTTTTCTATCTCTTGTGTTCTATTGATGAGGCTAGCCTCTGAGGTTCCTGTTTGACTTCCTAAAGTTTTTATTTCATTCCCTCAGTTTGTGTTTTCTTTATTGATTCTATTTCTGCTTTCTGGTCTTAAACAATTAATTTCCTTCCACTCTTGGTTTGTGTTTTATAGGTTTCTTTAAAGGTTTGTTTATTTCATCTTTAAGGAGCTCTATTATATTCATAAAGGTGATTTTGAGGTCTTCTCCTTGTGTTTCTGCTTTATTGTGCTTTCTACTCAGGGCCTGCTGTGTTAGGCTTTCTGGGCTCTAAGGAGACATATTGTCCCGGCTGCTATTGATTGTGTATTTATGCTGGAATCTGGGCATCTGTGTTAGTGAAGATTTAAATTCTAGATGTTGGTATCTAGTCTTTGTTGGGTAGAAGTTCTGTTCCTTTGTTTCTATTTCTTCTCTGGTTTTAGGACTGAGGTGGTTGTGTGTTACTTGGTAGGACATCTTACGTGAATCTGATAGGTTTGGCCACTGGGGGTTCTAGCTAATATGTGTTTTAGGATTTTGGACCTGCTGCTAGAGATGAAAATGGGCTGGAGATGTCAGAGGGTTCACCGGAGAGAGGAAAGCAAGGTCATAAGATTCTGCTTCTTTCCCTGAGAATAAGAGGCAGAGAGTGAGCAGAAGTCACATCAGGTGGTCAGTCTGCTATAGAGCTGGGAATGAGACCAGGGGATTGGACATGGAGTGGAGAGAGAGGTGAAGGTCTGCAGTTACTGTACCTGCTTAGCTGGCTGAAGTGGCCTGTGGGTTCCCAGGAAGAGCCTATTGGAGTTGGGGTGGGTTAAAGCAGTGAATGAGGGAAGGAAGCTTGGAGGGAAGGATCTATGTGATCTACTGGAGAAGGGAGCAGAGGACAAGTGGGCACCATAGCAAGTGGTCTGCTGCAGAGCTGGGGATGAACCTGGGGAATTAGATTTGGGAGAGAGGAGGAAGAGGTGAAGATGCAGTTAGCTTTCCTGTTTCCCCAGCCAGTAGTGGCCTATGGGTTCCCAGGGGGTGCCTTTGGTATTAGGGGGTGGGATAAAACAATGAAGTGTTGGGGGAAGGGATGGAGAAATTAGAAGGGGATGATCTGTAGATTTGTGTGATCCACTGAAGGTAGATCAGTGGGTAGGGTACAACAGGTGGGGCTAGGCTGGGGCTGGGAAATTGGTATGACTACAGAGAGGTTATGTTATCTCTGAACTCTCACAATTAATCATATAAAAACTAAAAAATCCATATAGATACCAAAGGGTATTTATCAGTTGTAAATATTGCTGGAGCCTGCAAGTCTGCATTCCCAAGGGCCCATTCCCTGTGTGGTGTTCCCATGTCTGCGAGTTGACCAGCAAGGTGGGAATATTTACACCGATGAGACAGGCAAACACTGCAGTTAGACACCCTATACTCTTGCTTCTAGCCAGTTGCTAAATCTTTACAACCATACCACTAGGCGTGTGCATTACCTACCCTCTGTAAAGTAGAGAATGATGGAGTTTGAACATTTAAAGAAAGGACCCTTGCTTCCTTAGTGATGAGCAACCCCAACAAACAGCATTGGTCTTTTCTTAATGCTGAGAGTGTTCTGATATGAATGTTTTGCCAATAGGATTTCATCTATTCATTGTAGAACCTAAAAAAAAAAAATTTTATTTCTTTAATGCCCCTTTCCAGCCTGTATCTAATACAGCTGTGTGCTTCTTGTCTGCTGTAGTGTATAAAATGCACCTTTTCTCTCTGCAGTGGCATGGTGCTATCTCTTTTACCCCCCCCCCTTGCTTCCCAGCTTCTACTTTCTGACCACATATTCGTCCATACCCCAGATTGTGACTATAACAAGAATGGGCAGTCAGGTAACACAAGAAGAGACTAGACCATATTAGCTACATACTTTTGCTTTTCCTGGCCTTAGTAGTGTCAGTGTTGCACTATTAAGTGGAGATGGAGTAGGCAGTAGGTTAAAAGGTCCTACTTCACACTGTCCTTTGCCTGCCCTCCCTCCCTATTCCCTCTTCCCTCCTTCCCTCCCTCCCTTCCTCTCTCCCTCTGTCCTTCCCTCCCTTCCTTGTTTCCTTTCTTTCTTTCTTTCTTTCTTTCTTTCTTTCTTTCTTTCTTTCTTCTTTCTTTCTTTTCTTCCCTCCTTCCTTCTTTCTTTTTCACAGGGAGTTGGGGAACAGTGTCTTGCTATGTACCCTAGGCTAGTTAGACACTCACTCTGTAGTCCTGGATAGCCTCAAACCTGCATCAGTCACCTTTGGAACCTCCCAAATGCTTGCAGTTATAGGACATACACTGCGATACCTAGCTTCCATGCCTACCTCCTGTTAATGATTCTTCTAAATTATGTTAGTAACCATCTTAATAGTTTTCATGTTAATATCTTATTATTTAATAAAATAGTTGGTTATTTCTAAAGGCATTGTTGTAAATACTATTTTTTTTCAACAGTTAAGGTAAGCTTAGGTTAATAAGAATGCAAGAGAGGATGTACTAGCCCATTTACACCATCTACAATTACTGACTTGTTGTTGAATGAGTATTTTTTTTGTAGCCTGTAGCTCAGATATATTTACTTTATTTGAGGACTTGACCTGTTAATTACTTTTTTTATAATGACCATCTAATATAAAAAGACTTCTAGAATTTATAGCTTTATTATTATATAGTATTGTATCCTTATTGACAATTTACTATGAAAGTTACACCATCCTGTGCATTTTATGAACAATCCTTGGTAATATGAATCTTTAAGACAATTTTTTTAGTGTGGTATTATTATTATTAGAGCATGATTGAGACTTTATGTGAAAAGTATTATGGGTATCTCATGACACAGCCCCAGATTTAATCTAGATGGTCTGAGTTCTTAGCCATCTCTTGTAAACCAACTATATTAATCAAGCTACTCCAGAGACCAGAAACTGTTCAAAGAGATTAATTATGAGAAGTTGATTCAAATGATTACAAATGCTGAGAATTCCTGGAGACTCAAGAAACTCAGGGATCTAATTTCAGCCTTGGAGAGAAGGCTTGAGAAAGAAATAACAGTGGTGAAATTTCTCATCCAAATATAAAACTTGAAAAGTGGTCTATGTTTTAGTCCCAAATCCATAGAAGACCAGTATTCTCCTACAGAAGAGAGAACATTCCTTTTCTCTGTCCCTGTGTTCCCTGGTAGCCTTTGCTGGGTTAAATGCTGTTCTCCCATGTGTTTTGGAGAGCACTGATCTACAAACAATTCTCTTCTATAAGCACCCTCCCAGACATACCTAAAAGTAATGTTTTCCCAGCTATCTACATATCTCTCAGTTCATACTAGTCAACACATACAATTAGTCAGCACAGTGCTTGTAAGAAGTTAAGCTGTCATGAGTGACCTAGCTGATCATCCATGACCCTGGTCAAATGAGAAGAGCCAATGTCAGGAAATTATGTTGGGGTGTCATTGCAGTGGGGACTAGTAAGTTGAAGCCATCCATTGATAAAATACAAAAACAGGTATAGATCTGGGAACGTTAACTTGTGTGGCCTCTGAAGGGCTCTACCATTCTTCCATGCAATGTTGAAATGAAGCTTCCCAATGGGAAGCCTTTCCTGATTACAGCTTATGCTTGATTGCCTGTTTCAAAACTGGTAAAATTTGATCATCTCTGTTCTATTAATGGATCTGGTGGAATTTTGAGCAAAATTACCATCAGTGATATGAGTAAAGTCTTCTTGTAAATGGGACATGAGAGATGGTGTAAATAACAGTAAGGAATAGTGACTAAACAGCAGTGGAGAACTAAGCTTGGGGAAGATAGTTCCCTGTACTTAGCATTTAGTCTTCATATGGCATTGCAGGACGTATAGTGAACACTATTTTACGAATGTCGTAATTGATACAGGGAATTAAAGCTGTTTGACCAAAGTTACAAGTAATAGAGTCAAGGACTATATAATCTGGACCCAGAACATTATCTGTAACCCTAATGGCATGGAATAGACTACAATGACAAATGATGTATATTCAGTGGAGATGGCAATCAGCATAGACCACAAACTCTTCCATCTTTCTCTTGACTCCAGAGATAGGGTGACCTGCCGATGGTCTGAGCTTAAATTCTAGATTCACCTCTCCTAGTTGCAGCTTCAAGGGAACAAGGGCCTTCTTGCTGTTCACATCTTAAACTGCGAATGCTGTCCAAGGCCAACTCTCCTGGGAATCTTCAGGAAGTAGAAATAAGCAGGGGGAAATGAACAGTAATTACCTAGCATTAAGCTGAGACCTTTTGTGTGAAAGGCATGCAAAGATAGGTCTTTCGGTGACTTAATGAGCCTTATCACAGGCCTTCAGCTTTGCTGAATAGATTTGGAGGTAATAAAATGTTGGACCTTGCTTTCAAACCAAATTATACTACAACATTATTTTGAAAGACCTTTGGAACAAGTGGCTGAAGGTTTCCCCCCTCCTTCTTGAAGAAAGAATCCATCTTTTCATATTAATAAAAACTCAGAGTAATTTCAGATATGACTAGTAAATAAAATTATTTAGTGAAATGAACTAGAACCTGATTTATAAAAATGAACTCAAAGGGACACTGCATCCTGTATGACAGTCATAGCTTGTGCCATCTTCCAGCAAATACTTTACAGCATATCTTTACTGGGGATAGGCACTGAGCTAGGCACCGTGACACCAAAAAGAAAAGACAGAGGGGAAGAGGACTTGTACAATGAGTAAGTGTACAGACTAAGGAAATATAACAAGAACTTTTGAAAGGCACTGTGAAGAAAGTAATAGAGAGCCATATTGAGGAGTAGCAACCTTCTCTAGCTATAGTGTGGAAAGGCTGAAAGGGGACAGCATGGGGCCACCTTAAGAACACTCGCATGATAAAAGGGACTATCAGCAATGCTCATGTCTATAGAGAAGCAGTGACACATTAAGTCTTTCATGTTGTTCTGTCTCATAGCATCACTGTGGTATGTAGGGTCAGCCAGGGACTTTTGTTATACAGAAGATGGAGCTGCTCTTTGTG
Organism: Cricetiscus sungorus; assembly: GCA_030556225.1. Lineage (NCBI taxonomy): Eukaryota > Metazoa > Chordata > Mammalia > Rodentia > Cricetidae > Cricetiscus > Cricetiscus sungorus. The sequence goes on along the minus strand of JANBXA010000606.1, from coordinate 3,739,490 downwards.
AACTGAACTCTTCCAAATCAATTTCTGGCTTTGTATCTCATGGCTCATTTGTAACAAAAGTAAGATGACTTAAGTTAATACAGGATGAATTCCAGGACAGGGATGTGTTCCATTTTCCTCTCCATGGCACATTTGATTGAACAAGCTGACTAAATAGGAGGGACCTGATACTTTAGCCAGGAGACCTCTCAGATGAATTAAATTATGCCTGGGGTTGCTTAAAATGGCATTTACTTTTCTGTTTTCTGTTTGTATTCATGTTTTAAAACAATCAAAGTAAGTCATATGCTGTTTAAGATAAGTTTAAGAACAAAAGTATTGCAAGGCTACTTTAAATCTGGGTTATTTTTAAAAAATTATCTGGTAAATGTAATTTAGGTGCAAGTTTTGTTTACTAATTAGTGCTGATACTCACTTAGTAACACTTGACATTCTGTTCCCAAAATGTACAATTTACTCATAGATATTATTTCAGTCAAGTAAAATTGTGTTTGGGCATAATCAACCTACTTCACCATTTTGTTTGAAACACATATTTTTGTTTTGATTCTTGATTGACACCAAGAATAACTCAAGCAAGCACAGTATGATGAGTATTTTGGTAATGATTATTGGGGAAGAAGGTAGCCGCCTCTATGCAACTTCCTGAACTCAAATCATGGCACCAGCTTCATGAACTGTTGGACTTTGGGAAGATACTTTAAGTCTTATTGTCTGTGTTCTCATCTTTAAAATACTACCTACCCTGTTCCACCTATGTCCCCATAGGAGCCATCAAAACCACTTTTCATGTGAGAGCATAAATTTCAAGCCTACTTTCTAATTTTAGTGTTAACATTATTATTAATATATGAAGAAATGAAGTGTGACTTCTAGTGGGCATGAGTGTAGCCCTCACTCTGATTATTGCATGGTTTCCAACCTAGCTAATGAGTTCAACACTTCATGTGGAGCTGTGTACAAGGGCATCTCTAAAGTAGCAGGCTAGCAGAAACACATCCACAGAACATTCTTTTTGCTTCAGTATTTGAGGAAAAGGAAAGTAGATGAAAATACTAAAAGCAACATAATTGTATTATACACTAGCTTACAAAATTTGCATGAATTTTTTAAAGCATTTGACTAGACTTCATAAACCTCTCATAGTTTGTAAAAGGAAAGTTAAGATTATTTCTTTCCTACTCCAGGGTCCCACGTTTATTCTCATTTGTCATTATTGGAACTTCACTGGATATGTTTGAGAATATTAGGAAAATTTATAGATCATTGACCTGTTTCCTTGTTCTTAAAAGGACATTGCAGCGTTTCTGTCGTTATACCTCAGATCTAGGAATTTCAAGTAGGAGGGGCACGAAGTTACTCATATTATCTGTCCAGCTTTGTGATTCCAGGTGGGTTGGCAGACAGGTTCACTGGCCTGTTTAGAACCTCATCATGGTCATTGTTCAGGTATTGCCATATTGTTGCATTCATCTTTAAAATGTATTGATACAGGGATGGAGTGATGGCTCAGAAGCTAAGAGCATTTGCTGTTTCTGCTGAGTACCAGGGTTCAATTCCCAGAAGCCACATGTGGCTGTAACTGCTCTTCCAGAGGATGCTATATCCTCTTCTGACTTGCAAGGTAGCAAGTATACACAGTGTGCAGACACACATATATTCATACATATAAATAAATCTTAAAATTTAAACCAAAAGGACAAGATGTATTGATACATTTCTCCCTTGGACTCTTGTTTGTACTGTCATGGAAACAAGATACACCTGTTTTTTTAAACTGTGTGGACTTACAGGAAGCTGTTTCCTAGCCATCACTTTTTGGATGTCTCAGGGCATTGTTAAGAACAAGATTAGTAAATGACTCCTATCTATTTGCATGGGGACTGGAGTCATGACTTCTAGAAGGCACACTTTATTTCTCCAAATATTAATAATGATTTTAATACTAAATTAAAAAGTGGGCTTGGAATTCATACATGAGAGGTGGTTGCTTGGCTCCTATGGGGGCATGGGTATAACAATGAAGGTATCAATTTATAGATGAGAACAGATAATGAGACTTAAATTATCTTCCCAAAGTCCAGTAGTTCATGAAGTGTAGGGAGCTGTGATACTGCAGTCGCCATTACAAGATGGCGCTGACATCCGGCCCCGCAATCAGTAAACAAGTTCTGGAGCACATGTGCTGATTGCGAGAACACACCAAGTCTCTGCCCAGCCCGGGGCGTCATATAGGGTGATGAGTGAGCAGCCAACCAGAGGGCGATACGCCACCTCGTACCATCCTGGTGAGGCTAGGGCTTATAAATCCAGCACCACTCTGGGACTTGGGGTCTTCCTCCTTTCATGGCTTGGATGAAATAAAGTTTGCTGCAGAAGGATCCTGTTGTCCGTGTGTGTTCTTGCTGGCGAGAAGATTGAGCAGGCTGTGACATCTGGTGCCGAAACCCGGGACGCCGGGGACCTGTCATCATTGGTACTGAGGAGACCCCAGGTTCGTGGGGAGGATTCAGAACTGCAGCACTCAGGTAAGTTCTGAGAGGTATGTTTGTTCTTGATCAGATTCCCATTCCCCTTTTGGCTTTTGCAATTGTTTTGACGGCATTGGCGATCTTCCTTTTGGTTTCGTTTTGTTTAAAATCACGTTTGGAAGATGAGAAATGCCGCTCTTCGGTAGCAGCTGGCCAAGGGGTGTTAGAGGAACTTCAAGACAGCATGTCAGAAACAGAACGAGATAAAAGATTAAGAGCTCTTAAAGACAAGGAAAAGAACAAGAATAAAGGGCTTATCTACCAGTAGCAAGTCCTTAGATAGAATAGATAAGGGAAAGAACGCCCTGGGAGAGAAAGATGGAAAAGAAAACTTGAGCAGAAATAAAAGGCCTCTTTACCCAACAAGGGAATTGGAGGCTTTGGGGCTCGATGATTCTGAGTCAGGGGAATTGAGCCCCTTTGAGCAATCTGACCTAGAGAAGGAGGCCGCCTGTTATGAGGAGGAGCGTTATCACCCGGATGAACGGCCATTGCAATCCTTTTGGGGAAACCGGAGGCCTACGTTACCTCCACCAACAGCTCCTGTCCTTCCTACTGCCCCTCCGCCCTACAATCGGAGGAGCTGTCCTAATTCTTTCTTTTCAACAAAGGACAGGCACAAAATTTTTCAGACTTTCCCAGTATTTGAGGATGTAGAAGGAGGCCGTGTCCATGTCCTATAGATTATCCCTTAGTCAAAGAATTGGCAGAATCAGTTAATAAATATGGGGTAGATGCTAATTTTACTATCATGCAACTTGAAAGGCTAGGTTCTACAGCTATGACCCCAAATGACTGGCAAACAGTAGTAAAAGCTGCCCTCCCTAATATGGGAATATACTTAGAATGGAAAGCCTTATGGCATGACGCCTGTCAATCACAAGCCAGGGCTAATGCTAATGCAGAGGATAATCAACGGTGCTGGACTTTTGAATTACTAACAGGACAAGGCCCACATGTTCAGCAATAGATAGACTATGATTGGGGAGTTAGGGCCAAATATCTGCTGCTGCAATTAAAGCATGGAAGGTCCTCTCAAAGAAAGAGGGGACCGAAGGACATTTAACAAAGATTGTCCAAGGCCCTCAAGAGCCATTTTCAGACTTTATGGCCAGAATGACTGATGCAGCAGGCAGAATATTTGGAGACCCAGAACGAGTCCAGCCAATGATAGAACAACTACTTAATTAAACAAAAAGGGGGAGTTGAAGAGGCTTTGCCCCCTGTACCACGTGACTGTTTCCTTGGCGATTTTCACTCTCAATTTTTTGAACCTGGACAACAAGGGACATTCGGTGGCTGATCGCCATTGCCTGGAGCTGGATAGGCCCAAGGAAATGGTCAAATGGAAGGACATGTTGACAGGTCAATGGAAAGGCCCGGATCCTATTTTAATAAGATCCAGGGGAGCTGTTTGTGTTTTTCCACAGGACAAAGACAATCCCTTTTGGCTACCAGAACATCTGACTCACAAACTTCTAGCGCCTAAAGATGACTCCTCAAAGGACATGCCTGCGGATGCTCCCGATGATGACTTGGATCCTGCCACTCTGGGTTCCTAAACTGGACCCCTGAATTTGAAAAGACGCTTCGAGAGCTGAGATTTGCCATTCTTCAAGTCAATTCAACGCGAATGGACCTATCGCTGACCGAGGGATTCTCCACTTGGATCTCTTCGATTTTTTCCTATTTTAAAGAATAGGTGGGGATAGGATTGTTTGGTGCAGCCCTATGCTGTGGCCTACTGTTGTTACTCTGGCTGTTTTGCAAACTCAAAACCCAGCAAAAATGAGACAAGGTAGTGAATGCACAAGCACTAGTTGCCCTGGAACAAGGATCATCTCCCATGGTCTGGCTCTCTATGCTGAAGAGCAGCCACTAGTCATGATTTTTTGCAATAAGATCTACAGCCCTTGCACTCCCTGGGACATTTCCCATTGCACAGGATGGGTGTAGATCAAAGTTGTTTCATTTTTCGAACAAGCTGGTCTGGTAAGTCAAAGATGGAAGATTGCAATAAGTCTCTCCCCGCCTAAGACAGGACAACCTCGCCAAGAAGAGGTTGAACCAATGACGGGTAAGGGCTGAGCATTGCCTTCTACCAGGCTCAGATGTCGGCGCCGCTCTTCCAATGTTTAATATGGACTAGGCAAGCTTGAAGCCTTGCTGTTAATTAAACAATTAAGGGGGAGATATAGGGAGCTGTGATACTACAGTCGCCATTACAAGATGGTGCTGACATCCGGCCCTGCAGTCAGTAAACAAGTTCTGGAGCACATGTGCTGATTGCGAGAACACACCAAGTCTCTGCCCAGCCCGGGGCGTCATATAGGGTGATGAGTGAGCAGCCAACCAGAGGGCGATTCGCCACCTCGTACCATCCTGGTGCTGCTAGGGCTTATAAATACAGCACCACTCTGGGGCTTGGGGTCTTCCTCCTTTCATGGCTTGGATGCAATAAAGCTTGCTGCAGAAGGATCCTGTTGTCCGTGTGCGTTCTTGCTGGCAAGACGACTGCACGGGCTGCGACAATGAAGCAGCTGCCATGATTTGAGCCCAGAAAGTTTTATGACAGATACTGCCATCTTCCCCAATAAATACCATCACTTTCTCCCTTCAGCAGTACATCTTATACCTGCTGTTATGTTATGTTTGGCATCAATATTAAAAACTAAATTACTCATTTACTTAATTAGTAACACTTGACTTTATGTACAAAGATATCCAGTATGGACAAGAATATTATTTTAGTTAAGTAAAATTATGTTTGTGAAAGCTAAGCTTGTCTTTTTGTGTGTGTGTGTGTGTGATTACACAGTCCAAGGTTTGAAGAATGTCTTTTTCACAGTTATGTCCTCGAATGTTTGAAGTATATCTTTTTCATAGTTGTATCTCATCACTGAGAAAATAGAACTCAGTAGTCTGTTCTGACTGAAAGAATAGATATTGGTCAAAGTAAAGCCAAAGAAGTTCTCAAGTAGATGGAAATAGAGTATGTTGATGTACACATCATTAATTTATTAGATTGGATTTTTATTGATAATGGAAAGACTGGATTTTGACCATGAGTTTGTAGTTGTAGATTTCTTATCCTGCTTACCAGTTCCAAAATAACCACTCTAAGGCTTAATATTACTTAGAATTGTTTGACCAATGGCTCAGACATATTACTAGCTAGCTTTCACAATTAAGTGAACCCATTTCTATTATTCTGTACTTTACCATGAGGCTCATGGCTTGTTACCTTTCATCTCGATTCCCCAGCAGCTACATGACATCTCCCCAATTCTGATTTCTTTATCTCCAATGCTTGGTTTTGAATTTCCTGCCAAGCTATATTCTGCCTGGCCATTAGCCAAAACAGCTTTATTCATTAACCAATAAGAGCAGCACATATTCACAGCATACAGATGGACATCAGATAGGAGATGTCATTCTGTAAATATATTTGTCTTATTGGTTGATGAATAAAGTACAGTTGGCCAATAGGAAGCAAGATAGGTGGGTCTAGGAGATGAGGAGGATTCTGGGAAGTGTAGGCAGAGGGAGACACGATGTAGATCACAATGAAGTAAGAGACCCGGACCTTTTCTGGATAAAATAAGACCACATGGGAATACTTAGATTTATATAAATGGGTTAGTAATTAAGACAGGGCTAGCCAATAAGAATCCCTAGTCAGTGGCCAACAGATTTATAATTAATATAATATCTTGTGTGTTATTTGGGGGGCTGAAGCAAATAACCTGGGTAAGACCCAGGAAGCTGGTGGGAAAGAGTACACCTAACAGACATCCCACAAGACAAAGCTGTTGGGACCAGATGTTGTTGGACCTTGACTTGTAAGCTTAGGAATTTAAACTTAGTGTTCAAACATTGAGGAGTCATTACAGGTAGAAGTCCTCAGCCTCTTCATCTCCAAACTCCTAGGTTCCAGGCATAGGGCAGAGGAAATTGTATGCTCCAGCAATTGCTGGAGAGAGGCACAGCTCCTGAGTAAAATAAACATTTCAATAAAACACTTGTTTTAAAGTGTTGGCAGAAGTTTCTGTCCCACCAGCCAGTTCCCAAATAACTGACAGAGTTTTAATATTAATTATAAATGCTTGGTCGATAGCAAAATCTTGTTACTACCCAAATCTTATATTTAAATTACCCATATTTCTTATCTATGCTTTCCACATGGCACATGGTTTGCTACCTCATTTTCTACATGTCTTGCTTCCTCGGTGTCTGGCTGACATTTCCTCTGACTTTACCTTTCTTCCCATCATTCACCTAGTTTGTTTGTCCTGCCTATAATTCCTGCCAATCCACTTTTTATTAAACCAATCCAAGTGACAAATCTTCACAGTGTACAAAGGAGTATTCTACAGCATTAAAGCTTTGTATTGACATGAAGGGAATCAATGTCCAGATAGCCAGGCTTATTCCATTCACAGCTAGTTAGGAGGAAGGTGATAGGGACAGGAACCACTTAGTGATGGTTTTCTTTCCTTCTAAATGCCAGATTCTATACCAGATATGGTTATAAATTATAATCTCTATGAGTGAAAAAAGATGTTGAGATCACATAACTTGGCCTATGACTATCAAAACAGAAATTACCTGGGATTAGACTCTAGGTCTGAATAGGCTCAAAGCATAGATTTGTGGCTGCCAATAGTCACACTAGGACAAATGGTGATATTAAGTACCATTATAAATATTATCTTAGCATGTGCCATGCAGAGCTCACATCCATTTATTTTCCCCTTTCAGTCTCTATGAGCCAGATACAAAAACATTTGTTGCTAAGTTTTAATTAGTTGAGAATTATGTTTTTCTCCTGACCAGCATCCTTTGAGTTCTAAACATTCAGTTTCAACAATAAAACAATGCAATGTAGGGACTGGAAAGAGAACCATGAAAATATTGCACATGGACATGGTTGTTACGGGCAGGTTTTTCCTCATTGCCGCTGCAGGTCTGGTCCCACTCTTTGTTACTCCCCGCCGGCCGCTGGGTTCCGCCGCCATGCAAGCCCCAATAACACGCAGAGACTCTGTATTTGATACAATCCTGTTGGCCAGCTACCATTATTGTTTATGGGCTAGCTCTGTCTTAATTATTAACCCATTTTTACTTATCTAAGTATTTTCACGTGGCTCATCTTACCGGAGAGCGGTGGGCCACATCTGATCTCTCCAGGCTCTACATGCTGACTCCTCCTTACTACTTCCTCTTTCCTCCTCCTAGTCTCCTAGCCTTGCCTATCTTGTTTCCTATTGGCCACAGTGCTTTAATTATTAACCAATATGAGAAACATATTTACAGAATAACATCTCCCATCACTAGTCTCAAAGCTTTTCTAGTGTGCTTTTTGCCACTAGCATTTATTCATCAGCGAGTCATTACTTAGTAGTCATAAGAGAGTTTCATATCTCTACAGAATCATTGCTCTGGCTTGTTCTCTGATTGTTTTGATGCAAAAGACCATCCAGCTTAGAGAGGCCTTGTGCTGTGGGTTAGGGGCACAGGTTCAAAAAGCTGAGGTCACCTGTGACATATGATACTAATCAGCCATGCAACTAGGGGTATTGCTTAACTTCTATATGCTTACCTCATTTCTCAAATGTTTTAAAAATAGTACCTGCAATAGTGTATGTGTTAAGGATGAGACTATAGCACTACATTACTACATTAATGTACACATGGTCCTGGTTCTTGCAGTTTGTAAAGTTTACAGCTTAAGACATAATTATCAAAAGATAAATGCATTTGTGATGAACTTGTTATGGAAAGGACTACTTGGTATTGTGGGATCATAGAATGGGGAAATGACCAAAGCTTAGGCTACATAGTTGTTAGTTAATGACTGAAAGTACTCAGCGTAGTGCTTTGTATATCCCAATTGCTTAATGATAGTATCTGTTGCTGTTATATGTCTAATTTCTCAAAGAACTATAGATGCAGATGTACTTAGTGGAAAGTAATTAATAAGTTGGCTCTCACTAGTATTTTGATTTTGAATTTATACTTTAATCCTTTTGACCTTTATTTTATTTAGAAAGAAATGCAGGCATTGTGGTGATTGAAAAATGGTTTAAATATAGGTCATTAAAGCCCAACAAAGTAAAGGCATATACTGCTATGCTTTAAGACCAGAGTTCCATTCCACAACGTATGTCTGACAAATTGGCTTCTGACCTGCACACACAAACCATGGCAACCCCCATCCCCAAATAAATAAACACAATAATAAAGATTTAAATATTCATTGATAGGCTATTCATGCTACACCTATGTGCATATGGGCAACACTGGTTGCCTTGCAGATTATTAATAAAAATAGGATATAAATTTGGGATGGATATGGTATAGAAGGCACTAGGAGGAATTAAAAGATTGTGGTGAATGGATATGTTTAATATATTTTGTATAAATGCATGACACCTACAAATAATAATAAAAAAGTATTTATTTACAGAAAGACCAGTATGACAGACATCTTTGCTTGGTAATTTTGTTTCATTCTTAGTGCCAAGATAAAGTAAAAAGGAAGCAACTTGAAGTTAGTGCTTTTGGGTGATTGTTTGTTTGGTAAATTTTGATTCACAGTCTCATTAATGCCTCATCAACCTCTTGACCATTACTCTGGCCACGTAGCTCTGCACAAGGTTCTTCATTCCAAGGCTGCTGACATAGGCTTGTCCTAACGATGATTGGTCTAAGTGTCTTGGTTTCTGCTAGTCCCTGAATGCAAAGCACTGTGCATATCTAAACAAATCCTCATCACTTTTCAGCCTGTGCATAATTTATCAGCAAGAGACTTCATCTCTCACAGCATTTGATAGTCCTACTTAATTAGGAACTGCTTCTGAATCAAGCCAGCTCATGGCCATAATGATTGAAGTGAACATGTTTGCCCCTAGAAAGAGAGAAAATGAACATTTTTTCTAAGAGTTGTTGGGTAACAAAGATATTGTCTAGGGATGTGTTGTCTCATTTTGTACTCCAGAACTGCTCTACATGTTAGGACAAAGTTAGGCCACACAAGTAGGGGCTGAGGTGAGGAGCAGGATGTTAAAAATATATCTTTCTACCATTTTCCCATTCCTGGACTTTCTCTTTTTTCTCAAGAAGAGATATATACACAATGAGAAAAGAGACATTGGGGCAATGCTGGATAGAATGCTAAACAAATCCTTGAATCAAAATACACTACTAAAATTACCAAGGCACACTCTCTGGTTATGTATTATATATGGTGAAGCTTATGGACTTTGAAGGCAGACAGTGGAATCTCGATTCTACTACCTGCTAACTGTGATCTTGGAGCAACTTCTTTGAGCCTGTATTTCATAATCTGTCAAAAGGGAACTATATCTGTAGCCACCTCAAAAGCCACTTGAGAATTAAGTGTGCTCTGTAGACAGAAGTTTCTGTCCCACCCTGATCTGCAGCCCTTTAGTTCCAAATAAACACATAGAGGCTTATATTAATCATAAACTGTTTGACTGATGGCTCAGGCTTACTATTGGCTATCTTTCTTTAAATTTTTAAACCCATTTCTATTAATCTATGTATCTCCACATGGTCTTGTCTTACCAATGATGCCTGAGTCTTTTGCAGGTACAAAAGACTGTCTTCTCGGCAGGTACATGGAGCCTCACTTGCATCTCACTCTCTGCGGTCCTCTTCCAAGCATTCTCCTAGTGTGGTAACCCTGCTTATACTTCCTGCCTGGATACATCTTGCCTGACCATTGGTTGAAATTCATCAACCAATAAAATGAACATATATTCATAACATACGGAAGGACATTCCCCATCAGAGTTCATATCTACAAAATGCCATGCAGATGCTGGCAGGTGCTAAGTGATGAGTGACTGCTGGTGTTTGTGTGGGTTTTGTGGACTCAATTTCTGACTTTTCTGACAGGAACTCATTCCTAAGCTGAGACAGATGACTCAAATTTGACTTATGAAGAGATAGAAACATTCTATATTTCTTTCCTGTACATCATAAGGTTTTCAATAAATAGTAGTTTCTTTCTAATCCCAGCTGTGCTGGCACTACTCAAGACAAGGCAGCCATTGCTGGTGTGGTCAGATATGGAGCAGCCATTGACAGTAGTAGTTAACATGGTAGCTTTAGAAGTTAAAAGTTCTCTTTTTTGCATCTTGCTTTAGAAGATTCTTAGAATGTTTACCATTGCTGTCTTTCATCCGTACAGTACTCACGGCAGTTGGGGAGGTGGGAAAGGTTGGATTTTATTTTGTCGTATGTTTGACTCTTTCTTCATGTATTATTACCTTCATATATTTAACACATGCACACTGGTGCCCATGATATTCCACATGTTCTGCTCATCCTAGTGAACCAGAGCCAAGCTCCCTGTCTACACAATCTTGACTAAGGTGATTCTCCAAATGTATGTAAAGATTTGAAAGGACTAAGAAATATTGGTATTAAGAGTTATTCCATATGTGAAAAAATATCAGTGGTAAATGCACTGATGGTAATAAGGCTGGTAAATTGCAGATACCAGTCTCAAAGTCCAAATCTCATCTATGTTCTTGCCACTGGACCCTATGATTTGCCTCACTGAATATGTAGTTTGGAACAAATGTCGAAGATAGCCTGGTGCTGTCATTCATTTCACAGATAGTGCTGAAGTCGATGAGTGATAAACATGCTTTAGGACATCTCTGCTTAAGGCTAGCTATCAGTTCTGATGTGGAAACTTTTTGACACCATGCTGTAGCGTGTATACTTCCGCCAGCCCGCCAGCCCGCCAGTCTGGGCCCACAGCCGCGCCAGCCCCAAATAACACTCAGAGACTCTGTATTTGATACAATCCTGTTGGCCAATTACCATTATTGTTTATGGGCTAGCTCTGCCTTAATTATTAACCCATTTCTACTTATCTAAGTATTTCCACGTGGACATCTTATCGGGGAGCTGCGGCGGGCGCCCTGCTTCTTCCCGGACTACATCTCGACTCCTCCCCCCTACTTCCTCTCTTCTCCTTGTCTCCTAGCCCCACCTATCTTGCTATCTCATCGGCCACAGAGATTTATTAACCAGTATGAGAAACATATATACAGAATAACATCCTTAATAAACATCTATTCGACCTATTTGTTTATCCTGACCCTTATTGAACCTCAATACCATGCTAAATCCTTGGATATCTACAGCTTATTCTACAGTAATATAATAATTGCATTTAAATAAACTTCAGGTGTCATTTCAGGAGACTTAGCTAAAGACCACTAGAGAACTTTAGGCTGGAAGTCAGTGCTGCTTGTTCCCCACCCCTGCCCCTGTCCTACAGCTATACAACCTAAATGCCACTGAGCAAACCCAGCATTTGATAACATTTAGATCTTTTCCTAAAGAAAAGACTTTACCTTTGGCCCCTCTTTATGTGTTGAGACCTGATCACCTGCTGTTACAAGAGGCTGAACCCAACACACTTAAACAGAGTGTTTGAATTTGAGATGCCGAAGCTTCTTCCTTCCGTGGTGTGCTGACTGTCTCAGAGATGACTGAGTTTTTATCAGAGCAATCGATGTGTCAGCTTTGGACTGGATACTATTCTAGGCACAGGAATAAACAGAATAGACCTTTAAGCATTGGCTTTTAAACAGATGGTGCTTATATATTGTAGGAACAAAAGAAACTTCCCTCTACTGTATGAAAGGTTCATTGTTGGAGTCTATGAAGTAGACATCAGAAAGCTTAACAAGAGAAAAGGTGAACAAATTTGAAACATGCATATGCGTGTAGAGAGCAGTTAAAAATGTAATTCTTGAAGAATGGCCAGAATTTGAAGCTTATGTAATGTTCTAAGCTGAAGAATAAAATAGGGTTTGGGGATGTCTATGGGATGGTGGCAACAGGTTATATGGGAGGGTGAACTGTCTTGTTATGTGTATCAGCCCTCAAAAGACAGGGGATGGGCTATGGCAGATTCTCTCAGGGAAGGTGGGCATTGACTCCTCTTTGTGTGATATGGGCTAATTTTCTTTGGAGACAAGAGAGCGAGAGCTAGAGAGAGAAAGAGAGACAGACAGAAAGAGAGAGAGGCAGAGACACACAGAGAGATAGAGATAGACACAGAGAGAGAGTTTTAATGAAAGTTGCTTTCCACTGTAGGAATTGCTTCAGTCAGCTAAGGGAAACTGAGAAAGCCCTTTCCCATGTTTATGGGGAGAGCGGCATGACAGGAAGTCAGGCAGAATTTTTGTTTGGTTTTGTTTTTTTACTTCAAAGTACTCAGTATGCCAAAGTGTCATACTTTGGGGTATTATTTTCTGAACCCCAATATTTTCTGCCCATAATGGTTAAGGAAAAAAGAAGGAACAAGAAAGGAAGAAAAAGAAAAAAAGGGGGGGGGGAGAAATGGGAGAGTAAATCAGGTAGTGTCAGTGCAACAAGGCATTATCAAAGGAAAGTGAAACACAGAGGTGTGGAACTAGAGCCGAGACCCTTATCATTCTAGATTTTGTCACAGATGGGGTTGGAGTAGAAGCAGCAAATGTCTCCTAGAAGTCTCTCAGCTAAAGGAAGCTGAGGTGAGAAACCCTAGAAATAAAGACATTGGAGTCTAGCAAAGAGCCTTTGGGACTGAGGGGTCAAGAAACTGAGGGGCCAAGAGGCCTGATGCATGGTTGGAGACCTCTGTGGAGGAATGTGTAGAGTAAGTGTTAGTTGCCCTTGGACAAATGGCCATGTGATCTGACTTAGGGAGACTGAGCTGAAGGGATGCATTGGTGGACTCCCAAGTGCTTTTCCTGAACATTGAAGACCACACATGGCATGTGTAGGCAGTGTGGTTTGTGGGCTCAGATATGTTTGTGTAGAAGAATAAAGAACATTATGGGAGCTTATTTCTTCATTCAGAGGCTGTGTGGAAGTTTCTTATAACACATACTCAGCTCTGAATGTGGGTGGAATCAAAAAACCAGTCCTCCCTTCTAATTCCACACACTTAAAGCATTTTTTTTTTTTTTTTTTTGCCATTCCTACTCTTTATAAGATGTATACTTAGGAGAGATAAACCATTTACTCTCCAGTATGATTTTGAGAGCTCCTAATTTCCTAGCTATATTAAAGCCTTAGTATGAAGAGTTCATTTCTTATACTAACTTTACTCACAGACATGATTGCCTAGAAAACCATGTTGAAAATTTACATGAAGTTGTTTATAAGTTTAGTAGAAAAAGGGAAACTTGATAAAAATCTGCTAGACTCCAGGGTCTAGCATAGGTATATCATATGTGCCTAGTGTTTGAATGTCAAGTACTGCCTATCCCACCTCTCTCTCACATCCTCAATACTCTCAAACAGATACCCACACATCTACACCTCCATAACTGTGTTATGTCCACAGTTGTTCAAATCTTCCCCTCTTGCATGAAGTGAAAATATTTTTTTCTCTTACTTTGATATGTTCCACTTGCCTCTGAAATCACATCAAGGAGACCATAAGCCCAAAGATCAGATTGTACTCTCTAAAGGTCTTGATGTGTTGTGTGACACTAAGTTCTAAGTTTGAATAGTCTGGGACCTACCTGGCCATCATCTACTTTTTTTTTTCTTTTGTCACTGCCAAACTTTCTGTTACTAAAATTCATTTATTTTGTGCTCTCTTTCATTTCACCAGAATGTCAGCCAAAGGGCAAAGAATTTCTGTTATTCAATACTTTTTCTCTAGTGCTCACGAGTATATGTTGAATAAACATTGACTGGATAATCACAAAAGAATTATACCCTAGAATGGAAGTCTATGATAATTTGAGGTAGCAACCCACTTTTCAGAAGCAGAAACTTCCTGGGATAATAGAAACTATATTATTAGTGATTAACAGTAATAATAATAAAGGACATTTATTAAAAGAATATATACAAATGGCTTACAAATATATTTTTTAAGAAGCGTAACATCAAGAAAGAAATTGAAGAAGGCATCAGAAAATGGAAAGATCTCCATGCTCTTGGGTAGGTAGGATCAACATAGTAAAAATGGCAATCCTGTGAAGAGTATCTACAGATTCAATGCAAACCCCCTCAAAATCCCAGCACAATTCTTCACAGACCTTGAAAGAACAATCCTCAAATTTATATGGAAAAACAAAAGACCCAAGATAGTGTGGGAAGCCACAGCCCCAAGATTGTGTCTGGCTGGATGCCAGGTAGTTCAAGCTTAGCTGTAAACAAGCCTTATTTGGAAGTGCTTGATGGATCTGGTGCGCTTCCTCCTTCTGTGGCCTATCTGGGATCGCCAGGTGGCATGAGCTGATTGGGCTATGAGAGCACATTTAAGGGCTTGCTGGGGCTGGGAGAAGCAGAAGCTGATGTACAAGGTTCCTGAATAAACTTCTTGTAGAAGAGTCGTGGTTGTGTTTCCTTGCTGGCCGAAGTAGGCGCAAACAAGATAGCCAAAACAATCCTGTACAATAAAGGATCATCTGTGGGCATCACCATCGCTGTCTTCAAGCTCTACCATGGAGCTATAGTAATGAAAACAGCTTGTTATTGCCATAAAAACAGACAGCTGGACCAATGGAATTGAATCAAAGACCTGATATGAACCCACACACCTATGAACACCTCATCTTTGACAAATAAGTTAAAAGTATAAAATGGAAAAAAGAATACAAATTCAACAAATGGTGCTGGTATAACTGGCTGTCAACATGTAGAAGAATGCAAATAGATCCATATCTATTGCCATGCACAGAAATCAACTCCAAATGGATCAAAGGCCTCAATATAAATCCATCCACACTGAACCTCATAGAAGAGAAAATAGGAAATACATTTGAACACATACCCAAAATAAAACACCAGTAGCACAGATACTGACAGCAACATGTAATAAATGGAACATCCTGAAACTGAGAAGCTCCTGTAAAACAAGGAACACAATAAGACAAAATGGCTCCCGACAGAATGGGTAAAGATCTTCACCAACCCCACATCTGACAGAAGACTGATCTCCAAACTATACAAAGAACTCAAGAAACTAGACATCAAACAACCAAATAACCCAATTGAAAAATGGGGTACATGTTTAAACAGAGAATTCTCAACAGAACAATCTCAAATGGCAGAAAGACATTTAAGGAAATGCTCAACATTCATAGTCATCAGTGAAATGCAAATTAAAACAACTCTGAGATTTCATCTTACACAAATCAGAATGGCTAAGATCAAAAACACTAATGACAGCTTGTGCTGGAGAGGATGTGGAGAAAGAGGAACACTCCTCCATTGCTGATGGGAGCACAAACTTGTACAGCCACTGTGGAAATCAGTATGGTGATTTTTCGGAAAATTTGGGATCAACCTACCTCAAGACCCTGAAATATCAATGTTAGGCATATACCCCAAAGAGGCACATTTTTACCACAAGGACATTTGCTCAACTATGGTCTTAGCAACATTATTTGTAATAGCCAGATCTTGGAAACAACCTAGATGACCCTCAACTGAAGAATGGGTAAGGAAAATGTGGTATATCTACACCATGGAGTACTACTCAGAGAAAAGAAACAATGACATCCTAAAATTTCCAGGAAAATGAACAGAACTAGAAAAAAAATCCTGAGTGAGGTAACCCAAAACCAGAAAGATAAATATAGTATGTACTCACTCATAAGTGGATACCTGACATACAGCAAAAGATACCCAGCCTATAATCCACAACCCCAGAGAAGCCAGAACTCTCTTTCAGAAACAGGTGGAAGTAGATGCAGAACTCCACAACTAACTCCAGAACTCCATGGGACACCCTCATGGAGTACAATCAAAGTGAGGGAGGAGTGTTAATATGAACAAAGGAGTCAAGACCATGAGGGGGAAACCCATAGAATCAGCTAACCTGAGCTAGTGAGAGATAACTGACTCAGGTCTGACAAATGGAGAACCTGCATAAGACCTAAGTAGACTCCCTTAATATAGGTGACAATGGTGCAACTGGGACAATATATGAGGTCACTGGCAGTGGGTTCAAGATCTAACACTAATGCACAAACTGACTTAGTGGAGCCCTTTATTTATTTATTTATTTATTTGTTTGTTTGTTTTACTTATTTTACATATTGATTCGAGTTCCCTCTCCGTCCTTCCTCCCTCTCTCTCTTCCACCCTCCCATGCCCCCCCACTCCACATGTAGGATGATGCCTTCCTGGAGGGGTCATCTAAATCTGTCAAGTCTTTGGAGTAGGGACTAGGCCCTCCCTCCTGCCTCTAGGATAAGGGAGTATCCCTCCATGGGGAACATGTTCCCAAAGTCCTTTGGTGTACCAGGGATACATCCTGGTTAGTGGAGCCCATTCTATATGGAGATATACCTTACCCAGCCTAGACACAGGGGTGTGGGGGCTGAGGAGGTACCTTGACCTTGCCTTAACAAGATGATGGGACAGACTTAGTAGACTTATTAGGGGAGGCCTGACCCTGTCTGTGGAGCATATGGGAGGTGTGGTAGGGGAAGAAGTGGGGGCAGCAGAAGGAGAGGAGGGAGGGAGGACTGGGATTGGGATATAAGAAATAAATTAATAAAAAAGCAAAATAAATAAATAAATAAATAAATAAATAAATAAATAAATAAATACTTGGTCATTGCAAAGACCAATTGCATTAAAACCAGACTTTGGAGATAGGCAACAATGGCAGGCTAGCAACTTCTTCTGTGTGACCATACAAAAGTGAAATGTTGGGATAAGGGAGAACAGATTTTTACAAGACAGAAACAGGAAGAACTCTGGGAACCATAGGAATGTCAGGACGTGTGAATAAACAGACGGTGGCACAAGTGAAGACATCTCTGGCAGACATCAAGAAATCATAGGAGAGATAAGAGTATGTAAGTTCAGCTGACTCTTCCACACTCACATACAGTAGGCAGTGTTTACTCTTCCTCCTCCCCTCCCCTCCCCTCCCCTCTCCTTTCCTCCCCTCTTCCTCTTTCTTTCCCTCATGTCCTCTCTCCTCCTTTCCCCCCCCTCCCTCCATCCCTCCCTTTCTACTTCCTTCCCTGTTGCCCTTTTCCTCCTTCCCTTTGTTCCATTTTGATCCCCCTGGTTCTTTTTACTATATAGTTAGTAAAAGGAAAAATTCTATTTTTGCTTAACATTTTTATTGGGTAATTTCTCCCTTTTTTCTTTTATACATTTAATAGCAATTGGACTTCCTCTTACATATTTTCTCTTTTGTATGAATAAGCATACATATTTTGGGTTTTTATTTTCTCTTTTTGCATTTGTCTAATTTTAGTGACAAATTTTCTCATTATTGGCTTCCCCCAGTCCTTTGCTTTTTGTCTTTTCCTTCATATTGTTCTTCTCTGTTTTTTCCTCTCTTTTAATTGATTTTGTTTCTCTGTCCCCCTCTTTGATTCCTCAGTCATGTGACATTTCTACATTTACTCAAGCAATAATTAATTCCATGACCTATTCTACAATAATTTTGATGTTTGCTAGTTCATGATCATTGGTGGTAAGTTGGTGGGACACTTAATTGATTTTAAGAATGTTTTCAGAACTTGTGAGTTTTGATGTTGCTATTGTACACACTTGCTTTATCTTCTATGAGTAGTACTAGGAGTTGAGTGTGCAAGTGTAAGCCATCCAGTAATATCATCTTCAAGTAAAAGCAGAAATGTATCCAAATCCACAAATGAAATTTATAATACAGAAGTACAAGTGATGGGAGGAAGCTGGGCAACATGATGCTGCAAGATCAAAGACACTGACATGCATAAATTTCCAGATGAAGATCTCAGAGTTTACCAGTAAAAATAATGATCTCAAAGAGGATAAGAAGAAGTAGAAGAAGAAGAAGAAGAAGAAGAAGAAGAAGAAGAAGAAGAAGAAGAAGAAGAAGAAGACGGTTACTGAAATGAATGAAAATAGACCCCAAAGAGGAAATAATGCAATAGAATGGGGAAATTAGAAAATAATTTAGAAAGTCAGTGAGTTGGATGGAAAAGTCAGCCAGAAAATTAAAATTTTGAAAAAGAAATGAAAAACTCACTGAATCAAATAAAAATTACAGTAGGAATGCATCACAAATAGACTTCAGTAAACAGAAGAATATCAGGTATTGAAGAGACTGATCAAATATTTCATTCTAACACCAACAATTAAAATAAAAAAACAAAGCAATAGTAACAAAACCCAGTCATGGTTGCAATATCCAAGAATCCAGATATGATAAATAGACCAAGCCTATGGATAGTGGATAAAACAAGCTGAGATAATGATATTGATTGATAGTGTACTTAATAAAATTCCAAAATCTAGAGAAAATCTTGGAATCTAAATATAAAAGGTATTTATGTCTCATATTACTTGAGAAGATTTTTTTCTATAACATATTATATTCAATATGTTCAAAACTACAAGGCAAAGAAATGATACTAAAATTCATAACACAAAACATTAATTCACATGCAAAGGCAAGCACATCAGAAAAAAACAACATCAGATTTTCTTTTTTTTTTTTTTTATCAGAAACCCTAAAAGCCAGAAAAGTATGGAATGGCCGATTTAAAGAACTGAAGGTAAATAACTGTCAAGCAAGATTGCTATTTTCAGCAAAGCTATATCTTAAAACTGATGGAGAGACAGGACAGTTCATAATAAATACAAACTAGGGCAGCTTGTGACAACTCAACCAGCACTGCAGAAGGTATATGAAGGAATGTTATACACAGAGGTTAAAAAAAAGACATTCTTAAATACAAAAGCACAGAGTTAATACATTTCATGACAGTAAATGATAAGCAACAGAATATAAAGGACTGAATCATGTCCAGTAGAGTAAACTGTCAACCCCCTAAATACCAATGGGGGAAAGAGAAAAACATACAGCCAAGTGTGGGGGTGTTCCTGTTCTAGCACTTGGGAAGGAGACACAGAAGGCTCACCTGAAGTTCAAATTCAGGTTAGTCTACATAGTAAGTTATAGGAAATGGTGTAACTGTCTCTCAAAAAACAAGCAAGCAAACAGCAAAAAAAAAAAAAAAAAAAAAAACAAAAAAACAAAAAAACAAAAAAATAAACCCCCCCAAAAACAAAAACAAACAAACAAACAAACAAAAACCATTAAGAACCCCAAACAACACATAATCCAAACAAACGGGAGAAACAGTGAAGACCAATATAGGAGTTAAAACCTCCTTCAAGAAGAGCCTTAATTGTAAATGGCTTTAGCTCACAAATGGGATGAAGATATTCTGGCTGGATTAAACCACAAGATCCAACTATATATTGTCTCAACAAAAACACACCTCACTGGCAAAAATATTACAGACTTAGTATCAAAGGATATATATCAATTTTCTGAGCAAATGGAAACTGACGATATGCTTATGTAGCTATCATGGCATCTGACAAAGTAACCAAGTTGACTTGCACCATATTTCTAAGAGAAAAAAAATACTATTAAATATAAATGGTGAATTCATTGAGAGAATATAAGAGTGGTAAATGTATCTGCACCTAAAATTGGGCTCCCAATTTCATAAAAGAAGTGCTAACAGGCATTTAAAAAGTCAGCAAGTTCTCAAATAACCAAATAATACATCTATGAGAAGAGATGATGTTCTAGAGTGAGTAGTCATAAGAAATGATAGTAAGGGGTCTAGCAAGAGGAACAAAAGGGAGACAGTGTCAGTGGGGATGAATGCATGCAAAGCATAATGATTTTGTGTATAAACCTGGCACTAGGGAAATGTTCAGAGAGCTACAAGGATGAACTCAACTAATAATCTAAGCAATAGTAGAAAGGCTGCCTTAAATGCCCTTCCCCGATAATGATATTGATGACTACCTTATATGCTATCCTAGACCCTTCATCCAGTAGCTGATGGAAGCAGAAGCAGACACTCACAGCTAAACACTGAGCCAAACTCCTGGAATCCAGTTGCAGAAAGGGAGGAGTGATGAGCAAAGGGGTCAAGACCAGGCTGGAGAAACCCACAGAAACAGCTGACCTGAGCAAGGTGAAGCTCATGGACTCCACTCTGATAGCTGGGAAGCCAACATAGGACCAACCCAGATTCCCTGAATATGCTGTTAATTGGGAGAACTGGGCAGTCTACGGGGCCTCTGGTAGTGGATCAGTATTTATCCCTAGTATACAAATGGACTTTGAAAGCCCATTCCACATAGAGGGATAGATAATAGATATGTGTTAGTAATTAAGACAGAGCTAGCCAATAAGAAGCCCTAATCATTGGCCAAGTTTCATAATTAATACAAATTTATGTATTTATTTGGCATGAAACAGCTGCAGGAACCTCAATATTACAAAATGGCACCAACAACATGTGGCATGAATTATCACATAGAACCTCACAAAAGCTTAAGAAGGAATTCTTTTATTTAATATTAATTTTTCTAATTTTTATTTTACATATCAATCCCAGTTCCCTCTCCCTCCCTCTTTCCCTCTCCCCCACTTTCTCATGCCCCCCGACCACCCTCCCCTCCCATCCCCCCCCCACTCCACATGTAGGGTGATCCCTCCAGGAGGGGTCATCTACATCTGTCAAGTCATTTGAAGTAGGGACTAGGACTTCTCTCTTGTCTCTAGGTTAAGGGAGTATCCCTCCATGGGGGATGTGCCTGCAAAATCCTTTTGTGCACCAGGAATACATCCTGGTTCTACTGTATGAGGTCTCTTAGACTTCCCAGGCCTTCTAACTGAGACCCATGTTCAGGGGCTCTGATTTGGTCCCATGCTGGATTCACAGCTATCACTCTGGGGGCCCATTAGCTCCTCCTTGTTCAGGTCAGCTGTCTCTGTGGGTTTCGGTAGCCTGGTCTTGTCCACTCTCTCTGCATCTGGATTCCAGTTAGGCTCAGTGTTTAGTTATGGGTGTTTGCTTCTGTTTCCATCAGCTACTAGATGAGGGCTCCATGATGGTGGATAAGTTAGTCGTCGATCTCCTTATCAGGGAAGGGCATTCATGGTAGCCTTTCCACTGTTGCTCAAATTGTTAGTTGGGGTCAGTTTTGTAGGTCTCTGGACATTTCTCTAGGTTCAATGTTCAGTTTTCTCTTCAAACCTGTAATGGCTCCCTTTTTATGGTCTCTCTCTCTCTCTCTCTCTCTCTCTCTCTCTCTCTCTCTCTCTCTCTCTCAAGAAAGAATTCTTAAAAACAAAAGAACAGAGCCAAGCATAGCTTCTTAGTAGCAGCATTTTCTCTGATGGGCTCTGTTTTCTGGAGACAATCAGAGGCATGCAGCTTCTTTAAGGGAGGTTTCCTGACTCAGCGTAAGTGGCAAACAAACAAACAAAAAACAGCGAAGCTCTTTTGGCCATGCTGTTTAGCAGATAAAAGACTCATGGCCAGAAAAAGGTAAGGATTTATAGTAAAGACAGATTCAGATGAAGAAAAACCTCTAAAGAGTTTACAGTGTGTTTAAAAAATATACGTAGGCTTGGGAGAGAAAAAGAAAAACACAAAGTGGTTTTAAAAAAAGAAAGAAATAGAGTTGCTGGGCTATGCTGACACATGCCTTTGATCCCAGCACTCCAGAGGCAGAGGCAGAGGCAAGCAGATTTCTATAATTTTAAGGCCAGCCTGGTGTACAGAGTAAATTCCAGGATAGGCAAAAGTACACAGAGAAAACCTGTCTCAGAAAATGAAAAATTAAAAGGGAAAGTAATAGAGTTAAAAAAAAAGCCGCGTAAAGATGGAAAATACATAGAGATTCTAGATACTGCATGCTTTTGTGTTGCCTTTGAATGTTAGTTGCTGAGGAAAGTCCAACAGCTGCTAACAGACATTTGATTATACATACTGCTGAATTAGTGCAACTTATATATTTTTAAAAATGCTTTGACTTAAAAATTTAAGTCTAAAAACATGTTAGTTTGGAAAAGAGATTTTCTTCTTGTTTCCACAGAAGATGAAACACTGTGGATTCCTTCCAGACTAATATGGTTTGATGAAGCAAGACCCCCTGAAGTAGTGGCCCAGGTAATACATCATCAAACAGCTTTGCAGAATATTACAGTTAAGATTTGGCCAAATTTCTGTTTTCTCATGATCCCTATGGCTCTGACAGCACCCCCAAACAGCAGGAAGCAGTTTGGAGGGAACAATGCTCACATTCCCAAATATTGTTTATAAATGTTTGTTTTCATTTAAATGGGGTTGGTTATAAATTATTAGTGATTACAACCAATCTGTTTTTTAAAGAAAAAAGGAGAAATATGATACAGAAATGAATACTTTGCATTGGTATGGATTTTTGTTTATTGATACAAATTTAAGGTCAGTTTTGTTATATGTGTATTTCTTCTCTTGTTTAGGTATTGTGTTTATACAGCTCTTTTAAAAATGTAATGTATAATTAACTACAGATTGTAGTAACCTGTAATAGTAAAAACTTATAGCTATGTTAGTTAGATTTTCTAGATACATAGCAATATATTTCAAGTGGATATATATTCTTCAAACCTTTCAAAGACCTACTGAATATGACATTTAATATGGTTTAGGATTTTTTTTTCATGACAATGAGATACAACTAATCCTGGCAACACCAATTATATCAGAAAGGAGGATGGACATTGAAGAAACTCCCTATGGAGTTGTTTTCAATATGGCGAGAGTAGCCATTTGGGCAAAAAACTGCACTTGCCTGGACTACTTGACTGTATGCTGTGCAAACTGAACATACAGGACTCACAGGAAAGTGACTGCTGAATTTGTCAAAACAGGACAGTCCTAAAGGGTTCCTGCTTCATGTGAAAGTCTGCCAGCTATTCTGCAGGACACAGAAAAATAACGGACAAATTGCCAATACAGGTGGATAGTTTGAAATTTTCTTCTTCACTGAGAGGTCTACTAGACACTCTAGGCCAATGGGCTGAAGATGGATGCTCCAGCATTACAGAGGAACTTTAGAAGACTGTCCAAGCAGCTAGATGTCTTTGTCAGTTCTAGGGTTTATATATTATCCTTCTGTGGTCTTTGGTGGCATTGAAGATAGACAGTTATGATTAGGGTTTTCCTTAGTTATGATAAAAGATAAGTTACATATAAGACTTTAGACTCACAAGATAGAATAGATGATAGAACATTTTCTTTAAATTTTGCCAAATATTAAGGGACTAAATATTGTTAACTAAACTTATTGCTAGATAATGGTTTTATTATATATAATTTTACTATGTTAAAGGTAAAACCCTTCTTTTTATTTATACAGAAAAGAGGATATGATGGGGGAAGTCCTTCTGTATGTATGCTTTTCTTATTGGTTGATAAATAAAACACTGTGACCAATAGAGGCAAGGAGCTAGATGGGATTAGAGGATGAAGAGAATTCTAGGAAGTGTAGGCAGACAGCAGACATCATGTGATTCCCAGGAAGATAGGACACGCTCAGACCCATCTTTGGTAAGATAAGACCACTGGAAATATTCAGATTAATAATTAAGGTTTATAATTAAGACAGAGCTAGCCAATAAGATACCCTAGTCATTGGCCAACAGAGTCATAATTAATATAGTTTCTGTGTGTTTATTTGGGGGTAAAATGGCTGTGGGAACCTCACATACATGACTCAGAAGAAAACACTAAGTTTTCTCTATCAGGAAACTTGGCCTTTGTGCCATTAAAACTGGCTTATTTTCTTTGAGAACCACTCAAGACCAATGGAAGCAATGGAAAGGGCACACGTCCAGGCAGGGGAGCATCAATTGTCTGTCACCATTGTTACAAAACCATCGGTTGTTGGGATTCTACAAGTATATTGCTTGTTTCATTCATTGTTTTGCTTTTTTTTGTACTAATCTTCAGTGAGAGACAAGGAAACTTCCCCCATACAGATAGCCTTTTCCAAAATGTGCTAACAAATTTATTGTGAAGATTCCAAGGGCTTGTGAGCGTAGTGGAGAGTTTCAGGGCCTTCACACCGGATGGAAAGACTGAGGGTGAGACAAGTTGCAGCAAATGGAGAGCTGATGCCAAGCTTTGCTGCATAGCAAGACCACATCACCTTTGTTACTGCACTTTAATGTTTCTGTAAAATAGTACAGCAAAGCATTTCATATTTATTTGCATAAATTAATTTGTTAAAACAATTTGTAGACTGCAATCATGAATAGAAGACTACTAATGTTTATAAAAAATGGAAACTAACAGTACAGGGAAAAGAAAATGATGCTATTTACATTTTAAAACTAAAGAATAATAATGAATAGTGAAGGGCTGAGATATAATGCCATAGCAGAGTACTTGCCTAGCAAACACAAGAGGCTGGCTTCAGTCCTATGCAGCATGAAAAATAAAAGATCTAGGGCAGGGGTTATAGCTCAGTTTTTAAAACCATTTGCAAGACATGAGGACCAGAATTTTACTTCCAGAATCCATGGTAAAATAATATAAAAAATTCAGATATAATGGCACACACTCATAGTTCCAGCTCTGGACAGGCAGAGATGGCAGATCCCTGGGGCTCCCTGGCCAGACAGGCCAGCCAATTTCATGGGTTCCAGACCAATGAGAGAACCTACTGCAGTCAAGCAATCAATAATAGAACAAACCCCCAAAACAGCACCCAAACCAACAAACAAAGTGGTTGTCACTAAGCAACAGTAATTGACTGGGACTTTTGACCTTCATTCATATGTTCACACTCATGCACAGGAACCTGACATATACATAAAATAAAAAAAATGAAAAAGAAACACAAATCTAGTTGACTTTACAAAAATAAATGCTAGAAAATGGATTTTCCCATGAGCAGAATGGAATTGTCTTGGATTAGTTATCAATAAAGTAAATTTAACCCCTTGTCACTTAGTTTAAAAGAAAACTATGAAAAGATGGTTTGGTTCCAGTTTTGATATTAGTACTAAGAATCCCAACATATATGCAAACATATATGCAACTAGATATATGATGCATATGAAATACACAGTAATTTTAAGGTCAGGTTGTAATTTAAGTATATTTCAAAGAATTTTTATTGTTAGTTGTAGTCAGATTTTCATTTGGGGCTGCCAGCCCACAAATAATGACAATGAATCTTATTATGAATTATGAAAGCCTGGCCTTTAGCTTAGGCTTGTTCCCCACTAGTTCTAATAACTTGAACTAACCCATTTATATTAGTCTATGTTTTTGCACATGGCTTTTACCTCTCCTTCATTATTATGTCTCACTTGCTCCATGTCTGTCTCACATTTTTTTTTATGTCTAGATTTTTTTCCCAGTTCCTTTCTCCCCCTGGAAGTCATGACTATTCTCTCCTGCCTAGGTATTGGCCATTCAGCTCTTTATTAAACCAATCACAGCAATACATCTTCACACAGTATACAAGTAACAGTTATTATCATCACTCTTAGTTAAAATTATGTGTCTGTGTATTCGAATGTCCACTGGGTACAGGTGTGCCCAGAGGTTAGAGGTGTAAGATACCACAGGAGCTGGAGTTGCAGGCAGTTGTCAGCCACTTGGTGTGGGTGCTGCGAATTAACCTTGGGTCTTTTGTAAGAGCAGTAAGTACTCTTGACTGATGACTATGTCTCCAGTACTGGCATTTATGTCTGCCATGGTGCTTAGTGGTCTTCCACTCATAGGGATCTGAAGGAAACAGAAAACTAAGTTGCCAATTTCTCTTTGGCTTGGAGCAGCATGCCTGCCAGGTGCTCCCTTTAGGACAAGAAAGTTAAGAAGTTTTGTGCCATCCAGTGCTTCTGAACGTTCCTGCTTCCTTTTCTTCAAGCCTTTCAGTTTAGGTGTCAGGCAAACATGACACCCAGACAAGCTTGAGCCTCCCGAGAATAAGTGTCACCCACCACCACTCGCCAGCGTGATTTGAATTCTGACTCAACTCCCAAGACATGGAAGCTCCCGAGAACACAGGTTTCCTTCACAGAAGACTGGTGTCAATCAATTCTGCATGGAGGCATTCTCATTGTACGTGTAGGAGGGGTACCATGCCAAAGTGTTCCCACCTCTGTTTTCTGCTTTGCCCCAGGCTGTCATCACCTGGGATTTAAGCAAGCATAGTACACTTAGTTCAGTCTTGCCCAGCCGCTTCCCAGGTCTCCTCTTACACTGTCACTAGAAAGTTCCTTTGTGCAAAATTGGTCTTTAGGAGCAGTGACCTTGGCATACTGGAGGGATAACCTTTGTCAGATTGTTCCAGGATCTTTATGCTTCTGTCACACAGTCAATTAGACGTTTGTAAGGTGGAGGCATTATTAGTGCCACAGGCAGATGGTGAAATGTTACTGCATCCTTCTGTGCCTGCTTTAACTTCCTCGTGCAACATCGTTTCATGGGGCTCTTTACAAATTGCAGTATATTTGGTAGAGATTTAAAGCCCTCAGGGTTGGTGAGCAGCTCTTGGTTATAAGCACACCTTCTTTGTCTGTCAGCCTCGCAAAGGGCGCTCTGATTAATACTGACTTTACCCTGCACACACAAGCTCAATGAAATGCTGTACTGACTTCCTCATCACACACATACACAGGCACAGTGACTTCACCCTGCATACACACAAGCAGAGTAACTTCACTCTGCACCCTGCACACACAAGAGGCATGACTTCACCCTGCACACACACACACACACACACACACACACACACACACACGAGGAGTGACTTCACCCTGCACACACACACACACACACATGAGGAGTGACTTCACCCGGCACACACACACACACACACACACACACACACAAGAGGAGTGACTTCACCCTGCACACACACACAAAGAGGAGTAACTTCACTCTGCACAATCATATGAGTGATCTTGCGCTTCACACACACAAGTGAAGTGATTGCACTCTGCACACACACACACAGGCACAAAGTTGCTGTAACTTTGCCCTGAAGACTCATGAGTACAGTGACTTCGCCCTACACCACACACACACACACACACACACACACACACACACACAAGCATCTTGACATGCTGTATTGACTTCTTCCTGAACACACACAAGGGCTACTTCTTCAGTGGCATTTTAGAGTAAGAGGATCTTGGAAGGCCATTTCCATGCAGTCCTTGGAAGAAGCAATGGGCACTGAGGCAGGGGAGAGACATTTGTGTAGACTTGCCTCAGGAAGGCCACAGAGAATTCCTTTCCCAGAATTCTAAAAGGCTACTTCAAGGAGAGAGGGGGGGAGGGAGAGGGAGGGAGAGTGGGGGGAGAGGGGGAGAGAGGGGGAGGGAGAGAGAGAGAGAGGGAGAGAGAGAGAGAGAGAGAGAGAGAGAGAGAGAGAGAGAGAGAGAGAGAGAGAGAGAGAGAGAGGAGAGAAGAGAGAGCGAGAGATCCAGGTCAGTCTGTACTTGCTGAGTAGATGTACACCAATGAAGAAGCAAGCAATGATTGCCTTTATGCCAGGGGGCTTTCCAGAGTAGTACACTTCAATGAAATTTTATGTGTGAAAGCTTGTGGCCAGTCACACCTGTTTCTGTCTTGGGCTTTTGGCATGTACTGTAGGTTTTGTTACACCGAGTGTGTCTCAGGACCAAAGAATCTCCTGGCTGAGCTGGTGGTAGATGGAAGAGTAGACAGTTCATCTGATAGCCGTTTGCTCTGTCCACTTAGAGAACCTGAAGCCATTTACTGGATGTAAAGTCTATAAAACCACCCTCACAGTTCTCATCCTTAGTGAGCATGCATTGTGCACCGGACACCGGACACATGTGCTAAATCCTCACATGATGTTTCATTCTATTGTAAGAGCCCTCTAGGTCAGTGGTTCTCAACCTGTGGGTTGCAACCCCTTGGGTCAAATGACCTTTTCATGAGGGGTGCCTAAGACCATTGGAAACACACAAATATTTACATTATGATTCATAACAGTAGCATAATCACAGTTGTTAAGTAGCAAGGGAAAACAATTGTGTGGTTGGGGTCACCACAGCATGAGGAACTGTATTACAGAGTCACAGCATTAGGAAGGGTAGCGACTTCAGACAGATTCTCTGAGCTCTCAATTTCAGGCTTTATTGAAGGTTGCATGGCCAATGAGCAGCAGAAGCCAAGGGTATATTTCCAGCTTTGGGTTCCTTTTCTGCCTTTTTTCTTTTTCAGGGCTGGATATGCAGACCCAAAGCTTTGTAAGGCTGGGAAAGTGCTGTTTCCTGAGCCATAGATTGAGTTACTAACTCCCAGGTACTGCCACTTTAACTCCATACTCATCTGTTCTGAAATTCTATGTCTTGGATAATCCTGCATATTGAAAGCAAAGTAACTCATTGGTCTTCAACCATTTCTCACTACCAGCAAAGAAACACATACACAAACATACAGTGTGACCATGTGTGTATGAATCTATATCCACCCCTACAGCTTGGCATGCACATCTACAGGTGTGTTTATTTATTTTAAAAATTTGAAACAAGCTTGTTTTACACGTTAATCCCAGTTCCCACACTCTCCTGCCCTCCTCTGCCCCCCCCACAAACTCTCATCCAATCCCCTTTCTGCTCCCCAGGGAGAGTGAGGCTTTCCATGGGGAGTCTTTAAAATCTGTTAAATCATTTGGAGCAGGGCCCAGGCCCTCCCCCATGTGTCTAGGCTGAGGGAGTATCCCCCAATGTGGAATAGGCTCTCAAAGTTCATTTGTATACTAGCGATAAATACTGATCAATACTGATCCACTACCAGAGGCCCCATCCTTCCAACTAACACCACATTCAAGGAATCTGGGTCGGTCCTATGCTGGTTTCTCAGCTATCAGACTGGAGTCCATGAGCTCCCCCTTGTTCAGGTCAGCTGATTCTGTGGGTTTCTCTAGCCTGATCTGACCCCTTTGCTCTATAGATGTATTTTATTTAAGAGGTTTGTTTAAGAGGCTGATAAGAGTTGCCCGGCAGAGAGATTAATTTGAATTCAAAATCTGGGTGTTGATTGCTTTTGCTGAGAAGCTAACGAACCCTTCCTAGTACAGGTATTTCCCATGAAGAGCAGTAAGATATTCATGTTGACTGTATATTTATCATACAGTAAGAGAAGTACCTATTTGTAGTATACACACAGGTACATACATACTGCTTAATGGTAGGGGTAACCATAGTGATTTGGGGGAAGGGTAGATATCAGGTCTATGACAGCTTGTTTGGGTGGTAGTTCTGTGTCCACATGCAAATGAGAGCCTTGAGGTTCAGAGGGCTTATCAAGTGATCCTATGTGTCACTCTAATTCCCCACTGGCTGCAGTGATTATCTCTCCTGTGCTGGCTGTAAGTGTACCTCCTCTATTGAGCCCTTACAGGTTCTCCATTCATGGTACCAGCCTATTCCTGACCCATTCCTCTCTTCTGCACCCCCCTCATCCCGGGTATTATTGCCATTTTGAGTCAGTAGTTTGCCAATTAATAATGTGATTTGGGTAGGGCTGGAATTGCCTTAGCCCTGTGTGATTCTAAGACACAGGACTTTATGAGACATATTTTTGCTGAACTCTGTAGATCTTCAGACTGAAAATTATTAGCATGTGTCTGTCATTGTTTGGGATTCGTTCAACTAATAAGCTGGAAGAAAATATTTATGGACTTATATGTCAAATAGTGCATTATTATTTACCATTATTCTTACATCATTGCTTTTTATCACTAATCCTTTCTCAATGAGTCATTGTCAACAAATTTATCAAAGCAAAATCTTGCATTTAATTTTAATCTCTGAGCATAATTATCATCCTTTCAACATTATTGAATGTTTAAAATAAAATATATTTTTACAAGATTCCAACTATTTACTCATGTCATCTTCCAAGTTACTTTTTCAATAGTACAAACTATAATAAATAACTTAACCATAATAACAAGGACTGTAAATTCTACCATAAAGCTTTCAAGAATGTAATTTCTTTATAAAAAGGAGAAAATTTTTATAAAAATTGTACATAAATATTTTTGGATAGTGTAATCTTTATTTTTTTTCAAAATAGTTTCAGTAACAACTTAAAAGTGTAGCATATATTAAAAGCCTGATTACCAAATAAAGAAACTGCTGAGAGGAAGAAAGGAGATAGCCCCAATTATACTTGATCTAGTTGGATCTCAGGCTATAATGTAACAACAATGGCAATGATAATAATAATTGGTGCTTGTGCCTACTTGGTATCTATGCTTTCCTTCTGTGCAGCAAGATTTGGATTTTTCTTAGGGGAACTGCTTTCCCTACACTATTGTAGAAATATTGGGACTGTCAATCACATTTATTCTCCCCTTGCCAAAAAATGGTATGTTTTCTATGCAAGCCTTATCCTTTCCTGTCTTCTTTGCTTCTTCCTTCCAGGCATCTGAATCTCAAATACATTGAGTCAGGGACAAGAACTTGTTGCAACTCAATCTCCCCGATGGCAATACCTCATTCATTTCTAGTTCAGATTCCTGTTGCCTATAACTTGTTCTGCATATATCAGGCAATTCATTAATTTTTCCTTAAAGTTCAGGAAAATGATTTATGTTACTTTTTCTCTAGAAGACTTAGATGTCATTGCCTGATGAGGACAATGGATGGTTTATGAGGAGCAGGATGATGAGAGTAATAACAGCTGACGTTTATTAATTATCTAATCTTAATACAAGTGCCCATTCTACAGATCAAGAGCATGAGACTTAAAAGGGAATGTATTTTGCTTCTGGTTATTCAAGGGCACAGCCAGAATTTGAATTTAAGTGTGATTTGCTATCTTAGACCCACATGCACTGTTCTTCCATGTGGACAGGAGGTGGCCAAAGCACACACTCTTTGACTTAATGAGTTGTTTTTTAATCTCAAGAGTGGGACCATTTCTCTCCTCTGTGTTCCACAATGAAAAACAAGCTGAGAAAGGTTAGTATTTTTCTTCCTTGTCATGTGGTGAATTAGAATAATTATTGTTAGTTAAGGGATATGAATGAAATGTCTTTATCAACCACCCAGTTAAATGGAGTTTCTCTTTTTAAACCACACAATGCTATCTTGACAGCTTGTGAGTGACAGAAAGGGAAGTGTTTTTCACGGGATGCAAATGCAGATGTTGCAAGATTTCTAAAACATAAATAGCAGGTTTTAAAAAACTTTGGGGTTTCTACAGAATAATGTCATTGGTGCCCTTTATTCTTTTTTTTCCTGACAATGAATTTACTTGGTACTTTCAATTTTCATGACTTTAAAATGGAGAGACAGAGAGAAAAATGCTAAACCCATAGACTAGCTACTGCTGCTGACTGTTAGATAGCAGTAGCTCTCATCTACAAGTCTCATTTTGATTCATTATTAAATGATATAATTCTAGATGTATATGTTCTTTTATCTTTTTATCATGGTTGTTGTCCCTATGTTTTCAATTCTTGTCTTTTATCTTCACAGACATGAGTGTGTGCAAACGCATGTGCATCCAGATAACAATCACCTAAATGTTATTTCTTTAATGGAAGAGTGTAATGGGATTGATGCCTTTATCAAAGGCCAATAGTTTTTGGCATTTGATTCCTTAACTAGGTACTGAATGTGACTCAACAATTCTGAAGTGAAGTTCTCTACTTGTCGTTGATAAAAGTTCCTGAGAGACAGAGAAAGTTCTCTACTTGTCGTTGATAAAGTTCCTGAGAGACAGAGACTCCATTTAAGTTTTGGATCATTTGAGGTCATCACTGTTAAGGCAGAAGCTTTGGGGGAATTCCTGCTAAGGTTTGCTTCAATCTACACAGGCAGTTGAAATATGCTTAAAAGGTCCACAAGATACAGCTTAGATATCAGCTCTTGACCCTAAACATGGAATCTTGACATCTTAAGAGTAGTGACAAGTATTCTCAAAGTGCTTACTGTGTAATGACACCACCTTTCAGAATTGTTGCCTCGATTTATCCTTGTAATATCCTAAAGGGGGTATATGCATAAACAAGATTGCCATTTCAGATGAGAGGAATGAGGCTCAAAAATATCTTCATGTCCAAAGGTTACAAAACTAATTATATGGAATTCTCAGACTTTGATTAGTGTAATCTTCCTTCCTAAAATTAAAGGTTGACCTGACTATTAATGCTTTGTTCCCCACCCCCAGACAAAAGACATGGAAAACTACATCATAATTTGGTAGTTCCAATGTAATCAGTCATTTTGACATTTCAGGAGAAAAAGGCATCATTTTAGGGTTAAAGTGATCATATATATATATATATATATATATATATATATATATATATATATATAGAGCTTCATAAGTTCCTCACAATTTTGTCTTTTTCCCCCCACTTCACCACAAACACAAAAGAGGAAATTCTACTGAGTGTTGGAACTAATCTGTTAAGTTGCTTTTAGAAAACATTAGTTTAGTCTATCCTTCAACCAGTGCTGCTTCTGTAGCTATCTTTTATGAGAGAGAATATTTCATTATATTTAAACATTTCCAGAGAAATGATCATATAGTTTAAACTAAAAAAGTCTAGCTTATTTTTGTAGAGAATTATTCAAAGTTGAATATCAATGAAGTCTTTTTCTTCATAAATTATACTCATTGGCTGTGCAGAGATAGTATGCATCTGAATAGAACAAAGTTCAGTCCATATTTACAATGAATCTTAGATTGTACACTTCAGTCAAATCTCCCTGCCTTCATCATCTCTTTCTCAGACCTCAAGTCACACCCTTTTCCTGATTATGTTTTAAAACATGTTATTGTTTTTAAATTTTGGTGAAATATGTATAAAACATAATATGCAGTTCATTGTTTTAACAAATGTAAGCATAAGGCAATGCTAAGGCATTAAGTATATTGAATAAATCTCACTGTCACCTATCTACAGAACTAGTTTATGTTCATCGACCAAATCCTGATGTGGGATGTCTGATGAATAAAGCTGCTTTGACCTATGCCAGGGCAGAATATTGCTAGGTACAAAATCCAAGCAGAGCTAGAGGGAGAAAGAAGTAAAGAAGATGCCATCCAGCTGCCCATGGAACAACATGTCTGTCTGTAGACCAATGAAAGCCACAACCCACTTGACAATGTACAGATTAATAAAAATGAGTTAATGTAATTGTGAGAACTAGTCAGTAATATGCCTGAGCCATTGGCCAAGCAATTGTAATTGACATTAAACCTCAGAGTGATTATTTTATAAGTGGCAGTGGGGGCTGGCAGGCAGGAGAGAAACTAGTTCAGTGGGACCAGACAAGAAAGAGAACATATCCAGCTGCAAAATCCCTTGCCTATTAAGCCATCTTTCCTAGAATTTGACAGTTGTGGCAACCTCATCTAAGTAGATGATTATAATATGACTGGCTGATTTTTATATACCATGTCTTTCAGGCTTGTCATATTGTTACATGTTAGAGTATTTTTAATAAGCCATCAACTCCATGTACTTATAGGTATAGGCAATCTACCTGTACATGGCCCACCTTCCAGGAGCAACACCCTTTTAAGGCATTTTAAAACAAAACTGACTCTCCTTTACATCAAAGCTGACAAGTGCCTGTAGCTCCTCAGTGAAGTTCAGAGCTTATAAAATGCTTTCCACTCCATGCTAGAATATTGAGTGGATTTATTCTGTGTAGGTTTGTGCAAGCACAGCTACTGAGAGTTTATTAGTGCAGCAGTCTGTAGTGTTCAAAAGACGTTATTTCTCTATGGTCCTTCCCATTCTCTGGCTTTTAAAAGCATCTACTCCCTCTTCCTTGATGGTCCTGGAGCCATAGGAATGAGGTATGATATAAATATCGTATTTGTGGCTTTTTGTCACTTATTCTATGCAGTTTGATCAGTTGTGAGTTTCTACACTAGCAACCATTTGCTGCACAAAGAAACTGCTGATGATGTCTGAGAGTTGTACAAATATATGTGTCAAGAGTTAGAGTTTGGTACTATGTCCACTTAGCAAAATGATTGGAGATTCAGTCTGGAGGGCCTGAACTCCCCAACAATAGGCTGTTGGCTAGATTTGCAGTACAAGGCATGTGTTTCTTCTTCTTTCTTTTCGAGGATGACATCATTTTTTTTTATTAATTTATTTTTTATATTCCAATCCCAGTTCCCCCTCCTTTTTCTTCTCTCACTCCTCCCACTTCCTCCCTGTCCACCTCCCATCTGCTCCTTGGAGAGGGAAGGCCTCCCCTAGGAAATATACTAAGTCTGTCCCTTCAGAGTTGTTTTAATTTGCATTTCCCTGATGACTAAGGATGTTGAAGCATTTCCTTAAGTGTCTTTCTGCCATTTAAGATTATTCTGTTGCGAATTCTCTGTTTAGACCTGTACCCCATTTTCAAATTGGATTATTTGGTTGTTTCACGTCTAGTTTCTTGAGTTCTTTTTGTCTAAAATAAAAAGAAGGGTTTTAACCTAAACATAACAAAATGTATCACACAACAGTTATCAAATAAGAATCACAGTTAACAATATTTTGTCCATTAACATTTAGTAAGATTTAAGAAAATATTCCATCATCTATACTATCTTTCTGAGTCTAAAGTCCTATATGTAACTTATCTTTAATCCTAACTAAGGAAAACTATAACCATAACTATCTGTCTTTAACTCCTTTAAAGACCACAGAAGGATAATATATAAACTCTAGAAATGACAGAGACAACTCACTGCCTGGTCAGTCACCTGAACTTCTTCTGTAATGTTCCATCTTCAGCCCATAGGCCATGGTGTGTCTGGCAGACTCTTCAGCAAAGCAGGAAACTTTAAAGTGTCCATCTTCATTGGCAGTTTGTCAGCCACTTTTTTCTGTGTCCTGCAGAATGTCTGGCAGACTTTTCCATGAGGCAGGAATCCTGTAGCAAATGTCCATTTTGTATCAGCATTCACTTTCCTGTGGGTCCTGCATATCCAGTTTATACAGCATAAAGTCAAACAGTCTAGACAAGAGCAGTATCTTGTCCAAATGGCTAGTCTTGCAATATTGGAAGCAAACTTGGTAACGCGTTTCTTCGATGTCTATCTTCCTTTCTGATGCAGGTGGTGTTACCAGGAACAGTTGTGCTTCACTGTCAAGAACAACCCGAAGCCATTTTAAATGACGTATTTTGTAGGTCTTTGAAAGGTTTGAGGAATGCCTATCCATCTCAAATACATCTCTGTATATCTAGAAATCTTAACTCACTTAACTATAAGTTTTGACTATTATAGGTAACTATAATCTGTACTAAATTATACATTACATTTTTAAATGAGCTATATAAACACAATACCTAAACAAGAGGAGAAATATACATATCACAAAATTGACCTTAAATTGTACCAATAAAAGAAAATTCATTCAGCAACAACATATTATCACTTATTTCTGGTGGTCACTCAAGAGCAATAGTCCTATTTTTTATTTTGTTTGTTTTGTTTTTCAAACATGGTTGCTTTTTACAGATTTGGAACCTGTCCTGGAACTTGCTCTTTGACTGGGCTGGCCTTGAACTCACAGGAATCTGCCTGCCTCCATCTCCCAAATGCTAAGATTAAAGATGTGTGCCACCACAGCCTGGCTAAACATGTATTGTTTCCACACCCCTCAAGGGTCTCCAGGATACCTCTGTCCAACAACCAAAGAGAGGCATTTCACATCTGGTACTAGGCTTTTAAATTTTTTAATAAATGGCTTCTAGAATAAACATAATCTTTTGTAGGGCATTTACAATTAAATACACACACACACACACACACACACACACACACACACACACACACACACAAAGCTTCTGAAATAGTAGATATCTGTATGGCTTTGTCAAGTATTGTTAGTATAACTGTAAGTATTGTTAGTATAACTGTGTTAGTTACCTACCCCATCTCCTTCTTTACCTTACTTTCTCATCCCTCTTCCCACTTCAAACTTCTCTCTCGATTATTACCTGTGTAGAATTTCTTTCAAGGCTGAATGTGTAGATACATCATTATTTGTTTACTTACTGATCTAGTGATTGACACTTGGGTTGCCTAATTATGTGCTTTTCAATAGGCACACTCCTATCAAAATCCATTTCACAGTGCTGGGCAGAACTTTCTAAATTGAAAGTAGAGAGTGGACAGTATGCTTGTGAAAGATAATCTTGTTGCTGGAATTGAGGGGAATCGTTGCCTGCCTCTAGCTACTGGGATCATATATCGTTCAGGGAGGTTCTGGCCCTTGAGAACCATCTTTGACAGGTAGAAGTATAATGAAAGCATTCCTTGTAGATGGCATCAAAGAACAGAATGCGTGAAAGAGCCTACTCAATGTGCTGTCATTGAATCGCTTGTTGTAATGGTGCCCCAGTGCCAATTCTTCTCATACCTGTTGTCTTCATCTGTCTGAGGTCATTGAACTGTTCTTTGTTGTGAGATACTATATCACTCCCATTTGGGGGGAAAGTTGGCCTTTCTCTTGTTGAGAATGGTGGGAATAATAACTGATAACTTTATTAGTGTTAAATGCAATAATTCATGAAATATGAAGCTTGTAATTCAGGCGGTTGTCCTCATTTTAAATGTAGTTCTTGAATCTAAAGGTAAGTGCCAGGAACATAAATCTTGCATATGCCTATTAAACAGTGTAAGAAGAAAAGTAATAATGATAAGTTTTCACAAAGTTCTTGTGATGTGGAAGCAAGCTTTTATAGCTGTTGCATCATTTAAGTTCATAACAACATAATGGAGGCATAGATTATATATGCTATCACTATTTTAGGTAAGAGAAATGGGTAAGGCTGAAAAATGTGAACTAATTTCCAAAGGTCCTACAACTAGTAAGCAACTGAGTAGGGAAACGAAACACTGGTCCAACTCAAGACTCTCCTTCACCATTCAGCCTTCCTACCCATGATAAGCTTTGAATATAATTTTCTTGTTCCTGAAAACATGTCTAAGTATAGGGTTTATTCACAATCTAGAAAGAAGATGACCCTTCAGCAACAGACCAGGCGGGCATACACTGATGCTTGGGATTCACCTAGAATCATCTAGCCTTCTTAGCTTCTTTCTCTTATCCTATTGAAGATATTCCCTAGTGTCCTTTGGTCTTAGCCACTCCACATATATGCAATGCTTCTTAGATGACAGCTCATTTCCAATTCCTATCCCAGCTTCACATTTCTCTCCTGGATGCCTTTTCCCAGGTGCTGCAGTACAAGACCCTTTGGAGGAAGATTCATTCATGATAGTCAGAAGGTCTTTTACAGTTTTTAGTGTGTCAAAGAAAATTTGAAATTATGGGTTTTGTTTCAATTTTGAATAACTGCAAAATATGAAACTTGCCTTAACATTGGTGAATATTTTGTACTCATTCACCATTTACTTCAGGAGTTTTTATGAACCTCAGTGTTCAACATTATTTTCCCCCAAATTTTGATCTCATTTATCCCTGGCTGTCCTTGAACTCACTGTGTAGCTAAGGATGGTCTTCAACTTCTCATCTTCCTGGCTCCCTCTCTGAGTTATAGGTATGCACCACAGTGCTTGATTTGTGAAGAGCTAGGAAATGAACCCAGGACTTTGTACATACTGCCTGAGAAATGAACTACTGAACTACATCTTTAGCTCCTCCCTTAAATTTGCATAACTTCCCCAATGAACATTTTTCAACTGTATTTCTGCACTTTAGAAATTTCACAAAAGCCTTCTGTTATCCTAGCAAGCAAGGGACTGAGGTTTGATTTGCAAAATTGATTCTACAAGGTAGCATGTTGTTATTCTATTTAGAGACTTGAAAGCATATTCAATGATTCAATTATATTTAATTTGTAATTAACTCCCTCCCAAGCAGCTAATGGTGCATAACTTGGTCGCTACTGTTCTGGATGAGCAAAGATTAGAACAAAATGGCTCCTTTTAGAGAAAGCCTATGTTAGAGTTACTAGGATTGTAAGCTGTATGGTTTGGAATGACTTTCCTCTCTGAAAATAAAACCTTTTTTCCTGAACGGTTTGTTCTTTTGTCTACAGAGATGGGTGGCCAGTACCCAAGTCTGTGCTTGGCCCTGCCCATATGGATAGAGATAACTGAGCCAGGGGTAGCAATCTGTGACTTGGTTATGTCAGTTGTGTTATCCCTCTTCTAGGGATTTGGGATTCTGAACTAAGAGGAACGTAAATACTGAGATAGTTTAGTCAGTTGAGTGGCAGTATTCAGAGATGGCATCTGTAAACTCTAGCTCACCCATTCTCTAGAGATGCCTTGATTTCTGTTCTTCAAAAAGCTTGGTTCTCAAAAAGTTCTTGCTTTATTTTTGTAAGACGTTGCTGTGCTTCCAAGGGTTGTTGTGTGCTTCTTGATACCAAATTTACCCAGTTTAGAACTCAAAGCAACAAAGTCTTTACAAAATCTGTTAATGCAAGTGATGAAGGCTGCATCCACTTGGTAGAAATTAATCACAATATTTAATTGTGTGTGTGCATATGTCTGGGAGTTTGATTGAATGATTTAGTATTTACCAGATGCTTATTATTTCCATCATCATTATCATCATGAACAACATTGTCATCATAATAGCTCCTGTTTATGAACAACTTTCTGTGACTCAGTCACTGTATTAGGTACTTTGCATAAAAAATAACATTTATTATGTGATGACAGCTGTACTGTCAAACAGATAGCATCTTTATTCCTGTTTGTTATTTGGGGATTTGAGACTGAGACCATTTCATGACCATATATCATGAAAGTAATATAGCAATAATTTGAATGCAGGTCTGTCACATTCCATAGGAAGGTTAGACTCTCCTACCCCATGTTACACCACACAGAAGTGCTTATCCTCTCAGAGGTGTTACAGCATTATTGATTGTTTTCTTCATGTCAAATATCATAAGTCAGGAAGCCATGTGAAATGAGGGGTAATGTGTTCCCAAGAGGAAGAGCTCATGCTAACCCATAGCCTTGAGACTCAACACAAACCTGGTAGACTAGAGGAACAGGATATGGGTGTGTGCTACCGCAGAGGAATGGGCAGAGACGAGGACTGATGGAGATGAAGTAAGGGATGAAATTTATTATACATATAGAGGATTGGCCTCTAAGAAATTCCAAAAAAGAAAGAAAAAAAAAAAAGAAAAAGAAACATATGGTCTGGTTTATTAGAGATAAAGTTCTGCTTCAGTTATTGATATTGTAGCCAAAAACCATTGTTGCTGGAGGTTTCTGTTCTGCCACATTCTGCAACTGCCTTCCCCCAAATAAACACACAGTTGCTATATTAGTTATTAAACTGTTGGCCAATGTCTAGGGCTTCTTTTTGGCCAGCTCTCTCTTAACTATTAACCCATTTTTATTAATCTATGTATTTCCACATGAACTTGGCCTACCTGAGAATGCCCAGACTTGTTACTCCTTTTGGCAGCTACATGGCTCCTCCCACAGTCTCTTCTCTCCTTACCTTTACCAGAATTCTCCTCATCTTATTCATTAGCCAATAAGCAAAACATATGTACGGAAAGATATTGCCTCATCAAACCATCCAATGGAACAAACAGAAAACCCATGGAAAATGAATAGATTCAGTCACTATATCAAACTAGACTATGAATAAACATCATTCATAAAGAGCATCCATTTTAGAAACAAACCTGATAGTGAGTGAGGTCCTGGAAGATTTACCTGAGACAGCATCAGAACTAAATGGGAGCTGTCTTCACCATAGCTGGGTAGCATCGAATTTGAAGTTATGGCGAACGTAGAGAGGGAAGGGCAGAAAGAAACAGGGAGGAGTGAGGAGAGATAATAGAGTATTATTTTCAAAGTAAATAGATATATAAATCTAAGCAATCAATTTTGTCAAGGTTTCAAAGTTAATGTAAAAATCAGCTGCATTTCTAGATATCAGCCCCTCCCCAATTCACAAAGTTTGGAAAGGTACTGACTGAAACCAATCTAGTAACACATATGGTATAAACTAACATAAATTGTATTTTCAAATACTAATAGAATGACATAGAACAATTGACATGTTTTATTAAAAAATTAACCCCTTCATTAGTAAAATTAATCTGGAATGGATTATTGGCTAAACTGTCATCAGCAAAACTCTGAAACGATTGGATGAAAACACAGAAAAGTGACTTTTGACTTATTTTGAAGAACTGTATGGACATACTATAAAAGGCAAAAAAATACTTTTAATTTTAAAATGAATTGTTTTTGTTTTCTTTTTTTGAGATGAATAAATGCTCGTGATTGCATTGTTCTTGTAACAAAGTTAGCTTAGAACTGGATCACTTGGTCCTTTCTTTTCCTTTTGCTTCACAGGGAAGATGCTCATATCTCTTGGCAGCCAGCATCCTCTAGTTCTGCAGCTGGGCTCAGCACACTGAGTCTCTGCATAGTCCTCTTTGCACTTTTAGCATTTTAGTGGAAACTAGGCTCAGCCTGCCCACCGCAGGATCCTTAGGTAAGGCAGAGAATCCTTACCCCCTCTTATACTGTCACTTTGTGGGGCTAGAGCTTGCCAAATTTCTTGCACAATGTCCAAAAGCCTATTCACCATGTTTGTGTGTGTGGGGAGGGGGGGCTGATTTTCGCACAGAGAGCTAAAACTCAAGTTTTTAAAAAGATATTTGGGAAAATAAAAAGACAGCAACAGAATAGGATATTAACAAATTAAGATGTGATAAAAGAGTTTGTGTAAGTATATAAAGAACTCTTAAACCTCAATGATGACAAAGTCAGGCTCAGTAACAGAGTACTTGATTGATCTCCAGAACCACAGAACAAAATAAATAAACCCAAATAATAATATATAGTAGTGACAAAGAGTCACATGGAAGAGAGTTGCAAAGTTAAAGGCAGCAAAGACAGGAAATGTTACTGGAACCACAAAGAGATTCCAATTCTTGCCTATTAGAGTGGCTGGAACACTCAGATAACAAGTGTTTTGAAAATGAGGAGAATCCAGAAGCTTTGTACAGAGCTGGAGGGGATGGAAGGGACACTGGTGCTTTAGAAACCAGTTGAGAAAGATGCTTTTGAAGTTAAGTTATTATGTAAC
The DNA here is from genome assembly GCA_030556225.1 of Cricetiscus sungorus. Taxonomy (NCBI): domain Eukaryota; kingdom Metazoa; phylum Chordata; class Mammalia; order Rodentia; family Cricetidae; genus Cricetiscus; species Cricetiscus sungorus. Next base: position 3,698,022 of record JANBXA010000606.1, on the reverse strand, counting down.
CCTGCAGTTCCACATTTCATGTAAATTTTCTATGGGTAATACTAGTTAGGAAGTCATTGCCTTGCTCACAAAATGGTTCAAACTTAGGACTTCAGGTCGGATTTCCCGACCTGAAGTAGTCGGGAAAAACAAGAGTATCAGCTTGTTGGGTGATACTCAGAAATACATTAAATGACCTTCAATTGTGTACATTTTAAATGAGTACATTGGAAAATATGTAAATTAGAAGTCACAACTACTTTTGCAACCTAGCGAAAAGACAAATACGCCAAAATGAAAACATTTTTGTTTGTTTTATAAGGCAGCACTATTGATTAAGAGAAAAGACAGCCTTTGGGACAGATGCTAAATGCATTATGTCTGACAAGGCACAGTAGCCAGAATATTTAATATCTTTTCCAAAATCATTCAAGACAGGAGAACAAGTCATACAGCACACTTGAATGAACGCTTCACATTTGGGGGGCCTCCATGTGCCCAAGAAGCACATCAGTTTTCCTGTAGTTAGTTATTATTAAAATGCGAAGAGGCCATGTGATACCATTTCAGAATGTGCTAAAATGAGAAAAGACCAATAACACTAAGTGCTGGAGAGGATGTGAAGCAAGTGGAACTGTCTGCATTGATTGCTGCAGGGTGGAAAATGAATACAGTCACAATATAAAACTGCTGGGTAATCTTCAATGATGATTGCGGCTTACAAACTCAGCTGTACTAGATGTGTACCCAGAAGCCCCTGAGTTTCCACAGTCTCATCATGTTTACTAGTCCTCAAGTGGAACTCAATCTGAATGGTCACCAACAGCACGCTGTATCAATAAAACAGCATCATCACCCAGTAAAATATTTATATAGCAACAAAGTGAGCCAACTTGATTTGCAACTGTGAGGTTGAGTCTGACTAAGAGAAAGTGGGTAAAAAGTTTTACTATATGATTCCACTCACTTGGAGTACAAACTGTGCAAAATGAATTCACAATAATAGAGGGCAGGCTGGGGGTTATTTTGGCATAAAGCAAGGAGGAATTAGACTGATGGGAGATAGAACATGACATTTTGGGGCATCAGTACCATTGTGCTTTTTTTATTTGGGTTGTCATTACATGGTTTGGCACTCTGAAAATTACAATATATGAAAGTTACATTTCAGAAGTTCTCTGTTTTGTTTTGAAAATGGATTGGAACAGGGTACAACCTCCTAGAAAATTTAGGAAGGTTTGAAGTTATACGAGGGGATATTCCTATAAAATCCTTGGATTTGTGGTGAAGTAGTGGGCAGGTCTGAGTGGTATTTAGGAAGGAGTCTGCCTGCACATGGTCTAGAGACTGATTCTTGGTGGGAACTGCATTGATTGTACCGTGTTCAGAATGTGACTTGATTCTGAGATGTGGTCACTGCTGATGTAACTGGCTAGCCCACAGCAAGGGTGGAGTCTCAATGTAGAAAGCACAGTTCTTCCGCTGAAAGAAGCATGGGTGTATTTTAGAGCCATGTCTGAGTGGCCATGGCCTGAGCATGCAGATCCAGTTGCTCTGAGTACTGAACTGCCTTGTGTGGCAGTTGCTCTGTAACAGGACAAAGAAGGTCCTACATTAAGACACTTTTAAATGCACTGGGACGAACACAGGTGTGTGTTTGGGGTCACAGCAAAGTAGGGAAGTTCTGCTGTAAACTTCAGATGCCTCTCGAGGGTTTAGAATGGTGAAAGCTAGGGCTCTGTTGACATTCCAACAGAGGTGAGCATAAATGACTGTCTAAAGGGCTAAATTAGCCCAGGATAGTTTGATACTAGACCTGCAACATTCCAACCTCTTCATACTTTTTAAGTAGGGGAAAAGACAGAGATGCAATTCATGTGGGAAAATGCCACGTGACAGCAGAGGCAACCACCATCCAGAGAACACTGGTCACCACTGAAAAGTTTCTACACCCCAATAAGCTTCTCCACTGATAAAGCAATCTGAATCAGGCCAAATTAAACTAAATTAGAAAAATCCCACATTTAATTCATACAGCACTCCTGAATGACCTTCCAGCCCCCCAGAAAGGAGATGGGAAAGGGAGACCAGAAAAACCAGGAGTCTGTTTATGGGGGGACAGTTTAAGTACCCTGAGGGAGTGGCCTTGAGGATCTCTGGGGGGAGGGGCCATCATTTAGAGGGCTTTCTGAGATGCAGCAGGGTTTGGAGGGAGATGGGGGAGGGGCTTGGGTGAAACCTCCACCATAACATCCCTTACTCTTTGGGTATATGGATGCCAGGGGCTGGGGTGAAGCTTCTACCTTAACAACCACCACCAGCAGACAGATGGAAGATGGGTGAGGAAGGGTTCCATCAGACATCTCAGAGGAAGGAACAGCTGGGGAGGATGTTGTACTAACTGAACCAACCAAAAAGCAAACTGTAGATGGATCATCCACCCAGAATTCCTAATTTCAGTTGCACTGAGATGATGCTCTTTAGCTCATGGCAGAATGTAATGCACCAAGAACAGAGCATTTTGAGAGAGCAATTTGTTCTTCGTTCCACATTCAGCCAGGAATTCACCTAAATCTCCTTGACAAATGAGGGAGACATCTTAAAACATTTCAGAGAAGAGCACACAATCTCTTTGAATTATTGGAAGAGCAGCAGCAGGAGGAATAGGCTGGTGTGAGCAGTTAACATGTCCCTTCTTGTTTTTTCCAACTTGTGGGGCACAGCTGGGAGTGAAACCCTGGAGACACAACCTCCTTATTTTATTGTGCTCTGGGAGAGCTGAACAAGGAATCAGGGTTACTGCAAATTAGCTCTATTTCACTCCCTGCCTCACAGTTCTGAGCACTAGGCTATTCACTGGGGTCTGCATTCTTTTTCATGCCTTCTGGGCAGTGGGAGGCAGGTATTCATCAGAGCTCCCCCCCCCCCAGGACCTTTTGCAGCAGAGGCAAGCTCGTGAGTGGGGAGGCAGCAGAGTTCTAGTGTGCATATGCGTGCATGTGCATATGCCTCTGTGTGCACCTGTGCTCGAGCGCTCATGCACGAGCATGAGAGAGAGACAGAGAGAGAGACAGAGAGAGAGAGACAGAGACAGAGACAGACAGACAGAGGGAGAGAGAGAGAGAGAGAGAGAGAGAGAGAGAGAGAGAGAGAGAGAGAGAGAGAGAGAGAGAGAGAGTGTGTGTGTGTGTGTGTGCAGGAGTGCATGTGTGTGTCCTTTTCCGGTCTGCAGTGAGTGGTGCTCTGATGAGGACTCCCATGTTCTCTGCAGACTGCACTGGATGGCATGCTTGTGAACCAAGCAAACTTGCCCATCGCTTTCCTTCATGCTGTGACGGGGGGTGGGGGGCTTGATGAGACTCCATTTTTCTTAGGGAGCCAACAAAGAGCTGAGACAACTATAAAATGGAGTCTCATCAAGCACCTTAAATAGTCAATATGATTAGGCAAAAATAAATGGATTTTGTAAACTTCTATACTAAATTCTACTTGCAAATCTTGGTCATAAATTTCATAAAATTACATGTAAATGTAGTAATTAGTACACTATGATATTGAACATCTACTTTATCTCTGGGTAATTTTTCTTCTTGCACAAAAGTTATTTCTACTTATTAAAAATTGATTTTCTTCTTTTAAACTGTTTTTTCAAGCTTATTTTCATTTCCATATTTTGCCTAATACATTCCTAACCTTTTTTTTAAGGTTTATAAAAGTATCACAGGGTGCTCTAATAACTCTGAGTTCAAAAGGGAGGAAGGACAGATGTGGTGGTATTACTGAGATGCTGTGCTAATTCCCGTTGTCCCGAGAATGGCTTCATGCTAAGGACTGGATTGCATCCTGTGTTCTTTTACCTGAATATCATAGATAGTCTTGGGTAAGCCCTAGCTAAATAGAGCTGTAGCCCAAATTCAGCCTGATTAAGAGACCCTAGGCAGGCATGTCTGTTGTGATATACATGTTTGTGTATTCTTCTAAATGCTTATTAAACTTCTAGCCCAATGTAAATTCACTTAAGAAAAAAAGAGAAATATTTTAGGGGTTTGCTGATAATATTTATTAACAATTTCATTTATTTTAAAATATATTTCCTTGTGTAACATGCCATAAGTTATATGTGTTGGTGAGAATTCATCATTTTGCATATTTAAATTTGATTTTGTAGGAAGACTCTATTACTTTTCTTTCTCTGGATATGGCCTTATGTATCCTGATGGGCAAATGAAATCACTTTCTTTGTCAGTTTGTAAGTTCTTGTTTTTGTGCTTTTAGGGCTTAGATAAGGAGAAATTGATGTCCTACTTTTGGGCTCTTTGACTTTTGAAATAATGGTTCCCAAGAAATTAGAGCTTCACCAGGGATCAGATGCTGGGAGAAGAAAGCCCAGTTCCAGCCAGAGAGGACCTTGTTTCCTGGAAAGAGACTTTATGCAATTCTGACAATCTGTCACCTGACCTTGCTGGGGAAACTGGAGCCCAGACAAGGACTTGTCAGTGGTAGTTAGAGGGATGCACCTTGCTGCAGACTTCTTCGCTCTTCACATCTACGGCCTCACTCTTACATTAGGATTGTGGAGGCTTGAGGGGCCATTGGGTGAACATGTCACTCATCCCAATGCGGTTACACTAAATAGACCTTTTTGTTCTTCTTTTCACGGATTATTTGACCCTTTAATTAGTTTATTGAGGACCAGTGGCCTCACCTGGCTTGTCAGGGCTGCAGGGGCACAGGTGGCGGCCCTAACAACTCCTGTGTCCCTCACACTGTCAGACATGTTAACTAGAACTGAGGCTGTGGTAACTACAGAGCTGTAACAAAGCTGTGAAGGGGGGGGGTGTGGACTTAAAAAAATCCTAACTTTTACTATTTATCATGAGGAAAAAATAACCTCACTCTATGTATTCCTCTTGCTAGCCTTGTAAGCAGCCAGATATCCAGGTTTTAAAAATCTTTCTGGCAAAAGCCAGAAACACTGTCACATTCTGAATGTGAGGCCAATTGCTGACTTTGGATGCATTGCTTTGCCACACATACAGTGTTGAGTCTTTGGTTTAGCGAGGCTTGCTGAAGTCCCTGGGACAGTATATTTCTCAGGAATAAGGTGGTAGAGTGCAGCGTTCACCACTGATTGAAATCTCAACACCCATCTCCCACCTCTCCCAACAACTTTGGTGACTACAACCATTTTCTTAATCCCACCATGCCTTAGTTTCCTTGTATGTCAAAAAGAAAATTTTGATAAACGCTAGAGTTCAGGGAAGGATACCATACTTGTTTTTAAAAAAAGTGTTTGGTGTACAAGGAACTTAATATGAAAATAATTTAAAGATTGAACAGAACTTTATTGCTTTGGCTTACTAACCTTCTCTGATTGCCTATATCTGACTCTCATATTTGTGACAAAAGATAGGGAAGAATGTATTTTTAAGATAGTGTGCATGGGCTATAGAGATGGTTCTGGAATGACGTGCTTGGCAAACAGTGTGAGGAACTGAGTTCAGATCCACAGAGCCACAAAAAGGTGTGCTTGATACATGTGCCACTGCATGTCTGCAACCCAGGGGCCCTAACTGCAGATGCGAGGCAGAGATGGGAGAGTCTCCTAAAGCTCTCAGGACAGCTGGCATGCAGTACACAGCTTTGAGCAATAGGGCAGGCACTTTGTCTCAAAAGCATTGGAAGGTGAGGGCTAACTAACATCCATGGTTTTCCTCTGACCTCCACATACACGATGTGACACACACAGTGCCAATGGTTACTAATCATTCATAGACACAAGGATTTTACAATTATATGCACACATTAAAATTATAGTTTTCAAAATTCATAGTCAGAGAAGGGCCATTTGAAGAAACTCAACAGGCCTACAGTTTTCCCTAGCTACTATTTCTCACTGTTGATAAATAATTGTTCTTTTAAAAATATTTTTTAGAAATAAAATTTTGTAATGAAAAACTTGCAGTCTATACATTTTGATTCACTTCTAAGCACTTAGAATAGCCATTCTGAAACTGTGGAGCTTTACATTGGACTCTACACTTTCATCATCAGTCTGTTTCCATGCGCTTATTTACCACCAAACTCCACAAAATTAACAACAAAGTTAAAACTAGAAGACTATTCGGCTTTATATTCTCTCTTATGACTCACCCATGACCTGCATTCAGTCCTTCTTCATCACCTAACATTTGCCTTCCCTTGCTCTCCTTTTTGTGTGCATGCAATGCATACATGCACATTTGTTTACATGTGTGTATTATAGACTATATTAAAAACACTGCTAGAGGCATTACAATGCCTAACCTCCAATTACACTACAGAGCTGTAGTGATAAAGATAGCTTGGTATGGGCATAAAAACAGACAGGTGGACCAACCTAATAGATTAGAGGACTTGGAAATGAAATTATACTTTACCCATTTAATTTTTGTCAATGAAAGCAAAAGTGCACATTGGAAAAAAGATTCCCTGTTCAACAAATAGTGCTGGAAAACTATCTGCATGCAGAAGAAAAAAATTTGGCTTACATCTCCCACCTGTACAAAAACAAATTACGAATGGATCAAAGACATTAATTTAAAACCAGAAACACTGGAACCTCCAAGAGAAACAAGGAACATTCTTCTAGACACTGGGATGACAAGCGCTTTCTGAACAGAACCTCAATAGTGCAGGAAGCAGACCCAAGTACCAACAGATAGACCACATGAAAATGAACGTCCTGAGCTGGAAATGAAATTACCAGCAGAGCAAACAGCCTATGGCATGGGAGATCTTTACCAGCTCTGCTCCAGGCAGAGGCCCAATATCCAGAACTTACAAAGAACTGCAGAAAATAAGTATCAAGGAAACAATTTGTTCTGCTATGAGTGAGTTGCAATGTGAGACTTCAGAGAGAGAACTGGAGAACATTTTCCGCTCTTATATGTATTGTTACCAGTGTGAAGGCAAGTCTTCATGGTTATTAACTGCCAGAGTAAATTAATGAGAATATTACTGGAGAAAGGGAGAGCATGGCACCACCTATGCAGTATCAGTCTGTAAAGCAACTAGGCCAAGTGTTATCTGGAGTTTGGGGATGGGGCTGAGTGCTGAGGGTGGGAAGGAGGGTCAGAGATGGTTTGCTTCATAGAAACAATGTCTATACATTCCCTGTTTGTCATTCTTAGATGTTGTAGGGAGAATGGATACTGTTTTTTTTTTTTTTAATGTAATGAAGCAAAAGTAAAGTGACATCTCAAAAGAGAAATGTACTACGGAGTATAAACAACTAATATCCTATCTGTTGTTTATCCCACTGAGGTTTTCTGCCTCTCTAGTTAGAGCGATGGGTGAATACCAATTAATTAGAAGTTGGAATCTGATTTTAAGATGGAATGTCAGACACATATATCAAGCTGTTAGGTTAGCTGTAAAGCATAACCTGGGATTTATATATTTAGAAGTCATAATAAATCTGTCTGTCATGAAAATCAGATTTCCCAGTGCTGCATGCTAATGATGCTCCTCTCATGGAGCCCTGCCCTCCTCAAGAACTGTCCAATGGCCATGCTGCATTGTCACTTACTGCCTGCCTCACCCCACTTAGCAAAGTGCCTACTGTTAATAGGAGCTTCTGGGATGCTGGACTATAGTGCTGACCTCTTGTGACCTTTATGGACATGGACTTTCTTTTCTCAACATTATTCAGTCAGCACAATTATTTCAGATGTATTTTCAGGTGTTTTCTCCATGCTAAGCTATCCACAATACAATAGTGTCTGACCAGTGGTGGGGGAGTGGCAGAGTGATGGGGTTCCACTTCACCTGAGAACAGTAAAGTGTAGCTGTAAGGAATCCAGACTGAAGGGTATCTAGGAAAGCTTCCCAGAAGCCAGTGTCCTTGTCCTCCTTGCTGTCATCACCACCATTCTATCTGTCTTCCTTGTCCTTTCCCTCCCTGTCTTCTTCATCCTCTACTTCCTTCTTTCTTTTACACTTTTTGAAGTAGTTCTGGTTGGCCTGGAACTCATGATCCTGGTGCCTTAGTCTCATGTGTTGGGATTCTGTGCATATGCCACCATGTTTGGCAGGGCAGTATCTTCTGAGCTGTGTGTTGGGATCTGGCCTGATAAAGGGAGGTGAGATGGGATGAGCAGAATGAAGAGGAAAGAAAATGGTAAACTCAGAGCAGATGACAAATACTGAGACAGCAGAGTTACATTGTGGAGCTTCATCCCACAGTCGCCACAGCTTGTCAGCTTGCTTCCTTATTCTCTTCACATCTTCCAGACTCTAGAGTGGTGACAGATAACTTTTGTGACATTGTTTTTCTTTTTTATCTTTCACCATCTCATCTTTCCTGTATTTCTGGTAAGACTGGCTTCTCAGATCTTCCGTGGCCTTTTATGTTTATGTATCTGTGTCTGCAGTGGCCCACTGACCTGCAGCCCACTTCTAACTTGTCTATACCTCATAGACTTGACCAGGTACAATTGAATCCTCTGGCAGACTTTTTTGATTTACCCCAGGAGGCCATGGTCCTGCCTTCTAGCTGTCTTTGTTTATCTTCTGGATTGTTTTCAAGATGTGTGACAGTGATCTATCAAGCAAAGAACCCAAAGCCATGGAATTTGTTTGGAAAATGCATGAGCTTAGCCTCATTTGTCCTACATGAAAGTTTGGTTAGGATTTACACATTTGTCTCCTTGATTTATCTATCAGAAATTCGTGAATCAATGTTATGTTCTTTGTATTTGCTGAATAAATTGATCTTGAACAGATAAAGGAATAGTCAAAATACGCAATTTGAGTATTTGAAGAGGTGTAGGCAGAGGATATAGTGATGGTCTGGGTGAAGAGGAGTACTGATTTTGTAGTCATAGTTTTCCAGCTCAAATCATTGCTTTGTCACCCATTACTCGTGTAGTGTTAGATTACTGAACTTCTCTGTACCCAGTGTTATTTTATTCTATGGGATTTTACCTCATGGTGCTGTTGGTATTAGAAACAATATACACAGCACACTTCTTGCTGCATTCAAGATATACTAATCACTTAGGAAGAAATCCATCGTTCATGTATCAAAGTATTTCAAGAGTCAATAGGTATGGAAACAGGGAGAAATTTCTGTAACCTGCTTGTCTTTAGAAACATGACAGTTGACAAACTCTGCTGCCTGTAGCCTGTCCTGACAGAGCAACTTGGGTAAGAAAAGGTTTACTTCATCTTATTTGTCCAAGTGAAAGTCCATTGTTGAGGGAAGCCAAGGCAGGAATCTGTTGGCAAACACAGAACAGAGACCATGGAGGAATGTTGCTTAATGGCTTGCTTTCCATGGATTTATCAGCTTGCTTTCTGATACCCAGAACCACTTGTCTAGTGGCAGAACCTCCCAGAGTGGGCTCTACCTACCGTTATCAATCATTAGTTTTAAAAAAATGCCTTCACTGAGATCCTACAGGGCAATATGAGGGAAGCAGTACTCTAGTTTATGTCAAGCTGATGAAATCACTCAGCATATGATCCATTTAGTACCCAGCACCTTTGTCCTGAGCCCTGTGATACATGTTCTGAGAGGATTTCAGTTTTCTTTTCCTCTGGTTCCAAAAGGAATGCCTGGGTTCACCTCACAACCACTCCCAGCTGCACCCTGCCATTCTGAGAGCTCACTTTATTTTCTACCAGCACTATCTTCCAGAACTTATCAATTCTTTACAAGTTAAGAAGAATTTCATGGTCTCCCTTCTGCATAGCTTAGGTATGCCCCCCCCCCTTTGCAGCTGATGCCAGTTGATGTAGCAGGTAAATAGTTTGTCTGGCATGGGAAGAGCAGTTGATGCTTCCATCTAGGGTCTGAGTCTCTTGGGGCTGCATAGCCTGTGTTATGTTTGGCTTTTCTTCCTGTAACAATTACATCAGCACCTGACTCAGAGGGTACCAGTGAGGGACTAAATGCAAAGTCACAGTTCCTATCACACATAAGTACTCGGTAGGTGACAGCTATTATTAAGTACCTTGTGATCTCTGTCATAGTAAAATCATTATTCCATCAGTGCTTGATCATCTCCTTGTTGGAATTAAAGCTGAAAGTAGGAAAATTGTGACTTGGAATATTTCTCTGTATTTCTATGTCTGACACAGTAAACAAATAAATACTAAATGAAGAAAAGCACAAATTATTATTTATTAGCAATTGTGTGAAAATATTATGTTTCTTGCCTAGTGGGAAATTAATGTACCATAGTTCCTTAACTGACTCCACTTAGCTGTCTCTACTTATATCAAGAGATTTTTCTAGGATGTTTAGTAGAAGATTAAAACTCAAGTGTCAAAGAGAAGAGTTACAGAGACAGAACAGCCTGTAAAGTGCTTGCTTTGTAAGAATAAGGACCTGAGTTCCATCCTCAGGCACACATTAGAAAGAAAGAAAGAAAGAAAGAAAGAAAGAAAGAAAGAAAGAAAGAAAGAAAGAAAGAAAAAAGGAGTGAGGTAGTAAATACCTGTAATCCCAGCACTGGGGAGACAGAGACAGGTGGGTCCTGGTGCTTGATGGTCACTCACGCTAACCTACCCAGTGAACTTCATGACTGTAAAAAACTATGACCTAAAAGATGAGTGCTACTGAAGGAATGACCGCTGAGGTTGTTCTTTTTCCTCATGCCCTTCCACACATGTGCATATGCGTCACATTTTATTACATGTATACTGCTTGATCTCTCTTCCCCTACCCCATTTCTACTCAAATGCTCTCAGAGGACAAATGGGAGAATCCGGTTGAGAAAATCTTTACTTGTGTAAAGAATTATAGTCTCTTCTTTGTTTTCTGTAAACGCCTGGTCTTCCTAGAGCATCTTTAGTTTTGCCCTTTGTTTTCAAGTCCCACCAGCACAAAATATTTGTCTCCAGTCTTTACGCCCTGAAAGATAGCACCACAATTAAGATAGCGATATTTGACATTTAGTCTCAAGTCAGAGAGAATATGTTTGTGGCATAATGGAGGCATTCCAGTATTTTCTGTGAAATCTTTCAAATTACGAATGTTGTAAAGAAATTAAAACACCAAGTTAACTATTCTTGGATGGGCCAAATGGAAGAGAGCAATTGGTCTGGTGTGGCTAAGGGGCTCAGCTTTATTCTCTGCTGCAATGAGGGCATACAATTAGTGCTTTCAGATACTCTGAATGAAGGCAAGGTTACAGTTAGGGAGGCTTCATTTCCCTAAGTCATTTGGATATCCTTTCAAAAGGCGAAAACTAGCACTCTCTTTCTGAATCACACAAATCTAAGGGGTTCTATAAGATATGTGGGTTAGCTTTTCATTTAGTACTGAAGGATTAAGGGGTTTGTGAGTTCTCCTTTTCTTATTTTTCCATCTGGCACACATTACTTTTGCCTTTAAAAAAAAACGTCAAAGTCATATGCATTGATAAAAAGCTACTGGAGCCTGAAAGTTGGTTAATATCAATTACATTCTTGAATATAATAGTCCATTCCTGAGCAACACAACTTGTTTGTTGTAAATACCGAATGCCAGACCAAGAATAAACAGCTGCTTTGTGTTAGCTGGTATTTACAGCATCACTTTAACTACTTTGACCCTATTCAAGGAGGTAATGAAGATCTGGGTGCCAGTGATGTTGATAAACTGTGACAATTTCTACATTGTGTCCTCATAGCCGCCTGCTTCAGCCTCCATTATTTAAATTGCTAGTCATTACAGCCATGCTATTAACTGGAACTGCAGCAAGATGAAATAGGAACAGGGCCAGCAGGACACTGGGAGCACTCAGTATTGAGTGCCACATTCTGAGACAGGGAGAAATATGCATTGAAGGAAACACACAGAGACCCTCTAAGGATTGAATACTCATGATTTCTTTGCAGTGTGGTGGGTGATTTGGAGTTCTCACTTGCACATAGTTTTTGTTTTCAGTCCAAATCACAGATACTGTTCTGGACTTCAGAATTCCCTGTTTTATTTTTTATTGAAGTAGAAAATATTGAAGTACATTATGGCAGTTTTATTCTTCATTGAAATCAAATACAAAAGCATATGAGAAGTTGGGTTGTGGAACATGAAGAAAGCCACTGTCCACTCACCCAACTCTTACCACCATCATTTTGGAAATAGTTTATAATGTAAAACCCCCACAGGCCACGGAGCCTGTCAGTCTTCATTACTTATTAAGACTCAAAGTTAATGTAGCCCATGCATATGCAAATAACAAAAGATTTCTTTTGATCTAAACCATATATACACAATCCACCTTGATCTGTTGATCTTGGGAACCTCTTATAAAAACATGACCAATTGTTCAAGACCTTCAGGAAAGAAAGGATGGGGGAGGAGGCAGGGAGAGATTTTGTTCTAGATTCTTAAATAAGACCTAGTATTTCTTTTATACAGGATATAATTTATTGTCACACACATTTTCATTGGAAACCTTTATTCACATTTAGAAGACTGTATATTGCAATCAGAAAAAAAAAAAAAAACCAAAAACAAAAAACCCTGGGCCCTGTGTATATGAGTTGGGAGGAAAGAGAAAGTCTGAATACTCCCTTCATTTCTGCTTTTTTCCTACATACTATATTTAAACAATGTCAAGCAAGTATGCACTGTGAAATTCATGTACAATGTGTGTGTGAGTGTGTGTGTGAGTGTGTGTGTGTGTGTGTGTGTGTGTGTGTGTGTGTGTGTGTGCTCGCATGCAAAGAGAAAGAAATGGTGCCTATTTGTTGAAATTTTCTGTCTTGGGCTTGGCAATTTGCTTCCATAATCACTTAGGATGTCTTTCTGTGGAGTCATAGAAATTCAGTTCAACCAATTCATGCAAAGATGTTAACTGCAGATGCAAAAAAGGATAATATAAAATTTCTTCAGCAAAACCCAAGACTTTTCTGTTTCCTTTCTGCACTCTTTCTTGCCCTCTTTGCTCCAGTCTGGCCATTGTGCTGTTCAGCATCCTTATATCAGTGTCCAAAGTCAGAAGACCTTTAACAGTTTTTTCCTAAATTGATTGGCCAGTGAGTGTATCAAGCCTAACTATAAAGCAGTTCTCTTAATGGGACATTGAATTAGCATATTCAAGTGACCATTCTCATCCTGTTTCAAACATCAAAGTTTGAAACCCAAGGCTGGGGAGAGCCTGCATCCTGTTGTTGAGTAAGGCTGTGAGCAGTCAGTTTCTGAACAAAGCCACAAAGAAAGGTCTTTGAGGAAGGGGGGTGGGGTGGGAGAAACATCAGTTGACAGGAACCACACATCCATGTAATTGTCCCCACAACTCTTTTCTAGGGGTCTGGAACACTTAGAGAGGTGTTGCCCAAGGCCTTAGAGCTAGAGAGTAGAGATACAGAGGTGAATTTAAATCCCAATGATTCATGCTCCAAGACTGGGTCACAGGAGACAGCAAGCAGAAGGGGAATTACTAACAACAGGAGGGTTACCTCACTGAAACACCCATGGAAAAGCAGCAGGCTTTATTCAAGAATGCAGAAGAGCATAAGGAAGAAAATACATATTCCTGTAATCCTACTCTTTAGTCATCACTAATATTAACATTCTGGGGTATGTCATATTTCCCTGTATCTCTTTATGCATACTCCATTTAAACATTCAATAATATTTATTAGTCACATTTTGTATAGAGTGATATGCCAATATATAAGCATATTCAGAGACATAATCAAAACAGGATTCATATGCTATTTTATCTCTTACTGTTTTACTTTCTATCATACATATTTTGGGGGTAATTTTCCATGAACTGTGATTCTTTAGAACATCATTTTTAATGATTACATAGTTATCCATTTTATAGATAACAAAATGCATTAAGTAAGACTTGTATTAGCCCTTTCTCTTTATGGGAAGTGATGCTGTAAATGAGCATTAATGTATGTTATCTCTTTGGATATGCTTTTATCATTCCTTTGGAATATAGTTTGTGGACAAAAATGGACCTTTTGTACTACCTTCTTTATAACAATGTGTGGGTGTTTGCTTCTTTCTTCAAAGCTCTAGCCTTGTAATATATTTTCTTTTTCATTTGAACTTGTGGAAGTCATAGCTATATGCAGGCATTGTATATGGAAGACAAATTATTGATGTGAATCATTTAAGAGGATTTGTTATGCATTGGACATTAACTGTTTAAGGCCCAAAAGAACTGTATGTAGCCTATGTTAATGGGATGATGCATAGAAACTTGTCTAGAGTGATGTTTAACTTTGTGACTCTTTGAAGAATGGAAAGAAGACCTCTATTGAGTTCATTGTTACAATTCAGAGACATGATGTGGTTCATCAATGAATAATTCTCAATTTTATGAAAATGGAGAGGAGTAAAGACAGTATGAGACATTGTGAACATGCCAATGATTTATTCTCCTGTATCCAAAATCAAGAGGATTGTCAATTAAATGGTAGAATACTGGTTGATAGGATGTCTCACCTCAGCATGATACTTATTAGGGATGCACAGATCTTTAAGAGCATGCCACAAAAATATGGTACTACCTACAAGGTGTGGCCAAGAAGGAGTAAATGTTCTTATAGTGAAATCCCATAGGTAGTTCTTGTAGAACACCACAGAGATGTCAAGAAATTTCTTCTGCTTTGTTTTTCATCTTCTGTCTCCAACTTGACTCATTGATGGGTAAAGCTTGCCTTTTAAGTCAAAATTCACTCACTGATGCACACAATAAATGTTGCTTCCTTTTGAAACAGTCTCATATATTTCAGGCTGGTCTCAAAGTCACTATATAGCCAATGATGGCCTTGTACTCCCAACATTGCTGTTTTCACCTCCAAAGTGCTAGAATTATAGGCATAAGTCACCATGCTCTCCAGTTTTATGCAGTGGTTGGTATCGAGTTCTGTGTATGTTAGATAAATACTTCACTAACTGACTTATAGAAATAGCTCATATCCCATGCTTATTGGCTGTATTCTGAGGTTTTTGGTACTGTCACAAAAAAAAATGTCTGTTTCACTTCTGCTTACCTAATCATCTTATGTGATTACTGACTCTGAGGCTCTACAGGATGACATTTTTTTCTTTTACTTTTGCATTGTGTTTTAGAGTAATCCTGAATGTGTATTGTCTCTTTGTCACTGTGCAAAATGTGTGCATGTAAGGTTCACACCCCATGATAATGCTAGAAAAGAGAGCTATTGTTGAATACGAATATGGTTAATACCCACAGCTACATGGGGCCTCATGCATGCTAAGCAAGTAATCCACCACTGAGCCACATCCTTAGCCATATATTCATTTTTAATTCTGGAAATTATTGGTGTTCTTGGATGAACAGGACTTGCAATTTCTTGTCCTCTCCATCAAGAATTTTGCTGACTATGTCTTCTGAAACTGAGGTTATCTGAAAGATGATTACCTAGCCTAGGAATGCTTCTAGTTTTTGATTTTCCCTTCCTGGGCTCCTTTACAGCCCACTTCTCATTGCTTTTTAGTAGGAACAGAGTCCAGTGAAGAAGTAGAATTTCAGTCAATCTGTTCGTTACCAGTCTTTGTGGACTGTCAAGCAACATAAATTAAGAATGCATGGTAGAAGAGTTTAGTAGTGTTTCAGTTCTCTTGTAGGCGCCAGCCCAGGGTAGCTTTTGAACCAGCAACATTGGAATGAATTACTATTCGAGCAGTATTTCTTCTCTCCATAAAGATGCCTGCAAATAGATCCTGAGAGACTATTATTAGACTTGACAAAAGGGACTCTTCAGTCATGATTAAGATTATGCATGGTAAATGGGAGGGAGTCATTAACTTGGATTACCAAGATGGTCCCATGTGACCACATGACCCTTAAAACCAGAGCCATTCCCAGCTGCAGACATGACAGAGCCACTCTCACTACAGACCTGAAAGCTGACAAAGTGCTGGATGAGCGCAGAATGTGGGTAGCTTTCAGGAGTGGGAATGGTTTTCAGATGATAGGTGGTAGGGAGACAGGACTTCCAACAGATTATGCCAGCAGCCTGGAGGGGCAGGACACAAAGAGATGTCTCATAAAACGCTCTAGAACAGAATGTAGTTGCTGAAACTTTGGTTATAGCCCGGGTGTCCATGGCACAAAGGAAACAAATCCATGCTATTAGAATCTCTGGTTTTGCAGTGACTTCTTGGGGGTGTAAACAGAAAACAAATATACCTGGGAACTGGCTGCCATGAAAATTCTCAGTACTATAGCAGAAAGGAGGAGAGCTGGACCATGTGGCTGCTTTGTCCCTGGTGTCTGTTTGAAAGGTGTACCAGATGAGAAGCACTGATGTATAGTACTAGCATCTCCATGTATCACCTAGGTGTGCATATAGCTAAGCTGAACTAATATTGTATTTCCTGTTATGATGGACACATATAGCTTAGTTATGACCCAACATGTGTAGAAAGGGGTTAATACAGAAAGGCTCAAAAAGACTGGAAATAACTTCTCTTCTCTTGGCATATCCACCAGTTAAAAATATATTTATATACCTGATATTTTTATGGTGACAATGTGATTTATTGTGCCTACTTTTGTGTGCCTAAGACCCTGGGCCTTAACTGGGACTTGGAGAATGGGTAAAGCCAATTATAGAGACTCTCTGAACCATGGCCATCCAGGCTCTGGTGAGCTCCTCAGGTGGGCAGTAATCCATATTTGTCATACATTGCTGGACAGATCAGGAACTTTCTGAGAACCTCTGCTGTATAAGGCAAGTGTAAGCTTGTTTGCTTTCTCCATGTCCCCGAATATCAGTGTCTCTTCCTAATTTTCTTCCATATCCTATCACTATGACCAACCATATACATGAATGTAGAGCCCTGAGCTCTGAGTATGCTTCTTGCATCTCTGAGCATAAGGGTCATTCAGAGGTGCTGATATGCAGACTAGTTTTATGAGTACCTTGGAGGACTAGTTCAGGTAGCTCCTACTTTCAAGTACCATGCCACTGAGGCATCACTGGATGGCAGCCCCCCATGTTGCCAGAGGATTTGTGTTTTTCTGTCTGTAGATTTACTTTTCTGTCTAGGATTCACTCTAAAGCTGAAGAGGCATCACTGGATGGCAGACCCCCATGTTGCCAGAGGATCTGTGTTTTTCTGTCTGTAGATTTACTTTTCTGTCTAGGATTCACTCTAAAGCTGAAGAGGGCCTCTCTGCCTCTACAAAGATATAGGTAGAGATGTGACATTTCCAGTGATGGACCCGACTTGCTGGGTTGTCTCAACTTTGTATAATGAGATGGAAACCTTCCTGAGATGGCCACTGGGTGGTGTGAAATTGCATGTGATTGCAGTTGCCACTCTCCTTCAGTTCTCACTTTCTCCTCTCCAGATTTCTGGTGTCATCTTCCCTATAATCTCATTGACCCTTTGCTTTTGAAGTGTATCTCAGGCTCTGCTTTCAACCTGGCCAAGCTTGGCGAATCCTTAAAGTAAGGGGCTTTCAGGGCTCTATCCTTGCTGCTAGTTGACAAGCGGTTATAATGGCTGATTAGCCACTGAATGCCACGCTAAAGAAAGACATCCTATAGAGATGGAGATGTGTTAAGTTAAAGGCATCTAGGTTTGAAATGAATGCGTAAAACTGCCATATACACCCCATACCCTAGACCTCCCACTGGACAAACGAGAGGCTAAGAGCTTATGTATTTAAGCCATTGTTAACTTGCCAAGGGGTGAATAGAACAGAGTGGCTCATATAGAAATTAACCATATTCCAAATTACTGATATAGCTAGACTATCTCCATGGAGACTTTGATTTATAATGAGGTTGAGATTAAACTGATTCTGACTTTTCTTATCCTAATGGTTTGACCACTTGAAGGGTAAGCATATTCTGAGGGAGGGGTGCTTAAATATATACATTATTTGGAGTGAAGCAACTGGGCTTCTGGTTCAGGAGCTATGACTCTTCAGTCATCTTGGGTTGGACTTCCTCAACTTAGGGTCCCTCTAGACTTTTTCTAGTCTATAAGTCTATGGGATTAAAGTATTAAAATGAATTTACAGCTATGCAACCTAGGGAATAATGCCCATGTTTGTAGTATTTCCCTAGTCATAAGATCATAAACTCATCTTACCCTACATGTGCATTAATATGTCACAGGAGGCAGAAGCTCTGTGGGGCATTGTGAAAGTTGATCACATCCTTCACTGGGAAGTTCCTTGGCTATGAAATGGCGTTTCCAAAATTATGCCACCTGTTAGTGATTCTTCTGGCTGCTTCTTTTCTTTGCCTGAATGCCTCAGATTGGTCTATATAATGAGACAAGACCGAGGACAGGGAGTCAACTCTGGGGAAAGTCTTAGCACTCTCATTTGTGTGTTGCATTCAGAAGCCACATTTGATGGTGTGCTTTGGAATTATATAAGCTGGCAGGTAATAAGCCCAGGACTGCTGGATAGCCAAGATATACGCCTTGACCTTTGTTACATAGGAAGTGTCAAACTCGGTCATAGGCATATCGGCCATGAGTAAGACCCCCCACACACACACTTTGAACAGTCAAAGGGTCATGAATTTGGTCTCTAGGCAGCATATATGCAGTTGCCTGGCAACTGAGAGAACAGTTTGGTCCTTGTATGATATTGTAAGGAATTTTATCCATCTTTTAAAAAGCTAGGAGCATAATTTAAATTTCTGAAGCATAGTGTGGGTGTTCTCAAGTGGCAGAGCTTTATCACACATCTAGTTAAGACTCTAACTGCGTAAACTTGATGCTGCTCAAGTTTTCATGCATTAGGGATGCTGTAAACAGAAAGAATTCTGCAGTGAGGCCAAATGAGCAGCCCTTTGTTGGGATGGAGTCTGTACCAAGTATTAGAAAATGAAGCTAGTAGTGTCCTAAAATTCAAGGACTGGTTTGTGTCTAAAATGCATGCTTTGACCCCATCACTGTAGGTACACTGGACTGCATATCAGCCTTGTTGCTGAATGCTCATAAAATGGCTGCCAAAACTTTCAATGCTATTCTGTTCCATTAGCATTCAATACATGATAGAGAAGAGAAAAACAAGGGCATTTGTGTGATACTTTCTCCTCTCTCCTCTCTCCTCTCTCTCTCTCTCTCTCCTCTCCCTCTCTCTCTCTCTCTCTCTCTCTCTCTCTCTCTCTCTCTCTCTCTCTCATCACTCCTTAAAATCTTAGAGACACGAATGTCTTGAAATGAAGCAGGATCTCTCTTCATTGTGCTTATTATCATCTTTGAGCCACTCACAGAGGACAGGTATGTTAGCAAGGATGAAGGATGCATAGTTAGCTGATACAAAAGTGTTTCCCAGTACAAATTAGGTGTGCTTGTTAGAAGTTGAAGGCTTAACCTTAAAATGTTTTTTGTTTGTTTGTCTAGAACATTGTTATTTAGAACTGGGGATAGGCATATTTACATTAAAAATGAAAATCTTTACTGCTCTTGAATCAGTTCATTAATCATGCACCTTCTGGGCATTACAGGTGAGTCTCATTTATGACCCCACAGGATTGTCCTCTTCATATGGGGTACTATTTCATGACATTTGTCACCAGTCCCTCAGCATACAGTTGGACCTATTGGCTCAAAAATGTTTTTGTCCTAGACCCCACAGATATTTGCACTTGTGAATATTGGTCTAATGTTTAGATTCACACATAGACATTATGAAGTAAGAGGCTTATAATCATCCAGATATTCCATTATGGTCCAGAAACCCAGCTGTTGTGTTCTCACCTACTCTCTCCACATTTGAGCTTCTTTGTTTTATGCCCATACCATGCAATGGCTATGAGTCCAGCTTTGGACATAAATCAGAAGTAGTTCGAGATCTGGTAATGCTACTTAGTGATGTGTGGCTGTGTCTCGAATCTATGAGATTGCAGGAACCATTCTACATGGTTCACTTGAGAGTTAACACAGTGCTTGCTTCATTCAATACCAATCTTGATGAAGATGATGCAGAAGAGGATTCCCTGTTAGTATGCTAACTGTATCAGTTCATACTTTGGCAGGCCATGTGGAAAGGAGAAGCTCAGCATCTTCCATGAGAGGGATGACAGTGGATGCTGCTGCTGCTGCTGTAACCCTTGGATTGGATAAGAGACTTTAGAATAGCAGTGCTTGAGGGACACTAACCATCTGTAATAACTATCTACTCCTCTCCAGATAGAATCAGTTCCACCTGGTTCATGTCTTGGGGTCATCTACACAGTTGCCAGAAATTTATTTCTGCACTCAAGATTGCTCATTTCTATCAGACTGAGGCTGTCCTTCGTTTATTCTGTCAAAAGCAGCAGATAGTTTATGCCTGGGGACATAGGAGGTAATTCTAATGTCTCAAGTAACCTTGGGGATTCATCATTTCTGTTTTGCAAAAGTCTTTTTATTTCTATTGTTTTACTTTTTGGGTTGGGCTCGGATCTATGAAGTCTACCCTTCTATAATAGAACTTGGAGAGAACAGGGTCAGGTTTGAGTAGTCTGGAAGAGACTACCCTTCTTAACATTGGTCAAGTTGATCCCAGTAAGTTAGGGAACCCACAAAGAGCCACAGGAACTTGTTAGAATCCCATGTTTGTATAATTTAATTTAAAACCATCTGGTCAGGATAGCAACTAACTACTGTGGGCAAAATATTCCCTTCTCACCAGGAATAAATCACTGTGGTTAACTTTGATATAGTCAGGTTATAATTGTCAACTATAACCTGAAATGCTTTGACCTGTACATTTTTAGAAATTCCTAACACTATAATTGACATAACATTTAAACAAGCTTGTCATGGCATTGCTAATAATGAGGAATTTAAAATGTATTCAGTTTTCATTAAATGGGACCAGTTAAACAGTTAAATATAGGACCTTGTGTCTACATACTGATGTTACCCTCACTGTGTTTCTGAAAATTGGTATTAAAAACATCAATAATGTGGCAGAACTCTATGTTATACAGACAGACATGACATGTATGGTAATGCTTGCTCTGAGAAACATGTTCTGTGGAAGTTACAGACACAGGTTACAAAATGAGGTTGTTGGGACTCCAATCCTGGGTGCCACTGAGCCATATGTGCAAGCAAGTCTATGGATTTCTGTAGGCTTTGGTTGTTTCCTGAGTAAAGGGTATTGGTAATACTTCCCCAATAAGATCATTGTGAATGTTAAGCAAATTACTGCCAGGAATGATGGTGCATGCCTGAGATACCATCATTCCAGAGGCGGAGACAGGAAAATCACACATTCAAGGACAGTCAGGCTTACATTGCAAGAACTTTCTTAGAACAAAACAATCAATATATACATTTTATTATTATTAGTAGCAGTGTTATTATTAGTAGCAGTGCTGGACATTTTCATGTATTAAATTCCATAGGTATAAAATACCATACATGTATTTTAAACAGTTGAAGCCATGAGAGGAGACAGTGATTATAAATATAAGTAGAGTAGGCACAGAGATCCTTCCCTGTGACCGAACTTGAGCTGTACATACATTACATCAGGTACATAAAACAAATGATGGATCTGGCAGATGCCCATCATCAGAGGTGGGGAATCCAGGTGAGGTACCAAATGGCCTCTACTTGCTTCAATTTCAGAATCTCTAAATCCTACATCAAGCTATTCCAGCAAATCGTTGCCTTCAGCTCTTCTCCCCTGACAATGAGACACTATTTGATCCAGATCTTATCTGGTTACAGGACAGCTGTTGTGACAGGAATGTTTCTTGTCCATTAAAGAGTGTAAATGGAATGAATATTAGACTGTCGCCTGGAGACAGGAAGCCACATTCAGAGATGGGCGCCATTGAGGGAGACAGTGATCGTGCAACAACAGGGTGAAGTGGGCATTTGGAGGGGGACTCTTAGGATCCAGGGGAACATGGCCTCCAGTCAGAATCTTAACTGAAGAGAATTAGAGCAGAGGCACTCTCCACTGTTGCATAGACAAAGAGGCAGCCAGCCTGTAAGAACGGTGACTGGCTCTCGTGGTCTCCCATCTGGTTCTTAGTCCGCCCACACACATCTGTGATAGTGGTATATGCTTTGCATGTAATTATGAAGACAGAACATCAAGCAAGAAACCAGAGATCTTGTCATTAGTCACATACCTGGGCCACAAGGTAATGCCCAGTCGTGAATCTGGTTTTCACCTGCAGAAGAGATGATAACTCGTGATCTGTGTGGTGTCCCCCTAATGAGCAGCACAAACAGGTGAAAGGTCTCAATTGAGCAAGCAGGCTACCGTAAGAAGGCTTTTGTATGAGGCCATGTCCCTTTAGCTGCTAGAACTCCTTCCAAAGCATAGAGATGGATTTCCCAGTGTCTGTCTTCACTGTGGCTTATGTGGAGCCAGGTAGCATCCTGTCCAGCTATAGGAAATGCCAAAAGTAACCAGTCTCTCCTGCCTTCCACACCTGACAGCTAATACCTCCCTGCTTCAAAAACAATTGTCAGTTGTCTTGCCTGAAACAGGTTGAGGGATCCTAAAAAACATAGAAACATGTCTCCTATGGCTTTAAGGAGAATGTCTGTCTGTTTACAAATGTAAATGTTCCTTTGATTGGCTAATTTTAAAAACAGAATAAAACATATAGAGATACTCCTTAAAAATAAGTACAATTAACTGATTCTCTTCATTTTGAGGGTATTCAAGCTGTTTCACTACTTTCTGTGGAAGAGGAATAAACAGCTTCATTGAACAAAATAGCTTTCATTATCTGAGGAAAAGCAAAGCATTCCCTCTCCTTTTGGACCATTCAGGCATGAATTAATTTCTCTATGCTAGGAATGGGATCCAGGGTCTTGCACATGCTAGGCAAGTACTGTCCCACTGTGCCACACCCTCAGCAGGTGTGAATTCATTTAGTAAGCTGTTGTCATTGGAATATTATGTAAATATTGAGACAGTGTTTTCAATTTGTTGCATTTATAGAAGTACAGAGGTGCAAATAGGTGATTTTTATATTGATTATTAGCTAACAGCAGAACAGTAAATTATTAACATAAGGAAGTGCTTAGGAGAGTGAAACACTGATTTTCTAGGACTGCAAGTTGGAGAACCTAGATGAAACAACACCAGTGTGGCAGGAAGTTCTCAGTGGTTCTCTGCATTGGGTTTGGCAGAAAGCCATAGTGGAGAGGGATTGCACTGGACAGTGATTAAGAAGATGGGTTTGGATCCAGTAGGCTTGGACGCCAATTCTGGCTGCATCATGAGCTTATCCTCATCTCTGGCCATTGCTTGTGTACTGTAAAATAGGGAATACAGACTCCACTGGTGACTGTGTAATGCTTTCTGTGGATCACCCGTCTTGGCTCTGTGCTTCTGGGTTTGGCAAGATGGCTCAGTGGTTAAAGATACCTGCTACCAAGCCTAATGACCCGAATTTGTTCTTCAGGATTCACATGTGGAAAAATTGAACCAACTTCTGTGTTGTTTTCTGACCTCTGTATCTATCCCATTACATGTTCACATCCATCCACATCCATATACGCATACAAAATTGATAAAATGTAATAAAAAGTGAAAGAAAAAAATGGTTCTCAATTAATGTCAGGCTAACTCTAAAAGGCTGAGGATTATGTAAGTAAATTTTTCCAATAGCCTCAAAGCATAGCATTTCCTGTTTATGTTTGTCTATGATATCAAAGGACATGAACTCTGTGGGAGGTTTCTCTTCAGCTCCCACATTCTTAATTCTGTTGCGTTTATCAAGTTCTCTGACCCAAAAGCCTTCCCCAAAACTTAAGATTTGTCCAAATTCTTGTTCACTATTTTCCATGATTTGAATAGTCTAGAGCTGTGAGAGGAAACCATTCCTTGAAAGTAAACTATTTTGAGATGGATTTTTCTTGCTCCTGTGTACATGTGTGTTGGTACTTGTGTACCTGTGCTTGTCAGTGTGTGTGTGTGTGTGTGTGTGTGTGTGTGTGTGGCATAGCATTCACTGATTACATTGCAGATAGGAGCAAATATGACCTTTTTTTTTTTTTTTTTTTTTTTTTTTTAGTGTGTGTCCTGGGAATCCGAACTCAATTCTTTATGTTTGTGCGTCAAGTTCTTTACCTTGAGCCATCTCCCAATACAACAACAAAACCCTCCAAAACCAAGAAAAAAAATAAAACACCACCCAAAAAGAAAAAAAAAAAAAGAAGAAGAAACAAAATAAAATGCTCACAACTGTAACCAACTAAAAGAATATTGAAAAAAAACCCCATGGAGTCCAGTGTATGTTGGTCAACTGAACATGAGGGGTCATTGGGGTCATTGATATACCCAGGGTCATTCCATTGGAGAAAACTAAGATTTCCTCTAATAGCAGGTATAAAATGGCAGTTGTTACCCTTAGTGACTAGGTATTCATTCATTCATTCATTCATTCATTCATTCATTCATTCATTTGTTCGTTCATTCATTTTTAAGAATATAACAAAATAGAATATAAGATAAAATAAAATTATCATATTGAAGTTAGACAGTACAAACAAACAGAAGAAAAAGTGCCCAAGAGAAGGCAGACGAACCAGAAATTCACTCTCACACACACTCAGGAATTCCATCAAAGCACTAAATTGCAAGCCATAATATCTACAAAGAAGACCTGGTGTGATTCCTTGCAGGCCCTGTGCGTGCTGCTTCAGTCTCTGTAAGTTCATATGAGCGTTTCTCATGTTACTTTAGAGGGCCTTGTTTTCTTGGTATCCTCCATACCCTCTGACACTTACACTCCTTCTACTTCCTCTTCTATGGGGTTTCCTGAGCTCTGACGGGAGGGATTTGATAGAGACATTCCATTTAGAGCTGAGGGTTCTCAGGCGTCTCACTCTCTGTGTAATGCCTGGCTGGGTTTCTCTGTATTTGTTCTCATCTGCAGCAGAAGGAAGCTTCTCTGATGATGGCTAAGTATAGCAGAATATAATTAGGAGACATTTTATCACTACATTAAATTTTTTTTAGACCAGTATTATTTGGTTTTACCCTAGGTCCCTGGGATATCTAGTCTCAGATTCTTGGTCACCTAAGTCGTACTGGGTATGAGTTTCATCTCATGGAGAGATCCTTAAATCAGTTATTGCTTGGGTACTCCCTCAAGCTTTGTGGCACCATTGCCCTGGAATATTTTGCATGTAGTACACTATTGTACACTATTGTGGATAAAGGGTTTGTGGCTGGGTTGTTTATGTTTCTCTTTGATAGTATGTAGAGTACCCTCCTGTGCCAAAGACACTAGAACATGGTGGTAAATGTCCTCTTTACCTAAGTAAAGTAGTCAGCAGCTCAACTTCTCCATGTTTAAGGGGTTGTGTAGTTGTTGTCTTCAGCAATGGAGCCCTGCTGTCAGTTTGTGGAGAACAATCTATAGCCTTGGCAACAACCTAGGTTGTTTGGGGATTCTCATCAGGTGGTGGTCAATAACCTAACCCTGATACTGGAAGCTTCATTTGGTGACAAGAGAGGGCCAGTTGGAACTCTATCTTCTTCATGATTTGGTGATTTCATGCATACACACATACATACATACATACATACATACATACATACATATTTTAGGAAGTCCCTACTTCCTAAAATAATACACACTATCCCTAAAATACCTCTTAATTTCAAGGTCTCTCCCTGTATTCCTTCCCATAACCCTTCCTATCATACTTGACCCTCCCGTTTCGATGTTCCACCCACCTTTCCATAACTATCTATTCTATTTCTTTTTCCTAGGGAGCTCTATCTGTCTGCCTTTAGTCCCTTACTCTGTACCTAACCTCTGTGGTTCTATGGATTGTAGTTTGGTTATCATTGACTTAACAGCTAATATCCACATATAACTGAACACATAACATATTTTTCTTCCTGGGTTTGGGGTACCTCACTCATGATGATTTGTTTTCTAGTTTCATCCATTTGCCTGCAAATTTAATGATGATATTTTGACAGTCGAGTAATACTCCACTGTGTAAATTTACAACATTTCCTTTATCCATTCTTCTGTTGAGGGATGTTTGGATTGTCTTCAATATCTGGGTATTATGAATAGAGTAACAATGAACATGGCTATGAAAGTGTCCTTGTGGTAGGATAAAGCATCTATTGAGTATATGCCTAAGAGTGATATATCTAGATCTTGAGGTAGATTGATTCACATTTTCCTAAGGAATTGCCATACAGATTTCCATATTAGCTGTACAAAATTTCACTCTCACCAGCATTGAAAGAGTGTTCCTCTTGACCCACATCCTCACCAGGATGAGCTGTCACTTGTGTCATTTGGTTCAGGAACAAATCATACTTCTCAATGCAAGTACAATCCTACATATGGCTAGTATCTGTGTCTCAGGGAGCATGCGTATGTTTCAGAACATACCTGGAATTTACTTGAGTCATATCTAAGTAACAGGAAAATTTCAAAGGTCTCCTAAATAATATTGGAAGAGCTGTACATGGTGACATATCTGTATGCACTAGGAAGGTCGGTCAAAAGGATTCTTGAGTTCAAAGCCAGCATTGTTACATATTCTGACAGGTATAAGATAGAAGCTCAAAGTAGTTTTGATTTGCACCCTGGTGCTAAGGATGCAGAACATTTCTTTAAGCGTTTCTCAGTTATTTAAGTTTCCTCTTTTAAAAATTCTCTGTTTAGATCTGTACTCATTTGGTATTATTTGTTTTCTTGATTTCTAGTTGTTTTTGAGTTCTTTATGTATTTTGGGTATTAGTCCTCTATCTGATTGATTTGAATGGGTAAAAAGTCTTTCCCCATTCTGTTGGCTGCCATTTTGTTCAAAACACAATGTCCTTTGCCATGCATAAATTTTTCAGTTGCATGAGGTCTCATTTATTAATTGTTGATCTTAGTGCCTATGCTGCTAGGCTAGAACAATCCTGGATAATAAAAGAACTTCTAGAGGTATCACTATCAATGAGTTCAACTTGTACTACAAAGCTATTGTAATAAAAACTGCATGGTTTTGGCACAAAACCAGACATGTTGTTTGATGGAATAGAATTGAAGACTAAGACATAAATCCACACACCTGTGGGCATCCTGATTTTTGTTAAAGAAGGCAGAAATACATCATGTAAAAAGGACAGCATCTTCAACAAATGGTGCTGGTCAAACTGGATGGCTGTGTGTAGAAAAATCCAAATAGATCCATACTTATCACCCTGTACAAAACTCAACTCCAGATTAATCCAAGATGTTCACATAAAACCAGATACACTGACGCTGATAGAAGAAAAAGGGAATAGTTTCGATTTCATTAGCATGGGAAAAGACTTTGTGACCAGAACACCATTTAAATTTTTAAAAGCTAGATATAGTTATGTTTATAGTTCTTTGATAAATATTAA
This sequence comes from Cricetiscus sungorus, assembly GCA_030556225.1. Classification (NCBI taxonomy): domain Eukaryota; kingdom Metazoa; phylum Chordata; class Mammalia; order Rodentia; family Cricetidae; genus Cricetiscus; species Cricetiscus sungorus. Next base: position 3,670,732 of record JANBXA010000606.1, on the reverse strand, counting down.
ACAAGAACACACTTACCAATTAAATGCAATCAAAATGTCAAAACCAAATTCAAATTAGAAATTCTAATTTAACATGATGGGTGATATTGCTTTGTGTAAACAGAATCACCTCAGGAAATGTCAGTATGGAGATGTCTGTTATGGTGAAGGTCTCAGGAAGCTAATCACATATGTATTACTCCCAGCTGTGTGATGACTAACTTGCCTAACACTTTAGCCTGCTCTTATGAGGATATGCCAGCCTGGGCATTTGGTTCAGGAACACATCATACTTCTCAATGCAAGTACAATCCTACATATGGCTAGTGTCTGTGTCTCAGGGAGCATGCGTATGTTTCAGAACATACCTGGAACTTACTTGAGTCATATCTAAGTAACAGGAAAATTTCAAAGGTCTCCTAAATAATATTGGAAGAGCTGTACATGATGACATACCTGTATGCACTAGGAAGGTCGGTCAAAAGGATTCTTGAGTTCAAAGCCAGCATTGTTACATAGTGACTTCCAGGAAAACCTGAGCTGCATAGTAAGCCTCACTTTCAAAACAACCAGAACCCCCAACTTCGCTATGAAATATGTGGATCAGTAGCCTGTCCTCCATGTACAAAATTGCTCTTCCATTCACTAGGAACATGGCTGTCAATCTCTTGAAGTCCTTGCCACTATATGCCTTCCTCTGAAAACCTTCTTGTCGGGAGCACTCCTGCTAGTTCATCCTCCTACTCTGCCCCACATCCCTTGCCCAAACTCATTGCTTTCAGCATCGTGGCTTCTTTTGTTTTATATGTTTCTAATATTAAATGGAAGTGGCTGAAGAGTTACATACTACAGCGTCCTCACTGCCTCACAGTAGCTGGCAAAGATCTGTTGAGCCAAGGGAAGAAGGTCCTTGTTCTTTAACCCATTCTTATTTTTGCTATTGTCCAAGTGCAGAATAGTCGTGCCAGGTCTATTAAGCTTTCCAACCCAAATCTGTTCTCTTCATTCTCACTGTAACAACTCTAGTCTTTATTGAGGTCCTTCTTGGTGGCTATCTTAAGGAAAGATTTCCATGTTTTTCTTCTGTTTTCTTGTGTGTGTGTGTGTGTGTGTGTGTGTGTGTGTGTGTGTGTGTGTATACATGCATGTATTTGTGTTTATGTGTGAAGGTAAGAGGACAGCCTTGGGTGTTAGTCTTTGACTTCTTCCTTGTTTCAGAAGGCTTTCCTTGTGTACACTACTGTCTGTGCCAAGCTAGCTCCCCACCACCAACTTCCAGAGCCTCTTCTATCTCTGTTCACATCTTATCAAAGGAGCATTGGGATTTACAGATGTGAACTGCTCTGTCCTGCTTTACATGGGAGCTGGGGATTCAAACTCAGGTCCTCACACTTGCACTTTACACACAAAACTAGTCCTGGACAACTGTTTTTTGTTTGCTTTTCTGCTGTCTAGACCTTGAGATCTCTGAGGACAGAGTCTATGTTTGATTAATCTCTAAGACTGTCCAGCATACGATGGGTATAGAACTGCAGTCATATATGCATGTCAAGCAATGAAACTGTAGAACACTTGTTCCTTTGTATCCCTTGCCTCTGTCCCCCAGCATCCTGACAGTGACTGATGGCAGCTTCATGAGGGCCAATGGGTAGATACCAGGTGATTTAAGAAGATATCAACTCCTTGTGGGTCAGACAGGGTAATTCTAATCACTACTAAAAGCCTTAAACCACTCCCTCATATGTCAAGTAGTCTTTCCTCTCCCTATACATAGATGTTATATGTTTACAGGAGAAAAATATTGCTTTTATGTTCTGTTCCTAGTAATATGAATAATAATAAAAACCCATAGGCTGATATTGGAGTTCAAGCTTCAAGCTGAAGATTAGAGAAGGAAAGCAGCCTGGCCACTAGCTCTTGCCTCTACCTCAGACTGAAATAGCAATCCTGACTTCATGAATCCTTAGAGACAACAGTCTCCACCAAACCTCAGACTGCAATCCCAGACTGCTGCCTCTTCTTTTTATACCTCTCAAATCCTGGGATTAAAGGTGTGTGATCCCGTGCTGATATCACCTCTGTGAGAGCTGTTTCTCTTTAGGACTGGACCAATTTCATGTAGCTCAGTGTGGCCTTGAATTAAAAGAGATCCATTTACCTGTCTTCTGAGTCTTGGGATTAAAGTTGTGTGCCACTACTGCCTAACTCCATGCCTTGCTAGTATGGCTTCTGGGATTAAAGGTATGTATCACCACTGCCTGACCTCTAAGGCTTGTGGCTAGCTTTGCATTCTGAACCCTCAGGCAAGCTTTATTAAAACATAAATAATATATACCACACCATCTGGTAGAGAGGACAGATGCAAGGAAAAGAAAACACACAGAGATTTTCATCTCATCAGTCATTATTTTTCTCATTTATTAATTCTCCCTTCAGATGGAGGACTGTCTGCTTGCCAGTCGATTTTGAAATACTCTTATGCCACTGGCATAGCCTCAGTGGAGGTGGCAGATATGATCATGTCTAGCGCAAGAAAAGAAAGGAATATGGCGGCATCCAAATGCATGTGAGCTGTGTGTTAGTGTAAGCAAGGGGCAGTTCTCTTTGAGGAGGCTAGATATTGTACCCCAAGATGAGTGGCCCTAACAAGGGGCAGTGGCCTGAAAGTGGCTACCAAGGGTAGCATTCAGATAAGAACATGGATGGGAGTGTAGGCTTGGGAGAGTAATTATATCTGTGGGCCTGGGAAGGTTCATAAGAAAGGTTTATTGTATTATTTTAATCTTTAGAAGGGAGCTTTGGGTCTGCCTTGTGGAGTAATAGGCTCCTCACTGACAGGAATATGACAAAGGAGACATGTAGTCTTCAACAGACAGCCTCTTGATCAGCTCAGAGATGACAAAATAGGGATATGGTAGGGAGCGGTGCAGAGAAGGAAAGCACCTCTTCCAAAAGTTCTGGAATAAGCATATGGGGACCGTGAGTCACACATCCAAAACATTCGCTGCTTGAAAAGGAAAGCTTGTTATGTTTAAAAGGTTAATAGTACATGAAGAACCAGCTAAGATAATGCTTAGCTGATGTAACTATTAACATTTCCATCAATTAAAGATCTGTATATTAGTGGTGTGTGTCAGCCTTTAAAATCATTTATCGCATGGAATCAAAGACAGAATTTTTTAGCAGGGAAAAAATGAGATAATTTGCTAGTAAAACATTACAAATTATATTGAGTCAACATCACTCAATTACAACCGCATTACTGAATTACACCTGCTTAGCCCAGAACCGGAGGGATTTATTAGCAAGGCCTCTCTCCGAGCTAATGGGAAGTTCAGTTCCAAAGCTCTTGGAGGACATTGCATATTTTGCAAGAGGTCCTCTTCCTGTTGCAACTGTGTTCAGGCCTGTCGAAGCAGGCTGAGAGGACTTCATCGCTCAACATTTGGGGAGCCACGCCAGTGCTGTTTCGTCCTATAGGCAATGGCATCCGTTCCTCGCTAGGCTGCAGATGCCTGCTCAGACTTGCCTTTTCCAGTCTCCCGATGGATGACCCCCTCCTCAGCCAGGGGGACATTGAGGAGTGCCCCATCCCAGGGCTTTGCTTACCTGCACTTGAGTCTCATTATCACCATTATGTTCACGGCCCACAGCCACCTCTGCTTATTGATTTGGGACCTGAGCCATTTTCTAATTGTTTCTTTCAAATTGGGTTTGCTCTGGATTGCTGACTCTCCACTGAGTAATTTCTCTCCTCCACATTATGCCCTTCCTTCCCCTCCATCATTAATTTCCTGAGAGGCTGGGGAATCTGTGGGCCTGACACACATCAGCTCATGCCTAGGCCACATGAGTTGTGGCAGCTTACAAATAACAAGCCTAACTTAGAACTCTAGGGTACATTTAAAAAACAAAACAAAACAAAACTGAAGACTCATCAACTTTTCCCACCTGCCTTCCTCCCAGGGCAAGTTTGTGTGGATGTGGTATTTAACTGAGAACTTTTCAAAAGGCAGGGCAGGATGAAGAATTCTGTGTGTCATCTTCTATTTGAGATCTCTTAAGTACTTATTTTTCAGTTTTCCAGCAGATATTCACTTTTCAGGACGGGTCTGAGAACTAGTCTTTCTCTGTAGAAGGTGGGAAGGGGCCAATCCAGCGCTCCCAGACTTCCTTAACTTTCTGCACAGTTATCCATGCTCTCTGCTGACAGAATGCAGTGTGCACTTTCCCATTTTTAAAATGTAACATTGATCAACTACCACAGCACACGTTTCCAAAGGCTTATGTTGTTGTTGACTTTGGAGCTCATATCTGGTATCAGGCAGCACCCTGCTCTAAGCGGTGTGAAGCAGTGGCCTTCGTGCTGCTCTTTGCCTGCTTCATTTTTAATGTGAATGCTGAGGCAGAATCAACACCCACCTGTCCAGTCCCACTGCGAGGCACTGAATGGTATATGACTTCTCAAGGCAGCCCCTGGAAACTTCTGCAAGTGGCTTAGAAAGGCATGGTCATACTGAGTCCATGTTAGAAAAACCAGTTCCCAAATTTACCAAACACCAGAAAAACAAAAGCTACAGCATCTTCTTTACCTGGACAACACAAAACGTAATAGAGCAGAGCCAATGAGAAATCACTGCAGTGGCTACAGCCTCTATGTCATCTGTCTTCCAGGAACATCTATCTGTCCAGGGATCAACAGAGAACTCCTAGGGACTAGCTCAGCATAGTCCCCATTGTTTGACATGGCCCACTTGGATTGCAATTGCAACCAATCCACACATTTGTCCATCTACAGGAACCTGGTCCATCCATCCTCCCCTGGAAGATCCATGCAGCTCAGCTTGCCTGTTTGCCAAGGCCCATCTCTGCTGAAGCTCTGTGCCTCAAGCAGCTCTCTGTGTTCTTCACTGTCTCATCCAGCCACCTGCAGTGACCCTCTTGGTCTTTGTGTCAACTATCAACCTTTGCCTTCAATAGGGCTTTCTTGAACTCTGGCCTTTTAAACCCTGTGTAGCCATTTTGTGAACCACAAATGTGTGTGTGTGTGTGTGTGTGTGTGTGTGTGTGTGTGCACGCGCATGCGAGATATGCATGTTTCTGTGTGATATATAACATATGATCTGAGAATTAATTTTAGTAATTATAGATGGTGTAAAAGAATCTGTGATTACCAACAGCCATGCTATTGAGGGGGACTGGGACTAATTATCCAGTGTCTTCCGTGTCCCTAGGATTACACCTTGGGTGAGGAAACAGTTTATTGGGCTAACATTTCCAAATTACATTGTGTCATTGAGGAGAAGTCAGAGTAGGAATTAAAAGCAGGGACCTGGAGGCAGGAACTGAAGCAGAGAGCATGGAGTAATGCTGCTTAATAGCTTGCTCAGCCTGCTTTTAGATACAACTCAGGGCCACTTGCTCAGGAATGATAGCACACACGGTGGGCTATGCCCTCCCATATTAATAATTAATCAAGAAAATGCCTCCACAGGCATGATTACAAGCCAGTCTGATGGAAGCAATTTCCCAACTGATGTTTCTCTTCCTAGGTGACTACTAGCTTGTGTCAAATTGACACAAATTGGGGGTTAGAGAAATTGCTCAGAGGTTAAGAGCGCTGACTGTTCTTCCAGAGGTCCTGAATTCAATTTCTAGAAGCCATGTGGTGGCTCACAACCATCTGTAATGAGATCTGATGCCCTCTGCTGGCATGCAGACATACGTGCAGACAGAATACTATATACACAATAAATAAATAGATCTTTAAAAAATTGACACAAATTAATCTGCACACTCCGTAAATTACATCCAGTGAAACTTCCATAGCTTATGAATTTATTGTTGTTGAATAGCCTCTGACATTACAGAAAGTCAGAAACATGTCCACTTGTGTTTCTGACATAGCATGCTCATATAGGATAGATGTAAACACTAACAATCATCTTATTTTTCCCCAAAATAATAGTTTAACGAACATCTACACTAATAATTAGCCTCTCAGTAGATGAGAAAGCTGGGAACTTTATATAAGCCATGCTTGGTCTGTGTATAGAGCTAACAATTTAATGTAGTAAGTAAAGCACCACTAAAAAGGCAGTTCCTACCCTGGTGTTATTGCGTAACAAATTAAGCACAGAAATTGAGAGTGAAGGTTTAGAAACTCATGTACATATCAGTAAGTTTGTCTATTGCATGTAGTAACAAATTTGGACCTTTACACTGAATGTCTTTATTTTTCTCCCAGAGGCTCATTTTCTTTATATTTTTAAATTTTACAATTCTTTTATGTTGAAATTCTAATATAATTTCTCATTCTCTGTCCTCCTTTTCACCCACATGAATTTGTGATCAATGATATATTATATACTTAATTGATTGTAATTATATGTCAGTTATACATAAAATACATAAATACAACCTTTTCTGTCCATAGAATGTTGCCCAGACCCGCGGGGCCTAGTTATTCGTGGGTCGAGGTGGGCTAGAAAATAATGGGAGAGAAAGAAGGAAGGAGACCAAGCAGTGCATTTGTCAAGGTCTAACTTTATTGATGTAAAAAGGAGTATTTAAAGCAAAGCTGGGAGGAAATGGGGAGGGGTAGCAGGCAGGGAGGAAATGGGGAGGGGTAGCTTCTGCTAACTCCGGGGTCCTGGTAATTATCCCAGACAATAAACATCAGACAATAAGCGTCTGCTTATCTTAGTTCCTGGGCCAGGCCCATCTCAGTTCCGGGCACTCAGTACCTGGAATGAGTGGAAGAGACCACCTATTAAGCAGGTTCCTGTATACCAAGAAAAGGCTCAATTAGAGTTCTAAGGTGTAAGCAATTCTGCAAGAGAATGTAACTCAAGGTCGGCTCCCAACAGAATGTTACATGTATGTGAATGATCTCAGGGATGACCACTCAGTATTGGATTATCAGCAGAGGAGGCTCTTCCCTTAGTACTTTTGTAAGCATATCTATTTGTGGCAGACTGAAGGTGTGCATGCGTGAGTGCGTGCGTGCGTGCGTGCGTGTGTGTGTGTGTGTGTGTGTGTGTGCATGTGCACCTGCTAGAGCTTTCATCATAGATTGTTTGTGCAACAGTATTGTGTTTAGATTAAAAGACGAGTTCAAGGATTGACCATCTCCGTCAGTATGAGTCTTAGATGGGATATTGCTTGGGCTGCTATCAGTTGTGAGGTTTGCACTGTATCCTGAGACCATAAGGTGGCACGTACACTGCCGGATGTTAGAGGCAAAGCTGCAGAGGCACTGCATCGATCAAGTGAGGTACTTGGGATATAATTAAATTCAAGAAATGGTGTCAGTCATGACCGGTGACTCAGTGCCATTCAAATGCCTTACATCATAAGGAGTGTGAGGAAACAAAACACAAGGGTAGAACCATTTAATGAAGCTATTTATAAGTCTTTCCCAGTACAGGGGTTTGAAGAAAAACTAGATTTAGACTCAGCATTTCCTTGTTTTCTCAGGCTTTTATTTTCTGGTGGTATATGGAAATTACCAGAACCTTTGCATGGGGAACAGCTCCACAGAGCAGATGCGGCTTCTCACTCATCGTTTCACGCAGTATAACTTCCGCCTTGCTTCATGAATTTTGACTCTACTTTGGAAAAGGGTCACACACAACTCCTTGATAAATTTTCTCAGACTGGCTTTCAGAACTATGTACAGCCTTTCTCCACCTCTTTGCATGTGCTATATTTCTTTTTTGGTTAAAAATTTGCATAATTGTTATTCATAAACAAACATCTATCAAAAACATCTTGCGGGCCTGTCATTTGTTAAATGTGCAACTTATAGGAAAAAATGGAAGCATTTAAGCCAGTTAAACATAAAAACTAAAAGTAACTCAAGAGGAAGAAGAGGTAAAGATGCCCTCTTTACAACACATGGGAAAAGGAAAGTGTCCCACAAAGGAAAAGAAGGTGTCCTTGGAGCAAAGCAGGGGTCCCCCAAAGGTGCAGAAACTTCACCCTCTTTATATTTGTCATTGCAACAACATCTCCACATCTTTTTCTTTATGGACATTTTTATATTTATATGTCTGTATGTATGGGTATGCCATGGTGCAAGTGTGTGTGTGTGTGTGTGTGTGTGTGTGCGTGCGCACGTGTGCACGTGTGCACATATATATATATATATATATATATATATATATATATATATGTATATATGTACCTGTTGTCTTAGTTAGGTTATTATTGTTGTGAAGAGACACCATGACCACAGTAACTCATAAAGATAACATCAGATCCCTGAAATGGATACCAATGATTTGTGAGAGAAACTGGATAATTAGCTGTATATTATACATTGCATATTAGTATTTAGATTTTTCTTTTGAAGGAGTAGAATTATTTTTTCTTCCATTTTTGGCTCATGGCTGAGGATTTTATACTAAATGTACTTTATCAAGAGAAAAGCATACAGATTATTTTAATTTTTGTGCACATAGCAGCTTCCAGAAAGGAAATAAATACCCCTAGGTAAACCTGTGTAATTTTATACTAGGTATAGTAAATAAGTAGATAGTCAAGGAGTGATATAAGGTGACAAAATGTTTATGATCTAAGGTATACTGCAGGAAAGTCAGCAGGGTCCATTTGTCTGGTGAATGTCTTCTTGTCCTCATGTCTTCAGAGATAAGGGTTCATCAAGGGATTTGTCTCATACAAGAGTCTATGGCCTGTTATGATCTGCTTTGTGCGAGAAGGGTAGAAAATCTATATCTTCCTGCTTCAGTATGTTTCCAAATGTCAAGGAGAATGCATCCTAAATTCCATCACCTCTATGCCCTGCTATCTTGTCTACAGTTTTCATTAGATTGTATAGATATATATAAGCCAAAAGACTTCATAATTGGTGCTTTGAATATTCTTTTACATTTTAGTACAAAAAGGTCACATAATGATGTATGTCTCTTTAAGTAAAGATATGATGAATTAGCAGATTCAAATGTTCTGAGCCCATTCTGATGTCAGGTTCCCAATCACATATGTGTGGTCTTACTCCCTGCCCATGATACTTACATGCACAGTCTCATAATCCACTCACCACACTCACATGTGTGGTCTCACTGTCCATCCACATTATTTAGCCTTGGTATGACTGCCTGTTCATCATGCTTACATGTGTGATCTTACTCTATTTATCATGCTCTCTTTCATGTGTGGTCTCACTGGCCACCCATTATGCTTTCACATTTAACATATGGTCTGATGGTCCACTCACCATTCTTACATGTGTTGTCATATTATCCAGCCATCATGCTTACATGTGTTGTCATATTGTCTATCCATCAAGCATGGACTCATTGTCCATCGAGATAATGGTCTTATTCTGGGTAAAAGCCATGTTGCAACAGAAGCTACAAATGGTAGTTCTCTAATTCTTCATCTTTCTCGCATTTATTACATGGGATTCAGGAAGAACTTATTAAGCATCTGGTCACCCTGAGATAGAGACTATCAATAGAATATTTGTTTCTTTATTATATTTTAATTTTCAGGTGAAGGAATCTCTAATAAGATCAAGTTTGCAACCAGTGAAGATTTTTCCCTTGGGATTTGAATTTTTAAACATAAATGTTTTGACTCAATTTGTTATTAATTTTCTGAAATCCTCCAATTTCCCATTTAGACCAACAGGGATTCTTTAGTCCTATTGTTATCATCATCATCCTCATCCTCATCATCTTATTTTTCATTGTTTAAATTGCATAAAATAAAATTTCAAAAATATACAAAGTTAAGAAGAATAATGTAGTTAATTCCAATGTACCCACATTCTGCCTTAAAAACAATAAACCTGGGGCTGGAGAGATGTCTCAGCAGTTGAAAGTTTTGGCTGTTTTCAGGTTTGATCCTCAGCACCCACAAGAACACACACAACTGTGCCCTCTTTTGAGCTCCATGGATACCAGGTTTGCACATGGTGCACAGACATACATGCAGACTAAACACTCATATACATATAAAATATAAAATATGAACCAAAGTAAAATATTAACTGATGGTTTATTGTTCTCTCTCTGTGAGTGAGCGTGTGTGTGTGTGTGTGTGTGTGTGTGTGTGTGTGTGTGTGTGTGTGTATTTGTCTACTTAAACTCCATTCTCTTTCTTCTGGCTTACTCTTGAGGTGTTCAGGTTTCAACCACATCAGTCTTCAGCTTCTGTCCTTCTAACACAACAAATGTCCCAGGTAGGATGTGGGATTCTATTACTTAACTTGTTTCGTCCACAAGGACCGTTAGTATAGAGACTGTAAAACGTGATGCTGCCAGAACAGAATGGAGTTCATCTTCATTCATGTAGCAGCCTGATGTTGTTGCTCCTGGCGAAGGAACTTTCCTCTGGGAATGATTTAAGAATCCAGGTTTTTCTCATTTTGTGTTTCTGCCTTCCCCTAGGCCCATGATGCTATTTGCATCTCGACAGCAGAAGGGGAAGAAAGAGCATGAAGGCACATGCATTTCATAAAAGCATTAACTCTAATTGGCACATACGCCATTAGCCTGAGTTCAGTGACATGGCCACACAAATGGGTCTTTCAATAAGAGCAAGAGTATGGAAAAAAAAGAATATATGAATTTACTCACTAGTCTTCCTCATATACTAAAAAAAAATCTCAAAAGCTTGAATTCTCATTCTCTTCATCACCATTCACCTTTGTTATGTTTTAAAGGGATATTATAGTTCATTATATATAGTTTCTTGTCTCTGAAAAACAACTCCCCCATACCCTCCACTGACCACGGGAAACAGAGGAAACTGGGATTGATATGTAAAATAAGACTTTCTAAATAAAAAAAGAAAAAAGAAAAAGAAAAAGAAAATTGTAAACTTAAAAAAAGCAATTTCACATGTATCTAGCACCTGAGATTTTATTTATTGAAATAGATGTAATGAAACACTTTATTTCTTCATTTATATATTAGTGTTTTGAATTTTTTTATTTATTTGGTGTAGAAGAATAAATAAAAGTATTTATAAATTGTAGGATATTGAAATTTTCTTTCCTAAGAACAAACAATACTGAGTTCTGAATAAAAACCACTACTGTTTCAAAAAAACAATATCCCCTAACAAAACATCCCAAACCAAACCCCAGAACTCTCCCTCAAAACAAAACACCCCAAACCAAGCTCCAGAACTCTTGCTTTCTAGGTAAGGATGTGGAAGGAAATTGGTGATGAGCAAGCCTAGACTTGAGTGTAGTTTTTCTTTTCCTTTTGTCCTCACTGGGAAATCATAGTTGTCCATAAACTAAGTGGATGTTTTCTACCTTTTAGGAGAAAAATGTAGACAGCAGCACTTGTGAGCTTGTCGGATTCCTGAAGAACTGGAGACTATACCCTGAACAGGAAAAGGCTGATTAATACTCCTGATAGCACCCAAGCAAAGAAGGTCCCATAGCAGACAGTAAATCAAGAGACTCGAGAGAGGCATCTCCTACAGATTTGGTATTTACACCTTAGGAGGTGTAGATTCTGTACAGCACTGTCAGTTTTAAAACAATGGGGTCAAACCTCGAGGAGGGGAGAGCTATACTGAATCATGTCTTGCAGGGCTCAGGGTGCATGCAAAGATACTGTGGGTGCCTGCAGTGGGGAGATGGGAACAGGGAAGACGTTGTAGAAGAGGAGGTCCCATGTATGAATTATACTGCTGATTCGTGCTATACCTCCTGGTTGGGTTACCAATTTGGCTTGGGTTATGAACTTGTATGGGCTCTCTAACAAGGCAAAGGTTTGCTTTCCAGGTGGGCAGTATTGAGTTCAAGTCCTTCCTGCTCTGCTTTGCCCTCTGATTTCAGGGATGACCCTTACATGTGTAGTTATCTATAGTTCATGAACTGGAGGGTACAGAAAACAAAGTCCCCCTGTCCTGTGCTGTGGCTACTGTTGTTCTTTTGCTGTAGCTATGGCCTAAGAAACACAAACACGAGACTCAGTGCCCATGTGGAGTTTATTGAGAGAGAGAAAGGAGGGATAGCTGGTGGCCAACTGAAAGCAGGGGAGAGAGAGAAAAAGAGAGGGGGGGTCAAAGAAAGAGAGCAGGGGCCCCCCCCCCCGAGAGGGAGAGAGGGAGGGAGGGAGGGAGGGAGGGAGGGAGAGAGAGAGAGAGAGAGAGAGAGAGAGAGAGAGAGAGAGAGAGAGAGAGAGAGAGAGAGAGAGAGCGCTTGGGCGCTTGCTTTAAAAAGGGGGGGCTTGCGCATGCGTAACTGAGTCCCCTGCACAGGCAGGTAAAGCTTGAGCAACCAGGTAAAGCCTGATGTAGAGATGACAAGGCCATGAGCCCCCCGCCCATCATCAGGGGCGGGGTCAGAACACTGCTGGTTCCCAACATTTCCACCTCTTATTGTTATTAAAAAGATGGGGGTTGGGCGTGGCCCAGTGGGGTCAGGAGACTGATGGTTCCCAACAGCAACTGTGTAGAAATTCTCATGACTCAAGAGTAAGAGGCTGTGCTTTTCATTTGACTCAGTCCTGCACCTGAACTCATATCTAGATTTAATAAACATAAATACTTTTGTATATTTTTCTCTACCACTTTTTTTTTCCCATTTCTTTCCTTTCTCTCTTCTGAAGTGTTTTAAAATAAATTATAGCCATCAGTTCACCTTTCCCTGTTGTTTTCACAAAGTGGCTTAAAAACATCTGGACACAAGTGTAAAGCATGAGGAACCAATTCTTAATTTTGGTCTGCTCTTGTTCCACGGATCCACGGAGCAGCCTCCCAGGTTCCTGGAAATGCTGTTGTAAAGAAAGTCTCTCTTCCCCAGCCTCATTTGTTCCCTTCCTCCTCCTCCTCCTCCTCCTCCTCCTCCTCCTCCTCCTCCTCCTCCTCCTCCTCCTCCTCTTCCTCCTCCTCCTCTTCTCCCTCCTCCTCCTCCTCCAATCTCAGACAAGGCCTATATAGAACTCAGAAACTTTCTCAATCTAAACTTATATATGCTCAGAAACTTTCTCAATCTAGAAGAATCTCTCCGCTATTTCTGCTGTAGGTGTGTCACAGAGGCAGAGCCCCTCCTCCTGTGGGAGCTCAGGTCTTGCTCTTATCCAGGGTCATCCGACTGTTTTCTCCATCCACTTTATTGCCTGTAATGGGGTTTACGTCTGGATTTGACCTAGACAGTATTCTCAGCAGGAGTTCCCCTTGAAGGGTGTTTTGTATGGCTGCATTTGTAGGCACACACTGTTTGGAACTTCTGTTAGGTCATCTGAAGGTTTGGCAGGTGATGACTTGACCTTTCCATTTTAGAGTGCCACCAGTGGATTTAGTGAGCTGGTCTCTCCACTGTAGCTTGCTATTGAAATTTATCATTTCACAGCAACTGCAAGCATCATTTTCTGATTGTTATTTCTTTTTTAATTTATTACCTTATTTTATTTATTATCTGTTCTACAAAGAACTTTCTCTTTTCTCCAAGGGTGGTTTGAAATTCATGTTTTCACTACCTTAATATAGATTAAGTAATGATGTCCTTTAGGTTGGCATGCTTGTTCCATGTATTTTAATATTATCAAATTAAATGTGTAATTGTTGAAATAGAGAACCTACTTATAAACCATCTGGCGTCACCAAATTCTCCCAGTGTCACGTGTTCCAGGATTTGGGAAACACTAGTGTGTTCCCTGTTTCACAGATGCAGCCTCTGTGGGTGGATCCTGGGCCAGAACTCAAGTGCTCTGGCTCTAGTGCTTTAATAAGTGTGCTTCTTTTATTAAAATTGTTTTTATTTACTCTTGATAAACTCATACATGGATACAGTGAAATATGCTACTGTCATCTCCCATTTCTGTTCTCCACTTCTCCCCACATCCTCCCAATATGTCCCTATGTCCCTCCCCCAATTCCATCATTTCTTTCTTTCTCTCTTCTTTCTTTCTTTCTTTCTTTCTTTCTTTCTTTCTTTCTTTCTTTCTTCCTTCCTTCCTTCCTTCCTTCCTTCCTTCCTTTCTTTCTTCCTTCCTTCCTTCCCTCCTTTCTTTATCTCTCCCTTTCTCTTTTCCTCTTTATTTCTTTCCCTTTCTCTCTTTTTCTCTCTCTCTCTCTCTCTCTCTCTCTCTCTCTCTCTCTCTCTCTCTCTCTCTCTCTTTTACTTTCCTTGTTAGTGCAGTGGGCGACGCCTATCTATTCATGGATATGAAGCAAGCCACTGGAGCACAGGAAAGCTGGCAGTACAGACACTCCTATAAAAGGAATGTTTCTCCCTTCCCCATCAGCAGTTTGCCAATAGTTTCTTATTAAGAAGTGGAGCCTTGAGAAGACCTCCCCTATTTATGCTAGAACTGTGGCTGGCTTGATTTTGTGCAGGTAGCCAGGGTTGCTGTGAGTTCATAAGTACAAAAGCCATGTAGCATTTCATAGCACTGTTCCTATCCTCCAGCTCAGAGAGAGAGAGAGAGAGAGAGAGAGAGAGAGAGAGAGAGAGAGAGAGAGAGAGAGAGAGAGACAGAGAGAGACAGAGAGAGACAGAGAGAGACAGAGAGACAGAGAGAGACAGAGAGAGACAGAGAGAGACAGAGACAGAGAGATAGATTTGGAGTGAAGTGATTTTGTAAAGGCAGGCCAGGAGGAAGTACAGAACTCTCATAATTGATCTGTGTCCTCACTTTGAGCTGGAGCTGCTCTCTGGCCACTGTGATTTATTGTGCTTACAGGTTTAAATCAATAATCTGAGTATATTAGAGCCCAGATTGACCTAATAAACTTTGCAAAATTTCCCAACAGTACTTTTCTAGCTTTTGATGAAACATTTAAGTCGTTCTCTCTTTTCTTATCAGTCTTAATAATTTAAAACTGGCGTTTAGAAGGCAATGCATAGAAACCATCACTTCTGCTTTTAGGAAGTGAAAACTATTACACAACAGCATAGTCCAGGCAGAGAGCCAGGCTGTGTCTGGGCAAATTATTATCTGGACCCTGAATCATAAAAGCAACTTCTGAAGTGCCCTTGAGGAGTGTGCCTCCCTCAGACCCAAAATTTGCCTACATGGAACTTTAAAGGGTAACATTGTTTCAACCCTGTCATTGGCTTTGCTTTTCTGCTTGAGAGATGAAACTTTTGAGATTTAGTCATTTGGCACATTTGTGCTGAGCATCTCCTGGGCCTGGCAGAGGCAGGGCAGAAGAGCTATAGTTATTTAGTGGCTGCCTTGCACTTTGTGTTTATTTGAAAATTGTGATCCAGCTAATGTATGTATGTATGTATGTATGTATGTATGTATGTATGGTCATACACACACACATAATGCTAGATAAATAGACAAATGAGCTACAGGAGACGTGTCTTCACTTTCACTTGGATAATATTAAGAAAGAATGCATTTGTTATTTTATGCCATTCATGAAATTTTAAATTAAATTGGGAACAATTTAATCTAATCTTGACAATTGATATATGAAGAAGATACATGAAGTCAACCTAGTTTAAATAAGTTTTCCAGAGATTAATAGCTTACTGAATATATAGATGAAAGCATAGTACAGGTTTCTCAGGCTTCCTGATCAATTTACTAAGGTGCCATAATCAAGTATAGTTCTTTGGTTGCAAGCAATGAAAAGGGCATTGGATTCATTTCAGCAGACAGTGATGCTTTTAAGGTGGGTTCTGGGAATTTTACCAAGTTCATTGTTGCTTTTATTATAATTTGTAAGGACAGGTATTGTGATGGTAGTGTGGGTGGTGGTAGTGCAGACCAGTATGGTTGTATACACTTGTAGATGCAGCACTCAGTAGACATGGGGTACAAGTTGCTGCCAGCCTGGGTAATATGAACCCCATATGAAACAAATTACAAGACAATAAAAAATGAAAACAACAAAATCCCAGTGATGGAAAATGGTTCACTTGGTAAAGTACTTGCTGCACAATCACGAGGACCTGAGTTCAGATCCCAGCACCCATGTGAAAAGCAAGGAAGTCAGAGCCGCCAATCCCAGCACTGAGAAAATAGAGACAAGAGAATACCCGGAGCTTTCTGGTCAAACTTCCTAGCTAAATTGGGAATCCTCAGATTCAGTAAGAAACACCATCTCAAAATATAAAGGTGGACAATGAGGGGGAAACATCTTCCATTGACCTCTGGGTACACAGGTATACGTGTGCACGTGCATGTGCGTACATGTACACACAGAGAGAGACAGAGACAGAGAGATAAGCATGGACAGAGACACAGGCACATGCACAGAGAGAGACAGAGAGACATACACAGACACAGAGAGACACACACACACACACACACACACACACACACACACACACACACACAGAAACACACACACAGAGAAACCCCAAATGATGAAATGTATGGTACAAGAGATTTATTTACACATGTTATGGGGGAGCCATGTACTAGTGAAAGCTGTTACTGTGACCACCATGTGGTCAGAGAACTGTGCCACATATGCAAGCATTTTCAACTCAAGACCCAGCTCTTGCCTAGTGGACGTCCTTAGTATGTGCTTGTTGAATGAAAGAATGGCTAGATGAACAAAATCATGTCAGAGTGCCCCTAGGATTGGGCTCCCAGCATTTAATTGGTAATATTTTCATTGCAAAGATCTCCCACTATATTGAGTAGCTCAAAGGTGTTGTGTCTAGACTCGTAAAAATGATGTCCCTTGTTTCATTCTCTGCTATGAGCAGCTAAACTGTTAGTTCCCAGAAACTTGGCATGCCTTGATTTACTGTGCTGTTGATTTAATTCCTTGGAGGTGACCTCCCTGTAGTTTTCTGCCTGAACTGTGGCAGGATCGAAGTCGCTGGTGGTCCCCAGGGAATAAACTGCAGGTGAAGACTCTCAGTCTTTCCAGGACTGCACATTTGCTTTAACTTTCATAGGGCTGTCTTTACTCACACTGGCCTTGGGGCTGCTGATGACATTTTATACACAGGCTATGTGACCTGCAGTTCACAGTGCTGTAGCTGAATTACCTCTAAGATACAAACATTTATATGTCCTTGTTTCCAGGAGCTTGGAAAAAGAAACCTTAGAGCAGCTGCACCCTGGTTCCCAAAGCGATGGTGCTGAACTTGTGTCTCAGATAGAACAGATCCAAACTTTAAAGAGTGTAAAAAAGAAACAACTGAAGCCAGGGTGTTAACTCAGTTGGGAGAGTGTTTGCATGTGAATATGAGGACCCATGTTGACCCTCAGTTCCCATGTAAAACTCTGGGTATAGTAGCATGCGCCTGTATTCCCAGGACTGGGAAGGAGGCAGTTGGAACAGAAACTCTCTGGAATCAACCTGCAAATCCCAGGTCCTAGTGAGAGACTCTGTTTCAAAACACAAGGTAGATGGCTCCTGAGGAATGGCACCCAAGATTGATATTTAGCTTACATGTGCGTGCACATACAAGTGCACACTTCCACTGGTACACATGTGTACCTGCACATATATACACTCACACAGAGAGAAACTTTGTAAACTAATAGTTCCCTACTCTTTAGAACATTCGGGAACGTTAGGAACGAAGTAATTGGCAAGTTCCTCCTTTCAAGCAAGTGAACAATTTTGACTTGCATTCTTGCGGATTGTCTAGAGGTGTTTGTCACAAGCATGCTTGTAGATTCTGGATAGAACCATGGAAGACCTAGAGTCTCTGAATATTAATGGAGCCTCAGAGGTGTTTGCATGTGGCAGCGATATGTTATAATGACTTACTGTATGTACTGTGTGTCACGCAGGATTAAGAAGCTTCACACGACAACCAAAACCTGTCAACAATTCTCCTGCTAGGACATTTGCATAGGGACTTTTTAAAAATAACTATAATCTTTAATAAAAAAACAAAAAGTAAGTTTGCTAGTTGAACATTTTGTTGAACTAGAATAACCATTATATTAATCATGTTACTCTTCTACTCTAAATATTGCAAGGTCTGAATTTCAGTCAAAGCAAAATCTCAAGTCCCTGACTGGGTAAGAGGACCCTTTCCCTACAGAGGGTCACCCCATCCTTCCTCCTCCGCTCTTGCTCTTCTCACTATTTTATAGGCGCACAGGTTTCTTGCTGTTCCTCAAGCACACCTGCCCTTCAGCCCTTACACAGACACTGAGCTTCTTCGTGCAACAATGGCCATGGCTCACAGCCTGTGGCTCTCTTCCTGATCACTTCCCAGGTATGCTATGTTCTTTTTCTGCATTTAGCACTTAACTACCCATATTCCATTTAACACAGTGATCTATTATGTTTATTGTTTCTCTGTCTTTCTATTTCTAGAACCCAAACTTCATCAGTGTAAGCTTCTTTGTCTTATTTGTTCAGTGACGTGTCTTTTTTTGAAGTTTCTATGGTGACAGGGAATGCCATTGAGGCTAATTGAACACTTAAAATATGGCTCATGTAAGTGCATCTTAGGTTTATTTAATTTAAATTTAATAATCACTTTTGACTCTCTCCTTACTAGACACTGCGGATCATAAAGGTTTATTTATTGGATTAAAGAATGATTATAGGAACATCCACTGCACTTTATACTTCAAAGGGATGAACTGGGAATTTTGTTTTAACTGCAAATTCTGGTTTAAGGGATCTGGAGTGTGGTCCAAAGTCCATTTCTAACACGATCCCAGGCATAGCTTATGGTTTAGGAAGCAAAGTTCTGCAATATCAATGCTATCCTACCTTTACTCCTGCATTCCCGATGCTGGCCAGGAGTTCTTCATTTCCTACACAAGACAGATTAATAAAACTTACTTGTTAGATCCAAATAATACACTGTAGGTACAAAGAACCACAGAAAGAAAATAATATCCCCCAATCTGCTTGAATATGACTCTCTTGGTATCTTGCGTCTCTAATTTGGTTGGATTCAGTTGTGGTTAATTTAGAGTTTTTTTTTCTAATTCTAATTTTCACATGTCAGTTTGTAGTGGCTTAATGTGCCTACTTGACTTGCAGTTCATTTTCCAGGTCACTGAAGATTCATGCCAATTACCTCTCACAAAGAATTTTCTGGTTGGGCTGGACCACTTGGTTGGGCATCCTTCAGTTACCTGGTGCAGCTGGGCTAAATCACACTCCTCCAGTAAAAAAATCTCATCAGTCTTTCCCATTGTTATCATCACGTTGTTCAGCTACAGAATAAGCATCACCTAGTTATTCCCTTGGGGAAGAGTTTAAATCTTATTCATAAGCCTAACTTTGTCACAAATCTGTGGTCTTCGTCTTAATTACCATGCACACTTTTCCAGGTGGATTTTTGTCACAGCGGTAAATCTTGGAGCAGATCAATTTTAGATGTTGTTAGGATTTAACAACAATTAAGGGACTGATGAATATATGAATATCACCTGATTTATCATTCCCTTATAGGCGCTTCACAAATACATTAGGGGCACAATTTGCACTGCCACTCAGAGACAAAGCAAATTTAGTTTGCTCTTTTCAGAAGAAAGTGAGGAATGCTATGTGTTTTAACCCATTTAGCAGAAGCCCACCTACCTTCTTAATCCTGCTTAATCCTGCCAGATCCAGTCTTCCTGGTATTTTCTAGTTGGTCTGGCTACTGACATACTGGGGTATATTCTATTTCTTGCTTATTTTAATCTTTTTTGCCTGGAGTGTCCTTGACCCAATTTCTGCACTGCCCCTTAGCCCTCAAAGATAGCCTTTGCAGGGGGGTGTAACAGCAATAAAACCATTTGTTGAGAACCTTTGATGTCTCAATCACTGTGCTAAAGCAATTTACATATATTCTCTCACATGATCTCCACCAAACAGATGCTTTAGGCCACTGGCACTTACTGTCTTCTTCTTCCTGAGATTTTCCTCTCTTCTCTGGATTGCTCAGAGGCCAATGAGACAGCTTTTGTTAATCAGGGACTAGAACCACTATCTCTCCCTTTTCGTACTGTCACTTTTCAGCTGTCTGGGATTCTTTTGCTCTACACAGATAGAAATCGTGGGTAAGCAGAAGAAGGTTTTCAAACTCTGGTCCTGGGTAGATTTTGCAGTCTTGGTTTCTGAAAGCTGTGAGCTGCAGCAGTCTCCCCATTTTGGTCTGTACCCCCAAGAACTCAATGTCCAGTCCAGTTGATGCAACATGCAAGAGGCTTTAATGAACATGAAACATTTGCGCAAACGGGCTCCCTCAGCACACAGGCTAGAGAAACAACATTTTCTGGGTGCGGGAACTTTTAAAGGAAAAAAACCACAAGCTTAGGGTGGGGCTGTGACCCCTGTCCGCTCCAGTACATGACCAGTCATGGGTTCTCCCCTTGAGACTGGATGATCTCACTGTTCCAATCAGCAGACCTTAGGGCCTCAGGGTATGCTAATTAATCAGGGAGTTGCAGCTATCACTGGCGGGAGGGGCAGTGTGAATTCTTGGTATCCTGCTATCTTAGGGCCCTATAAGGGAAAGTTGCAGGTGGTCTGGGTTAGCTTTCCAGGTCAAACTGCCCTTCATTTTAAGTGTGTGTGTGTGTGTGGGGGGGGGTTCCTTAACTTTACTTTTGGTCTTTCAGTGGTACCTTCCAGTGTTACTGTTACAGTTTTCATGTAGACTTTGGGTACAGGCCCTGAGTTCTAGGGGGTCCAGCTCTTGAGTATGCCTCTTGTAATGGTACCATTATTGTATTGGTGACAGAATTCTTGTGTGGGCCTAGAAAGTTCCCTAATCCTTGATGATAGCTAACTTTCCGGCTTTCAAGGCTTCCTATTGGATTCTAAAGCTCCAAACAGCAACTAGCGTTCCAGCTCTCGGGCCCAGGTGTCTGAGACCCTTCATCCTCAGGACCTGACAGCCTTATGGAACTTCTGGAGACAAAGATCTCCAGTGTCATTTCACAGCCATATATCCCTCTTCAGCTGTAGCTTTCTGTCTTCTGTTTCCTTCTCTTTGCTTTTGCAATCTCTCATGTGTAAGGCATGGCTACTCTGACATGTTTAGATGCCTGTTTTTAGTATTATTGCTGTCACATTGATGCTGGGGCAATAGGAGCCACTGTTTCTTTAATGCTGTTCTTTCTACATCACTGTTGCTGCTGCAGATATTACTGCCACTGCCTCTGCTTTGTGGCCATGGCCCTGCTGCTATAGCTCCTGCATCACTGCTGTTAGAAGCACTGCTTCTTCCTCCTTCCTGACCCCACCTTAGCCCACCCTGGGAATGGCAGAGATCACAAATAGGAAAGAGAAGACCGTGAGAGCGAAGCCTTTTATTGGGCATAGCCTTACAATCCTGAGGGGTGGGAACCTGTGCAGTGTGGGATGGTACTCCTGGCTATTTACAAAGTGAGCCAAAAGCTTGCACCCCCAGAAGCAAAAAAAGCTGACCACTGTACAAATTATGCTTGTGATTACACCATCACAGCATTGTTCCTTTTGCACGTGTCACAGAAGCTCCTCTGCTGGGCCACCAGGAGAAGTGCTCTTCCTGTGGCCTGGGTGGAAATGGTTTCAGGGAAAGACCTACACAAGCTATTTGAGCAGTTGTGGATGGGGTAGAAACTTGAGGATCCAGGAGCTGTGATTTAGTTCCAAGCAGCTGTGATTGTCACATTACTTACATAAGGTGTCCAGAGTGTTCAAAATAATTGGTGTTGACAGAAGGGTGGTCTGGCCAGCTGGTTAACTGACAGTCCTTGGGTCAAGGCAGTTAGTAAGGGAGAAGAGCCTAAGAGCTGCACATCAGCCATCCTCCAACTTCTTTGCTTATTTACACGCAAAAAAGAAAAATAAAAAGCCTCAGAGGTGCTTAGAATAATCCGCTATCATTAACAGTGACAGTGCTTTCAACAGTGTTATCAGCACTTGCCTGTGCAGGGTCCCTTGAATCGACATCGGCCCTATAGGATAAGTTGCTTTTGCCTGCCAGTGACATTCCTCTTATGTCATGTGTTTGTCCTCCATGCTCATTTTGGAATGACAGAGGGCCTGTAACTCACTTGTTTCTGCCTCTCCAGATTTTTCCTGAGCTGTAAAAAGCTATTTTGTATTTCTGCATAGAAAACATTTTCACAGTAGTGAACCCAAAGCCTGAGCACCCTTGGTCACTATGGAGAACTGGATGACCTGAGTGCAGTGTGTTTAAGTTTAACAAAACCAGGGAGGTCAGCTGAAGGGAATATGTAACCTTTCTTTAATGTTTTAAAGATGGGTTCAAGGCTCTCCCAAGAGCTTTGAAGTTCCTTTTTGTTTAAAATGGTGTTTAGTGGCACAATGGAAACTGTTTACAAACAATAATGCACATGCATGTATACATATATACTTATTACATATTTTACTGATATAAAGTTTGCATAGTATGCTGTTTATAAATCATGATCACTGTCTTCATTATCAATTATAGTTTACAGATTCTCATATAATATGCTAGATGATTTTCTTTTTACCAAGCTATTATTCCTATAGCCAATCTATGCTTGAAACTGATGAACAAGTGATTTTTGTCATCAACATTGTGTAATAGCTTTAAGCACTTGAGAATTGTATTTATTTCCACTTGGTGATATTCAGCATGTAACCGCTATAAACATGGAACACATTAATTTGCCTAGTGCCCGACATTTGTCAGTCAACAAAATATGGAATATTAGTGTAGCATCTATTTATTTGGTTGACTTCAATGTACTAAGGTGACAGAATGGATGAGCACAGCATTCTGCATTGTAGCATGTCTGATACAGAAAGGCAATCCGTGCAGATGATCACTTTTTAAATTACTTCTATTACATTTAGCTCATTTATTGATATTTTATTGGTGTGTGTTCTTGTGTTTGTGTGGTGGTATGCATGTAGACGTTAGAGGACAACCTGTGAGAGTCAGTTTTCCATATGTGCTTACCATATGTGGGTCCCAGGGGTTGAACTCAGGTCTTCTAATTTGGCACAAGGCACCTTTACTGCCGAGCCATCTCACTCACCTCAGTGCAAATAAAAATAAAAGGTGAATGAGTGCTGTGTAAGCCCTGCATTTAAATATTTCTATTTGTTATAGCATATCAGTTTCATAACTATAGCAGTTAGTTCTAAATAATGAGCATGCTTAACAACTGGCTGGCAAAGCTTCAAAACTTATCATGTGCACAGACACAGGCAACACGTAAAACACACAGCTGGGTCAACCAGGGCTGCTTGCTTCTCAGGCTTGTAGTGTGACAGCTGGGCTTTGAACTCCAGGTCTGCTTTTTCCTTTCGGTTTAGAAATTGAATTTCTTGCTGTTTGTTAAAGCTTCTTGTAAGCTGTGAAGGATCTGACTGGTGTGAAGATTTCCAAGATCAGCGAGACTGCTTAAAATGGCACAGTATTAGTAAGTGCTGTCTGTTTGAGTCAGTCCCATGCTGAGTGGGTATTAGCCTACCTCTCCTGAGGAGTTTAGCATGGCTATTATGTTCACTCTATAGAGGGAGAAACCAAGGCGTGTATGAGGCAGGGGTGTATCTGTCACAGTAGAGGCAGAGCTCAGATTCACACTCCAGAAATAATCATGGCTTCCTCAGAGGAACGCACAGCCCAGATGAGTGGGAAGTGGCGGCACACGGCTCCAAGTGGATGCTTTTTATAACAGCAATCTTATATGGTTCTCATTCTTCCTGAGTGGGATGTGGGGAGATGTTCCTTTCCCACCAGGCAGAAAAGCACCTGGTTCTTGTTACAGATCAGGACAAAATGCAGACCCATACAGAGGTCAAAAGCAAAGGGTTGGGGCAGAGCTCTGCGGCAGCATAGCTGCTAAGCATGCACAGGGACCCTGGGCTCCATCTCCAGTACTATAAGAAAATAGGAAGGAACGCGAGCACTGATCCCATTCCTTAGCCCATTACTTTCGTTTGCTAGGACAGATGCCTGATGGAATCAGGGAGAAACCTGGGGGTCTCAGCTTCAGAGGCTACAGTCCATTATGGACTTAGTTCACATTATGACAAGCAAGAAGCGTACAGAGAGACACAGGAAGTGGCCGTGATATATCTTCAACTATCTGCCTTGAGTGAACTGCTTCTTCCAACTCTCCCCTCCTAAAACCTCCATAGTCTTCCCAAGTGACACCCTGAGATATGGACCAAGCATTTCAAATATAAGCCCATCAGAAACATTTCATACTTGGTCCATAAAACCTATAGATGTTAAAAAATTTAAGACTAGAAGGTGCATACCAATACTATGTCCATAACATAAAGTAGAAATAATATTTGTAGGGTAAACATCAACATATATTTAATAGTATTTGTTTCCATTGTTCTTTCCTAAGTTTAGGATGTTGAATATTTTCTTGCACTGCAGGCATTCACTGTTTGGGAAGTAATATTTAGTGGTTACTACTACAGAAACAGTATAGATAAAGATATAGAATCCCAAAGCCATACCCTGCTTCTTCCTGGTATAGCCATAGAAGTGGTCACAGGGCATATCACCAGCTCTGTGTGGGTGGCTGGACCTCAGCTCCCATTTCTTGCTTTTATCTGTTCCTTGATAGGTAACAAGGAGGAGCGTCAAAATCTGTGACTCTCATAATCCTATTTCCGATTAGATCAAACATTGAGATCCTTTCTGTATTTCTGAGTCTGTTCTGTAAGTCTCAGATCTGTTGTCCTGCTGAGGAAGTAGGATGAGATTTTTCCTGTCCAAAGTGCTTATCCATCCTGAAGGTGACAGCAATCTAAAATTCAGACCTCGGTGCAGGCTACATTTTCATGCATCTAGCACCTTAGAGACATTGTCCATGAAGAACAAAACCATCTGAAATGACATTTTGTCACTGACCTAAATAAGGGCACTTCTGGGGCCTTTAATCTATTGCAGCAACACTCATATTTGATCACAGCCAGTGGAATGTGTCCCCCTTTACATTCAGTTATGTGACCAGTGAAATCATTTAATCAGTCTGTCCTGAATCCCATAATATATAAGTCCTATGTGGTTGGACTAATAAATCTTTATCCTTGTCCTGACATTCAAATGACTAACTGGTTATGGTGCCTTTTTTTAAGCCATTCTAGATTTTCGAGAATATGTCAGTCGGGTGTGAGAAGACAGCAGAGTTTGTAAAGTGCTTACAGAACAAACACAAGAAGCATCCATGTAAAATCTGGGTGTGGTGGTGCATGCTTGTAATCCTAGATCTGGAGAGACAGACAGATCTCCAAGGATCACTGACCAGTCAGTAGCCAGTCTAGTGTACTTGTTAAGTTCCAGGTGAGTGAGAGACCCTGTCTCTAAAAACAAGGTGGATGGCTCCTGAGGAATGACATCCAAGTTCGATGACATCTGTCCACTGTATACACTGTGTAAGTGTATACCTACACACACACATACACACACACAGAGAGAGAGAGAGAGAGAGAGAGAGAGAGAGAGAGAGAGAGAGAGAGAGAGAGAGAGAGAGAGAGATGGCCAAGTTTTACATGGATGGTATAAAAGAAAGTGGGTAGTAGAGTTTCTGTACTGGCTGAAGTTAGACACAATATGTGGCATCTATAGCATTATAACCTACATAGCTTTAGTAAATGCTGTTTTTAAAAAACAGTGGCATATTGTAAGAATAAAAGCCATCTTTGTGCCTTGTTCATGCTTGCTCTGTGAAGAACACTTCCTGAGAAGCTTATTAAGGTTATTAACTGAAGCACTGTTTAGTATATTTTATTTTGTAGCATATTGTTAATAGCACTGGTAATATCTCATTTTAAAGATGAATTTTACAAACATAAATTTGTTCTCTTTTGAGTATTTTAATAGCCTCATTTAAATTACAGTTTTGTTACAGTATATATGCACCTGGCATCATTGGATTACTCCATTCTTATACATTCAGGGATAACCACTTCTTGATGATGTTTTTCTCTCCTTATGCATACTTTGTTTCACGCATATAACCATAAGCCTATAATTACATAGTTTTCTTTTTGAAAAGCCAAGAAGAGGCTCTTCTCTTAAGAAGTAAAACCTATCTGTAGCAGAGAATTTAAAGCATACAGATTTCTTAGTTCAGCTTCTTTGGAGACAAAATTGTATCAGTGTTCTAGTGTCCATCGAGAAAGAAAAGCTAGCACAGTTGTCAGGAACTATAGGGAATTGGCTCCAAGATCTGTGCAGATGCCAGATACACAGATGCCTAAGAAGCTTAGAGGAAGTCCTGTAGTGTCTGCCTGTAAGCAGTGCACCTTCTCCTGCATGTTTTATTTAGGTTACTTCTATCCATTGTGATAAGATGATGTAAATATTTGTCACCATACTTTGCCTAGGAAATGATTTCAAAGGAAAAAGTTCTATACAGCTTCAGTGTAGGTGCATTCTTTTTCTTAAGTCTCAATACTTTTGGCCTATATTGGTTGAATCTGCAGATGTGGAACCTGGAGATAAACATCATTGCCTAAATGAGCATGTTACATTATGTGTTCTTTTTAATCTTGTTCCTGGAATATAAGCTTTCTCACTTTAATAGAAGAAATGACAGCTTTCTCCAGAATTCTGAGAAGGAATTGAGACAAGTTCATAGAAGCTGGCTCCTGCAAATATTGAGAATCAGGAAGAGAAGAACTGAGTAAAATGCAGGAATATGGAGACCAGAGTGTGTCTTGGCCTTGCACTATGCACAATGTGAGCATAAAGAGCCTCTAAGATATTACTAAACATTGTGAACTCTGTAATGTTTGTGCCAACAAATGTTAGTCTATTAACTTTTCTAGTCACTATTCTGAAGTCTGAAAAACATGTGTTGTTTGGTGTCATTCTCAGAATGCTTTATGAGCCTGGTCCTCTCACTTTCTCCTCTCCTTCTGCTTACATGGTCCTGCCACCGGCACAGTGGTATTTTACTACATTCTAAGAAATAAAACAGAAACCACCACCACCACCAACAACAACAACAAAAAGTTGGCTGGGAATGATGACCCATGCCTTTAATCTCAGCACTTGGGAGGCAGAGGCAGGCAGATCTCTCTGAGTTCAAGGCTAGCCTGGCCTACAAACCTACACAAGGAAGCCCTGTCTCAAACTCAAAACAAAACAAAACAAAATACCATGGCTGCAGAGACAGCTCAGAAGCTAAGAATACTGTCTGCTCTTTCAGAGGACCCTGGTTCCATTTCCAGCACCCATGAGGAGACTCACAGCCATCTGTAACTCTGGTTCTATGAGATCCAGTACCATCTTCCGGCCTCATGGGCACCAAGCACACATGTAGTGTTCAGACATACATGTAAGCACAACACTCATACACATAAAATAAAAATAGAAGTAAAAATTAAAAGCACGATTTTTCTTTTTCAAGTTTGTGCACCTTAATGAGGAGTAGTATCATAATTCAAGGAGTGTATAGTATGTGTGATGATTAAATCATAGTAATGCATTATTTCAAAGTCTTCAGCAGTCAGCCATTGTTGTTCTTTGGGAATTCTGAAGCATGTCCTGGTCTATTTTGCCCAGTAATTGCTTATGATGCTGAAGAAGAATTAGGAGCAATTCCTTTACACTGGTCCCACTGCCCCCAGTACGCTTCTCTGTATTTCCCTCCCCATCCCAGTCTCAGAACCACAACTGTGTTCTTTTCTGTTGGACACCATTTCTTTAGCTTAGTGTAAATGCTAACATGCCTGGGTTTAAAGTCTTAAAGGCAGTTTGGCTTGTTCCTGGTCCCCAAGTAAAGGGCCTAGAACACTTTGTCATTTCTTCTAACATAGAAGAAAGTATCCATTTTTCCCGTTGACTAAGGTCAATGCACCTTAGTGTTATATCCATAGGGGCCATTCGTAGTGTGTGTGTGTGTGTGTGTGTGTGTGTGTGTGTGTGTGTGGTTTTATTTTATTTTTGAGACAGGCTGACCTAATACTTGTTTTGTAACCCATACTTTCTGAACTTGTAGAAATTTTCAGCTTCCTCTGTTCTGGAATTACTTGTGTGTACCAATCCAGCCCAATATATTTTTAAATTTTAATTCCATCACTCACTGTGTGAGCCACTTTGGGAAAATTGCTTCTCCTCAGAGTCAGTTTCATAGTACAATGGGGCTGATAAGATATAGGATATTTCTGGAGAGCCAGTTACGTTATGTACCCGTACTGCTTGTCCCATCATTAAGTATTTAGTGAGGTAATCTTTTTTCCCATTTATTTATTTACCTATCTGTAGAACTGCCTAATATTGAAATTTTCTTCCTATTCGTCCTCCCCAACATTTTGTCCTTATTTATTGGTGCATGCACATGGTCATGTGTGCATGTGTGTTTACAGTATAGTATGGTGTGTACATATGCAATGGCTGTGTGCATATGTGTGGGTACGTCCCCTGTATATGGTATATGGGGGACAAGAGAGGACACTGGGCATCTTCTGCTATTGGCTCTCTGTATCACTGAAGTGGCAGCTTTGTTTGAGCTAGCCTGGCTGGCCAGGAAGTTCCCTAGAGCTGTTGATGTTTGTTATAGGCACACCTGGGAATGCTTAGCTTTTCACAGAGGTGCTGGGCACTTGAATTCAGGTCTTCATGTATGTATAGGAAGTGCTCTTATCCACTGAGCCATCTCCTCAGCACGATATATCCCAATGTTTTGTGGCAATTATTTTATAGCTGCTTATGCATGAAGCATATCCTTTTCCATATTGTCTGATTACATTGCTTTTTTCTTTAAGTATTTATTACTTTTTCTTATTTTACACATCGATCCAAGTTTCCTCTCTCTCCCTCCTATGTCCCCCAACTCCTTCCCATCACCCCCTCCACTCCACAGGGAGGGTGATGCCTTACAGAACGGGTCATCAAAATCTGTCAAGTCATTTGGAGTAGAGTCTAGGCACTCCCTAGACTCTACTAGCCTTTCTCTAGGCTAAGGAAGTATCCCTCCATGGGGAATGTGCTCCCAAAGTAGTTTCCTGTACCAGGGATACATCATGGTTCCACTGTCAGAGGTCCACTGCCCAGGCCTTCTAACTGAGACCCATGATTAAGGGGTCTGAGTCGGTCCAATGTTGGTTTCCCAGCTATCACTTTGGGGGGCCATGAGCTCCTCCTGGTTCAGATCAGCTGTCTTTGTGGGTTTCTGTAGCCTGGTCTGAACTCCTATTCTTATCGCTCCCTCCCTTTCTGCAACTGGATTCCAGGAGTTCAGCTCAGTGTTTAGCTGTGGGTGTCTGCTTCTGTTTCTGTCAGCTACTAGATAGGGCTCTATGATGGCATAAATTTAGTTATCAATCTCATTATTAGGGAAGGGATTTTAGGTAGCCTCTCCATTATTGCTCAGATTGTTAGTTGGGGTCATCCTTGTAGGTGTATGGACATTTCTCAGTTTCCTCTGCAAACCTATGGCTCCCTCTTCTATCTTATCTCTGTTTTTTGCTCTTGTCTATTTGTCCCTGGACTCAATCTTCCTGGTTTCACATGTCCTCCTCTCTTCTCCTCTTTCTCCTAACTCCCTCTCCACTAACTGCCCCCCCACTCCCAATATGCTCAGGAAATGTTACTTTCTCCTTCTTTGACAGACCTTGTATGAATCTCTTAGGTTCCTTTTTGTATCCTAGTTTCACTGGTGGTGTGAATTATAGGCGGGTGATCCTTTGCTTTATGTCTAAAATCCATATATTAGTGAGAACATACCATGTTTCTCTTTTTGTGACTGTGTTACCTCAGTCAGGATGGTTTCTTCAAGTTCCATCCAGTTGCCTATGGATTTCAAGATTCCATTGTTTTTTTCCACTGAGTAGTATTCCATTGTGTAAATGTACCATATCTTCTTTATCCATTCTTCAGTTGAGGGACATCTAGGTTGCTTCCAGGTTCTTGCTATTACAAATAATGCTACTATGAACAAAGTTGAACAGATGTCTTTGTTGTGTGAATGTGGATCATTTGGGTATATGCCTAAGAGTAGAATTGCCAGGTCCTCTGGCAAACTGAACTCCCATTTTTCTGAGTAACCACCATACTGATATTCAAAATGACTGTACAAGTTTAAACTCCCACCAGTGAGGAGGAGTGTTCCACATCCTCTCCAGCATAAGCTGTCATTGGTGTTTCTGATTTAGCTTTCTGACAGGAGTAAAATGGTATCTCAGAGTTGTTTTTATTTTCATTTCCCTGATGGCTAAAGATGTAGAGCACTTTCTTAAGTGTCTTTCAGCTATTTTGGATTCCTCAATTGATAATACTCTATTCAGTTCTGTACACCAAATTTTAATTGGATTATTTGGCTTTTTGGTGACTAGTTTTTTGAGTTCTTTGTATATTTTGGGATCAGCCCTCTGCCAGATGTGGGGTTGGTAAAGATTTTTCCCAGTCTGTGGGCTGCCCGTTTGGTCTTGTTGACTGTGTCCTTTGCCTTACAAAAGCTTCTCAGTTTGAGGTGGTTCCATTTATTAATTGTCGGTGTCTGTGCTACTGGTGTTATGTTCAAGAAACAGTCTCCTGTACCAATTTGTTCAAGGGTATCTCCCACTTTCTCTTCTAAGAGGTTCAGTGTAGCTGGATTTATGTTGAGGTCTTTGATCCATTTGGACTTGAGTTTTGTGCATGGCGATAGACATGGGTCTATCTGCAGTCTTCTACACATCATCATCCAATTGTGCCAGCACCATTTGTTGAAGATGCTTTCCTCCTTCCAATGTATAATTTAAGCTGTTTTGTCAAAAATCAGTTGTTTGTATGTATGTGGGTTAATACCAGGATTTTTTATTTGATTCCATTGGTCTACCAGTCTATTTTTATGCCAATACCAAGCTGTTTCCAGGACCAGAGTTCTATAATAGAGCTTGAAGTTGGGGATGGTGATGCCTTCTGAAGTTCCTTTATTGTACAGGGTTGTTTTGTCTATCCTGGGTCTTTTGATTTTCCATATAAAGTTGAGTATTATCCTTTCAAGGTCAGTGAAAAAA
The DNA here is from genome assembly GCA_030556225.1 of Cricetiscus sungorus. Classification (NCBI taxonomy): domain Eukaryota; kingdom Metazoa; phylum Chordata; class Mammalia; order Rodentia; family Cricetidae; genus Cricetiscus; species Cricetiscus sungorus. Next base: position 3,639,928 of record JANBXA010000606.1, on the reverse strand, counting down.
TTGTGGTGGGATTTTAGTGGGGATTGCACTGAATCTGTAGATTCCTTTTGGCAAGATTGCCATTTTTATTGTGTTTATCCTACCTATCTAAGAGCATGGGAGATCTTTCCATTTTTCTGATATTGTCTTTAATTTCTTTCTTTAATGATGCAAAGGTCTTGTTATATAAGTCTTTCACATGTTTGGTTAGTGTTACCCCAAGATTTTTATGTTGTTTGTGGCTATTGTGAAGGGTGATAATTCTCTGATTTTTTTTTCTCAGCCCCATTATGGTCTGTATATAGTAGGGCTACTGATTTTTTGGAGTTAATCTTGTATTCTGCCAATTTGATGAAGGTGTTTACCAGCTGTAGGAGTTCACTGGTAGAGTTTTTCGGGTCACTTATGTAAATTATTGTGTCATCTGCAAATAGTGACAGTTTGACTTCTTCATTTCCAGTCTGTATTACCATGATCTCTTTTTGTTGTTTTATTGCTGTAGCTAGAACTTCAAGTACAATATTGAAGAGATATGGAGAGAGAGGACAGCCTTGTCTTGTTCCTGATTTTGGAGGAATTGCCTTTAGCTTCTCTCCATTCAGTTTGATGTAGGCTGTTGCTTTACTGTATATTGTTTTTATTATGTTTAGGTATGTTCCTGTTATGTCTGGTCTCACCAAGACCTTTATCATGAAAGGGTGTTGGATTTTGTCAAAGGCTTTTTCAGCATCTAGTTAGATGATTATATGATTTTTCCTTTAGTTTGTTTATATGGTGGATTACATTGATAGATTTTCATATGTTGAACAACTCCTACATCCCTGGGATGAATCCTACTTGGTCATGGTGGATGATTTCTCTGATGTGTTCTTGGATTTGATTTGACAGTATTTTGTTGAGTATTTTTGCATCAATGTTTATGAGGGATATTGGTCTATAGTTGTCTTTCTTAGTTGTGTCTTTGTGTGGCTTGGGTACCAAGGTGATTGTGGCCCTGTAAAAAGAGTTTTGCAATGACCTTCTGCCCTATTGTGTGGAACAATTTGAGGAATGTTGCTGTTAGCTCTTCTTTGAATTTCTGGTAGAATTCTGCACTGAAGCCTTCTGGCCCTGGGCTTCTTTTTGGTTGGGTGGTTTTTGATGACTGCCTCTATTTCATTAGGGGTTATAGGTCTATTTAAATTGCTTACCTGTTCTTGATTTAATTTTGGTAAGTGATAGCTATCCAGAAATTTGCCCATTTCCTTAGAATTTTCAAATTTTGTGGAGTACAGGTTTTCAAAGTATGACCTGAAAATTCTCTGGGTTTCCTCATTTTCTATTGTTATGTCCCCCTTTTCATTTCTGATTTTACTGATTTGCATGTTCTCTCTCTTCTTTTTGGTTAGTTTGAATAAAGGTTTGTCTATCTTGTTGATTTTCTTGAAGAACCAACTCTTTGTGATATTGATTCTTTGTTTTTTTTTTTTTTTTTTTTTTTTTTTTGTTTCTACTTTATGTATTTCAGCCCTCAAATTGATTATTTCCTGGAGTCTACTCTTCCAGGGTGAGTTTGCTTCTTTTTGTTCTAGGGCTTTCAGTTTTGTTGTTAATTCTCTAATATGGCTATCCTCCATTTTTTTTCATATGGGCACTTAGTGCAATGAACTTTCCTCGTAGCACTGCTTTCAAGGTATCCCATAAGTTTGGGTATGTTGTGTGTTCATTCCCGTTGAATTCTAGGAAATCTTTAATTTCTTTCTTTATTTCTTCCTTGACTCAGGAATGGTGTAATTGTGTATTGTTCAGTTTCCATGAGTTTGTGGGGTTTCTGCAATTTGTGTTGTTGTTGAATTCCAACTTTAAAGCATTGTGGTCTGGTAAGATACAGGGGACTATTCCAATTATTTTTTTTTTTATCCACTGAGGTTTGTTATGTTGCTCAGTATGTAGTCAATTTTAGAGAAGGTTCCATGTGGAGCTGAGAAGAAGGTATATACTTTTGTGTTTGGATGGAATCTTCTATAGATGTCTGTTAAACCCAGTTGGGACATAACTTCTGTTAGTTATTTTGTTTCTTTGTTAAATTTCTGCCTGGTGGTCCTGTCAAGTGGAGAAAGTGGGATGTTGAAGTCTCCCACTATGAGTATGTGGGGTTTTATGTGCGGTTTGAGTTTTAGTAATGTTTCTTTTATGAATATGGTTGGCTTTGTATTTGTGGCATAGATGTTCAAAATTGAGACTTTATACTGATGGATTTCTCTTGTAGTGAATATGAAATAACCTTCTTCATCTCTTGATTAATTTTGGTTTGAAGTCTAACTTCTTAGATATTAGGATAGCTACACCTGCTTGCTTCTTGGGTCCATCTGATTGGAAGATCTTTTTCCCAACCCTTTACCCTGAGGTAGTGTCTGTCTTTGAAGCTTGGATGTGTTTCTTGTATGCAGCAGAAGGATGGATTCTGTCTTTGTATTCATTCTGTTAGTCTGTGTCTTTTTATAGATGAGTGAAGACCATTAATATTGAGGGAGAGTAAGGACCATTGATTGTTAATGCTTGTTTGTTTTAGATTTGTTGTTGGAGGTGGTATTGTGAGTATATTTTCCCCGCTTTTCCTTTTGGGTTCTGGTAAAGTGGGATCATCTAATGCCTATGTCTCGTGAGTGTAGTTAACTTCCTTGGGTTGGAAGTTAACTTCCAGTACTCTCTGTAGGGCTGGATTTGTGGATAAGTACTTTGAAAATCTGGCTTTGTCATTGAATATCTTGTTTTCTCTATCTATAATGATTGAGAGTTTTTATGGGTATAGTAGCCTGGGCTGGCTTCCCTGTACTCTTATTATTTGTAGAACATCTATCCAGGACCTTCCGGCCTTGAGAGTTTCCATGGGGAAGTCAGGTGTAATTTTGATAGGTCTGCCTTTATATATTACCTGTCCTTTTCCCTTCATTGCTCTTACTAGTCTTTCTTTATTCTGTATGCTAGGTGTTTTGATGTGGTAAGGGAACTTTTGTTTTGTTTTGTTTTGTTTTTGTTTTTGTGGTCCAGTCTATTTGGTGTTCGGTATGATTCTTGTACTTTCACAGGCATGTCCTTCTTGAGATTGAGAAAGTTTTCTTCAATGATTTTGTTGAATATATTTTCTGTACCTTTGAGCTTCTTCACCTTCTTCTATGCCTATTATTCTTAGTTTTGGCCTTTTCATGATGTATCATATTTCCTGTATGTTTTGTGTTAAGGATTTGTTGGGTTTAAGATTTTCTTTGGTCGATGAATCTATTTCCTCTAATTTATCTTTAGCACCTGAGATTCTGTCTTCAATCTCTTGTATTCTGTTGGTTATGCTTGCATCTGTAGTTCCTGATCACTTGCCCAGTTTTTCTATTTCCAACATTCCTTCAGTTTTTGTTTTCTTTATTGTCTCTATGTCAGTTTTCAGGTCTTGAACTGTTTGAATTGTTTTCTTCATCTGTTTGATTGTTTTTTCTTGGATTTTCGTGCTTTCTTTAAGAGATTTATTCATTTCTTATGTTTTTGCTTGGTGTTTTCCTCTATTTCTCCCAAATTTTTGTTTGTTTCTTCTTCCGTTTCTTTAAGGGATTTTCTCATATCACCTTTGAGGGTCTATCATTTTTATGAAGTTATATTTTAAGTCCTCTTCTGCTTCATTTGCTTTGGTGTGTTTAGGTCTAGTTGGTGTAGAGTCCCTAGATTCTGGTGGTATCATACTAATCTTTTTATTGTTGGGTGATTTCTTGCATTATCTTCTTCCCATCAATTCTTCCAGTGGGTGCAGGTGGAGTCTCTCTCTCTCTACCCTGCTCTCCCGGTGAGTGTAGGTGGGTCAGGAATTCGACGTCTGTAACTCTGGATGGTCAGAGCTCTCTTGGAGGTCTCTCAAGCAGAGGCTACATCAGGGCCAATGATGTGGGGAAGGCAGGCTCAGTTTGGTCTCAAGCATTCAGGCAGAGTGGAGGTGATGTGACCTCCTTAGATCAGGTGAGTGCAGGCTCAAGATGGTCCTGTGTGGATAGGCAGGTCCAGTATGAGAAGAGCCGATGCAGAAAGTTCCAAAGATATGGAGGGAGTATTGGACCCCTGCTCTGGCCAAAGGCTCACCCAGAGCAGTGGGCCCAGCAGGGCCAAGGATGAGGGGAAGGCAGGCTCTGGGTGGTGTATGGACCAGAGTACTGAACCACTTAGACCAATGTTATTGGGGGGAGCGAGGTGCAGAGTTAACCAACCCAGAAAAGGATTTGGGGCATTTGGCCTGGGTTGTTCCCAGACTCACTTCAAGCAGAGGGCAGGCAATGGGGTGCAAAGATTAGGTGAGTGCAGGCTCAAGTTGGTCCCTTGTGGATAGGTGGGTCCAGCATGCTCAGAGCCAACCCAGGAAGTTCCAAGTAGGTGGAGGGTGTGTTGGACCCTCACTCTGACCCACTGCTCACCCTGAACAATGGGCCCAGTGTGCATAATTCCTTTTCTTATTCTGAAGTGTTTTAAAGAATTAATCAATGTCTTTTTAGACAGTAATGTCCCACAATTACTGAATTCTTTACAAAGGGATTTCAACACATCCATTAACTTGTACATTTGTCTACTTTCTAGGTATTTGTGGAATATATTAAACAGTACATTGGCAAGATTGGTTTAATTCTGGGATCTTTTCCACATCCTCAGTCATAGCATTGGGAGTGAATATGGTGTAATGTACTCTATTCACACAAATGAGATAAATGAAAACTATGGGTGAGAGACAAAATTTCCTCTTTGTGCTTGTGTATCTGATGTATTTAGTAGCCTTTGAAGTTCCTTAAATACCTCAGTAACTGTTTTCATCATCTCTTCCTGTGCTTACACTGGCTGTCAGGAGGACGGACATTCAAACAACTGAAACATTCCCACACATTGTCAAACATTTTATTTCCAGTTGTTTATGTTACTTCTCTTACAGCGGGGTAGATTTTGTGGTGTTTTGCCCTTCTATAAGTGTTGGTCAGCTTTTGTGGAGGGGAATGGGCATCTCCATCCATTTGTGACTCTTGTCTGTATGCCCAGTACCATGAAGGTTTCTTAGAACAGATTGTGTTTATCAACTGCCTGTGTGTCTTATATTTAGTTTGTGCACAAACATAGATGGCTCCCACACAGCATAATCCCAGGGAGCCCAGTTTAGATTTCTGGAAGCCAGGTGCACATGTCATTAGTAAGGGAGCCTTGGAGCTGAGAGTTCCTGTGAACTCCTGTGCTGTAAATTGGATTTCTCATAGAAGCACTCAGCAGCAGAAAGGCTGGCTTCCTTGTACCTACGTAGCTGTGGATTCTTTCCCATAAATGGCCAAATATCAGTAACTTTCACAGAACTAGGCAACATAAACTTATTTTTGCTTAGACAAATAGCTCCTAAATGCTGAGTTCCCAAATCCCCTGTCTTTTAATAACACATATGCGGTCGTGAGTATTTCTTGTTTGTACTGCTTTGTGCTACTCATTTATGTTACTGTTTAGGCAGTTTGGTATTTATTCTCATCTCTCCCATTTCCCACCCTAGGGACACACTCTTATTACTTTTAAAAGTCTATGTTCTGTTAATCACCTGATTTGCATTCATCATTCACTACCTTTTTTTTTTTTTTTTTGCCTCTCCTCCCTCTGGCTTTATTCTCCCTGCCAGCTCCTTCCTTAAATTATAGCTAATGTGATGAGAGGCCTTTCTTAGGAGATCAGGTGGCTTATTAGCTTCAGAGATTTTCTTAAATATATTTACAACTTTTATGAGAGCACAGCCTCTTCGGATGGCTTCCTGCTTGTAAGAGGCCTGTGCACATGGCACAGATGTTCACAGAAGTCTGTGTGAGATGAGGGAAGGAGAAATCTCAGCATAATTATGTCATTGAATAGTTTAGCAAATAGTCATCAATGCTTCTCAGATTGAAAAACACTTGAAGGAAGAAAGATGTCCCTTTGAAGGTCTGTATTATTTCTCCTTGTTTTGATCTCTATCTGTCCCTGGGAAGTTTAGGTCTTTATTTTTCTCTACTTGTTCATCCACTGGCTCCTTGGGTAAACAAGCAAACATTTTCCTGTAGTTACTAAAACTCCTATTGTAAGTTAAACTCTAATTCACAGGTCTAAAATGAATACACTGTTTTGAAATATAAAGGGGAGAGATAGAAGATAGATAAATGATAGAAAGGAAGATGATAGGTGACAGATAGTTGATAGATGGGTAGGTAAATAGAGATTAAGCCACATCACCCATGTCCTCCATCTGATCATTGATCCTATAAGCATCGGTAGAACCATTTTTCTGTTCCTAACCAAACTGCACTACATTGCTCATCTGAACTAAGTACACATTGCCTGTTTGCTTTCAAGAAAACCAGCAGAAAGCCACAGTGACAGTCCTGGAGGCATGCCTCCCTGTTTTTAATGCAGTTACTTCTTGGTTTTTTAAATGAATTGATTAGATGAGCAGAAGCAGAAAGCAAAGGATACAGGGGACTTTGTAAATGTGAGTGACTGTAGTTGTCTGAGCTGTGGTAAGAAGTCAGTGCATCCTTGTGGCTGGTCAGGCTCTGAAGGCTAGAACCCCTGACATTTGTGAAAGAAGATTTGACAGGCAGGGGAAAGAAAACAGTGCCTTTGTCCTCTAGAGTCTGTGGGCAGTTTAAATCCTAGGATGGCAGCTGTTAACTGACATCAAGGCTGTCTTATCGACAAGTTTTCCGATTCTTGGTCCAGCCCTTTGGCAGAGATTGTTTATTGCTGTTGCTAAATTAAAAGTTTCCTTCCAGTAGTGGACTACCAAGCCAGTCCCCATTTTGTCAAAGAGCTTCTTTGGTTCAAAAAATGTAGCATAGCCAACAAACTCATCTTTTTAGTTCATCTTCACACGTGTCCTCTGGCAAACAGGCTTTGGGATGAGAAGACTGAGGGGCCATTCTGCTTTTTTGTGTGTCTGTTGAGCTGGGAGAGTCCTGACCTTACGGGAACAGAGACAGCTATGGGCTGCAGAGGCTGCTGGGGCAATGTCCCTGCCTCCACCTCCCACCTCGTCTCCAGACACATCCCTCCTCTGCGGCAGGGCAGCAAGGACTGAACAGAGATGCTTTCCAGCAACAAAAGGTATGAGAAGGATGTCAAGAAGCTTGCTTCCAGTCACAGCTGTGTGATCCTTGAGTCTGCCTCCTAGAATGCATGTACAGATCCTGCTGTGGTTGTAGAGATTATGCTTAGAATTTACAAGGCCATGGATTTGATCCTTTCCTGGACAAAATTAAATAAATAAAAAGTATAGCATGTTTCTGTCCTGTTTCCTTTTTGGTGGGTGGGAGCAAATTCCCATAACAGGGGTTTGGAACTGTGGTAGTGATGTGGCTTGAGGAAGCATGTGTAAAGTTCTGTGGGTATGAGTGTGGGTACCCTGCTGGAAAACATGGGTTACCACTATCCCTATTTAGTCTGATGCTCCTCCAGCAGCTGCTTTAGAACAATCAGCCATTGTTACAGATAAGAAAGCTAAGATCCACAGAGGTCAAGAGGCAGATAATGATCTTTAGACCTTGAGGAATACATATTCCTCTTGTTTTATTAGGTATTTCCTATCTTGGAACAGGCTGGTATTACTGTTGTGACAAGAGCTATATCAAACCACAGGGATCAAACCACAGGTATCTCTGTTCTTAGATGAAAAATAACTCATGTTTTAATCCAGTTGTGAGTTAGTAATGCAATTTAGGCAGCCTTGGATTTGAACAACCTTGCTGCTTGGAGGTGCCCACTCCTTTCCCTGATACCATCCTATCATTTTTTTCCTTTTCCCTTTTCCCTTTCTGGCTTCTTCCTATGCTGTGCTGAACTAGACAACATCTTTGTAAAGACACTTACAAAGGGGTGCATGCCAGCAGTCAGCTACAGCATCAAAGCAACACACTCATGTATTAGATTTGAAATGTAAAAAGCTGTGCATAGATGTTGAATTATGATAACCCTAGAACCACATTTCAGAAACACCACAGAAGACTGTTATCAGAAAGAACAGTAATGAGTCTCACAGAAAGGCAAATCATTAATATTGTAGTTGTGTGAAAGTTATTCACACCCACATGCCGGTGGCTGGGTAATCTCTCCTTGCCATAAACCAAGTTTCCAAGGGGACACTAGGTCTGCACAGCTCCTAATACAGAATATAATAACAAGGCAAGAGAAGCAGAGTAGAAGGTCCCAGCAAGGTCTTGACTTCTCTGAACTTGGAAGAACTCTGAGCAAATGGTCAGCTTCTGAGGAAATTTCAAGTATTACAAAGAACATCATTTCTGATACACTGTGAAAGCTGACATTGTAAAATTATGTAATGTTAAAAGTATATTCACTTGGGATCTAATACTATAATAATTTATTTTTTATTATAATGTACTTTAAAAAAATGTAAGAGAGTTGTGTTGGTTCATACCTGTAATCCCAGCAGTCATCAGGGAGGAGGAGCATGAGTTCATAGATCGACTAGGTAAGGGAATGAGAGTCTGTCTGAGGAAATGAAACCAAACTGTGTGTGTGTGTGTGTGTGTGTGTGTGTGTTGTGTGTGTGTTTGTGCCTTTATCATTTTTCCCTTATTTTGGAGAACTTTATACATATGTACAATGAAATATGACTCCATATAGCCACTATTTCATCTCTCTTATAACATATCCCCACTCCCAATTTCATGTTTGTTTTTGTAGGGGGTGTTGTTTGTGACAACATGCTAAGTCCACTTAGTTCTATCCATGTGTATAGTCATACTGAAGCATGGAAAACCTACCGGTGGCCATATCCTCAAAAATGGAATAATACATATATATATGGAATTAATGTATACATTTACATTTATACCATTTGGTTTTAAATATCATATTTAATTTACTTATAGAGTTTTGTTCAACATAATATGCTGAAAAAGTTTACGATCATCATATAGAATCAGAATATTAAAAATTAAAATCCCAAGTCTATGTATCAAAAATTGTAAATAGGTTGAGGTTTTATTACTATTGTTAGCAAAAAATATACTAAGACCATAAATATCTTGCCAGTAGTGTTAAGCTATCACTCCATCTAAGAGCTTCATTCATTAGGACACCATATACATGACAAGGGGCTTATGAAGGAAGAATTTCTTCCTTCATCATAAAAAGTATTACTTCAGAAAGAAGCCAAGTTCTAGTGTAGTTCCAGTTCTTTCATTTTTCTAGATGCAGGCATTGGAATCTTTCTCACATACATAAGTAGATTAGGTTGGAAGGATTTTATATCATTGAACTTTTAAGAACTCTTTACTGGTTGTTACCCAAAAAATTACCTGGTGACTTCACATCAAATACTCTTTTGTGAATTATCTTCTGACAATGCAATTAGTGCAATTAAAAGAGGGTTGTTTTTCACTTACTTAAAACATTCATGTCTCCATTTCTGGAAGTGACCCCAACACTCACCTCTTGCTCTTAGAGGCTCCTTGCTCAAGCTGATACAGTTGAGAAGAACAGATATTCCAAACTTCAGTAACTGATGTTTTTAGACAAGATGCTTGTCTTTATAATATGCCTGAAATGTGTTTTGTGACAACCTTGTCATTGGAGGCTTAGCTCCAGAGGCTTATGAAAAATGTCCACTATACAATCTCTTTTGAACAAAAACTATTTGCTGAGTCAATCATTGAGACCTAGCTGACTGTGTTCTAGGTTGAACTTTTGTATTTAAATAAACTACCTCTGGAGTTCTTCTGGCCTGTCATGAAACTTCTGAGTTCTGTTCAAATGGTTTGCTAAACATATGAGGAGCTTTTCTGTGGTTCTGCCCCTGGGAGATCAGGCACCATCTCAGCTGGTGTTTCTTATTGAGTTCCTTGCACTTGGTTCTCATGGGACTCTTCCTCAGCAGCCAGGTGTTCTTTGACAGTGTCTTAAAGATGAAAATGCACACTGGTTAAACAGACTGTCAGCTCCATGACCCTGACTGTAGGTACAAGTTCAGATCAATTTTAGGGGGGAAAGTTGAAGATCTAGAAATTGATTGTCTTAAAAATACCTGGTTCTGTGAATTGCACTGGAAGATCATATTTAACCCTGTGAGTGAGGAAGAATAAAAGCCATTTGGCCATTTGCTGATGATTGGTCCACAAGGCTTCGGGTGTCTCTGGGATTTTAATAAGTGACACTCGTGTTAGAGACTCTGTTCAGATAGAATTTGTGGGCCTGGTTTCTTTCTGAAACAGCATTTCTGATCAGTTCCCATGGAAGAGTAAGTTAGAAGAAAGGGAAACTCGCTGATTCTGAAAATGGTATTTTATATTCCCTTGATGTTACACCATGATTGAGTATTGTTTGGTTTGTCAGGTAGCACCCTCCTCAGAATGAATTGTGTAGATTGTGGAAGTTGCAAACAATTTGGACAATCCTCTAACATGAGAAAGCTCCCTGTGATTTGACTCCGACGTCAGCCAATGTATGTGATTTCTGGCTGCTCAGTCACCTGTCTCCTCAAGATTTCAACCTTGTAGCGTGCGAGAGAGAGGTGGCTACAGAATCATCTATAGCGAACAAATTCTTCAAGTTAGGTAATGGGAATTAAATTACCATTGCTAACTAAGCATTAATGTATCATCATACAAATGATGGGTCATGATATCATTAGTCTTACATGTACTGAGAATGCAACAACATCATATAGATTCCATTTTCCCAACTATTACTTCCTGTAATAGACTATCATCTCCTTATGCTATGTTTCCCCTTGCATAGCTATGCTGCAATGGGAAAGATTCAAATTGAGCTTAGATATTTTGTGCGTAAACTGGTGAATAGAGGCTGAAGATACCAACTATACATGCATTTACATATGAACTTATATGCACAAAGTTGTGGTCTGGATCCCCAGCACTATATAAAAGTGGCCATGGTGGTACATCTCTGTAAACCCATACACCAAGGAGGCAAGAAGATCAGAAGTTCAAGTTTATCCTTGACTACTAGTGAATTCTAGCTCAGCCTGGGCTATATGATACCTGTGTCAGAAAGAGAGAGAGAGAAAAAAGGAAAGATGGAAAAAATTAAAGAAAGAATGAATCAGACGAATGTGAGATATGCCTTTTATTGGCACTGACAGAACTGAGAACTAGCTGTGGTCCTAAGCAAGTTATTGTATGGGTCTTTGCACCATTGGCTTTGGCCTGGAGGAGTAGGTTGAACAGAGTATCAGGACTACTGTATCCCTTATTGTTGTGTCAGATGTCTTCTGGTTTTCATGACACAATCCCAGTGAACACCAGCTTCTTCATGTGGGCACTGGGTCTAAGCTTTATATCCATCGCTTAGGCTTGCATGGTTGAATGAATGGTTGAGTGCATGTAGGACATTTTGGATAGGATCACAAATAAGAGCCAGTGTGAAAAATAGGACTAAAAGACTAACATTGGTTCAGTTGGATTAAATATCTTACCTTGTTACAGGTTTAAGATCATTGTGAATCTAACAAATACAATTGTTTATTATCGTCTTATTATCAAGTATAGGAATGCTTTGTTGTCAAATATATTAGCATCAGAGACACTTTTGTAGTAACTGAAATCATGCCAGGAGTTTTCCTGCTTTGGGTGATATTATTTTGGGGATGTCAGGGCTTTATGTTAATTAGCATCTCTTTCTAGTGTCAAGATGCCACCTTGGTTGATAAAGCTCCTTGCTATATAAAAGACTTGCTAATGTAGCTTTTCTGCATTAAAGACTTTAGTCTAAAGCATCACCTTGTTATAGAATTTTCTCCAAACCAGACAGGAAATAGCTAAGCTCTTTTCATATTTTCCTGCTGGGTGTCAGTAGCCACATGACTGTGAAGAGGCAATAGAAATGTCACATTTCCTTTTAGTCAAGACCTGTTAATTCTTTGTCCTAATTTTGGTCATTTGCTAATCAGAAGTTCTACCAGACAGGGCATTTATCTTTCTTTTCTTTTTTATTAAGTAAATTCTCTTATTTTATCCTCCTTCCTCTTATCCCAGGTCTCCCCCATTCCCCTTTTGTTTCCACCTTCCCCATCCACTCCTCCTCCATTTCTGTTTATGAAAGGGCAGGTCTCCCATGGGTATCAACAAAGCATGGCATATCAAGTTGCAGTAAAGCTAAGTGCCTTTCATAAGGCTGCACAAGATTACCCATTATGAGTAGAGTCATAAAAGCCTGTAAAAGAATCAGAGAAAGCCCTGATCCCACTGTTAGGAGTCCCACAAAGGACTACACAACTGTCACATATATGCAGAGTGCCTAGTTCAGCTCTATGTGTGATTCCTGGTTGTTGGTTCAATCTTTGTGAGCCTCGATAAGCCCAGTTTAGTTGATTTGGAGTTTGTATGTGGTGTCCTTGACCCCTCTGGCTCCTACAATGCTTTCTCCTCCTCTTATGCAGGATTCCCTGAATCCTGGCTGTGAGTCTCTTCATCTGTTTCCATCAACTGCTGGATGATGCCTTTCTGATGACAATTGGACGAGGCACCAATTTGGTCAGGAGATGGCCACTTCAAGCTATGTATCTGTTATTGCTAGGACTCTAAGCTGGGGCCTTCTTTATAGATTTATGGGAGAGTCCCTTGTCCCAGGTTTTTACCTGACCTTCAAATGCAGACTCTTTCCAGTAGTCTCTTTCAGTACTCCTCCACTCTGTCCCCCACAACACCTACCTGATTGCTCACTCATGTTCCCTTTCCCACCTGCCCTCAATCCACTCATGAAATCCCTTCTATTCCTTCTTCCCAGGGAGATCTAGGTGTCATTCCATGAGCCAACCCTGTTACCTAGTTTCTCTGGGCCTGTGGATTGTAGCATGGTTATCCTTTATTTTATGGCTAATATCCACTTAAGAGTGAGTACACACCACATATGTCTTTCTGAGTCTGGGTTACCTTACTCTTGATGATTTTTTCCTAGTTTTACCCCCTTGCCTTCAAATTTCCTGGTGTCCTTGCTTTGAACAGCTGAGTAATACTCCATTGTGTAAATGTACCACATTTTCTTTATCCATTCCTCTGCTGAAGGACATCTAGACTTCCAGGTTCCAGTTATTAAAAATAAAGCTGCTATGAACATAATTGAACAAGTGTACCAAAAAGGAAATTAATTATTAATCTTGGGTAGGTAAAATATTTGAGACATACTTTCTTCTGAAACAATAGAAGTCTTGGTAGTTAGGTTGTTGAGAATTACTTCCTTGGGAGTCATGAGTATATACAGATACCATTATTCATACATAGTATGTGTATGTTAGTAATGGTACACATTTGACAACCAAGGTGGTTCATGATTTTAGAACAATCAATTAATAAAACATTTCATTGACTTTTACCATGGCAAAGTTTAGAAAACCATTCAGCCAATTGTAGTTTTAAGCTTCCACTTCTTAACACTAATATTACACGTGGCAATAGATGACATTTTAGCATTTCAGAAAAATAAAAAGCACAAAAATAGTAGTTGAGTGTGTGGCTGATAGGAAAGTGCTATGTTTTTCATGTCTCAGAGTGTTTATCAGAGGTGGTGTTCAAACCTAGAACAAAGAAAAAAGAAGAAGCAAGCAAACAAAAAAAAAATGCACAAGAAATTAGGAATAATCTGGGAGTCAACTAGAAAGAGAGACAGGCACAGCCCTGGGGCCTTCAGATCAAGCAAAACCCACAGCTGCAAAAGTGCTGTTCTTTCCTTCTCAAGTTGGTGTTAGCCATGGTGTGGGAAGATGTTGAATGTCATCTCCCAAACTGGCTCCGGCTTTGTGTTTTGTCTGAGTGCTACTTTCTCCTTCCTCAAAAGAATCCATAAACTTTATTAAATATAATTGAGTACATTGCTGGGAAAAGAAAACAATTATTGGGCAGTGTTTGTTGGGTATTTGGGAATCATAAAACAGAATTTAAAAGTAGGACCATGTGAAATATTGAGAGCCTGTATCAGATTGTGGAATTAATCTATTGTGGAGGTTAGCTGCCAGTTTTCTGAACAACAAAAAGAGTCCAGATTAGCTGGGTTATTTTAGTAATTATTATTTAACATGTGCTAAGTGCCCACAGCGTGCTGGTGCCTTCCCGTAATATCAGAAGACACCATGGAAGGAATAAGACTTGCTGTTGGGTTTAATTAATCTCTCAAGTTAATTGCCAATATGGGGCACATTTCTTACGTGAGTAAAACTGGAGTGTGAGAAAAGATAATGTCCCTCCCTCATTAAGCTGTCCATATGAGATTTACAGGGCAACTGTGAGGCCCATTCCCGCTTAGTTTTGATAGCTTTCATTACTGACAGCACAGAGTTAAGTGTAGATCTGGCCTTTCTCTGTGAGACTCAACCTAGTAGCTATGGCACAAACAACTGCCTTTGTCAGCAAGGCTTCAAAGGGCTGTTTGTAGTTTGATGCTCAGCTTGTCATAGCTTTTTTTCCAGTAGCCCCAGATTTCTTTTGTTCTTCTAGAGCAAGGGGAATTGCAGTACAGGGCCATGTCTGACACCCACCAAGAAGGGCAGCCCTTGCTAGCTGCAGCCTTCTCCGAGTACTGCTTCTTGAGTTCTGCCAATGACATAACTCTGGCGACCTTAGGAACTTCCTTACACATAGTCACCAAGCCTACATGTGATTTCTTCTTACTCTTCCTCCCCACAGTATGCTTGTAAAGCATTATGAATAGAGCCTTTTAGAAATGGCTGAAAGCATCAGGCACCCACAGGAATTGGAAGATCATTAGTGTCTGCTTCTGGAGGGTTTCAGCTTGGATTTCCTAGAACTGGGGATTGCTGTGGTGGTCACTATAAGGGATGGCAGGGAGTGAATGAGGGAATTAGGAACAGGAAGCAATCACCAAGGCTGTGTGAGGTTAGGTGAGCGAGGTCTGACTGTATAAATAGTCTCTGAGGTGGGAGTCATTCCATAGTTGGTGTGCAGTGAGAAGGTGAGAAGGTGAGCAGAAATTATCATGACCTTCCCATCCCCCAGTCTCTAGCTGTGGGTGCTGGTAAGGACCATGGATGGTAGCACCTGATCCAGGATGCTCTGGTCCAGATGGCTATGGTTACTCAAGGGTGGTACTTTGGAAGAGAGGAATAGCAAACAACCCCTGTGGGAAGGGTGAGACACCCATCTGACACAAGGGTCCTGTGGGATCTGGAGGTAGATGAGTATCAACAGCCTTGCAGTTAAGAAATACGTAAGTTCCTTGAGCATTTTGAAAGCTCAAGGAATACCAAGTTCCTTTTTCTAACAAAATTCAGCTCTAGAGACAGGATGCATTATTGGCTATTGATTGTTAGTTTTGTACTGCTATCCAGTCTTTAATAAGGAGGCTGTGTTGGTTTTGTGGCTGTTTCTTTGATAACCACCATAACCAAAAGCAACTTGGGTAGTGAAAGGGTTTATCCCATCTTTCAGGTTACAGTTCACCATTGAGGGAAGCCAAGGTCAGACCTCAAGACAGAAGTTGGAGTTGAAACTCCACAGGAACTTTGCTTACTATCTTACACTCAGGCGTATTTTTAACTGCCTTTCTTAAACAGCCCAGGCCCACTTTCCTAGGAATAGTACTGACTATAGTGGGCTGGGCCCTCCTACATCAGTGAGGAACATGCTCCAGAGGGGCTAAGATATGGCTCAGTGATTGAAAGCACACACTGCTCTCCCACAGGACCCAATTTTTGTTCCTGGTATCCACATAGTAGCTCGGAATATACACTTCTAGGGATCTAGCATGCTCTTCTGGCTCTGCAGGCATTAGGCATATAAGGGGTGCACAAACATGAATGTAGGCAAAATGCCCATACATATAAAATAAAATTAAAAAGAAATTAAAAGAAATAAGTGTCCCACAGACATGCCCATGGGCCAGTGTGATGGACTCAGTTCTTCAATTGAGGTTCTATCTTCCCAGGTGTGACAAATTAGAAACCAAAAATAGTCATGACAGGGGCCAAGAAATAATTGAAATATGAAAGTCCCATGGTGTATCTTCTGTCTTTAGAGAGGACAAAGCTATAGCTTTCAAATAGATCTTCACAGGATTAATACACGTGACACTTCTTAGCCCCACAGAACTCAAATTAATCTATTCTTTCTTCATTGATTTTCAGTAATCTACTGTTAATGCCTGCCAAGGTAATTAAACACAACAGATGAAAAAGGGATTATATCCTCTTGCTAAAGGGGAAGTGAGGTACGCCGGGTGCTGGGAAATACAGCCTCCCATAATATCAAATGACAGGGCCTAACTCTGTGATGTAAACACAGTGTTGCAAATGTCAGTGCGCAGAGGATTGTTTAGACAGGCTGCTAGTATGATTGCTAAACAAGCAGTAAGGCAAGATATAAGGAAGTTATGTTGTGATACTTTAGATTGCTTATCACCTCAGATGAACACATAGACTTTAGTTTTCCATGACAAACATTTGAAAGCAAGACAGGGCACCATTTGGATTTAAAACATTAAGACAGATTATAAAGTATTTCACATTCTACAACTGTAAATGATATATTTGTTTTCCTTTCTCTCCTCTTTCCTACTAAATGGCAATATTTTCATCTATTAATTCAAACTCTTAAATTTTAGTCATAGAGTTCTGAATTTGGTCATGTGTATTTGTAAACTAGACATGAAGATGTTTTGTTCTCTCCATATTTCATATATATATATATATATACATATACATATATATATATATGTGTGTGTGTGTGTGTGTGTGTGTGTGTGTGTTTATTTTTTTTACTAGAGCTTCAGGATTATTGTAGAAAATTCAACCTAAAAGAGAACATTGGGGAATTATATTTCTTCAAATGTAATTAATTAAAATGGATTTTTCCCCAATTACTTGGCATTTAAAAAAAAATCAATGTCTTTAGAAAGAAACTTTTAACTGAAAAAGTCCATAGTGGCCTATAACATGAATCTAAAATATCAAATATCTTCCCTTCAAATATTTATAACCTTGGGCTTGAGTGGAATTTACATTTCATGATGCATTTTGTCATTCAACACCTGTCATAGTCATGGACATTATTCTTCTTACAAAATAAAATAATTGTCTAAAATGTATTGGCTAAGTTGTTCATTGAAATCATGAAAAAAAAATCAGAAAAAATAAAATGCTGGAGGCTGCCTCTTGAGTGGACTTGCCCTAGAGCAGGAGCCACCCAAAGTGGAGGGCTGGAGATACTGAGGCCGTCGATGGCTTTTACCATTTATTAGTGCAAATGTCTGACACGTTCCCTTTGCTGCTGGCTTATTTCCTAAGTCCTCTATTTTAAAATGTGACTTTAGGCAATTTTTATTTTAAAAAAGTGAAACAACCCATTAATAATGGAAGGCAGAGTGGTATCCTCTTGTTGGACTCTGTTCTTTCTCCTAAGTGCATCCTGCTTCCCTCCTCTCCCCTGTTGGCTTGCACAGGGTGAGCTTATGGGAGAAGAGGTGCCTTTCTCACTTCTTTGTCCCTTGCTGTGACCCCATCCATGTGTGAACTTGTCAGCTTATGGCCAGTGGCTCTGTACTTGGTGTTCATCCTGTCCTATGCCTTTTCCAAAGCTCTCTGAGCACATTCTCTCTTTATGCCTCACATAGGCTCCTGGACCCACTGCAATAATCACTGTTCTTGTTGTGGTAAAATACCTGGTAATGACAACTTAAGGCTTAGCCTGGCTCATGGTTTGTGTGTGCAGTCCATGTTGGGGAAGGTGTGGTGGCTGGAGTGCGAGGCGGTGGTCACAGGGTATCCATAGGCAGTAAACAGAGAGAGATGGATACTGTCACTCAGCTTGCTCTGTCTTTTGTGCAGTGTGGGCTCCCAACCCCTGCAGGGGTGTCACCCACATTTTGTGTGTGTCTTACCATCTCAACTCACCTAATCTAGGCCTTCCCTCAGAAACATGCACATGTGCAGAGGCTTGTCTCTCTATTGACTCTACATCCTGTCAAGTTGACAGTATTAACCACACATTAAGCCGTTATTACTGCATTCCATAGTCAGAAACTGAAATGCAAGCAATCATGACTTAGATCCAGCTCTAAAACCTTGCTTTTTGTGACAGGGGTATAAGATTTTTAAAAAACGTGGATTGACTCGAGCAATGGTACAGATACCACACATTAAGGAACTATTGGTATGAATTATAGAAGCTGGTTGTCCATCAGTTAGAGTGAAATGTGTATCATGTCACCATCAAACCGTAGCTCTCACTCTCCCTACCACCACTGTCTTCACCCACCACAGAAACTATTGTTCCTACCCCTTCCTCCTCCTCCTCTCCAGACCTAACAGTTATTGACTATAGTGCAAGTCATCAATTGGGTCATCTGCACTGAGTAACTTCTCTCTTTCTCCTTCCTTGGATGAAAACAGTTTTTAGGCTGGGAGATTGTTCAGTCAATAAAGTGCCTGTCGTGAAAGGATGGGGGCCTGAATTAGATACCTAGACTTACTTAAAAAAAAAAAATAAAGCCAGGTGTGTTGTGGGTACTTGCAATGCCAGTGCTTGAAGGTGAGTACAGGCTTATCTCTTGAGCTGATGGGCCAGGCAGGCTAGTCTGTTTCGTCATCCCGAGACCCCTATAAAACACTCTGTCCCCCAAAACAAAGTGGGTGTTGCCTGAGGAGTGACATCTGAGGTTGTCTTCTCTCCTCTTCTGCTCTACACACAGGCACATACTCATGCATGCACACCTGCTTATACATAAATACATGTACAAATGCAAGTACATACACATACAGAACATTTTCTGGCGTAGACAGTCATGTAAAACTCATCATATAGAGGAAGAGAGAGGCAGTTACTTAGGATGTTGACAGATCAGAGTCCCTCTCACAATCATAATCCCTTTGGGTCATGTACTGCATCTCTTCAACTTTTCTCCTGGGATTAATGACTCCTATTAATGACTGGGGGAAAGGAAATGAGATTGTTAATGCAGCAAACAACACTGCACTGCAATCACAGGAGCCACCAAGGGGCTTTAGCCCCTCCCTCCGTGCCTCTCATGTGGGAACAAAAATGTCAGGATGCACAGATAATTGTATAAATCAAAGGTACAAATAAGAAAATGTATATGTAACAGCTTACATTTCTCACTTAAGTGTTATATCATTTAGCTCTCCCAAACTGCACAGACAGTTCTTGGGCTCTGAAGAGCAGACTGACCTTTCCTGCAGCCTTCATCAGTGATCTTTCTTTTGGACCAAGAAGCAGTTCAAGCAAAGCCTGAAGGAAGTAAGGAAGAGGAACCTGGGCTCTCCTGCCGCGGGGCTGCTGCGGGGCTGCCTGCTCTCTCTAAGGAAGATGACTCCTCTAGAGACTCACCTCTCTGCCCACTTTCTCCTTCGGGTTTGATTGGCACATTTCTTTTCTTCTTCCCTCGAAGAAGAGAACAATCTAGAGTGTTACATGTGCGCTGGACTTTCCCTATGCACTTGCCCAAGTTTTGTTAGCTGTTCCTTCATTAAACCTTTGTCAAATTATTCTAATCTGAGTAGGCCATCTTTGTCCTGACAGAATCCTGGGTAGTTCAGAGTAGGGGATATGGGGGATGCTTTCCGGAATGTGTATGAACAGTGAGCCCACAGTGTAGCTGATGTGTCTTGGTGTTTGGGATAGGTGATAAACATGTGAACCATTATGACCAGTAGGCTGGTATGCAGTCAAGTCAGTCTTCCTATTACCTTCAGTGTTTAGGACTTGGTCCCAAGACATGCGTTCTCTGCTGTTGTCCTTTTGCTTGTATTATCCATTCATTTCTAATGTTGGGATTTGCATCCCTTTGGTTATAGATGAGTCTGTGCCTTCAACACAGTTCTCTACTATGGTTTACACACACCCAGCATAGCATTTACCCATCTTCCCAGCCCAGAGATGAGGATGAGCTTGAGCCCACAAGTGCATTGTCAGAGTGCATCTTGATTTTAGCTTCTATAACCTCCCCCCAACAGTAGACTGTTGGTGTGTTATATCTGTAAACATTGCATAAATGGACAAGCCTGGCATACTCCTTTTCTTTAGCATCTGCTATAGGAGAAAAGTTGGACAGCAGCCTGGAAGGCACGGGCAATTACAACTTTTCAGTTGGATATACTGATCTGATTTCCATTTGAAAGAATAAAGAACATTTCCCCTCTTTTGAATTGTTTGCTTATTAAAATTTTACTCAAAAATGGTCTCAATTACTGGATATTGATGTTTCTGGCTTTGAAAGCCTGATTGCAGATATCCTAGTAATAGGTTTTACCTTTTAATTAACAATAAGTGCTAGGAAAGTCAGCACCAGAGCAGTTAAAGCTTTGGCTTCTAAGGGACATAAGCATAGTGACTCATAAGATGAAAATTATAATTGAATATTAGAATTAACAAAAAAATTATATAAAGGCTTTCATCACCAACATTTTGATACACTTAAATGTCAGAAGGACAAATTAGCAATGCTGGGTCAATTCAATGGCTGGATTTTAATGTCTTGTTTGAGAGGAATGGGTATTGAGTTAAATTTTAAGCCAGAATAAGTTTTTTTTTTTTAATCTTACAAAGCAATAATAGTGAGGGGTTCCCCTTTGAATGAATTTTTTTTCTTTGCAGATTGCAAATGGCTCTCAGTGTGTTGAATTTATAGACAAATGGCATGGGTCCCCTGAGAGAGTGGCTCTCTGTAGACAGACAGATTTCTCTTGGGAGATTTTATATACAATAAATGATTTATGTAAACACCCAAGGCCCTTCTGCAGTGCTTTGGTATTTTTATGTGACTGTAAAATGCTACAGGCGGCTGAATGCAGGCTGTGTTTGATGAGGAAAGATTGCAACAACCCCCCTCAGCAGCATCCGGGATGGGAGAGGGACACAGCACAGATGGGCTGGGCACAGCAGAGCCCAGGGCAATGCCACAATCCACCATGGTGGGCATTCCATCAAAACTGTGCAGTTCAGGGGCATGGGCTATAGAGACTGTTGCAGGCCAGGGCATCTAAAATAGGTTGTGATTATTTATGACAAATGCATATGAAAAAGAAAAAAAGAAATACTTAGTGCTTCCTTCTTGGCTTCTTTTTGTCTGACTAATGACCCAGATGAAGTAAGCATTTGCTGTCTGGGCGTTTCTAGAGCCCAGTGTAGGGAATAATAGACATTAGAGGCAGGTAGATGTCTGAGAATTCAAGGTCAGTCTACAACAGCCAGGACTGCATAGAGAGACCCTGTTTTTAAAAAAGAAAGAAAGAAAAACAAAAAACAAGCCCCAAACTGCACAAAAGTAGGGAAGTCCTAACATTATTGTTCCAAAAGTTCTGTACCTGAAGTCACCTTCCCTTCCTGTTTCTATGTTTGAGCATGCTCTGTTCATTCCCAGGAAAACTTCTTGGGTTTAGGTTGTAGAATCTCAGAGAAATGAGTTCACACCCTCTGTGAGTATTGATTTTCATTATCTGTTTTGAGGAACTGAGAAGCACCTAAGTTGTGAAACACAACTCTGCATGTTGTATCCAGGAGTATCTTTCCAGGAAGCGTAAAGGTGAGAAGACCCTCCCTAATAATGCAGGCAGCCCCATCCCTTAGGCTGAATGCCCCCTACTGAAACAATAGGAAGCAGGGGCGAGCCCATAGTGCAGCATTCTCCCTCTGCTTCTTGACTGCTTTTGCATCATGTGCCTTGCCCTAATTCCCCTGCCCATACACACACACCTTTTCCATAATGGACAGAAACATTGGGAACCATTGCCCAACATCAATTTGCCGTCCATTTAAGTTGATTTCTGTAGGTTATATTTCCAAGGGATGGAAAAATAGATCAACACCTTACTTTCTTCCCTAGGCTTAGGATTTAAGAAGCCCTTTGATATCAAAGACATGGGGCTAATTTTCCTAGAGGTCTTTTTGATGGTCAATATAAGAACTATAGCCTTTGATCTTTTAATTTTACTGTAAAGATTGTGTGTTATTGTATGTGTGTCTGTGTATGTGCTGGTCTCTCTCTGTCTGAATCTGCAGCTCACTAGCTGAGCAAGCCTAGCTGAGCAACATGCTGTAGGTTTCCTGCCGTCTCCACTTCCTCAGTACTAGGATTATAGTCTTGCTCAACACTATGCTTTTTCCATGCATGCAGCATA
Organism: Cricetiscus sungorus; assembly: GCA_030556225.1. Taxonomy (NCBI): domain Eukaryota; kingdom Metazoa; phylum Chordata; class Mammalia; order Rodentia; family Cricetidae; genus Cricetiscus; species Cricetiscus sungorus. The sequence continues at coordinate 3,617,826 of JANBXA010000606.1, read as the reverse complement.
TATCAACTCAGGTCCCCCTACTTCCTCAGCAAACGTTTTACCAACTATGCCACCCCCATAGCAGCTTCATTGTTGTGTTTTAAGTGCCATTTACCTCATGGGAGCTTTAAGATGGTAAGTTTAAGTGACTTCCCTCAACTCAGAGAGACAGAGGAGTGGCATGGACTCTCGTGCGTTGCCTGGGCTATAGACAGGGCGGGGGGCTTACTCACCCCATAGTTCTCTCTCGAGGGCACCTCTTTTGTGACCTGATTTCAGAAGTGATCAGCAAGGTGGAAAGTCCTCTGCTTTCTCAGCCAAATCAAGACACTTGATACCATGGGAAGACTATTTGTTGGCCTTCCACTAAAGTCATATATGAAAGGTCTAACCCCTTAAGGGATGTGGGGTATATAGGAGTTCTGATGGCTAATCTCTGATATCAACAATTCAACTGTGGGTTAGTGAGAGACGTGACAGAGTGGGTAGTGCCCTCTGAGGGTGGCTGATTTTAGCCCAGACAGGTATAAAGAGGTCTAAGGGAAAACATTTTCATTTCTCCAGCCTGTCTGCTTTTCTTTTTATTTCTGTGTATACCTACACTGCTGTTGATACTGATGCTGCTGTCACTTACATGGATCCAGATGCTTTTGTCTTCTTATGTGAACCAAAGTCTAGTGACTTCAGGAAGCATCCAGGCCTTCACAACCATACTTGGACTTCTAAGACACCTAGACTTATGGACTAAGCAGATATTGATGGGCAGCTTCCCCAGGATACAGACAGCCATAGCTGGACTACCCAGCCCAAATGGGATAACCTTTTGCAGTACACACTGTATTGTCAGCTGTGTTCCTTGAGAGTAGCCCGACTTCTATAGCAGGTGATCTCAGTACCAACCTTAAGTTGCTACCCTTGCGAAAGAATTGCCGCAGAGCTAGCTGGTATTTTACATGATATTAAGACATAGAAATCTGACACAATCTATGAAGCCCTTTCATGTCTATGAATCTGTTGGAGACTGGATTTGGGGCCTCTCAGCCTCTGGGACTATAAGAAATAAATTTCTATTGTTTATTAGCTGCTCAGTTTCTGGGATTTTGTAAGCATCTCAGGAGAGAGGTGCCTCCTTGTTTTTCCCTCCAGGTCTGCCACTGGGAGCCCAGCATTATGCCCTTCTCTCTGCTATTTTCCTTGCTGCAGCTGGAGCTCTCACAGGTACTCCTGGAAAAACCTTCAGTCTCGGTGTGTCCAATCTATCCTAGAAGCCCATCCTGTCTCAATAGTCTTTTGGCAGTTGTTATTGTCTTTTCCTAAATGGACAGCCCTTCTGTGAAGAGACTGCAGTTCATTCCTTCTGTGGATCACAGTGTCTTTTGTTTTTAACTGTCATCATAGATGATATTGACAAGTTAGAAATTGCGCACATTCCCCGTTCTTGAAGTCCATAGCCAGGGAGCCATGGCTAGGATGCCTTCGTATCTCTGGAAACTGTCTGTCTTAATGAAGCACTATCACCTGGCACCAGGCTTTTCTGGATTATTGTTTCAGAAAATGTGTTCATACCTGCAATCACATCTCCTGCTGTTGCTGTTACTATTTAGTCCCTGCAAGCCACAAGCATGGTTTCTATGACTGTGTTCCCCATGTGGCATATCATTTGACTTTCTGCATTAATTTGGAGCTTGGAAGAAGAGATGTAGTGGTGGCCCTGGCATTATCCCTAAGCCGCTTTCCTTGGACTCCAGCTGAGTGCAGTGTACACACTCAGGGGTTTCCACATTATTCAATCTGCACCTCCCACGATGAACTGCTCTCTCCTGATTTATTTCCCACAGTGCCTCTAGATTAACAGTATGGAGAGCTCCCAAGCCCCTGAAGTGACTCTTCTATTTGTTCATTTAAGCTTTTCCCTATCTGGATTATGGCACACCATAGAAGAGAGCTAGGTGAGACCATGGAACCTTTTATAAATGTTATTATAGAGGTCTTATGTTTTGGACTTTATGTCTTCCAATAGACAACTAATAAAAGTACAAATGTGTTAAGAAGGCTTATTGTTTCTATGGAGAGTCTCTATAGACTTTTACTACCATATATTAATTGACAGGATAATGAGTCTTATAGTAACATTCTCTCCCTCTCTCTCTCTCTCTCTCTCTCTCTCTCTCTCTCTCTCTCTCTCCCGTGTGTGTGTGTGTGTGTGTGTGTGTGTGTGTGTGTGTGTGTGTGTGTGTGTGAATGATTATATGGCATCTGCATTATTTGTTCATTTCAGTTTCAGTGTGGAGCTCAGAGGTCGATGTTTGTGTCTTTCTTGATGATTTTTGACTTTATTGTCTGGGACAGAGTCCCTCACTGAACTTGAGGGACAGAAATTTGACTAGATTTGCTGGCAAGCTCCAGAGATCCCCCGTCTCAGCCACTGGAGTGCTAGGATTACCAGTGCTTGCCCCTTGCCTGGCTTTTTATAGGGACATGCAGGTCTTCATGCCTGCACTGTAGGTGTTCTACCTGCTAAGCTGTCTCCCCAGCCCCTGCCATAACATTCCCATACATGACTATGACATACTATGGTCATAACCAACTCCTTACGTTCTCTCCCCCTCCCCTGGTCCTTTCCTCTTCCCTAAAAGTAATAGTTTCCCTTCTGTTTTCAGGTGTGTGTGTTTGCCTGGTAGAGTTTATCGGGTCGCTTATGTAAACTATCATATCATCTGCAAATAGAGACAGTTTGACTTCTTCCTTTCCAATTTGGATCCCCTTGATCTCCTTTTGTTGTCTTATGGCTTTAGCTAGAACTTCAAGTACAATATTGAAGAGACATGGAGAGAGGGCAGCCTTATCTTGTTCCTGATTTTAGAGGAATTGCCTTAAGCTTCTATCCATTCAGTTTGATGTTGGCTGTTGGTTTACTGTATATTATGTTTAGGTATGTTCCTGTTATTCCTGATTTCTCCAAAACCTTTATTATGAAAGGGTGTTGAATTTTGTCGATGGCTTTTCCAGCATCTAGATGATCATATGGTTTTTCTTTTTCAGTTTGTTTATATGGTGGATCACGTTGATAGATTTTCGTATGTTAAACCATCCTTGCAACCCAAGGATGAAGCCTGGATGACTTTTCTTCTATTTTTTTATTCTTTGAAAATAGTTCTGGATATTTATTTTCTGGATATTAACCCGCTATCTGGTGAATAGATGGAAAAATTTCCTCCTATAATATAGGCTATTTCATCACTCTGGTAATTGTTTTGTTTGATGGGGTGTGAGTCCATTTGTCTATTTCACTCTCATTTTGCTAGCTCTGGGAGCCCTGGTTAAAAAGCCATGGCTCATGTCTGTACCCCAGTCCTGTCCAGCTTCAGTTTCTTATTCAAAATGTAATATTTACATTATAGTTATTTGACTTCTAATACTGAGAGATGGATAAAAGCTGTGACTTTCACTTATTTTGTTTCATTTTTGAGTGCTATAAGCTTTTCTAAAAGAAGAAACATTGCAAATAAGTAAAAACATTATCCACTCAAGCTAACCAGCCTCTGACTCTGCTCAGCTCAATGAACTTCAGGCAGTTAGAATAGATGCTCGGAACAGCAGCTATGGAGCTTCTCTTACATTTTGCACTTCCAGTATTGAATATATTCTATGTACTTGTCCATCAACAACCCCCAAAACTCTGACAGAATTAGAACTAGAAAAACAGTTTGTGTTATCTTTCATAACTTGAAATTCATTACTTGCATTCAGCCCTTCTCCATTCCTTATTTTAGATTTTGTTTTTCTCTTTTCTTCATGTTATACATACCCAAATGTGCATGTATTTATGTACATACACAAGAACGTTTTTTCTTTCTGTGATTGTGTCATCTTGCTTAATGTTATACATTCTAAGTCCATCCATTTTCCTGAAAAATATTTTTTATTTTTCTTTATAGCTATGTATACTCATATTCATATATATATAATATTTTGATTATCTATTCATCTGTTGATAAATAACTACAACTAGATTAATTTCAATTATTTGCTATAGTGAACAAGCATCAATAAACAGGAACGTGCAAATATTTCTATGATACAGTATGAAGTTCTCTGGGTATACGCCTAGGAGTGAAATATCTGGGTTATAGGGTAATCCTGTTTTAATTTTTTGAGGAACCTCCAGATTGATTTCCACAAAGGCTGTATTAATTTGTACCACATTATATTAGTTACTTTCTTTTGCTGTGATAAAACATTATAACCAAAAGCAGCTTGGGGAGAAAAGTTTATTTTGTCTTGCAGATTTTAGTCCATCTGCCAAGGAAGTCAGGGCAGGAGCTCAAGGCAGAAAGCTGGAGGCAGGACCTGAAGCAGAGGCCATGAATGCTTGCTTATTACTGAACTGATTCTCATGGTTTGATCAGCTGCTTATTTATAGCCCCCAAGACAACATGCTCCAGGGCTGGCATTACCTGACCACATCAATTATCAATTAAGAAAATGTACAGAGGCTTGTCCAGGACGGTATTGTTGGGGCATTTTCTCACCTGAGAGCCCTTCTTCCAAAAGGACCCCACCTCATGTCAGCTTGACATAAAACTGGTCAAGAGTGATTAAACATTTCTCTCTCCACATGATGCCCAACATTTGCTGTCAGGGTTGTGGATGATAGCCATTCTGGCTGGGGTGAGGTGATGTCTAAAAAGAGTTTTAATTTGTGTTTTCCTGAAGGCAAGGGTATTGAACATTTTTGAAAATAGTTTTTTTTTTTTGTTTTGTTTTGTTTTTGGCTTTGCATTTCTTTTTCTCCCTTCCTTTTCCTTCTCCTCCTCCTCCTCCTCCTCCTCCTCCTCCTCCTCCTCCTCCTCCTCCTCCTCCTCCTTCTCCTCCTCCTCCTCCACCTCCTCCTCCTCTTCTTCCTCTTCTTCTTCCTCCTCCTCCTCTTCCTCCTCCTCCTCCTCTTCTTCTTCTATTCTTCTTCTTCTATTCTTCTTCTTCTCCTCCTCCTCCTCCTCCTCCTCCTCCTCCTCCTCCTCCTCCTTCTTCTTCCTCTTCTTCTTCTTTGATAACTCTCTATTCAGTCCATTTGCCTATTTACTGATTGGCAGTTTTATCTCCTTAGTATTTATTTTCTACAATTCTTTGTAATTTCTAGATGTTGGCATCTTCTCTGTAGTGCAGCTGGTAAAGATATTCTTTTCTTCTGTGGGTTCTCTGTGATCTCTGCCAATGGTTTGCTGAATAGATTTTTGACATGGAGTGCCGTCTGGGATTCTGAACCACATATATAGTAAAAACTTCATCTAAGATGTTTGGCATTCATTTGTGTTGGGAACATCTTTATAGCTAGTCTGAGTATACAATACTAAGAGCAATCAGCATTCTGAGCAGATTCTGGACTATGCAGCTGTATTTTCCTGTCTGATGACCAGTCTCACTGGCGATCATGTCTAACTTCTTGGAATTCACCTACAACAGTTTCTCACATGTGTGAGGACATGTAGCATTTGTTCTTGTGTGCCTGGCTTATTCTATTGCATTTAAGGCATGTTTTCCAAGCTCATTTGTGCTGTGCTGACTACAAGGTTTTGTCCTGTGTTTTTACCCACTTAACCTCAGAGCGCCTCTCAGGAGATACCATTTCTTGGCATCTACTGTGCATAGTGCTACAGTAAACATGGAGGGAAGACACAGCATTAGCACACTGCCTCCCCCTCCCCACCCCACCCCCCGCCGTGGATATGCCTAGTTCTAATCCTAAGTGGATATAAAGTCGCTCTTTTAGTTTCCTGAGGAAGTGCTACCCTTCTTTTCATAATGTCTTCATTCATTTGTGTTCTTACCAGTAGTGTGGGGGAGCTGTCCTTTCAGCATGGTACTTTTTGTGGTAGGCTATGACTTGTGATCATCTACATGTCTTCTGACAAATGTAATTATAATGGTGTGATTCCAGTACCTAGGCTCCCAGTTTTGAGTCTCTTCCATAGATCCACATTGTACCATAGATCCACATTGTTCCATAGATCCAGTGTACCACGAAGGGGAAGCTTTGGTTTTATTTTTTTGTCCCCCCTCCTTGTCTTTTAGAAGATTAAGACACACATGGGAGTGTTTAATAAGCAGTCTAGAAGAACTGGGGCCTCTGATGCCTTGTCCCTCCCAGCTGAACAACTCAAACAATGCGATACAAAGGCCAGCAGGGAACAGTGCTCTGGCAAGTGTGCCACAACACCAAGTGCCAGCCAGTTGTTGCCAAGTGGGATTTGTGGCCCAGTGTATTCAGTATAGTTGGTTTAAGAGAAGAAAGCTAGATGTTTATATGAAATATTGATGTCTAGTAAAATAAACAAGATGTATGCAGACAAACACAGCAAGGTAGAGCTACCGTTTCTCTTCTGCTGTGGCTGCAAACCTCCCAGAGTTTTGTTACGACTGCACATGGAGGAAACTGTTTACTGATGAAGGCAGAGACTATGTCTGCTTTATTGTGGCATCTTGACAGGGTAGAAATATTTTTTCTTATAGACTTTACCCCAGTAGATGGCCTTGGTTAAAAAAGCAAGCAATGTCAACAACAGACCTATGACTCAGAAGGCATCTGGGGCTGGGACTCAGCCCACCAGTTTCTTTTACTTTGTACTAAAAATATTTAGGCAATAAATATTTTCTGTTATTGTTTCCAAACTGAAATTTTAGGAGATATTGGAGGTGAAACTTTTTTGCATTGATGAGAAATAATAATTTCACTGAACATAGCATCTAATGAACATGTGCTTATTAACTTAACCTTGACTGATCTCCATATCCAAGTGCTCAGAACTTCAGGCATAGTATGCTGAAGTGATTCAGTCTTCAGATGACCTCACTTATAGAGCCTCCATTCTTAAAGAACAACCCAGTCATCTTCCAGACTTTAAGGGATCTCTATTTTTAAGGGATGAAAGTTACCACCACATGACATCATGGTTAACACTAACCATACCTGTTCAGTGCAGCATCAGGCATGTTGCCAGATGTTTAGAAATAGTTTGCCAAATTCTGGGGCTCCATATTTTTCTTTAGACAACACCACATAAGCAATGTGATTTAGCCCAGGTCTTAAAAGCAAGAACAGAAAGCCAGAATAAGAGTAAAGTCACTAACGCCGATAATGGCAATCTGCTCTCATTTCTGGACTGGTCTCTGCTTTGCTGTAATCTTTCACTCTGCCTCACTATGACATCACTGTTTTAATTACAGTTAATGGTTAGCAAGCACAAATGCAGAAGCCTGCCTCAGACTCCTTTATCTGTCAGGCTCACCCACCACAAAGCTAGCCCTTTGCCCCCAGCCGTCCCATGGCACCTTGACTTTAAGTTCAGCTTCACGATGAAGTAACTTGCCATTGTTGAGTTAGCGATAAACAACAGCTCCTGATCTGCAGGGCTTATACACAAATCAAAAGTGGTGTTTGGGATGATTGCATTCCTAAACCCACAATTATCACAGTTCAGAACTAATTTTTAGGCCTTAAATAAAGCCAGAAGAATCTACACAAAGCACTCCATTTTTTTCTGGAAAGGTTAAATTAAATTCAGAGTGCTCACTGGAAAGTCATCCTCTTTAAAATGCACCTCCTAAGAACCACTCACTGAGCAAGGAGCAGCTACTGTGATTGGAAATTTTCTGGTATAAATCCCCTACTCTTTACAATAGTAATAGAGAGATCACTCATTTTTTTTTTTTTGGAGTGTGGTACTTTTAAAAATAATTCTTCAAGGCAGTTCTTACAGGTTTAGAGATTGTACACATTTACACACTATGGTAATTGATTAAGCCAAATAGGTAACCGGAGTGCTGGAAAGAAAAACAGACAGCACTCTACAGAGACCTAAAGTACACAGTTAATAATAACCAGGATGGTACCTTGAGTGTGTAACTTGGCCCCTGGAGAGAGCCCAAGTGCCTTTGCAGCATGCTTTGGAACATTGTGTGCAACATCCGGGTTAGAGTGGGGAAGCACGGGTAGATCATGGGGACAGGTATGGCTGCAACAACTGTGTTCCTGCTACACCAAGAGCTATCCTTGAGGAGAGCCCAAAGAGGAAACCCTCCATACTCATCTTTGACAGCTCAGATGTGTGGGACTGGAGGGGATTTTAGCTGAGATTCCTGAGATTCCATATGGCAGGAGGCTCATAAGTTGTCCTGTTGACCTTCAAGGCAGAAGATGTATTAAATGATTTTCCCTGGGTTCTTATCTAGGGTAATGAGAGGTTATGTATGTATATCGGTTCATACATATTAATATTACATATGTATCTAGGGAACAAATATGTAGTTCATATACACACATTTTTTGTATGGATCAAGTAAACGACAACATGAACCATGTGAGTAAATAAACTCCTAAATTGAGGAGTTGTACAAATTAAGGTAAATAGTTGATTTTAATGATGTATTTTCTTTAACTCCATCTGGTGATATAGAGGAAACAGGAAACTCAGACCCTTTCCTCCTGTATCCTCACAACAAGCTTCTTCCCACCTACCTAGTAGGTAGTCAGACATCTCTGGGAGGTACTTTGGGTTGAATATGAGGTGTTCCCCAGGAGCTCACTGGCTTGAACACTTGGTCCCAGCTGGTGGTGCTTCCTTTGTGAAGGTTGCAGAGGGCCTTGAGGAGATGGAATCTTACTAGAGGAAGTAAGTCACTGTAGAGGGCCCTGAGGTTTCATGGCCTACCCCACTACTTGGTTACACCCGCCTCTGACTGTGGATTTAATGTGACTATGCATCCTTCTATCCATGCTACTATGGCTTTCCCAACAAGCTGGGATACATATCATGAATGTGACCATCCATCCTCCTTACTAATGTTGCTATGGTTTCCTTACCAAGGTGGGATGTATACCATGAATGTGACCATGCATCCTCCTACCCATGCAGCTATGGCTTCCCCAATAAGCTGGAGTGTATAAGCATGAATAAATCCTTCTTTACATTGCTTCTTGTTGGGGATTTTTGTTTCAACAACGAGGAAAATAACAAAGACAGGAGAAGACCTCGGCTGTTCTATAATTCAGATTGTCCTGGCATTAACTACTCAGAGGTAACATCAGGTTGAGACCACAGACACCCAAGACTGACTCCCTTCAGTATTAGCTACAAGCCCCGTTTTGTTTTAATTGTCCTCTTGACTCAAAAACTGTATGTTGGGATTGTCCTGACCCTCACCTTACTTGTCTATTAGAAAAGATACTTTAGGGGGCATGGCATGGAAAGGAATAAGGAAAGAGGCAGTGGGGGGGGGACAGTGAGTAGAGAGAGAGCTAGGAGAAAGAGAAGGGGAGTAGGGAGTAGAAGATTGAGTCAGGGGAGGAATAGATGAGAGGAAAAAAAGAGAGAGATACCATAAAAGAGGGAGCCATAATATGTTTGAAGAGAAAACTGACTCTAGAGAAATATACAGAGATCTACAAGGATGACCCCAACTAACAATCTGAGCAACAGTGGAAAGGCTACCATAAATGCCCTTCCCTGATAATGAGATTGATTACTAACTTATCTACCATCATAGAGCCCTCATCTAGTAGCTGATGGAAACAGAAGCAGACACTCACAGCTAAACACTGAGTTGAACTGGAATCCAGATGCAGAGAGGAAGGGGTGAGAAGAAAATGGGAACAAGACCAGGCTACAGTAACCCACAGAGACAGTTGACCTGAACAAAGGGGAGCTAATGGACCCCTATACTGACAGCTGAGAAACCAACATTGGACTGACTCAGACCCCGTGAACATGGGACTCAGTTAGAAGGCCTGAGCAGTCTAAGGGACCCCTGACAGTGGAACCAGGATGTATCCCTGGTGCATGAAGGGATTTTAGGAGCACATTCCCCATGGAGGGATACGCCCTTAGCTTAGAGGCAGGAGGGAGAGCCTAGTCCCTACTCCAAATGACTTGACAGATTTTGTTGATCCTTCCTGGAAAGCATCACCCTTCCTGTGGAGTGGGGGTGGGATGGGGTGGGAGGAGAATTGGGGGGCAGGGAAGGGAGAGGGAACTGGGATTGATATGTAATATAAGGAAATGATGATGATGATGATGATGATGATAAAGAAATAAGGAAAGAGAGAGAGAGGAGAAGTTCCATGACCTGTCTGTGAGCCCCACCAGGGGAGCCTCAGGGATTCAGTTATGTGGAAGTTCTCCCAACCCTGCCTTTCCATCATTTTCTGAAGGCTTAAATGGGATTGATCAGGTCACTGGTTCCTGATGTTCAAATGAAGCTTCAGTTTCTGTCCTCTCCTCCATGAAGACTGAGCAATGAGGTTCAAAGTTCTAAACATTTAATCTTCCCTTAATTGTTTGGTAAAGAGACCTCATTCTGAAGTTACTTAGGGGCTGCCCAGCAATGATCAACTTATTAGCAAACAAAACATAATTGTAGATATACAAACACTTTAGGAGTCACAAGGGTCTAAGAAACTGGATGCAGATGAAATATATCTTTCATAATATAACATTTTATGTATCTAACATACTATAATTGCAGCATATAATGAGTATTTGAAAACTGTGTTGTGTGTATATGTGCATTCAGGTGTGTGTGTGTGTGTGTGTGTGTGTGTGTGTGTGTGTGTGTGTAGAGGGCAGTACACAACCTTGGGTATTATTCCTTGGGAAAATCCAAGTTTCTTGTTTTTGTTTTTCTTTTGAGACAAGGTCTCTCTCTGGCCTGGAGTTCATTGGCTGGCTGGCCAGTGGCCTATGTCATCCTTCCCAATCACTACATCCAGCCTTTTTATTTTTATTTTTTTTAATGATTCTGAAATGCAAAATCAGTTCCTCATTCTTGTAAAGCAGGCATCTCAGTGGCAAATCTATCTCTCCAACTTTCAAAAACCTTAATGAGATGCACCTTACAGCCTTTTACTTGCTCGCCTTTGAATCATGTGTCTATTTTATTCTTACAGAATATCTGAAGTCATATTTTTGTCATTTACAGGAATCAATAGACACATATCACTCATACATGTGTGTAGTAGGGGTGTAGGGTGAGGTGAAGTCAGACAGATGGAGGGAATACATTTCCTTCTGAGGTTGAGGCATAAATCAGAATTCCCAAGTGATGCTCAAATCTCCTACCATCACCAATGCTATGAGCCTTTCCATGCACAAACAGTTTTGGAATGAATTATTTATTTATATTTTATGGATACAGCTATCACTGTTTGGTAAGGCAAGAGCTGATATAATGTAAGTATATCATTTCTGCTTTTAGGGCAATATTTGGCTTAATGGAGGGAGTTAGGATATGACTTCACAGGAGGGAATTTTATCTCCAGGGTAGTTTGTATTCCCTTGCAAGACTGAGGTGAGATCATAAATCCAAATCAATTCAACTCCAGAAGTTACTTTTCTCTAACCATTGGGGATAGCTTATGAGCACACTGCAAGAATTGCCGAGATATGAGAACTTTACTCAGGAAGCAACTAAAGAATAGTATAGTGAAGTCACAGTAAAGGTGCAAAAACCATTTCTGGCAGTGCCAAATGGATAGCCTGGATCCAGAATGGAAGTTTGTGGGAAGTGCTAGTAATAGTCATTTGTAATACCCAGAGACAAAGACTAAAGACAATCAATTATGTATGGCCTGTTATTACTTTGAAAAAATGGCCCCTGAATTGTTTTATTATTAGATAGCGTTTTTCCAGGAAAGTGAGGTTTTTCACTGCTGCCATTATTCACAGCGATAGAAGCAGACAGGTTCTGCTTGTCCTAGCAAGCATTGTATTTCCAGTTTGTTCATGACTTCAACTGCAGACTGTGATAATGTAGTCAGAAAGTTGCACTGGGCATATCGTCAGCTGATCATAGCCCGAAAGTAATTTTTAATGTCACATGATAGTACTTAATGCCGTTTGCATTGTGGTTTGGGTTGTTCTACCAGGAAAATGAATCTATTCAGATGCTTGGCACCTCAGTTTTCTTCACAGAAATGCTGGGGGATACTGTTTGAACATGTGCTTCATTCCTCCATTGTGTTTCTTTATAGAGCATCAAGATACCTGGAGGCCATTTCTAGTACAGCAAAGAAGCTGCCCTGCCTGGGGAGTTTTCACTTAACACAGAAAGATTCAGGAGTAGTGAGAGCCAAGCAGCCACCTGCTGTCTGCTGATGGCTTCTGAAAATTCATTCCTGGCTGCAGTTTGCTGTGCTGTAGTTGTCCTCCTTGTGAGCAAAGCTTGCCTTCATCTGTCTTGTATTGGTTGCCTCCATTGTGATTGACTGTGGGCACAGCCTTGGAATCTGGACAGGGAAAAAGAAACAGTCTTAGAAATGAACAGGCTCATAAAGAGTCCTAGGGTTCATGAAATCACCATTTGGTTATGCATCTAGCTAATTATGATCCCCTGAAATGATATATTGAACCAACTTAAGGTACAGCATACATATAGGGACAATTAGTCTCAACTGTTCTTGAATTTCATTTAAACAAAAATTGCACAGCATTTCATCTCTTCTGCCTAGTTTTTCTTTACAAATGTTTTTGTGCAACTCACCTTTGGTGCTGGCTGAACCCATCATTCCTTTTTTGTTTCTATGAAGTATTTCTTTACGCACGTGCACTGCAATTTACCGATTCACAGTCTTGCTTATGAACATCTGGGTTTTTCCAGTTGTATGACAATTCTCTTTTAAATTCAGATTCTACCATTGCCAAGATGTAAATTTTCTGCACAGACCCCACACCCAGACAGAGAGTACTCTGAGATAACAGGTGCCTTCTCTCCACAGACTCCTCTGTAGCTTGAGTGCCCTGGGTCATTGCTCAGTTCTTCAGCTCATCCTTCACTCTCTGCCAAGTAATGATGCTGATGATAATGACAACAACAGTTTGCACTCTGAGCAGGTACCAGCCACTAGCGTTGCCATGCGGTTTGTGTGATGCCTCATTTAATTCTCACTGAGACTCTGGAAGGAATCATTATCCCCATTTTACATGGAGAATCTAGGACTGGAGTAAGCTCAGTGGAGTTCCTCAGAGCACACAGCATGTTGGTAGCAGGACAAAGATAACACTCTAGATGTTCATCCTAGCACTCTGTGTTTTTCCCCCAAGCTCTGACTGTTCATTAACTGACCAGTTTACAAAAATACTAACAGACCCTATAGTCCATCTGTCTAATAAACCGGTTTGTCTGATCTCCCCTGTTGCCAGAATCTCCATCTTCCATAAAATGAGTTGCTTTTTCTTCATCCTACTTTGTGGAGAAGATAATTTGAAGTGCCACAGGAAGGTATTCATTTCTGTGAAGCATTTTCCAGCTGTACAGATCTCATGAATTAGATCCCTCATGCAGATGATGCTGTATTTGCCAAGAGATGGAGCAATCAAGGAATTATCTGTCAAGGCATTTCACTCTTACTGATTTTGCCATAGCCATACTTGGAGATGAGCTCATTTACTGACTGCAGGTTGGGGAATCATGCAATGTATGGTTCTACAATCCTCACTGAGCTTGACAAAGGTGATATGGAAGATCTGATGAAGATGAGAAGCTGTGGTACCTTGCAGACCTTTGGGCTTGCACCATTGATTCTGGATTTGGATGACAAATGCCAATTTCAGTTCTGTAGGCACAGAGATGTTTCCAGCTTTCCTTGGCATGCTAGCCATCACAGTCTACATCCGGTACAACTGCCTGTATCCCTTGTGATAGCGCTTTGCCTTTTCATCGATAAGCGTCCTCCGTGTCTTCCACAGTGTCTTCAGGGCAGACTTCTCCCACAGGCGCTTCATGTTCAACTCTGCGAAATTCCTTCGCTTATTCTTAAGGGTTTCTGGCACAGCAGGAACCTGCTTTTCTTCTCTGGCACAGCCTCCATGGTTCAGCCAGATAAAAAGGGAGCCAACACTGTGTTCTTAGTTTCACTTATTTACACTGGCAAAGACTGACTAGTACTCTGTAAAGAAGTCACATGTTTGAAATATATCTTTGTCCACTTTTTCCAATCATGACCAATGCCAACATTCCCTTGCAACCGCCGAGCACGCTTCATGACTCTAAACCTTCAGTGGCTCCCCTGTCAGTAGCATAAAATTGGAAAATCAAGTTCTGCATACAGGATTGAATCTACCATTCTCCTGCCTTTGCCTGACCTCATTTCCAAACACAGGCCTCACTGGAGCCCCAAGGAAGTACGTTGTCTCTGTTCTTGAGGTAGCCAGACTTGCTGCAGGTGGTCCTGGGCAGGTGATTTTCCTTCTGTTCCTCTTCCTGCAGAGGTGACTTCTTGTCACTCTGCTCTCAGTCCAGATGTTTTCACAGAGCCCTTCTTGAGTGTCCTTTAGGAAGGACCCATCTCCCTACTACACCGCCTTACTTCCCTTCCTTCTGGACACACAGTATTCTCACAGTCAGTTTGTTCATTTAGACCCATCCTACCCAATGACCACGTTCTTAGATTCTAGAAAAGTGCCTAGCTATTAGGACTCAGCAGGTATTGACTGGATAAAAGGAATGGGTGGATGCACATTTTCAGGAATCACGCTGGCCCTTTACTATATCTCTTTAAATATCTTAGAACAGTGGTTCTCATCCAGTGGGTCATGGCCACTTTGGAGGTTGCATATAAGATATCCTGCATATCAGATATTTACATTATGAATCATAATAGCAGGAAAATTGCGGTTAAGAAGTATCAACAAAATGATTTTATGGTTGGGTCATCACAACATGAGGAACTGTAGTAAAGATTGGCAGCATTAGGAAAGTTGTGAGCCACTGTTTCAGAAAAAAAGAAAATGTTGCTTTTAAAATGTGACTTTCCAGGGTGGCAAGAGGAGGTTGCAATCGGCAGATAGTGAAGAGCAAGAGGGAAGGAAGCTGGGCATATTATTAATTTTATGAAGGGAAGATGCTTGCAATTGCAGGAATTGACTTCAGGCAATGAAGCAATTTCCCACATGTCAGAACTAATCATATGATCCTAGAAAGTGGTTTTATTCTCATTGTCATTATTTATCACTCTTTGTAAGATACCAAAGTAAGGAAACTGTTTCATGTCCAACCTCAGAGCATTAACGTGGCACACAAATAATAAAAAACAATATATATTTTTATACTGAACTATCAAAATCATAAATGCCATTAGAAAAGAACATCTAACTGCTCTTCATTGAGTGCCTGCCATCCATTCTAACACAGCACACCTAGCATCCACCATAATCCTTTCTTTTTCTCTGGGTGTGGGATTAACACGTGTGCCTTTAGTAACAACCTCTTGCTGTTCTTGTATGTAGACTACCACTTCCCCATTTGGAAGGCTGGAGGCCAGTATCTGCACTCCCTCATTCACCGGTCCTTTAGTTGTTAGAAATTTAATCAGAAGTTTTAAATTTAAATTCTTTAGTTCATGGATGCAGATTAAAATTCCTGGGCCTCAAGCAACCATTGTCAAAGAGACTCATAGCCCATTGCTTCTAGAATATTGCATGCCAGGCACCCTAGAGCATGCACAAGAGTTATGGATGTGAAGGGCAAGGTTCATGCTTTTTGTGCTCTGAGAAGAAAAGAAAAGCCGTGTGAGAAATGTAACTAGGCAGTTCAGCCTCAGAGTTTTGAAGAATTGAGCTTCTCTGCTAGTCTAGGCAGAATTTCTTAACACCCTACATCAAATTGCATCCCTTGCCTCTGATTCAAGAGTGTGCATTCATTTCTTCCTCCCACCTCAGGCTTTATTGATGCTCCCAGCTCCAGGCAGTGTAAAATGCAGACTCCTGTTTACCATCTCTGAGTAATGATGCTAATTCCAATGCCCAGGGATATGACATTGCTTATTAAACACTGTTGTAATAACCATTAGGTGGTAATTCACAGGGAAGCAAAACTAAATAAAAAAAGCACCCCTTTTCCACAAAATGGACAGAATTTAGTAAAAGGAGAGCATTCTATTCCTGGCTAATAGTCGAAAGATGTTAGGGCCTCATTGATGACTTGCAGTGAGTTCTTCAAAGAGCTGCTGTCTCTCCAAACTTCAGTTGACAAGCTGTACATTAGAAATAATCATATCTGTCTTGCAGACCCTCAGCACAGAACACAGTGTGTTAAGTTTTATTAAAATTAAGGTAAGAGCTCTTGAGAGAACATGTCTATCATTTGCATTAGTCCTGCTGTCCATGGGCTTTGAAGGGAAGCCAGGAAAGACAACTTAAAACACAAATACTTCTCCATGCCATCTATAGCTATGTCTCTTTTTTAAAAGGTGTGTTTATTTTTACTTTATGTGCATGAGTGTTTTTCCTGCATTTATATAGGGGCTGCATTTTGGGTGCTCGAGGAAGCTAGAAGACACCGAATCCCTTGGAACTGGATTTACAGGTAGCTGTGAGTCTCTCTTTGGTACTGGGAACCAAATCCGAGTCCTCTGCAAGAGCAGCCAGTGCTCCATTCCTCTTAAGAGCAGAGCTACCTGTCTAACTGGTGTACTCTGCTCTTGTCTACCCCTCTCCACCATCCTGCTTTGACTGCCCCGCCCTTATACTGCTCTCTACTTCCAAATGCCCCATTCTACTCTTATGTTTATTTCTAAAGGTGCCCCCTCTTTCCCACTCTCCTTCTCCCTCTCCCTTTCCCTCTCTATCCCTCCCTCCCTCCCTCCTCTCTCTCTCTCTCTCTCTCTCTCTCTCTCTCTCTCTCTCTCTCTCTCTCGTGTGTGTGTGTGTGTGTGTGTGTGTGTGTGTGTGTGTGTGTGTGTGGCACATGTTTGGAGATCAGAAGACGACTGGAAAGAGTTAGTTCTCCCTTTCCACCGTGTGGTTTATAGGGGTGCAACTTATGTCTCCGGGTTTGGTGTTAAACACTTTTGCCTGCTGAGGTGGCTCAGCAGTCCAACTTTCCTGATCTATATATGTTATTACTCTCTCTATCCCACCCTCACTAATGTGTTTTCTAACTCTCTTCATGGTCTTCTTTGTGGTTTCATGCCACACACACACACAGACACAAACACACACACACACACACACACACACACACACACACACACACCCTCATACACACACCCTCATACACACACCCTCATACACACACACCCATACACACACAGGCACATATAGACACACACACAACTCATACATACTCATACACACACACTCATACACACACTCATACACATACACACTCTCTCTCTCACACTCTCACATGCTGTCTCTCTCATACACACTCATACACACACTCTTTCTCTCTCACGCACACTTTCTCACACTCACACACTTTTACACTCTCTCACACACTCATATTCACACACACACTCACACACACACTTATGCACACACATACTCACACACTCATATACACATTCACACACATCTAGATTCTGAATATGAGAAAAACATTATTTTCTAAATTTTGCTTATTTTGTTTAGTATACTGATTTCTAACTCCATCCATTCTCCTAAAAATGCCATGCCACCTTTAAAAATTAATTAAAGATAATTCTAATATAAGAAAATAGAAATATATACCTATAAATTCATGTCAATAAGTCTTAAGTTTTAAATAAAATGTTTAAATTACTAGAAAACCAAATCTGACCAAATTAACACAGTAAAGAATCTACATTTATATTGGAAATAGATTATATCCTTCATTATTGAAATATTGAAAACATTACCCTAAGAGGGTTAGACAAGAAAATAACTTGCCATCACATGTTTTATTCATATTTTCCTTTAAGTTCTGGCCAAAGTAATGAAAGGGTAGAAATAATCAGATTTCAAAATAAGTGTAATAAATGCAAAAGATAATGAAACTCAGCCTTAGGGCGTCCTTCCAAAACTGCCAGGAGAGCCAGCATACAAGGAACTTAGTATAAACACCCACAGCACATCTCTATTCAGGCAGCTAATTATCCTCAATTCTTTTCAGGGATTAATATTATTTGAATGAATAGTTGGTATTATTGAGAATCATAATGATACCCTAATCCAAGAACCTGATATTCTTGAGATTCCCTTTAGTATAGTCAGCTCCACGAAGAGCAGCCTTCTCTCTTGAAAGGCAAGGAGCTTCGGAAACAACACATATGTACTTTATTATTATTAAATTGTATGTTAGTTTCTAAATATTTCAGGTCACAGTTTCCAAAATGTATTCCATGACCTGCAGTTGGGTAATCTCCTTTATTTTGGGTCATACTTATTTAAAGGGAAGGAGTGGTAGCATACCCATTTCTGTATTGATCAGTTCTTTGGACAATTTTGTACACTTATTAGATATACATTAATGCCTAAATATCAGATCCAGCACCACATGGTCTTGCTAAGTGTTGGATGACACCTACTAGACTCCTAAGATGCATAAACAGGCCTTTGGGTGGGTATTTTCAATGGTCTATACAGGAATTAGATGAAGTTTTGTATATATATATATATATATATATATATATATATATATTATTGACATTAGCATGGCCATATCAAAGATCCCAATGACTCAGACTCATGGGAATGTCAAAGCCTTTCTGGTCAGGCTCAGAGAAATGGCAAAGCCTTCTGCATGTCTTGAATGCAGCTTTTTCCTGGTTTATGTTGATGGCTTAAGGCTGTGCCCCTATAGAGACCTCCCACTAAGATTAGCTTAAGGTGCCTTATAAACTACTTATCATAAACCCACCACCTCAATTCAATATATATATATATATATATATATATATATATATATATATATATATATAAAATGCAGTTTCTGGGCCACTGCTGGGACATCTCCATCAGACCTATCTCATACCATCTTCTCTGCATGCCTGCCTGTCCTTGATTCAGTCACTATTGCCCCAGTCAGATCAACCCCGGAGTCACAAAGGTGAGAAAAATAACTAATGAATCTTTATAGTGCGTGCGTATTAGATCTAATGACAAAAATTTGTACACTGACTTTAACCACACCACAGTAGATAGCCTTCCTCAACATCAGAAATGTCTCCCATGGGGGCTTTGCTTTATGAAGTAGGTATGTGTTTTTATTTATTTGTTTGTTTGTTTTGATTTGTCCAAACAAGATTTCTCTTTGTAGCCCTGGCTGTCCTGGAACTCACTCTGTAGACCAGGCTGGCCTTGAACTCTAAGATCTACCTGTTCCTGCCTCCTGAGTGCTGAGATTATAGGTGTGCAACACCATCGCTGCCCAGTGGTATGTGTTATTTCAATTTTTTTATTTACAAATCTGCAGACAGCCTTGTGAACACGTCTCTGTTAGCATGCATTCCAAATCCAGTTACTGGAAAGGGTATCCTTTGCATGGCATGTCTCTGCCTCTGCTCTGTCTCTGTCTCTGTCTCTGTCTCTGTCTCTGTCTCTGTCTCTCTCTCTCTCTCTCTCTCTCTGTGTGTGTGTGTGTGTGTGTGTGTGTGTGTGTGGTATTAGAGGGCATGCAGCATGCAAGGATCATGGACACTGACATCTAAACTATGGAACTGTGTCAGATGGGAAGGGTGAGGAAAGACTTCCTGCAGCAGTTTCCATTGCCAGAAATCGTTTTTATTAGCTTGATGTCCCGCTGTTTTCTTTATCCTTCCAAGTCTGATGTTTTATGATCTTTTTTGTTGCCTTTGTTTGCATCACTGTTATACCTCTTTTCTAGGGTTTCACTTCCAGAGTATGTTTAAAAAGTAAAGTGACAAAAACTCTATTAACAATGTATTTACTAAAAAAAAAAAGTATTTACCTTTTGGAATTAGCAGAATTGTGTGACTCGGAGTCATGTGGCTGCCATGTGGGTAGATGCCCTTTTACATATTAGATTTTTACACAAGCCCAGCATGAAGGTTTTTGTTTTCTTTGTTTTCCCTCCTTACTTTAAAAGCATGAGACTCAGTTTCAATTGTCTGTTTATGGAATAGAGGTTAATTATCTTCCTTCAGTGAAGCTTACAAATTTGCAGAAATCTGTTGAGTTAACATATAGGAAAGAATTTTTCCTGCAAGATTTTTTCATTTTTTTATTGCCCTCGACATGTGCCAAATCTTTCTGAGTGTGGTGCCTCTATGGCCCTGCATTGAAAAAGGCTTAGAGATGACACTCTGGCTCAGTTGAACAAAACACTATTAGAGATTTGAAGATATTTGACATGCGAACAAGCTTCAGGAGTGGTGAGCCTATATGTCTCATATTTTCTATTCTAGAACAATCCATTTGGACACTTTCTCATTTTCTTATCTGTCTTTGATGCACTCAGGTTAGCCCCAATCCTGATTTGTGCTTGGCTGCTTGTGCTGTTCCCATGGTAACAGAACCAAAGTCATGGACAGTCCTGACACTATTGTTGTTACTGGTTAAAGTCTCTGTCAGCTAACTCCCTCAGCCCTGGCTTTGCCTTATGCCACTGAGCAGTGGACAGCTAGCTCAGCATCTATGTATGTACAACCTAGTGGTTGTGTAAGCACACATTGGATAGAGAATGAACTTTCCCTTCTTCCACAGGAAATGCTGTTCAAAAATGCCATCACTCACATGGCCTTTTGAGAAGTCGAGGGAGTCTGACCATCAATTGGGCTTGAAAACATCCAGCTAGTGCAGAAGTACAACCAGTTTCTGCTTTTCCTCCACTCCTGTCTCGTTTCCTCCTTGTTAGAAGCTAAAAGGTTTCTCTGCTTTCTTTGGAATCTGGGCTAAGCCAACATTTGAATATACATGCTATCCATAGGAAAAGATAATTTGGATCAAAGCAAATAGAGTATTCCCAATTAGCCATGTTAAGTATCTCTCTGGAGGTATACTTGACCATATACATGTATGTATGGCTGTGCTGGCTCATTTTATGTCAATGTGGAAAAAGCTAGTGTCATCTGAGAGGGGGACCCCCAATTTAGAGAATGTTGCCATAAGATCAGGCTGTAGGCACGCCTGTAGGGCATTTTCTTAATTAGTGATTGATGGGGGAGAGCCCAATCTATGGTGGGTGGTGTAATCCTGGGCTGATGGTCGTAGGTTCTTAGCAAGCTGAGAGGAGCTAGTCAGTAAGCAGCACTCCTCCTTGGCCTCTGAACCTGCTCCCATCCCCAGGTTATGCTGGTTCCCTGCCCTGACTGCCTTTGATAATGAACTGTGATATGAAAGGGTAAGAAAAATGAAGTCTTTTATCCTCAAGTTGCTTTTGGTCATGGTGTTTGATCACAGCATTAGGAAAGCGAATACAGTGGTTCAGATGGTAAAGTGCTTGCCAGGCAAGCATGGGAAGGAACGTCAATCCCAGTATCATCCACAAGGAAGGCAGAGAAGGAGACATAGGAGAATCGCTGGGGTTCTCTAGCCTGTGTATACTTGTGGTGTGTACACACACACACACACACACACACACACACACACACACACACCCGGGAGGGGGGACTTGTTTTGTTTTTCTTTTCTGTTCATGTGAATATTATAACCAAACACAACTTAGGAGAGAAACAGTTTTATTTGGCTTACACTTCTGGGCCACAATCCATCACTGAGGGAAGTCTGGGCAGGAACTCAAACAGGAACTTCAGCAGAAACCTCAGAAGAACACTGCTTACTGACTTTCCCCCTGGCTCATGCTTAGTTAGCTTTCTTATATAGCCCAGTACCTCCTGCCTAAGAATACATCTGACAGCCAGTCATCAATAAAAATAGTTCTTCATCGGCATGGCCACAGGCAAGTCTCATCAAGGCAGCTAGTTCTTCAAGTAAATTCCCTCTTCCCAAGTTACTCTGCTTTTTGTTGAATTAAGAGTAAAATCTAATTAAGAAAGCAGGTGACTATGCAGAGAGCTGGACATGAGGAGCAAGGACGTGAGTAGAAACGAAGACATGTTACAGGTCCTGAGTGGCAGAGATGTTTGAAGGGATGGCGGTAGGTTTGGCTGTGATGCTGGCTTTGTGAAGTACTTACTCTTGGCTAGCAGAGCTTTGCTCTTTATAAGTTGCACCTTGGTTTCCTCCTTTGACAGATCATTAAGAAATGTAGCTTAGGGGCTGTAGTGATGGCTCAGTGGTTAAAAGCACTTAGCGTTCTTACAGAGAGTCTGGGTTCAGCTCACAGTACTTTCATTGTAGCTCAGAACCAATTGCCTCTTCTGACCAACCATTCATGTGGTGCACATGCATACTGGAAAGAAAACACTCGTACACATTAAATAAAAATAAATAAATCTTAAAAAAAAAAAAGAAAGCCATGTAGTTTTGCTTGTGAAGAAACGAAGTCCAGAGAAGTCAAGTACTTGGCCCAAAGTTCACAGCTCACATGGCCAGCAAAGAACCTGAAGTTCTGACTCATCATTCTCATGGTTAGTAATGGCCTTGACATTCACCTCTTATGTAGTGCTGCCCGATAGCCTTCTGTAGAGAAAATGTTGGGTTAGAAGATTCTGAATGCCAGCACAGTCACTGTAGGATTTGAACTGCATGAAGCTATGGTTCACTTAATGGTTTCCCGGGTTTTACTCTTGGTGTTGTGTTCACAGTGGATTGGAAGGCAAGAGCAGAGGGGGAACATCGGGATGCTGTGCTGCTGAGTGTTGCTGGTGGTCACTGTTTAATAGATAGGATGTCTGCTGGGTAAACCGAAAAGCCATTATCATGGATTAGATGTGGTAAAAGGAGAAAGGAACAAACAAAAGATGTTTCCTCATGTGTAAGCAAACTTTCATCAGGCCCAAATGATAGAGAGAAAGAGTGGCATGGAGGACAGGACAGCATGCATTTCTGTGTGCAACACCTCAGCAGGGATTTTGAGCTAGGAGCATTAAGGAAGCTGAGGCTACTGAGACTTGCAGAACATCAATAAGTGAGTAAACTTAATCCACAGGAGAGAAAAATTCTGTGGTGTGTGTGTGTGTGTGTGTGTGTGTGTGTGTGTGTGTGTGTGTGTGTGTGTGTGCTGGCCTCTAAATTCTTTTCCTTTCCTTTTTTTTTGTTTGTTTTGTTTTCTTTTTCCAAGTCAGGGTGTTTCTGTGTAACAGTCCTGGGTGTCCTGGAACTCACTCTGTAGACCAGGCTGGCCTTGAACTCACTGAGATCCACCTGCCTCTGCCTCCCAAGTGCCAGGATATAAATTCTAGATTGCAGTGTTTGAGGCTGCAGAATCACAGGTTCCAGAACAGCCTTAAAGTGAATCAAAGGAGAGCTAAGTGTCCACAGCCCATCAGGCATCTGCATTTGCCTTTCCTCAGATGGATTCCAGAGACTTCTTGCCTATATTTCTCTCAATGCATTGTCCAAGAGCTCTGAGTAGGCAGAGTGTCAACTTTCATCTTCTGTGATAACCTCCTGCATTAAGGAGGTGGGCGGGCTCTGGGACTGATAAGCTAAATTAGGTGGAAAGTGGTTCAAGTCAGGTTGTAGGTGACTGCTCCTGCCTCTCGACTTAACTGCGTTTATTTTCTATTCCACTCATCTGGCAAATGATTATGGCCTGTCTTGTGACATTTCTTACATTGTTACTTCATCATTCCCATTTTTGCATTTTCCTCTCTTTTTTTCCCCTCCAGCCTCATCAGTTAGTCTTTGGTAGGTAGAGATGATGTTTCCTTGCTTTATGTATCTTTCTCACTCCTGACCCTAGAAAGGAGCATGCTTGTATTGATTGACAGTTGCTGTTTGAGAAGGGACATTTACTAAAGAATGGTGTTAAATGAATCCCATTTTAGAAAGTGAAAGTGAGAGTAAAGATCTCTCTCGGTATGTTTTGTATAAAAGCATATACCATCAAAGTAAATACACTTGAGATAATTCTGGTCAATATTACAAAATTATGGAAAGGCTTAGGTTTTTGCAACAGTGAAACTTTCTAAGGATAGAAAGTCAAATGATGAAATTTCTAACAGCTACAAATGGGGCAGTATCATGTGGCTCAATCTAGTAGGAGCCAATAGTAATTCACCTGCTTGCTTCCATCTGTGGTAGGATGAACTCACAGGAAGCAAGACCCTCCACCTCTTTAATCATAGAGAGAGGCAGCTGTGGAGATGCAGGTCCTGTAACAGAAGTCAATGTAAAGGGTGGGAACTTAAGCCTCCACTAGTTCCTGTCATGAGTTGGTACCTCAAACCTCCAGAACATTATGTTGCATCAATAAGAACAAGAAGGAGCTAATAGCTGGGAATTCAGCATGGGACTGACTCAGACCCCCTTAACATGGGTCTCAGTAAGAAGGCCTGAGCAGTCTATGGGACCTTAGACAGTGGAACCAGGGTGTATTCCTGGTGCACAAAAAGACTTTGGGGGCACATCCGCCATGGAGGGATACTCCCTTAACCTAGAGACAGGAGATAAGTCATAGTCCCTACTTCAAATTACTTGACAGATTTAGATGACGCCTCCTGGAGGGCATCACCCTGCATGTGTGGGGAAATGATGGAAGGGGAGGGTGGTCGGGGGGGTGCATGAGAGGGTGGGAGAGAGGGAACTGTAAAACTAAAAATAATAAATTTTAAATAAAAAATAAAAAAAATAAAAATATAAAATAAAAATTAAGAAATAAATAAATTAAAAAAAAAAAAAGAGTCATTGTCATGAGTGACCTGGTTGTTCTGGGCTCTGGGTTCAGAGCTGATCTGCAACGTGTTAGTGATCTCCACTCCCAACTGGCTGTGAAGCAAGCCCAAGGTCAGTGTCAACCATACAGTACTCTTGGAGGAGGATGGCCAGCTGATCCACTGTATTGTAGAATATCAGAATAAGGGTCAGGCAAATGAGTGCATTAAGTGCCAGCATGTGCTTCATAGAAATGTCATTGATTTAGCTACCATTGCAGATGCCAACACAATCAGTATTAGAAATGTAGTGGAATAATTGTTGTGGTGGGAGTTCTAAAGAGTGACAAAATAGAACCCATCTCTTAGAAAATAGAGACAAGATTACTACCAACTTAGCTATTTAGAACAGGAGTAAAAAGTCCATGATTCTTTTTAAACTGTGAGGAAAGCTACTAACTCCACTATATTCTTAGTGCAAATATTGCAGTAATAAAGCAGACCCTGTAATAAAAATGAAAGATCATAAGCTATGTGACAACAATGCCATTATCATTGTCAACAAAAATCAATAGCAGTTTTTAAGTATTGTCTAATGTCACATGACAATAAATAATAACACTTTTCTGTTTTTAATTAATTTTATATACTATCTGCAGTATCTTCTTCCTCCTCTCCTTCCAGTCATTTCCCCCAATTACCCCTTGGTCCTCATCCCCACCCCTGTCCACTCCTCCTCTGTTTCCATTAAAAAAAGGGCAGGTCTCCTATGGGTATCAACAAAATGTGGCATATCAAGTTGCAGTAAGATTAAGTACCTTTCCTTATCTTAAGGTTAGGCAAGGTGATCCAGTATGAGGAGTAGTGTCCTAAAAACTAGTAACAGTCAGAGACAGCCCATGCTCCTATTGCTAGAAATCCCACAAAGATTAAGCTACACATCTGTAACATACTTTCACAGTGGCTAGTTCAGTCCTATGCAGTCTCCCTGGTTGTTGGTTCAGTCTTTGTGAGCCCCAGTAAGCTCAGGTTAGTTGCTTCTGCTAGTTTTCTTGTGGTGTCTTTGATACCTCTGACTCCTATACTCCATTCTCCTCCTCTTCTGAAGGATACCCTGAACTCCACCTAATGTTTGGCTGTGTGTCTCCACATCTGTTCCTACCAGTTGCTAGATGAAGCGCCTTGGTGACAATTGGGCTAGGCACATATCTATGACTATAGCAGAATATCATTAGGCATCATTACACTGACATTTTCCCCTCTAGTTGTATCTTAGGTCTCTGAGTCATCTAGCCTGTGGTTCCTGGTGCTCTAGGCAGTGCTGGAATGGGCTTACTCTCCTGGCATGGGTTTTAGGCTAGACCAGTTATTGGTTGGCCACTCCCTCAATCTCTAGGCCACCAGTGCACCACCACATCCCATAGGCAAGATAGACTGTAAATTGAAAGGTTATGTGATTGGGTTGATGTCCCAATCCCTCCACTTGAGATGGTGAGTTTACATTATCTGCTATTGCTAGCAGTCTCAGGTGGGGTCATGAGGTCATCTTAGTAGATTCCTGAGAGATTTCCTTTTACCAAGATTCTACCTGATCCTGAAATGCCCCCCCTTCCAGTAGTCTTTTTAGTACTCTCTCCCTCAAACTCCCCCAACTTTTTCTGGGGGAGTTTCACATTTCCACTCCTACCCACCCTCAGGCTACTCATGAAATCTCTTCTATTTTCCCTTCCCAGGGAGATCTGGGTGATCCGCCATGAACTGTTCTTGTTACCTAGTCTCTCTGGGGCTGTGGATTGTGGCATGATTATACTTAATGGCTAATATTTATTTATGAGTAAGTATATGCCGTGTTTGTCTTTCTGAGTTTAGGTTATCTCACTCATGATAATCTTTTCTAGCTCCATCCATTTGTATGCAAACCTCCTGATGTCTTTGTTTTTAACTGCTAAGTAATACTTCATTGTGCAAATGTACCACATTTTCTTTATCCATTCCTTGGTTGAGGACATTTAGGTTGTTTTCAGATTGTGGCTATTACATATAAAGCTGCTACAAACATAGTTGAACAAGTGTCCTTGTGGTATGATTGAGCATCCTTTGGTTATATGTCCAAGAGTCTTGTGATAGATTGAATCTCAGCTTTCTGAGAAACAACCATATTGATTTCCAAGGTGGCTGTACACATTTATATTCCCACTAGCAATGGAGGAGTGTTCTTCCTGCTCTACATCCTTTCCAGCAAGAGCTGTCACTTGTGTCTTTGATTTTCTGGCAGGTATAAGATGGGACATCACAGTCATTTTGATTTGCATTTCCCTGTTGGCTAAGCACTTGCATTACAGTATCTGAGAAGGGTCAAGGTGTGGTCCACAAGAGGTCCACAATTTGGCTGCAGAACTGCCAAGGAAAATTGGAGGAGGAAGTGGGTTTCATAGCTTTCTTTTATTTCCTTTGTTATTTTTATTTTACTCTAGTCAGTAGCTCTGCTTCCTTAATCTTTTAATAACTCTAGGTTTTATGTGTTTGTCTTTACTGAAGTGGGAAGATTTGGGAAGAGTTAAACTAGTAGTTTTGTTGTTCATTCTTCTTGTTAACTCAGAATTACCTTCTGGATTCCCCTAGAGGAAGCAGATGTGTGCAGAGGGGAATCTGAGTCATGTGCTTGGCAAGCAACATCGAGCCTAGTGTCAGATTAGAGAAGAGAGATTAGATGGACAACTTCAGAACCAGTGTTCATTATTGCAAATACTACCAGCCAGGTGTAGCGGGGCAATTCCTGAGCCAGCCTACTAGCACAAAGAACGTGAAACATTAAAATAAAACAAAGCAGGAAAGCTGAGTTTTTCTGTGTTCTGACACCACTAAGTGCTTGATCGAAGAGTAGCTTTTAGAGTTTGGAAGTATTGGAAATGGAAGAGATACTTGGCTTAATGTGTATAGAGCTCTATAAACCCAAAGCTATAGATCTGAGAAAAAGCCAGAATCATAGTATTAAGAAAAAGGAAACATATTCAAACATGTAACAATCTACCTCCTTTCTATTTTTCTTGTAGATAGAATGTTAGCTCCCTGTATTGTTCTCAGGGACTCTTGTTTCTGGTAACAACTAAGAGTAAGAATAACCACTTTACAAACAGAGAAAGGGAACATGAGAGATGTTCAAGAGATTCCCAAAGACCTTAGACTGCAGGTTAAGTTACCCAGCTGTGATTCCAGCCTGGATCTGTCCATGATGCCCTCCTTGCATTGTCTCTAGTTTGCTGCCTTCCAGAAGTAGATGACATGGTGGTGCACATTTTTAATGCCATCACTTGGGAGACAGATGTGAGTCCAAGGTCAGTTGGTCTACATAGCAAGTTCTAGACTATCCTGAGCTATGTAGTGAGACCCTGTACAAATAAATAAATAAAAATATAAATAAATAAATAAAAATAAATAATAAATAAATAAATAAATAAAATAGAGGCTAGAGAGATAACTCAGTGGTTAACTGCTCTTACAGAATACCTGAATTTGCTTCCCAGTACCCCTTCCTACCTTCCCAGCACAGGCTCACAGTTGCCTGTGTCTCTAGCTCTAGGAAATCTAACACCCCTGGCTTTTGACGGCACCTGCCCATAGACAGACAGACAGACAGACAGGCACATTAACACACACAAACACATATAATAATAATAAACACATATATTTTTTAAAAGAGAGAAGGTAGAAAGAAAGATATCTGTAAAGACAAAGAATCAGAGTAGGTGCTGCCCCAGTCCCAAAGACTTCAGTGGTGCCTGGATGAGATGGTGGCTTGAGTCCTCCTGAGAATAGAAACTTGGTGTCCACATTGACACTGGAACCAGTTCCATGGTTGTGTAGAACCAGAGACCCCATTCAACAATCAGAACCAGCATTGCTCCACACCTGGGTTGTCACTGCACTAAAGTTTCTGGAGTATTGTGCTTACACCTCGAAGCTATTTTCTCTTACGTCCTTGTCTCTGGTGTTCTAAGGACAGGTTTCAAAGGAGGGGCAAAGTGTCTGTGCACTGAGTGACCTCTCTACACCCATGCTTCTCAAGGGTTACCAAGCAGAAAGTGTGATGCATTCCTGTCTTCAAGTCTGAGAGTAATCACCACTGGCAGAATTCCTGCATCTGGAATGGCCTTTTTTGACTAAAATGCTGAGCCAGTGCTGCAACAGCCACTGTTCCTCAACACGCAGGTTTACCCCAGCTCTGAGTATTCAGTATGTCATTCACCTCTGCTTTGAGCAACAGTGGAAGTGAGTTTACACAACTTTGTCTTTCATTTTTATCCCCGTGTGTGATTATGAATGATGTGTGAAGCAGAAGGAAGACAAAAAGAATTTCATTCCAGTCATCTCAAATGTGACAAGGGAGCCAACAGGAAGCCCATGCACTCATCCTCAGGCTGTCACACTGATGAGGAGCATGTCCCATTTCTTCCCTGAAGGGTGACTTTCAAACATGCCTCCATGTAAATTCTCAGGCAGGAGTTAACAAAGGAAAGCCTCTCAATAGACTTTCAGGCTACTTTTGAAGGTGGAAAGAAAAGGCACCGGAACTTTTACTAATTGTGGATCTAACAGGGAGACGTTTGCTCTCTGTACTGGCTCCACTCCAGGGTCAGGGGAATACTTGGAGTAGAGAGAAGTGGTGCTATTTCTGCTGTAAGAACATGTATGGGCCCAGATGACATTATATACACAGGTGTAGGACAACTCTATGTGTCACATTTCTCATTTGCCAGATCATTGTCTTTCTCTAGGGGTCATTAGAGAAAGGAACTCTTCACAGGAGCAGTAATCAAGTGGGAGCTGATGCCCCCAAATGAAACAAAACAGTTAAGGGGGCATCCTCTTGGTTGCACTGGAATATTCCTGTAGTGTCTCCTTGCCCTCACTTTTATAGAGACCCATGGTTAAATAGAGACATAACTAAAAAATATTGTTTGGGATTTCATATAGTCGGCATTCACCCGGACACTTCACAATAGACTCTGAATGAAGCATCTCCCTTCAAATGCTGCATGGAGATATTTAAGCAAGTTAATGAGCAGATTAACATTTCTACTGTGTAGATAACATTGTATAGGCAGGTAGCAATGATTATTGTAATGATATATTCACCTCCACACCTATAGCATTGACCATGCCTTTTTGGGCGTGGTTACAGGTATAGGTGTGGAGGCGAATATATCACCACAGTATTGTTTTCATTTTATGTAAGAAAAGCTTTACCTAGAAATTAGAGCTAGTAATGATTTGAATAAGCATAATTCGCTCAGCTAGCGAATGTGTCCAGTTAGGCAAATTTATGCACCTTGCATCAAGTTGCAGGTTACTAGGGGGATTGTGAAAGCAATTCAGAGATTTTCAAGCAGCATTTAGTCATAGTGAGATGGTATAGAGTAGGAAGGTCCAAATTCATTTGCTAGATGCCAAAGGTCACTTACTACTGTGGGCCTCTCATAACGTCCACCTATATATACACAGTTGCTTTACATGTAGGTAGAAAGGTAGCTTTTACAATGGGGAATATGGAAAGAATTGAAGCTCAGTGTCTTGGTGAAGTTAGGTGTGATCAAAATATGCTATTGGATGTGACTGGAACATTAAAATTCTACTTTTACTTAAAATAATAAACATGTCCTTTTTCTTTTAACTTCTCAGTTACCTGGAATTTGAAAGCAGTCCTATTTCTCTCTTTGAAATCACTGTATTTCTCTTATAATTCATTTCTCACAGAGACTGTGACTAATTGTGAGTGGGGGAATAAGGCCACACTTCAAAGTTCAGCATGTATTGGCAAAGCACAGGCTTAGGAAAGGGAATATTTCACACATTGTTTTAAGATTAATAACTCTGACAGATGCCCACTCCATAGTTTTCAGTTATCATGGTTCACTTTAATACCAATGCTTGACATTAGGTGCCTCTCCAGATAGGAAGAAAATCATTTGGAAATTAGGTGTATAAAGGTTATTAAACTAATATTCAAAATTCCGGTCCTGCACATTTCACTTCATTCCTAATTAAATGCTGTGGGTAGAAAACTATCTTCCCCAGTCTGTGCACATGCTGGAGCCCGAGTCCACCTGGAGGACAAAAGATGCTGAGCAGCTCTTGCTTCCTTTGCAGCGTTTTTCCTGGGAATGTTCCTTATAGCTTCCATCAACAGCCATTGCATTAGCCAAAGTTGAAGCCTGACTTTCCCTTTCTCTTGCCCCTCCTCCCTACTTTCCCTTCTTTCATTTCGTGTGTGTGTGTGTGTGTGTGTGTGTGTGTGTGTGTGTGTGTGTGTACATGTGTACATGCATGCATGTCTGTGTTTCCATGTCAGCACACATGTGGAGGTCAGAGAAAACCTGAGGTAATAAGCATCACTTCTCACTTTGTCTGAGACATGATGTTCCATTGACAGATGTTATGCCACTAGCCAGTCAGCAAGCTTCTAGAATTCTCTGCCAAGTATTGGTCTATGAAAACAGACTCTTGGGAAATTCTTTATTACATATGTGTGTGTATAATGTGTGTGTAGGCACACAGACACAATGTACATGTAGAGGTAGAAGACATTTCTGTAGTTTCTGGGGATTGAACTCAGGACATCAGGCTTTCTCAGCAACTCCTTTGCCCTTTGACCCATTTGTCTGTCACAAGACAGACTTTTTAAAATCATAAAATGTTAAAAAAATTTCTCCTTTTCATCACTCTTATTCTCCAAATAACTCAGCATCTTTGAGGAACAGGTTAATAATACTCAAAGTTCAGGAGTCATGTCTTGAGCATCATGTAAATCAGCAGTTCTCAACCTGTAGGTAGTGACCTCCATGGGGGATCAGCAACCCCATTATAGGGGTTACCTAAAATCACTGGAAACACTACAAATTATAATAGTAGCAAATTTACAGTTATGAAGTACCAATGAAACTAATTTCATGGTTGGGGTCACCATAATGTGAGAAACTGTATTAAAGGGTCTCAGAGTAAGAAGGTTGAGAAGCACTGATATAAGTGAAGACGGGAAACTAAAATATCCTTAATGGACTTAATGCATTTTATTATGTACATAAACTACTAATGCCACTACACTTTTCAATTGAGCAGCTGAAGTTTATTCATAAACCCGAGTGAGAGAAGATCAGACTTAAATATACTATTGCTACAGATGTTTTTGATAGGTAGTAAGGAAGTTGATTTGATGGAAAATGATGACTTTTAGTGTCTATCTGTAATTCAGTTACTGCACAATGGTTTTAACTTTGAGGTGTGTGTGTGTGTGTGTGTGTGTGTGTGTGTGTGTGTGTGTGTGTGTGTGTGTGTTTACTCAGAAGGAAAGTTGTCCTCACTTTTCCTTCAGCCCTCTTTGTCTAGTGATCGCCATATGGAATCTTCCACTACTATTTGATCATCTAGAAAAATTTCTTTCCAGTAGTCATTATATAATTGAACCATGAGTCTCATAAGAATATCTGGATTGATTACTCATGGCTGAACCAAAGACTGTAGCCAATGGAATGGAACATTCATTAATTGTCTATACTTGGGTCACATTCCCTATATGTTTTCCCAGGGTAGAAGTAGAAGTAGGGCAGTAGGAGCAGGATCCTCAAAAGACAACTAGGGGCCATAAAGAGTAAAGGCTGGAACAAAGCCTCAGTATATAAAGTGCTTCCTGCCTAAGTGTAAGGACTGTAGTTTGGGTTCCCATCATCCACATAATGCCTGGTGGGTGTACAGGGGAGGCAGACGAGGGATCCCTCAAGCACGCTGACTGGCTAGACTAGTTGAGTCAGTGAGCTGTGTGTTAAATTGAGAGATCTTGTCTCAATGTAAGGTTAGAGAGCAATGAAGGAAGTCACTGATATCAAAATCTGGCCTCCACATGCACATAGCACATACAGATGCATCTGCATCCCCCACACATGCCTATTCACATTTGAACATGTATACATGCATGCACAACCACACGCAAACACAAACACCCCCAAAAGAAGAAGGTTTTACTTTGTGTCTGTCTGTCTGTCTGTCTGTCTGTCTGTCTGTCTGTCTGTGTGTCTGTCTATGTATGTGAGTGGGCATGTGTGTCACCGTGTTCATTTAGAGGTCAGAGGACAACTTTAGATGAGTTTCGGAATTGAATTCAGGTCACCAAGCCTTCACCTGCTAAACCATCTCTGTGGCTCCTGTTTGCTGTTTTGAGACAAGCTCTCATTTTGTAACCCCAGGCTGACCTATCCTTCAACTTCATGCTTCCCCGGTTCTGACATTCCAGCTTGAACCACCACGTCCAGCTCCCAGTGCCAAAGTTTTGTCCTGGTTCTGGGAACACCAAAGCAGGGGTGCTTATAGAAGTTTTAGTTTTGCCACTCAAAACTGATTCTTCAAAGAAGTGACTTATCTGTTCCCTCCACGTGAGTTATCCATCTAACCAATGTGTAGTAAATTAGGTGCAAACATTACCCTTAGCTCTGCAGAGCATCTGAATTGTGCTCATGGGTTTCCACAGTGTATGTAATATTTTATTAAATGATTTTCATCACTCTGGGCAATAAACAGGTGATGTGACTTAGCAGAGTGGGGTGCTATTTTTAATCCTTAGTGCTCTCTGGAGAGCTTCCAAATAATAATAGCATCTTTAAAAGCCTCAGATTCCCCAGGGAGCAATAAAATAGTGCTGAATATTGTCTATGATAAATAACACGTCCCCTTTCTCTTCCCTTCCATATTCTCACCAGAGAAAGCTTCAGATTTTCTGACATTATTTGAAGTTGATTGCTGAGTGAAGGTCAATACTTACTTGCTTTGCATTGCTATGTGTTTCTTTGTAATCACACTGAAATGATGAGAATAGGTCTGATTGTGGATAATATTAAAAATCAAGGGCAATAAAAATGTGAGTGCATCAAATGAGGGGTGTAACTTACAGTGATATTTTTAGAAAGGTAGATATCTTAATTTTGTACTGCTCAGTGGTGTTCTTGATCACCAAAAGAACCAGTACTTACCAAATCATGTCCCAGAGAATAGGATCCAAGGAGAGTTGCAGTCAGCATGATCTGTAGGTTTCTTCCTGAGGCCACATACACAATCCCAGGGGGAATTAAGAGATGTAAAGCTCAAAATATCTAATGGCACAGTGAGATCAAGCAGAGATGTTGAAAGTATTTCATCATTTCAGAATACATGGTTTCTGAGGTTGTGGGGACCTGAGAAATACTGGGGGTTTAACTGAGGCTAGTGAAGAGCTATATCCTAGGATTAGGGCAAGCTGACCTCAGCTGGGTCATTATGACCTTCCTGTACTGTCTCTGCTTACAGACAGAGCAAAATCATATTACCTTTGGAAGAAGAAAACATTTCAGACATGTGAAATTTCCATAAACAATGAATTTGTCATAGCAGGTATACAAAAAATCAGGGACAACTGCCAAAAACAAAACAAAAAAAAAACATGATAGAAAAAGAGCCAAAGTTATTCAGATATTGGCATCATAAAACACAAGCTTTCTTTTATATCATTAGTTTGTTTAAGAAACAGAATTTCATCTGAGATCTAGTCTATCGCCCAATCAAATAAGCATCTTAACACTTAAAATTATAATAAATGAAATAAAAACATTCAGTAGATATATTTAACAACAGTCTAGACATATTAAAACAATAATGTGTCAGTAAAAGGTATGTGGATCTAAAGCACAGAATTGAAAAGAGATAGGATGCAAAGATACAGACAATTCCATAATGAACATATGAGGTAGCCTCAAGGTCCAGGGTAATAGTTGTAGGCTCAGACACAGATTAGAAAACTTGTAGTAGTAGCAACTTTTGAAGATATATTGGTCAAGTTTTTCAAAATCCACGTCAGACATTAAGGCTTAGTTTTATGAAGTTTTATAAGGAAAGAAAATCAAATATACCTAGGGATAATCTATCCACCCATCTTCTATCTATCGGTCTGTCTATCTATCTATATATCTAAATATAGTAAAACTATTTTTTTAAAAAAGACAAATAAAAGAATGTTAAAATCATCTAACATGATTTTAGGAACAAAGTCAAAATTTTAAAGAAACACTAAATTTAAGCAGAACAATGAAGACAAGAAAATACTTAAATCACCCAGAGTATCAAAATTTACCATTCTTGAATTTTATACCTAGTGAACATATCCCTTAGAAAAGCTATAATGTTGACTGTTAAAATAACTAATGGCCATCATTTCTATGCTGAAATTCTTAAAGGAAGTCTCAGTAAGAGGCAGGTGGTCACAGATGTGATGGGGGATGTCCTTCTGTATGTTGTGAATATTTGTTTCTCTTATTGGTTGATGAATAAAGCTGTTTCAGCAAATGGACAGACAGTATTTAGCCAGGCAGGAAATCCAAACAGGGATAGAGGAAGGTAGTAGGCAGAGTCAGGGGACATCATGTAGCTGCTGAGGAAGCAAGAGACCCAGGCATCACCAGTAAGCCAAGGCCACATGGAAATACACAGATTAATAGAAATGGGTTAATATTAACAGAGAGCTAGCCCATAGAAGTCCAAGCCATTGGCCAAACAGTTTATAATTACTATAAGCTTCTGTGTATTTATTTGGGACTAAACCGCTGTGGGACCAGGAGGGGTAGAAACGTCAATCTACATGTTGTGCCCAAATGTTTAGCAAAAATTTCCAACAAAACCTACACTTAAAAAGAGTTTGAACGCACATAAACATAGCCACACTGGGATTCCTAGTCTCACAGTCTCATTCAAGCCATGGTGCAGAGATGCTGTGGCATTAGGGCTTGAGCACAGCATGCTGCATGGTGGATTTAGCTTTAACTCAGACAAAAAAGGTATATGGGCAGTGTGCTAAAAGGTGCTTGATGGTGGCACCCATAGAACAGAGTTGAGGTGATGAGCACAGCTCCCAGAGCTGGTGGTAAGCATACCCAGCCACATACAGTGCCCCATCATGTTGGAAAGCCTAGCTGGGTGGAGCCAGCAGCCAAAATCTTCCCTTTGATCCTAGCCATGCAGTTTAGCAGAATAAAGACTCATGTAGTAAGAAAAAGATAGAGATATACAGTAAAGACAGATTCAGAGGGAAAAATATCAAAATGATTTACAGTGTGTTTAAAAATATTAATAGGCTTGGGAGAGAAAAGAAAAAAGATAAAGTCCTTAAAAATGAAATAGAGTAGCTGGGTATGGTGGCTCATACTTTTAATCCCAGTATATGGGAGGCAGAAGCAGGTAGAGCTCTGTGATTTCAAGGCCAGCCTGGTCTACAGAGTGAGTTCCAGGACAGCCAAATATACATAGAGAAACCCTGTCTCAAAAAAACAAAAAGAATACATAGAATAATAAAAAAGCCATAGAAAGATAGAAATACACAGAGAGTCTGGATACTGTATGTTACTGTGTTGTCTTTGAATTGTTTTATTGCTGAGGAAAAACAAGAGCTGCTAAAAGACATTTGATTATAAATACTGCTAGGTTAATTCAACCTATATATTTTGAAAATTCCTTGACTTCAAAATTTAAAACAAAGGACATGTAACTTTGGAAAAGAGGTTCTGCTTTTATTTCCTTGGAAGATGAAAAGCTGTGGATTCCTTCCAGACTAATATGAAAATTTTATTTTTATTTAAACAAAGTTTAAATGTGTTAAGTGGTTAATAATAACAGTAAATCTCTTTCTAAAGAAAAAAGGCGATGTGATATAGAAATGAACATTTTGCAATGATATAGAGTTTGGTTTATTTATACAAATTTAAGGTCAAATTTTTTATTTCTAATCTTGTTTAGGTTTTGTGTTTATACTGCTCTTTTAAAAATGTAATACATAATAAAAACAGATTATAAGATAGTCACCAATAATAGTCAAAAGTTATAGTTATGTTAGGTTTTCTAGATATACAGAAATATGTTTAAAATAGATAGGCATTCTTCAAAACCTTTCAAAGACCTATTACATTTCAAAATGTTTATTAGGAATTTTTCTTGACAATGAGACACAACTGCTCCTGGCAACACCAATTTTGTCTGAGGGGAAGATGTGTATTGAAGAAACGCATTATAGATTTTGCCTTCAACATGGCAGAAATAGCCATTTGGACAAGAAGCTGCTCTTGCCTGGACTACCTGATAGCACACTGTCCAAACTGGACAAGCAGGCTACAAAGAAAAGTGACTGCTGAACTTGCAAGGGACAGGATGTTCCTTAAAATTTTCTGTTTCATCAAAAAGTCTACCAGACATTCTGGCTCTATAAGCTGAAGAGAGATGTCCTAATGTTGCAGATGAACTATCCAGGCAGCGAGATGTCTCTGTCATTTCTAGAGTTTATGTCTTATCGTTCTTGGATCTTTGATGGAATTGAAGGCAGACAGTTATGGTTACAGTTTTTCGCTAGTTATGATAAAAGATAAGTTACATATAAAACTTTAGACTCACAAAGATAGATGATAGAATATTTTCTTTAAATTTGGCCAAATGTTAGTAGACTAAATATTGTTAAATATTGTTTTTTCTTGATAACTGTGTTGTTATATATAATTTTACTATGGTAAAGTTAAAACCTTCCTTTTCATTTATACAGAAAAGAAGATATGGTGGGGGATGTCTTTCTCTATGCTGTGAATATGTTTCTCTTATTGGTTGATGAATAAAGCTATTTAGCCAATGGACAGGCAGGATTTAGCCATGGGGGAAATCCAAACAGGGATAGAGACAGATGACAGGCAGCTTTCCCATCCATGGGGGTGACCCCCCATCAAGGGGATACCACATAGCTGTCAAGGACGCACATGGAGATATGCCCATTAACAGAAAGGGTTAATAATTAAGAGAAAGCTACTCAATAATAATCCCAAGCCATTGGCCAAACAGTTTATAATTAATATAAACCTCTGTGTTTATTTGGGACTAAACAATTTGGGACCATGCAGGACAGAAACTTCTGGTCACACAGATGGAACCATGGAGATGCTGGGAGGCAAGAAGAGACATGGGAGATAATATATGTCAGTGTGAATAAATAAACAGTTTAAAGGAATCAAAGTAGTGTCTAGTGAATTTTAAATCCCTGCCAAACAAATTAAGATGGGATAACTTAAGCATAAATTAAGTATGGCAATTAAAGTGGATTAAAATGATCAAATATTTTATTTTTATTTTTATTTTACTTATTTATCTCAGTTCCCTCTCCCTCCCTCTCTCCATCTCTCCATCCCTCCCTCCCATGCCCTGAACCACCCTCCCATCCCACCCACACCCCACCCCCAACTCCAGATGGAGGGTGATGCTTTCCAGAAGGGATCAACAAAATCTGTCAAGTTATTTGGAATAGGGACTAGACCCTCCCTCCTGCCTCTAGGTTAAGGGAGTTTCCCTCCATGGGAAATGTACTCCCAAAATCAGATATTTTTAAAGTAGATTTTTTAAAAAAATATTTATTTAATGTGCCTTGGTGTTTTGTCTGCATGTATATATGAATGAAGGTGCCAGAGACACTGTAACTGGAGTGAGCTGCAGTGTGGGTGCTGAGAATTGAACCCAGATTCTTTGGAAGAGCAGCCAGTGCCCTTAACTGCTAAGCCATATCTCCAGCCCAAAATGATCAAATATTTTAAATTTATTATTGCAGATGTTAAATATAGTTCTAAGCTATTGGTCATAGTGGAAGAATGTAAAGGAATATTTATTTATTCTATAATTCTTTTGATGAAATAATTAAATAGAGGGCATTTTGTCTTGATCATAGTATTTTAGATGTTACATGGCAAATCCCACAAGAATTATAATATTGTTACTTATAGATTATTGTTGATAGACAGGAATTATATATATATATATATATATATATATATATATATATATATATATACATTTCAAGGACTTGATAAAGTTAGGGACTTGGGATATATATCCCAAGGACTTGATAAAGTCAGGGACTTGGGATATATATATATATATATCCCAAGGACTTGATAAAGTCAGGGACTTAACACTAATGCTGGTGGATGCTTCAAAAATGTGACAAGATATGGTGTGTCTCCCAAGGAAGGAGCACATGTCACTAGTAAGAAATGAAATGTGTCAATGGGAAATTTTGCTTCTAACAAGGCATGTCCCCAATTAAACAGTAGTAACAAATTTACAAAAAGAAAAGTTTGAGAACTAGTAGGTTAAATGACCTTAAAAGGTATATCAGTAAATTATAATGTGCAGAGAGTTATTAAGAAACTTGAATTTAAAATACTTGTAAAGCAATGATGGCAGTTGAGATACTTGGAATACTTGGATCTGAATGCTCACCAAGCTTTAAACAGTATTCTAAAATAATTTATAGGCTTGGTGATAATAGTTTAGCTATATTCTTTAAAATTCTTACTTGTCCTTTAGAGATAAATATTGAGATAGTTATAAGAAGTGTGGTATATGCCATTTGGATTAAAATGGGCAAAGGAAAAGCTGACAGGAATAAGATCCAACAAAATATGGGCTAATAATCATTAGGAAAGAGGAATGGCCTTCAAGGTTTTATTTCATTATTAAGTTTGTATTTGTATATGTAGGAAATCCTCTGTAACAAAAAGCTGAAAAGAATAGCCTGGGCATGGTGGCATAATCCTAGCACTTGGGATGCAGAGGCAGGACCATCTCTGTGTGTGTAAAGTCAGGTTGGTCTACAAGATGAGTTCTAGGCCAACCAGAGTTATATAGTAATAGCCTGTCTCAATAAAGTAAAACACGTGTAATAAAAATAAAGTAAAATGAATGTAGAATTACACTAAAAGGCAGCAATAATAATACTACATAGTGGAGTAGGGTACAAAAAGTTAAAATGATGTCAAATTCTTATTCAGAGGGGATAAATATATTAATTATAGTAGATTCTAAAAAGCCAAGAGAATGTCTTTTATTTCTGAAGTACCCACTTAAAGAATATATAATTAGGAAGCTGATAAGGGAAATGAAGTGATAAAATGTATTTGATTAGAAGACAAATGAGTTATTAAGGAACAAAGAACCATGAAAAAAAAATAAAGAACAAATCAAGCTATTGACTAGAATATCAATGTAACAGTAATTAAATTAATGTGAGAGGATATAATATTTCAATTTAAAACCAAAGATTGCCATACTAGATTATAAAAACAGGACTAACGATAATGATGCAAATATTAAATCACATAAAAATTAATAGTATATAAAAATACCATGCAATCACCAACAAATGGAGGTAGATATATGGCTGCCTGTAAGCAGACAAATCTGATGGTTTCACAATATTTGAAAGAAATTGATTAAACTGAAAGGAGAAATATGAGTCTTCGTCCTTAGGATTTTATCATTCTGCTTTCATTTACTTCTAACATGAAAAAAAATTTCAGTAGACATGTAAAAGATTCTAGATTTAGCAATTAATCTAACTGGAATTTGTGGAATACCATCCACATCTATTAAGTGAAGAGTATACATCCATAAATATGTATCATAAAGACCTTATGCATAGATATAAGCACTTCTTGATAAATTTTAAAGTTTCAAACCATAGCCTATTTTTTTATTTAGCTACTTATTATCTAACTTTTGAGAAATTTATACATATGTACTTTGTATTTGATATGCCTACCTATCCCTCTTTTTCCTCCTCCAAGTTCGTCCAGACTCCCCATATGCCCCCAGCATCACACTATCTCTTTTTTAATTTTTGACACACTAAGTCCAATTAGAGCTGCCTAAATGGGAATGAACATAGTCGACCTTTCACTGGAGCACAGACAACCTATTAGATTCTTGTTGGAATCTTGGAAATAACTGACATTTCTTCCTCCAATAACAGTCTATTGATAGTACATTTTAGCTAGGAGGGGTGAAAGCACGAGTCTTCTGGCCCGGCAGGTCCCGCAGCCCTGGAGCCACAAATGAACATATAGATACTATGTTAGTTATGAAACTGTTGACTGATGACTAGGGCTTCTTATTACCTAGCTCTGTCTTAATAATTAACCCATCACTACTAATCTATGTACTTCCACGTAGTCTTGGCTTACCGGAGAATGCTGGACTTGCAACTCCTTTGGCGGGCTAAATCACGACTGCTCTGTGCTTATCTTTCTCAGACATTGCCTCCTCTCCTAGTACCGCCTATCTTCCTGCTTCATTGGCCATTGGCCCAACAGTGCTTTATTCATCAACCAATAAGAGAAACATATACACAGAAGGACAGCACCATCAGAGTGGGACCCCATGGAACTCTGCTTGCATGCTCGAAAGTTGACTGGCTTAGTCTTGTGCAAGTCTTATCCAGGCAGCCACAGCTGTTGTGAATTCATAAACCTGGCTGTTTAATATCCAAGATGATATTATTGTACAGTAATCTTTCCTGACTTCTTGCTACTACAATCTTTCTGTCCCCTCTTCCCAGTGGTCTCTGAGTCTTGGCGGGGAGAGTTCCTATATAATTGATTATTCCACTAACACTTGTTGGAGGTTCTATGTCCTGATCACAACACTATTGAAGTGAAAATATCTAAAAAGTGATCAGAGAATCCCAACTAAGAGGGCCTATGTCTTCCATGCATTTAGGAAAAGCATTTCAATCAAAATTAGCAATATTGGTGACTGATGACATTGTAATACATTAAACCTTAAGATGGAAGGTGAAATGGTACTTAGAGAGAAATGCATGACCTTAGATTTTTGGAAGAAAGGCTATACATCAATAGTGCACCGAGAATCTAAAAAGAAGTAAAGAAAATAAAGAAGTAAAGAAAATAAAGCTAGCTACCATTGAAGAACAAGGAGAACTAAGAGAAAGAGCTCTGAAACAAATTTCCAGCATCAGAACTGAAAAAAGCACTAAAAAGGCATTACCACTGTTTTATTCTAATACATTTGAAATTTTTAATAAAATAGTTTTAGTTCTAAATTCAGTTAGATTAGCATATTTAATCAATTATTATTCAATTAATTGTCAATTATCAATTATATTTAATTAATTAATTTTTTATTTAATTAATCTGAATTATTCTGTGTAAAAAAGAGTATAGCTGTAAATCCTCTCACAAAGCAGACACCAGTCAAATATCACACTAGACTCTTCCACATGGGAGTAAGTGATGCCAGTCCTAAATAGATGCACATTATTACCCAGGATCAACTTGACCTCCAAAGACAAAAAAAGGTATTAAACAAAAGAAAATTCACAGTCTACTTTTTATCTTGATGATAGGTGGGAAAATTCTAGATAAAACATTAATTAGTCAGATTTGGTTGTGTACTTTATTCCAGAGATACAATTTAACTATGTGAAAATCTGTTAATGCATTTTACCACATTACTAGATTAAAAGTGAAACAAAATAAAACAAAAACCACAGGAGCATGTTAGCTGATGAAGAAAAACAATAGCATTTTACAATCATTTGGGATCAATCCCATTGTGAAATGAGGAGAGTAGACTCTCCTTATGTGGACAAATGGTGTCTACAAAAAGACACATCAGACCTCACATGCAGTATGGAGATATTAACAGCTCCTTTGCTGAGGTCATGAGGGATTTTATGTATTAATTCACTCTTATTTATCATGTAGGAATGTAGAAGTCCTAGCCAATGGAATATGATCGTGTGACGTACAAAAAAAACCCTGTATCCTTTTCAAGCTATATGGTTATTTTCACACACAATAGTTTGGAGAACTGCAAAATTAGGCTACCCATGAGATATGATGTGTGCTTTTTTTATGTGATCACATCTAAAAGTTGGAAAGGTGTTAGAACCAGCTCAAACCTGCTCTTGATTTGTCTTGCTGATCTGGAATCACCTTGCGCCAGACTGGATTTTTACCACTTTGCTTTGAAAATTGCTTGTTTGCTAGTAAGGCATTCACTAGATCTGTTGTGAATATGTTTTAATTAATGAGAAACTCTTTACAGTCTGGAGCAATGCTCCTTGGTAAAGGCTTGCCAGGCAAGTGTGAGGACCTGAGTTTGAATCCTCAGAACCCCTGTAAAGCTGGTACAGTGGTACCTATCGTACCTATCTGAAATCTCAGTGCTATAGAGAGATGGGAGGCAGACAGGAGAATCCCCGAGAGTCACAGATGATCTAGGCTGGCAAATGTCTGTGAACAACCAAGAGACCTTATCTCACATGAGGTGGAAAGTCAGGACCAACCCCTGATATTGCCCATTAGTGCTCCTGCACTCACACACAAGATTGTGCACAGACATTTACAAGCCATAATGCTCCCCATCTCTAGTGTAATAATTTTCATTTCACTATAATGGTTAAGGCAACAATAGTGATACTGAATGACTAATTTTGTTGAATTGGCAACATTCAGATACAGGACAGCCCTTTTGCAGTGCCAGTGGCTTGTGTAGAGGTACAGCATCACATGCATAGTGAAAGTCTAATGTAAAGAACTCAGTTGGCACGATAGGTCCTGCTCTTCGTTAGCCTAGAATAACCGACACAAATTTTATTGAGCTTAGTTTTGATAGTTCTTTATTTGTTGTTGTTCTATTCTTGTCACAAAGCAACCTATGTTTTGAAGTTCCTTACTAAATATGAAACTAGCAATACATTTCTTCACTCCAAAGCCATTCATTAGATATAAGTGCTGAAATTTTGGTCCCATTTTTTCAATTTACACGTTTATATGCTCTTTTCTATATTTATTTTTAAAAATATCTGTTTATGTGATCTTCAAGCATCTTGAAACCAGCGATTAATTATACTTCCTATAAAATCTAACATCACTCAGCATACAAAAACACTCTTAAATATGTTTAATGCCTGTTATTTTTTTTTAAAAAAAAGACAATTTTGAAAGAATATATTTTATCATTTAAGGTAAATCTTCTAGACTATAGAAAAAGAAAAACCTTCAGCTGACTAGGTAGTACAAATTAGAATCTACTCAAATAATTCACCTTAGGTTTTATGTGTAAAATGTATGTTAGTACCTGTCTTATTTCTTGTTCTATTGCCATAACAAAATATCAAGGCCACTTATAAAAAGTAAAGGCATTTATCATTTAATCGGGGCTTTTAGTTTCACAGGGTGAGTCCATGAGTTTCATAGCAGGGAACTTGGAAGCAGGCAGGCATGGCATTAGAGAAGTAGCTGAATGCTTCCATCTAATTCAGAAAGTGGATAGGGATAGGGAGGGGGGAGAGAGAGAGGGGAAGAAAGAGGAAGAGAGAGAGGAGAGGGGGAGAAAGGAGAGGGAGAGAGAAGTAAGGGGCAAAGGGGAGAGGGGTGAAGATACAAATATATTGGCCATTGGGGCCATTCTCTTTCAGACCACCAAAGTACCCTTATCCAGTTTGTTGCCAATGTCTGAATTTCTTTCTGACTAGTATTTCAGTGTCTGTTCTCATCACATACATTATGGAATTCTAATGCCCTGTGGTTAGAGTATGATAAACACTGCCTTTGTCCCATTGTTGGCTAAATTACAGTTATTGCAATAGCTTTTTGACTGGTCCTCCTGCTTCTACTTTTGTCCCTGTCAAAAAATACTGTATGTGGTTAGCTTGAGGGAGTTTTCTAGAATATGAACTTGGTATTCTTATTGTGGTGGAAACCATCTATTTCTGCCATTAAAAACAATAACAGAGCCTGGCCTTCTGGATTCATCTTGGATCTTATGTCCCTGGCTTCTGCACCCCAGCTATACCTGCCTTTGTCTGAAACTTGGTTCTCCCATGGAAGCACAGACAAATGAATATTCTACAACCATTGATCTGTAGAATTGTATGCTCTTCTGACCAGTCCCATCTTCAGATTTCAACCCAAATAATGTCTACTCTCTGTAATGGGTTGAGCCCCTTTCTACTGCTTTTTATTGACACCTGCCACCACTGTGTTACTATTTTGCTGCTCTGTCTCTAGACTTTCAGCTGGCTACAGACCAAGTGTGTTAATGTCTGTCTGCTCAGCCTGGCATATACTAACACTACTGAAATCATAAAGTAATATGTATCTATTTCTAAATGGATAGGGTTGCGATTGTTGTAGCTAAAGAATTTATAATTTATGATGAATTATAGGAGATAACTTCAGAGGAAAGCCAGAGGCAGAGTCTGGTGAAATGTAAAGGACTGATTTATCAGATAGAATGAATGCCATGCTAAAAGTTCCTCTATGAGAACATAGCTACAGGGGTAGGCATGGATTCCACACATTACTACAGGCAGTTCCTATATA
Organism: Cricetiscus sungorus; assembly: GCA_030556225.1. NCBI lineage: Eukaryota > Metazoa > Chordata > Mammalia > Rodentia > Cricetidae > Cricetiscus > Cricetiscus sungorus. The sequence goes on along the minus strand of JANBXA010000606.1, from coordinate 3,573,153 downwards.
AAGCCTTTGTGGGGGCAGCTGACCCTGGTGGAACATGTACCCTCTATACTAAAACTCATTTGGAACAGGAGTAATATTAAAGACAGACAATTGTTGGACTCAGGAAACCTGCTTGACTTCATTTAATGCCATCTGTCTGTGGTATCCACGTTGGCAAAGGATTCTGTGCATTTCTTGGTGCACCTGTTTGCCGGTGTTTATGTCATCTGTCCTTATGGCACAAACTGTAATCCCGTTGCTAGGTCTCCACACTTTCCTTTTGGCTGAAACAAGAAGGTGGAGAAGCCAACTGTGCATGGAGACATGACTTTGTCTTCAATTTCTTATGACTTAGGCTCAAGTGTCAGAAGAATGGATGTCTATTCTCTTCATCTCTGCAATGCTTACTGCTGCAAAATTATGTTCTGTCCCTCTACAGATTTTAGGTTACCAAACTGCACATGATAAAAGCATCTGTTACTGAATGAGGGCTTTATGATGAGGATTTTATGATGACAATTAGGGCCAGTTCAAGCACCCTCTCCACTATTACTAGCAGTCTTAGCTAAGGTCATCCTTGTGGATTCCTGGGAGTTTTCCTAGCAACAAATTTCTCCCTAAGCCCATAATGGCTCCCATTTCTTTTTCCTTGCTCTCCCTGTCTGCCCTCCCACAACTATCCCTCATGTTTTCTTCCATGCTCCCCTTTACTCCCCCCTCCCTGCCCTGCTCCCAATTTACTTAGAAGTTCTTATCTATTTCCCCTTCGCAGAGGCATCTATGCATGTCTCTTTTTGAGTACTCCTTGTTACCTAGCTTCTCAGGGGTTATGGATTGTATCCTTATTATCCCTTTCTTTAGGTCTAATATCCATTTATGAGTGAGTACATACTGTGTCTGTCTTTCTCTGTCTGGGCTACCTTATTCAGGATGGATTTTTCTAGTTCCATACATTTGCCTGCCCATTCTCTATAGAGGAATACCTTAATGAGCCTCAATACAGTGGGGAGGGGCTCAGTCCTGCCTCAACTTGATATGCCAGACTTTGTTGACACCCCATGTGAGGCTTTATCCTTATGAGGAGTGGATGGGGATTATGAGGTAAGAGGGGGAAGCAGGAGGGCAGGCAGGGAGAGAGAACTGTGGTTGTTATATAAACTGAAAAAAAACCTTTTCTTCAGACAGGGTTTCTCTGTGTAGCTGTGGCTTTTTTGGAACTTGCTTTGTAGATCAGGCTGCCCTTGAACTCATTGAGATCCACCTGCCTCTACCTCCCAAGTGCAGAGGTTAAAGGTGTGTTTCATCATGAGGCTAGGGATTGCTCAGTGGGTAAGAACACTGACTATTCTCCCACAGGATCAGGGTTCAATTCCCAGCAGCCACATGGCAGGTCACAAATGTGACTCCAGTTCCAGGGGATCTGACACCTGACATGCAGGTGAAAAAAAAGTTTTAAATAAATAAATAAAAATACATATGCATACAACAACAATAAAAAACAGCCATGAATTTGAAAGAGAGCAAGCAGGGATATCTATGGAAGGGTTTTTGGTGAGGAAGGAAAAGAGAGAAATGATGTGATATATTACAATAACAAAAATAAAAGAAGCAATAAAAGCTTTAAAGAAAGGACCACCAGACTTTGAATAGCATAAAAATTGAAACATTGCAACCATTTCCATGAGAAAAGGGAGACATTTTGTCAAATGCAGTCCAATTACTAATGATAAAATATGCCAGTGTCACTTTCAATAATTACTAAAGAGCAAGACTTAACTATAAGTAATGGTACATCTATTTCATTTTTAGCTTATTTCATTAAAAATTAATTCCTGCTAAACAGTTTTCAGTTCTGAGGAAATTTGCCAAGAATCATGTTGAAAATGGAGTAGAAGTCATGTAGGATGTGCACATAGCATGTGTCTTCTAAGTCCTCATACATGTAAATGTATTGAGTTTATGTTTCAATAGAGATTTTCACCAGCACCACAGTATATATCTGTACTGATATAGGTATACTGGGAAACCTATGCAAACTGAAAGCATACAGAAGGTCTTTAAAGAGTTTCAGGCCAAATAGGACTACAGTCTCCATACCCCATAACTTTATGTTTCTCAGTTTGTAATAATTCAGTGTAATATGTGTAGGTTTTTTTCCAAAAGAATGAGGAGGAATCTAGCCTAAATTAATGTATTTTAAAATGGTTTCACTGTAAACAAAAGAAATAACAATTTCAGTGTGAAACTATATGCGTTTATTCAACAATGGGCATTCTGGGCAGGAAAGTTGATGAGGCATTACTTAGGCTTTCGGTTTGTGTGGCTGAGACTCTCTCTTTGTCTGTCTCTGTCTCTGTCTCTGTATCTCTCTCAGGAATATTAGCATATTAGCACTTTCTGTTGTGAGCCTTTTTCTCTCAGCTTCTTTCCTTGTCAGATTCATCAGAGTATCAGCCTTGCTAGCCCCTGATGCATACTTGTGCCTGATTAGAACAAGTGTGGACACATCTTCTCCATGGTTGGAGGAAGATCTTTTTCCTTTTGGGCCTTTTGAAACATATAGAATGTTTAAGCTTACACTACAAAAATACACATAGTTGGTCTCATTGATTCCAAAGTAGACATGGTCTAACTAAAAGACAGAAGACAAGATAAAGATTCCAAGGAGAAAGAGTCACACACAGATCCTTGAGATCCGAGAGAGAGAGAGAGAGAGAGAGAGAGAGAGAGAGAGAGAGAGAGAGAGAGAGAGAGAGAGAACATGCTATGAGATAGTTCTAAAATCCTTTTCTTGATATTCTTTGAGTGTATTATGTTGCTTATGATTTTATGACTCTCAGTGAATGAAGCTCATATGTAAATATGTCTTTGCTTAAATATGGAAGAATAACCTTAGGATCCAAGTAATTGTTTAGGAATACTCTAGTTGAGTCAGGACAGAATCTTGTGATCTCTGACTATAGTGTTAGTCTGCTTTTTAACAGGAAAACATAAAGATGCTTACACATGATCACTGAGTAACATACAGTCCATTTGACTACTATAAATTCTGGACTATTCTACTTGCATTAGCAGTGGAAGTGCTATTGTGTTTGAGTGAATTGAGTGAAGTTTTGACTCTTTAGAACCCCTGAGTTCAAGCTTTCCCTGTTTTTAGTTGATATAATAAGAGTGTGTGTGTGTGTGTGTGTGTGTGTGTGTGTGTGTGTGTGTGTGTGTTCTGTCCGTGCACGTGCACACGTGTGTGTTGCCTGGTTAGCATCTCCCTGAAATGAGACAATGAGTTTTCTTCTTCATTGTGGGGTTAGGAAAAGCACTATGTAATATTTTGTACCTATAAGATAACAAGGCCACTATGATAGCTCAGCTGGTAAAGGCACATGTCAGCAAGCCTGACAACCTGAGTTCTAGGGACCTACCTGGTTTGGAAAGAGAACCAACCATTGGAAATTGTCCTATGACTTCAACATGTGCACTGTGTTACACACACACACACACACACACACACACACACACACACACACATACACACACACACACGCACACACAGGCACACACAGGCACACAAACACATGGACGTGTGTGTGTGCACAGACTATATTGCTGTTGATCAAATGTTTTCCTAAATTGCCTTTCAATTCTAGTAGCAGCCAATTTACTGAATGAATGGCTATACTGTGAATCACTTCTATTTAGCTTTCTTTTGTTTCATTTCTCATTTAAGATTATTTTTCATACTAGTCTATGATACATTTTTTCAGTATGATAAAAATAAACTATTAAATTGTCAATGTCTCCCAACTCCTTTATATCAGGGCACACAAGAAATTTGAAGTAATATACTATCTTTCCCTTCCTCATGCTCACCAGTGAGCTGATCAGCAATGTGGACAACTGCTAGGTTTAATGTTTTTGTGAGATTCAAAGAAGAAATAGTTTTATTTTATTTTATTTTTAAATAAAAAGTGGCTTAGACTGAAAATAAGAGTTTATAGTAAGAGATAAAAATTGACTTGATAAGTAAATAAGATACAAACTCCACTATCTAATTATTTGTCATCACTAATCCATTACATTGGATGTTTTCTTGAATAACTTATGGAAAACATTTTGATACCATGTCAAGGTGCAGTGGTTAATAACTCAGGGATTGGTTATTGATATCTGTCCTTACTATATAAATTGGCAGTGAAGGCACACTTACAATATACTTGCTTTCCATCTTCAAATTATTTTGAACTTGTTACTGGACTCTTAGATCCATAACTTACTATCCTATATTCTTTGAGTTTCAATAGAAATTAGGAAATAGAAATTGTAAAGGAAAATGAACTTACTCATAGTTTGTCTAAACCAATGAGGAAATTTAATTTCTTTCCATAAAATCTTAAGAAATATGTACCATGATTGTGATTTTATAGAAAAGCATGAGACAAGAGCCAGGAGACAAGTGGACTTGCCTGCAAGAAGCGAGAGGTCAACCAGTCCTTTCTAGAAACAGGAGGAGGCTAAACCTTGCTTCATTAGGCCAAAGTATGCCTTCTCGGCATAGAGGATCTGTTATATTGGTACAAGTCAGCATCTTTCTGACATCACCAAATTCATAGCCCTTTGGAGAAAAGCAAATGAATAGCTTAATTTAAAAGAAAAGGAATTAGGGCTGGAGAGATGGCTCAGTTGTTAAGAGCACTGGCTGCTCTTCCCGAGGACCTGGTTCATTTCCCTGAATCTACACAGCAGCTCACAACTGTCTGTAACTCCAGTTCCAGGGGATCTGATGCTTTTACACAGACATGCATGCAAGTAAAACACCAATGCATATAAAATAAGAATAAATGAATCATTAAAAAAAAGAAAACAAAGAATAGTCCACAGCAATGCTATTCCCTGGTAACTGATTGTCCTGTCTAGTTACCTTTATCTCAACTGATACAATTATCCCAAATCTTCCATCCTCTTGGCAAAGCACATTTTGTGAAACTTATTAAATCCTGAATTGGATAATGGATTATACATTTTAGAGTTTGGAACTCAGCTTTAGATAGATAGATAGATAGATAGATAGATAGATAGATAGATAGATAGACAAACAGATAGACAGTTAGGTGATAGATATACAGATAGATAGGCAGACAAATAGATGATATGTAGATAGACAGATAGATAGATAGATAGATAATGGATGGATAGACAGACAGATAGAGCTTACCTACTGTAATTTAAAACAGTTGAGTAGAAAAGCCCTCTTTAGTCTTTCCAGAGCCTGTTAGACACTCTTTTTAAGATAACATCTTTCCTTTTCTTTGTTTATGAAATCTGGTCAGGAAATGGCCATAAAAAGCTTCAAATCTCAATTGAATAATGTGTTTTTAAAAGTAGCTGCCAAGTGTAAATACCACTGATATACATTCATGCATCCAATAGTATATAAATAACTGAGGACAGCATAGCAAAGGTCAATCAATTATGTAGAGGTCAGAAGTCTTTCCGCCTGGATTGAGTCATTTTAGCGAATGATATCATGTGTCCTTTAGAGTCTATTGTGAAATGTGGTTTGAGTCATTGCAGAATGGCTTCTGCTCTGGATTACCAGGATGGCGCTGGTGAGGCTCAATAAATAAGTGTACTACACTTGGTGGGAGATGATTTACATAATTAATGGGCAGTGATGAACATTTTTTATTCCACACAAACAAAACAAAACCCCTCTGGGCTCCATCAACCAATTTCTAGCTTCCTGTCTCTCCTGGTTGATTTTGTAGAACTTGAAGACAGAAAGAGTTGGAGGTGAGCCATGTGCCCTTTCTATAATCATAATAGCTATTTCCCCATGAAATCCCCAGCAGGGAATCAATAGCAATGAATCCCTGCACCCTTGTCATGCTCTCTCACTTCATCGTTGCTCTTCTGGATGGGGCCTTCTACAAGCCGGGCTTATCATTTCCTCTTTAGCCTGATAGGGACTGCTTATTCCTGTCTGGCAGGACCTGGAGTGAACGATGGAGTAGCACATTGAAGGGATAAGATGATAGCTGTCACAGCAGGGACTACCCTGGCTTATATAGAGATCAAGTGATGAAAGGAACTGCCAAGTCCCATCATTTCCACTCAGTCAGGGTTAGAGAGGGGAATGTTACTTGTCAGACTTTAATGAAACTTCCTCCTACTCCTTCAGCCAAGTTGTTGTATTTTTAAACCATAGGAAGAAAGCCTAGAATGGAGAGGGTCTATCCTGTGTCCCAGGCATTTATCTCAGTTCCTGGAAGCAGTAAGTCCTAGGTGTGCCTAACAACCATGGAGGAAAATAGTCCTTGCCTCCAGGGAGCATAGTGTCCCCCTGGAACACAAATATTGGCAACAGGTCACCCCAGAACATGATGCAGCTGCTGTACCACGAAGTGTGCTCAGTCCAGGGTACGAGAATATTTGTGGCATTCATTTGTGCCCCAGAGTCCCTGGATTTTCAGTCTGAGCTGTGAATTATGTCTAAGAAACATGCCTACACTTGTCCCTATTCTCAAGAACTAGTCAGGGACCTCTCAGCTTTCAAGATGGTTCCTGTGGGAGAAGCAGAATTTTATCTGTACTTTCTTAGAGTGTTTTCTGCCTGGCCTTGAGAACAAATTGACATGATGGATTAACAGGAGAAAAGCATATGCATTTATTTAATATGGTTTCTTCTAGCTATGAGCTCTTATAAGGAAACAAAGGCCTAAAGAACTGGCAGGGCCTTTATGAGTTTGTAGCTCCTGGAACAAAGAAACAGTCTACAAAAGGGAATTAAATTATGTGAGCAGACTAAACATTGATTTTCAAAAAAAAAAATATTTTAATGGGATCTATTTGTATAGAATTCTCTTGCTCTCAGGCTTTCTACCCACCCCCTCACACAGGGTGGGGGTTCCTTCTGTTTCTGATATGGGGAGGACATTTTCCATGTGCAGACTTTTCAGGAAGGATAGGGAAGCATCATCATATTCTTGAGCCTGACTTTAGTCAGAATATTCTAATGCCACAGTGGCCTAATACGAAGTAGCATATTCTGTTGCCTTTCACTCTCCTGGTTTGGACCTTTAGGAGCGATGTGGCTGTCCTGCCCCTAGAGCAGAGCTTGCTATTCTGTCCAACTCCCAGAGCCCTCACTGTGCCAGTGGAACTACGTAATCCCTTAGGGGTTGCTCTTTGGTGCTGTCTCCCAGACCTTCAGAGCAGAGGACTGAAAGATAAATGAGTAGGTCGGATGGCCTTGGTTACTTCTGTATCCCACACTGAATTCACCATTTTGTTTATTTCTCCCCACCTTCATGGTGTGTTGGCGTCATGATCTATGGTCATGGATCAATCTGATTGATACAGATAGACAAAACTAAAGTGTTATCTACACATTCAATCAGACTTTGCTGTTTATTTAGGTGAAAGAGCCCTATAATGTTCATTACAGAAGATAACAGTATCTCCCAGAACTTTGGGTCCTATTTCTATTGTCTTGCAAGCGTTTCAGGCTGGGTGTGGTGAGCCTTGCCTAGAATCCCAGGACACAGGAGGCAGGAGCAAAAGGACTGCCATATTTTGAGGCTAGGTTTGGTTACATAATGAGCCTCATATTAACTAAATAAGACACTATCTTCAAATAACAACAGCAACCAAAGACAACAACAAATAAACAACAAAAACACTAAACTTTTCAGCTAGTTATTCATGTGTGAGCATGTAATAGAGTGACAGGCATCACTGGGACATCTGTAGATGTGCATTTTCATTCCTGCTTCACCCAGTAAGAAGCTCAATGGTATCCAAGAAAAAAAATTCGCATTTCTGGGATTCTTTCTTATTAATTGTTTTACTTCCGTTTCATCACAACTGTCTTTGTGTTTATGTCCTCAATGCCTTATGCAGTACTACCGTACAGTAGACCTAAGATTTTCCAGGCTGAGGAATAGTGTTAATAGCAACAGACAGTAAATGTGAGAAGGATGAAAATTCATAGCATTAAGCAACAAAGAGGAATTCTATTGGAGGCATGTTTTATTTGCCTGTGCTCTTGCTGTTTAGATTGTTTGAGTCTCTATTCACAGCCTTCAGATTGCTCTTGAGGGTCCTAACACTTTCCCCCTTTCTATTCAGTATCAATTTTCTTATTTAAAAATACAACTGCACATGTGGTAAAAATATCAAAAGTATATCTAAACAAAAGGATAAAAATAGAACATACTGTGTATTGCGAGCACATTCCACTGTGAATTAGAGAAAACCCAATCCATAGCAACTCTCTCCAGGACTTTCCAGAGGAACCCAGCTGGTGATATGGTGCTGCTCTCCTAGCCTATGTGAGCTATTTTTGTCTGCACGGTTGCAGCAGGGCCCCTCCTTTGGCTACTGAAAGGCACTTAGAAGTACCTTTGCTAAAATGTGTGAGTGCTCTTCTAGGAAGAGCAGAGTTCATAGGACAGATTCCATTATCTAGGAGAGGACAGATATGCATGAGGGCCAGGCTATATTGCAAACAATTAATACATGAACAAGTTTCTGGACTACTTTACAAAACACATGTATCTGTCACAGTAGTGAGAGGGACCACATATTGAGTAGGACTACTTAGGTATGTAGACTCATCATGCTCCATGTAAACCAAAGCTCTTGTCAGTATACTGAAGACACATTTGAGGTAGTTGGAACCCTTTTGTTTTTCCTTTCTCCAGGGTGACCTCATTGAATATATTTCCTCTCTATTTTCTTACCATTCCTTTTTCTTTAATTGGTATGTTAGGGACAAGTAACCAATCCCAATCTGCTGAGTCTAATGGGTAAGGAAGGGGTAGATCTTAGAGGAGTTGGAGAGGAGTAAATATAAAAAATGTATAAAAAATTTAAGGGTATGTATATATGTATGTACGAATATATACCCTGTATTATGTTTGTGTTGAGAAAACAAAGGATAAACAACAGAATATATCTACCCCAGCAGACCTTTTGCTTATATCTCATTTTATAAAACTTACCTGCAAGGAGCACTGGAATAGGAAAGGATTAAAAACAGAAGGTTGTCAGGCAATCACTGTGTGTCAAACATTCAGCAAAGTTGATAATACTGTACATGTTTTATTTTTGTTATTGTGCGTGTGTGTGTGTGCTATGCGTGTTTGTACATGTTTGTGTATACACGCCATGTGTGTTTGTATGAGTGCGCATATGTGTGGATAGGCCTGAGATTGACATCAGGTGTGTTCCTCATTTGTTCTGTATCATAATTTTTGAGACAGAGTCTGAACACAGAGCTCCCTACTGAGTTAGACTGTCTGGCCAGCAGGCCAAATCTGACCCTCAGAGCACTGTGGTTTCTCCTGTTCTGATATCCTTTTCTTTAATGATACTGCAGATACCACTTCATATTGTTAAAACACTCCAGCATTAAATAGTCACTAATAGCTGCAAATCTTCTACCTCATAACTACATTAAAGTTAATTGGAACAATCCTCTTATGTTTGACAAGATCTCCAGGTTTTATTATAATAAACACATTGAATATGATTATAGATATGTCCTTTCTCTGACCTCTTTTGACTTTTCCCTTTTGATTCTGATTCTTAAAAATATCTGCAAGTAAGAGTCGTGTAGGTAAATAAACAGTGTTCAGGGACTCTATAAGCAAAGTTCTAAGGAGGAACTTGGTTTACATCTAAAAGATGCAAAACATCTTTCTTATTTGACAAAACCACAGAAGCAGTTAACAACGTAGAAGGAAGGAAGTGACCCTTTTATGGGATTAGGAACTAAAGTAATACTTTGTGCATGTTCAGTTAAGGGACCTAGAACTTTTCAGACATGTTAATTTTCAGAATTCTTTCTGCTTGGAAATATAGTTACATTCCTCCTTCAGATTGTCGTGTGGGAGCAGGAAGTAATGGGTCTCATTGCTCATCTGTCAGGAGGGGGTAGAGGCATGTCAAAGTTGAATGTTTGCCATCCACTCCAGCTGAGAGCAGAGACTGCAGATTCCATGTGCCAGTGGAGGAAAGGCAAAGGTGGATAAGGAAACCCCTTCCCACTACCCATGGTGTGGCTTGGAGAGAAGATTAGTTGTTCCTGGTTTTGCCTGAGAACCAACATGGCTTTGCAGAGTCAAGCACAGAAACTTGCTGAGTACATTAGCTCACCTTATAAAGGGTTTTAAATGTCCACACCTTTTCTCACATCTACAACAATCCTAATGGAGAAGTTGCTCTGTGCTCCAATGACATATACTATATTGCTTCCTTTCAAAATAAGGATAATTTTTATGGTGAATGTCTTATGGCTGACTTTGTTATGTGTCAGACAAATGGAGGGCAATGGAGATGGATGGGGTAAGGATGAAGGACCTTTTGGAAAATCACTCATCGTGTTGCTTCCTCTGTAGGTGGCTTTCAAGTCTCAGTCTATTCACCTCTCAGATCTACAGCTAGGGATATCTTTTAAAAAAATTATTGTAGCTATTTCATTACCATAGGCTAGAAGAGTCTCAATGACCTAGCACCAGGGTACAGTTAGGTGTTAATGCGGATTCAAGTCCCGAGGATTCAGATTGGAGGGTACAACAGGATGAGTAAACCATGGCTTCTTTAGTTCAGCAGGCACTAAGGATTCACAGCTATGTGAATTACCAGACAGGAGAAACAGAAACCTGGAGCCTGGACCTAAGAGGACCTTCAGATGGGCTGTAGTAAACTCTGCCCTACCAGGTTCTCGGCTTCTATGAGCTCTTTAGTTCATGAGCCTTCCCTGTGCCTTGCCAGTTCTTAAATTTGAGGTGCAGGGTTAACATCTACTGCATCTTGGGGTAATTCACTGTGAGGGTCTAGAAGGATGTGGGGCTAGGATGGATCCTGGGCATCTAACTGGTCTAGGTAAGGACTCTAAGGTACCAGAAGGTCCAAGAGAACTTGACCCTTGTCATCCAGGGAACCTGGCTAATGATAGCAGCAGACTGCTTTGATAGGAGATGTTATTCTGTAAATATGTTTCTCTTGTTAATTAATGAATAAAACCCTGTTGATGAATAAGAAAGCAAGATAGGCAGAACTAGAAGACAAGGAGGATTCTGGGAGATGTAGTGGAGGATATTCAAGACGTACAGACTTGAGGAAAGTGGTCCTGGCCTTCTCTCTGGTAAGATAAGACCACGTGGAAACACTTAGATTGATAGAAATGGGTTAATATATAATACTGAGATAGCCAATAAGAAATGTTAGTAACAGGCCAACAGCTTTATATCTAATACAGCATCTCTGTGTTATTTGGGGCTGATGAGGCTCTGGGACCAGGTTGGTAGAAAACTGCTAGTAACAGTGATTAAACCCACAGAGGCTCTTTCTTCATTTAGTACTTTAGGGCCTATTAAGTTAGTGACTTTGTACCTTGTTTGGAATGGAGAGTATTTTACAATAATGTGAGGTATTAGAGGTACTAATAGAAACTTGATCAAAATGTTTCCTTGTGTCATGTGTGTGTGTGTGTGTGTGTGTGTGTGTGTGTGCGTGCGCGTGCATGTGTGTGTGTTATGAAATACAGTGTCAAGAAATACCAACATATTGCCCATCCTTGACCTGCCCAATGCCTGAATGGGCAAGTGGTCTTGGAGCATAGTGAAGAATGCTTGCAGGAAGACAGGGTGGCTTGCCACTTTGGAGTCAAGCTTTGAGGAACATGGCAAGGAGACCTTTTTTGATGTCTGTGTATTGTTAGGTGGGTATGGGAGAAAGGCTTGTCCACAGCATTTTATTACTTTGTTAAAGCACTCTTACACACTTGCAGTATAATTAATTAAAATACCTTTGACTCATTTTGGATACTAAATAACACATTTCTTCATAATCTCTCATACTTAAAAGCAATAAACATGATTTTCAAGTAAAATTTTAGACGTTCCTCTTCCCACATTGTTAGAGCTAGAAAGCCATTCTTATGTGGAGAAGGGACTCTTGGATCTCAGAAAAAGCAAGCGATACTTCTGGTCCCCGAGACAACCTTTGAAGATCTTCACTTGCCTCACTCCCAGCTCCCATCCTCAGTTCTCACACTAAGCTGCTTCCCTCATTTAGATTACTTCGAGGAAACAAGAGCCAGCAGAGACAAGCACCTCATGTCCTCCATCCAATAACCAAGACTGCTTGTGCTCATAACCACCCTCTGCCTCCCACCAGTCCTTTGCATAATGGGTAAAGGGTGGTGGATCCATAGCATTCACAGGTGTGGTCCAGTCTCTCAGCCCCTGGCTCAGATCATTTAAGATTTGACCTTTTTCTGCATCACTGCATCACATGCTACTCCCCTGTGGTTTGCAGGGAGGCCACACATGCTCATCTGTCAGCATTTTTGTATTTGCTGTTGCTTCTGTCTGGCTTTCTCTCTGGGTGCATCTTTGTCTCCACCACACTGAGGGTTCAGCTCAGCCATTATCCCCTGAGAAAAATCTATCTTTCCTACATTTCCTACCATATTGGTCCTATTCCCTTAGTATTCTCTGTCTCATTAACATGCTTTGTTTTCCTTTACAGGGATGGGCATTCCCTGACATCATATCATAAATTCACATTCATCTGATTATTTCTTACTATAATTTCCACAAAAGTACTTTGTGGAAATTCCACAAAAGGATTTTGGCTGTCTTGTCTACCTCTTTTCCATCAGTACCTGAAACACTGTTTCTAATCAGTGTTACTGTTAAAGCATTTAGCTTGATGATTGATTATTGGTTGTGCCAAGTGTGCAGACTTCTGTGGCTAAGGTCCTTGCACTCAGCATCCCTTTGCTGTTCCTGTTGATGACTCAATCTCTCATAGCCTGTCTTGTGCTTGAAAGGTTGGGAAACATGCTTCTCTGTACAGTGTCTGAGAATGTCTTCTGGCTTTTCATTTTATATAAACATATCATTTACATATTAATTATTCTTGCTTTCCTCATTAGCCCATAACAATTAAAATACACCATTACTTTGCCATATTCAGAGTGTCCATAATGTCATATCAAAGTCTTTATTAATTAAATAACTTGATTAATTAGAACCTTATTCCAGGACAATATCGTTCAGTCACAAATCATCTCCACTAAAGAGTATAATAGCATATGGGGGACATTTGTGGCAACAACTGTGCAGCCAGATGTGCACATTGACATGTAGAAAGTCAAAAGCTGTCACTTTATGTGACCGTTTGGTGCCAGTAACACTGAGAAACAGAATATAGTTGATAAGATAAAAGGTAAGACAAAGTCAGACATAGCTATTGGAAGCACAGCTTAATTGTCAGACTGACATTTGGATCTTTCCAAACATTAACTGAAATTTAAAAACTTTATAGAAAAGAGTATCACACCCTCTTTGGAGATGTAAAATGATGTTTGGGGATTTTAGTTTGGTAACCACTGAAGTATAAAACAAAGTTCTGAGTTCTTGAAGAACAGGGCTTTTCTTCATTTGATTCCAGGGTGAGTTACAGTGTGCAGCGCTAAGACAGGGACATGAAAAAGAAAGAGGTGTGAGATGCTCTGGGTAAGAGAGGAGAGACTAGGATGCAGGATGTGATGTGAAATAAAGCAAGCATGGTGCTAGGGTTTAATAATAACAATAACAGTGATGAGCTGGAGAGACAACAGCACATGCTGCTCTTACAAGGATCTGGGTTCAGTTTCCAGCAGCCATGTCAGGCAGCTCCTGGGGAACCTGGCACTCCTCACAGCTGCAGGCACCCACACTCATGTGCACATACCATCCCCACACATTAAAAGAGAAAGGACAGTGCAGATAGAAGTAGCAGATAGAGCATCAGAGGCACATGAGAAATGCATACTCTTACTTTAACCTAAATAGCTAAACAGGTTTCCTTCACCGGGAATTTGTTGTTATTTGTTAAAGTCTAAAATCTTACTATTAATTTAAGTGAGTAATCTTTGGTTATGTCTAAACTACCTATTATAATGGGTAGATTGTAAGGCAAGATTCAATACAGGAATGTTTGTGAGGGTCTGTTGAACTTTATACATTTAGAGGGAAAAAAAAACCCTAAATTTTGGAAGACTGTGTGTTAATTAAAGTGATTGAAATAGGATTAAATGTAAAATAGAATAAACTTACCTATCAAGGAACCAAGATTTATTTGGTAGCTGTAGAGATGCCCTAGTAGTTAAGAGGGCATCTCTACAGCTCATTTCCTAGCACCAGTGTCAGATAGTCCACAGATGCTTGTAAATGCAACTCCAGGCCATCTGATACCCTCTTCTGCCTCTTGCAGGCACCCATACACAAATATACATACACACAATCAGAAATTAATACAAGTAAAAGATTTTCAACTTGGTTGGGGCAGCTATAACTTCCTATAAAGTCTGGGTAGGGGACTTCCCTACTAAGATAATGACATGGAAAGCTTTGTGGGAAACAGACGGAAGCTGACATATCACATAAACCATTTGAAATACATTAATTAATGTCAGACAAAATATGCTCCAAAACAAAACTATCATTTCAGATGGAGAAACTATCTAATAATGAAAGGACAACCATAGGGAATGACTGCCAGCTTGGAATGGACACTGTTGTAGCAGCTTTCAGGAGTCTGTGAAGTGAAAACTGACAGAGCCACAAAGGGGTAGAGAATGCAGAGAGCTGTACTCTGAGAATCTGAAATATTTTGTCTCCAACACAGAAATGCACTAAACATTTGAAAGGTAAAGAAGAATAAATTACACAGGCAATTAGCTGATTCAAATGGACATGGGTAGACTTTGACTTTAATTACACTAATAAAAATATGCATTTCATATAAACCCTTAACACAGATGAATAAAAATTGTATTGTTTACCCTTTTTTAAAATCTCAGATAGAGTAAGTTTGGAGTCTAGAAACTGAGAAAAAAAATCTATGCATCTGGATCCTCAGATTCATACCTTAAATGAGGCTCTAATCAAAAAATGTTACAGAAATTGGGAAACAATGTGTGATCAATTTGATGATGTACATAGAAGATGAGCTTATAGATTCATAAATGGATGTGAGAAATCCATGAAGATTGGTGATTTGTGAGATAAATATTCAACCTAAAAGGAATGAATAATGAACAAAGTAAATCCAAAGAGAGTAGATGGAAAGGACAATAGAGATATTACCAAAAAAAAAAAAAGGCATGTTGCTCATGTCTGTTTTATAAACAACATTTCTGCATGTGCCAGTTTGTGTGTGTCCTTTTTATCTCTATGTGTCTATGTGTACATATGAGAAAAAGAGAATAAATAGTGTTAGAATTAGAAAAGAGGACCTAAGTATAGGCATTCTAAAGAATAAAAACTCCAGAGTATACTCAAGTGAGTAATTTCTTTATGGTACTACATGTGAAAATATACCAACAAATGTGAAATATGATGACATATCCTAACCTTGTGTCTCTAGTAGACATTGAGAGCTCTAATGATCAGGGTGTCAGGGTTTCTAGAAGGGAAATTCATTTGCCCAGTATCTATGGGACACTGCCTTGTAGTGGGAGTTATGCATATATTAACATGTTGTCAAAAATGAGATGGACTTTAAAGAAGTTATCACAAAACAGACAGTTATAAAACTATAGAATGCAAGTTAGATGACATTGTATAACAAGAAGTCTATCATAATGGTCAAAGAGTAGATTAGCAAAAGTTATTTAAATGATAACTGTTGAGACACAGTCCTTTGAAGAGAATTCTTAGTGCTTGTAATAACACTCCAAGAAAACAAGAATTATGGGATGTAAGTTTATTATACATCTCCTAGGATCATACATTAGTATTAATATCACAATATAATACATTCCAAAATGTAAAAGTTCCAGAGACTTTAAAAGTTCAGACATTAGGACTGGAAAGATGGCTCAGCAGTTAAGAGCACTGACTGCTATTCCAGAAGACCTGAGTTCAATTCTTAGCACCCTCAGAGCAGCTCACAATTGTTTTGTGACTCCAGTTCAGGGGATCTGGTATCCACACACAGACATGCATTCAGGCAAAAAGCAATGTACATAAAAACAAACAAACAAACATTTAAAAAAACTCAAGTCAAAATCGCTCTAAAATATTCAAAAATATTTTCTCAGCTGCCAGCTCCTGCAAAATTATAAATAAGTTACTTTCTTACCTCAGGAGGGATGAACCAGGACATAGTCACAATTAGCAAAACCAAATGCCAGCATTGTAAATCACTCAGTGTCCATGTCTGAGACTCTCTTGTGATCTTTGGGACTTTTCCAAAGGACCTGAGTCCCCGTTTGGTGCTGCTTGTCACAGCTGTAAAGGTGGTGGGACCTGACAGAAAGGAAAATAGAGCTGATAAATGAGATGGACTATGGTCTCATGCAACAGCCAACTTTGTTCAGAACCCCAGGTAAATTTACACCCGAGGGTTAAGAAAGATCACATGAGTAAAGTTTTCATGAGTTCATGCTGTTCACAACCACAAGGACAAGCAGAATGTGGTAAACATGTGTTTTTTCAGGAAAGACGGAAAAGTTTGATTGAATAACAGCAGCAAGCAATAATGAGTGATCTAAGTAAACTCATATGCACTACACCTGGGAGGAGCAGAAAAATACATTCCAAGAACAATTCTGTGTTTCAAAAGAACTGAGGTCATAAGTCTTGATTTCTTGGAGTGTTCACATGAGCACTCAAAATTCTCACAGAACTCCATTCCTGGATGGCATCTGACAGATGACACCAAAGCAGTGACTTAAATGACTCAAATGATCCAGGCAAGGAGACGGTGGTACAGGGTCCAAAGTGAGAACACAAGTTAAGTCTGTGTGGAAGAGATGGAGGACCGTGATAGGGTTGTAGGTGAAAAGGTTAATAGGTATGTGCGCAATTTCAGCAATTGCATGGAATATGAATTTCTCTAAGTCAAATGCAAATTCATACATATCTGTAAAGTACACACATATCTCCCTCATTAATAGCTTTAGGTAAAAACTTATGATCTTTATCTGTAGAGAAAGCACACACAAGCATGGATGGGAGAAAGTAATCTGATCTCTTTTAGAATCATAACTGCCTCTTTAGAAGAGAGAGCAGAAACTGAGAGTCAAAGGTAAGTTTTAAGTTTTAATAACCAGCCTAAGAGATCCATAAAACAAAATGTCCCTAACCTGCAAGCCCCTTGCCTAAGGACAGGTACTTCCCAAGATGCCAGAGGCGGTTGTCCATGTAAGATAACAAGCCAGATGTTTTCACTTCCTCAAAGAAGTTTGTTTGACCCAACTGCACCAGATGTGCTTTGCTGCACGTAAGTGGGAGGTACATCAGCAGGAAATACATTAGGATGTATGATTACCACTGATTGGATGAAGGCAGGAAGTACACAGCCTTACAGGTTTTCCTTCATAAACATGTGGCCATTTTCTGGGAATCCTGGAATGGACCTGACCAGAGTCCATCATCCTGGCCAGTATTTAATTAAATCTTGCTTCAAATGTGGCCCCAAATTGTGGTAGTGGTCTTAATATTTCATGATGCGATTAGCAAGACCTCTGCAGCCATCCAATGAAAATGACAAGAAAACCAGCTACACGCAGGAGTCTGCCAATTTATTTTAGCACTATTTTTAACTGGAATGGAATCCTTGATTACAAGAAATTTTAGAAGTGAGCAGAGTGGTGTCACTCTATAGGAAGCAATGTCAAACACTGCTGGTCAAAGTGGGCTTTGAGGCTCAGTTCAGGAAGTGAGAGATGCAGGGTTCTGAGCATATGGTGAAGGGCAGCAGTGTCTGACACAGAACCTACTGGATGCTGCAAATGTGAGATATGCTATAGTGTAAACACACACACAGGTTTTCAGTGACTTAGTAAAAAAAGGAAGACAAAGCCAAGACTACACATTTCATATCCTGAAATACTAAGATATGCTATATTGCATAAAATATTATTAAATTTAGTTTGCTTTTACATTTAAATGTGCTTATTAGAAAGATTAATATTACATGTATGAATCTCATTTCTATTGTTCATTGCTGGATAGAAGAAATTTATAGCAAACTAGCTTTTTCCACAGTATCTGATTTCATATTTTACTGTATTTTATATACGTGTCAAAAGCTAAAACACATTGAAAACAAAAAATATTGTCAAATAGTTTGACATTGGAAGTAGTTTGTGGGGGTATTTTAAAACATAATTTTCAGAGTACTTAACTTACTATGGGGAAATATGTCCATTTCTGAGACCTCTTCGAAATATCCTAAGGAACTGAATCTTTAGGTTGATTTGATCATATAAATTTAAATATGGATACCAATGTTTTGCAACCACATACAGTTCTTGTATCTGCTTTTGACTATATAGTGTGTATACTAGAGTTTGAAAACCTTCATGGAAATTAAAGAGCCTGTTTTCTAGAAGTCTAGATAAAAACACTTTCCTATCAACTCGTGGTTATTTTGAGAACTAAAAGACATATCATAAGGAAGCTCATGTTTCAAATTTGCTACATTGCACCATTGATAATATATTTAAATAATAGCATTCTTTTCCTTGGATTTTATTCTATAAAATTGACTTATTTTTCTTTCGAATGGACTAGTTAACATTGGACTTAGAGCTTGGCACACATGAGCTTGTGATTTACAGGGCAATTTTTCTCATCAAAACCTGGGCAGAACCATTTATTTTAAAACCAATATTTATTTTACAATGGGAAGATAGAACAGATTAAAGAAGCATAAAACCATGATAAATCACCTAATCTTTATCCCATAGAAAATCCCTTAAATGGCTCTTAAAGTAATGGCAGTAAAATTGCCTCTGACTTGGTTTGGGTGGTTTTCTAACAGATGGCATAGTCATGTAGATTAAAATCTAACAAATGAAGAATCTGTAGAAATTCAGACATGGTCTGTACATACCTTCTCAAGAAAATGTGCACTGCGTTCACTCCTTAGTCAAGAGTCTGAGCTTTGCTCATGTGCAAAAGAAATTTCACCTAAAATTCTTAGCTTTCAAGTCAAAGACCCAAGATATAAAATAACTTCTAGTCTTTGTAACTTTGTAATCAGTTTTTATATTAAATGTTTAACAATATGTACATTTATATTTCTTTTACATGATTATACAATATTTTCAAAAATACATTTTTGTAACAATTTGCTTCATTTTATTTGGATCTCATTTAAGTCTTTAGATATAGTAATTTCTATAGTTAGTTAAAAATAATGGAGTGTTTCCCTAACAGTACTCTTGAATACTCTTCTAATGTTCATGAAGTTATATCACAGGAAAACTTTAGACTAAATATAAAACTAAGGTAGAAGCAGTCTTTGAAAAGTCCTTGATCTGCTATGAGTCTAATGAATTGTGCAGTGTCCTGTTGTGGAGTAGATGTCTCTAGCCTATCTTTAGATAGGCTAGATAATTCTACTCATGGTCAAGGTTGGCAAACCTTTTCTCAGAAGGACCAAAGGGTAAATATCACAGGCTTTTATTTTTCATTTATCCAAGTCTTTGAGTCTCCTCCCTTCAGCTCTTGCTTGCTTTGTTGTTCTTGTCACCTGACTGAAGCACAGTGGGGACAGACTGTCACACAAGAGGCAGGTTTTGTTTTTTTATTTTTTATTTTCTTGGCTACTGGTATTTAACTTTCTTCTGGAGTCTTCACTAGGATGACATTGATTTCTGGTGGCTTTGGAAAAGTCCTGAACAGATAGCTTATCCCCAAGGCCTACTGTGAGGTTGGAATCCCATTGTCCCAGAGACAGGGATGGGCATGTGTGTGTGACTGTGGGACATGGCCCTAATTATGGTTGCTTCTCACAGCCAGTGGGATATGCTGCAGTAGATTTTCACTGGAGAAGGGCAGATATTCTGTAAGCCTTTGTGTTTTGTTTGTCATATTCTGAAGTGGCCTTTGACTGTATTTTAATATAAATGTTCAACTAAACATTCAGGAATAATTTCTGCCTCCCTTGGAGTACAAGTCAGAATAAGCATCTCTCTACTGAAACTGGGGAAGGTGGCATGTGGCTTACACTACTTTGCTAGAGTGAAAATATTTCCACAGTTGCAAGAGTTACTGATAAATATAGCTGCAAATCAGAAATCACTGCTACCCAAATTCTTGTGTCAGCTCTTTTTTCATGAATTAACATGATCTGGGATTTATATTTTCTACAGACTATTTGTACAATTTTCCTTTTCAGTAGGTGAGAGAAAAGTCCTAATTCAACACCCATTCCTCTGTCACGTTGGGGTTTGGAGAATGATGGGTGTGTGTGTGTGTGTGTGTGTGTGTGTGTGTGTGTGTGTGTGTGTGTGTATACACATACAATTCATAAGACTACTAATGGATTTTGAGGATGCACATCTCAAAGAAGCTGTTGGTCTAAAGATTGAAAATCCTTCAGTTCACAAAGTGTTGATTGCATCACTTTGATCTTCGGTAAAAATTTAAAAGTCAAGTGAATGCATTTTGGTCTCATCAAAGAAATATATCAAGAATTGTAAAGTATGTGGAATGCTGTTAAGAAAAATAACATTTCATTTTTCTTTGTATTTAGAAAAAATGAAAATTGCTTTCTTTCCCCTTGAGTTCATGCTATAAAAGTTTATAAATATTATGTTGAATGTTTAGGTGTTTGTTTGAGCAGAACTCATTTTATAAATCTGACTGTACAAAGAAGGCAATTAATTTTTAGAAAATTGTCAGCCACAAGACATGCTGAGCCTAGAACAAAATGATTCATTTTCTATATAGGTAATAATGTATGGTATAAAAATTAGGAGATTGTCACACAGAAAAGGGAAAATGAGTGTAGATCAATAATTTAATTTAGCTCTGACCTGGCTAAGTTCTGTAACATGGTTCATAATTTTTCAATGAATTGACTCTTAACG
The DNA here is from genome assembly GCA_030556225.1 of Cricetiscus sungorus. Taxonomy (NCBI): domain Eukaryota; kingdom Metazoa; phylum Chordata; class Mammalia; order Rodentia; family Cricetidae; genus Cricetiscus; species Cricetiscus sungorus. The sequence goes on along the minus strand of JANBXA010000606.1, from coordinate 3,552,293 downwards.
TTTTACATATAGCATCTTGGTTTCATATTGATCTGCTCTAATGTACTCTTCATTTCACAGAAGGAGTAGCACTCAAACTGGTAACAAATACAGTGTCAGTCTGCATGCCAGCATAATATGGCGGCAACCTGCTCATGCTATTTTCTCTGCTTTCAGAACTCTATTTTCCCGGTTAATCTTTAAGAGACAGGGGAGAAATAAGCAGTGGATGAAGGAGGGCAAGCTCGTGGAGGTTGCTTTAGTGTGTAGATTCAGTCTTTTTACATTCATTAATTGCTTACTGAAAGTGGAACCCTGCACATACTATGCTCAGTGTACCTTTGTTCTGGGGAAAATTATTAACTTTTAATGGAACTAAGTGGCTGTTTGGACAAGGGAGCATGACTATTAATCAGGAGGTGAGTGATTGACTGGTATTCATGTTTATTAATTATTCATGAAAGCTCAAATATAGGGCCCAAAGCAGTGCATTACCTGCTTCACAAGTACTTGATATGTGCTCTGTGCCATTCCCTGAGTCCAGTGATGGGGAAGAGCAGTAACCCCTGTGCTTATGAAGCCTACAGAGCAGCGAGCACAGGAGCTGGGCATCAGGCAATGCAGAGATACTTAGAGACTGGCACTTCAAAGGACTGGTTCAGCTTGCTCCTGTAGAAAAAGCAGAAAATGACTATTTTGCACAGACTTCCTGCTTCTATGAAAATTCAATCTAGCCCATTCTAATTGCTATCTAAGAAAATATTTTGTGGAAAATGTGGAGTCCTACCTAGTCTTAGATATTACCTCTAATGCTTAGAGAGGAGTGTGGGCGATTGGCATTTCTGGACTGTAGTTTTAAGCCTCTTCGCTAATGAACTGCAAAAATTCCTCTGTTGATTCTCATTCTTTATCTTGTGCATAATTATAAAATTTAGTGTACCCATTACTTGGAAAAATTATCGTAATTTTCCACTTTGTGTGACTTTTTTCTATTGTTAGCAAAGGGCTATTGCTATTAGTCTCTGTACCCTGATAGGGCAATTGTGTTCATTGTTATTTTTCTAGCATTATCACAAAACCAGGGAGAAAAAGGGTGAATGAACATTTCGTCTTGTTCCAAAAGAGTTTTGGAAGGACAGATGAGTTAAAGCTTTGCGTTCATTAACAACAGCTGTCCCTGGCTCCTTCCAGTTTGATTTCGGGCTCACAAACTTCCTGCTGTAACTTTCTTTCTTACCATGTGTTAACAGTGTGTCCAGACCCTTGGGATCTCTGTTCCCTCCCAGTTCATTTCCTTTCAATTCCAGGTCACATTCCTGTCTTGGAGAAATAGCAAATAGTCTGTGAAGAGCTTGACTCCTGGGGGCTCCCCACATGCAGCCGCCACACTGCCCTCTCTAGCGACCTCTACTGATGGTGTCTGGCTTGTGTCCATGTGCTGGCCTGTGGATTGTTTGTAGGTATCCATCAATGGCTAATGGAGGTAGAGCTATTGCAGGGTTTCTCCCTTTTTGGTAGTGCTGTACAGAGAACATCTTCAATGATGCCGGTCCTCCATGCCCTCCTCTTAGGTCCCCGTTTCTCCAGGTACGGAGAGGCTTGAACTTGTCAGACACCACTTCGCAGCTTCAGACTCATTTCATTCCGGTCAAGATCTTTCTGCACAGGCTTATTGCAGATTGCTGCAGCTGCAGTCAGTGTTTACAATCTGATGACGAGTTGGAGATTAAGGCTTGTCATCACTATTTAATTAACCTCAAATTAAGCAGTTTCTGGCCCTATTCCATGTCCCTCCACAAGCCCATTCGCTGCTATCACAGAGCTGCGAGTCCTGACGGATCCAGGCTACACGGCTGGAGCAGGGCCGCCTTAGCAGCTACTCTCAAGAGGTACAATTGCTTCTCACTCATGTGTGACACTCGGGGTCCACACAGGGAAACATGAAGGCAAGGCAAGAAAGGATAGTAATTCCCTGCTCTGGAAACAGTCAACCTGTGGATTGCAAAGGAGAGGAACACAAGAGTGTTCCAGAGATGGGACAAAGCCGTTAGCAGTATGTAAAACCTGACTGGCCTGCAGAAGTAGTACATGCCAGCAAGGAAGGGCTGAGTGATAACTGTCAGAAAGGAAAGAGAGGATTGACATGGAGTACTTCCTCTTTACACTTGTGTCTGAAGCACGCCAAAGATGTCCTTCAGCCGCCCTCCAGATGTGGTGCTTGAACATTTAACGTGTGGCAAGATTGAACTGGCATGCTCTGTATATGTGAAGCACATATCAGATTTCTAAGACTTACTAAACAAAAGAATTCAATATGTATAGTGGATTGATATTGATTACACATTGAAATGTTATTTCCCATGTTTTGAGCACTATAAATTTCGTGTATACATTTGGCAATTGTATGTGTGCTTTGTAGTATATTTCTATTAACATTATTTAAATTTTGTTTGCATATGTCAAATTTTTAAATCCATTATATATAATTTGTATGTATAATGGGTTATTACACATACAAATTAATACTTTAGTTAATAACATTGTTAATATACTATCTTTTTTTTCCTTTTGGTCAAGGTAAAAGTATTAGTGTTTAAGTCACGAACTCTATGTAGTTTTTAAATTACATAATATTTCTTTATGTTGATATAGCTTCGTAGGTAAATCTAATCTCCTATATTGAAAACTTAAGTTACTATCATTTTAAAAATATCATTATCTTTCCTTAGTTGTAAGGGATGCAGTCTGAAATTCCCTAATGGATATTTCAAACCACAGATAATACCAAGTCCTGTATCTATTGTTTAATCATATGTAAACACATATGATTAAGTTTAATTTTCAAATTAGGCATAGTAAGAGATTTGCAAAATAATAAAATACAATGATTATAGAAATGCACTACAATAAAAGTTCTATAAATAACTCTCTCAAAGGATATTACTGTACTAATTTATCCTTCTTGTGATGATATGATTCATTGTCTCTATAATGAGCTGCTGAAATTAGATAAATAGCATGGGCATTGAAATATAGCACCCAGCTACTACATAAGGCCTTCTTGAACAGAAGCACTGCCATACTACAACATTCAATCTGGCAATCAAGGTTACTAATGTATAAGTAGCATATACAGTGTGGATACACTGCACAATATTATTTGTCTCTCAGGTTGAATTGAGTATAATGATATTGCATGTGTTCATGATGCTCAGAAAAACAAATGATTTAAACCTTGTTTACTTTTAGAACTTTCTATTAAATATTCTTGGTATATGGGGTTGACAACAGATAAGTGAAACTGTACAGGTCAAAAACTAGGGATAAGGGGTAACTACAGTACAAACTACCCCTGAACACATTTGTTAGAATATATTTGGGCTTGTCCTTAATTATGTTTTTAGAATTTATTTCTACAAGCTAGTTGTTTGAAGTCTATACTTTCTTATGGGTAGAATGGCTGCATAGTAATGGTAGAGAAGTTGCTTTTAGGTGGATATTAGAGAGAAAAGTACAAAGGAGGTAAGCACGAACTGTTAAGAACCACTTTGTTTGCTCTGGTATCAATAGGTGGCACACACAGACTGAGAGACTATGGTGTTATGAGCACTTTCCCACTAGCCTGGTCCCAAAATAACACACGGAGACTCTATTAGTTATAAATCTGTTGGCCAATGGCTAAGGCTTCTTATTGACTAGCTCTGTCTTAAATATTAACTTATTTCTATCCATCTAAGTGTTTCCACATGGTCTTACTGGAGAAAGAGAGAGAGAAAGAGAGGAAGGGAGGGAGGGAGAGAGGGAGGGAGGGAGGGAGGAGAAGAGAGGGAGGGAGAGAGAGAGAGAGACTGAACTTCTTATTCCTCTCATAGCCTACATCTTGACTCCTCACTACTACATCTCCCAGAATCCTCCTTGTCTCCTACTCTCACCTATCTTGCCTTCCTATTTGCCAACAGTGCTTTATTCATTAACCAATAAGAGAAACATATTTACAGAATGACATCTCCCATCATCTCCTCTTTTCTCTCTAAAATAAAAAGAAGAGCTTTAACTTTAACATAGTAAAATTACATATGACAAAACAATTATCAAATAAGAACTATAGTTAACAATATTTAGTCCATTAACATTTAGCAAGAATTAAAAAAAATATTCCATCATCTATTCTATCTTTGTCAGTCTAAAGTCATATATGTAACGTATCTTTAATCCTAACTAATGAAAACTATAACCATAACTATCTGTCTTCAACTCCATCAAAGACCACAGAGGGATAATGCATAAACTCTAGAAATGGCAGAGACATCTCACTACCTGGACAGTCATCTAAAGTTCCTCTGTAACATTGGAGCATCCATCTTTAGCCCATAGGACACAGTATATCTGGCAAACTTCTCAGCAAAGCAGGAAATTTCAAACTGTCCACCTGTATTGGCAGTTTGTCAGTCACTTTTCTCTGTGTCCTGCAGAATGTCTGGCGGACTCTTCCCTGATACAGGAACCCTGCAGCAAGGTTTTGTTTCATCAGTCACTTTTCAGTGGGTCCTGCATGTCCAATTTAACAGAATAAATCAAACAGTTCAGACAAGAGCAGTTTCTTGCCCTAATGGCTAGTCTTGCCATATTGGGAGCAAACTCCATAACAAATATTTTCACTGTCCATCCTCTTTTGTGATGCAAGTGGTGTTGCTAAGAGCAGTTATGTCTCCCACTGTCAAGAAAAACCCTTAACAATTTTAAATGCCATATTCTGTAGGTCTTTGAAAGGTTTGAAGAATATTTATTCACTTCAAATACATTTCTAAATATCTAGTAAACCTAACTAACTTAACTGTAAGTTTTGACTATTATAGGTAACTATCTATAATCTGTACTACATTATACATTACATTTTTAAATGAGCTATATAAATACAATACTTAAACAAGGAAGAAATATATATATCACAAATTTGACCTTAAATTTGTATCAATAAATGAAACCCCATTCCAAAAATTATTCATTACTATACTATAATTTCCTTTTATCTTTAAAAAGTGATTGGTTGTAATCATTATCCATTTATAACCAACCTCATTTAGATGAAAACAAGCATTTATAGACAATATTGGGTAATTTGGGTGTCATTCTTTCCAAACTGCTTCCTGCTGGTTGGGGACGCTGTCATACCATGGGAATCCTAAGAAGATACAGAAATCTTGGCTGTAGTCTGCAAGGCTGCCCTTTCCCTGCAGTTTTGAATTTTGGATCACCTGGGACACTGTTTCAGGGAGTCTTGTTTGATCAAACCATGTTAGTCTGGAAGGAATCCACAGCTTTTCATTTTCCATGGAAACAAAAATAGAAATTCTTTTCCCCAGTAACCTGTCCTTAGACTCAAATTTTGAAGTCAAAGCATTTTTAAAATATGTAAGTTGGATTACTTCAGCAGCATTGATAATTAAGTGTGTTTTAGCAATTGTTGCTCCTTCCTTAGCAACTAATTCAAAGACTACACAATAGAATACAGTATCCAGATTCTCTGTATATTTTCCATTTTTACATGGCTTTTTTATTACTCTATTACTTTTACTTCTAATTTTTCATTTTTTTGAGACAGGGTTTCTCTGTGTAATTTTGGCTGCCCTGTAATTCACTCTGTACACCAGGCTGGCCTTAAAATCACAGAGATCGGCTTGCCTCTGCCTTCTCGGAGTGCTGGAATTAAAGGCGTGCACCATCACACCCAGCTACTCTTCCTTCCTTCCTTCTATCTTTCCTTCCTTCCTTCCTTCCTTCCTTCCTTCCTTCCTTCCTTCCTTCAATACTATGGCACAGTTTAGTGAATGACATATTAACAGAGACGTGAGTAGAGTTAAAAAGAACTGGAGAAGATGATGCAGCAACTATGGAAAATCTGGAGGGCTAAACTGAGAAGGAAGTCACCTGCACTGAGAAAAAGCCCTAGTGAGTGAGTAGGAAAAAGAGTGGCCATTAGGAACTATAAAACACGCACAGTTCCCTAAACCTACAACTGCAAAAGGATAAGCATCAGGGGTGGGAGGTGAGTACCCCAGACCCTGTCCTCCATCTCTAATTCCTCCCACCATATCTTAGCTCAACAAGAGGAAAGCATGGGAGTTCATGAAGTGATGTAAAATTTGGGTGTTGTGGGACATGTAGTTGACACAGGAATAATTACTTAGGCCAGTGAGTTCAAGTCCAGCCTGGGCACATGGTGAAAGCTCTGTCACAAAAACAAAGGTACATTTCTGTAGAGAAAATTGTAAAATGGTCATGAAGAGGGGACTGGAAGAAGCCAAGTACCAGCTCTGATATTAACCTCTGGTCTAAGGCACTTACCCTGTCCAGCTTTGGCTTATGTACTTATAAAGAGTATGTGTAATGATGCTGCCTTCAGAATGTGTGATAGAAGTAAAGAGAGAAGAACATGTAGCACATTGATATTCAGTAGCTCACCAGTGCACCAATATCAACTTTGTACCACGTCTTAAGCGAGTAATCATCAAATAGAGGAGCTATATACTCTTATATTGCAGCCTGTATAGTTCTGCACACTATGATGGGGCAACCATTTGTGTTTCAAATTAGGCATATTAAACTCATATTCTGATTTTAAAAATCCATATGATTTTTCACATAGTTAGATAATTGGCCACATGCTGTTAGCTATGTTCAAAAATGGTCACTTAAGTATCCTTTCTTTCTTTGTTTTTTTCATGTACTGCCAATGTGATTTCTATATGGTTTTCATTTTTGTTTTTAATGATAGAATTAAACAGAGTTTAATAAAAATCACTGGGTTGTCAGATTTACCAAAGACTGCCAGGGATAAATCTGTAAAAACAAACCCAAACAAGAACTTCTATATATGTCAAGGGACCTTCCGAAGTGCTCCCTGGGAAGTGCAGTTGGAGTCATGCTGAGTTCATTTACAAGCAGGGCTGGAAGTGCTAGAAGCACTGGAAAAGATTTTAGCCTTTCATTTTCCTTTGTTTTCCTTCCCTTACAGGGCTATACTAAAATGAACATTAACATTCAGAAGTAAGGGACTCTGCAAAGCCCTCTATTAGTTACTATGCAGAATAACGAGTAGCATAATGTGTAGATGGAGTCACCCTTACCTTACCAATGGTTTCACCTTCTGGGGTTTCACATACAAAACATCTTGAACAAGAAACCTTTAATTTTATATTCAGTCACCTGAAAGCATAAGACAGGTGATGTATCAATACACACAGGACAAGAAAAAGCCAAAAAGTAGTTCTCTGCCAAGTGGGAAAAGAATCTAGAAGGAACCATACTGTATATGAACTATTTTGCCTTAAGTTTCATGCATGCACTAGAATTTTGGTGTCCAAAGAGCAGATTGCTGTATATCAAATGAATGAATGTTCTTAAGTTACCAGGCTCTTCTAGGGGATAAAATTATCAGATTAATAGCATATCAACTAAGATAAACATATTATATTCACTAATCATCACGAAGTTCCAGTTACCATTTAAGTTTCTACAGATTGTGTCATTTCCTCTTCTCACCAGCCCTACAGACAGGTGACCACTTCTTTCAATGAGGACACAGAAGATGCAGGATGCATCAAGTCCTTTCAGTGTTATGTTCATTGTTTTGCAAGAGCAGGGAAGGAAAACACATTTGCCTCCAGAGTCTGAGTTCTTAGGTGCTGTGCTCTACCATTTCTTTGCTAGTATTTTTGCAGTTAATTGGGATTGAAAGAAAATTGGTGAGAAATAAGAATCCAGGCACACATGTTACTAGTAATGAGACACAGGTTATTCTAGAGGTTACCTGTAGACTGCAAACAAGGTCTTTGACTTATTTCTGGAAAACAGTGTGCATGTGCGTGTGTGTGTGTGTTTATGTGTTTATGTGTTGCATACATGTATGTGTTTGTTTGTTTATCTGTTTGTGTATACATCCTCTGTGCTTGTATGTGTTCATCCTTGGGTGCCATTTTTTAAGAGCCATACATCTTGTTCCTTGAGCTATGGTGATTCACACCACAGACTTGTCAATTAGGCTAGGCTAGACGGCAATAAGCACATGAATCCATGTATCTTTGCCTCCATAGTCCTGAGGTTACAAGTCCACACTACCATGCCTGACTTTCTTAATGTGGTTTCTAGGGATTAAAACCCACATCCCCATGTTGGCACAGCAGACACTTTGCCAGTAGCTATTTCACTAGACCTTTACTTCTTGAAAACACCTTCTTAATAGATCTCAATATTAAATTCACTGTGATAGCTGAGCTAAATGAGTTTTACAATCAATGAAGCAAGAAGTTTACCAAGTATTCAGTTAACATTGATAGGTTTTGATTTTTAACAACTAAATATTATTCAAGAATTTACCTTATACCTGCTGCATCATGTGCTGAGAAGGATCTTTAATTGTATATTTATTGACTACAAAAGGATGCAATATAGAGTTCACAATTTTAATTAACTGTCCTTCCTCTGGCATTTCATTTCTGGCTTCAGAAATAGGTGATGGCATTCACCTGTCAGAATTGTTCTCTAAAGAGTGCAATATGGAGAAATGCTAAGATTGTCTTGGTAATTGAAGAGGAGAGACTGGGAAGAAATAGAAATATGTTGTTTTAACTTTGGAACAGTGGCTGCACCTTAAGCTGCTGCTGTCTCAGCCAGCAACTGCAATTCCTACTGCTTAGGCTGCTGCTTGTTGAGAATCCTGCTCCTACAGGCACCAGCTTTAGTCAAATCTCTATCATTCTATTTATAAATAAGACTCAAAATTCAAAGGCTGGGGTGAAAACTTGCTAACTCAGAGAGGTTGAGTAGCAACTGGCTAGCCCTCTCTCCTTTCTGCATCCATGGAAGACTATGCTTCTGCTCTGCTAAACCACACAAAGCTGTGCCAATCAAAACCCCACCCAACTACTTCCTGTGTTCTCTAATTCTCCTGGTTGTCCTCTGGTGCTCTATGATTACTTGCTCTCAACTACATCCTAACAAAGCCTTCTGACCCAAGGTTAATTTATTTATTTAGTACAAATTCAAACTCAGGGTTCACAGTGTGATAGGATATTCCCCAACATTTTGCACCTTTGTCTAAATAAAAAGGAAAAGTTTTAATGCAAACACAGTAAAACTATATATATGAGGAACAATTATCAGGAATTGCATAAATGAAAAGGAAAGATTTATCTTTAATACAATAGAACTATATACATAAGAACAATGATCAAGTAAGGATTATATTCACAATGTCCAGTCCATTTGTATTTGGTGAACTCAGAAACTACTCTATTATCCTATCCTGATGAGTCTAAAGTTTTGTACTGAATTCACTTTTTATTCCACTTTGTATTATCAACCCAAAACGATCTTCTTGAACCTCAAAACATTTTCTTAGATACACAATTTAAGCTTTTATGTCTCTCAACTTTATTAGCTCATATCTCTTTTTGGAGTTTCTTCTCTGAATTTGGTAACAAGGACACCTGTAACTATAACTACCTCATCCTCAAATCCATCAGAGACCCAAGAAGGATACAATGTTACCTGAGTAAACAGGAAGTGCAGAGCAAGGAACTTCTGAAACTATAGAAATAAAGCCCTTGACTGGACAATCAACCAAGGTTCTATTGCAATACTTGGGCACCCATTTTTTACTTATAGGCCTAGAATATCTGACAGACTTTTCTATGAAGCAGGAACTTTGAAGGACTGTCCCACCTTGTCTTGGCAAAGTTTGGCAGTCTTTTTCCTTTGTGTCGTGCTTATCCAGTTTGTATATTATACTGTAAGCAGTCAAGGCCAGGGTTGTTTCTTGTCCAAATGGCTTGACACAATGAATGCAAACTGCACGTGGAGGTTCTTCAGTGTTCATCATCCAATATGAAGTAGATTGGTGCTGCCAGGAACAGTTGTGTCTTGCTGTCATGAAAGCCTTAGGTTATTAAACATATTAAATGCCATATTATATAGGTCTCTGAAATATTTGAAGATAACCCATCTATCTAAAATATATCTGTTTAACTTTGAAAACACACCTAACACGGTTACAAATTTGATTGTTATAGAATACTAACTACTAACCTGTATTTCTTATTTATCCTAAACAGTTTGTAAATAATAGCTTTCAAGGACTACAACTCTATATTGCATTTTAAAATGAATTGCATAGTTATGATACTTTAAACAAGAATAGAAACATATGTATGGTATAACAAAAATAACCTTAAATTTGTATCAATACACAAAGTACATACCAATGTAAAATATTTGACATGAATAGTTGTTCTTTTGCCCTATATTCCTATATTTCAACTAAATGACAAATATTCATAACCCACCAAATGACTAAAAAACACCCACTCCATTGCTTGGGAATGTAGGTGCTGTGTTCTGTAGACTGCTTCCTGTTTTTTGTGGGTGATGGCATCCCCAGGAGACCCTGAGACAATTGAGAAAATGATCAAGTCTTAAGAAAACTAGCTATAACATTTGTTGTCCAGTCTATGTGTAATGGGAAAGTACAAGGTTTATCTAAAGCCTTGGCTATAATTGTCTGTAAGAATGATCATCTCAGCTAGCAGCCTTGAAGTTGTTCTGAATGCAGAACTCTGAGGAAACTGAAACAGAGGCACTCTGAAATCTGAAAGCCTGCATCACCTGGGCCACCCATTATCATTGGTGTCTGTCCCCCTTGCTCTGAAAACATACCAACTTTCAAAGGTAGAATACACACCTGCATTAACACAAGCATGGAGTGTGCATTGTACACAAGCCAACCAAAGATGATTTTGTTGTTTTATGCTTGAACAGGTAAAAGACATTTGTCAACTTTATAAATTCGTTTGAAATGTATAGTCAAACTTCTATCTATGACATGTAAAAGGATTAGATGTAATAATAAGTCATGAGAGCTGTGTGACCAACAAAATTTATCCTGTCTCATCCAGTCTCTGCCTGGCTGGCTGGCCCCAGATGCCTCCCTCTCTTTCTCCTTCATTCTCTCTCTTTTTCAGAATAACTTCCTCTCCCTACTTATTCTCTCTTCTCACCAGCTCCACCTCTCTAATACACACACACACACACACACACACACACACACACACACACATACATATGTCCAGATTTTTATTAGACCAATCAGGTCTAATAGGCAAGCAAGTTGAAATAAATGTAATACATCTTTACATAGTTAAAGTAATACTCCACAGTAACATCCTTAAGTATCTAGGCTGCTTTAATTCAACAGTTCCCTTTACAATCCCACATCTCTCAGCAGCTGACACTTGTGCATCATCATTCAAAAGATTCAAAGTTAGCAAAGCACTATAAAATATCCAGATTCCCTGTGCATCTCCCATCTTTGCATGGGCTATTCTTCTTTTATATTGTTTTACTCTTTAAGGCTTAATTACTTTTAAACTATTTATTGTTTCCTATGATGGTTTATACCCATTTTGTTTTCTTCCTTTTTCTTTGTGCTTTTTAAAAAGTTTTTTTATTTCATTTTGTATTTCAAACACAGTTCTTCCTTCCACCCCACCTCCTACCACCCTTGCTTCCCCCCAGCCCACCCCTCATCCACTCTTCTCACAGGATAAGGTTTCCCATGGGGGGGGTCGACAAAGCCTGACCCATTAAGTTGAGGCAGGGCCAAGCCCCTTCCCCCATTAAGGTTAAGTATGGCATCCCACCATAGGGAAGAGGCTCCCACAAGCTAGATCATGCACCAGGGTTAAATTCTGGTCCTGTGGTCAGAAACCCTTCAGACAGACTTAGCTACACAATTGTCTCCCACATGCAGAGGTCCTAGTTCAGTTCCATGAAGGCTCCATAGCTGTTGGTCTAGAGTTCGTAAGTTCCCACAAGTTTGTTTCAGCTGTTTTCTTTCTTAAGCACCAATGCACACTGTAACCTGTTTAAAGGATTTTCCCACCTGAACCTGCTTTACTGTGCATTCTCTGACTGCATGAGGCAAACCTTAAACTGGTAAGAGGCAACTAGGCCTTCTACCTTGTAGCTCTCGTTGTTTGCTCCGCCTTCTCCTCAGATCCACAGGGCTGGGTGAAGAAAACTGTGTTTAACCAGAGCTGTATTTAGCCACCTCAGCTTTAGGAAGTTGGTGACCATACTGTGGAAGGCGTTTTTACTTAGACTGCTGTTTCTACCTAGCATGCTGGCTGCTCAAGAGCCCTGCTATACAGCAGTTCCTCTTAAAGGATCCGTAACCCGCCCCCGCCCCGCCCCATCTCCCTTCCCCGCCCCCCCCTCCAGCTTTCTCGGGGTTTTATGTGGAAATTCAGTACCCACATTGGGTACCAAAAATAACTAATGAATAACATGTTAATAACATAGAGAGATATAAGCACCCGAGCTTCTATCATGCAGATATCAGGCCAATTTAAACTTAAAAAGAAAAAGAAAGAAGAAATCACTAACCTCAACTCACTCGTTTGATTATTTTTATAATGTGAAAACAATAGCTGTCTCTTAGAAGCAGGCACCTCCGAGACACTATCACTACCTGAAGTAGGTTCTGAGTATTTCCCATAAGTCCGAAGAGGTAAAGACATAAAGGTCAAAGATAATGGGTCCCCATCTAACACCAGACTGCTTTGCCAAGCACCTGGGGCTCAGTTATGTTCCTGTGCTATGATGAAAGCAGGAGAGAACACTGTGTTTTAAACAGTTTCTGTATCGGGGCCCACATGTAAGGATGAGTTGGGGAGGCCAATTTATCCAGCAAATGTGCCCCTGCAAGTCACGAGTAATTACCTCCCTTGATATCTGAGGAACCTTTACCACACCCCTGTCAATTATCTGGGAATGGTCATTCCAGGCCATTCTCAGAGACCCCACCAGAGCAGGTGGGTTTATTTATTTATCATCACTTTAAGAGCCTCACCTCTGCAGAATTTCTTCTCAGGCTGGCTTCCTGCATAATGAATAGAGATGCACGCTGTGTTTTATTAGCAGGTATCTCCCTGCTGCAGGCACTGCCTGGAGAAGTTTGCCTCTGCTTGGTGTGCAAGCCTCATTTATTTTCCCGTGCTTTCTTCTGTGGGCAGAGGCTGGCCAGCTGCATTATTAAATTACCATTATTGTAATGTCCTGGCATGATCAGGGGCCAAGTTGGGAAAGTAAGTGTTGCCTTGGAACGTGTTTCCTCTTTCTCAACCTGCCCCAAGTGGACATGTGTGTCTTGCTGGGTCTATAGCACAACGGGAGTCTCTGAAGGCAAAGGGGTGTCTGACCAGTTGAGGCACCATTGCTAAGTGCAGGGAACGAAGGTTGTACTTAAGCGAACTGTTCTGGTTTGGAATCTACTGGACAATTCATAGTGTTTTATGTCTTTATTTTTTTATAGGGGATGGGAAGCATTTGACATTCAAAACTATTTGGCATTTTCAAAGTTATAATGTCATTTTGAAAGCTATAATGTCATTAATATACTTACATATAAATTACTTAGTTTACATAAGCTTTCAAAGGCTATCTATTCTCAGTAGAAAATTTTTTAATTAAATTATTTGATTATCTCTCCAAGTCTCCTTACACTTAGGTCCTACTCTTCAGTTCTCTGCCTCCCCCTTGATAACTGGCACAGCATTAAATATAATGAGGAAAATCACTATTGTAGTATTTTAAAAGTTTTGGCATTCACCACCATATCACCAGTGCCAATAAATACCATTGGGGCTTGGGCTTATACCATCAACTTGAGTGGATGAAAGGAATGAGCCACTATCACACCCATATCCTATGCCACGGCCATACCAAATCTTCATGTTTGTTACAGTGTTTATTATGATATTTCTCTTCTTGAAATAAAGAAAGTTCCTGTATGTTTTAGTATATATTTAGGTACTAAAGCATCTTGAAGAGTGAGTTATTAAATGAACACGTGGTTATATGGTTTTCTCCCCGGAAAATTTGTGTGTGACATTGTTATAAACAATTTCAATAACAAAATAATAAAACTGGTGTGTGTTTGTTTGTCTTGTTCAGCCTCTGACTCAGGAGTGGCTGCTTTCCTCTTTCCCATGCAGTCCGGGTTGGCCTTGGGCTTAGCCAAAGACACCCTTAAACTTATGAGCCTCGAGCTTCCATTACTTGAATTCTGGAACTGCATCCTTGCACAACCACACCCAGCGGTCTCACACAGTGCTGGGCATGGACTCATGCTAGACAAGCACTCGACCACCCGAGATCCAGCTCCCGCCCCAGTGATGGTTTCTAATTTCCATCACAGTGTCTTCCCTTCCCTGCGTGAAAGCCTCCAGGGTCTTCTGCTCGCCCATGTGCCATTGCCATTCACATTCCAGATTCTGTGTGTGAAAGCTGTCTGTCCTTGACCAAAGTCCTCCACACACCCAGATGACTCTTATGCTCAGTGGTGATGTGATTGCTTGGCCCCGCAGGCTGCCCTTGAGCTGGGCCTTACCCTATTGAGTGCTTCAGCTTAGAAGTCTTCATTTTCCCTGAGACGATTGTGTTTTATGTTGGACTCACTCACCTGAAGCCCTATTTCACGAGGAGCTCTTTACCTCTATACTGCCACCAGCCGCGATAATGCTTTCTCTTTGTGTGCCTTTGAGATAACTCATCAATAAAATACAGTGACAAGTGGCTGCCTTCCATTTTTGGCCAACTCAGATGAAGTATTAAGAGAATTTAAATGGACATGTTTCACAGTATAAGCTTTTCTTCCACAGATTTACCTTCACTGTCTTGATGCTGATGGGCTCTCTTCTCATCCCCAGACACCTGCGTTTATTGCAGGCAAACACTGTTGTTAAGTGGTTAACATGCTTTACCCATTTGGTCTCCAATCCTCTTTATAGTGGATTCTGTTCCTTTCACCTACCATAATGACAAAAGCAAGTTCAGGGTCCCTCAGAAGCACAGTCCTTCTGAAAGGCAGCTGGGCTTTCACTTTAGGCTGTATGAGCTGGATTGTCTGTAGGCAGCATATAGCTACTGACCAGCAATTAGTGGATTAATGCCCAGCAAGCACTTTGAATATTTGCAAGGAGACCTTTTTGTTTTCTTAGTGCCTCCCATTTTTCCCTTCACCATGCCCTTTGTTGTTGAGTTTCTATGCTGGATGCCTTGTCCCCAGGTATTGCATTCATTTTCCCCCTCACATGGCCATGCCTTTTTAGCTAACCTGCAGGTTATCCCTTTAGGATGCTTTGTGTGTCATTTATTTCTTGTTGTCCCCCTGGTAACCTTGTATCAAACAAGTACAACAGCAAAACCTTCAAATCTGGTTGTGTTTCTGCCTTTCTCATTTTGGATCAAGCATTTACATCTTTCATCTGTGTCTTTAACCTTTCCAATGGAATTGACTGATGAAAATGAAGTCTGCTATATTTCATGAAAATAAGAATAGCACATTCACAGGCAAAGGACATGTTTCCGAGAAACTTGACTTAGAGCCATCTCCAAGGACTTGAACAGTGGGCTGTGTCTCGGCAAGATGTCTCAGCTGCCAGACCCATGACAGACAGAATGTCTGGTTTAGAAACAAGCTACTGGAGTTTACTTACATAAGTTTGTAAACAAGGAAAGTCATGTTATTTCATAAAAAGAAAACTCTTTTCATAAATGGAAGAGGAAACTTTAGACAGAAACACAGAAATAAATGATGCTATGTAGATCATCACATGTAACATAGGTGTTTTAGAAATACTGCTGAATTTGTGCTTTCTCAGTGAATTTTAGAAAGAGTAAACAAGAACAGAAACTAAAAGCAATTTATTTATTTATTATTAATTAATTAATTTTTGGTTAATTTTGTCAGAGGACCAAATGGCACCAAGACTCTATGCCTGGGGTTTGGATGGTGTGACCTGGTTTGATACCAGCCGTGCTCTCACCTGGGGTACCTTTTTCCTCTTGGTTGACTTTCCACATCTTCTTCATCCACTGCTATCTCTTTATCAATTAAATTTATTCTTTGACCATTGTACATATGTATATAATGCATTCTGGATTCTCTTAGTTTTCATCCTGTTATTTCCTATTTACCAGTCTAGCTGGCATCTGAACCTGGAAGAACAGAGCTGATAAATGAGGCAGACTAAAATTTCATGCCATAGCCAACTTTATTCAGCACATCAGAGTGTTCTCTGAGTTAAGAAGAGTCAAAATAGCAAGGTGTTCAATTACAAGGACAAACTGTGTGTGGCAAAAGCATGTTTGTTCCACAGAGGCATATGAATGACAACAGCTCAAATAAATTCACTCCTATTTGCTACACTCGAGAGGAGTACAAAAACACATTTCAAGAACAATTCTGTGTTTTTGAAGAAACTGAGGACACCTTGTTTTCTTGAAGTTTTCTCACTGGCACTCAGATTTGCACAATTCCATTCTTGGTCTGTGTTCCAACAATATCCCATTGCAGGTAACCAAAGATGCTATGAATTCCATGCCGTACAATAAATGTCTGGAAGCTGGGTTGTTTCATAGCCCTTCTCCCTCTCTTCTGGATCGTACTTTTTTCTTGCTCCCCTCTCTCCTGGTGCTCTCCAAGCCTTGGAGTTGGTGATTAATTAAAGATCTTGTTTGGGACTAAGCCTTCTTAGTCCCTTTTGCTTGACCTGGCTCTCTACTCTCTACTCTCTCTACCTACACAATCCATTTCAGGATTCCTGGAATAGCCTACCCTACTCATTGCCTCTCATTATTGTTTTAAACTGTCACTGTAATCATTCTTCTTGAAATTGTATCTAAGTTTCTATCTCCACAGTGATGTAGAGGTAGACATTGCAAGCCATCCTTCTAGAACTCCACATCTAATAGAAACCCATTAAATGCCAAACTGAATGAATTTGAGCCAAATAAAATCAACGCTATTTCCTCAGAGAGAGATAATTCACAGAAATAGTAATTTTTTTGTATGCACAGTATATATCCTTATTGTGATTTAATAAGAATCAGGATAAACAATTAGGCCGAACAGAAGTTTATTAAGGGAGAAATAACTCACAACATAGGCAGATGCACGCGGCGGGTTCCAGCAGATCCTGAGCCTTCCAGCGTCCACCACCCAAAAGGGGCGGCCCGACCCTCTCCCAACCTTTTCTCTCCGCTCCCATCCGGCCCTGTCTCCGCCCCAATGGGCATGGCCTAAGCCACAGGTGCAGACAAGGTGAATATCTCACTACATATCCTTACTTTTTGTCTTCATGGAAATTGTATTCTAAAAATTGATACTAATAACTGATACATATAACATATATTATGCAAAAGTACATGCATATATTATATAGATAATTTCCATAAATAATAAATAACATTTATGATATGCATGATACACATGATATAGATAAGTAACATATTCAACAAGTAATACATATTTTATATAGCATTAACAAAGTGCTCAGTAAAGTTATGTGGTATAGGGAAAGTAGGCTAGCATGCATTTATAAGGCATTTTGTTTATTTCTCTGAGTGGTTCATGAATCTTTCTCTAGTGGGGTATCTGAGAGAAATCTGAATGAAGTGAAGAAAGGATTGCTGGTAAAATGGGTTGCATCCTTTAGTAAGTAGCACCAACAAGACCAAAAGATTTAAATTGACAGCCTGCTTGACAGAAGCCAAAGGGGGAAGGAAAAGGAAACAGTGGAATAGGCAACTGATAGGGTTTATTATGTAGGGTCTTGTCAGCCATTTTTAACTTCAACAGAAACCACTGGAAGCCTAGAGGGAAATGAATGATGTGATATGATTCATAATTTTAAATTTTAAGTTGTGTATAGAATAGATTGAAAGAGACAAGGAGAGAGGTAAGCCACCGGTAGGCACTGACTGTATGCCAGAGAAGTGAGCCTGGCTTGAAGCTTTGTGATTCAAGGCCGCACACAGATCTTGAGGAAGAGTCACTGATATTATGCCTTCTAATATATTTATTGATGTACAATGCATTCAAAGTAGCATTTATCATAGGTATGTATTTTCATTTCACTCTTCTATTAAGACTTGCAATTGTTTAGGTTTATTCTCTTTTGGTAGGTCTTTTAAGATGATACTTAATGACTAATTAGTCAGTAGAAACCACAGTTCTATCTGAGGCAAGATTGTGTTCCTATGACAAATTTATTTATTCATCTTCTCAAAAGCAATTGAATTTTGTGTATTTACTCTTCGATGTCTGAAATGTTGTCAGCCTTCCAAATGACGACTGAGGATGTGGGATATTTTTGTGTGCTATTCTAATTTTGTATTGCCTTATTTTTAATACCCTCATCTCCACTTCAGATTACAAACTTCATCACACTGCTGTGTGCTATTATAGCTGTCGTCACCATGTGGAGAAAATGACTAATTGAAGCTGCTTATTGATATAATAGAGCAGGTTGTGACACTTGGCAAGAATACTGGAACGATGGGCTCCAGCTGATGTTATGTAAAAATATTCAGCCGTGAAATATGCACTTGTGAATGTTTTTTTGAAGATGTGTGCAGAATGCAAATAATATGTATTCTAAGGAAATGTGCAAATTGAATATGTGTCTGACCAGTTAAGGTTATAGAACCGTGAGGATGCTGTGCAGTAAGGGTCACAGTAGCAATACTACTAATTATTAATTGTAATTATTATTAATGTCTATATTCATTAGTAAAAAATAGTGATTGCCCTCATCCTACTAAATAATGAAGGCATTAGTTATTGGGAAATGGACGATGAAGCTGTGGTAATTTTGGTATTCTTGGTAGCAGGTATGTTGGCACTATGAAAGGGAACATGCATTTACATGCTGTTTCAGAAATCCAGTTTCCTGTAAATTTTGAGATGCATTTATGCTTTGACTGACCTATTGCATTTTGTTGTCATTTGCCTTAGAAATATTGGCATGTATGTTCACAGGAATCCTTGCACAACAAATCTTTATTGTGGCATTGAATTTACCAACAGATGATATAAAAGAGCATAAGTGTCCAAGCAGTAAGGGATTCAGTGAATAAATGATTTTATATCCATGCTTTATAGTCTTTGTAGAACAGTTCAGCTATCACAAAGAATGTACCTATTTAGAAGCATCTCTGTGATAATGGTAAATATGGATTATAGTCACTATTGTATGTGTAGGTTGAGGATTGTACATTGGATTATAACAGCAGTGGGAGACCCATTTCCAGTGTGTTTCTGAATTTTTATTTCTTTCATATACATATTACTTATTTGAAAACTGTAAGGTAAGCAACTATAAGCACTCATATGTCTGCCCATTTGTTCTTGGCTGTACCGAGGTCTTTTGTTCCTTATAGGCTGTGTTGTAGCTGTGTTTTGTTCTGAAAATGGTCCCTTGGTATGAGATTAACTACCTTGTATTAGGATACCTTTTATTGGCACATCCTTATGCTTTTATTGAGGTGGGACCTCCCTTTCCTTCATGATGTATGTCTGCAGAATACAGCTCAGTACCTGTTCCACAACCCCATGCTCAATATCCAGAGTAACTCTTTAAAAACTTGCTTGAAAAAAAATAGCAAAATTATCAAACTCACTGGCTGTGACATTCAAATAGGTACACTTATGTAAATGCTAGGAATCAACAACAAACAGAAATGAAATGCTAGTAATGATATGTATTATTAACATTAAAAAAAAACCTATCATACCCCCAACTATGCAAACAGCAATGGTTTGAATGTACAGCCCAAAACTGTGTCACTCTCTGCTATTGTGTGTGGGACCACAAGACCCGAGAACAATGCTTACAATTCTGTTAATCATCATTAAGGAAGAGCCATGTGGTGATGTTCATAAACCCTATTGCTCACATTGTATTTATAGTTGGAAGATAGCAAAAGAGTCAGAAGAAAAATACATTCATAAAAAAGTTAAATAACAACTTATGAATTTCATTCTCTGTTGCTGCAAAAGCAACTCATTACGCACAAACTTGTCCTAAAGCACACTGAGGTGTGTGAACTATGTAGTGTAATCAGAGCTTATTTTCCTGTGGTGGAGACTGAAATTTATGTTTCTTCTAAGTGGCACCTACAGTTCCATTGCTATTTTCTGAGGGAGAGTGAAATTTACAAGTTGTTGCTTAACAACACCAAAAGCACCAGTTCTCAAACAGTGAAGGTGAAGTTTTACAAGCTGCCATTTGACAACCCCAACACTCGGTTTTCTTTGTCTGTTTTCCTGTTCCCCCACATGTATAGTAAAATTTATAAGGTTAGTGAAGAGTCCTTCACTATTAATACTAAGTTATATTGCTGCTGCGGTTCTACAAATGGCTTATGAACATATCTAAAGAGAGACATAAAGGTAGATGTTATGAGGCAGGAGTTCTTTCACGTACACTGGATTTAGTCATCACTGGAGAACATGCAGAGATCCTTAGTCCTGGCCATGTGTCCTTGTGATCCCACTCTGGCTCCTTAACTCTTTGGAGTACTTCGTTGTGTCTGGCTGGGTTTCCTGTGCAAATTCATCCTCCTCCACTTTTGTACAGAGCTTATCTGACTGCATCACCCTCTTCTTCCATGGCCCTTCCCCTTATCTTCCATTCTCTTTTTTGAATTTGGGGAGGAGTTATTATGTGCACAATGATATAAATGGGTGATTTGTAGCCTTAGAACAAAATTTCCACTATTATCTTGCACTGCTACCAAAATACTTTATTAATTTAGTATTTTTTTTGTTATTCAGAATTTCACTGATTGTATTATTTTAAGCTCCTTGAGGGGAGAGAGTATGCTTTAAAATGGAACAAAATTTCCACTATTATCTTGCACTGCTACCAAAATACTTTATTAATTTAGTATTTTTTTGTTATTCAGAATTTCACTGATTGTATTATTTTAAGCTCCTTGAGGGGAGAGAGTATGCTTTAAAATGTCTTACATTCCCATTGGGGGCATGCATGTAGCTGTATAATTGAAACCAAATGGCTGCTTACTCACTCCAGAACAGATGGAAGTGAAAAAGTAAGATAATCCTGTCATAGTTGGTCAGCAAACACATCTCCTATCAAATCCTCTTCTTCCTATGTGTGGTTTGAATGCATGTCTCCTAATAAGAGAGGAAATCATGCCTACCCTTGACTTTTGACAGGCTTTCTTCTCTTTCTTTCATTCTTTTTCCTCTTTTTCCCCCATGAAACTGGCTCTATTGTAGCCTTGATTGCCTTGCCTAGACAGTTGTCCTGGATCTCACGGAGATCTACCTATCTCGGTCTCACATGTACTGGGATTAAAGGCTTGCCACCATGCCTTGCCCTTTGCCTTCCTGACAAGCATAATAAATGGGAAATGGTTAAAAGTCCCTGATGCCATGTTTCATACTAATGTTCAGGTGGAGGCTTCCAACTTCACTCTCCTAGTGCATGGAGCCAATCTGTAAAGAAGTGTAACCATGCTGTAGGAAATAGGTCTCTTGGATAAAAGTCCCCAAGAACACAGAGACATAAAGAGAAAGCCAGCAAGCCCAGCAGAGGAAGCCAACCTGCATCTGTAAGATCTGGGTACACTGTGCAGCTGACTCTGTGTGGGGTAGCAGTGAATCATTCTACAGACCCTACCCAGTTAGAAAGTATAGTGTCATGGCTTGAATGCTGCATTTCCTCACCTCATGCTCCGAACACTTGTTCCCTGGCTGGTGGCCAATGGCACTGTTCATGGGAAGTGGAGGCTGAACTTTTAGCATCTGGGTCTTTCTGGCAGAAATAGGGCACTGGGGACAACAGAGTTGAAGGTTATTATCCTGACCCCGTTTCTTACTAGAGAAAGTTTACCAGATGACAGAGACACTAGAAGAATCTACATCACAAACTTTACCAAGTATCCTTTATTTCTCATTCATTTTCCTGTATACCTATCATCCTAACATTTCCCACCTAGACACAAAGACCTGATCCTTTGTCTTGTCATTTCTCTAAAAACTATAGTTCTTTTTTAAGAACTAAACAATCCAAGTACAAATCTACACTGTTGGCATTGCTCTTTGTTGGCTACTCCCAGCATGGCTACACAATGCACACGTTAATAAAGGTTTGCTTTTCTGTAGTTAATCTGCCATGTGTCAGTCTAACTTATGGGCCCCTGTTGACACATCTAGGATGGTAAAGGGAAAAGGATTTATCTCAGAACAAGCACTTATATGCACAGGTAGTTGCTATTGTTAATTGTCATTATTAATGACTGTCACCAGACATCCATCTTGTTTAGACACACATAAGGCCTGGGAGTATACAGTTATTCTTACCTAGTGGATAGGGATGGTCCTTTTATGAATTTATATACCACATTTTAGAATGGGTTGTGTGTGTGTGTGTGTGTGTGTGTGTGTGTGAGAGAGAGAGAGAGAGAGAGAGAGAGAGAGAGAGAGAGAGAGAGAGAGAGAGAGAGTGTCTTTTGTATATAATTCCTTTAAATCAGCACAAGTTCAAAATAATCCTGAATGCGTATTGACATCCTTGGTGTGGAATCTTCTGGCATGTTTTGTCCTTGTATACTGTTATCATTTGTATACAAAATGACTTGTATTGACATTCTTGGTATGGAATCTTCTGGTACTCTTTGTCCTTGTATACAAAATGACCTCTAAAAACTGCATGTGTCAAGGTCTGATTTTAAAGTTAGTCCAATCTTTGAGAGATGTTTGGATCATGAAGGTTATATCATAATTATTGAATAGATTCACTATTGAACCCATAATGTTATGCTATTGTTGGGAAATGATAGACATTTTCAGAGGTGGGGAGATCCTACTGACATAAGTAGGCCATAGGGATATCCTTAGAGGTTGTGTCTTGTCCTGATACTTACCTGCCTCTCTTTACTTCTTGGCTACTGTGAGATGGACTGTTGAACTCACTTATGTCCTTCAGCATGATGCTGAGCCTTACCTGGGACCCACGCATGAAAAGAACTGACACCTTTGCTACCCTGAGCCAAAGTAAATTAATCCTTTATGATTATTCCTTTGGGTATTAGTCACATGACCAAGTGCTGACTGATACATATTCATTTCTTTACCTAGTCTCTATAATAGTAGCTTTTCCAGATTACAGAGGAGGAAATAGGCTCAAAGATATCTGGTTACTAGCTTGTTACTCAGTAGGTAAATCAGAATTCAATTTCAAGTCTGATTCAGTTCCATAGTCTACGAAGATATCTGATTGGCTATGTTTTCTTTGCCATTACCAACCAAACAGAAAACTAGCTCTCCTGAACCCCAGGCCTCCAAGTGACTGGGGTGTGTTCTCTCTTCTTATTCTATTTGTTTATTCTTATTCTAGAAGAAAAGCAGTAATACAGTGCAATCATATTGTTGGTTTTGGGAGTTCCCGGAATGTGTTTGTCTCTTAAAGTAAAGGTAGAAGCAACATTACAGACATTAATTGGAAGGTTTAATTTTTATAGACACCTTCATATAATCACTGTCACCATTTTACAGAGACTTTTTAAAAGTTCTGGGGCAAGGAATGCCTTTACTATAATAAATAAAGATTATTGTTTTAAATTTTAATTGTTTATTTTACTATGTTGCCTCCTATAAAAAATGTTAATGTTACCCTGTGTTTCATACTTCCTGGATCACTATGTGGCATCCATCAGACAAAAGCCCCCAGTGTTGGAGGTTTTTATCAGGACATCAGGAAATAATCCTTTAAAAGCTGATTGTGAAAGGCTCTGGTCTGAGACCTGGTTTGAAATTAGATGCTGGGACAACATGTCTTCTCTGTAGGCTTTAAAGGGCTCCTCTGGTTTTTTCAAACGTTAAAGAAGCTGGCCGTGATGGAAAGGATAATCCTCTGTGGGGTCAAAACCAGTGACCTGCAGGAAGCCAACGTTGTGTGTGACCTGGGTTTACTGAAGACACCAGACCTCTGAGAGAATGTTTGCTAGCTCTCAAAGTCCTTTATGTTTTAAAGTCATATGTATGAAAGGGGGCAGGGAGAGAGAGTGGGGGAAGGGAGAGGGAGAGAGAGGAAATGAGTGACTTGTTCAGTACATTTTTGGTACTGAATACATGTAAAAAGTGTGAAGCCTTCCAGGGACTTCTTTAAGGGAGATTGTTTGCTTCAGTAGTTTTTGAAGAATAATTTACAATAAATTTGATTGTCCTCTTCATCTAAGGAGGAAGATGACTTGGAGTGGTGATTGGCTTTGACTGGGCCCTAAGTCATTGAGAACTAACACTGTCTTTCTAAAAATCACAGAATCCTTTCATCTATCCACTTACCTGTTCTTCAGCACAAGAACTCATGGTTTCCTGGTAAAAACAGAGATTTCCTTTGCCATTCTGATGAATCACGTACAAGACAAGTGTTTCACATGGCTTCCTGATCATTTGGAAATGAAATATTCTGATTCATTTCAGATGCATATCTAACTTTCTCTAACAAATTTAAGGGTCAAAATGCAAAATGACAACAAATTTCATTTAAAAATCTCCATTGGCTTTATTTTGATTTGGGTAACATTACATTCCATGTATCAGGAGAGACATCCCAGTAAGCTGAGCTGAAGTCAGGTTATCGAGAAAGTACTGACCTAAGCTGAAGGGTGAGCAAGTGTGTCATTGCAGGCTCCTTTCTGATGGGAACACACGGATAACTAGCTGACATCAATCAGCTTGTGTAATGGCACCTGTTTGTTTTCTTCAGAGTGTGTCATCATCAGCTTTGTCTGGTGCTCTCCTTGATTTCTTGAAGAGTCTGATGACAGTAAGTGGTTTTGATTTGGCACTGGAAGACTCTTCTCTTTGATTTTGAACCTGGTATTTTGGGACATAATGCAGGAGCTTAGATCAAAGCAATGGTCCCCTATACTTTTATTCAATAGTGTTCTCATGGGAGATATTAGTAAGTACAAAGTTTATTTTTTGTGTTCTCTGGACATTTACATATAAAAATTTGCGATGCTATATGGAAGAAAACTCTGTATCTTTGTTATTTTAATTGCAGTCAGAAAAAAATCATAGAATGTTGTTTACATGTTATTGGTTTTCTAAATCACCTTCTAAATTAGCTTCCTCAAGGAAATGTTTCCCCAAATCAATCTTGTTTCTTTGATGCTGTGACATGTAGGCGCTAGTAAGATGCTCATGCTTGTGTAATTATCCCTGATGAAGCTCACTGAACTGCATCATGGAGGGAAAACCAGCGTGAAAGTAAGGACAGTGTCACAGCACTGGTTGGGAAGAGAATGGAAGCATGGCGGTGAAAGGAGAGTAGCAGAGGTTAATTGATGGGAGAGGGAATGAATGAGCATTCTTGAAATACATTATGTATATTTATGAAATAAAATCAGAGAGCTAATAAAATACAACCAGATAACCTGGGAAGTTTTGGCTTTAAGAGGCTGAGATGTGCGGTCCCTACAAACAAGACTAGTTTATGTTTTTGAGAAAGCCCATCAAAAGAAAAATGAAGTTGCAAAGATGTGATAAAAAAGGGAGAAGAGAGAATGAGAAAGGAGAAGGCCCATGCTGGCCTGGAAAACTATCTGTTTTTAAATAAAGAGGAAATAGAGGTCAAAGAGCAAGAGCTGAATGAGGATCTAGACTTCTGTGCAATCTCTCTGGATTGTTGGTTGTAGCCTCAGGTTTTTCAACCTTCCTTCCCCTTGCTCCAAGATGCTGCCATACTCATGCATGGTCCTTTGTGAGGTCAGGTCATGGATGCTGGTCATATCTGTGGGTGTTGTTCAAGTGTCTTTTTACATACTGACCCCACCCCTTCAGTCCTTGCCTTGTACCTGTGTTTTCTATAGACACCGGCTCCAGCTAAGTTTCTTTTTTTCTTTTAAACTTCTTTATTTTGTGGGGTCTCACATCATACACCCCAATTCCACTCACCTCCGGGTCCCCAATATCTCCCATCCTTGTTGAATCCCTTCCAACAAAAGAAAACAAAACAAAGTTATCAAGCAAGCAAGCAAACAAACAAAAGCAAAACAAATAAATGAACAAACAAAAAACAAACAAGCAACAACAACAACAACAACAAAAAACAATGAACCAAAACAGAACAAAAACCCATACCCAAACCAGCAAAATCTCTTCTTCTCCTCCCTCTTCCCTGCCTCTCCATCACCTCCTCATCCTTCCTGATTGACATTGCGGGTTTCTATGTGTCATACAGTGTACGCTTTTGTCCCATCAGCTTGACTGACAACTTTCAGTGAGTTTTGGTCTGGTTCATAGTCTCTGGATTTTGGTACACCAACCTCACTGGATCTTCATTGGAGCTCTTCTGGACTATCCTGTGTCTTGGAGATGAGTTGGGTATCATTCCACAGAACCAGTCCCTTCACAAGCTTCAGCAGAATCTGGATAGGGCAAATGAGATGTAGGGTAGGTCATCCCAAGGCCCACTTGTGGGTCTGGGTGTTAGCCAGGCAGGTCAGATGGAGCCACTGGACCCACTGTGGTGGAGTCAGCTCCCCTGCATGCATGCCCTCAGGGTAGGTTCATCCTCATCTGTGCTAAGGGGTGGAGGCCCTCTCTCTCAGGTGCAGGGGCCAGCTGTCTTGCTGTAGTGGGCAGCTAGACCTAAGGCCACTTTGCCCAGGGCAGTGAAGGGCGGGGTTGGCTCATTATAGACCTCTGACTTCAATTTGCATGATCACTAAAGCCTCCTGAGGTTACACTGGCCACAGACATCTACACAGACCCAGTTGTCGCTGGAACTCCGAACCAGACATGGCCCTTGGTAACAGCTTAGGTTCGGACATCCTGTGTCTGGGCGGAGGGAATAGCCACTCAGGTGGGAATGGTTCCGGCAGCTCTGTGGTCACTGGACATTGCCAAGGCCTCAGGTTGTGCCACCAACCCAGGACCTCTATGTAACCATTAGTGGTAGTGCAAGACCCAACTTTCTGTCAGACTCCCAGCCACCGTTGAACCATGGACCCCAATGTGGTCCTTAGCAGCAGCTAATTCCAGATGTCACCACTGTCCCAGCGTTAATATGACCCTGGGGCTCTAACTTGGCCCTTGATCTTGGGTGTCTACACAGTCTTCACTAGTAGCAGGAGCATCAGACATCAGCACAAACCCTGGATGCCCTGGGGCCACGGACCCTGGCATGGCCCTCAGCTGCAGCTTGTGCCCAGGTGTTGCCATACCATTGAGTAGCAGCACAGACCATTCAGATACTGATGTATCTTTGTCCTCCGGCACCAACCTGGACTCAGGTTGTACAGCTGGGTTTCTACTGTCACTAAATACTGCTTGTAGTTAGTTCTGATGCAAAGTTTCTTGTCCACAGTTGACAGCAGTGGTTTTCAACTTTCCTAACACTGGGACCCCTTAATACAGTTCTCCTTGTGTAATGGTAACCCCAACCATACAATTACTTTCACTGCTACTTTATAGCTATAATTTTGATACTGTTATGAATTGTAATGTAAATATCTGATGTAAAAGCCCCAAGGGGTCAGGACCCACAGGTTGGGAACCACTGGTCTAGAGGCATTCTTAGGACCTGATTTCAGTACAAAGGCCATTAGCACTTTCTTTGAGATTATTGACTATGTGGTTCTGCTGAGGTCTTAAAAAAAAAAAGAAAAAATAGCATCCTGCAGCCACTTGTTTCCCTCCCATCCCTCCTCCCTCTGTTACATGCAAATTTCAGATCCTTCTCCCATTCTTTCTGTTAAATGTCTGCTACTGAGAGCTGGGTAATGAGTCTCTGAGGTTTTGTGTCTAAGCCTGGGCCTGGTTATTCCTCACCAGGAACAGGAGTGTCCCAAACATTGCCAGCTCCTCTGGGGGAGACAGCATTTGTCCCAATCTGCTTTGTAAAGTTTCCTAATTTGCTTGGTTATTATACTAGAGATTTTTAGGAGTCATCCACCTCTTCCAGTGGTAGGTGTCTGGTGGCCCATGCTTATTCCCTGGAGAGTCAGGCAGACTGTGCCTGTGTATAGTCTGCCATCTTGGATGCCTTAATTATCTTTTTAAGTCCTTTGTATATCCCTGTCATTCACTTCCTGTGTGGAATGGGAGATGTATATTTCCATATAAGGAAGATTCTGTATATATCAACACTACTTA
The DNA here is from genome assembly GCA_030556225.1 of Cricetiscus sungorus. NCBI lineage: Eukaryota > Metazoa > Chordata > Mammalia > Rodentia > Cricetidae > Cricetiscus > Cricetiscus sungorus. The sequence continues at coordinate 3,524,281 of JANBXA010000606.1, read as the reverse complement.
ACAACGCTGTATTATATGCTGTCAGCATATCAGAAATGTAAACATGTTTTCATTCCATAATGAGTGTATTCATTCACTATGGCAGCTGCCGTTAAAAATCACCTGCTGTTATAAAGAATGTAAAGGCTGTAATTTCTTAGCTGAGAATATGAGCAAAGGTGTGTGGCAATAATTAAAATCACATTTAGAAAGTAAGAAGATGCAAGAGTGAAAATATTTGGATGCCTGAGTTTCTTGAATGCGGAGGTCCTGTCTTACTCAGGTTTTCTGTCTGTCACAGCTCTGTAAAGTGCCTTCTACATTTTAGGGGTTAAGTGAAGGAGTGGAAAGGAGTGACTGAGTGAATGGCTTCCTATCACAGCTTTTCTTTGTTGCCTTGCATTTTCAAGCTTCAGCTCCAGTTAGAATTTCCGAATCTTCACTGGTCCTTTTTATTTCATAAGATACTCCTTTCTGCTGGTCTTTTTCTCTTTTAACCTTTGATTCCTGACATTTCCCATTCCATTTCTCACTTTCTTTTTAGTGCATCTGCCTTTGTCTGCTTCTGTCTGTTCCCCAGAGCATTCGGTGCCTTTCTTCCATCTTGTGACTTCCCTCTTTCTGAGCTGCTGCTGGTGAGCCAGCTACTCCTTTGAGTTAAAGAGGGCATCCCATTGTGCTATTGTGAAAGAAAACTGATTAATTGACTAATGATATAATTTCCTCAGTGTCAGGGGATCCTGGGGACTACCAGGTGAAAAAAACAGCATCTTCAAGACTGCCTAACCCCCAAAGCACTTGTGCTGTGTCCTGCTTTCTTGATTTATTTAGGGTACAGTGTATGTACATTGATTGTCTATACTTTGCTTATTTTTCTACTTAAAGACAATAAACATAATTTAACATAGTATTTTTAGATTCTATGTTTACAAACTTTTAAGAGAACCCACTCCAATCCCTGAGCCCCATTTTATTCTTTGATTTGTTAATCTCCTTCCTAGCTCAGGAGAAAAAGCTAAGGAGAGCACAGCTGTTCTGGGCTCACAAAGATGCACCCATGAACAATCATTGAGAGGTGGTTAACATGCTACTTAGATGTATTGTTTACTTGAATAGAGTAGTAGGGTAAGGTAATGAATTGTAATCTAACTATTTTGTGTTCCAATCTCAGTCATTAGGAAGGTGGCACACATCTCTAATTGTAGGTCCTGAGAGGTAGAGACAGGTATATCAAAAGTTTGATGTCATCCTCATCTACCTAGTCAGTTTAAGGCCAGACTGAACTACACAGGCCCATCTCAAAGAACAACACAACACCAGGGCTGGCAAGATGGTTCAGCACACAAAGTACTTGCTGACTTGTCATATGGGCTGGCTGTTCTGAGCTTGTTTGTTGGTGGATGGAAGGAACGCTTTTTAGTATTGACTACATGCACTAGGAGAGCCTTGCAGTCTAAGTCATTCTTAACTGGTAAGGAGCACTAAAGTAAAGAACACTGAAAGAAAAGAACAGTAGCTCTCCTAACACCAGCATGAGGATTTGGCTATTAGCATTCTCTCACAATTAGCTATTGGCTTCCATTTTCTCGTTATACACACATTTAAAAGCATTTGTGTTGTAGAAAGAGATGCCATTTTACTCCATGACATTTAACTTTATATTTCTCAAGTCAATTTAGTAATGTAAACATGCTACATACCCAAGAACCTTAACACTAATATACAGTCTAACATATTGCCAACTCCTGCTTACGTATTTTTTTTATTTTGTTTTGTTTTTGTTTTTTTGTTTTTTTTTTTTTTTTTTTTTTACATTTTGCAAACTTCTTGCTTCCTTGTACTTGTTTTCTTTTAGAAAAAAGCCAGATGAACAGTACACCTCTCACTTAGTCTTATTGTCTCTTTAGATGCTTTACACTTGATCTCTTCCAAAATGCAGCACAGTAATGCTTTGAAGTCCTTTAAACTGCAGTAATCTCTTGCCTTTTACTTGTCATTAGTTAATCTGTAATTTTGTTTGTTTGTTTTTCAAGACAGGGTTTCTCTGTGTAGCTTTGGAGCCTATCCTGGCACTTGCTCTGTAGACCAGGCTGGCCTCGAACTGACAGAGATCTGCCTGCCTCTGCCTCCCTAGTGCTGGATTAAAGGAGTGTGCCACACCCCCACCCCCATCTTAGTCTGTAATTGTTAAAGATTCCAGGCTAATGTCTTCTACAGTGTTATGTAGTGTGTGGTCTAGTCAATTACTTTCTAATGACTAGATTCAGTTTAAACTTTTGTTTTTTTGTCAAAATACTAGCTAGGTGATGTCACCTGCCTGACGTGGGTAACCTCATTCAGTTATGGCAGCCAGCACTGACAATGAGACTCACTCACTTGATGAAGGTGATACTTTCAAAATTACTCCATTTTATGGCTTATTTCCTTTGTTGTTGATTATGTTTTTATTAGCATACATTATTGGTGATTTGGGGAGGGGCAGTTGTTATCTGAAGGTGTTCATGGAGGATGGCTCTTTCCTGAGGACAATTGGTCATTTCTATTCAGATATGTTTTTCTATTTTTAGTATGTTTATACAGTGTTATGTTGATATTCTTTGGAATAACGGGGAATTTTAGCCTTATTTTCCATAGAATCAGATATTTTTCAGTAAACTTTGAAGAACTCACACAGAGACAGTTGTCCTATCAATTAAAGCAAAATATTCTTCCTTTGTTGTTTGGGTCACAGCTTTTATAAAAAATGACTTTTAAGCCTGTTTTGAAATTAAGAAAGCCTGTAGAAAAACTCACCATTATAGCATAGAGCTTAAAACAATGATAACTCTTTATCCCTTTTGATGGTCAAACTGGGATGCCCTATATACAAGGCTACCTTTGGCCGTGTCTCTATTAGTCATTATTTCCATCACTCCTTAGATTTCCCCCATCATCAGCAATAGGGATCATGGAGAATAGAATTTAGGAAAACATATTTGGCCTCAAGGTGGGGGGCCAAATCATTACTTGCGTACATATACATATACATATACATACATATACATATACATACATATACATATACATATACATATGCATATACATATGCATATGCATACACATACACACACATACACATACACATGTGTGTATACTTATACATATGTATGTATATATATTATTTTTTCTTAATTTACATATTGATCCCAGTTCCCTCTCTCTCCCTCTGTCCCATGCCCACAACCCCCCACCCCTCCCATTTCCCACAACTCCACAGAGAGGGTGATGCCTTTCAGGAGGGATCATAAAAATCTGTCAAGTCATTTGGAGTAGGGACTAGGCCCTCCTTCCTGCCTATAGGCTAAGGGAGTATCCCTCCATGGGGAATGTGCTCCCAAAGTCCTTTTGTGCACCAGTGATACATCCTGGTTCCACTGTCAGGGGTCCCTTAGACTGCCCAGGCTTTCTAACTGGGACCCATGTTCAAAGGGTCTGAGTCAGTCCAGTGCTGGTTTCCCAGCTGTCAGTCTGGGAGTCCATTAGCTCCTCCTTGTTCAGGTCAGCTGTCTCTGTGTGTTTCTGTAGCCTGGTCTTGTCCCCATTTTCTTATCACTCCTCTCTCTCTGCATCTGGATTCCAGTTCGGCTCAGTGTTTTGCTGTGGGTGTCTGCTTTTGTTTCCATCAGCTACTAGATGAGAGCTCTATGATGGTGGATGAGTTAGTCGTTGATCTCATTATCAGGGAAGGGCATTTATGGTAGCCTTTCCACTGTTGCTCAGATTGTTAGGTGGGGTTATTCTTGTATGTTTCTGGATATGTCTCTAGAGTCAGTTTTCTCTTCAAACCTATAATGGCTCCCTCCACTATGGTATCACTCTCTCTCTCTCTCTCTCTCTCTCTCTCTCTCTCTCTCTCTCTCTCTCTCTCTCTCTCTCTCTCTCTCTTTCCGCTCTTGTCTATTCATCTCCTGACTCAGTCTTCCTGGTCCCACATGTTCTCCTCTCCTCCCCTCCTCGATCTCCTAGCTCCCTCTCTGCTCACTGCCCACCCCACTCCCAATGTGCTCAAGAGTTCTTGTTCCTTTCCCATAGACATGTAGACTGACATCAATATGTGCAATGAGTGCCAGAGTCCAGCTCCAGTGGCCTTCTTGTGTCGCAGGAAGGAAGTGTGAAGTCGGCAAAAAAAAAGGAGGAGTCTTGCCATTAGTAGTTGTCTTTCAAACTGATGGCCCCATTAGCTCAGGCCATCTTTATTTATACAGGTTCTAATGCATTCACGCATGAGCAGTTTTAAAGCATTTCTCTTTAATCATTTTCCAAGAATTATTAACATTTTAGTTTCTCTTCTTTCCACTCCCTTGACGTCATTGACTTTTACCCCTTATTATATAGCAAGCCAAATGTTTTATATCTAACTAGGTACATCTTATTCATACTGTGCCCTAGTGAGCAGCAAACATGTGGTTATGAAATAAGAGATTTGAGCCCAGTGAATAATTCTTAACAACATGAAATCAGCTGAATGTATTGTGATGCCTAGAGTGTCATTTTCAGGTGTATACCAGTTTCTGAGTAATCTGTATGCCAACTTTATTATATGGATTGCAGTTATAATTCTATTCTTTACAAGTTCTCAAAATAATGATAAATGCCTGTTTAACTATCAAGACTAAGTTTCTTTGTTCTTCCTGGAAATTTCTAAATGTACTTCTTTAAGAGGAACTAGGAGTTTTAGATTCCTTTACTGATACTTTGATATTGGAAAAGTATCTGAATGTTCATATCTTGATGCCAGAGAAATGTCTGACCTTTCATGTCCTATCTCTTTTCCCTTCTGTGTTCCTATAAGTTTTCAATGTCATCTTGTAAGAAACTGTTTTTTCAGTTCTTATGTTCTTTGGAATATATTTATCTCTTTTTTGAGGTATTGAATAAGCAAAAATAATTAACCTTAGTGACTTCCTCCTGCTTATTAAGGATGACAGCAAAGGCAGCCAGGGACAACTGGAGAAACTGGTTTAGATCAGAGAAATTTGGTCTTTCTGAAAAGGCTTTTGTTCCCAGAATCACAACTAACAAGGCAGAACTAAAAGTTTTCATAAGAATAAGCATAGCAAAAGTTAGTGAAGCCTGAATCCCATGAGCTTCCTGAGGTCAGTGAAGGAGTTTGCTGTATTGTATTCATGGGCCCTTGTCGAATGGATGGGATTCTCCAAAGTGTCTTGCTGTGTATGGAGCTCCATTTGCAACACACCTATGTGCCATTTCCAGGGTGAGAGCAAGGCTTCCATCAAGTAAGCAATTGATGAGTAGTATCAAAGCAGCCTTCCTGTATCCCACATTTGTGTCCTTTATCCCAGATTGAGAACCCAACGCATCGAGTCATTTACCCTCTTCTAGAGCACACAGAAAGTAGTTTGAATTGTGGTACCAGTACCACTGCTAACACCCAACCTCTTAAGTGAAGTTTAAGATCTATTTGCACATGGTTTTGTTTTAATATTCCATTAAGACTATACATTCATGTTACTGGCTTCTGAAGTTACTTGAATTTATTCTCTTCTCTATGGCTATTTACAGTGTATTGCTGGGTTTATTTATTTTCTTGCTTTTATGCATGCTTAGGTTTTTTATTTTATAATTTGGAATATTTTAAAATTTGCATGATTAAAAAGAAAGCCAAGTATTAAAAAAGTCCTCAGTCTTTTATCCTCTGTAGCAAACATTTACATTTACATTAATTTCTTTCATTATTTTTAAGAGATTAATTTATTTTTATTTTATATGTTTATGCAAGTGTCTGCATGCAATGTTCATATATTATGTGCATGTCTGATGCCTATAAAGGCCTAAAGAAATTGTCAGATTGCCTGGAACAGGAGTTATGGGTGGTTGTGGGCTGTCATGTGGGTGTTGGGAATGAACCTGGGTCCTCTACAAAAGTAGCCAGTGCTCTTAACTGCTCAGCCATCTCTCCATCTCTATTTTATTCTCTACATATACAGCTTTTTTTTAATAGTAAATACACATATACATATATTTACTCGTTCTTATATAGAATATATCATGCCATCTGTATTATGTTCTCAGCTTGATTTTTTTCTAGCAATCATCCATCTTGCATTATAAGAATCTCCTTTATTCCCTTATTAGAACTGAATAATACTTGTCATGTGAACATACAAAAAGTATACTGAAGATGACACTGAAATTCTTCCTAGTGTTTTGTTGTTAACAGTACTGCCAGCATGAATAAGGTTGTCTGTATCTTTCCATAAGGTTGACAGGTTATGTTCAGCATGAATCGCTATCACTGACTGTTCTTAGATGGAGAAGTAGATGGAAATGAATGGACAGTTTTGCCATCTGATGCTAATTTTTCTTTCATGCAGGTTGTTGCCTTTGTGTTCTCACAGCAGCACATGAGGGACAGTTGGTTTGCAGGAGTTCATGGTCAAGCTTTTGAGGTGTTATATAAATCTTATAGACAGGAAATAGTGTCTTTGACCCTGGTGAATAACAGTCAAAAATGTTAAACAAGGACCTGGGTAGTGTCAAGGCATACTGCAGCCTATTGCAAATGAATAGGAAAAAAAGAAAAAAAAATGTGAAGGAAAGAATGAGTGAAGGGAGGGGGCAAAGGAAAATGGTAGAAATAAGTTAATTTTGTAAAATTCAGTAATTTAAGTTGAAGTTATTTCAGATCTACATTTTATGATCAGAAAATGTCCAACACAGCACTTCTCCCCATTAAAGTCATTATAAACAAAGGGATAGGCTTTGAAAGTACTATTGATGACTTTTTGAGTAAATCCAGGAAGGTGAAATTATAACGAATCCTGGTTTCAATAAAGATAAAACACTTATAACTGAAGTGAATTATAATGCAACAACATTTCAGTCTTAAGTAGCTTCAGCTATATTAGTATTGTCTATGCAAAAAAAGACAAACACTTAAAGTACATAAAAACATGTGACCAAGATTGTCATACAGCCTGGAGTATGGCTGATATAGAATTAATCTTTATTTAATTGTGATGTGGTACTTTATTCACTGTAATATTTTGCATTAATATTTACTCTTGAAAGCATTTTCTTTATGTGCTGTTGATTACTGAGATGGGACAGTCCTTTTTATATGTTGCATTTTATTCACCTTGCCCTAACTAAGGTCCGGAGTTCCCATTACTTTGCCTGTTCAAGTTGGATGAGCTTTGAGTAAGACATATATACAAAGACTGAACTGATGGTTAGAGTTTTGATCCTTGCAGGGGAATGTTTGTAGCCATGCTCTGGTATCTTGACACTATCCCAGCTTCCTCTGGCTTGCCACTGGACTTTTCTGGGCACTGAACAGATTGTCACTTAGGTAGAACAGCTGCTGGGAGCCAAGGAGTAGGGAAAACTATCATGAGGCCTTCTGTTCACAGTGGGGGTTTGTTGGTATTGAGAGAGACCTCCGGTTCATGCATTTGATTACTTCCTAGAGCTGTTCTCAATGGACCTCTCCCCCAGCCCTGCCATGTCATTTTTAAATCATCCTGTGCCACTCAACTGAGGAAGCAGGGCCAGCTTGTAACATCCTACAAAGAGGTATCTTTTGAAAAAAGCATCCCAATTGTTTCTGAATACACTTAGGATAATGGAAGTTGAGCGCTCTTAGGGACATTGAGTGCTGAATGGAGTCCCTGGCACCACCATGAAATCTGGTCTTTGGTTCCAGTTTTAGTGGTAGTCTTCTTTCCCTTGTGGACAGATTTCACCATTGTGCATCCTGCCATTCTGTAGGACCAGTGGATTCTGCAAAGGTGTATTCATCTTAACTTAATATATTCAAATATCAAGAAAGTGTAACAGTGCAAGAGTGAGCTTTTGTTGACATTCCAGGGGGTCCTTTGGCATTTCACTTTGTGTTACTCATAGCAATGGCAAGTGAAAATGGCAAGTTTCATTAGCTAAGTTCAGGATACCATAGGCAATATTAATTCCACAGGAAATATAAAAGGATATGCAAATATAATGAGGTCCCAGGAAAACATCTCAGGTTTTGGGATTCTGCAGTTTAATAAACACTTGTTAAGATGCTTCATGCCCCAAACATCAATTTTTAAAGCAAGTATTTCTGATCACATAGCACTCCTAAGGAATGCCAAGATTCCCTCAGTTTTCAGAGTCCTAAACTGGGACACTGGGGTATGCAGTATAGCTTTATCTGTAATGATTTCACACTACTAGAAAAGGAAAGACAATTTTGATTGTAAAAATCTATGTTGTTGTTTTCCAAATGAAAGTGTAACTTAGAAGTGTGGGCCATTAGAGTAGGACCAGAAGTAGAAATATCTAAGACAAACATGTTTGTCCAGTAACTGACAAGGGAGAATTGCTCATGGATTTTTAATTAGCTTCTGAGACAAGAGAAGCTTCACATGAAGTTTTGTTTCATAGCCCCAAGGGTCTTTACTTTTTATGTACAAACTTTCCAAGGCAGGCCAAGCTCGCATGCCTGCAGAGTGGGAAGGCTGTTAGAAAGTAGGATAGGCGTTCATCACCCTAACCACGAATTAGGATTAGGATTGTTTTTATTTGTTCAAGTGTTAATATTTGAATGAAACAGGTTTTTAGGATATTTCACAGAATTGTTTGGATCCTAGGAACAGCATTAGAATGGTTTTAAACACTTATCAGTGATATTTTCTTCCAAATTTGCCTGTCTGTGGCACTTGTCAAGCTTTGCATTATTGTTTAGTCTTATGTTGAGAAATCAAGAGGTTAAAAAATATTATAAAGAATGATAATGCCAATGTGGGTAGCAAAGGGAGAGGTTATTTTTATACATTGCTGGTGGCAACTCGACTGTACTGAGTGTTGTTTGAGCTGGCAATCCAGTGGCCACATATTTATGTTAAAGTAGTCTTTGGACAAAGGTGTGATGCTGACAGTTGTCTGTGATATTTAAAAGAAGCTGTAAGGTCTTTGGGGCACAGTGTTGCTAAGTACTTGTGTGTCTATACAGTAGCATGCCACGCAGTCTCTTAAACACCTTTGGTGACACCTGGGTAACATGGAAAGATGTTTACATTAGATAAAAACTGAGTCATGTTACCATGAAGAAAGTCCTGAACAGAGAAGACAAGTTGGGGTCAGCTTTTTACATATAAGAAAATTAAATAGATATAGGACTGGGTTGATAGCTCAGGGGAAAAGGGGAAAACTGCTTGCCATGCAAACTTGAGGAGTTGAGTTTGAGACGTCAGAACCCATGCAAATCTAGGCTTAGTGACATATGTTTGTAGTTCCAGGGCTGGAGAGACAGATTCAGTGAAATGCCCTCTTTCAAAACAGAACAAATCAAAACAAAAAAGATAGGAAGAGATCCCACCTCAGGCCTTCACTAGCATGGGCATACATTTATGTACACCTGTATACACGGATACACACGAATGTTCACATGTATGCATGGATACACACATATATGTGTACAAACACAAATGAGTGAGCTTGTATAATTCTATGTCTTAGAAAATAACAGTTTCATAATTTTTATTTGCTCTTGATGAGTATAATTTTGAGGTTTTTGTGAAATAAAGACTACTTTGTCATAAAATTAATAAAATTTAGTAGGCCCATGGCTGAGAGAAAACATCACACAAATAATGATGTCTTTAGAGAAGCATGGGGTTGCAGAAGAGATTCCCACTGACTCTCAGGGTGTGGTGCATGGCAGAGTTGTTCAGGAATCTGGGTTCCAGGGTTCTGGAGAAGCTGGTGTAAGGAAGGAACCTGTTGGGATGGTAGGTCCTGCAAAAAATGAAGTTTGTGCATTTTAAAAATTCCTCAGGGGTTCATAGGCAAAGAGCATTTCATTCCTGTATACCCCTTTGTCTAACAGGGTGGAGGGAGACACATAAAACTAGATTCTAAATAAGCTGGACACAAACAAGGGTGTCCTATAGCTAAACATTCAGAAGTGATAACATTTGATTCTATAAAATTTTAAAAAATAATAAATAAGTAAATCCTTATTATAGCAGAACCCAGAAAGTGAAATCTCAAGAGATAAATGAAGGGAATATATTTACACAATATGTTACTAATAAAGCACTAATAACCATAAAACATACTGTTACTGCAAATTCAGGAGAAACAGAAGGACCAGAAATCCAATAGGAAGGGGATCAAAGACCTGTGTTTAAAAAAAAAAACTGCTGTAACAATAATCTGTAGGAAAGTATGACCTGCTTCATTTGTAAGACATGTGTGTCCTTTGTGATCACATAAAATAATGAAAATATTTTAATCATGTGGAAAGATTGCTTTAGAGAGCTATGGTAGGTGAATGCAGTGCCATGCTGTGAAAGAGGGAGGAGAGGCTCTAAGGGTTAATACCCTCATTGTGACAAGGAACTGGTGGTGCAGAGGAGTTTTAAAGCATGCTACACTTCCTCAGGAGACAAGGAGAAATAAGGATGTGTCTCATCACCTCAGCGCTCAGAGGTTAAGGCTAGATGATCATGAGTCCAGTGCCAGCCTGGTTTACATTGTGAGAATCTGTCACAAACAAACCAACCAAATAAAATGAAAAACAAAATCCTAAAACTCTAAATCACACACACAAAAAATCCCAGTCTCCTCCTCCTTTTGAATGCTTCTCTTTTGATTTTGCAAAGGAAATACAGGAAAAATAAAGGTGGGAGAAGTGAAATTCATGGTCTATAGGAAGTAGATAAGACAGGAGAGAAGTATCACCTTCTCTCTTCCCAGCCTTATCTAATTCCTATAGTGTTGGAACTGTATTAGTGTTTTATAAATATAATTCACAAAGACTAAAGAGAAAATGTAATGAATGCACAAGTGAGTGTGATTATTGCATGTCAACAGGACACAACATAAGTGTGTCTATGGCCTATTACATGGACAGACAATGTTAGTGTGCCTACTGCATATCACATGGAAAGTGTGCCTACTGCATATTACATGGACAGACCACAGCATCATAAGGAAAGACCAAGGTCATTCTTTGACCAAGTATCTTCAAATCTAAAGATGAGAAAAATAGAAAGAAAGAAAGAAACCCTATGCTTTTTTTACATCTACTGTTTGTAATAGTACCAGAGGGACAATTCTGAAGTTATTTTATGTCTACTGTAGAGTTATAGGGACACTTTGAGAGGATTCAGGGCTATCATTGAAAAGGAAGGTAATATAATATGCATATAGGATAGCAAAAAGCAAGGGAAAGCCTGGATTTGTTAGATTGATATTATGAGTCCCAATAAGAATGTATGATTAAGTATACATTTAGTGTTCTTAGTTCTTTCTCCTCTTATAAGGCTTAAAGGAATGGTACTCCTAGCATCAATAATGGTACTTTGCTCCCCACTTTTCTTTCTAACTATCATTCCACAGTAAAATGAATAATGGGTCCCTGGAGAAGTGGGTGATTCAAGACCTGGAGAAGGAAAAACCCAAGAAAAGCCTAGGTTTCTTATACAGCAGATGAGAAATTCAACAAAAAGAAAAAAATTGAAGATGTTAGATGTGTCAGAAAAACAGAGGAGCTAGCCTAAAGACAGATATTTAAGAATAGGTGGATGAGGCATAATGTGTATTGTCACAATTTGAATATGAAATGTCGCCCATGGGCTCCTGGTCTGACTGCTTCTCTAGTTGGTGGCACTGTGTTGGAAGGTGGTGATAACATCAGGAGGTGAGATTATTTGGAGGATTGGGTGACAGGAGTTTGCCTTTGAAGTTATACCTGGTTTCTAGGATCCAATCTCTAACTTCTTCTCATCTGTTATAATGAGAACAGCTTCCTAACACACACACACACACACACACACACACACACACACACAAATGTGTGCACGCTCACATGCCTTGATGCTCTGATCAAGTACATGGACAAAAGCTACCATTGACAGAGCCCTGTGAAAGCATAATCCAAAATAAGTCTCTCCTCCTTCAAGTTGTTGTGTATATTAGGTATTAAAGTAATAGTACTGAATAGAAACTAAGAAGATAGGGGTAGAGAGGAATCTCTTCTATACATTAGAATACCAACTAGTAAATGTGGGAGGAAGAATAAAATTAGGAAGTTACTATTTTAAAAGTAACACTAGTGATTGATCCACACTAAAATTGCCAGTATAAATTAAACCATGGAAGTTTGTGGGGTAGCAAGATGCTTTAATTGCTTATTAATTATGAAAGAAAAATAAGCATGCACATCCCCACAGAACAGAGTAGTGTGGCAGATGATACATTCTTTAGGAATCAGCAGACAAGCTTCTCATTGTTGCTTCTTAGTATAATCAGAAAGACATAGTATTCATTAGGTAGTATAACTTTTAAAAATGTGTAATGTGAACCCAAAGCTGAGGTAACATTCTGGCTTTTATAAATATCCTATAAAGCCAAAGCCCGGCAAGTTCAAAAGATGTTGCCAGGCCAAGAGGCCTAAGGAAGCATGGCAGAAAACACAGTGATGCTGCATGGGAAGAAGTTGGTCATGTACAACATTCCTGACATTGAAGCAGTACTCAGTGCACTTCCATATATGATGCTCAAGCCCCTGCATTTCTCATTGCACACGTGAGGGCCAACCCTGTTCTGAGAAGCTTTGCTGTCCACTCTAAGAACCCAACTGATTTAGTGCATATCCATCTTTATTGTTAAGGGAGAAAGAGAAAGGCAACACGAGATCCAACAAGTGTAGCAAAGACAAGAGCAGGCGGTGACCCTAGCGAGGGACATGTGGGAGCCCATGGTAGGACTCTTCCATCTCTCTCTAGGCTATGTTCTCTAAAATGAAATACTCATTCAAAATGTGGGAAAAAATAAAGGAAGGAAGGAAGGGAGGGAGGAAGGAAGGAAGAAAGAAAGAAAGGAAGAAAGAAAGAAAGAAAGAGAAAAAGGAAGAAAAAGGAAAGAAAAAGAAAGAAAGAAAAAGGAAAAAAGAAAGGAAGGAAAAGGAAAGAAAAAGAAAAAAGAATCCTCCCTGCTGCTGTGTTTTCTGGTTTGTCCTTACCTCCCAGAGGTCTTTCCTATGCAGTCCCTGCCACTAGTGTCAGCCCCTGACAGCTCCCTCCATTTTAACTGTCCTTGACAAATGACTCTCATGGCACTTGAGCATCTGCCTTTTGGTGAAAATTGTGTCCATTGTTATAAAATTGGGTCTGGGTCAAAAGTGGCAGAGTGTATATGCTTTTCCTTCTCTGCACACGTGACAATCACTGGCAACCCTAGACAGCCATGCACACTCTTGCTGTGGAAACAGTGGGGTCGCTGATGGAGTAAGCTATGCATTTAGTTTTAGCACAAAGAAGAGAACATCTGATACATCCATCTAAGGCCACTTAGAGCTAAATGGCTATTAATATTTCGTTTAGTCAAACTACGCCCTTTTCTAACTTGGTTAATTTAGACAGTGGTTAAGAAGAGAGGGCATCTTTTGTCATCTTCAGCTTCAGGTCTCAGAAAAGCCAGATCAAATAAAAATTCTTTAGAAACCATGTTGGATGTTTGGCACAGTTGGGGAAAATGAATTGGGAAGTTGTCAGAACCTAGGTGTTGGCTTCAAGGAAGGCCAGCATTCAGGACATCCTGTCATTGACGTACCGACAGTAGTGAAGCTTCCAGAGCATGCTCTACTAGGGAACGAACAAATAGTACACTATGCTGCTCAAGTTCCCACCTGGCTTTGATTGCTTGTGTTGACCCCTGTGCAGCTCCTTGATTCTCTCCTGATTTGTGACAGCCTCTTTATTGTGTTTGGGATATTTGTCTTCTGTTTGCATGTAAAGTGCCTGCCTGATGGATGCCCAGATGCACATGAAAGAGGTGCAACAGGAATGATGTATTTTGAGGGTAGTTCAGAGGTAGGAGTGAACATCAGACAAGTGGCCTTGAGAGAGGTGGCTGCTAGGGCTAAGCACATTAAAACCTGTTTGGTATTAAAACTGTACTAATATTTCCTAAGGCCACAGCCAAACCTTGCCTTCCAGTGGAAGTCATCAGAACGAATGTGACTTTCTCATAGTTCACACAGTACATGTATTAGCTACTTTTTACACTGTTGACCAAATACTTGAGAAGAAGCAGCTAAAGAATAGAGGGCTATGTATTTCAGCGTGTAGTTTGAGGAGATGTAGCCCATCATGTCAGAGAATTCATGCTGACAAGGACAGTGGGATAGCTAGTCTGGTTGTATCTATATTAGGGACAAGGAGAGAATGAAAGCTGGTACTGAGTGTACCATATTCTATTTATTTAGTTCAAGACCTTGACTTTTTAAATGCTGCAACCTACTCACTGCCATGTCTTCCCACTTCAGGCAAACCTTTCTGGAAACACCCAGATATATGCTCTTCTGAAGATTTTAAATCTACCCAAATTGACAGTTAACCACCATAATGCGGACAGTAATCCGCAAATATTGACTGACTAGCAAATAAAGAAGGCAGAAGTAAAGTTTTCCTCTTGTCTAGCTTGGGTTCTGGTTGAGAGAAGTCTAACTAGAAACAGGCTAGTGGCATAAAAGCATGAAAATGCAATAAACCCTTTATGGGATGCAGGAACCTTCATAAAGAAATGCAAACTTTAGGAAGTACATGAAGCTAAACCTATTATGTTTGCTTTGTTAAAGAATAAGAAAACATGGACAAGAGAGACAAAATAAGTAAGCATAATAATCTGAGTGAAATTCACAATATTAGTCACTTTCTGTTTCTAACTTTCCAAGGTTCATTTAGCTCACAATTTTGCAGGCCAATCATCCTACAGCAAGCAACCCTGTGTGTTGGGCCTCTGCCTAGGGCCTCCAAGAAGAAGCATGTACAGAAGCCATAGGAAGATTTCTGAATCAAGACGGAACACTGGAAAGGCACAGAGGCCAGGCTAATCTTTTTATACTAATTAGATTTCTGTGGGATCTAACTACGGCCCTTGGAGAGCTGCAGGACTTCCATCTGAGGACAGTGCTCTGCAGGACTTTGCTACCTTCCGCTAGGCCCAAGAGGACATTTCTCACATGGCAGTATTATGATTTGCTGGAGAAGTTCATTGAGTCTTCTAGTACCCACTGTTTCTCAAATTGTGCATCTTACAATATCCAGTACAACAATATAACATTTTTGAGGGCAAAATCTCCTGCAACTCATCAGAAGTAATGTGAACCCATTTCAGAAAATGTAAATGGCATAAGCTTATTTAAAGGTACGTATGGGCACTACCCAGAAGTGTGGTTAAGCTTCTATGGTCCATGCTTGGTTTTTACCCACAGTTGTTAAATTACATATGTGGTTTAACATAAGCTGTATTTTCAATGCTAGACCATTGTGCTTAGCCTTAATGTCGTGGACATTTCTTCACACTGTTGCAAAGTCCTCATAATCATTTTAATGGTTGAAGGTTGCTATCAATGAGAGAACTTGATAGTCCCTCAACTTATCAATGACAAAACTTGATATTCCCTCCACTATAGGGCATTTACGTCTTTCTGTGCTTTGAAGTCTTAAGCAATGTTGGTATCAATGTTTATGAATCTATTTGCTATCAACAAGTAACTATTTTTAGATGATTATAATATATACATTTCCCTTCAAGTAGAGGATAGATACTTCTTCATTCTGGCCTAAGAGGTACTGAGAAGGATGGGAGATGGAGTTGGGGGTGACAGGGAGGGGATGCTCTAACGTCCAGTCCTCTGAATGAGAACATGCTGCTGAGCCAATCTCCCAATCTCCCATGGTGAATAACATAGCAGTGGCCTGAGAAAGGGTTGGAGACAGTGAGGGAGTGGGTGAAAGTTCAGTATGGTTGTCACCACCAAAGCTGAGCAAAGTGCAAGACTCTTGAGTGGCCTTCATGGAACCTGTGGGCTTGTTTGCTTCGGATATAGAAGAGGAGGTAAAGTGTATCTACTATTACTATAGTTTTGCAAAAGAGGGATATGTTATTCAAATATGAAAACAAAAAAAAAAACCAAGAGAGAGGAAACTTCAGACTTTCAAACACATAACATGGCTCTGTTAAAGCTCATCAAAATGCCTTAAAAAAATCAAATCTTTGCTCTGAATTAGCCACATTCCAACAACAAGCCTGGTGCTAGGGGCTGATAGTCAGGGAACAGAAAATCAAATAATTTCTAAGATACATTGTCTCAAGCTGGAAATGTATGCAATTTGTACTTGAATTTCATGAAGAGTTGTATTCTTATCCTATGTCATGTCTGATTTGATGGCTCACTTGTAGCTCAGTGTCCCATTGATGTCCTAGGCTCCTTATTTGCTTATTTAACTTCATGAAAACCAATAGGATATTATTTGTTGAAGGGGTATTGACTTAATGCCTGGACACTTTTTTTTTTCCTATTTGAAGCTCAGAAAGAGAGTGTAGTAAATTGTCATAAATTGCACTGTCTGAGAAAGTAAATGACATCTCATCAAACCAAAGTCTGAGCAGCAGCCTGTCTTTTTGCAGTTTCTGAGAATGATTGCAAGAAATAGAAAATACAACTTAAAGTGGTCTAAATGATGAAAAGTATTTTGCTGCCTTATATATGAAGGGAAAAAGAATTGGCTTGTATGACTTGAAGAACTGCTGAATCCAGAAGATGGAATGGACCATCCATTGTTTGTTCTTAGGTAGTGTCTCCCTCTAATGGCCAGAAGGCTTCTCGTAACTATATACCTTCTAGTTTATCAACCCAAGTGGAATAGTTTCCCACTTCCAATAATCATACTACATGCTCAGTGCTTGTTTTGGGTTTTCTGGCTATGATTACTGATATGAGCAGGGGTGGGGGGTATTCTTCTCTGAAGCCGTGGGTGAACATAATACCATCTGAACAACATGAACTAAGACTAGCAGACTTTTGTTTTTTCCAGAAAATTGGGGTTTTGTCCAAAGATGACAGGGACATTGGTAACAACAAAGGACAGTTGTAACAACAAAGAACTACTACCAGCTAGCAAACAGTAGCCCATCAAGCCAGGAAACAAAGCCAGCAGAACTGTCCTGGCCTGCCTGGGAAGTCTATCAGACCAGTGTCTAAGACATTTAGAGTGACTGCCCAAGTATCATTGTTTAGTAGCAGGGCCTGTCTTTGGCATCAAATAAATCCTAATACCACTAAGCAGAAATTAAAAAGCTTTAATGAGCTTTCAACCTATTGATGCATTCCCAAGCCTGTAGCTCATGCCATTGATGCATGAAGTCAAGTATCTTTTCCCACTGGGGATGTCATCATTTAAATGGCACTATTGATTTTGAGTTTTGGCATGGCTTCTTTAACCCAGGAAGCTTCCAAGTTGCCTGAGGGGATGTAGTGGAAGACATAAGTAACTCCATGTTGTGTACTCAGGGAGCAGACCCAAGCTAGCTTAATTATCTGCTCCAGGGCAGCTTGTCACAGGCAGAACTTCTGAGAAAGCTGGAGCAGATCCTTGTATGTTCAGTGTCTTGTGATCATTTCAGCTACTTGTAGACAGTTCACATATTCTAGTGACATAAGGACTTTCTAGGAAAGCATCAGAACAAATGCAGGCTTACAGAATGGACTCTGTGTTCATCCATTTGGATTGTTTCAGTTATTGATTTGCTAGTTAACTCCACCCAAACTTGGTGATTTAGGTCAATGATCAATTATAATTTTTAATAGTTCAGTCTGTGGGTCAGGACTTTTGGGCATGGCTCCCCTATGTAGTTGCTATGGTCTTTTTGGTGTGGCTTGGGCTTCCACAGGCTCCCTGGAAGGTCACATGATTCCTTTGCATGTCATGTGTGTGCAGTGCTGTCCCTAACATTAGTACTCCACATTGCGTGTTTTATCATTGTCTGGCCTGGCCAGGGTTATTTCCATCACACCAGGTTATCTCCCCAGATAGTTTGGCTGTGCAAGCTGACAGGCTCCTAGGGATGGAATTCAACTTGTAGAAATCTGATTATAATTTTTATACTCCTTCTTGCATCCATTGAAATATACTTTACTAAAAACCAACAATGAAACTTAGGCATCAAGTGTAACTAGAGAAAATAAAAATGTATAGCATGTTTTAGAAACTAGTGTGCAATCCTGACTTCCTTGTACATGTCCTTGTAGTTCCTGACATCAAAAGACTATAGCCTAGGAAGCAGGTGACTCAGATTCCAAGCAGGACTCAGTTGTCAACTTCATGTTTCTTTGAGACAGTCATTTAATCATTGGGGAACATTTCACTACACCCAAATCTAGGAGACTGCAAAAAAAATTCAATTTAATGAAATTTTCATGCACATATTTTCTTATTCTCCAACCAGACATTCAGGTTTATGAGTGAGCCTTTACAGTGGTTCTCAACCGTCCTCACACTAAGACCCTGTAATACAGTTCTTCAGGTTATGGTGACCCCCAGCCATAAAATTATTTTTGTTGCTATTTAATAACTATAATTTTGCTACTATTAGGAATCATACCATAAATATTTTGGAGACAGAGGTTTGTAGAAGGGGTTACAATCCTTTGTTGTTGAGAACTCATGTATTTTGCTTTCACAGAAAAGGATATTTACAATTGGAATGGAAGTTTTGCTTTAAATAATCTTTGTTCTTTTCCATGAAATTCTTGGTGTACTCTAGCTCTGAATGATTTCCTGGCATTTGCTCCATTCTAGAAGGAACCTAGAAATACTTTTTTTAAATTTATTTTTATTTTACATATCGATCCATACTTTTTTTCTTCCTAAAATAGAGTTTTAAATTTCCACTGCATTATCCCTTATTTGTATCATACATGATTTCACAGCAAAACACCCATTCACAAGAAAAGATATACTGAAGTGGCAAAGGCTAAAAGGAGATGAGTTACTAGCTTCCATTAGCTACAAGGAAAACAAAGAGGTTTTAAAATATATACATGCAATTAAAATGGCATAATGGGTATGTACAAATCTAGTCAAACAAAATTTACTATAAAATGATGGATCCAATTGTCTCTTAGAGTCACTCTGGCCAACGACTGAGGTTATTGTAAATCTCAAATCTGAGAAGGCCTTCCACAGGCTGCTTCCAAAGGCTACACTTTGGAGATAGCAATTTAGACATAGGGATAGGATGCTGAGGAATAGGACTGGATGATTAGGCAGTAGGGACATAGTTCTTCTTAAGCTAATTAAAGAGAGTTATTTAAAATGAGGAACCGGAGATAGGACTTGATTGTGATGCTTTTCCTAACATCACTAGAACATGCTTCCCCATTATATACCTGCCTGACTACCCTTCTTTCCTGCTCTGATAGTAATGGCTCCCATCCCCTCTGCACCCCAGGCTTCTAGCATTTGCAGTGCTTAGATTCTGGATAACTTTCTCTCATCAAAAGTCACTGTGATATTTTGCTAAGTACCATTGTCCCTATGAGTGTTGTTACATGAAACAATGTTTTTACCATTCTTGATCTCTTAGCCTTCTGATGATACTGACATATTAATTATGGAACAGCCAAGAAGATTTCAGGCAAAAATAATGGCTTTTCAAGTGCTTCTCATGAATATTGGACCACTTTCTAATTAGCATAGGCATCTTGCCAAGGTTTTTGAATCCTTATAATTTGGATGGCAAGTGTCCTGGGGAGGGATCATATTTGCTTGTATGTTACACTTGGCTTTTAGCCCATTTTCAGCAATTCGTGGATATTAACCCCAAAATAAGATAATCAGATTTGTCAAATAAACTCCAGATAATTGGGTCACACAGGCTTTATGTTACATAAGGGTATGCTTTAAAAATAACTCTCCATTAAGGAATGATAAGCTTTTTTTTTTTAATGACTCAGGACCACCTACTCAGGAGTATCACTATCCACTATGGGATGGACCATCCCACATTATTCATTAATCAAGAAAATACCCCACAGGCCACTTTCTCAATTGATGTTTTCCCTTTTAAAATGACTGTAGTTTATGTCAAGTTGACAAAAACTAGCCAGCACAAGGAAGCTTACAACTTTAATAGGCAAAACCTTTACAGATTTCAAAACCACATTATGAATCAAATGACCTGGACTCTTGGGCATAGTAAATTTGTTTATCTTAAACAAACAAGTTTTCTTAAAGTCTTCTCTCTAAAACCATAACTCAACAATTGACTTCACTGGTATTATTTGTTGCATGATTAAATCCACTAAAATCAGATGGGCAGTGGTGGCCCTTTAATCCCAGCTCTGGGGAGGGAGATTCAGGTGAATCTCTGAGAGTTCAAGACCAGTGTGATCTACAGAGCAAGCTCCAGGACAGGCTCCAAAGCTATACGGAGAAGCCATGTCTCAAAACAAACAAACAAATGAACAAAAAAATTAATTAAAATCATACTTAATCTTTTTGAGACAGGATCTGGGTATGTAGCCTAAGCTGGCCCAGAACTTCTAATAATCTCCCTGCCTCAGTATTGGCAAAATGGATGTGTGCTACCATGCTCATCAGTAATATAAACACATAATTTAAAAATTAGACTTTTGCAGTGCCTGAATTCAGTTACTCAGCATGAAATTATATGTTTCATTGGCAGTATGATTTTTAACACATGTATTAGAGGGTTGGAAATTTTCTTGCCAAAGGGACCCTAACATTTTATCAGGAGATTATGTTTTCTGGTAACCTGAAGTTGTTTTAGTGGGACTTTACTTGAGTCAATAATCTATGTCTACATGGTCTCTTATTCATGATCTCTGATCAGGATGAGCTCTGAGAGATATATATTTGCATAGCAGAAATGATTATCCTACTTGATATCCCTGTGTAGCAGGTTCTCGGAGGCTATACTTGAGTATAGTACAATACTGAGGACAGTGAAGACAGCATCTGCCATATGGTAAGAGCTCAAAAATGTGAGTCTGGCTGTCTTCTGGTTTTACTTTTGTACAGTTATGGGCATCACATAACCTAGATTTGGTAAATTCCATGTTCTATGAAAAATGCCATGAACCATAATATGAAAGGTCCCTTTATATTGAACAAGTACAGTGAACTAGACAGTGGCAGAGGGCAGAAAAATGAGGGTATGGCTTCCTTACAGGTGGCATTTGGCAGTCAACATTTTGTCTAATGCATTGTTACAGGGGCTGCCAAGGGGGGGTCAGTGAAATTCTAAGGCAGGTTTAGAAATGTGGACGCTGGGCATCAGGAAATCTTCCCAGGCTGTAGGGCTTACATCTGCCAGTGGGTTAAGGTGTCAGTGTGAAAGTAGTGGGGAAAATAAAAGAGCCACTGAGGACCCAGATTCATTTCTGGAAGGACTTCGGTTTTAGATAATAACTAAGGAAACCAGGCACAACACTGTAGCACTTGACCAGCATCTAGCGTAGTCTCATATGTCCTCCACTCTCGTATGTTCTGTGTATTTACTCTTCTGCTGATACACTTACAAAACCAGTTATACTGTGTCTGCTTTAAAAACCACAAAACAGATGATTAAATCTTTTCCTGCTTATATTTCTGGCAAATTACCAAACAGAAGTTAACATAGACCTTCCTGCTTTGGAGCTCTGGATCTTTCCGTCACAGCCAGCTGCCTTGGGTGAGTGATGTGATGCCCAGTTCACTGGCCTCCTAATTTTCAATCCAGCCTGTCCCAAGTCATGATGAGTCTTGAGAACAGGACCTGTTGAGACTACAAAAGGAATGCAGTCTAAGGTCTGAGCCCTGAGCTCTGCCCCTGGCCTGGATCCTGTGGTTCTCAACTGGAAACAGAAAGACAGCTCAACTGGATGGTTATTGGTGGGGATGATTCTTAACCTCTGATGAGAGGTGAAGGGATATATGAGATTCCCTAGAACAGTGTAGACATGCCAGTAGTTCTGCCACTCCACGCTGAGCTGTAGATGATCCTTTCACTGGCACTTGTACTTGCTTCAGAATGTACAGCTAAAGAAAGACTTGGTTTTCTGCACAGAAAGATCTTCAGAAGTGAATGCTATGACTCCCGAAGTGTTCTTTTACAGGAGTGGGGCATTATTTCAGGATGCTGCTGTTACTGCTGGCAGTATCATTTGTTTAGAGGTTAATAAAAACAAACATTTACTTAATTTAATTCTTTTTAAATTCTCATAACATCTCGGTAAGTCAGCACTATCATCACTGACTTCTATAGACAAGGAGATGACTCAGAGTTTCGTTAACCTACCTGAAGGTCACAGAGTGAGGACACAAGACATATGCAATTAAAGCCAATCGTTTCACATCTATAAAAACATAAGATTTTGATTTAATGTAGTTGCGAAGGATGGATCTTGTTTAGCATATACATAAACCTATCTTTCATACTACAGAATATTATTTTTACTCTAGGTGTTCACAAAATTCAATAGCTGTAGCAAATGGTGCTATTCAGCTTTCTGTTGGATTTCCTCATCATGGAGGTTTATTTCTGTTACCACTGAAAGATGCTTTCTTAAGTAATATGTGGACATTAGCTAGGTAGTATTTCTTTCCATTAGTGTGTTGTAAAATATCTGCTGAGCAGTTCTTTTACCTTCAGAAGATTTAGAGCTATGGCCACCCAAGGTTCCCGACTGGAGTCATCAGTATGAATTCATCATCCCTGCTATCCTATGCAGCACATTTAGGACCCTGCTTATGCCAGACCCATCAGATAGAAGGAAGGCAGCATCCTCCTGGACCATCAGTTAGATCGAGGCACCGTTGGTCAAGATTATCAGACAGAAGCAGCTCTCATGGTTTGTGTATTTGCACAGCCTTCATGCAGAGAGAATGACAAACCTATCTGTAGTACAAGATCGGGCCTTTTGTGGGAGAACATACAGAGCAACAAAGGAAGTTGTTGAAAGAAACAGTTCTACAAAGCAAATCCACAGCTCCCTGGGGCAGCAGCCAGTGCTTACTTTCACAAGGCTGTTACTAAATATTTTCCCGACAGGACAGAAAACAACTTGCCCAACTTTACATGCATCTGTTTGGAGAAAGCCATAGGTGGTTATCAGAAGAAAGCATCAGTGCTTTTAAAATCTTTCTTCCTTCTAGTGAAATCATCTGGAGGGAAAATTGTATCTGTCTGCTCTTTGATTCATCAATTTGGTTTTGCTTTGCAGATTTTTTTTATGAAGCTGTTTGGCCATATAGTTTCTTTCTCACTTTCGCTCTGTTCTAGTCCCTCTAGAACACCCAGACCTAGGGGAATAAAAAAGCCAAGTTGACTGGCATGCCACCCTTCAGGTTTCTGGAAGCATTCAGAGACCTTGAGCTGCAGGCTGTATTATAGCTGTCCCATTCATAGGAAAGTAAAGCAGTAAACCTCGATTTTTAATATTTCTATCCATTTATCTTAGTTCATGTGTATGACTATCTCACCTTCATGTATGTTTGTGTACCACATGTACGCCTGGTACACATAAAGCTCAGAAGAGGGGGTTGTCTCCCCTTGAAGTGGAGCTAATGGATGTAAGTCAGCATGTAGGTGCTGGGACCTGAAACCGGTCCTCTGAAAGAGCAATGTGCTGTTCTAGCCTCTGAGCCATCTCTCCAACGCACTGATCCTAGGTGTTAAAGCGGGAGCAGTTAGGTGTGTTTGTGTAACAACTGAACAGCAGAAGTTCTGGCCTCATGTGAGTTCTTGCTAATTTCTGGTTCTGTATCACTCTAATTCAGATTCCTGAAAAGAGTTAAGGATATTTAAGACAACCAGAACTTTGAGTATGACATCCTGGGATATATCATGAGCTCTCACAGTGGTCATTAAATTTGTATGATCTTCAGATCATTCTGAATTAGGATTTCATTCAAAAAGTGATCATTATTTTAAGTCATACTTTTCTGTGTTCAAAATCCTAAGAAACATGGAAAAGTAGCTGGCCAGCTTATGAAAATGCAGATTAGATGGAGAGTGGGAGAGTGAAAAGAGAGAAAGGGAGGGAGAGAGAGAAGAGAGAGATCACCTAGGGAAGACCATTATCTTACCAATGCATTGCATCTGATTGACCTTCCTTCAAAGTGTCCCATGAGGTATGAATTTCTTGCAGACATATGTGAAGTGGTACTCCACTGAATTACAGGATTTATAGACCTCTAAGCTGAACAGTTCATGTCAGAACAATTTGCTTCCTTCCCAGTGTTTTAGTGTCTGTGGAGTTGTTTCCTGCCCATGGATGTTTTCTACAGTAGTTGTTCATGAAAGCCACAAAGGCTGAAAAGCATTTCCTTATAGAAGGACTTCGTGTAACAAGCAATAAAAGCATGTATTTATGGAAAATTAAAAAGCTGCCTTTCAGGGATATGTTGCCCATGTCAGGCAAAACATAACAGTGCTCTCCAGCATAATTTAAAGGTGTGTTTGTCTATACTACGAAAGAAGCTTTTGCTGTCAGTTGAACTCTCTACTTGCTTCAGTATACTTCCATGAAACAAGTGTAGAAGGGCATTTAAAGTCCTGAGCTATGCATTAGATATGTCACTATTTCTGGTTTATATGGAATCTAGAAGTATCATTGTGCATCCAAGGAATGAATTGTTTTTTTTAAAATGATGATATTTAGTGATGCAAAAGTTGTGGCAAAACTCATGTGTGTCATCAGGCTTGTGTGTGACAAAGTTGTTTTGCTGGTAGTTCAACAGTGCAAAGTGCCCGAGCAGAGGAGAGAATCCTCTGGGATGGAAGCTTCCCAGAGTGTGTCCTAAGGAGGTCCCGTGGTAGAAGCAGAATGTTAATTACCATGCCTTCCAAATGGCTTTAGTTCCATTGTGAAGACAATAATAAAATATGCAAAGTCATTCTAATATAACTTATTAAAATGACCCTAACGTAATAAGAACAATGGTGTGCAGTAAAAGGCATACAAGAGTATGTGGGTAAAGCCAGGGAGTTTGGAGAACATGTGGAAGGGGGGTCTCTACAGGACTCTGTGTTCTTAAAACTATGCTGCCAAGACTGCAGTTATAACATCTCTTTAGATAATAAATACATCGTGAGTCCACTGGCAAAGGTAGAAATTATTAAGGAAATATTCCCCTATTGAAACACTTGAACAACATCCAGGGTGTCATTGCCATGAGAACAGGCAAAGTGTCTATTCCCTACACAGTTTTCCTTGGGCAGGGAATTCCCATTTTCTGTCACTCCTGGTTTGATTCATGAATACATTCTTTCCTTCCAGATAGAATCTTGTTGTTCAATCTGTGAAACTAAGCAGTAATAGAGTATGCCCCTTTGTATTTTTGCAATAACCTGGAATATTGGTTCAGGATATGCAGTGTCACCCTGTGCTCTTTGAAGGCCTGAGCTCTGTGGGAACCAGACAGTTGTCTATTCTGTGAGAGAACAGAAGAAAAGAAGTGGCATGCTATATTTCCATATGACAATGATGTATGTCATGACTGACATACTAGATAGTGTAATGCCAAGGTGTTGTAATGAGGATGACCTTGTCAGCAGAAGTAAAACTCCAAGGTTCTGGCTGCCTACAGCTGGGTGGCACTTTTCATGCCTGGCACTGTCCAGGCAAACCAACAGTCTACATTTAGAATGTAGACTTGTTTTCTAAAGATGGTTAAACGGCTGTTGCCAACATGTCCAGCTATTCATTATTGCCCTCTAAGTGTGTTACTATTTTTTGTCATTTCTGGTCGTCTTCTCAAATTATTACCAAACATCTGATACAATCAGCTTTAAAGTTTCTAGTACATGTTGTTGCCTTTGTGCCCATCGTGAGGCAGCCCATCGTGAGGCAGCCCATCATGGAGGAAGTGCATGGTAGAGGAGGCCATTCAGCACATGACAAACAGGAAGTGTGTCTGGAACTGTGGCAGGAAAAGCAATCATTTCAGTGAG
Organism: Cricetiscus sungorus; assembly: GCA_030556225.1. NCBI lineage: Eukaryota > Metazoa > Chordata > Mammalia > Rodentia > Cricetidae > Cricetiscus > Cricetiscus sungorus. The sequence goes on along the minus strand of JANBXA010000606.1, from coordinate 3,498,508 downwards.
GACTCAGAGGCAGAGAAGAGGCCTGCACTCTCTGGTTCCTAGCCATTTTCGTGTTCCCATCACTGGGGGAACTCAGTGGCTGCATCTATGCTCCAGAGTCTAAGACTCACTCTGTGACCTTGTCATAATCAAGAGCCTTTCCATCTTACTACTGCTTGATTTGTTCTGTTACTTGGAACTGAGAACACAATGTGCTCTGTACTCTAAGCCAGTTGTACACAGACGACATCCAGGAAAGATCAAGATGGTGAGTTAAAAATACCTAGGTAAAGTAAGTAGTGTCTACATGTATAATGTGTTTTGGCTTTTTAAAAATTATTGTATTTATTTTAGTTGTATGTGTGTGGTATGTGACAGAGGTCCCTCTGCAGCTGGTATTGCAGGTGGCTGTGAGCAGCTATTGTGGTTGCTGAGACCCGAACTCTGATCATCTGGCAGAGTAAGTAGCCCACACTCTTTCATTCTAAGCCACCTCTTTGGCCTTGATATGGCTGTTTTTAAACCTCCAGTAAATATCCCAGATCTTACCTGTTATGCTGTGAGAATCTTTCTTGATAAAGGGCCAATCTGAGGTTGTGTCCTCAAGACTTGGTTAACGTAGCAGATCTCTTCAAAATGACTAGTTACATGTTTAGTTAAAATGTTTAAAGACCAGCCCACACCATTGTAAAGTGCAGATAACTGAAGTACTCCCGAAGACCCTTCATGTTCTACTTTGTCCTCAAACCATGTTTACTCAAAAAATTTAAACTAAGGAAGGCGTTTCACTTGGTATTTCAGTGTGTGTCCTGAGATCACCAGCCTGGAGCTATATGTTGAGAATAATTTATGAAACCAAACTACTTCATTATGTCTTTACACTCCAATTCTACTTACAAGTCAGTTTCAAAGGAGATTTATTTAAGGTGGCAATGGGGTGGTTTTGGGGGTGATAATGTCAGTACAAAAAGGTTTGCCTAACATCATTGCTTTAGTTTCCTTGGAGACCATTTCCTACTCATTGAGAACAGCTCATTACAGAGCAAGTGAATGGTGACTGCATCCCACCCAATAATTGATCTGAATCTGTCATTTACACCTAGGAAGGTCTACTGTAAGAGAAAGCTTTTAGAAGCTCTCTGCTTCTTATTGGCTGTTTCAAAGTGTTGGATTTTATAAGGCACGAGCGGCTAAGACGAGAATAGGGAGTGACAGGCATGGAGCAGTAAGCATAATCCACATCGAGAGAGCAGAATCCATCAGGCAGGCACACTTTCTTGCTGGAGAGAGAAGGCATCACAGTGTAAAATGGGATAGCTTTGAAGGAATTTCAGGCATTTATTTGTGGCCATTCAGCTGTGGGCTAGGGTTTCACAGGATCCATGTTGGGTTTAGAGGTTAGGAAATACTGCTTTCCAGATGGAAACGTATGCCTTGTAATCTCAAAGGAAAGAACAAGAATAAAAAAAAACAATCCTGTTATTTTGCAATCTGTAGTCTTCATGCTGGGATGGCAGCTCACTGTCCTGAGAGCTGCAGTGATCATGCGTGGATGGTGAGATGTGCAGTAACCACCCACGGGAGGCTGTTCATTGTCCTGCCGCTCTCTCTGTGTTTTTATTTAAAAGCCTCTGGTTCCATTAAGGAGTGCTATACCAAGCTGTATTTTACTATACACTGATTTGTTATTGAGAGTGGCTGTGTAAGGAATGATTTATGAGTAACAATTACTGTATCTATTTTTCCATCTTTAAGAAGCTCCCCCTTTAAGTTAGGAAAGGCTGTGCTATGCTACAACAAGTTCATCCCTAAATCCCAGTGGCAAAAGGTAAAGGATGGTTTACTTCTTGTTCCTGCTACCTTTCCATCACATGTCAGGGTGGCTTTCTTTACTGTCATTATGTAGGCATCCAAGGTGACGAAGCCACCAACAGTCTGGAGACACTAGCACCATCCAGAGCATGAGACTTTCTTAGGGAGGAAAGACTGGGGAATGAAATAGGGTTTCATTTTTTCCTGACTTAGTTCTGAAATGAAACATCAATTTTTGTCACAGCCTGTTGGATAGCTAGAGATGGTTATGTAGTCCTATGTGACCCAAAAGATGTGTGGGAGTCTCTGTGTCTGGACCAGAGGAGAGGGAGATCGTGATGATAATGACCATAATGATTTGCATCATACTTAAATTTTCTTAAGACTTTATTCCTCCCTAAAACTTGTTCTGACTGATTCAACTCTATAGCCTCTGTTTTGAAAATCTGTCAACAGTATGAATTCCATTCACTTGGCATTTAGCCTTCATTGTCTTTGATGTGTAAATGTTCTATTTACGCATACATTTGAATGTGGATAAATATTCGGCTCTTCATGACTTTGACAATTTGAAAACAGACCAGATAATTTATTTATTTGTTTATTTTTACTTAACCTATAGTGCCTGTGTTCATGGCTGAAGCCTGTCACAAGACAACATAGATAAGTAAATGTGCTATCTTTAATTTATTCCTGAACATACTGCAAGTTCCTATGGAAGGAACAGTTCCCAAGAATAGACCAAGTCCTCTCTCTAGATATTGAAAGGGCTCTGGTGTGTTTATGCTGTCAAGGACCATGCACACTTTGTGACAGAATACTCAATGTTCTGGCTTCTGACCAGCTAGAATGCAATCAGGTGACAATCTGAAGAGAAGGGACCCATGAGTTGAAGAAAATAATTTAGTAGTCAATGAAGAAAAGGAAAAAATCATAGGAAGCTAGCTAATGGCAAAGCCTTAGAAGGAAAACCGCAGTAGCATGTGAGCCTAGGCACATGTTTGCAACAAGATTAGCACATGGATTGCTGAGTCAGGGTCTGCTGCAGTAGACTGTGGAAGCCAGTGTGGCAGTTTCTTGACACAGTTGCCACCAGGCAGAAGTTGAGGAGCCTGCTATAGTAGTTGTCTCTTGCTGCAGAACTGATAACACCAAAACTCTCCCACCTGAAACTGGAGTAAACATTATCTTCTGTCATTTCAGAGAGCCGCGCATGTAGGGCAGACTGGGATAGGTGGTTCTTCTTCTAGACCACATTGCTGGTCATCTGGGAGCTTAGCTGGGGCTGGAGGACCACTTCCAGGGTGTCTCACTCCTGTGCTTATCAGATTGATGTAAGCTGTTGGGGTTTCCATCTCTCCTCATAGGCACCTGTTTATGGCTTCGAGAATATCTTTCTGAGTGACTGGATTGCCCCAGAGGAAACAACCTGAAAAAGAAAAGTCTTTAATGAGTAGTGAGTATTAGCCTCAAATATCACACATACCTATCTACAAGAGCCTGTTTGTGTGAAGAGATGAGCCTTGTTCGGTGTGGAAACTGACTGCTAGGATATGAATACTAGGAGGTATACATTTGCAGATCAAGAATCATACTCCCTACCCTTTCATGAAGGGAGAGTCTGGTTACAAATAGCAACAGGTATATCCTCCATAGACTGTGGTTCTGAAAAACAGTTCTTGGTTGGTGCTTGACTTTAATTCCAGCATCTAGCAGGTATGGGCAGGTAGATCTCTGAGAGTTGAATAGCCTAGTCTATATGGCTAGTTCCAGGCCCGCCAGAGATATATAGGGAGACCGTACATCAATAATTAATAATAAATAAATAAATACATACATACATACTTACATACATACATACTTACATACATACATACTTACATACATACATGAGGCTGGGGAGAGAACTTAGTCAACAAACAACTTGTCTTCCAAACCTAAGAATTTAAGTTTGGGGACTGGAGAGATGGCTCATGGTTAAGAGGTCTTGAGTTCAATTCCCAGCGACAACATGGTGGCTCACAACCGGGCTGTAATGAGATCTGGTGCTTTCTTCTGGCCTGCAGGCATACATGTAGTCAGAACATTGTATATAAAATATATTAATATTAGAAAACAAAGAATTTAAGTTTGATTCCAAGACCCAGTGTGAGATGGTATGGATGGAGATAGATGGATTCGTGGAGCTTGCTAGTCATCTAGCCTAGCCTACTTAGCAAATTTCAGACCAGTGAAAACTGTCTCAAAAAGGTTAACAATGCTTGAGGTGTAACTCCTCGGTTGTCCTCTGGCATCTGCACATGTGTACCCACATGCATACAGAAGAAATGGAAGAAGCCATGTATTTGCAGTAAGAACGCAGGAGGTCACTTGGGTTTGATGATATGCATATCTGACTAAGGCCTTCCAGTGCTCAGTCATCCTCTGTCTTCCTGGGTAACTGCTTCTCTGAGTCACTTCTCAAACATTCACAGGAATAAATGATTTTTACAGCTAAAAAGCCCAACTCTACAGCTATGTGAGAAAGAATGTCAATTTCTCTCTTAAGTTAACATCAACCAAGGAACAGTGGATGTAATTGAAAAGAAATAGATATTTCTTGGGTGTTGTCCCAAAAAAGTTCCCATGTGCTCTCAAGCCCCAACTTTCCCTATCCAACGAAGTTAGCATATCCGTACCTGTTTTGCGAAGGTCAAGAGGCTTAGTGGCTATGATTTTACGTGCCTGTCCCTCTGTTTCTTTGTTCTCATAGTGGAAAGGACCATGTTCCATACCATATTTGTTGAGAAGTGAAGTGAAGACTCAATAAGTGTTGGCTGTGTTAACAGGTGGAGGTGCCCTGTCATTTGTTTATAACTTGGCTAGTAAGTGTGTGAAGATGGCATTAAGACTTTATTTTGTTTTCTATGTTGTTTTTGAATATACACATTTATGTCCTCCATTTCTAACATGAACATTAAAATAAAACACAGCATTCTTTGACAATTGTCTCCTTCACACGTTGACCAGGGAGCAGCAGTATCTGTTTTTAATCAAATGAACGAAAATATGAATTTATTAATTCCACAATGAACAGCTGTCAAATACTCTGCCACCCAGAAAGACAGGTCTTATTTCCGTTCATGTTTTCTTCTTCCATTCTTCTCTCTAGTAATCAGTAATGGATGGGTTGTTAGCCTTTGGTTGTTAGTCCATCAAGTTACCAGGATCTCTAGTGGCTTTAAACAGCACACATTTATTTACTATGTTATAATTATGCAGGTTAGAATCACAAAGTAAGTTCACTGGGCTAAAATGAAGATGCTGACAGTTCTGTGTTTACAGAACGCTCCAGGGCAGCTCACTCAGGCTGCTGGAGGATTCAGTTCTTTATGGTGTATAGTTCTGCATTTAGGCTTTTTTTTAGGGGCAGAAGCCACTATACTGGTCTCAATGGTGGATGCTTGAGTTCTCAGGCCTATTAACACTTATTCTCAGCACTGACTATGTGCTTCTCTTCTCATGAGCATTTGTTGTGCTTTCTTTCCTTTTACATTTTAGAATTATTTACTTTTTTTATGTGGAGAGATGTTTTGCCTGCATATATATTTGTGCACCATGCCTGGTGTCTGCAGAGGTCAGAAAAGGGTGTTGGATGCCTGGATCTGGGATTACAGATGGCAGTGTGCCACCATGTGAGCACTGGGGATTGAATCTAGATGCTCTACAAGACCAACAGTGTCCTTATAGCTGAATTATTTCTCCAGGCCCATACTTAATGGTCACTATTCTGACTGGTGAGATGGACTCTCAAAGTGATTTAATTGCATTTTTTCTAATGTCTAAGAATGTCCAACATATTCATTGGACATTTGTGTTTCTTCTTTTGACCTGTCTTTTCAGTTCATTAGCATATGTGTTGAGAGTATAATGCTATATGTTTCATTTAAATTGCTCAGTTTTTAAAAATATTTTTTGTTTTTGTTTTAGTACTTGTATCTTTATATATTAATTGTTTCATTGTTGAACTTTTAACTGTCTCACTAGATTTAGGGTTTCTGTTTGTTTATTTTGTCATAGCTAACCAAAATGATCAGCCTTTTATTTTAATGCTTGTGTTTGGTTTAGTCTCTGGCATTTGGATGTTTTTCTTTCTTTAAGCTTTGGTGGCATTTAACTTAGTTTTACTAAATAACAACAATGGAAATTTAAGCTGGACTTGCATTTAGAATTTTGAACCCCTGTTCTGTGCTTTCAAAGCTATCAGAGATGGTGGTGGTGGCGATGCTTAAGGTAGGCCAGTTCTTAACAATGGCAATTGTGTTGCCCAGGTAATATTTGGCAGTTTATAGACATTTTGGTAGATCCATTTTCCAGCAGAGTTCATGCATGCTGCTAAACACACCAAAATATGCAGGACAACTCACTAGCAAAGAAGACTTAAGCTTCAGTTTAGTGATAACTGGATTGGGAGGCTCAGACATGGACTGACTATTGTTGTGATAAGCAACATTTAACATAACCTTTTGTTGTACTGATCAGCCTGTAACACAGTGAACAGTCAGTAACATAGCCTGGCTGTTGTAGTGAGCATCCTGTACATAGTCTGACTATTGTGATGAGCAGCCTGAAACATAGTCTGACTGTTGTAGTGAGCAGCCTGTAACATAGTCTGACTATTGTATTGTAGCCCAACTATTGTAGTTAGCAGCCCCACATTGCTTTTCAGTAGTTTCACACATTTTTAAACTTAGTTTTTACCTCTTCAGAACTCCCTTACAAAGTTCCCTCAGTCATGGCTCTCCTAGAACTTTCAGAGGTCAGACCCACATATCCTCTGTCTTGTAGCTCTAGAATCTTTAGCTGGTCTACTTTAAGGTTGTTGAGAAAGGGAATAGTAAAAACCAGTTCAGAAAACTTCTGTGGATGTGCATCTTTTGCCACACTTCTTCTCACCAGATCTCAGTCATTGAAGCCCAACTAACAGTGTTAGAGATTGCAAATATAGTGTAGCCTATGTGCCAAAAGAGATATTCAACAGAGAGCCTTAGCAGAAAACATTTGTTAATCTCTCCTGTCCTGGACAACAGCAGTACAGTTTAGTGCAGCTGTTTTCAGATGGGTACTCTGCCCAGATTTGTTCTGCGATTAATGAGTAGCCCAGAAATGGACTCAGGTCTAGCTCATCCCATAGCACATGCAGTTAAGCACACCCAAGTTAGAAGAATTGGCCATATCTTGGGGCCAGCAAGATGTCTTGCATACAAAGGAACTTGCTGCTAAGACTGACAGCCTGAGTTCAATCCCCAGAACTCACACCATAAAAGCAGAGAACTACCTTCTACAAATGGTCTTCTACCTTCCACTCATGTACTGTGGCATGTATATGCATACCTCTCTCTCTCTCTCTCTTTCTCTCTCTCTCTCTCTCTCACAAACACACACATACACACACACATACACACACAATGTATAGTGTGTTAAAAAGAATTGAGTCTATCTTTTAGTAAGATTTTATTTTTATGGAAATGATAACCATAAATTCCCCAACTGTAGAATATTTCAGATTTCTAAAGCAGCTAAAGCATCCTTCATGAAGAGCTCCTGAAATACCTTTTAGGGAACATCAATATGCAGATTGCATCCCACATTTTCATCTAGATCACAAATGAATAGACTGGGAGAGATAAATATCACGGGAGACAGCTATCATGGTACTTTTAAATCATCCTGTTGCACTTAGGCATCGCAGACCATGATTATATATATTTCAAAAAAAAAGCCTTTAGGATCCCAGAGGGATGGCTGGCCAAGCCAATGAGCACTGCTAAGATTCTTCATGGCATACTCTAAGTGACCTCAAGGCTATGGAGTGGCAATATGGCTGGATTTTTTTTCCTTAAGTGAATAAGTGAATGGCAATTTCTATCCATTCAATAATGTTTTTACATTCATCTCATATTAGTGGTGGGCTCATGTCAGATGTAATAGTTAAAATAAGGCACCCATCAAAGCCTCCATTTTAAGGTGGGAACAAGATGAGTTTTATCTTTATGGAGCAAGGTGGGAACCAGAACAGAAGTCCCAGCTTCCTTAGGCTGCCCTGATAAACCATGTGAACAGGTGGATGAGGCATATGAACAGGCAGGTGAACAGGGTGAACAGGTGGCTGAGCCCTTTGAGCAGATGGATGAGCAGTGTGAACAGGTGGATGAGGCATGTTAACATGTGGGTGAGCCATGTGAGCAGATGGATGAGCAGTGTGAACAGGTGCATGAGCAGGGTGACCAGGTGGCTGAGATCTGTGAGCAGATGGATGAGCAGTGTGAACAGGGGGATGAGCAGTGTGAACAGGGGGATGAGTCATGTGAACAGGTGGATGAGGCATGCGAATGGGTGGATGAGCAGTGTGAACGGGGGATGAGCCATGTGAACAGGTGCTGGACCTGTCTTCAGATGAAACTACAGGTGTGTCTGGATCTGTTCTAGTTTACTTCTCAGGTGGGCATGAAGTTTTGTACAGTGCTGTCCTCACTGCCTGCCTTTGCTTTGACCATGTCACAGAGGAAAATCCCTCTATTTTATAAGTTCTCTTTTATGCCATTGAAATACTCATATTTTTGCTTAAATGATTTTTAGTATGTAACCAATCCTGCTCTTCTTTCTTGCCTGCTCCTCTGCAGTTTTATTTTTGTGTGCTCATTGGAGTTCCTGTCTCTTCACACTGGCTTGGACATTTTAATCCAACAGTCTTTCAGAAAGATATTTTCTACGAGTTTATTGGTTACCAAGAACTAATGTGTGCTGTATTACAATGGTTTTATACAAGTTATAGTAATACTATTCTACTCAAGGCCAATAACTTAGGCACTCAAGAGTATCCTCCTCAAAAGAATGTTAAACATTTAATGGAAGCTTCTGAACATTATTTGTCTTATCATATCCTTGAAGATGTTCTTTGAGAGCTTCAGAATAAAATTCAGCATCCTGAGAGGTCCAAGCCCTTTAAGTATAGACAGCTTATGCTTCAACCTCATCTTCCACCAGACCTCCCTCTCCAAGGCTGGCACTAGGCCAACGTGAAGACCAAGAAAATCACAGACCTCCATAACTGTAAGGAGGCTGTGTCAGCACTTAAGCTCAAACCTGTTTGCTACAAATAACAATGACAGTGAAACTCATCACCATGCTAGCTAACATTTGTGGTGCTCCTACAATGTCTTGATAGAAATAATTTATATGTTGTGTTTATTGATGATCATAGAAAAAGGCCCATGCGTATTCACTATGTGCTAGGTCTGTTATCAGTACGCAAATGTTACCACATTTATTCTTCACGATACTATTGGAATGTTTTTGTCCTTATTCCCACTTTGTATATAAGGATAAAACCATGCAGCTGATAAAGAGTAAACCAGATTATAAACCCAAGCCTAGCTGACTCATGAGCCGGTGCCTCAAATGTTAGGAAGGATCCTCATTTTCCATTGATGCTTAACTAAAACAGTCAAAGGTATACTCACACCCTTACTGACTGTTTTTCACTTTTTTATTGTTTTAATGAGTCTACTTCTCATCTGTGTTCTTAAGTGTGGTTAGTCCTCTACCCTGCAAAGTGGTATTGGCACAATGATAAATTACAACTAATCTTTTAGTATATACATATCAACATTATTATATGCTAGAAACTGGGTAAGCAAGAAAGACATGGCCTTGCTTTCATGATCCTTACAATGGAGAGAGCATAATTATTAAATAATTAATAACTAGTGTGATGTTATACAAGGGAAAGGAGGGGGCACCTGGGCAGCATTCTGCAGCAAGCTGCTGACCTTGATTTGAAGAGGCACAAGGTAGTCTACACCTCGGTATAAAAGTGGAGTGCACCCTCAAAAGCAAGCAAGAATAGAAGATGCCCATCTGCATTACAGGTATGTTTTCCCTGCTGCCACTGGTCTGATCCCACTCTTTGTTCCTCCCTGCAGGCCGCCCGGTCCCGCCTCCACGCGAGTGTCAAATAACACTCAGAGACTCTGTATTTGATACAATCCTGTTGGCCAGTTACTATTATTGTTTATCGGCTAGCTCTGTCTTAATGATTAACCCATTTCTACTTATCTAAGTATTTCCATGTGGTCATCATATCCAAGCGCCGGCGTCTTCTTCCTCTAGGCTCTACATGCTGACTCCTCCTTACTACTTCCTCTTTCCTCCTTGTCTCCTAGCCCCGCCTATCTTGCTTTCTCATTGGCCCAACAGTGCTTTATTAATTAACCAGCATGAGAAACATATTTACAGAATAACATCTCCCATCATCTCCTCTTTTCTAACATACCATACAACAGTTATCAAATAAGAATCACAGTTAACAATATTTAGTCCATTAACATTTTGTAAGACTTAAAGAAAATATCATCTATCCTATCTCTGTGAGTCTAAAGTCCTATATGTAACTTATCTTTAATCCTAACTAAGGAAAACTATAACCATAACTATCTGTCTTCAACTCCTTCAAAGACCACAGAAGGATAATATATAAACTCTAGAAATGACAGAGACAACTCATTGCCTGGTCAGTCACCTCAAGTTCTTCTGTAATGTTCTATCTTCAGCCCATAGGCCATAGTGTGTCTGGCAGACTCCTCAGCAAAGCAGAAAACTGCCCATCTGTATTGGCAGTTTCTCAGTCATTTTTCTCTGTGTCTTGTAGACTGTCTGGCAGCCTTTTCCATGAAGCAGGAATCCTGTAGCAATGTCCATCTTGCATCAGCAGTCACTTTTATGTGGGTCCTGCACGTCCAGCTTATTCAGCATATAGTCAGTCTAGACAAGAGCAGTATCTTGTCCAAATGGCTAGTCTTGCCATATTAGAAGCAAACTTCATTACATTTTTCTTTGATGTCCAACTTTCTTTCTGATGCAGGTGGTGTTACCAGGAGCAGTTGTGCCTCACTGTCAAGAAAATCCCTAAACCATTGTAAATGTCATATTCTGTAGGTCTTTGAAAGGTTTGAAGAATGCCTATTCATCTCAAATACATCTCTGCATATCTAGAAATCCTAAGTAACTTAACTCTAAGTTTTCATTATCATAGGGAACTCTCTATAATCTATATTAAATTATGCATTACATTTCTAACTGAACTATATAAACACAATACCTAAACAAGAGGAGAAATATACATATCACAAAATTGACCTTAAATTTGTATCAATAAATGAAAATCCATTCCAAAACAAAGCATTCATATCTATACCATAATTCCTTTTTTACCTTTAAAAAGATTGCTTGTGATCATTAACCATTTATAACCAAGCCCATTTAAATGAAAACAAACATTTATAAACAATATTTGGGAATTTGGGTGTCGTTCTTTCCAAACTACTTCCTGTTGGTAGGGGGCGCTGTCATGGGGTTCTAAGAAGATGCAGAAATCTTGGCTATAGTCTGCAAGCCTGGCTTGTCTCAACTGTTTTGAATGTTGGATCATCTGGGGCGCTGTTTCAGGGAGTCTGGCTTGATCAAACCATATTAGGAAGGAATCCACAGCTTTTCATTTTCTGTGGAAACAAAAATAGAAATTCTTTTCCCCAGTAATTTGTCCTTAGGCTTAAATTTTGGAGTCAAAGCATTTTTAAAATATATAAATTGAATTAATCCAGCAGCATTTCTTTTATCAGTAGTTATTTTCTCAGCAGTCAAACAATTTAAAGATAACAGAACAGTGTACAATATCCAAAGATTCTCTGTGCTTTCCATCTTTACGTGGCTTTTTTATTACTCTATTTCTTCTATTTCTATTTTTACATATTTTGAGATAGGGGTTTTTCTGCATAACTTTTATCTGTCCTGGAATTCATTGCATACCAGGTTTACTTTGAAATCACAGAGATCTCTTTGCCTCTGCCTCCTGAGTGCTGGGATTAAAGGCGTGTGCCACCACACCCAGCCATTCTATTTCCTTTTTTCTTTTTTAAACCATTGTATCCTGTTTCTTTTTCTCTACCAAGCCAACAGATTTTTTTTAAAACACAGTGTAAACCTTCATTGCAGCTCTCGTACACACCAATGAATTGTTAGCAGAGCTTTCATGTTCTATATCTTATTTTTTTTTTTGGCCTCATGGCCAAATGATGGCTGCCATAGCTCCAAGCAGAAAGCATGAAAAACATCTAGAAAAGAAGAGAAGATTCAGCTAAAAGGGAGTATTCTGCTTATGAAGTAAAGAAACAGTCATGCTTGCAAGTGTCAATGGTTTTTTACTCATTGATTAGAATTGGGCAACATGGGACTAGAGGTGTCACTTATTGGTAAAGCTATGCCTAAAAGGATCCTGGATTTTTACCAGCATCAGAAACAACAGAACATGCTTTAAGTAATTTTCTAAAAGAAATAAGCATGGCTTACACTAATCATTATACATTCCTAGGCAGGAACACATGGCTGTCACACAAGATGTAGATTCCATAATCAAGGAAGGAATGTTTGCTCCATGCAAACTGCAGGGAGACAGTTCACCATGAAGCATGTGTGTCAGTCCAACAGGAAGGCATTGGAAGAAAGGTATGCAGAGTAGGAACAAAGGAAATGTTTCTCCAGCCTAGAGCATTCCCAAGTAAGTCCCACAAACCCCGTGGAGAGGTGGTATGACAGGCCTTTTCTATCCTTCCAGTCCCTGTGATTTGCTAGTGCTGGTGGTTCCCATGCTAACATCCATCTTCCTTCCTTCTAACAGAAAGCTGATTTTGTTTGAGGTAGCAAGGCTTGCTTAGCACACACCTACTTTTTCCACTTTCTTATAACCAGGAGAAATTGGATTTTTGATCAGAAAGAAGTATGGAGTCACTGTCGACTTCACAACAATGCTCAGATAGTCACTAACTTAATGGCTCATACCCCTTTGCTTTCCATTTCAGATGAGTGTATTCAGAGTCCATGCAGCAATGCTCCTTAGCAGCCAGTATAACAGTAACAAGAGTCTTCTGTATGCAAGCACCTCAAAGGGAGCCTGGCCTGGGGATCCTGGAGGATACCAGCTCTTTGCCAGAACACTTTCTTTGCAAGACATCTTGTTAAATGCCAAACCAAACCAAAACAACCCACTCACCTACAGTGAAAACTGCCTGTTTTTAAATCAATGTTGGGCCATTAGTCAGGGAGTGTGGTAGTACTCAATCAACACTTGGACACTGAGGCAGGTGGGTCACTGTGAGCCTGATACAGTGTACAACCTTATCTCAAAAAGGACAAGAAAGAGAAAACACACCTGCCCCCCACCATTCACTAACTTACTAAATCAGCCTGCCCTGCACCTGAAAGGCAAAGTTGCCCTAAAATCTATCACATATGCTCAACTGCAGAGAGGGCCCTACCTTCTCCAGACTCTTACTGTTGCTGTCCACTGAGCTTTGTTTCTAGTGCTGCTTTCAGAAATGACAGCTGGCAGAGATGACCGCCCCAGTGCTTGTTTGGGCAGTTGAGAAGGTCATCTGCTGGGCTGGGAAGAAAGAAGCAAGGAACCTGAACACAGAGTTAATGATTTCAGGGGCCATGGCTTCCAAACCCGAGCACTGGAGGTAGATCTAAGCAGGCCTTTTGAAAATCACTTAACGACATCATAAACTGACTTCAAAATATAGACCTGTATGAAGATGGTTGTTATTTAAGAAGGAAAGCTACTAACATTTTATAAATTGGTACTTACACCTTTAGAGACAACCTCCTGAGCAGCATCAGTTGCTACTCAAGAAGGCCTCATCTCAGACCTAGAGGAGCCAACCCTGCTCAGGGAGCAGCAGGCAGCTGGGGAAGGTGCTTGTCCCTGTAGACACAGATGTGGGAGTTGGAGTACAGCACATTTCTGAACATTTGATTAAGCCAATGAGGTACGAAGCGTAAGTAGCTATTGAACTGCTATTTCTGTACAAGTTGATCACCCCGGCTTTTCAATTTCAATTCACTGTCATCTTTTTTTTTTTTTTTTAACTGAAAAAGGGAAACAAAGTCTCATAGGCTGCCTTGTGGCTGTTTCTAATTAGTCTTCAATTAGCTCTCACAGCACCTTCCCTGATACATTCTATCTTGACATACACATCAAGCTTCAAACAGCCAACAAGATTTCTGGAGTGAATGATGGAGTACCGTATGATGGCTCATGGAAAAAGGAGTCACCCCTTAAGAGGCACAGAGTTCATTGCCAGATTGATGAGAATAATTTTTCCTCTGTGTCTAACACTTGTACTCGTCGGGTTCTCCAGAGAAACTGAACTAATGGGGTATTTATACGCCTGCATGGAGAGAGATTTATTAAGAAGAATTGGCTCCCTCTCTTATGGAGGTTGACAAATCTAACACTGCTGGTGGCCCTGGCTTGCTGAGGGCTGGTGCTAATCCATGGGTCAAAGGATGTCTGACTCAGGAAGTGATGCTTCTGCTGCAGTGCAGAAGACACAGAACAAAGCCCCCACTCCACGTGAGGCTGCCAGGCAGGAGACCCCTCTTCCTGCCAGGAGGGCTGGCCTTTTGGTAGTCTGCTCTTCAACTGCCTGCAAGAGGAAAGACAATTAAGTCCATCCAGGTTCACATGTTCAGCTCATTCAAAACAGTGTCAGAAAAATGTCAGAGTATTAAATATGCAAGTACCCCATGGCCTAATTGAGATGATACATAAAATATCAAACTTCATAATACATATGGAACTCTGCCTTTTAGTTTGGCCTTTGGAAACTTATTTTTATGAAGTCTACTTCCCAAAGTGATTAAATAAAATAATATACAATTGGTATGCTACAGAGAGATTCCACCCTGCTTGAGTTTCTTTTTAATGCAACACAGGAGACCTCTTTATGGATGTCTTCTGAATATGACAATCTCTTTATAATTTTCTGTTCATTGAATGGTGAAATATGGTCCAGAAGACATTGAAAAGTTTTATAGAGATATGATATCATGATCTCTCTCTCTCTCTCTCTCTCTCTCTCTCTCTCTCTCTCTCTCTCTCTCTCTCTCTCTCTCTCTCTCTCTCGTGTGTATGCGTGCACGTGCTCCATGATATAAAGAGTGTTATTGATGTTGAACATCCTTGGTGATGAGTGGAAGTTTAGCTGAGTGTAGCAGTCTGGACTGGCATCTGTGGTCTCTGAGTCTGCAGCACATCTATCTAGGTCCTTTTGAGTTTTAGAATCTATGTTGAGAAGTCAGGTGTAATTCTAATAGGTCTGCCTTTTATGTGTTACTTGGTCTTTTTTCTCTTGCAGTTTTTAATACTCGTTCTCTGTTCTGTATATTTAGTGTTTTCATTATTATGATTACTACATGGCAAGGGTACTTTAACTTCTTGTTCAATTTATTTGTTCCATATACTTCTTGTCCTTCTTTAAGAATTTTTTTGTCTATGATTTTGTGGAATATATTTTCTCATTTTTTATTTAGTTTAGAAATAATCATATTTTACATACTAATTCCAGTTCCCTCTCATTCCCTTCCTCCCATGCTCCTCACTGACCCCCCTCATTCCACCCCCCACCCTGTTCCCAAGGGAGTGAGGCCTTCTATGGGGTATCATCAAAGTCTGTCACATCATTTGGAGGAGGGCCTAGGCCATCCTCCATATAGCTTGTTGGAGAGAGTATCCCTCCTTGGGGAATGGGCTCCCAAAGTCCATTTGTGCACTAGGGATAAGCACAGGTATTGCTGTCAGATGTCCCATAGATTGCCCAGGCCTTCTAAATGACACTGACATTCAGAAGGCTAGGTTCAGTACAATGCTGGTTAGCCAGATTTATGACTGGGTCTGTGTGCTCTCACTTGATCAGGTTCACTGTTTCTGTGGGTTTCTTTAGTATTATCTTCACCTCTTTGCTCATCCTTCCTTCTTCTCTACAACTGTATTCCAGGAGTTTAGCTGTTGGTCTCTGGTTCTGCTACAGGATGAAAGTAGGATGGCATTTAAGGTAGTCATCAACCTCATTATGGTGGGGAGGGCATTGAAGGTAACCTTTCCACTATTGCTTAGATTTTTAGTTGGGGTTATCCTTGGCATCTCTGTACATATTCCTAGTGCTGGATTTCTCTTAAAAGCTATAATGGCTCCTTCTATTATGGTATCTCTTTTCTTGCCCTCCTCTAGTTTTCCCCTGACTCAGTCTTTCTGATCCCTCATGATCTCCTCCCCACTTCTCCTCTTTCCTTCTCTTTTTCCTACTTCCGTTGCCCCTCTCCTTGCACCCAAATTTCTCAGGAGCTCTATTCCCTTTCCTCTTCTCTGGGGGACCGTGAATGTCTCTCCTAGGGTCATCCTTGTTTTCTAGCTTCTCCAGAGGTGTGGATTTTAGGTTGGTAGTCCTTTGCTCTATACCGAGTATTCATATATGAGTGAGTACATACCAAGTTTGACTTTCTGTGACTGTGTCACCCCACTTGGGATGGTGTCTTCAAGTTCCATCCATTTGCCTGGGAATTTCAAGACTTCACTGTTTTTTTTTTCCACTGAGTAGTACTCCATTGTGCAAATTTTCCTTATCCATTCTTCAGTTGGGGGGCGTCTAGGTTGCTTCCAGGTTCTTGCTATTACAAATAATGCTGCTATGAACATAGTTGAACAGATGTCTTTGTTGCATACATATGGAACATTTTGGTATATGCTTAACAGTGGAATTGCCGGGTCCTGTGGTAGATTGGTTCCCATTTTCCTGAGGAACCTCCATACTGATCCCCAAAATGGCTGTACAAGTTTGTACTCCCACCAGAAGTGGTGGAATTTTTCCCTGTCTCCACATCCTCTCCAGCATAAGATGTCATTGGTGTTTCTAATTTTAGCCATTCTGACAGGAGTAAGATGGTGTCTCAGAGATCTTTTGAATTGCAGTTCCCTGATGACTAAGGGTACTTGAGTAATTCCGTGTCTTTCATCCATTTTAGATTTCTCTATTGAGAATTCTCTGTTTAATTCTATACACATTTAATTAGATTATTTTGCATTTTGATGGCTACCTTCTTGAGTTCTTTGTATATTTTGGAAATCAGCCTTCTGTCAGATGTGAGGTTGGTGAAGATCTTTTCCCATTCTGTGGCCTGCCATTTTATCCTGTTAACTGTATCCTTTGCCTCACAGAAGCTTCTCAGTTCAGGAAGTCTCATCTATTGATTGCCAATCTTAGTGTCTGTGCTACTGGTGTTATGTTCAGGAAGTAGTCTTCTGTACTAATCTGTTCAAGGGTACCTCTTACTTTCTTTTCTAAGAGGTTCAGTGAGGCTGGATTTATGTTGAGGTCTTTGATCCATTTGTACTTAAGTTTTGTGCATTGCAATAAGACATGTAGTCTTCTCCACCATCATCCAGTTGTGCCAGTACCATTTGTTATAGATGCTTTCTTTTTCCATTGTATCAGTTTAGCTTCTTTGTCAAAAATCGGGTGTTCTCAAGTGTGTGGATTAATATCAGGGTTTTCAGTTTGATTCCACTCATCTATGTGTCTGTTTTTGTGCCAATATCAAAATGTTTTCATTACTGTTGCTCTATAGTAGAGCTTGAAGTCAGGGATGGTGATGCCTCTGGAAGTTTGTTTATTGTACAGGATCATTTTCACTGTTCTGAGTTTTTGGTTTTTCCAGATATTGTCTTTTCAAGTACTGTGAAGAATTTTGCTGGGATTTTGATGGGGATTACATTGAATCTGTACATTGCTTTTGGTAAGATTGCCAGTTTTACTATGTTTATCCTACCTATCCAAGAGCATGGGAGATCATTACATTTTCTGGTATCTTCTTTAATTTCTTTCTTTAAAGACTCAAAGTTCTTGTCGTATACGTCTTTCACGTGTTTGATTAGCATTACCCCAATATATTGTTTGTGGCTATTGTAAAGGGTGTTGTTTCTATTATTTCTTTCTCAGTCAATTTATCATCTATATATAGTAGGGCTATTGATTTCTTTCTTTTTTGTTAATCTTATATTGTGCCACTTTGCTGAAGGTGTTTATCAGCTGTAGTAGTTCCTTAGTAGAGTTTTTTTGAGGGGTCACTTTTGTAAAGTATCATATTATTATTTGCAAATAGTGACAAATTGACTTCTTCCTTTCCAATTTGTAGGCCCTTGATCTCGTTTTGTTGTCTTATTGTTCTAGCTAGAATTTCAAGCATAACATTGAAAAGATATAGAGAGAGTGGACAACCTTGTCTTGTTCCTGATTTTGGATGTATCAGGTTGAGTTTCTCTTTGTTTAGTTTGATGTTGCTGTTGGTTTACTGTATATTGGTTTTTTTTTTTTTTATCATTTTGAGTATGTTCCTGTTATCCCTGATCTCTCCAAGACCTTTATCATAATATGGTGTTGTATTTTGTTGAAAGTTTTTTCAGCATCTAGTGAGATGATCCTGTTGTTTTTCTTTTTCAATGTGTTTATATGGTAGATTACATTGATTGATTTTCATATGTTGAACCATCCCTGCATCCCTGGGATGAAGCCTACTTGATCATGGTGGATGCTTTTTTCTGATGTGTTCTTGGATTTGATTTGCCAATATTTTATTGAATATTTTTGTATCAATGTTAATGAGGGGGATTGGTCTATAGTTTTCTTTTTTGATTGTGTCTTTGTGTGGCTTGGGTGCCAAAGTAGTTGTAACCTTGTAAAAAGAGTTTGGCAATGACCCTTCTGCTTTTATTGTGTGGAACACTTTTAGGATTATTGACATTAGCTGGTCTTTGATTTTTTATAGCATTCTGCACTGAAACCATCTGGACCTAGCCTTTTTTTTTGGTTGAGAAAATTTGGTGACTGCTTCTATTTCATTGGGAGTAATATATCTATTTAAATAGCTTATCTGTTCTTGATTTAATTTTGGTAAGTGATATTTATCCAGAAAATTGTACATTTCCTTTAAATGTTCCAATTTTGTGGATTCCAGGTTTTCCAAGTATGACCTGATAATTCTCTGGATTTCCATAGTGTCTGTTGTTATGTCCCCCTTTTCATTTCTGGTTTTGTTAATTACATGTTCTCTCTCTGCCTTTTGGTTAGTTTGGATAAAGGTTTTCTATCTTGTCGATTTTCTCAAAGAATCAACTCTTTATTACATTGATTCTTTGTATTGTTTTCCTAATTTCTACTTCATTGTTTTCAGCCCTCAATTTGATTATATTCTGGCACCTCTTCCTCCTGGGTGAGTTTGCTTCTTTTTGTTCTAGAGCTTTCAGGTGTGCTGTTAATTATCTAGAGTTACAATTCTCCAGTTTCTTCATGTAGGTACTTAGGGCTATGAACTTTCCTGTTAGCACTGCTTTCAATGTGTCCCATAAGTTTGGGTATGTTGGGTCGATTTTCTCATCGAATTCTAGGAAGTCTTTAATTTCTTTCTTATTTCTTCCTTGACCCAAGAGTGATGCAGTTGAGCATAGTTCAATTTCCATGAGTACATAGGATTTCTGCAATTTGTGTTGTTGTTAAATTCCAACTTTAAGCCATGGTGATCTGATAATACACAAAGGATTATTCCAATATTTTATGTCTGATGAGGTTTGCTTTGTTGCCAAGTGTGTGGTCAATTTTAGAAAAAGTTCCATGTGGCGCTAAGAAAAATTAATATTCTTTTGTGTTTGGATGGAATGTTCTATAAATGTGTGTTAAACCAAATTGGGTCATAACTTTTGTTAGTTCTTTTGTTTCTTTGTTAAGTTTATGTCTGGTGTCCTACCCAGTGGTGAGAGTGGGGTGTTGAAGTCTCCCACTATAAGTAACTTATTTTTTAATGATTGTTGGTGCCTTTGTATTTGGTGCAGAGATGTTCATAATTGAGACTTCATCTTGATGGATTTTTCCTATGATGAATATGAAATGCCCTTTTCCATCTCTTTTAATTAATTTTAGTTTGAAGTCCTTTAGGACATATGAGCCACTCAACGATGGTGCAGAGGGGAAGTCTGATGATTGGTTGCCTAGATTGAACCAAATGAGGCCATTGCCTGAATAGCTTATGATTACTAGGTAAAGCTTAAGAGTGCCTTGGTACATGATAGGCTGACCTTTAAAACCATTGGCTGGCTGTTTTCCCACTCTAGGGTTCTTTCCTTTAAAAGATGCTTGCTATGGGAAAATAAATGAGTTTCTGCTTGACTAGACTCCCTGCTGCGTCTGTCTCTGGGAATCTTGGAGGTTGGGAAACCAGTGGGCAGCACACTTACCTTTCCTCGGACTCAGCTCAGTTTTCCATGGCTTGGCTAAGACCCCAGTGAAGTCCAATTCGTTAGATATAAGGATAGCTACGCCAGCTAATTTCTTAAATCCATTTGATTGGAAAATCTTTTCCCAATCCTTTACTCTGACGTAATGTCTGTCTTTGAAGTTGAGGTATGTTTCTTGTATGCAGCAGAAGGATGGTTTCTCTCTTCATATCCATTCTGTTAGTCTATGTCTTCTTATAGGCAAGTTAAGACCATTGATATTGAGGGATATTAATGGCCATTGGTTGTTAATTCTTATTTGTTTTGGATTTGTTGGTTGTGGTATTGTGTGTGGATTCCCCACCTTTTTTTTTTTTTTTTTACTTTTGGTTTTTGGTAAAGTGGAACTATCTATTGCCTGTTTTTATGAGTGTAGTTAACTTCCGTGGGTTAGAGTTTTCCTTCTAATACTTTCTGTAAGGTTGGATTTGTGAATAGGAATTCTTTAAATCTGGTTTTATCATGGAATATCTTGTTTTCTCCATCTATAGTGAGTGAAAGCTTTGCTGGGTATAGTAGTGTGGGCTGGCATCCATGGTCCTTTAGCATTTGTAGATAATCTATCCAGGACCTTCTTGCTTTCAGAGTCTTCATTGAGAAGTCAAGTGTAATTCTGATAGGTTTGCCTTTATATGTTACCTGGCCTTTTTCTTTTGCTGTTCTTAATATTCTTTCTTTAGTCTGTATGTTTGGTGTTTTGATTATTATGTGGCAAGGGGACTTTTTTTGGTGGTCTAGTCTATTTGGTGTTCTGTAATCTTTTTGTACTTTCATTGGCATGTCTTTCTTTAGATTGGGAAAGTTTTCTTCTATGATTTTGTTGAATATGTTTTCTGTACCCTTGAGCTGGATTTTTTTACCTTCTTCTATACCTATTATTCTTAAATTTTACTTTTTCACAGTGTCCCATATTTCCTAGATATTTTGTGTTAGGGATTTGTTGGAATTAAGTTTTCTTTTGTTGATGTATCTATTTCATCTAGTGAATCTTCTATACCTCAGATTCTCTCCTTCATCTCTTGTTTTCTGCTGGTTATTCTTATATCTGTAGTTCCTGGTTGTTTACCCAGCTTTTCTATTTCAAGCATTCCCTCATTCTGTGTTTTCTTTATATATATATCAGATTTCAGGCCTTGAACTGTTTGAATTGTTTCCTTTAACCACCCCCCCCAGGCTTTCTTTGCTTTCTTTAAGAGATGTGAATATTCTGAATTTTTTTGGTTTGACTTTTCCTCCATTTCTTGTATGTTTTTGTTTTTACTTCCATTTCCTTACGGGATTTTTATTATTTCCTCTTTGAGGATCTCTATCATCTTCATAAAGTTGTTTTTAAAATCATTCTCTTCTGCTTCATCTTTGTTGGGATGTTCAGGTCTTGCTGGTGTAGAATATTGGTCTTTTTGTTGTTGAATGTGTTCTTTCACTGTTTTCTTCTCATCTCTTCTTCCAAGGGGGTACAGCAGCTGTGGTCTCTCCCTCTCCTCTCCTCTTCCGGTGTGTATAGGCTGGTCAAGACTTACATGTCTGCCTACCAGGGTGGGTCTGCTGTCCAGTTGGGTGTAGCTGGGTCAAGACAGACATATGGGCAGACTCTTGAAGGTCCTGACTCTCCAGACGGATATAGCTGGGACAAGACTGAGATATGGGCAGAATCTGGAAAGTTCTGCCTACCGGGGCAGTGTGCTGCAAGCTGAGAAGACCTAAAAAAACTCCAAGAAGATATTTTCTCATTCTTTGAGCTGGGTTTCTTCTCCTTTCTCTATTTCCATCATTCTTGGATTTGGTCCTTTCACAGTGCCCAAGATTATTGGATGTTTTGTTTCCATGATTTATCATACGTTAAATTTTTTAGATGTAACATTTTCTTTAACTAATGTATCCATTTCTTCTACTTTATCTTCAGTGCCTGAGTTTCTCTCTTCCATCTCTTGTATTCTGTTGATGAATCTGGCTTCACAGGTTCCCGTTTGAGTTTCTAAATTTTTCATTTCCAGAATTCCCTCTATTTGGGCATTCTTTTTTCATTTTCTGGTCTTAAAAAAGTTTTATTCATTTCCTTTTCCCATTTGTCTGTGTCTTTCTGAATTTCATAAGGGGATTTATATATTTCCTTTCACTGCTTGTTTGTGTTTTCCTAGATTTCTTTAAGGAATTTATCCATTTCCTCTCTAAGAAACAATATCATTCCTACATCCTATATTAAGATCTCTTTTGTGTATGTGTATGTTTTAGCTATGTTGGAATATTCAGGGCCTGTTGTGGGTAGCATTGCTGGGCTTATCCCCAAACAAGCTAGGCTGTTGCTGAATAAATAGTTGTTCTTCATAATGTGACAGCGAGGCCCCCTTACTGAAGTCAATGCCCACATGACTCATTGAATATGGAGAGGCCTAGCTGGTGCCTATATAGAACCTTCATGCCTATTTTCTAGTGTCTTTGGTAGTGTAGGCTATTGGAAGATAAGCATAGGCAACAATCCAGCCACAAACCCTCTGATCATCTACAAGGCTGCCCTGTCTGCAAAATATGCTAGGGTAATGGTGGCACAAAGCTGTGGGAGCAACCAACCAACCTCTGATTTGACTTAAGGCCTCCTCCACAAGATGTGGAGAACCCATACCTGGCATGGCTTGGGTGGCCAGGAACCAAACACTAGATAACCCGGAGACCTAGAATAAACCAAACACAGATGGTAATTTTAAAAAAAAGTAGTGATAAAAATGACTCCAATGATAGTCTGCTATACTCACAGATCAGTTCCTTAAAAACCATCTTTGGAAAAGATTCCTCCTGCAGCAGACTGGAACAAATACAGAGGTTCATAGTTAGACATTCAGACACACACACACACACAAAGAGAGAAGAGAGAGAGAGAGAGAGAGAGAGAGAGAGAGAGAGAGAGAGAGAGAGAGAACAAACAGACCTTGAAACACATCAAGTCCCTCCCCTCAGAGTCCAGGGAACTCCATAGAAGCAGAGGTAGAAGAACTGTAAGAGTCATAGAGAATAGAGGACACCAGGAGAACAAGACCCTCTAAATCAGCTGAGCCGGGCTCATGTGAATTCATAGAGGCTGAAGCAGCAAGGGCAGGGCCTACAAGGATCTGCCCCAGATCCTCTGTGTATATAATAGCTTTCAGTTTAGTGTTTTCATGGGATTCCTGAGTGTGAATGAGTGGGTCTCTCATTCTTTAGCCTTCTCTTGGGCTCTTTTCCTTCTGTTTATTTGCCTTCTCTGATTTTAATGTGATGGTTTTGTTTTATTAAGTTTTATTTTGTTGAAGAAAGAAGAGTAGTGTTGAATAGAATGGGATTACATTTTGTGTGCAGGACATGCTCTGTTCTGCATTGAACAGACACGGTTGGTGAACTCGAACCAGTACACCAGGGTACCATCTGATCCCCAGAAGCATAGCTGTCTGCACTGATGTTTGCATCTTTTATTGCACCTACAGAGAGGCTGTATCGTGTTTCATTCTGTGGTGAATTGAGATAATTTCCAAGCACTCTTTAAGCTGCAGTTTATAATCGCCCCAAGTTAAGATGCCCCTGAGCTGTATTTAGCTGGGCCTGTGGCTTTCTGGAGATGAAATGTTGGGTTGGGGAGAGGATAGAGCGCTTTGATCCTATAATTCATCAAATAAGCAAAACGCTATCAAGAAGAAAATGTTAAGTTGCAATGTTTTGCCAAATAATATGGTTGTAGGTTTGTTGCTTCCTCCCATAAGATATTATTAGCATTGCCAAGAAGAGCTCTCTATTGTGTGTCTGTGTGGGGGGTGGGAGGCAGAAAAAAGGAGGCCTGTATTCAAAGCCTCTTACTAGCCTTTGTCTTTTAGGTGTGTAGGGACATTCATTTGGTTGTACCCTTGTACTAAGCTTTGTTGCTATGATGCTTCTGAATGATACTCTTCGAAGCAATGCACAAGTTAAATAAAACATTTTAAGAGATAAGGACAAGTCAGAGAAGGTTTGGCTAAAAGTTAGAAAGCTTTCATCATAGTAGCTGGTTCTGGTTCTGCCAAGGAGAAGCACATTGTAATTCTAAGGGATTTCCTTGGACCAAGTTGGTCATAGGATACTAAAACCTGCCCTGTTGGCTCATCTTCAGTGTCACCTGACTGGACTAGAATCACCTAGACTGGTGAATTGCACTGTAGCTGTGAGTCTGAGGGTCTCTCCAGAGGTGTCTCACTGAGGAGGAAGACCCACCTTGGGTATGGCAAGTACCCTTCCTATGGGTTGGGGCCTTCATGGTGTAAGTGGGGGTAGAACTCCAGCTGAGCACTGGTTCCCCATCCTTGCCTCTTGTCATACAATGATGTCAGCTCTTATGCTCACCACACCTCTCCACCTTGAAGAAAGCACCCAGCTCTCTACAATGCTAATCAAATTAAGCCTTCCTTTAAATTGTTTCTGTTGGATATTTTGTCAGTGACTACCACTCCTACCTTGTGACAGGCCCCCGACTCTGGATAAACAAGGCATGAACAAGATTTTTATGTCTTGAAGATGTTTGCTGAATGCATCTTGGGAGAGGCATGAATGAGCAACAAGTGTGAAAATAAATGAAGAATATTGAGATATGATGAGACCCATTATAATAGGAGATGAAAAAGGCAGCCTTAGCCTGAATTGTTAGATAAGCCTCTCTGAAGAGATGACACTGGAATGGAGACCTAGTTCTAAAGACCCATGGCACAGAGGACCAGAAAGTGGGAAAAGCAAGTACAAAGGCCCTAGTGGCAATGTGGAAACAAAGGACCACTCAGCGCCCAGCGCCTTCCCTTGCATAGGACTCATAGAGGCAGGCTGATGGAGCAGTCTTAAATTCAACTTAATATCACTTCCTAATGCTTCTAAGACTAGCATGCTCAAGAAATCAGAACAGGAAAAGTATGGAGGAATAGGAGGAAATGGAAGTGGAGATAAGGAACACACCTGAAAGGCTCTATATCAGTATATAAAGTATATTTGCATCATTCCAGAGTGTACACCTGGAAGTTTGTATCACTATATAAGGTATATATGTATCATTCCTGATGTACACCTGAAAATCTGCATCAGTATATAAGATATATATGTGTATTTGTGTGCATTTTGAGCACTGTTTATAGTTGTCACAAAGTAGAACCAGCCTGGATACATATCAGCAGGTGAATGATAATGAAAACATGTTAAGTATGCACAATAGAGTTATATTCAGTCATAAAGAATAATGACAAAATTTGTAGGAAAATGGGTGTAACCTGAGTTGAATGAAATGTAGGACTCAAGAGACAAATGCCGTTTTTCTCCGAGGGATTATAAAGTTTTGGTTTTGGTTTTGATATGAAAGTAGATGGAGAGGTATATGAGAGAGGGAAGGGGACCAGTAGGAAAGAGGGTGACAAATGAGGGCAATGGAGGTGAATATGATCCAAGTAATCATGTATCAATGAAAATATCTAAAAACACAAATTGCAGCCTCTCTGTATAGTAACTGTTCCCCTGAGTGAGAACTCAATCCTGATGTGCAAGCATTAAGACCTCTCAGTGACTTACAGCTCATTAAGTGACAAACTACAGTTTAAAACTATCACATTTGTAAATTGCAATGTGAGTTTTGGAGAGGAAAGACTATGTCCAAACTATAGTACTGGAGTTTCAAGACACTTACCTACAGAAAGCTCCCTTTTCAAACTTCCTATGAACAGTAGAACTGCATATAGGGTGAAAGAAACTATGGGAAAACGTTGGCCTCTGATTAGACCTGGACCAAAGAAAAACACCCTGATCTTGACTTCACCCCAGGGCTACAGCTTGAAATCACACACTGAGTTTCTTAAGCAGTAAATGCCACCAACCCCTGAGTACAAACCCCACCAACTCCTTATCTTGCCCCGGAACCAGACCACAAAAATCCACCAGTCCTGAGCCCCTTTGGAAAGCTCTTCCCTTCCCCAAGAAGCCCTATGTAAGCTCTGTATCCTGTTCAGTTTGCTGCTGTTTATCACTTGAGGCAGCCACCCTCCAATAAACCTCTTGAGTGAGGCTTGTTGTACTGTGTGACCTTTCCACAGGAGTGAGCGCCGCTGCAACAGCTTTGGCCAGCGATGGCGTAGAGCAGAGTGGAGCACAACTGTAACATTCATGGGAGAAGCTTTTCCTCTGGGGGAGCAGAACTGTTGTTGCACTCCAGGGGACCCAAGCAGAGCTATACTACCTTCCCAGGGAAACTGTCCCCTAGCTGTTATACTTCCTGGACCTGAGCAGGGCAGAGGAGAGCAGAGGAGAGGAGAGGAAGAGAGGAGAGCAGAGGAGAGGAGGGAAGAGGAGGGGAGGGGAGGGAGGGGAGGGGAGGGGAGGGAGGGGAGGGGAGGGAGGGGAGGGAGGGAGGAGAGGAGAGGAGAGGAGAGGAGAGGAGAGGAGAGGAGAGGAGAGGAGAGGAGAGGAGAGGAGAGGAGAGGAGAGGAGAGGAGAGGAGAGGAGAGGAGAGGAGAGGACAGAGCAGAGCAGAGCAGAGGAGAGCAGAGCAGAGCTGTAACTTCTTCACTGGGAAAACCCTCTCCTGCTGGAGCACTGGGGACCCCAAAGCAGGGCTGTAAGCTACTATGCTTATGGTGACTTTGTGATATTCCTTGGCTACCAACTGCTAAGGTACCTTTCCATCTGAGCTGCAATACTTAAAGTTTCTGGCAAATTCCACTCTCTTTCCAGTGAAGAACTGTTTGAAAGTTCTGAAAGAGATGAGGAAAAGAGAAGGGAGGGGGGAAGAGGAAGGGGAAATCTACAGAAAATTTAGAATACCCAACATTACCATGCTTCGTGGAAATTATTCCTGGAAAGAAAGCAGCAAAAGGAAGGAAACAGTCAATAGCCAATCAGTAGAGTTCAAACTTCTCCCAACTTAAGGGAGAAGAAGCCAGCTTTGTTCCACATTGTAGTATAGAGATTTTGCCAACCCGTAAATAAGACTTAGTTTGCTTACATTTCACAAATAAAATTAAGGATTGGGTTTTGGAAAGATGTAAGTCAAAGAAGGGAAAGAGAGGAAATGCATGGTCATGGAAGAATGCAAATGGAAAGAGAAGTGTTCTTTATATTACCATATTTTTGGATCTACTTTTGAGATCAGGAAGCTTAACACATTGAATATAAAATTTAGCCAAG
The DNA here is from genome assembly GCA_030556225.1 of Cricetiscus sungorus. Lineage (NCBI taxonomy): Eukaryota > Metazoa > Chordata > Mammalia > Rodentia > Cricetidae > Cricetiscus > Cricetiscus sungorus. The sequence continues at coordinate 3,471,366 of JANBXA010000606.1, read as the reverse complement.
AAGTAAACAGCAGAGAAGTCATTTAAAAGCAGATGTGTTTGATACAAGAGTAGGTTCAAGTGCTCTCTTTAAAGGTCAGAATCCATCCATGAATTTTCCATTGTACCCCGTAAGAATTTATTTGTCTCCTAGAGTAAAAGGCTGGCATATTCTGATGGATCCAATTAATGGCACTTAGACAGCTAGCTTAACTTTTGACAAAAGTTCTATGTAGGGATATGACAGGTTCCTTTTTCCTTCTTCTTCTTCTTTTTTCTGAGTTCTGTTCGGGGTGTTCCTTTGTTCCATCTGTTTCCATGGAGAGAAGTGACAGCATCATGAGCTCTGTGATCTTCCCATGTTGCCATGTGGAGGGACAAAAACCCTGACAGCATTCCTTATTGTACTTCCTTGCTTTCATTCTCAGCCTCTGTTCTTCTCTTTTCTACTCCACCCTGCCTTGGCCTCTTTAAAATTAAATTTCTTTTATTTATTCTCTCTTTGTATTCACAGGCGTGGGTGTATAGGCATGGTACTCAGATGTCTGAGGACAACTTTTGGGGATTGGTCTCTCTTGTTACCATGTGGGTGCCCAGCATAGAACTCAGGTTCATGGGACTTGGAGACAAGAGCCTTTCCCTGCTGAGCCACCTCACTGACACCTTGTTTTACCATCTTACCACACCTCTACTTTGTGATTTTTACAATACAATTGCTAGGTTTTTCTTTTCAGGAGTCAGTTTTAAAACCACTGACAAAATATTCAGTCTTCATGGGTAAATGAAATAGGTATTTAAAAAAAAAATGTACTTTCTGAAATTAGAGACTCGGTGATTGGTCCAAATAAACAATTAATTATCTAGTTTCCTATAGTGGAAAGAGAACCCAAACTTTATGTGTTCACTGTCAATTTTTAATTTTAATTTAATAAGTAGCAACTTCTCGAGTGCAAAAATACTCCTTCTGTAAGAAAACACCAGGACCAAAGCAATATATAGAAGGAAGGATTTATTTGGGCTTATGGTTCTGGAAAAATAAGGGTCCATCATTACCACAGTGACAGGGAAGCATGGTGGCAGGTAGACATTGTGGCAGGAAGAGCTGAGGACTCACACCTCAAACAGTAAACAGGAAGGAGAGGTCACTTGGAATGGCACAAAGCTTTTGAGACCTCAAAGCCTGCCCTCAGTCACATATTTGTTCCAGCAATGCCACAAACCTTCACAGCCCCACCCACTAAGGACCAAGTCTCTATTAAGCACCTGGGCCTATGGAGGACATTCTGAGTCAAAACACCACAGATTGAGACTTGGGTCCAGTTACTTAATGTCAGTGTTGTAGTTTTATTTCATTTTGGCTTTTTGTCTGTAAAGGAACAAACAAAACAGGGGCTTGCAACACATTCCATGCTGGCCTAGACCTCACTATGTAACTACAATGCCCTTGGCTTTGAACTCTGTCTTGCTCAGCCTCCCCACTTCTGGGATTAGAGGTATGTGACACCATACTCTGTAGTGCCTGCTGTTTAAGTGACTTTTCTGAGCTTTTGTGAAGGAAAATTTTTACTCATTGTGATTAATAACAATGAGAAATAGCAACCTTGTTTGGACACTTACCATGTACCTGACATTGTATATGTTTTACAGAGATTACTTCCTTGTACCCTCACGTCATTCCCATTAGGTAGGTCTCCGTATTTTTGTCAGATGAGGAAATTAAAATTCAGAAAGGTTAATGGCTTACTCAGGATTGGACCCAGTTAATTTAATGCCAGAGGCTAAATTTGAACCCTAGTCTGCATAACTCAAAAGCCTGTACCTCTAGACTATTAAAGAAGCTGAATTATAATCTTGGGAATTGAAAAGTAGGTATCTTTGAAGTGTTGCAGTTGGGCTGAAGGAATGTACTACAACTATAGTCATTATTATGAGACATGATAAAAGTTATAGCTGCTACCTGAGGCTATGGCCTTCTGAAAATGTGAACATTTCCTTTCAGTTAATGTTGCTAAAATTATCTTAGAAAATGCAGTTTTATAGTAGAGTTTTTAACTCTCTAAGTTTGGATCTGTAAGGCTCTGTACCAGCAGAGGAGTTACATTTTAATCCGAGAAGGGCAGGAAAACAAACAGGAGAAATAACAGCTTTGATGCAACCTGAGAAAAGGAGAGGAAGCTACACCCTCACGTGAAAGGACGTTCAGTAGAGAAATGGAAAACAGATGGTGCTGGAAGGCCACAGCCATAGACTCTATAAATTCATGGTGTTGGTGGCTGTGGTAGGGCAGCCTCAGGGAGGAAGTTCTTATGAAGACCCAACAATGAGGGGATATATGCACCTGCCCTCGCCAGCAAGGAAGACGCGACTCCGGGTAGATCTTCTTCATGCAGTTTTAATCAGGATCCTTTAAACATATTGCTTCTGAGAGAGAGAGAGAGAGAGAGAGAGAGAGAGAGAGAGAGAGAGAGAGAGAGAGAGAGAGAGAGAGAGAGAGAGAGAGAGAGGACCCCTGCACAGGCTTAAATACCCTTGAGCTAACCAACCCCAGTGAGCCACGTGGACTCTGCAGATAGGCTACTCTAATGCGGAAGCAGACAGGCTGAACAGACTCAACCAACCAAGGGCTTGTTTACCCAGAGAGTCTTTACCAGCAGGAAGGTGTAAGGTAGAAGCCAGCACCACTTTAAGGCGTGGCACTATGCGGCTCTCTACAAGGGGAGCCTAGAAATGTCGGCTCAGAGCAAATTCATTTGACTCCTCTTTTACCTCCATTGACCGCAATCAAAAATTACAGGGAAAGAAAGAAGAAGAGAAGTGGGGAGAGAAAGAGATAGAGAAGAAAGCACTTGTTTTTAGTTTTTTGTTTGTTTGGTTGGTTGGTTGGTTTTTTTGTTTTTTGGGGGTTTTTTGTTTGTTTGTTTGTTTGTTTTGTAGTATCCCACTACAGGGAACAATGAGAGATCTAATGGATAATCTTACTCCCAAGGTAAGATTGGTTTTCATTGCTAATTACTGTTTTAGTGACATTGATGAGATATCTTCTTATATGTTTTATTTTTGGTGTGTGTGTGTGAGGGGTGTGCAGGTACACTTATATGTGCATACATGTGAAGGTCACAGGCCATTTTCTGATGCTGTTTCCCAGTCATCATCCCATGCCTTTTTTCTCTTCCCTTCTTCCTCCCTCCCTTCCTTTTCTTTCATTTTTTGTTCCTTTGCTTTTTAAATAAATTTGTGGGGGGGATTGTTTGTTTGTTTTTGGCAGGATCCCCCACTGGCCTGGTACTCTCCAAGGAGGCTAGGCTGGTTGCCAAGTGAATCTCAAGGATCTTTATGTCTCTGCCTATCTCCCACACTCCAGTTCTGGGATTTTAAGCAGGCCAGCACACTTGGAATTTGTATGTGTGTTCTATGAATTTAACATGGGTCTTCATACTTACCAGGCAAGTATTTTACCAACTGGACTATGTTCCCAGTCCACCTTTTGATGGAGAAACTGACTCTCCTCTTCTGATGCTCTGTGATCTGATGCTCTATGATTTGGGACTCCCATGATGTGCCACTGGCATTGGGGAACCAGTCTTCTGAGTTGAGTCCCAGCTGAGTGCAGTAAATTCACCTGAAGCCAACTGGAATTGACATCTGAGTGAACCCTTCTCTGTTTTAGGGGTTCTGTTGCTGCAACAAAATACTGCAACCAAAATTGGCTTACATGTCCTGATCTCAGTTCATCATGAACAGAAGCAAAGGCAGGAGCACAAGGCAGAAACTGAAGAAATGGCTGTGGAGGGGCGCTGCTTACCAGCTTGTTCCAAATAGCTTGTTTAGCCAGCTTTCTTATGGCACCCAGTACAACCAGCCCAGGAATGTCATCACCCACAGTGATTTGAACCCTCCTGTATCAACTGACAAGCTAAAAATGGCCTGCAGGCTTGCTCAGAGCTCAGTCAGGCGGGGACATTTTCTCAAGTGGGGTTCCTTCTTCCCAAATGACTCCAGTTTATGTCACGATGACATTAAACCATCCAGCACAACCTCCATGCCTAAAGTTTCAAGTGAGAGCTGTCCTAGGAGGCTTATACCTACTAGAGGCTGGCTGTGCACAGTTAAAAACAGGGAATGGTTTTCTCCAAAGTGCATATGAAGATGGATCTAATGAACACTGCTTAGTCTCATGGCATTATTGAGAGCTGCCATGGGTCAGGTTCTGTGAATAATGCTTGTATGGTATCTTATTTAACCTTAACAACTCCAGGTATATCCATATGAATAAATATATTAAAGTTATAAAATGTTAGTATTAATACAGAAGCATAATATAGAAGGGAAAGAGATAGAAAAAGATAATAAGGGATCAACATAATCAAATATGCTATATACATATGTGCAATTGTCACAGTAAAGCCCATCACATGTGCACGCGCACACACACACACACACACACACACACACACACACACACACACACATACAGCTTACAGAAAACAGTAGCATAAAACGTGGTGGCGTTATTGCATACCATTCCTCTACCTACCTGGAAAGGTTCAGTGATGGAGACTTGATATTTCCTTAAAGTCAAGGTGGTTTGAACAAGTTTGTGTTTGCTTGGTGCTCTTCTTTGTTTTCATCTCATCCCTTAGCCTGGCTGAGCTGTTTGTTCTCAAATATTTACTGTCAGCTTGAATACACAAAGCAATATAGCGTGCACCCTACAGGTGTTTTCAAGCTCTTCAGCGTGTGTTTGATTCTGTGCCACTTTCGCCCGAGGTTCTGACTTTACCTTTACATTCTCTTCCCAAGGATATGACTGTGCTTGGTTGCTTAGCTGATAGGAATGCCTTTGAGATTTTATGGTGTGTGTGTGTGTGTGTGTGTGTGTGTGTGTGTGTGTGTGTCCCTTCAACATGTCTTATCTTGTCACATTTCCTCCTATATGGCACATCTTTATTAGTGATGTTTAGTTTATAAATATCTAACGTTGGGTGGATGATAATAATATTTTTAACATCAGTTTCAGGTTCTTTTATGTATTTCCTTAAGAATAGTGCATGTTATATTATGCTATATTCATTTTTAATAATTTAACTCAGTAGGGAAAGATATGTAGAATCCTGATAGCCAAATAACCCCAAAGTCTCCACTTTTCTGGGTGATCTGGGTAGTGAAGCAACAAAGCCAAAAGCGTTCCTAACTCCATGAATAATCATGGGCAAAATGCTTATCATGCAAGTTACAGGTTTTCCTCTCTGTTTCCTTTATTCTCCATTGCAGACACATGACACAGTCATTCATTCCTAATGTGTCGTCTTTATATTTGACATTGACAGACACTTTCATTTCCATGTCTTCAAATAATTTTAAACAATATTCTAGTAGTCTGTGAGGTTGGTCCAGACATCAGCCTGTGAATTCATTGGTGGAATTTCCTTTCATGCAGGTTGAGAATTCTTGACGGTGAGTGGATGGCCAGATTTGCATCTTGCTTTTCTGAGACATGTAACAGAAACTGAAAGATAGATATCAACAGATAAATAGCAGCTCTGGAAAGTATTTGCATAACATGCTTAAAGCGTGAGGTCCATGTAGTTCATTCAATCTGAAGAATAATACAACATATGATTCTTTTTTTTTTTTTTTTTAATTTTCAGTTTACTTGTGACTCCAAGAATCTTGAAAAGTCTGTTGCTTTCCTTAATGTTCTGTGACCCCCTCCCTCTCTACTGTTCAGGAGCCAGGTGGCTATTTATATTATTCATATGTTCTCCCCCTCCCCTCCCCCTCTATTACTTTTCCCCCTCCTCCTTTTCTCTCTCTCTTCCTTCCTCCATTCTTTCCTGCTCTCCCCTTTACTCTCAAATACAGTACTCAATTGTTCTGCCTTTAGCCTTGGGTGCTCCTCTCATTGCCCCTTCATTTTCCTGTTGTGTTTTTGTTTTCATCAACATAGTTTAAAAACAATAATATTTCTGGGGGAAAGGAGGAAAGGTTATGTAACATTAATTTATTTTGTCAGGGAATGGAAGGCCTTGTACACTAATATTTTAATAAAATTTGTCTTTGCTGTATTTATAAATATAATATTATTAAATTCATTGTTAATACTAAGCTGGAAGTAAAGAATTATGACTTCCATTCAAAATAAATTTCACATTCACAGTGAATTTAATAAATAGGAACAGTGGAAACCAGAAATGATGGGATTCATTAATTTAGAACAAATTGGAATATCAGAAAAAATCCAGCAGATCACAAGATTGTGACACAGTGCATAAACACACACCCTCTGGGAAATTGTCTGGATATTACAGGGAACATTCTATGATATAGCAGCTGTATAGCAACAATGAAGACCAGGCTGAATTCATAGAGAAATTAAGAAAAATGAGGAAAACCCTTGATTTTCATCATGGTAAACCAGGTAAAACATTTTATAGTCCTTGTACTGAATTTATATAACTAAGAATGATTTCAACTAAGTTAGGAAAAGCATTATAGATATGAACAATCACATTTGAAAAAAAAGGGGTAGATTATGACTTTGTAAGAGAGGAGAGAGGCCAATAGCTGTGTCTGTGTCTTCACTATGGCATCAAGAAACACCTGATCATATACTAGAGAATTATATTATCTAGTCATTAGGAGGAATAATCACATGGCATTTTAAGACATTTGAAAGATAAACAAAACACTAAACCAAATGGTAGTAAGTATTAAGATCCAGCTTTATCATTTCACTCTTACAACCTGGAGGCATGAAAAAGATTGCTCTGGTCATGCAGAGGGTTCTTTTTGCCCAGAGTTAGTAATTTTATCCCAAACCTAAGAAAATCAATGCCCCAAGATCATGCAAAATGTCTTTATCCCTTCCTATTGAGATATCTGATTTAATTCCTTATTTCTAGAACTTATCACTTATTTGTGTGCAAAATTCATGCATACTTTAAATTGATTATCTAATCAAGAGTGAAATGTTTCTCTTGTTAAGTTTAACTGACTTAGCATTTGTCGAAATCATATGTTTGAAGAAGGCTCTGGCAATAAGACACTATGGAAAGCCTTTGTGTGTGTTCTTGTCAATGTGTTAGTGAGAATCTACATTTCATTAGATAAAGTAAAGTTTCTACAAGATGACCCCAATTTGCAACTGTTCATCCCACATTTAAAGTGAGTTTTGAGTCTTTTAGGTATATTTCCAACTCTGCTTTCTGCCAGTTTTTTCTCTACTGTTAAATAGGAGTGACATATGCATGTTTTCCCTTGTGAATCAGGATCAAGGTGACCTGTAAATTACCCTTATCCCTGGAAATGAGCTGCAATCACATGCTCTACCCAGATCTTTCTATTGTCACCTGCCTTGTCTGAGAAGAGTAGACAAAGCACAGTACATTTCTCTCGTGTGCCTCACTGGTTCCTTCGTACACTGAGGAGAGAAACTGCATGACAGGCTTCCCTTCGTTAAAGAGCAGTGCAGGGTTCTTACTGTGCTAACAATGAATTGCATGTCATGAATTTGGGGGAAGTAACACGTGCTCTCAACAGATGTGGCTATGCACACCGCTCCTGGTAACCCTCTCAGTTTCAGTTTGGGCAGCAAAACTCAAAAGAGTTCGACATCTAGTCCAAGATCTTACAAGCCAGTGGAACTTCCTCCTGGTGTCACAGACTAATAAAACATTTAGTTAGCATGCACACAAATGATCACTCTACCCTAGGTGGTGTCCATGTGAGACTAGTAACAGTGGGGACAGTCTCCCTGGGTTACTTTTGTTTGGGATTCTTCTGCATGATTGCTTTGTAAATTGGCAACATAACAGCACAATACTTTTTCCATGAGGTCAAAACCTGCCTAGAGGAAACTCCAAGCTCAGGAAGTACCCAAATATCATGGTCTTGACTACATTTCACTCCACAGAAAGATGGAATTCTGCTTCCCACAGCAACTTAATGATACCCAACTCTACCTCACTCATCTGTTGTCTGTACCCCATTGCAGCAGCAACTACAAACTGCCTGATTTTCTGCAGGCACATGGGATGCTCAGCCTAGCTTTGCAATGTCTCCCTACAGTACAACAAAATGCAAGACTTTGATGCCTCCAGGCTAGTAGTCTACCCAATATATTGCACTAGTCTGAAGACAGGAAAGTGGCAAACCTTAGGTTTTTGTTGGTATATACCTGAAAATATGAAGAAATGCTTCTGTGGAGAAACATGTCTTCCAAACTGGGATGTGCAACAGCTTGTTGAGATGCCTGCAGGGTTTTCATGGGAAGCCTGGATGGAGTAAGCTAATGATGTCTCCTTGAGATATTTTAACCATATTAACCTGAGTTATTGCTCCTTCTGATTATGTTGACTTTTGATTTGTTTGAAGAATGTTTATTTTACCTAACAAAGAAAATAAAAATACATTAAAGACTCATCTAATTTCTCTAAAATAGTTAAATAACTTTCTTACATGCTATTTGACTGTCAGGGTCAAATATTCCCATTTCCTAAATATGTTGAAAAGAAGCCATTGTATCTTGGCTGTGCCACTGATAAAATGATGGTGTTAGGAAGGCAATGTGTGAATGAAATATCACAATTTGGATGTCATTTGGACCAAGCTAGAAAGGAAGTCACAGTCTGAATTTTTTCCTGGTAAGAGATCAATACTGTCTAGACATGGTCTCATTAGGACTCTGCATTGACTGAGGCCGACTGAGATTCCTGTAATCTAGGCTGGGGGTGGGTATCTGTGTTGCCTAGTATTATGGAGAACTCCAGATTCACTGGGGTCAATTCTGTGTCTCCCAACTCTGTTCAAGAAACTGTCAGGTTGTGCCAGAGGACAGATGATGCCCATTCCCGACTCTTGGATTCTGAGTCCTGCAAGTTGTGGGAATTGCTCTCCATGATGTTGTCTGTGTTTGGTGACCATTGCACATGGCATAGGTGAGCACCTGGGCATTACCTGCTGGTTAATTTCTACAAACTATCTCTGCATGTATGGGGATGACAGTTATTCTTTTTATGATAGTTAGTCGCATTATCATTTAGGAAAACATTACTGCAATAAGTAGAATTTTCAAGCTAGAAGAGTTTACCTAAGCCTGAAGCAACAAAGTCCTCCATCTTCCCTGTTAGGTGTTCAGACTGTTGGATATGCTTGGGATCCTTCGTTTGCGGTTACTTGTCAGCATTTTTCAAGGATGTGAAGCAATGAATGTCTGAGCCACTGGAGGTGGCCCAGCCTTACCATGCTTCTGGGAGTGGAATAAATATCTATTATTTGTCCAGGGTATTCACTTTCAAACTTTAGGCAAGATGAGCCAGACATTGAGAAAGAATGCTGATTACACAAAGCAATATCTGAGACAAAGAGATCTTTCTAAGAATTTAAGTGTTCTGGTAGATTAGCATTATTGATCACTCATTTCCACACAGTGTACAGATGATTTTCGAATTCTGGAACTATTTTTCTCCTTTGTCTAGTATAATTACCAGAACAAGGAATAACCTAATTAAAAGACAACAAGGACGTGTTGTAATTGTTCTCATAAATTATGTAATTATATAATGCATGTAGGAATCAGAAGATTGGCAGCTGTTCCTTTACTACCACACTCTTAAATTTTCTTCCCTCTAAAAGATATCTTATGACAGCATCATTAATTATTCAAAATATGCTGGATCTGTAACAGTTTCAGCTTCCATATAGTAAAACGGAATGAAGAATCCTGCTTTGACGTCTTCAGATTAAACAGTAGACCAAACAGAAGGAAGTAGATTGACAGAATCTAAAGGGGGAAAACAACAACAAATTTTGTTGTAATGACTTTTATTGTTAAAACTAGGTACATTTATTTTTATTGTCTGGGTATTTGCTGGTGGGTGTGTGTGTGCGCGCGCACTGGCAACACTGTACACATGGACAGACAACACCATACACATGGACAGCACTGTACACACGGACAGGCAGCACCATGTGTAGTAACACCACTATCCCACTAATAACACTATACACAGTAGTCACACCCCACAGTAAACAACAGTATACCATGAAATGAAAGAGATGCAAGTTAAAATCGGAAATAATAAAAAAGGAACATAATCATATGTCTTTCCAGTTTGATATGCTTCCAGCCTTAACCAGGGAGTTGTTTTTGCCCCCTTTTCCTGTCTGCTAATATACTCTAACCATTGACATCATCATTTTTGATTGGTAGTTTTCAGCTTTCTTGGTCTGTTAAGCAGTTTGACAATTCAGGACTGAAGAACCAAGGGGTCAAGCATCGTCTCACTGGAGATTCTCCACTGCTATAGAGGGCCTGAGTTCCATGCCCATCATGCAAATCCAGCACCAGGAGGATCCAATGCTCCTGGTCTCTGAAGGCACCTGCACTTACATGCACATATACATCATTTAAAAATAATGAAAGTAGCTGGGAGGTGGTGTCGCATGGCTTTAATCCCAGCACTCAGGAGGCAGAGGCAGGTGGATCTCTGTGAGTTTGAGACCAGCCTGTTCTACAGAGCTAGATCCAGGACAGCCTCCAAAGCCACAGAGAAACCCTGTCTCCAAACACCAAAACAAACAAAAATAATGAAAGTAAATTTAAAATAAACATGAAAAATACATGAATAAATAAATTAAATAAAAGGACCTGACCCTAAACTATAGATTAAATCAGTCCCCAGAGGGAATCTTGTCACATCTATTTTATTTCGTGTGGTTTGTGTGTGCGTGCATGCGTGCGTGCGTGCGTGCGTGCGTGCGTGCGTGCGTGCGTGCGTGTGTGTGTGTGTGTGTGTGTGTGTCGGCATGCACATGCTCATGGAAGCCAGAGGTTCCTGTAGAGCCTCTCCAGCTTATTGTTTTGGGTCTCTCATTAAATTTGGTGATCAAGATGAGCTGGCAGCAAGATCTGGGAATCTTCTTGTCTCTTCCTCCTCATTCCTCACATTACACAAATAGGTCACCATATTATATGGTTGGCAGCTTTTACATGGGTAACAGCTTTTACATAGGTGACAACTTTTACACAAGTGACAGCTTTTACACAGGCACTGTGGATCTGAGCTCAGACTCACACTTGTGCAGCATGCACTTTAATGGCTATGCCATCTCCTTAGGCCCCAGGTCCCTTCCATGTCCCCAAGGTCAAGAGCATATGCCCTTGAGAGGCAGCATGAAGGTGACACACTCTTCATTTAAACAGTTGGGCCAAAAATCAAACAAAGAAGTAGTAGCTAAGCATTCTGTTCTTCTCTGAAATGAGTGTTCACCTGAAGTATGTCACAGTTTAACTACTCAATCCCCATAGAACTAAGCTGCTTCCTTCCCTGAAGAGTCCCCAGATCCTTGACAACCTGGCAGTGGGCAACAGAGAGCCAGTCACAGTCTGAAGGTCTCTGGATACTGAGTACTTCTGGAGAGCAGAATGCAAATTTGATGAAGTATACATACAGCAATGCGCTTCTTAGCCAATGGCATTGCTAAATGTTTACATTAGGAAATGTGACAAAGCCTGCAGCCTTGCCCCCATCACTGTGTGCTATTCCCTTCATTAGCCACAGTGACACTGCAGACACCTGCAAAGCAGGGTGGAGAATGCCAACTGGAGTGCAGAAGAATGCAGGGTTTCATTTATTTTCAAGCCAGTAATACACCCCAACATTTCTTTATATATTTTGGAGATCAGTCCTCTGTCAGATGTAGGATTGGTGAAGATCTTTTCCCAGTCTGTGGGCTGCCGTTTAGTCCTGTCAACTGTGTCCTTTGTCTTACAGAAGTTTCTCAGTTTGAAGAGGTCCCATTTATCGATTGTCCATTTCTGTGTCTGTGGTACTGGAGTCATGTTCAGGAAGTGGTCTCCTTTACCAGTTTGTTCAAGGCACCTCCCACTTTCTCTTCTAAGAGGTTCAGTTGGTTGTATTTATGTTGAGGTCTTTGATCCATTTGGACTTGAGTTTTGTGCATGGGGATAGACATGGGTCTATCTGCAGTCTTCTACACACCATCATACAGTTGTGCCAGCACCATTTTTTTGAAGATGCTTTTCTCTTCCCATTGTATACTTTTAGCTATTTTGTCGAAAATCAGGTGTTTGAAGGTGTGTGTGTTGATATCAGGATTTTTGATTCATTCCATTGGTCTACTTGTCTATTTTTGTGCCAATACCAGGCTGTTTTCAGAACTATAGCTCTGTAGTAGAGCTTAAAGTTGGGGATGGTGATGCCTCCTGAAGTTCCTTTATTGTACAGGGTTTTTTGGCTATCCTGGGTCTTTTATTTTTCCATATGAAGTTGATTATTATCCTTTCAAGGTCAGTGAAGAATTGTGCTGAGATTTTAATGGGGATTGCATTGAATCTGTAGATTGTTTTTGGCAAGATTGCCATTTTTACTATGTTTATCCTACCTATCCAAGAGCATGGGAGATTTTTCCACTTTCTGGTATCTTCTTTAATTTCTTTCTTTAAAGACACAGTGTTCTCATTATATAGGTCTTTCACTTGTTTGGTAGGCGTTACCCCAAGATACTTTATGTTGTTTGTGGCTATTGTAAAGGGTGATGTTTCCTTAATTTCTTTCTCAGCCTCTTTGTCATCTGAATAAAGAGGGGCTACTGATTCTTTTGAGTTTATCTTGTATCCTGCTAGTTTGCTGAAGGTGTTTATCAGCTGTAGTAGTTCCCTGGTAGAGCTTTTTTGGTCGCTTATGTAAACTATCATATCATTGGCAAATAGAGAAAGTTTGACTTCTTCCTTTACAGTTTGTATCCCCCTTGATCTCCTTTTGTTGTCTTATTTCTTTAGGTAGAACTTCATGTACAATATTGAAGAGATATGGAGAGAGAGGGCAGCCTTGTCTTGCTCATGATTTTAGAGGAATCGCCTTAAGCTTCTCTCCATTCAGTTTGATGTTGGCTGTTGGTTTATTGTATATTGCTTTTATTATGCTTAGGTATGTTCCTGTTATCCTTAATCTCTCCAAGACCTTTATCATGAAAGGGTGTTTAATTTTGCCAAAGGCTTTTTCAGCATCTAGGGAGATGATCATGTGGTTTTTCTTTTTCAGTTTGTTTATATGGTGGATCATGTTGATAGATTTTCATATGTTAAACCATCCCTGCAACCCAGGGATGAAGGCTACATGGTCATGGTGGATGATTTCTGTGATATATTCTTAGATTCGGTTTGCCAGTATTTTATTGAGTATTGTTGGATCAATGTTCATGAGGGATATTGGTCTGTAATTTTCTTTCTTAGTTGTGTCTTTGTGTGGCTTGGGTACCAAGGTGATTGTGACCTCATAAAAAAGAGTTTGGTAATGAACCTTCTGTTTATATTGTGTGGAACAAATTGAGGAATATTAGCTCTTCTTTGAATTTCTGGTAGAATTCTGCACTGAAGCAATCTGGCCCTGGGCTTTTTTTGGTTGGAAGGCTTTTGATGACTGCTTCTATTTCATTAGGGGTTATAGGTCTATTTAACCCTAATGTCTGTTCTTGATTTAATTTTGGTAAGTGATAGTTATCCAGAAATTTGTTCATTTCCTTTGAATTTTCAAATTTTGTGGAGTACAGGTTTTCAAAGTATGACCTGAAAATTGTCTGGATGGCCTCAGTGTCCATTGTTATGTCCCCCTTTTTGTTTCTGATTTTGTTAATTTGCATGTTCTCTCTCTGCTTTCTGGTTAGTTTGGATAAAGGTTTGTCTATCTTATTGATTTTTTTTGAAAAACCAACTCTTTGTTGCATTGATTTTTTTTGTATTGTTTTCCTGGTTTCTACTTTATTGATTTCAGCTCTCAAATTGATTATATCCTGGCGTATATTCCTCTGGGGTGAGTTTGCTTCCTTTTGTTCTAAGGCTTTCAGTTGTGCTGTTAGTTCTCTAATGTGATTATCCTCTGTTTTCTTCATATGGGCACTCAATGCAATGAACTTCCCTTGTAGCACTGCTTTCAAGGTATCCCATAAGTTCAGGTATGGTGTGTCCTCATTCTTGTTGAGTTTTAGTAAGTCCTTAATTTCTTTCTTTATTTCTTCTTTGACCCAAGTATGGTGCAATTGTGCATTGTTCATTTTCCATGAGTTTGCAGGGTTCCTGAGATTTGTATCATTGTTTAATTCCAACTTTAAAGCATGGTGATCTAATAAGACACAGGGGATTATTCCAATTTTTTTTTGTAACTGTTGAGGTTTGTTATGTTGCCTAGTATGTGGTCGATTTTAGAGAAGGTTCCATGTGGAGTAGAGAAGAAGGCATATTCTTTTGTGTTTGGATGGAATGTTCTATAGATGTCTGTGAAACCCAATTGAGACATAACTTCTGTTAGTTCTTTTTTTCTTTGTTAAGTTTCTGATTGGTGGTCCTGTCTAGTGGTGAGAGCGTGGTGTTGAAGTCTCCCACTATGAGTGTGTGAGGTTTTATGTGAGCTTTTGAGTTTTAGTAGCATTTCTTTTACGAATGTGGGTGCCTTTGTATCTGGGGAATAGATGTTCAGAATTGAGTCTTCATGATGATGGGTTTCTCCTGTGATGAATAGGAAATGACTATCTTTATCTCTTTTGGTTGATTTTTGTTTGTAGTCTATCTTGTTAGATATTAGGATAGCCACACCTGCTTGCTTCTTGGGTCCATTTGATTGGAATATCTTTTCTCAACACTTTACACTGAGGTAATGTCTGTCTTTGAAGCGTAGATGTATTTCTTGTATGCAGCAGAGGGATGGATTCTGTCTTCATATCCATTCTGTTAGCCTGTGTCTTTTTATAGATAAGTTAAGACCATTAATGTTGAGGGAAATTAAGGACCATTGATTGTTAATGCTTGTTTTTTTGAGATTTGTTGTTGGCGGTGGTATTGTAAATTTGTTTGCCTTCATTTACTCTTTGGTTCTCGTGAAGTGGGATTATTTATTGCCTATGTCTTTGTGAGCATAGTTAACTTCCTTGGGTTGGAGTTTTCCTTCCAGAAGTTTCTGTAGGACTGGATTTGTAGATACGTATTATGAAAATCCAATCTTGTCATTAAATATCTTGTTTTTTCTGTCTATAGTGATTGAGAATTTTGCTGAATATAGTAGCCTGGGCTGGCATCCATGGGCTCTTAGTACTTGTAGAACATTTATCCAGGACCTCATGACCTTTAGAGTTTCCATAGAGAAGTCAGGTGTAATTTTGATAGGTCTGCCTTTATATGTTACCTGGTCTTTTTCCTTTGGTGCTCTTAATATTCTTTCTTTATTCTGTATGTTTGGTGTTTTGATTATTATGTGTCGAGGGTTTTTTCCTTTAGTCCAGTCTATTTGGTGTTCAGTATGCTTCTTGTACTTTCATGGTCATGTCCTTCTTCAGATTGGGAAAGTTTTCTTCAATGATTTTGTTGAATATGTTTTCTGCACCTTTGAGCTGGGCTTCTTTGCCTTCCTCTATGCCTATTATTCTTAGGTTTGACCTTTTCAAGATGCCCCACATTTCCTGGATGTTTTGTGTTAAGGATTTGTTGGATATAAGATTTTCTTGGGCCGATGAATCTATTTCCTCTAATTTATCTTCAGCACCTGAGATTCTCTCTTCTATCTCTTGTATTCTGTTGGTTATTCTTGTGTCTGTAGTTCCCAATTGTTTGCCCAGTTTTTCTATTTCCAGCATTCCTTCAGTTTGTGGTTTTTTTTTTTATTGTATGTATTTCAGTTTTCAAGTCTTGAACTGTTTCCTTTACCTGTTTAACTGTTTTTTCTTGGCTTTCCATACTTTCTTTAAGAGATTTGTTCATTTCTTCCAATTTTTTGTTTCTTCTTTTTTTTATTTCTTTAAGAGATTTTCTCACATAGTCTTTGAGGTCCTCTATCATTTTTATAAAGTTATTTTTTAAGTCATTCTCTTCTGCTTCATCTACTTTGGGGTGTTCAGGTCTAGTTGGTGTAGAGTCCCTAGATTCTGATGGTGCCATGCTTGTCTTTTTCTTGTTAGGTGTTTTCTTGTATTGCTGTCTTCCCATAGCTTTTTCCAGTAGGTGCAGGTGGTGGTCTCTCTCTCTCTCTCTCTCTCTCTCTCTCTCTCTCTCTCTCTCTCTCTCTCTCTCTCTCTCTCTCTCTGGTACCCCCCATGGGCTTAGGTGGGTCAGAACTTGATGTCTGTAGCTCTGGGTGGTCCAAGCTCTCTAGGAGGTCTCTCCTCAGGCAGGGGCCTGGTGATGGGGGTCAAAGATCCAGCAGGCAGCGACTCAGGATGGTACCACGGGAATAGGCAGATCTCTGAGAGGGGCCCAGAATGCTAGCATAGGACCAGTGGTGGAGGTCAGAGATTAGGCAGGCAGATATTCAGGGTGGTTCTGCATGGATAGGCAGGTCTAGTGTGCTCAGAGCAGCTCCAAGAAGTTCCACGCAGGTGGCAGGATTGTTGTATCCATCCCCTGACCCAGTGCTCAACCAGAGTGGTGGGACAGTGGGCAGTGTATGGCCACACCTTTTCTTCTTGAGTTTCTACTAACACTCAGAATATAAAGCTTCTAGGGACCTAATGAAGGTCAACCTAATGAAGGTCTATCAGTCAACTTAGAATCCTATAACCAGTGAAAATGTCCTTTAGCAATGAACACAGTTAAAGACTTCTCAGATGAAGATAATCAAGAAGATTGGCTGCTAGCAGATCTGCCTAAAGAATGAATACCATTATGATGGAATCCTGCAACATCAGAACTAAAAGGCAAAATCTGAATGGTGTTCAAGATTGAAACCCTGATAAAGGTTTGAGCATATGCATATAGAAAAAGTAGTAAAGACGTTGTTTTACGAGTATTAGTAAGGATGCAGAGAGAGATTTTATTTCTTATTAAAATTGACAGAATAAAGATACCTACAATGTTTACTTTATGTATATATTACATATTTAATGCAGCCACTAAAACTGTGCAAAGTGATGCTCCAAAAACACATTGGTTGTACCAAATAAATTACTCAAATATTCAAATAACTCACAAAAGTATGAAAAATATAAAGAATAAAACAAAAACCAAGGAGACAAACAAAACAATGAAATAAGGTATCTGCAAATATAGTTATTATGTTATAGTTAAATACTTTAAATAAACCATTTAAGTACAGAGATTAGCCAAGCTGTTATCAGTCTATACCAAAAAAAAAAAAAAAAAAAAAAAAAAACACAGTTAACTTGAAACAATTAGAGGAAGACTAAAAGCAAATTGATAAGAGGTATATATTGTAAAAACTTCAATATAAATAAAGAAGGAGAGGCTGATTATCCCTGAAAATCAATATACTGAGAAGACTAAATATGAGCATGAAACAGGAGTTATCACTACAGACAAAACAGACATCAGAATACTAATGACAGCTCTGTATTTACCCACTTAGATGAATTACAGCACCATTCAAAAATATTAAATTCCTGAAGTGATCCATATGAAATAGATAATATAAATAACTCCTAACAACTAAGAATATTGAATCCATCTTTTTTAAAATGTGCAATAAAAGAATATTAAGGCCTAAATAGTTTTGCTGATGAATTCAATTTTACACTATTTCTTTTAATTTTACAAACATATTACCAAGATTCCCAAACAAACAAAAGCAGTACAAAACTACATTGCTATGGCTCTGATGAACATGGAACCAAAAATTCTTAATGAAATTATATCATGATAAATCTGACTCCATTTCAGAGATGCAAGCCTGGTTCACTATTTGGTTCAGCATTTAACAAAATTCAACATTAGTTTATAAAAAGACTCTCAGAATTTAAGGTAAATATCAAGAATATAAAAACCTACCACCTACTAGTGACTTCCTACATGGATCACTTGCTGCCAAGCCTGAAAACCAGAGTTCTACGCACAAGGGAGAAGGAAACAATGGATTCCTACAAGCTGTCTTCTGGCTGTCATATTAGCACTATGACACATGCACACACACACACACACACACACACACACACACACACACACACCACGCATACACATACAGAGAGACAGAGAGAGAGAGAGAGAGAGAGAGAGAGAGAGAGAGAGAAATAAATGTTAAAAAAAAAGGCCATAGCAAATATTATGCTTGCTGATGAAAAACAGCACACGTTCCCCAAAATATTAATAAATACCACAAGAACTTCTGATATGGGCACCATGGTTCTGACTAGATCACTAACCTGTTGCAACTCCTTCCACTAGAGCTATAGACTCGTGTATAGGATCAAGAATTCACACTGTGATGAAGAGTGCTAAAGAAATTCTTGAGAGATTTTGGAATTTGATGACTTTGTCAATATGGTGCTGGGAGATATAATAGAATTTGGGATTACACTAGAAGGAGGAAGGATTACTAAATGATGTCAGATTTTACTAAATGGAAGTAATACAAAGCTAGTTCCTGAAGGAGAAGGGTCTGATGCATAAATATATTTCTTTGACTTTTAGTAGATTCTGACTTAAAAAAAACTTTTAATGTTTAAAATTGTATAAGGCTAATTTCCATTGAAGGAAAATTCTTTGTAGATATACACCCATTTTTTTCTAAGCTAATCATGGTTATTTCACAAAAAAGAGTTTGACTTGTTTCAAGACTAAAGTATAAAGATGTTTTGAGTAAAAGCAAATGAAATGAAATACCAGAGGAGATCTATATTTGCTGCTATTCAACATCATACAGGGAGTTCTAATCAAAGCAGTAAGGAAACAAAGGGGATAAAAGGCAGACAAATAGAAAGGAAGGAGGGAAAATGTGGATATTTGCCAGTGACATTATTTGTAGATATTTCTACACAGAAAAAATTTAAGTGATGTTCAAAGC
The DNA here is from genome assembly GCA_030556225.1 of Cricetiscus sungorus. Lineage (NCBI taxonomy): Eukaryota > Metazoa > Chordata > Mammalia > Rodentia > Cricetidae > Cricetiscus > Cricetiscus sungorus. The sequence goes on along the minus strand of JANBXA010000606.1, from coordinate 3,452,588 downwards.
AAAAAGGACACAAATGCAGCTGCTAAAGTTAGTAAGTGGGTTCAGCTAAATTGTGAACTACAGGATTAAGAAGATTACCATGATTCTGTGTGGTAGCGAGGACTGTAGACAGTGAAATTGAAAATATAATACAATTTACATTACAGCCATGTATGAAATGTTCAGATGAATCTAATGAACTATTTATAAAACCTGTGTGCCAAAACTATGCAGTGCAGATGAAAGAAGTAACAAAAATGTAACTAAATACAGGAATATGTTATGTTTGTGGTTTTAAGGTGTTAGCATAGTAATGATGGTAATTATGTCCAATATTACATGTAAATTCAATGCCTTCTCTTTTAAAATCTTATTTTTAGATATAGGCAAGATTATCCTAAAAGTTATTTGCAAACACAGTATTTTAGTTAGGGTTCCTATGGCTGTGAAGAGATGCCATGAGCATGGAAACTCTTATAAAGGAAAACACTTCACTGGAGCTCCATTATCATCATGGCGGGAAGCATGGCCGCATGCAAGTAGGTACTGGAGAGGTTGCAGAGAGTTCTACATCTGAATCTGCAGGTATCAGGGTGAGAGAAATAGAGAGCCAGTGAGAGTCACTGAGTCTAGCTTGACCTTCTGAAATGTCAAATCTTACCTTCAGTGACATAGTTCTTCCAACAAGGGCACACCTGTCCCATAAGGTCACACTCCAATAATGTCACCCCCTATGAGTCTATGGGGGTCATTTTCATTCAAACCACCACACAAAGTAATTGAAGTATCTAAAACAGTGTTAAAGAAGAATAATAAGGGGCTGAAGAAATAGTTCAATGTTTAAGAGCACTGGCTGTTCTTCCAGAGGACCCAGGTTCAGTTCCAAAGCTCCCACATGGCCACTTGTACCAGTCTGTAACTCCAGCTCTAGGAGTTCTGACACTCTCACACAGATATACATGCAGGCAGAAGACCAATGAACATAAATAACAAAAATAATGTAAGTACAATGAAGATGGAAGATTTGGCCTATCCCATTTTGAGATTTAGTATGTAGCTATAACATGAGTATTCATGAAGAAATAGACTCAAAAGTCAATGGAACAGAATAAAGAACCTCAACATAGGCCCACACTCATAGGCCCCACTGACTTTGACAGGAATGCAGTTCCTGCACATGAAGGAAACAAGGCCTTTCATGATCTGGATCAACTGATAAAAACTGGAATCTTGAAGTGAACTTCCTACCTAATATAAAAATGGAGTAAAAATATTTTAAATTAAGAAACAATATAAGAGGATCCAGAACCAGCCAAGAATTCTTAGGCTTGTTACAAAGCATTACCCATAAGATGGGAAGGGAGGGCATGAACTGGGCTATACCAGAACTGAAGCTTCCCAGAGCTCTCTCAGAGGAAGAGTAGACAAATACAGAGTAAGAAATATCTTTAAGCTGTGCTTCTAAAAGTAAACGAAGGAAGTCAAAACCCCTTGTTTTCAGGATGCACAAAGCACTCCCAATATAAAAAGTAGAGCAAAAACAAAATAAAACAAAACAAAACAAAACAAAATAAAAAAAAAAACGGAAAATGGGTAAAATGTCTCAACATACCCCTGCAGTACATTCTTTCCATGGGTGTTACTGGGCAAGGAACTTGAAACATGTAAATAGTCGGTTAATGCTCAAGAACTTGAACTGGACAGAGGGATGCAACACCAAAGATTGCATATCGTATCACTTCTTTTATATAGCAACATTAAAATAAATAAATTTTGGAAGTACAATTTAGTGCTTATCAAGTATTAAGGAAGAATTGGTGAAAAGGAGGGGGTTTGGCCACTGAAGGACAATTAGGTGATCCTAATGGGAATGGAAATGTTTTCTTGAATATGTCAGTATCCTAGCTGTTGTTGTTTTGCGAAATATCACCATTATAGGAAATTGGATAAAGGGTATATGGAGTCTGTCTGTGTTTCTTATTACAATCTGCATGTGGTTGTAGAGTTATTTCAAGACAGGCAGCCTACTTTAAAAGACAGAAGGGAAGAATTAATTAAAATAGATGAAAAAAGAGTAATACAATTAACAGGCATGAACTAACCTGTGATTGGGAGATAGCTTGTCTTGCCAGGGTCCTGTAAGATTATATTTCCAGGAAATGCTGTAGCAGCTTAGTTTATGTAAGTTCACTCCATGTTGTTTGATGCTGATGAAGTTGTTCGATCAGAATGTGTCCCTGTTGTTAGGCAATGGATGGCTGTAATTACAGGAGCAGCTTCAAAAGTGGAGTGTTGGGGCAGGGGTGGTGTAGGCACTGAAAGTGCAGTCCATAAAGGATCAGGAATTAGTGACACCGTGAACTAAGTTAAGGAATATTAAGTGAACATTGAAAAGATTCTAAACACCCATTAGAGCACCAGGGTCCTTGCCTCCCTGCAGAGCTGGGAACTCCCTTCATCCTCAGAAGGAAGACTAGAGAGAGCGAAGTACAGGGCATGCAGAGGTCAGCAGAACCACATGAAGACAGCAGGCTTAAGTGAAAGATTCCATATGGGATCCTGTTCTTTCCAGGTATAGAATGGAATCTGTCCAGCCTGAGAAAAGAAACCTAGAAACACACAGCTTTTCCAAGCCACTCACTCTAGGGTTATGTGGTTCAACTCTAATACCTTTATGAATTAGTGCTAACTCTAGCTACTATTCACATGTGGACCCTCAGCGTTCAGAGGTTCTATGATATTCAATTGGCTATAAATATAAAGTACACACTGAATCTTGAATGCTTAATATAAAAAATTTTAATATACATAAATTTTATTACATGTTGAAATATTTTCGATCTATTGGGTTAAATAAAATGTATCTTAAAATCTTATTTCAAAAATGAATAAAAACAGATTTCTCCATTGGTGAAAGTAGGAAACCAGATTTGTGCAGCAGAACGACATGGTATCAACCCAAAGGGCATAGCTACCCAGGTAACCAGAAAGATACTAAGCCATACAGCGGGTATACGTGACATGTCTGTTCGTGTTTGCTTTTGTATCGTCCTTTGCGACCGTGTGTGACACCAAAGGTTTAGTCCTTGCTTTCTCGTTGTCTAAGACAGGCTTTCACTGTTGAATGAACCAACCAGAGTGGCTGGCCCATGGGCATCTGGGCACCTTCCTGCCTCTGCTTCCCATTTCCCCTTAGGTGCATTGAAGACATGTAGTATTGCTCCTACATTTATGTGAGCTCTGAAGGATTTAGACTCAGTCAGTTCTTACTCTTATGTGACCATGCTTTACTCACTGAGCTATCTTATCAGTTCTAAGGCTGCTTCCTTGTAATAAGGCTGCTTCCTTATCTATATCTATATGCTAAATGACAAAGTAGGCAGGGTGTCTTGATATTTATATAAATTCTCTCATTTTCTGAATTAAATTACCCTATACTTTGGGACATAGGAAAGGTCATTTGAGTATCACTGTGAGTTCATTGGTGTGCTTGAGCCATTCTTTTAGAAAGTACTCCAAAAGCCCATGCTAATGTCTCATGGTTCAATGTGGGGAAATTTTAGATAGTGCCAGGCACAGTGCAAGCCTTCTCTCAGTGAACTAGTGACTGCAGTCTCCATAACCACAGGACAGCCTGGAAGGTAAGGAATATGGTGTCTGACTTAAGATGATTCAGCTTAATGGTTTTCAGTTTGATGAAGGTACAAAACAAGTACGTATTCACTGGGAAACAGATTTCCAATTCTAAATGGAGATCTTGTCCCAGGCCAGTGATAGGTGGCCATGGACTTCCCACGTATGCTAGGCCACAGGAGTGAACCATGACACCCTGATACTCTTGATAATCTTGGGTCCATGGCAAATGCATTTTCTACTTATGCCATCTTCAACTTGTAATGGCTTTCCTGGAACCCAGCCCATTGTCAGCCAAGGGGCATCTGTAGTGTTATCTGACCCTTAGAGAAAACAACTACCCTGGGCCTTTAGAATCTCCAATACTGAGATGTTTCTGCTACACTATCATGCCTAATAAACCTTTACCCTTGGTTGCTGGAAGAAGCTTTCTGGTGCATCTTAGGAGTTTATCACACTGTGTCCACATGTATTCTTAAGGGCTGGGTCTGGGTAGGAATCCTGTGCTTGAACCCCAATCTAATCACCACAAGTTGAGTGGACTTTCGGAAGTTGTTCATTACAGCTATCATCTAGACTGAACTCTCAAGACACATGTATTTAAACTTGGTCTGCAGCCCATGGTTCTATTTGGCAGAGTGCTGGAGTCTTTAGGATGTAAGTCTAATTGAAAAATACAGGCCATTAAGAGTCTGACTTTGGAAGGACCATGGGCATGGCAGCCCCTTCTTGCCTGTGGTTTTGCTTCTCAGCTGCTGTACATGAAGTCTTCCCCACCATAGACTCCCACTGTACTGCCACTGGCCCAGAGTAATGGAGCCAAGTGACTGGACTGAAACCCCCGAGACCAGGAGCCAAAATACACCTTTTCTCCTCCACAGTAATTCAGATAGATTCCACTCCAGCTTTGCAGCACTGTCTAGCACCTTGTCATCTGCTTTTCTGTCACATAGTGTCGTAGACCAGCTGCTGGAAAACCCTCACATACAAAATGCCCTGTAATTGTTCATTTTTATGCTTCTTACGTTTTACCATAAATATGATCTAGACCTGCAGAACTCCTTCCTGGGTGTGAGCTTCAACTATAACTGAAGGCCGTTTTATTCGGTAGTTCTCTTCTCTACTTAGATACGTAATTGCTTAGTTCTCATTCATCTTTTCAGAATCTAAATGTATAAAGTCAGAGTTGTTAGTGAAGATTTTTAGAAGAACATTTTCCAAGATTAAAAAAAAAAAGTTAGCTGCCAAGTGTAAGGATTTAGGTTGTGGCTTGGTGCTGAAGTAATTGGCTCTTTTAGTCTTGCATTAGAAGAAGTTCTTTTTCAGAGTGTAAGCTTGAGAAGTAGGAGCAGAACTCACCCATTCTGGTAATTGCTGTAAAGATGACTTACCTTTAAAAAATACACACTATTCAGCTTCTCCTTCTTCCTCAATGGGCTGTCTGAGAAGCCCATCAGATGTAATCATCACTCTCCTTTCTGAGTTTTTACTTTAAGTAGTAGCTGTTTCCTCGGTGCCATCACTTAATATTCTTTGTGCAGTTTTATCAATCAGCTGGGGGAGTAGTATAAATGCATTAGCACTGGACAGTTTCTTAGGACAATACAGAATTGATTTAACCATCAAGATTGTGTACTTGCCAGATAATCGAGGCATGATGGAAGCTAGCTGAAGCACACTGAACATTGCTGATGGTGCTGTATCTCTTCAGCCCACAGTAGATTGACCACACACAGTTAGCCAGAGATTGATTCAGAAGGTTCCAGTAATATGCTGAGTGAGGCTCAAGGGTGAGATATTTAATACTTCCTTAATTGTGGTGTGTGTGTGTGTATGCGAGAGAGAGAGAGAGAGAGAGAGAGAGAGAGAGAGAGAGAGAGAGAGAGAGAGAGAGAGAGAGAGAGAGAGAGAACTGGAAAGATTTGGTCATGAAAATAGAACTCTAAAATGCTTTGGTATTGAAAAAGTGTCTTTTAAATTTACTTCTATCTTCCTGATAGTTAACCAGACAGATCATTTTATAGTTTTGTTTTCCTACAGATAAGAAAACAAAAGGACAAGAATTATTTTTTCTCCCAAACCAAGAAAACATTAGGAAATTGCAAATATATTTTTATTCTGTGGTAGAAAAGCTTAAAAACTACCCCCCCCATCAGGTGTCAGATCAAACTCTGACAGTTCTCTTGCCTTTTCTAGAACTAGAGTGAAATATTCTGACACTAAGGCTCATATCCAGTCCTTGATAAAGCTTTCTCATATTTTGTTCTCTAGCTTTTCAGGGGTTATTGAGGTATTAAATAAAAATCATGCTAAGCTCTTCAGCAACTCTGCATTCTCTCTCATAATTGGAACATTGGCAAATATATGGGAGGAAAACTTTCTTCTTTATTACTTTGGTTCTTGTCTGGGACAGACCCCTGCAACAAAGAAGCACTTAATGGGGGATAAAGTAAAAGAAGTTTAGTAATATGTGTCTATCATGTGTACATGAAGGATACTCAGAGATGGCTTTGAGTTCAGGTTCAGACATTGTAACAGACCTAATCAATGAAGGCCATTTATGGGGAGATTCCAGGAAGGCCATTGTGTAGGTAGAGTTTTCCTTACCCAATAGCCATCTCCCAAATTACCACACAAAGGCTTGTATTAATTATAAACGCGTGGCCAGTAGCTCAGGCTTGTCAATGGCTAACACATACATTTTAATTGAAGCCATATCTCTTATCTATGCTTTGCCACATAGCTCATGACTGACCAGTCCTCCAGCATGTCTTATTCCCTCTGTCTCTCCTGGTGACTCCACAGACTCCACCCTTCTTTGTCCCAGCATTCTCAGCTTGGTTGTCCCACCTACACTTCCTGCCTTGCTACCGGCCAGTCAGTTCTTTATTAACCAATGAGAGTAATATATATTCATAGTTTATAGAAGGATTATTACACAGCACTTCCTTTTTTGTCTAATTAAAAAAGGTTTTTAACCTTTGACATAGTAAAACTACATATAATGAAACAGTTATGTTAGTAAGAATTGCAGTTACAATATCTAGTCCATTTGCATTTGTTGAATTTAGAGAAAATATTCTATTTTTGTATTTCCACAGTATAAATGGAAGCTTTTATGCATTTCACTTGGTACCACAGCTACTTATAAAATGATTACTCAGGGGCTTAATAATAATTATAATTGTTTGATCAATAACTCAGGCATATTACTGACTAGCTTTCAGAATTAAATTAACCAATTCAGTTTATATTTGATCATGATGCATGTGACTTGTTACCTCCCATCTTGATTCTCTGGTGGCTACCTGGCATCTCTTTTACTTCACCTTCTTTCTCTCCTTATCTCTGTTTGGATTTTCTGCCTGGTTCTATTCTGTCTGTCCATTGGCCAAAATAGCTTTATTCATCAACCAATAAAAGCAACACATATTTGTAGCAAACAGGACATCCCACATCACTAAAGTTTTATACCTATTTTACCTTTCATCATAACTAAGGAAAACTTTATGATTATCTAGTCTTCAATGAGGTCAAAGATCATAGAAGGATGGCATGTTACCTAATGACAGGGACATCTGGCTGCCTGGATGCCCCAACATCACAGAGAAACCCTTGGTGTTGGGGCATCCAGCTCTGCTCCACAGGTCTAGCATATCTGACAGACTTTCCTGTTAAGTAAGGAAGTTTGAAGGACTGTCCTACCTTGTTTTGGCAAAGTTCAGCAGTTGCCTTTCTCATGTCCTGCTGGTCCAGTTTGGACAGTGTCAGCAGTTGAAACAAGGGCAGATACTTTGCCCTGATGTCTAGCTTTTGCCATAAAGAAAGCAAAATCTGAATGGAGTTTCTTTGATGCTCATCATCTTCTAAAAAGTAGATTGTTGCTATCAGGAGCAGACCTGTCCCATAGGCATGAAAAGCCTTACATCATTAAACATTAAATAGCATATTCTGGATGCCTTTGAAGTATTTGAAGACCATCTATTTAAATATATCTGTTTATGACCTTGAAAATTCATCTAAAATGAATATTTGTTTGACTATTATAGGTTACTATTAGTCTGTATTTTTAAATTAGGCATTACATTTTTAAATGAGTTGCTAAGTACAATAACCCAACAAAAGCAGAACCATATATATTGTATAAAAAAATTAACTTTAAATTTGTATCAATATACAAAAATCCATACCAATGTAAAATATTTAAAACTAGTAATGGCTCTTTTGGTTTAAAAGTAGATTCAATAATCTACCCCTTTATCTTATCATTTCTATATCCCCCCTTTTTTCTTTTCAGAAAGAGATTCTTAAATATAATCTCCTATGTTTAGCTTTTATTCTGTCCATTACCAATAAAAACTTATAACTAATTCCCCTTAAATTTTAACAAAAATCCATAACCAATGTTTTGGAAATATAGACATTGTTTTCTCTAGACTGCTTCCTGTTGTCTGGGGGCACTGACAATCTTTGGGGGGGCTGAGAAAATTTTAGGATAATTTTTAAGTCTTGACTGCAGTGTTCTGTGGGGCTGGATCATCTCAGTCAGCAACCTGGAAGCTGTTGTAGATGCTGGGTTACCTGAGCCATCTGTTTCCATTGGTCTCTAGTCCTCTTGCTCTAAAAAATACATAAATTATAAAGGTAACATGCATATCTGCTTTAATATAAGTATAGAACATCCCTTGTACATGAGTCAGCCAAAGATGGTTTTCTGTTATGTGTTTGAGCAGGTAAAATACACCTAATGTGTCTTGTAGTCCTTCTAGGTTTATTTCTTGATGTTTGTAATCAGGATTTCAGGGAGTCTTCTTTGATTAAACCTGATTCTCTTTATCTTGGAAGGAATTCACAGCTTCTAATTTCCTGTAGAAATAAAAGCATAACCTGTCCTCCAAGGAACATATCTTTTGACTTAAATTTTGAAGTCAAGATAGCTTTAAAATATATAGGTTGGTTGGATCGAGCAGTTTTTATAATCCAGTGTCTCGTAGCAGCTAAAAAATTCAAAGACAACTCAATAGCATATAGGATCCAGACTCTATGTATTTTCCATCTTTATGTGGCTTATTATATTTTTATTGCTCTATTCCTTTTTAAATTACCTCCTCTGCCCCTCTCCTTTTTTTATTTTTCCTCCCAAGCCTACATATATTTCATATATTTTTAAAGACACTGTAACCTGTTCAGAGGTTTGTATTTTAGTTAGGTTTTTTTCCCATCTGAATCTGTCTTTAGTATGTATCTGTAACCTTTTCTGTCTGCATGAGAAAAACCCCAAACCCACCATGCAGCATGTGGGTAAAACTCTCAATCCCATAGGCAGTGGCTGGGAGAAGCCTCTCAGTACTATAGGAAACAGCCATGCTGTTTGTTCATGGTAGTCTGCAGCCAGGTGCATCTCACACTTAGTTGCTAGAAGACTCATCTCTTTGCTGCAGCTGGCATAAGACTGCGAGACTAGGAAGCTAAGTCTTGTTCTGTTTTTGTTTGTTTAGAACCTTTTAAAATGCTTTTTAAGGTCTTATAGAACTATAGCCAGAAGGTTGGTACCATTTGTAGGTGGAATATCCTGTCCTAGCAGCCCCCTCCCAAGTTGCCACACATAGGCTTATATTAATTACAACTGCTCAGGCTTGTTGCTAGCTAACTCTTACATTTCATTTTAACCCGTATTTCTAGCTATGCTTTGCCACACGGCTCATGACTTACCGGTCCTCCAGCATGTCCTGCCCCCTCTATTTCTCCTGGTGACTCTACTGACTCCACCTTCCTTTCTCCCAGCATTCTCAGTTTGGTTGTCCCACCTATCCTTGCTACCAGCCAGTCAGTTATTTACTAACCAAGAGAGTACTGTATATTCACAGTGTACAAAAGGATTATTCCATGACACCAAGAGAATCAATATAACCTTTACTGTATATTTTTTTTTCTGTGGTTTCAGGTGCTGTACATCTGCAGGGATTTAGAGGAAGTGGACTTGATCATTGAGTACGCCATCAAATGTGAGTTTCTCCTACAAGTCTTTCTGTTTGCTTGTAAGCTCCACAGTGACTAATCTATCACTGCAGATAAATCTTCAAGTCAAAGAAGCAGCACTATTGTGGTAGTGCGCTCAGGTCTTCTATAGTCACATTCTGTGGTGTGAACTTTGGTCTTATTAGGTTTCCCCATTCATATTGCATCAAAGTTGAACCAGGAAGCTCATATTATTTTACCATTCATCGCTGAGAGACTATGAAAACAGCAAAAGGCATACTGGAGAATTTTACCTATGCTAGGGCCTGGGGTACAGTGACACATTTGCTCTTGAGCCTCTCCCCTCCCCTTCCTTCTGCTCCCCTGCCCTCCTTTCCCCTCCCCTTCTCTCCTCTCTTTTAAGTTACTGCAAGATCTAGGACAGTCTGGGCTGCAAAGTAAATTCCAAGTTGGCCTAGACCACAGAGTGAAAACTCTGTCTCCAAAAATTATAGTAAAATGAAATGAATAGAAAGAAGGTGGGTTTTATCGATTACAAGATCAATGCTGACTGTAGCATACTTTTCAAGCACAGGAATAGGTTTGAGAAGTAAGGGTGAGACAAGCATCACGTCTGTGCTGATTGGTTGCCTCTGTAAATGAGCAGAGCCTGCCTCATATTGGGTGTTTGAGATAAAGTTCTATTAAATCTGATGGCCCACTGGGTGGTTTTTACTGACTTGAGTAACAGTGAAGAAGGCTATATTTGTGTTTGTTTCTTAGAAAGCCTCTTTGCCTCCTTGCCTCTTTCTAATGTACCTGGTCCCAGATCTAAGGAAGTTCTTTTTTTGCTTACTTGTCTTGGACCAAAATGCTCTTTTCCTCCATCAGTCTTCTTTCAGCTTGAAAAGATACAATGACAGTCAACATATTTGCCCAGGGTCTGCTTGAGCAGCTCTCCAGAGAAATTTTATCATCTTAGAACCCCAGGCCCTAGTATAAAGTCTAATGCTTATTATGTACTCAGTAAATACTTCATTAAATGTATGAAAGTAATTAATTACTAAATCATGTAGAGAGTGGTGCTTTAAATGAACCTTGAATGGCAATGAAGATGATGGGTCAAAGTGAATATCTGGTTAATAATGATAGTGAGAAATGATGATGGTGATGTAGTTCCTGATTCTAACCATGTGACAGTCCCTGTGCATCAGTCCCCTCATGGAATCCCCTAATAACCCTGATGTGAAGGCAGAGTTACAAACCCTAATTTCTGGTGGGATGGGAGTATGAAGACCGGTGGTCTACTAGAGACCTGGGCTGTGGGGTTTATAAACCTCGGGATTCAAACCACAAAGCAAAACTGGATTCTGTTTTTCTAAAAAAAAAAATTCAGAACTGTAATCTGGCAGAAGAAATGATGGTTTCTTCATGTATCCTGAATAATGTGACAGTTTAGCCTGTGACAACTCAAAATAGCTTTACCATCCATCACTTCACTGTGAACCCTTGGCTGAGTTTGAGTGCAGAAGCAGGAATGTAAAACTAAAGGCCACAGGACACTTCATTTTCATGGTATTGAAAAGCAACGTCTTCATCACCCATCCTGTTAGGGCAGACAGCCCCTTGCTGAGTGCCCTCTGTTGTGCATCTGTCTGTACGGATGCAGCACGTACTCCTCAGTGTTTACCACAGCACATGGCAGCCGAGTAATTATGGACACTTAGGCAGACAAATTAAACTATTCTGTGCAGAAGTAGCTGGGAAAAGTCCGTTCTGTGTGTAGAATCATGTTTAGCATTGTCTAAATTCAAAATCACAAAATTACACACTTATATCAGTAACTTGTTCATAAAGTCCCTATCTGCCTTGTTTGTCTTCCTGTAAGAAACCAATCCAAACCAGTTCTCCAAACCATAATTCACAAAATGATGGTATTTAAATATCAATCCTACAACATGAACCAAACAGTTGAGGCAAAGCCAGCCTTTAATTGGTACTTCTGCTTCCTAGCTGCCTGTGTGGAAAGACTTGGCAAGGCCTTAAGGCCTTAAGGGTGTGACCACCTTTTTAAAGTTTTATACTAAGGCCTATGAACTAAGTCTACGTAGAATATGTTTTCAAACAAATGGTATCAGCTAAAAATCGAATGCTTAGACCAGGTTTTCATTTAGTGATGGTGGAATTGCCTATAAGTTTTCTCCACTGTAGAGTCACCTCCAGAAAGACAATTATGAACCCTCTTCATAAATGCAGACCCTTTGACAGGTGATCCCTTGCTTAGGAAAGGATTTTTTGATTATCAGTGACCCAAATGAATTATCCTAAAGCGACCTCATTTTGAAAGCAAAGATTCCACTGCATGGGAGGAAAAGCTCCTCTCCATCTTTAAAACATACAAGGTTAATGATGAACATGATGCAAGGAGAGAGATTTGAGAAAAGCAAAATTGTTAAGTCCGCCGAGGACTAATCAAGCATATTGTTCCCTTGATTCTAGAAAATTGAAACAAGCATTTCAGAAAGGTTGAAAAGATGTCCGTGGCATACTTTTGGTTTACTCTGTCTGCAAACCTGTGTTTCCCTCTTCCCTGTGGTGTTAGTGGCTCCAAGAATGGAGGGGAGAGTTGCTGATGCCATCCACTGCTGGTGTTCTGAGGTCCACTTTGTCCCTTCAAATGTCACTTGTTTCCCTCTCCTGGCTGATTTCCTGTGCTGTTCTGCAGGCTATCAACCTTGATCCATGTGATGACTGAAGCAGGACTTCTGGGGTGGGAATGTAAGGTGATGGCAGAGTACTCACCCAACCTTCCTGAGGTCCTGGGTTTCTTATCCTGTGGGAAGCTGCCTTTGTGGGGCTGCAGTCAGAGCCAGCTGACTTGCCGGTTCATACCTGAGAGGGGGGGGGGTTATGGACTAAGAAAGGGTAGGTAAAGATGTTAAGAGAAAGAAACACAGGATAGAATCAGGAGGGCTATCCAAATTTCCTTAGTTTATTCTTCAACATTCTTAAGCTCTCAGCCAAAAAGTGGGGGCATGGCAAAAGGCTTTTATTATCTTGTATAATGATCAAACAGACTTACGTCCCTTAATCCTCCAGGTAACTCGGTAGCCACACCTGTTATCTGGCCTTCAGGTTCAAGAGTAAACACACCTGAGCCCAAGTCTGTTGTTATTTAGAAAGACATCTGCTACCAAGGCCAAAACATGCTACAGTAGCCAAGCATTTAGACCTTTAGGTCTCATACTAAGGACAGTTTTAAACTCTCTGACCTTGAGGCAAGATGAAGCAGACCCATCTTTATGGGCCCCAACAGTATCCAGCACCATAAACAAAATAAGCCTGCAAATGTCTATGGTCTATGCCGATGCCTGAAGCCATGTTAGTGTCTGCATGCCATGTTGCTGCTGGCGGCCATGTTGAGATTAGTGGCAGTGGCACGTGTTGCCACCTAGGACCATGGTGGTAGTCAGTGATTGGTGATCCTGCTGCTTCAGAGGGCCATGATGGGGTCTGTGGTCCTGCTGCAGCCAGGGTCATGTGTTGATGTCTATCGCCTGTGTTTCCAGTAGAAGCCAGGCAGATGTCCGTGGTCTGTACTGCCATGTTAATGTCCATGGGTCAGGCTGCTGCTGGGGATCATGTTGGGGTCCATGGCCCACGTTACTCTGGAGGCTGTGTTTATGTCCTAGGCTTGGGTTTCCACCGGAGACTATGATGGTGTCCATGGCCTGTGCTGTAGTAGAAGACACCAGAGAACAAGCATGAGGTCTATGGCACATGCAGAGGCCACAGATCATGTGGGTGTTCATGATTCATGCTGTCACCAGAAACCATGTGAAGTCCATGATCTCTCTGCCTGTTGACCATAAAGAACAAGAAAGCTGCTTTTGCAGGGATATCGATGACTGCAGAATCATGGTTGAGGAAGTGACATGGAAGGCTTCTCCACACTCACCCCCCACCCCACTCTCCCCCCAAAAAGAAACAGCCTAGAGAGAAAGAAGTTGAAGAGAACTCTTTAAAATGTGATAAGGATGCTGAAGTGTAGTTTTCCACAATTGATGGCTCCAGTGGGAAACAGTTTTCTTTAAGGGGTGGGCCATTGGGAGTTTGATCATGCTCCAGAGAATATATAGGCAGTACAAATTGGATTTCTTCCTCTTCTTCTTCCTCTTTCTCCTTCTGATAAGGATATGGTGGGCTTGGAAGAACTGAGAAGTGAGTGTGATTGGAGTATGTGAGTATGTGATGTGAAATCCCCAAACAATCAATAATCCAAAAGCATTATGCTGGGGGAAATGAACAACAAGGAAAGAAAAGCTACAATGGCAATATACCTCACAGTTTGGAATTTTCATTCTCAAAAAAGCCAACTCTTGTGACTAGTTTAAATGCACTCCAAAACTTCCAAGAATTCCTTACCTGACCCTCGCTCTCACCCCCTTCCTTGTGCCCTCTCCCTCCTTGACTCTCTTCCTCCTCTCTCTTGCCTTTTTTCCCATGACCCCCCTCTTCTTTCCTTTATTCTTTTATTTGAAAAAAAATATGTAATGCACAAAATAGGCACACAAAAATAGATCAATAAACATTTGAATTTCCAGTTCCCAAAGCAAGCACCTGCCTCATTTGGCCAGATTTACTTTCAGAGTATTTCTTTCTTTCCCTTTTCTTTTCAAAGAGCTGGTTGATTTAAAGAGATTCCCTATCATCCCTGCCTCTTCTTCATACTCCCTGATGCTGCCAACCTGGGGTGTGTCCCTGAACACCCCAGGGACACACCTTTGCTTTTCATTCTTTGCTTTTCACATGCATGTGTACAGTGTCACAAGATACATGTGACAGTGTTTTTGTGTGCTTCAAGCATTTTTTGTTGCTTAATGATTATTTATGAAGAGAAACATGCATGCTGATGCATGTATATAGAACAAGATGATTCCTTTTAAGGGGTGTTGACTGTTTCAGGGTACACCATAAGTAATTACTCATTCTCTTTTCAGGGTGAGCTTTTAGGTCATTGTTAGATTTTATTATGCTAAAAACAGTGTGAAGACACTCTTCTTAGCGTGTGCCTCCTGGTGTGCATGTTCATTGAGCCACACACATCTGCCAGATATGGTCAGTATGCATGGGCTATGCAGTGCTGCTTTTGATAAATACAATAAAAGCTCTCACTAGAATAATGTACCAATTCGTGATTCTGCCAGGAGTAATTGGAATATTACATTATTTTCCTCACATCTTGGACAACATTGAATTTTGCCAGGCTTTTTCAAGTTAACTACTTGGATGGAAAGAAAATGAAATCGTATTATTTTAATTTCCTTTTTCTTCCTGTCCAGTGGCTGAACTTCTTACATTCATGATCCATTGTAGTTTCTTGTTTGAGTACCCCTGTTTCTCAGCTCAATTGTTCTCCACTGTCTGTCTGTCTTTTCCTTCCTTCTTCCTTCCTTCCTTCCTTCCTTCCTTCCTTCCTTCCTTCCTTCCTTCCTTTCTTTCTTTTTCCTTTAGAAGGTTTCTTATATGTTCTGACTTCTTGTTCCCTTTCTGCTAAATGTTTCTCCTGTGTCCACTAAGGAGTGACCAGCTCTCAGGGAGGCCACTCCAGTCGATTAGATGGTCTTGCTATCTAGTTTAACCCTCAGCATCATTCAGAAGTCAGGCCTATACTTCTGCCCTGCAGTGTGTTGCCAGTCATTTGCGTCTGCTGTCTGAATATGCAGCGTAGAGCTGCATAGAGCATAGAGCTGACCAGTCCCCACTGTCTCCCGTAGACTGGCTGCAGTGTTCTTCTTCAGGCTTCCCAGGGAGGCTTCTTAGTGATCTTATCTCCAGTGTTTTCTCACCAAAGAGCCAGAAAGTCCTTACTGCAGTGCAAGTCAGCTCTTGGTCCACCCCAACTCAGAACCCTACAGTGGCCTGAGTGACAACAGCTGGCCTACAGAGGCCAGCTACTGGACCTGCTTTCTTCTGGTGGCTTGCTGGCAAATCTAGCATTCCTTGCTTTGTACCAGTCTGTGTCATCACACAGCACTCTTCTGTTGTGTCACTCTCTTCACATGGTATTCCTCTTAGATGTAAACCACTCTTACTAGATTTGGCCCATTCTGTTCCAGTGTGACATCATCTTAACCTTTGTCCTCAACAACCCTATTCCATTCTCCAGAACTGAAAAATAGGAATTCAACACTTCCCCCTCTCCTATTTCCCTCCCTCTGTCCATTCATCCCTCCCTACCTCCCTACCTCCCTCCCTCCCTCCTTGAGCAAGGAGGGAGTGACAACATTCTCCATAGCTCTCAGGGCCATGGCATCATCCAGGTGCTTGACATCATTACTTTATTTGTATGTTTTCCCTGACAAGGAGATTGGTATAATGTGAATCTCTCTCTCTCTCTCTCTCTCTCTCTCTCTCTCTCTCTCTCTCTCTCTCTCTCTCTCTCTCTCTTCTTTGGTGTTCAAAACTATAGGAGTTTTCTGCCTGGGAGCTCAGTAGTTTTTGTAAGCATTTGCTGGTGATGGATGACTGATTTCAGTCACAGTATGTGCAGATAAAATGACATGATAAGGAGAAAAATAATTAGGTTTTAAAAGAGGAAATAATGACCCTTACACAAAATCACAGTCAATGAACTAGTTTCTGCGACTGTGACATTCTTTATTTCAGAAAAGTGTTTCTGAAGGAAAATTGGGGGTAGAGATTACAGCAGAGAGGAGCTGAGCAGTGGGGACATCACTGAGTCATTTTGGGCAGTGGAATCTGTTAGCCTCTTAGTCACATTCACATGACAAATAAAATAAAATAAAATAAAAAATAAAAAAATCGCCTTTTAACAAATGCATCTCTTATAGACTATGTCTGTTTGACAGGGAATGAAAAATTGGTTAGACTGAGCAGCAGTGTGGGATCTAAACCCAGCAGCTGTACCAAACATCTGTGTTCTCCTCTGTGCTGGCTGGTTATGTCAACTTGGCACAAGCTAGACTCACCCAGAGGAGAAACACCTCCATGAGACTTGTAAGATCTGGCTGTTGGCAAGTCTGTAATGAATTTCTTGATTAGTGACTGATGTGGGTTGTGCCACCTCAGGGCTGGTAACTGGCCAGCAGATTATGAGGAGCAAGCCAGTAAGTACCATTCCTCATGGTCTCTGCATTAGTTAATGTCTTTAGGTTCCTGTCCTGCTTCAGTTCCAGCCCCGACTTCCCTCTGTATAAAATGAAATAAACCCTTTCTTCTCCTGAGTTGATTTGGGTCATGGTGTTTATCACAGCAATAGGAATCCTAACTAAGACATCTTACTTGTAATCAATTGAACTCGGCACTAGTATTTCAAAGAAGAGGAAGTTAAATAAATGATCCACAAGTGACTCTTCAGTGGCTTTGACATAGAATTCCACAAAACCAGAGGAGTGTTCTCCTGACTGTGCCCTGGTCAGTCTCATTGTTTTGCACAATAGAAGTTCCAGTGTTAGGACTGTTCAATTCTTGAGGAGGCCAGATCTTGCATCTAGGAATGCCCTGGAGGAGGAATGACAATATAGGCCATTCTGACATTGTCTTTGTGGGGTGCCATGTGACTCACTATCACTCCTCTGAATCACCTTCTCCTGCAGAGTAAGGACAATGGCTATAGAAACTGCATTATGTCTTTATAGCCCCTTAAACAGTTCCTAATGCAGCCAAGGCAGCTCAGTGTTCTTCACACTGATGTGTCTACAAGCTGTCCAATTAGCTGCCGACTGGTCATCTGAACTTCTTCTAGTTATGTGTTCTGGGTCAAGCTGCTCTGTCACTCCTCTATAAAAACTCGTCATCTGGGGCTGAGGACCCCAAGGAGGCAGCACTCACGTGAAAGGCAGCATTTGCTTAATTTTATTTCTCTTCAAAAAGTGTGATAAATTGACTTACTGTGGGGATGTCCTTATGGTATTAGTCACGTTCTTTTGCATATAAATAGAACTTTTATAATGGAAAATGTTTACAGTTAGATTTCCGTGGAGAACCTACCGTCTCTCTGCTTCTATTTGTAGCTGCTGTTTTAAAATAGGAATATAAATATTATGTCAGCCAATAAAAGAATGATGGTTTCACTTTCTGAAGGATAGCATTGCCTTCCCTTCCCATGAAGTGCTGCTGAACTGTTTACCTGATTGACATGCCATTAACTGTTCTTCCCCCACCACAGGAGGCACACATATTTAATTCTTCTTATGTATGAATAGAAAGGTAAAAAGGTCACATTTCAACGCCTTGTGTGGCTTTGAGGATGATGATAGGATTCAAATGAAATTAGTAGCCGCAAGAGGAGGCCTCTGGCAAGGGGCCTGTGTCCTAAAGAGTAGAGGATTGGTGTTGGTCAGAGAAGCCTCTGTTGGTACAGAATAGGACAGTGTGATGGATCCTAACAGGGTACCCAAAGGCCAATGACAGTCAATCCTTCCCTTTATGCTGAAGTGTTTTCACCTGGGAAGTCATATATGCAGGTGAAAAATGAAAATAGCCTAAGGAGAAGAAATGAACTCAAGATTCTCAGAAGTCAGGCTTCCAAGTCATAGCAATCGGGCATGCTGGAGGGGGTGGGCAGTGCCTTCTGACTTTTTCTTGCATGACTTCCTACCCTATGGCTGTCTGTAGGAACCAGAGCTCTTTCCTTGAAACCAGCCAGAAAACCTAAGAAAGTTGCAGTATAATTTCCCCCAGTACAGTGTTTAAGGCTGCCCATTCTCTGACCCTCTCTGTCTGCCAGTGGTCATAAAAACTCATTCTACGCGTATATTCCAAATGTAGGTCAATGGAAAGGCACAGGAAGGCTGAGAAGTTACTGAATCCCTAGTCCTTGATCAGTTCTCAGTCCCCTAAGCCTCAGACCAGTACATGGTCTTTTTGTGCAATCATATTCCTACATGAATGTCCATATTGTTTCAACTCTAAACATAATAAATGAGTTTTCTCCCAGTCTTTGGTTTCTATTTCCAAAGTCTCTCATGTCACATAAAACTTTTTGTGTCAGACTTTCCACTTGTTAACCTGTATTTTGTAATAAAGATATTGTCTGTGGTACTTGTTAGGTAAGAAAAATATCATACACACACACACACACACACACACACACACACACACACACATGCACGTTCACATGGACGTACATACAGATGCACACAGATGCACCCTGACAGGCATGGGCCTTAGCCCCCCAATTCTAATCTAATTATTACACCAGCATGTGGTCAGTGAGTTACTCTATTTTATTTGACTTTTAAATGATGTATTTGTTTACTTATGTATAGATAGTGGTTTTCTAGGTAATCCAAATTGGCCTCAAACATGGCTGGCCTTGAGCTCACCATCTGCCTGGATTCTAGGACCTCAGACATGTACACGACTCTTGGCAGGCTGTGCTCAGTTACCCTTACTTTCATTAACACCCCTGTTCCTTTCTGTCATTCCTTCTCATACTTGCTCCTTTAACAATATCTCCATGCCTATGTCTTGGTAAAGAGTGTATCTGCCTTTGTGTGTGTGTGTGTGTGTGTGTGTGTGTGTGTGTGTGTGTGTGTGTGTGTAAACTGAACAGCTCCATGAACCAAAAGACAAAGACACCACACATCCTGACTTGCATACAGTTAAGACCCTGTCTCATCCACTTTATCCTGTGCATCTATTTGTCCTTGGCTCTACCTGCCTTCCCATCATTCCACAATCCTTTGAAACCCACCGGTTTATGTCAAGCTTATCAAATTGGGCCAGACTGCGTCTAGAGTTAGTATGACTGCTGGACATTGCTTTGTCATCAAAAAGCATTCACCAAAGACATGGTAGAGTGGGATGGGCCTACCAATTTCACTTCCTGATGCACCTGACATCCTGGTAGATCCCCTACCTATCTGGAAAGCTTACCTACAAAACAGGAAAGGAATGCAGAGCATTGATGTGAAGAACTGGCATTGCATGCTTCCTTTCCATGAAGCTTTGAGTGTAGCTGTTTAACCTTCAAGATTTTTGTTCTGTTTGGCATTTTAACCCTGGAAGGAAGGGTCTTAAAAATTAAAATCTGCAATTATTTGGAAGAGTAATGAAAAGCAAACAATTTTTAAGTTTAGGGACCCCACTTATTCCTCTGTGCTTTTTCTCTTAACAATAAAGGGCAATACCTAATAATTTCAAATGCTACCCTTTTGTTGTTTCTACATGATTTTTGCTGTTTGCTGTTTGATCTTAGTCAGTCTGCTTAACGCCTCTGAACTCTGGTTTCTTCGTCCATGAAATGAGATTAATCTTAGGAATAGTTTCACAGAATGAGTATGAAAGATTAAAAGATAATGTATATAAAGCGATTAGGAAGATGCCTTTTATGGAGAAACTTTCAAGACATGGAACTCATAATTACTGTTGGTCGAGACATGGATGTCACAATTATTCATGAAAGTAGGTGGGCACTTATTGTGTCTTAGTATTGAAGGATTTTCAATATTTTCTTTCTCTTAGAACCTTAGTTATAACCATGTCCATGTGATGGATGAAGAGATGTCTAAGTTTGCACAACTAACACAGAATGACATGGCCAAACACCACATGGATACTACTTGGAAGAGTGATTGGTACAGAACTCATTGCTTGGAGATTAAATGTTACCATGCCTGTGTGATATTTTAGTGTGTAACTATAAGCAGTGTGTTTAGTTCAGTCTCCTTGTGTACTTGGCTAGATGGTCAAGGGAACCCCAGGCCTGACTTCTGTTCCTTCTTAGGACCCAAACCAGGTATTTCAAGACAAGATACTGGGTGAAGGTTAAGGAATCATTAGGAAATATAAGAGAATGTTTGTTCAGTGTTTTCTCTACACATTTCTCTACACTCTACAGTGTTCACTCTACCTCCACTTCTGGTGTTGCCATCTATTAGGCCAGACATGACCAGAGATGTCAATTATAGACCCGCCCTCACCTATTACCAGAAGGCATGAAGAATGAAAGGACACAGGATGATGCTCTGCAGAGCTGCAATTCAAAACTTGAAAGCTGAGTTTTCATTATACAGACACAAGCTACAAAGTTGGAGGCAGTTAGAGCCACTGGAGTGTGAGCTTACATTCCTGAGAAGGCAAGAGGTAAAAAGAAGCTCCTAGTCCTGGGTATAAACAGTTCTCAGATTTGGGGTGGTGTCTGGCCAACCTTATAAGGAGAAGGCATGTGAGCATAGTTTCAAAAATGAAGAAAGCAGCTGGCATGGTGGCACATGCCTGTAATCTTAGCAGCTGGAGTGGTGGCACATGCCTGTAACCTCAACATCCAGGGACAGGTTGATTGCTGTGACTTTGAGGCCAACCTGGTCTCCACAGTGAATTCCAGGTCAGCCATGGAAGATAGTAAGAAACTAAAAGAAAAGAAAGAACTAAACCAAGCGTTGGGCTACCTTCCAAGACCTGTTAAGTTCTATTTACTAATCTACTTGCCTATCAAAGCCGATCAATATTCCCTGGAGAACTAAGGGGGAAAATGGCTCTTCATACTTACCACTTAAATTTATTTATTCACACAACACAGCCCCCTAACATACAAGGAATTAAGAATATATGAACAATTCTGAAAAGAAAGGCAGTTTTCTGACATTTATTCTAAGATGGGCCAGATTTGAGATTTCATGGATGGAGAGCTGTCATTACCAAAATCAGAATCCTGCATGGTATTAGACCTTTGGAGGTAATGAGGAAAAGTACCAGGAACCCTTACAATAGAGTCCTGGCAACTGTGTTTCTTAAGCACAGAAAGAAAAAATTACTTAAATGTCTGAACAGAGAAGAAAGAGTCAAAGCTCAGGTACCTGTGCTACAACCATACATGTGATTGGAGTCACCGAAGTAGAATCATGCAGAAAGTATGTTTGAAATACAATGACTTACTTTCACATGTGGTGAAACACTTAAATCCACAGACCAAAATACTTAGCAAACACCAAACAGTACTTCTTTTTTGAGCACATGCACACTGTCTCTCTTTTAGGCAGATTCTTGTTATGCAACCAACACTGCCCTCGCATTATGAATTCTCCTGCTCCAGACTCAGGAAATTCTTGATATGTCACCCGAGACACTGGAAAACCCTGTGCTGAGGTTTTGGGAGCCACCGTGGTGTCCTAGCATAAATGGGATGAATCAGAGAAAATTATGCCTCTGCCCTTCTCATTTAAACAGCTGACAGTGACAGTAAAGAGGGGTCTTCATAGGAATCACAATACGTTTGGGGAAAAGTTGTTTTAAATGAGTACATTCTCCTTTTCAGATGTGACAAAGGCTATACAAAATGGCAGTTCAATGTTTTTTAATGACATATTTATTTGTGGTACAGGATGCATAGGGATAATGTACGTATATGGTACACATTTGGAGGCCAGAGGACAACTTGTAGGAGCTGGTTCTCTCTTCAACCACATTGGTCAATCCTGGAACTTGAACTGATATACTTAAGTCAGGCATGGCTGCTAAAGTCTTTCCCTACTGATTATCTCAGCAACCTTAAATAAAACTCATGTTTTTAAAGTAAAGAGGGGATAGAAAGACAGTAATAAGACAAACCAATCATTTGCATAGTTAGTATGTGCTTTAAGAATGAAGACAAGGCATTATTAGATACAAGAAAGCATAGAGGCGTCGAGAGATGGCAAAGGAAGCTGCTCAGACAGAAATGAGGCTTACTCACCTAAAATGCTCAGGATGGAATAAATATATCAGAATTGCAAATGACTCTTTTCCATTGTATAATGTAAAATATATTTAACAAGAATGATAACATTGTCCCATGAATTTGTGATGTACTGTGTGTAGCTGTAGTTCACATAACAATTATAGCATCAAAGGTGGGAGTGATAAATGGACTTAGGGGGTACAACATTTTCAACTTTTATGTGAGATATTATGAAAGTAACTCAAATAATGATCAAGAATATCTATTTTAGTTCCTAAAACAAGCAATACAAAAAGTGTTCAATTGATATACTATAATCCCCCTGCTTTTCTTTTCTTTTCTTTTCTTTTTTTTTTTTTTTTTTTTTTTTTTAAGACAGGATCTAACTGTGTAGTTCTAGCTAACCTGAAACTTAATGTGTGATCAGGCTGGCCTTGAACTCGTAGAGAAACTCTTGCATTGCTTTTTCAAAAACAAAACAACCTTAGAAAAGAGAAACAGAGCTGGGCGTTGGTGGGGCATGCCTTTAATCCAACACTTGGGAGGCAGGGGCAGGTGGATCTCTGTGAGTTCAGGGCCAGCCTTGTCTACAGAGCTAGCACCAGGACAAGCTCCAAAGTAATACAGAGAAACCCTGTCTCAAAAAACCAGAGAGAGAGAGGGGCGGGGAGAGGGAGAGAGAGAGAGAGAGAGAGAGAGAGAGAGAGAGAGAGAGAGAGAGAGAGAGAGAGAGAGAGGAACAAGAAGAGACTCAAACTAAACAAATTAGTGAAAATGTACCACTAAATGCAAGCACTAACCTTTATATTGTTACTAGACCCCAGGCATTTTAGATAAAGGCAGAGAAATCAGAATATAGTTAAAAACCCTTAAAACAATACTGTATTGAGAGATAACCTTTAAATATGAAGATGTTTATAGGTTTAAAGGAAACTGATAGGGAAAGGAATTCTGTAGAAATGGTAAAAGACATGTAGAGTGCCTTGCTAAATATCAGACAAGTGAAACTCTAGGACAAAGGGATTACCAAAGAGAAAGTATTTTGTAATAACAAAAGGGTTAATGGATTAAGAAGACATAACAGTTATCAGTGATTATGTACCTAATAAAATTGTGTTTTTCTACATGTGGGGTTTTTAGAGGATTCAACTCTAGTCAAGAGACATATGTGGCTCATCAGTTAAGGACTACCCAGACTAAAGTCAGCACAGGTACAGAAAGCAAAGTCATTGGAGGGTATAGTGACCTCTGGATGATCAACAACTTATATCTTTCTTCAAAATATTTTCCATAGCTGTTTGCTTCATATAATGCATCATGGGTTTTTACCATGTTCCACAACCTAGGATCAAGATGGATACCACAGTGCTCCTATTGAAATAAATTAAATGTTAGGTCAATTCCAGCTGGTGCCCCTACTATATTCCTTGTTTAAATATTTTGGATCGGCCCTGCTGACAATAGCTCTGTAAATTCTCCTGTATTGCTCCCATTGCAATGGAGAACTCTGTGTCTCAGATGGGCTTAGTGCCCAAAGCCATGAACTCGATGGGCATCAGTGTTCAGGTCCACATTTGCCTGCAAAGCTTCCCCTACTGCTTCACACCCTCTTTCTATGACTGTTTTGTTACCAGAGTATGAACACATAGAACTGAAGTACCCTTCAACAGACTCTCCAGAAGAAAGACACACATCTTAGTGGTACCTTTGGCCATACTCTACCTGTGACCAATGGCTGGAAAATATGAGGAAGCTTTGCTGTTCTATATAGAGATAGACCCATGGCAATGGTCCAGTTCTAGATGAACTGAACACTGAGCCATGAGCCTCCAAATCACATATACATTTTGATTCATCTATGTATTTCCACATGTTTAGAATGAGAATGAAAAACCTGTGAGAATCTTTCCTAGATATCCCTCCCCTGTGGCATGAGAGAAAGCTAGCTGGGGCGGATTGCTGTCCAGCTGGGAGCTTCAGTGGGGTGCCAACTTCGAGGTAATGTGTGGCAAGATGTGTCTGAAGCCACTTTTCTTTGAGGCTAAACACAGATGCTACCCTGATTGACTTGGGAAATATTCTCTTGGAATCATCACAACACTCTAAGGATAATTTTATTGTCCCATGTTTCCAATAAAGACATTGACACTTCCAGATGTGATTTTTAAAAAAAAAAAAAAAAAAGATGCATTTTTCTCTTACATTGTGTATGACCCACACAATAAATTTTAATTCCCCAGTCTGTAAGAGATTTTTTTTATATAATTTTCAGATTGTGTTTGAAGATCCCCTGCTTGAACCTAAGTGAGACAGATTTTTGCCATAGCTCCCTTGCCATATAAGTGACAAGTTTGCTCTATGTATAGTTT
The DNA here is from genome assembly GCA_030556225.1 of Cricetiscus sungorus. Classification (NCBI taxonomy): domain Eukaryota; kingdom Metazoa; phylum Chordata; class Mammalia; order Rodentia; family Cricetidae; genus Cricetiscus; species Cricetiscus sungorus. The sequence continues at coordinate 3,427,964 of JANBXA010000606.1, read as the reverse complement.
ATAGCCACCTTTCAATAAGGTTACTAAAGTACATCTAGTAAAGCCAGAAACAAATCTTCTACTACTACCAGTCATTAGAGTTGCAAACTGAACCTGAGAATTCACTAAGTTTTCTGGAAGGCAAATCAAAGGCGTAAACAGCAAGTTTCAAATTCTTACTCTCAGAAAGCTTAAAACATGTCAGTAGTTTATTACATGATCATTAAAATCGCCTCTAGTTACAGACGTAAAAATGGTAACTGGGATCTGTGGTACATAGATCTGTGGTACATAGAACTGAGTAACTCTGTTACTCAGGAGGCTGGGGAGAGAGAATCACAAGCCTGCGGCCAATCCTGGCTACATAGTGAGCTACAGTTCACCTGGAACTGCATGGTGAAGTCCTGTTTCCTGAGCCAAAAGCTTCCCTCTAGACACTTGATAGGGATGTGTAGATGGATGCTGGAGTTGTTTTCCTTCTCTAACCTGCATTCAGGCTTCTGTTGGGAACCTCAAGGGCACCAGCCTGGTGTTACATATGCCATATTTTTTATCTTTGGGGGGTCAATTTAAGTATCTCATACCACCAGGAACTGCAAGGCCATCTCTGTGATCTCCATATATACAGTGGATGTTACCGCCATAGCTTGTCAATCAAGAGCATGAGTTGCAGTCAGCTGGTAGAATTTGACCAAGGCTGTGTGTGTTTCAGTCAGATTTGAATGTGCATATTTCCAGTGTACTAACTTCTTTGTAAGTACCAATTGCGACCAATTGTGTGTTATTTCCACGAATAATTTACTTTCATAGTCATCATGAAGAACCTGTATATCCCAGGTTACAATTCTTTTACTGTGAAATCACTGATGGAATTGGTATCAAAACATGCCACATAACCCTGACAATACCAGAGAGCCTTCAATGTCTATACTTTGTGTTTGTTCTATGTTTTTAAAAATGAATTTCATCACACAGACTTGAAGACTTGGAGAGTGACAGAAAGTTAAGGTCACCAGGGACCTTCAGTGACAGCTTTGCCAATACAGTTGGATGTTCCTCAACTGTAAAGCTTTTTTAATGAAAAGAGACCCCCAAACCTTTCTGTTAATGTGCAGTGGCCTCTTGTCTTTGCAGTGAGTGAACTGCCAGCCTGCCGATTACCAGGCATGCAGTATATGCTCATTAAATTATGCACTGTGGGTTTCTTCTGATTGTCAAACTGCTTAATTGAAAAAAGTGTGCAGTGTCATTCTTATGGGAAAGAAGAATCAAAGGACTAGAGAACTTATTCTTAACATTTTAGAGTTAGCTTTTAACTGCAGCCAGAAACTGTTCTGTTTTACAGTTTTGATTAAAGGACTTTCCCTTCTGAATTTTTCTTGTTTTGTATATAATTCAAACACTGTAATTATAATGGAGTTTCTTTGATAATAGAACTACTAAATCATTCTGCCAGCAGCTGAAAACCAAGGGGAAGGGCTTGTTTTTGTGCTGTAACTTCAAGGCGTACTTGGGTGTGCTGGGCAACTGGGAAGGAGGAGATTTTGATGGTTTTTCATCTCAGCAAACCTCTGCTTTTGTGACTGTGTCACTCAGGTCTAGGCCTTGCCTTCCATGGTGGTGGGTTGAGCCTTAGGCTGTAGGTGGTTCTCTGTAAGATAGTTTAGAAAACCTTAATACCTAAATTCCACTCAAGACTGAATACATCAGAATCTTTTTATGTCCCAGCTGAGGGTGATAGAGTAGGGGTGGTGAGCATGACACTCTTCTTACAGGCTCTCTGGGTGATTACAGTGTGAGCCAATGTCGAAAGAGATTGTCTACACTGGTTCCATTTGCTCAGTATCTCGGGTCATGACACATCTTACTAGTTGTGATCACCAACTGCACACACATCAACTGAAGTTTCCTGCAAGTTATACACCTGAAGGGTTTCAGCACGTTAAAATCCTTGAGTTCTGGGCTCAACTTAGAGTACTAAATAAGGTTCTCTGGGGCAGAGCCCTGGAGTGTCTCTGTCTGACAAGTGCTAGAAGGTAATTCTCGGCAGTGAGACTCTACTACAGAAGCACGATGGTCTTCAGAAAAAATTCACTGGAACTTCAGAAGGGGACAAACAGAAGTTCAGGGCCGGATTTCTTGTTGATGGTTTTAGCAGGCTAGATTTGGCTATATTCATCTGGTTCTTTGGTAATCATGTTATAATAAGTCAAAATGATTTGGGACAAAGCTGTCACATCCAGTACCATATAATAGCAAGGTAGTGACACCCATCCCATAATTTTTTAAACCTCCACATATAACTTTCACTAGAGTTTCAAGTGTTGGGACCTGAGCCCTAACAGCTTTAACAAGCAAGATTCAGCCACCTGTTCTCAAGTAGGTCAATGGAAGAAATAAATAATCTTGAAAACCAGAAAAAGATTTGTTACTTATGGTCACAGAGGGACAAAGGACAAAAAGGTCAAGTTACACACACACACACACACACACACACACACACACACACTCACGAATGCGTGAGAGCACACACACACACACAATTCTTTACCTGTCCAAGTTATCATCAAGGTCCTGTCATGAGATCTGGGTTTAAAGAGGGAGCAAGAAATATACATATTTATACAGTCCAGGCCAAGGTATGGACCTCCCTTCATCAGTCTCCTCTCCTGAGTTTTCAGAACCACATGACGCTCAGAGACAAGTTCTTGCTCTGGCAGTCACTGGATTTCAGCACCCTAGGATGGAACTCCTGGAAAGCTGCAGTTTCTGGGAATAATTGTTACAATGCTCTGATAGTTCAAGGGAGAGGCATGTGTATCTATCTAGAATTTCTCCATTCCTAGCAGGGTGGGTACACCAGGGCCTCATGATTAGAACCAGTATATTTTGAAAGGCCTATTAAATAAAAAGACAACTTATTTTGATTTAAGCATATGGGAAAACTACAAGATCAAAACAAGTTGATACTGAAATGTCAGCAAAATAAAGCGTTGTGCTGTTGTTATTAATTACAAAATTTAACAATTCCTAAAGCATCTACTTTCATAGATAGTTTAGGAGTTAACCATTTTTACTCTTTAAGCATTACTGGGAATTATGATGAAAAAATAGCTAATTTTAAAATTAAATTAACCAAATTATATGTAAGCATCCAATTTCAAATGCAAAGTATAAAATATTTTCCAAGATTTCAATCGTGAAAATCACTTAATGTTACCTAGCAGCAGAGAGTGGGACTTAGATATTGATGATGGCTGGAGGGACACCTTAACCAGAGCTGCATAGACGTGCACACTTCTTGCACTGTTTTAAAACCTGTATGTGGGGCTGAGCATCCAGAGAAAAGGCGTAAAAGTCTAGGAAGGGCACAGAGCATCTCTACAGGATATACCCTAAAGTAAAGGCTCAGCAATGGAGGTGTTGTTGATTTGTATTTTCTTACTATTTTTACTCTTACATTTTTGGGTGTGGCCTCAACCCACAGCACCCAAATAAATTATAGGGAGTCTTACTCTTTCTTATGAATGTCCAGCCTTAACCTGGCTTGTTTCTAGCCACTGTTTCTTAAATTATCATGTCTACCTTTTCTCTCTGGGCCATTATCTCTCTCTATTCTATATACCTATGTTTACTTCTTTCTCCATGGCTTGCTGTGTGGCTGGTGGCTGGCCCCTGATGTCCTCCTCTCCTTCTCCTTTTCTTGCTCCTTGATCTCTTCTTGACAACTTCTATTTATTGTCTTTGCATGCCAACCCCACTGTTTTCTGGCCCAGCCGGTCCTACCATCCTTCTCAGCCCCAAAGGAACACATGAAGGCTATATTAGTTATAAAGCCATTGACCGTGACTAGCATTTCTTATTGGCTAGTTCTGTCTTAATTATTAGCCCATTTCTATTAATCCATGTGTTTCCACATGGTCTTATCTTACTGGGAAATGCCCGACCTGCAACTCCTTTGCCTACTATATGATGACCCCTCAGTATCTCCACAGAGAAGAGAGCAGTTATCTATTTGTCTCTGCTTATATTTTGTTACTATGTCACATCCTGCCTGGCCAACAGCCAATCAGTGTTTTATTCATTAACCAATAAGAGAAACATATGCACAGAAGAACATTCCCCATCACCCCACCTATCCTTTCTTCTGCATTGCTATTGGCTGTTTAGCTCTTTATTAGACCAATCATGTAGTTTAGACAGGCAAAGTAACACAGCTTCACACAGTTAAACCAATGCAACATAAAAGAGTGCAAATGTTTCACAGCATAAACAAATGTAACACATCTTAAATTAATATTCCACAGCAGGAGGTAAGATGCCAGAGTAGGGAAAGAGAAGACATATGAAAAAGAACAAAGACAGGTAAATAAGAAATGTCATAATGAACCCCATTATTTCCCAAAGTAACTAAGAATGACAATAATAAAATAATTAAAGAATATTTGGCTGTTTAGGGGCTTCATTCTCATTGACAAAGTTATTAAATACATGCATAAGCAGGTTTCAAAATACGTAATTAGAATTACACATTTTTTTTTACTTTCTTGCTTAAAAAAAGCTAGAAAAGATAAAAGAAAAAAGTGGAAATTTTTAGCCACATATCATATTACACCTGAGACTCTATCACTTGCATCCACATTGGGCCATCAGTGAACACAAGAAGATAGTGACAAGCTACTCTGTCACATAGCCAAGTTCCTCTTAGTGATGGCAAAGATAGTGTGGAACTGCCCAGGGCTGGAATGAAGGGAGAGGGGTCACTAGTAATTTAGTCCTGAAGGCAAACCCAACCATAGAGGATGTGTGTCAGTCCTCCAGTTCTGATTTATTTGCAAATGAGCTCCCAGGAGGCTCAGGACCTCTTGATACCCCCCCCTCCCTGCCCCCAGGCGTGTGTGTGTGTGTGTGTGTGTGTGTGTGTGTGTGTCTGTGTGTCTGTGTGTCTGTGTTTGTGTGTGTTTGTGTGTGTGTGTTGCTGTTGTTGTAGGCTCTTTACTAACATGTGAGTGGTGGGGACTTATCTTCCAAATAAAATGTGCTGATTTAAATGTTCTAAGAGAAGGAAATGAACACATATGATGGGAACCATTAGTGTAAGGAGTTGCCACATAAGATGTATTTAGAGCATTAGTGATTAAAACCTATGTGAGAGGGCCTAGAGAGATGGCTTGGCAAACAAGTGTTCACTGCTCTTTCACAGGATCTGAGTTTGGTTACCTAACACAGAAGTTGGATGTTTCCCTACTGCTTGTAATTCCAGCTTTATGAGATTTGTCACCCTCTTCTGGACTCACACACACACACACACACACACACACACACACACACACACACCTTCTGAACTCATATGCAGACACACACATACTTTAAGGGAAAAAAATGTGAGAAAGTCACATTATGTGGTACAAATGGTGTGTACTAATGAGCGTGGTAAAGAGGCACAGGAGGGGTCCTGCATGAGGGCTTTTTCAGATTTTTCAGATGCCTATAACACTCCTGGTACACCCTGAGAAACAAAAGACTCAGATGAATTGTGACCTGACACCAAAGTAAGCTTAGGTTCTATAAAATGTGTGACTGTCACTTGAGTTAGAAACTTCTATTTGTTTGGAAGACACTGTGACTTTAATAGGAGCAAATATTCTCTCCGTCCCTGCTAGGGCTGCTGCTTCTCTGTCTGGAAAAGGATTAGCTGCACCCATTACCCAGCAAAGTGTTCTAAAGGCAGTGCTGGGCTTTATTTGTCCTCATTTTGTTGTTTTGATTTTGTTTCCCGCTAGAGTGGGAGCTGCTTTGATGTCAATATTGCTAACACAATGAAGACCTTTCTCTCTTAAGGTTCCAGATATCTTCTGGATTAATTATGTCTTGCATATTAACCATTTACATGTGTCTGTTTTACTGGTGTGAACCGTCATATGCTCCATTTCACAGATTAATACGCTAGTCTCAGTATCTGTATTTGGAGGCAGCATCTTTAAAGAGGTAATTGAAGTTAAATGAAATTCTAAGGGTGAGACCATAATCTAATACAACTGGTCCCCTTATAAAATCAGGAAGAAACCTCAGTTATGTATTCACAGAGGATCAGGGACAAGTGAACAAATGTAAACTTTGCAGCCAAGGGAGAAACCAGCCTTCCAGCCTTCTTGTTGTGTGAGCTCCCGATGTTAGACAGACCTGCCACTCTAAGAGGTCAGTAGTTTAGGAGACCAGATTTGATTCAGGAAAGAAATCAGGTCCGGACTCCTGCAGTCCTACCTCTGGGACAGAGAATTCAGAAATAGTGCTGTGGCCTTCCATCACCACCCTGAAACAGCAAGAGAGCCTTGGAGTCTACCCAGTACTTGGTTCCTTGTCACGTAGGCTATGCCAAATTAAATCTCATGATGTGTAACTTCCTGCCAGCCTCTCAAGTCCTGTAAAAGCTGGGACATCTCTTTCCTTCAGAGGATTTGTTTGAGGCTCACTCTCTTTCTCGTCTCCTGCCCTAGGCCATCCATCATGTCTGTGCTCTAGCTCTGTCCGGGTTCCATCATGTCTCTGGATGATCCTTTATTCCCTCTAATAAAGGTTTGGCCATGGCCTCCATGGTGGGGGTCTCTTTCCTGGTGATGTGCACCCTAAAGGGTAAGTTGTTAGTTCCTTCCCAAAACCCACGACCCTGATTTCTAATATGACATGTGTGCTTTTTTTTGCAGAAGCTAAGACAGTTATTGATAAATTCTACCACTGGGTTTGATTTGTGATCTTGATTCACACTAACTTAAATAGAGCTCTTAATTTGGACCAACACATCTATGAAAGTCCTTAAGACATCATTTCCCTGTCTGCCCTACTAAGTAATACCCAGCAGGATTATAGTATAATTTTTTCCATTGAACATCTACTTTTTAAACAATTACTCACTGAGTGCCTGCCTTCCTATGAGCCAGTTACTCATAGATGAAAATGAAGGATTTGTGCTCTAGATGAGGAAATAAAACAGGTGCATAAACACTGTCACTTGCTTATAAAATTGCCATGACTAAATTGGCTTAGGGCAGTTGAAAGGGTGGGGAGAGTCTGGTAAAGCTGCTATCAGAGGAAGGCTTTCAAGGATAGATGAAATTGGCCACACAGAGATGGCCAATGAGAGAGGGCAGTTGAAGAGGGGACAGGATGGTGAACAGAGCCCTAGAGATTGAATTCATGGTAGTTAACAGTGAGGTATAAAGTTTGACTTAAATGTAGAATATACACAGACAAACTTTTATTCAAACGCCAGCTCAGGTTCAAGTTTTAGAACACTATGCATATCACATTGATCATCTACACTCATTATAAGTGCACAAGATAGATACTGACAATCTCCCCACTTTTCCGATGAGGAAACCTAGGCATAGTTATAATCCATAGTACATGCTGGGGCTGGGATTTGGACCCACATACTCTCACACAGGCTTGTGTAAGGGAGCCCCGAGCCTCTCAGTGAAGCATGTAGAGTACTAGGGTTGACAGATTTGCAAATAGGACAAGATGAAGAGTTTCAAAATGGACAATCTCCCACGTTTTCTGGGACCAAGGGAAAGGCAGCTCGCTACCTCTGACAACCATATCAGGGGGCATTGCAGAGTCCCAACGCACCTTCCTGCAAGTTACCAGTGTTTGCAGCCCTCAGTGGAGATAAATTGGCGCAGGCAAACAAAGGTGTTTTTCAGGCGCTTAGCTGCCCTGTACAGCTAGGACTGGATTATGAAAGGACCTTTTCTGCCTCCACTGCCTTCCGGGCTTGCGTTCTTAGTGAATCTGCTACAGCAAAATGGAGTTTGTTAGTTGCGTGTCATCTGAGGGTAGCAATTAGTTGCATGTGTTTGGTAGGGTGCCAGCCCCTGGGGCGCCAGACCTCAGTGCGGGAGCCACTGTTTGTCATGAATTAGTCTTTAAATACGAGCAAGTTTTTAAAATGGAGCATGCTAATTTGGGTTTCGCTAACCCTTTCGGAAGAAGGCTCGGCCTGTTTGGTGCCAGCTGGCCGAGTTGGCATTTAGAGAGAAATTGGGTCCCTACCAAAGATCACATTGCCCCTCCCTCCATCTTTGGGATCAAAATGGCCCCAGGAGCGGAGTGTGCATGAGATGCAAGGTGAACGAAGGGGCAGCAGCATTGGTGATGGCAAGTGATTGAGTTCCCTGGGGTCCCACTAAGCCCACCTTGGGAAAGAACACTGTGCCTGCCTTTCCCAACTCACATGGCCCAGAGGCCACCCATTCAGCGACTTCTGTATAAAAGGCTCCCTCATCCAATTGCTTATACACTGCGCCTTTTATACTTTTCCAAGCCATACTTAAGGGATTATCACTGCAGCTTTTAACTTCCCCCAGAAAGAGCTGAATGAAAGTGGATGGGGCGGAAGAGTCCTCAGTGAGAAAGTGTCCCCTCCAAGCCCACGATGCTCACAAAACCCCCTAATCACATTTAAGAATGCCATTCTGTTTTTTTGTGATGGCTGGCTATGAAGGGAATGTGCTAATTAACTGTTACTGTACATATAGACCGTCATTACAAAGGTCCTGTCACATGCACAGAGTACAAGTCATGGATATAGAATGGGTTGGGGTCATAAGCTCAGGTCCTGATCCCTTTAACCTTTTCCTACTGAGAAAGAACAATCAAACTCTCATCCATTTGACCCTTTCAGCTTGGTTCCTTCCCAAGAAAGTTTTAATGGGAGTGGCTTTTTAATAAAACACCTTCCAGGTGATGATCAAACCTCGAGAAGCTGTCACTGTGAGAGAGTTGAGGTTGGAATGGGACCTTCTTTATTCTATTTCCTTTTGTCAACATCTCTTTGTCTCCAAATAGGATCATTCTGTATTCTGGGGAAGAGCCTTGTACCTAGGGAGACAGAAAGGAAATGTAAATAAGTTTCACGTTTCTTCTGAAGATTGGGCTAGTTCCCCTGTTTTGTTGCTGTTTTGTTTCATTTTTGTTTCCTTATATGAATTCGTTCTGTTCAGTGGTTGCTGAGAAGTCTGAGCTGTCTTGGTTACTAATACCCTCACTATACATTAAATTTGGAGGCGGCTTTCTTTCTCTTTTGTTTTGATTTCATCTGCTTATTTGATTCAGGCAGTGTCTTCTTCCGACAGCAGCTTATTAAATCTACTAATAAGCTGATACTTCCTGAGAGTCCCGAACGAATGCTTTCCTGACAAGACAGGGATGCTCGCTGTTGCTTAATCAGTGTTGTGCAACATACAGAAGGACACTGAATGCTAGAACAGTGCTGACACTCTTAAGTGAGGAGATGGTTTGCAAGTCTATTCTCTCTGCAGTTTATTTGGGTGCTAATTTAATATTTTGGCTTTTTCCAGGACAATGTGTCTCTTTGATGAATAAAAGCAAATAAGGAACTCGCCAAGGCTTTAATTTATGAGGTGTCTCACAGCCTACAGCATTGTGGGGATCTAACTTGAGATGCCTGTGACCATGTCTGTAAGCTGCAGGTAAATGGGCTGGTATTTGTTCTGAAAGTATTCCAAGAACACACTCCTAATGGCCCATGGCTTTATCCAGCATCTGGTAAGCTAATACATTGTCATTTTCACCATGAAGTCAGCACAAATCATTAAGGATTCCACAGCCACTTGTGTCCTTCTCTCGTCTCAAATATACCAATTACCACGAAATTATTCCTATTAGCAGCATGATTGAATGATACTAACCTGACTGGAACTTGTTGGCAGAATTTCTCCCATAATGACAGTAATGGACTGGGCATTTGAGTCCTTTCTGGGCTCTGTGAAACAGGAAGGTTTGGTCGTTCACATTTGTGACAGCCTGTGAGCAGCACCACCCAATAACTGGGCTAATCCCAGGAGCATGGTGCTTGTCCTTTTTCCTCGGAGTGGGAAGGCTTTCTCATCCTGTTTTGCTCTAGTGGGGGATGGAATCTCAACTTGCCTTTACGAATAGCTTCAGAGACTGCTTTTGGTGTGATCATTATCACATAAGGAACATTATGCACTCATGATGGATAATGTCTGCATTTTAATGAAATAATCCACACAAAATGAAATCCCATCAGTAGTAGTGACTAAGAAAAATGTAAAAGGCCTAATGCTTAATGATTTAATTTGCCTTTATTTTTTTTTCATAATCTAGGTATCTAAGGCCACATGACCTATATAACTGAAAATACCTATTAGGCAAATAGTCCAAGATATAAGAGCCAGGCCTGTAAGAACTTCTTCCTCCACCCCCTGTAGATACTGGCATGGCTTCTGCATGGGAATATGGGAATATATAAGCTTGAATGTATTGTCCAATGATTTGAGAAAGCTAGATAACACCAAACATTTCTTGTGGCCAATCCTATATTTCTTGTCTCTTTCATAGCTTTGAACATAGTTTAGGAACCCACCTTTGGGGATATGTGACCCAAGGCCACACCTTGCCCGAGCTTCAGTTACTTTTCCAGGGCTCCTCTGACATCCTGGGTGGGGAGAAGAGTAGACCACCCCATGATGTAAAAGCATTAGTAACTCATGGGATAATCCCTGGCCAGGGGGGTGGGGTGTAAACTGCAGTTCTCCATTCCTATATCTAGTTTAAAGCATTTCTAAGACAGTTAGTTAGTTACCCTAGGTTCCATTCTAGTTCACCCTGGTTGCTCATTTTGAAAATGCATTCTGAGAGCGCATTCCCACTGCAGAGGACGAAGACATCTTTTGCCAATGTGGCATTTGCTGGATCTGCGCACCCATGCCTCAGCTACCTAGTATGTTGTATACCAAGATCACACGGCTGAACTCATCTCAGAGCACTAGTTCTCCACTGATGGGTGCTACCTTCCACAGAAATACCTGAGAGCTCTGTCTGGTCAATGCCTGGCTGAGGCTGACAAAGCGGACAACTGTGCTCTCTTCATACACCCAGAATTCCTGGTGTGAGGAGCAAAGCTGAACTTCAAGTGAGAACACACCTTTCTCAGCTTCTCTGGTGGGTGGGTGATGGATTTCCTTTCTTCTTTACCATCTCCTCAGGTGAATCTGTCAATCAATCACTAATGGGGCCACCTTTAAGGCAAGGTGTGGAGTAAAGAAATAATGAGTGTGAAAGAGAACCCCCCCAAGGCCACTGTGAATAGATGGTGAGCAGACAGTAATGGGGTGGGGCAGGCAAGGACAGAGTGCACAAGATTGGGAAAGTTAGCAGGAGCAGAGTTACAGAAAACATCCGATGCATAGATTTGTGTCCTGAGTGGACAATAGAGAGCAGTTGAAGAACATAGATGGTAGTTTTCAATCTATGTTTTCTTAAAATATTACTATGTATAGAAATCATTTAGGAGGAGCAAGAATAGTTGTAGGGAAGACAGTCAAGAGGTTTGATGACCTCAGGTCTAGAGACTGGACATGAACTAGACTCCTTAACTTAACCCTGGACAGCACTTCATCTGGGGGGGTACAGGAGTTTCCCCAGCACAAAAGTAAGAACGGAAACCACCTTATAAAACATGAATCTGAATATTTCAAAAATCTAACTAACCTACTACTATAGAAAAAATATTTTAAAGCCAAAATGTAAGAAAAGGTAAAGTTATGATTTTTACATGATTGAAAATTGGCCAAATATCAAGGACAATTGTAGGATGTTTTTGGTGCATGATCTGCTATTTAAGTATTTGGATGGAGATTTTTAAAAATAAAGACAGTCAGGCCATGGTGGTGCATAGCTTTAATCCCAGCACTTGGGAAGCAGATTTCTGTGAGTTCAAGGCCAGCCTGGTCTATAAGAGCTAGTTCCAGGACAAGCTCCAAAAGCTTCGCAGAGAAACACTGTCTTGAAAATCAAAAACAAAAAGACATAGTTTTAAATTATGATATATTCATATGAATAAGTTAATTTCTTATCTCATTAAAATGTTATAACTTAATGTTTTCCTTTTTTTAAAAAAAAAAGATACATTTGGCCTGCTAACAGTTATAATCTGGTATAGGGACCCTACATTAAAACCCTAGGTCCAAATATAGCCACTCCTCTGACTTAATGAATTGTCTGTTATTTCTTCTATGATACGTGAGCAGCAATTAGGATCCAAATATTTCCTATCTAGTTCTTAAGAAAGAAGCTTGCTGATTCCCACCTAAAGAATTAAAAGTCACCCTGTTTGTATTAATCATGTATACAATTTGAATATATTTTCATCAAAATTATAATTAGAAAAGTTAAAAATATTTCATTTATATTCAGTAAAGTTACATTTCTTGTGAAATGTTCAAAATATGAAGTGTGTTAACCAATATTAAAATGTTCAAGCAAAATATACTTAAGTTTAGTGATACTTTCATTAAATCTTAATTTTTGTTGTTGTTGTTTTGTTTTTTGAGACAGGGTTTCTCTTTGTAGCTTTGGAGGCTGTCCTAGAACTTGCTCTGTAAACCAGGCTGGCCTTAAACTCACAGAAATATGCCTGCCTCTAAATCTTAATATTTTTATAAAATCAGTATGAATCCTGGTTTTTTAATCCTTCTATCCAGGTGGCAATGTAAAGAATCAGTATCAGATTTCTTCCGTGTATATTCTACCCTACATATTATCAAAAGGAAGGGCGGGTTTAATTCCCTACTTCCAGAATGCACTTCGGCTCCTGTGTGCTGCAGGTGTGAGTCCTGCCCAAATGTGTGTGTGGATTGGAGTTAGCAGTTCCGATAAAGAAAAGCAGAATTCTTCGTGATTAGGACTGAGACGTCTTCAAGCGCTAACCTGCCATACGCTCGCTGTCCGAGAAGGGGATGGCACACGAATTTCACTTCTTCTTGTCTAGATCTTAGTGACACCTAGTCTCATCAACGCTGACGAGACTGCCCCTACCTGCCGCAGGAGTGGGGGTTTGGGGCTGTGTTTGATGCGAGTACCAAACCCCGACCTCTGGGGCTCTCAATGTGCTTTCTTGTTGTTGGGATGGTGATGTTTGTAATGGTGGGTTCTGTTTAAACTGTGGAGTTCAGGTTCTATATAAACTCATGCGTTCCTTGTGTATACTGAGGACAAGTAAGGATAGTTGAGTGGAAAGATTAGAGTGGAAAGATTAGTCTACATAAATAGATCAATAATCCAAAAGATCATCCATGGATGTTGTCTACATAATGAAGATACAGCTTTAGGGCTTGAAAATGAGAAGGTATATTTTTATGACTTTTGGAAATTTTGAAACCCATGACCATGACAGGTTACAAAAACAAACAAACAAATAATGATGGGGAATTTTGAGTTTTAAATAGTAAGGCCCTTATTATCAGAGGTCAATGCATTACGTTACAAATGGAAACAATATAGACATTGAAGTTTTTTTGTTTTTTGGGGTTTTTTTTTTTTTTGATAAACAACTGTAAATTCAAGCAAACATTCAAACCAAACCTGAACAAAAGTCCACAAAACACTGATAATGGAATAGAGTATTTAAATTCATAAGCTACAACCAGAACTCTGCTTAGAAGAAAACTTTTAGTCTGCGACACTGAATAGCACATTAAAAAAAGCAAATAAAAAAAAAACAGCAACAAAAAAATGATGTAGCTAAGCACCTGAGTTAAGGAAAACAAACAAACAAAAAAAGAAACCCAAAAAACAAAATAGCTAAACAGGGAAATCAGCAAGAACTAAGGTAAAATCAAAAGTAAGATTTCTAGTTTAACCTAGTATCGTAAATAAATGCTGATGTTTTCATAGTGTGTGTGTGTGTGTGTGTGTGTGTGTGTGTGTGTGTGTGTGTGTGTAGTGTGTGGGAGAGGTATGTGTGCAGCTGTGAAGGTCGGAGGAGGAGGCTCCAGGGACTTGAATTCAGGCACAGGCCTACGTAGCCAGTTCTCCAGCCACTGAGCCATTTTGCTGTCCATCCGCTGCCTCCACAAAAATAAAATAAGGAAATCATCTGACAGCCAGTACAATCAAAACTGAAGCAAATCAACACAAGCAAGGTGTGGTGGACACAAACACAGAAGGCGAGAGGACTCATAACTAACTAAGTCAGAAACATGAGCTGAAAACCATGGAAAAATGATGTGCAGGTAACTAACTTTGGACTCCTCCCACAGTGAGATTTGTGATAGGACACTGACCTAAACTTACCCAAGAAAGAGCAAGAACAATTCTAGCAGCCTGGGGGGGGGGCGGCTGAAGACTAAGGTCTTAGGGAGAAGTTTTAATAGCAAATTTGTTTGACATTTCACAGAACAGATAATAATATTACTTTAAAGGGTACTAGGTAAGATTAATTTCACATCTGTGTAGTGAAAAGCTCTATAGACATTAGGTAGGATTCATTCTGTACCAGGGAGAAGTCTCCAAAGTACAGTTTACAAAGGAAAACACAAAGCACTGTCTCATGCTACCGTTTCGGCATGTGTGCTTGTCATATTCTTGAAGGTAGAGTATTTGCAAGGAACACAAAGTCACCGGTAGTAGTGGTTGCCTCTAGGTCTACACAGCCTAAGACAGAGCAGAGGCTGATACATTATAATGTATAGTCCTTCTTTTGCTTTTTCAAGTCGATACTGTATTCATGCCTTAAGTCAAAGAATTCTATAAAGAGGGATAAAACTGTCCAAAGCAGATGAAGACAGAAAAGTGTGGATGTGTTTTTACGTAGCCACTGTGCCAGAAGCAAAGCACAAAGCAGAGAACCGTAACTCAGTCTCACTATAGACTCAAGATACTCTCAGTTAAAACTTAGCGAGCATGTGAGCTCAGCTACTGGAATAAACATCTGCCCTACCCAAACAGTGCAGTTTTCAGATTGCAAAGGGCACTTGGATTTATCCTCACTCCTATAGTGCCTGTTCTCAGATGATGGAGCAGGGCTGAAACATTGGCCCTTCTGCCTGCAAGTGCAACTAGACTTCTATTCAGGAAATTGGAAGTGATGTCATGTGTAGGGCACCTTGCTTTTAGAAAAGTTAAAATGGCAAGAACTGGTTCAGCAGTTAAGAGCAGTTGCTGCTCTTGCAGGGAACCCTGTTCATGTCCCGGCACAGCTCACAGCTCACAACCATCTATAACCCCAGATCTGGAGAGGTGATGCATCTGTGGACACACACACACAATACTGGTACACATACTATAAAAAAATGAAAGCTTTTTAAGTGGAAAGTCTCTTAAGATCAGTGATTTGCACCCTTCACTGCTCCAGCCCATATCTACTCTGCTTTTTCTCACCTTTCCTTCCTTCTGTCCTTTCTTCTTCCCCTTTCTCTCCGTCTGTCTTACCTCCTGGAGATATATTTCTATACAGACTATATCTAAATCCCAAGATGAGTTTTTAAGTGGGGAAAAAACCTTCAAAAACTAAAGTAGCTTGTTTTATTGTCCAAACTGTTTTGTTTAATTGACAGTCTCATGTAGTCCAGGCTAGCCTTGAACTTTCTATGGAGCCGAGGCAGGTCTTGAACTCGTGATCCTCCTTCCTCCACCCCCTGCAAATGCTGTTATTGCTGCTATTATAGGCATGGATCACCACAATTGGCTTTTAGAATATTTATATAAATTAAATGTGTGTGTGCGCGCGCGTGCGTCTTTCTTACAGGAAACCTGTGTGAGGGTCAAATTTGGAAAGAAGACATAACTGAGGGGCCATGGAGGGTGGATTTTGAGGGGGGGGGCTTTGTTTCATCTTCCCTATCACTTGAATCCTCTCACCTTATCCCCACACTTATTTGCAAGTGGCAGGAGACGTAGGCCATGGGGGCGGGATGCAGCAGAGTTGCCAGGGCTCTGTCTTGGAGAGGCACATTCCTGTGTCCCCAAGTCCTGCCCCAGGACCTGCAAGTTCTCTTTCCTCTGCCTTTGAGCCCACCCACAGTAATGACATCCGCAGGTGGAAGGTCAAGGGCACCTGGAGGAGCCTTTAGCACAGGTTGCTGGCAGAGGTGGATGAAAGCCTGGCTCCCTGCCTGCTGGGGACTCCCCTCAGAAGGATTCAGCACAGACAGCAGACTTGCCCAATTCTTGCCACTTCCTGGGCAGTTTCTCTTGGAACCTTCTTAAGTGGGTCACTTAATCACTCTTCAAGCTCTCAATGTTCTCCGATGAGACATTCGTGTTCTATGATGAATGTATGGATACTTGAAAGCGTCAGTGTTACATATATGTTCATATAATCATATCATCTTGTTAGGCTATGAACAGAACCTGGGGCTTTGTGTTCACTAGGGAAGGACTCTGCAATTCAGCCCCTGGAAAGCAATGCATGGAGCATCTGTGTGTGCTGTAAGGGGGGGACCACTTCAGACAACACAAGCAGGAGCAGGAGCACAGGCCACTCTTCTGTCTTTCAGGCTTATAAATTCCCTCTCCCTTTTTAAATGACCAACTGTATTCCCTCCTCTCTAGTTTAAGTAAAAGGACAGCCCAACCACTGCAGCCCGCCCTTCATTTTCCTGGACATACTTGGAGTCCATTATTCAGCTACTCATAGCTAATGCATGATGCAAGTTCTTAACAACTTCTGAAGCTCATCTTAGTAAAACACAAACCATCATTTGTCAGTGGGGAAAAAAAAAAGAAAGAAAGAAAGAAATTGTTTTATTGAAGGAGTCTCAAGATGAAATCGCTAATGGCTGGAAAGAATTCAGCCTGCTTTAAGAGGGACCTGTGTTATGATTCCTTAGCAGCAGGGCCTCTGCGGACAAGTGAATTACCACAAAGCACTTTGCTTGTAGATTGCGGTGGTGCCTCTGAGTCCAGAGTTCATTGTCAAATACAGCATGTCATTAGCATGTAGTTTCTTTGCATTTTTAATCATGTTTGCTATCCTGGTCACTCATCTGTTACAGGCCTGTGGGTCACCAGTGTAAATGAGCAAGGGTATTTTATAAATGTTTATTCTTCTAGGGCAGTTTGTTTATTCTGGTAACAGTCACAGCATTTATAATCTTACTGTCCAACCTAAATGTGTGCATACATTGAGAGCCATAAATTTCTAGATTGGAGTGGCTCTTGACAGCATGGTTCTAACTGTAACATATTCTGTGTGAGAATGCAGTACATGCACACTTATATACTTAGATATTTATTCTCACACCCACGGGTGGGATAATTTATAGCACAGCACACTTACAAACTTAAGAAGAGAAGTGTCTTGCTCCAGGAGTAACCAGTGAAATGCTTTCTCTGAGGTCCTTGGAGAAGGAGGCAGTTTATTCTAGAGTGGGGTGAGGACTTGGGCAGAAAACCACCCCGACAGGAGCTGGTGATGCTGCTGTCCAGGTATGTATTCCTGCCTTTTCTGTTGCTGTGATAAAGAGCCATAGTCAAAAGTAACTCATAGAAAGAACAGTGCTTGTTGGCTTAGCATTCCAGAGAGAGGGGGAGAGTCCATAATGGCAAGAGTGGTATCAGGTGGTCAGAGAAGGATGCTAATAGCAACCAAAAGCAGAGAGTAGAGAACGAACTGAAAGTGGAGTGGGGCTCTGAGCTCTTAACGCTCACCCCCAGTGACATACTTCCTCGAGAAAGGTCACTCAACCTCCCCACGTAACATCACCTACTAGGACTGAGTGCTCAAATACTGGAGCCTGTGGAAGATTCTTATTAACCTACCAAGGAGTGACTTCCAATAGCCCCTAAAAATGTCACTTGATCTAGCCAGTGAAGTCTGTGTTTGGAAACAACCTGACATCTGCAAGATCTTGGGGATTAACTATTTGGTGGCTATTGATGAGGAGCATCAATTTTGTATGTCTATGTTTGGGTGAGGGAGACAACATATACATACATGCTAACTGTGGAGATTGGAGGTCAACTTCAGTATTGTTTCTTAGGACCACCTAACCTGAGTATTTTTGTTTATTTTCTTTGAGTATTTTGCCTCACCTATGTATGTGTACCATATGTATGCTTGATGGCCAGGGAGGCCAGAAGAGGGCATGGGTTTCTTGATACTGGAATTACAGATGGTTGTTAACTACCAAGTGAGTGCTAAGAACTGAACCCTGCTCCTTGGAAAGAACAGCACTTAAACACTGAGCCATCTCTCAAGCCTAGACCTTGTTTTGAGACAGGGTTTCTCCCTGGCTCTGGAGTCATCATTGATTAGACTAGTCTGGATGGCCAACAAACCCCAGAGAGCTATCTATATCTTGTTCCTCAGTACCAGCATTACAAATGCACACCACCATACTGATTTTTTGTGTGGATTCTATGGTGCAGACCTAGGTCTTGTGCTTGAACAATAAGTTCTAACAAACTGATAATCTTGTCAACCTCGGGGACATCATCTTAAAGTGGAGGAATATGTGTGGTTGAAGACAATAGCATAGAAAGTTTTACAGTACACTTGAAGCCTGCGTTTACAAGGTAAAGTCGGTAGCTGGTTGTCAGGCACCATCAGCATTTATTCAGCATTCTCTCTATCACCTATCTATCTATCTATCTATCTATCTATCTATCCATCTATCATCTATCTATCCATCTGTATCCATCCATATGTATTATCTGTCTACCCATCTATCATCTGTCATCTGTCTGTCTATTCATCATCAATCTATCAATCTATCACCTATCAATCATCTATCAATTATCTATCAGTCATCTATAAATAAATCATCTATCTACCTATCATTATCTATCTATCATCTATCTATCAATCAATCAACCTATCTATCTATCATCTATCAATCATCTATCATCTATCAATCATCTATTGTCTATCAATCAATCTATCTATCTATCATCTGTATGTATATCATCTATCTGTCATCATCTATCATCTATCTATCTATCTATCTATCTATCTATCTATCTATCTACCTATTATCTATCTATTGGTTTGTTTGAGACAGAGTTTCTCTGTGTAACCCTGGATGTTCTGGTACTTGATTTGTAGACCATGCTGACTTTGAACTCACAGAGATCCATCTGCCTCTGCCTTTGCCTCTGCCTCCTGAGGCTGGGATTAAAGGTGTGCATCTCCTTGACCGACCTCATTCAGTCTTTTAAAAATGAGTCACTGGAATTGGAATTGGCAGTCTAGTGATACTGGACAGATCTATGTTTTAGCTCAAGATGTGTTCTGGGTGCTTTAGGCACATTGCTTTTATATTTTGACACAAATGTTGGTTTCCTGTGTACTGCACATTTGTAAGATTCTTGAGGTTTAGAACTAAGCTTTACTCTTCAGGGGTGTTCAACAACTGTTGTGTGATCTACTGGACTGCTAGGTGCATCATTGCACAGTACTTCCTAGTTGCTCTTTTTCCATGCTAGGTTAGCACTTATGTAGCCTAATACCAGACTCTAGGAACAGTAAGGTGGAGAGTTTTGGTTAACCTTCCTCATTGTACAGTAGTTTAGGGAATTGCCCCAGGGGGTCATTACTAAGGTACATTAATGGGCTGAGATCTGTGGTTCTCATGCTTTTTGTTTTATTTTTCTTTATCTGAAGATATGTGCTGAGTAAATAAAGGGGGAGTAGCTGTGTTAAAAGCAGAGGGAGAAGACAAGGGGGCCCCTTCAATGACCCACCTCTTTCCATTGCTCCCTGTTCCTCTGAACACCTCCAAACTCAGAGGATGAATTAGCAGAGTGAGCACTTGTCATGGAAGCATGAGTGTTCAGATCACTCACACCCATTTAAATGCCACCTATGATCCCAATGCTTGGAAGGCAGACATGAGGAATCAGTAGAAGAACCTGGCTAGCTAGGCTAGTTAGAGACAAGCTCTAAGTTCAGTCAAGAGCCCCTGTCTGAATGAATGAGGTAGAGACCAAGAAAGGAAGACTCCAGATATCTGCCAGCCTTGGACCTCCATGCACACCTGTATGAATGCCTGCACATGTGTCCACACACATGAACTTGTACACACACCACAAATGCACACACAAACAAAACAAAACAATGGAACCCCCTAATTCCCTAAACCCATCTGTATTCCTTGCTTTCATCCCTTTCATCCCATGGGACAGCACTCCTGCGGGTCCACCAAAGCACACGAAGTTGGCACTGCGGAAATCCAATCCCTCACTAGCATTGGCACCATCTCTAGGAAGATGCTAAGAGAATCAGGACTACGGATTATGAAGAGGAGCCATTCTGGCTGCAGCCAAAACTTGCAGCTCCTCTGTTTGAGAAGAGCTGTAAATTGATTAGCAGGGCTAAAAGTCAAGGTACATTTTATTGGAGTCATCCATACTTATTTGGAATTTGTTGTGATATATTTGAATCTAATGTGTATTAATATGTGTGCAAAGGTTAATTTTGACTGTTTCTATATTGAGATGCTACACTTATCTTTCCTTCCCAGCTTTGTGAAATACATGTTTCTCACTTTGGTGGCCTGTCTTTGACTTTGGTGCATCACTAATTATGCACACAATTTTGAATGACACTGACATGAATACAAAATATTAATAAACTAACAAGACAAGCAGTTTTCAGAAATCACATTATGTGTACTTACTGCCTAACTGACCTTTTCTACAGTTACTTACATCTTTTAAAAATCCATTTAATTTCAAAGCCAGAGGATTAGCTTATTTATATGTAAATTGTCTTTAATTCATGAATTGATTTAGAAGACTAATCCAAAAGATCTTTTACCACAAGTGACCTTTTTGCCTTTATTCTTGTGGGAAAACTCTGAAGTGGTTTCTTCATGACCTCATATCCACCTGTGGTACAACATGTGTCAGCTTGAAGTCGCTATAAATCATTTACAATTGTACAGTTTTCAGGCAATACTGAATTATTAACGGTGTAATTGTTTTATTTACTATCACAGTGCATGGGGCCATTTGCAGGCAGGAATTTTGCTCCTTATAGTATCTCTCTAGTTTTGTCTTTACCCAGAACATGGTATTGGAAGCTTTTCTGGGAAGCATGATGTGTTACTTATACAGAGGCAGGTGGTTACTGCTGACTTTCTCTGAAGACCTTCAACATCAGAGAAGTCTCAGCTCGTATTCTCTTCCATACCTGTCATGGAATGCCAAGGATCTCAAGGTGGCACATGAGAGGGTTAGCTTACATATTCAGGGTTACATATAGTTTATTAGCTCTCTACTCTCTCTGTTTAGTTAATCTTAGGGAATTGCTTAAGCTAGTGATTCATAATCAGCTGTCTTACATCTGAGAATACATGTATACTGGAATTAGCTATCTAGTTCTTGTTATCATGAGTAAAATGCAAAGAATTGTAAGTTTGACCTACATGGAACATTTGAAGTAAATTAAGTTGCTGTGTGTATATGTACACACACACACACACACACACACACACACACACACACACACACACACCTCACTGCATTTGCACTTCCATTCCAACATGCCTCTCCCTAGATACTGAACTACCTGTCATGTTTTGGATTGATTTATTTTGGAGATAGAGTTTCACTCTATGGCTTAGCTAGCTGACCTGGAACATTTCCTTAGAATAGATTAGGTTGGCTAGAACCTCACAGAGATCCACTTGCCTCTGCCTCCTGAGTACTGCGATTAATGGCATGCACAACCACACCCAGCCTTCTGACTCTTAACCTGAGGTGATGGGTAGGAGGTCATGAATGCATGTACGTAAATTGTCTCCACATTGAATGCCTCTCTGCAGTGTGAATATTTACAGCATAATGTGGCCCCTCTTCCACCTTGACCCTGAAGGTTGTATCACAGGGTCATGTGATGCACATATCTCCCCCTGTCTATCACCTATGCTATTCTGAAAGGGGGGTTGGGGACTTCTTTTCCCTCTGTGGTAGTGATTGAACTCAGAGCCTCATATTTGTGACGCCAGCATTCCACTGCTGAGCTATATCCCCAGCCCACAAATTTATCATATATATATATATATATATATATATATATATATATATATATTAAAAATATAAGCACAGCTGATTATCATTTTTTCTGGTAATTGTATTCCATAAAGTTGTCACAAACACTGAGTTAGTGAATACCAAGTCACTGCCTTCATAAGAGATGCAGGCTTAGGTTCCCATGAGCCCTTGGCCAAACATTTTTGCTAACTGATCAATAAATAGCCTTGTTTCGTATTCATTTTTGTTTGAAGACCTCTTATTTAACATATACTTGTTCCATTAATACCAACAATGTTAAACTCAAGACTGAATGGAGCTGTCCATCACAGCCTTCTTTTATTCAGGGCAGTAGCTATTATTTCAGTGGTGTACATAGGGGTCATTTGAAATATCCCAGTTATCAAAAAGCATACACACACACACACACACACACACACACACACACCACACCTAGAAGAACACAGAAGGATGCTTGTTCATAGGATAAGATTAATAGATTCCAGGGACCTGCCTGGGTTGTCCTTCCTCATATGGGACACTTGTATCTCATGGCAACTTGTGTCCTAGTCAGCACACCTCTGCGAAAGTATTGAGAGTATTGATCCTGGGGTTTACAAATACATTTTAAATGAGTGAATTGGAAAATTCCTGAATACAGAATCTGTAAATGAAGAGGATCAACTCTGTGTGTGTGTGTGTGTGTGTGTGTGTGTGTGTGTGTGTGTATTGTTTGTTGGTGCCAGAGAAAGCTGGTGTGGCTCCAGTCCCCCTCAAACTTGAAGACACAGATACAGAACAATCAGTTGTCCAAAAAGTTGCCTAATTGCAACAATGGAAACTTCCAGTGAAGCCTGATGCAAAGTCCTCAGCTCAGGCTGAGGGACAGGAGAATTTCTCTGAGGAAGTAACATTGGAGCAGTGGGTTGCAGAATATGGTCTTCATAAGAAAAACAAAACAACAAAACAATCTGGAAATGGCTATTAGACTTATTCACATTTTTGTCACTTTTTTCCTCTTAGTTGTCAAATAAGCATGTACTTTCCATTTGCAGAAAACATTTTTCTTTACATCTGTGACAAGTTTTGCCTGCATGGGTCACTAGTTAGAAACTCGAGCTCTCCCTCCTTCACAACTTTAGCTAGAGATGCTGACTACACAATTTATACATGGTGGGTGAAATGCACCACCAGGGTGCCAGTCCTTTCTGTGTCTATGCTGTCCTTTTCCCTTCTGCCTCCTGCCTTTCATTTTTTTCCCTGCCCTCCTCTAAACCTGCTTCTTTCATGATGGCCACCAGAGATGGAGGGAGGAAAGAACCTCCCAGGCTTGTAAAGGAGGTGACAGTCTCTCTGAAAGACAGGAAGGAGAACACCCAGGCAACATTCTGAGCCTTAACACTGTCCAGTTTCTCCTACTCCTATAGAATAAGCTCAGAGAAGTTGGCTAAATTAACTACTTTCCAATTAACTCTATTGAATTTATTTAAGCACTTGATGTTTTCATCTTTGAGAGCTGGCTACATTGTTAAGAGCACTTATTGATCTTCCAGAGGACCCATGTGGGGTTCCCAAAACCCATACCAGGAAGCTCACAAGTACCTATAGCTTGAGCTCTAGGGGATCTGACATCTACTTCTTTTTCCCAAGGGTACCCACATACATGTGACATGTGTATGCATTCATAAAAACAAATAACAGTGCCCTGGGAACCTTCAGTTCTCTGCAAGAGTAGCATGTTCTCCCATCTCCTGAGATCCTGTTTTATTTTAACATGGTACAGTTTATCACCTAGCTCGCCTCTCACATGCAAGACATATGCTCTGCTATTGGACTGCAGCCCCAGGTCCCTGCTTCTCCCTTCCTATTATCTTTCCCCACTGCTGCTACTCCTTTCTGTTTTCAACCTTCCTCCCTGTTAGGCACACCTTGGGAACTGTCTGAACTTACTTCCTTGTTCCATCACATGATTTCCAAAGCTTCACTGGAAGTCCCAGTGGCAGTGACCTCACTCTTTCTGGAAAGTTCTTAGGAACCCACATGCTGACTTGTGTTTCGTCGGGCCTTGATATGTAGTTTGTTCTGCAGGTTCAGTGACTGTTTTCCTGTAGGTGCAGAATTTCTTCCTGGGTGTCACCCTGGTGTGATGTGAGCATTTTTCATGTCTGCTGCCTTGGTTTTCTGATTCTGGGGCATGGTCAGCTCACTGGTGAAGGGATAAGAGGGGTAAGTGCTTATCTACGGCTTTAAATGTGGTTATTTCTGAAGCTTGAAACTGAACAGAATGAGCTCAGTTGCACAGTTCTGTATTTGGGCTCTCTCCCTCCTGGGTAAGAACGCATTTGGACCAGGTAGTCATAGTTCACACCTTTATCCTAGCAAATGGGAGGCAGAGGCAGACAGATCTCTGTGAGTTTGAGGCCAGCCTGAATGAATTTCAGGGAAACCAGGAGTACACAAAGAAACACATACACACAAAGCCGATATTAGTCCCAAGGTGCCTGAGATGCAGTTCCTGTCTTTTCAGTAGCTCCCACCATGCCTGTTCTGAGCCTTATCACTTCCCTGAGAAGAGATTTTCCAGTCATATAACCTGTGTTCATGTTCAACTCAAATGCTGATCATACTTAAATGTGCTTTTTGAAGTGAAATAATATGGAAAGGGTTGGATTGAAACAGTTTGGGAAATCTGGGTACTTCCAATGGCAAGATAATATTTTTTTTTGTACAGTACAGCCCTCTTAAGAATGAAATTCAGTAAGGTGGATGAGATTTTACAGTATGGATTCTGACACATTATGACATTATCATGAAGATAACTTCACCATTTTGAAAAATCTTCCTTAAGTCCTTTCACCAAACATGTTAAAACATAAATACAGTCTGAAAATTTTACAATTCATCGTAGTGAATTAGCCACATCCCATGTTAATGTTTAATTATATGGCAGGAAGAAGTTTAGAAACTTCTGGACAAACATGGATCAAGACAGTTACTGGAGGCAACTTGATAGAGCAGGTTTGTGGCAGGAGATAGCATTAAGCCTGGGCCTGGACTGGCATTGTGGGCCATTAATTAAGCTTGTAACAAACCACAGCTGCTCCTTTGTGGCTGGAGACCAGCTGCTATAATCTAGTTCCCAAGTGAATAGACCAGAAAGCCGAAGGGTGAACAGTTTAACAAAAGGAATCAGATGATTATCTTGTGAACTAGAGGAGTGATGGTATCACAGCTTAATTAGATAGCTCGATAAGACATTTGGGCTCAACTCAAGCTGTAAAGCAGTTGCCTGCTTGTTTACAAGATGCTGAATTGGTTTGATTTATGAGAAAAAAAGAAAAAGTAGCAAATGGTCACTGGGATCTTAGAGATAAAACCCAGGGAAAACAGAGATGCTTCAGTGGCCCAGAGTGGTTGCTAAGGAAAAAACACTAGGGAGAAAGACTTAATCTAGTGATGATAGAGACTAATGGAATGAACAAGGAGCCCTTCATTAGCAATCGGGAAAATTGCAGTGACAGGTATTAAATACTCATATGGCCAGGAGGAGAAAGTCTAGGGAAATGTTGGGACTTAATTGAACACAGAGCTAGAGAGGGCGCTAATAAATAGATCTTCTTGGCTTTGACCTTGGGTTAATTACCAGGTTTTGACTTGTCTTTGATTTTTAACCATCGTGATGCAGATTAAAACTTCAGCTCCTGAAATGTTGAGTAAAGTTTAACCCCTTTACTCTCAATTTTTCTAACCAACTTTACACTTAACTTTCTCTTCCCATGCATCACACACACACGCACGCACACACACACACACACACACACACACATGTGCATATGTATGATTTTGTGTATGCAGAGCCATCCACATGTGTGTGCCTTTGTGTGGATCTTGGAGCACAACTTCAGGTGTCATCCTGAGGAATAAAGCTCACCAGTTTAGACTGGACTGCCTAGCTAGCAAACACTAGGAATAGTTTTGATTCCCACTTCCTCATCCTTGGGGTCTCAAGCACATACAACCACACCTGGCAGTGCTACATGCATTTGGGGATCAAACTCATGTCTCCTTCATGCTTGCAAGGCAAAGTGCCTTACTGCCTGAGTCCTCGTCTTTTTGTTATATCTCTGTGATGTCAAAACTAGAAATAAGTACTAAAGAGGAGAGGAGCAAGGTGCCTTTCTTTGTCATCTGAGAACTTAAGTTCTACCTCAAAGATGATCTACATAGTTCTTGGTATTGTATCATTTAACCAAGGGCTTGTGGGTTCATGAAGGCCAACCAAGGCAAACCCTGCAGAAGCATTAGCTTCCAGACCCACACACAGAATGGCCAAATACTTTGTGGTTTAACATTGTTGGAACATAAATTTTTGCAAATCATGGCATGCCACTTGTGTTGTCTCCCTGCCGAACAGTGGTAAGCATGTGTCACAGAGTCATTGCTGTTGGCTGAATTGGGCAGATCTAGGAGTTTCCTGCAGGAGAAAGCCAAAATAATCATGTCTGGAGATTTTCAGTTTTGGGAGACCTTGGTTGAATGAAAAGTTGAAAAGGAAATATGATTAAAGAAAACCAAAACTAAAAATGTTCCAATTTGATTTAAAAAAAAAAAGGAACAATTTTGCATAAGAAATAAATCCTTAGCATTAAGGAAAACTGGGAGCAGCAGCTGATGTGTAACTATGTTTGCAATGAATAGCTGAGGCTAAGTGGGACTCTGCGGGGATTTGCACACAGGATCTGAATCTTTTAAAATTATTACTTTAAGAAATTTGCTGATTTCCTTCTATGACTATTGAACTGGTTTCTTCTAGCACTTTGTGAGTCCAGGGGAGGACACCAAATATCCCTCTCTGTCACACAGACTCATCCTCTTGTGACAGATCTATTGGTAGATCTAGAGCTGGGTGTTTTTCAGCTAACAGATAACTGTCCAGCAAGCCCTGCTAGCCCTCTTGTCTCCCATACACATTCTCCCCACTGCAGAGATGTATGGTATGTATGGCCAATCCTGGCTGCTGAAGTTCACAAGGCAGATCCACATGCTCTATCCACTGAGCATCTCCTCAGCCCTCCTCTGGCACTTTTTAAGCAGTACTCCTCAGCTAACTTTATACTGAAGCAAAGGGAGACTCTGAGACCTTCTTCTAGGGAGATGTCCCCTGGACACTTGCTTGAGTTTTGCAGTTTCCGGCCAGCTTCAGGCATGGCCATAGAATGCTTTCATATGCACACTGCTCAGTCCTGCCCTGAAACCACTCTGGCAGGTTTTTTGACATATTTGTGGAGCTTACTAACAAGACCACAGTGCTACACCTAGTGAAACTCAGGAAAAAGAAAGGAAGGAAGGAAGGAGGGAAGGAAGGAAGAAAGGAAGGAAGGAAGAAAGGAAGGAAGGAAGGATGTGGAGAGGGCGGGATGGGAGGAAGGAAGGGAAGGAAGGAAGAAGAAAAAAGAGGAAGTAGGAGAATAAGAAATGATTGCTGGAGACCAGGATAGACACATACACACATATTGCAAACAAAGCCCTGGGGTCCTATGACATGTTTCCATCCAGCAAAGAGTGAAGCTTTTGACTTACCCTTAAAAGTAGTTGGCGTGTTTGCCCATAGCAAAGCATGTTGCAAACAACTAGCAGGCCAGCCTTAGGCTAAAGGAAGATGATTGGGTTGGAAAAGGAATGCAGGTAGAATCCTGGAGCAAGGGCTCACTCCATCCTTTTCTGAGGCTTAGAGGGAATAAAATGCTCATTTGGATAATCCACAGAAAATTATTGCTGAATTTGAGTTTCCTGGAAAGAATGGTTGTGAATGGTTAGGTTATGAATGGACCAAACAATTTCTTGCCTGGACACTGGAAGAGGGAGCAGGAAGATGTGGTCAGGGGTATTATTCATAAACAATAAAATGAGTTCTGGCTTGTAAAAATGAACAAAGAAATTTATTAAAGGATATGAGGCATTTCAAGGCACTGTGAGTAGGCAGTCCCAGAGAAACATGCCCGAGGCTATGCTTCTGAGAACAATGTGCAAAACTGCAATGTGAACTGGCCCGGTGAGAAAACAGCATCACTTCTATGGGGGCCATTATGGTGAATAAAACATCCCAGGTCTTAGCAGATGCAGGACAGAAAGAAATCCATAAGCATAGCATTTTCCTCCCCCCTTCCTCTCGCTTTCCTCTCTCTCTCTCTCTCTCTCTCTCTCTCTCTCTCTCTCTCTCTCTCTCTCTCTCTCTCTCTCCCTCTTTCTCCTTCTCTTTTCCCTACCTTTGTCCCTCCTTCCCTCTCTCCCTCCCTCCATCCCTCCCTCCTTTCCTTCCTCCCTTCCTTTGCCACAGTCATGCTGTGATTCTCATCTAGATGTTTCTGCATCTCTCCTCTTCTTTTCATTCTGCCAAACACTTTAGTCATCATCTAATCATTGAGCATGTATGTGCACCTGATTTTATTTTTTTAATCATTTGCTTCTCTACTAACATCGTGTGTGCCTTTTCCTCTTCCTGTACACTCAACAATGTCTCTTGGCTGTATAAATGTGATTGAGGCCACTAAGCTTTCAGTCATAGAACCTAGTTTAGAATTGGTTTACCAGCACATGATCAGAGACTTCAATTCCACAATAAGGGATTCTAGAATGGTTCCTATTATTCAGTTTCCTTCCCTATGGCAGAATACCTGGGGTAAACAACTTACAGGGAGAAAGACTTGTTCCAGTTTATAAATCATTGAGGTCCCAGACAGCCACAAACCACTTCTCCCTGTTGTCTTTGAGCCTCTAGCAGGCAGGCTCCCATGGCAGGGGAGGGGAGAAAGTGCTCACACAGAGTCCTCTGGGGTCCTAGTGTCCTTTTTGAAGGTGCTCAGTGACCTGACATTCTTCCAGTAGGTGCTACATCTTAAAGGTTCTCTGCCTCCAAGTGACAACATAGGTTTACTTCCCTTGATCCATTAGCCTACAGGCCTTTGGGAGACACTTAAGATCTAAATGATACCAAGATTGTTGTCATGATTAAATAAATATCGTGATTAATACCATAGGCTGCCTGACAGAGACAAGCCCTCAGTATGTGACCATTGTGGCATCTTCAATGTTCTATTTGCTTTTATAAATTATAAAGGAGACAGATATGCTCTCTTTGAGACAACACACATTAACTTCATTTTTAGGTGAGATTGTTTAGCTTACATTAAAAACCCTTCCATTATTCCTTTTTAAATATTTTTTCTTTTTTAATTTATTTTCTTTTATTATTACTAAAACAATTTAATATAATTTATTTCAATCATATTCTTCCCCTTACCAACTCCTCCTTAATCTCCCTGGCTCAGTGTCATATTCTTTTACCCTCTATCTTAAAAAGTCAAAACAAAACAAAAGTAAAATAAATATAACCCCCAAAAGGAGACAATACCGAGCAAACCAAAATAAATATCATTAAAAAAAAAACAAAACAAAACAAAACAAAAAAAAAATCTCTTTTGTGTTGCTGGTCATGAGTCCCTCCCTAGATTATTTTTGATTTATCCAGTGACTCTCCATTGGAGAAAACTGATTTTGCCTTTCCCAGAAAGTATCAATTATCAATTACAATGGCTCCTTGGTTAAGGATGGGACTTGGTGTCTGCTTTCTCTTTGTGCTGAGATTTTACCTGGTTTGAACCTGTGTAGGTCTTCCATGTCCTGTCCCAGTCTCTGTTAGTTGCTGTGTGCATCAGCCCTGGTTAATGTTGAAAATGCCAAGCACCCATCTATTAAGGCAAAGACAGTGTCTTCATGTCAGCACTTACAGACTCAGTCTGAGATACATGCTTTAAGACAAGGGAGTCAGGTAACCTGGGAATTGCTAAAAGTAGAGCAAAGACGTTTATTTAACTGTGGAGTACAGGAACATGAGAACTATCCAAAAGAATGTTGAACATGTGAAATTTTCAACGGTATTCAGGCTGTAGAAATTTCTCATGAAATTTCTTTGTGTTCCAATGAACAGTTTGAGAAACTGCATTAAACTTACCTCTGTGAGAGCTATGATATTATTCTGTCTTTCTTCTATTTGGCTCAATACAAAGTTGTCTTCGTTGGGATTTACCATTGCTGTGATAAAACACCATGACCAAAAGCAAGCTGCGGAAGGCATATACTTTCACATCACAGTCCATTCCTGAAGGAAGTCAAGACAGGAACTCAAAGCGGTAACCTAGAGAGAGAAGCTGATGCAGAGGCCATGAAGGCATGCTGCTTACTGGCTTGCTCTGCATGGCTTGTACAGCCTGCTTTCTTAGAGGATTCACCAGCCCAGGGATGGCAGCCCCAACAGGTGGGGCCCTCCCACATCAATCACTGATTAAGAAAATGCTCTACAAGCCTGCCTGAAGCCCAGTCTCATGGAGGCATCTTCTCAGTTAAGGCTTCCTCCTCTCAGATGGCTATCACTTTGTCAAGTTGACATGAATATAGGCAGTATTCTAGAGCATGGTCACACCCATGACCATAACCACAAGTGGGAAAAGGCCTTTTTTAAAGCTCCAGTTTATTTCACCACATCAGTGTGGGAAGACCATGATTTCTAATACCATCTTTGCTTTGAATGCCCAGTCTACCATTTACAAAGGCTCCTGCACTCAATGCCAGTGTCTACATTCTTAGGGACAGTAGAATCTCAAGGGGAAAATCTCTGTTAATGTGTTATAGGATTAAATTATTGTTACATGAATACCTATGCTCTTTAACATTTTTCTAGTCTCTGTGCTTCTTGGTTACACTTCCAAGCCCCCTCAAAACCAAAGAAAGCAGGAGGGACAGAGAAGAATCAGGAAGCTCCGCTGAAGCATATAATAAAGACTTGAAAAATGAAGAGAATGAGTGAGACAGGCCTCTCAGCTCTGGTGTTAGAGGACTTGGGCCAGAGCCAGGAGGAGTGTCTTTATGATCCAGCTGTCAGCCATGTCAAGAATGTTCAAGAAGGCAGCTGTGAGATGGGGGTCATTTGGTGATGTTTTATTCACACTAAGAACAAAGTCCTCCCTTTTATGTTTTCTCTTTTTTTTGTGCCTCTAAGTTAGAATGCAGAGAGCATTCCTAATCCTGGATTATATTCACTCTGTATGACAGGGCAAATTTTTAGTGAAAAGCATATTTGTTGAAAACTCATTTTCTCACACAGGCCCAAGATGTTGAGATGAAATTTGAGTCTCTGTTTTAAATACTGCTACAAATTTTCATTTATCAGGATGCATTAGTCCACGTGATAAATCTCTGTAAGGTAGGGCAAGCTCCTTCTTGAAAAGGTAGCCAGTCTCCTGGTGTTGAGGAAACATACTTGGTGCTTCCTTTTGAGTTTCAGGAGACTAGTTCTTAGCATTGTCCCTGTGTGGAGGGAAACCACCTATACCTGTTCTGACAACATGGTCAGAACATTCATGTTTCAGCTTCCTGGCAATGGCTGCTCACAGCTACTCCCTATGTCTGAGAATCAGATCTTGCATCTCTTTCTTTTGCCTTAAGATACCCCCACTCACCCAACCAACTGAAGAAAGTTCCTCCGACTGTGCTGTGACCAATTAAGAAACTGCCAGCTTGCCTAACTCACAAAACGTTTCCTTTAACGTTCTGGCTTTGCTGCTGAGTTCACAGTGAAGCATCTTACCTTAAGATGTTCTTTGTTTTCAGATTGACTACGATGACATTTTTTATTATCATTAACTCCCTTCTCCTTACTTGTTAATATCCTATCAGGTCAGTTAAACATGCATTGCTTTGGTTCACAGAAACTGTGGTTCATATCCTGAAATTTGGAAATAGTTGTATCAGGGCATAGACGTTTGGCCTCTGGTCTTTCTTGGCTAGTCTTCTTGGCCATTGTGGTTTGCATTGTCACTATAACAGCAATGGGCAGTGAGAGCTTTGATTCTGCAGCCTACTCACTAAAACGAAAGCTAATGCAGTCCACTAGGATACCCATGGCTCCACTTCATGATGAAATTGACCCCCTAGGCACCATTCATAAAAGACAGCCTGGGAGTTTTTCTCCATCATTTAGTGGGCTGTATAAAATGTGCTGGCAGATGCAGTTATAGTAAGTAGACTGTGTGTGTGCCCATCTGTTTGCAAGCATGTGTATGCATGTCCATTATCCTACCCAGATAGGACAGTTTCACGCTGAGGGAATAATAGTGTATCTCATCAAATCCAGCCCCTCAGGAGTGGTGGGAATGATAAGTGAGGCAGTACAGCATGGCAGCAAGTGAGGAGGCACTGAGTGGGGGAGTCCGGACAGGGGCTTTCCGGTCCCCCATGAACGTTAGTTTGCCATGTGACCTTGGACAATTTACTTAACCTCTCCAGAGCTTATTTCCTGTGAAATGGTGACCACCCTTCTTAGTGTCAAGGATTACACAGAGAGAAAATGTGATCATGGTATATAGGCAGTTCCAAATGGATGAGCCAGTGTTAACTTCAGGGGATTTCAGGAGACCTACCAGGGATATCTCCTTCTGAAGTGAAGGGAGTAGCTAATATGGAGCAGACTTCCACTTCAAGTGCCGTTCTGGACAAGATACTCTGGACTTGCCTTATGCTGAGAAGTGTAAATATGCTGTTTTACCCACATAGATTCGGCTGTTCATATACCACTTCTGTGGTAGCAAATGTGTTGCCAATCACTTGCCAAAACATAGCCAATCACTTGCTGTTTGGGTGGTTGAATGCACAGACTTTGGAATCATTCAGACCCAAGCTTGATTTCTGACTAGGTCACAGTGTCCTAAGGCCAGTTTACATTCTTTTAACCTGTAATTTTGACATTACAAATTATGAACTATTAAAGTTTGGATGTCAAATGTTCCCCATAAGCTTCTGTGTTTGAACCTGTGCAGTTTCCATTGGATGGAGATGTTTTATGAGGTTTCAGATTATTTAGAAAGTTAGGACTCTGGAGGGTTGGGACTCCATCTGGCCTGTCCTTGATTTCATCTGAGGTGACCGCTTCTTGATCCCATGCCTTAAGTTTCTTCTATTACAGGCCTACCCATTCCAGCCGTCATGCCTTCATTGTCATGATGGACTGTTCCCTCTGAAGTTTGAGCCAGAATAAACCTTTCACTTCTTGTTTATGTCTAGTATTTGTCACAACAATAATTAACCAACACAGACACAAGAATATCACATACACCCACAAGGTAGAGATAACTAACACATTGCACTGCATTGAACAGTTGGGCATGGGGGCACACTTGTAACCCCAGTGTTGGGGGTACCTACTAGAGAAGGCCATGCTGACCCATTCCAAGCCAATAGAAATTCTGTATTAGTTGGCTAGCAACTACACAGAGCATTCAGGCCTGAGTGCAATTCCAGGCCTTTCTCAAAGTGAGATTTAATGCACAAAACCCACATCCTGGGTTGACACACCTCAGTTATCAAGACATAGAACTACAAAAGCCAAAAGACAAACTTTGCATGTTTAGAGACTTATAGCTTTCCCAGAACTATTGATGGATTAGGTCGTTGGCAGGTGTTGCTGTAGAAGCGCTGGGTTCCAAGGCCTGCATGGTACTTCCATCAAGGTGTCAGTTGAGCTAAGGTTTGCAGGCCTGCAGCACCAACACTTGTGAAGCTCAGGCAGGAGGACCCAGAGCTTAGGAAGGTGGGTTTATATAGTAATATCCTATTTAAAGGAACAGAGCTTGTGTTCTGCTCTGCCTGGTATATAATACCTCAATAAATGAGTTCCAAATAGACAGCAGCAGCTCCGTGTCCAGGCAGCTGAGTTTTTATTGTGCTTTTCTGAACTTCCAAGTACTCAGTAATGTCTTTCAGTGGGCAGATTTAAAGGAAATTGTTATCTTAAATGAATGCAACCATGACAGAAGAATAAGTACAACTGAAGAAGTGTGGTAAACCTATTGTGGTTTTATTATGTGGTGGCTCTGTGATGTCTCATGAAGATTGAGTTAACTTACATCAGTAGCACTTCTGTACAGGTAGCCTTACCCAGCTACTGACAGGATGTGTGTCAGTATTACTCATAGTCTCATTTTTACAGAAATGGAGGCTAGGGCTCATAAAGGCATGGGCAGTTATTCAGCTAACGGTAGTGGGAGATCTTGGATACTCCTTGGAGGATCACATTCAGTTGCAGTTAACAGAAGCCCAGTCATAGCCATGTAGTACAACCAGGCGGGAAGGGGGTTTAACAAATTCACTGTATGGCTGTGGAGGATTGCAAAACTAAAATGTATAAGGTAAGTCAGCAGAATGGAGACTGGGAAAGCTCAGCAGGCTGTCTGCTTGGACAGTTCCTTGTATATGGAGAGGTCAGCCTTTTCTTAAGGCCTTTTAATACACTGGGAAAAGGTCCACTAACATGGAGCAGTGATTACCTTTATAGGGCTTCCACAGGTAATAGTTGGTTTCATTTCAAAAACAAGACAAAAACTTTAATAGCATCACCCAGTTAGCACAGACTAAATATCTGTTCATATAAAATCAACTATCACAGGTCACCTAGGCATGCTGATGTAGTATTAACTACCATACTTCCAAAAGAGATTGTATTGTTCTCAAGAGATTTTTAACAAGCACAAATCTCCAACAAAACCATCTTCTTCTATCACTGCTGTCTTATACCTTGTCCTTGTCCAGTCTCCCATCCTCACAGGTGTGAGATGGATGCTCCAGCATCTGTCCTCCCAAGACCTTCCAGTATGGTAAATGGCAAAGGAAAAGAAAAGAAAAGAAAACCATGAACTCTATGTTGATTGAGCTGTTTGTATATTTATAAGCCTCATCTAGCCATTTCTTTGGGGTCTTATTGTTCAGTTACCCTTTTGATCATGCCTAGATGCAAAGAAGTCTAGAAAGCTAAGTACGTTTTTCAAGGCCACTGTAAAAAAAAGTGGGAGCCGTCACTAAGAATTAAAATGGTTGCCCATTGTTCCCTTTTACATCATATCAAAATGGCCACCACTAATACATGGAGAACATCTACCCTCAAACGGACTTCCATGTGTAGTAACCACATGGAACATGTTAATCCTGAGAGTCACCATAGGAAAATGAGTTCCACAATTTTAAGCTAAATTTGAAACAATCTTTAATTAAATACTGGCCAGGATGATTGATGGTCTCTGGCCTGGATCATTCTGGGGTTCCCAGGTAGTGGTCATGAGAAGGCTGAAAGCCCACCTGCAGTGACACAT
Source organism: Cricetiscus sungorus (assembly GCA_030556225.1). NCBI lineage: Eukaryota > Metazoa > Chordata > Mammalia > Rodentia > Cricetidae > Cricetiscus > Cricetiscus sungorus. The sequence continues at coordinate 3,392,988 of JANBXA010000606.1, read as the reverse complement.
CTCCTCCAACAAGGCCATACTTCTTAATGTTCTCCAGAAGTTCAACTGTAGACTAAGTATGCAAATATATGAGCCTATGGAGCCATTCTCATTAAAAGCACACAGAGTGAGGAGTAGGAGGTGCAGGCCTTACTAAATGTCTGTGTCCCTGCTATTTGTTCAAGTGGTTTTTCCAAACTTCTTTATTTAATATGTTTTTGTGTGGAGGACATGAAAACAGTGCTCTTCCTGAGCATGGTCACAGCTTATTCCCTGAAACCCAGAGGGAGAGAAAGAGGAGAAGAGAAGAGAGGAGAGGAGAGGAGAGGAGAGGAGAGGAGAGGAGAGGAGAGGAGAGGAGAGGAGAGGAGAGGAGAGGAGAGGAGAGAGCATATTGAAATTCTGCACTGTCTAGAAAGTAAAGAAATAATAACTGGAAAAATGGTTATCAGAGAGTTCTGGAAAGTCCATGTTGATACTTGCTTGGTTTTTAACAACCAGGCAGGCATTTTGGAAGGTTTTTACAGTTACAAGTAAATATTTCAAAAGCTATTTAGTGAAAACCATTTGTAAGTAGAATAAGAACTCTGTTGTTATTATTATTATTATTATTGAAATGTAACCAGAGGGAGTAGTCTCCATTTTTAAGTTTTGCTCAGAAAGAAGCAAAGGATGAAAATACCATTCTATCAGCTGGCTGGCTTCCTCATGGACATAATCATAATGCCTGAAAATGTCTGGCATCAGTGTATGTGTCTGTGTTTCCCTGTATTCATTTCACATTCTTGCCTCAATATCACTGTGAAATGACTTTGTTGTATAATTTCCACGTAGCTCTTTTAGCATTTTTTGCAATTCTAATTCCCGATGGTTATTGCATTACAAAAGGATGGAGGGCAGGTGGATTTGCATGTGGGATGTTTTAAATTTTAATGCCAGGGGTCATTTGTCTTCCCCAACACCCCACTCAGTTCTACCTAGGAGCTGAGCTTTTACATACCAGAAATAATTTACAAAAGAGCTTTTCAAGGTGGGGTTTCATATATATATATTTTTACTTTCTCTGAGCCTCAAATGCCAAATGGGAAAGAATCTAAAATCAAGATCATTTCCATATATTTGAATGTTGTTGTGTTGTTTCTCTCTCTCCTGTTGGGGACTGCAGGGACATCACATTTCCTTGAGCTTGCTTTGCCTGCAGTCATAGCCACCACCTTCTCTGCACTCAGATTGAAACAGATTCAATGGTAACTGGAGATGAACACTACCCAGTGTGAAGCTTTGGGCTTCTCCTTCTCCCCTCTGGAAGTGTCCATGCAGCCCATACTTTCCTTGCATGGATAACCAGGTTTTCTAGTACTTTATATTAAAATTAATCATTTGTGGATACTATTTAGGTCAAAACGCTGTCTGTAATCTTGTTCTCCATGATGATTCCCCACCCTCTTCCATCCTCTATGATGATTCCCCACACTCTTCTGTCCTCCATGATGATTCCCCACACTCTTCCATCCTCCATGATGATTCCCCACCCTCTTCCATCTTCCATGATGATTCCCTACACTCTTCTATCTTCCATGATGATTCCCCACCCTCTTCCATCCTCCATGATGATTCCCCACCCTCTTCCATCCTCCATAATGATTCCCCCTCTCTTCCATCCTCTATGATGATTCCTTAATCTCTTTCATCTCCATAATAATTCCCCAATCTCTTCTATTCTCCATGATTCCCCACCTTCTTCCATCCTCCATGATGATTCCCCACCCTCTTCCATCTTCCATGATGATTCCCTACACTCTTCTATCTTCCATGATGATTCCCCACCCTCTTCCATCCTCCATGATGATTCCCCACCCTCTTCCATCCTCCATGATGATTCCCCACTTTCTTTTTACTCAGACATTAAACAGATACTCACTGGTTCTTACTGTGTGAATGACTTCTCTTCTGGCTTTGCAGGGGAAAAAAGTAGGTAGAAGCCTGACTTCAGGCTTCCCTAGCCTTCCTTTCACTACAGCCTGTGTCCTGTGATAGCTACCCAATATGATGGTTCCTTTGCTTTCTAGAAGGTACTGTTTCTGTACAAGCTATGCTGCAGCTGGTGGTTGTGTGTGGTAGCCTATAAGATGCTGGAGTACAGAGAGACAAGAGGATTTTCCGGGTCCTTATCCTCATGTGTTTTCTGACCACAGATGCTCTCCTGGGTCGGCGACTGTTACTCAGGCTGTTTTCTCCAGAATTTTGAAGTTTCAACACCCCATAAACCTTTCCACCAATGCAGCAATCCAAATCAGACCAAATAAAACTGAATCAGAGAAAGCCCACATTTAATGGATACAATGCTTCTGGATAGCCTTCTAGCCCCCTCAGAGTACAGACAGGAAAGAAAGACCAGAAAAACCACATGTCTATTTCCAGGGGCAGGGGCAGTTTAAATACCCTGTGGAAGTGGTCTTGAGGATCTAGAGAAGGCGTCATTATTTGGAGGGCTTTCTGAGATGCAGCAGGGTTTGGAGGGAGATGGAGGGTAGGGGGGGTTGGGTAGAACTTCCGTCATAACATTCCAAACTCTTTGGGTATATGGATGCCAGGGGTGATGCTCCCATCATAACAGTTCTGTTCTCACAGGATCTAACAACAATACTAACAGTGACAGTTGATCTCAGGCTTTGGGAACACCACATCTCTCTGTTTTCTTCTTGTCATACTGGCCATTCCTTTTCAGTCTCTCTTGGCAACATGCTAGCCACAGTGACTCACTTTCCATCCTCACAACTGGTTTCCTCTTGTCCTCCCTCCCCAAACATTCTCATTCATCTCCCAGAGCTGAACACAGATGCTTCTCAAATCTCACCTCAGGCTCATACCTCCATCTCTCAGCTCTCGAATCTGAATCATGAGCTGGGCACAAATCACTTAATATATTGGGTCTTCAGGAAACATTTACAATCCAAACTATAGCAAACTGAATGGCCCTCTTAAAACTAAACCGACCCAGCTGACTACTTGGCTTAGAACCCCAACTTGGCTTCTTGTCTCAATACAATCTGGAGTTCTGCAGAAGCTGAGTACCCTTTCCGTTTGACTGCAGAGGCTACCAGGTGCCTTCTGGTTCTCTGCTCACACCTTTATTGTCATTCAGAACTCTCGAAGATCCTGTTTTAGCTTCTCATTCCTCCTGGCTGTCATCCTGCCTTGCTCCTCTGCTCCAACCCTACAGAGCAAGCAATGGCTTCCTTTTTCATGCACCCTTCATCTGATTAGGTACACTGGAAAGACACTGTTGACTTAGTTTCCCACTCATCTAGAATGGAAGTTCTAGGTCTAGTTCATAAAATATACCTTATGTCTTAGGGTTTTATTGTTGCCAAGAGACATCATGACATGATGACTCCTATAAAGGGAAACATTTAATTGAAGCTGCCTTACAGTTTCAGAGGTTTAGTCCATTATCATCATGGTGGGACATGGTGGCGTGCAGGCAGACATGGTGCTGGAGAAGGAGCTAAGTGTCTACATCTTGATCCACAGGCAGCAACAGGTAACTGTTTGCCGGGAATAGCTTGAGTATATGTGATACCTCAAAGCCTGTCCCCACAGTGATACACTTCCTTTAACAAGGCTACCCCTACTCCAGCAAAGCCACTCCCTATGGGCCACATATCCCCACATATCAGTCTTTGGGGGCCGAACCTATTCAAAGCACTGTGCCTTCTAAGAAGTGGACACTCAATGCTCATTGACTGAGTAAGTGAATGATGACAACCAGATATCTAAGTATGTAAGCAATAGCTGTCACTTCTTAGGTCATAGTCACATACAGCAGATGGCAGTGAATTCTTGTTTTTTGAGTCTTCAACCCATCAGTTGGCTTTTTACAGCTTTGATCAATTCATAGCACAGGTCCCCAAACAATACAGGGATGTGAACTCTTTTGGATTTATGACTACCAAATCAAACGCAGGAAACCTTTGCAGAAGAAATCAGTTAAGGATCAGAGTCCATGAACTCTTCAATATTAAATGTTTCTCCTTTCTGTACTAAAGGAAACAGATGGTATATACAAATTGAGTATTTAATTAGAGTTTAATAAAGGTTTGTTTTCAAACCACAAGGCACAACATAGTACCTGGAGGCTGGTAGCAACCTTCTGTGAGATTCCTTAAGGCCTAAAGGTGAATAGGGAGGGAAGGTTTTTGGAATCCTGGGAAAAGCTATGGGGAGGCCTCCTGGGTGAGACCATGTGATGAGGGCTACCTGCCATGACCTTGTTATAAAAACTTCAGTTGTCAGGTTCTAAGTCCTTAGGAGCCTGGTTAGAGGCTGGCTTGAGTGTCCTTCCTCCTGACTCCCACAGAGTAAACAAGACTAAAGGCAGGGAGCTCTGGGTTGAGGAACTATCAGCTAATCTCTGAGGCAAATGCAGGTTAGGAACATGGGGCTGGAGGGCAAAAGGAGGCAGGGGTCCCACACAACAGCCAAGCATCTTCTCCCACACTACAATAGGTGTCCCTTGCTCCTACACTCACACTCCTCCTCTTGACTGGTGTGTACACAATAGCCAAAATAAACCATCAAGTGGTTTGGGAGGCTCCATGCTCCAGGATCAAAGCATTTCACAGCTATCTGCTACCCTTGAAATAAAATCAGACCTGCTATGATGTGCTTCCATCCTTCACAGGTCTAGCCAGCTCAAATCTGAGCTCAGCCAATCCCTGCTACTCCTCCTTGGCTTGTCATGCCAAGGGCTTATACTTCCCTGATGGGATGATGTTCATTGCCTCCATGGCTTACAGAGACTCCTGTCCTATGCAGAACATGGCTCTTGAACTCTTTGCCTGTCTGTTTGCTTCTCCAGTCTAACTCCAGTCATTTAAACTTCACCCTCTCAGGGAGTCCCTCTCTATCTTTCTTGTCTAGAGTAAGTTTTACATTTATTATATGTTCGATGCCAGGGAACACTTAGTTTAGTTAAACACAAAACTGAGTAAGTCAGTGGACAAATTACTCAGCTTTTCAGACTCTTGATTCTTGTCATCTATAAAACCAAGGGCAATATCACACACATTCAAGAGTTGGTGTCACACAGGTGGTGTCTCATTTTTCTTAGGATTCATTACATTCCCTTCACAGTGTGCTCAAAGCCTCCCTCAGGCCTGTATGGCTGCTGCCCACTGTGCCCTTGCCCCAGTCTGTTGCATTAGGCTTTGAATCAGGGGCTGTGCCTGGTTGTTTGGAGTCTTGCTGCAAGGCTCTGGTGTCCACACTCCCCCTGAGGAAATTGAACCTAGTCTCCAGTAGAAGCAAGTTGGAGTTCAGTGACACCAATGGCGTAGGAGAGGCTGAAATGCTTTAGCCCACGGATGTTGTCTCTCTCTGAAGAGACAGCTGAGTTCTGTTTTTGTCCTTGGTGTCTTTCTGTCAGTTCAGTTTCACTAATAACACTTTGGGAACACATTCTCTCTGCCAGGCTTGTTCTTGCTGTCTTCTTTTACATGAATTAAGATTATGAAATTTATGGAGAGGAAATACTTTTGTTAAGATTTGATTTAAAAAAAATAGAATACCTCAATGACAGTGTGGAAATTCATTTGGCTTTATGTGTTTAATCCAGGAATACTGTATTTTTTTTCATTTTTTTTCTTTGACCATTTTGTACATGTATATAATGCATTCTGATGGCAGTCACATAGCCCTTCATGTGCCTCCCACTCCTGTCAGAACAGTTTCTTTCACCAAGTCTCCTCCCACTTTCCCATCTTTTTATATTACTTTGATTTCATTTTGTGACCTCCTGAGTTTAACTGGGCATCTACATGATTATGGGTGTGGAGCTAGATCCTGAAGCATTGGGGGGGGGGTGTTAGTAATTGCTACATTGCTAAAAATGTCTCCAGATCCCTCAACATCTATCAATTGCCTATTGCTCCCCACGGAGGGGGCAGGAGCCCATGAGTCCCTTCCTCATCCATGACTGGATGTTGAGGGGTCTAGCCTTATATGCGGGCCCTATGCAAGCAACCACAGTTGCTTCAAGTTCATGGGTGCAATAGCTGTGACATGCTCAGAAAACAGGTTTCCACAGCCTTCCTCCTCATCATTCTACTTAGGAACTATTCAAATTCTTTAAATCATTTATTTGTGTCTGAGTGTGTGTGTGTGTGTGTGTGTGTGTGCTTATGTCTCTGTATAAGACAGGATATCACATGGCCTAAGCTGGTTTCAAACTTGCTGCATAAACCAATCCCAGACTTGAATTCATCTTCCTGCTCTGCCTCCATAAATAGTGGGAGTCCAGGCATATGCCACCCGCCTAGCTCTTCTGCACTGTTTTGAAAGTACTTATTAATCAAGTTACACTGCTGTAAAAAATCATGATCTTATGATAGGAGAATTCTCACTCTTTATCAGTGCATCATAGAACACTAAGAGTCATACGCTCAGTAGGAAATAGGAGCTGCAAATTGATGGACTTTTAACTTCTAAATTCAGTATTTTAAATGGAAAAGTTTCCATAAAACTGCACACAGCAAAGTTTGTGGACAGGGCTGACTTGCTGGTGCCCCTTTTTGGTAAGACATGTGCTCTTTAGTCACCATATCCTCACCCTACAAATAACCTGGCATCTGGGAAGCACTTGAGTTTTTGAGTTGTGGAGAGATCCAGAGAGAGAGGCCCTTGAAGGATTTTCCTAGTGTGGACGAGATGAACCTTGAGACACTGGGAGGGTTTATACAATGGAGAGGTGCTCTGAGAAGGTCGTTTCATCCAGGTGAATAACTTGGCTGCTGAATTTCACCAGGTTTCTCTTTTAGTAATATTTAAATTGCTTAAGAAAGCAGATGGTTTGCCTCCTTCTTTAAAAGGAAAGAAAACTTAAGGGTTAGAAACCTTGTTCTATAATAGGCCTTCTTGAGAGGCAGGAGAAACAGGAAGAGGAGGAATTGTATACAAATGAGGTCTCCACAGTGGTCAGATGTTAGGCTTATGGATTTACCAGTCATGGTTGAACATCTATCTGTGTAGGAAGTCTAAGTATTTGGGATAACTGCTGCTGCAGTAAGACTCAGATTTGTCAAAGAATGGAAGATGAATGGATAGCTAGCTTTTATTTTAGACCTGCCAACGGTGATGGCGACTTGTACCAAGACATCTTCACGCACATGTCTTGTCTGAAAAGCCCCCTGCTTTCATCAGAGATTTGGTACCCTGCAGGATTTCCCACCCAGCTCTCTGCTTATTTCTTGGGATTTTCTTTGTGAACATTACTCTTTAGATGACTACTCCACATTTTCCCAAGTGGTATAGTTGCTGGCACTCTATCCACATGATTCCCGAGTGCAGCCCGATGGTTCACACGCCGAGAAAACAACAGTAGCAAACAGGGAAAGACATGAAAGGGGAAGGGGATGAGTGGGAATGTGAGAGGAGTAAGATGTGCTAACAGTCATAATGAAACCCATCATTATATGTCACCAACATGATAACAAAACCATTAAAAGATCATATTTCTAAAGAGGCACTTTTAAAAAACACAATTGTACTTAGGAAGAGTAACATCTTCCTGTGTGAGGGTTTGTTTTGATGTTTTAGTTTAACCTTTGAACAATAGGCATGCAGAGAGCTGAGGAAAGTTGAAAGATGAGTGAAGGTGGCCGTGGCTTTGGTACTGTTGGGTATTAAATGGACAAGTTTTGTTTTCCTGACAAGACCAGATCATCTGCATAGTTTGATGTTGCCTTGATCTTCCCAAGGCCTGCCACAGAATTTATCTGTGTTAAAGTGGAACAGATCTCCCACTGAAGGAAAGGCCTTTTTATTGATCGCGACCTTTACCTTGTGCTGATAAAGGCTTGTTGAGTTGCCTTTTAAACAACCAGAAACCATGGTGTTTCTTTCTCTTATAATCTTTTATTTATGCTTTCAGAGGCCTTACACGCTTAAAAATAAATTTCCCATGGAAATTGTCAAACATACCCACTCAGCAAAGACTCCAAACATACTATCCCTCAAACCTTTGGTGGTTCTCACTGGGGAAGTTCAAAGCTTGACTGTCCCTAGCCCACATGCTTCCTGTGCCTTGCCTTCCGTTTTCGTCTCTACCTCATGAGTTCTCTAGAAGTACTTTAGACTAGATTTCAGCTAGTAGTGCCCTAAGGAAACCTAAAGCACTGAGTTGGGATTATATTCGCTGCAAGAATCAAGAAATCAATTTCCTTCAAGGGAAATATAGCCAGTCTGCCTGAGCAGGATATTGCTTACAGTAACCGAACTCCCAGAAGAGCCAGTCATTCATTCCCTTACCTGGGGGAGGTGAGATCATGGGATTCCAAGTCCTTCCTGAATTGCTATCCCAAGGAGTGGGCCTGCCCCTCCCACTCTCCTTTTTGATTGTTCTGGGCCTGACCATTTCTGATTGTTCTGGGCCTGACCATTTCTTTCATGGCCAGAGGCCTCCATGTCTTTGGCTAGCTCCAACTCAGGGAATAAAAGAATTAATGGGTCAGAACTTAATCCATAACTCCCTAACTCCATGGCATTATTTTTTTAATAGTTCGTAAAGCTCTTATTTTTCTTTTTAGCATAGATTTCCTCTGTGGTGAACGAAAGGTTTTCCAGCTTGAGATCTGTCTCATAAAAAAAAAAAAAAAAAAGGCTTTAAAGGGGATGTTTGGTTTTGTGACTGGCTGCAATTTATTTTCATAGACTCAAGAACTGTCCTAGAGTCTGTGTTTGAATTTGGTCTAAAATAAAGAACCCTGGTGCCAACAACACCAGTGATGGCAAACGAGTTATATTTGGCATCCTTAAGGGCTGGGATGTTGATGTAGATTTTGTTTTTAAGTCTGTTGAAAGTTTAAAGACTACTGTAGCCCTACAGTAGGGCTTATGGTACATATCAAATAACTAGCTGATATTAGGAGCTTGAGAGATGTCTCAGTGGTTGGTGCCCCTACTGCTCTTGCAAAGGACTCCAGTTCAGTTCCCAGCACCCATGTTTATCAATTCACAGCTACCTGTAACTCCAGCTCCAGAGAGTGGTAAACCACTGGCCTCTTTGGGCATCTGCGCTCACATACATACCCCCACACCACACACATCCCCACACCCATACTATGAATTGGTAAAAATAAATTTTTTCTTTTTCTTTTAGAATACAGCATTAAGTTGGGAGGAGAGGGTACTTCTGTCTCGCCTCAAGTGGCCACTTTCCCTCTCTGATTTTCAGTTCCTTATATGAAATTAGAATACTCCATTGTTTCTTAGCTATAATAAAGCCATCCACTACTAAGCCAGGCACTTCATCCATGTGACATTCACAGTAAACACTCTGGCATCTGATGATGGGGGGTGGGAGGCAGAATCCCTGTCCTTGGGTGTCATTGATAGTTTAATACATAGCACCTAACACTGGAGAGGAGAGAGTGACATGAGTTTATTACACTGTAGGTTATGCAAGGCTTCATGGGAGCTGTATTTGGCAACAAAGCAAACAATCAAGGGAGGGATGTGACAGGAAGGCTTTGTAGTACCCAGACAGCAGAGTGACACTTGTTACTGTAGGAGGATACTGCTGGCACATTGAGATAATAATATGGACAGGACTAAAACCCTGCCCTCTGGCGAAATCACCAACTGTGCCTGGTCCCTGTGCTGAGGGCACCTGTGCCTGTGCTGCTCGAAGTCTTCCTAATCTTCCTCAGATGTGAAAGCAGCAAATAATACTTCCATCCCCACAACTTTTGCTGAGAGGCAGGTTCTCAGATGACTTACCTTCTCAATCTATTTTGCCCTTGACTGAGTTCTTGTTGGGTCTTAAAATCTCCCTCTGCTGGCCTCCAGGCTACAGCCCTACCCAGGATGACTGTAGGGACTGGATCACAGCCCCCAGCCTGACACAAAGAAGGTGGTAGCTCACTTCTCTGGCTAGTAAGTATTCAGTCTTGGGAAAAATATTGTCTCTCAGCTATAGTGAGATATTCACCTTGTCGGCACCCGTGGCATAGACCATGCCCATTGGGGTTGGAGACAGGGCCAGACATGACCTGGGGGAACTAAGGCTGAGGAGGGGGCTCAGAGAGCTCTCTTGCTTGCAACACAGGGACAGGAGTACATCCGGAGGCATCCTTGGGACCAGAAACTTGCTGGTGTTCATCTGTCTATGTTGTGAGTTATTTCTCCCTGAATCTATGTGGCCTATTTGTTTCTCCTGATCCTTATTAAACATCAATACTCTGCCTGTTCCCTTCCCCGTTTATGTGCACATAAGTGTGTGTGTGTGTGTGTGTGTGTGTGTGTGTGTGTGTGTGTGTGTGTAAAGGCTACAAGTAAATGCTGGATGCCTTCCTCTATGACATTTTACCTTAATTTTTGCAGGCAGGATCTCTCATTGAACCCACACTTTGCCTTTTGGGCTAGAGTGGCTGGCTTAACAACCCCAGGTTCTGCCTGTCTCCTCACTCTCTTCCCCTCAGTTCTGGGGTTGCAGATGTATGTTAGCCTTCTAGTTGGCTGAGTGAATGTAGGAGAGTGGGGCCTAAAAATAAAGCAAACTAAAATCTCAGGAAACAGTCAACTTTAGAACATCAAACAGTTTATACTGTGAGGATTAAGAGATGTCACCTGAGTAAAGTTCTCATGAGTTCAAGCTGTATACAATCACAATGGCAAGCCACACATGGCAAAACACGTTTTTTCATAGAGGCATATGAATGACAGCAGCTGAAGTAAACTCACTCCTATCTACTACACCTGGGAGGAGCAAAAAACACAATCCAAGAACAACTCCTGTATTTTGAAGAAACTGAAATCTCAAGACTCTTGTGTACACATTTAAAGCTTTTCTCTTCAAGTTGTACTTTCTTCTAGCTGGTTCTTTGTTAGTGTTACGGGTTTTGAGAATGCTTTTGTCATGATGTAATACTTGTTCTAGTTTGATCAAAAGCACAAAGTTGCTGAAAGTTGGGTCCAGCATGTGTCATTGGGAGGTGGTGGAGCCTTTATCCTGTGGGAGGTCTTCAGGACACCAGGGCAGACCCTTAAAGGAATTGTCCAGCCTTGCCCTCCTCCCTTCCCCTCTCTCACTCTATGGTTCATTGGGAGGTGGTGAAGCCTTTATCCTGTAGGAGGTCTTCAGGACACCGGGGTAGACCCTTAAAGGAACTGTCCAGCCTTGCCCTCCTCCCTTCCCCTCTCTCACTCTATGGTGAGCCTCTTTCTCCACCATGTGATCACATTGGGATATACTGCCTAATTGACCACAGATACAATGTACAAAAACCGATTAAAAGTCAACCTCAGTTTTAGTTGTCTTTGCTATGATAATGGGATTCAAAGGAAATAAAAAGTATTATGTCACCTTTACTTTCTTTCCCTTTCTGTGGCAGGATTATTTGGTGTCTTCTCTTACAGTCTGGTCTAAATCACTTTTCATTCCATTCCCCCAAATCAGTGCTGCAGAGAAAGACAGTTGACTAGGTTTCTGCCTGATAATGTACAGACAACCTCAGAACTCTAGAGTTGGTGGGAAGACTGATTTAAGCTAAAGATACTTAGGATCCTACTTACAGAAAGAAACTTCTGTAGTTTTAGAAATGACACCTCCACAAATCCTCCTCATTGTGGCTTTCATTATCAGGAAAGACACTGATGAGTAAGCTTATGATGGATACTCTAGAGTTGGGGGTGGAGATCATAACAATGAAGAAGATGAAAAGACCAGTTGGTCTCTATGAGCAATGATCAGAGAGGCAAGGGAGGCTGGAAGCCTGTGCTGAACTACACCAGAGCTCACTAGAGCCCCTGCTACATAAGCTCTAGAGTAATTGAAGGTTGCCTGTGACTCATGGTACTAAAACACACATATACTCCTGGAAGGAGATTCAGAATGCTAATGAGACACCTAACAATAAAGTTGTATGTAGAGCTAGATAAAGCCAAGCATGTTTGAGAAAGCCTATAGTATGTAAATAGGCCAGAAGGCCCTCTAAACCTAACTTTGAAGCTCTGACCTTTGTTGTCAAGCTTCAAAATATCTTCTCTGTACCAGCCCATTTCCCCCATCATAGTCTATTCTTCCTTAGTGAATTCTCTCATTTTGCTCACTACCACCCACTTATCTCTGTCTGTTTCCTTCTTTCTGAGATACAAGATGTTGACAATCAGAGGGTACTGATCCCCAACACCCACTGATCCCTCCCTCCATCACCCAATTATCTCTTCATAAGTTAGTAGGGTATGTGTCCCCTGAATCACTTTCAAACACTGTGTACTTTCACTTCACCCAAGATACCCATCTTCTCATTTTCAGTTTCTGGAAATGTTGGACTTATAATTTATATCCCGCATCTTCTGGCAATTGGTTACTTAGTCTGTGAACATCTGGTTCCTCATTTAGTAATGGAAATAATGGAAATAATTATGTTGTGTGACTGTTTATACAATAACTCAATAGTCTATGTGTCATAATTTATGCTAAGGGTAGGTAGTCTGTACTCTTGCCCTGGCTGTCCCAGCCACAGGTGATCTTTGTCCTATCCACTGTGTTTCTCATCCTGCATTTGCTTCATATCACCACAGCTCTGTTATATTTCAAAATGTTATAGTTAAGCTGGAAAATTGTTGACACTGGTATTTACTTACTCATTCAGTGAAAATTTACTGGGTATTTTGTGTTGTGTTTCATAATAGGATGGGGGGGCAGGTATTACAAGGATGATAAAGATTAACTTGCTGTTTTCAGAAAGTGTACATTGTCTAATTATCATCACCTGCTACTATCAAGAGCCCTGATGAGCAAATTGGGAACATGGAGGAAGGGGAGAGGGAGTTATGAAAAAGAAAAGTGGAGAAGAGGAAAGAGGAGGAGGGAAGAAGACATGAGGGACCAGGAAGATTGAGTCAGGGGAAGAATAGAGAAGAGCAAGAAAAGATATACTTTAATAGAGGGAGCCATTATAGGTTTAAAAGGAAATCTAGCACTATGGAAATATCCAGAGATTTACAAGGATGACCCTAACCAATAATCTAAGCAACAGGGGAGAGGCTATCTTAAATGCCCTTCCCCTATAATGAAATTGATGACTACCTTATATATCATCCTAGAGTCTTCAACCAGTAGCTAATGGAAACAGAAAGAGAGGCCCACAGCTAAGCACTGAGCTGAATTCTTGGGATCCAGTTGTAGAGATGGAGGAGTGATGAACAAAGGGGCCAAGACTGTGCTGAGGAAACCCACAGAAACAGCTGACATGAACAAGGGAGAGCTCATGGACCCCAGACTGACATCTTGGAAACTATCATAGGATAAAAGAAGGTCCCCTTCATCTTGGCTGTCAGTTAGGAGGCCTGGGCAGTCTATGGGGCCCCTGGTAGTGGAACGGTATTTATCCCTAGTGTACAAATGGACATTGGGAGCCCATTCCACATAGAGGAATACTCCTCAGCCTAGACACACAGGGGAGGGTCTAGGCTACTCCAAATGATGTCACAGACTTTGATTATCCCCCATAAAAGGACTCACCCTTTCTATGGAGCAGAAGAGGGATAGGATGGGGGTTGAAGGGGAGCATGGGAGGGAGAGGGAACTGGGATTGATATATAAAATAAGATTGTTTCTAATTTAAATAAAGAAAGGAGGGAAGAAAAAAAGAGAAAGAGACAGAGCCCTGTTGAGAGCCCAGAAGGGATGCTTGACTCTGCTCAGGATTGAAGATAGCATCCCAAGGTGACACATCTCGGGTGAAGCCAGAGGAGTAGGGCTGATCAGGTGCTGGTAGGAGTGGGAAGTGTGGCAGGGTGTTTCACATGCACAGAAGAATATCATATTTTGTGGCTTCCAAGAACAGAGTGAATACAATCTTAGTTTTGAAGAAGAGCTGGAAGGAGGTAAAGCCAGGGAGATCCGCCAATGTTGGATTATGGGGGGGATTTTCAATCCTGGATGATTCAGTAATGTGCTTCTAGACATTGTAAATAGTGGATACACATGCTTTGGTCTTGGAGTGTCACAGTGAGGGAGCTGACTGTGGCAAGACAGCAAAGCCTCAAATTAACAGAGTTTCTGTGCCTCTTAGGAACTATGGGGGTGAGCCATGTGATGAATTTGGGCTGCATTAATTAATGAGCAAGCATTCTTTCTACTTGTATCCCACTGCCACAGTTTTACATTGATGTCTTTTAGTCTACACTAAACATAAACTGTTTTCTCTGTTCACAAGAGGCCATCACCTTGTCCTCTTGTTCCTTTTCTCACATTCCCAAGGTACCTTCTCCATCCCTTAGCACTCACGATAACATAAAAATTTGTAAAAATCCAGAGTAGCCAATAGGGAGACAGTATGAGAGAGGTGTGGTGTCAGATGGGTAGTGATTGGCCAAATATGTGAGGAACAAGAAACCCACTCAGAGGGATAAGAGGAAGAACTCGTACCCACTGCTGTGACTCTTGGTGTCCACTGTCAGGCGAATAAAGCCCTGCTCAGAAAGCATCCCTTTGCTCTCAAAGGAACTGTGTTCATTCAGAGTTCTGCTGGCCACCCCAGCCCATTCTGTTTTTCCTGAAACCTTGAATCACAAACTCCTGGAAAGCACTGCATGTAAGTTATGTCCTTTTGTTACTCACTGCTTACCTCCTTTGGGGGGAAATGGATATAAACATTGTTTTCTTCTGCTGCTGCTTACTCTCCTCTGGCCCAAGCTCTTGTCAGCTTGAGGCAGAAACAAAACTTCAGGATCTGTTGTCATGGCACAGTTGATTGACCCAGAATATTAAAAACAACAAACAAAAATCCCCAACCCTATGAGCAGTGGTAACACCGAAGTGGAAACTCAACACATTGTCCATTAATGTAGCTGGGCGTTTTGCTTTGTCAGTGTTCACTGGTGAAATTTTCTTCCCAGCCTACTTGGTGCGGTTCTTGCTGAGTCTTATTTGTAAGAACTCTTTCTCTGAATTTGTAAATTCAAATGTAGCATTCCAATCACTGGGAGAGCATGGCAGTACCCCTCCTGGAGACAGGGGAGCATGGGTATTCCCAGGTCCCACCCACCTGCTCTGTTTGTCCGCCAAGTCATGGAGTCATGACCTCTCAGGTGACTCCAGGACATTAGCTTGACTATGGAAAAAGGTTTTCAAATATGTCGCCGTTCTTCCAATACACATAGCAGCATACAATCTAAGTCCAGCTACCATCCCCAACCCCACAACTGGAGTCCTGATGGTCTAAACAGCCTGGTCCCGCTTTTCCAGCCAGCCCAGCTCTGTGCAGCCCATGAATGTGATCATAACTACTACCATAACTAGGCCATGCTGAAATGAAAACCCCTAAGTGGTTTGTTGTTGTTGCTCAAAATCCCTCTTCACTATATTCTTTGCATATTCCAATGCAATCAGGGACCCTGCTCAGACCTTGCACTCCCTGAACATTCTTGCCATAGGGTGACGCACATTCAGTAGCCTCCATCTCAGATATTTTCCCACTGCTTAAAAACCTAAGTGTATTTCTTCCAAAACAAATTATTTCCTACCTCCCCATCGCTATCCTTTACCTTCAGCTAGGCTATCATTTTGTTATAGACCTTCCTGGTTTCATAGAGCTCTCCTTATGTGCCTTTCAAAGGACTTGTTTGATATTGGTGAGACCATTTGATTAACACTTGCCTCCCTGCTGGGCTCTGTCTTAGCACCTGTCTCACCTCATATCCACAATGCTATTATCATGGAGGTGCCTAGCAATTGTGTACATTCAATACAATGGGATATAAAAACAAATTTCAACAGTGGTCAGAGAATGGGCATTGCCTTGTCACTCAGGGATTTATCTAGCTAAGAACCCAGACACTTCCTACTAGAATTAGCGAAAATGAAACACATTCTGATGCAAGAGGGCAGGATACAGCTTGCTGTAGCCAACCTGCTCCATAGCAGTCTACAATGGGTCAGACCAATGTGATATCATATTGGTGGTGGTGGGGGGGCGAACGTCATGTGGTGACAGTGTCTTTGAAACAACTAGAACATTTTCTATTCTGTTAGTGGGTTGGTTCAAAAGTACAGCATGGCATTATTTCCCTCCTGACCAGCCTACCTTTTTGTGAAGAAAACTGTTGTGGATCTCTCCCCACCCCCCCAAGCTGCTCCATCAGAGTGAAGCTTCAGACATGTATTAGTGTATTTTGTATAGATGAACTTTTGCTTCTCCATCCCAATTAGCCTTTGTCTTGCAAAATGCCTTGCCTGGGCAGCCCCTGTATGTCTGGAATATCTAGAAATGTCTTTTTCCTAAGCAAACAGTTTGAACGGGGAAATGTATGTGTCTGGTGTGAGCTAGGCAAGCCCAGGGAGGGGAACTTAACTCGGCATTGAAATAGTAGCCTTCCCACACTCAGGTCAGAACATCTGTCTCTGTCTTTGGGCAGATTTAGTTTAAGGCCAAAACAAATAGCTCCCCTTCCTTGAGTTCTGACCCCAGGGCCAAAAAACCGGGAACTGAGCTAGTCCAACTGCCACTGCTGGGGAAGTCATTGTTTTTGCCAACCTTCTGGGAGCCCCAAATAATTAGCTGTGCAAAGAGCAAGCTGGAATCAGAGCTCCCCTCCAGGCCTTTCTGAGTCCAGCCAAACAAATTGGTGAGGTGGGGTTGGGGGGATGCGGATTGAGACAAGCACAGCATAAAGTGGAACGAGCACCGTTTTCTTTCTTCCCTAGCTCTGGTCACCCAGACCTGGCTCCTGAGGTCTCTTCACTCCCTATTCTCTTGGGGACTCATCATGCCTAGCCAGAGGGACTACGTCTTAATTGATGCCAGTGGGCCGTACTGAGGAGAAAGGTGGGTGCTGTGTTTAGGGACTTAAAAGGTTTGACATGTGGTGGGAGATGTCTGTTTCTTCCAGAATTGTGGGTGTTTTCAAAGAGAAGCAGCCAGAAATCTGGATTTGGGTGTGAACATGTTTGTTACATTTTGTGCTTCATGTTGTCTATAAACAGACAGGGCAAGCAAACATGCTCTGTGAGACTCTAAGCTGCACCATATAAGCCTCATATAATGCCCATACAGATGGTGTCCATACTGTTTGCACCTGTGTCCTCAGGACTTCGGCCCAGGCTTTGCTCAAGTGGTAGTTAAATCCTGTTGACTGGCATCCAGAGGAAACTCACACTTTGTTGCCATTTGCTTGACTTTCAAACAAAGATACCATCCAACAATAGCAACAGCATTGCTGTCTACACAAGGTTTATGGGGCTTGGCACATCTTGAAGCCAGTAAGTGATAAGGTGAGGTGATGGCAGAGAAAAGAGCTTGAATAGGATAGGGTGTGTTATCAGAAGATGGGGGCTTCTTGTGCCGAAAGGGCCATCTGGATGCAGATTTAAAGGTGTGTCTTTAGAAGTGAGGGTCACACACTGATGTCTTGGTGCCCATTTCACAGGTGGAGGTCTAAACAAGACCAAACGACACACTTCTGGTCTTAATTGCCTACTTATGAGATAAGATCCTTTGCAGTTCTGTAAACCCCAAGAAGGAAGTCATCATTTCTTCAGGGCATTTAGGGAGCTGGGCCTGAGGTCTGGGCTTAATATTCACATTAGTGCCTATGGCTTGCTATAGAGTGTGTAGTAGGCATGTGAATAGTGGGTGTGCATGAATTTAGAGGCTGTAAATTTTTCTGTTGCTGACATTTTCCCAATACAAATGAAATCCAGAACTTAAGAAAACCAACCCAAGTCGGTTGCCTAGGTGAGCAATGAATGAATCCTGATTCAGGTTGCAATATCTTCAACGCTGGTTTGTAATCCCAATGCTAGAGTTTCTACCACTCTGTGGGCCAGAGGACAGAATGGGCCCTGCAGAGGTTAGTTAGCCCTTCCAGAAAGATCCCCAGGTTGGCCTATTGTCTGTCCCTTCCCTTAAAGCTTCCCCAAAATATATACAGGGTGAAGCAGGCACATAGATCATCTCCTTCTACTTCTGCACAGCATCCAAAGCCATTCTGTCGTTCCTTTCCTTCTTTCTGAGGAATGCTTTGGGTAATTGTGATCATCATGATAGACTAACACATGGTATCTTTATGTGATAGTAAGTTTGTCTTACGTTTGGGCCTTTTGCTGGGACTCAGCACTCTGAGCTGTGGTTCACAGAATCCTTGTTCCACTTCCTAAAGGCAAAGTGGTGACTCACTGGCAGCTTAGTATACAATAAAAGTCATGGCTCCGAAAGGCGGAGTCTTTTCTTGTGGCACAAGTACTTGATTACAGTTTTTGAAGTGTTAAGTATTGTATGGAAGACACAAAAGCCTACCTATTTTTACCAAACGGGGTAGCTCTCCACAATAGATGTCATTTGGTGGACTCACATATGCTAATTCTTTCAGCCACTAGGGGATCCTTTTAATCAGAAGTGGACAGTGGGAACAGAACAACAGAACAACTGACCTATATGTCCTTGCCCTGCTTTTCATGGGTGCTACTTCTCAATGTCCCTTCTGATTTTCCAAGCTGTGATCTCAGTTTGACTAAATCGTTCCCTGATAAAGGAAGGCATTAAAAGATGAATGTTGGTTTTGCAAAGTGGGGAGGGGTGTTTCTAAAGTGAGTCTTAGTAATCAGTACCATGGCTCTCAAAACCTTATGAAATGTGAAATGGCTGCCCCCCCTGCTATATCCTCAAATTTTCAGCAAAGACAATCAGCTCAGAGAGATGAAATGATTTAGCTGAAACATCAGAAGTAGAAAACACTGCCACACTTTCTATACATCTTCTGAAGGAAATCAAAATATAGCTACAGTTAGGATATTTCACTGTCTCCCAATGTTTCAACACAATCACCTCCACGTCTGCCTTACACAGAAGAGATGGCTCATGGAGGAAGTAAAGTCTTGTTAGGTAGTAATAGGGGTTGGAGAAGGGTGAGGGGGAGAAACCTTGCAGGCATAGCCATCACCGGCAGTACCAGAGCTGCAAGTAGACTGAAGCACCTGGGGTTGTTATGAGTCGGAATTCCTGGACACATGGTGACAGATCTACAAAGATCATGGAATCAAAGAGGTCAGTGCCTTGGGATGTTTCTCTGGCAATATGGAAGAGTGAGCTTCAGTTGTGAAATTGAGGCTCTCTACCTTCTTCCATAGTCTGTCAGCTTCCAGCATCCTTAGCTGCAACTCTAGCCCAACTACCTGCTGGCAATATGAGCATCTCAGATGAGGTTCTTGTCTATAAATGCCTTCAGTTACACTGCAATGGAATAGATCCACATTAAGAAATGCCAGCATATTAGGAACAGGTTGGCAAGGTATGGCAGGCATGGTGGCAAAAGCAGGAGGGGTACAAAAAGTCAAGGACTATTTTCAGGTCTGCCTGAAAGCATACTCCCTGATGCTCCTGAGGATAGAGGTAAATTTCTGTTCACTGTCCACTGACAAGCACATGCTGCTGATAGCTGAGGCTAACAAGTCATCCATCTGCACTGCATGCAGGGTACCAGAGTGCACATCTCCCAGGACTTCAAGAATAACATTGCTTAGGTGCGTTCTTCTGCACAGAAAGGTGGAGTGAGGAGGATGCTTCCATGATGTTAAGTGCCTACAGTGGGCAGAGTCCATGGTCAGAAGGCATTTCCAAAACAACAACAAAAAGGAGTGAATCACTCAACCAGTGCTAGGTAGATAATGAACTAACCATGCATAGCCATTTTTTTTTTAGCACTACATGAAGTTTCCATGGTACTTGGGTTCTAATTTCAAAGGTCCATCCTTAGCTCTCATGGGGTATCTTTCTGGACAAGGATGGCTCAAAAGTTCAATCCCGAAGAAGGATGCTGTGAATGATATAAAATGTGATTGTCCTTAATATAGCTGAACTGAATGCTGAAAAAGACAAATCATATTAAACACATCTGCGACAGCTGAGAAGGTGGCCTGCTATCTGACAGAAGGGTCCAGCAGCAGTGCAGTGGTGATATCTGGGGCTTTTGGGTTGAGCTTTATGACAGGCGTGCTTTATAAGATTCCCACAGTGAGTACTCAACAGAGCCCTGAGGTGAGTTGTGATGAGTAACTGTTGCTTAGAGAAGAATGAGCTGATTGCAAAGGCTGATAATTATCAAGGGCCACATAAATAGAAAATTACTAGAATTCACATTTAAAGCCAGGCAGTCCTATCCACCCCTCTTTTAGCTCCTGAGATTCCCCCATTAACTACTGTAGTAAGCCACTAAAGCTAATAAAAATTGACCTAAGAAATTGACAACAACTCTGTAGACCAGCAATATATGTGCTATTTTGGCTGGGAATACTGGTGGATATACCGAGGGCCTAGTGTATACCAGACACGTGATCTACCACTAAACACTTATTTTCAGACAGATTTTCTCTAAGTAGCTGTATTAGTTAGGATTCTCTAGGAGAACAGAACTGATAGAATGAATTTATACATATGACAAGTATTTATTTATTAGAGTTCCTTACAGGCTGTGGTCCAGCTCTTCAATGATGGCTGTCTACCAATGGAAGGTCCGAGAATCTAGTAGTTTCTCAGCGGTGTCTCAGCAGGTCTTTAGTATACCCCAGAATCCCAAAGAAGTAGGCTGTAATGTCAGTGAAGGAATGTACTTGCCAGCAAGAGCAAGCAGGCAAAGAGAGCCTTCTCCTGTTCTACTCCCCACTCAAAAACCAGCAGCTTTTTATGTCCTTTGACATCTGAGCCAGAGTAACACACCCAAGTGGGGAATGCTCCATTTCCAGAATCTAAATAGGCCCACTAAAGACTGTGTTTCTTTCTTGGTGGTGGGAGTGGCCAGGTGCAATGACTCATCCTTCCCTGTAGAAGGAATGTCTCTGCATACCCCACACTATTGGACTCCTAAGAATTTCACTGAGGTGGAAGGCCCTTGAATGTTTATTTGATTTATTTTCCATCTCTGATGTGCTTATTTGTTGCCAGTGAGTCCAAAATGGTTTCTACCTCCTGCTCACTTGGTCCAATCAGCATAATGTTGTCAATATTACCTATATGATATTTCATGGAAGAAATATACAATCAAGATCCCTTCTAAGTTATGATACAGGGTTGGAAACAAAACACATCCTCAAGGTAAAATTGTAAAGGTATACTGCTTGCCTTGCCAACTAAAAGCAACCCGCTTCTGGTGGTCCTTGTGGATAGATACCCAGAAAAACAGCCTTTGTTCGACCAATAGCTGCATACCATGTGCCAGGAGATGTGTTAATCTACTTAAGTAAGGACACCACATCTGTTAGAGCAGCTGCAGCTAAAGTCACTACTACTTGATTGAGTTTTCAATTAGTCAAATTTGTTTGTGATGATCCATCTGTCTTGTGCACTGGCCAAATAGGGACTTGAAGGGAAATGTGGTGGGACCCACCACCCCTATGTATTTCAAGTCTGTGATGGTGGTACTAATCCCAATCCCTGAAGTTACTCCAAGGAGGGTACTGTCTTTGATTCACTACTTTCCTTGGCAGGGCCAAATCTAAAGGTTTCTATTTAGTTTTTTCAACTATAAGAGTCCTCATTGGACTGTTCTAGGAGCCAATGGGAGAATTCTGGCAACGTCTAAGTCTAGCTATTTCAATTATACATTCTGGGACTAGAGAAATGACCACAGGATGAGTTGGGGGTCACACCAGACAGTAGCCAAAACTTCATTAATCATTTGATCTCCATAAGCCACTTCTTGGACTGGAGGGCCACAATGTTTCTTGTGTCTCTCAGAATCAACATCATTTGAGATCTGACAGATCCCAGAGAGTCTGATTGTTTTCTTTCCTCCAGTGCAAAACTGTCCTTATAAGAGACCTAGGGTCCCTCTGGGGAAGGACTAGAGAAAGGATGACAGTAAAACCCTTAGGTATTTTACCATGGTCCTTTCTCAGGGGAATCTGGCTGCCCCTTCATTCAAGCAATTCTGGATCTTCAGACTGGCTAAGGTCTAGACAGTGGTTCACCAGCCAAGGTTCTCTTTTGCTATAATCCAATGGAGTCTTTGAGGTTTTGTTCCACTTATACTGATCAGACAAGAATGCAGTGGGCTTCTTATCTATTTAATGTGTGGAAACACCATTACATGCCATTACAGACCATACATGCCATGCCACCATAAAACTCACTTTGTCTTTGGGTGGTGGTTAGCCTACTTGAGGCCAGCCTGGTCTACAGAGTGAGTTCCAGGACATCCAGGACCATACAGAGAGACCCTGTCTCTAAAATACCAAACACACACACACACACACTCACACAGAGTAATAATAATAATAGTAATAATGATGATGATGATGATGATGATGATAATGGTGATGATGATGATAATAATAATAATAATAATAATAATAATAATAAACAAACCCTCCCTAAATCAGTTTGTTTGTGGTACCTATTATGGGTCAGGCCATTATGGACATTGCTTTGTTTTCACTGCCCATTATGATACCTATGATCATCTTGCCTTTGGTGATTCAATGTTGCCACCTGGTCCCTGTTACCTCAGGCCCAGGTAAACCCTTGCATTTAATTTGTCCAAAGGAGCCTGTCCAACCCAATGGTCTAGCACAAGGCAAAGAGGGACAACCAAGTTCTTTAAATGTGCTGATGTTCCTCTCACCAATTTATAGGATTCATGAAGGGTGTGTCTTCTGGGCTTTTCCATTGTGGAGGATTAGGTTTTATCCAGTGTACCCATTCTAGCATTGCAATTTCTCTGAACCTTAAAATGCCTTTAGCAACACTAAGGCAAGAGTTGCCCAAGCTCACCTGGAGCTCTTGATTCTCCAGTCTCAGCCTTCAAAGTAGGCAGGGTTAAAGACATGTACACTGTACTAGCTTGCAATAATCTTTACACAATGGAGAAGTTTCTGTCAGTCTGCCTTATAGTCTACCCAATCAATCCTAGTACACTGGCTTCTAACCCTAGATATAAGGCTGAACGAAGCTACTTAGCACTCAGACTGTGCATTTCTTCAGACTAGAGCAGTCAGTATCTCTACATACTTTTTACCTGAGAGATAGTAAATATTCAATAAATTAGTCAAGAAGACCAAATAATCTTTGTTGGTATTTTAGTCGCTGTTCTTTTGTACGAAGATACCCCATGACCAAGGCAATTCTTACAAAGAAAACATTTAATTGAAAGCTTGCTTAAAGTTTTAGAGGGTTAGAGGGTTAGTTTATGATCACTGTGGTGGGAAGCAGATGGACATGGCCCAGGAGTAGTAGCTGAGAGATTTATATTCTGATATTTAGGCAGCAAGGAGAGAAGAGAGAGAGAGAGAGAGAGAGAGAGAGAGAGAGAGAGAGAGAGAGAGAGAGAGAGAGAGAGAGACTAGTCCTGGCATGTGCTTTTGAAACCTCAAAGCCCACCACCAGTGACATGCTTCCTCTAATAAGGCCACACTTCCTAATCCTTTCCAAACAGTTCCACCAATAAGGGCCCAGCTATTCAAATATATGAGCTTATGGGGTCCATCCTAATTAAAATTGCCACAGACTCCAACTTAAAAAGCAAACGAATAAACAAAACAAGCAGAGATGGTAGGGAGAGAGGGACCTCTAAGAAATCTAAAAGTTACAATGCTGTCAGTTTTCTTTAAATCAACACCACTGTTGTCAGATCTGCAAAACCAAGTGTCCTGGAACTTGTTGAAGGACGTGTCAGTTCCCACTAAGAGAAAGACCAGTTTCTAGGTTCTTTTTCCCAGTCAATATTACATTTTTATTTTTAAGAAAAGAATTAGGATTTCTGCTTTGCATTTTGGAAGTGCTAGAGGTTGAACTTTCCCATCTGATGGGAAAGTTGCCTCAGCCTTGATTGGCAGCTACTTTGATACAATGATGAGCTGGCTTGCTTTTCCAAGCTCACACAGCTGCAGGATATGATTCTCCAACTTGAACAGCCTCTTGGGGACAGCTCTTCCTTAAAGATAGCAAAGTGGAGTCTTCTACCCAATTCTTGATTCAAATGTCATCTTTGTGGCCATGTGGAACAGGTCTGATGAGATCCATAGGATTGAACCTGTGCTCAGTGCCTGGATCTGATGAAAAGGGCATCAATGGAAAGCGGTTGGTTTAGGCTGCCTTAGTCTCTGGGCTTGGGCTTTCAGAGCCCAGAGTGATTCAGAGGCCATTTCCTGGGCTTCCTGTAGATGCTACATTGTGTTGCGGGGCCATTTGCCCATAACCCATATTACAGACTTGGTTGGAAGATCTTGTTCACATAACCCTGTGGTCTCAGTGGGCTTAGAACTCTGTTCAGATCTTCGCAGGGCAGTCTTTAAATCTGTGACATGCCCCCGTCCCCCCTCTACCCCCCCCCCCAGTGCACAGCCTCTGGAGTGTGAGTCTTAGAAGCCCTTTTATCATGATTTTCCTCAGGGACAGTCCTCACACCAGTGTCTATCCAACAGTTGCTGTGTATTCTCAGGATGATAGAAGTGATAGGCTTTAATAGGTAGGTCAGTGCAATTTAATGAGAGTGGTGCTCCTCAATCTGGTGCTCAAAAGCAGAGCTTCTCAGTGGTCAAGTCCCAAATACTAGTTCAGTGCCCATGGCTTTTAGGTTAGGAGAAAAATCAGTGAAAACAAGCTGAAATGCAGAAAGTGGCTGTGGGCGTCCACCTTACCATAATGCAATCTACTTCCAACTAGCACTACCACACTGAACTTTTTAATACTTTGCCAACTCCCCCTTTTCAGTTCTTTTGTTACATTTAAGGCTTCACAGTGATATGAAAAGCCACCCTGGCTCCTCCATCTATTAAATAGAAAACATATGTGAACAAATAGAAGAATTGCACCATATAATACAGCAGGAATACAATGTTATCATCATCCTGCTCCGAGCATTTCTCAGGATGGTTTACGTCCCAGCAGTTAATCGTTTGCTATTGTTGCTGTACCAACACAATGCTATTAGCACCACAGAAGATTGTCTTCATGTAGGCTAGCCAGAATTCAGATATTTGTAAATGGAATTTGAACAGTGGCCTTTCTTCACAATATAAAATTCAAATAAGTGTAACCGGTCATGGCCCAACTCTTGTTTATTAATTAAGGCTTTATAATATGCCACTGTTGTTGGGAGCTGTGGCTTATGCAAAGGGAAATACTAATTATATTCTGCATTTTCAGTAATAATGGGGCAGTGTTTTGGACAATGCAGTTTATCCAGACAATGCATCCGGCTCAGAATTTAGTGTATTAACAAGAAGGCTCTGTATGCTTAATGGGGAACTGGTAGATCAGCGAGGTGGTAGCATAAATTACACTCCTGGCCAGACTGGGGCAGTGGCAATATGTTACATGCTGCTAACCTCAGAAGGTCTCCAAATATCTTTTATGTGTGTTGTTGGACATTTCTTGAAATAAAGAAAGCAAGAGAACTGAGCAAATCATTTGGGTAATTTTATTTTCCCATTTTAATGCTTGCTGGGGCTTTAAAAAAAAGCCTTTCGCATCTCTGCAGGTTCTTTGCTTTCTGGTTTACAAAAACAGTCACCCTGCCAAGAGCATTTTAGCAACCTAGGCCATGTGTGATGATGTCATCTCTCAGCGTCCAAGTAGTTTCCTTCTTCCCTGACCAAAACCTTCCATTCAGGTGGATTTCAGAGTCTCAATGGTTGTCTGAGCATCTGTACAGTAGTGTGTTTTCTGTATCTACACAAAGCAGTGTAGCTGTCACCAATTTCTAATTCAAAAATATTCACATCATCCTCAAAAGAAACAGTCACACATTCACAGTCACTGCAGCACACTCCTTTACAGGCCACTGGCCACTGGTTGTGATGATCTGTGTGCCTGCACATTCTGCAGAAACAGAATCATTCCATATACGGTCTTTGATGTCTGGCTTCTTCCATTTAGCATGACATTTTCCAGGTTATTGAAAGTTTTATCATTCGTGTTTCACAGCTTTGAAAGTCTAAGCAATAACTCATTGTGCACGTGTATGTGTGTACATTTTTTTTTTCCATTCGGTTGTGAGAAGTTTTTTTTTCTCCTGCTTTTTGATTAATCTAAATAATGCTGTAATGAACATAGATGTGTGGTTTTGTGTATTTGTGCAGTCAGGTTTTTTTCACCTGGGCTCCATACTGGAGTAGGATGGTTGGCAGCATGATTCGTTCTTCTGATTAAAAGCACTGATATGTCTCCCAATCCCTCTTATTGGTGGGAGCTAGCTGTGTACACAGCATGTGGACTTTGGGCTGTCCATATGGAACGTAGAAGTGAGGAAATTGCTTATCCGGCTAAGGAGAGATGCACACTGTAACACAAGGCTCAGACGGCCACTGCTGTGCTTGGTCTTGCTCATCCTCTGTTGCCTTCTGATCATGTAGACTTCACGTATGGGCAGCACCTCTGTAAACAGATCCTTACAACCAGCTTTCCTGCCCTTGGGCTCATGTCAAGTGAAAAGGCCCCGACTAGTGGAAGATTAATCATTTACCTCACTAAATACTAGTAGGTAAACTTGGAGTTACAGGTAATTGGCTTTTTAAAAATAATTCTTGGTGCTGATCATTTTGTGTCAAAGTTATTGCAAGCTGCTTTGTCATGTCTGAGAAATCAGACGATTCTTTGAGTGTTACTATAGCCTGTATTCATTCATTCATTCATTCATTCATTCATCATCCATTTTCAAATTTTTATTTTATTACTTCACCAGTCTCAGTCAAGCCCTTAACTGTTTGCAGATTTCAGTGTGCTTTACAAGGGCAGCAGAACCAGCCTCATCAGGCAGTAAATATTGCATGATTAAAATTTCATAGCAAGGTAAACCTGCCATATTCACTAAAGAGGTTACTTTTCTTCTCATTTAGAAGAGTGTTGACTGTTCAGGTTTAGAGATGCAGCTCTCTCCATCTTAATCCACCCAGGATGTAAAACACAGAAAGGTGGAGAGGCAGGGGCTGCATCTCTTGTATGTGTTCCATCTACCAATGGGGGGTCTGTCGGGTCACAAGCTGACTTTGTTTCTTACTAGACACACAGAAAACAGTCAAGAACCACCAGGATGCTGTGTCAGAAATATTCTAAGGTGGCACTCAGGCTCACCAAATAAAGGATGCTGGGATCGGTGAATGTCTATCCAGTCTGCTGCCATCCCTGCTGACATCTTCAAACTACTTCCCAGCATGTGCGTTTGCTGGATTGAAACACATTCCAACAAGTGACTTCCTTATTCAGTGCTCAGATTAACTGTTTTCCCTGCATATATGGCCATGTGGACCTAGACTTAATATTTCTGTAGAAAGGAACAATCATAGAATCAAAATGTCTTATCTAGCAAGAGTAGGCAATTAGACTCTTTTGTAGAATAATTTTTTTTCTTAGCATACAAAGTAGTGTGTTTTGCTGTGATAATTTCATGTGTATGTTACTATACTTTTTCCTATCAGATAGACTCTGCATTGATTTGAAGTGTATGCTCATGGCCTGGAGGGGCATAGCACTCAACTAAGGTGATAGGAGATGGGCCCTCAGCCTCCGACATCTACAGTTCAGGAACGACTGGAAGGGACAAAGGGCTCACAAATGGAGCTCACAAAGGCCTCACAGGCTGAACATGTAAAAGCTACAGAAATAAGATTGCTTATGGTCGATGGAAGGTAATGCAATCTAAGAAAACTAATTGGAAGAAGGCATTTCATGAGCACACAAATCTGTTACTGAGCAATCAGTGTTACCATCCCTGGACATCTGACCTAACCTGTCCTACTTTCTGATGTCTCCCACCATGGAGGTCAGAAATTGTCGTCACACCTGATGCATGCACTTTGAGAGTAGATCTTTATACCCATGTCCCTAGAAAAGTTTGGCCAGAGGAAAGCTACTTTGAGACATTTCCATTCCAGGGAAGGGTAGTGTTGGGTGAGGAGGAGTGTGCTTAATGTGCAGGGTGGAATGCCATGTCTGTTCCTCTTAGCTTGGCGGCTTTGCAACTCTTTATATTGCCTCACAGTTTAACAAGCATTTTGGTCTGAATTCCTCAAAGAGGGGATAGAGAGGTACCAGACAGAGTTTATCAAGAAGGGAGTAGAGAATTGTAGAAAATCCCAAGCTAGCCAGGATAGAAACCACTTTTTGATCTCCGGTTCTATAAAGACTTGAGGGAAACATGGAAATGGTAAACAATAGAATTTTACTTGGATCGGTGGGAAAGGGTGGGGAACTGAAGGCCAAAATGGACTCTAAATAGAAAGTTAATGATCCTTGGAAAAAGGAAGTCAGTATAGCTTTGTTAAAAGCTGGAATGAAGTACAAGTACTGGACTAGATGATAGGTCGAGTTTGAGGACTGATATATTTAACCTCCTGGTATGCATCTCAGGGCGTTCTGCTGCTCAGATCGGAGAAGTGCTGCGCAGCTGGTCACACATGCATAAACTTAGTGCTGGTATGAGGATTTTGAAGTTATCTGTAGGTTTACATCATGGCTTTGGCTGTGTTATGGAAAGTGCAACTGAGGTTTCCCTATCTGTTTCCTTGTGGACACAGCATACACCTTTTTATAACTATTGCCTTGATCAAATGATTTCATGAAGGGTTCCATTTATAAACTACATTTAGATGGCATTTTAGTAATAGGACAAATGCTCCCTGGTCTCCTGAGTAAGTTTTATTTTCACACGGTATGTTATCTTCGCTTTCCTATAACAATGCCCCTGCCTCATCCATGTTTTATATGGATATAGTTTTCTAACCATACAAACCACACAACAGGATCACAATAGAACCACTATCTGTCTCCATTGCTGTTGGCTGGATTAGTCTTATCATAATTGTGTCTTCACCATTGCCTTCCTAGCTTCTTCTCTATCTCCTTCTTGTTTATCTCAGTATATGTATAAAAGTGTATTAACATTCCCATACACTGGATTCTCTAGGGGGCCAAGCCCTATATTAAATTTTACTTCCTAAATATAGGGAGCGAGTAGAGGGACCCGGCACATTTCGGATGCTGAGTTTTTATTATATTGTGAGCTTTCCCTCAGCACTTTAGAATCCATCTTTCTCAATATGGGCAGGAGTGGGGAGACTGAAAGGGAAATTGTTTTCTGCATTCTCTGTAATGGTTTTTATTTAAGAATGATAAAGCAATACTTGCTAAGCCCAGACCAGTTCCACAACAGACACTGCTGAAGATCCCAGGGGAAGCACAGGGATGTTTCTGTGTTGGGAAGAAATAAACCTCAAAATGTTATTTGGTGTATAAAGTTATTATAAGTATATTGAAGACAGCCTTGCCTAGTGTTAAAATAGAAAAGAAAGACAACTTGGAGTTGGGCTTCCTGTGTTTAACCCTTGAGAGTCTAGTTTCTGCTAATCTGAAATCATAGAGAGATATCACTTAGACAAGCAGAGTACAGGGTTCAGATGCACACTTTTATCTTAGTAAGTCATATGCCATTGTATATAAAATAGAAGTAAGCATACTCCCTCATAAGCCTTGTCTTTGGAGCACATAGATAGAAGGCCATATAATGCAGCAAAATGGGTGTTAGGTATTATGGAATAATTCCAGAGCTCACTAAAGAGGAGGAGAATTAGACCTGAAATAAGGAACCATGACTTTTCTACCACATACATGCTTGAACTTGCAATAGTCAATTGACTGTTCCAACTATGTTTTCTCCCCTGAAAACTGACTGGTCTTGTGGTCTAAATGTCTGGATCTGAGTTCGTGAAAGTGAAGTTCTCAGACATCTGAGGAAATGCTCCAAAGATCAAGTTGCTATATAATTTCATTTTATAAAAAGTCATTTTTGACTATACTTTTCCCTATAGGTAGAGAAAGGTTAGTTTTGAAAATTGTTGATTTTTCATGATTCCCTAATTCTCAGTCTTGACTTAGTCCTTCAATAACCTAGTCATTAACATAATTTCAGGAGTGTGACAAGAGCTTTGAGTTATCATATCAATCTTGATATCTTTTGTGATTAGATTCAAGCTATTTAGTAAATTAGAAGAAGACCCACTCTATTGTCAGCAGCTTGACAAGAACTGGGAATGTCATCTACTGGTGCTCAATTTGGGATGGTGTGGTTTTGTATGGTTTGTATGTGTGCTTCATAGGAAATTGTTACACAGAGCTAACACAGTGGATAAGTGTTTTCTGGCAAGTCTGAGAAACTGAGTTCAAATCTCCAAAACTCTTATAAAAAGCTAGGTGTCCTATGCGTGCATGTGGAACCCCAGCACTGTAGTAAGCAAAGAAAAGAGCATCACTGGACTTGTTCTCAAGCCAAACTCTAGGTTCAATGAGAGACCATGTGTCAAGGAACTAAGTCAGAGAACAATGGAGCAGGACATTGAAGTCCTCCTCTGGCTACTGCATACACACAGGCACACATGTGTACACATATACCACACCTCTCAAACAAAAGTACTTATGTCCCACTGTCCAATGATGACCGTCTCTCAATTTGTTTCCACTTTTTCTTCCAGCCCTGACATTAGTTTAAGGAAAATTACTCTGTAGCAATGAGTTTCAGCATCATTATTTGCTAATGTAGAAATATTGATTCTACCAAACCACTTTCTCAATGGAATATTATATAATTAAAGTATATGGAATTCTTGTAGTGAATACACATTGAAGACATGCACTTATAAAGTATTAATTGCCACAATATCAATAGTGACATTGCTTCTTGATGTAGAATACTTAATATATTCCTAAAGTAATAAGAATAAACATACAAAACAAACAAAAATTATGCAAACTCTTTTTAAGAAACTATATGCTATTAGTCACACACCTAATTTCTATGTGTTGGTGGGTATTGGTTAACTTATATAGTTAAAAAGTATATGAAACTATTGCCAGAGTTAACTCAAAAGATCTTGAAGACTTTATATACAAAAGAAGGGAGTAGGACCCAAATATGATATCACAGATAAAAAGCAAGTCAAAACAGATCGAAGATGGAAGTAGAAAAGGTAAAGATTACATAAAACACAAAACCATAAATCTGCTGCAGCCTATATCATGTGGTGGCTTCATAGCTATGAGGTCAAGAGAAAAGTGTTCCAATGAAAAAGAATACCAAGACATCATACAGATTAAAACTTTCATGATTCAAAGAATACCACTGATTTTTAAAAAATCAACAGATGACAGGAGGTTTTTTTCACCAAATAATATGCCTGAGAAGGAATTTGTATCCAAAATTCATTAAAAAAAAAAGACACACACACACACACACACACACACACACACACACACACACACACAAGAAAAAGACAAAAAGAAAAAGAACCCATTTCAAATGGTTTTCAAATGGGTAAATGACCTCTGAATAGATATTATCCAAGGAAGGTTTATAATTGTTCAGTAAGCTCTCATAAAATGTTCATCATCACTAGCCATCAAGGAAGTACTGACGAAATCAATGTGAGAACTGTCATAGCTACTAATATAATATAAAGAAAATCAGAGCCAAAATAGTTAGCAAGAATGTGGAGGAGTTAGGATTCCAGTCTCTGAAGATGGGAGAAAAACTGAATCAGTTAATATTGAGAAGCAAAATCTTGCTTAGAAAGTCAAAAATAAGTGTAAGCCAGCAACTCGGTTCCTAGATGTCTACCCAGAAAAAAACCAGTAGTGTGTATTTATAAAAATACAGAAATTTATAAAGTCTCACAGTAACACTGTGCATGGTAACACAAATGAGAAAAGCACAGCTCCCCATACACTGCTGAAGGAACAATAACTGATGGTGCATCCATTAAAAAAATGTAGGATGAATACATGTTACATCATGATGAGCTCTGAAACTGTGCTAAGTAAAAGATGTTTACCAAAAGACCATGGACTATGGGATCCATTCATCAGACCACTCATAGTAGGTAAGTCCATGGCTTTGGAAAGAACACTTCAACGGAGTTTCTTTATAGAGTGATAAATGCATTCAAAAACAGCTTGTGTATTATCAGTTTCACAATTCTGAATATACCAAAAAACAATTAGAAGTATTAGTTATATGGTGTATTAAATATATTTGAAAATAGTCCTTATAGAAAGGCATGCTAAACAGTGTGTGCTCTATGGAAGAAGGATGAAATAAGGATGAAGTAATTAATTGTCTGGTTACTACCACCCACAGAGTGTCACCATATCTGACATTAGTGGCCCATAGTGTGTTTGTGATGAATGGGTGTGTGTGTGAGAGAGAGGTCCTGGAACTCTCTGAAGGGCTGTTGGGACCAGAAGTTGTTCTCCCAGGAGATTGTGTTGTCTGATGAAAAGATACAAAGAACAAGAAACAACAGGAAGAGGTGTGCATCTGAAGGAGACCAGAGCTTTACTCCAAGCAGAGCAACACTGTTCTAACTGCTCAAGTTGTAGATGTGATGAGTGAGAAGTTCTTTCTACCAGGGAAGCTCCTGATAGAACCTGGCCCTTGTTCTCTACTGGAGGTTGGTCTGCACATACATATTCCATTCCAGAAGGGAAGCATATGTTTAGCATAAACCATGTCAGTTTTGTGGGTAGGTACAGTGGCCATACTGCCTTTTAGGGACATTTTTTTAAATCAGTGTTGGAGACTGCTTTCCAGATCAGCTTCCAGATATAACCTTGTGTACAGAAATTTTGGTACAGGCTAGTTCATGTTTACTCTGGTCTAATATTCCCTGTGACAAGTCCACATCTGTGGAAGGTCTTAGAAAAAGAATCCTGGGGACCTTGGGAACAGAGTTGCTCTGCACATGACAGCACCTCAATATAGCAGAGGGAAGGAAGAACATCAGAGAACATTGTTGCTTATGTTCTTGCCACAACAAAGGGGATAATGGTGTTTGTTATTAGTCATATTGGGTAGAGGGCATAGATACTATGAACATCGTAAAGTGGTCCTCTGCAACAGAGAATTGCCTGGTCAGTGGTTCTCAACCTTCCTATGACCCTTTCATACAAACCCTAATTGCTGTTTACAGTTGCTGTGACCTCCAACTGTAAAATTATTTTCATTGCTAATGCATAACTAATTTTACTACTTTATGAATCACAATGTAAAAATTTGTCAAAGGAGTCATGACCTAATAAATTGAGAATCACTGGCCTACATGTGATGGGAGATGTTATTCTGTATATATGTTTCTCATACTGGTTAATAAAGCACTGTGACCAATAGAAAACTAGATAGGCGGGGCTAGGAGACTAGGAGGAGGAAGAGGAAGTAGTAGGTGGAGTCGACATGTAGCCCAGGGAAGAAGCAGGAAGCCTGCCCATAAGACGACCACGTGGAAATACTTAGATAAGTACAAGTGGGTTAATAATTAAGGCAGAGCTAGCCCATAAACAGTAATGGTAACTGGCCAACAGGATTGTACCAAATACAGAGTCTCTGAGTGTTATTTGGGGCTGGCGCGGCTGTGGGCCCACGTGGCGGCAGGACCGGGAGGCCAGCGGGGAAACCTGCCGTAACATACATGAACATGTCAGGAGCAAGATTGAGCAATACCACCTCAGGGAGTGTTCAGAGGAAAAGCAGAGCTCAGAGAGTTACATAGTAGATAGAGGAAGACAAGAGAGGTCACCTGTACATAACTCACCAACTTCTGTGCCTGCCCCAACCCACATTCCTCTGTCTTATTGATTGGTATCTGTGACTTGAAAATTGCATATCATGAACTCTGTTTCGGTGGCAGAGGGGGTCAAAACAGATGATCAAGGGAAGCAAGACACCTCCTTCTTTGACTATAATGTCTCTCTTGCCTTAAATGGGGTTGCTTGTTCAATTATTGAATCTGAAGCAATGTGTAAGGATAGGAATACCAGCCTTCATGTTCTCATGGCTGAATTCCTAATAGCTGAGAATAATGCTTGCCTGCAACATCTATGAGCCCCTCCTGTTTACCACTGCTGTTTATAGCTTCATTTTCTTCCTTCCCTTTTCATAATATCTTTCAAAGTGGAAGCTAATGTGAATGTTGGTGCTTTCTAGCTCCTAACTGGTACATCTAACACCATCAGATTAAATTAATTTGAACTATTAAGCATGAAATACATGTTGCCATGGAATTTGTTCTAGATGTATTACAGTTACTTTAATTGTTATGGCTAATCATTGATTGTGGTTTCTCTGAGTGCTTGAAAGAATAATAATAACAATAATAATAGTAATAATAATACTCCTTTTTAATGGTGCCTTCCATTTGAGAATCTTGCAAAGCCTTCGTTCTGGAACCACTTATTGAAAAGTTGTCATTATCTGTATATCTCATTTGGCCATGGCTCAGAGAGGACTATGCCAGTGTGTGATTTTAACAGCCAAGAAAAATTTATATTCATGAATTGTGCTATCTTTTTATTTATTTATTTTTTCTGCAATTTGCCAGTATAGGAAATTAGAAAAAGGGGGAATTTATCTCACCAAGATATTATTTCCACAGAGATGCTCTATGCATTTTATAACAATCACAAGGCTTTTGTGCTGACTTTGTATTGGCTTTGATTTGGTGAGTATTAATTGTAAGTGGTACTCAGACTGCACTAGACTTGAATGTCATTAGTTTTAGACAAGGCATTCTGATTGGTTCTTTCTCTCTCTCTCTCTCTCTCTCTCTCTCTCTCTCTCTCTCTCTCTCCTCATGTGTGTGTGTGCATTGTGTGTGCGTGCATGTGTGCATGCGTGTGTGTGTATGTGTGTCTTAAGCATTTAAAACTGAAAAAAAAATGTTTTAAATATTCTTTGGATATTTCTCATTGTTTCATCATACTTTGAGATCTTCAGAATGAGTAAGAATTACACAGCAGTATACTTTACCTATACATGTATTTGCAAACATAGGAATAAGCCCAATGAAGTCCAGTGTGGTCATCTAGTATCCAGAATGTTTGAGTAGTAGAGGCAAGAGGGCAGGTAAAGAGTGCTTAGCTTAGCTCTCAGTTTTCTTGTTGCCTCATTGACCACTTAGGATATTTAAGTTTTTGTTTTAAGCAGTTAAAATTAATTGTTCCCATGAGGCAACAGCTTCATGGAAACAATTATGACTGGTTTATAATGCAATGATGATGAATTTTGTAAAATTCATATTTAACTTTAAGGATCACAGCCATCTCCCAGTGTTACTATTTCCTTTCCTAATCATAGTTCAGGTGACTTGGAGTTCCTCTGGAAGCTTTCAGTCTCCTTCAATCCATTCAAGAAAGTATCCACCATCTGTTGCTGTCAAGAGGCCCAGGAGAAATGAATTGCTGGATTTTTCTTACATGGAATTAAAAAAAACAAAAACAAACAAACAAACAAACAAACAAAAAAAACCAGGAAGACATGCTGTAATCAAGCTAAAGAGGGAAATAAGGACATCAAAGCTGAAGTTACAAGTCTACTAGAGGCTTCGGACATTCTGACATTTGTTTTGAAATGAAAAGGACACTCTGGTTACATTTGTATGTCTTAAAATTCCCTCCACCCCTGAGCTCCACCCCCCACCCCTATTCCCACTTCAGGGATTTCCTCTGCGCTCTTGCTCTCTCTCTCTCTCTCTCTCTCACACACACACACACACACAGCAGAAAGAAATAAAGAAACTTAAAATAAAACAATTCTTTTGCAGTAGTCAGTGGTAGTAGAGGGACCCAGAGGATATGCATTGTAATGAACTGGCTATTCTTTGTATTAAGAGCTTGGAGAGAAATGAGAATAGCTTGTACTAGTGTAAGGGAAGGGGAGGCAGGAGCATGATCATACATTGAAGTCCCGAGGAGAACGAGAGGAAAATGATGGTCATTTCCAGCTTTAATAATATTTTACTATTGTGATTCCCTAGTTATTGCAAATGAGTTACTCTCCCATCAAGGGATCTCCTTAGATTTTGTTGACATGCATATTCTGTTTGAATAGATTTGCAGAGATGCCTGCAAGTCTACATTTTTAATACCCATAGCACATGATTGGCAGCAATGAGGATATTGTAAAGAGAAACATGTGTCCCTTCCTTGGACTATCAGACTATTGAAACCAAGAGATTGCTATTCCCCAAGGACTCTTGTAGTAGGAGAAGGAAGGACTGGGATCAGACAGAGGAACGTGTCTCTAGGAGAACTAAAAACTTCTTGGACTACTTAGCTGGAGAGCCTAGGCAGTAATGGGTCAATGATGGCTTACTGTTTAGTTATGCATACTGCTGGCATTCTATTGATGTGTTTGAACCCCAAGAGGATTGGATTTGGGGTTCACTAGATTATTGTTCCACTTGCTAATGTGACCACATTGAATAAATTCTCATTTTCTGATTTCACTATTAATATGCATATTTTAATGGGTTTATTGAGGATATGTGGTGTGGTGTGGTATAGTCGATATTCTGAGTACTGTCAAGGCACAGTCTGAGCCCCCTCCCCCAATTACAAGGGCACTTGAGGATGAATGTATCAGGGAAGAGAAATAACTTATGATGTACCAAAATGAAATCTGAGCCTAAAGTTTTATCAGCCTCCAAACTTGAAAGCTAGAGCCTAGGAAGGTTGTACACATGGCTAAGAAATTTGGGATTTTGCAGTTGACACTCATTAGAAATATCTAAGTTGAGAGGAATCATCAGAAATCTTTGGTTGTTATGATGGAATATCTCAAGACAGAGTGATGACAGCCTACCTGTACAATTTCCATCCCCAGCAATACAAAATCAAAATGAAGAAGAAAAGAGAAAAGAAAGTTTCTTCTATGGCTTCTACATGTATTTCCTTAAAAGTTCTTGCTTTGCCCTTTTTAGACTGATTAATGGAAAGCTAGAATGTAGAGAAAGCAAGAAGAAAATAGGCACCCAAACTCCGTAAGTTAATCGAGATGCTTTATTAGATCATCTGCCTTGTAATGAGGGCAATAATTGGCTCTTATTTAGTGCTTCCTGCCCAAGCATCCCAAGGCACTACTCTAATAAGCATCATCTTTCTTTTGGAGCCAATGGGGCCTATGGAGAGAAGCTGAGGGACGTGATGCTTGCGCACGCGTGTGTGTGTGTGTGTGTGTGTGTGTGTGTGTGTGTGTGTGTGTGTGTGTCTAGATTCTTCTGTTACAGTTTGGGGACACTCTTTGGCATTTGCATTAACTAACTGACCTGTGTCCATCAGCATTTCCTTTAATGTGCTCAAGGCTGACCTTTTCCTCCTACGTGCAAAGCAAGGATGCATTGCTGGAGGAGGGCTCTGAGAACTCACTCAGCTCTGTATAACTCATTCTTTTCCAACTTCATTTGACCCTGCAGTGACATGTTTTCCCTTCCAAGTTCTTTTTATTAATTAAATTTTTGCCACCTGGATCACCGTTTTCCCTCCCTCCTCTCCTTCCAGTCCCCCCCAATCTCTGCTGATTCCCCATCTACTCCCTC
Source organism: Cricetiscus sungorus (assembly GCA_030556225.1). Lineage (NCBI taxonomy): Eukaryota > Metazoa > Chordata > Mammalia > Rodentia > Cricetidae > Cricetiscus > Cricetiscus sungorus. Next base: position 3,355,658 of record JANBXA010000606.1, on the reverse strand, counting down.
TCTCTTCCCTTAAGAAAAGTACAGGTCTCCCACGTATATCAGCCAGCAGTGGGATGAAGTTGCAACAAGAGTAGTTACCTCCTCTCCTTTTAAGGCTGGAGGAGGCAATCCAGCAAGAGAAAAGGGTCCCAAGAACAGGCAACGGAATCAAAGATAGCACCCTCTTCCTCTGCCAGGAGTCCCACAGTAAGACGAAATCACACAACTGTAACACATGTGCAGAGGGCACAGATCAGCCTCATGCCAGTTCTCTAATGGATGGCTCAGTGTCTGAGAGCTTATGAGGCCAGGTCAGTTGACTCTGTATTTTTCAGTGGTGTCCTTGGTCCCTCTGGCTTCCATAATCCTTCCTAGCTCTCTTCCATAGGATTTCCCAAGGTCTCCTAATGTTTGACTATGGGTCTATGCCTCTGTTTCCATCAGTTTCTGGATGAAGCCTCTCTGATGATAATTGGTCTGGACAGCAGTCTATGTGTACAGTAAATCATCATTAGGAATCATTTCATTGATTTTTTTTCTTTATTGCCAGTATGTTTGGTTCTATCTTAGGACCCTGAGCTATCCAGTGTCTGAGTTTTGTCAGGGGTGGGCTCCCTTTCATAGTATTGGCCTCATGGTAGACTAGTCAATGGTTGGCCATTCCATTTCTGTACTACCTTTGTCCCAGCATCTCCAATAGGCAGGGCAAAGTGTAGGTCAGAGATTGTGTTGCTGGGCTGGAGTACCAATCCCTCCACTGAAAGTCTTTCCTGGTTACAGGAAATGGACCTTCCCACTTCTTAACATTCCTTTGAAGAGTTTTTCTGTTGATGGGCTTCATGATATTCTGGTGTATGCTCAGGTATCTACCCTCTCCAAGAGTACAAATATCACTTGCTTAAAGCTGAGCATATGCAGGGTGTAACAGGCATATGGGATGTTGGCATCTAGGACAAGACTGTAGCCTGCCCTTTGCTTTGTCCCTTTACCCTACATGTATATATCTCTATCTCTATCTCTACATCTACATCTATATCTATCTATCTAGATATACATATGTGTTTATGTATTAATATGTATATATATGTATATATGTATATATACATCAGGGGTTTGTTTGAAGGAATATTACTGATTTCTGATTTATTTGCATGCTATCCTATTTTCTAGGAAGAAGAGCAATACTACTTTTTTGCTTCCAGATATCAATTATATTTTGGCAGCCATAGAATCTTCATTTCCACTCCATTTCAAGCAAAAACAAGATCCCAGGAATAGGATTATAACCAGACATGACATTTACACTGAGTCATTTTTTAAGTGAAGTATATAACATGAAACAGAATGGCATTCAAAACTCTGAGTCAATTTGGTAATTTGAATGTGAACTGAGTTTGTCTTTTCTCTTGAGGATTTTGTATAAGATGGAAAAAAAGTAAGAACTATGTATGGTTAGCTAGCATTCATATAAAACCAGAAAATTCTGACTAAATACATTTCTAGATGTGGGTGGAATAACATCCAAAGCTGAGAGCCAATTTTATCCTGACAGAGTGAAAACAAGCATGCTAATAGGAAAAAGTGGAGAGTTGAGTTTCTAAAAGTCATTGGTAAGATGAATTTATAGCTAGTGAATAGACAGTGTCTAAAAGGTGCCTGAGTTTCCTAAACAGTCGGTATGTGCGCTGTCTACAGAATCTGTAGAGAAAATTTCTTGTACACAGTTGTAGCATCTGTGGTCTAGAGAAATAACTTTCATCTTTTTGGCAAGCCTGAAAATAACCATGAAAATCCTTAAAAATACAAATGCTTAGACTTCTGCCCAAGTGATCCCAATTACATAAATCTAGATCTGCACTTGGACATATGTTTTAATTCTATTTTTATGTGTATCTATGTGTGTGGTATATATGTGTAATGTGTATTAGTGTAGATATGTGCATGTGTGAAGGTGTACATGTACACGGGTCATATGTGAACAGAGGTCTAATGTTAATGTCCAGTACCTTTATTCAAAACTTTCAACCTTATTTTATTTTAAAATTATTTATTTATCTGGGGGGTGTGTGTGGCTGCAGCAATGGCTTAGTGTCTAAGAGCACTTGTTACAGCAAACCAGGGTTAGATTCCTAGCACCCACATTTAGTAGCCCACTGCCAACTGTAATTGCAATTCCTGGAGAATGTGACACCTGCTTCTGTCGTTCATGGGCACAGCCTGCACATGGTGCTCACATCCCAGGTTCACATGTATAAGATGCTCTTTTGGTTCTCTTTTGATTTTGTGCTAGGCAACCATCTGTAGTTGTAATTTTAAATGTATGTACATATAAATTTATTATGTAAGTATAGATTTTATTCATGTTTTTTTGCTGCACGTGGATTAAGAGAAGAGAGTCTGTATGTTCACTACATTTTAATTTATTTTGTTTTTTTATTTCATATGTGTATTTGCATCATTTCCACCCTTCCCCTCCTCTATACTACAACTCCACCTATGTGTCTCCTTGCCTTCCTCTCCTCCTATATTTATATGCTCCTTCTCCACACCTCTTTCCCACCCTCCCTCTCTCTCTCTGCATACTCAGAGAAAACCGATTCCCCATCTCTCAACAGCCACTGGTTGCCTCTGGCTCTTCACCTAGATCTGCGTCTCTTTAAATGCTTCCCAGCTGTACGGATGTGCCATTGGCTGGTGTGGTTACTATGCAGGTCTGCTTCTGCTTGTTTTGTGTTGTGTACAATTTGCGTCTTTTTTTTTTTAATTTCTTGCACTTCTTTGAGTGAGGGGTCCACTTCCTCTCCTTATATCCAGTTCTTGATACTTTGTCTTCTTCCTGATCCATTCTATGGCCAAGGATTTCCCCTTGAGTTTTCTAATTGGGGTATTGGCATTTTCAATTGCAGTTTGAGTTTTCTTTGGTATTTCCATCTCTTCATTGAATTAAACATTTACATCATGAAATGTCTTTGTTGTTTCATTGAGCCATATGTTTGTGTTTTCTTGGGTACACTCCACTCCACAGTTTGTGTCTTCTTTAAGTTTATTGATGTATCGTTCAGATCTTTCTTAATACCTTGAGTCTTTGATCAAGTTCAAAAATGTTTATTTAAATTGTGTCCTGATGTTCATCTAGGAAATTCTCATTGAGAACATTTCTATAGAGCTATTGAGTTTTTATTGGGGGGGGGCAGGTCAGTTTATTTTGGCCTTTTCATATTGCTTGTGTTTTTATGATACTTGGCAATGTGGACATTTCATTGATTGTCTCTTATGAGATTATAGCCTGTCTCTGCTGAGTGGAAGCTTTTGCTATTACCCATACTCAGTTGATTTTAGAAATGAAGAGTTTCTGGGTCAGTCCTTCAGATATTTGGCATTGATTTTTGATAGAAGAGACTGGGTTGGTTCCAACTCAGTGGTAACCAGAAGAGTGTAAGTAAGGCTCCTGGTTGTGTCTGAGATGGTGCTGGATGAGGGATCTGGAGCCAATTCCCTACGGAACATGTTATCACTTGTCCTGTCTAGCCTGGGCCTACAGGGGTGGTGTGAGAAAGGTCTGGTAGAACTATACCAACTAATTTAAATTAAGTTGGAACTGTTCCTGGACCTTGAAGAATGTTGGAGATTTTGAGGGATTCTGGAGTACTCTCAGCTGGCTCACATTCCTGTGAAACTCTGTATGGACCTGGCTGCTGGTCTGGGGGATCCATTGGATGGATAAAACTGCCTCTGGCTAATTTTTAACCAAACAGTTACAAGTGTCTTGAGAATTTCTTGCTGAAGAATTCCTTTTTGAAGCTTTTAAGCTTTCTCTGAGAACATACCTTCTCTGCTAGTTCCCTGACTCCTTTGGCTACCCTAGTAATTCTAATGCATATGTTAGCAGTAACTTCTTTAAAATTTTAATAGACACAGGATTGCTTGTACAGATAATTGTTCACCTTCAAATTTCATTCTACAACATTTTTCAACAGGACACAAACCTCACTGCTGCTTACATGTCACTGCCTCACCCCCAGGTATTTTTATTTTTAGTAGACTCAGAGTAAATTTCAGAAATAGCATTTCCCCCAGATTTATTAAAGCATAATTGAAAAATTAAAACTGTTTATATTTAAAGAGTTCAATGTGCTATTTGATATGTACATATATTGTAACAAGATTAAATCAAGTTCATTAACATTCACACTGTCTTACATATCACTATTTTGTGATAAGAGTAGATCTCATATGCTATTCTCTGCAATTCAAATTCTACTCTGTGCAAAATCATGATTGACTATGGTCACCATACTGTGCAACAGATTTCAAAAAAATTATTAATGTTGTATAAATGAGATTTTGAGCCCTTGATCATCATCTCCCCATATTCCCTACCATCAACCACAGCTCTCTGCTTCAATGAACTCAGCTTTCTAAACTCCTCATCAAGGTCCTTCTGGGCAGTGATTGTCTTTCTATGCTAGGTCTGCTTCCTGTCACATCATGACTTCCATGTCCATTGATGTCACAGATGGTAGAATTCTGTTCTTTTGAAACAAGTAACTGTCAGTCCACTGTTTATACTGAGTTTTGTTTTTCCATTCATTGGCCAATGGATTGTTGTTGGCCAGAGGTGCTCAGTTTGAGTTCCTATTATGGCTTTTGTGGACAATGCAAGAGCACATTTGTCTCTTCAAGGTATTTATTTCATTTCCTCTGTATACATACCCCAAACCAGAACATTTTTCTATTTTTAAAATTTAGAGGGCCTCCATATTTTTTACCACAGTATCTGTATTAATTTATTTCCAGCAGTGTCTATGAGCTTCTCTTTCTTGTCCTTGCCAACTCTTGTTTTCTGTTGTGTACCTGTGTGTGGGTACCAAGAAGAGGGTACAAGAGGCCAGAAGAGGGTACAAGATCCCTTGTAGATAGAGTTCCAGGCCATTGTGAACCACCCAATATAATCCCTAGCTATCAAACTCCAGTCCTCTGAAAGACTGTGTATTTTAGAGGTTAACCCTAAAATTGGCAGATGGATTGTTTTGAAGTATTTTCTCAGATCTCATGGGTTTTCGCTCTGTTGATTGATCCCTCAGTTAGAAATGTCACTTGTTAACTTCTGATTCTGCCTCTAGTGACTTTGACATCATGTTTTCTTTAACAATTTCTTACCAACAGCATTGTGTATAGTATTAACCCCCGTGATTTCTTCTGGTAATTTATAGTTTCATTTGTCCCATTTAGGACTATAGCCCATTTTAAGTTGTTTCTTGTTTGGGATGTGTGAATAGGGCACATTGATTTTCACAACCACATTTGCTGAAGAAACTTTACTCATTGTATATTCCTGGTAATCCTGTCACATGCCCATAAACATGTAGGTGTATTTCTTAGCTCTTTGTTCTGTTACTGAGTCCTTGGACCTGTATTATTGTGTTGCTTTAGTTGCCATAGAATTGTATATTTAAAACCAAATACAGATTGAGTGTACCTTATCTGAAATGTTTGGGACAAGAAATAGTTCAGATTTCACAGTTTTTCAGATACTTGAGAATTACCATGAGTAACTGCTTGACCACCCCCAATTTAAAGATCTGGACTTTGAAGTACTCCAGAGCTTGTACTGTTTTGCATGGAACTAGTGAAACTCTTTGTCTGCCCCTCATCCTGGTCCCATGGAGGGGAAACCATTCAGTTTTCACCAAAATTTGATGTGAGTTTGTCATAAATAATTTTTATTATCTCAAGGTACATTTCTTCTGTGCTTCTTTTGTTGCAAGTGTTTTTTAAATCATAAAATACTGTTAAAGCATTAGCATCTATAAAGACAGTACTATGATTTTCCTCTTGTCCTATTGCTTTTTCTTTAGCATTAAAAAATTTAAATCCTGGGCTAGAGATATAGCTCAGTGGTGAAGAGCACTGTTGCTCTTGCAAATAGCCCAGCTTCGATTTCCAGCACCTACATGGTAGCTCAGAACCATTCATAACTCCACAGGCACAAGACACACATGTGGTACACATATGTAGCAGAACACTCATACACATAAAATTTTTTTTATAAAACTAAACTTTAAAAATAAAAATCATAAGTTGGAAAAGCCCATCCTGATCATATATTCAAAACATAGTTATATTTTGAATTCAGTTTTCTGTTTTGTTGAGTGTTTTTTTAAATCTCTTTTCATCAGACATACTCATCTGTGGTTTTCTAATATCTTTGACTACCTTTGTATCTGAACAATAACAACTTTATAAAATGAATTACTAAGCATAGCTCTTCTCTTCCCTGAAAGTGAGGATGTGTGTGTTTAGTCTGCGGACATCAGTGCAGTTACAGGACTGCCTTTTCTTCTCTGGGAGTTTTGTTTGTCCTTTCAAGTCCCTTGCTGCTGTTGGTCTGCTCCCTGCCCCCATCTCTCTGTGTGTTTTAATCTTTTATGAGTCCATTTGTGTAGGTTCTGTTTCTAAGAACTTGTTCATTTGTTTCCACCAGGTTATAACATTTATCAATTATTTTTATGGCTTCTTAAAATCCTTGGCATTCCTGTGATATTACCTCTTTCATTTATAATTTTGTTAGAATGTTTTCTTCTTTTCCTGAGACTAGTTAAATTTTGGTTAGTTTTATTTTTTTTAATTTCAATTCTTTCTTTAATCGTTTTTATTTTTTTAAGTTTACACTTCATTTTTTAAATTAATTTCAGTTCTACCCATTGGCTGACTTCAGTCTCGGTCTGTTGTTTCTTCTGTTCCTCGAGGCAAGATTTTAGGTTGAGTAGGATCTTTCCTCTTTCAGGAAGGATCTATTTATTGCCATAATCTTTCCTTTAGGACAGTGTTTGCTACACCCATACTTTTTGTTGTGCTATGTTCTCACTTGCATTTATATCACAGTACTGTCTTCTTTTTATTTAGGAACATATTCTCTCTTGCATTTGTAGGTTTTTTATTATTTCTTCTTTTATCATTATAGTATCATAATTTTGTCACGATGTGATTTCAGTCTTCTTGGTTTTGTATATACTTGCCTCTGAATGTATTTTTTTTTTTGGTGTTTCTGTGAAAAGATAAATTCTAGAAAGCTGTAGTCTATTATCATTCTATGACTATATATTTTAAATCAGTATCTCATGTAATATTGATGCAGGTGACATGTTTTTAGACTGATTGTTCTACAAACATGATTGAAAATAGAATGGCTAGGTTCTTCAGATATCCTGTTAAATAATGTTGCTTTGTTTGTTTCTTTGAAGACTCAGGCATTTACAATGATATCTCATGAGGGCCGGTGGGGTTGAACATGCTCATGTTACAGACATATGTCCAACCATGTTTTTGTTGAAGCTAATCATAGAATTTCTCAGGATTATACTACGTTTGAGGCTGACAAGAGAAGGACAAAGTTTTTGCCTATAAGCAATTCAAATGGATTGTCTATATCAGTGACTGCCTGGACAAGGTAATGATGTTGCAAATAAGTGTAGTTAAAAAGGAGACCCAGTAAAATATGGTTATAATGAGAAAATGATGACATCATGGGAAAGTGCTCCTGATACTTATTAACTAGCATGGTTAGAGAGGGAACACTTTCTGTTTTGTCCCCAGCTAACAGTTTTATCAAACTAGAGTTTGAGTCACTCATCTCAAAAGTAGTTTCCTGGGAGCTGCTAGTGGCCTTTCAGGGAATCTGCTAAATACAAGATATATTATTACTATACTAACTTATTTGACTATTTTCTACATTGGTGCTACTGTAGAAGAGTAATGGTAGGTACCACTAACACTATGGCATTAATCACAGTAATAACACTAGATCAACTATTAATTTTTCATTCCTTGTTACCATAGACTTGCAGTTAAAAAATTAAAACATAATTTTGCTTAGGAATACACTTGATATTGACTCAGATTGTACAGGACTACAATCTGAGTCAAACAACTGCTATCTTTGGGAGTTCAGCTGTGCTCACTTGAAAATGATCACCATGCCTGGGCTTGTTTAGCATTTACATCATTATAGAGAGACTATGGAGGGTCATGGGGTCCTCAAATGGCTCCTCATGGCCACCCCATCCCACCTGTGCTATGCAGCTCTGCCTCAATTACATGTGGCCTTTGGGAAGGGCTGGAGGCAGGGGACTCCATCTGTTGTGCTATTGGAAAACCATTGTCTCTGCTGGGTAAAGACTTTCCAGTGCAGCCTTTTTGAGGAGAACACCTCTAGGAGCTAACCCTTCACCTAAGTTCTGTAAATAAGCCAAATAAACTCATTGGTACTCCAGAGTGAACATTAATGGAATTGTTCTTCTGCTTATTGGAACCTTAGGAGGAAGGGTAAACATTGCTGACATATTTTACCAACACAGCAAAAATTAATATTGTAAATTTTAATTGTTGAGTACTTGTCTCTTTAAGAGGATCATGTGTTAAACTGCAAAACTGATTGAGATGATCTGCTTCTGTGTGGGGTGGTCTACAGGAAGACCCTAGTTTATAAGCTGAACTAGCCATACTACACATGGAATTCAGGTTTTACTTGAGAGAATGCCTGAAATATATAATATGGCTATGCAGACTAGGATATTTTACTGATATTTTTAACAAATGCTGTTGACCCTGAGGCTGTCCTGTTGTGGAATATTACCTTAAGTATGTAAGGGTGTGTTACATTTGTGTATGTTGCAGAAAATTACTTTAACTACGTAAAGATGTGTTACATTTGTTTATGTTGTGGAATATTAATTTATAGAAGGTGTGTTACATTTGTGTATGCTCTATTTGTTTAATGTTGTAAAGATGTGCTTGCTGCTTTGCCTGCCTAAAGCATGTGATTGGTCTAACAAAAAGCTCAATGGCAGTAGAGGGATAGGCAGGGATGGTAGACAGAGAGAAGTAGGAAGAGAAATCTAGGCTGAAGAAGAGAAAAAAGTGGGAAAAAGAGGGGGAGACACCAGGATCAGTGAGCCAGGAAGACATGGAGTAATCTGGAAAGAAGTAGGACATACGTAAGGAAAGGTAAAAAGCCCTGAGGCAAAACAGAGATGAAGACAGATGGGTTAAATTAAGTTAGAAGAGCTAGTGGGACAGGCGTAAACTAGGCCGAAGCATTCATAAATGATAAGAAGTCTTCATGCCATGATTTGGGAGCTGGCACCAAAAGAAAGCCTGCTACACTGTCTCTTTAAGTAAGCCACTGAAAGTATACACTGCCAAATCTGAAGTTGGAACGCTCACACAGAATTTTAGCTTTGGTTCAAATTGTATCTGCTACTATGAGCTTGACAGTTTCCCAATGCTTAAAGAATTTTCTGATGAGATCAATGATGACATTAACGAAAGTAATTCTTTTTTATATCATATAGTGAAATGTGTCACCATTTGAAAGATCTGCATAAGTCACTGAGCCAATATTTTCGACCAGAACAATGCACACTGTTGGAAAATTTTGTGGGGAGGAAGGATCCATTCAAAGTGCTACAGAGACCATAGATTTTCACATAGCAGAGTATGGAAAGTTTATTGATATAGTTTCAAAATCTGCCCTGCAACTAATGACACAAAGAAAGACCATATTTCAAGGTTTGAATAGTATTTCAGAAAATATCCTCAGCTATTTCTTTCCAAGTAACTATTCAAATAGTCAGGACAAAGGTTGATAAAATGCCTCCGTGTTGACAAGTGGATCTGATCTTGCAGAGAACCTGAATGTAGTCCTCAGCACCCATATTACGTGATTCACAGCTGCCTGTAACTCCAGTTCCAGAGGGACCTGATGTCACTGGTCTCCACAGGTACCTGCACTCATGAGCAATCCCTGATCAATTAACATGATAAAAATAAGTCTTTATAAATGATCCTTTAGGGTTTCTTTTGTATATTTCAACTATTAATTGTTCATATACTGGTGCTAAGTGTGCTTGTTGCCTTTGCAGAGGACCCAGGTTCAGTTCCCAGCACCTGCATGGTGACTTACCACTGTCATTGACTTCAATTCCAGGGCATCCAGCATCCTCTTCTGGCTCCCTGCAGGCACCAGGCTTACATGTAATTCACATATATCACCTTCAGTAAAACACTCATCCATATACAATAAAAATAATATCCACCTTCCTTCTGTTAAGCAAAATATTAAAAACTATTTTCAATACTATGAAATTTATCTACTATCCCCCAGTTCTTTTTCCTTTTGCAAACCATGCATCATGCTTCCGAATAATTGTCTGTATTATTATTATTATTATTATTATTATTATTATTATTATTATTTTCATGCTTAAGATTGTATTCAGAGTTTTGTGTATTCTAAGCACACAATCTACCACTGACTAACACCCCCAGTTCCTATTTTTATTATTACTTTTTAAGAGTTAACAGTGTTTTACAAGTTCTGGGTTTCACTTTCTAACACAGTAGGTATTTGTGGTTTTAACCTATGTACCAAAGGCTCTTCAGAGCCCTCAGCGATTCTTAAGAGTTTTAATGGTCTTGCAACTACAGTGTTTGGGAAACACTGGTCTAGAGGAACATTTCCTAAAGCATGTTCCATAGATTGCTGTCCCTTGAGACACTCTACAAAACCGCAGTAGAGCAACCAGAAACCAAAGGCAGCATGCACCAAGAAGGCGTGTGGGTAAATCACTATAGAAATGTTCCAAGCTGCATCCCCTGATGGAGAACCATAGTTTGTGCTAACACATTAAAGATTCAGCCTGAAATCTCCTCAGCTCTCACTCTTTCCTAAATTCTTTTCACCATGAAAATATTTGTTTTCATTGGAAAGGGTTTGGAAAATACCCTTCCTGTGCTAGCACTCAGTTTTGTCATAGTAATCCCAAATGATAGGTTAAACTGCACATCAGTAGCCATTACTTCATAGAATCTGGGATGTTACTTTAGGGTCCAATCATGCTTTCCTTATTGAGTACATTTTCCATAATAAATTCTGTCCTCAGGCACCAAAGGAAAAGCTTTGGCAACTAGAGAACTTATTATTACTACCATCTGACTTTTCAGTTGTATAAGCATGGATTGTTTGTTAGTAGTTCTCAACAGATAAACAAATTAATATGAAGTGAAATGCTAAGAGTGTTTCCTTATGGCCTAGGGACCAGGTCATCACTCTGGGGCCAAAGACAATTAGGCACACTGCTTTCTTGACTCCTAATGAATGACCTTTGAATGGGACACAATTTTTTCCCCTGTCAATTACTGAATTGTAAATGCCATTTAATTTCTACAGGGAAATGAGGTACCCATTAGTAAGGTAGAGATGTCCCATATATAAATATGTAAAAAATGTAAACATTTGTGATGTATATGTATATATCTTAATCAGATAAAGATATATCTTAATATATAATAGTCTGTTAGATTTTAGTTTAGGAATTCAGTTGCTGATAATAATTTCCTAATTTTGGGGATAAAATTATACTTGAAATCAAGGCCAAATCTTTCCTTAGAAACAAACAAAATGTGAGTTAAATGTTATTTATGGAGATGTTGTATAGAGGGTTATTTATAACACCCTAAGCTGAGAACAACGGAAGTGTTGACAGATGTGGAAACAATAGAAAACTGTAACATATTTGCACAATAAGAATATAACACTGGCATGGAGATGACTGGCTTTTGGAGGTTATTCAAAATTTTGGAACAGTGTCCCTCAACTTCAGTAAGATAAAAATAGCATGCTATATAGTGTCAGATTGGCTTTCAAAAAGCCCGATCCTGTTTACATTCTGCCAACAGCTTTGGAAACTCTGATTCTTTGGAAGCTATGGGTGATATTTTAACTAAGTTTCTGAGCTGTCAGGGTAAAAGTGGTATGTCATTTCTGTGTTAAAGAGTCATCAATGTAGAAGACAGATGGCAGCAAGTGGTACTTTGGAAGAGACTTAATGGTTACCACCACATAGCCAGAATTTAACTACAGATAGGCTAACTGATTGCTGATACTTCCAGGAGAAATTCTGTAATCCAAGGAATTGGATCTGAAAATTAAAATTTATCAGGAAGATTCCATCTTGTTAAACTTTTCACTAGATTATTCCATACATTGTGTGGTAAGGTTATCTCTATCCACAGGTAAACAACCATGTAGTGTCTGCACAGCACCAGGAGAATGGGATCTCCCCACCTCCTATGTGTTTGGGGCTTGAGCACCGTAAAATAATTGATCATAGAATAGTCTGTCAGGTGATTACACCTCCATTGTGGTTTCATTTATTCACATTCTTTGCTGAGACATCATGCAAGAGTATTGTAGCATGCCTATGGACTTCTTGAAGCTAATAAAGGGGCTCTTTGCCTGTCTCTCTCCCCTGCCAGTTACCACAGATGTGCCACTATGCCTACAGAAGTCTTTTGTTATGGTCATACTGCAACTAGGTAGAACACACAGGAAAATGTCAAAAAAAAAAAAAAAAAAAAAAGTATAGGCATGTGAAAAGAACCAGAAGGCAGTGTTGTTATTCAAAGACCATACTTCTGGTTGGGCTGCTGTCGGAACCGAGTGGCTGAATGTCTATCTAAATTCGGCAGTTCAATTAATGCTCAGAAATGCTCTGGAGCTGGACCACTGCTTCCCTAAGCATGCACTTATTTTCTTTGCTATTTCAACTGAAAGCATCTTTTGAGAGCCTTTTTGTTGATGAATTTTTGTCTTTAAAACATCCTTTGGATGATGAAAATGGACAAAAACAGAATTCAGCAAATATGAGCTAGGAAGAGCGATTGGGATGGGGGTGAATATTATGTAGATGCAGAATAGTAACAAGGGTATTTGTCTTCCTTTATGAGGATGGCCATGGGACTTCCCAATGTGTGTCAGACATTGTGTTATTATGCTGTTCCCAGATGCTTAAAGGTGGCAAAATGAAGTTTTCAAATGTTGCATGGGTTTCTGTGCATTCTGACAATAAGTTCAGTGTCTGTTGTTGCAGAGATTTCTTCTTTGACCTTGATATGACATTCCACTGTGAATTTCTGCTTTTCTAAGTAATAATGGTGATAACACTCATAATGCTTTTACCTTTATATGTTTCTACAGTTCCATCACTTATTAGAATTATATCTCAGATGCAAGTTTTAGACTGCCCTACATTGAGTCATGGGAGACAGCTGCTAAGTATTGAATAAAATTTACTAGGACAATAGCCTATGTGTTGTCTGAATAAAATATAAATCTGAGCATTGGTTGAGATACACATAATGTAATAGAAAATATGTAGCCCTTATGTATTCTCACTTAAGTGAAAGATTATTTTCAACATATGCTAGGTAAATCACAGCATTGGGGTTAGTCATGAGAATTTGCTGGGGTGGTTAGTGGAAGGTGGTTAGAGAGCTGATAGGTCGGAAATACATTTTTAGTTTTCAAACTGAGGCATGGAGTGTTTATATTCATTTCTGAATTCCTCTTGATAAAGTGTGCACATTTGTGTGTATGTATGACACCATTTACACCTATATGAAGGTGTCAGCCTAGCTTGCTTAGCTTTGAAACAGAGGAAGGTCTGCATTTCTCTTTGGTCTCCATTTCCTCATCTATAAAGAAGGCAATTGATGTGTTTAGTTCCACTTTCATTTCCAAAGTCCCATGTTTCTGTTTCCTTCTGCTTTTACCCTGTGCCTGTTATAGATATACTATGAGAGTCAAATATCATGGAAGAAGTCTGAGGATGGTAATGCCTTGCAGAAGTGTAAAGTGGATTAGTGGCTGACTTGTATTGTTCTCTTTGGTCATCTATGGCTACTAGAATATCACCTTCTTCTAAGTATGTTCTTAATAGTACAGTGTAACTTAAAAAGCACCCATGGGTTAATTTCTTCTTAAGCCAGGGATGTCTGGCTCAGTGGCAGAGTCAGATGCCTAAGGGTTGCCAAGCAGAGTTTACTTCAAAGCATGTCATGAGGCTAAAGGGCAGCCGCTATCATAGCGCTCTTCCAGCTAACCATGCAGTTGATAGCATGTTTTACCCATCATTTAAAAACAGCGGCCACAATGCTTCATTAACAGACTGACCAGTGAGTACAGGCTGTGATTCCTTTAATATGTGTTCAAATCCTGGACAAAATGCTGTTGAGGAAATTAATATACAAAAGTTAATTGCCAAAAAGCTTAATTTTAAAGGTTTTTTATGTCTCTTTCTGCCTAGAGCACACTCCTGTTCCATGTAGCAGTAACCTCATGAAATGCCATTGTGATGGGAAGAGCTGGCGCGGCACTAATGACTTTAAGCAAATATGTTGCTCTAATTTCCTCCATCTGCTTTGAATAAAATAATATGAGGATGAAATCTGGCAGAATTGTAGAGAAAATTGTTTCTTAGAGAAATTGGAGATATTTGAAAATGGATGCAGGTGTGAGAGGGAAATAATTCTTTAAAAAATATTGTTAAGTTTCTCCCAAACCGAGAGCTGGATTGTATCTCCATGGAAAGAACTGGTAAGAATGGGACAGTATAGTTTTTCCCAAACCACAGAAGAATAGCAAATCTCTTAGCAATTCAACATCTACCTTTTTTAAATTTTGAGAGTCCTGAAGATCCACGTGCCACCCTCCCCAGCTATTTGCTCAGTGGTTTTGTTCAGGCATGATGACCACACCTTCTGTCCCATGCTTCAATAGAAGAGTAATTGTGTCCTTTGTGGAGGACCCTTCTCCTTCCTTCAGTCCCAGCATGGTGGCATGAGCAGAAGGATAAAAATAATTCAGTCTGTATATGGTGGCATGAGCAGAAGGGTAGAAATCATTCAGTCTTTATAGGGTGACATGTGCAGAAGGGTAGACAGCATTCAGTCTGTATATGGTGGCATGTGCAGAAGGGTAGACATGCAATCTTAGTCACTACTGCTACAACCACATTAAAATTGTAGGCAGTCGTCTCAAAACATAAAGGGCATTGTGGGTTTTTTTTCAGGAAATGAATATATGTAAAGCAAAACTCATATAAACAGACTAAAATCTTTCAATTCTCCTAGAAAGAAGTAGATTATTAAAGATAGACCCCTGAATAAAACATAAGACCAAGATGATATTATCGCTAAATAAAATCTGTCCTTTGGTTATCAGAAAATTCAAGACTACATAGAAAAAAATGAATTGACCTTAGGAGACTATAACTGTAGAATGGCCTTATAGCAAAACCTGATATAGACAGCTCTTCAGAGATGTCAGATGGCAGTTATATATGTATATTAAATTATGCCATAAACCTCAGAAGTCTAGGTTTGTCTAGAGTAACATTTGAAAGAGTTTGTTCCCAGAATTACAAACAATATCAGTCTTGGAAATGTGTCTGTAGCATTAACCACTTGACAAATTGGTTCTGTCCATGTAATGTGCATTGGTTTGTAAAGTGACTTAAACACATTGCCACAATAGATAGCATAACACAGTAGACAATTATTCTATATCAACTATGGAGCTAGACTTCCAAAATTAAGTTACCAGTAGAGCTGTGCTCTCTCTAAAGGTCCTTGAGAATGACCCATTCTGGTCATTTTATTAGTTCTTATAGTTACCAGCTGTGCTGGCTTGTCTTGAAACACAGGCATGTTACACTAGGCTCTGTGCCCAGTGCCAGACAGTATCAATCTTGTCTGTCAGTTCTTGTGTTTGCTTTTCTTATAAGGATAGTAGTCATTGTGCTAGATATTACTCTAGTCCAATATTATCTTTCATTACTAATTATAGTGATATAATTAATTATATATTCAATGATTTGAAAATAAGAACAATTGAAAGTCTGATGAGGGCAGGGGTTCTAGTCAATCCAGAATATATGCTACCAAAAAATGTCACAAAATTCACTGGAAACTTCTAATAGTGGTCTAAAAAGTTGTTTACAAGTAAGTTAAAAATGAAATAGTAGTCATGGAATAACTAAGAATTTAAATTAATAGCCCATCTTGAAAAGAAAAACATTATGCCATCAAGCACAAGATTACAAAATAATATATAAGACAATTTGTATTGAACTATGAAAGATACAGAAGGACATTTTATGTCAGCTCTATTATTGAGCACTGGGTTATGGCTTCTGTCAGTACCATTAAATAAAAAAATAAGCAATAAAAATATTAGAAAAAGTGGAATAGTTATCTTTATTACATGCAACAATATTGTTGTAATCTTAAAAATTCAAGACTGATGCACACTATTATTAAAATAAGTAAATTAGATGGCCTTGGGTAAATATATATTTCAACACTCAAAGCTTTTTCTTTTCAATAACCAGTTATACAGAAATGGATAGGATCCATTGTAATAAATTTATCAAGAAAAATAAAAGGCTATTATACAAAAAGGGAAATTGCATTATTATAAATATTGTCTGTCAAAATAGTCATAGCATGTTCCCTGATATTTCCTAATGTAAAATGTCAATCCTTCCTGAAAAGTATATATATATGTTAATGTGATTCATCGAAATGGCAATGAGTTTTTGTTTTTACTCTAATACACATTAAACCTTAAAATAAAGTTACTGTTAATGAGAATGTTATATTCTTGGACATGTGAAATTTGATCTAGGAACAAAAAGCAGAGTTAGACACAGATCCAAATATATAGTAATGAGGTAAATATTGAATAAAAGCTCTTTTCAATCACTAGAAATCTGAATGTTTATGTAATAAATGATGTTTAAGACTGGCTTTTTGCCAGTTAGACTATAAATGTTACACACTCATTTCTTACCACAAAAATTCAGATGGGTTTAAAATAAGAACTCGTAAAGATGAAAGACATTCACTGGCAATGCACAGGAGAGAAAGCTCCAATGACAGAGGCAGGAAAGCTTCTTCACCTTTATTACTCACAGAAATATGATCTCATGTCACAGCGAAATACTGTTTCCCACTCACATAGTTGAAAAAAAGCTAAAATATTGATTGATAGATCATTGCTAGTAAAGATGCAGGGAAATGGAATTTTTCATGTATTGATAAATCTAGAAGTACCTGTCAATCAAAATGAGTGAGATGCCTGCCCTCTGACTCTGCATCCCTAGTTTTGGGGACCATATACATCAGGAAACATATGTTTACAGATGGTTTCTATGTTGTTTGTAGTTGTAAAGTAAAAACAAACAATAACTATTAAAATGACAGCTTAGGAGCAAGTTAGAATTATCAAATGTAAGAGCGGTATTATGGAATGTGAAATATGAAAATGAGTAAATACATGTCTGTTTTTTCTAACATGCCCATGGTTTGATAATATGTGGTCCTTTGATTCCTTTGGACAGCAGGAGCTCTCTGAGATAAAAAGAAAAGATTATTATATATAATATGATATAACCTATGTTGATCTATGATGGCATGAAGGCAGGGGAGGATGTGCAAGGGTAAATGATTTCTACTTGTGATTTTGAAACACCCACATGTTTATATCACATGTGCATATGTGAGTGTTTTTAACTTGTTACACTGAGGATATATTATTTTAAAAATTAAAATAATTGTTTTCTGTAGTATTCAAGTTTTTTCAATGATGACTTTAATCTTAAATCTACACAGTGTTATATTTTAAAATAATTCATCTGCATCCAATAAAATGAGCCAAAATTAAAAATAGTTTAAAAATTACTACTGTTAAGTACATCAACAGAAGAAGAGATATAAAACACTGATATAAAATTCAACCTTGTTAGTTATCAAAGGAATGATAATTAGAGAAATAATGAGCTTTAGCTCAGACTGGCAAAGGTTCAAAAGCTCTCTACTTCCCGTCATCCTACAAAGGCTAGGGAACTGCATACCCACCCGGTGAGCTTTTTGAGCAGTTTGATAGGACCCTGTACAAAGCTCTAGTACATCCCACAGATGTACTAGATGTGGGATGCCACTAAGGGAAATAACACTCGGGGAACAACTGTAAAGGAGTGGGCATAGATGTTCATTTCCTCTTCACTCATTCTGATAGGACAGCTGTAAATCTCCATGTTTGTAAACAGCTAACTAGGTGACTCTGCTTATTATATTTTTATATTAGAACTGCATACTCAGACACATAACAACTCACTAAAATTACATATGATGGCTCACATTTTTATCCACAGTGTAGGGACTCACCATGAGGGCAACTAATATTAAAGGACACTTTAGTAAATGTCATGTAGTTTGATGCGATTTTATGTTTTTTGTATATTAAGATGCATGGCAGCATTGCTCCACCGCACATGCTCTGTCAGCAATAGGGTTTTCTGGGTGATATAATATTTTCAATCCTGGGTAATTTTCAAACCTTGAAATGTGCCTAATGAACTTTTACCACATGTACACAAAATTTTACCCCATAGCAGCATTCAAAACAAACCAACAAGCTGCCTTTAGTGTCATTTTAAAAAGTCTGGAAGTCCTTAAAAGGTACAAGACGTTAAATTGGAACTGTCTTAAGACTTAAGAAGGAACAGTAGGAGTAATAATACAACATGGTAGGAAAATATCCAGACTGGGGAAAGAACACTGTGACTGTCTCCGAGCAGGATGTGTTAGCCACTGATGTGTCCCTAGAGGCCTGTTGGGAAGTTTGTTTTGTGTCTATCGTTACTTAAATACCTGACCTTTCTGAATTAGCTCTGCTTGTACAGGCCGCTTCACAAAGACTTCTTTCCTAGCATGCTCAAAGATTTTCCAGGAATTAAATCACGCCGTGTATCTTGTTCCCAAACACTTATCTCAGAAGCAGCACACCTTTCTGATAGAAGGCAAATGTCAGGACCGAAGGCAAGACAGAGGCCTCATGGCTATTCCTGAAATGGCTCTTTTATGTTCTAGAAGCCAATCTGCATTCTTTTGAGTAGTGTAGAATGTCAGCACAAAGCCATATCTATGATGGAAAGGCGGGGTGGGAGACTGTACTCCATTTCTTTATTTAGAGTTCGCATTGAGAATGGCAAGCACTATTTGAAAGGTCATCCCATTTCAAGTAGCAGATGGATAGGAAAAAAGGCTCTGGCTTTTACAAATAATTTAATTGAATTCTCCTTGCCATTTCTGCAGGCAGTTCGGAATATTTTTTAAAGCATTGATCCATAATTATCTTTCAGAGTGGTTGGCATTGTTAGACAGATGTGTGAATCTTCATGTGTACAAGGGAACAGTACCACATCCATTTTGTGTCCTTGATTGTCTTTTCCTGTGCAAACAAATGCATCTTATAAAACACAAATCATCACTTTAACAAAAAGAAGCAAATGAATTTTCTCCTGGACTTCTGTTTGACTTGCAGCTCTTCTTGGGCATGGCTCTGTTACAAAGCCATTATATTCCGAGAAGGGTATTTATGTATGTTATCTGTAAGACAAGGACCATGGGGAAGAAAGGGTCTCAAGCCACGAAACTGGATTTATGCTATTAATAGGACATATGATGAGAATGGCTAATGCTTTAAAGACTGTACTATGCCATGGCTCATTTATGTAGTTTTCTGGGTTTTAAGTATTTGTAAATTTGTGTGATATTTTGTTAGGGCCAGAAAAAAATTAGACTGCCTTTAATCTAAGCCCTTGAGAGGCAGAGATAGGCAGCTCTCTGGGAGCTTGAGGCCAGCATGTGCTACTCAGTGAGTTCCTAAACAGCCATAGTTACACACTAAGACTCTGTCTCAAGAAAAGAGAAAAAACAAACAATACCTAACTAAATGTGAATTTCAGAGAAACAATGAGTAGGATTTTTTTCTTTAGTAACACAGTGTCTCATTAGACATCTCAGACTAGAATATAGTCTGTGGAGATACTTTTGTGAATGGGGAAGTATCTACGATGTGTATGCATGGTTTAAACAAATAGACACTCCTGTACCCAGGTTAAGACAGAGGCTGTTGAACAGCTCCAGGGAGCTGAAGTAGCTCTGACCACAAAATTGCTATCCTGTCCTGTGAAGTCATTATGTCCCTACATTTCTTTTCATTATAGTCAACTTTGGAATGCATAGTCAATGAGCGTTTTGCCATGTTTTGAATGTCACACAAATGGAATCCTACTGCATGCATCTTTGAAGATGACTATATTTATAATTAAGTCTGGTTTGGGAGAAAATACTACTGATGTTTCACCATCAAATCGTGTAATGGCTAACCCCGTGAGGCTTGGATACATTTGTGTTTTTGGTGAAAAGGAAGAGTAATTCCTTAAGCTAAATATCTCTGACTTCTGCCATGTTAATGGTGCACAGCATTTTCAGTTTTAATATCTCCCCTCCAAATGTTTGCTCTTCCCAAGCCTCATTGATTTTCCAGAACTTAGGCCCAATTCAGTGATAGTCTCCATGGGTTTCTGTGGGATTGTATCAGTAGAATAAATCACATCTCTAGCCTAAGGTCATAGTGTTCAGAGGTAAATGGATAAAGAGCCTTTTGATTTATTATTCATGTAGATAACAATACTCAGAGTGTCTAAGGAAGGTTTCTTTTTATGTCATAAATATAATCTGGTGACATTTAAAGAATGTCTTCCATAGCCTGGCCCTCTGATCCGTGGACACTGTCTTTCATATTCCTACTGGCAATGTATTTCACCCTTCTCTCTCCTTGCCTCCTAAATGCTGAGGATGAGGTGTTTTCATATCCAAATTGCTTTGAAAAGTCCATCACAAGATCAAGAACAATGAAAATTATTTACAACCAGATTTCTGCATGTCTCGGGAAATAGATGCTTTTGCATGTCAAACAATTGAACCCAGAGGCTATTTGTTGTTCACTTGGCTAAGGTGAATAGTCAAGGGTCTTGTTTTGTTGTTTTTTGTTTGTTTGTTTGTTTATTTTGTTTTGTTTTGGAGGTAGAGTTTCTCTGTGTAGCCCTGGTGTCCTGGAACTTGCTGTATAGACCAGGCTGCTTGAACTCACAGATCCCCCTTCCTCTGCCTCTGGAATGCTGGGATTAAAGGTGTGAGCCACCACCTCCCAGCCTAGTCATCATGATTTTTATTGATTGGAAGTTTTGAGGTTTATTTTTATCTTAAATAAGTGTATCATTAAATTTGAATACACTGAAATTCACTTTTCAGGGTGAGAAGAATGTTGTACATGGGACCTTCAGAACAGTCTGTTTAATTCAGCTATCGAATGCATACACAAGATATTTTATAGAAGGGGACAGATGCACCTTATGGAGGGCATGCTGATGGAGGGCATGTGGTTAAGCAGTTATACAGAGCTCCCTCCTGCTGCCTGCTGTTTCCCTCCCATTAAAGCAGCCGGACTCACCAGGAAGTGGTGGTGCACACTTTTAATCCCAGCACTCAGAAGGCAAAGGCAGGAGGATCTCTATGAGTTCAAGGTCAGCCTTGTCTACAGACTGAGTTCTAGGATAGCCAGGACTACACAGAGAAACCCTGTCTCAAAAATAATAAATAAAAAGAAAGTAAGAAAGAGAGAGGGGGAAGAAGGGAGAGAGGAGGGAGGGAGGAAAGGATGGGATAAGGGAGGAAGGGAGGGAGGGAGGTTCAGGATGTTTGAATTAAAGAAATTTTAATAGGTCAAATAGGTAATATTTAGATCGAATGGGGAGTAGGGTTGGGCCATATGCTCCTTACATCTGTATCTCCCTGAAAACCCCATTTACCACACCAGGACCCCTGCTTTTCCATGGTGAGTATGTTAAATCCATTTGTGTAAACTTGCTTTATTTATCAAATATATTTTATACCAGACACTGTCCTAAACTCTACACACATATTAACTCATTTATCTCTCAAAATAACCCTCTTGGTGGTGACTCCAGATGAGAACTGAGCCACAGAGGGTTTGAACGCGTTTCTGTCAGCTGTTGGTTACATAGCCTGGACAGTATAGTTCCAGAATCTCAGTTCTTACCCAGAGTGCCTTGCTACCTCTCTCTAGCAGAAGCAGCTGTTCTGAACTCCTGCTAGAATTAAGTAGCATGCTAGGAACCTTACATGAGTCATGATACCTAATACCCTCAAGGCTGCCTGTGGAGTAACCCTGTGACCGCCAGCTTTCTGATAAAGGAAATGGGGAATTTGGGAGGGACAAGGCTGGCAGTTGGGTCCTTGCTGTTTCTCATGCATTTAACCATGTTGCATATGTTCCCATAAAAGTGGAACACTTGTATGTTTCTAAGGAATTATGATGATTTTCATTTCTGTCATGTCATGTTCTCACTGGCTAACAACCCCAAGAAAATATGTGTGTTCTAGACAGCCAGATGGCAGCTTTGCCAGGCAGGGCCATGCCCAAAGACAGCTGGAAATTCAGCACCACAGTGCTCTGAGCTAATGTCCCTAGCTTGCTTTCTGGTTTTTAACCTCGCCTCACAGAACCTCCTCAAGACTCTGATAGCTCTACTAAGCCATGTCATAAAGTAATGTCCTTCCTGGAAAGGGCTTAATGCTTCTCCTCTGCTCGAGGGCATCACCTTGAGAAGGACTAAAGGGCCCTTATCAGTCAGGTGACTAGGGTGGGAATGCTAGACTGTGTAGTAAACGAATGGTAGAGATTGAGAGTGACCAGTCTTCAGCTCTGGCCCAATGCATCAATGATATCTCCAGAACAGTTGTGTGTGGTGTGGGAGCAGGAGATGTTTCTCATAATGGGACCAGTGAGAAGCTTGGCAGTAGAAGATCTAGTCCCTGTAGATGAAGGTGGCTGTGCTAGTTATTAGCCCATATTGTGTATTCCCCCTTCTGTGCTGATATTGTACAGACCCGAGACTATGAAGATCCCCAGGTGACAGGGCTTCTGTGACAACTGTAGTGTGTCCTTTAGAGGAGTATAATCTATTCCTTAGACTTAAAATGCCTTTCTCAATTTGCTCCTAAGATTTACTTCTGACTTTAGCCTCATGAGTTAAATCTTGTGTAAACACAGTTGTTTTCAGAGACTAGTGAATTGAAAAATACCTAATTGCTCACATTGACTGTATGGAAATGTCATTTCTCCTGCGTTTTAGAGTGATGTGTTTTTATTGTGTGTATATATTATGTCTGTGCAGGTGCATATGCCTATAGGTATATGGGCATATTTGTGCTAGAGGGCAACTTTGACTGTTGTTTCTTAACTTTATACCCTGTTTTTTGAGACAGGGCCTCCCACTGGCCTGGGATTCTTCAAGTTGCCTAGTCTGGTTGGCCAATGAATGCCAGAGATCAATCACACACACACACACACACACACACACACACACACACACACACACACACACACCTTGCAGCACCGGGATTATAAGTGAGGGTTACCATGCTCAGCTATGTGTGTCCTGGAGGATGAAGCTTAGATGCTCATACTTACAAGGCAAGTGTTGATTGCCAGAGCCTTCAATTCAGCCCCAGAGAGAAGAATTTAAAAGAATCATGTCTTACTCTTTCTTAAAGGAAAATTATTGCTATATTCAAATAAAATAGACCTGATTTTCTTATTATAATAAGAAAATAAGTCTTTAGTTTAGAAAATACATCGATCCTGTGGGGTTACATTCACTTGAAGGGAATTAGGAGAACAGCTCTTTACTAGAGAAGGGATTGAAGAATATGTGAAATTAACTGATGTCTGGGCAGTAGCCTCTATTATACCTGTTCCAATTTCTTATAGAAATAAGATACTTTAAAAGCCACAGTCATAAAAATTAGTTATCACTATCACCCAGCTCTTGGTTTCTGCATAGAATTCTAGTAAGAGAAAAGCTAGCCAAACTCAGAATGAAGCCTTAGGACCAAGCGCTCCCTGTGCCGCTCCTGGGCAGAGGAAAGGTCTCTCATGTGTTGCTGCTGATCTTCTCCTGGTTCACAAGTATGCTGACACTGTGCAGAAGAGTGAGATATCTCATAAGCTGCAAGTGCTTTGTATGAAGTATGGCGGCTAATGAAGACCTTTGTTTTTCTGTGTCTACAAGGAGAATATAAATGACGTTTAGTCAAAGAGATGGCTGTGTGTTAGTTTTCCATGACTACTGCTTCAAAGCAACCCAGATTTACCACCTGGTGATTCTAAGGAGTTGCAAGTGTGAAATGGATATAAAACTGGACTAAAATAAGATGTAAACTAGGCTGACTTCCTTTCCGGAATTGGGGGGATGTTTTTTTGCCTCCTATTTGGAGTTCCCCATCCCCTTGTTCAGAGCCAGCAGTACCCACTTTCATACTTTCTCAGATTACCTTTCCTTTCCTCTCTGATGTTTGACAAACCCCTTGGCAACCCCTTCATCATAGGGGCTGGCAGTTAGTAATCGCAATTCCCTTTGTTATCCAAGTTCTCCTGTGGCTTTCATCCTAACATATTTCCAGATTCAGGGATTAAGATGCAGACTCTTAGCAAGGCCATTATCCTATCTAAGTGAGATACAATAGGCAATGTTTTGTAAGGATATTTGTCAGTATCAGTATCAGTCATGGTTAAAGCATTATACTTGTGCTGAGGTCTGAGGGATTTTTGTTTTCCTAATCAGGTTGAACCAGATAGTAATGCAATGCTAGAAAATTCTATGCCAATCCAAGGAATTCTACATAATGAAGAGCTGTTAGGAATTGGGAAATGGGGCATTAATTCTATATAGCACCTGCCATTGGGAATCCACATGATACAATAACTCACAACTCTTCCTTGTTAAGTGTAGGCTCTTTAGGAATAAACAAAGGCATTTGCATTTCAGAAAAAAATATAGATTTACTTTTTCTACTTTCAAAGTCATTTTTAAATTTTAAATTATTTATTTTTTGTTTAAGTTTTTAAATTTTTAAAATAGTATCATACAGGAAGGAATAAGGAAAACTTTTAAAAATTCATAATGGAATTTGGTGGGGGGGGGATGATTCTGGATCCCTGTAGTAAATGATAGCTATCCAGGTATTTTACTCAAAACTGAAAGTAGATTTTTAGCTATTTTGTGGACTCAGTTGCATTATAAAACAAAAGGAAAAGTAAGACAATTGGTTTGGATTGTAAGAGTAGGATTATTTGGAAAAGAGGTGAGCCGTTCAAGAAAGTGTGATGAATAAGCAAGCATAAAGAAACCCAAATGCACAGGCAGTATGGCAATTGCCATTAGAAGATGTCAAAAAAAAAAAAAAAAAAAAAAGTCAACAAAATTGCAAATGTAGAGGGGAAAACTGAAAAATCCATTCAAAATGAGAAAATGCCATGAAAACAAATAATGTGACATTAAAACAGAGAAAGTATAAATCACAGATCTAAACACCTAGGTCTAGCATAAGAATTAAATGTAGGCTTGAGGAAGAAAAACCATCAGAATACAATAAAAACCAAAGATCAATAAAACCTCCTTTGAGTTTAAAAATTCACAAGCTTCCCAAGTATAGTGATACATGTGGTAAAAATCTTTTCTATGTAATCATACACACATTGAACTAGGAAATACTGGTTTGAATAAGAGATAAATAAATAGCTCCAGGGCTGCAAGGTGGCTCAGTTGTCTACTGAAGTGCATTGTAAGGCTGGCAGAAGTTCACAAAATTAGTGTTTAGATACAATGGCTCATTGTTTCAACTAAAAGCACACTTAAGCTTCAGTTACCAAGATGCCATGTACCTGAAATACACATAGAGCAAAGGATGAGCAGCTAGGAAACAAGGAGACCCCTAAGAGACACATACAGTGGACCCCCCGCCATTTCCCAAAAGAGGAAAGGGACAAGATCTCCTGAGTAAAGTGGGAGCATGGGGAGAAGGAGGGAAGCAGGAGAAAGAGAATTGGAGAAGGGGAGGGGGTGAGAAGAACATGAGGGACCAGGAAGGTCCAGCTGGGAGAAGAACAGAGAAAGACAGCAAAGAAAGAGATAGCTTAATAGAGGGAGCTGTAATGGGCCAAACAAAAAGCCTAGCACTAGGGAAATTTCTAGGGATCTACAAAGATGACCCCAACTAAGAATGTAAGCAATAGTGGGGAGGTTACCTTAAATGTCCTTTCCCTATAATGAGATTGATGACTACTTTAAATGTTATCACAGAGCCTTCATCCAGCAGCTGATGGAAGCAGAAGCAGAGATCCACAGCTAAGCACTGAGCTGAACTCCTAGAATCTGATTGTAGAGAGGGAGAAGGGATGAGCAAAGGGGTTAAGTCCATGCTGGGGAAACCCACAGAAACAGCTGACCTGAGCAAATGGGAATTCAGGGACCCAAGTCTGACAGCTGGGGGACCTGCTTAAAACTGAGCTAGGTCCCCTGAATGTGAGTGTTAGCTGGGGAGCTTGAGCAGTCTATGAGGCCTCTGACAATAGAACCAGTATTTATCTCTAGTGTATGAATGGATTTTTGTAACCTATTCCCTATGGAGGGATACTCTCTCAGCCTAGATACAGAGGGTGGGAATGTAGGTTCTGCCCCAAATGATGTGACAGAGTTTGATGATGCCCAATAGGAGACCTCACCCTCTCTGAGGAATGAATGGAGGGTGAGATGGGGAGATGGTGGGGGAAATGGGAGGACAGGAGGAAGAGGGAACTGGGATTGATATGTAAAATAAAATTGTTTTTAGTTTAAATAAAAAATTAATAAAAAAAGATTAAGATAAAAGGATGGCACAGCTTAACAGGCAAAAGTAAAATGAAGCAAAAATAAATATGGGTGATTTTTAGACAAAATCAAATCAAAGGTATTGAAAATATTCATGTGACAGAATGTCAGCTTTCCAGGTGGACTTCGCAGTGAAGACTTTGAATTGTTATTGATGTGGTAATAGCTACAAAGTGCTTGAAGCAGAGGACATTAAAAATATAAGGAAAATTGCTAGCTGGATTGTGTGGAACTTCAATACACTCTCATTGATCTTCCTTGGATCAAACAAACATAAAATGCACGAGTATTCTAATAACTGAAAAGAGGTGATTTAATAAGTTTTTATTGAGTTTTGTTCTCTAGAAATAAGCAACACTTTCTTCTTAAGGAGATAAGAAAACATTTAAAAAATTGATCATATGTTGTACCTCACCGAAGTGATGTAAAGTTATGTAAGATAAAATGTGAACAGGCTGCATACTGTGTCTACAATGAAATGAAACCAGAAATTAGTTACAAAGGCTCAATTCAAAGATCAACAGGTTGGAAAACAGCAATAGCCACAACAACAGCAGTGAAGACCTTTGATCAAACAGCCTCAGGTTCAAATAGAAAAGCGTATCTGTTACAAACTGCTGGAAGGACAGAACTCTGTGTCCAAATTTAAATGGTCAAGGCTGTATAGAGCAGTAAAATAGTACTGTGAGCAAACCACTTCAACAAAACCAATGTGTAGAAAATAGAAGGACTCCCATTCACTGGCTAGTAATAAGGAAAAAGCTACACAGCATAAAGAAGACCCATATCCAAAATTTGTAGATTGTATGGATTGTAGAAATATGGTCTAAGACTTGCTCAATTCAGCAAAAGATAATTTCCATAGTCATAAAGCTCATGCATGTCATGATCATGTAAGTAACCAAATGACTGAGCATCTAAAGTACAGTGTTAATAGAAGCCACAGGAAAACATAGGTTGACATTCAGGATACTGCTGATCTGCCTTGGACCCTTTATAGCAGTACACAGAGGGACAGTATCTTTAATGTGGTTCCTGACTTTCTTGGGGAGACACGGGAGCAGTCTAGTCCCCAAAATAGGCAAGTCCAACTCTAGCAAAATCATGCATTTATGGGGTCACTAAGGATCATGGGTGACTCCTGGGAAGATAGCGCCCCAACACTTCAGCAGTCATTTAACCTCTGCATTCCTTTGATTACCTATATGTGGGACAGGTAAGAGTGGTGCACAGATTCTCAGGCCTTATGCTCTGCCTCTCTCTATTCAAGAGGGGATATTGGCAGTCTTGTTACCATAGACCTGGATATCTGCAAGCTGGCTCTGTGTATTAGTTGCCATGACTGCAGGTCAGGGGCTCCTGTATATAGCCACAGCTGTGCTGCTTATGAAGGCCACATCCAAATCACAAGTGGAGGACACAGTTACAAATGGGCTGGAAGGAAAAGAATTAAAGATCCAGGGAAACTATACTTCAAGAGTAGAGTGAAATGAAGTTGCTTGCAGGTAAAGAAAAACTGAGATATTTTACCAACCAGCTAAGCTATATCAGATAAAGAGTAAAGAAAGTATTTCAAGATGGAAGAAAATTCAAGAAAGGACTAGGGAGATAGCTAGGTCAGAAAAATCCTAGAACACAGAGGGTAGTGACATATAGTGACATATGCTTTTTATCCCAGATAATTTCCTTGATGTGCTGCCCAACCAGCCTTACCCACTTGGTGACTTATAAGATAATGAGAGACTACACACACACACACACACACACACACACACACACACACACACATGCACGTGCGCACACACACACAAGTAAGAATAGGGGAAGAAAGGAAACCATAATCATAAAGTAGCCCAGTTTTTTTCTGCTTAACAAAATAAAGTAACAAATATAAATAAATAACAAATATAAATAAAATAACAAAAATAAAATAAAAAAAAACAAAAGGAAAATAGATGGTTAAGTAAAAACAATTTCATCCTATGGAACTTGTAGTGTGTGTGTGGAAAAATAATGTAAATGAAGACTTTAATGAGAAGGGAGTTTGTGGATGGGCCTACACAATCACAGAACACTGTATTTTAAATGAAGTATTAACTTATAGTAGACCCTTATAAAGAAAGGGCAGGTGGAATTGCAGAGAATCTGTATTATGGAGCGGGAGCATTGCTGATTGATTGGAGTGATGTGACTTAAGTATGTAGAGTGGAGCCTTGCTGATCCTATATGGCAGACAAGTGGAAACCTCCATGTCTTCTATACGGACTTTAGGCCCAGTGAATTCTTGACCCAATAAGCTTTCTTTGACTATCCTTCCAAGGAATGCCCAGGCCAAACCAGAAGATGCAGGGTTCTTTCATTTGTCTATCTACTTTAATTCCTAAGTAACAGCAGATAAAAAGTCTCAAATATCAGGGCAGAGATAGGGAAGAGGTTGAAAAGACTTACTTTTCTTGCAAAGGCAATCAGACATCTTTTTCTGACCTCCAAACAACCAAGCATGCATGAAGTGCACATGTGAATATGCAAGCAACACACTCCAACAAATAAAATAAGAGAAACAAACATTAAAAAAAGGAAATTCTGGGAAAAGTAAACAACAACTAAATAAATGAAGCTACAAAGGAGGAGATGTGGATGGAAGAGCCATTGTCTTCAGAGGTGAAGCCATTGGCAAGCTGCCCTGACACAAAGAAACCTATCCATGACATAACAAGCAAGTGTAATTGAACACAATGGGTCACATCCTAACCTCCCCACTGCCAGAAAAAAATCACAGGGAAGGGGGGAAGAGAATTTTTAGGACGAAAAGGGTATAGCAATTTTTAGAAGGGACTAAGAGCGGACAATGGGGAGAGATATGGTCAGAGAGCATTAGATATAGGTGGTGTGTGTGTGTGTGTGTGTGTGTGTGTGTGTGTGTGTGTGTGTATACACATGTATGTATGTTTTGGGAGATGTTATTCTGTAAATATGTTTCTCATACTGGTTAATGAATAAAGCACTGTTGGCCAATAGGAAAGCAAAATAGGCGGGGCTAGAAGACTAGGAGGAAAGAGGAAGTAGTTAGGAAGAGTCAGCATGGAGAGCCTGGAGAGAGCAGCATGCTGGCCCATCCCTCCCCGGTAAGATGAGCCAAGTGGAAATACTTAGAATAGTAGAAATGGGTTAATCATTAAGACAGAACTAGCCAATAAGAAACAAGTAACTGGCCAATAGCATTGTATCAAATACATGGTCTCTATGTATTATTATCGGTGGCTGGTATGGCAGCAGGACAGACCTGCAGAAAAACATACTCGCCGCCAGTCTGGTCCCACTGCTGCACCAGCCCCAAATAACATGCATGTATGTTTATGTGTATGTATGTATGTATGTATGCATGCATGTATGTATGTGTGTGTGTGTATGCCTGTGTGTGTGTAGTTACAAAGAATTAATAATAAAACAAAAAATTAATCTATCATAAGTTTTGTCTTAGTAATCTCATGTCTAGAAATCTTTTCAATGGAGAGAGATACAGACAAAAATTATAATTATATATTACAAAACTTGAATACAATTAAACACTCTAAATAGTCAGTAAATTGGACAATTATTAAATTATAGCACAGAAGGTAGCATTTGAAAATCTTTAAAAACTGTATTTAATAGCATGAAAAAAATGCAATATAATTTTCAACCAAAAAAGGCTATTGCTATATGAACTAAATTTCACTTAAAAGCTAAATAATCAATAGACACAAATGAAGGGACACTTATCAATGAAACTGAGAGATATCAAAGCATTATCACTGTCTATGGGCATAAAATAATATTCATTTTAAAAATTATTTGCTGCCATTCTCAATTAGGGGGGACTGATGCTGTATTGTATTCATAACCTTAGAAACAGGTTAATTAGCATCTTTCTAAAACTATCAGGACTTCATGAGATGAAGTTAGTTTTCCACAACTAGATAAATTCTTATGCACTATTTGTTTCCCCCTGGGTTGCCACCTTCTCTGTATGTTTGTAGTGGTAGGACAGCTTCATACATGAGCCTTTACTAAGTGCATAAGGAGGTAATATGTCACCCAAGAATTGTGACAGTTGAGTTAATGAGTACAAGTCCAGCACAAATGTCTGCTGCTGCTATTGTCCTTGTTTAGTGTTTTCTCATAGGTGAGCATTTACAAATCAAGCCTTTTTGTAGGATCTACAGCAAGGACAAACCTTGTACAGACAGAAAGCTAAATAATGTTTCCCGTGTAACTGATGTATCTGAGAGAGGCATTTTGGGGAAGAGCAGATGTTAACAAATGCTAAATCTTGTTTTCAAAGGAAAGGACTCTTGAACTCTTTATTGACAGTCATATTCCACAGATTGGTCATCCATAGGGGAAAAACAGGGGCACTTGAAAATCTTCCAAACTCTGAGCATTTCCTTTTCAATCTACTTTGTGGAGGCCATTGCAGCTCAGTTTTGTCCTGTCTTCCCCTTAGTTGAATGACACCATGAGTGCTACTTTACATACATCAGAAAAAAAAAAACGACCCTGAGAGTTGTTAATTTTTATAGAACTCTGGAGAGCTTCTTACAGGAAAAAAAAATGTTTTTATTTTGCCCATCAAGTTTAAGGCAGACTCTTGCTAATTTTACACTTTATAGAATGGAGATATGATACAATATACATTGTGATTCTGCAATAAGTGTTCTGTTTTGCCTACTTAATTGCCCAACATGTTACAGTTTCTAAATAGAAATAGAATCATATTCCAAAATAAACAAAAAGAAATTATCAACTATTATTTCACACACCAAAAAGGTATATTAGTAGCTTTCATGATAAGTCCTTTGGAGAGAAATATCGTGAATATGTTTCTGATTTGGGACTTCTTTGAAAAACTCAGAAAAAAAAAAAGCAAGACAACAGCTCTGAGACTGCATCAGATTGTTTGGAGACTTGTGAGGATGGCACAGTTTCTCTAGCTCTTGCATTTGGAGGTTACAGGAAGAAAGTTGGGTAAAGTGATAATGAACAAAACTTAACTGGTCTTCACAGCTTCTCCATGAATGACTGTAGGACTTTTCTCATCTTGCCTAACTGGTTTGTCACTATAGCAGCCAATTTAAGTGGTTGACTAACTCTGTTTTGGTTAAAATGTGTGTTAAGTATCTTTGCCTTGAGCCCGCCCTCCCCACAGATGCTCAACTATAAGCTACACAATGAGAAAGACTTCTGACATTTGCCACCCTAAGGCTTCCTTTTCTGAGCCTTTTGAGACTGTGACCTTTATAATTGAGAAAGAATGCCTCTAAGATGCTCCCCTCTGTATCCTAGCCTGGTAGTGTTGAATAAAATCGTGGTGAGTAAACACGCTAAAGTAAGACCAGCATAGAGCTTCTACCATCCATCCTCTCACCCACCCACCTTTCCAAGGGGCTCCTGTTAGATGTGTCAACCTTTGTTTTCTTGTTTTAAAAAGTGATTCTTTAAGTTTAACACCACTGATAAAATGAAATCAAGGTGAAGTTTTCATCTAACATGCAAAAGAATAGGTAAGACTTAAAAATAAAACAAACAAAAATCAACTTTGCTTTGATCAAATACATACATGAACCAGTGTGGAAAAATATCTCAGTCACTTAGAGTGAAACTAATGCATTTAAACTCTCTTCTCTGCACTTTATTGGCTATTAATATGTTTCTTTTTTTTTTTAAAGTTTTACTTATCATTTTTGTGTGTATTGCTATTGTCTGCACATGGGTATGTTCTCGTGTAGAAGCCAGAGACAGAGGCAGCTGTCTTCCTCAGCTGCTTTTCTACCTTGTCTTTGAGATATGGATTTCTCTGGAACACGCAGATCCTGGGTTATTACTTACTGCCTGTTGGCCGATGACCTCCAAGAATCTTGTTCAATCCATTCCCCAGTCCTCATGTTTGGAGAGCAAGTAGTTTACTGGTAGCCATCCCTGCAGGCCCTCATGCTTGTTTCTCTTTAATATACTTCACTTGTGGCTTCTCTTTTCTAGGCAAGCTTTAAAGCACCATGTACTAAAGCTATATAGCATTTTAGATTTCTGGCCTGTGAGGCTTCTAGCTAGACAGTGCACTTGGCTTTAAGATAAAAATCAATAAATAAAAAGTTGAAAAGGAAAGACTAATCCTGAGTATTCCTAAACGTATGGTCTCTCCCAGTTCTAAAGCTACACTGCTTCATCTTTGCTTCTTTGAGATTTTGGAGAGTTTGCTTTGCTGTAAATTCACTTTGCATAAGTATCCAGAAGTTTAAAATGTATGCAGACAGTTTATTGTAAATAAACTTGATGGCCAATGCCATTGCTAAGTATGGCAGGTCTCAATAAGTTCTGAATGAACAGTTTAGACTCATTAGCAGAGTCAAGTTTGGAATTATAAAAGTGTATGTGACTGATCAGATACAAGAGAACATGTGATATTTGCAGCAGAAGCTGCTGAGACAGACTGTTGAATCTTCAAAAAATCTCCAGACTTCAATAAAAAAATATTTCCCTGCCTATTGCTTCTTGGTGCTTTTGTAAAGAGAAAATGGGGAAAGCATGTGTGCGTGCATGCGTGTGTGCGTGCGTGTGTGTTAGGGGTGCCAGCTCTGAGAACATTTACGTCCCACTTGTGAAAACATGCTTTTGTCTATTGTTGTCTTTCATACATTGCACCTATGTTCAGATTTCTTGAAGATACAATCTGAAATGTAATGAAAACCTGGTGAAGTTTAGATGGAGGGCATTGTGAGTGTAGCCTACACTTACCCTACCCTCTAATCATCTAGACAGTAGAAAACACATTCTTTGATGACAATAATGGTATGTCCCCAATGTGGGTGGGGATAGTAAGGACAGCCACCTACTGTCCTAAAATTGTAATTCCCCTTAGATCCCAGCCCACAGTGAGACATCAGTATTCCTTAATGGGTATGTAAAAGAGAACAAAGTGTTTATTTTTAATATAATTCTGTATTTGTGGGAACTCTTGTGGGATATGGCACAAGAAGTATAGTTTCCCTGTGGTTGTCAGCTAGGTGAGTTATTAACTATTAATGAGGCTATTTTGCTTCTGGAAGCCCTCAAGGCCTTTTATTAATTGGAGCAAGACTATAAATTTCTTTGCTTAATCCAGCTTTCCCTATCTGATGCCCAGAACTCAGAAATACCAATACTGACATGTTAGTTACTTGCTTTTAAATTAAACTCCCAAGGCTTGATGAGATCATTGGCATCTGGGAGGTTACATATACCAGTTCTAAATGCAGGGGCTCTCTCTTCTTCCAGGACTGTCTCTACCAAATGGGAAAACCCATATCTCATTTCATGTTTTCTGAAGTTCAATTTCTTCTGATCTTATTCTCCAGGGGAGCCCAGTATCTGCCATGTAACCAGTAATGGAAAATCCTCTCTGCAGAATTCGTGCAGAGGACTTGATGGGCTTAAGCAATTACCTTACCCTTGGGGACACAGTGGATGATATTTGTGACCCTACCATACAGAAAAGAGCAGACACTGAGAAATAAGGGAGATCATCTCAAGTCTTAAAAAAAAAATATCGGACCAGCTTTTCATGTTTTTTAGAAAAGTGCCCTCTTTACTTTCTTCCTGCCTTATAACACTGAACAGCGTGTATCTAGGCTGAGATTTTTACTCTGGGAAATGTTTTCTGCTTATCAAAAATGCATTAGCATTGGAAAAATTACACTCTTTCTCTCACACCATATGCTAAAATTAATTCCAGTTGGATTAAAGCAATAAATAAATGTATAAAATCAATCATTAGAAACCCAGAATAGAAATGAGTGTTTATCTCAACCAGAGTAAGAGAGCTTTGTTAGCATAGAGGCAAAAAGAAAAGACCATAAAATAGTAGTAGGTTTGATTTCCTTAGTAAGTAAAACTTCTTTCTCAAAATAAAAACAAATGGAGGTGAGCATGTGCATGTGAGGATGACTGGCTATGGATCTTAAAGGACCAAGAAAGTTGCCAATAGCCTGTGATCCCACTGGCCCCAGAGTGATCTGATTTCAAATTCTGTTGTATCCTCTGCTTGAGGCCCTCTGGCTGGTAGATGCAATCTTTATATGATGTTTCAGTGAGGCAGCAATAAGCTGAGTTATGCCAGTAATGTTATCTATGTGATGTTACTGGGTATCAGTGTTTTAAAGTCATCTTTGTTGTAGCTGTAGTGGTTTCATTTTGAGAAGAAATATAGCACATACTTGGCTTCCTAGCCTTTCTGAAAAAACAAATTCTGGGAGTGTGTGTGTGTGTGTGTGTGTGTGTGTGTATTTGTGTGTATGCATTTGTGTGTGTGCTCATGTGTGTGTGTGTGTGTGTGTGTGTGTGTGTGTGTGTGTGTGTTTTATATGTGTTTTGGCATGGTATGCTATGGTGCATTTGGGAAAATAGGCAAGGGTAATAGAGCTCCTAGCACCAATGGAGAAAAGCATGTCCCAGGATCACATCCTCTGAACTGATAGAGGCAGAAAGCTGGTTGTGATGACCTTAGGAAAGTGATGAGTGAGTAAGCACATGTTCCAAATTCTAGAAAATCATACTGAGCAAGGTTATCATTGTTCTTGCACCCAGATGCAGGGGTGAATACTTATGGACCACAATTACATTCTGGAAGCAACCACTTTCTTCAGGGGAGGGTCTTGTGCCATCATACAGCCACAGGGAGAACATCCATACACATTCATTCATTCATTCATTCATTCATTCATTCATAAGAGTGATCCTGGGAGAGAATGAGCTGTTCAAGGTCCTGGAAAGTACACAAGGAGAGATTCTCATGGCATTTCAAATTTCTGCATTTGTATAAGGTCAAAAAAAAAAAAAGGGTTACATCTTATAAGTAAACATTAATGGAAATACACAGTTAAAATACAGTAAGTAGGGTAGGTATAGTGATGCATGTCTTTAATCCCAGCACTAGAGGCAAAAGCAGGCAGATCTCTGTGAGTTCAAGCCAGTCTGGTCTACACAGTGAGTTCTAAGACAGACAGGGCTATATAAAGATATCCTGTCTTGAAAATTATATATAAATATGAACTCAAGAGAATGGGTCAATGGCTACGATCACTTCTTGTTCTTGTAAAGGACTCTAGTTCCATCAAATTCAATATCTTCCTCCGACATCCATGGGCACCAGCCATGCACAAGATACACAGACAAAGATGGGAGCAAAACATGAATACACATTGAAATAAATACCACACAAATACACACAAACCATACATACATACATACATACATACATACATGTCTATCTAACAGACCCCAAAGACAGAAAATCTCTCTTTCCCTCTCTCTCTCTCTCTCTCTCTCTCTCTCTCTCTCTCTCTCTCTCTCTCTCTCTCTCTCTCTCTCTCTCTCTCACACACACACACACACACACACACACACACACACACACAAACACTGTATGTTGGAAAGGAAGAAGCATTCTTATGTTGGAAAGGAACATTCTGGACAAGTGGGGACAAAGAGGCTTCCTAACCTGTGCCACATTTGCAGGGTCATTTTTGTTCTTACTTTTCTATTGTCCCCACCTTGGAAAAATAGAATAGAGCAGTCTTCTCTTGCTTCTCCTTCTCTCTGCTACACACACAGCTGTATATTTTGATGATGGTCCAAGAGATAAATGCATGAGATCTCTGAAGAAAATCAGAGTTGGCTTGAGACTTTAGGTCAGGAAAAGGCTCAGTAACCTGCAACCAAACAGAAGGTCGCCAAGACTAGCTGTCCCCTGGTCCCAAGTTAGCAAAAAGAAGGGAGGCTGGTTATTTACTTGATTGAATTTGATATCAAATAAGTCAAGTATCACCAGCATGGGGTTTTAATTAAAAGCCTCTTCATTAGTAATTGACAAAGAGAAATACTCTACTTTTTCATGAAGCTTTATAGTCACTGTCTCATAAAGACAGTGGACTGAGATTCATTTGTACAGCCAGAGTTATTGGGGACAAGAGAAGAATATGAATGGTGGTGCACCCACAAACGTGGCACAGGTGAGAAAGCCTCTTTGTCCCAACAGGTCCTGAATGCTCTTTTCCATCAAAGAGACTCCTGAGGCAGCTGGAGGACCCTACCACGCCATGTCCCATAAGAGTAGCTGGGAAGCTCAGAGTTGGGAAATCCCCTTTCCACTTGCATAGGCTGTAAGTAGGAATAAGGACTAGTGGGACCTGGAGGTCAACAGATAGACCAAAGCAGTCAAGGAAATTAGAATGCATTGGAAACACAGCCTATGAAACTAGCTATTTAATAAGCTTTGCTGTTTTGCTACAATAGGGATTTAAGAAATAACCAGACATTCTTGTCATAATACACAAGATGTTCAGGATGAAATTTTAAAAAAATCATATCTCATAGTAGAAAAAAAAATAAAACATAAAGAAACAGGGTCAATCTGGTGACACTAACATCAAAATAAATCTAATGCTAAAGCTACCTTCCAAAGAGTTATAAACATTTGTCACATAAATGACTGGCCTCAAGTCACAATTTGTTTTTTGTTTTTGTTGTTGTTTTGTTTTGAGAATGTTAAGAAGTCAAGATTTCCCAGGTGGTGGTAGTAGAGGTCTTTAATTCTAGCACTGGGGAGGCAGAGTCAGGTGGATCTCTGAGTTCAAGGCAAGCCTGGTCTACAGAGTGAGTTCCAGGAGAAATCCTGTCTTGAAAAACAAAACAAAATTTAAAAAAGTAGAAGATTTTAAACAAGAAATAGTATGTTATAAACAGACCTAAATAGAAATTCTGTTACTGAAAAATAACAGAAACAGTCACCTTGCTAAATAGTTTTAAAGGTGGAATAGATGTGGGGGTGTGTGATTATTAAAGATAGAACCAGATTAGAACAATGGATCATGCCCAGTTAAAACAGCAGATAAAGCAATTTGCTGGGGGCTGGAGAAATGGTTCCGCGATTAAGAGTATTGACTGCTCTTCCAGAGGACCTGGGTTCAATTTACAGCACCCATGTGGCAGCTCACAACTGTCTGTAAAACTCCAAGATCTGACACCCTCACACAGACATACATGCAGGCAAATCATCAATGCACATAAAATAAGAATAAATAAGTTTAAAAAAAAAAAACAATTCGCTGGAAGAAGGACTACAACCTTGGGAATCTAGGAAACAGTTATAGAAGACACAAAATTCATGCTGATGTGGGGGAAATGATGTAATTATATAATCAAATAATCATAAGCTTAAATAATAAATAGAAATAACAGAGCAAAAATAGTCATAGACATAAAGGCTGAAAACTTGATACGTCTAATAAGAAAACACAAATTTCTAGATCTAAGAGGCTGAATGATGTTCAAACAAGAGAACTTTAAAGAAATCCATGCAAAATGCATCCTGATCAAAT
This sequence comes from Cricetiscus sungorus, assembly GCA_030556225.1. Lineage (NCBI taxonomy): Eukaryota > Metazoa > Chordata > Mammalia > Rodentia > Cricetidae > Cricetiscus > Cricetiscus sungorus. The sequence goes on along the minus strand of JANBXA010000606.1, from coordinate 3,317,803 downwards.
TAGTCAAATTCACAATGTCAATGGAAGTCTATGAGTGGTGAAAATATCTGAAGACATTGCTTTCGCTTACACAAGGGAGGGCAGGGAGACTGTCACAAGACTTACAAAAGAACTGTCAACTCTAGAATTCTGTCTCCAGAGATAAACTAGAAATTCCTCTTACATCAAGTGATTGGCTAGTTCTTCTATCAGAGGTCAAAAGGAGTCACGGGTATGTAGGTGCAGAAACTACACACAGATGTGCATACTACCCAGTACACACGTGTGCCTTTTGAGACAAGGTCTCATGTTGCCCAGGCCAGGTTTGCACTTGCAATGTAGCTGAAAACCTTGAACTCCCAGGCTTCCTGCCTCTACCTTCCAAGTGTTAGGATTACAAGCATCTATCACCATACCCAACAACACTTACATTATTATCTGATAAAAGTAGATTTAGGAACAAAGAAAATATGTAGTAACAAAGGAGATTATTTAATGTCAGAATGAAATACATGCACATCAAAAGTTTTCAGCAAAAGCTGACAGAGCTGAAGGAGAAAAGATAAAAGAAAAAGAAACAATTTTAGAGACAATTTGCCTATTTCAGTGCCTCCTCTTAGTAGTATATATATATATATATATATATAACTATTATGCAGTAAATATTTGCAACAGCGAAGCCTTTTGGCACAGGTCTGCCATCTTAGCTACTCAGAAAGTTGAGGAGAATTACAGGTTCAAGGTTTGCCTGTGTTATATAGTAAGTTCAAGGCCAGCTTGAGATCTTCACACACACACACACACACACACACACACACAAACACACACTCACAAAGGTGTGGATATTATAACTAAATGATAGAGTAAGTGCTTGCTTAGCAGATAAAGGGTCCTAGGTTCAAACCTCAGTGCATATACACATACACACTACAATCAGCCAATAGTATGTAACAGACATATAGACATATAGCACATTCCCTTTAACAATGGCAGGTGATACTCTATGTTATGCTCTAATAGAACAGTCACATAATTACTATATCCTATGCCATAATGAAGGCTATCAAATTCAAAAATTGAAACCACAGACATGTTGTTAGAACACAGTAAAATTTAATTAGAAATTAATGATACAGAAACCAAAATAGAAAAGATGATAACATTTACCATACTTTTAAAATAAATAACATACTTTTATGTGTTCTTTACAAATGTAAACTATTTTTAAGCAGATGACAGAAAAGAACTAACTACCTACATAAGCCTTGGGAGTCCCAACATAGGGAGGCTACCTGTCCTTCCCATGCTAGTCTTTGATGTTTTTAAATTCCTAATAAAATTTCATCAAACTTAGTCTAAATTATTTGGAAATGCTTAAAACCTATAATACTGAAAACAATATTGACATGGAGTTAAGTGTGAAGAATTTCTCCACAGCCATGTATACATTATGGGTATAGTAACAAAACTAAACAGAAAACAATTTATAAATGGACCAGTGGACAGATATAGCTAAATTATTATTATTATTATTATTATTATTATTATTATTATTATTATTTTATAAAAGTTCAAAATAAGTTCAATGAGTTCAGCTCTTCAACTCCTAAAGCATTAGACTCCTTGAAAGGGAGGGAGGTTGATGTAAGCTTCATATTTATTGTGAAAGATAACTAAAAATATGAGTCACAGACTTAAATGCTGCTATAAAATTTTAAAAATTACAGAAAAATAAACATAGGAGAGAATATCTGAGAACCAAAGTTAGGCGAAGAGTTATTTGATCAATTACAACTTCATGGTTCATTAAAGGAAAAACTGAGGTTAAAAAAATAAAATAAGATTTTTACCCTGGAAATGTCCATGAAGAAGTGAGAGGGCCGCCACTCAGAGGGAGAGCTACAGTTCAAGCACTAAGCCATTGGTAGAATGCAGCAATGCCCCGACCCGTGGGGCCTAGTTATTCGTGGGTCAAGGTGGGCTAGAACCTGAAAATAATGGGAGAGAAAGAAGGAAGGAAACCAAGCAGTGCATTTGTCAAGGTCTAACTTTATTGATGTAAAAAGAAGTTTTTAAAGCAAAGCGGGGAGGAAATGGGGAGGGGTAGCAGGCAGGGAGGAAATGGGGACGGGTAGCTTCTGCTAACTCTGGGGTCCTGGTAATTATCCCAGACAATAAACATCAGACAATAAACGTCTATTTATCTTAGTTCCTGGGCCAGGCCCAACTCAGTTCCAGGCACTCAGTACCTGGAATGAGTGGAAGAGACCACCTGTTAAGCAGGTTCCTGTATACCAAGATAAGGCTCAATTAGAGTTCTAAGGTGTAAGCAATTCTGCAAGAGAATGTAACTCAAGGTCAGCTCCCAACACAGGAAGAACCCTTTAAATTTTTCATTTTAATTTTCTGTATGTATGTGTGAATGTAGATGCTTGTACACAAAAATGTATGCATGTGGGGGACAGGGTTCAATATCTGATGCTGTCTTTTGTAGTTCTTCACCTTACTTTTTAAAAGGTGTATGTGTGTGTATGAGAGAGAGAGAAAGAGAGAGAGTTTGTATGTATGTGTGTACGTGAGTTTGTATATATGTGTACATGTGTGTATGTATGCTTGTGAGTGTGTGTGTGTGTGTGTGTGTATGAGAGAGAGAGTTTATATGTGTGTACGTGAGTTTGTATATATGTGTACATGTGTGTATATATGCTTGTGAGTGTGTGTGTGTGTGTGTGTGTGTGTGTGTATGAGAGAGAGAGAGCGTTTGTATGTATGTGTGTACGTGAGTTTGTATATATGTGTACATGTGTGTATGTATGCTTGTGAGTGTTTGTGTGTGTGTGTGTGTGTGTGTGTGTGTGGTCCACACATGGAGGTCAGAGGGAAACTTTGGGTATTAGATTGTCATCTTAGACCTTGTTGAGGCACACTCTCTTATTGTGTTGTTCCTGCTGCCATGTGGAGTACTACAGGCTGGCAGCCTTTGAACTTCCACTCCATTCTTCGATTTCGCATTGTGTGTGTAGGGATTGCACCCCCACATGCATCTTTTCATGTGGGATTCAGGGTCCTAACTTTCATCATCAGGCTTGTGTGGCTACCACTTTTCCCTGATGAATCCATCTCTCTGACTTTTTGATTGCAGAACTCTCAAAACAAGAATAAAAAAAAAAAAGAAAAGAAAGAAAGAAAGAAAGAAAGAAAGAAAAAGCAAGAAAGAAAAGAAAAAGAAAAAGAAAAAAACAGCTTAATTAAAAAGTGAGCAAAAGATAAGCTAAACATAAATATTTGGAAACTTTGAAGGCTAGAGAGAGGGCCTGGACAGTAAGCTGCTGTTGAGTTCACTTGAGTATAGCTCTTGGCATGGCTGGTACCAGCTACTCATTCCTCAGTTCCTGGCCCACTGTCAGGCAGCTTTGTTTTCAGGAGTAGTGTGCATACTGTGAAGGTGAGATTAGGAGAAAGGACACTGCCTTTAAATGCCTCTGCTCATCATGGAAACTTGGGCCACCATTATTGCTCTTGTTTACATCATGGCAAGTCCTCCTTCTATGGCTGAAGTGACTTCAAGGAGTTTTTAAAAGATAGCATCTCCTCCTCTGTATATTCCTTCTTCCCCTCTTGGTAGCCACACATTCAATCCTACGACATTCAAAAGCCCACATGAAAAGAGGAGATGAGAATGTCACTCACAATACCCAAGGAAAGTTACAGACTAAGAAAAGACCCAAGTAGATCTTCACTTTCTATCTCAGAGCCAAACAAACAATAAACATTCAAACAAACTGGGGTAGGGCATTAGGAGGGTATTCTTTTTCAGATTTATTATAGTGTTGGGTTTACCCTGTTTCATTATCATAAATAGTAAACATTAGCAAAATATACAAAGAAAGAGGAGAGTATGAACCATCTGAGAGAAATAATTACAGAGATTGTCCCCAAGAAAGACACATGATGGATCTACTAGACAAAGACTCCAAAAAAATAAAGATGCTCAAAGAACCAAAAGAGGCAGTGTGGAGAAAATCAGAACAAGTTTATAGGAAAAAAAATTACTGCAACTATATAGAAAACCATTAAGAATTCTAGAGGTAAAAATTTAAATGACTAAAGTAAAAAGTTCACTAGAATGCCTCAAATGTGGATTTGAACACAGGGGTTGGCATTTTGGGAAGTTTATTGTCCTCTAGTGTTGACACTGGAGACTTTCAAGGATGTTTAGCGTATTCTGTGACTGTCATTATTGACCCCCAACAAACAACACCTAAAATTCCCCTCTCCACTTCATAATGTCCTTAAGAATTTTGGTTGGGAATCAGTATTTTCTTTCCCTCCCATGATTATAGATCCAAGAGAATTGGGGCTCGTCAAATAATGTAAGAGTTGCAACCATTTCCCTGGGGTCACAGCTGCATGGAAATGATAGAAACAGGATGTCCTTGCAATTGATATGCAGTGAGTGTGGGGTGTGTTCTTTCTGAAGGACCTATGCAGGAATGTCCCCTTCAGAGCACACACCACACAGCTTCTGCCAAGTCAGCCTCCTTCAATTTCAGTAGAAAAAAATATATATATACTTAAAAAGGAAAAGAATTGATAGGTTAGTTTTATAAATGTGAAAAAAATCTCTCAGAAGGGCAATTTTCTTTTGTTGACTGGCAGAAAAATAAGCATTAATTGTACTGCCTTGTAAAATCTGAAAGAAGATAGTTAGCATTGGAAACGTTTCTAATTGCCTCACAGGGAAGCAGTCCCAGGCATCAGCAACCACTGTGTCATCAGAGGGGTTCTGAGGCAGCTGGTCTCTGGAATGACACAGTTTGGATGTATGCTCCAACGAGAATGCTTTCCCTGCTAGTGCCGGCCCATGGCGCGTTGGGGGAAACTGGAGCAGAGAGTTGCAGGTGGAGAAAGGTGGCCTTTCCATTTTGCAATTTTTGGGTGCTTTCCCTGCCTCTTTTCCCCCTTGGAGCCTAGGGAGGGTTCAAAGGGGGAGTTTGCAGAATTTCCAGAGTTCTTCCGGATGTCTATCTCATCATGTGTGCTGGAGAATACACCTGGCCATAGTAATAGAATTCTTTGGAAAGAGCACAAAGTGTAGTTTAGAAACAGAAAATAAAATGATGGCTTGCATTTCTTTTTTGGAACAGTATGTTGCTTTCTGATAGCTGTCATTCCTGGATGGAAATTCTGGGTGAACAGAGAGCCCCAGAAGTATAGACAAATGCCAGTTTGCAAGAAAAAAAAAAAAGAAAGAAAGAAAGAAAGCACGGGTTAGAGGCACAGCTTTTGTACTCTGCTTGAATTTCAGATGAGATAAAGCCAGCAGCTCTGCTAAGTTGCAGTGCAAAGCTTACATGGCTTCTTGAGAAAAGCAATTTATTTTAGATTATAGCACAGCAGCTATCGTTTAAACTGCTAGGGATTGTAATTGAACTCAGAACCACCTTCTCGGAGAAGACAAGGTGTAGTAATACATTTACGCAGGCTGTTCTAAATAACGTGGATGCCAGGGCTGCAAGAAAGATGGGGTTAGTGATATGAAGACAGAGTCACTGGTGTCCCACTAAACCTTCTGCAACTAGCCCATAGAAACCAGCACATCAGGGAAAACATTCACAGCCATTCCAGTTCCAATCATGTTCTGGCTTTTGGTTTTGAATGGTTTGGTTTGGATTTTAGAGTTGCTTGTATGAGATGGTTAGGAGGCTGCAATGGGGAAATGAGTAAATGTGCAGTTAACAAACATGGAGGAAGTTTTTGATTTTTATCTTTGGGGTCCTGATGTGGCTTAGGGGCAGGCAATCTGGTAATAGGGAGAATCTAGGATAAAGAGTCCCTGTTGATACTGGTTATCTTTGATTTGATAATGCGGGGATGTATTTACCCTCTTACTTACTCTTAATGCAGACTGTCATCCTGTCATTAAGCTCTAATGAAAGCTTAATTGTTCTGTTGGAGGAAAGTGATGCGTCTCATTTCCGAACACTGCACTTGCTCTCTCCTCGTTAGGAAGAAATCCAGTTAGACTATATTCACGGCTCCTCCCGCACTGCCCTCAGGCTTCAGGCTCAGTTATTTACTTTTGGGTTTAGTAAAAGCTGGTCACAGTGTACCTGCCTTTTTAAATAATTTTCGTTCTTTAAAAAAAAAAAAAATCAAAACTAATTACAACTCAAATAGTGTAAAAACACTAGAGCAGTAGCGGGCCCTAGTCCCCGCCCTCCTGGTACTGTGGACTCTTTGGAAAGGATGCCCTTGTCCTTTAAATCTCACATTTGGTTCTTCCCACAATCCCACTTCACATGTACTGGCTTCTGAAGAGAAATACACTACACTGGCCGCTTATTTTCTTCTGAAAATGGGAAGGGTTTACTTTGCATTATCACACACCCTTCCATTATAACAACACAATTCCCATTCGCTGCTTGCTGTATCTGTCTGGGACTCCTACTGGCCTGGTGATCTACTCCATATCAGTCTTACGTTACAGATGTGCATTGCTGCAATCTCTCCTCTTCCCTTGGCTGAAACATGCCACTGTTTTAGCACAGAAGTTAAGTGTATATTTGCCCTGACACCAGGGTAGTCCCTTTTTGACATTTTATCCAAAGTTGAAAATAAGAAAAACATTTGTAAGGTTATGACTTAGCCAGCTTGTTCGGTGGGATCCTATGTAGTCTCTGTAGTTACAGCGTCAAACTCCTCTGTTGCTTTGAAGAGACTGGATCCAGGGTCTAGGTCCTTCCTTTACATCATTTTAGTAAATTCTTTCTGTCATTTCATTTGTGTGACATTTGCATCAGATCTTTCTTACAAAGTTATTTCCATTTGTTTTTTCTTGGCTTGCTAATGTCTTCTTGGCCTTTATTGGTACAGATCTCTCTCTCTCTCTCTCTCTCTCTCTTTCTCTGTGTGTGTGTGTGTTGTCTATCTCTGTTTCTCTCTCTGTATCCTGTATCCCTCTCTCATTCTCTGTCTCTGTCTCTCTCTCTCTCCTCTCTCTCAGTGTGTGTGTGTGTCTATCTCTGTTTCTCTCTGTGTATCCCTCTCTCTGTCTCTGTCTCTCTCTGTCTCTCTCTTTCTCTGTGTGTGTGTCTATCTCTGTTTCTCTGTCTCTGTCTCTGTCTGTCTGTCTGTCTGTCTGTCTGTCTCTCTCTCTCTCTCTCTCTCACACACACACACACACACACACACACACACACACACAGTTTGCAAGCTAATTTCTGTGCTCTGCTCTCTTGGCTCTCCTTTCTCACAGGCCTCCATTTTGCTCTCCTTTGGGCAATCACTCCTAGCCTGAATGTTGGAAGCATCTGGGACTCCTAGATCCCTCCAGGGCAAGTGTCGCAGGGGAATCCATGAACTTTCTTTTTATTTAACTTGTAAGTTTCCTTTTTCTATAAGTAGGAAAAGGTATATGGGAAGTTAACTATGTTGGTCCTGTGTATGTGGAGTTCCTTAGTTTGCTATCAAACTCAATTGACAGTTTGGCTATAAGCCTTTGTGTTTACCATAATGTCTCTAGGCTTTTATGCGTGGATATTGAGTCTGATACTACTGAAATCCTTTCTTTTAAGGAGATTTTTCTTTTTTTTGTCTTGTCAGGAAGCTGTTAAGTATTTCTCTTCATTTTTCTAACACTTCAGAATTCATTATTTGCCTTGAGGATTCGTGCCTCCCTTTAATTCCAGGAAATAATCTAATACAATATCCTTGATAATTTCCTTTACTTGTTTCTTCCTCATTCTGAAAATTGTGTTAGCCCATTCTTAGACCTCCTGGACGGATTTTTTTTTAAATATCCTATGTCCTCCCCCTTATTCTGTATCTATTTTTGTAGTTCAGGGGATTTCTCTCAGTTGAAATCACACTTCCTATAGAATTGTTTTCAGTTAAGAAATCATATAATTCTCAATATATTTTCCCTGTGTGATTATTCTCTTTTCTCGTAATATTGTTTTGTTTGTGCAGTTACCAAATCACCCCCATTCTTTCTTGATGACACTAAATGTGTTTTCTTTTTAAAGTTTTTTTTTCTCATTGTCTGTTCCCACAGCATGCTGTTTTCTCCTGCTTTGTGTGTGCCTTCCTTTTTCTTGGCATATTAGATTTCTGATGACACACATATGATCGGTGTGAAAGGTTGATTTGCCAGCCCTTTTGAAGCCACTGGGTCTTATACATTCATTGTAGGCTTAAAACCTTCAGTGTAAGGTGTTTGGATGGGAATGGGGAAATCCCAGCTTGCTGCAACAAGATTTAACACCTGTCCTGGTTACTGCCTATTTTATTATTGTCTTGATGCCACTGTTTTTAGGCTGGAAGTAAGGGCAAAATACTACCTGCTGGCCTGCCATCAGTTCCCACCCAACCCCAGCCCAGCCAGCTGACTCCAAGAGTGCTTCCCCTCTTCTCTGGAGGCCTGCTTCTCAGGCATGCAGGCAGGTCTGCTCTTCTTGCTGCAGTGCACCCCCCCCCCCCAACGTTCTGACTTCTTGTGCTACAGTTCAAAGGTCAACAGATTGGTTGAATAATTTATCTTTTAATAGCTTCAGCCCCTTGCCCTTCTTATTCCTTCAATATTATTTATAAAATAATGTGGTGGACAAAGTCTGGGGTTTGCTCACTCCTTGTTACAAGTTGAGTGTGGTCTCTTGAGCTTTCATTTTATTTTGCTTTCTGATAGTGCTGGGGTAAACCTACTGCCTTGTCCATCCCATCCTGGAATACTTTCTTTTTTTTTAAAGGTAGTGTGTTATTTTTATATGCCCTATACCAAAGAAGTACCATCTAATACTTTGTTTACTCACTTATCCGTTTGTTAATCTAATATTTGGAATGAGAAGAAGTCCCATTGTTAAGGGCAGGTATTACTCTTTGTTCCTCCCTGCCGGCCTCCCGGTCCTGCCGCCATGGTCCCGCCGCCACGTGAGCCCCAAATAATACTCAGAGACTCTGTATTTGATACAATCCTGTTGGCCAATTACCATTATTGTTTATAGGCTAGCTCTGTCTTAATTATTAACCCATTTCTACTTATCTAATTATTTCCACGTGGCTCATCTTATCCGGGAGCCACAGCTGGCGTCTTCCTTCCTCCCTGGTCTACATCTTGACTCCTCCTTCTACTTCCTCTTTGCTCCTCCTAGCCCACCCCCTATCTTGTTTCCTATTGGCCACAGGCTTTATTAATTAACCAGTATGAGAAACATATTTACAGAATAACATCTCCCATCATCCCATCTAGTACTTCGTTTATTCATTTATCCATTCGTTAATGTAATACTTGGAATAAGCACAAAAATTTTTTCTTGACCAAATTATTAATTAGGTAAAATTATGTTACACTTGAGGGTTGTATGAGTTTCTTTGTTATTGTTGTTGTTTTTTATTTTTTTGTCTTGTTTTGTTTTTACCTCTCTTAACTGGGTTAGTTCTTTTTCCTTAAGCTTTAGTGATTGTAGTAACAGTTATTAATTTATTACAAGTTTCATTTTTGGTTATTTGCTGAAGACAACTACATGATACATGTCTTCCGAAGTCATGCCTCCCTCCCCCACTCTTTCTCTCTGTAAGTGGGTGAAGTCTTCAGGAGTAGATTTGCATACAAAAAAAAAAAATGTGATACAATGACCAGTAAGCCTGTGAAACCATTTAATGACAAAGATTCAAATAGGTATCTGTCACGTATATAACCACAACCTAAAAATATTTATTGCTGGTTTGAAGAGCTGGTAAGTGGATGAAAGCGTGGGTTCAGTGCCTGGAACGCACACAGTGGCAGGACAGAAGTGGCTCCTGAACCTTGTCCTCTAATCATACCCTGTAACACATGTGCTCTAGCTAACCCCAACCAAAGCAAATGTACAAAATATAATAAGAACACATTACTTAAGAAATATAAGATGGATACTTTTGTCGCCACTGGTAAGAATAAGAAAATCTGTTATAAGATTTCTAGTAACATAAAATGTTCATAGGGTTTAATGTCAGACCCTATATTGAAGGAACTGAAAATAAAAAAGAAAGTATAAAAAAAAATTAAAGTCTAAGTTCATTTTATAAAGTAATATTTAGAGCTTTATGCATATGTTATATATTATAGAAAAGCCTCAAATGACATACTAAGGGAAACATAATTCCAAATATGCATGTTCATACTATGGAATACTCTTTACACACTCATATAATGTTACTGATAGGGCTTAAACATGTTAGTCATGTGCTCTGCTTCTGATTGTGAACAATACCCTCAGTGTTTAAAAATGGTTTTGAGTATGCTGATAAATAAGCCAATAAAAGGCTTAGGTATAACTTAGGATTTAAAAAAAAAAAAAGGTTAAAATGCTTGATATTTATCAACCTTTCTCAAACAGGAAAATAAATGAAAAGAACTATATAAAAATTTTAACTCTGGATTCTCTCAGTTAAATTTTATAAGATTTCTGTTCATTTTGTTGTTTCCCAGATGTTTTATAGTTTATATTTACATTTAATGGGGATGATAAAAGGAAAATTCACTTTAAAAGTTGTCCTTTTGACATTAAAGCCTTTTTAAAAATGTCACCAAATGACCCATGTGGCATTCATACCACCCAAACATTTTACCTTTACTGTTAGCAGAATCAGAGTGGCCCATGCAATGCAATAGCCTATGACTTACTCTCCATTACCCAAACATTTAAATACATCAGTGAAAATGTCCATGCCTGTACCATATGAGATCCCCATGTCTCATGGCAAAATCAAAAGTGTGATGTAGGTCAAGATTAGCTAAATAATCATCCAGGTTTTCTAGAAACAGGCATCCAAATTCACATCTTTGAATGCAATTAGAGGTGTACTGGAGTCTTAGTTAGGGTTTCTATTGCTATGAAGAGACACCATGACCATGACAACTCTTACTAAAGAAATAGGATGACATGGTGCTGGAAAGTAGCTGAGAATTCTACATTCAGACCCACAGGCAGCAGATAGGCAGAGAGAAAGAGAGAGAGACAGAAAGAGAGAGAGACGAGACAGAGAGAGACAGAGAGAGATTGGGTCTAGGGTATAGCTTGAGCATTTGAAAGTTCAAAGCCACCACCCAGTGGCACATTTCCTCCAACAAGGCCACACTTGTTAATAGTGCTACTCTAGTGACCAGGCATTCAAATCTATGAGCCTATGGGGGTCATTCCTATTCAAACCACCACAGCTGGAAAACAAGGGGTTGGGGCCAACTTTCAGGTTCTGTCCCATTATGCTCTTTTGTGGAAGATTTCCCTTGCAAAAAAACTGAGCACATTGATAGGTATGTGCCCAAGGCCCTTCCTGGTCTCTTACTCTCTTTTCACAAGTATCTTCCTGTAGCATGACCCTGAGGAGACTGACACAGACCAGCTCAGGGAGACCAGTGCCGTACTGGTAAATCTGTGCTTTAAAGCAAGAAGCCAGGGCTGGGGAGATGACTCAGTTGGTAAAGCGCTCACCTTGCAAGCACAAATCCATTAACTCAGGCCTGGGAACCTACATTTAAAACAAGTCATACATGTCAGCACATGTTTGTAATCCCAGAACAGGAAAGGTGGTGACTAGCAGAGCCGGGGGCTGTATACAGTCAGCCCAGCCTACTTGTAGAGTTAAGGGCAGTGACAGGTCCTGTGTGAACAAAACGGACAGTGCCTGAGAAATGATACATAGTGCCCTGGCCTTCACACACACACACACACACACACACACACACACACACACACAAGCTCTCTCACACACAGATGGATGCATACATACAGATACATGCTCACACACACATGCACATACACATGCACACACATGGAGGAGAACATGAACTATCTTACTATCTTGAATGATAGTTCTATGCGTCTATTTGGACTGTGGGAATATACAGGCACCAATAAGCTAAAGGTGGAAGGTAGAGTTCCAGAGTATTGTCGACATATTGTAGATATAGAAAGACTATTCTTTGCTCTCAGAGGAAGAGTTATGACTATGATTTTATGGCCTAGGGGTCATAGAGATAAGGAGGAACCAAGATTAACTTCAGCCTACCTGGCTGCTCTCCTCAACAAAATGTACCAACTTGTGTGGATTTCCACAGCACAGTCATTGTGGGACTGGAACTTGTGCTTTGTATGGCAAGTGCTGCATGAACCCTGGCTGGCCTCAACTTTGTGTAATATTGTCTTTTCCAAAAGACACAAATAGAAAAGGTGGTATGTTACGAGCATGGTTTTCCTGCTGAACAGGTCCCAAGCCGCGCCAGCCCCAAATAACACACTGAGACATTGTATTAGATATAAAGCTGTTAGCCTGTTACTAGCATTTCTTATTGGCTAGCTCTGTGTTAAATATTAACCCATTTCTATCAATAAAAGTATTTCCACATGGTCTTATCTTACTGGATAGAGGATCAGGACCTCTGTTTCCTGGGTCCTACATTTTGAACCTCCTCCTTACCTCTGTTCTCAATCCTCCTTGACTCTTAGTCCCACCTATCTTGCTTTCCTATTGGCCAACAGGGCTTTATTCATTAACCAATAAGATAAACATATTTACAGAATGACATTTCTCATTATCTCCTCTTTTCTATCTAAAATAAAAAGAATGGTTTTAACTTTAGCAAAGTAAAATATATAACAAAACATGATCAAATAAGAACCACAGTTAGCAATGTTCAGTCCATTAATATTTAGTAAGATTTAAAGAAAATATTCGGTCATCTATCTTACCTTTGTGAGTCTATATGTAACTCTAGGACTATGAGTCCTATATGTAACTTATCTTTAATCTTAACTAAGGAAAATTATAATCATAATTCTCTGTCTTCAACTCCATCAAAGACTTTGAAAGGTTTGAAGAATGCCTATTCATTTCAAATACATCTCTGTATATCTAGAAAACCTAACTAACTTAACTATAAGTTTTAACTATTATATAATCTGTACTGAATTATACATTACATTTCTAAATGAGCTATATAAACACAATACCTAAACAAGAGGAGAAATATACATATCATAAAATTGACCATAAATTTGTGTCAATAAATGAACATCTATTTCAAAACAAAGTATTCATATCTATACCATAATCTCCATTTTCCCTTTAAAAAGAGATTGGCTGGGATCATTAACCATTTATAACCAACCCCATTTAAGTGAAAATATATACTTGTAGACAATATTTGAGAAATTTGGCATTGTTCTTTCCAAACTGCTTTCTGCTGGTAAGGGGCACTGTCATGGGGGATCCTAAGAAGACACAGAAATCCTGGCTGTAGTGGTCTGCAAGACTACCTTGTCCAAGCTGTTTTGAATGATGTTTTGACCTGGGACACTGCTTCAGGGGGTCCTGTTTGATCAAACCATGTTAGTCTGGAAGGAATCCACAGCTTTTCATTTTCTGTGGAAACAAAAATAGAAATCCTTTTCCCCAGTAACCTGTCCTTAGACTTAAATTTTGGAGTCAAAGCATTTTAAATATATATAATATATATATATATATATATGATTAATTTAACAACATTGATAACCAAGTATATTATAGCAATTATTTCTTCCTTAGCAATTGAGCAATTTAAAGTCAACACCATAGCATACAGTATCCAACTCTCTCTGTGTTTTCCATCTTTATGTGGCTTTTTTATTATTCTATTTCTTAAGACTTCTATTTTTTATTTATTGAGACAGGGTTCCTCTGTGGAACTTTGGCTGCCCTGGAATTTACTCCATACACCAGGTTCATTTTGAAATCATAGAGATCTGCTTGCCTCTTTCTCCTGAGTGCTGGGATTAAAGGCGTGTGCCACCATATCCAGCTGCTCATACACACCATAGAATTGTTAGCAGTGCTTCTTAAAAGCCGTGCAATTTTTTGCCGCTTATGATGAGGCAGGAAACCTCCCTTAAAGGAACCGCATAAGTCCCTGCTTGTCTCTAGCAAAACAGAGTCCCACCGAAAAAAAATGTTGTTACTAAGAAGCATTGCTTCTCTCTGTTCTTTTGTTTCTAAAACCCTTTCTTAAGCTTTTGTAAAGTGAAAGTTCTTAGTAGTCATGTTGCGGCACCATATTATGAGCATGTTTTTAACAAGAGCCTAGCGCCAGCCCCCAAAAAACACACTGAGACGTTGTATTAGATATAAAGTTGTTGGCCTGTTACTAGCATTTCTTATTGGCTATCTCTGTCTTAAATATTGACCCATTTCTATCAATCTAAGCTGGATTCAACTTTGTGTAAAATTGTGACTACTCCCATCTTTCCCAAAAGACACAAATATAAATGGTGGTATTGTTCCAGATATTAACCAAATACTTACCATTTTTTTAGCAAGTGAAAACAAACCCCTTTGGACCCCTTTATCACTAAGTAAACTCTTAAATAGCCCCTACCAAGGAGAAATGTAGGATACTGTGCCCGATAAGGGAGTGTCTGGGCTAATGTGGCTTGAACTAAACCAGGTCTGGGTGAGCTGTGAGAGGACCTTCAAAATGCTTTTGCATTTTTTTTCACTACTGTTCCTTCAGATAATTCTTTCTGAAGAGCAGCACTGGAGTCCTTTACCTTTCCTGCTCTACAACATCCCCAAATAAAAGGTGTCTGGGTGTTGAGTGCCTGTTTCCCCTGGAGGTTCTACTCTCCTTTACCTTGTGCTTATCCAGGGTCCTGAACAGCATGCAATACTCTACATTTGTTTGCTTTGCTTTAGGCCTTTCCATTTGCTAAACGTTCCACACCTACCATCTCTAGACTTCCCACCTGGCTCTCCAGTCAGGGGGATGAAATAGCATGCACATTGTTCTCGAGTCCAAAAAATGGATTTTGCTAAGTTGAAGCCTGCATGATAAGTTGTTAACCCTATTAGAAAAATACAAGTTGGATTTATGATTCCACAATGCATGCAATTGGGCTCTAATTTTGAATTCTGAACCAACTGATTTATACGATATTGTATTATAGCATCAGAAAAGTGCAATTGAGTCCAGATGATATATGAATTTGAGCTTCCAGTTATGCAATAAATTATTTCAGTTCTTTAATAAGTGATACCTGGGTTAACATCAGCCTGTCCTGTTTTCTCTGCCCTACTCCAACACCAAGCTCTCAACCCTGCTCCTTTCTCTCCTCATTTTTTTTTTTTATAGATTTCAATGGCCTAGGGACTACTTGCTTTAGAAATACAAGCCCTGTGTATTGTAACACCATGTAGGACATTTTTTTATGTTGTCATTCCTTTGAGCTCTTGTTAGCATTTTCTCTGTGTCCATGGCATATTTCAATAGACCATTATCACTTGCCTGGGTGCAACACATGCTATGGATCCATCATTGGTAGGAGGTTCATCCTTGGTGTGTGGCAGTTAATGCAAGAGATTCTTTTGGATTACTGAGATCAGACTATTCCCAACTTTAGCATGCTACATTTACCACCCCCCTTTCTTTGTAATGAGCTCCCGCATTTGATTTCTTTTTAGCTGTTTGTATTTTTTCTATTTATGTAAAGTAAATCAAATTATTTTGGGAACAAGGGTTAGATAGAAATAAATAACAGGACTAGAGACTTTTATGGACACCTTAGAGAATTATCTAGAAACCAGAGACCATTTGGAGTCTCTATTTCAAATTCTTTTTCTGTTATTGGAAATCCTGTGTTCTTTTGAGTAAGGGATTATCTTAAGTGAAGCTTTGGGCATTTTTTTTAGGAAGATCAATGGGCTAGAGAAGGGGAGAAATGTGGAGCAATGGAAGAGCATACCTGAGTCTCTTTCAGCCCTAGCATGCTCCTGGCAGCCCTCTGAGGCTCACTTCAGACTTTTAAAACCTTATTTTTTCTTGTCTGCAGTTCTTCCAAATTTAAGAAGTTCACACTTAAAGGTTCTGATATTGACCCTGTCAATTTATCATTGTGTTGCCTTCACTACCTGTCCTTCAGAAAAGAAATAATTAAATTCTCAACTGCAGAGAATTAAAAGCAATGGGGCCATGGGATAGCTGCCCTGAAAGAAATGTTACTGCCTGGCTGTAAAGAAAGTAGAGATAGTGACTGATCTTCCTGCCTTTTCATAAGTATGTGTCTTCCTGGCATTCACTGCTGAAGGGGCATTTCTGTGAAGAGGAATGTAAGTTATGAAAGAAAGATATGCGTTATCAGAGGGAAGTGGACAAGAAAAAAATGTGTCTTATATTAGAGTTGTTGCTGTACATGGACTACAGCTAGGGCACACACAATTCTGAGCTATGATGAAAATAAAATGGAGCATCATAATTGCAAAGGATAGCAGTCAGTGTGTGCTATATGTTCTTTGCATGCCTTAAAGTGCCTATATTTTCTCTTTTCTGTTCCTAGCAAAATGATGTAATGTAGAGAGATATATTTTCTGATTTGTATAAAGACCTCATTGAGAGAGTGAAATAATGCCTGCCACTGTACTATTTGGGGTCTTTTGAAGACCCCCCAAAACAGTAATGACAGGGACTAATGCCATTTCCAACTGCCTTTCGAGAATATTGTTTTTTTTTTTCTAAAATATTTCTCCTGGATTGCATTTTTACCAACTCAGAATTCTTATTTTTACTAAGTCCCATTTAGAAGAGATTTCCAAGTATCTTTTTTGTGGATTTGTATTATTCTCCATCTTCCAGTATAATAGGGAAAAGATCTTGCATGGAATTGAATGGGAAAGTGCCTATATTTCATTGTGAATGGATCTAAAGTGCTTTATTTTTTTAATTCTTCAATAAAGATCAATGAGTGGACATTTGACTTAACTATTAGAGATCTTTTTTCTTGAAGTCAGGCATATGTACTGACTTCTTTCCCAAATGGGCATGAGTAAAGGCAACCAGGGTGAATACCATTCTCCTTGTGTTGTGTTATAATGGAATATGTTTGCTTCATATGTGTGTAATTTAGTATTTGGGAGAGGGGTCTACTCACTTCAGATTGGAGGCTTTGGGGAGTGTCTCATTTATTCTGGTAATTATCTGTTCTCTTGGTTGTAAATACAGGCAAATAGCTTTCTTTAAATGTAACTCTGTACCCAGTGTTAAAGAATATTCAAAATCATTTGATAAAAACAAATATTTGAATTTGGTGAAGTTCTTTTTGACCATCTGGGTTCTTGAAAAAGTTGAAAAATCTAGGGCACTATCCACATGTCACCAGTAGCTTGTAATTTGGGACTAATTTAATGTGTGAGGAGTATGTTGGAAGACTATTTTAAGCCCACACATTTCAAATAGGTTTTATTTATTCTAACCGGGGAGCATATGGGTTGGAAGCCTCTTTAAGGTAAGCTTCTGATTACAGATTCATTTCTAACAACTATTAGCACTGGGATGAAGAGGCATCAGTGAGAGCTAGGGGATGTGGTTGAGGTCAGGAGTACTGTGGTTCTTGTGATTCTCTTATGTTGTACTTGAAATTGCTAAAGAAACTGCATCATAAAATGTCATGTACACATATGTGTACCACAGGGTATAGGTAATAGCATGCTAGAATGGTTGTTTTCTTCTTTTAATTTTTGCTGAGACACCTGTCAAGTGTGTAAATATTCATGGTCCTGGTCCACGGCATTTGTATATGTAAATGTTGAGAGGAGTTTAGAGATGACTAATCCTTGAAGAGAGCTATCGTCATAAAATGAGATGTTGTCTTCCTTTGGACAAAAATATAGTGACCAAATACTAGGGAGGAGCAAGATGGAAGATTTACTTTGGCTCATGGTTTCAGAGGATTCATCCAATGACAACTCTACCCTAGGAAAACATCATGGTGGCAGGGATGAGTACTGAATGGGTGATGTTCATGTCATGGTGCACAGAAAGCAGATGCTCACACCATGAAGGTTTTCTTTTTCTCTTTTATTCCATCTGGGCCATTAGGTCAGCGTTGGTGCCACCATCTTTATGGTGAGCTGTTCCCCCCTAAATTAACCCTCTTGGAAAATATTCTCAGACACACACAGAAGAGTGCCTCCTCAACAGTTTTCTGGGGATGTTCTTAATCTACTCTGGTTGACAGTGGGAATTTTCCATCCCAAATTTAGTGTTCTGGTTTGTAATCTCAAGCTCTGACTGAGGTCAAGTAGTTGAATCAAAGACATCTCAACTGTGTTTTTGCCATGGGAAGCACCATGAACTTTATGCCTACATCAAGCCCAAGGAATTTAAAGTGGTCTGCTTGCTGTGGTCCAGCTTACCCTAGAAGATTTGGAAGGCAAGATACAGAGGGCCTGGCTACCTACCAGGATGACAGGGTGGACATGCTGAAGCTTGTATTTCCTAGCATTTCTCAAGGCGTGGAACCTGTGAGTATTTTCTGGAGACCAGAACTGAGATGTTTAGAGGATAGCCAGTGTGGAATACATTAGGATCCAGTTCAGTGTGATACCTGAGAGTGCCCATGGAGTTAAGCATGTAAAGTCCCAGGAGGGTTGCACATTAGAGGCCCTTGAGCCCTGGATAGAGGTTACAAATAGCCACTCACAAAGGAAGGGGATCCAGTGAACTGCCTTGGAGACAACTTGCAAACATTGTGGCAGTTTCCAAGAAAACACGGGTTTTGTCTATCTACCAGACCCCAAAGACAGAAAACCTCTCTCTCTTCTCTCTCTCTCTCTCTCTCTCTCTCTCTCTCTCTCTCTCTCTCTCTCTCTCTCTGTCTGTCTCTCTCTCTCTCTCTCTCTCTCTCTCTCTCACACACACACACACACACACACACACACACACGCACGCCACGCACGCACGCACACACACACACACACACACACACACACACTCACCAGGAAGAAACTCTCCTATTATCTAACTTCTTGAAACCTGGCATTCTAAGAATATTGACTAAGGGAAGGAGTAGAAGGGACAAAAGCCCTGCCCAGCCTCCCATGGGAACTTCCAGTCTGAAGCAGGGGTGAGTTGTGAAGGGGATTCATGGGTCACAAAAGCAAAGGTGGGTATTGAATTTATTTTGATGTCCCAATTAGAACTGCCTTTGCAACAAGAAATTTCAGAACTCTTCACTATCTGTGAATAACAAACTTATGGCTTGCTAGAGCTTTATCCAGGCACACAGAATGTTTCAGCCATTTAGTCAAGCTTTGAGGAACAGTAGGAAAAAAGGTTCTTTTATGTATGATTTGTGAAGTGGGCTAGGCATACTTTCATATTGACATGATGGCTACAGAAGTTCTTGATAGTCAATGTATTCATTAACTATAAAAAACTACAGCATCTTTTCGATTAATGGGATTGTCTTCCAGGAATTCCCTTAGTAAGTAATCTTAATGAATTCATTTTAAGATTTCAGTGTTTCAGATTCATTATTCAACATACTTTTTCCTAATACCATTTTCTCAAATTTTACAATTTAAAGTAATCAGAAAACAAAACCATTGTGGGAGCAAACGCCTGTGTAAAAAGAGGGCTGTAGACAATGAAAGGCCATGCATGCAACATTTCCCCCTTTCAAACTTGAGGTGCCTCTCTGTTCTAGAACATTGTTCCATTGTAGAAAAAAAGTCTCCGTGGTAGTTGGGTTGGAGAAATTGTTTGAAATAAAATAGTTCCCTGTTTAAAGATATGTAGAAAGAATATTTTAGTTTCCCCAACTCTGTTAGCCTTTGGATTTCCCAAACTCTTTATGTGTTGTGACATATCTCCAGTTTTCTGATGAGTGTGTTGCAGGTGGCGTTATTCAGATGCATGTGACTACAGAACACAAGATGAGGGCCATGCTTAGAAACCTGCATTTCAGATGAGGCTCTGCTGGCTCTAAGTCTGTTGTCTTCAAAAGTCCATGAGCAGAAACAGAGTTTAGACTGTGCGATATCATGATTTTAAAAGCTACTCCCAGAGGCAAGGAAATACATTCTGCTGGTAAATTAATTTCCTTCTGGTTTGGAGATAACAAGGACTTGCTGATGTTGAAGTATTCAATAAGGATGACGGGGGAGCAGGGTGGTCAGTATTCACTTTGTGGATGAAAACTAAAGGAGCAAATCTGAAACTCTGCTGGAGAAACTGTATGTGCCAGAAACATAATCATTGAAACCCCAAAAAACTTGATTTTATCAAGTACCCCCCCACACACACACACCTATTTTGCATGTGGTACTAGATTCAGGATTTAGCTTAGTACAGCTATGATGGCATTGCCAAGTATTTTCATAGCTTCTACTATCTCTCTTTGACAACTTGTTGCCAGTGTTTTGTGTATTTTCCTTGCATGAAAATGATCTAAGAATAATAGGAGTTTGGGGAGGTTATTAAACATTTTTCATCCTTGTGTTAGACAATGGAGCCAGGCTAATCAATCTGTCTGGTATCTCACCTAATTAGATAATTAATCTTGATACTTCAACTCAGTTTCTCAGTTTACAGCTTTATTCCCCAAATGTAGCTACAGAATGTACTAGAAGTTCTTAAGATGCAACATCAGGATAATGAAGGGTGAGGTAAGAATTTTAGTTCCTCAAACCCTCCTAAGCCAGAGCAGTTCTGTGTCTCTCTGCCTTATTCTGAGCTTCTACGTGACACTTGTGGATTAATTGTCATTATTGATATAAATCAAAAAAAGCAAAGTAGAAAGAACTATTCAAAGCTCAGGAATCAAGTCTAGTTCTGATCACACAGCAAATTCCCTCACTTCCCAGGGTTGAAACCTAACAGTTTATCCCTTACATTGCTAGGAGGGTGTGTGAGATCATGTGACCATCACATGTTAGCATGTTAAGGCACCTTGTAAAATATCAACATAAAAATGTTAACAAATATTTGCTTTCTTTTCCATGGTCTAGTTGGTTAGTCACCAAACCTTTCTTCCATGTGCAGGCTACTTTTCTAGAGTTAGAGGAAATTTAGAGATAAATAAGACTCCAGACAGGACACATACATATGAAACTCCTAAAGTGTATACAAAATGCATTTTGAATTCAGTGTAGAATAAAGTACATATTTGAGCAATTTATGAAGCCATGAAAAATGGTGCTAACAACCATCCTTGGTGCTATATATCTGTAATCTCTCCAGCACTCAGAAGGTCAAGGCAGGATGATCAGGAAGGAATTTTAAGACCAGTCTCAGTTACAGAAGAGATCCTAAACCAGCCCAAAGAAGTAAAACAAAGACCAGGCATGAGGGCACAGGCCTTTAATCCCAGCACTCAGAAGGCAGAAGCAGGCAGATCTCTGTGAATCTGAGGCTGTCTGGGTCTACAAAGTGAACCTGGTCTACACAGCGAGTTCTAGGTTAGCCAGGCCTATATAGTGAGACCCTTTCTCAAAAATCAACCAAACAAAAACCCCTAAAAAAATTAAAATAATTAAAAAAATCAAAATAAAAGGAATCAAATATTCAAAAGAGGTAGTCATAAAATAATTTGTTGCTCACTATTGGAATAAAAGATCACTAATTTTTTCTGTATTTGAATTCTGATGATAACTAAATTAATTCAAATACCTAAATCTCAGGATTTCTGAAATCCTGTTTAAAAGGGAGGGGGGAACCCAAAAATTAAGGATCACTATTGTGTTTTCCAGTGTTTCTGTCTATCGTATGTGAGTAATTCTGTAAACTTGCAGCTCTACACACTGGGGTGTGAGATCACTGCGGTCATATTGTTTGCATCTGGAGTATTATTATATGGGGATTACAGTAACTTTTTCAAAGATATTTCACTAAAGATCATAATTCAAGAAAATTTAAGGTGAAATACCAGATTGTTGAAGGTATGAAGGAAAGAAAGGGAGAGAAGGATAAATGGAAGGAAGGAGAGAGGGACAAGGAAGGAGGAAAAAAGAAGAGAGAATATCTGTGAAATGCAAAATCTTCTCTCTTCTTTTCACCTCCCCTTCCCCTCCTCCTCTTCCTCCTTTCTCTCACTTCCTTTCTCTCCCCCTCCTCTGTTTACCTTCTCTTCCTTCCTCCTTCCTCTCTTCTTCCCTCCCTTCCTCTTTCCCTGTCCCTCTTTCTGTCCCCTCCTCCTCTCCCTTGTTCTCTTCCTTCTTCTCTTCTCCCCTTCCCCATCCACTCCTCGTCTCCTTTCTTTTTTTCATTACTTCATTACTTTCTCTAAATCAGGTAACATAGGAGGCTCCCGGCAATCCAGCATTGTGTAAAGTAGTAACTGAACAGCCAAGGAGGCATACCATAATATGTGAAAGCCATTCTATGAGGGAAATTTCTAGTTGCTGTGAAAGTGAGTCTAAGGAGATTTGAGCTCCTTGAGGCAGTTGGGAAAGTTTCTCTTTAGGAAGGGACAACTGAGCAAAGCAGAATGTAGGAGTTAACCATCCCTGAACATGTTAAGAGCCAGGAAAGATCAAATACCAATGCCAAGTCTATGGGAATTACCAGTTAAGAGAAGAGCCCATGCCACTTGTCAGAGAGAGGCACTTGGGAGGAAGGGAATAGCCAGTCCACACTGATGAATGTTCCAGGGACCCTTACCCAGTGGTGCCCCTCCCACTGTCCTTGACTTTGAAGTTACTCTTCTACCTTGCTCACTTCAGTCCTTGTCTTTAACATAGTGAGAGGAAAGCCCCACAGCTAACATGGCACCACCCTCTGTTTTCCCCTCATCTAGTTTGTAAGAGTTTACTGTGGAGACATTTCTTCCTTCATGGTTTTAAAAGCTTGAGTCTGAGTCCTCAGTGCTGTGTGTGTTATGAAGACAAGACTTAAACCCTCAATGTTCTCAGCTCTTCTGTGAAAAGCTTAGCCATAGTCCCTTTAATTAAGGACCTGAAACAATGAGGCTGATCATATATGTGATTTTACTACTTGGCCATCAGCGTTAACTAGTTATGAGTTTAAGGGTGTATGTAACCCAGTGTGAGGTAGACTCTCCTTTGGGAATGTGTGCTGGATATTTTCTCTCTCACACGCTTAGGTTGATCAGTAGTCTCTAAGTCCTACTTGTTGACCCAGGAGGTGGCTGCCTTACTTAGGGTTTCTGTTGCTGTGAAGAGATACCATGACCATGGCAACTAATAAAGGAACACATTTAATCCAAGTTGTATCTTACAGTTTCGGAGGTTTAGTCATTATGGCGGGACATGGTGGCATACAGGTAGACATGATGCTGGAGCTGGTAGCTGAGAACTCTCTATCTTGTGCAAGCAACAGGAAGGGGTCTGTCTCACTGGACATGGTTGGAGTATATATGACACCTCAAAGCCAGCCTTGACAGTATGACACACTTCTTCCAAAAAGGCCATATTTCTTCTACACCTCCTAATAATATCACTCCCTGTGGGGGCCATTTTCTTTCAAGCTACTACGATTCCACTCCCTGGCCTTCAAGGGATTGTAGCCATATCATAATGCAAAAATGGAGTCAGTACAACCTCAAAAGTCCCCATTATTTCATATAACAGTCTCAACTTATTTAAAAGTCTAAAGTTCAAAGTCTCTTATGTGATACATATAATCTCTTAACTGTAATCTCCTATAAAATCAAAATCAAAAAGCAGGTCAAATACTTACAACATATAATGGCATAGGATGTATATTACCATTCCAAACTATAGAGAGGGGAACAGAAGGAGGAAATACTGGACCAAAGCAAGCCTGAAAACCAGCTGGGCAAACTCCAAATTTTGCAACTCCATATCTAATGTCAAATCGCTCTTTAGCTCTCCAACTCATTTCATCTTTGTTGACCACAAAACATTTCTTTCTTTTGGGCTGGTTCCCTGTTATCAGCTTTCTTTGGCAGGTATCCCATGGCTCTGGCATCTCCAACATCTTGGGATCTCCAAGGCAGTCTAGGCTTCAACTTCACAGCTTCATAAAATGACTACTCTAGGCCTCCATTCATGGACATCCCTGACACATGGCTGGACTCAGCTTTCCTTAATCATGAAGGCAAATTCCATACCCTCTTTCTTCTAACCTCAACTCTGGAACCATGTTGTCAAAGCTTCCAAGTTCTGCTGCTTGCTGGGGCTGGACCATGGCCCCCTTGTTCAATTACATCTTCATCTTCAGCAACTTTTTTTTCCTGCTCATTTCCTTTACTGCCTAAGTTTGGCTCTCCTGAAAGTTGATCTGTAGATCAAGCTGGCTCATACACAGAGATTTGCCAGTCTCTGCCTTCCCAGTGTTTGGATTAAAGGTGTACAATGCCACACCTACCTTTAAACTTTTCTTTAATTTCTTTTCACTAGTTGAAAACCTAGCTAGGTGAGATCATGCCCTAAGGTCACCCCTCCTTTTATTCCATTTTTTTTTTCTTTTATTTATTCTTTGTGGATTTCACATCATTCATTCTGATCCTACTTATCTCCCTGTCCCCTCTGCCCTCGAAACCTTTCCTCCAAAACAAAACCAAATTTAAAAGAAAAAAAAACCAAAACCAAACCAAACAAACAAACAAACAAAAAAAAAACCCAAAGAGACAAAACAAACAAAAAAGTAGAAAATCTCATTGTGGAAGCTATAGTGTGGCATGTTGAGACTTAGATTATCCTTTAATCTGCTTTACTTTCAAATGTTCATTGCCAAGAGTCATTGGTCTGTTTCAAGGTGTCTGGCTTCTACTACATCAACAATAATGGACTGGGGCTTCTCTTGAATACCTTGTTGTTGCCCTGTGTCATGGAAATCCCCATTTTGGCAAAAAGCAGCCACTTTCTTTACCAAAATATCACAAGAACAATCTCTAGTCAACATACTAATTTTTTTTCTCTTCTGTAAACTCTTGTGTGAGGCATCCACAATTCAAATTTTGCTCAGCACCATTGTCTTCGATGCTTCTACTCATATGGCCCATTAAGCATCACTTTAAAGAACTCAGCAGTTTTTCTAATCCACAATCACATGGTCCATATTTCTTCAAAAAAAAAAAAAAAAGCATAGTCAGGCCTATCACAATAATACTTCAGTCCCTCGTACCAACTTCTGTAGATTGTGTAAGTAAGGACTATTATTAAATATTCCTTATGATCTGAGTGTCCATTTGTTTAAAAGATTTCTGCCCCTTTGTTAAAAGATCAATTGTTAAAAGTCTGAGTCTGTTTGAGAGTTTACATCTGCTTCCTTTAATTTCCCTGTCTATTCTTTCACTGTTAACACACTACCTTGATTAGTGTGTCTTTATAGTCTTGAAGTCAAGTTATATGAGTATTTTAGTTGTTTCTATTAAAATTGCTTTTACTGTATTTTAGTTATTTTGCATTCAATGCATATTTTAAAATCAGTTTGTCAGTTGCTACAACAATTCTTGCTGAGTTTTCTGAATAGAGTACATGGAATTGGTGAGTTGATTTTGAGAGAGAAATACCATTTTAGTAATAGTAGGTCTTCCAGTCCTTGAGTGGTCTATGTGTTCATTTATTTAGTTTGTTTTAATTTATTTCTACTATTTCACAGTTTACAGCACAAAAGCCTTACATATACTTCACATTTTGGACAGTATGGTAAATGGAGTTGTACCTTCAGTTTTATTTTTTCAGTGTGCTCTCTTAGAATCAGTGCTGATTTTACATGTCCACCCCAACCCCTAACCCTGATAAATTAATTTATTAGTCATCCTTGAAGCTTTTTAAGATTTCCTACATATACAATCATATTAACTACAAAGGTAGCTTTGTTTCTTTCTGATCTTTACTGAATATATAACTCTAGCTTTCTGTCACTATTCCAGCCTGACAATGTCTGATGAAAAATGCAAAATAAATCCACTTACAGTCATTGCCCTATTCCCTCTGTGTATTGTGCAAAATCCAACCTGTCACTCATCATACATTTTTCTTAGTTTAAATAGCTTAAATCTGTATTGGTTTATGTTATTTTTATTCTAATGTGTATTCTATGCCTTTCTCTTAGAAATTTTCCTTCTTCCAACATAACCCTGTTATTTCTTTTTAAATGCCTCCTTTAACATGGGTTTGGAATCTTCTTCCACAGAGATTAGAATAGTCTAATTCTATTCTATTGTATAGACACAGCATAACAAAGTAAAGCTCTTGGAAGCCATGATCATTTTTTTTCCATCCTGTCCTAAGAACTCCAACCCTATGGATTCTCAGCTAAGATTCTGATGTGGACTTCAGAGTTCTTCTGTCCCAGTTGACTTCTTTTCTTGGTCTCCCAAACTCTATTCACAAACCACCTTAGTCTTTAAGCCACTCTAGCATTTCTTGGCCTTTTGCATACACATTTATAGCATAAAAATTCTACAAGTTCTCAAGGGGACAGTTTGTTAGCATGTTCAGCTCACTCTTCTGTTTTCCCTCTCACAGAAATCTGTCTCTGGAGCATCACCTACTGCTAGTGTAGCCCTTAACTTCAACATTTCCCTCTCCAACTCTCAAACTACTTCAAGTTCAGCCTCTACTTTCTGACTCCTAATATTTTAGTCTAGTCTGACAATAAAAATAAGTGAATGCCTTTGACATTAAACAGTTGCTTAAACTATTTACCTGCCAAGGGTCTCCATTGACATACCATGATCACGAAGGTGGGATTTCCAAGGCAATGCTCATCCATTGCATTCCTATTACGCTGACCCTTGCAATTTCTTCAAATGTAGCAAGCTCAACGGCATAATTTGTTGTAGTTGGGGGAGGGGCAAAAAAACAACAAATGTGCCTATGTGATATTATGGAAATATCTCTTATATTCTAAGAGAATGGAGTTTTTTCTGGATCTCCCAGGCAGAGTTAGTAATGCACCTTGAGGTCACTTGAGACCTTAGATTGCTAGCTTACTCTGTTCTGTACTCAAACTCTTTATTTAACCTGCCTATAAGAGAACAATGTAGCAATCAACCTTACTTTCCTTGCATTCTCCAGGTAACCAACTTTTACAACCTAAGCTAATGCATAGCTATAATCTTATCCACTCTTCTAAGCCCCTCACCCCGATAATGCATGTGTATCATTTGCTGAAAGCAGCAAATGCAGAAGTTGAAAGCAACTTCCTAAAATCTCCCATAAAAATTGAAATCAACCATAATGGGTATTGGTTGATAAACAATAATGTTAGTTTACTGGTCTGGTTGGAATTAGTCGAAGCCAGTGATTTAATCCTTGAAAAATGGTAAAGGTGTCTACAAAGTACCCTTCATTTTTTCCCTGTGTGATGCTTTGTTCTGCTTAATAAAGTGAAGCACTTTATCAGAGACAGCACTCTACACCCACACACCCACACCCACACTCACACACTCTTACATTCACACAACACACACACTCACACTCACACTCTCCACACACACACTCACACTCTCCACACACACTCCACAAAGTCACTCACATACACACTCATACTCTCACACACACAATCGTACTCTACACATACACACACACACACACACATTCTCACATACACTCACACATTTACACACACATACTCACGCACACTCCCACACTCGCATACCCATAAACACTCACACACACTCTCACATATACTCACACTCCCACACCTATACACCCTCATACTCCTACACACTCACACACAGGGACAGATTCACAAGACAGCCCTCTTCAGCTAGGCGGAGATTCAGAGTCATACAACGGACAGGTAGGGAAGGCACAGAGAGCATGAAGTAGAGAGTTCAAATGTGGCCTTCCTCTGCTTACATAACTCCAAAGGGAGGTGCTCTTCTTTCTTTCTTTAATGAGGCCTACTGGGTGTTTGGTAACTCATGAAAATCACTAGTGCATATAATTCAGGCACAAACAGGCACTCTCCGTGTATGACTCACCGTAATAGTTTCCATTCTTTGTCAAGTCTGGGATATTTTAGTCCTGACTGCTTTCGTCATCTCCAATGCTCTTTTATTTTTTCAATTAACTCATCTTTGCTTCATGTGTGTAAATGGTTTTGCCTGAAGGTATGTAAGGGCACTGCATTCATGCCTGGTGCCTGCAGAGGCCAGAGGAAGTCCCCTGAAACTGGAGTTATGGACAGTTGTGAGCTTCCGTATGGGTGCTGGAGCTGAACCTAGATCCTCTGGAAGAGCAGCCACTGCCCTTAACCACCTAACCTTCTCTCTAATTTCATTTGAAATGCTTTCAATTATGTAATTTTAATTAAAATTTATTGTTCAAAGTAGTGAGTTTCATTTATTTTACTTTGTGGTTCTATAGGTATTTTGACCATATTTAAACACAGTGCTTTTACATAGCTCATATCATGGCTTAATTATGTTTTTTTGTGTGTGTGATTATTAGTCAGATACAATTTACTCTATCATAGCAAGGTGCATAATCCTTCAAGCTATAGTTTAAGAAAGCCCTTCTAAACAACCTTATTTGTTAAAAATGCATTTATTTACTAAAAAGAATCTGGCTACACATACCCCTTTGACAGTGTCTTCTCATTTGATGTCTGATTGTTTTCTTGAAGTATTGTTATACAACATGCTGCTATATTCCCTGGGATTCTATGAACAATCAGATCTGCGGGTGTTAGTTAATATCCTATCATAGAAGCATTGTTGTCATATACAGTGCAGTATGACATCATGAATCACAAACAGGAAGAGCTCGTAAACTTTGCTTAACATTGTAATCCCCTTGGAAAACGTCCAAAAGGAGGAAATAAATCACCCGTGTATGACTTCTACCTCAGACACTTCAACTGAATTGGTTTGGGACTTGACCTTAATGTGGGGAGTTTTCAAATCTCCCAGTTGTTTCTAGTATGTGGCAAAACCTGGGAGACTCTGATGTAATGCCTGATTTCCCCACCTTTAGCTGGATTAAAATTGACTCACAGATTCAGGTGTTGTCAAGCTGATATCTTCATATCAAGTTCTCCCTCATTCTCCAGCCAAAATGTTTGAAGCCATGAATGGTAGAGCTTACATATATTATTTCATGAGTAGTTATGAAATGGCCACTTTTAAATTTTGTCAGTCTTCCTGCAAGTACTCCTCTGGAAGAGAGCAATTTCTCTCAGATGCCAGTTTATTTACCTTGAGATGCTGTAGAGGAAGTAAAGGTGGGTGGAATGCTTATTTTCCATAATCTGTATATCATATGAACAAGTTGGTATCCCAGTGAGTTCTGAAGGTGACCAATGATGTTTTAAAAATACTATGGAGAAGTCCTCCTTCTGTGTGTTGGGCCAATTTCGCTCTACCATGGCTGCTATTCTTTTTGTTGATGAAGCTGGGTGGTCTTTGGCCACAGAGTCCCCTTTCAAGTTGGTGCCAATTTCTTTTGACATGACTCTAGGTTTTGACAGCTTTCCATGGCAAACTGTGGTGGTTCATGGTGTCCTTAACAGGCACAGCTCTAAAAATGGTC
This sequence comes from Cricetiscus sungorus, assembly GCA_030556225.1. Taxonomy (NCBI): domain Eukaryota; kingdom Metazoa; phylum Chordata; class Mammalia; order Rodentia; family Cricetidae; genus Cricetiscus; species Cricetiscus sungorus. The sequence continues at coordinate 3,288,571 of JANBXA010000606.1, read as the reverse complement.
ATTTCATCCAAATCCTGAAGTCCTTTCATTGAAATAAAACATAGCAGGGGCGGAGGGAGGTGAAGGCAGGGGGAAAAAAAAAGTAAGACACCAAAATAGGAACAGCCTGGTTCTCAACTCTCAGAGTAAGAACATCATTTTCTTCTACTACAAATCACTTGTGGTGATATCTTTCTTGAACAAATAAAGCCTGTCTCTGGGTGTCAGAGAATGGAGCTTGCCACTAATCATAGGAGTCTGGAGGTCTGTACAGACAGACAGAAGTGACAGAGCTGGGCAGAAACAGGATATAAGCAGGGAGAAACAGGAAATCGCTCTCTTCTCTGCTGAGACACTGAGGAGGTAAGGTGTGCTGTGGCTTGCTTCTTTTTTCTTATCTCTAAATAGGCTGTATTCGTGCAAGAAGGATATCACCACACTTCCCTGTTCATCTCTGTGCCTAGAGTTCTTCTATGTACAGTGAGAATGATGACTCTAATGCAGGCAAGTGTCAGCTCACCCTTGTGAAACAATATCAGTATCCATGAGGTTGCAGCCCATTTTGCAGACAGACGTTATGCACTTACTATGTGTAAGCCCTGGGAATAGGTGGTAGAAGCCATGCTTGAGCACGACTATGCTTCCTTTGTGAAAGTCACCATGTGGCATCAGGGATGGATGCCAGGGTAAACAAGATGGACACTCTTCTCATTTTCCATCAGAAACAAGTAAATAGGCAAATACAAATTGGTTTTATATATCTAGAATCATCTACTCAGTGTCTCTCTGAGTTCTATGAAAATCCCAAGTAGCTTCATACCACCATCAAAATGACTGCATCATAAACCTGTTGTCAAAGGAGTCTCTTTAGCATGTTACGATTGTCTCAGTCACTGTTCTAAGTCACCACACCAGCTTCCTAAGCAACCATCCTTGGCAGCAGCTCCAGAGGTGGGACTAGAGCTTCTCTTCTCTCAGGACCCTCTTCAGGCACAGCATAACTGGAACAGAAGAGCAGAGGGGAGCCTTGACAGAGCAATTTCTGCAGAACCCAGATGTAGGAAGCCACTAGGTTCCTCTGGATTACCGAGAATGAATAACAGGTCTTGATATACCCCTTTCTGTGAAGGTCTGAAAAAGGGGCCAGGAGAAAAAGCTGCTTCCCATCTTACAGTTTGATGTCTCTTCATGCTGTGGAGGACTCATTGTTTTGGCTCGTTGTCCAAAAGACAACCTCAGCAGGGCAGTGGGGCAGCAGACAAAAGCCACTGTGCTTTCTCCCTCTGGGGAAGCTCACCCTGCCTGTGGAGGAAGCTTCCAACTTGGACCCAAGATTGTACAGGCTTCTCAATCTGTGACCCCCATCCTTTTCTGTTTTCTCTTCACCGAGTAAGACCTCCTCAAGATTCTGACCCCTGGTGGACCTTGCTCATAGCCACAGACTTGATCTAACCCCTCCACTAGAAAGTAAGTTTAATTGGCAGAAGGTGCCATCAGCTGGCATTTGCTGTGAACACCTACCTTGCAGTCTATAAAACTGATGTAAAATGCATTTGTTCCACAATGCTGTGAGATAAAGTTGAAAAAAGGTCCCCTCCTAAAATAAAACATTATTGTCCTCTTGGGAAGATATATACAACTATTGTGGTCAATTTTTCTATGACATGTTTATATTACCCTTTAAACAAAAACATAATTGTCTGTATTTAAAAGATTCCTTTTCAAAGTTCTACTTATTAGCATTTATGTTGGTGTGTGTATTAATGTATATATGTAAGTGTGTTTGTGTATTACAAATATATAGGTACACATGTCACAAAATGCATGTGAAGGCCACAGAAAAGTTGTATGCAGTCACTTCTCTCCTACCTTTACCTTTTTGGGGGTTCCATGGGCCAAACTCAAGTTACCAGGCTTCTCAGCAGGTTGGTTACCCATTGGGTCATCTCACCTGTCCATAACAATAATGCTTTAAGTCACTATCTGAGTATTTGACTGAAAGATAGCAATCATGCATCAGAATTTTCAGGAAACAAGCCAGGAATATTTGCTATACAACGATAGGGCAAGTGACAATGGACAAACACTAGCTTCAGTAGGAAGGAAAGATAGGAAACTGGAAAGCAAAACAGAAGATGCAAGATAATATCAAGTCCATTCCAGAGGGCCATCCCTACTTGGACTCATCCCAAAGTTGGGTGAGAGAAACTGCAGTGTTGGAACCTGGGCTTAAACAAACAAGAGAGCCTTGACAATCTACACCCCACTCTCAATAACAGAAAGTGTTAGAGCAGAGGGGACAGGGAGATGGGGGGGGGAGAATATATATACTCCAGAAGAAGGTAAAGAGACTAAAGGAAAAACAAATAGGATACAAAATAAATAAATAAATAAATAAATAAATAAATAAATAAATAATTTTTAAAACCACATCTCACATCTCATATCAGACACATCAATGATTAGAACTCTATCCTCATAGATGCTGAGAAAATGTTTTTCACCTGCATTTAATTTTAATGGCACTGAGAAGCCACTTTAGGAAAATCTCTGTTGAGTCAGTGGTTATTGTGTCTCTGGAGACGTAGGCTAACTTGTAGAGACCAGACTGGAAACCCAGGGCCAATGCTAGGGGACTATATTCCAGAGGCCTCTTGAGCAGAATACCTTTATGTAAGAGGGAGACTGAGAATCAGAACCATGCAATGCTCTGTGTAAGGGAGACATGTCTAAGCATAGACTGGAGTGAGATGAACTACCCCATCAAAAGGATGGCAGTTGCTAAGGTCCAACACATCCCAGTGGAAAGCTACAAGAGCCCTTACCCATGCTTAAATACTCAAAGATACTTCTACAATACTCACTGGCCAGATGGCCTATGAGCCACCCCTTTATTGTAGAGCAAACAACACATAGAAGTTTAATATCACAAAGATCCTGCTCTCATCCAATGACAATCCAAAAACCAAAATAGAAAAACAAGGCTTACATGCAAACAACTGAAGGTGTAGAAACACCATCCTTGTACCCAGTGGCCCATCTATCACCTCTGGCTGTTTCTGCAGTTAATGTTCTGTAGAGTGGTGCTAGACAATGTATCTGGAGCCCTGAGCTTAGGATTAAGGTTTGCCACTCTAACTGAACACTTCCACTCTAACGGAGATGAACAACACCTCAGCCCTACCACATTCCAGCCCCAATTAAATGTTACAGATAACTTAAAAATAAACCTAATCTCTGATGTGTAAGTGAGCGCAACATCACAAGAAACATAAAAATAAAGTCAACATGATTCCTTAAATATTTCCTAGTTCTATAGAATGTATTCCAGTGAGCAAACATTATGCGTACCCTTAGACAAAGAATTCAAAAGAATGGTTCAACCAAGCCAAAGAGGATGCAGATAAACTCCTGAACAAAGTCAAAATGAACATAAAGAAATCAATACAGACATACTCTGAAAAAAATCAATCAAATGGAAATTGCAGAGATGAAAACCTCTACAGGTCAAATACAAATCTGAGTGGAAAACCTCACCAAGAGAGGATCACATGGAAGACAGAAAAGGCAGACAGATTGAAATGTTCAGATGGCATGTAAAGTAATTAGGGAGTACAAACAGGATGTGAAATGTCAAAGGTTCATAGGTATATTTCTTCATACATACATACATACATACATACATACATACATACATACATAAAGCTCTGTGTGTGTGTGTGTGTGTGTGTGTGTACATACATGTATATGACGGAAAGCAGGAAGGTGATGGGGAAGGAAGGGTATTATCAGGAGAGTGAAGGGAGGGATAACAAGAGGATGGGATGGGGATACATGTGTTCAGTGGATATGTTATTCTTGAAATAATGTCTTCATGAAACCTCACACTATGTGAGATAATGCGTATTGGCCTTTAGAACTGCATTTATAGTTCGCTCATAAAGCTAGAAATACTGCTCTTTCCTCTTTACCAAACTCTGCCTGTCTTGCTCCTAAATATTTTTTACTCAGGCTTCTCTCCCACTGAAAGTTTGCTGTATGGGCCCAGCATAGGGTGGCCTGGGTTTCTAATCTCAGATCATCCATTTTCTCTTAGGCAAGTGGTTTCGCTCTTCTGAATGTCTGTCTCATTATCTGCTCAAAGGCAATACTGAGTCAGGCAGCAGCCAATCTCCCATGGTGCATGAAGGTTTGTGGGGATGGGTCAGACCACAGCAAACATACGCAAAGAGTGAGGATGGCTTTAAGTCCCATAACATCACCACAAAGATGAATGGAACACTACAGTAGTCACAGCACATGGGAGTTAGGTTGAGTGTGTTGTGTGGAGGAGGACATCTTATGAAACAGCAGTCAGCAGTCAAGTGCTAAGTGGTTAAGTGAAGGAAGACACAAATTGTTCCAGGCCTTTCTCAAGTTTACAGGCCAACTTTGATAGAGATTTGCTGTGAGTTATCCTTGGCCTTTATATTTTCCCCTTCCTAGTAAAAAGGGGAAAATGTGGTCCTTCCAAGCGTTAAACAAGTGATCTTGTTTTTAAAAAATGAATTCTGATTATTAGGTTGAATTATAAAACAACAGCATGTCCATAATCCCATGTCTGACTCCAAAAATTAGTTCTGTTTATTGCCTATGGATTTGCATTTCTGAGCTCTGCCATAGTATCCCCACACTGACCCGCTTTGAGGGTGTTCCCTAGGAACACTGGTTCAGTTAGAGCCATTTACATAGAAAAACTCGTAAGTCACCATGCTAAAATGAGCCCCCCTGACTTTAAATGTGTGTAGAGTCAATGCTTGTTCTATACAGCATATAGACTAATCAGAACATAATACTTCTTGGGCTTAGCACACAGAGAAGTGTTCTGAATTCCCTGAACTCCTTTTTCATTTGTTATAGGGAACTTTCCTGGAATTGCTCATCTGCAGCTGGCCACTGGGGAGAAAAGACAGCACCCTTACCCCAGGACTGGGGGGGGGGTATTGATTTCCCTCCTCAGCTTTTACACTCTGTAATGAACTTTTAGTCTGTGTGTGAGGGATGGGTAGCATCAGCTGTTACCACCCTTTGATGAGCCCCAGAAACAGAGCAGAAGTTATTAGAGAATAAATTGCAGGAGGCTGATGGTGGTACCCCAGCAGCCTCCTGCTTTGCCCCTGGCTTCTTTGTATAGGAGGGAGTTTTCTTCTGTCCCTGGTTAGTTGTGGTAGCTCTTTAAAAATAATTGTTTTAATGTGGGGGACATATAGAGCTTCAGTGGAGTTGCCTTCTGTACATTTTACAAATAAAGAAAGTGAGGCTCACAGAGGTTAGGGTGGTCAAGGTTAGGTGCTAATTGAGTGCTCAGGTGGGGACAGGCAACTGGTTCCTATTATTCAAAGCCCACTAGTTTGCACTCTGTGCAGTCACTCTGCGTCCACAGAGAGAGAAGGGTAAAATTGTTTAAAACCTGCAAACTGATGAAATATGAAGAAATCATATGCTGTGAGCCTGTGTGCTCCCCAGCTCTCCACTGAACCAGAAATTGTCAGGGCACCCCTGTGGGTCTGAAACCTTGCCTGGCAGCTGGGCTTGGTGTCTGCAAAGGCAAGCTGCAAGGCCCGGTTAAATCACACAGATGGAAGGCAGGCACTGCTGGGCTGCGGACTCATGCCTTCTCCTTGCTCGCCCAAATTAAGCTGCCTAATGCTGTTCCTGGGGAGGATCGAGGTTTGTCCAGGGTCAGCAAGCATTTCCTAACAGCTCTCTCAAGCAAGGCAAGCGTACCTTCCTTTTCTCCAGTGACATTGCCACGGCAGATCGGCCTAAACGAGCTTTCTAAATTCGGATTGCTTTGCTTGCTACTTAAATTAATCCAGAGGACAGTAGACATACAATGCTATTGTTTGGACAGCTCTGTTTTGATCCTTTGTTTTATAGATGCTAAGGGAAGTACAATTCCAAGTGTGTGAAAGTTACATTTTATATTTAAATAAAATTATCCCCATTCGGTTTGTTGTTATTTCTTTTCTTTAAAAAAAATAAAAAAGACAATAGTTCACTATGTAGCCCTGAGTGGCATGGAACTCACAAGAGAATCACCTACTGGGATCAAAGGCTCCAAGTCACCAGTCCTGGCCACCTCGGAGTCTTAGCATGACTGTTTTTGTGTGCTGGCTGAGGGCGACAGACTACATTCATGCTTACAGGTGTACATGCCTCCACATTAGCTGACTATAATGGCCTTTTATTATGATTCTTAGGCAGGAGAGAAAGCTGAATCTCAGAAAGTTAAAAGGATTTTCTGAAGATCATGCAGCTAGACACGGTGCAAGATGTGGATTGAGGTGGCATGCTTCTGACCCAGTCTTCCCTTCCAGCACATCCACTGCCTCCTGGTTCAGGCTTGGAAGTTCCGGGGGAAACCTCATCCTTCTTCCTGTGACGTCTGTGTGAGAGGTCTTCTTTTCCTCTTAATTAGAGGCCGATTAGCTTCAGGCCTGTCTTAGTGGACACTTGCATTTCCCATGGCAGGAAAGCAACATAGAAGGAAATGCACAGTGGGGACTATTGTGTCTCCCTAAGCCTGCCTCTCCCCTTTCCCTTCTCTCCCCTTTTCTGCTAAGGTCCACCTCTCAGGGATGCAGTGTCAGCTTACAATACCCCACCTCGTGCCCAAGTGCTAAGGCTCCTGTGCTCCCATGTCATCTCTAGTTCTAGAAGGGTACACATGTAGTACACATATGGACACACAGGCAAACACTTGCATACATAAAAGAATAAATCACTGAAAGGACTGGAGATTAAAGGAATAGCCAACCCTGAAGTTATTTGTGGCCATCCTCGTGATTCTGCCCTACTATTGAAGTTAATGGCTGTTTGATGCTGGCAAATAGCCCTGCTCTCTCAAACCCTCCCCAGACATGGACAACACATTCTGTTTGATGTTAAAGACTGTCGCCAAAATAATTTTTATTTTAAGATTTCAGCCCATTGTGCCCCATTTATCCATCTCTAAGTCCCACTGGAGGATGCTGGTAATCTGCCCAGCTCCGGGTAGCTGTTTGGTACAAATGATTACAAGCAACAGCTAATTTGTCTCTCTGCTTTGTCTCAGGAGAAATTGTGTTTTTCAGTACCCAAAGTGATTTATTGTTCCCTATGTACATGAGGAGAGTAAAGCTTTAAAACAGCTTAAGACTATTCTGGAAGAATGGTACTCTTTCCTCTTAAGTCATTGTCTTCCGTAGTTATCTGGGGTATACTGTGAGACACACGAGGACACCGTGAGACACATGTATGTGGTGGCATATGGTGGAGGTGGGTGTAAAACCACAGGCAATGTGATGGATTTCTCTGAGACCCTGAATTCAACAGTGCCCCCAGGAGATGAAAGCTGAGTATGTTTCATGAACCACGCCACACCACCTCACTCACTCAAGTTCCTGCTTGTCTAGGGGTTAATTAACTTTTTCTTTCTTTCTTTGCCAAGGAAAGGGGCTAGATTAGGTTGGTGACAGACTGATGGATGGACAGGCCTCACCAGCAGTGGCACTTTGTCTGCCTCCCTCTGTGTTTCTGCTTAGACCCCACACGTGTAAGTCAGAATGGCAGTGGACAAGCTGTGGGAATCCAGGTCCCTATTTCTAGGCTCTCTGGGAAATGTTTTCTTTATTTGATTCTGCTGGTTTCAGTCCTATCTTCTAATACAGTTTCATACAAATGCAATCTGGCTGCCCAGCCTAGTACAACCCAAATCAAGATGATATTACATCTTTTCACAGCTGTAAATCCCTCCTCAAATTATAACCCAGAAACCTAATCTTCTGGAAAAGGAGGTGCCTCCACCACCTCTCCAAGCTCAGCAGTAAGCATCTAATGACCTGGCACAGACTTTCATCTTTTGTCCCCTGAGAAGGAAAATCTTCCAAGTTACCTGCCTTTTCTTTGAAACTTAGCACCGTGTATACATGGTCAGGAGTCTCAAAGCTGATGCCAAAGGCCAAAACCAAACAAATATAAAGGAAAAACTACCCTCCCCCTTACTTCTTTCTTCTGTTTTGAAAATGACCTAGGGAGGAAGTAAAGGTGAATGTGACAGTCACAGAAGTCCACAAGGACTCAACAGGATACTCAGCGCTTGCACACTGAATTAATTCCCCTGGGTAAGGTGGAGTGAAGCCATTCTGAGGACGAGTTTCACTGACAGGGAGGGGAGAGTTGTGATGAGCTGGGCTTCCTGACAAAGCTGGACAGCAAGTGTGGATGATGCAGGAGGATGACAGGCAGAGTCTGTAGACAGGCCTGGCTTGCAGCTGGGTAAGTAGACAGACATCTCTGTTGGGACCCAGGTAAGGGAGTTAGTTTCTGGGACAAATGTCTCTTATGTCCAGTCCCCAGTCCCCAGAGATGCTTGCTGTGACTGTCTAGTACTATGTCTCTCTTATCCCGGGGAGTCTAGTCATGGATAAAATACAAATTAAAACAACCCTGAAATTCTACCTCACCCAGTGTAGTCACCACCAAGAAAACAATAACACTAAATGCTGATAAGGATGTGTGGAAAGAGGAAAACTTAACCATTGTTAAGTTGGTTGGAATATCATTTAGTGTCGCCACGATAGAAATCAATGTATAGGCTTCTCAGAAAAATTAAAAACAGAACTATTGTATGACCCACCTATACCATTCCTGGACATATACTGGAAGGAGTCTACATCCTACTACAGAGAAATATGCATATCTATTGCTGCTCTTTTCACAATTGCCAGGAAATTTAATTAGCATAGCTCTCCATCAACAGGGGAATAGATGAGGAGAGTGTGGGACATTTATACAATGGGATTTTATTCAGTTGCAAAGAAGAAAATGGAATTATAAAATTTGTAAAGCAATGGATGGGACTATAAAACATTGTACTAAATAGATCCTAGCTCCTGTGTATACATGAGTGTGAATGTGGGTAATGGTCAGGAAACGAGACCAGAAAGCAGAGTGGTTAGGAGGACAATGGAACAAAATGGAAGGAGATACAGCAGGAGCAAAATGGTACAGCAGGAATGGGGAGATGGTAAGAAGGTAAGGGTAGCAGAGAATCAACCAAATGAAATGTGTATGTAAACCCCAAATGAAAAGTTTTCACCTTATAAACTAATTTAAAAGCTAAAAATAAATTTCATTTTTTTTTACCAATTTGATCATAGATTATATTCAACCCAACTCTTCTCCCTAATTATCCCATTTTACCCCTAATTACCCTGCATCTCTACACCCAAATCCATGTCCTCTTTATTATTTCAATGGTTCATCTACTCCACATTTGCTGTCCTACATTACTTGGGTGTGGGCCATCCATTGGAGATACCAAGAGCCATACTCTCAGAGAAAACTGACTCTCCCCATAAGCCACCAACAGTCCATAGCTCCACAGATAGAATTAGGGGTTCATGACCCCTTTCCTAATCCATGCTAAAATGTTTACTGGCTTGATTTCGTGGAGTCTGGTGCAGGCAACAACAGCTTCTATGTGTTCACCAGTGTGTGGTCCTGTCATGTCTACTTCAGTCTGGTTCTCTAGGTCCTCAAGCTCTTACCATCTTTCCTCTCCCTCTTCAAAATCTTTCCTGAACCTTGGGAAAAGGTGACGGTACAGAGGTCCCATTTATGGCCAAGCATTCCACTGACACTAAGAAGAAAATATTTTAAAATAATAATCTACCTTTCTCTGAATTTACTTCAGTTCTGCTATACTACTACATTTGGCTTTGGTGATGCTAAATTGGACTCCATTGCAATGATAATAAGCCATGTTTAAGCTTCAGAGATTGAGAGTCTACTGGGGTTAGAAATGTTGAATATTTGAAAAATTTGTTTATTTTTATTCTTTCTTTTGAGATCTGTGTATTCAGATCTCAGGCACATTTATTGATGTAAAGCTTGGGAAAATTGTTGCATATGTTGAATCTACAGATCTTTATATGCTGTAGATATTAATCTCTTATCTGTAATATAGTTGGCAATGAGTTTTCTCTGAGTGTGTAGGTTGACTATCATTCTATTTAGCTTCTGTTGCTAGGAAGACAAAGCATAGTCAACATTATGCTAAAGGATGAAATCTGACAGGGTGCTCATTCCCTCTGTGATTGTTCAATTCAGTGCTTGGAGTCTTTGCAAGAGCAACAATACAAGAGAAAGATTTAAAAGTAAAAAAATTAAAAAGAAGACATTAAACTATGCCTACTTGGAGAAGACATTCTATACTTAATGGGTTTCATGGACATTTGAATGTATAAACACCTTTGTTAAAGTAGCAGGATACAAAATCAACATACACACACCAGTAACTTTTCTATACACCAACAACCAATCTGTGAGAATAAAAATCAGTAAAAATATTATACTTGCTCAAAAAGCCTATACACTGATTTCTATAAGGGCTGCAATATATTATAATCTAATCAACTATATACTAGGGGTAAAAAAGAATGCCTAGAAAAAAGTTTTATCTTTAATGGCCATGTCATTAATCCCTAAAGACTACTGTATAATGTCTGGATTAGGTGCATTAGGTATAAAAACTATTAGAATATTCTTTTAATTATATGGTAAGGTATGTATAAGTCGTAGACAATCCTACATGGTTTTATGTAAGGGGATTGAGAATCTGCAGAATTTAGTGTCCAGATAGAATCCTGAGACCAATTCCCCATGGTTACTAAGGGATAAGGGTTGACTCTAAATAGTAATTATATGATCATGTTTTCAATAACCAGTGAATCAAAGAAAATAACAATAAGGAAAATGAGAGCCATTTTAATGATGAATTAAAATGAAGCTAAGTCATAGAAAACACATGGAATGCATGATAAATATTACTGAGAAGGTTATGTGACACACACTAGGTCCTGGCTTCTATACCAACGTGTGTGTGTGGGTGTGTGTGTGTGTGTGTGTGTGTGTGTGTGTGTGTGTGTGTGTGTATTTGTTAGAATGTTTATATGTATATCTAGTAGAATAGTTTCTTAAAAATAAGGAGAGTAAATGTGCAATTTGTATAATAAAAAAAAACACATGTATATAAGAGTCTAGGTTCAATGGCTTTACTGGTTCTATTAAATTCTATGAAACACTGAAATTCTTCAGACACTCTTCCAAAAATACCCAATGCATTATAAGAGATAAATAGTATTAGATACTAAAACGTGACAGAAATCTCACCAAGATACTATGGATCAATGCTTCCTATGGATATAGGCATAAAAATTCTCACAAGATGATGAGAAATCACTTTCCAGTAACCTATAAAGTGAATCTGGTGATGTCCAACTGGCATTTATCAGAAGGTAAGATTTGCTTAACACCTGAGAGTCAGTAAATATACTGCACCATCCAATAAGGTAAGTTCTAAAAAATGTAGAAATCTCAGTGAATGCAGGGTAATTTAAAAAACAAAATTTAGCACCTCATCATAAAAGAATTTCTTAGACCCAGTAGTGGTATCTTGCACCTTTATTTCCAGCTCTTGGTAGGTAGAGGCAGGAGGATCTTTGGATCTCTGGGTCTCTGTGAGTTTGAGGCCAGCGGGGGGATCTACATGAGCAAGTTCCAGGACAACCATGGTGGTTACATATGAAACCCTCCCTGGAGAAACAGAAAAAGAAAATTCCTTAGGGTAGCAGGATTTTTCTAAACGCTAAAAGGTCTTTATTATTAAAACTCTCTGGTTAACACTCTGCTTAACTGTTAAAAACAAGTTCCCCCTAAGACAAGAAATGAAGCTAGGATAGCTACTTTCCTAGTTATAACCAGGGCAACTGGGCAAGAAAGATGCATTAAGGATGTCTATACAGTTAGTAAATACAGACATGCAGTTAGATAATGTTCCATACCATCGTGGGCTAGCTATGATTGAAAACTATTTCAAAATATAGCAGGTAGGGATTGAAATGTTCCTAACATGCACACACACAAGCACACATATGCACACACACATAGACACATACAGATAAAAATTTGAGGTGAATGACATACCATTCATCCTCATTTAATTACACATCATATACACATATTAAAACATATTACTTTACCCAATAAAATGTATAATTTTATAATATTTAAAATACTCTATTAAATAGAACAATGTTTTCAAGAAGAAAAAGTATCTATATTGATTTACAAATGACATAATCATTGCTATGTATGTGAGTCTGGGTGGCATAATTCAAAACTGAAATTAGGGAAAAGATTCCACTTAGGAGGATGTCAAAGAGAATAAAGAGATTAGAAGTAAACTTGATAAAAGAAATGAAAAAGTTAAACTCTGTATTTCATAAAAGTTCTGAAACTAAATGCAAAATAACAAGATGGATTATATCCAGATTGTTAAGTCTTAATATAGTTGTTGATGTTGTAAAGGGGCATGCAGATATAATACATCTGCCATGAGCTATTTGTCACTAATCACAGGATAACTTTTAACTGTTTGACAATTCACATGACCCAGAAAATAGTCAAATCTATCTTGAAAATAGAACACAAAGTTGGAGGTCTACCTGTTTTCAAAAGAAATACATCTCCACAGTAATAGAGAGAGTGGAACTCACACAAGATAAACGTAACACAAAGATTTGTGGTATAAAACAGAGGTACTGGAAATAAATTCTCACATTTTCTGGCAAATAATTTCTTCCAGTGAGGCCAAAGTAGACCAATGGTAGAGAATAATCTTTTGAATAGATTATTGAATTAGATATTCACTTGGGAAAAAGACGGGTTAGGTTCCTATTTGACTACTATAAAAAAATATGTCCCCAAATGGATTAAGGACCTAATCCTAAACCATAAAATTTATAGATGGAAACATAACTATAATTAGTGACCTTAGATGAGCTACTGACATTTTAGACATAGTGCCAAATTTAAAATCAAGGGGTAGGAAAAGATAAAAACCTGAAACCTGCTTATTTTTTTGCTGGGTATCTCCCAGCTATTGAGTACAATATATAGAATAGAAGAGGAAATATTTGCAAGCCATCTATCTGATAAGAAATCAGTATCTAAAATGTACATAGAACTTTATAATTCAATAATGATTTTTAATCTACACAATTAAGATTGGCAGAGGATCTTAATGGACACTTATATAGAGAAGTATAAAGTGAGAATATGCCCATGAAAAGATGCTGAGTATCAATCACCTTCAGAGAAATGCAAACCAAAATGACAATGACATAGCATATCACTAGGGCATTTAAAATGACAAGGAAGCCGTAGAGACAATTAGACACACACACACTGCTGCTGCTGCTGCTGGGGACACAAAATGCTGCAGCCACTTTGCAAAAACAATCTAGTCTTTTCTCAAAAGAGTAAATATATAGTTACCATATGGTTCAACTCTTAGATACATCTTCAAAAGAAATGAAAACACATATTCAAACAAAAACATTTACTTGAGTATTCCCTGTAGATTTATTCATCCTACTAAAGTGAAAACAACCCAAGTGTCCATCACACAATGAATGGGTAAATAAAATGTGTCCTCTTCTCGCAACTATTATCTGGTAATACCTGAAAACACAAGGCTAGTTGGAATAGCCAGTTTCAGGAAGTCTTGGATGATGGAGAAGTTAATAATGTCTGTACCTGAAATGATCCCTGTGATTAATATTGCTAGAGGATGCTCTCAGTGATCTGCACTGTGTGTTCTTACTGTTTCTTTTGTTTCATATTTTTTTTCTCTCATCATCCCCAAATCTCTCTACTTTTTCCATCACTGACAAATAATCCCCCTCTCCCTCTTCCTGTCATGCCCGCTGTCATTAGAATTTCAGGGTAGCTCCAGAACCTGGAGAAGTCCAACACCATTCAAATTCACAGTAGCTGTGGGGATTTCACTACATTTCATACCCAGGCTGTCCATCTTCAGCCCAGTTCTCTAACTATATGTCCATTACTATCTAGACCAGTGCTTCTCAACCTCCCTAATGGTGCAACTATACAATTATTTTGTTGCTACTTTACAACTGTAATTTGACTACTTTTATGAATTGTAATGTAATATTTCATATGCAGGATATCTGATATTCAACCTCTGTGAAAGAGTTATTTTACTCCCAAAGGGATAATAACCAATAAACTTGTGTTCCTCTGATGGGGCTAAATTTTGACAAACAGATGTTATGGGATTGTAACAAAATGAGGTATTTGTTGCTCATGTAATCAAGTTGTGAATGTTGTGTATCTACTACATGTGGCCTGGGCTGTGTGCTGGTCGCTCGTGAGTAGAGTTTGGAGAACACTAGGGTCTCATGGAACTCCAATAAAGAGGCTTTCTGGGAGAAAAGTTGCCTTTGTTTGCTTCTGCTGTGGACTGAAGATATCTGATTCTCCCTAGAGTCTCTGAGCCACGAGAGAGGCCATTCTGAATCATCTGAATGGTGGATCCTTGCCTGGTTGGGCAGAGGAATGGACAGGGTGCTGCTGAGGACCGAGGACAGCATGCTTCTCTGGAATCAAAGGCCACAACTGCTTCGACAGCCATGAGGTTGAACTAATATGATTTCAATCCTTCATTCACGCAGACTTTTTTTCATAGGGAACAGCCTCTATGGACAGCACACATTGCCTCCCCTGGGACCAACACAAACAACAAAGCAACAGGGAGCTAGGGAGCCCCACATTCTCAGCAAGTGTGCTTTTCACCGGAAGTCTCCAAGCCAGCCTAAGACAAGCCAAACTGATGTACATTGCTTACTGACTTACTGCACAATGCAAAGATCTCCTTCTTTCTCTGTTTTATGGTGATTTTGTTGTATTCGGTATAAATGAAATTCACAAAGATACTGGGTATATTGTATGTTCTGCCTCTTTGCCTCATTTCATAGTGTCTCTCCTTCCACCCAATGCCGATGTTTCTCAAGCAGTAAATACCAGATTGAATTGAAGCCCTCTTTATATTTCTTAATGTAAAGAAATGTGATGTGCGTTAAGGACAGGGACAGGTAAAGACATGATAAAAAGTGTCACAGGTATAATTCTGTTCTTTTTTGGTCATGGGTGACCATTTCAGTCAGTTTAGGACTATTCGGTAATTATCAGTATCAGTAACATTGTGTCACAAAGGGTGTTTGGTCTTGACTCCATTGCCCTCAAGCTAAAGTGCTTTGTTGTTGTAATTTGTTTGTTTATAATTCAGGATCTCATGCATCTAAGACTGGCCTTGAATTCACCATGCAGTCAAAGATGAATTTAACCTCTGGTCCTCCTGTCTCTACCTCTGAAGTGTTAGGATTACAGACAGGTGACAGGTGCCATCACACATAGTTCTATTAAGTGCTGAGAATCCAGGGCTCTGTAACCTAAGCAAGCATTCTACCAGCTCTGCCTCACCCCCATCTCTTGTCTCTATTTTGCAGACTTCCTGAGACTTAGCATTCTTGCTTCTGAAATGGCAATAACAGTGCTTAAGTAGCTCATAGCCACAAGAGCCAAAGCCATTAATAAACATTAGGAGGTGCTCCCACAGGTAAAGGAGCTATCACTAATTCAGCAACACCCTGGAGGCATAGTCAAAGGGTTGACTGTGCCCAGAATCTGTGTTAGATCAAGTTCCGGTGTGTTGTAATGCTGTTATCTCTTTTCATTGAGGCTTAATTGCAAGTCAATTTGTAGACGTTTCTGGAGGCCCCACTTTATGCTCTTTCTGTATATTACTCTTAAATGGTCGGGAGTTTTGAATTTTACAGTGCTCATGTGATAATGTATTGCCTGGAATTTTTTCCCCACACAATGCTCATTGTCGTCACCATCAGGTCCAAAAGGAATCCCAGTGCCCCAAAGGCAGAGAATAACCAACCCCCAAATGACAGTCTTGGCTCAGCTCAAGCTAGACCATAGAAGGATTGTTGACTGATCCATGAAAGCTCACCGAATCTTTCCTCGGAAACCCTTGAAAGGGTTTTCTGTCCACCAAAAAGAGCCATTTCCATTATCTTTCCTTGCCTCTGGCAAAGGGGACATCTGGCTCTCTAATGACATATAACTGTGGTGACTATCAGTATATCAATGTTCAAGCTGGCCTCCAGGTTCCTGTAGCCCCTGTTCACATATTCACATGTAACTGTTTTCCTAGTATTTTTAAAAAATTAAAATATTTAGTTTTCTCCATTTTATGTTTGTGGGAAATCTCAAAGGTTGTCAGTCATTCTTCCCAGCTGGCTCCCCTGTTGTTAACATCTTACAGTTGATCAGGCAACTCTGATACACTGCAACTAACTAAAGTCTGTGCTTTATGTTACGTTCACTCTGTGTTGTGTACCCTGTGGCTCCTGAAAAGTGTTTGGTGATGTGTAATTGAGATTGCAGTACCATGGAGGATAGCTCCACTGTCCCCAAACCACCTTACTGCCTAACTTCAGTGACTTGATACAACAGAGTTGTCTGAGGGGTCTCCACTGGAGGATTGGCTCAATCAGATTGTAGGCCATTTTCTCAATTGCTAAGTGATCCAGAAAGGCCTGGGCCACTATGGGAGTCATTATCACTGTGGGGAGTATTATCCCTAGGCTGGGGTCCACTGAGGGAGGTATTATACTCAGTATGGGGGTCTACTGTGGGAGGTACTATGTCTGGGCTGGGGCCTGATTCCAGAAATTTCGGTCTCACCTGGACCTACAGCCATTTTGTCCCAAATAAACACACAGAGGCTTATAATACTTATGAACTGTTTGGCACATGGCTCAGGCTTCTTATTGACTAGCTCTCTCTTAATCATTGACCCATAACTATTAATCTATGTATTTCCATGTAGTCTTGGCTTACCAGTGATACTCAGGCCTCTTTATTCCTCCTCAGCTACATTGTGTCTCCTTGTGGTGACTTCTTCACTGACTCTTTTCTTCCCAGCATTCTCCTCCTCAGGCAGCCCCACTTATACTTACTGCCTGGCTACTGGCCAATCAGCATTTACTCATCAACCAATAAAAAAAATATATGAAGGATATTCCCCCATCAGGGACCCACTGTGGGAAGTATTGTCTGTAGGTTGGGGCTGACTATAGGAGGCACTGTCCCTCTAAAAAGACCAGTATCCCTACAAGACACCCAAGTCCAAATTCCAGCACAAAGGAGATTTATTTGTCCCAGAGGGATGAAGGGCAGGTAATGAGATAAAGGTGGGAGATAGAGGATGAAGGAGAAGGGAAAAGAAACAAGAAAGAGAGGGAAGGGATATTTGTCCAGGGGGCTGAGGATGACAAAGTCCTGCCTCTGGACAGAGAGGATACAAATATGGTACATAGGGAAATGGCAGTTTATAAAGGTGAAGGTGAAAACCCCTTGTTTGGATGAGGTGTTGAATTTTAATTGGGCATGTTAATTGGGCAATCCAAATGGGGTTTTTGATTGTTGGACTTCACTACTTAGATAGCTGGACCTTTGTACTCAGCTTCCAGGGAGGAAGTAGACAAATAAGGGAATCGACCTTGGTGGCTAGTTTTTGCAAAGTAATCTAGAGGTTTTTAGCAAGGCAGAGGGAATGAGGGAGAAGGGCAAGGCCTGCAAAAGCCATATTGCCATGCTCAGCCTTTCACCCTAGGCTCAGGGTTCTGGCCTGAACAAGAAAGCTGGTTTAGCAGATGCTGTGGAGCAAACCAGTGAACAATGTTCCTCCACTGTTGCCTGAGTGTCTGCCTTTACCATCCTCAATGATGGTGTGCTTGTTGGAATTATAAAATAAACTCGTTTTCTTCCCTGAGTTACCTACGGTTTTTGTCACAACAGAAAGCAAAGAACATTGTCCATTGCCCATGTTCCAGATAGTTGTCCACCCTCCCCCACCATTACTCAAGCTCTTGAGAATCACTGATCTGTTTGTTGTCTCTTGTGCCCTCTCCAGTATATGGTATGCTTGGAGTCAGGCACTATGCAGCTTTGTGAGGTTGGCTCCAGACACTTAGTATAAGCATGCAAAGTTCTTCCCTGCTGTCTGGGATAGCACAGCTCATTTCCTCTTAGCATCACACACTTACTCACTTATCTACTCAAAAACACCTGAGTGTTTCCAGGTTTGTGCAGTTTTGAAAGAAATTCTACTTTAAGCACCCTGTGCAGGTTTCTGCATAGACCCAGTTTTGGCTCTTTAAGGTAAATACTTTGGGTCATGATTACAAGATGGAGTGCATTTATTTTGGTAAGAAGTTACTAGTGCAGACTGATCCATGAATGGGGTTTAAAATTGTTTCATATCTGTGTCCAAATTTAGCATTGCTATTGTCTTGGATTTGTGCTTTCTACTGGATAAATAGTAGCGTGTCACTGATGTTTTAACATATAGTTACCTGGTAGCATATGTTACTGAGTATAATTTTGTATGTGTGTTGGATAATTGTATATTTTGCCCAAGCCTTTGCTAATATTTAATTGACTTGGGTGCTATTGTTTTTTCTTATGGTTAACTTTTCAAATTGTTTATACACTTTGGGTAGCACTCTTTGTGGAATATGTCTTTTGTGAGTATGTTCTCCAAGCCCTGTGCCTTGTCTGAATGCTCTGTTGACAGAGTGTTGTCTACAACAGACATTTTGTTGTTGTTTTTTTTTATAAAGCAAACTCATCAATTGTTTCTTTCATGACTTGATGACTTGTATCCTTGCTGTTGTCTTTGACATCATTCTGTGTCAATGGTCAACCTAGACTTCCTTTTCTGCTATCATTTAGGACTTTTACAATTTTGTGTCGTATATCTAGGTCTCTGACCCATCTTGATGTAATTTTCTGAAGATGTAAAATGCATCTCAAGACACACATACACACACACACACACTCTATTTTGCAAATAGATGCCTAGCTTTCTAGGACAATTTGTTAAAAAACAAAACAAACAAAACCAACTATCCTTTTATGATTCATTTGCTTTTGCTCCTTTGTCAACCATTTTTCTGGTTATGTTTCTGATATCTGTTTTCTGTTTCTCTTTTTCCTTGTCAATACCATACCATCTTGATTACTACACTTTTCGTAGCTGTCAAAGGGGGTAGAATAGCTTTTGCTGCCATGTTCTTCTCATTTGGCTTTACATCTGATATTGTAAGTCTTTTGAATGAGTTTGTTAATATCCACAAAATAAGTTTCTCAAGTCCTTATTGAAATTGTATTGAGTACACAGATCAAATTATCAAGATGAATAAAAAATAGCTAAGTATTCAATAATTTTGGTGTTACTGTAGATAACATTTTATTCTTAATTTAAAATTTGAATTGTTCATTGTAGTATGTAAGAAAACAACCCATCAACTTGCCTATAATAAACTTGTCTATGGCAATTTTGTTACAATTGCTTATTAGTTACAGAATTATATTACTTGTATAATTAAATGTTGGAAAAGGATCAAGACAGATGGAAAGAATGAAGAACAAAATGGGCCCAGCATACCTGAACACATCATAGTCACTGAGTGGGAGGAAGCGCTGTGGCACCAGGTGTGACATCTGCCATCTCCTTTGATTATATTTGTTGATACACAGTCCAGTAATAAACATGATCAACAATAACACATCTGGGATGAGTTTGTAAGAAAGTCCTAAGACATCCACTCAAGTGACAATATATGGTGTAGGCAAACATTGAGCCCAGTTACTACACAAGGAAGTGAAACATGAGAAATAGAAGTCAGTGGCAAGAGCATTAGTAACCCAGAGACACATAAATTTCAGTGCAGACAACAGGGAAATGCTGAGCATTCAACTCGCATTGACTCAGTAGGCAACAGTTAAGATTTCAACACAATTGAAGGGTTCCAAACAATAGCTTCCCCATCTCCTGTACATTTCCATTGTCTCATTATCTTCTCCATGACAGCCTTTCCTCTGGAACATGTGCTTAAGGAGACCATTTTGGGAAATATGGCTATTCTTGTTGCCTTTTCAATGCAAAGAACTTAGGAGTCTTTTGCTTCATAATTTGCCTTATTTGTACAGTTCTTAAAGAAGTCCTTCCTTCCCCAAAGTCTCCAGAAGGTAGAAATTATTATTTTTTTAATATTTGAATGTCTTGTAATATCTGGCAAAGTACCGGCTATATATTAAGTAAATGAAAAAAGATGAAATATTTGTTTAATGAATTAATGAATGATATGACTTAAAGTACAGTTCTAATGAATGTAAATTACTAAGTAGGTGAAGTAGACCATCACTTTTCTCTGTTCTGACTAATGACAATAATGAAATATCTGATTTATTTCAGCTTTAACTGCTGCTCTTTACTATAGTGACATGGTAGTTGGGACTGGCCATTAACTTTCTGCCTAGAGTAATGTAACAGCCGTGCATGCTTGGTACATTCAACTGTGGGAGGCCATTTCCTGCACAATCCTACCTGAAGTGTTGCAGAGTAGTTGAATGGCCCCTCTAGTGATTTGAGAACAGCATGATAAATGACAAATTAATGCTGTCTAATAATGTATGATTCATAAATGACCATCCTGTGCTTTCTTCTCACTCTGCCAGGAAGGTTAGATTATTCCCCAATAGCAGATTTCCATATGAAAATACCAGTGTTTACTCTCTGTTGATCCAAGATTACAATTTAGGAAGAGTCATTTGATATAAAACACTTATTCTTTTTTATATCAATCAATAACTAATTAGGAAGAAGACTCCCAAAGGCATCCTGTTATGGGGCCACCCTTCAGGCCCAATAGAGTAGGTTGAACAAAGAATTTCTGGGCTGTCAGTCCACACTGTTGCGTGATTGGAGCCTCGTTGTATTGGTCTCTCAGCTGATACAGGTTGTCTTTAAGTCTCAGAACAGTAATTCAAGGGAAGCAATTCAATCAAAATCAAGTCATGTTTGCTAAGTTCTTCTCCAAGTGCCACTTGTGCTCAGTCAGCATGACGTTTCCTTAGACAGGAGTTACGAAAGCAGGTACAGCTCACTGTCTTCACTTCCCACCTCTGCCCCTAACACCTGCTCCCCAGGTCCCATACCTGTCATGGATGCTCATTGTTGTCAATGCTGCTGCTTAACTTTCTGGCTTCCCACCTTTGCCTCTCTCCCAGACCGCAGCACCTCTCTCTTTAAAACCTGGAGTACTTCCTGCCTCTCATTGTTTCTCCTGTGTTTACTTGAGCACTATTCCTGGTCCTGCTGATCCTATCTTCAGAACCATGTTATTTTTCTCCATGACTTCAGGTTTTCTGTTTCCTTTGCTCATGGTCTGTGTTGTGGAATATTATGAATATTATTTAAGTAGACAAAGATGTGTTACATTTATTTATACTGCAGAATATTACTTTAACTGTGTATAGGTGTTTTACGTTTGCTTATGCTGAAACTGTTCAATGACGTAAAGATATGATACTCTTGTTTGTGCTGCATTTTAAAAAAATTATAAAAAGATGTGTTGCATTTGTTTCACCTTGCCTATCTATGGTACCTGATTTGTCTAATAAAGAGCTGAACAGCCAATAGCTATGTAGGATAAAGGATAGGTGGGGCTGGTGGACAGAGAGAATAATTAGGAGGAGAAATCTTAGCTCAAGAGAAGAAAGAGCAAGAGAAGGAGGAGGAGACAGAAGGAGGTAGGAGGGTGCTCAGGACAGAAGCCAGGCACCACCCATCAGCCAGCCAGACACAGCACGAAAATAAGGAAAGGTAATAAGTCCCAGGGCAAAAGATAAACAGAAACAGGCTAATTTAAGTTAAAAGAGCTCACCAGGACCGAGCCTCAGCTAGGTGAGCATTCAAAACTAATAAGAAGTCTTTGTGTCATGATTTAGGAGCTGGTTGGTGGCCACAAAGGAAAATCCTGGTACATTTGAAGTAATGCAGCACATCTTTTCTCCTTAATTGTAAAGGCCATATGTCTATAGAGCATCTCATTCCTAATCTATGTAAGTAATGCTATTGGGAGACTATTGGCTCTTCACTGTACAAAGGACAGCAAAAGCCACACAGCTAGATACATCAAACCAGGCATTCTAGATGGTTTTCATCATTCAGACAAAGTAAGAAATGTTGCCAGCAGCAACATGGGGTGCTGTATTGAGAGGCCTTTGAACAAATATGACACAGTAGGAAGGATTTGTGATGAATTAGTAATATCTACTCTAATAGGAGGTAATAGTGGTCAGCCTTGTGCTAAGTATTTGTATTTCTACCGTGAAAATTCTTCTAAGACTATTTTGATTGGACTTAGTGGGTTTTATAAAATGAAAAATGATATGAATGTAGTGTGAGAGGGTTATGGGCTGGTGGAGTGGGGATCCGGAAGTAATTGGAGGAGGGGTGGGGATAAATTTGACCAAAATTTAACAAAATATGAAGGTGTGAAATTCCCAAAATAAAAATATTATTACATCTGCTATATATAGTTATTTTGTTAATTTTTACAACAGAGAAATAGTATCCTGTTATTTAGAAAATTTTGAAAATGAATGGATTCCCTCTTCCGCTCACAGTTAGTTTCTCTAGCCTTGGAATAAATGAGCTGACTGAGAAGAAATAACAGCAGAGATGTTTATAAGCAACAGGGATATGCCTTCAATCTCTTTAAAAATCATCCATTCACCAATATTGTGCCCTGCTCACACACACATTGCACAGCTCTCAGTTTCATGGAGATTGGGCGTCTGGTGGAGTGAGCCCATTGGCACCATAGGAAATGGTAAAGACCATAGCCCTGGATTTTGTAGCAGATACATTCTTTCTGTAACTGTACACTTTAATCTCCCTGTGGTCTTAGAGCTGGTGGTTTAGTTAGATGGCTTTGCTATCATATGACCAGGGAAACAACCAATATAGACCATGTGATATAGTCAGAGATCTATAGTAAGTTCATGGCTTACCTTTCCTTTGCGTGGCACATTGACCTTTTCTCTACATTTTGCTCTCCAAGTGCCAAAGGTAGCTCAGTCAGCTGCCACACAGAGAGGTCTCCCTGAGTGTGATCAAGAAGCCAGAACAGGCTAACAGTCTAAAGCCATTTCTGTTGGAGAGAACATCTTGGCCCAGGAGTTTGGAGTCAAGTGAAAGATGGGGTATCCCAGAAATGATCTCTGAAACATAGAAAATATCAGGGTAAAAGGCTAACCAGGTAGGAGCAAAGTAAGGGGCTGCTTATGTGGTTGCCAAGAACAGATTCAAAAATATCCCCTCTTCAACTACTGTTCACGCAGAGTAGGTTTTCCTGACTATACCACTGTAGTGTGTAGACAGAGTCAGTTCAAATTTGGAAGATGGTAAAAGCAAAGGACTAGGCAGTGTATTCCATTGAGGCATTTTTAGCTAGCCTTTTCTCTGTGAGAAAGAGAGGCAATGCTATTTGATGGGTCCATCTGTATATATGTTGTAGTGTGGGCCTGGAAGTTAGGGCTTCTATATCCTACTGTATATTACAGTTATTCACAAATGGGAAATAATCCTATGTAAATACGGATATCACTTTGACACAGTCAAATAAACAATGGCTTCTTTTCTCACCTTATCCTGAGGGTTCCATCCTTCCCTAATGTCCAGCCATATAGTTTTCTACGCTTAGTAGAAAACTTTTTTGAATTATCAAAAAATTCCTACTTGAGCATGTTTTGTTTAAAGGGACATCCAGTTCATTTCTTTTTCATAAAAAAAAATACTTGGGTTTTGTGTTTCCAAATTTATTACACATGCACACACACACACACACACACACACACACACACACACACACACACACACACACAGCACACACCGATATATGGTTGAACAGTGAATCACTATAAAGAGCTGAATGAGACTCAGATCCCAGCAGCCACAGAAGCATCAAGATCTCTGTGGAAGCATCTCACTTAATCTTTACACAACAGAAGAGTAGCTGTGTGAGTGATTTCACAAAGGAAAAAAATGAGTGCATGCAGCATGTACATAAAAGCCATGGTCATTCTTCGGTGAACCCACGTTTCATCCTGTTCCCCATGCTTCCTCCTGAGGGAGGAAGAAGCGCTCTAGAACAGCTCAGAGAGGGCTCATGACATTTCTGCACAGCCAAAATGACAGAAAAGAAAGCACACAGAGGGCTCCCAGAAAGAGAGCTCTTACAAACACAGCTATCAAGAGAGTAGAGCCAACGTGCTTTAATCTTATCAGTGGGTTTAAAGCCTGCTATGTGTATCTGAGACATTCTGGCAGGCACTGTGTGGGTCCACAATTTTTCTTGTGATTATCCACACAAGACTTTGGGACACAGTGAAGACATGATCAAATCTCTTGAAATACCAAGCTTCATTAAAGCTAGTATACCTCACATGTGACAACTGTGTGGAAACTCTGCAATGGACTTGCCTTTGAAGAGAACAAGTGAGTTCCCCTTACATACAGGTGTGTTAAGTTTTCCCCATTTATGTATGTATCCCTTAGAATTTAACAAGCATGTCATTAGTTAATAGAAACATTATCAGGCATTGCTGCACTGTGTAACTATTTAAATGAGTCATAGGATTATTTGGCAAATGAAGGTGAATTCAGAAATGTATTGTGTAACTTACACTTGGCAATAACTGGATGCCTCTCGCTGTTTTCACCATGCAACTGCACAATAATGTTGCATCCCAAACAAAGTTATAGTCATGTGGAAATGACTATCTTGACACAAATAAACAAAGGCTCATATGCATAAATATAATGAAACAGTAATATGTGTTATTTACTCATAGAGTGTCTCACTACAGCTGTATTCTAGCTGTTTTGTGATAAAATTAAAGAAACCGATTAAATTCCAATTATCTGGTTAGATACAGATCAGAATATGACAACAATTAAAATCAGTACAGAACAACGTATTCAATCAAACTACTTTTCCCTCTGCAAACAGCATCTTATTAGAATGAAGTTCTTTATTTTACACATGTGCACTGAGTTTACAGTACGTTACAGTAGCAAGAACCCTAGGCTGGATTCAAGGAGGATCAGAGCTGCTCTACTCTGCTTGCCATCTAGGAAATGAGACCCTTAATGAAGATGCCAGGATATGGTGACTGTAAATCCCATTGAATTGAAAATCGAATTACAGAGCCCACAGGTAGCACCAGATTAACCGGTACTGATAAATGATCTGGATGACTAGTGGAGATGCTATTTCTTCTTGCAGAGATTTGGAAGCAAAAGGATTTAGTATTACATTATTTATAAAAGTGACATGAAAATAATCTGTTTGACTGTGCCACAGTTTGGACAGGTTTCGCCATAGCTGTATGTTTCTATAATGAAATATCTGAAATAATTTACTTCTGAAGAGAAAGACAATATTTTACCTCATTTTTTTTTGTTTTGTTTTGTTTTTTTTTTGTTTTGTTTTGTTTTTTTGTTTTTTTGTTTTTTTTTTGTAGAAGTAACAGTATGATACTGGGTGGCCCCACTGATTTGGGACTTTTGGTGAGG
The DNA here is from genome assembly GCA_030556225.1 of Cricetiscus sungorus. Classification (NCBI taxonomy): domain Eukaryota; kingdom Metazoa; phylum Chordata; class Mammalia; order Rodentia; family Cricetidae; genus Cricetiscus; species Cricetiscus sungorus. The sequence goes on along the minus strand of JANBXA010000606.1, from coordinate 3,263,202 downwards.
CTCATATAATCATAACCAAAAGATTTAATGAAACAAACTGTTCACTATGTGAGCCAGAAAACAAGAGAGAGGCTGGTTTAAAGGCATATACTCAGTGCCCCAATGAGAGGACTCTGGGACCTCTCTTCCAAAAGGTTTTTAACACACAGGCCTATTGTGGAAGATAGACTGTCACAGGAAAAAATAAATAGTTTAACAATAATAAAGTAATGTCTTCAAAGAAAGAATAAAGTACATTTAAATATAAATAAATATAAATATAAAGTAAATATAAAAATAAGCTCCGTAAAGTTAAAAAATAAACAGGGTGTCTCGATCCCATATGGTACTTGTTGACTTTGAATTTTTAAATGCTAATGTATAAAAACAATAGATGCTGAGAAACATTGGATTATGGAAACTGCTAAATTAATACAATCTATATATTTTAAGAATGTGTTAGCTTGAAAATGAGAGTCAGAAAATATGTTGTGTTGGGGAAAATGTTAAGCCTTTGTTTCCACAGGAGACAAAATAGTTATGGTTCTCTTCAAAATTAATAAAGAACAGGTTTTATTGGGGGAGGTTTCCTGAGGATCTTGGCTGCAGATTTGAGGAGAAGAGCCAAGAAAGACTATAGGACAGGTGGCATAAATGTTGATCCCTCAACATAGGAACAACTTTGAAATTGGCTAAGAAATGATAAATCTTGTTGGTTGTTGACTCTTCATTACGTATTATTACATATCATCCTTTCAAATGGCATGAATAGAACAAACAACAAAACAATTTTAACTGATATGTACACACTGCACATTCAATACTTATGTTAATGCAGATATGCATGCTACCTTTAAAAGTTTATGTGTTTTCAGAAAAAAAGACCAGACACCAATGGAGACAAATCGCCCATGTGATCCAGCCTCTCAGAATGCCTCTGTTGCAGTTTCCTCAAAAGTCTACATGCAGAACAACTTCAAAAGTACTGGCTGAGAGGGTCTAGCCTCACAGAATACTCAGCTAAAACTTCAGATAAACTCTACACATTCCCATCACAAGCAGAAACTTAACAAAAAATAATACAACTAGCTCTCCCAAGACTCAACCATTATCCTAATTTTCTCTAAAGATGCCAGCTCCCCAAGGCAACAGAAAGCAATCAAGAGAACATGATGCCCACATTCCCAACAGGTGGGAAAGTGGTTTTTGGTAATTTGGTGGGTTACTGATGTTTGTCATTGTGTGGGAGGGTTGATTACAAGTTGTTGTTGATCATGGTTAGGCAAAAAGCTGAAGTATATTAAAAGATCTCTTTCTGAAGAGAAAAAAGGGAGCTATAGTGTAGGAATTATGGAATAAAAGGTTAGATTGTTGAGTCTACATTGGAAAAATCACTAGTTGTAAATATTTTACATTGGTATGAATTTTTGTATACTGATACAAATTTATGGTTGTTTTTGTTATATTGTATATATGTTTCTACTCTTGTTTAAGAAATTGTGTCTATGCAGCACATTTAGAAATGTAAAGTTCTAGTCCTTGAACACTAGTATTATAAAGAGCAGTTAGGTATATAAAGAAAGGCAGGTTAATAGTAATCTACAACATCAAAGCTTGTAGTCATGTTAGGTATGTTTTAATGGTCAGAGGGAGTTACATTTTAAATAGAAAGATGATCTTCAAACACTTCAAAGACCCACAGAATATCACACTTAAAATTTTCTAACAACATAAGGATTTGCATGACAGTAAGACATGCCTGACCCTGGCAGCACCAATTTACTTCAAAAAAAAGGATTAACCTCTATATGGAGATTGCTTTTAATATGGCACAACTAGCCATCTGGACAAGGAGTGGCACTTGCCTTGACAGCTGACAGTATGCTGTCCAAACTGGACAATCAGGGCACAAAACAAAGTGACTGCTGAACTTTGGCACGACAAAGTAGAACAGGCCTTCAAAATCCTGCTTTACAGAAAAGTCTGCCAGATATTCTAGGCCTGTAGGCTGAAGATGGATACCCCAACATTGCCGAAGAATCTTGGGTGACTGTACAGGCAGCCAGCTTTCTGTCATTTCTATAGTTTTAGAAATTGTGCTGTACTTCTTGTTTACTCAGGTAATATTATATCATTCTCAGGTCCTTGATGGGGTTGAAGATCATATACTTATAGCTTCAACTTTCCTTGTTGTCAAATTTTGAAAAGAAACTTCCATTAAGAGATGTAAAGTTTATTGGGTTGAAAAACATAAAAGTTTGAATTGCTTATTTAAGAAGATGTTTTGAGGTGTAAAAAGATATTTTTTAGGATGTTAATACAAGTTATGACAAAAAATGTTTTACGTATAAATCTTTGGACTTACTGAGAAAAGATAAATAATATAGTACTTTCTCTGAATTTAGCAAATGCATATGGGCTAAGCATTGTAAATATAATTCTTACTTGATAATTATTTTATTGTATATAATTTTACTATCTATTTTAGAACTAAAACCTTTCTTTTTTATTTAGACAAAAAAGGGGGAAATGTGGGATACATGTGTAGTGTGTGAAGATATATTACTATGATTCGTGTAATAAAAAACTGAATGGTTAATAGCTAGACAGGAAGAGGTTACACATGACTTCTGGGAGCAGAGAGGACTCTGAGAAGAAGAAAGACAAAGTTGCCAGCCAGACATGGGGAGGAATTGGGAGGTGCAAGATGGAAGATAAGTAATACCATGTGGCAGAACATAGATTAAATTTTTGGGTTAATTTTAGTTATAAGAGCTAGTTGAGACAAGCCTAAGCTAAAGGCTAAGCTTTCACAATATATAATAAGACTCCATGCCATTGTTGGGAACTGGTTAGTGGAACAGAGGAAGACTCATTACCCAGGCCTCTGGGTGACTTAACATCCAAACCAAGGTGGCTGTAGTGGTTCGCACCTGTACTCCCAGCACGTGTGCGACTGAAGTAGGATGATTTCAAGTTTAAGGCCAGTCTGTGCTACATAGCAAAAACCTGACTCAGGGAGGGGGGAAAGAATCATGGACAATGAAACCTATCTATTCTGTCTCTACCATGAAGAGAAGGGAAACAAACCAAAAATATTCTATAAAAAGATATCAAAGATTAATTAAAAGTACATAGTGCTCCTGATGAGAGATATGAACCTGCCACTAGCATCCCTTTGGTAGAAAGACAGGGGTGTTCACAGTGTTGTCTGATCAAGCCACATGACATCACATCTAAACCTTTTCTCTAGTGTAATAAAAGGTCTTCAAGCAGAATTTAAATTGAAATAACATCTTGCCACACAGCTCAGCATTACTTAATTCCCTGTATAGTATTCACGGTCCTTAGGGGCTTAGGTCCTATCTAGTGGATCATTTACTTGGCAAGATTATCTCTGGGGCTGTGAAGGAATGGTCAGCCCATCAGAATATGAGAAAGAAAATAGGAAGAGTTGTGTGCTTCAGGCCAGAGCTGCAGGGTAGACAAGTTCCTTTAATCTTGAGGATCATTATTGGGGAGTCTGGTTCCTGCCCCTGCTTCTTGTCTGTCTCATGTGGCATACTTGCAGGGATATATTTCTGACCTTTCAACTCCAAAGGTGAGTTTACACTTGGTACCAGGGAAGCCATAATCTTTTTAAGGTTCATTTTTATTTTTTGTGTCCATGTGGGTATGGACAAATGAATGCAGGTGCCCACAGGGACCAAAGGCATTGGCCCTGGAGCTGCAGTTACAAGGGGTTGTGAACCACTAGACAGGGTGCTAAAAATTGAACTCTAGTCTTCTGGAAGAACAGCATGTGCTCTCTTAACTACTGAGCTGTCTATTCAGTCCCGGAACTCATCATTTTTGAAGAAGTGGGTAATATGGCAGAAGACCACAAACTGCCTATCTTATGGTCATTTAGTTCACTCCTCTCTCTCATAGGAAATAAAGTAAAAAGCTGTGAAAGGCTTCCAAGCATGTGCAAACTTCTGGAGGAGGTGAATTTATGCCTCTCTAGTATGTGATCCAAAGGTCACGGGATTGAATTTACCAAATTTCATTAATTTCAAGATAACATGAATTATAAAATATACTAATAATTTAATGAGTTATTAGGAAAAAATTAAAACCTCTACATTAAGTATGCACATCACTGGAAAAGAACCCTCATTTACAGAACATTAAATGTGAAGAGAAATGGTTATTCCATGATTTAAAATTTCACTTACTTTCATTACTTGAGAATTATCTTGTTTCTCTAGTTTTACCTCTTCAGACATCTCAATAACACATTGGTTTCTCAGTTCCTCTGACTCTGACATTGTGAATGAATTAAGGACATGTATCACTTGGAATATATTTTTTTCCTTTTTATATTTCTTTATTAATCTAGGAGAGAGAGGGGTAGCAAGGGAGGAAAGAAGGAAGGAAGGAAGGAAGGAAGGAAGGAAGGAAGGAAGGAAGGAAAGAAAGAGCCAGCTGATTCTGGCATTGGTTTGGAGGGTGACCTTATGGTATGTCTATGAAGATATGGCATCCAATCCCTGTTTGGCCCTGTTGTCCTCTGGGGATGACAGTAAGGATAAGATACAGAGTTGAAGCGCCACAGAGGCAGCTCAATTAAATTCGAGCTCCTCCTTGCTTTCAACTGTGTTTTCCTGCATCCCTACTGCCCAGAATCAAACCAATATAAGTTTACCACACATGTCCTGGTTACAATTGCCTACATGAAATATTTGCAGAAGCCTGCATATAGAGCAGGCCAGTAATTTCTCTTTATCCCAAATTAGGAGTCACTTCCAACCTAAGCAGTAGGGCAGGGCAATGCAGGGCACACCCAACACATGCTCACATGGAAGACATGAGAAAATGGAACCAGTGAATGGGAGTAGGTTCACCTCTGAGTCTAGGTCAGTGGGCCCAGGCCTGCTTGGGTGACCTGCTTCTTTAAAGCTGGGGCCAGAGCAAATGAAGGAGGGAGGTTGAGAGGTGAGCAGAGTCAGAGGCAGAATGAGAGAGACAGTGGAAAGAAGAAACAGATTGAAAGAAAGAGAGAAGATGAGCGAAAGGGAGGGAGGCAGAAGAAGAGTTAGAGAAGTGAGAATTTCCCTCTGGAGGTGCCCTGGGTGAGAGAATCTGCCTCCTGGTCTCAAGGGTCTCACTGATTGAGAGGCATGAAAGGGATTGGGGAACAAAGAAGAGAAGTCTTGGGTTAGGCAGATAAGCTCGTTGAGTACTTGTTGAACACTCCAAGAAGGAACTATCTGCCTTGTGCCCCTCAGCACAGGTTGTCACAGAAACCTTGTTTTCTGGCTGACTGTTGGTGTCTGTTTCTGTGTCTCTATCTCCTCCCTCCCCACCCCTATCCTCGTCCATTTATATCTGTGTACATCTATAAATTGTTTCCTATAGTCATAGAATGAGTACAGAATCATAGAGTTTGAATATATATGAGATTGGAAGAGCAAAGTGGTGAAGTTGGAAGTGGATGATTATTTGACAATGCTAAAAACCCATTTACCAGACACAGAGACCAGGAAATGATGATTCTGGACAAATCACCACTAGTCACCACTTCTGATTGGTCGGTTAAACATAATACATCTCCACCATTTTGATGAATTTCTCTGAAAGTAAACATCCATTATCCCAACTCAAGATGAGTGAATAATAATACTTTGCATTGAAGGCAGGCTGTGGAGGATTCTGTAAGTCCATAGTAGATGTATTGTAGGCAAGTATCTTCCATAAGGACAATTTCTTATGTCCAGAAGAGCTTGTAGGCAGTGAATATGAGCAAGTGCTTTTCTACAGAGACTCCTTCCATCTTATGACCACATGAAGATAAATGATCATGACACATGCTCCCATTTCTATGATTTGGGATATTAACATCATCTTAAAGAGTAAAGAAATGTTGGTTTCCATCTTGGAGGAGCGTTTGTTATAGTGTGCTTACTGGTGATGACTTATCCTTCCTACTGCATCAACTGTCACATGGAAAAAAGTCTAGAATGTATTTATTCATTGTGGTTTTGATACCTAGTACCACTTCAGCACACACCTTTATCAGGGTGACAGGCCACAATATAGTGGTGTGTGTGTGTGTATGTGTGTGTGATGTGCACGCATGCTGGGGAACACTGTTCTGTATGGGTAATATGATTGTTAACCTTCTTGAACTATTAACAACCTTAATTTCTCAGAGGAGCTCTGTACAAGTTTGGGTCCATTAACTTTCTCCATCATAGAGAAGAAGGTGCTCATAAGACCACACCCCTTCCAGGGATGTATAGGCACTTCAGTAGTGTAGCTACCCATTCTCCTGTAAGTAGCCTCAATCAAGAACATCAGTTCACCAAACTTGACTTATGTAGAATCTTTCCTTCGTTTTTCTTCTTATGGGTTTCCTGGGGTGAGTGGATAGCTTTGCATGGTGTAGGAAGGGTCAGATTGAAGCATAAAGACTGATGCTCAGAGGCCAAGCAAGTTAAGCTCTGTTGGTGTTTCCTCTTACTGCCTTCTCACTATAGTCTAATTTGTACACACTGGGTCCTTAGAAGTGTGAATACTTATTTCCTGTTGTCTCTCAGGTACAGTTTTGCTCTAGGAAGTTTGAAGTGTTTTATTCTATATTTTCTCACCAAAGCTAAACCATGTGTGATACATAGACATTTGTTTCTATAATCACTGTCAACAGTAGGATTTCAAATTACTTTTATCACAATGGTTTCAAGGGATCACACCTTTAATTTGCAAAGCCACATCCTTAGAACTGAATGGAATGGAATCATTGTATGTTGGAGCTGAGCTTTTAATTCATAGGCCTCAATAGCAGAGAAAATAATCTTCTGTTCTCACCCACCCTACCCCCATCTCTCTAGATAGCATTTGCACAACAATACAGAACTATTAATTGTTAACAAAAGTGCCCACATCAGTAAGGATATCCTAAGAAACAATTAGAATATTTTGGTGATGGAAGAAATCACAAGCAGAGAGAGAGGGGAGTCTAAATAGACATTATGCTATTTCAAGTAGAACTTGAACAGATTGTCGTTTATCTAAGGACTCATGACCCACCTCTGTGAGAACTGTTAAACAATGTAAACTACTTTCAGCTTTCCAGAGAAAGGCTCTATCATGCAGATAGCAAACATTCACACAGAAGAGCTCTGATTAGGAAATGTTTGAGAAGGCACCAAGAGTAAGAAGTGTCTGCCCATTAGTTCTCCATTAATGTTTGGATTCATCCTTTGCTTCCTTTCATTTGTTAACTTCTGTGATCTCTGTATCACATATTATTAAATCTACAAATTTGAAATAAAGTCCCATTATAAAGTCCTCATCCTCTCAGTTTACTCCTCAGTGCCAGCTGTGAAGTAGGGGTGAGGATAGCATAATGTAACTCCCAAGGCTGTTTTAAGGGTTAAATGCCTTTGTTGAGTCTGTTCCAAATCATACAGGACAAGAATGTAATCTTCCCCTTTCCTACTCCATGCTGCCCCTACAGGAGACAGAAACTGGTCAGTGGTGATACAGACCTCCACACCTGTATGGGTAGCCAGTGGCCAGCTCCATTCTCTGACCTTCGGATAGGCTTTATTTGTACAAGCAAGGTATCACTACATATGCAAATACAGGTTCATGCACTTCTGAGAAGCCTTGAAGATGGCTTTTTCTTATACTACACAAAGGATTCCATGGAGGTAAGCCCTCCACACCAAAGAATACTGTTTTAAACAAAGTGCTTGAAACAGGAGCTGGTAGTAGGCACTCAAAAAATCTAAGCTGTTGTTATTTGATCATCATCATTATTACTGTTGTCATCTTATTGTGAAATTGAAGCCAGGGTAATTGGGAGTATCCAGCCTTTCACTGGAAATAGGTATAAATGTGGGGAACACAAAATCACAAAGTTTATTGACACATGATAAGTTTTTGTATGTTTGTTTGTTTTTTGACATCATCTTTGATCATTCCAGGGACCTATTACTCTCAGTGCTGGGTATACCTTAGCATGTGGGTAGGACTGAGAATGTAGGGCATCCAGTGATGCTCCAGAGTGTTTGTTTATTTAAAGAATTTCAGTGAGATTCAATTATGAAGTAACATGGAATCAGTTTTTTTGTGATCATTTTAGAACTATGATTGCACATTTTTATGGGTGACATCTTTTTAAACGTAAGAAATGAAGAAAATGATAAAACAGGGCATCACTCAAAAATCTTAAAGCTCAGAACATGTATTATGACTACCTGCAGGGTATCTTTTTAAAAATAAAATTATTCTTTTCTCATACATTACATTCTGACTACAGCCTTTCCTCCCAGCTCCCACCCCCACACTCCAGATCTATTCCTCATCTGTTTCTTTCCAGAAAAGAAAAGGCCTCCCCAGGGATATCAACTGAACATGACACAACAAGCTATAATGAGATATCAAGGCTGGGCAAGGCAAACCAGTAGAAGGAGAAGGATTCCAACAGCAGGTAAAGGAGTCCTGCTCACACTGTTGGGAGTCCCACAAAAACATCAAGCTACACAACCAAACGTGTGCAGAGGACCTAGCAGAGACCCACCCATGCAGGCTCTGTGATTGTTGCTCCAATCTGTGCGAGCCACTATGTGCCCGGCTTAGTTAATGTCTATGGACTATGTTCTCCTGTGACCCTTCTAGCTCTTACAATTCTTCCTTCCCCTCTTCTGTGGAGTTCCTAAGGCAGAATATCATTTTTTTTATTGGTTGCTTTGAGACAGGGTTCTACCATGTAGCCTTTGCTGGCTTGGAGCTCATAGCACATGTATGTAAAGCAGAGTGGTCACAAAATCTTGTCTGCTTCCATTTCCCGAGTGATGAATTAAAGGTATTTGCCACCACAGCTGGTTCAAAGTATCATTTAAAACACACACACACACAAACACACACAAACACACACACAAACACACACATATATAATGTGTATATGTGTATAGATAGGAAAGAGTAAAATGGGTAAACAAAATCAGAAAATTAGTATTATCACCTCAGAAGTAGCATGAAGGTAGTAATAGATTTGCAACATAAATAATAGATGCATCAAATTTAATTTATTTAAATATAACAGAAAGAAGTAAAGTGTAACTCCAAGAATAATTGATGTCCACATATAGATACTTAGTCATAAAGCCTAGTTTTTCCTTAAAAGGCCTTTCTGACTGTTAAGAAATATGAAAATTTGAAGTCCTTCTAAACTTTCAACTAAATCAAATTTATATGGTTGAAGTTGGCTGGAAAAATCATGAATAGCTTCACTTCTTCCAAAAATAATTTCTCATTGCCTTCTGACTTTTTGTTGCTCACATTGCTTTGTCTCTGATATTTTCTCTCCATTTTCTTGAGTTACTGTAATAAAACTGGCATGAGCTTGGTGGCTAGGCGCAGGAATTTATTTCTTGTAGTCCTGAGAAGTCTAAGATCAAGACATTATCAAAGCTGATGTCCGTGCAGGTTTGCATCTCCCCCATAGACAGTGCCACTCTCTGGGGTCTTTTTTATACAGACAATAATCTCCGTCAAGGATGAAGGCTTACCTGTTTTGAGAATGTAATTTTCCTACTGTTAATACTTGTGTTATTTTTCTTTGGGTCCAACTTTAACATTTTACCATGGTTCTCTCATTCAAGTGTTAATTATTTCAATGTATCTCTTAGTTAGATACTTTTCATCATTAAACAATTAATACTTTTCTAATGAAAGGGTCATGAAAGTCTCTTCTAGAGATATTGTTTTGAAAGTATATTTGCATATTGCCTTCATGCTGGAATAACTACCATGGGTGATAAGACATTCATTTTCCTAGAGACTTTGGGTATTTGACACAGGTGACACTGGGAACACAGGGGCCAGCATGATTAGCTGATTTGCCCTCTTCTGAAATTCTGTAATAACTAGTTTTACCTTTGTTCTCTATATTAGTTACTTTTCTGCTGTTAGAATAAAATATCAGGACTGGAAGCAAATTAAAAAAGAAAGTTTATTTTGGCATGTTCCCACAGGTCTAGGCTAGAGTCCATCAGGGTTGACAAGACAGTGTGTCAGCAGAAGCAGGAAGTTGGCTAATCACATTTTTATCCACAAACAGGAAACAGGGATCACCAATAGGAAGTGGGGAGATGCTATAAATCCTCAAGCGAGGCCCCACTTCCTGAAAGGTTTCATAAACTTCCTAAACATTGCCACCAATAGAGGGACAGGTATTTAAATACAAGAGGCTATTGGGACATTTACCTTTCAAACCACCACAACGGTTAATAAGATTAATTAGTAGAATGTGCTGTCACTTTACCTAATTTCCATCAAGGGATTGGTTCTTCCTTTACATAAGCGACACACTGTATGTGATAATTCAGCATCATAATTATTATGGTCTAATATTTCAGGGAAGTCAATAATTTTGTTTGGTTACTTTATCTTTGAAATTTATACTCTCTTTTCTGTTTGTGATAACAAATTCTTTGTGTTTTTCCCTAAGACCTAGTTATATGTGTTGGGCATCTCTAATCAAAAAACATGAAATCCATACTGCTTCAAGCTCTGAAAGTTTTCAAATGGCCAATGTGATTTCTTAAGTGGAAAATTCCACCTGATTCACATAACTGGTTACAATAAAAATGAAGGCACAATGTTGTATAAAATTTTTGTCAGACAATAAGTATAAAAGAATACATGGACCTAACTGAATATAATGTTTCTAGGTACCATTCATAACATGTCTCACTGTTGCATTCAGAAATGTAAGGTGTGAATAAAACGATCTGAAATTCAGGGCACATCTGGTCTCAGCATTATGCCCCACCTGTAATTAAGTTGTGTTTCTTCAGCATGCTGTTGATTTGATTTTCAGTTTTGCCCCTTCCTATTTTAATTTGTTAGGTTTTTGGTAGTATATAATGTTTTCAAAGTATTCCCTTAGCCCTGTGATTTCCTTTTAAAAAATCTGTTCATGTTTTATATTTTCAATTGTAAGCCCTTGATGACAGTTCAAGCTAACTTCTTTGTAAAACAGGGACGGGGCAGTCTGTTCTGTTCCCAGGTTCTGGCTTCTCCCAGCTGAGTTAGCCATCTGCCTTTTGCTTGCTTTTCTCTTCCAGCACACTTCCCAGCCTCCTCCTCATGCAGTACTTCTGTATGCCCATGCCATCAGGCCTTCTCTATCTGTTCTACTCGGTGTTAAAATAGGTGGTGCGAACTGACTGAATGGATGAGAGTGGCCGGGCCTCCTCTTTTCAAGTTACTGGAGCGTGTCTTCCCTCTGGTGAGCCACAGCTCTGCTGCTTTCCACCTACCTTCCTAAAGATGAATGATGTGGTCCTTGGGTGAGCTGCATCATTTCATCAGGGCAAGCCTCCGTTGTCAGCTCACATCACTGAATCAGATCCTCTGCACATAGAGTGCAATGCTGCATATGTCAGATGCCTTCCAGATGGCTCTGCTGGCCCCTAACATTTGAGAGCAACTGTAGTAAGCAAGGTGGGAGTGTGGCCTGAGAAAGCTCCCCTGGCTGAGTGCATTTCCTGTTAGGAACCAGATCCTGCTCTGCCTTTGTGACCCTACACTGGAGAAGCCTGCTCCTGAGGTCCCTATACTGTGACCCTACACTGGAGGAGCCTGTTCCTGAAGAGTAAAGTACCACTCTTTTGGACATATTTCCTCACTGGGATTGTGAGTCTGGAAATCAGAGAGCTTTTCTTGCTCTTGCTGATTGTCAGGGTAACCTACTATGCAAATTGTCCCTGGGGGAATACCTGAGTTAGGTGATTGAGGAGGAAGTAACTTGTATAGCTGTTGCTCCCAGAGGCAATTCCTGGGCAGGGCTGCATTAGCCCTAGGGGAAGGACCTTTTTTTAATTATTCTCCCCAGAAGAAGCATCTTTCCTACAAAAGGGGAGGTCTGGGAAAGTTTGTTTGTTTGTTTGTTTGTTTGTTTGTTTTTTAGCAGAATTTTGTGTAGCCCAGGCTGGCCTTTAACTCACTATGTGGCTGAGACTAACCTTGAACTCCTGATCTTCATGCCTTCACCTCTAGAGTGCTTGGATACCAGGCTTGAGCCAGCTGACGAGATCTTAAACTGATATATAGACACTTCAACAACAACAACACTATCTTTCCTTGATTTTTCCTAGGTTTGCTTCTACAATCCCTTCTCCTTATTCCAGATCTTTACACATTTTAGAATATGATTTATTGCAAGTTCTCAAGGTTCTACCTGCTGCCTTGTGGTTGCCCAGTAATCCCATCCCTTGGTATCCATGAAGTATTATTTTTAGGACTCCAGTGAATAGCATGTCTGTGGTTTACTAAATCTTCCATAAAGGAGTGCAGTATTTACATATATGCAACCTGATGCACCCTGATTTATTTATTGCTTACTTAGTTAACACAATGTGAGTAGTTGATATGCTGTATTATTCAGCCAATGATGATGAAAGAAACAAAGTCTATATGCATTTGGAACAGACACAATAAAAATCAATTGAAGATTAACTGTGTAACCCAGCTTTATACCATAAACCCATACTTCTTTATTGTTTTAATGATTGCACGTAGTAACATTTTAAAACGTATTTTCTTCATGATACCACACATGTGTATTACTCACCCCAGCAACCCCTCCCTGTTTTTTTTTTGTTTTTTTTTGGTTTTTTTTGTTTTTTTTGTGGGGAATTTTTTCTGAAGGTCCCACCACTTCAGTCCTAAATGAACACATAGATGTTATGTTAATTATAAAACTGCTGGCTGATTTCTAGGGCTTCTTATTGGCTAGCTCTGTCTTAATTATTAACCCATTTCTATTAATGTAAGCATTTCCACATGGTCTTAACTTACTGGAGAAGAGTCTGGACCTATTACTCTGTTACATGGTGTTCCTTCATGGTCTCTCCCTGCCTAACTTTCCCAGAATTCTCCTTATCTCCTACTCCTGCCTATCTTCTGCCTCTATTGGCCAAACAGTGTTTTATTCATCAACCAATAAGACAAAAATATATACAGAAGAACATCTCTCATCAGGGCGTTTTTGTTTGTTTATTTATTTGTTTGTTTGTTTGTTTTCAGGACAGGACTTCTCTGTGTAGCCCTGGCTGTCCGGGAACATACTCTATAGACCAGGCTGGCCTTGAACTCAGAGCTCACCCTTCCTCTGCCTCCTGAATGCTGGTGTCAAAGGCATGAGACAGCACCAGCAATCTTAGCCTCTTGTAACTATTTCCATTAGCTGCCTTGGGGAGAGGCCCAGGGACCAGGAGTCCTGCATTCCTCTGCAATCAAGATACCATGAATACATTATAAGCATGTTTACCAACTCAAATGTGAAGACTTGTCTCCTGCTCAGCTTTTCCTTGGGGTTATTCCCCCCACCCCCACCCCCAACCCCCCGCTGTAATCAATAAAGTCTCCTTAAAGTGACATGAGCAGTTTGGGGAGGATGCTACCAAGAGATGGAGCTAAGGGACAATTCCTAAAGAAGCTGATGTTCTCAGAAGGAATGTTTCTGGGAATGGTGAAGCTCTAGCAGTGAGAAAACTGAATTCTAAATACCTTTTGGGCATAGAATGTGAGTGAGTGACAGCAACCCATGCTTAGTTAATACTGGGCTTTGTTTTTGTTTGTTTGTCTTCAATACATCCTGACTGCAGCTTCTCCTCCTTGCACTCCTCCCAATCCCCCACAACAGACTAACTGCTCCCCCATTCCTTCAGAGAAGAGTAGACCTTCTCTGAAGGGATACTAAGGAATAATAAGATGCAATAAAACCAGGCACAAACCCTTATAATGACACACCCCATTAGGAGAAAAAGGGTCCCAAGAGTAGGCAAAAGAGTCATGACACCCCACTGTCAATGTTAGGAGTTCCACTAGAACACCAAGATAAACAACCACAGCATATATGCAGAGGAGCTAGCATATACCCATGCAGGCTCCATGATTGCCACTCAAGTCTCTGTGAGCCCCTACGAGCCCTGCTTAGTTGATTCTGTGGGCCATGTCCTTTTGGTGTCCTCAAACCCTCTGATACCCTCAACTCTTCCTCCCCTCCTTCCACAGGGTTCCCCAAGCTTTAAGAAGAGGGACCTGATGGAGATCTCCAATTCTCTTTCTCCACCTAATGTTTAGTTGAAGTTTTCTGCATCTGCTCACATCATCAGAAGTGTCATTAGTGACAATTGGACTAGGCACTGTCTTATACTTGCTTCACCCCTGGGGTGACTAACAAAGGCCATATTGATCTTTCCCTTAATGATTAAATTTGTTTCTAACCCTAATGTGGTTTGTGAAAATTGATCCATGCATAATGGTTATCATAGGAGCTATGAAAAACAAAACAAAACATTGATTTGGTATTAAATAAAAGTGTTTGGCAGAAAATTGAGGAGTCCTTGAGTCTTACATCTTTTGTAACAGGCTAGAACTTTTTAATTTCTCTCTCTCTCTCTCTCTCTCTGTCTGTCTGTCTGTCTCTCTCTCTCTCTCTCTCTCTCTCTCTCTCTCTCTCTCTCTCTCTTGTGTGTGTGTGTGTGTGTGTGTGTGTGGTGTATCACACATGTATATAAAACGTGCCAGTCACACTCATCCTGTCACCTCTCACCCTCTTCTTATCTCTACCATGAAGTCCCCATCACACTTTTTGGTCTTGTTTTATGTTGCTTTTTACTTTGTGAACCAGTAGTTTACTGAGGGATAGCCACATGGGCAATATGTGGTGTTATCCACAGGAACATGGTTATCAGTAGTTATAGCATTTACTGCCCTGGCTAGGGCTCAGTGAGTACCACCTCATCTAAGATTGACTCTTTCCAGGCTCAGTCTTTGCAGGCAACTCTAGCCCTTGTGGATCCCCATGTGCTCAGGCCATGTCTTGCCTATAAAACAGGGCTCTGTGTGTGTCTCTCTCATCCTCTCTGGCTTTTGCAGTCTTTCTCTTCCCTCTTCCGTGATGTTTCCTGAACCTGGAAATGTCCTGTTGTTTTTCTCAACAGTTTGGCCAACCATTTGTCTCTGCATTAACAGATCTTCACTGTAAACAGAGCTTCTTTGAAGAAGGTTGAGTGCTATAGTATTCTATGACATATGTCAACACTGAGAAGGCAGATTGATAATATGCCCATTTAAAGAAACAACATTATTAGGTTCATCCCTAGTGTCTACGATCTCCCCAGTCACAGGCCTTTGAATAGATCCACGGTACATGAACTCCTTTCTGTAGAGTGGGCCTCAGATCCAATCAGAAATCAATTAGTAACCACCACCACCCCCAACACACACACACACACACACACACACACACACACACACACACACACACAGCAATGGTACTGTTACATCAGTAAGCATGATAAATTGGTATTGTGGTTTGCAAGGTCCTAATCTGGAAGAGACCATTGCAGACTTACACCTCCAGTTGCTGCATTGCAACCCCAGTGCCGTGGAAGGCTATCCAGTAGGGGAAATACTTACATTCAGTTCAGTTCCAGAAAGGGTTCTCAGTACTCTCCATCCAGGCATATGGAGTCTTTAGCAACAAGATTTTGTTATTCAGTTCTAGTGAGTAACCAAGAGCAATGCCATAGATACATGGGTTTAGACACCTATAGGACCTTCCTGGGTGACAACTCCGAGAGATATATCCTGATCTAGATACTGAGAATTTCATTTTACTTCCCATGCCTTCATTTTATTACACCATCATTCACACACCCATGGTATTCCTGTTGGAAAATTTTAAAAATTATGTCTTTCCTGTTTTTTTTTAATCTAAAGGCTTTCTGCGTGTAACTCCATTATGTGTCATTGGACAGTTAATCCTGTATACCCACCCTTTAATCTCTTTGGATTGCAGTGTTAACAACAGGTATATTTTGAAGTAGATGTGGAGGAGTAGATGAGTGTAGTAATATATTCACATCTGCACCTGTAGCAGTGACCACAACTTTTGGGTGTGGTTATAGGTGCAAATATCACTAGTTAAAGGGAAAGGATCATTCTTGGAAGGCCCAGAGGTTGCAGCATTCCTTCTCCAAGGACCCGGGCCTGCCTCCTCAATGCTCTCTGTGAAATCAATGTGCTATAAATTATGCAGACTGAATGAGCTCTCCCTTCTAGAAGGACTGATATGGAGAGGCTTCTGCTTTGGGTGGAACTCTGAGAGTGTGGTAGATGCCACCATGCCTGTGTTTGTATAATCTGTCTTTTGCCAGTATTCCCACAGTGTGATATAATAGCATACTGCAGACTAGTACATTTTAACAGCTTTGAAATGAGCTTTCTCAACACTCATAGAAGAAATGGGAAAGTGTGTAGGGAAATCCCTTGGCAAGTACACATCTGTTGTGATATCCAAATGCTGGGGCATGCGCATCAGATTGCATCAGCAATTTTTCTCAAAATGTGAACAGTATGTTTGCTAAAAGCAAACACAGTTGTGTCTAAACTTCTCTCAAACAAGACAAAACATTACTGTTTAAACTTTTTAATGCTTCAAATTACAAGTTACAAGTTCTTAAAAAAGAAAGGAAGGAAAGGAAGAAAGAAAGAAAGAAAGAAAGAAAGAAAGAAAGAAAGAAAGAAAGAGAGAAAGAGAAAAGGGAGGGAGGGAGAGAGGGAAGGAAGGAAGTCACCAAACTCAGACATGGGATCAAAAAAGCCATTTGCTTCTATAGACATCTTTCTGCAGTCTGTAAGCAAAGCAAAAACTTGACTGTGCTTCTGGATACTGATAGTGTTTATGGGTATTTATCTTCATTACTTGCTAGCAGTGTGGTATATCATTATATAAACTTGATTTTAACTGTAATTAAATGTTTAAAATGCACTTGCTCTGCCTTGCTCCTGTGACAGGGTGGGAGATTAAGTGACTTTTGTTGCCCAGTGGAATTATCTGCACTCAAATACTTTACCCAAATTAATTTCTGTTGGTGAAATACACTTTAAATAGTATAACCCTATTCATTTTGGGGAAATTAATATTTCCCATGAATGGATATTTTAAGCAAAATATGTCAAGTTTATTAATAGCTCTGGGCAAAGGGGATCGCCTGAACATAGTTGCCAGTTTTCTTGATAGTTACCTTTCTTCCTGACAATTACTTGGGTCATCTAAAAACACGTAATTCCTCAACTGTACTCTTTATCTGGGAAAGTCTATATCTTTCAATTATTCAGAAAACATGTGATAGCTTCTCAGCTAAGTTCTCTGCGCTCTGTAATATGGGACTGGAGTTAAAGCTCATATTTGTAACACAGAGATCAAGAGCTTACAGTAGTGCATGTTTTAAGACATTTTTAGATTTTTTAAAAGTGTATGAATATGATTTAAATGGGGTTATTTTGTATTTTGATGTCTAGTTTCTTGAGTTCTTTATATATTTTGGAGATCAGACCTCTGTCAGATGTGGGGTTGGTGAAGATCTTTTCCCATTCTGTAGGCTGACATGTTGTGTTGTTGACTATGTCCTTTGCCTTACAGAAACTTCTCAGTTTCAGGACGTCCCGTTTATTGATTTGTTGCTTTCAGTGTCTGTGCTACTAGTGTTATATTTATGAAGTGATATTCTGTGCCAATGTGTTCAAGGCCACTTCCCACTTTCTCTTCTATCAGGTTCAATGTAGCTGTATTTATGTTGAGGTCCTTGATCCACTTGGATTTGAGTTTTGTACATGGAGATAGATATGGATATATTTGCAACCTTCTACATGTTGGCATCCAGCTATACAAGCACCATTTGTTAAAGATGTTTTCCTTTTTCCATTGTACCATTTTGGCTTCTTTGTAAAAAAAAAAAAAAAAATCAGGCGTTCATAGGTGTGTGATTTAATGTCAGGGTCTTCGATTCTAGTCTATTGTTTCACCTGTCTGTTTTAATGCCAACATCAGGTGGTTTTTATTACTATAGCTCTATAGTAGAGTTTGAAATCAATTGAAAAATGAGGTACAGAGTTAAACAGAGAATTCTCACTGGAAGAATCTCAAATAGCCAAAAGACATTTAAGGATGGGCTCAACATCCTTAATCATCAGGGAAATGCAAATAAGGACTGAGATGCCATCCTATACCTATCAGAGTGGATAAGATCAAAAGTGTTGAGAACAGATTATATTGGAGAGGATGTGTATTAAGGGGAACACTCCTCTACTTCTGGTCAGAGTGCAAACTTGTACAGCCATTTTGGAAATACATATGGCAGTTTCTAACAAAATTGGGAATCAATCTACCTCAAGACCCAGTGATAACACTCTTGGGGATATACTCAAAGGATGCTCAATCATACCACAAGGACACTTGCTCAACAATATTCAAAGCAGCATTATTTGTTACCTCAATACTCCTCAACCAAAGAATGGACTAGGAAAAACTTGGTACATTTACACAATGAAGTACTACTCAGCTGACCTCATGAAATGATGATCTCATGGAATTTGTAGGCAAATGGATAGAACTAGAAAAAAATCCTCCTGAGTGTGGTAACTCAGACCTAGGAAGACAAACATGGTATGTACTCACCCATAAGTAGATATTAAATGTAAATTAAAGGATAACGAGACTAAAATCCATAGCTCCAGAGAAGCTAGGTAACAAGTAAGACCCTAAGAGGAACATACAGATCATGCTGGGAAGAATACTAAGATGATATCTACTGGGGAAACTGGGGGCTGGGGGTAGTAAGGGAGTGGGGGTGGGGGATGTGAACATGAGGAAATGGATGGTCAAGGGAGAGAGGGATACAGTGGAAGAGCAATGAAAGAGACATCTTAATAGAGAAAGCAACTGTGGGGTTAGGGAGAATACTGGTGCTAAGGTAATTTCTAAGAATCCACAAGTAGGACCCCAGCCAAGATTCCTAGCAATAGTAGAGAGGATGCCTAAACTGGACTTCCCATGTAATCAGATTGGTGAATACCCTACTACCATCATAAAGCCTTCATCCAGTAATTGATGGAACTAGACACAAAGATCCACAACCAAGAACCAGGCCTAGCTCTAAGAATCCAGTTCAAGAGTGGGAGGAGGGAATATATGAACAATGGAGATCAAGATTATGATGGAGAAATCTACAGAGACAGCTTAACCAAACTCATGGAAACTCGTGAACTTTAGATCGACAGTGGTAGGGACTCTAGGGGACTGAACTAGGCCCTTGGTATGTGGAAGACAGTTGTGAAGCTTGAACTATCAGAGGGGCCCCTGGCAGTAGGGCCATAATACAAACCTTGTATATGAGTCAGCTTGTTGGAGCTCACTCTCTATGGTGGGATGCCATGTTCATCCTTAATGCATGGCAGAAGGATTTGGCCCTGTCCTGACCTATTGTTGACTCCTCATAAGACCACTTACCCATGAGGAGGAGTGGACTGTGGGTGGGCTGGGTGAGTGAGTGAGGGATGGGAGGGAGACTGTGGTAAAATGAAATTTAAAAGAATAAATTGCAAAAAGGAATATGATTTCAGCACCCTTAGCTTGCCTACTATTTTTGCTATAGGTAGTTTTCTGTACTTCCCTGTGTAAACAGCTGCCTTTTTAATCTCTGTGATGTGCCTCATTTCTTTGTATGCAGCAATTTTGTTTTATTGTTCCCTCTACCTACAAGGCTGGGACTCCATTCTAAAATTTTGATTTGTGTGTGTGTGTGTGTGTGTGTGTGTGTGTGTGTGTGTGTGTGTGTGTGTCCCCTTGCATATGGATTGCATAGGTTAGTTGTTTGAAACTTCAAACTGGGGTCCAGGTGAAGCCAGAACAATGATTTCAGATGAGTTGAAGAGCTCCGTAGCTTCTGTTGAAATTGCAATAGAAGCACAGCCTTAACTACCCGAGAATGTTAGCACTTAGTGTGCTGTCTCTGTGGTTTCCTGGTAAGGGGGGGAGTGGCACTGGGTAAGGCACTTCTAGCCATGTGGCTCTGCCAAGTGTTTGACTCAGAGGGTTTTGATTGTTGTTTCAGGAAGAGATATCAGTTTCCTTACCGGATTGTGTTAGAGAAGCCACATATGAGATTGAAAGTGGATCAGGAATCCTGAGTATTCAACGTCCAACGTCCAGCTCTGGTTCTGTTCCTGTCTGAGCCTAAACTCACAGCTTTTGGGAGCCTGAACAAACCCCTGGTGTGTATATGACACAGCACAGCCCTGCTGTTGAATAATCATCATCAAGTCATGATAGATAATATAGATGTTATTAGCTTCTTCAAGCTAGCTTTCAAAGAACAGTGAACACTATTGTCGTGAGAATTCAGTGAGATGCTTTAGGGTCCTTCATCTCCACCTCTTTCTTTATATTGGCGTTCCCCGTTGTTTTCTCTGATTATTTTGAACACATTTCTTCCTTTGTTTCCCATCATCGCTCTTGTGCTCCATTCCTCCTCCTTCTAGATGGCACAGATACAGAGTGCCTCTTCCATCCTCGGTCACCTACAAGCATGGGAAACAAGGCTGAAATTAGGCTGTGTAAAATAATTCTAGGTGAGTGAAGAAGCTTCACGGTGGAGAAGAGGGGCAGCCTACAGTTCATCTGATGGGAGACTGTTGGCATAGTGGAGGTTTTCTAAGGGGGAGACAGGGAATCGGATCTAATTGCTTTGGGAAGTTTGTTTAGATTTCTCTGATTGGTACTAAGCCAGGACTAAGGCAGACAAACTGTAAGGTATTGGTTAAGTATGCCTATTGGGGCCAGGTTGTACAGACCTTGTGCTGTGCCCCTTGGACTGGCTGCTGCAGTGTGTGAGTCTGGTTGTTGTCTATTGCAGATTTAGTTTCTAGTGGACTCAGTGGCCATGCTGTGTGTTGTCGGTCTTCCTCTGTCCCCATGCACATCACATCATGTAGCAGCTGGTAAAACTCATGGTCTTGACCAGATCTGTTCTCAGACTGCCATTCCAGTGGGCACAATTGCAAGACCATTTGTCCAAGGTTCCATACATCCTGTTAGGAACTAAGGGAAGAGATTCAGTACAGAAAACTGGAAATGTGCTTTCTTTCTAGACATAAACTTTTTGAAAACATTAAAAGTACAACTCAGAATGCTTTTTTTGTGTGTGTGTTTACTCAAATAGTGTTCTCCATGCCACTCTGGGTTTCAGAAAAGCCTAATTACTTTCATATACCACAGTCGATAGAGCATGGGGAAAAGTCATACCTACAAATTTATATTACTTGAGGGAGACTATTTGGTCTTGGAAATATTAATGCAGCCTCCTACCTCATAGGTATTAGCTCTATTCGTGAAGTGGAATTTGATTTAGTTACTGACCCACCTAAGAACGGGACACTGGAGAGAGAAGGGTTTGGCACCTTGGTTGACTCTGAGTTCTTAATTTTAGAGATTTCAGCTGAGAAAAGGGTAATGTTTTCCAAAAGGGATGGGCTTGGATATGCCCCTGCTATGCTCACATGGAGGCTAATAGGAGGGAAGAGAAGGTGTCAAGCATAGTGTAAGAAACTCCTTGCATACTGTGTGCCAGTTCCAACCAATAGAGCACAGCAAGGCACTAGAGGACTAGGGGAGTTTTTCTCTTAAACATTAAACTGTTCATTATTTTTGATGAGTGACAAACAATGAAAGATGCCAATGAATTCAGCTGAACTAAGAATCCAGCAGGTGGAGAGGCACACTGGCTGTGACTGTTTTCCTGTGCCCAGTGAGTTCTCATGTTGCTTCATGCTTGTGTGTGTGTGTGTGTGTGTGTGTGTGTGTTTTAGTAGTATGTGGCATGAATAAACCATTGTATCAGGAGAACTAGTAGAAAGAGTTCCAAGTCACTTGAGCTAGCTGATCTTCACTTTTCAAAGCAGCCCAGCCTGTGGTTTAGTCTAACAAGGGGGAAATGAAGTTTTGCCCCAGAAGCATAAAAAAGCTTCCTGGTGAGTGAGAAGAGTGGAGGCATCACCAGCCTTATAAATGCTTCTCCATTCTCCTCCAGAACTTGGAGAAAGGCTCTGGTCTCCAAGATAGCTGAGGGGCAGGCAGGCTGCTCATGGTCCCATTCTGACCAGTTCAAGGCCAGGCTTTGTCACTGCTGCAGCCTTCTTCTGTACTAATGCTGATCATAGCCACTGGAGACCTTTGCTACAGTCATTCCTGCTATAATACCATACCCCAAGCACAGAGATTCACCTGTGTCATGCCAGCCCTATAGATTGCAGGAGACAACACACCAGGGAAAATTTACTTTCTCTAGAGTCAGGCAATTCTTCCACAAGTGACAGTTTCCCACCTTGAAGACTATAGCTGCGTTCCTCCTGTGAGCCTCCATTGTTACCTACGGTGAGGATTATATTTCCATGCATCCTTGCTTCTTCCTGTGACTGTATGACTACATCCTGGACAATGGGAATGAGGAGATGTGTTATTAACAACTGGAGACCTGTCCTGCTTCCCATACTTCCATGTAGGAAGTTGATGGGATAACTGGAATAGCGCCATACACCAAGAGAATAAAGATGATTCCAGTGGTGGAGAAACAGTGTGGATGCAGCCTTAGACTTATACGAACTTAGACATGGCAGCCAGAACAATTGTTGCCCATGACTTCCAAATGCACATGGAAAAATAAAACCATGTGATCCCTGTGTGCTGGCTAGTTTTATGTCATCTGAAACAAAGGGACCTCAGTTGAGAAGATGCCTCCAGAAGATCTGGCTGTAAGCATACAAGTCTGGAGGACATTTTCTTAATTAGTGATCAATGGGGGAAGGCCCAGCCATTAAAGTTGGGGATTCCCCTGGGCTGGTGGATCAGGGTTCTATAAGAAAGCAGGATGAGAACGATAAGGAACATTTCAGTAAGGAGCACCCTCCATGACCTTTGCATCAGCTCCTGCCTCCAGCTTCCTGCTTTGTTTGAGTTTCTGTTCTGACTTCCTTCAATGATAGACTACAATACAGAAGTGTAATCCAAATAAGCCCTATCCTCCCAACCTGTTTTTTGGTCATGGTGTTTCATTAAACAATAGTAACAACCCTAACTAAGACAACTTGATTTTCAATGTATCTGTAAAAAGTACCTGTTTTTCTTTTGAATTTTGAGGTATGTGTAGCAAATTTTCATGTTATATATGAATACATGATATATGTATAATTTAGAAAATCTACATTTTACTTAATTGTGATAGAATGCATGGAGTTCAAATGTTAAAGGTATAAATAGAATCTCTAACTGGAAGTTTGTTTGGAAAGGGAAATTATTTTAGCAGCTTTTTATTAATGATGGTTTCTTGTTTTGTTTTGTTTCCCCTCCTGGTAAATTGTGAACGAGAATTGTAAATACAGCTCATCAGGTAGAGTTCCTATCAAACATGCACAAAAGTTCAATCCCCAGCACCAAGTTACCTAGATATGTTGATGCACACCTGTAATTCCAGCACTCGGAGAGCAGAGACAGGAGGGTCAGAAGTTCAAAGTCTTCATTGGCTACATACATGTCGTGATTTCTAGCCATGCCTAGGCTAGGAAACCCCATTTTTTTTTAAAAAAAGAAAAGAATTATAATGCTAACATATTGGAAAATGTTTGAACAGCATACAAATCTTTATTTACAGGCTATAGAATTGTTCTGTTACTGTTCCATGATGGTAGTCAATAAATGCCCCCTTCAACTCCCTTAAAATGCGCCTTTCCTCAAAGCAAAAGAATTTTGCTTTGAAACTGCCCACTTTGAGGTAGAGGGAGACAACTGTTTTCTAAACAGCACAAGTTAGAGCAAGTCAAAACCAAATAATCCCTGATGGGAAACTCTTTGCTGCAGCATTTTGGGATGAGAAGACTGAAGAATGACCCTCGGAAGGCTCATTTCAGTTTCCTGTTTGTCATTTCCATCTTGCTTCATGGAATAGAGCCCTGACTTCACTCTTCCCCAACAAGGGGCATCTCTGATAATGTACCTGGATTCTCCATTATTTGGGGGTAAGGATTTCACTTCACATAATATCACATGCTGGTTATTATGTGTGGAAGTGTGTAGTGGGTGGGTTTATACAATCCAGTGGCTGTCTTTCCTTGTTGATATTCTTAGCGGACTTTGCTTAGCAGCACTTCCTGCTTTGGGGGCCTCCTTGCTGTCAAAATAATGTAAACACCAGGGAAGGAAAATATGCCTCCATCTGTTAAGTCCTTCCCATTCCTCTATGGCTGTCTAACTAGGTTTTATGAGGTTTCTATAAAAAGAAGGTGGGCTCCGAGGCCAAGGTACTGCTGCCATGGAACTGGAGAAAGATGGAAGTAATTGCCAAATAGTTTTCAATTTGAGAGTGGAGTGTTTTGCTCTCCTTTCCCTCGCAAGGCTTGATTTAACTTTCAGAAATTTAAGAAAATGTGGGGGATTTGCTTTATGTCCTCAGGACTGTCCATATTCTAATGGTGACCACTTCTGTTGGACTTGGGTGGAACTAGGTCAGCTTCTATAAGAAGCAATACAACTCTAATTCTGTCTAATGACAGCTGAAGCCTGCCATGGGAGTGATTTTAAAGGTCCTCCTGTGGAAGCCTTCCCCAATTTCCCTGAACGTTCAGGAGAAGCTCTTTTTCATGAGTTTCTGTGCTCTGGCACATCTGGATTCAGGGCAGATGTCAACTCAGCCAGGTCTCTTTCCACCTGCTTTTACCTTAACAGTAGATCCTTTGCCCTATGGAAGCCTAGTGGCATAGTGCCTGCCACACAGTGAGTATTCAGTAAATATGTGCTGCATTAATGTATTTTGCTAGAGAGACTTATTTTATTTATGGAATAAGAGTTTTAAGCATGCACATAAAAGTTTGCAAAGTAAATATTTGCTGATTGGATTTTTAGTGCTTAAGTAATGCTCTGTTGCAAGGCAGGAACATCCAGAAAGGTTCATTAAGGGTCTGGGATATTATTTACAGCATTGAAGCAGTTTTCTGAAAGTACATATATATTATTCCCTGTTTCCTTCTAAGTGCATAGACTCAGTGAAAAATAAACAATAAATCAATAACAGGCTCAGAATTACTGGAAGAAGCGGCATGCTGTCTGTTTTTCCCTGAAGATGAAGTGTAGCCATAGCGAGTGGTGGGGGGAGAGGGTACTGGTTTTCTCTTGTGACAGGCAGAGACAGAACTGGTAACCTGGGATTGTATTAACCTTGGCATTCATAAAGCAGATCTCTGTCTGTGATTGGATTTAGCCAGGTCCCTCCTGTCCACCAGTAATAGAGGCTTTGTTTGGAAGTGTCAGAAAAGGTCCTCCTCTCTTGCAGACCTGAACAAGAAACATTTGCTTAATAGTCATTGAAATTTTTCAGCAGTTAGTTTTGCTTTTACAGTTATTTATTTCAGTGCTAGGGATCTGACTGACACTCCAGATCATCATAGTCTTGTTAGAAGTTATAATTTTGGTTTGCCTGCCTGTGTGATGTGTGTATGTGCCCACGTGTATGTGTGCCCGTGTGTGTGTGTGTGCGTGTGTGTGTGTGTGTGCCCATGTGTGCCCGTGTGTGTGTGTGTGTGCCCGTGTGTGTGTGTGTGTGTGTGTGTGTGCCCGTGTGTGTGTGTGTGTGCCCGTGTGTGTGTGTGTGTGTGTGTGTGTGTGTGTGTGTGTGTGTGTGTGTGGTTCCATGTATGTGTCACTCTTCACTCAGTTTACAAGATCAGCATCTCTGACTGAACCTAGAAGTCACCAGCCCTGGCTAGTCTGGGCTAGTCCGTTTGGCCCAGGGGTCTCCTATCTCTACCTCCTGAGTATTGGGATTACAGGCTATCATCATAACTTTCCTGGCTTTTTACATGGAACCTGGGGATTAAAATTCCAGTCTTCATCCTCAAGCAGCAATGCTTTATCCATAGAACTTTCCCCTGATCTTATTTCATTATAGTTTTGCAACTTACTGTTTTGTGGAACAAAGATTGTTATTTTCAGTCTTTCAGACCCATAAATGCTTGGAGGCTTCACTATTCACCCCTATCTATGAACCTAAAAATTCAACTTTAAAAATGTACCCAGAGGAGACAGGGACCAAGGCTATTGCCCTATACTTGGCTAGCTCATGACAAGATGTGACAGTCTAAAAGGAGGATGTGACTAACTAACAAGAGAGATGGAAGAGCAGAGCCTAGGCAATCGTAGGATTCTCAGAGGAGAATGACGCAAGCCTGGAGGTAATTTGGGAGAGTTCCAGGAAGAGACAATCTGATAAGTTTCTGATGCAGGATTTATCTAGGAGAAAGGATGGGAAGTATAAAATCAGTAAGACATGACTGGTTAATTTTGATATTCACCTATCCCCCATTCTACTGTGCCCATTGTCCAGTGAAATAGACCTGCCAAGTCACATTGATGTTACCAACTTGGTACTCATTGCAGAGAGAATTCATAGTGGCAAATTAAAATATATAAGAACCGTGGTGTTTTGGTGATGGTGTGGGAGAAACAAGTACTATCATAAGATATTAATAGAAGATAACATTACAACCTCTTTGGCACTACATGAAATAAAAATGCATGTTTTCTTTGCTCTTTAAATTTTACAGAGAAATTTATCCTAAATATAAATCCTTTTGTGTCAGAAAAGACATGAATAAATGCCCTTCATAATGCTATCTGTGTTAGCAAAGAGTACAGGAATTCTGAATGTCCATCAAAAGGCAGCAACTAAATGATAAATGCTACTTCTGTGTGGTGTCAGACTGTAATTCCCTTAGGAAAAATTGTAGATGTAAATGGAATGAGGAAACATGGTCTCCTGGGGATTATTGAGGGGAAAGTAAAGGTGACAGGATGATATGTAGAATGCACCTCCTCTTCCTACTGTGTGAACAGAAAGGAGCACATGGGCTCACATGTTTCTGAGGAAAAGGAAACACTTGTTTGAGCACAGGTGGTCTGGAGTGGAAGCAAACTTGTCATTGCATCTGTTTCATTGTATTACCTGAGCTTGCATGTGCTAGGTGATACATAGGTTGTACCAAAAGGTGCATCTGAGAAATCTATGTATCCCATCATGTGAACTCGTAGAGAATGCTTACTCATACTGATGTGGCCACAGTATTACTATGTTATGGAATTTTACAGATTTTTCTATCACACCTGTTGTCCATCCCTGGCCAAACCTCATCATGTAGCATGTGACTACAGTTTCTGAATTCAAGCATGTAAAGGAATTTGCAACACAAAGTTGCTGATGCTGATCTCCTTTAAATAGACACTATAGACACAGAGTACTGTCTCCTTGAACAGAATGTCTTCCTCATACATTGCTGCATGTTCTTGGATGCTTTGGCTCCCATATGAGCCAGCACTCTCCCTATGACTAATTCTCCATTCCTAAAGTAAATTTGAAAGTGTCTAAGTTCCTTAAGAAGCACATTTACAAATCATGTCTTGGATAGGTTACCTGTGGTAGCCTACATGCAGAACCCTGCTTTTACCCTGCTGTGATTCAGGTCTAGGTAATAGAATCAGAGATTCTATGCAGATGATTTGAGGATTGCTTCTTATCTCCATTGTCCTTCTTTCCTATATGCCTTTCCCCTTACCCTTTTCTTTTCTGTTTTGAGAATCTGGGGTATCTGAGGTCACAGTGTCTTCAGAGTGTGCTACTAGATTTTGAAGTCATTTACTATGTGCCTCCCTTGATATATTTTAAAGAAAGCAGTAAATTGTGAGCAATTTGATCCATTCCATGTCATTTGTCCTTAGTAACCACAGAAGGAATAGAAATGTGGCCAAGCTCTGCTTCCTGAAGGGCAAAGAGAATTTGTCCCTTTGTGGTGTCCTATTTGTGATAAGACCCTAGTTATTTTATGCATTCTTGTTTCTGCCAAGTCTTTCTTGGTCTGGGATGACAGATGACCCTAATTTGCCTGTAAGAGCAAAGAAAAGAGAAGACTGGAGTTATGGACAGCTGAGTTTTTATTTTCCCCCACATAAGTTCTTTAAAATGGAAATAGGAAGGAAAAGGAGTGACAAGTATGGGACAGGGAAATGAGGCTGTCTGAAGAGCATGGGCTCTGCAGACTTACCTTCTGGTACAGATTCTACTCCTAGAAAACAGGACAGTGTTGGCCCTGAGATAGTTTTCCTGTGTTGTGTCTGTGAAATAAGACAGTCCAGCCTACCATGGTCAGAGAATCAGATGAAAACCTTTGTGTACACAGCCTAGCACAGTACCTGGCATTTAGGAGAAGACCAATAAATGGTAACTACATATGCACAGGAGTAGAGCATAGAGACTGAGGGCATCATCATAGCTCACCAGACTCTAGGTGATCAGATAGAGTTAGCATTTTCCTTGTCCCCCCCCCCCCCCCCAACCCAGTAAAGTTCAGAGACCCAGTTTTCTCATTTGTAAAATAAGCATGTTCATAGAACTCTCTCACTTTCTAACCTGCTTACTATATAGGCGTAAAAGGAACCATTTCTTGACCATCTTTTAAGTTTTATTCTAATCAGTATCAAGGGAACACTTGTCTGCATGGAAGTTGGCTAGAAATGTTGTTTGGTCCTAAGGGCTCCCTTGGGAAGGGTCTGAGAAGGCATTGCATTAACACCAGTACGGACATTGGGAGTCAGGTAAAATGCAAAGAGCAGACTCATTTATTCAGCAATGGTGAGAGTCTTATATACACTCCTCCCAGCACCCAGGCTGCATTCTGATTTGTTGTCATTGAATGATCACCTCTTATTGGCTAAGCATGATCAGGACCTCTGACAGCCTCTGTTGCTTGGCCCACATGCAGACTCTAGGTTAGCTCATCTCTTCCCCTTGTAGGCCTTATCTTCCTACTTATCTACCTTAATTAATTAATTGATTAATTAATCTCTTGGGTGAATTTGGGTCCTAGACTAGATGCCTAAACTCTTCTGTCTCGTGTTGATGCTGTTCAGCCCAAGGTGCTCAGTTTTCCTGGTTTTGTTTTTCATCTCCAGCATGGATGTCATGTCTGCTAGTGTGAAACACACTGATATTGATGAGGAAGTAAGTCTAGACAGGAAGACATAGGTTCTATCAAGCACAGTATTGAAGAGGGTTATTTCCCATGATTACTGCCCTCTGATCCTGGTCAGCATTATTAATCATTTCCTAGGGTCTGCCTGAGGAAGAACTGAGCAGTTTTCAGGTTGTGGCATGAGTGTGTGTTCCTGTCAGAGGAGTCTCATGATTTCCCCCTATTTGTAATGCTCTGACTGTTCTAGCATTTCAGTCCTGGTTTGTGTATAATGTGTAAACTAGCATGTTATGTGCGGGTTTTTCCCCACTGCCCCATTGCCACACCAGCCCCCAATAACACTCAGAGACTCTGTATTTGATATAATCCTGTTGGCCAGTTACTATTATTGTTTATGGGCTAGCTCTGTCTTAATGATTAACCCATTTCTACTTATCTAAGTATTTCCACGTGGTCATCTTATCCAAGCATGGCAGGCAAGCATCTTGCTTTCTCCATGCTCTACATGCTGACTCCTCCTAACTACTTTCCCTTTCCTCCTTGTCTCCTAGCCCCACCTATCTTGCTTTCCCATTGGCCACAGTGCTTTATTAATTAAACAGTATGAGAAACATATTTACAGAATAACATCTCCAATCACTAGCACTCTTCGGAGTACAGTTGTGTGACACAGTATTCCCTTGAGTCTATCTCCTTCAACAGGATAACAATTTTGTGTGTTTAAAGTTCATGGAGGGTGTGGTTCAGCAACAGGGATGTGTCTGGCTTCTGTTGGGCCGTGGATTTGATCCCTGCTGTTAAAAAGTAGAACCAATAAAAAACAATGATAATATTATGTATTTCCTTACAGAATCCAAGTAAACAAGGACAGTGGTTGGAACGTTAGCATATTAATGTTCCTAGAAGTCCTCAGAGAAACTGAACAGCTAGAATGAAGGCCCAATGAGACAGCTGTTAAGTTTCTATGAACCTACAGCTAAAATTTCTCATAGGCAATGAAAGGTTCTGCATTCCTTACAAATTGTTGAAAGATGAAAACGCTGCCATGAAGCTTGTCTTCCAAAGAAGCTGGAGTCAGATTTATGAACTGCAGGGTTGACTTCATATTGCCACATGTTTTTGAGTGCCACGCTTGCTTTAATTTGTAGGTGTGTTCACAGTATAACAATGGGTAATTCTGGCCTCAGTGCCATATTTTCTGAGCTTCAAGCTTTCATTTAAATATTTTGTGGTAGAATGTGTGATGAGCTTTGGATCTGGTTGAAAAGCAATACTCTCTGACTCTATAAATAAATAATTAAAGTTGTTTATGAATAACGCCAGCGAGACCACCACTGTGGCCATATAATGGAAAGAGGTTCAATAGAACTCCAACAAAATACTGGCTCTGAAAATTGCTTTCTGAAGAGCAGAAGGAGATTTATTTGAGTCTACATATTTCTGATTATGCAGGAATATGTTTTTGTGAAGTTTCAGGAACGTTCAATCTTGGGATAGTCTTTCCTAATGCCTAGAAAGAAATTTGCTTCAGAATTAGGTGTAAAGCTTGCAGCTCAAGTCTGCTTTCGTTCTTATGAGCTATTGCCATTTATTGTCAGCTCATTTACTGACAAATAAGGATATAATCCCCTGTTTGATATTGCAGCTCACCTAGTAATAAATGTTTTTTGTTATTTTATAATCTTGTAAAGTTAAAAGGAAAGAGTCCTACAAAAATGGTTTTGATGCCTGAAGTGACACAAATGAAGACGACAGCAGCAAGTGCAGAAAGAAAAAACTCAAGATGATTTGTTTGAATTAGGTTTATGATCTCATGTAGTTTTGTGGACTGAGACCAGAAACCAGGAATAATCAAAAAGCCTCTTGCCTAAAAACAAACATATTTCTTGGGAGCATTTTGGCCTTACTAGATATTACATTGTAGGAATCTTCATTCAATAGTAGCAATAATGCAAAAGGCAATGAACTGGACAGCGATTTACGTCATGAACTAGCATTATCCAGAAATGGAATGGTTCCTTTGTAAAGGATCTATTATATTATTAAGTGTGTCTGTGTTTGTGTGTTTATGTATGTGTTTGTACATGTACTTATATGTGTGGGGGTGTGTGTGCATATGGATACAGAGCCACCTTACCTTATGCTGACAACAGAACTCCAGTTCTTTATAGCTCTGGACAGGTACATCTTAGATCAGTTGTATAAGCCAATGACGGCCTCTGTAATAGCTTTTGTGCTTTTCATGTTAGACGAACATGTAAAATTAGAAGAGATAATAGGTTCTGAAAACTATTTTTGATTCTGGACAAAATGTTTAAATTGCTTAGTTCTCCAATCAACAGAAGATGAAAATACATTTGGCACGCCAGAGGCAACAGTGATATACTGGTGTCTAAACAGCAACTTATCTTTCTCTGTTTATGATATGGGGAAGTTTCTTCCTTCCACAAAATCTGAGTTACCATCTTCCTAGTTCGTGTGTGTGTGTGTGTGTGTGTGTGTGTGTGTGTGTGTGTGTGTGTGTATGTGTGTGTGTGTGTGTGATTACATGTGTTTTAGACACATTCAGAGAGTTTTCCCTATTGGAAGGATTTGATGGTTTGTAGTCTGCAAATACATATTTAAAGATCATTTTCTAATTCTTACGTGTATATGTATGTGACTATATGACATGTATGTGGGATCATGTGGAGGCCAAGAGAGGGCGTTAGATTCTCTTAGAACTTGGTTACAAGTGTTTGTGAGCCACCCTGTGGATGCTGAAAGCAGAACCTGGGACATATGCAAAAGCCACACGTGTTCTTACCCACAGAGCCATTGCTCTGGGTACCATACAAAGAATTTCATTTGTAATTAGAGAAAGAAATATAACTTGGAACTGTGTATTTCAGAATTTTGTGGTACAAAGGTCCCACTATGACCAATTTCAGGTCATTAGTGCATGTCAGGTGGCTTCTAAGATTCTGAAAGTTTTAATAGGTTCTTTTGTGGGCAGCTGTGAGCTGGCTTCAGCTGGCTCCTGGAGGAGTTTCCTTGGCTTAGTAATTCTGTGAGCCTGTTTTCTAGAAGGACTTGCAGTTTACTTGTAGCTAGAATGTTCTTGAAAGCTCTGGAGAAAACATTTGGTAAATAGCAGCTTTTGTGAGCCTGAAGTTCCCTTCAAATCCCAGACTTTGTCATTCTTACTCAAGAAGACATACTCATAAGGCAATACATGTGTTTTGTTGTGTGTGATGAATAGTTTTAGGGTGCTATTAATATTACTTACTCCTTATTGTTAACATATCCTAGAATTCTTACAAGATTTAATGGGATGTCTGGAGGGAATTAGTGCTCAGTATTAAAAAGCGGGGTTTTAGAAGACAGTTGCTTCCGACATCCTAGAGGATGGTACCTGGGGATACCCTTGTTCTTTTAACATAGAGTTTTTTTTTAAACATTTATTTATTTTATGCTGTACGTAATTATACATGCCTTTTTTAAAAAATGAAAACAAACATTTATAAACAATATTTGGGAATTTGGGAATCGTTCTTTCTAAACTGCTTCCTGCTGGTAGGGGTTGCTGCCATGGGGGAATCCTAAGAAGATGCAGAAATCCTGGCTGTAGTGGTCTGCAAGGCTGCATTGTCCCATTGACGTTGCTTCAGGGGGTCTTGCTCAATCAAACCGCATTAGTCTGGAAGGAATCCACAGCTTTTCATTTTCTGTGGAAACAAAATCAGAAATCCTTTTCCCCAGTAATTTGTCCTTAGGTTTAAATTTTGAAGTCAAAGCATGAATATATATATATATATATATATATATATATAATTAATCCAGCAGCATTTTTTCCTTCTTTATTTTATTAATAATATAATTTAAAAATTTTACATGTGGATCCCAGTTTCCTTTCCTCCCTCCCTCTTACCCTCTTTCCCCTGTGACATGTACCCTGGCCACCCTCCCCTCACATCCCCCCCACCCCCATTCCACTTGTAAGGCTATGCTATCTAGGTTGGGTCAAATAAATCTGTCACGTCATTTGAAGTAGGGACTAGGACTTCTCTCCTGTCTCTAGGTTAAGGGAGTATCCCTCCATGGGGGATGTGTCCACAAGGTCCTTTTGTGCACCAGGAATAGATCCTGTTTCTACTGTCTGAAGTCCCCCAGACTGCTCAGTCCTTCTAGCTGAGACCCATATTCAGGGGGTCTGAGTTAGTCCCTTGCTGGGTTCCTAGCCATCAGTCTGGGGGGCCCAAGCTCCTCCTTGTTCAGGTCAGTTATCTTTGTGAGTTCCTGCAACCTGGTCTTGTCCCCTCTCTCTGCATCTGGATTCTAGTTCAACTAAGTGTTTGGTTAGGGGTGTTTGCTTCTGTTTCCAACAGGTACTAGATGAGGACTCCATGATGGTGGATAATTGAGTTGATGATCTCACTATCAGGGAAGGGCATTTATGGTAGCCTTTCCATGGTTGCTCGAATTATTAGTTGGAGTTGGTATTGTAGTTCTCTAGACCTTTCTTTAGGTTCAGTTTTCTCTTCAAACCAATAATGGCTCCTTCTTTTATGCCCCCCCCCCCCGACTCAATCTATCTAGTCACACGTGTTTTCCTCTCCTCCACTTCTCTTTCCCCTAGTTCTCCCTCCATTCACTGCCCCCCATTTTCCATGTGCTCTGAGGGCCTTGTCCCTCCCCCCTTTTGTGAGGGACCATATATGAATCTCTTAGAATACACCTTGTATCCCAATTCGTCTGGTGGTGTGTATTATAGGCTGGTGATCCTTGCTCTAGGTCTAAAATCCATATATGAGCAAGTACATACCCTGTTCCTCTTTTTGTGACTGCGTTACCTCATTCAGGATGGTTTCTTCAAGTTCCATCCACTTGCCTGCGAATTTCAAGATTCCGTTATTTTTTTCTGCAGAGTAGTATTCCATTGTGTAGATGTGCCACATCTTCTTTATCCATTCTTCAGTTGAAGGGCATCTAGGTTGCTTCCAGGTTCTTGCTATTACAAATAATGCTGCCATGACCATAGTTGAGCACATGTCTTTGTTGCATGGATGTGAATCATTTGGGTATACACCTAAGAGTGGAATTGCTGGGTCCTGTGGTAAGCTAATTCCCATTTTCCTGAGGAACCACCATACTGGTCTCCAAAATGGCTGTATGAGTTTGCACTCCCACCAGCAGTGAAGGAGTCTTCCCCTTTCTCCACATCCTCTCCAGAATACATTGTCATTGGTATTTCTAATTTTAGCTATTCTGGCAGGAGTAAGATGGTATCTCAAAGTTGTTTTCATTTGCATTTCCCGGATAGCTAAGGATGTTGAACATTTTCTTAAGTGTCTTTCAGCTTCTTTGATTTCCTCTATTGAGAATTCTTTCTTCAATTCTGTACCCCATTTTTTAATAGGTCTATTTGGTGTTTTGTTGACTAGTTTCTTGAGTTCTTTGGAGTTATTTTTTAATGCAATATTTGCACAACAAAACTTTGCACTGAGGCAAATGCCTCTAATATGGGAAACCTTTTCATTCAGGACATGGGTTGGCAAATCCAACCCACCAACTAAATGCCGCCCTTTTATGTGTGGCTCATCAGCTAAGGGATTTCTCATTTTCAAATGCTTAAAAATGAAAAAAATAATATGTGACACAAAAAGATAATACTGAACTCAGGTTTTAGTGGCTTTGATGGCATAGGCTAGTCTGTCATTCATACTGCCACCATTTTTATCTTGGCATCTGGGGTGTTTTCCTGCTGAACCAGTAGACCCGAGGACTAACAGCACAGATTGAGATCCTCCGAGCTTGAAATGTTGATCATCCGGTCCTTTCCAGAAAATGTTTGCCAACCCCTGGTCTCGCAAGTCTGTCTCCAAGAAAGTGTGACTAGCTAGTTATAAGTATGACTGTGAAGTATGATGGAAGCTGAGAAATAACAATGCCAGGTTCCTCCTCAATGTGTCTGGAAGGAGTTGCATGTGGAATGTAGGGGAAGCATGATCTGGGGAGATGCTCAGTTGAAGTGCTTGCTAATGTAAGCATGGAGACCTAAGTTTGGATCCCTGCACCTACAGATAAAGCCAGTGCTGGGAGACAGTGACAGAAGGGCCCCAGGAGCTTCCTATCCCCACAGCCTAGCCAATCAGTGAGCTAGTTCAGTGAGAGACCCTGGCTCAGAAAATAAGGTGGAGAGAAACAAAGAAGATACTCAGTATAGACCTCCAGCTTCCATGAACATGGGCATGTACACATTCCTCATACACAGGTACACACATACAAACTTGGGAAAATGTATAAAATCATTATACTAAGCAAGAAATACATTACTGGTCTCAAATCATCTTCTTTCACTTTATCTTAAATTTGCATGGAGGAATCTTGGTGCTGTGGTCAGACATAGACTCTCATACCCTGATGCTAGGCAGGGCCTATGCTGCTTCGTAAGCACCTGTTAACTGGTACCACTGCTATTACTGGGACTACATAGGGACTCAGCCACTTGTTTGATGCTGGTCATGGACACATTTCTCTTAACTCCTTATGTTTACTTCTTTCTTCTTTCAAGTCCAGGACAGTTGTGAGGATCAGGTAAGATGTTTAACATGTAGGCATAGGATCCCATAGAGCAGCATATAACAAATGCTTGTTTTGTTTGTTGATGGTGACTTGGTACAGATCAGGATCTTTGCTTCAACTGTGGGTTTATCTTCTGAGTTAACACTTTTTTAGGTCAGTGGTTGACATGCATGAGGACGTGAGTTCAATCCCCAACAAAAGAAAAACAAATAAAGAAAGATACATATTCCACCTTAGGGGGTCATCTTGAGATACAACTTGTGCTGGTTTTATGCTTTTATCTGGAAAGAAGGCTACATGTTGTCCTTTATGACCTCTCAGAACAGGCTGCTTTCTAGCGACAGAATTCTGCAGAGGAGGAAGCCAATTGTCAATTACATCCTTTGTCATGTAGAACCGTGTTCTATTAAAATACATAGGTTAATAAAATCCCCATGGTCAGGACAGGGAGGCTTCCAGCCCCTCAGCCATCCCCTAGTCTGCCTTGAAAGTTTTCACAAGTCAGTAACCTCCAACAACCATGGGCAGACACTGCTTTCATCAAGTGAATCTCCGCCCTGGCTGCACATTACAAAATAGAGTGCTATTAAAACACCCCAGCATCCAGCCTAAAGTAATCGACCATCCAGCTTATAATACCCCAGTGTCTAGCCAAAACTACACTAGTAGCCAGTCTAAAACACCCCAGCATCCAGCTTAAACTACCCCAGTAGTTCAGCCTAAGATACCTCAGCAGCCAGTTCAAATATCCCAGTTTCCAGCTTCAAGTACTCCAATGTCCACCTAAAATATCCCAGCATCCAGCCACTGTCTGGCTTATCACCATATGAAGTTGAGAGCTAAGTAATGGTGTTTAAAATCCCTACTACAGACTTACATTGAAGGAGCAGCCTGTAACCACGGTTGAGAATCCCTCCTGGGAACCCTCGGTTTTCAAAAAGACTTGTTTCTGAACACAGGAAGCAGAGATCCTGCTGTCCTGTTATATGGTGTTTGCTCTTCTCAAGCATACTTAAGTACAACATCCATTGTGAGCTGCTTATATTGCAGTCTCTTCTCCAGGGAAATTTACTGATGCCATCTTGTTTCATTAGCTTAATAAAGAGAGATCTTTCAGAGGGTAAAAGATGATGATAAGAAATGAATCAGATTCTTCTGAGAGAAGAAGCCCACTGTAAATCCCAATGCTTAGAAGAGATTCATAGCTCAGCTTCATTAGTCCAGTTGGTACTACCTGTCATAACGACTTTTCAGAGGTCAGAGATGCAAGGCAGACTTTTCTATGCTCTTACTAATAGGTTTTTACATATTCATGCTGATAAATTGTTCTCTCCTTAACACACTGTTCCTTGCGTTTAGCTCATTGTAGATATTTTCTTAACCTAATCTTTTCCTTAAGTAGGAATTGCTATAGTTTCAATGAGTTGTAGACAATTGGAGGAAGAAGGTTAAATAATTTTGTTATCTGTAAAATAAAAATGATGATATTACCCATCTGCTGGGGTTGTTAAGAACAGTGGGAGAGCAAGGAAGGAGGAGATACATTCTGTTAATCCCAGCACCTGGAGGCAGAGTCAGGTGAGTTCAAGACCAGCCTGGTCTATACAGAGAGTTCCAGGACAACCAGAACTGTTACACAGAGAAATCCTGTCTCAAACACACAAACAAACAAACAAACAAAAAACAAATAATGAACAGTGGGAGAGATTGGTGTAAATTAGGCAAGTGCCTGGTACTAAGTAAGAAATGAGATGCTGCAGGTAAGCAATGAGATGCTGTAGGTAAGCAACATGATGTAGGTAAGAAATGAGATGCTGCAGGTAAGCAATGAGATGCTGTAGGTAAGCAACATGATGTAGGTAAGCAATGAGATGCTGGTATGACATTGAAATGTCATCGGGAGCAAGGATCAGCCTTTTAGGGTTCATCTCCTGACTACCTGACAGCTCTGAATTTTTGGAAAACTACTTGCTGTCTTTAAATGTCCATTTCCATACCTATAAATGTATAGCCTTCTTTGCCCAGGGTAGGGACAACCACACATATTTATCACCTATTTAATAATCACCTGAGTAATGGACGTTTATGCTATATTGTTGCTGGCATAAAGTAAGCACTTCGAGACGTTTCTTAGACATGTGGCCTCTTAGCCCTCAGTTCAGACATAAAGAAACAGAAGCTGACCTTTAGACAGATCCCACTGTTAACTGTGGACAGCTTTCTACTTAGTAAATGGCAAACAAGAAGTAAAACTTGACCCCCATCCCTGTCACACACCCTGGGCAGGCCTCCCTTGTCTGCCATGGCTTCCAGTGTCATACTTGTACCGTCTCACTGACTGCCACATGTTATGAAAGATGAACTTCCGACAGGAAAGTAGTGACTGGCCCTCTCATCAAGGAAAGTCAGTATGTTGGCAAAATAAAATTCATACTCAGAGCTCTTTAATCATTAAAGCAGAGTTATTTTATACTATTCTGCATGGTCCATGTGTGTTATTCAGTAACACACATGAATGTATAGCCAATTTTGTGCTTCAAGAGGAAGGTGAAAAATCATAGGCAGACAAACTACGATTCAGTTTTAAAACGGATGTTAAAACAAGTAGGTGGATAAAACTGCTACTATCTAAAACCCAAAATCCTGAACTCATCCCTGTTAGAATAATGTAGGCATTATGATTTTAAATAAGCCAGAGATGATTAACACACTTCTTTATTGAAAAAAAGATCTTTTATGGATTTTACTGAACTCCCAAACTCAATTCTTGAATGTTTTTACTTAAGCAGTCACAAAAAAAAAATAATTTGTATTTGTGTGTCACTGTGTGTGTGTGTGTGTGTGTGTGTGTGTGTGTGTGTGTGTGTGTTATGTGCACATGTATTTGCAGGTGGTGCACGTCCCTGTTTGTGAAGGTCAGAGGATGGAACCTACCTGGAGGTCAGGGTCTCTCACTAAACGAGATGCTCACCAGAGGCTGTCCTGTGCCCATCAAGCTCACTGGCTTTGTATAGTCAGTCATTCCTGACTATTTTCTTGGGTGTTGTGGGATCAGACTCAGGTTCTTATGCATATATAGCAAGCACTCTTACCCTGTGAGCAATCTTCTCTGGCTCAAGCATTTTATTTTTTTAACAAGGGCTTATAGTGCTTAAAGGCAAATTTGTCATTAAGATGACCAATGAATCTATGACACAGCACTTTGTGAGAAGTGACTGAATTAAACAAATAAATAAAAACATGCAAAGCACAAATCACAGATGTCTATATACTTTTACATTTATATACTCTTACAGTGATTCTCCTGTGAAATTTTAAATTTTAGAGATGGAATAAACCTCAAGATAGTACATGGCCCAGCCTCTGTTTCTTCCGGAAGAGGAAACTTTTCACCTCTGACATACACACATACATACACACACACACACACACACACACACAGAGAGAGAGAGAGAGAGAGAGAGAGAGAGAGAGAGAGAGAGAGAGAGAGAGAGAGAGAGAGAGAGAGAGAGAGAGAGAGGTGGTCTAACTAGAGCAGAAATAAAGAAAAAATCATCCTAATATTTCTGAATTTTTCTGAAGCATTGTATCTCCTGTTGTAGGAGGTTGCTAGACATTTTCTGAGTCATTACTCAAATGACTCATGCTCCATTTGGTTGGTGGAGATACATGAAGAAGGAAGGGGCCCGATCCAGCCAACAAAGCAAGTGACTAGCGAAAGGATTTTGCATTTTCTTACCTGGGCTGTTCATTTGGCACATGTTCTTGGCTGTCAGTGCTCCTCTGATGTCTGGCAGACACTGGGATGCCTCTTGCTCTTCTCAGAAGGAAACAATGAGAAATAAAAGATTCTTGGATTCTTGTTC
The DNA here is from genome assembly GCA_030556225.1 of Cricetiscus sungorus. NCBI lineage: Eukaryota > Metazoa > Chordata > Mammalia > Rodentia > Cricetidae > Cricetiscus > Cricetiscus sungorus. The sequence goes on along the minus strand of JANBXA010000606.1, from coordinate 3,223,879 downwards.
CCACATTTCAAATTTATCCTGAACTGTGGTACCACCTTAGCTGATGCGACATTCACTGTCAGTCTAGTGTCTGTACACACATCAACACACACACACACACACACACACACACACACACACACACACACACACAAAGATCAGTTCTTCCCCTGAGCAGTAACTTAGCCAGGAAGTTTTCGTATACACATATGCATACCCCTTTGCTGTAAGAAACAGGTGGAAAGATAACTGCAGATTCATAGAAGGCAAACTCAGAAGCCATGTGTTTTAGAAACTGTTGTATTGCTATGAGGAAACACCATAATTAAGGCAACACATGAAAGAAAGCTTTTTAATTTGAGTACTTACAGTTCTAGAGAGTTACAGTGACCAACATGGCGGGGAGTTTTGGCAGGTAGGCATGGCAATGAAGCAGGAGCTTATATATGATCCACATGAAGGGGGAGGACAGAGAGAGAGGAGAGAGAGAGAGAGAGAGAGAGAGAGAGAGAGAGAGAGAGAGAGAGAGAGAGAGAGAGAGAGAGAGAGAGAGACATTCAGATTTATGAGCCAAAATCAGCACACTATGTCAGTCTGTCCTGAAATAATACTGAACTTTATATCATAATAGTTTTCTTTCTTTTGAGTATTTAATTGATTTACTTGTAATTAGTTTCATGTCAAACAAGATATTATCAGAAAAAAAAAAGCCTAGGATACTTTTTCTAGGAATTACGTCCTGTAAGAGGTGAATGAAATGTAGAAGAGTGTCTTTATAAGTGCAGCCACATGCATAAATTTCTTGTGATTCCCTTCAATTGTCACAGAGTACAACAAACTAAATGTTTCATTAGTTTAGACTATAAGCATGAAGATCAATATGACCCATTTCTTTTGCTACATTTTATATTTACTTTTGAGTTTGTATTTTCTTATTCTTAATGCACATCTCATGAAAAAAAAATGTGTGCAAGCCAGACATGGTGGAACACACCAACAATCACAACACTTTGGAAACAGAGGTAGAAGGTCCTGGAGTTCGAGGTCAGCCTATTATGTAGAGCAAAACTCTGCTTCACATAAACATGCTTTCTTCATATAACATAAAGTGTTTGCTTTCCAGTAAAGACATACAGATAGGGGCTGTTAAGACAGCTCAGATGCACAAGTATGAGGACGAGTTTGAAAACAAAGCACCCACATAAAAAGCCATGGGTCACACACATCTGTTACCCTAGACAAGCAAATTATTTGGGCCTTGCTGGTTATCTACCAAAGTTTAGTGATAGATCTTATTTCAAGGAAATAAACCCGCTTTCTTGTTGCACATACTTACACACACACACACACACACACACACACACACACACACACACCCCTTATAAGATAAAGTCCATGTTAATATGGCTAAATAACAAAGGGCAGAGAAGGCAAATAAGAGTCAACTGGATGTTGTTAAGAGGACAGTTGTTCTCTGTCCCTTTCTGTGTATGTAAATGTCTGCTCTCTATGCTGGCATTCCACAATAAAGTTAGAAGATAGATTGGTCCTTTCTATCTTTTCCTCTCAGTGCCTACTGCTGGGCTGGAGCATGATGGGAGTTAAGCACACCTAGTCTTAGGTTTTGGGGGGTTTAACGTGATTCTTTAACCTGTGCAGAGCATGCTATGAGGCTGGACGTACCTGGAGCGGCTGAAGGAATTCAGTTATTGTTAGCTGATATTGGGAAGCGAGATGAGAAGGTTGAGTGCATTTTCATAGCAGCTAATGAGGCATCTAATGAGTCAAATGTCGCTCTGCAGTTCACCTCATTAACACAGCATCTTGTTTTCATAAATGTCTTGGGGTGGCTGGACAATTATATATACACACACACATATATATATAAATTTATATATACATAATATACATAAATTTAAATATATGCATAAATATATAAATTTAAATATTATTTAACTTAAAAAAAGTAATATGGCCACCAAGTAAAATCAAATATTCAAAAAAGTCTTAGCATTGGCATCTTCTAAGTGTGCAAATAAATTCCTAAGGAACAGTTTGAGTGAGGTGGACTGTGCTGCCTCTTTTTTTTTCTTACAAATCCAGTGTTTGAACAATTTGAAAGCAGATTCTGCCATCAAATTAAATGCCCCATTGACTACATTTTCATCAAGAGATTTATTACCAGCGAACTTATTTGATATACTTTCATTAAACATGCACTCGCAGCTTCCAGATGAGTATTTCTGTTAGATATTTAGTGGGCAGTCATAGGTTTGAAATTGTCCTTATTGTTGACCCATAACAGAGCATGGGGCACAAATTCATTGGGCATAAATTAAGGAGAGGGGCATCTGGGCCTTTCTAGAAAACAGAGTGGTCTGTGTACTTGAATTTCAAGTACACATCCCTCAGATGTATCTCTTGCATTTGAACCATGAGAGTTTGTTTTCTAACTTGGCTCACTAGTGAGAACCTTGGTGTGCCTAACTCTCTTTTCAGATAGGGTAGCAACCAATACATACTTGTGGAGTTAATGAATGAATTAGTAAGATAGTCGTCTTTGAGCCAATATTATTTTTCCCCCTTTTTCCCTTCCTTCCCCTCTTCTCTATTTTTGAAAGGCTGCATGTATTTTAAGATAAGGAACTACAACTTGGATATGCAGCTATCTCTGTCACTATATAAAAGCTGTGTGTGTGTGTGTGTGTGTGTGTGTGTGTGTGTTTGTGCATGTGTGCAAAAGCTTGTGTCTATCCATATATGGATACAAATATGTAATTAGACCCAGAAGCTATGGGAAATGAGAACTATATAGGTTTTTTTCCAAACTCTCAAGCTGCCTGGTAAGTGTGTATTAATAGAATTGGCTCCAGAGGGATGGTTTTCATCAACCATCGTCTCTGTTCATAGAAAGCCCTTTTCCCATTACTTTTCTATTTTAAATCCATCCCCTGGCCCTGGCTGATTGAACCGTTCTGAAATGTGCTATGCAGACAGCCTCACCTCTCCTCTCAGCTTGCAAATAATAATGTCTTCACATTTTCATGGCCTTTTCTGAAATAGAGACCTTTCGTTTATACTTCTCTCTCAATGGAAATAAATTGATTAACGTCAGAACCTCCCGTTTGACCAAAGACCTTTTGAAACAAAGAGCCTCCTTCCCGATGTGATGAGAGAACAGATTGTCCCAGATTTCCTTATGCTCCAAGGACTTGGGGCAAAGAAACTGTTTTATCATTACATGTTATTGAATCCTAAAGAATTACCAGCTTTCATTTCTTTGCGTTTGCTTGTGTTTTCCCCTGGAGCCTTTCCTGGCACCGGACCCTCAGTGTTTAGTAATCTCTGGACTCTCTCTGGGACCCTTTACTGCTCCCTCAAGCTTTACTAAAAGTTTTTATTTCCCTCTGTATCTTTCTTGCTTTCAGAATTTTTTCTACCTTGCTTTCCACTTCTTATACATTTTAAAAATTTAGTTTTACCTGTGTATTTTAGTAACTTTTATTGAATTTGTTCCTTAGCAGCTTCACACATGTGTAAAGTATTCTGATGACTGCAACCTTCCACCTTCTCAAATCTCCCCTTCTCTGCCCCTGACCTCCTTCCTGTCCTTCCTTCCTTCCTTTTTTTCCCTCCTTCCTTTCTGTCCTCTCTCTCTCTCTCTCTCTCTCTCTCTCTCTCTCTCTCTCTCTCTCTCTCTCTCTCTCTCTCTCTCTCTCTCTCCTTTCTTTTAGTTTAACCATGATCTTCAGTATGCTATGAGTTTGTGTCTATCTATTAGAGGCTGGCGGGCTCTGCCGTGGTACATAACTAAACACAGTAACTTTTGCTCTTGCATAATCCATCAGTAGCCCGTAGTTGAGCAGGGAGAGTACAGATCCTGTTTTGTGATGGATAAACAACCTGTTCTCAAATTATTGTTTCAGTGTGCATTTGCAGCTAAGAATTACGGTGTACACGTTCCTTTCTGATCTATAAATTCTATCCCTGAAGTCAGTTGCTCTCTGCAGATATGAGTCTCCCTCGGTGCTGCATGCAGTCTTCCTAACTCTGTTATTCTTTCAGATAGGATTCTTATTTGATTACAATTAGTATTAAGGTTTTTCTCTTCATCTGGTTAACCTGATTCTGCAGTCTCCCATGGAGTTTTCTTGTTACTGCTTCTAGCACTTGCAGCCTTCTTAAATATCATAATCAAGTGGCTATTCCTAGTGTACACCTTTCTGATGTTTATGAGTAATAAAAGGGGGGAGTTTGTTGTTTGTTACTGAAAAACTCGCAGATGAACCTCAGCCCACATTTCACATTCTTCATGGCAGCATATGCTGTACCTAGACATGATTCTCCATGCCTCATTCGCTTGTGTCAATGCACACATACATGGTTCACAGTCACTGCCTAACCAGCTGCTTTAGGCAATTCCTGCAGACTTTCCTTTTCATCCTAACACTATTCATTGCCACAGAGCATGTCTTATATCCTAAAATGTATGGCAGACTAAGTTTTTGCATTTTTCCTTTCATTTGTTAGTTCAAATGGTGCTATCTGTGCTGTTCTTGGAGCTACCAAAATGACATGGAGTCAGGTGGGTGTCCCCGACCTCAGCAATTCGCCATCCACTGTTGAGACAAGCCCATAAATAAAGGGAACACAGGGTGGAGAGGAATGTAAAACTTAGACAAGGGCGGGGTATAAGAAGCTTGGGAATAAGCTTCCTCTGCTGGGTGGATGGAGGGAGTGAAGTGTGCTATCACCGGAAAATGGGGCTTGTGGGGAGGGGATCTAGAGTCACACTTAAGGAAGTCCCTGGATCCAAAGTGATCATAGTGCAGTCCAATTAGACTGGTGTCCAGCATAGGCTCTTCTCCGTCCTGAAGCTGCCATCATGCATTGCTGGAGGTGCTACGAGGACAGCACAGAGCTCAATTGTGTTCCCAGGGTGGTAGCCCAGGCAATCCTGGCCCTGCCTCGCAGCCACCTGGGCATGGCAGGTATATGTACCCTGGCTCTTTAAAAGAAAGGCTCCACCCACTTACTTCCATTCTCTTTCCCCTGGGGCAGACAGGGCTTTTCCTGTCTTCCTCTTCTGTCCTTTCTCTGGCTCTTTACCTCTTTTCTCTTTCTTTCCCCCCTTCCCTCCCTTTTCTAATAAAACTTTGCACTTAAGCGCTGTCCGCCTTGCATTGGCATGTGTGTCCCTCAGTCCCGGTCACCCTGGCCCACCTTGGAATCCGCTGAGGATCCCCCTGCACTTTATCATAATACCGAGCACCCTTTCAACTTCTGACAACTGCCCAGGAGCCCAGGTGGCATTTAGACTACAGCAGTTTAAGATCGTTATCTGGGGAACTGAGATCCCTTTTGTGAGTCACAGCCTCACTAAGAAGAAAAGTCAGAGATGAACTCCAAGGGGAGCTTGAGGACAATTTTATTAGCGTTTAGAGAAAAAACAATAGGGCTGTAAGCTTTAAACCCAGCAGCCCTGAGGGCAGCAGGGAACAAGATGCCACATCATTTCATTGGGTATGGAGAAGCAAGGCCAAAGGAGTGGGCGGTTCAGAGCGAGAGTGCGAAAGCCCAGAGTGCACCCTTGGCCAGTATCAGAAAAAGAAACAAGAAATAAACAAAAACAGTAAGAAACAAGCAGGCTGATGCTAAGTGTCTTAGTGGGAAGGGTTTGTGCTGCATCTTACTGATGGAATAATCACATTCCCTAGGATAGATAGTCTGGAAGGCCAGCTCTTTGTGCCTAGGATTAGAGATAGAACTTAGAACAAAGACACCTTCAGCTTTTCAAAAGATAACTCGAATTCCAAAGCCGACTTTTGCCTGTCTCCAGTGACCTGGGACCAGTAAGCTAGAGTTGTGTGTGTGTGTGTGGGGGGTTGTCTAGAACTTTTATTAGCCCCAGTTTCCAATACACAGCTCCCATAGCTACATGACTATTTCCTGACCCTGCTCCAAATCAGGGGCCAAGCTACAATAGGAAGAGATACAGGGGCGGGTATGATGAGGCTAACGCTTTCTGAGCTAAACCACAAGCTTAGGCTGCCTTGCTGCAGAAGTGTTGTTTTCCCCAGGAGAGGGAAAGTGCCTGAGGCCAGGAAGAGGCTGTCTGGAAGGGTTACCCCTCACATTCCCACTGCCTAACTCCCCTGTGGCCAGCGCCACTGTTTAGTTAGGAAGTAGAACAACTTAGTGAAAAACTCACAAAAGTAAGTGAGTGGGCTCGCACAGTGGCTCACCAGGAAGTGCAGGAAGTGCGAGCTCCAGCTGCCTGCTGCGGTTAACTGGACCCGGAGAAAGGTCAGAATCCTCGAGAGTGGGTTGGTCCCGCCTCCACCCCACCCCACCCCCACTCCAGCCTTTAATTGGGGCGGCTAGCTTTTGATGTTGCTTGATGTCACTTCCTGAGAGCCGCCTCGGAGAACTGCCTGCCCGATCTGTCCCTGCTTCTTGGCCTGCTCTACACGCTGTGAATCAGTCCTTTACTTGGGAATCAGAGGTACCAGTAGTTCTCACAGTACAAGCCCGGTCTGGAGGCTGCTGGGATGGACACCAATGCGGGAGAAAGACTCTCTTTTCTTTACTCCTGATGGGGCTTTTTTTTTTTTTTTTACCCCCCTCTGGAGGCTGGGAGAAAAAGTTGCACTTGCTTCTCAGCAGAGATTCAAAGCTCAGAGATGAGAACTTTTAAAGAGAAAACACACCATGAGGGGAATGACCACCCATGTTCTGTGGACTTCCCCTGGTGGTTTCCCAGTGACACGTGGCGACTTGGGTTCCTGTTGTCAGATGGGTGAGGGCAGAGAAACATCTCTGCATTGTCACCCTCGCCTCAGACCAAAACAGAGCTGTTACTTCAGTGTGGAAGAGTTTCAGGACTAGCCAGTATGAGAGGAAGTTGAGGATTGTACCACAGCTATTTTAATATAGTGACTTTGGTAGTTCTCAGTTACATCTTAGGACTCCACTGAAGAGCCTTTTCCTGAAGGCTGCAGAGCTGACTTAGTGCGGAAGAGAGCCCAGAGCTCACTTTCTTTCACTCACATCAGGGAAGTGATGAGTGCGCGCGCGCGCGACACACACACACACACACACACACACACACACACACACACACACACACACACACACACTCACACACACGCACAGTCACACACACACGAACGCATACATGCACTCAGGCATGCACACTCCTAAAAATCTAAAATAAAATAAAATAAAATAAAAAATAACACCTTTTCTGTTTATTTTGGTGAGATTGCAGGGTAGCTCTAGGGGAATAGTCGCTGAGCTCATAATCTGAGAAAGTAAAAACCAAAACCAGACACACTAGTACTGCACAGTATTGCACAAGAGCTTTAGTGTGGCATTTTTCCTGTTGATTTGGTATCTGGTGAGATTCCTAGGAAATTGCAGGTTTATGGCTGGGGAGGGAATGAGCCCTTAGGTAGTTGTTAATTGTGCTGGAATTCTTGCTTCTCCGCTGGGATAGGCTGCATTGAAATTGGAAATTTGTATTTACTTTTTGTAAATTTTTAGGCTAGTTAGTAGTGAAGGCTGTTATTTTGTGATGTTGATTCCAAGTGACCATTGGTTGAAAATCTGTGCACCAAAAACCACAAAATAGACTTGCAAATCGTGTTGAGTATTCAGCAAAAGGCAATCGGTGTAGTCTATCCCAAAGCAGTTCTTCGGTTAGAGGATGAGGAGAGATTCAGTTGGTAAGGACCTAAGTACAACCCCAGAACCTGCATAACAAAGTCTAATGGATTGATGTACGTCAGTAATCTTAGGACTGTGGAAATAAACCCCTCTAGCTCCTGGCCAGCTAGCCAAGCCTATCTGCAATCTCCAGATAGTGGTCAGACACTATCTCAAGAAACTACAGTTGAGATTGATCTCTACACTCCACAGGTAATATGCACCCCACCACCATCACCACAAACACACATGAGAGAGAGAGAGAGAGAGAGAGAGAGAGAGAGAGAGAGAGGAGATGGATCTTTGGTTAGTAAAATACTGCAGGTTAAATTCTGCAGTTGGAAGTGGACTTTAATAAAACAGACCTTCCATGAATCCTGTAAGAAAGAAACCAGTGCAGACAGATTATCTTATTTCTTCCCAGTGCAATTTGAATATGGGATGCTTTCTTTAAGTAATGTATGTTAAATCTCCTGTAGCAAACTTGGGGAGCATTATCTTTGTCTAAGCTTTCCATTTAGAAATGAAAAGCCAAGAACAAAGAAATGACTTGCCCAGGTTGCTAGATGGTGAATCTCTGATATGAGATTCCTGTGCGACACACCAGGCATGATCGTCCTGAACTTGAAGGGGAGGCTAAGGAAAGAGTCCTTCCTCTAATGGGGCTCTTGTTAACTTGCTTTCTGCATTTTGTATTTCAAAGAACTACTCTCCTTCTGGCTGAGGGTACTTAATAGTACTGCATATTGTGTAACTGCACAGCTCCATTGTAATTACAATTCTCTTTCTTTTCAGCCCATATGCTTTTTCTATTCCCTCTAAAGCCTGCTTTTCTTTCCTTCCCACCCCCAGGACTACACACTAACACAAACGCCACTGCCCTTTGTTCTTCATCTTGAATGTACCCCAGGGGACAAGTTTGGCGATCTGCTACTGTAAAATTTTCGCACATTCTCCTCAGAAGCCTGAAGACTTCTGCATAATCTGTTCCTTAAAAGAAAATTAATTGATATTAATTAATCTTTTTCCCCTGGATAGCATTTTTTTTTCTTGATCTCCATGTTGGTAATACATCATTCAGTGTTCTTAATAACAGCTTGTGGTCCCGCCACTTAGTCACTGGAATTATTAAGTGCCCAAAGTGTTTCTTCTCAGGATGCGCCTTATAGAGAACAAAATTGCAGGTCTCCTTTGCCAGTCTTCTGCAAGCTACTGCAGTCACTGAGTGTTCTGAGCTCTTTGGGATGAGTGCCCTATTTTTTTTCCTTCTTACTTGACAGTAATTGTGAATTCGCTGTGGTTCAGCCCAACAAATATTTGTCATCTCTGTGTCAAAAACAAGTGCACAGGATGTTGAGGTGGGTGTTGAGGTGTTACTTCTGATTTGAAGAGTTGTTGTCCCTGTGCTGAGTGACGCTCAGCTCTGAGGTCTGCTGGCTAGTAAGAGCTCTGTTGTAAGGTATTGCAGAAGTTAATGGTGTGGTATATAATACACTTGGTGGGAAGAGATTTCACAAAGGAACTATACATCACTAGCATCCTGAAGACCAGCCCAGAGCTTATGAGAAGACCAGCAAGCCTAGGAACTACTGCAATGGTCACTTCCTACCCCTTCTGGTTTCTCCTCCACCAACACTCTAGTTCATATCTTACTTGTTCAGGGTACTCCATACTCTGAAAATGTGTTTGTGATGAGAAATTGATCAATTCACCTGTGGTAGACAAGTTGAAGTATAATTCTTTAGGACAACCTTCTCTTTATCTTTATCTTCAATATGGCTTTCCCTGAAACCTCTTTAGGGTTATGATAATTTAGACTTACCTTTATGTTAAACATATCAATAGATTTATTTGTATGTGTTTCCCATCCAGTGCTAATAGTGGTCCTATGTAGCATTACTTTCAAAACTCACTTGCCCCTTGAGACCACCCAGGGAGCTACACAGATTCCATGTACCAAAGTCTCACTAGTAGACTATGATTTAATTGTTGAGAGGCATAGAATGGGCTCTGAAATTCTCAAAAGCACCCTCCCACAAGAGTGGAAATGTCCTAAACTCAATTGAATTGATGGCTGCACAACTGGCAAATATATTAGAACCCTCTGAAATCTTGCATGCTAGTCACCTGATGACATGCAAATTATATCTCTTGGTGTTGTATTTTAAAATCATGCATGCTGGCCTGTTGCTGTATGCCTATAATCCCAGCACACAGGAGACTGAGGCAGAGGAATGAATGTTCCAGGCCAGCTTGGGCTGCATAGACAGACCAGATGAACAAACAAAACATACAGGGCACTAAACTGCAAAGCATTTCTGCCAAGCAAATAGGGATACAGAGAGTTAGAAACCAACTGTAATCTTCAAACATAAAGACAATCCTATAGGTTTATATTACTCCACAGACACAGACAATCCTACAGGTACATTACTCTACAGACACAGACAATCCTACAGGTACATTACTCCACAGACACAGACAATCCTACAGGTTCATTACTCCACAGACACAGACAACCCTACAGGTTCATTACTCCACAGACATATGCTCAGAGAAGTAGTGATAGTTCCCTGCCTCTTGCCCCCTTATTCCCCTCTGACCTTCACCTCTTGATTCCTCCATCCCCCTCCCTTCCTCTTTCTGTCCTTCCTTCCTTAATTCCTTCCTTCTTTCCTTCCTTTCCTTTCCTTTGGAATCAGAGTTGGAGTTTACATATATATAAAAATATCTTTTAATATTTACACATAGATGGATAGATAGATAGATGATAGAAAGAAATGAAGGAAGGAAGAAAGGACAGGAGAATGGAAGAAAAAAAGAAAAGAAGGAAGGAAGCAAGAAAAAGAAAAGCAGACAGACAGACAGATGATAGAGAATACCCTAGGTAGGCAGGGCTCCTCAAGACAGAAAATTCCATTTTCCTGTAGATTCTCACCATAGCCTATTAGGTAAGCCATGAATCCAATTTGTAAGATAATTGGATTTGGAATAAAATTCTCCTTTGGGGAAAAAAATTGCAGTCCTTCCTTAGAATGCTGGAAGGAACTGGATTAGTTTCCTTGGGTGACCATGAGGTATCCCTACAAACAGACAGGAAGAGAAAAAATGCTGGTATTAACATAAAATCAGAGGCAACTAAATCCCAGAACCTGAAAATAGAATTTTACTTAAAAAAAAATATTGTCTGGAATTCTGCCTTGCCCTTTGTCAACCTTCTGCTGAATTTGGTAGAAAGTGTACACAAAAATAGTTCGGCTATAATAGGAGACACATTTTGGTTTCAGGCCCAGAACATACATGTGCTTTGAGGAGGTCATGCTTGGGATGGAGAAAGTGAGAGGCCTGGCTTTACCAGTCTCAGGGTATACAGAAAGGAGCAGCCTTTGGAGAGAAAAGAGAGGCTCTCCATCATGAGGAGGTCTTTGCAAGTGTGCCCGAGGCAACTAGAGTGGGATGGTGATACTTCTGAGGTTGCTTCATCCCATGTGCAGAGATCATGGCTATTGACCTCAGAATAATTTCTCTTTCTATGAAGAAAGACCAAGGCTAAGAGGAAGAGCTGGACTTATACCTGAAGAACTCTTTAGAGGTGGCCTTTCTAGAGACTTAAATATTGTATTCTAGACATGAATTTTAGTTCTTTGCTTCCAGGGTTAAGCTCTATTTCTGAAGTGTGGAGAAGTATGAAGATGCTCTGACTATCACTGCCAACATTTGACTATATACCATGGAAACTCGGGGTCCTAGTTTTTAAACCATTGCTTTCTGCACTTATCTATATAATTTCAGCTACTGTTTTTGTTTGTTTGTTTGTTTTGTTTTGTTTATTCAAGATAGGGGTCTCTGTGTAGCTTTAGAGCCTGTCCTGGAACTCACTCCTTAGACCAGGGTGACCTCAAACTTACAGAGATCCTTCTGCCTCTGACTCCTGAGTGCTGGGATTAAAGGCTTGCACCATCACTAATAAACTAGCTACTGTTCATTTTGGTTTAAAGTCAGTATTATTTTACTCCTTTCTAACATCAATACTATATTGCTCTGATATCTTTCTTTTTATGTAAATAAGGTAAGAATTCCATGGTGAGGAAGAGAGAAGTAGATACTAGGCATTATGACATTACCCATCAGCTCAAAGAGGTGTGTAGTTTTCATACTCTCTTTTTGCATTTGGGATCGGAGCAGTTCCAGGTAGACCATAGGGCCTGGAAGTTTCTTGGTTCTCCCTTGCCCTACTGCAACTACATAATTCTATCCATCAGTAAATCTTACTGGGTCTTCAAAATATTTCCAAGTGTGACCACTTCTACTCTGCTCACTGCTACCTTACTGATTCGATTTCATCCTGAAGATGGAGTTTCTTTCCCGCCAGGTCCCACAGCCCTTTAATCCCAAATAAATACACAGAGGCTTATATTGATTATAAAGTGTTTGTTGATGGCTCAAGATTCTTATTAACTAGCTTTCTCTTAATTATTAACCCATTTCTACTAAACTATGAATTTCCATGAGGCTGTGGCTTAGCCATAATGCTCTGGCATGTTATTCCTTTGGTGGCTACATGGGTCTCCTTGGAGGCTCCTCTCTGCCTTCCTCTTCCCAGCATTCTCCTAGTCTGGTCGCCCTGTCTATACTTCCTGCCTGGCTACTGGCCAATCGGCATTTATGCATCAACCAATAAGAGAAACATACATTCACAGCATGCAAAAGGACATCCTTCATCACCTTCCCATTAGTATCTGGCTCCCTCAATACCTCTTAACATTTCTAGCTCTCTTGCTTGCCTATGTAGTCCATTCTCTTTGCAGTTTACAAATTATTATCTGAAAATTTCATCTAACTTTCTTGCTTAATGCATTCCCACAGGATAGCTTTTCAATATAGAAAGTTTAAATGATTTAGCCTTTTTTTTCTGTGTAGTTTTATTCAAGTTTAGATTAGATTAAGTTTTTCTTTAAAGGGTCTAGAGAGGACTCCCCTCACAGCAACCCTTTTCTCCTTGCTCTTTGGTTCTCAAATAGTGAAGCAAACAAGAGAATTAATGGACTTTTAGTCTTAGCCGAGCTGGCCTGCTTTGGACTTAGCATAGTCTTAAGAAATAAACGATGTACCTAGGGATCAAATTGTTGCAAATTCTGACTGAGTATATCTATGGGGAGCTGAGAATTCATATTCCTCTCACTGAATGGTAAGAAGGGGTTTTTAGTATTGATCTCTCAGACTTGGCAAACTATTCTCCTGCTCTTTAACTGAAGTGGTAGTTATTCATGAAAGCTGGGAGTGGGAGAAGAGCAGGCCACCCTAACTGACAGCTAGCCTTGTGTGCTTCCCCCTTTGCTCTCTGAGGAGCCTTTCCTGGCCATCTAATCTCCAGTGCATCCCAAAGCCATGTTCAACCACATTACACCATTCTGGTTTTGCCCAGGCTGGCCTCACTGTCTTCTTTCCCCTCATCATTGTGAAGGGCAACATTTAAACCATGTAGTTGTCAAATACAGTAACAGGGAGTAGTTACCACAAGCCAAACTGACCACAAATAGTCTCCTTTATTATATATCAAGCACATAACTGGCTTGTGATAATGTTGAATAATGAATGAGCACCTGAACTGAACACATAGAAAAAGTGCTAGAGTAAACAAGAGTTATCAAGTCTCTAATAATCAACTGGTTGATATTACTTTATCCAAAGGTAATTAGGATGACTTTCTTCCTTTTCTATTTAAAAATTTTATTTTTCAGATTGTATATTCTGGGAAATGAAAGGTAGAATGTGGTTTGACATTAAGTCATCGATAGCAATCCTTTTAAATTATTTTGCTTGTGCGGGATTTTTTCTCTAGTGTAGAGGGTGCTAACGATGGCACCATTTGGTCAGAGACCACTGTTCATTGACAGAGCCAAGCACTGGCACTGGTGTTATTGAGGAAGAATGAGCTACCAGGTATTTGTCTTTACCCTTATTTTCCTTCAAATGGGATCAGAACCACAAATTTCAGTCTCTGAGCTATCTTTTTAAGTTGCCTTGGACAATGGCCTGGATCTTTTGTCCATTTCTACAAGAAGAATTGGACTATTCACCTGTACTCTGTCCAAATGGCTATTGCAGATTTGGTCATTTCAACATCCTTGATAGAAGTTGACTTTTTTCCCCTGCTCATCTGAGGCTGGGGAAAAATGGCTCAAACATTCTTTGACTATTTTTTGCTCTATCAATGTCAACTTACAGGAATTTGTGCTTTTACAAGTTGGCTGTAACTATTTTAATGATGGCAGGCAAAGTAGTGAGAAGGAATAAATTTTGCTGATGGGAATTTCTCTTAAGAACTGGGGAGATGACTCAGTTGGTGAAGTATTAGGCAGGGATTTGAATTGGGTCCTCTAATGAGTTCTGAGTCAGTGAGAAACCCTGTCTCAATAAGTAAATAAATAAATAATAGTTATGTGATACCTAATAATAGTTATGTGATACCTAAGGAACACTCAAAGTTACACACACACACACACACACACACACACAGAGAGAGAGAGAGAGAGAGAGAGAGAGAGAGAGAGAGAGAGAGAGAGAGAGAGAGTCTTTGAAAGAATAGTTACATAAAAGCTTGGCCTAGACATTCATGTGTGTGGCCTGGGTTTCTACCTGGGGCTGTGTTGATGTCTATGGTCTGTCTGCTGCCATAAGACCATGTTAATGTCTATGGTCCATGGTACCACTGAAGACCTTGGGGATGTCTGTAGTCTGTGCTGCTTCCAGAAGCCTGGTTGATGTCTGTGGCCCATGCTGTACCCAAAAACCATGTGGACATCCATATCTGCTGCTGTTGACTTTGAAGGCCAGGGAAGTTCCTTTAGCAATGGTATTAATGACTGCAAGCTCACAATTAGCAATGAGAGATACAAAAACAGTCTAGATAGGAGCCACTGTGACAGGGATGCTGAAGTATAGCTCTTCAGAGTTGATGGCTTCCAGCATGGGTGGTGTGGGGAAGGCCTTGGCTTTCTTTAAGGAGCTGGGAGTTTGACCATGCTTCATTGAGTATATTGTCAACACAAATTGGACTTGGTTCTTTCTTCCTTTTTCTTCTCCTTTAGTTTTCAGGAAGGTCAGAAGGGTGGGAGTGGGCTTGGGAAGACTGGGAAGTAAATATAATTGGGATACATTATGTGAAATTTCCAAATAATCAAGAATAAGATTACATTAAGAAGTGTGGCATGGGGCTTTCTTCGCCACAGTGAAGGGCTCAGACCCACTTTCTCACTCTAACCCATCTGTTGGGTTAAATATCAACTACCTTGATTCTTTGTTTTGGGCAAGATTGGGCTGTTAAGTAGACCATCCTTCAGACTGCAACTGATGCTAGCTGACCCTGTGCTAGTGGCTATGGATGTGAGGACTAAGAACAGGCTTGTTTTCTCTTGAGGAAAGGAACTCTCTCTCTCTCTCTCTCTCTCTCTCTCTCTCTCTCTCTCTCTCTCTCTCTCTCATGTCTGTGGCCCTTCTTCCCATCTTCCCTCTGTCTGTGCCATGTCACCACACATGCTATGTCAAGGTGAATGTCCCCTTTCCTGCCTGGAGACTTCCTGGCACTTACTGAGCCAAGGCTGATATGCTTGTGATGGGAAGCTTATAACCTAAAGTAGGAGAGGGGTCACCCCTCTCTCTTTCCTACCTGCCTGTGCCGTGAAAGGAGCACATCTCAGAGTCTTCATGGTGAGCAGGTCAGGCACGGCCCATGTGATTCTTCCTGGAGACTCATTCTGTGAAGCTGGACTCTTGGTGGTGAAGGACCAGGAAAATCCACTTTGGTTCTACTGAGTCAAGTTTGTGTTTGCCTGTAGATTCTCAGAGATGAATGGGAACTTCTCAATCATTCAAAGCTGTTTTGACTTCCATGCCCTGCTTAGGTATGAGTCAGGGGGGAAGGATGATAAGCAAACTGGACTTTGGACAGCTTTCCCTGCCTCCAAGGAGATCACCATGTATATGAGGTGGAGAATCAAGTGTATCATGCTAGTTGGTTCAGACATCATTCTTGTGGATAAGACCTCATTCTTGTATGACAAATTTTATTGATAGCCATGATGAAGAAAGATAGTGACTCCAAATTAATACTATTTTTGTTGGTACATTGGCTTACCTATGCACTCAAAACTATGCAATTTTTAGAATATTAACTGTGATCTGGAACCTGTGGGAGCTATCACTCAAAATATCTGTACTTGACATCCTAAAATGTAGGGCACTATCTGGTCCCCAGCAACCTGGCAAGCTTCCAGAAAAAATGCAGAAAAGACCTTTTTTTTTTTCCCCCCATCACAAGATAGGTGGTTTCCATGGCCACCAACAGAGGAAGCCTCCAACATCATAGCAAATAGACTTAAGCTTTAGGAAGGTTTTAAAAAACAATTGTATTTGCTTGAGAGTGTTTGTAGAATGGCTTTATAAGGAAGTATTGTAAGTCCCCACTAAAGTATATGCTTCTTGGAGTTGGGCAGTTAAATAGTCACAGATACATATGCTGCCGCTCAGTAGGTTCATAGGGAAAGGAAGGTCGGTGTTAGCAAACCCTGGCTAGGTAAGAGAACTTTCACAGCATATCTTTGGACAAGCTGAATATTACATTAAACACTGGGTCTCAAGTAAAAGCAGTTTCCCCAGTGATTAGAATGACAACATCAATAAGGAGGCAACAAAACCTTATGAAATGAAAAATTGCTGGAAATGTGCACTTTAGCAAATCAAAGGCCAGCAGGGAAATCTTAATAGCAATGGACAGAGAGAAGTGAGGGAAGGTGACTATAAGCAGATGCTCCATGGTAAGTCTGGGTTTGCCCTTCCCCCCTGCGGTGACACAGTTTTATCACCCTTTCTAAATGCATGCTCCCAAGTGGCTTCATATTGTCTTGCTTTGCACAGAATTATATAGGAATAAATACCTCTAAGGAAATTTTTAATTTTCTCCTTATTTCTCTTCATATTAATTCTTTGTACTGTTAAAAATTAACACTACTGTGGATTTACAGAGTTTGCTCATTAGTAATAAGCTTGACATTTACTAATATAAAACTATGAATAAACCCACTAATTTAAAAATTATGTCACTATCAGAATGTTCCTTTGGAAGCTGGAAGCACAGAGAAAAATGTGGTCTTTAGATATTTATTAGCAAGATGATTAGTCGTGATTACCACAGAATGCGGTATTTCAATTTTGCGAGCATATTATTCATACTCCTCACAAAAGGTTCAGGTGCTGGCAGATGCACACACAATCACCTCTTCATCTGAAATGGGTGCAGTGAACAGTGCCCATGGATTAGTAGTTTAAAGCCTGAGCCTGGGAAGAAAACTAGATCTTTTGTTAAATTGTTGTATATTCATAATGCATAGTGCTGTGTTTCCTAGAAAACGATCTCTTTCAAGTATACAATATATTCAGCCATATTCACTCCCATATTCTGAAATTCCCACCTGTGTCTCTCTTCCATGGTTCTCCTTCCTTCCCCTGTCTTCATTCTGCTTTTGTGTCATAAAACTATATATATATATATATATATATATATATATATATATATATATATATATATATCTGGCTCATTTCTATTTATATTGTGGTCTTCATTTACATTGTAAAACTTTCTGGTGAGTGACATAATTGCATTCAGCGAGTCTGAGAGAGGTTGGGCTCTCTTTCCATTCTTCTGCATGTGGGGGGTCTAGTTTCCATGTAACTGTTGAGGATGCTGGCTTTTCACCAGTGTGTGTTTTCACATTCTTTCAAATATTAAGTTCTGTATCTGTGTGGGTTTATTGGGGGCCACTCTTGTATCTCACTAATCTCTGTGTCTGCCTATATGCCAATACCATGTTGTTTTAGTTAACTATAGCTCTATAATGTAACTTCACCTATATGGTGATGCCACCAGGATATTTGTTTTGCTCAGCATTGTGTTGGCTCTCTGAGATCTGTTGTGCTTCTGAAAGAATTTTGGCATTTTGTTTTTATTTCTGTGTCAAATAAAACTGAAATTTTAATGGAAACTGCAATGATTCTTATGAACACTTTTGGTAATACAGACATTTCCAACTATTCAGCCCCTCTATGACCATAGGAGGTCTTTCAGATTTCTAAGAAATTCTTCAATTTCCTCCATGTTTCAAATCAAACATAGTAGAGATCTTCTGCTTCTCCTCCATCTTCCTTCTCTTTGTCTTCCTCCTTCTTCTTTTTCCTTCCACCACCTCATCCTCTTATTCTTCATTTTTTTTTGTTTTGTTTTCTCAAGACAGGGTTTTTCTGTGTAGCCCCGGCTGTCCTGGAACTACCTGTGTAGACCAGATTGGCCTTGAACTTGGAGATCTGCCATCCTCTTCCTCCTGAGTGCTGGGATTGAAGGCATGTGCCACAACTACCAGGCTAAGATCTTTACTTCTGTGTTCGGGTTTATTCCTAAGCATTTATTCATTTTGGAAACCCTTGTCACTGTGCTTTTTCTAGTGTTCTAGTTTTCTGGTTTCTTACCATGTTCATTCCTGATATATGGAAAAGATGTTGGTGTTGGTTTTGTGAGCTAGTTTGCTGGAGGTGGTTATCAGATCTAAGTTTTCTGGTGGAGTTGCAGGTCTGTTCTGTTCATATCATTTGCAGATAGGGACCCTTTGACTACTTCTTTTCCTTTGGCATCACTTCTTTCTATTGCACTTGTTAAAAAATGGAAGCAGTTTGTATTCCAAGTGATTATGAAATGTATACATGGCTTCCTTTCATTTTGTTGTTTTGTAATGTTTACTTTATTCCAATCTTTTCCAATGTTTGTTTGACATTCTAGCCTGGTTTATTCTTTCTCATAGCCTTCTGGAAGTGCCTTGTTCTCTCTTCAGTTATGGTCTATAGTGCAGACTTAAGTCATTTGTTCCTTTCATTCGTGTTTATTGTGAAGAGTTTTCCTTTCTCTTTCAGTTCTGAAGCATGGCTGTGATGGATAATTCGCACTGTCAGTCACTGCCATTCAGAACATGGAACTCAAAACTTTGTGTCCTCTTGGCTCATAGGATTTCTCTTGAGAAACTGTCAGTATTTCTGATTAATTTGCGTTTATATCTGACTTGGTACCCTTGCAGCTTTTAATATTCTTTTTTTATGGGGTTCTATATATTTATTCCTTTAATGAAAATATGGCATTCATAAGTTTTTTTGTCTTTTTTATTTAGCTTTTTTTTTTTCTTAGTGTCTCCGGTATCTAGGTGACCATCTCTTTCTTAGACTTGGGATATTGTCTGTTAAGTTTTGCTTATTTTCTATGTGTTTAGCTTGAACAGCATTTACCTCTTTAAGGTCCAATCATGCATCTGGTCTTTTCCTGGTTCCCTTAGGTCTTACATGTTTCATCCGTGCATTCTTCGTTTGGTCTTGTTCAGTCCGATCTCTTTGTGGAGTAAAGGGGAAAGCACCGCATGGTGTGTGCTGATATTTATAACTAAGGGCAGGAATGGGAAGGAGATAAGCAGAGGAAAACCATGTGTTCAAATCAGAGCAAGGGATCAAAAAAATAGAAGAAATAAATTGAAGAGGCGGCAATACAAAGGAAGGGAGAGATACAGCAGCTGCAGTTAAAGATAGAATGAACAGAGAAAGTGAATGCAACCTAACTAAAATAATCCCAGCATGCAGGAGACCAGAGGCATGGCTCCAAGCTAACCTTGTTTTTACTTTGGGAAAGCTAAAGAACAAAAAAAGGTGGGGGTAGTGGTGAAAGTTGTGGATGGGCAAAGTTTGTTGACCAACTTGAAATTAGGAACTAAACAAGGCCTGTCTCAAAGACAACAGCATTAGGGTATGGAGTCTGTGTGTATTCTTCAGCGGGGCAGGGAGGCTGGCTTCTTTGCTCAGCACATTATGGGAATGGAGGGTAGTCACCAGTCCTTCCCTTATTTAGCCACTCATAGGGAGGGGTGTGTGTGCTTGGAATAACTCTGTGTTCTTGCTTAGGTGGGCACAAGTGCTTAGACTATCTCTATGCTGACTTTTGGGGGTATGGGTGGCAGTCATCCCCTGTGGAGGAACAGGTACATACCACATCTCAGTATGGCCCCTTGTATGAGTAAGCAAGTGCCAGGTCTATTTCTGTATCCAATTCAGTCTATTTCTCAGAGCAAATCCCCACCCCAAGAACACTGCAGTTCTTGATTAGAAATGCCCCCTTGATTACGAGTATTCTGCAGGCCAGGTTTCACAGTAAAGTCCCCTGGTTTGTGCTGCAGGTTTTCAGCATGAGGCATGCAGGGAGGGACCTTCACTCTTGACTTCCCCACCTGTCAGTTTAGCAGAGGTCTTCTCATCTCTGCTCCAGTGGAGTGTCAAGAAGACAGACTTTCGTGGCACCATGGCTCTTAGCCCAGGGAGGACGAATGCACAGTTTCTCTCTCCCTGTTCACCTCCACCCCCATTTTCCTGCTATTTCTTTCTCTCTCCCTTCTTTCCTCCATTTTCTTTAAATTACCTGTTGTTAACCATGATGCAAATTTTCTGAGGCTCTCTCTTAGTCTCAAGCCTGGTTAGGACTCTCACTCATAGGCCAGCCCACAAATTAGCATGGCTACAACCTAGGCTTATTATGAAGTTGGTTTCTTACTGTCTCTTTTGAAAAATAGCATCACATGGTGACGCCAGTTGATTGGTATTTGGCATATGCAAGGCTCTTGGTAAGGTCTTGTTGGAGGACATGATGCAGTCAATTAGACAAGGTTGTGGGAGGTGAAAGTTACTGGGTTCATGCATGTGTGTGCCCTCCAGGAACCCAAGGAGGGAGCTTATCAAATGACTTCCTAACCCCCCCTTCCCGCAGTGGAGATTTGCAAGCCTGGGAATTTGTATTTAGAAGGGAATATATGTTTTTACTGAGCTCTGTGGTATAAGTACTAAACAGCACTACCTTACATTTTCAGGAGCCTGGCAGCTTTGTGTGAAGCAGCTTCCTGTGGCTGCTGATCTGTATCAGATGGGAAGGCAGGTTGGGGAGGTGGCTGAGAATGGCCTCCAGAGTAGCATGGGGCAGGGGCTGGAGTGCACACACCTGCATGTCCAGGACACGAAGGCGAGGACAAAGGTGGGAGTTAAGTCGTGCCAGCAAAGCCCAATCCCAGCCATGCTCTCAGGATCTCAGAATAAGGATCATCTAAATAAACAGTCACTTAGGTCTGGGTTAAAACTTTTCAAGAGAAATGTTAAAATAATTTTTATTTGTTGTTGTTTTGAGGAGCAACGGTCCTTCTTTGTTTTTGTCAATGAATCAAGTCAAAACTGTATTAGCTACCAAGAGCAAGCATCTGAAAAAGTATTTTAAAAGCAAGTAGCGTCAAGACAGTAGAGCTCAAGAGTTGGGAGAGTTTTCATCGCTTCCCTCAAACTTAAATACATTTATTTCTCAGTACATATATACTTAATTAGTGACTGCTTGCCATCTTTTTTATTATGATGTTATACTTCTCAACCTACTTAACAGCGAAGGTTGCAATAAATTAGACTCAGCAGCAACACACTTTCCGAGGAGACTGGCTCCCAGATGTCTAGTTTCTCTGATGTCATGAGAGAGCAAAGAAGAGCTTGCTGGGCACCTGCCCTGCCCATTTGACATTGGGAGAGCTAGCATGGCTACATCATGGACTCTGCCATGTGAACACAGGTACAATCTGTGAGCAGAGCCAGCTGTGCGCTTGGAAAACAGCTTCCATGTCACTCTGTCTTTTGGTTTTGTTCTTATGGGGCTGATGTACTTTTGTATGTCACCATGCCATTCTCTATGATTACCTACCTGGAGGAAGTAATCATTCACATTAAATTGAATTATATTAAGTTACTACATAATTCTTCTAGCTGCCTCCATATCGTGGTTGATGTCCTCTATGTTCAGCGGGAGGTGGCCTTGTCAGAATTATATATCATTACTGACCCTATGTACTGTTTTCAGAAATGGTGTTTTGTACTTTTATAAAACTGGTAGGCGATCTTTCTGGATAGGAAGAGATAGCTAAGGAGACACAAGCCCTTATGCTCTGCTACCAGAGTCTTTCCACAGCTCCAGTTGTCTTGCTGGGCCCCCGCGATTCCCTGCCCTTCTTAAAGCAGTACTTGTGGCCACTTTGGTTTACTGAGGAGCTTTAAGCTCTTAGTTAAACAGAGATGCATCATTTCTCTGGGTTTTGCTTGATTCTATATGGACTGCATAGACTGAGAGTGTTGCCACAAGCTAATGTAGGTCAAGTGCTCTGTATAGACCTTCCACATGGCAATGTGTAGACAATACCTGTTGTTGTTAGGAGTTCTCTTACTACTAAGAAGGGCTAGAAAGTCTGGGAAGGGAAGGAGTGGAGTTGGTCACATTTTCAGAGGTAACTTTATTAATACTTATCATGGGGAAGGAGGCACATTTTCCATCTCCTGCAGATGTGGTCTGTTTTCCCTAGGTGCTCAGAAAGCTTTAGATGACAATCAGTATTTGTCTAACATCTCCTATGTTGAGGCAACAAGCTGATCACTGGCAGTATCAAGAAAGGCCTGTATACCCCTAGATCACCCAAATGGGGCCTATTTTGTTGGAAGGTCTGGAAGAGATCGAAAGTAGAAATAAGAAAATGACCAATTAGTAGTGTTCCTTTTGAGAAGTGTCGACTCCAGGAAGTCCTTTTAAAAGCAAAGATGAGGACAAAGAAGAAGGAAGCAGAATGAAACAGTGAGACATTATTATGGGGGAGGTAATCACCAGTGTGTAAATGAGGAGGACCACACAGGAAAGCTCTCTGAGTGTGCAGCATGAGACAGGAGTGAATGCATAATAACCACCCTGCAAACTCCAACTCTCCTGCAAAAGCCTGCCTGTGGACAGAAGCATCCCACTTGGCCTAACAATGGGATCACTTGATGGGATTCAGGGGTGGGTCCTAGTCTGCTAGTTCATTAGTGTTTGATGATGCCCATCAGTAGGCAGCCTGAGCCTCATTACTGTTCATAAGAGTGAGTAATCTAATAATTAAAAGTTTTCTGAATTTAGATGGGGACAGATAGAATGAAAGGGTAATAAGATGGGTAGGATTGAAGACCCCTGATGAGTGTGCCTACATAGTAAGAGAGTGAAGAAATGAAAGAGAGACAGGGGAGGGGTGGGAAGGAGATAGAGGTAGGAGGGAGTGAGGGAGAGGGAGAAGAAGAGGGAGAGAGGGAGAAAGAGAACAATTCCCATTATTATTTCCAGAGTGCTAAGAAGGTCCTGTGTGTCAGTCTGCAGGGGAATGGGAAGGCACTGGGGAGATAGAGAAGGTGCTGGACTCCCCATGATGGAGCCCCAGCTGTTGATGCTTTGTGAATCCATTATAGTAGAAGAAAGACCAAGATTCCAGTGCATTCAAGCTCTTGATTTACAATAGAAACTTGTTGAACAAGACCCTTGAATGAGAACATTTCTTGATTAAAATAGGTTCTATGCATAATGATTTCGGTGAGGATAAAACTCAGAGGCAAGAGTTTGATTCTTGTAATTCCATTTAACCAATATCTTAGCAGAGTCTGGAAGAACTGAGTGGGTTGGGGGTTCTGTGATGGTTTTAAAGTCAAGCCTTAGATGCACACCTTGTTGTTTCTTAGTGGGCTTTCAATTTACTAAAGAGGATAGTTAAAGGGGTATTTTCATTGTATAGTTTAAAACTTAATCCCCTCACATGGTTGTATGACCTGTGGTGCACTATTAAGTAGGAGATTTATCAGTCATGTAATTATATTGTGTATAATGCAATTAGAAATCACCGAGTATGGTAGAACATCAGCCTATACATTACAAGTAACGCATAGCTGTACTTGACCCTATAATTAGCCCTACACTGTCTTACCAAAAACCTGTGAGTGACATTGCTTTGTCACTCACACAAAAAAATATTCAGAACGTCCACATAGGTGAGGGATTGGTAGAATAATGTTTCCTATGTGCAGAGATATTAACATTATCATATTAATTTGTATATAAAATTTGTTCTCTTCAGTGTTAATGACCACCATGATATAATGCATATACTTATGCTTTGGCATTTCTTAGTTTTAATTTTTTAAGATATAAAAACAAGTAAGACCCCAGTATCTCTTACCCTCTGAAAGATTCGTGCATTGAATAAAGATGCTAGTATGTGGTTTCAGCTTCTAGATGAGTGTAGTTGCCTTAACATTGACACTGAAGGATTTGTCCCCAGTTTTGGTTGCTGGCTCAATATATCAACCTTGCTATCATACAGTCCATGAAGAGGACCATATGCAAATACCTTAAGATCCTGTAGAGAGAAAATAGCAACCCAGAAGATTCTCATACTGCCCATCACGTGTGACCGAGCAGATGAAAGGATAACTTGAGTGATTTGTTTTTCACCTTATTGCTCTTCCTAGGGTAATGTTCTACTAGCATGACATATAGTTTTCTTTCTGCTATTAGTGTACAGGCACACATCTTTCTTGTTGAGGTGACTCTTGGCCTCCATGAGAAACAGGAGGACCCTGCTTAGGCCTTCAGTTTAGCAATTGCCCCATTTGCCCAAGCATCTGGCATTCCCAGAGATAATCTTCTAAATACAGTATTTTAAAAAAGGACTTTAGTATACATATTGTAGTGTTTCACTTTGCGTTTAGTTTAGCATCGTAAAACTGAGTAGTGTACACTTTTGCATATATAGTATTATATTTTATAGTCAAGGTCTGGTGGTGGAATGGACCATACATGTCACCTGTTCACTCTGTCTTTCTCATTATATGAGACTATCCATGGAAGACGGTAGGCTATACAGGCACCCTCCTTTGAGAGGAAATTTCGGTACTGGATCCTGGGATCCATGGTTCACATTACACAAGGACTTTTTTTAAATTCCTTCAGACAGACTCTCCTGTCTGTGATTCTTGTCGAAAATGATAGCATGCAGAAAAGATAACAGACCTGACTCCAAAATTATGAGGAAAATCATCCTTCCGTTTTATATTTCTTTCTGTATGTAGGTACACAGTGACCTAAAAAAATCTTTTTTTTTTCTTTTTGTTTCATATTTGAATATCACAATGATTTATTTAGCAAGAAGTTTCATGTGAACATAGTCCAATAGGCCCTTTGGGGAAGGATGTGAACTTCTCTGTTGAACAGCCATTGATTAGATTCTTCCTAAGGCTTTCCACGTTTTCTCATGTGACTGTCATTCTGTTACCCACTAGTTAACATCTTTACACATTCATCATTCATAAAACCAAGAAGAGATAAAAGCCCTGGTGTGTCCCTTGGATATGTCTGCTGCCATGGAGCTTCAGGGGTAACTTCTTAGCTGTAAGCTCTTTCAGCTTTTGCGTGAGGGCCTTGCTCTTGGAGTCTTTTGCTGACTAGCTCTGTGGCCGAGGACTGGGCAGCTGCACACTGACTTAATCTGAATATTAAGGAGGCAGGAGAATGTCCATGAGTTCAAAGTCAGCATGGTCTACAGAGCTAGTTTCAAGACAGCCAGTGCTACACACAAAGAAACCCTGTCTCAAAAACCAAAACAACAACAACAAAAAGTGTTCCCTATCCTTGGAAAATAAATGAGGATGTTATAGGTTGTTTCATATTTCATTTTTGTTTTCTTGTTGAATAAATCATCGTTGGGATGATGGGGTGTGACAAGAATGAAAAAAATGTCTAAAGAATTCTGGAACAATATAAGCAACATGGTTGGTAGACGTGAATATTCTTCAGGAGCCAGTGTGAATAAAGAGTTTTGAGTCTTTGTCATACCACAGAGAATATAACCAAAAGAAAAAGTACCCTGTGTCCAGGTCTGATCCAGAACATGTGAGTTTCTGAGGGTGGGCTGTTGGCAGTGTAGAGCACTTGACCCTTTTGCCCATACATGTAGGAACATGAAATGAACAGTCACTACAGAAAACAGATTGGTATCTCCAGAGGTTAAAAATAGTTTGTATGTAGTGTAAGATTTTACCTTAGGTGTGTGATCAAAACAATTGAACATGGTCAAAGAAAAATTATATAGGTTTACATGTGTTGATTATTATATATACATTCATATATACATACATATGTTCTATATTTACATTATTGTAACACATTGTATTATACTGTATACATTGTATAAAGACTCCATATAAGACACGTGTGTGTGTGTGTGTGTGTGTGTGTGTGTATGTGTGTATACATATGTATATTACATACATATACTCCAGGATATTAGCTGCAAAGCATACATAGTTTTGGAAATATTAAAGATACTAAATATTGTAGAGGAGAAGAGTATTTCAAGTTACCTAAATAGAAGAATTTTTTCTTCTAATAAATAGGTATTCTGTTTTTTAAGTTAAATATGGAAAATTAAGATTAAAATTATATTAAGAAATTACGAATATTTTTGTTCAGGGACATTTCCAGTTGCCTTTCCTTGTGTTTTGCCATCATTTGTGGAATTTTATGCTGCCCTCTGTGGAATTGTGACATATGTATAGGTTAAGAATATATTTTAAAATTATATAAACTTCAACGTATGTCTCCAGCCATTCATTTTGTACCTTGATTGTTTTCCAAGTCAATTAAATGTATTTGAGAGACTATCCAGCTCCCAGTGTGTGCTGTTGCTCAGTTACCATTTTCCCTGCTAAGGTGAGTCTTGGGACCCATGAGCCAGCAGCTTTTAAGCTTTTACATTGCTGGTTCACAGTGAGCCTCCATTTTCATATATACTGGAATAGGGTCCCCTAACTATCAGAACAGTCCAGGGCATGGGTCCCAAAATGTTAATCTAGTCTTTTGTCATTCACTGAGTATTGTCAGGCCATGAAGTAGGAGATTACTTTGTTTTTCACAGTGAACCTTTGCAATCCCAGCTCTAATGGAATAAGGTCTTTAATTTTCTAGTTTAAAGAAAACATCTTTTTCGCATTCTTTTAACAAAAGGAGCAGCATTTCTTTTTTAATCATGTTTGGATCCCTGGTTGCCTAGGAGACATTAATGTTCATGGTAGATTGCTTTAGCTAGAACATTTTGAAGAAGTCATTTCCCTCTGTATTGTGTTTCTAAGTAATAACAATTTGTATAACAGATTTAGAGAATTAGAGAATGTCCAATATTGACAAAAGTTCTATGGAAATGGGCCATCTACCCCACATGACTGTTGACTACAAAATATTACAAAAATGTCCTGAGAGCTATTTAACCATTGGTTTCAGTAGCCTTAATATTTCAATATCTTCTGACCATGGTGATTTTAAAATCTCAGAATTCTTGTAAGTAACAAAATCAAAGGGATCCATGAAGGCAGATGTGCAGAGTGCCTTCTTCCTAGGACTGTGCAGAGGAATAAGGATGTGTCGTCCCAAATAGTTAGGCAGCTGGAAGCAGTGTACAAGCATGGACTGCTTTCCCTGTTGCTCAGGTGCTACTTCCTAATCAACACTGTCTCAAGAAGAGCTATATTATCTACTCAGTACCATGCCAGATTTGGTTTTGTCTTTAATGACTAAACACCATTTTATGATAATAAAAGTACCAAGTTCCTTACCTGTATCAAGTTTTGTATTAGTTGAGAATCAACTCATCTATTAAAAAAAAAAAATTACTGGTTACTTTTTTTCTAGGGTGCCACAGTCATACAATAACTGGGCTCACAAAGGAAACAGATCCTGCACCAAGTCTGTTTACCTGTGGAGCTGTGTTTGTCTCATCTTGTAGAGGTTCTGTTGGAGGTAGGGTATGATGATGTCAAAGAGTTTGGTCTTTTTGCAAGCTCTCACGATGGATTTAGTCAGCCTGGCATTATTGCTAACATCCTGGGGGAGCACTTTCCACACTTCAGGGTATAGCTGCCACACTGCAGAATAGGCATTGTTTATGATTCTCAGGTGAGGTGGATGTTACTGGTCAGCAGGCCACAGCTGGAACATTTAAGCTTGTGGAAACATACCATCTTTGCATTCATCCTGCAGCAATGCTTTGCTATTCAGAATAGGTAAATATTAACTGTGAGATGGGATTCAGTGGCTTCTTAGTAGTCAGTGGGTTAGAATCTCTCATCATTATGGGTTTGGGCAGGTGGTTACTGGAAGTCCTCAAGTTCCAAGTTTGGGGCATGGATTTTGAAGAGACTGCACATAATCAAAAATTAAAAAGGGCAGTTTATAGTGTTCTCTGTTGGAAGAGGTAATATGAAATTAATAGACGTGGGCTTATATTCTGAATCCTCTGTTGAACCTATTATAGTGAATATTGCTCATGGATTTAGTACTAAAGGATGCCCAAAGTGTGTTAACTTTAATTTTTAGCTTCTCAAATTGGGATCCCAAGTATAATCAATGCTTAAATAGTATCCTGTATAAAGACCCTGAGACCACTGAAGTTCAGTATTCATTTGAATAGGACGTGCTCAGAGTCTCTAAACTGATAAAGTTGGATCTAAGTGATCTCACAGGCCCTTTTCCACCCAGAAATTCTAGAGCTGCCTATTCCTTTTGGAAACAAGATTTGAAGCATTGGGCAGTTTAGTGAAACATTAAGAGAAAACCAGGAATAAACCTGACTGTCCCTGGAATGAGTTGTCTTCTTCTGTTGTGATCACTAAACCATAGCCCACAAGGCCCTTGGCTCAACTATTCCTGTCAGCAACATCACAAGTCAGCCACACTGACTCACAAACTTGCACATGTGAGGGGCAGAAAGCACTTCACTAGTCCCTTTCCATTTGATTAACTTTGAAGATGAAGTCCTTGAACTCAAGCTCTCACTAGCTTCTAAGAGTGACAGGAATAGAGTAAGCGAAGGGCAGAGGTGGCACAGAGTTGGCACAAATAGGTCATAAGAGAGAGCAGAGAGATGATACCTCTCATGAATGGAAAAATGGGAGAAACAAAAACCAAGTTATTATCACACGATACCAAGAAGAAGGGGGAAAAGGCTACAAATATAAGTCTTTGGTTTTGGTTAACATAAATACTTCCCTTTATACCAAGGGGAAACACCAAGTCCCTAGAATTTTTTTATTGACTAACATCTATTTATAAGTATAATTGAGGCACATGACCCATTGAATGAGTTCCATAACTAAGTCGTTAATTTTCTGTATTCCAGAAATAATTATCTGTATATTTGCTAAGAAATGGGTTTCCTGGATATGAAAATTCAACAGAGTACATCCAACTTCCTTGTTTGGCAGAAAGACTCAGCAGTTTTACTTCAGCCTAAACTAAAATTGCTTTTGCCATGTTCATATGAGAGTAAAATATTTAATATTTATCTCAGTCTTGCAGGCCATTTCAGATCCCAAAGACGCCAGCACCTTCCCATCACACTGCTGACTTTTTACTAGGCTACACTCTTGTGTTCTTTCTACAGTCCCTGAAATATTTCTCTTCTTTGTTGAAATTAAAATTTGAGGTCTATTAACTGGGGAGATTTTTTTTCTACAATTAACCGAGAAACAGAATGAGACCACTGTAGAGAAAGTGGAAAATATTACTATTTTGGCTGCCTATGGTATGCTGAATGCACGCCATCTTCTTCTTCTTGGTTTCAGATGAGATATCCATGGGTGTGAAGTTCACATTGCAGAGTCAGAGTGGGGCTTAGTCAAGTAGGGACCTTTGAACTCTGGCTTCATTTCTCCCTGCTTTCTTTAGACAGGGATGGTTTGAGTTATATCTATCACCAAAGGGGAAGAAGAATTAGTGAGAGACCAGAGGGCATCCAGTGTTATAAATTATTTGCAACCAGACTTCTGCAAAAATACATAGTACAGCTTTATGAGTTTATTGGCAAAAGTGATATGTCAGAAGTAGGGATGTGCAGGGAAGGGTAGCCATGGCACAGAGGAAAAACTGGATATAAGCAAGCTTCCGATAGAAATTTAGGAGATAAATAAATGGATAAATGAATGGCTGGAGTTTGCTTTAAGGCTGTTTCCCAAAAGACATCAGGAAGAAATAGGTATGAAGAGACTGCTATGCGAGCTTAGAGAGAAACTGAATGAATAGAAATGTCAGATAGGATCTCTGAAAGGCTGATGTGTTAACGTGTGCTCAGGAGTATCTGAAGATAGATGATAAAACAAGCATTTAAGGGATGCAGTGGAAACCGAAGATCTCACACCTGGCCTTACAGTGTATAAAACAGTAGGAACTGTAGGAGAGGAAGGAGGAGAAACTGAAGTCAGTATGTAAAATAAATGATTAAAACAGTGTCATTTAAATAAAATAAAAGTAGAAATGAAACAATAGAAATCAGAAATGTTAGTCTAATCACCCCCACCCACACACACACAACTAAAAGGAACTTCAGAATGGCCTCACTTGAAAATAAAAGTCTTTGTAGACATGATTGTTTTCGAAGTTATGGTATAGCTCTATCTCTGGTGGCTGCTGTCAGTGTGTGGTGCAGAGGTGTGTGGACAAATGCACCTGTGTGTAGACAGGCAACACTGTAAGGTGTTGTTCTCAGCACTTAGCCACCTTGTTTGCTGAGAAGCGGTCTCCCTGGAAGCTGCTTAGGCAGCGTGCACTTTTCCAACTGAGCCCTCTCCTCAGCAGTCAGTCTGTATTAGTTTAAGATCTGAAGGCACACGGAAAAGGCCTGAGAAAATGGTGTGCATGAGGAGTCAGAGACTGAGTGTCCACAGGCAGCATGCAGAAGGGGCTGTTGAAAGCCATATGCCCTGAATCTAGGAAGAGACAGGAATTCTCATTAGAGACTTGACCCAGAGGAAAGCCTTTGACTTTGTGATAATTTGTTATAGTAATTGATGGGTATTAAGATATAGTTCTATGCTCGGGCTTCATACAGACATTATTTTGAGATTGGGAACCAGAAGAACCCATGTTAAACAGTAGCCTGAGTGTCAGCCAAGGATACAAAGAGGTCAAGATGCAATTGATCAGTTCTGAAACAGACAAACTTAGAGTTTAGGCTATTATTGTAGGATGCTTATTTAAAATAAAGGGTGAAGTAGGCATATTATTATGAGCAAAAATTCACATTATGGCACACGTAGGCCCTTTCTTTTCTTTTTATTTTTTAAACATTTATTTATTTTATGCTGGACATAATTATACATGCCTTTTTTTAAATGAAAACAAACATTTATAAACAATATTTGGGAATTTGGGCGTTGTTCTTTCCAAACTGCTTCCTGCTGGTAGGGGTGATGTCATGGGGGAATCCTAAGAAGACGCAGAAATTCTGGCTGTAGTGTTCTGCAAGGATGCATTTTCCCATTGACATTGCTTCAGGGGGTCTTGCTCGATCAAACCACATTAGTCTGGAAGGAATTCACAGGTTTTCATTTTCTGTGTAAACAAAATCAGAAATCCTTTTCCCCAGTAACTTGTCCTTAGGCTTAAATTTTGAAGTCAAAGCATGATATATGTATATAATTAATTCAGCAGTATTCTTCTTTTTTATTAATAATATAATTTAAAAATTTTACATGTGGATTCCAGTTTCCTCTCCCTTCCTCCCTCCAACCCTCCCTCCTTCCCTCCCTCTCTCCCTCCCTCTCTCCCTCCCTCTTACCCTCTTTCCCCTGTGACATGCACCCTGGGCACCCTCCCCTCACATCCCCCCACCCCCATTCCACTTGTAGGGCTATGCTATCCAGGTTGGTCATATAAATCTGTCAAGTCATTTGAAGTAGGGACTAGAACTTCTCTCCTGTCTCTAGGGTATCCCTCCATGGGGGATGTGTCCACAAGGTCCTTTTGTGAACCAGGAATAGATTTTGTTTCTACTGTCTGAGGTCCCCCAGACTGCTCAGTCCTTCTAGCTGAGACCCATATTCAGGGGGTCTGAATCAGTCCCTTGCTGGGTTCCTAGCCATCAGTCTGGGGGGCCCAAGCTCCTCCTTGTTCAGGTCAGTTATCTTTGTGAGTTCCTGCAACCTGGTCTTGTCCCCTCTCTCTGCATCTGGATTCTAGTTCGACTCAGTGTTTGGTTATGGGTGTTTGCTTCTGTTTCCAACAGGTACTAGATGAGGGCTCCATGATGGTGGATAAATTAGTTGATGATCTCACTATCAGGGAATGGCATTTATGGTAGCCTTTCCATGGTTGCTCGAATTATTAGTTGGAGTTGGTCTTGTAGTTCTCTAGACATTTATGTTCAGTTTTCTCTTCAAACCAATAATGGCTCCTTCTTTTATGTCCCCCCCCACTCTGACTCAATCTATCTAGTCACACATGTTTTCCTCTCCTCCCCTTCTCTTTTTCCTAGTTCTCTCTCCATTCACACCCCCCATTTCCCAGGTGCTCTGGAGGACTTGTTCCTTCCCCCTTTTGTGAGGGACCATATATGAATCTCTTAGAATACACCTTGTATTTCAGTTCATCTGGTGGTGTGTATTATAGGCTGGTGATTCTTTGCTCTACGTCTAAAATCCATATATGAGCGAGTACATACCCTGTTCCTCTTTTTGTGACTGGGTAACCTCATTCAGGATGGTTTCTTCAAGTTTCATCCACTTGCCTGCGAATTTCAAGATTCCGTTATTTTTTTCTGCAGAGTAGTATTCCATTGTGTAGATGTGCCACATCTTCTTTATCCATTCTTCAGTTGAAGGGCATCTAGGTTGCTTCCAGGTTCTTGCTATTACAAATAATGCTGCCATGACCATAGTTGAGCACATGTCTTTGTTGCATGGATGTGAGTCATTTGGGTATACACCTAAGAGTGGAATTGCTGGGTCCTGTGGTAAGCTAATTCCCATTTTCCGGAGGAACCGCCATAGTGATCTCCAAAATGGCTGTACGAGTTTTCACTCCCACCAGCAGTGAAGGAGTGTTCCCCTTTCTCCACATCCTCTCCAACATAAGTTGTCATTGGTGTTTCTAATTTAAGCCATTCTGGCAGGAGTAAGATGGTATCTCAGAGTTGTTTTCATTTGAATTTCCTCTTCATAGCTAAGAATTTTGAACATTTTCTTAAGTGTCTTTCAGCCTTTTTGATTTCCTCTATTGAGAATTCTTTCTTCAATTCTGTACCCCATTTTTAATAGGGCTATTTGGTGTTTTGTTGACTAATTTCTTGAGTTCTTTGTATATTTTGGAGATCAGCCCCTTGTCAGATGTAGGATTGGTAAAATTTTTTTCCCAGTCTGTGGGCTGCCATTTGGTCTTGTCAACTGTGTCCTTTGCCTTACAGAAGCTTCTAAGTTTGAGAAAGTCCCATTTATTAATTGTTTATCTCAGTGTCTGTGCTACTGGAGTTATGTTCAGGAAATTGTCTCCTATACCAATTTGTTCAAGGGTACATCCTACTTTGTCTTCTAAGAGATTCAGTGTGGCTGGATTTATGAGGAGGTCTTTGATCCATTTTGACTTGAGTTTTATGCATGGTGATAGACATGGGTCTATCTGCAGTCTTCTACACACCATCATCCAATTGTGCCAGCACCATTTGTTGAAGATGCTTTCCTCCCCCCATTGTATTCTTTTTGCTGTTTTGTCAAAAATCAGGTGTTCATAGGTGTGTGGGTTAATATTGGGATTTTCAATTTGATTCCATTGGTCTACCTGTCTATTTTTGTACCAATACCAGGCTGTTTTCAGAACTATTGCTCTGTAGTATAGCTTAAAGTCAGGGATGGTGATGACTCCTGAAGTTCTTTTATTGTACAGGTTTGTTTTTGCTATCCTGGGTCTTTTGTTTTTCCATACAAAGTTGATTATTGTCCTTTCAAGGTCAGTGAAAAATTGTGCTGGGATTTTAATTCGGATTGCATTGAATCTGTAGATTGCTTTTGGCAAGATTGCCATTTTTACTATGTTTATCCTTTCAATCCAAGAGCATGGGGGATCTTTCCATTTTCTGGTATCTTCTTTAATTTCTTTCTTTAAAGACACAAAGTTCTTATTATATAGGTCTTTCACATGTTTGGTAAGCATTACCCCGAGATATTTTATGTTGTTTGTGGCTATTGTAAAGGGTGATCTTTGTCTGATTTCTTCCTCAGCCTCTTTGTCATCTGAATAAAGTAGGGCTACTAATTTTTTTTTTTAGTTTATCTTGTATCCTGCTAGTTTGCTGAAGGTGTTTATCAACTGTCGGAGTTCCCTGGTAGAGTTTATTGGGTCGCTTATGTAAACTTTCATATCATCTGCAAATAGAGACAGTTTGACTTCTTCCTTTCCAATTAGGATCCCCTTGATCTCCTTTTGTTGTCTTATAGCTTTAGCTAGAACTTCAAGAACAATATTGAAGAGATATGGAGAGAGAGAGAGAGGACAGCCTTGTCTTGCTCCTGATTTTAGAGGAATCGCCTTAAGCTTCTCTCCATTCAGTTTGATGTTGGCTGTTGGCTGTTGGCTTACTGTATATTGCTTTTATTATGTTTAGGTATGTTCCTGTTATCCCTGATCTCCAAGACCTTTATCATGAAAGGGTGTTGAATTTTGTCGAAGGCTTTTTCAGCATCTAGGGAGATGATCATATGGTTTTTCTTTTTCAGTTTGTTTATATGGTGGATCACATTGATAGATTTTCGTATGTTAAACCATCCTTGCAAACCAGGGATGAAGCTTACATGTGGGCCCTTTCTAAAAGTAATTTTAGAGATTAAAGTGTACTTTAAAAATAAATACATAAAGGAGGAAGAATGGAAAATAAAAAGCAAATAATTTAGTGGTTTTTTTTTTCTTTTTAAATCTTTAGACTCTTTTAAATCTTTAGACTCTAGGAATGGGATGGAATAGTTATTCAGGGTATTTCTCTGCTAAAAAGGATTGCATAATGTACATGGCATTAAGTCAGAGGATAACTGAATTCTGGAGGAAATGGTGTGCTAAGAACCAAAGAGGAGGGTCAGATTCAAGGGGCAGCAATGCCAGGTTGTATCGCTTCAGCAGCCTGAGTGGGAGGGTGTGGCCTCCATGAGCTGAAGAGTAAAGATGGGATCCTGAAGTAAACAATGAAGTCTGGGAAATGTACAGTTATTAGAAGTTATAGCCCCATATTATTTGGACATGCCCAAAATTCAAACACAAGAGTAAGATGGGGTGTGAATTCTGAAAGGCACCAGCAGGGTAAGGGTGTGTTAAGGCTGCTGAGGAGAACCCCAAGGAAGTGCTTGCTGAGGGCCCAAGTTTGACCCCAGAATCCATGCAAAAGCTGGACATTCCTTTGTAATCCCAGTGAGGAAGCACAGATAGACACATCCCCTGGATCACCACCCATCACCCAGGCTGGCCTAGTCAGAAAGGAAGCAAACTTATTGAGAAAAGAGGGAAAGAGGAGAAAAAGTGAGATAGATGAAACTTTGTAATGACATCGAATTTAAAGGATAAATAAAATCCACAAGGGGTTCAGGCTATTGGGCATCCTCGAAAATAGAGACAAAACAAGATGCTAGGATACACTGTCTTAAAAGTTGAAGATGGGATGATACGAAAGGTCCATATTTGTCAAACATGAGCGGAACAATGTAGTGAAGCAAGATGGAACATAGGTCTGTGTGTATGTGGCTGTGGTATACAAAACAGCAAAAGTATGGCATCTGCCATTGACTTGAAAACTATAGTTAGATATTTAATTCAATTTCCCTAGAAACTAATGAGGCAGATATGACAAGCAGAGACAGAGATCTGGGAAATAGTGAAGTCAATCATACATATAGGCTGCATGGAGGCAGAATATAATTCATTTTTCAGAGTGTGAGATCGGAATCATGGTTCCTCTGTGATAGACCAGAAAAGGGGCCTCAAATCCTCAAATGCAAAAACACAAGCAAAACTGGCAGAAAGTTTTTTCTTCTCCACAGTGCAGTAAATCAGACCTATTAACGAGCAGATAGGAGGAACATCACATGTGCCTAGAAATAAAAAAGGACACTGTGAAATAACCCTTGAGTTAAATAGGAAATCATGACAAGAACTGCAATTTCCAAGAGCTGAGAAATAATGAAAGCACAGGAGAAAGATGCAGCTAATGGGCAGCTTTGAAGGCAGCACGAGCTATTGCTACAGAAGAGAAAAACAGCTGAGGAACCAGTAGACATTGTGTTGGGCTCCAGTAGGTAGGAAAAGTGCAATAGCGTTAATTTGAAGAAAAAGCAAAGACAAAGAATCTTCTCAAGGAAGAAACAAAAGTACAGAAAGTAATAATATTAATAAAAGCCAAACAATCTGAGTTGATTCTTTGAAAAATATAAAAAGCTAAGGTCACACTCATAGATGTTTGGAAGTTTTCAGTGCAGTAGGTTTCCAGTTCATCCCAGAGCTGCCCCTGATTCCAGTTGTCTTTCCCTGTATTCTCTCCCTCCATCTTCCCCCTACCTGATCCCTCCTGTTCCGGTGCCCAACCCCCATCCATACCCCTTCCCCTGTCCATCTGTGATGTCTGTTCTAGCTCCCCTGAATTCACAGTGAGAGCATGCCCCCTGAGTGGAGGGAAGTACTTGGTACTTAGCTTTGAATCTGTGGATTGTGGAATGGTTACCCTTTGCTTCACAGATAATATTCACCTATAAGTGTGTACACACCATGTTTTTCTTTCTGGGTCTGTTACCTCACTCAGGATGGTCTTTTCTAGTTCCATCCATTTGCCTGCAAATTTCATGATGTTTCTAACAGCTGAGTAATATTCCATTGTGTGGGTGTACCACATTTTCTTTATTCATTCTTTAGTCAATAGACATCTAGGTGGTTTCCAGTTTTTGAGTATTATGAACAAAGCTGCTATGAACATAGTTAAACAAGTGTCCTTGTCGTAAGATGGAATGCACTTTGGGTATAAACCCAGGAGTGGTATAGCTGGGTCTTGAGGTAGATTCCCAATTTTCTGAGGAACCACCATATTGATTTCCAAAGTGGCTGTCCAAGTTTGCACTCCCACCAGCAATGAAGGAGTTGTTCCTCTTGCTCTACATTCGTGCCAGCATGAACTGTGTTTTTGTGGTTTTGATCCTAGCTCTTCTGACAGGTAAAAGATAGAATCTCAGAGTCATTTTGATTTACGTTTCCCTGATGACTAAGGATACTGAACATTTCTTTAAGCGATTCCCAGACATTTTGAGATTTTTCTGTTGAGAATTCTCTGTTTAGATCTGTAACCTACTTTTTTTTTTTTTTTTCACTTGAAAGTTTATTTTTTAATGTCTAGTTTTTTGGATTCTTTATACATTTTGGAAATCAGCCCTTTGTCAAATGTGAAGTTGGTGAAGGTCTTTTCCCTTTCTGTAGGCTGCCATTTGTCCTTTTGACAGTGTCCTTTGCCTTACAGAAGCTTTTCAGATTCATGAGGTCCCATTCATTGTACATCTTAGTGTCTGCACTATGTGTGTTCCATTCAGGAAGTTGTCTCCTATGCCAATGTGTTCAAGGCTTTTCCCGTTTTTTTCTCCTCTCAGCTTTTGTGAATCTCATTTTTTGTTGGGGGACTTTTGATCCACTTGGACTTGAGTATTGTGCCAGGTGATAGATATGGATCTACATGTTGTTATCCAGTTAGATCAGCATCATTTGTTGAAGATGCTTTCTTTTTTTCATTGTATGTTTCTGGCTTCTCTATGAAAATTGGGTGTCCATGGGTATGTGGATTTACTTCTGGATCTTTGATTCAGTTCCATTTATCAACTTAACTGTTTTTATGTCAATACAATGAAGTTTTTGTTGGTGTAGCTTTATAATACAGTTTGAAATCAGGGATGGTGATACCTCTGGAACTTCTTTTATTGTATTGGATTATTTTAGCTATCCTGATTTTTTTTTCCATATGATGCTGAGTATTGTTCTTTCAAGTTCAGTAAAGAACTGTGTTGGCATTTTCATAGGAATTGCATTGCATCTGTAGATTGCATTTGGTAAGATGGCCAATGATCATGGGAGATCCTTCCATCTTCTGCTATCTTCTTCAACTTCTTCAAAACTTGAAGTTCTTGCCATAAAGTTCTTCCACTTGCTTGGTTAAGGTCACACCAAGATATTTCATATTATTTGTGGCTATTGTGAAGGGTATTGCCCTCTGTATGTGTATTGCCATTGTGTGGCTTGGGCTTCTTGTGAGACTCCTGGGAGAAAAATCAGAGACTGTCTCTGACTTTGTTGCTTGCTGTTAGAACCCTTTATCCAGCCTTAATAGGAGAGGAGGTACCTAGTCTTGTTGCAACTGTATATTCCATGGCTGGCTGATATACATGAAAGGCTTGCACTTTTCTGAAGGGAGGGGAGAGGGAGTGGATGGTAGGAGGAGATGGGGGATGACTGGGAGGAGAGGAGGGAGGACAGGGACACTGAGATCACTCTGGGAAAAATTAGATGATTAATTAATAACATTTTAAAAATAGAAAAATATAATAAACTACAGGTGGGTTAAAATAGTCATATTTTGATAACCTTCCAAATAAATAGTAAAAGTGATTATCAATTATATTCTTAACCCATTAAATTAATATTTTATAAGGAAAAGATTGTATAAAAAGTGTTAGAAATTAATAAAAGAAAAAATCACTTAGGTAAATCAAGAAATATGATTGTCAAAACTTCCTCCTGTGATAGGAAAAGGCACACGGCTCGACAAATGAGTTCTGTTCAAATCTAAGGCAGTGGTTCTCAACCTTCTTAATGCTGTGATCTTTTAATACAGCTCCTCACATTGTGGTTACCCCCAACAATGAATTTTTTTTTTATTGCTACTTGGTAACAGTAATTTTTGCTACTGTTATGAGTTGTAATGTAAATATCTGAAATGCAAGGTATCTGATATGTGATCCTAGTGGAAAGTTCCTTCAATCCCCAAATGGTTTGTGACGCACATGTGGAGAACCACTGCTAAAGGAACAGAAAGTAGGTGTAAATTTCTTTTAAAACAAGCCAAATGAGCCAGCATATTTAGGTAAAGGTTGACAATAAATACCTAGTAAGTTCAGTTTAAAGACATTTGGCCAACTTTATCTGAAACACCCAGAAGTCAGCTCACTAAAGAATCAAATTATATGAGTGTCTAAAGCAATCAAAAAATAACAGTGTAATTAAATATTTTAAGAAATCTGTTAATTACAACAATGGCAAAGAATAGAAAGTTGTATTGCAAGAAATATGTTTAGTAGATTTATTGATTTATTGATTTATTGATTTATTTATTTATAAATAGAGTTAATCTTTAGGGAATTTAAGGTATTTTTTCCTTCCAGCTCAGTATACAAGTTTCTTCTTTCCTCCCTCCCTCCCTTCCTCCTTCCCTCTCTCCCTTTTTCCTTCCCTCCCTCCCTCCCTCCCTCCCTTTCTACTTCCCTCACTCCCTTCCTTTCTTCCTTTCTTCCCTACTTTATTTTAGCTAAAACTTACAGTGGATGTTTTCTTTAATAAAAACACAAGTTTATACTTATTTATTATAATTTTCTAGTAAGACAATGGTAAGGTTGTTGCTTCTGATTTGAGCACATTGCCAGAGATCCCACAAAAGAAAAATAGATTAATTAAAATGATAATAATTGCATTATTTCTAAGTAAAATTTTACATGGAAAACCAGAGAAACTCTGTCGAGACCATTAGCAGCAACGGGGGAACGTAGCCTGGTTGCTGCACAAACACACAAAAATCAATAGTTATCAACAACTATGGCAATGATAAGATACCACTTCTAATATTGGTAATGCCTAAAGACTGGCTAGGAGAACTCGAAGACAGAATACATAAAACATAGGTTTATTGTGGTGTTAATCAACACAAAAGCACTGTTCAGAGCTGGCTTCATCAAATATTATGAAGATGTGTTATCTTCCCTCCATCAAAATTTAAATCCAATCCAGTCAACTTCTATCCAGGAAATTTTTGAAGGGGTAGTGATATACACGGACTTGACAAACTATAGATTGTAAGCTACAATCTGTGAGTTGCCAGACACAGCTGTGGCAACATGCATGCTACATGCCAGAAGTGAGTAGTTATGAAATTGTGTAGCCCCTTGCAACTGTCCCTTATAGAAAATAATTTCACTGCTCCTGTTCTAGAGCATCAGTGATAGGTTAGGACAGAGTCCGGATCCATTGTTGTGTCTATATGGGCATGTTCTCAGGAACTGTTATCCACTGTGGTCCCACTGTTAACTGATAGAGTCATCTTTCAGGTCTCATTTAAGCATGGGAGGCACCAGGGAAAGCTAGTGAGTGAGCTGTGCCTAAGATACCATTTTACCTATCAGCCATGAAAGCAGACAGTGTCAAGTGCTGACAAGGACAGAGGAAAATCTTTATATATTGCTCTTGGGAATGCAAACTAGTACATATGTCTTAGAAAAGCTGTGTAAGGTTATAACCTAACACCCTGTTCTAAGGCTATGTGATACACATGTTAGACATCACAGTGTTCATGATCAAATACTATAGCTAGACTAACTCTTGAGTAGGAGCGATCTGTACACAAAAGCCACAGTGGATTGCTGTGAGAAGAAAGAAACAGCCAGGAGCTATTTTTAGCAACACTAAATAACTAAAACAGAATTAAGAAATAGATGAGATTTAAAACAAATAATTTATATAAAGTTAAAGTGAAATGTTTTTGAAAGCCCGCCATATTTTTGACATATGGAAGACAAATAAATAAAGAAGATAAACACTATATTAATCATGCTACAGCAAATCCCTGAGTTACAAGGAGACGGGATGATTTGGGGCATAGAGGATGAAAGGGAGAAAAAAAAAGAACAAGTAAGACCAAAGGAGTATCAATCCAGGTACTTGGGATAAGAGCCCATGCTCGAGTCCAGTTTGTCCAGTTACCCTTAAATGGAAACAGATGTCAGGGATGTTGTTCCTTCTAGCATTTTTAACAGTTGCTCAGACAATGTCTTTGAGTGAGGGCTTATGTCTGGCTGTGTTTGTTGAGGTCTTACTCCAATAGACTGATGCTTCAGCTTTAAGAAAGGACCTTTCATGCTGTGTGCTGTGATCAGCAGAGGGATTTGATTGTCTTTGATATCACACCTTGTGCCTCATGTATACTCTAAAGCAGAAGTGTGCTAGGGGACTACAGATACTTGGGTCAATTCCCAAGACATGATTCTGAAAGACCCCCACTCAAGCTTAAGGCCTGGCTTAGCAATGGTAACACCATTTTGCAAGGCTTCCACATAAACAAGTAAAAGTACAGGACAAGATCAGTACTCACAGGCTGCCAAATAGGATATCTGTGGACAGACATCTGGCCTTGGGAGGGGAGCAGAGAGTTCGGAGAAAAACCACATGTACCCAAACATAAGCCAAGTCAGCTATTATCAGATCCCCAAACACGTAAGAGGCTTGTCCTCGGATGACCCAATGCCTTATTTGAGCTGACCAATGGGACCCCTGTAACTATGCATCTCGCTTCTGTACCCACACTTTTGCTACCCAGCCCTATAAAAGTTCCTCTCCCCAGCCTGTGGGCACGCAAGTCCTCCGAGAGACTTTGTCGCCCACAGGTACCTGTGTATCTCAAATAAACCTCTTGCAGTTTGCATCCGCATCCGTGGTCTCAGCTCGGTCTTTGGGTCCAGGGGTCTCTTCCTGAAGGGAAGTCATCTTCGGGGGTCTTTCAATTCAACAGTAAGGAAAGCCTACATTTAGAACATGGTGAAGTGTCAACCATGGAAAATTCAAGGTAATATGGCTGGAGCTATAGGAAATACCAATTCATATTCTTAATATCTTCTCAGAGATCATGCCTGAAAAAACCACATGGCTGGACAATGTTTGAAAGCCTTATTTTTTATGAGATGGTTTAAGTATTTTACAAACCAGTATCTCTATCCTTGACATGATTCCTCCCCCTCCCCGCCCCCCAGTGCAGAGTGTATCAAGTTCAGTTCACTACAGTAGAGGACTTTCACAGAGCTCTCACTTTAAGCATTTGACTCATCAAATTACCATGCAGTTTATTGTTCTATTTTAAAACAGCTATCCATGTTTTCACTTCATCCTTTTTTCTGATTCTTCATTCATCTTTCATCTCTGCTTTTCTTACAGCTTGGTCTCTGGCCATCTGTTCCCTAGTAAGCTGCTTCTGACTTACAAAAATGTAAGGGTGTAGCTTGTAGTTTTCTGCCAGCCCACCAGCCTGGCATGCCGGCCCCAAATAACACACAGAGACTCAGTATTTGATACAATCCTGTTGGCCAGTTACCATTATTGTTTATGGGCTAGCTCTGTCTTAATTATTAACCCATTTCTACTATTCTAAGTATTTCCACGTGGCTCATCTTACCGGAGAGCAGCGGCCCCGGCATCTTGATTCCTCTAGGCTCTACATCCTGACTCCTCCCAACTACTTCCTCCTTCCTCCTAGTTTCCTAGTCCCTCCTATCTTCCTTTTCTATTGGCCAACAGGGCTTTATTTATTAACCAGTATGAGAAACATATTTACCGAATAACATCTCCCATCATAAGGGCCATAGTTACTTAGGAGTCACTCATGTGTAGGGATCACCTGATGAAGATTATTCCTGGGCCATGGTGGGTTTGGTCTATGCTGCCTGCCAAATGCTCAGTTTCATTTCACCCTCCCTCATGTTCATTCACTTTCACATTGCTGTGACAAAAGATTTGTTAGAAACAACTTAGAGTAGGAAGGATTTATTTTGGTTCAAGGTTTCAGAGTTCTGTCTACAGGAAACCCTGGTGGTTGGAAGCAGGTTGTTCATCTCATGACAGCAATGGGAAAGAAACAGTCATAGAAGGCAGGTATGCTCCCTGCCACACACACATCATCTACTTCTGCCAACCAATCACCTTCCTCTAAGTTTTCAGGAACCTCCCAAAACATCAGCACCAGGTGCTCAACACATATGCTTGAGGGGGACATTTTATGTCAAATTCTAACTCTGTCATCGGGCCTCCCCCAGAAGGAGGACATGGAAAAATTAACATTCATCACCTGTTCTGTCTTTGGGTCAGCAAGGAGCTCGTCTGTCTGAAACTCTGTTTTGCTAGTTCCTTCCTTTTCCCTCTAATTTTGGCAATTGAATTGTAATAGTTCTCAGGGAACGTGTGTTTTGTAATTGTAGGCAAGGTCAGCAGTGTTTGTACTTGCGCTAAATTGCTGTTGTACAAACAAAGAGAAAAGCATTGAAAGAAGCTTTTAAGAATTATGTTTGTACTCAGTACTTTACAATGAATATTTCCATATTAGCAGAGATGATGTGGGCACAATTAAGTATTTAACAAATGGGACCTGTGGATCTGAGGGAACAACTTAAAGGGCCAGCGAATTTAAGCATGAAAGACTGCTTTGTCATCCATGTCCCAGCTTCTGCTTGGCAACCTTGACTGGAATCAAGATGGCATTCTAGGGAAAAGGACTTAGCTGGAGTTCATCTGAAGGGAGATGATCAGGACCAGTTTAAATGGCATCCTCTTTGCATTGAAGAAATTTTAATAGTGCAATTTGCCTTCTTTAAAGTGGTCTATGAACCAAGTTGCTTTCTCTATGAATGTTCATTTCCTATATTATTTTCTCTTTCAGAATCACTGTGAGACAATGTCATTTAGATTTGGCCAGCATCTCATCAAGCCCTCTGTGGTTTTTCTCAAAACTGAACTGTCCTTTGCCTTGGTGAATAGAAAACCTGTTGTACCTGGCCGTATCCTTTTGTTGTAAAAGAAACATTGGAACCCAACCAACCAAATTATTATAGAATCAGCCGTTAGTGTCTGTCCACAAAAGGTAAGTCCCCCCCTCCCCAGTTGGAGTAACCAGGTAAGGTATTATTCACATTTATTTTGAATCCAGTTGGTGGCACCCGTAATATGCTTGAGCAATGTTGCAGAACTTCTGAGAAGGGTTGCTTAGCAACTGTAGCTTTGGAGGGGGATCTTTGGTTGACCTTTTCACTACCATAGCTGTGTAAATAAATAGGTGTTTCTAAAATTGGCCCAATGAATATCATGGGCTCTTTGATTCCTTTTATTCGTTGTGAATTTTAATGCTGGTTAGAAGGTAGATGGTGACTCTGTGAGATGGAATTAAGGGATTACAGGAGAATTAAAGATGGGCTGTTTCTTTGCTTAATGGAGATTGCTTAATTTGTTCATTTATTTTACTTTATTATATTTTTGATATTGTAGCACAGTTACATCATTTCCCCCTTCCCTCCCTCCAAGCCTGCCCATTATACCCCTTCTCTTTCTCTTTCAAATTAATGACTTCATTTTTCATTAGTTATTGTTAGACACACACACACACACATACATATGTATATTCATGAATATACATATATATTCTTCAAATATAACCTGCTCGATCTGTATAATGTTTCTCATATGTATATTTTCAGGGCTGATGATTTGATATTGGATGACCAATTGGTGTGTCTTCCTTGGGGAAACCTTTCTCTGCCACTCTTAGTGTTCCTTGGTTGACTGTTGTTCTTTGTGTAGGGTTGAGTCCTCATGGGCTTTCCACCTCCATTTTATCATGTCTGTTGGTGCTGTCCTTGTTCAGCTCATGTTTGGTCAATCACATTGGTGACACTTTGCACGTATAGCTTCTGACATTACTAGAAAACACAATCTAACATGTCATGAATGTTGTGATCTGCGCTGGAATTTGAAATGTCCATTTTTCTTGGGAAAAACACTGGTTTCTAGACCATTATCCACTGTGAATGCTGGTTGAGTTATTTGATTTTGTTGGAAGAACTTTCCTTCTACTGGGAAAGTTTAGTGGGAGTTTTGTTCTCCTCTGCAGTGAAGACGGGGATGGAAGGGACACTCAGAAGAGGTGAGTTTTTTCATTTGAATGTTTTTCTTCTGGCTGTGTACATGTGGATTTTATAGTTTCCACTATGCTTTTCTCTTCCTTCTTATT
Source organism: Cricetiscus sungorus (assembly GCA_030556225.1). Classification (NCBI taxonomy): domain Eukaryota; kingdom Metazoa; phylum Chordata; class Mammalia; order Rodentia; family Cricetidae; genus Cricetiscus; species Cricetiscus sungorus. The sequence goes on along the minus strand of JANBXA010000606.1, from coordinate 3,179,378 downwards.
TTATTATACAAGGGTAACAAGAAGGTTGCCTCATATTTGAAGATAACAGGTATCTTCCACACTGAGCCATGGTTTGTCTTTCAAGTTGATTCCTTAACATAGTCCTGGATGTAGAAATATTTCACGATTTTTGAAGTACTTTTTTTACTGTGAAAACTTTTGAAGTTCTTAAGAACTTCCTGAACAACTTGCTTTCCTAGTCATGTAAACTTTGCTTGGTTTAAAGGAAAAAGAAAAATCACCTAAAAAATAAAATTATGATTCTGTACTAAACTCTCAGTCCTAAGCCCGAATTTTATCTAAAATTTGCAAAATTATAAAAACAACGAGCCATCAATTTTGAAATAATGTTGGATAAAAATTACTCTTTCTATCATTTAACTTTTTGTAAAATATTAAAGGTAAAGTTGAGCCTAAATGCTCAATATTGAGTAACCAGCCTTCTCTGCTTCTGCAATGGGGAAAGACGAAGGCAGAGTGAGTAAAAGGAGACTGTGACACAGAATCACTGTTAAGTTATGGCTAATTGCATTCTTCAAATGGACTCTGAAATTCTTGGAATAAAAACATGTTTGTTTCTTCCTTTGATTTTTCCTGCAAGTGTGTGGTGGTCATTTTGCATCGGGAAATTTTTAGAGTAAAATAAAGTCAGATGTCAAAAGAATAAAGGTAAAATTACATTGTTTTCTTTGTGCTAGTTTGAACTGACTTTTAACAAGGGTAAGAGAACTGGGGATGAAAATGAGAATTTAGGTGAATCTTCATACCCTGTTGTCATGCAGACATACTATATGTCAAATGGTTAATAATGGAGTGGGCTCTGCTTTGTGAATTTACATTCATAACTTGATAGTACTTCGTTTTCCCCTATTGGCTATTGAATCATCTATGAAAGTGTGATGGTGAGACTGGGAAAATATATGACAAAAACTTGGAAGTGTCTTCTTTAAGGAAACAGCCACAGTGAGTCATAAGCAATAGTGGCATTTGTGCCATGGACTCACCATTTCCTAAGTTAAACCTTAGTAGTTGCCATATCTGTGAGACAATGTCAAAAGTATTCTAACTAATGAGCATGGAGCATCGCAGCCTTTGGAAGGATCCTGCTTCTGTTGGAAGTGTGAGAGGATGTGTGGGAACTGGCAGAGTGGGAGGTCACCTTATATCTCCACTGTTGGGAACCAAATACATTGAGGCAGTCCTGTCCTAGGTAACTATGTAACCTTTCATGCTTCCTTTTCAAACTAAGGAGGTGTGGGGAGGATCCACAGCCTTGCAAAGCATCTTAGTAGGCTTGCTTGCAGAAAGCCACTGTCTTCTGTCCTGAGATAGGGGTTGTACCTGTGGTGAGCTCTGTCTGCTCATATTTCATAAAACCAATAATGAAGGATGTCTACCCTTGGCCAGCATTGTGTCCTGCCTTCCTTTCTGAGGGAGGACATGTTTTTACTTATTTTTCTAGCATCCTAAGATTATAGTAACTGAAATTAAAGTAGAAATTGTGAACACTGAGAGCAGCACTGTGACATAATTAGTGGACAAGGCAGTAAGGGCCTGTTGCCTCCTGTCTTTACTGGCATACCCAGAGCCAAGTTACATCACTGCACTGTTGTAGAGTTTCTCGGATTGTGTTCAGGCTGACTGCCCTGATTCTCCGCTTCAGTTGTTTGTCTGGGGATGAGAGAGTGAGCCCACAAAGAGGGAATGAGGTGATAGGCAGGATCAGATGACAGTGTTGTGTTTTCAGGGCAGTTTTATAGCAACTTTATGTACTGTTTTGCTTTTTACAGTGGTTTTATTATTTTACAAATTGACATCCAAGCACTTAGTGGAGAGGGTGCCATCGATGAGTGACTTAGAAGTACTGTCTTTGAATTGATGTCCTGACTAATATTTGTCTGTCCCCACCATCCCCTTTCCCTTAGGATTTTGCTTATTGACTTCAAAGAGAAAATGTTTGTGTGTCTGCCCCATCTGTGGGTGGGCACAGGAGTAGAGTTCAGGGAGAAGTCGGGTCTCAGTGCTTGCCTTGTGTAAGTCGGGGTCTCTTACAGTTCATTACTGTGTAAGCAGACTAGCTTTCGGGAGTCTCCTGTTTGTACCACCCATCTCCTCACGGGAGTTCTGGAATTGAATTACATGCTTATGCTGCCATGTCAGGCTTGGGTATGGGTATGGGGATTTGCACATCTGTCCTCATGCTTGCCTGCCAGTGTCTTTACCCACTGAGTCATCTCACCATCTCCCTCTAACTGGAGTTCTGATAGCTTTCATAGCAGAAAAGGAACTGTCTGACTAGGGGCCAAGGGTGTGCTTTCGAAGCAAGGCTCTGCTTCATTCACAAAAGCATCACTGGGGTTCCTTCCCTCTCACATAACACAAAACTCCCATTCCTTGCCAGGTTCTTAGAGCCAACTGAATAGGCTCTGGCCTCTGTGGTGCAACACTCCAAAAAAGAATGTCAGAATGCCACAAGTCCATTCATTTCAGGTACAGGAAAATGCTTTTCCAGCTGTCTTGGTGAGGGAACCGACTCGTATTGAAGGATTGTGTCTTCAGAATTTTGTTGAACATTTTATTCCTATGTTTTAGTGCAGCTCAGCTCTTGTTCATGGCTTAAATAAATTGGCACATTACAGTTAGTACTTCTCCTGGCCCCTCCCCTTGTGTCATGCTTTGCCCACCTCGCCTCTTGGGTTGAGCATGAAAAATGAATTTGAACATGAGTGGAATCCATTTGGTGACTGGGGCTTTTATTGTAAATAAAATCACTCATTTGTTATGTCCTGTTGTTTTCAGCAGACAGTGTATTGATCTGTGGATTGCTATTCAGCATGGCGCAAGAAACTCTCGCGTAAGAGGAACAGCAGTGTTTGTGGAGGCTTAGAATGTTCTGTGTGATGATGGAGACAAAGCTTGCTCAGTGGCCATACTGTATTATACAAATCATTTGTCAACAGTTTATTGAATCAGTTGCTACAAGGAACAGATTCTCTGGGCCAGGAGCATCACACACAGAATGCTATCAGGGCCAAATAATGTTAGGATGATACATGGGGGCAGCCTTCCAAAGTGCATTTGTGAAGAATTAGATGAGGCAACATAAAGGCCATTTCTGCTGACGTATTACAAACAAAAAGTTTGCTGCACTGGGAACTGTGTGGCAAGACGCAGCCCCAGCAGCTAGGAGAGAAAACTCTAACAGATGCCTTTTAAGGCTAACTTTTACCATTTCCACTGAGAAATAGTCACTGTTCTGATTTCAGACTCTTACCACATTTGCTCCTGAAATGAATGAAAAAAAAAAATGAAAATAATGTCTTTTCTTGACTGGGGTTCTTGCAGAATAGATGCTATAGATAAAGATGCCCTTTTAATCATTCCATAAAAATCAGAAATATCTGTCACTTCCTGAGTGGGTTTTAATCTTCTGAATTCCTTTAATTGTTCAGGAAACCACAGTTATTAGTGATCTGCTGATGTTACATTTCTCAGCACTGTTTCCTTTTAAACCTTCCTGTACAAATAAGATGAACGCAAGTACTATTTTAATGCCCTTATTGCTAAAGAAAGAATTTTGATCTTTAAATCGCTATGAGCACATCTCTCTGCTCTGCATATTAGCTGGTTTAAATACTCTTACCGAGATCTGTAAAGATGGCTTTAGGTCCTTGCCCCTAGCTGCAATGGGAAATTTGGTTTACTTACACTCATGTTTCTGAGTTGGCAGTGTATGGCATTCAGAGATGTGTGCGTGTGATTAATCAACCTAAGCATGCCCTCTTCTCGGGCTGCAGCAGCCCACATGGTGCTGGGGAGTGGGAACAAGGGGCCATCCTGGATGCTCATTTCCATTTCACTTCGCTAGTGTCTGTTTTTAGTCTAGAATGTGCCACAAAGGATCCTGTCAGTTTCTTTTACAAGACAAACCTTTTGTGACAGTCATTTTACTTACGTGTTATCCAAGGAAATGACCACATAGAAACCAAGTCATCTTTATCCCAATGTCAGCTCAGGAGGTGATGGAGAGTTGATAATGATAGGGGTGACTCTGAGGTAGTATTTATGGTTAGCAGGCAGCATTTGTCAAGGGTGCCAGGAAATAAATAAATAAATATATATATATTTATGTGTGTAAATAAATATGTACATATTTAAATATGTAAATATATACATGTAAATAAATAAATAAAGGAAGCCCTTCCTTCCTGCCAGGCCCTCGTCTTCCTAGTTTACTTTCGGTTCCTTTTAGTATATACCTGACAATAGATGGGCATCTGGTCCTGAATGAAAGAATTAAATACATATTCTGTATGTGTGCAAGGAAGGTCTGAAGTAGAATGGAGAAGTGTGTGTGGACACCTCTCATAGACAGATTGCCTGAAGCAAGTGCATTGTGGTCGCTGGGCCCCATAGAAGTGGCTTCCTTTTATTCACTGTGACTATGCATCTTGACTCTCCTGTTCCTTACTGCCTGCTTTCCAGTGAGTTGCTTGTGCAGATGCCAGCAGTGGTCTCACTGGGTCCCTGTCCATGTTGCTTGATAATTTAGTTTTATTTTTCTTTCCTTGCTGGGACTTCTCCATGTCAGGATTTACCTTGTAGCTGCAGCCTCACTGCAAGTCAGAGAGAGGGCTGGCCTGACCTGGTTACACATTGCATGAGAAATATTGAACTGGCTTTTCAATAACCGTGCCTTTTAGTGGTACATTTCTCAGTCTACCTCAAGGCTGTGAATCCTCTTTGTCTTTTCACAAGCAGAAAGCAATACCTTTACAAACAGTAGCTCTATAAAATTGTGAGAGAGAAAGAGAGAAGTGGGGGTGGCATTAGGAATGTTCTCTGTCTGGATCAAGCCAAGGGTACATTGGTAATTATATCTTTTAAAATTGCACTTTGAGTATTCATCATGTTTACTGCTCACATGGGTATCCTGTGATGTGAAATCTGATTCCATTTTTATTTATTTCCATGTTTAACTTTCTCAGGTAGCTTTGAACTGTCATGGGTCACAGCTGCTGAACTCTGTTCATTGTATTCTAGGCATATCTTTGACCTGCTTTCCATGCAAGTCATCATATTATGAAGACAGGAAAAGCCTGGTCATGGTGGTGCCAGCCCTGCACTTGTAAGGGAGCATAATTAGGAGTAATAAATGGAATAATACATCACTATTCATAAGGAATGTCACATAATTAACTCAAATAATGTAAAATATATTCAAATTTCCATTTGGCATGAAAATGGATTTACTAGCACACCAGTAGGCAGTTAATGTTTATCTTATATTTTCATACACATATCAAAACTGTTAGATTCTACTGAGGGAATATACGTGGTTTTTCTAAAACAAAGTCAGATGGCTTTCTTCTCATTGAGCCTTGGTATGTTCCTTATTTGTTATTTGTTATATATACATAATTTGTATATGTGTTCAACTTGTATAATTAGCATACCTAATTTATATTTATTGCAAATTAATGATCTAATTTATGTACTTAGCTCATATTTCCTTCCTCAAGCTAATTGACTGAAAAAATAACGATAAATTTGTACAAATAGCTCTTGGGTACAATCCTACATGGGCCTTTGCCTAAGGACTCTGTGCAGCATTAGGTACCTGAACTGGTTTTTTAATCTGAGCCATTTTCCTGGGTTTTCAGATACAGGCTTTGAGCATATCTCTGGAGACTTGGTTTGGGTTTGTGGATCCCAGCTTGTGTTCAGGATGTGGGTGGCCTCAGAAAGGGGAATTATCTCTGCGTGTAACAATTGTAGTGACCATAACACTCACCCCCATCAGCTGTACATAGTTCCTGGAAACTCTCTTTAGCACCAGGTAGCCACCTAGCTATTTCTGCAATGTGGACAGATCTAAAGAGTCCACAGGAGGCAGCAAGCAACACATAGCGGCAATCTTGAAATATTCTAATATTCTGGAGTATGAGAATTGATGGAGGGGGCTGCCAAAAATTCTTGGGATCCAGCATGATGCCTGCTCTTCAGTATCACTGAGTGTTGCCTAGTTGTGGACTTAGTGATGGGTGAAGACAATACACTTTTCCTCTTCTTCCAATGGCCATCTTCCACACCTTCCAGCTGTGTGCTGGAGTTTAGGGAGGCACTATGCCACCATCGTCCTACCTTTTCTTAGTGCAGTGTGGATTGGCTGTGTCTAGAAACACAACTCATTACTGTCTTAACTATAACAATATTATAAGTGGGTGAACTAAGATAAAATTTTGTGGCCCAAAGTACTTTTTTGAGGTCAATGTTCTTTCATATCCTTCATGATCAGTGAATGTTTTAACTAGAAAAGCTGAGGCTCAGACCAGTAGTGACCCCCAGCGCATGGAAATCATGATTAAATTCAGGACTGTTTATTATCATTTGTTATTTGCTCCTCCCCATGCTGACCTTAGTGTCCCAAGAAGTTTTACTTCTCAGAGTCTTAACCCTTTCCCAGGAGCCCCACTTCTTAGTGTTGTCATTTGTAAAAAATGTGTGCTTTGCCATTTCTACTTGTCAGTCACTTTTCTGTTGGTGGCTTTAATATTTATCTCAATTGCCATGATGGTTGATTGTGGAATATAACTAAACTGATGACTTCCGGAAATTGTTCAATGTTAGCTGCATGTAACGAGGCACAGTTGCCTGGCTGCTGCATAATTTTCTCTGAGGCGAAATTAGTCTGGGAGGGATAGGTTCATGGGGTTCTTTAATTTTTCCCTCTTCTTAGAAGGTTTTGAAATGGCTGAAGTTATCAAGACATCGTTTCATCTTCAGGATTTATTTCCAGTTCAAGAGTTTTGTGGGAACTAAGATTTATCTGTTGAATGCTAATGCTTTAAAAGTCAACCATGATATCTCCTTTTCACCAGAGATGATTGCTTTAATAGTTGTTAAATAAGATGTGTCAGGATAAAAATAAATCAGCAGGAATTACATTAAAATCTTCACTGACGGTACGCATGCAGAATCTAGAAAACCCAGTTGGTATTTCCTGTTCTACGTGGGAGCAAATTGCTCCCAGAGCTTTTGTGACAAACTTTATTGTCAGTTATGTAATTAACGGAAGTTCTGGGGTGTGACAGAGATTGTGGAAGACTTCCTATACAGTGAAAGAGGCACCTAGAACCTAAGCAAGAGGGGTGAAAACAGTTGGGGGTCACATATTCCCTATCCCCAGTTACATGCGCAAAGCCAGACACACCTCACTGAACAGTACCTCACACTTTCTGAACTATGTAAGGGAAGAATTGTCGAAGGCAAAGATCGATGGCTATGTTGGGGTTGCTGACATTTGCTCCTCCACTGCCTTCTGGAGTAACTACACCCATTGCACAGTAAAGCCATGCATGGAAGGAGGCTGCTCTAGAGAAAGAAGCTGGTATTGATGGTGCCTCAATGACAAAACATACCCTTCCAAAATTCTCTGAAAGAACAGTCAAGTTGCTTTGTGTGGTGATATACTATTTATGAGTTATTAAAGTTTGCCTATGGATTCAGAAAGCAAAGTCTTTCACAAACCAGAGAAGCCAGGCACACACCTTTAATCCCAGCAGCCAGAAGCTAGGAGGTTGTGGTACACACCTTTAATCCTAGTACTCAGGATTAAGAAGAAGATGGATCTCTGTGAGTCCAAGGCCACCCAGATCTATACAAGATTGAATCAATCTAAAAGAGAATTTTAGCTCACACCTTTAATCCCAGAACTAGAGGGGTATAAAAGACAGGGACTAGTAGTCAGTAGGAGGCATTCAGTTTCCAGCCATGCTAAGGAGAGGTTATCGTCTGAGGCTTGGTGAGAGCTCGTGGAGACAGGATCAGTCCTTTTAGCTTGAGGTAGAGGTAAGAAGCTAGTGGCTGGCTGCTTTGCTTTTCTGATCTTCAGCTTGAAGTTTGAACCCCAATATCAGTTTCTGGATCCTTTTATTTATTTGTGCTACAGCTTTGGACAGCTTTGTTGTTTTATGAATTTGGGTTTATATATGAACATGCAATAATGCTTGTGTCTCTTTTGCCTAGCTGTGAATAGCAGATGAGTCAGGGGATATTTGTGGGTGTGCTCTATCATAAGGGGATATGAAATGTTAAAGAGTAGTGTTCCTGGGGACTGGAGGCGGAAGACATGGTAAAATCTTTTCCATCTCGTAATAGTCTGTTGTAGCTCTTGGAGGAAGTACTCAAATGTCTTTCTTAAGATGCTGGTTGGTTCCTGTCAATTACCATGTGTGTCAAAGTAGTGTGGATAACTAGTTATGCTATTAATTGTAATGGGTACTTTTTAAGCTAGGCATCTCAGTAGAGTCTTTAGGGCCACAGGACATTAAACATCCTCTGAGAAGCAGTGGGTCTCTCTCTGTTCTGAGCACTCGGCCTGAAGTTGCAGGAGAGATTGAGCCAGGCAACCCTGGCTTTCTCTTTCATTGGGTTCACATGAAATTACCTTTATTTATTTCATCCTTTTGTTCTACACCTTAGCCTTTTGATATAACAGTGAACATCCCTAACTAGTTCTGAGATGTTAAGGAGAGAAGAAATTATGTTTATTCAAATCACTGGTTTGGTGGCTTGAATGAGAATGGCTCCCATAGGCTCATGTACTTGCTAGTGAGCCTAGCCTTTCACAGCTGAGCCATCTCTCCAACCCAGGATCGCATTGAATGCTTAGCACCCAGCTGGCCAGCTGTTTGGGAAGGATTAAAGGATATGGTGTTTGGATGAAGTGTATCACTGGGGTTGGGCTTTGAGAGTTGTAAAGACTGTTGTAATGCCTGGTGCCTCTCTCTCTCTCTCTCTCTCTCTCTCTCTCTCTCTCTCTCTCTCTCTCTCTCTCTCTCTCTCTCTCTCTCTCTGTCTCCTTGTCTTGTGATTGTGGATAAAGAGACAAGATCCCCATTACTCCTCTCCACCATTATGGACTCTAATCTTCTGAAGCCATAAGATGATTGATTAAACACTTCCTTTTATAAAATGGTCATGGTGTTTTATCACAGCAATAGAAAGTTGACTGAGACCACTGGGTCTTCTTTTGTTGTGTGTGGTATATGTATATATGAGGTGTATGTGAGCATGGGCACGCACATGTGGAGGTCACAGGGCAACTTAAGAGAGCCAGTCCTTGCCTTCTTACCTTTGGTTTTGAGGCAGAGTCTATTGTCATGCTGTGTGTTCAAGGATAGCATCTAGGGGATTTTTCTCCTCTTTGCACCTTCAGTGGGTTCTAGGAAACCAAGCTTAGGTTATCAGGCTTTTGTGGTCAGTGCTTTTATACTCATCAAGCTATCTACTGAATCCTCTTGGCATTCTTAATATAATCTAGTAACTAAATAATAAATCACTTGACTAAATTAATGTTTCATTTAAATTATGTGTTGATAAAAACAAGTTTATATAAAATATATTACATTTTTAGAGTTGCACATCTTTTCTCATTATAAAACTATCTACTTGTCACACAAAATAAAAAAATTATATTATCATTAACTGGAAGTCACCCCTTAAGAAATTTCATTTTTTTTTTTTTGGTAGTTTTATCTTCTTATCTTCTTAAGTGTTTTTCTGAAAAGAGACTTCCTTATTTTAACTCACCTCATTGTTAATGTAGTCTACTGGTTAATTAGTACATTAATTAATTAATTAATTTTATGCATGTGCATGTTTTGCCTGTATATATGTTCATGCATCATGTCTGTTTCTAGTGCAGGCCAGAAGCAATTCTTAGATCACTGAAAATAGAGACCATTGTAAGCCACTGCTGTGAACTGAACCTGGATCCCCTGGAAGAGCAGCCAGTGATTTTAACCACTTTGCTGTTTTAATATGTTCCTAAAGGAGATTTTTAAAGATAGTGCAATGCTGATCCTGATAGATCTGTAATAGCTTTTTACTTAGGACTTTTTCTAGGAACATGGAATGGATGTTTTACTATTGCTATATTTCTGATAATTTTTTAAAGTAGGAATCAATTGCTTGCTCAAATGATAGAAGATTTACATTGATAAGTATGTGTATATTAACTTTATCCTGGCAATGCATGAAGGTCTGTATCTCACCATCCCCTCATACAACTTAAGAATTTATTTCTTGGTTTTCTGTAATTTTGGGCAAGATATTACAGAGCATAGTATTTTCATATATCATCTTATTGCTACTGGAATGAACAATTTTGATGTATTCCTCCCCAACCCCCCCCTTTTTTTTTTATTTTTTTGAGACAGGGTTTTTTTTGTGTGTACCTTTGTAGGTCAGTCTAGCCTGGAACCTGCCTCTGCCTGCCCAAGTGCTGGCATCAGTTTTTCTGCCTACTTTTTCTGCCTTTTTTTTTTTTTTTGAGACAAACCTCTCAAACCTCTACATATTGTATTTGTAGCGAAGATTGTTGTGTTGTGGCCTCATCTTCTTCTGTTTGCTTATGTCATTATTGAGAGATAGATATTTTATAATAAGCTCAGCACCCTTCTCCTCATGTGTTTTATGGTTCTTTTGTGCTTACAAAGTCTTTCTATCCTGAGATCAGTAAAATAGTAAAATATTTATGGATGTTTTCTTGTCTTTTTTTAAAAAAAACGATTGTTCTTTTTACTTTATGTTTAACTAGCCTATGTTCATCAACAGGTTCATTGTACTTTGTAGGCATGTTTTAAAAATTCACTTTATTATCTCAGCAGCCCTTTGAAGGAGGGAGAGGATACTAAACCCGAGGTTATAAATGAACAGGCAAAGGTGCAACATAAAGGTAGACAGAGGGTTTTAGGAGAGTGGCCGTAGTTTTGCAGTCTGAAAATAACAATACTCTTTGCTGAACTTCCAAGTCATACTTGATAATTATGGTTTTCCAGATTTACATATTCTTTGCATAAAAATGATACTGAAACATAGGAGGAATAAAGTGATCAAAGGTGATGTACATAGTATGATGCTTTGCCACTATATTAAATGGCTAATATCTAGTAATTTCCACACAATGCATTTTTCAATGTTGTAATTCTTTGGAAAATATAAGTGGTTCCTAGCTAACCAGAACTTCCTTGTTGGTTGAGGACTGTTCTTTGGTTTTGATGAACTCAGAAGCCACAGAAGTACGACTAAATCATTTTCCTGTGATCTCATGGAGAAAGATGTAGACTAGCCTCTGAAACAGTCTGTCTGCTGTGGTTCTCATGCTCCTGGGAGATAGGCACATGAATGCTTTATGGGCCTGAATAAAAACTCAGGGCTGTGTGAAAGAAATCGCAGGACTGAGGGGAAGAATAACTCATTAGTCACAACTGGAGATGCATCACACATGAATGTAGGAAGACAGCGCTAACAACCTAGGTTCTCTGTTCACATCACAGTACCGCCTTGACTGACCTTTATCAGTTATGAAATGAAATCTATAAAGGTAACTGCTCAAATAAAACTGTATCTAACCTAACCATCAGGTGACATTGTCTATTGATTCTTTCTATTTGATTATTTTTTGTTATTAAAAATAATTTTGAGTTGCTTGTATTAATGACCTCCTGTAATGTTTTGGTAATGAATTTTAACAAAAATTGCATTGCATTAAAGAATTTTCTGTCTTACACAACTTTGAACATGAATGGGTTTTGGATCTGCAATTCATCCTCTGTAGGGTGGAGACTCCAGTGATTTTTTTCCCATCCTTTTCTTAAATCAAAGGCAGTTGAAGTATACATCTAAATTTCATCCTCAATTCACTGTGACTACTGCTACAGTGTGGATGCAGTGGTCCATTCCTAGTTCACTCACCCTTAGTATTGCTTCAGCTGTGAGAACATAATTCAGTATGAAGACTAAATCTTTTTTTGTTGTTGTTGACTTCTTTAAAATCCTCATATAACAAGACTTGAGATCTTAGTATGTGACAAATGTTAGTTGATTTTCGTTCTTGAGAGTTTCAAAGTTTGAACCTCAGAGCCTCATGCAAGCTCAGCAAATGCTCTGCCACTGAGCTGTGTCCTCAGATAGGCAATTGTTATTTTGGTATTCATTGGCAACTTCATGAGGTAGATATCTTTGGTGGCTTCATTGGGTAGATGATGGAATGTGATTTTTTTTCAGAGTAATTACTCTCGAACAAGCAGTTACTGACTGGCAGAGGCAGGTTTCAAATCCAATTGGTCTGACTTGAGTCTAAAGACCTTTTAGGAGACCTCTAACTCCTTTTGCAGTTGTGGTATCTGTATGAGAGCGCCAAGTCACCAGATTATCACAGTCAGTTGAATGCATTTAAAGGCCAAAGGAAGAAAGCAGTTGTCTCCCATCATGAATTTGTCTGAGAAGAATACAGTGCCATTTTTGGCTTTTTATCTTGTTTTGAAAATATGTGGTTATCACAAAATATTATTCATGTGACTATGATGCAATTTTATAAGGAAACGAATAAATACTTTAGGATTTTCTTAGTTTTCATTTCTATCAAAAGTGCAGTCACATGAGTCCAAGCTGTTAGCACCCTGTAGGGGGGTACAGAGAACAATATGTTTTTGGATGACTTCTCCCTGTGTGTGCTAACCCCTGGTGTGTCTCTCTAATCCCTTTTCTATGTATTAGCTTTGACCTGTTCCCCTACTATTTTGCTCTAAGTTTCACTTAAAAAGAAGTGAACCTTGGTGTGTATTAAGATTTTGTATTTAGTTCCCAGGAGCCATCCTCCCTAGCCTACTCACAACACCAGTCTTAGTCCCATAGATTCTGAGAAGCAGGATCTAAGGCTCAAGAGTGTAAACTTCATGCCTGCTTCCTAGATGTTCATCTCTTGGCCAGGAGTAAGCTTCAGAAGCTGTGTAATGACTTTCCTTCCATTACCTTTTACTTATGGTGGGGATAGCAGCCTCAGGGGCTTATTAGGGACATCATGTGAGCTAATGCATGCAAAATGTGTAACTTGTTTCTGGTGCATGATAGGCTGAATGGTAGCTCCATTTGTTGAAGTCTGCCGCAGTTATGATATCTGTAGAGGACTCAACTGCGAGTTTTGTGTTCCTTAAAGTTTTCTCTTATTCCTAAGCATTTTGATAATTAAAGCCCAGCTTTTCCTTGCAGGGCTATAGAAGTGGTCATTGTCTGCTGTATATGATTAGTTCACTCAGGATGGGTTTGCTCAGAATTCCTTTGTCTTCTGGTAAATCTGTAAGCACCAACATTAATGCTGGCAGCCCTCCTCCCTTGCTGAATTCCCTCAACTGTGTGCATTCACATCCAGTAAATGTATAGATTTTTTCCTTCCTCCTTCTCTTCATTGTGTCAAGGGTCATTGTTTATGTTCTGCCCAAGAGATAGGCAAGATTTGTTGTCTGTGCCTGGGGTTTCCAGCCTTCTTGACAGCGGTTACCCACAATACAGTTGACTCTAAAGCATTGTTCTTTGCAGCTTCATCTCCTACCAGGATCAGAGTACCTCCACTTGGACCTTGTTTCCCCAACTGCCCCACTCCCCACTGCAGGCTGAAAGTGTCTCCCAGCCAGCATCACTCTACTTCTGCGTTTTTATCTGAAGCATCCACTCTCTTGTCTGCCTTTCTCCCTGTCATTCTCTGTGGCAGCTCCCAGCTCACCCCCGCCCCCCCGGGACTTGGTAACCAGCTGCATTTGATCCAGCATGTACACATGCTTTTCTTTCAGTTGAAGGATAGTCTTCCCTCTGGGGGGCTGCTCAGCAGGAGACCACTAACATCAGTGGAGATGGCTAAAGAAGAGTTCTTTGTGTCCAAAGATACTCTGAGCGTTTTGAGGGTTCATCTGAACCCTTTGATACAAATTTCACTTCTTCCCTTCACAGCCTTCAACTTGTTTTATTGAAAGAGAAGTTAAATGTTTTGTGACAAAGATTCACAGATTTTAGATTAGAAAAGGTTTCTCATCATGCAAGTTCTTAGCTCTAAAACATTTGCCTGTGGAAAAATATACATATATGTGTGTATAAATGTATGCATATGAAAATTGTTTTCAGAACTAAATACTATGGATTTTGTCTATTTGGATTAATCCTTTTGCCAATCATAGTTTAAATCCCCTTACTAACATATAGTATGATAGAATTATTTTGGTTTTTAGTGAGAAAATGGGGCAGAGGGAAAATATCTGGATCATCTAAATGTTCAAAATAATGTTCAAAATAAAGGTACATGAAACTCACAGTAAGATTGCAAGACTCTGTTCTGGCATAACTTATTACTACTCAAAAGCTGTTAAGAATTCCTACTGCTTCTTCTTAGACACATAGATGTTCCTTTTTGGCACACCAACCAGTGGCAGTCAATTACACACATTCCATGTTTCTCCCCCAAACATCTCATGAGCATCCTGAGAATGAAGGAGGCTTTTCCTTTTTATAACTCCACCTGTCTACTGCATCCATGAAGGTGCATCACATGGCTTGGAATGTGGCCTTGTGGGGACATGCTTAGACACTCTTTGCAGCCCCTAGATTTTGCCTTTAGTATCAGTTCAGTAACATCATAATTCCATGCTCAAATTTCTTTAATTGGCTTCTTGCCTCCACGTTACAAGAGCCAGTCAGGGCCTATAACTTGCATCTGGTTGTTAATTCTTTTAATATCCTTTAATCCACAACATTTCACTATCTGTCTTGGTTCTTTATAAAATTATATCATGTGTAGTTTCCAGGACAGTAGCTCAATGCCATAATCTACTTGATTGAGTCATCTGATTGTTTTCCTGTGATTCTGTTTAGGTCAAATATATCTGGCAAGGACAGAGAATGTGTGTCTTTGTCTATATACCTCTGTGTCATATCAGAGTACATCCTGTCAGGCTGTTGGAGTCAGGACGGTCAATAACAAGCTTGAGTACTTGGTTAGATGATGGCTGTTGGATTGCACCACTGTAAAAGTCAAAAGTGTTTTAATATAGTATGTAGTGGGTATTGTAGTCCACTCATTATTTATAATAAAAAAAGGAGCAAAGCTGGGGCTATTGTAAAGAATAACTGGTCAGTTGGAGATTCTTTGGGCAGATCAAACTTAAATAGAGAATTGGATGGGTTTTCAGTAATGAGCACATTGCCATGAGAAGGACAGAAACATGTTCAAATGAGATGAGGATCGGGTTGATTGACATATTGAGAAATGAGTCTTGTTTTGATTGGATGATGTTTAGTCAGATTTAATCTACTTCTGATTGGCTGACTTTCAGCAACAATGAATGGAGTGCTACTACTAGCTGGCTCTAGATAGTTGTAAAGGCCTCTCTTTGTTTCTGGTTGTTCTGGATCCAGTTATTATTTTTTTTCTTGATTTTTCACAAGTTCAATTCTCAAGTCAACATGTTTTCCTCCAATGTTGCTCCCCCAACAGGTTATTTTAGCATTTGTTCATGATACTTGCCGGAGTAATTATAATAGGAAGTTTACAAGATACTGGCATTTTCATTCTATCATTCTTTGAACATTTATTTCCTTGTTCTTCTGATACTGGCTTTTCCATCCCATTGTTCTTTATTTCTTGGTTCCTTTAACATACACAGTCACGCACACGCGTGTGCGCACAAACTCTCACACACACACCCTGTTTTAACTCTGTCTGTTGTCTCTCATGAATTCTGGGTTTAATAATCTAATGTTGTTAGATTATTAATGGCATACATTTTGATCATGCCTGACTGTAGCAATGCCCTTTCATGCAGGTGTCTATGAACTTTTGATATGATGGCTCTCTTAGTTGAATAGTTTCCTATTTCCTGGCACACCATGTTTAAGTTCGTTTTGTATTTTCTCAATTCTCCAGCTGGAAGTAGCTTTATCAAAGAGTACCAGATCATAGCTGCTCAGGTATCACTGTAACACACCTTGTGTAAAAGACTGGAATGTATATATGACTGCATACAATTTGCATGTTAAATTGATACTGAGTCTCTACTTGAAATCCAGCACAATCTGCTCACCTCCTCACTTATACCTGCTTCATGTTTTTTTTTTTAATTGCTTGTATCTGTACTACAATCCCATAAGACATGGTAAAAATGTTAGAATTGGACATCAGAATTCTAAACCTTTGGTCTGCAGTTGTGTTTTGGTTGTCTGGAGAAACACAGACTAATTTTTGTGCAGTGTGAAGGCAGTGGTGACCACATCTGTATGTCTCAGTGTAGATGAAATGTTGGGGTAATTACAGTTAAGCATTCATCAAAGGCAGCCTTTCTAAGTCATTGTAAATAGCAAATGCAGCAATAGCAGATTACATTCCACTGGATGTTCCAGGGTTACATGAGTGCTATGAGCAAATCACACAAGAAATATGATAAGAGGAAACAGGGAGTGAATGCATTAAGATCTTGTATGTGAATTTAGATCAACACAGGAGTGAATCCAAATGCAGCCATTTGTTACCTGTTTGGCTTTTGGCAATTGTGTTACCCGATCTGAGCATCACCTTTATGTCTGTCAAAATAATGATCTGAAAAGGCCTGAGAAAAGTAGGTCATGTGATTCCTGGAGTAAGAAAAGTCCCAGGCCTCAGAAATAATTGTGATTACAGGAGGGTTTTAATATCTTAGTTGCAGAAATGGCAGTCTTCTTGGGATTCTGCCATGGAAATGATGGACCTCCAACCATGGATGTACCTGAGTCACGAGGAAATGTGCGAGTCCAGTTCCCAGGGCAGACCATCTGTTCTGTCTTTCCTGGTTCTCTTGCCTCTGCCAGAAGAGGTGTTTGTTTTGGCAGATTATCAGACCTGTTATTGCAGACAAAGGAGTGGGTACCAAAGAATTGAGGTGGGAGTGGGTTAGTTAGTAAACCTGACAGATCCACCCTGTGGTGTTGAGAGAGATTGTCGTGTGCGTGCGTGCGTGCGTGCGTGCGTGCGTGCGTGCGTGCGTGCGTGCGTGCATGCATGCGCGTGTGTGTGTAGATCAGGGGACAAGGTTTCAGAATCAGTTCCCACTTTCTACTATGTGAGTACCAGAGACCGAATTCTGGTATTCATGTCTGATGACAAATGGTTTACTCACTGAGCTGTCTTATTGGTCCCTGATGATTTGTTTTTGTGCAAGGGACAAAAAACACTAACTTTTCATCACAGCCTTCAAAGGCCTTTGTTACTTAGTTATTTTCTCCAATCTTATTTGTGCTAGGTCTCTTCATGCCCTGGTATTATAGCCTCTCCATCCTTGATGCTAAAGACCCCTGCAATAACCTGTAGCTTTCAAGCTACCCACTTCCCTGAATGTGTGTCATGTGAAAGACAGTCATTGGCCATACATGCCTGCACATGTACCTGTAAGAAGGATTAATGAACTATGTCACTGTTCTTTTTAGCAAAGAAACTAATTTTTGGAAAATCTCAAGCATGTCACCCATGAGGATCCCAGACAGAACTATCGGGTCTTTACATTTTACTCATTGTCTTGTTAATTAATCAGAAGAGAATAATATTAATGATAAAGTTGGTCCAGTTTGTAAAATTTCCCTGGAAATAAGAAGTAATCAACCCTGATTTAAAAAACAAACAACAAACAAGAAAATAATAACTAAACAGCCTAATAATCTCTTCTTTAATAAAAGTAGAGATAATTTGACAGAAGGATGGTGTATCTCCTAACAATGATTGTCATCATATTATAATTTAGTAGAAGTTAATTTACAAAGAGCTCTCTGTCCATCAGACAGCAAAGAGCTATGGGAATGCTAATGGATCCTCATTAGGAATAGAGACATCAGAGTTTATGAACATCTTGGTGAAGGCCATCAACCATGGATTTGAGAAGCTTTCTGGGGTTTTTCTATAGCAAAATATTTAAGTAAACAATTTTAAAAAGAATACTATTTCTAGGGCTGGGAAGATGGCTCAGTGGGAAACGTACTTGCTGCACTAGTATGAGAACCTATGTTTGGATTCCCAGGATGTCAAAATGAGTCAGTGTGGTGACACTCAGGTGTAACCAGCAGTGGGAAATGGCCTGGTGGGCCCATTGATCTAGCTGAATCTCTGACTCCAGGTTCATTTAGAGACCCTGTGTCAAAAACATAAGGCAGACGTGGTGAAAGAAGACACTTGGAGTCAGCCTCTGGCCCCAACACACATATGCATGGGTACCTATACACACACACACACACTCACACACAAATACACACACACACACCCTTCAAGCCCAAACAACATGACTTCCCAATCCAGTCTGATTATAGAAAAGTAATACAGCTGGGAGAGTCTTGGGACTGCATGCCTCTCCGCGTGGGAAGAGGAAGGAAGAAAGAAAAGTAGAGAAGAGAAAGGTGGACCTGCCTTGGTTACAACATGTGCTTTTTGTTTTGTTTTGTTTTGTTTTTTTTTTCAGTTCTAACGTACATTGTTTGAAAATAGGTTTTTAAGAACAGAGCACAGGGCATTGATATTAACTGGTGCTTGTTGACCAATTTTTGGTCTTTTATATATAGTGATAACAGCTGCCACTTGCTGAGTGCTGCTTAGTTAATTATGCTTTTCACATATAATAGAAAGAACTTAGAGTCAGGGAAAGAACCTGTCTGAATATGCAGGGCATAAGAGCAGTTTAACTGCAAAATTTGTAGTTGTCTGTCAGTCTATCATCCCCGTTTCAGCCCTGAAAATAGCCTTGGTTAGGTAATTGGTCTGGTTTGCCATATTTTATTTTTTCTGAAAGAAAAAAAGAAATAAATTCATAAATTTCAGATAGATTTCTTTATTCATCCATTGGGTGTGGGCATGTGTAAGCCAGAGCCCAACCTCACCTATCTGTACTTTGTATTTTCCACCCACTCCTTTGAGGCGGGGTCCCTCCATAAACTAGTATTTGTCCCTTCTGGGCAGTGCTGGCTGCCTAGCAACCCCTCTTTCTACCCTCTCCTCTCCAGCACTGGGCTTTTGTCATGTGCTGCCATGTTCAGGCTTTACATAGCTACTGGGGATCTGAACTCAGGTACTCTTGCTGTCACAGCAAGCTGCTTTCCCCCTGAGGAATCCCCTCAACCACTGAGGTTTCTGCTTTATGTATTCTTTTGTTTTGTTTTTCTTGTTGAATTATAACTCTTAGACGTTTTTGTTTCTTTTGTAACTCTTATCCAAACAAACAGGGAAAATGTCTTTGACAAATTTGTAGGGATTAGAAGAGCTATAGACATCCAGAGGTGATGGAAGGTACAGAACCAGGTATCTGTGTCTAGGTTGCCTTGGTTCCTTCTGGAGGTATCATTTGCTACATGGCACTTTAACTTCCATCCGAAACTCAAAGATCAAAATTTGTGTTCTCAGCCCATTGAACACATTGCAAGTTGGCCCCTTTCATCAGACTTGGGAAAAATAATTGGAAGCTAAATAAAAAGGAAATTAGATTTCCATAATTAGGTTTCCTATAGGACAGAGACTACCCAGCCATGTCGCCAACAGGAAACCACTACAGCCTTCCACAAGTTAGTTTTTAAAATTAATTTTCTTGGTGTGTTTTAATTTGCAATAATTCTCCTTATTTGTTTTGTCTGTTGCTTTCTCTCTCACACTTGTGGTTGAGGCTCAGCCCAGACATTATGGGTTGTCTTGAAACCTCTGAAAACTTCATAAGACCCCTCAGATCAATACATTCCATCTGGGAGTTTCTTCAGCAGCTGTGCTCTGCAGTGGTGTGATAACTAGTGAATATCTGGGATGGGAAGTTCTTGGTTAGGATAAGGAAGACCTTGAACTGGATTGCTGAGCACCGCTGTCCAACCAGAAACTTGAGAGCAGAATTGATGTGAGGGGCTGTGAATGTGGCTCCACAGCTGGGAAGCTTATAGACTGAGAACGCATGGCATAATTTATTATTTATTTTATTATTTATGCCATCAGTTGTTTATCTGTTCAGTAAAACTAGCCTTATTTTATAATGTGATCCATAAAACCCACATAAAATGGGAGCTATTTTCCCTCTTCCAAATAAGTACTACACACATTGCATATGAATAAATTGAACAAAAGTTTAATGCTGTTAATTTTTCCAGTTACAAAGCATAAAGAAAGTAAAAAAGACTCTTAATCCTATTGCCAGGAGGGAAAAGAGTTAATTATTTAAAATGTTTTGTTTTATTGTCATGGCCTAGGATAAAATTCCATATATGATGTGCTGTAAATTCATTTCTAACAGAACAGGAACACTTGCTTTCCATCTCAGTAGTGTTCCTAGGCTTTATTTTCAGTGACTCAGTAACAGTTATGGCTTTTCTTTTTCCTGATTGCTTTACCTGGTTGTGACTTTGTTTTCTGGCTTTTTGCTGTTTCATGCTGTACCATAGCATTTGCATTCTCACTGGAAACCAGCTGACTGTTGAGTACACATCCAGCAATGCTCTGCAGAACTCATGGGAACCCATACACTTAGATGGTCTAATGTGTGTTTGCATCTATTTGATCATGAGCAAAAGAACAGCTTTTTGCCCCTTTCTCTGAAATCTTATGTCTACCCAGTGAGCTGTCAATCATATATGGTTGAAAATCTTGTTGTCCTATTTTTAGTTGAGAGGAAATTGAGGATCAACTAAGTAGTTTATACAAAGTCTCAGCTAAGGGAAAGTTAGGATTCACCGCCTAGTTTTCTTATTCCAACTTCTTTGCATGGAATCATATTTAATTTTATTTATTATTTTCAGACACATTTCATTTTTTTCTTGTAAAACTGAACATCATGTCACATCTGAATAGAAATAACTTAACTGTGGATAAAAAAATCACTTTAGAGGACTTCTAGTTGTGACTGTATTTATAACAGATATACAAGTCATTAATTTGAAGCATATAAATACTGATCTCTGCTATTGACACGGAGTTATTTTCAGCCATTTTGGATTCACACTATTTAGTTACTGCCATCGTATCAGGGTCTAGTTGTTGGTTCTATTAAGTACTTACCACAATGCTTGTTACACAGTAGGAATTCATCAAGAAACTGATAAACGATTAAATGATACCCGTCAATGAGGCATAGCATTACTGGGAAAAAAATGGGAAGATGTTGGAAAATAAGATGTGTTCTTCTTCCCAGAACTTTGTAGGATCCTTAGAGGGCTCAGACTTAAATGCATCAGAAAGGTCACCAGGTCAGGGTGTTTGATTAAGTGGCAAATGAGGAGATGAGACAGCAGTTTGTATCACAGTTGCCATGGGAATGGATATGGATGCTGTGCTGTGTGGCCCCACAGGACAACTCTTGGAGCAACAGGATGCCTTGGTGTTCAGTTCCTTGTTCAGCATAAGGTGGCCCAGATCCTTTTCTGCTGAGACGACTGAATTACATGGACTTTGGAGCAGCTTCTCAGTCTTTAGTAATCTCCCCCAGGCTCTGTGCTAATCACTGAGGAAGCTGGAGATGTTGCTTTGCTCTTTCTGTGTCTAAGATCTCACATCACAACTGCAGGAAGAGCAGGTCTTAGATGTCTACTGAGAGTGACAACTACCATCATTTTTATCCTTGCCTGTATTACTGTTGGGTTCAAAGAAAGCCATTTTTCACACCACTGACATGCTAGAGAAGTTTGATTGCTTCTTTCTCTGAAATCTTACGTCTACCCGGTGAGCTGTCAATCATATATGGTTCTAACCTTTGCTTGAGTGCCCCTTAGCTAAGAATCTCATCGTTAACAAAATGCCACATTTCAAGTGCTTTTCTTTAATATTTTACTCCCACATGAGCTGTGTGTGCATATACTTGTTCGTAAGAGTGACCAAGGAAAACAGGTTATTGCTTCATTACTTTTCTAAGTGACGAAAAGTGATTGGAGAAGTTTGTAGCTTTGTGGCACTTCTTCTTAATGTGAATATTAGAAAATTTTGACTTAACTGATTCCCAGGGGGCTGAAAAATCACCTGAGGTATTGGGTAAAATGTCAGATAGGCAGAGCCTGACTCCTCAGTGCTAGGATCTTGACTGAGGAAACAGATAAGAAATAGGAATTAGAATTTCAAATAATGCAAAGCCCTCTAGATAACTTGTGGCATACATACAGGAACCAGTTTAGAAAGACAATGTCCCAGTCAGTGGGGGATCTACAGAAATAATGCATACCAATTAGTCATGATGGGGAGACCAGGTGAAAATGTTGGTTAGTTTGTACCTTTTAATTTCAAAGAAAAAAAAACCTATTCAGCATTATAGGATGCTATTGCACAGCTGCTACATGAATTACTGTTTAACTTTTATATTTATATACCCACAGTCCATACAAGATAAATAATGGCTGCCTGCAAGATATTACTAACAAACTTTATGTATTGAAGTCTGGCCTGTTGGATCAAGTGTTTTTCAGTCATCCTAAGAAGGGCAACAAGGAATTTTTTCTTGAGGCTCAGCTTATTTTCCAGAATGGCTTGTTCTTAGAAGTGTAAGTTGGGTTTTTGGTCACTAATTTTACAAGTTTTCCTGTAAGTACTTCTGGCTCAAAGAGTCAATTTCACTTTGAGTCAGCTCAACAAATTGGAATGTTACCTGTTATCTACCAAACCTGTGTTACTTGATGGGAATGATGCTTAAAAAAAAAAAAAAAAAAAAAAAAGCCAGTACTTACACAGTATTTCCTGGAGATCAGATACTGTTAACACTTTTATAGTCAGTCAGTTGACCCAATGAATGGAGCACCAATCTGCCACTGTTGGCTTTGCTGGAGGATTTCAATTCACCTAAATCTTGTTAAATTCCATTAAGTTTCTGTCCCCATCTAACAAATAAGGGACTTGGCTGAGAGAAGTGACCTTCTTCATCTAAAGTAGATTCAGGCTCTAACTTTAACAGTCTGCCCTGGGTATCTTCACTCTGTTTCTCTTAGTGAATCAAAACAGCATCATATCACTCCTCCCCTCTCTCCTCCATCCCTCTCATTCCACTACTCATCTCACTGCCTCCAAAATTTGAGGCTTCCTCTTCTTTAACCATTGTTGTGTCTCTCTCTCACATACACTCACACACACATACACACACACGCATATGCACACTTACACACACTCACAAACACATACACACTCACACACATATTCACTCGCTCACACACGTACTCACACTCACACACACATACTCACACACACATTCACACACACAATCACAAACACACACTCACATATTCATGCACAATCACATACATATACTCACAAACACAACACACTCACACACATATTCACACACATACTCACACAGACACACACACATACACTCATACACACAAACACATCTCACACTCACAAGCACACACACATATTCACACACACACACAAACACAGGCACACACACACACACACACACACAAACACATACACACAAACACATAAACACACATACACATAGATAAATAAACAAATAAATAAAAACCTTCCATTCAGTGTTGGCCGCATGTATATTTTTCTATGACTGAACATGTGGTATTGGCTAACCAATCATGGGCTCATTCCTAGGGACTAATTCTCCCTCTTTCAGCAGGTTTTAATTGCCTATGGTTCTTCATCCAAGGGTTTGGCCTTGTGGTATTTCCCCCAATGTCAGCTGCTATTGAACTTCATCAGGTCCTGCTTGGGTAGCCATGCTACTAAGGCTCTATGTAGCCTTTTTTTTTTTTGTCAGAACTGGAAGACACATTCCCACAGCATACTTCCTGATCCTCTGACTCTTTTTCCCCATTTCCTCTGTCATGTTCCCTGATCCTTAGGTGTAGGACTGTTTTTTAAACGTTATCAACTGGGGCTGGGCCCATTGGTGTCAGTTATTTGATGGGGGATGTCCTTCTGTGTGCTGTGAATATATATTTCTCTTATTGGTGGATGAATAAAGCTGTTTTGCCCAATGGACAGGCAGGATGTAGTCAGGTAGGAAGTACAGGCAGGGTTACCAGACTAAGAGAATGCTGGGAAGGGGAACAGAGAGAGTTTGTCTGGAGGAGAAGCCATGTAGCTACCGGGAAGATAGGATGCCTGTGCATTCTCCAGTAAGATAAGGCCACATGGAGAGACACAGATTAATAGTTATGGCTTAATAATTAAGAGAGAGCTAGCCAATAGAAAGCCTAGGCTATTAACCAAACAGCTTATAATTATTATAAGCATCTCTGTGTTTATTTGGTGCTAAAAAGCTGCGGGCTCTGGTGGGATAGAAACCTTTGTCCATAGTTGTTCTCTGAATTTTTCCTGGCTATGGCTTTTTAATAATGAACTCCATCTGCTTCTCTGTGGGCATAAGAATAAGTACTTAGAATACAGTTAGAGATTCCATTGTTTTAGTAAAGTAGTGACAGTAGATCTGTCTATAAGATCAGTTGTTCTCACTAACTAGGCATATAGTATTAGGCATTATTTCTCTCCTGTTGAATAGGCCTTGCGTAAATTAGACAAGTGTTGGTTACTGCCACTATGTAAGTGCCACTACTGCACCTGTAGGGTTATCTTGCCATCCCGATCATTATGGTAACTCAAAGGTGTCACAGCTGGATAAGAACATTGATAGCTTTTTTTTTCTTGGCAGCTCACACATCATCATTACTTTGATGATGGGCTACAGTGTAGAAGTTTAAGTCAAATAAACTCTTTCCTAACTTGTTTTTGGTCATATTTTTTCATCTTATTGACAGAAACCATGACTAAGATACAGTTTATGGGTCTTAAGGAAAGGGTTATCACTCCAAGTGATATAATGTGCCCTAATCCAAATTCTCTCTCTCTCTCTCTCTCTCTCTCTCTCTCTCTCTCTCTCTCTCTTCTTCTCTCTCTCTCTCTCTCTCTCTCTCTCTCACACACACACACACACACACACACGCATGCATACTATATGTAATTTTAGGTCACTATAAAATAGTGATTCCCTATGTCATTTTCATATATCCTTGGTGTTGTTTGTTTGTTTGTTTCTTTCTTTCTTTTTTTCTTTCTTTCTTTATCTTAATCACTATTCATGGATAGGTACATATAGCTATGATTTCTTTAGCATTCTATGTGAGTAGGATACTATATTTTTCAGAACATTTATAAAAGGCATCTTTGGTTTTGATTTGTTCTACAAGACATACGTTTTCTCAGAGATTGGGTCCTTATGATCCCTTTGCCATGGATAGCCTCATGCTGCTCACTGTTGACCAAGTATTTTCAATTAATATTTTTGAAACCCTACATCAATATTTTCCAACAGAGCTGTCTGTAATGTTTGAAAGTCCCCATAAATCTTTTCTGTCAGTACAAGAATGTCATGTGGCTAGTAAGGACATGAAGTGTGGCTACTATTTATGGGGAACTGAAACTTTAACTGATGTTGATCTAATTTAAATAGTGCTACTATCTTGAGTGTAGCTACAAATCTGTCTCTTCACTATAGTTTTCTTTTTAAAAACTATTTATTAACTTCATTTTATTTGCATTGGTATAGAAGGTATCAGATCCCCTGAAACCAGAGTTATAGACAGTTGTGAGCTGCTGTATGGGTGCTGGGAATTGAACCTGGGTCCTGTGGAAGAGCAGCCAGTGTTCTTAACCTCTGAGCCATCTCTCCAGCCCCCACTATAGTTTTCCTAACCTACTCCAGGCCTTACTACTTTGGGTGGTATTGGCCAGGATTTGAGCCTGATAGGTGACACTGAGATGTTGTAGTTTTCTTTGGGGCTTAAAGATTTGATCAAATGAATTAGAACAAATGTACATGCAGTGGTCTTTAAATCTTCCAAATTCAAGAATAGTGTTTTGTCAATTTTATTTATTCAAAATATATTCTGTATAATAGAATAATAGTTTGCAGCCTGTCTTTATAAAACACTATTTAGTAAATATTCCTTGGGTCACAAATTACCCAATTCAGCTATGCTATAGTCCTGCAAAAACTGCCATCAACAATTGGCAAAGAACTGAGCATGCCTGTGTTCCTATAAAACTTTATTAGAACTGATGTAGAGGCCAGTGCAATGGCTCAGACAGCAATAGCACTTGCTATAAAGCCTAACAACCTGAATTCAATCCTGCATCACATATGATGAAAAAAGAGAACCAACTCCTGCAAGCTGTCCTCTGACCTCTACAGACACACCATGGAATGCACATGTGTTTGAGCACACACACAAATCATAATGAAATAAGTGTTTACAAAGCCCCATACACATTAACAATAATAACAGAAACAGATGTCAGTCTAGAGGTGAAATAAGGATGGTTTTGAGCCAACATGGCTTATTTACTGAGATGTCCAACAAAAAAGAAAGAAAGAAAAAAAGAAAAGAAACCATGCAGACAGACATATACATGCAGCACACACACACACACACACACACACACACACACACACACACACACACACACACCCTACCTGTTTGGTTCTAGAGCCATAGTTTACTGACCTAGAATTGGATCCATACTTTTCTGTAAATCATGAATAAGTGGATATTTTGGTTTACTGTTTAATTGTATGCATGATCTTGAGAATTCAGTACTGAGCAGTCTGATAAGAGTCATGCTTTTGCTTTTGTACGCCAATGGCAGCAACAAAAGATTTAATCCATGATTATGAACCAGTACCACGAACAGTATGATTTTAGTTCTTAAGAAAGGACGAACCAAGAGTGAGAGTGAATGACTGCTTCATGTAGCACAGAGAGGCCTTTTTCTTAGTTATGTGTGACTTGAGGCTCTGATGACCACAGGCATCAGCTTAGCTAAGGACAATAGACAGAGGACCCCAGGTAAAGGAAACCATAAACAGAGACTCACAGGCAGAAATGACTTTGTATCTTGAGCTAAGTTTACCAACAGAGTGGTGGCAGGGTTTAAGAAGGAGCCTTTCTGTGTTCAAGAAGGTACACCATGATACCAGTGGTAAAAAGGAAGAAAAACAGGAAATGATTTTTAATCTGTAAAACTTCTTTCTGTAGTGTGACATTCAGGCATCTCTACATCATACCTATTTGTTCTTACTATCCTCTGTCCCAACAGCCCAGGTTTGGTGCATACCCCATAGCAACAGTGCATGGAAAATTGACATCCTTCCCAGCTATCTGGCCTTCGTCCTCAGAGCTGTTTTTTACTATTATTACTTATTACTTATTTCTCTATGATGTGAATGGTGTGGTTTAGGTTTGAGTTACTAATGCTTAGTTCTCACAGCCTCCATGCGAATTCCAAGATATTCTTTTGATTATTTCAGATGTCTGGAATACAGAAGTCTCCAGAAGGTTCAGCTACTCATAAATCTGTGTTTGTGGCTGCAACCATTTAAGCATATACTTCAATAACCTGGGAGGTTTTACTTTGAATTTATTATTTTTAAATTACTGTTAAAATTCCATTTGTTTATTTTGTATGTATGTGTATGTGTGTACACCTATGTGCCCCAGAGCCTGTGTGCATGTGCGTAGAACAGAGAATTAGGGAGAATCAGTTCTCTCCTTTTTCTGTATGAGTGCTGGAGCTTGAATTCAAGTTGTCTGACTTGCTGGCAGAACCTTTACCCTCCGGTCCATCTAACTAGTCCTAGTTTGCTTTTTTTTTTTTTAAATTAATTTGGGCCAGAACTTTGTTTAAAAATGTACACTTAATATCTTTGAAGTAGACGTGTATTTCAAAGGTCTAAGAATGGTGTGAAATGGAATTCTGTGGATTTATTTGGAGGCATAATCAAAGTGTATGATATTGTTTAACTGTTTGTTCAACTTCTCCTGGTACACTGGGATACAAATATTTGACCTTCTTGACAAAGATAGATGGGTTGAAGCAGCACACCATGATATCATTAGGCTGTCAAATAACATCATTATTCATGATTACAAGGAATTATTCAGGTGAAATGGCAAACCTATTATTTGTACAGAGAGAGAGTAATTTCACTGTCCTTGTCGTTCCAACCCCTGAGTTGAATTGACGATAAGATATGTGTATTTATTTTACTACAGAATTATTTAATAGCTTAATTTAAATAAATGGAACCAATTATAAGTAGTAATTGAGCAAATCAGATCATATACACTCTTCTAGAAAGAAGTTGGTAGTCCATAAATCTAGAGAGACATTTTCATCATTTGTGGAATTATTTCATCTATATGAATTCATTTTCAGTTTTATAAAATTTTTTCACAGATTGAAATATGGGCAAAGCAATATTTCAAATGGAAAACTTGATAAGATGCCTTATTAATTGAAAGACAGTGTAAGCAGTATTAGTCCTGATAACTTTCCATGCATTGAAAAGTTGTGACCTGGAGCCAAATCTCCCACCTGCTTTTGTAGCTAAAGCTTTATTAGAACACTACCTTTGTTCATGGATGGTGGATTGTTTCCCTGTTACACTGACAGGGCTGCAGGTGTGTGACAGAGACCAAATGGTCTGTTCAAAGAACCAGCGCTTATGATGATGATGATGATGATGAGGACAATGATGATGATTTTTTTTTTGAGACTCTGTGTAACAGCCCTGTCTGTCCTGAAACTTGTTCTGCAGACCAGGCTGGCCTTGAGCTCATAGCCTGCTTCTGCTGCCCAAGTGCTGGGATTAAATGCATATGCAACCACCTCTCTCTCTCTCTCTCTCTCTTTTCTCTTTCTCTCTGTCTGTTTCTCTCTCTGTCTCTCTGTTTCTCTGTCTCTGTCTTTCTCTCTCTGTCTTCCTCTCTCTGTCTCTCTCTCTGTCTCTCTCTCTCTCTGTCTCACACACACACACACACACACACACACACACACACACACACACACACACTGAGTCAGATGCCTGAAACACCCTGGCACTGGAGTTATAGACTTTTGTAAGTCACCCAAAGTGTGTGCTGGGGCTTGAACTCTGGTCCTCTGGAAGAAAAGTATCTGCTCTGAACTGCTGAGTCATCTCTATAGCCCTAGAGCCTGGATTTTTTTTTTTTTTCTATCTGGTCATTTACAGTAGTTTCTAGTTCATCCCTGAATAACTAAATGAAAATACAAAACATTGTGCTGATATGTCGCAAAACAGTGTGAGGAAATTTCCAGACTATAGAAAGCTAGGAGAATTCAGTTTCACAAGTGTCCCAGGCAAGGACACAAGGGCTGTGCAATGCATGTCCTCTGTTCTACCATTGGCTTCTCCAGAAATGAACTAGAATTATCACTATGTGTAGTAAAACAGCTCTTAACAAAGTCAAATTTCCATAGAGTATGTTCAGGCTATTTTCTGAAACTGAAAGGGTGGGATAAATTGGCTGTGATGGACAAACTGGGATTCTACAAATCCTTTTTATGCATCTCTGTATACAACACACGCACACCCCAAAAGTAGAAAGAAAAGAAATCATGAATCAAATATGATCATGAGTTTAAGAACAGTTTGTTTCTCAGATAAATTTATAGAAATACACAAAAAGCATTATGTGACTTCTGGCAGATTTTGAAATAGGCCATGTTTACTTGTATAGAGTGGTTTAAATTTTTTAAAGTTATATAAAAGACATTTTAAGTATTTTTAAAGTCTCAGGAATGACATGGCAGACACGTTAAAGTTTTTACGTGTATTCATGTATGATTTGACCCTACTTGAAAATGAGATGTGGAGGCAGCTTCATGCCTCTCCCTGCTTCATGCTTCTCCCTGGTTGGCATCTTACCATCATTTATCTCTGTGAAGTAGGTTCGTCACACTTGGGGTCATTGACATTTGGGGTGTATTCTGTTTTCTCTTATACAAAATTTAGCAACTTCGTTTTCCTAAACCCGTATGTGGAGGCATGCCCTCTTCTGATAACAAAACCATTTTTACGTGTTTGGGGCAACTTGAAATGATTGCTTTAGAGGTGTGCACAACCCAAACCTCATGTTTTACGTGTGTTCATATCTTGCTTCCAACCTGAGTCCTCTCTATAAAGGAAAGCACCCTCTATGCTCAAAGGTGTTTCATGTTTCCATCTTTCACTCTAACCAGTGCTTCATTTAGCTGCTCCGGCAAACAAAGATTGGATCCTGGATTTGCATCCCAATTATCATAATGTTCTAGGCTCTGGAAAGATGGCAAGTTAGTGTCTTGTTGCCTTTTCTTAGCTTATTTCTTGTTCTTCTTTAAGATTATATGAAACTAATGTCCCTGTGTGTGTCTTCTAAAATGTATCAAGTTTCTCTGCTGAATATTCAGCTCATAGTGGAATCCCATGTATTTCTTCAACTCCAAAGGGCAGTTTCCCATGTCCTTATCAACTCCTGCCTCAGCAAAAATTGTAAACATTCATTCCCTGGTGGATATATTATGCTACCCGACTATTGTTTTAATTTTCATATGTCCAGTTGTCACTGGATAAAAACACTTGCATTGCTACGTAGATCTCCCTTTCTGTCATGTTTCATGCATCATATTCTTTATCCATTTTTCATGGATCACTTTTTCTACTTGTTTACATTTTTCGAGTGATTACTAGGTCTGAATTCTTTATGATTATATTCATTTCAATATATTTTCTGATTTGTAGCTCAGAATTATATCTGTGTGTGTGCAGTTATATACCCAAGTTTATATGGTCATTTTTCATAATTTATTGTAGCTAAATTTAATAATATTTTCCTTTTGGTTTATAAAGTTTAGATCTAGCATAATAAATTGTTTGTGACCCTATAATAATAAATGTACTTTCTTATAAGGTTCTTAGGAAGCATTAATGTTTCCTTTTATATAAATTTGGTATTTTCTTTCTTGCATGTGGTATGTATTAATCAGCTTTTTTTAAGATGGGCAACTAGTCTTTTTTTCCCATGTACTCATTTATTTTCATAATTTTCTAATTATTTAGTTAATGAATAAATTACTTTTCTTTTGAGACAATGTTCTAGTATATAGATAGCTCTGTATGACCTAGAACTTTCTGTGTTGACTAGGCTGGCCTTGAACTCACAGAGGTCTGCCTATGTCTGACTCTCAGTACTGTGATTAAAGTTCGTGGTCTTGATGTGTGTGTTGTGGGTGTTTCTGTCCTGTCAATCGAATACATTTAGTCTCTTAAGTCTTTGTTTCTCAGTGTTCTGATTGTAGAGTTAAGGTTGTATCTTTTTCACAGAGTACTAGTTTTCTTTACATTTTCCCTTTTTTCCTTCCTTCCTTCCTTCCTTCCTTCCTTCCTTCCTTCCTTCCTTCCATTTATTCATTCCTTCCTTCCTTTCTTCCTTCCATTTGTTCATCCCTTCCTTCCTTTCTTCCTTCTTTTCTTCATGTCTTCTTTTCTATCTTTCAGTTTTTATAAAGGAAAACATTTTATTGAGGTGGCTTACCATTTCAGAGGTTTAGTCCATTGCCATCATGGTAGGACATGACAGTGTGCAGGCAGACATGGTGCTAGATGAGCCAGTGTCCTTGCCACATCTCAATCTACAGGCAACAGGAGTGGTTTGAGACTCTGGGCATGGATTGTGTTTATATAAAAGCCCACCTTCACAGTGACACACTTCCTCCAACAAAGCCACACCTCCTAATAGTGCTACTCATTATGGGGCCATTTTCTTTCAAACACTACATTCCACTCCCTGGCCCCCATAGGCTTATAGCCATATTATAATGCAAAAAATGCATTCGATCCAACTTCAAAAGTCCCCATAGTCTATAACAGTCTGAAAATTATTTAAAAATCTAAAGTTCAAAGTCTCTTCTGAGATTCATGAAATCTCTTAACTATAATCCCCCATAAAATCAAAATGTGGGATTATATACTTACAACATATAATGGCACAGGATATATGTTACTGTTAAAAAATGTAGGTAAGGGAAAATGGTGATGAAATACTAAATCAAAGCAAGACTGAAAACCAGCTGGGCAAACTCCAGATTCTGCAACCCATGTCTGATGTCAAAACACTCTTCAGATCTCCAATTCCTTTCAGCTTCGTTGTCTGCAACACATTTCTTTCTCTGGGGCTGGTTCCACTCCCTGTTATCAGCTTTCCTCATCAGGTAACTGTAGGCTCTGGCTCCTCCCACATCTTGGGTCCCCAAAGCAATCTAGGCTTCACCTTCATGCCTT
Source organism: Cricetiscus sungorus (assembly GCA_030556225.1). Lineage (NCBI taxonomy): Eukaryota > Metazoa > Chordata > Mammalia > Rodentia > Cricetidae > Cricetiscus > Cricetiscus sungorus. Next base: position 3,147,450 of record JANBXA010000606.1, on the reverse strand, counting down.
TATGGAATAGCCTGCCCAGGTATACAAGCAGGAGAACTTGGCAGCTTTAGCCATGTGGCTCTGGCTTTAGAGTCAAGGGTAGAAGAAAGGGTTATGGAATCTTGATCCACAAATAAGGAAAGTCCTTGAGGCCTTTGCATTTTCTTAAGCTGGGCTTTACCCTTTGATCCTTCAAATGCATGTTTTCTTTCTGTCAATTTGTGTGAGCAAAGCTGTTAAAGCAATTATTAGGAATAGCATGGAATGAATAGATTGATTGGCTGGTTGAATATATTGGAGCTGTCTTAGTTAGGGTTACTATTGCAGTGAAGATAGACTATGACCTAAGCAACCTGTGGAGGAAAGGGTTCATTTGGGTTATACTTCCATACCACTGTTCATCATCAAAGGAAGTCAGGACAGGAACTCAGACAGGACAGGAAACTGGAAGCAGAGGTTGATGTAGAGGCCATTGAGGAGATCCTGCTTTATAGCTTGATCTTTATGATTTGTTCAGCTTCCTTTCTTATAGAAGCCAGGGATAACAACCAGCCACAATAGTCTGGCCTCTCCCACCTCAATCACTAATTAAGAAAATTCTCTACAGCCAGATCTTATGGAGACATTTTCTCAATTGAGATTCTCTCCTTTCATATAATTCTAGCTTGTGTCAAGTTGACTTAAAATTAGGCAGCACAGGAGCCATGAAGTTTCCTCACCTATGAACCTAATGGAGTTGTCATTTTTAGGTCTTTTTTTTTTTTTAATCATTTTTTTGTATCGTTTTGGATAGGCTCACATCACAATGATGTAAATACTTTAAATTAAAAAATAAATAAATAAAACTTTGTTACTGGTCACTGACTTTTTAGTTTGGATGTATTTGAGGAAAAAAAAGACAACCTCATAATTGTTGCCCTCAAAAATATTGAATGCAAAACCTCATGGGTATTTTAAAATAATTTTGGAAAAAGAAACAGAGAATACAGTGAGAAATGAGGAAATCAGCCAGTTCTCTTCTCAGGGCTTTTCTCCCTGTTCCCCCATTCCTCTCCCTGCCTCTCTCCCACTCTCGCTTAGGTGCTGCTAACAGAATACATGGTAGGCAAGTGCTCTACGATGATCCTTTTCCATTAGCCATACAAATATTGTTACTGGAAATGTGTTTGAAAATGCTGTGTGTGGGTAATAAAAAGTACTCTGGGATCAGATCATGGTGAAGGCTGTACATCTTTCATTATGCAATGCCTCTGGATTGTATACTTTAAAATGACTAAGTTAATTGATTCTATACTGCCCAAAGCTACAACTATTAAAAATGTGTTTGAATATATAATTTTTAAAGTAGAGAGAAGACTTTTTCTAATTGTCCTTTTCCCCTTTCTGGAATGGACAAGCATGGAAATCTAAACCAAAATAACTTTTTAAAATGACTGTTCTGTTGATTCTCAGAAACCTGAACCTCATGTTTCATCCACCAACTCATTATGCTTCTAGATAAAAATTTAATATTTCCCTTAGTATATTTAATCAACTCAGTTGTTCCAAATATTTAGAATTTTAGACATAGTCATATCTGTATTCTCAACATTATCCCAAATATTGAACTCTCTATTCAATATGGTTCCAAATATTGAGTTAAAGTTCAATATATATGAGGTATCAAAAATAGACATATATTTCTTTATGTTCATATTTTCAAATGTCATTTTGGTAATGGCGATAAAATAGAGCATTAAGCTGAAATTAATGTGATGATGTTGAAGGTGTGACCTAATTAAAATGCAAATGCAAGTACAAGTACAGTTCTTTAAAATTGACATTGCTGCTTAGATACTCAACAGTAGGACCGTTGCTTGTTGACAATTTGATTTGACACATTCCTTTCACAAGTGCATTGCTTTAACCCCGCAGTATAAGCATATATTGGCTTTGCCTGGTAAGATGAGAACAATCAGACAGACTTAGGGATATAAGTTGAAATTTACCGAGTTATAGTCTGGACTTGTGCATGTCCTACCCTAGAATAATTTGGGGGTACCCGCACTTTACAGATATATACACACATATGTGTGTGTTTAAGGTCAGTATTTCAAATGTGAAATTCATATTGTGGACAAGTTTGGCCGGTTTGTTATCTTTAAGTAATTTCCTGTTTTTTGCTTCCCCCTCACTCCCAGCTTCCCCAGTCCTCTGATAGTGCCCTTAAGCTAATTAAAAAGCTTTCTTGTCTTCTCCTCTATAAGAAGCAAGTACTTCCTTGAAATTCTTGCTTGGTGTTTCTCTATAGCTCTCACCCGTTTACTCTGTTAACAGTGGGTTTATTCCTGTGTATAGATAATTGATGCCTCAACAATAGAACATTTTTCTCTAGATCATACTTAGATCAAAGAAGGATCTCAATGAGAAATAAAAGGATTGGGAAATTAACTGAACCCAAAGCATCATTTGGATACCTCTAATTCCTATGCACAGGGTTTGCTAGAAATCTCACCATTAACCTCATGCAAAGCTGAAGACAAATTGAAATTGCTAATTTTTAAAAGATTTTTTTATTTATTATTATTATTTTTTTACATTCCAATCCCAGTCTCCCCTCCCTCCTCTCTTTTTGCTCCTCCCACTGCCCCCTCTCCTGTCTGTTCCTCTGAGAGGGTAAAGCTTCCCCTAGGAAATCGACTAAGTCTGTCCCATCATTTTGTTGAAGCATGATCAAGCTCCATCCCCAGTGCCTACGCTAAACAAGGTATCTCTCCATATAGAATGGGCTCCACTAAGTTTGTGCATTAGAATTAGATCTTGGACCCACTGACAGTGGCCTCATATATTGTTCCAGTCACACCATTGTCACCTGTATTCAGGGAGTCCAGTTCAGTCTTCAATGGCTGCAATAGCAACAAATGTCCCCTAAAAGTCCATGTGTTACTTGGCATCTCTGGAAGGTGGTGGAAACTTTGAGAGGTCTCCTGGTCACCAGGAACATGCCCTGACAGGGATATTGGGGCTCCATCTTCATTCTTTTCCCTTTCAATTTCTGGTCACGAGGCTATAAGAGGCTTTGTTCCCTCACTTTTCACATGCCAGGATCAAGGCACTCTTGAAGCCCCAAATAACAAGGGTAAGATCAAAGACTGAAACCTTTGAAAGCACCAACTAAAATAGACCTTTGCATTTCATAAATTGATTTGTCTCCCGTATCTGTTCCAGTGATGGAAAGCTAAGGAAATGGTTACTACTTTACATTTCCCAGTCTCTCCAGCAGTGCTTCCACCTGAAGACATACATTATGATCTGGGTTCCTTTTCCTTCCATGGATAGATGACTGATGACTGCACAGGATCTGTATAACTTGTGTACCAAACTCCCTGGGCTCCAGTGTTGAATCAATCAATCATTTATTGTCTTTGAAAGTCTTCAATATTGTATATGCTTCCTGTCTGGATTACCATATAGTGTGTGTGTGTGTGTGTGTGTGTGTGTGTGTGTGTGTGTGTGTGTGTTAGCTTCTTTAAGGACTGCTGTCTTCTCCACTATACATCACATGTTAAAATCTATTTTTAGACAAGAATCTATGGGAACAGTAGAAACAATGAACATAATACTTTTTTAAAACAGGAATATGTCAACTAGTCAATAAAAATAAGTATGATACTTGAGGGAAAACAGCACATTAATTCCAGGAATATTTATGTCTATCATGTCCACATTCCAGCAGGATACTTTTTGGAAGATAATAGCTTAGAGCAAAATTGTTGTTTTTTTACAAACAAGACTAGAATGTTTCTTTTATTGGCAAGGGAACAGAGGGAGATTTTAAACTAACCCAACATGCGTTGCAGCTTTAAGCTACACTTTTTGCATCATAGTATAGATATTAAGGCAAATATGATTAGAATGGAACATTTGGTCCTTTTTCTATTGTAATAAATTGTAAGAAAATCAATAATATCATTAAGACAAAATTGGTAACTTACACAAAAAATATTTCAGTACTTATGTTAAAGCTTTCTTATCTCAAATAGCTGATGGTTATAAAATAAAACTCGTTTAAATCCATGCCTAAAGATGATTAAAATATCATACCAACCCAAAGCACTCCAGCTGTAGCTGTTCATTAAATTGACCATTAATAACTTGTGATAAAAAGGAATATTACGGCATTCATAAATTTTGTATGCAGATTTTATTAAGCTGGCATGTTATGTGAATTGATTGTCTGACATCTTCTGGCTGTGGCCGAAGATAATAGTGTTTCATGTGCATTGTCTATAATCCAAGAATTCTGATGGACTGTTTCTAGCTAGTTATTATGTTTTTGTTCTGGTCGGCTTTTCTTTCATCTAGTATACAATTAGAAAATAGAATTACAGCTTTTCATATGAAGCACTTACAAGGCTGGTTGTGTCAGCATTTCAGTGAGAGTCCTTCTTTCCCTGGCACTCTGGTGGGGGGGTGGAGGAGGGACGGCTATAATTTCCCTTGATTATGAAAGATCTCCACTTCCATTTCTTAAAGTGTTAATAGGCTCCAGTTTACTCTTTCTTAATTTCAAGATTATATTTCAGTATATTTATGGTTTAGTTTTTCTAATCTGAATTTGTTATCGAGTCATTTAACCTGTTAGATGATATGGTAAGCTCTGAGCCAAGCTTAAGTGGTGGCTTTGCTTTGTGACCCAGTACTTCAGCCAGTGGTGGTTGCTGTGTCCCATGGCAGTTGGCTCTCCAGATCTCACGCTGTCTTAACCTGAATTGAAATGAACAAAGCTATCTTTTGACTTAGTAGATTGACTGCTTCTCCTTGGATTGCCGTCCATTCCGTAAGCAATGGGGATCTTGGGTTTTGAAAGGCAAACAGGGAGCTGCATGCAGTGCATGCTGGTCAAATAAGAGGCTTCGTTTATTGTTTCTTAGCATCTCAGATTCTTCTTTGTAGTTCCGAGCAGTGAAATAGTGTAGCGAAAGGTCACAACACACATCAGACTTCTTTAAGCTTTGGGAGCCTAGTCTTGCTGTCAGTGTGCCTTATCCCTGTTTTATAACCATATAACAAAATACAGAGACTGAGTGATTGGTAATTTATTTATTTGCAGATCTCTCTCTCTTTCTCTCTGTCTGTCTGTCTGTCTGTCTGTCTGTCTCTGTCTCTGTCTCTCTCTATCTGTGTGTGTGTGTGTGTGTGTGTGTGTGTGTGTGTGTGTGTGTGTGTGTGTGTAGCACAGAGGATGTTCCTCATACACTATCACCTTTATTTTTTGGTAGATAGCCCTTGGTCTCTGGCTGCCCCCCTTCCCCAGCACTGGGATTATAAACACACATCTTTTTCAGCCTGGATTCTAGGGATTGAATGCAGGTCCTCATGCTTGCAAGATAAGCATTTTACCAACTGAGCCATTTCTCAGATGAGAGTAGGCAGCTTATCAAGGTTCACAAAATAGGCTAGACTATCAGATCAGGTAGCCATCTGTGGCAAGTACCTACTTAATAGCATTGTTTCGACTATTTCGTAAAGTACATACAGAACACTAAACAAAACAAACATTCAATAATGATATCTGTTACTAATGCCTGAATTAGTAGGTGTAATTTTCATATTTTTTGAATTGGTGTAAAAACTAAAAGGTTTCCTAATGACATTTGTGTATACTCCTGTACCCTGTTCTCGTCCTTCTCCTTCACTATACTCTCTGTCTTTCCACCTCCCCTCTTTTCTCTTTTCTCTGTCCTCCCCAGCAATCTTCCTTCTGCCTTTCCTGTTGTAGGATAACAGCCTTAGAGGCCACCTGAGGATAGACCCTCGCTCCTGGTCAGCTTTGGTCCCCACTGCCCATTTCCCTTGTTGAATAGGAAGGGAAACATTAACTTTGCCCTTCCTTAGGACTTGAAACTCCTTGGGAAAAGGTGGAAATGAGGCGCCTTGATGGTGCTCCTCAGGGAAAGCTGCTTCCTCTAAGTTAGCAGAGTAGATTTTGAGATCAGCCTCCAGTATCTGGGTGTGGGCGGAGACATGACATTTTGAGTAGCTATGAAGAGTAGAACATTACCACGCCCTTGGTCCCTCTCTTAAAGAGTTAATCTAGCTGGGCCTGTCAATCATCTGGCCAGGAGCTGTCATTGCCTCCCCATCTGACTCACCTGAGGCACCAGGAAACTTCTTATAGGCCTCTCCCATGGGGAGTCTGTCCACCTGGCTTCTGCCTTGGATCACTCTCACATTCTGAGTTCAAAAACCTGTAACATTTCCTTTCTATTTCTTTTTTATCTTTCAGATACTGATCAAAAGCCCAAATGTGCCTTCCTGACACTCCAGGTTTTTTTCTCTGATGTCCCTCCCACCCCCTCACCTCACCCACCTTCTAAATTCTGCCATGCAGCCATCCATAATCCTCCTTACTGAACACCCTGCTTTCTGGGCCTCCAAAGGATTCCCACTTCTCTCCTCCCAGCAGATAAGGAGAGTCAAAGCTTGCCTACCCTGCTATTGTTCTTTCAAACTAATAAAATTGTCCTGGGGTGGCCTTCTGGGCCCATTTTAAAATTCTTTTATTAGTGAAACTAAAAATACAGCAGGGAGCCACAGTTTCTCAGTAATAATGTCACAGGAGAGAAAAAACAGGCTTGGAACTCAGATCTCAATTTTTTTTTTTTTTTGGTACTGTAAGAAACATTAAATATGAAATTTCCATCAAATCCTATAAAACTTGTGTTTATGGCAAGGCACTAAAATCTTTACTTCCCCTTCCTTGTCAGGCTGTTATGCAAATCTTTGGATCCCTCTATGGTGTGAAACTTTTCTTTACACTAAGCCCTCCCCACTACATTCTCAGATTAAAGTGGCTGGCCCTTTCCCCCTTTATTTCCTTTACCACATCTTTTAAAAATAGCCAATCACAAAAGACGGTGTCAGACGTCCAACCATTGGGGAAAAGATTCACACAGTCACCACCTACATTAGAATTTAAACAAGTTACTTCCTTTCTCCATGTTTCTCAATGTGTTCCTTTTCCCCTTAATCCAAAGTTATGTTTTGCATTGTGGATATGCTTCAGATGAAATGATGGCCTCTTCTTTTGCACGCCTGAACTTATTTCTAACAATGCTCATTGATGCAACCTAGTTAATGAAATCACTGCCTGAATATTTGAAGCTGTCCTGTTCAGCCTCAGGAGGAGCAGTGGAAGGCTGGAGACACACCTGGTCTATACTACCTACAGTTTTGACTTTGGGAAAATACGTTTTAAATCTTAGGTTTTTGTTTTTGTTTTTTTTTTTAAACACTCAGATAATTGTGTTGAAAATAATTGAGTGGTTCAGAATAAATGCTAATTAAAAAATGATAAAATGTAATTTCTGGCAGACAGTATAAGTATGGTAGTTAATGGCTCTTTCCTGTCAGTTGTATTTTGTTACTTGCCAAAAGGGAGTGGTTTGTTTGAACATAGTATTTTGTTTCTTCCTACTAGTAGGTATTATAAACATTAACTGAACACCTGGATTTGTCATTATAAATACAAAGAACAAGAACATTAGGTAGAACCATGTCTGCAGGTGAAAGTCATGAATACGTCTTAGTGCAATGGAGCTTCTCTTGGTTCTTAGTGTGATTATCCTAGTGTGGGAGGAGGTGGGGTGTTGTAACCTTTCTTTACAGGGCTTAAGTCAGATCCTGCTGACTTGCCTGTTTCCTACCTCAGAGGGAGAGTGTGTATTGAGAAAAGGCAGATAAAGACACTAAGAAAATGACAGAGACACAGAATAGAGTTGCGAGGGCAATCCAGTCAATACTGAATGTCCCAACTTTATTCTTCAACATTCTTAAATACTCCAGCCAAAAAGGGGGACATGACAATGACTTCTTTATTATGTTACAAGGAAGAAACAGACTTTTTTCCTTAATTCTCCAAACATTGGTAACCACACTTTAGACTAAATTGCTTGTTACCTGGCCTTGAGGGTCAAGAGTAACCACACCTCACAGCAAATTTTTTTTTTATTTAGATGAGACATCCACGCCTTAGATCAAACATCCTTTAGTAGCTGTGACTTAGACCTTTCAGTCTTAGGACTTTAACCTTGGAAGAGTAAGGATAGTTATAAACTCTCTGACCTTAAGCCAAGATGAAGTGGAGCCATTTATATGGGCCGCAACAGTGGGGTCACAGAAACCCAATGGCTATCAAAATCATCTCAAGGCCAAAACAAGAAAGGAAGCTCAGACAAGGAGTACATGTAGATTTGTTAAGTAAAAGTTGGAAAGAAATCTGCAGTGTGGGAAGGGCTCCTCGGGAGGAACCCTGTTGAGCTGGCTGCCTGTGCTCTTCATGGTTTTTCCTGAATGGAGGCTGCAATAATCATAACTGGGATTCTTCATCTTTGGGGATCAAATGACTCTTTCACCGGGGTCACCTAAGGTCATCAGACAACACAAATATTTGCATTATGATTCATTTGGTAGCAAACTTAGAGTTATAAAGTAGCAACAAAAATAATCTTATAGTTAGGGGTCATGGCATTAGGAAGGCTGGGAACCACTGTCCTCAGTGAATAAGCTCTTGTCTCATTAGACTGTGGTTACTTCGCTGTTGGTAGACTGTTTTTTCTTCTCATTGACTTGATTTACTGTTTTAGAATTTGCTCATGAACCTTGAAAGTGATGGAATCAGAGGATTGGGTTTGGAATAACGGTGCCCTAGCTGATGACTTGGGAAGCATGAAATGGAAGGTATTCCTTAATCTCTCCAGCCTTCTGTGAGTATGGGCATCTTTTTTGGCAATAAAAATAGGTTCAGGCCCTCATGCCAAAACTGGAGAAAGAAATTAGGGTAAGCCTTATGAAAATTAGGCACAGAGCCTTGAAAATTAGCATATTGACTAGTTCTTTTGCAATAATACTTTAAAAGCCTGTTAGGCTAATTTTGATCTGTGCAGAATCTACAGAAAGCAGGCAGATGTTCTAGTGGGTATCTTAGTGAGCAGCAATATGGAGAAGCAGGTGTGGGTGATTAGTGGAGTGGGTACAGGTGGCTCTAGTTAATATATGTAGGGTCAATACTACACACAGCATTCACCAAAGGGGTGAAGGCTGTACCTTTGAAAACTATAATTTGATCTTAGTCATAGTGTCCTAATCTAATTAAATGCATTATTCAAACAAGCAAACAAAAATGTGATAAAGGGATTTAATGTATGTGAAACTGGATGGTAATAGAAGCCAGGGTTTTTGTTGGTTTCCTAGAAATGAAAAGTACTCTGACACCCTTCTAAAGAGATAGGAAGGGTTTCTGCACCTTTGGAAGGAGACTTACTACTTACTACCTAGCTTGGTGAGCTGCAACCAACTTGAACTTGGTATTTCAAATTTTCCAGGCAGTGCTTCTGTGTTGGGTCATGGGAGGGTTTCATACCACAGGTCCTTTTATGCTGGATCACTGCCCTTGTTTTGGAAGGGGAAATAATTAGTGATAATTAATTGCTTGAAGAAATGTAAATTATTTTCTTTAACATTTATTATTTATTCTAAATTGTGAGAAAACTTGTACTTTTCTAACTCCTCTTCCTGCTGTTTAGGCTCACTTTTGGAAGTTTTGTCCTATTAGATGCTTGGCATGGTATGGGAATCCTCTCTCAATGGAGCATAAAATATAGAGTAAATAAATCAAAACTGAAGTAGACCAGCAAAGTTGGGGCCAAGCTTACTGCAGTAATTCAGACTATCTTAATAAAAGCTCTGTAGGTCTGTGTTCTATAGAGAAACTTGGTATTTCTTTTAATCTTTCTTTTGAAAGATTTAACTATTAGTTAACACCTATGTTCAACATAATAATGATCATATATGCAGTTGCAGTATTTCTAGAGTTAGGGGCAGAACCCCATAACAAGCCTGCCTTTGCTACTTGTCTTCAGTAAGCCAACTAAAAGAGAAAAATTAATAGTGAAAAGCAGAAAACCAACATTGCATTTTTTAATGTGGCCACAGAGGAAAAAGGCACAGAGATGTAATTGTTCCCCAGTTTCATCAATGTGGTTCCTAACAGGAGAGTGGGATTTTAATTGAAGACCAGAAGTGTGAGTATACAGTCCTGGCTTTGTGGTTGCCCACTCACCATTATCTCTAGTCTGTCCTGCAGGGTCATCCTGCTAGTTGTAAATCTTCCCCCAGATATGAAAACAGGAGATATAAACTGGTGGGGCTATTTATAGGTAAGGACCTCCATACCTATCCCTGAATACAAGTCACTCATTGACATTGAACTCGATGGTGAACTGATCCCTCATGGTCAGTCTTGAGCATTGCCTCTTATTTCCCCTATGACATTAGAAAGGTAAACGGCTCATTTACTTCTCCTTTGACTTAAATGTATAATATAAAAATACGAGGTACCTGGGGTTTATTGAGGCCCATTAATGGGGAAAAACTTCCTCCTGATTAGAGGAGACATCTGATTTCTAACCTGTGGCCCTGGAGGAGACATGACAGTCCTTTCTGCCTCAAAGATTAGAACAGCACATATTGTCTTCTCTCTTAAGAGTTAATGTGGCTGGGCCTGTCAATCACCTGTCTGGGAGACATCAGTGTCCTCCTCCCAGTCCAAGTCACTTGAAGATTTACTTAGAAAATGGGAGGAATAATTATCCCTTTAATGAGAAAATGTACTTATTTTTCCCAGAAGCCTCTGCTGCACTGTAGTCTTCCCACCTACTGAGTTAGAACTTTCTTTTCCTTCCTTTCTTCCTTCCTTCCTTTCTTCCTTCCTTCCTTCCTTCCTTCCTTCCTTCCTTCCTTCCTTCCTTCCTTCCTTCCTTTTTTCCTTCCTTCCTTCCTTCCTCCCTTCCTCCCTTCCTCCCTTCCTTCCTTCTCTCCTTCTCTCCTTCCTTCTTTGCTGTCTGTCTCTCCCCAAACCCACCCCCTTTTTTTGAATGCTGGCCCAGAGCCTAAGCATTCTTTCTCTGAGATTTTAGACTTCACTTTTTCTCTGATGACCCCAACCTCTTCTTCATTTAGTTTCTGTTAATCCTACCAGTCAAGAATAAGAGCACTACCACAATTTAACGTCAAATTTGAAACAAGCTTTAATTAAATACCGGCCAGGTTGATGTACTCTGGCCAGATCGATACCCAGTTTTCTAGGGAAATGACCCCAAGTCGCAGTTTGCAGGGCTTAAAAGGGCAAAACCCACAACACACTGTATTTGACCCAATCAGCAGCAAACATACATCCTGATGTATTTCCTGCCCATGTGCCTGCCCACATGTGATCAAGAACATCTGGTATAGTTTGTCAAACAAACTTGGAAACCTGTGGCTTATTATATCTCCTGTAAACAATAGCCTCCAGCATTTCAGGAAGTATTTGTCCTTAGTAAAAGGTTTTACAGGTCAGAGGTATTTTTGTTACATGGTTCTCTTAAGCATAGTAATTAATACTTAAAATATAACTTTGGCTCACACAGTGTCCATAGACCTCCATTGATAAACATGTAAACATGTCTGTTTTCATAGAGCCTAATTTAAAAATTGAGGTTTTGTCTTCATGACCACCCCTCCCCCAGGCCAGATTGTTTTTCTTGAAAATGCATTGGCCTAAATGTGACTTTTCTTGTTATCAAGACTTAGAGCCAGAAAGGAGTGTCTTACTGCCATCTCAGATTCCCTGAATTCCACCAAAATTGAGAAAAAAGAAAGAAGGAAAAGTGACTTACTGTTATTATGATGTAGAGCCCTCTCAACACAACCGTTATTGACCACCCACCCATCCCACCCCTCCAATGCTATAATGCTATCTATGCTTGTGGCTGTCTTTCAGAGTATAGAAAACTATCCCACAAAGGAAGACATAGTTGTGAGGAAATTTTATCATTCCATTCCTGGAGAAGGACATTTCCAGGTCTGGCACAGCTTTTTGACCTCAGGTGAATTCCTTTGGTAGGTGTAGGAGGTGTAGGACAGGAGTGACTCATATCTGTTCTTTGGAGATGGGGTTCAAGTTCCTGCATGTCTGTGCCTATAACACACTCATTTCACAAGCAGGAATCAAAGAAAAAAAAAAGCAATAGACTAATAGCTGAAGGAGAAGCAGGATGCTTGCCCTTCCAATTAAAGTACCCCCTGATGCCCGGGCTTTCAGCACTAGAGCGTGGGGACACCTCACCAGGGCTGACAATGTGGTTCACCTGGTTAAGGTGCTGCTTCGAAGTCTAATGACCTGAGCTCAGTCATCTCCACCCACTTGATATAAGACTCTTTAGCAAAATAAACAAGTATGTGTAGTTTTTTTTTTTCTTTTTTACAAAGATAAACCAAGTACAACAAATACAAGCCAGGCCTGTAGCAACGTGCAATGTGGTATCTCCCAGCTTCACTAGGGTTTCAGCACATGCTCAGATGCTCTAGTCTCCTCCTTTCTCCTCAAAAAGGCTCTTATGTCAGGCCAAGAAGCCTGCTTATAGAACCAGCCTGCCTGACAGGAAGGAAGACATGCTCTGACACCCCCTCTCCAGAATTTCCCTAAGAAGCTCTTGGAAGAGAAGGAAAGGCTTGGGCTCTGGGCAGCTGGAGGAGAAGTTTTCTCCTGCAGAATGACTTACACCTAACAAGGTGTCCTTGCTGGTGAGACTGTGGTGACTGCAGGGCCACACCTTGACCTGCTAGCCTAGTTATGTTTTGTTAAGTCTCGCCTTCTTGCTAGGACACGACAAATAAACTTTTCTGCTTTTCATTATTAATCTTAGTCTTTTAATTGTCTTATTACTGGAGACCTAGCCTGGCTTGTTCTGTGCCAGGGCACAGAGCCTGAGCCTAACTAGGGTAGCACTGGTCTTTTTAATCTGTCAAGGCTCTCCATGCCTCTGGGCAAGTTTCCTGTTCTAGCTCCATCATCTTTCTTCAAACATCTTGCATAGGAATGGCAGACCGTTGGCTTCTCAGTTTTGCAAGCACTTGAAAAGAGGAGCGTTTAATACTTGGCCTTTTTAACTGGTATAGAGGATATTCATCCAAAATCTATTTTCTTTGGCTGGCAAAGTGGATTTTCTGGGTAATGAACTTGAACTTTGTTACCTGCTTATGTCTTTGAGATAGCAGAAGAGCGGAGACAGAATTAGGAGCAGAGACTGCTGTGCAAGCAGCTTGGTGTTAACGACTTCATCATCTTTGAGTTGGGAGGGATTTAGCGCCTCCAGGATGTGCTGCTTTGCACTGTAAAATGTGATGATGAAGTGTTCTGAGTCAAGGGTAGGCTCCTTCCTCTGTGTTGGCAAGCTTCTGATTGCCAAGCCCCACAGGAAGCCCAAGCATTGGGTAATTGAGAGCGAAGCTCAAAACAGATTACTCTCATCCATTGAAGTACTCATACTCCACATATTCAACACTGCACACAAGGTCTGTGTTTCCTTCACAGACTCCTAAAAGAAGGTGGCATCAGCACAGCCCGCCAGGTGTTTCAAGTAGAAGGGAGCGTTCTCTCAAGTATTGCTTTCATTAGTGGACCCCTATGTGGGAAATACTTTCCCAGCTTGTGTTTCTGACTCTCAGCAGTAATTAAACTTAGGAATGATTATGAAATTGCAGGAACCATCCAGACTCAGTTTCTGGTTCTTCCTTAAGTGGCTCCTGAGACCTGTTCTGCATGTTTTCTCTGCTTATGCCACCCTTGCAGGCGCTCTCAAGTCTGTGTCCTCACATGGTAGTGCAGCCAGTGACAAGAATATGGCTCGCTGGCTTTGCCAGCCTGGTTACATTTCTCTCTCTTTCTCTTCCTAACCAGCTGGGTGCCCGATGTCAAGTCATCAAACATTTCCAGGCCTTGTTAGAAAGATCTGATAAGATGATGCCAAGTGATAATAACTGAGTATCCTGCATGGGCATTCTTTAGCAGGCATCAACTTATATTTGTTCTATACTTCATGCATGTGGCATCATAGATGAGCCAGTTGGCTTGTGACTTGGTTATCTGTTTGGACATCATGTGACTTTGTATAATCAGTAACTGAAAAATTCACAATATTGAAAACTTGTGGTGGCATTTTATGCTATTTCTATTGGAAAAAAAAAGCCAATGGGGCAATGATTTTAATTAAAGCACATTTAAAGGAATTCTGTATAGACATTTTATTTGGCAGGGATCCTGAGTGCAATTCATTTGGCTGAGTGATCGTGTAGTATTTGTGAGGCCCTGGTTTGATTCCCAGCACAGTATAAACTTAATGTGCTCATTTGGGTTTGTGATCTCAACCCTGGGGATGCAGTGGCAAGAGGGTCAGAAGGCCAAGGTCATAAATTTGTAGAAAACTAATATTAGACACTGTATCAAAAGCAAAACAAAACAAAGGAAAGCAAAAAGAAAAAATATTGGAAATACTAATGACTGTTAAGAGGTAGTTTTGAACTTAAATTTACAACACAAGTAGAAATTTATACCCTTCCACTTAATATTGTTGATTTTTGTCATTGATTTTTACTTTTTAAAAGGTGTTTCATATTGTCATATTGTTAATTTAACTTTATAGGTTTTTCTAGAGGCCTAATTGTTTAAGTCTTTTCCTTGGAGTGTTACATACAGAAAAGTATAATATGAAATTCTGTGATGTCCACAGCTGCTTCCACATAATATAGGATGAAGAAGGTAAGAATAGCCAAAACAAGTCTGACCTTGAATTATACAATTGATTATTTTTGCAGAATGATGGGTATATAAAGATTGATTCTATTCATCTATTTCTGTATGTGGTTGAAAGTCTTCATAATATAGTTTTACAAAAAGACAAAGTCAGCCAGAGAGTTTTGAGGCTCAGTTCTCATTCTTAGCTATAGACAGGCTTTATAGTGAACTCTGTATCAGCTGTGACTAGCTAGCCAGGACTGGGTACATGGGGAAATACCCTGTTGACCACCTAATAGTAGAGTACATGCCCCAATGGCTAATTAATAGTAGAGTGTGTTCTCTGGTGGGTAATTAATAGTAGAGTGTGTCTTCTGATGGCTAACTAATAGTGGATTGTGTGCCCTGATGGCTAATTAGTAGTAGAGTATATGCCCTCATGGCTAACTGATAGTAGAGTGTTTTCTCTGATGGATAACTAGTAGTAGAGTGCGTGTTCTAAACAAGGGAAGGCTCCCATCTGTTATACCAAGTTGACTCAAATTCACTGGTGAGAGGCTGCTCCCTCAGTGGTTAAAAATCACTTAAGAAGATCTCTTTTGGGATAAGGAAAGCATTTTGAGTTTTGTTTATTGCAAGCACATCTTTAAAGCCAAAGGGGGTTATATGTGAAATTGTTGATTTACTATCATCTAGAATATTCTTGTAAATAATTAATGGAGAAGACATCAGAGCTTGCCCCTTTCTAAACTATAGATGTTGAGGAACAGATAGACACCGTGCTTTGCCTAACCTGTCAGGCCCCTTTGCAGATACTTAAATTTGCTGATGGATCCTAAACTGACTGATTAATGTTTGGTGTTAGGCAGCTTTGGGAACTTGTCCAAGAGATTATGGCTCCCTGCACCATGGGATATAAGCTCTATGTCAATGGAGCCAGGGCTCTCGGTGACCCACCATTTTATGATTGGATTGTGGTCTTTGTGTATGAAAAATAAACAAATTGCATCTGACATGGCTCATTCCTTTTCATCTTTTATTTAAAAATAAAACTTCTTGTTGGAAACACCATCTGTGATCCACCCCTTTCTGTACTTTCTCATGTAATTATTTTACAAATATTTATATACCTTCTATCACTCATGGGAACTCTTGCCTTTTCTAGTTTCTGTTAAGCTTAGACAGCATCCATCAGTTTATAGAGACAGGGGTTGTGAGGAGGCTGTTTGATAATCAGTGCACAGAGAGGTCCTATACTCTGTGGGGTCATAATGATCAATAAAACCTTCAATAAATAACCAGCCATGTGGAAGCCATTTTGAAATTAGTATGTCTTGATCTGTTGTTCCTGGGTTTGCAGAGAATTTCAAGATCTTTGGTTCCTATGATTTGTGCATTTTAAATAATTATTTGCCCCCTTTCTCTTTCCTATCCCTCCTCACTCTTGGATTTTGTTTTTTCAGCACCCATTTACCATAACATCTTAAAACAATGGGCATGATAATCTTCTCCTAGGACACTGCAATAAGAAATATTTGCAAATGCTTTTATGCAGTGCTACATCACACTGTAATTTTGATGTCAGCTAAGGGACAAAGTCATATTTCCTTTCTTCCTTGGAGAATCAATAATGTGGTCATACTCGCAGAGACAGGCATGTCTGAACTACAGGCAGGCAGTACATTATTTTCAAATCTCCTTTTTTCCCAAAGGTCCCTCAAGTCTAGTCCTCTTTGACAGTTTCATTGTGAATGTTCTACAGTTTTGCTGTCCTGGGTTACCTTAGGAAACTTCCATGGAAAACAATATAATTAATACAGTGCCTTTTACTAGATCCCATCTGTAACTCTCCAAATAATAGTTATATTGCTTTGTTCAAGAGCACTCTCCTTTGTATGTGGCTTCGATTTCATATTCAGTGTGGTGAGATGCCCTCTGTGTCATTGGGAATTTTCAGGATCTGTTATGAATAGTTTCTGTACACCTTCAGCATACTCTGTGGTTTCATATATTTTCACCCTTTATCCATGCCAAAAACAAAATGGAATGTCCCTTGTAAAAAGAAATTGCAACACATCTGAAGAGAAGTGTGATATAATAGTGGGAAAACATAACAAATGGTACTGGGATTGTAATACCTTACTCCTAAGAAGAGATGGTTTTAATACATCCTGATTTCTGCTGTCAAAGCTAGTATCACCACCATCATCTTCCTCATTGGTCTTCTAAGAATTTCGGCCAGATTAAATCTATCTATTTCTATGAGGTTTTTTTTTTTTCTGTAGGAGCCAATAATTTGAAGATGAGAAAGTCCTATCAAAAACCTAGCTTTTTTTTTCAGCAGATGAGGCACATTTTCATGCTCTACTTTTTTATCCTTGAGTGTCCTCTAGGACTCTTCTCTAACATACTAAGACAGGGTCTTTTGAATTGGAAGGACCTTGGCAGTCAGACTCCCTTGGGTCATTCTGCATTGCCACTCTTGCTAACTGTGTCTCATCTCTTCATCTGTATGTAGAAATCATGGGACTTGCTTGTTTGGGAGATTCAGTTAGGTGGTGGAGCAAGCAGCCAACCCAGTGCAGAGCACACTGTGAGCTGTCAGGGTGTCAATGCTATAACTCCTACTGTTGCTCTAACTTTAGTTCTTACTATTTATTACTTGTTCATATCTTTGTCACTGTTAATATTTCTACCATGAAGACCAATTAACTGCCTATAATGCAATGAAGACACTCTATGCTTCCTTATTCTCTCTATCTGCTTTCTAGTGTGGGGAGGCAGAAACCAAACCCCTCTAAAACAATTCACCTTTGACTCAGCATAGCTGGGATGGGGACAGTGCTGCTCTCTATTCTTGTTAGAACAGTTTAAATTCTGGTTTATCACTAAATCAATCCTGCCCTCTGAGATAAGAATGCATATACACTCTACTTGATTCCTGAGGCATCCCATGCAGACCAGCTCCATATATCTTTATTACTTAGAATGAACTATCTCAACCAGAAAAATTAATCATATGCAGTTCTCAGTAGTTTAGATCCAAAATGCAAACATTCATTTGAGACTTGTTAGCAGTAAGTCCACTGGACTGTATGGAAATCTGTAGTAATTGCTACATCTTATGGGTAGTGTGATGCCTGCTAGGATGGTTAGCATTCAGTATGCAGAGGCTAGTGCTATTGATGGTGAAAAGCATTTATTGGAAATCCAATTATAATCAGAAATCCAGTGACAAATTTAAACACTGAGATTTCGTCCATGCATATCTCTTCAAAGAAAAGCAGTGGATAGTGAAGAAAATAAATGAACCATTACCTCATTCTCTTAGTAGTCTTCATTTTGTACAGCTAGTCAATTTTATATTTTTTGTTGTATTTGAAGATATGTATAAAAATATCCCTAACATAAATAAGACCCTGTATCATAAAAAAAATAACACCCAAGTTCTAACCAATGAAAGTGCATTCAAGGAGCCAAAAGTAGCTGCTGCTGATGGTGCATACCTTTAATCACAGCACAGAGATGGGTGGATGTCTATGAGCTAGAGACCAGCCTGATTTGCAAAGCAAGTTCTAGGACAGAGAAACCCTGTATCTAAAAACAAAATGAAATTTAAAAAATTCAAAAGAAATAAAGGAGAAAAAAAGGAACCAAAACAGCAACAATAACAATACAAAACAACACCCCTGAGCACTTTTTTGTAGCAACTCCAAGGCAGTTGGCCACCAGCAGTCAGAGTCAGTGAAGTGGCTAATGGTCACAAATTTATATTTTCTATGAGAAAAGTACACGGCCACAGAAAGAAGTAGCTGCTGACACTCTAGTGAATAGTGGGTTATGTGGCACAGTCAGTAGGTGAGTGACAAACAGGGTTCTCCCATGAAGGGTGTCTTGACCCATGTCAGTGTGCCTGCTGTTGAAAAATGAATGCTCTTGTTATAGATAAAGGAGAACTGGAGAATAGAATTGCATATCTGTTCAGAGATGCTGATCTGAGTGCTCTTGACTGGGTTATTGGGAACAAAGGAGAGAGGGAGATTCTTGGACAGACACATGCTCCTGTACCTTAGAAGTTGGGCCCAAAAGAATTAGCAGAGTCTGAAAGCCTTTTAGTCTCCCTAAAGAAGATGATGTCCACTAACATGTCATGAAGTAATTAAACAATGACAGTAAGGTAAGAAGCCCATGACCAAAGCACCCAAGATTCAGGATCTTGTTACACAATGTGTCCTCCAATATAGACAATGAGGTATTGCTCTGAACAAACAGCACACTAAGGAAAGCAAAGAGGAAGCTGCAGAATATGCTAAACTTTGGCCAAGAGCACGAAGTAAGCCAAAGAAAACACCAGGAGGATTGTCAAGAGACATAGGCTGTCCTTGCTGAGAGTTTCCACTTCTAAGCCCAAGTCCAGTAATACACATCTTTAAGAGTAACAAATAAGAGCTGGGGAAAATATGAAACATCTTAAAATCTTCAAATTTTAAAATTGTTTCTTCTACGACCAACTTTTTTGATTGTCTGTGGTATTAGTTACTTTTCTGATGCTATAACAAAACAACGACCAAAGTAACTTAAAACATTTAAATGGTTTCAGAGAGTTGGAGCCTGTAGAGGTGGAGTAAAGGTGTGGCAGCAGGAGTAGCTGAGAAGTCACAATTTGTTCCCAGGCAAAGGGAAGACAGAGTATACTAGGAATAGCAAGAGTCTTTTGCCTCCTCAAAACCCTCCCTCCGTGCCATACTTCTTCCAACAATGTCGCACCACTTAATCCTTCTCAAACAGTTCTATCAGCTAGGGACAAAGTATTCACATTATGTGCCTACAGGGCAATTCTCATTCAAGCTATCAGACCTACATACTGCTAACATTTCTAAGAAAAGCATGGGTGTGACTCAGTATGATACCAAATTCTTTGCTTAAAACACTAAAGTGTATATATTATTATTATACATAGATTACTGACGCTTATAGAAGTATTTCTGTCTTAGTTACAGTTCTATTGCTGTGAAGAGACGACATGACCACAGCAACTTTTAGAAAACATTTAATTGGGGCTAGATTACAGTTTCAGAGGGTTAGTTTATTTTCATCATGGTGGAAAGTAGGCAGACATGGTGCTGGAAAAGTAGCTGAGTGTTGCGGCAGGTTCCTCCCCGCCAGCCGCCATTGTCCTGCAACCACGTGTGCCCCAAATAACACTCAGAGACTCTGTATTTGATACAATCCTGTTGGCCAGTTACCATTATTGTTAATGGGCTAGCTCTGCCTTAATCATTAACCCATTTCTACTTATCTAAGTATTTCCACGTGGTCGTCTTATCGGGGAGCCGCGGCAGGCGTCCTGCTTCTTCCCTGGGCTACATCTCGACTCCACTTCTACTTCCTCTTTCCTCCTCCTAGTCTCCTAGCCCCGCCTATCTAGTTTTCTATTGGCCACAGTGCTTTATTAACCAGTATGAGAAACATATATACAGAATAACATCTCCCATCCGCTGAGATTCTATATATTAATCTAAAGGCAGCAGGAAGAAAAGAAAGCTACTTGACCTGGCTTCTAAAACCTCAATGCCCTCCCCCAGGGACACACTTCCTCTAACAGGGCCATGCCTACTCCAACAAGGCCACACATCCTAATCTTCTCAACTAGTGCCACTCCCTGATGACTGAGCACTCAAATATATGAGCCTAAAGGGGCCATTCTTACTCAAACTATCACAGCTTATTTACATATGTGATATATATGCTGATGCATATTTAGAAACTGACTTTAAGTCATATATAACTGTGTCAGAGACATTTTGGTAAGTTGTTCACAAAATCCACTCCTTACCAGAGTAGAAAGCAAGGGCAAGTGTGTTGAATAGCTTTGTGTCAATGACACAAACTAAAGTCATCTGAGAGGAGGGGGCCTTGAGAAAATACCTCCTAACATAGGACTATAGGGTAGCCTGTAGGACATTTTCTTAATTAGTGATTGATAGCAGAGGGCCCAGCTAATTGTAGGTGGAGCCTCCTCTGGGCTGGAGGTCCTTAGTTCTGTAAGAAAGCCAGCTGAGCAATCCATTAGAAGCAACCCAAAGAGCTCTCCTCCATGGTCTCTGCATCAGCTTCTGCCTCCAGGTTCCTGCCCTGCATGAGTTCCTGTCCTGACTTCCTTTGATGATGATCAGTGATGTGAAGTGTAAGTGAAATAAACCCTTTCTTCCTCACTTTGCTTTGGTCATGATGTTTCATCACATTAGAAACACTAACAAAGACAGGCAAGTTTATTGAAAACATTACAAAAAGAGTGGTGGGTATGGCAATAATGGGATAGACTCCTTTAGTGATCCACTTTTCAGATAATTTCCCTAGGATGTAATTCTCACCATTCAAGTGAGGGTAGGCCTCTGGTCTGCTTGTGACCAAGTTTCATTCACTCTGCACTTTTACTATTCTGCTGTTGTAGTATTGGCCAGAAGAGATCTGAAGTTTTCTGTTTGTGGGACAACCTCAGGACAGGGTTACATTGGGGACCTGTTCCTTTTCTAGCCTCTCAATCACAGCCTTGCTTCTACAGTATTATCCGTTATCCTGAGTCCAGCTCTTGGTAAAAGGCTGTTGGTATAGAAATCTCTGCTGGGCACATTGAGGTCCCTCAGTAGTCTGAGGATGCTTAGCATTCAGGCACTGAGGCAGAGGATGTGAACTAAAGGCCAGCCTGGACTCCTTAGTAAGACTCTGGGTAGGAATGGGAGGGGGGGAGAGAAGGAGGAGGAGGAAAGAAAGAAAGAATGATAGGAAGGAAGAATGAGAGGAAGGAAGGAAGGAAGGGTGAGAGGAAATACCAGAGGATGATAAGTAGTGAGACAGGTAGAACCACACCCTTTTTGTTTTGAAAATGACTTGTCAAGAGTAACTCTTCTCCATGACTTAAGTAAGACACCATGCTCTGCACATAGACTTCTTCATTCCAGGATTAAACTTTCCACATTCCCACTTCCTGCATGATAAATAATCACATAGAATCTGGAAATTTCTTTGACTGATTTCATAGCTTCCTGCTCCTGTCCTGTCAGCATGAAGTCTTTGATGTCCTGGTTCAAACTGAAGGCAGTGGTGAGACAGGGAGTCAACTGTGCACCTGTTCCTTTGATCCTTTGTTCCTTTGTTCCTCCTCTCTCTCTCTCTCTCTCTCTCTCTCTCTCTCTCTCTCTCTCTCTCTCTCTCTCTCTGAGACAGGGCATTGTTGTGTAGCACCTGCTATATGGAACTTGCTCTGTAAACCAGGCTGGCCTCCTGGAACTCACAGAGATCCACCTGCCTCAGCCTCCAAGTGTTGGGATTAAAGGTGTGCACCACCACCACCCAGAGTCCAATTCATGTAGACATGGTAGCTGTGTCCCTGTTCACTTCCCTTTTGGATTTCCACTGAAGGGACATGAGGTCTGAGCAGGTTAAGCAGAGAAGCACATCCATGAAGACTGAATTTCCAAGTGGCCACTCTTCAATTTTTTTCTTCAAATATTCTGGATTATAGCTTCTCTGGATCCTCTGTGGCTTCTTGGAATGAAGAATGGAAAATGGGACCTGCAGTTGGCCTGTGCTAGAGTACTTAGTGTGGGTCTTCTGGCAAAGATGGAGCCTGAGTTTTAAAGGAATAATCAAAGCATTAAATCTAGCTCTTCTGCAGACGAGCTTAATATTTATTTTTTGTAAATATCTATTAATAAGAAAAAGAAAGTTTTTAGAGCCTGCAGTAGGTATTGTGTTATTCAAGAAGGAAAATATTTAAGTAACTGAGTTCCTTATCTCTCCTGACTTTTTAGTTCACACCTCTACAGCAGGATTTTCTCACTGAATATATGTGATGTTGTAAAAGTCTCTGGCCCACTGCCTGGCAAAAGTGATTACTCAGTAGGTGCTGTAGCTATTGTTGATGTTACTGTTAGCCTTCATTTCTCCTAAGATCTATTTATATGAAAATAGAATAAGTATATATATTTTTTCTTTCATGAGCAAAGTTCTAGAATGTTGGTCAGCAGTGGCAGACAATTCAGCCTGGCTCATTGCAGTTGTCGGGTGTGTGTGCTACTGAAATGGCATTCTTTAAAACAGATTTGTATTCTGTTGAGAGCAAAGGCTATGTGGGACTGATCCTGTGTTTTGGTTTTCCAGGATATAGATAATGATTTCCTTGTCTGATTATTAATACATGCCAAAATTAAAAATACACACACACACACACACATAAATGAAATTTTCAGAGTTCTTCACATCTGGTCATTAATTTGGCCATAAAACTGATGTATCAACATGATGACATTTTTAATATATATGAGTGTGACAGAAACCTGGGGGGGGGTGCTAGCTATTCTCTGTTACTTTATTCGGTTGACTTAAGATTACAGGCCTTAGTTGTTTTCATTAATTTTGAGCTTCTCAAATTATTATAATGTGAACATGTGTTCATTTTTTTTTTTTTAATGGAAAAAAACAAGGCTAACTAGGGAAGCTATTTCTGCTCACTATAGCACAAGAAAATTGAACCTTTGGTGTGGGTTCTGTCAGTGTTGACCCTCTCTGCCCTCTGTCTGCCTCATCTACTTCATCTCCCTGATTGCTGGATGAACAGACACAGTCACTGTCCTGATTCTGTCACTGCTGCTGTTAGGAAGAAAAATGTCTCTGAATTTATGGAGATATCTTTTTCCAATTTTGCGAATAAGGTTGTAAAAATTGTCTCCCAAAATCATGTCTCTATCTCTGATATGTCTCTCAGTGTTACCTACAGTTCTCTGTGAGGTTAGGTTGTCATGTGAAACTCAACAGTTGAAAAGAAAATCCTTCCCACCAAACCAGGACAATTGCCATTTCTTCCATCAGCTGATGGTCTTGTCACTAGCACAGGCCTTGAGTCATCTCCCCACCCCTCTATTATCTGCCTGGCTGTTAATCATTTTCTCCCCACAACATTTCTCACTTTCTCCTGTTGTTTTCTTTCTTCCTTCTCCCAAGTTCAGGTTCCTGTGATGTGCATTCACTCTCAGCTCCCTCCCCCTCTTCTGGATATTTTAATAGGTTCCTAATTGATTGCCCCTCCTTTAGCTCCCCTAAGCCCTTTAGTTAATCTTGGAACAGTGCTCATACAAATTAAGAGCTTTAATTACTGTTTGATTTGAATTGAATATTATCGAAGAAACCAGCTACCTATGTGCAGATGGATGTTTCAGTGTTGGTGCATATCTTCAGAGCAACACCTGGGGAGCAGAGAGAAGTACCACTTTGAAGTACATGTGCCTGTTCCTTCCATCCATCTTCTTTGCATCATTTCCTGAACCTCACTTTGGTTTGTAATTAATGTAATAGTCTTTGCTTTTCAAACTTTTTTTTTTTTTTGGAAGAAAAGCATCAGTTTTAGGAAGCACATCTTATTAATATTAAAAGTACTCATTCTTTGTAAAGTGAAGAGAATAAAACATTTCTATTATATGATGTGAACAGAGATAAATGTTGGGTTGTCAGAAAAATTAAATGAATAACAGTATTTGAGGCATTTATTTTTCTTGCAATCTAAGATTATGATAATTGCTTATCTTTAAAATATCCCTCTATTTAGCTCACTGAAATGTCTTTGGGATTGGTAGTTTTTGGACACATAAGGTAGTCTCCTGTTTTGTCAGTAGAGCTTTAAGCATGTTGAATATCTCTAAGTTTCCTGCAAATAAACAACGCTTTTTGAGTTGGAAGACTGTGATGACTGGCATGGGCTTTATACGAGAGCTCTTGTTAGAAGCTTTGCACAGTGAAGAGAGGGCTTGGAGCCAAAAGAGATAAATGGGCCAGCAAATACATCTACTTAACTGAGAAAAGAGTAAGATACAGTCTTGGTGATCTTAGTATTTGGTAAGTTCATAAAACCATTATCAGTTGATATCCAATTGGTCTGATTACTTGAAATTTAATTTCCTAGTTTATAACTCGACAGTGGAATGCTCACTGGCTATCTTGAACCTAGAGACCTTTTCCTTGTGTCCGGAATATACAGAGACCTGGAAGACCTTTTTCTGTTCTCAGGTCATGCCTACTTGAGCTAGATATATGAGTGCCTTTTAGTAAACTGAGTTCAGTCATAGTGTTGCTTACTAAGCAGGTCATTCTACCCCCATGACTTCTGTGCTTTCAGAGGACTGTCAGGACAAATTAACATGGGGCTTTGTCTTCAAAGTCTGCTCAAATGATACTGCCAAGCTCTGCAGATAAAGAGCAAATGGTACACCATCTCACAAAATAGCCTTTTGTAGCTGAGGGGGGATTTTGCAAAAATGGACTTTTATTTTTTAAACTTAGATAAATAGCTGCTATCACTGACCTTTACTGAACAGGGCTTTGTGCTAATTATGTAATCTTACCTTCTCCATTTCATATGTGTGAATGCTGATGCCTAGAAGATCTAAGAGCATAGCCTAAATCTGAGGTCTAGATGGCAGTGCTGATTCTGCTGAGTTCAAGGCCACAGCTTCACCCTTGCACCTCTTGGGAACATGCTTCTGCACACATGGTTTTGCAAGTCTCTGATGATTAGGATTCTGTCCTTAAACAATCAGCTGTGGATTTCCTCAGTGTTTTTCTGCTCTCCCCAGAGAGGGACAACAGAGCACAGGATGAAAGTTGGCTGGGGTGGGGGTGGGGCGGGGTGGGGACGGCAGTTTGCATTTCATAACCATCAAAGCAATTGGAGGTTTAGAGCTGGTCACTCGGGCTGAGTGAGCATGTCTGCAGAGCTTCGCACTTCCCCAGAGCTCAGCTGTTGTTCATGTATGATAAGTCTTCACAAATGTGATTAAGTCCTCATGAACAACAACAAAAAGAAAAGAAAATAAAGAACAGAAAAAGTGTTTTCAACTTGAAGTTATTTAAATGAGAGAGAGAGAGAGAGAGAGAGAGAGAGAGAGAGAGAGAGAGAGAGAGAGAGCAAGAAAGAGAGAGAGAAAGCAACCTTAATCCGAAGAGATAGTAAAGTAACAGGAGTCATTTTCTTTTCAACATTTACATGTAATAACACCTAAATGCTTTTATGTGTGAACAAATGTCCCATGGTATTCAATATTATGTGATATATCTGTTGATTTCTCCCATCTGCAAATGGAAAGTTTTGAAGAGAATAGCCGTGTTTTCATACTTTCTCTTGCTCAGAGCTCACACTTCCTTTTCTATACGAAAGCTCAAGGTGTTCACATCTTGCCGAGACAAAAGTGGGGGGACTCTACCGGGGGGGGGGGGACTACAGCTGCAAAGCACAACTCACCTGACACACTGTGGTGATATATTCAGGAGCACATGGAGAATCCTGAACAGGATTACTCTGCACTAGTCTCCATGTTGGGAGTATTTTGTCAATCTTGCTGTAGCTTTTTCTGGTCGATACAGCCACAACAGTATTTGAAAGCATGTATACAGCTGTTTGCCCCCTACAGGTCCCCTCACTGGCTTCCCACTAGCGCAGCTGGTTCACACTAGCCTCTCTTCCCTTACCTCCAGTTGCCATGCTTGTGTACCTGTCACCCTCCATCATAATTTTTGCTAAAATGCTGTTTGTCATCTCACTTTCCCAACCCTTTGTCCCTGTGGGTCAATAAAGGCTATTTCATCTGTCCTCTGACCCCATTTTCCTCTCCTCTGCCCTAGTATTCATTCACCACTCAGCTCCAATATCATTTCTTGTCTTTTGGGTTGTGGACCTAGCCTTTAATGGCCAAACCATGTCTCTAGCCCCTGGTGTCATTTCTTCACTGGAGTTACATTTGTGTCCCAGGCCTCACTTTAGTGGACTTGTCTTAGATGTAACTTTCATTCGCTTTCTGATAACATTTGAGCAAGAGATTAGGATGCAGTAGATGAGCTCCAGAACACGGAGCCTATTCTTCGAGACTCATACCAGACTCTGGTGCTCAGCAGCCCTGTGGCATTTTCATGACTCAGTGGATTCTCTATAAAATACCCATGGTTAGCATGTAGAGATTAAATGAGTTGATAGAAGAGTGAAAACAATAGGACTTAGTGCACAGGGATTATAGAGGCAGTTAAGTGTCTGCCTGCTATTTAATTTAGCCAACAATCATGTTGTGAACTCCAGGTGATGAGAGTTATCAGATTTGGTTGCATAGGCTCCCATAAGTTTCTAATATGATACTTAACCCACAGTGGGGAATGGTAAGCAATTGTTTTAACTATGTCCTGGTCCCCTGTTTGATAAACTGTTATCACTTCAACTTCTGGTTGAGTCAACACTTGGATGTGCATAGAGCTTGGAGGTATGCTCTTGTCATAGATATTAATAGTTCCTACTTGATGGCTGGGGGACTAGAGGAGGCTTTGTGTTTCACATTTTATTCTGCCATGAATGCAAAGTTGAACCTTGTTTTGGGAGTGTTTGTTTCACTCCTACTAAACTCATTGTGGTCCCTATTAATCTTTGGGCTGCAGAGCTCTTTACATTGGTTGTCATCATACAGAGAAGCTCTGGGCATCAAAGAGATTGGAAGCAGAGCTGTTGAGTTAGGTAAAGCATGGCTTGAGCATGATCTTCACCCTTAATCTCCTTCCGGCTGTCCCTATCAAACTTTGTCCTAATAATGATACTCTCAAAGTAACTTACAATGCCCAGTGAGGAAACATGGAAATAACCTGCTGAAAGCAATAGGCCTCAACAATTAGGTGTAAGTGGGGATAATATGAAGTAATGACACTGTGGGGCTTAAGTGTGTGTGCTGCACAGAGGAGAACCCAGTGTGCCTTGGTCTACTTAAGGACACTCTACAGTAGCCACTTTTCACCTTAGAGAATAGGGACATTAACTATGATGGAGAACAATGCAAACTTAGTCACTTTCTTTGTCACTGAATGTCTTTTGGCTGCATGGCTCAGTATGGTAACATCTCTGTAAGCTACTATGGGGATTTCTGCCTATGACGGGAGACAGAAAACAGTATACTTGAGAATGTCACATAATATATTCATAACTTGGGTTTCTACCATGCTCGGATTAGCAATAGTAGAACTGGATTTTCTGCACTATTTTCAAATATCGAACATAAAATTTTGAATAAAGCGTAACATTGAATAACACCTTTAATAACAGAGTACTTGATAAAATAATGAGACATTTTGGTACTACCAGGATTAGCTCAAACAGATCCCAATGTTTAGTGAGAGGAAAAAGGGTTATTAGATTGTGCAGAATTTAATGAGGAAAAATAAGAGTATTTTTTTTTATGTTATGGGAATTTCCTCAAAGAAAGGTTTCCTCTGCCAGTGTCTTTATATATTTAACATATATATGTTAAATGTGTTTCCTTTAAATAGAGTCCTAAGTTTGGGACTGTTGAATAAGGATTCCTTAAATTCTTATCTTACATAAGTTGATTCACTACTTCCAACATGAATTTTCTTCTGAACAAAAAAAGTAAAAATATTTAGCTGATATGTGCCATCTGGCTTTTAACTTTGGGAAATTGTCTTCCAGCCTGCATTTATTTTGGATAGACTATTAGATCAGAATCCCAATGAGTCCAAGACAGTCAATTCAGAATTTAAACTTTAATGTTTGGGGATTCTAAATCACAGCACATATGGGGTGGTACATTTTTGGGAAGAAATGGCCCTTTCTGGCCCACTTGTAAAGCTAAAGTTGCTATACTCTGGGTTTATTACATGTATTTATTTTACTAAGTTGGCCTGTATAAGTAGTTCCTACTACTTCAGCCTTATCATTGGGTTCATTAACTAAAACTTTCTGTTTATCAAATTAATATACATTTGCTCAATAATTTCTCATGTTGACAAAGTAATCTGAAAATTCATGGCGTTTCTTGTGACTTTTGCATGGTTAGTTTTAGAAAAAGAATAAACCAGTAATCACAAAATATTTCTCTTGAAAAGAAGTCATGATTCTCTGGCTGGGGAAATGGCTGGCTCAGAGAGTATAGTCCTTGCAAGAGTGAGGACCTGAGTTTGGATGCTGATAACTGGATATGGTAGTACTCACCTATAATCTCAGCACTCTAATGGTGAGATGGGAGGCAGGATAAGAATCTCCAGGAGCTGTCCATGCAGCTAGCCTGGCATGTTGTGATTCTCATGGCCAGTAATTGGTTCAAGGAGGTGGAACTCTTTCTCTGGCAGCCTTTATATTCTGTCCGGGGATATTTACACAATGTTTTCCTTAATTAGGGGAGATGTCTGTGTTTTTCACAACATGGTCCTGATGATATTTACTGTTTAAACACACACACACACACACACACACACACACACACACACATATATATGTATATATATATATATATATTCCATATATATATATATATATATACATATATATATGTATATATATATATATATATATATATGAAATCTCATGCAATTCCCCAAAGAGGGCTGTACAGACAATATTTACCCAGTGTTTCTCTCTGAAACATTCTAAAGAATTTTTATTCTGTAGATTGCAACTTGATGGGAGGCTGATACCATGGCCTTCTACTACAGACTTTTTGGCATTAAATTCCCCTATACCACTCTAATACATTTAAACATTTTTGAAAATTAGAATGCAGTTTATAATGACTACATATGTTACATTCCTTCTTTTATTTTTTTATAATTATACAAAGGCTATTAGAAATTGAGGGTGCCTTAGAATTAAGTAAATTATTAAGTAATGCAGTATTTAATTCTAATTTATTCATTAAATTCAGCCTAATCCACAGCAGCCCAATATTAAGTCAAAATAATTGAGTGAGAAAGAAAGGGCTGTTTTTATTGGAAAAATTGTTTACAAATTTATAATAAGCTTTGTTTTGTAGACTTCTTGGAATCTGTGTTTTTAAAACTCTATAATGTATAGTATCTTACTCTGATTTCAGCCCAATGCTGAATGGTTTAATACATTATTTTTAGCAGATATCATGACTCATTTTAGAGCTGAGGAAATTCACACTCAGAAAGAATGGGATTTTAGTAGAATATCACCTGCCATTCTCTTCTGTTCAATTACTTACTTGCATGTATCTACAACTTTATAATCTGACACATTGCAATGGTTCCCAGAAATAGTAATTACTAGACTAACCCTGGAAATTTTCAGAAGCAACCATTCTAATACCCAGCCATGAAAACACCAATCATTAGTGCCATGTAATGTGAAGCTAAGTTTTGGAAGGATAAAGGATAAGATATGCTGTTAAGAGCATGCTTTTCTCTGCTGCTGGTCTGGTCCTGCTGCCACGCCAGCCCCCAATAACACGCTGAGACTCTGTATTTGATACAATGTTGTTGGCCAGTTACTATCATTGTTTATTGGCTAGCTCTGTCAATGATTAACCCATTTCTAAGTATTTCCACGTGGCTCATCTTACCCGCCAGAGCGGCTGGCGTGCTACCTCTCCTGGCTCTCCATTTTGACTCCTCCCAACTACTTCCTCCTTCCTCCTTGTCTCCTAGCCCCGCCCCTCTTGCTTTTCCATTGGGTCACAGTGCTTTATTCATTAACCAGTATGAGAAACATATTTACAGACTAACATCTCCCATCAATATGCCTATCTTTTTAACACAGACAAAAGTGTTCTGGGCTCCCAAATGATGGCTGATCCTATTGGAATCCTGGCACGTGGTGGTGACTAATGGTCTGTACAGAGAATGTGAACAGAAACCCACTAAGGGTGTGAAGGGCCCTCTTTACCACATAGACTTCCCACTGTACTTAAATGGACCTTCTTTATGAATTACCTGAATGTTATATGTCACAGATGGGTGTAGACACACTGTCAACAAATTCTGACACTGACAGCATGCAAGCTTGAGTCCCCCTAATCTGCCCACTAATAGCTGCTGCCACCTTGATCTGGACTAGTCAAAGGAACAAGCCCTTAGGGGTTTATCGGGTTCTGTGCTGCCAGCTAAGCTGCCATTAATTTAATTTCTGAAGTGCAGTGAATTATGGGGAAGTCTGCTTAAATGCTGAACTCTTTGGGGCAAGAGACTAGAGAGGTTACTTCCATAATTAGTGTTTCTTTTTTTCAAGAAGGGGCACAATGCATGGCAGTGTGACTTGGCAGAAGTGACAGTCATGTCTCAGGTGAGCATCAGCCAGAGGATCAAGTCTGATGTTGTCTTGGGAAACGGAAGGAGAGTGGGAGGGACATGCTCCTGAGTTTTGGTGAGGAATTGTGTCCCTTTACTTCCAGTGCCCAGGACTGAAAGAAAATGAGACCATGACCACTGCTAGGAATGACTGAGAAGGTTTTTATTATATATATGGGGGAGAATTCAGTCAGAAGTATCTGGAAAAATAGAGATTAAACATGGCCAACATAACAGACTGGGCCATGAGGCATGGGTGGAGGGGTAGGAAGGTAGAGGGGAGAGGGTGGGAGCCAGAGAGAAAGAGAAAAAAGAGGAGAGACAAGAAGTCCAACAGGGCAGAGGGAATCAAGAAAGGACAAAACCAGAATTAAGAGAGCTCCCTAAAGGACTGAGGTTTCACAGGAAAGGAGATGCTGTGGAAGGGAAGGAAATGCCAGGGCTGGAGAGGATTAGGGTAGGGGGTGAGAAGTGCTGAGGGGCCAGGAGCAGGTACTTGAGAGGCTTGGAGCCAGGTGGCCAAAATCCCTTTTAATATGTTAAACTGACACCTCAGCCAGAGTTTCTTTGAGCCCTAATAAGCACTACTGCAGTCCTAGGCTCTTCCTGTCAGAGCTTGTGGTAAGTGAAAAGAAAAAAAAAAGACAAAAGGAAAGACTCACTCTTTAAAAGGTTTATGCCCATGAATGGTTGAATGGCATGCTGTGTATTTTATGGTATACAACTCCATCTGTGAGCCAGTGTTATCTAGAGGAACCTGAGGAGTTGTTGAATCTGGTAGCCTCTTCTGGGGCAGTTCTTTCCAAGACTACAGCTCACTGGCAGTGCCTTTGTGCACAAGATATATCTGTATCTGTATCTGTATCTGTATCTGTATCTGTATCTGTATCTGTATCTGTATCTGTATCTGTATCTGTATCTATCTATATCTATATCTTTTTTTTTGAACTAACAGAGTAAGCAGCTCATTACAAGAGTTCATTCACTTCTGGATGTACTTTACCCAGGGGTTAATGGTACTTTCACTGGAACTGTATTTGATATGCAAGTTTGACAAATAATGCATTTTCTCCCTTATAAAGTAAATTTCTTAAAATTCTCCTATATATGAATTTCCTATCTCTTTATCCAGCCTCGTCCTAGAGCCTCTCTCTTCCTATCGACCGACTCTTATTAAGATAAATCTTGACATAGTGCTAACATGTAAAAATGGGCAGCTGCTCTTAGTATTCCTTACTTGTACAAACTAAACAACTGCTTCAATTATATCTCTCATACATATGGCGTAGCCCATGTAGAAGGATATTCAGTATGTGTGCTGTTCCTGTACTGAATAAATAATAGTTCAGAAACATGTTATACTATTAAGGGAAGACCCAGTGCCCCACAGCAAGTCAAGACAAATTCCATAAGACAAATTCCATAACATTTTGGAGTTTTCTTTTTTTTTTTTTCCTCCCCTTCTTCTGTGTTTTTAACCTTACATTTAGAGTTTGCAATTTTGTGTTTTTATGGAAGCCATCCTCCCCAGTGGTCTTATGTGCTTTCAGTTGGAGAAACATTTCATAATGTTAAATGTAATAGAAGCTGCTTTCTGCTTGCTATCTCCTCCAGTCAGACTGAAGGGATAATTGTAACAGATGAGCATCGCTGTGCCAAGACATGACAGAGTATATGACTTTATAGATGAAGACTGTGACAATCCCCATCAGCTCACCATCATGGTCAGGGTCCCATGTAATATGGCACTGAGATGAAACAGTCACTTCACAGAATGCCACATCTTTTCCTTGGGCAATACTCTGGTTACATTGTCTTCCTTCTAGGGTTTAAATACAGGTTTCTCAAGAGTTCACTGTCTCTCCTTGAAGCTTCTGCATGTTCAGAATGTGTTCTTCCTTCGTGTTCTTAGGAAGCTCATCCTGGCACACACTCTAGTGTACAAAGTAATAACATATTCTTACGAATCTCAAGACAGCCAGTACTCACTGTGTCTATGCTGAGTGTCAGGCGTTCTCCAAAAACCTTGCATCATCACCTCATTCTTTCTGTACAAACCCTTTGAGGCAGGGACTTGCATTGCTCCCATTATCTCAGTGGTGAGGAAATTAGTGAGGGAAATAGCACACCTAAATCCAAGCTGCAATTTATAGCTGGTATGATGCAGCAACTGAGCACACAGACTTGCCTTCTAGCAGCTTCTGATGTTGTTACACCCTGTTTATTTTTAGTTCCACTCCTGGTCAGTTGTCTGTCTCTGTCTGAACAGATTCTTGGTGGGGCCGTGGAGTTTTGCAAAGAACACTTGAGCCAAGCCCAGCCTGTGCAGAGCAGGTGCTGAAAAGTAGCTCATTTGTAAGAACTGAAGAGAGAATCAAAAGGTGTTACCAGAGTCATCTTCAAACAAAATCCACTTGTTTATGTCTATAGAAACACCGACATAGTGGGCTGGAGTGGCACCTCAATGAAGTGTGTGCTTGAAAGTATGAGGATCTCCATGCCACTCCTCAGAACCCATGTGACGACCAACAGCACCAGACATGGTGGAGGCGGGGATTCTTGAGGCTCACTGGCCAGCCAGTGAGAGAATCCAGCTTACAAAAAGTAGGTGGACAGCAACTGAGGAGCAACAGTGGTATTGTCTTCTCACCTCCATGCGTATCTGTACCAACATTCACCGTAGACAGGCAGGCAGGCAGGCAGGCAGGCAGGCAGGCAGACGCATGCACGCACGCACGCATGCACACACTCACGTGCGTGTACACACACACAAACACACACACACACACACACACACACACACACGAGGGTGAAGAGGGAGGGTTAGACAATTGAAGCTATGATTGTGTCTGTCTGTGTTTTGCCATTCTGTGGACACTTAAGAAATGGACTGTGCTTTGAAAGGTGTCTACCAAATGGTAGCAAAACCAAGATAGAAGCAGTCACATTTAAGTTCCGAGAGGCCCTTAATTAAAAACAAATTAAATTGTTCATACAGCATATAATTGCATTATTATTCACAGATCTCTGTTACTATAAGAACACATAAAAAAACAATGTGTCAAATCTTTCTAATGGTGATTATTTTCATTTTAGTATTTCCTCAAAGACATATCTAGTTTATTACTTGAAGTTTGTAATCTTTTGACAAATCTTTATTTTCTCTGAAGTTTTAAATTATTCATGTAAAGTGTTTTCCTATCCATTTTTAGCAATCGGAAGTCAGCTGAGTCCTCATAGAATCTTTAGGTATGTTGATGTTTAGAACACCTGTATTTGCAGTCTTTCAATCTCCTGTTTTCGGAATTAATACTGGTAATAAAAATCCAAAAAAATTAATAACTTAATTTATTTCAGACCATTTTGATTAAAAATATGTGTTAATTCTAGAGAGGCCAGGTGTAGGTTTACCCGTCTGTGAAGACAGGATTGCTGTGGAAATTAATAATGTAAACAAGATTTTGGAAAGAATATTTAATCAACTCAAGAGCAGCCAGCTTTCAAGTGAGCCCCAGCACTGTAGTGCCGTCCCTCTGCAGCCAGAGTGATGGGCTAATTAGTACTCACTGCTTTGAATTTATTACACAGGACACGTTAAACACCTTTGTTTGGCCTCATTTTCTTGGTTTCACAAATCATGGTATCTTCTATTTATTTTTCTGGTTCTGGGGATCAAACTTAAGGCCCTTTGTATGCTAGGGGATTCTCTACCACTGAGCTACATCCCCTGCTTGAGGTGTCTGTTTGTTGCTACATTGTCTAGTGTTGAATCCTCCCCAACAAGCAATAATGTTTTGCCATTTTTGTTTGTTTGTTTGTTTTGCTTTGCTTTTTAACTAATGGAGTCCTCTTAGGCATATGGTTGAATTTCCCCTAGCCTCTCCTTTTGTCATCTGTAAGATGGGTAAGTTCTCAGCCCCTTCCAGGATTGTCACCAATGTAGACTGATAGGTAAGTCACTGATACACAGCCCAGTGAGGTTAGTAGTTCTTAGCTCCTCTGTTTAATGGGGTGGTACTGTCAAGTATGGCTGCCTCTTCTGCCTTTATTGAACTTTGACTTGTAACCAGAGTTCATTCATGTAGGGTAGGAAATGAAGACAAGTAAAGAGTATTACCTTCTTTGCCTCTGTTTTGGGCATTTATTTATCTGAGGATTTCAACAGAATTATAGATATAAAAAACTTTGTATTATTGATTTCCTAAGGAGCAAATAAACATAAGACTGAGTGTTCCCTGTATCCTCTCAGAGCGTAAAGAACATGTCTTTCCCTAGTGATCATGGTTAATGTTTTCCTCTACCAAAGCTGTAGCTTTCTCTTTCCTGTCTTGTCAGCATTGGTCAAACCCTCAGGCCTGTGCTCTGCACTGATTGCTGCCTATGGGGTGACTCATTGGGAAAGTTTCATGTTGTTCTGGAATCTGGCTTCTTTATTCAGGGTACTTTCCTTGGTCTTAGGTCACAGGAATGTTAGGGCATGCCCAAAGGATAGCAATGAGCCGTGAGGTTGCTAATGACAGTCGGAAACCATTTGGCTCTGGGCCTGGAACATTGCAACTCTCCTCTCACAAGTCCTTGTCACCTTTATCGAATTTTTAACATAAATATGGATTTTTTTTCTGAGAAATTCAGTGAAAAAGACTTTTTATAGAAAGTAATATAGTTTCATGTACTAAAATCATGGAACTATCCTTACAATTATTATTATTATTTATTTAGGCAAGGTCCCATTACATAGATGAGGTTGGACCGAAACTCATAAATACTCCCCTTGAGCCTTGATTACTAGACATTTGCTACCCTTCCTAGCTTTTAATTAATTATACTTTAGATTTATTTATGTAATTATGGGTTTTGTTTGTACCATGTGAATGCCTGGTACCCCCAGAGATAAGGAGAGGTGTAGCGTATATGTTTCTGCCAGCCCGCCAGCCCCAAATAACACTCAGAGACTCTGTATTTGATACAATCCTGTTGGCCAATTACCATTATTGTTTATGGGCTAGTTCTGCCTTAATTATTAACCCATTTCTACTTATCTAAGTATTTCCACGTGGTCGTCTTATCAGGGAGCCACGGCGGGCATCTTCCTTCCTCCCTGGGCTACATATCGACTCCTCCTTCTACTTCCTCTTTCCTCCTCCTAGTCTCCTAGCCCTGCCTATCTAGTTTTCTATTGGCCACAGTGCTTTATTAACCAGTATGAGAAACATATATACAGAATAACATCTCCCATCAGAGAGGGGTTTGGGTTCCCTCAAACTGGGGTTGTAGATAGTTGTGAACCTCCATGCAGGTGCTTGGAAAGAAACCCAGGTCTCCTGGAAGCAAGATTCCATCATACAGTTTAGCAATGGCAAACAAATGCAAGTGTGGGTTATGGGTTTTTATCAGCTTATAAAGTTTATTTGAATGGTCTGCAGTCTTGCCTTAAAAATAGATGATTACATTCCCCATGTTAGTGAATACAAACAAGTGTCCCCATGTCCCCCAAGAGACTACAAAGTGGTTTACAGACTTTATAAAAATCTTTTGAAACTTTTTGCACGTTTTGAGCCTCCACTGTAAGAATTGGAATGGTCCTGTTAGTTGTTTCCTGCAAACACCCCTCCCTCCACTGTGTCTTTTCTCCATGTGAAGTGCATGGCTTCCGGTGCGGCTTCAGCCTTCCTCTCACATTCTCACACTAATAGCTGTCTAATAATGATATTTTTGCTGTCAGTGACTCCTAGCCTTCCTTCACAGTATTCACAGTAGATCCAATGTCAGGGTTCTCACAGTTTCTAAAGAGTCATGCATGTGGCTCTCTTTGGAAGCCCCCTCCCCCATACACACACACACACACACACACACACACACACACACACACACACACACACACCATTGCATTTATAATCATCATCCTGGGGTTCAACCTCCCATGATACTAGGTTGAATCCCATATCTTCAGTTTTATAATATATATTGGAATTATATTGGAGTATAATCAATGACTTCTTTTAACTCCAACATGACATGACTGTTTTGCATAGATTTTCTAAATAATTTTGAAATAAAAGATCCTCCCGAACATGGAAAAGTAAAGATACATTGAACTTTTTGCCTTCTTTCCTTTCTGATCATTAAGGTCATGTAGTATCTAACAGAATCTATTGTGATCCAGCTGTATGAAAATACCTGTTCTATAACATTTGAAATGTACAGCCTATTTGACATTTATTCCATGTACTCAAGCACAGTGATGTTTTCCTTCTCAGAAATGCAT
The DNA here is from genome assembly GCA_030556225.1 of Cricetiscus sungorus. Taxonomy (NCBI): domain Eukaryota; kingdom Metazoa; phylum Chordata; class Mammalia; order Rodentia; family Cricetidae; genus Cricetiscus; species Cricetiscus sungorus. Next base: position 3,110,485 of record JANBXA010000606.1, on the reverse strand, counting down.
GCCTAGATTCCCGTCTATGTGCTGAGGCCCTGGAGTATTAATGGGCCTCTCTGTGAATCTGATTCATCCATTATACTCTATGTATACTTGGCTTTTGGTAAATTGCTCACAGGCTCTGATACCTGACCATTCTGTTACAATAGCCTTGATCAGGGCTCTATTGAGGATCATTAAAAGAAAGCAATTTCTTCCTGGTCAAGAGAATAAAATCTACAACTACCCTGTGTAGAGACCAACATCCAAGCTACTCAAAACATCAGAATTTATTCCAGTTGGACCTGTCAATCACCTTGCAAAGTTATCGCCCCTAAGGAAGGTAAACTCATCTAATGCCCCGTTTAAGAGATAGGAGGAGCAATTATTCCCTTCCTGAGAGCATGTGCTTTTTCCTCACAGAGACAATTTTGTGCAGGAACTGCAGAGCTGTCGTGAGGCTCTGTGAGATCTGTCCCCATTCTGAATGCTGCCATAGAAAACCCTTCCTTCTACTTTTCCTCATCTCTGTCTTGTTCCTTCCAAAGCTGGCCAGAACAGAAGCACAGTTTCTCTGGTGGTTTGGGCTTTTTCAGTTCCTGAAGCTACCTTTCTTTTGCCATGTGACTGCTTGCTGCACCTCCATGCCTACCTCACAAAGCAATGCTTTCTTTTCTCCATGGACTTTCAAAGCCAGCTGTAGAGATTAACAACTTACCTGCCCCACAGTTCTTATCTTTAAAAATACAAATAGTCCTTGAGTTTTGGTCTGTGTCCATTGTTAAAATACTTTATTAATGGGGCTAAGAACCCCAAGAGGGACCCAGATTTTTTTCTGGCAGCATATGGTACTCAACAGGGTGTAACCCCAAAGTTTCTGGTAACAATTATAATAATGGTACACTTTCCTACCTTGTTAGCAAGACACTCCTACTTGAATCCAGGTAGTCTTTTCTTGGTGTTTCTGGTTTCTTGGCACTTTTGCCAAATGAATTTCTGGTGTGACATGAGTCATTGCCTCCTGCTGCTTCATCTCAACACTGATGCATCGAGAGAATATTGCAGGAGCTGCTTTATTCTTCCTGTACACTCTTGTTTATTTCTATCCTACTTATCGATGGCCCCTAACCTTTTCTGATCACTATATAGAAATCTACTACTATCCCCCCGCCCCCAGCTAATTTCCTATAGGGAGGCACAGTGGATTTCACCTGTTGTTTCCTGCTTTGTATGCTCCTTGGTATTTGAGAATATGCCCTACACTGCTTCTGGGGACATAAATGCTGTGTGTGTGTGTGTGTGTGTGTGTGTGTGTGTGTGTGTGTGCTTAATCATCTCTCTCTCTCTCTCTCTCTCTACATATATATATATATATATACATACATACATATGTATGTATACATATACATATACATACATATGCATGCATACATACATACATACATACATACATACATACATACATATATATTCTTGTAACTGAAGAATGTCTATAACGCTTTTACATGTGCCACCACCATGAGGTAGCTTGCTTTGTTTCACTGAGAAAGACTAAGGCTCACAGCATAATTTTTTTTCCAGAGGATAGATCATGTATTTCTCTGTATTTTGTAAATGCTCACTGAAATGCAGGTTTTCATTGTGAAGTTTCTTTTTCTATATTTCTTTTATTTGGCAGTTTTTGTGATACCTTCTCTCAATGTATTGGTGTCATCCTGGCTATTCTTGAACTCCCTATTCACATCTTTAGCCTCTTAGGTTCTGGCATGATGGGAATGCGTCATTACTAGCTGCAGTGTGAAGTTGCTAGGAGATAGACACAAGTTTGTGCCTCTTCAGAGACACACATTCTACACATTGACACACAGCAGCAACACAGAGGGAACTAGTGCCTGGTGAGATCTGGAACTTTCATATTTGATGGACCTTCATGAAGGCAACCTGGGAGAGGAAATGGACCAGGCACTTCATTGGCCAGAGCTAGGGACTTATGTGGAGGGAAGGGGCACTTGGAATGGAAGCTTGTTAGGCCTATAGCAACTTGCACTGCCTGTGTGTAATAACAGCACAAAATGGGTTTCCTGGCAGAGCTTAGTAAACACATTTCAACTGGATATAAAGATTTCATAAACCACATTCTTTGCAAGATGTTCTAGGGAAGAATCAGCCCCCAGGATTCATTAATTTTATATCTAGCTCATACTGTAAGAGCAGCTAGGAAAGGCACATATCCATAATCCATAGTTAACATTAGTGAAGTGTGGGGAATATGCAGGTAGACATTAAGATGATCAATGGAGTCCAAGAGGCCAGTAAAATCATGTGGCTAAGAGCTTTGGATGGAGCATCCAGGGACCAAGTTTCAAATCGACTTTCTACCACTTGCCTCACCTTGAGTAAATTCCTAAACTACTCTGAGCTTCAATTTCCTCATCCATAAAAATCTTCTCAACCTGATAGACTTGTTGTGAAGATGAACATACTTTGTGTAATATCTTTGGCATGGTGCCTTGTACATTTAGGAAGTGCTGTCTTTTCCCCTCAGTTATTACATTTTGCTGCACAATGTCATGCAGAAGTCATTGCTTTGTGTTTTTAGGTCTATATGTTCAGTGGTTCAATCTTAAAATTCTTAAAGATGTGAGAAATCAAGCAATTACCTAGACTTTTCTTTTTGATAGCATTTCCATAGGGAACACCTAGGTGGCTTTTCTCCATCCCTCTGCATAGATCTTCATATAGGATACTAAGTTGTACTAAAAGTTTGATACCAAATGATGCTCCCATTAACTGTCTATCTCTTTGTTTTGGGCTGCACCTGTAGAGTGATATTGAACCAGCATCCTCCTCCTCTTGTTCTCTGATAAGCAAAATGGAAGGGGTATGGGTTATTTCTTTTATATTGCTGTATTAAATGAAATGATTTCTTTGCCTGTGTCCATTTATCATCAAAAATTTATCAAGTGTTTCTAAAGGATTAGAAATAAAATAATAACACTGATTTGTGGTTGTTTTGGATTTATTTTAGGACTGTTTACAAATTGCAAAAATTGCCTAGGATACCTATCTCAAAAGAGACCACTGAACCTGAACAACTAGTTGCTATCTTAATTTTACTGGATTGAGTAGATATATATTATCACATATTCAATCAGTCTTTCCAAAATGATTCCTATGTGGTTTGTTTAAATTAATTAATTTAAAAAGTTGATTTTGAATCTGAAATTCCCGGTTGAAAACATTATTTATTGGTGAAATGGTTACATGACAAATCTGTCTAGGGACTTCAGCTTTGGTACAGTTGGAGTAATTCATGACAAGCAGCACTTCATTGTAAACACTGAAAAGCTCAAGATTGACAAAGGGGAAGTGTACCTCCCAGAAAATGATGACTCACTGAAAATGGGCAGCTGTGGAGTAGTAAGCCATTTGGTTTCCCACTGCTTTTACTTACAAGATATGTGCAAGGTTGGAGCTTGGGCAAGCAGCTGAGAGGCCAGGAGTAAGAAGAAGGTGGAAGAATGAGCTCCCAAGGTAGAGGAGACAAGCAAGACAAGAAAGCAGCCAAGATCCAGAGGGACCAACAGCTCTTGGAAAAGATAGGCCTTGGGATGTTAACTTGGCCCGTACCTTGAAGTACAAATTTGCTTAATTTTTGTGCCTTGTGGAGTGAGCATAAGAAAAAAGTCACAGCAAAGGAGAACGGTTTCTGCCAACCTCTCTAGTGCTTACCGAAGGAACAATGACTGAAGTCCAGTGTATGTGAAGGACAGCGGTAATTGTCAACACCACTGGCCTACACTGGAGGCATTTAGACAGCCCAGAGGGAGGCCAAATCCTTCAAAAAGCTGACTGACTTGGTGTCACCTCATTTTTGAATTGGATAAAGATAAGTTGCCCATCTCACAATCTTCCAAAGACAGCTATGATCTTTGGTTGTAAATCCTCTCATTTAGGATATAATTTTACTCATGTATTTGTTAGAGACAGGATCTCACCATAGAGCTCTAGCTGGCCTGGAACATTCTATGTAGACCCAACTGGTCTTGAATTCAGAGACCTACCTGTCCCTGTTGAGTTTAAAAGTATATACCACCACTCCCAGCAAATAGAATATATATGTCACACATAGCACTTTCATTCAATTCAACTTAAAACCACAGGTCATATGAAAGTCAACCAAGACAAAAACAGAAAACAGAAACAACCCCAAATATGATCTCATTAGCATGATCACAATTAGAGTTTTGCCTCTTTTTAGGTAAGGCTAGACCTCTGAAGTTCTCTGTCCTACTGCTTGTTCCACCCCACTCCTCATTTTCTGTCTTAAACTACATTGCTTACTTGTGCTGTGTACATTTCAGGTTGCAACTGCTGTTTTTCTATCTAGTGTTGCTGTTTGCTCTATGGTTTTTTTGGGACTTGGTCTTCTAAGTGACAGCAAATGGGTGAGCAAATTACAGGCATGAATATAGCAATGTAACTTTTGGATTATCTTAAAATTCACGCAGTTTTAAGGAGCTGTTAATATTTTTACTTTTGTTTTTCTTGTATAGGAAAATAGGTAGAAGGACAGAAAATTAGGGACCATATTAAGAACAGAAATTCTTGGGCTTTTTGCTTCAAGGCTTGTTAGTTTTGCTAGTGAAATCATGCATGTTACTGGGTTTGAATTAGTTTTTGAAAGAGAGGAGATCTTCAGGGTTTATGGGGGTGTGGTAATAAAAAAGCAAGTTCAGGCAGACTTAAACAGAATTACAGTTGGCTCCATGAGTGACATCCTTTTTATTCTGACTTCTCATAGCTGTCCTGGATAATGAAGGCTTGGGAATGACATGGATCTGCAGAACCACAGTTGGTTGTTATCATTTCAAATGAGGAGCCTTCACATCAAGTCATACTTTTCCCTGTTTAGAGAAGGATATAGTCTGCCATTTAGGCAGTGTGGTTTCTTTAAATAGGAGTAGCCTTTTAAGTACTTCTCAAAGCTGAGACACATGCTAATTGGAGAACAGGATCTCTTGAGGGCTTTGGAATTTGAGAGAATCACCTCTGAACTCAGAGAGTGTTAATGAGTATTACCTTGTCCTACAGAATCTGAGTCTCTGTAGATGAGACTTTCAAAACTCTCTCAAATGATTCTCAAATGTCATAGGTCACATGAGTACTTGGTAGCACTCCTCTACATGACTCATGGTAGACCACATGGAATCACTAGACAGGGCCAGGATCATTTAACTGCACACATGATAATGCTGTGGCACAGGAAAACAGCGCATTGTTATATCACAGGACTCTGTAGTCCCAGCCTGAAGACCATGCTTCATCTCTTGGATGTGAGGACAAAGCTTTCTGAACATCTGGAACTGTGTTCTCTTTTCTGTAGACCACATCTTCCTCTGCATTGTAACAGATATTTGGGATCTGATGTTAAAGTCTGTGTTGTAATTAGGAAAGCAATAGGTTCCTTAGCTGTGCAATAAAGCAATTGGGCAGAACATGTCTCCTTGAAATGGAGGGACTTAGCTGGGCCTTGGTGGAACATGCCTTTAATTCAGCACTCTGTAGGCAGGGGCAGGTTTTGGATCTCTGTGACTTCCAGGCCATCCTGGTCTACAGAGTGAGGTTCAGGACAGGCCTCAAAACTACACAGAGAAACCCTGTCTCAAAAACAAAAACAAACAAAACAAAACAAACCAAAAAAAAAAAAAAAAAAAACAAAACAAAACAAAAAAAAAAACAAAGAAAGAAAAGGAAAAAGAGGAATTTACACCCTTTGAAGAATGACTATATGGACAAATGGCTAAAGATGATAGATAATGTAGGGTAGCGATTTTCAACCTGTGCGTCACAGCCCCTTTCACAGGGATCAACAAAGACCTGCCTCCATATCAGATATTTACATTGTGATTCACAACAGTAGCAACATTATGGCTATGCAGTGGCAATGAAAATAATTTTATGGTTGGGGATCTGCACAACATAAAGACCTATATTAAGGGGTTGCAGCATTAGGAAGGTTGAGAATCACTGATGCAGAGGGAGGTTGGGTTGGGGCAACTCAGCTTTCAGAAGGACAATGGGTAGGTAGATGGAAGGTCAAACTCTTAAGATATCGCTGTGCATACAAAATGGAAGTTCTCAATGAAAACAGTACTTTATCATATACACTCATCAAACAATTAACTCTTCAAGAACTTTTCGGCTTAAGGCAACAAAGACTTTTTAAGACAAAAATAAAATCCTAGCTTTTAATCAGATTGTGTGAGGCTATTTTAAAGTGTACCTGTGTGCTGTGTTCTGTGCAGGCGAGATGATTTTTTTTACTCCTCTCTGTTCTGTAAGGTAAACAAGTGAAAAGGAAATGGTTCAAGGGAAGTTTGAGATGATAAATTGTTCTAAGGGTTCCATTGTTTTCTCTAGCCTATTTTAAAATAATTCTGCAGTAAGCTACTTCATTGTTCAATGAATGGAGACTCCTCCTCCTACCACAAAGTACCTGAAAGAAAGGCTGTATTTACAGTTAAGCAGATGTGAGCATTTTCAGCTACTCCTCTGGGTCATGAAATGCTACGATTGTGAAACAAGCCTGTCATGGAACATTACTCTTGCTGGATTTGATCATAATTTCAGAATCACATTGGGATGGACAGAAGAAATTTGCTTCTTCGTGTTTGTCTAAGATCCCATGCTGCGCAATTGCAGGAGGCAGGACTCAAGAGCATTTGTATGAGTGATCCTGTTTCGATGAAATACCCTAAAACCATAAAAAAACAGTTACAAAGTCATGAGAAAAATTGCTTCAGATGTACAAATATTTTGTTTCGTTGGGTTACATTAGAGAATCTTTGGGTTGCATAGCTTGGGCTTGGAATTTGATATAAATGAACAAATGTTCCTTGTGATTATGGCTTGAACTTCGTTACAAGAGATAGCAATAAAAATTGTCTCCAGGATTCTTGAGAGGTATGCAGGTCAGATTCTAGCACAGGACTTGGTATATAACTAACAATTTTGTGGCCTTCATTTTTATTGCCTAAAACAATATTACTATTTTGGCATATGCTTAATTCAATATGTCTAGATTCTCTGAAAAGCTAAATTACTATTAAGGAAGAAGGGGACACACACACACACACACACACACACACACACACACACACACACACACACGCGCGCGCGCCATCCTCTAAGTAGAGATGGGCAGTGGCCATTACCCCTTAACTGAATACTGGACTTGGAGTGGGAGGAGGAGATGAGCAAGAGAAGCATGCTGTCCTTCAGCATCTTTCACAGATCTTGTTTACTCCAAAAGTCTTCACTTGGCTAATAGACAGAGGTCTCAGTTTTGTATCAGTTTTTTTCTTTGTTTGCTTTCTTTTTTTTTTTTTTTTTTTTTTTTGCCAATGCACAAGTTCCAGGGCTGTCATGGAGAGTAAGCCACTCTGCATCTGCGGATATGAAGCAGGGCTTTGAGTGTCTAAGTGAGATGGGAAAGAAGAGTGGGCAGGGAGGCTGAAGAATGCAGCATTCACATCCCTGTCAGAGCTCCCATCCTGTGACTTCTTCCTGGCCCTCATGCTTTGGTTCCATAAACATCTGTGTCCTGGAAAGTCTCCCTGATCTCTTCCAAGCAGTCATCCACAGAATCAGCTTGATGACATCAAGCCTCAAAGCTTTTCCCAGAGGTGAGGAAAGGAGGTTGTCATTTTAGGTTGGCATGGTTCATAGAAGGGTCATAGAGAAACTACGGTATTTCTTTCTCCCTTTAAAAAAGAAAATGTTTGGTGCGTTGGGAAAATTGGTAGAATACCGTAGCAGTTCAAGCTGTACAAATCTGGGTCCAGGTCCCTGCCCTGTATGTTGTTAACTGTGATCCCAAGTCAAAGATTTTCCTCTTTGACCGATAGTTGTTCACCTGTGGCATGGGGTGAGAGGACCCAGTTCATCAAGTGGTGAAGCTGAGGGAAGTCGATCTACGTACAATGCTTACAATTCACACACTTATGTAAGAACTGTCTGGTATTAATATTCTTACAGCTGCGACTGTGGACTGTATCTTCACCCCTGTGCTAGGACCCACTCCAGTTTCTTGTTTCCCTCCTACTAGTCATCACACCATGGAAGACAGATTGACTATTGAAATTTGTTTACGGTGATGGCAAACTTATGGTTAATATAAGCAACCAATCTGAAAACAGAAAAATGGAGTAGTTGAGACCACAAGTTTGGCCAGGCACTGGTGGCACATGCTTTAATCCCACCACTTGGGAGGCAGAGGCAGGAAGATCTCTGTACATTCCATACCAGCCTGGTCTACAAGAGTAGTTCCAGGACAGGCTCCAAAGGTACACTGAAAAATCCAGTCTCGACTCCCCCCCACCCGCATCCTCCCCCCAATAAAAAGATCACAAGTTTGGCACAGCAGTAGAGCCTTCTTTGGTGTTGGATTATTTAGTTGACACATGATCTGCCTGGGATTCTGTTCACTTCATCTATGGAGTGAGGATAAAGGGAATATCTGACCTGAAAATCTGCTTACATGAGATGACATGTGTCACCCAGAACACAGTGGCTGAGATACAGTTGATTCATTGCACCCACCACCAGGTTCAGTAAGTTTTGGGTGAATGGCCTATTAGCACTTCCCTTTTTTTTCTCGAAGTGGATGGCAGGCAGGCTTCCTAAGAACATACTGAATTTTGTAACTACACAAATTGCTTATTTATGATTTGCATGTGTTATATAATCACCTTCTTCTTTAAGGGATCTGCCCCCTTTTCTTTGCCTAACTGACAACATTATCTGTATATAAAGCACTTGCCTGGTTCCAGCAAAGCTGTCCAGAGACTTAAGATTTATTGATCTCAGCTATTGATGGAGGCCGTCATTGATAGGTTCTTAAGGTATATGATCTTCTTTCAGTTGTTACATGGGAAAATTTAAACAAATCTTTGCTGAATCTGAGAGCTCAGTAGACTGTATCTACAAGCTAGGAGCACAGATGGATTTCAGCGAAAGTAAAATCAAGCAGGAAAAAAAAAATTGGAGTTACAAGTTGGATTCAGCTTTTTATTGTAGAATAAGTTTTCCTGTCAGCTGGGAAAATTCACAGCAGAATATTCTAGGAAGGAGATGTATAGTTGAAAGACTCTCAGACCGATAACGCTTGTCCTCCATATCAGTGAAAACATTTTATGAGAAGGATCCTACATTCTGTAGGAAAATGAAAGTAATTCAAACTGAGTTAATTTCAGTGTCAAATACTTCAGAAATGAAAATATGTATCTTTTGACTTCGATCTTTCCAAATGCACACTCTTGATCACAATAAAAACTGCCTGAGTGCAGAGTCTGGAGTTTCTCTTCACTTCAGTACCCCAAGAGGCCAAGATAACATCTATCATATCTCTAATAGGCACACAGCATATGCTGGTGAGTACGTCTTGAGTTAAAGTAACTCGGTGTGGCATTGAACTCCATTTTTGAAAAGGCACTGCAGGAAGCCAAGGTTTTTCCAAGCCCTGGGAGTCTTACATCCCTGGGTTACTCCCCTGTGTGGATGACATTTACTCAATATTTCAGCAGGCATGTACATCATTCCTCATAAACCAAGTCGGTGGGGAAAAAAACCAAACATTTTTATTGCATCATGAAGTATATAATTTCTCACTACTACATCAGCTCCAGGACCATATCAGGAAGGCTGTGAAAAACAGCTTTGCTATCTTATCTAAATTTTTCATTTGAAAGTCAACTCCAATAACACTCCGTCATTTACAAGTTAAACTCCCTAGGCATGCTGGGGACTGTATTTGCATATTTTATCCATTATGAAGGTTTTTAAGGGGCTGGGAGTTTATGGTTTTGCAGTTCCTTCCCACAGGCATTTGGCTGAAGGCTCAGATAGGATAACCTGTATTTCAGTAGCAATGTGTGTGGTGTAGAAGTCACAGAGGGAAATGTGTGTGTGATGATGGCTTGCTGCTGGGCAACACAGTCATTTTGCTACTCACTGATTGATAGGCTGTGGTCCTTTGATGGATTACTGCTTGCCTTCTTTGCCATTGATTCTGCCCAGTCAGTACAGTTCCATCATGCTTGCCACAGATTACCTGCCTTATTGCAAAGACTGTAAAGGAAAGGATACTTTATATTTTAATTTCCAATTTGTTTGGAGGTGAATTAAACTTAAAGAAAAAGAACGAACAACTCTGATACATTGATACATGTTTCAGATGAGAAAAATTATTGCAAAATGATACCTCCTTCCCTGAGTTTAACTATGACTGTTGCAGTTAGTAAAGTGCCATTTCAAAACTGACAATTAAAGTGTAAAAGTGATTACTGGAGGGTGGGCAGGAGTGGTACAGAATTAAAGAGAGAATTTCTGTTTAATGGGACCAAGCAATATACTGTAAAATGTTTCAAAAATAATTAACAAGTAAAACACGGGAGTGAATTGAAGGGAAATTATTCTTTCTGGAAGTTCTTTGGGAAGGAATCGTTTATCCAGAGCAATGCTAGTGTAAGTCTGTCAAGGCATTAGCAGAATGACAGTTTGAATTTTGTTATTAAGAGCTAAAGTGGAGGCAAAGCAGTGCATACAGGCTATGCCTTAAGCAGCAGGGGAGCACAGCTGTCGCTGTGGGAGACTTCAAATGTGGCCACTCTCCCCTGTTTTAGCAAATGGAAGGAAACCCTGAACTCACCCCAGATGAGGAAGAGACACACTGAAAAGAGAATGGCCTAATCCTGGATGGTTTTGATTCCTGCTTTGTGTTTAATTCCCCCATTCTTTAAAACTGACTATAAAGCATATAGAATCACAGTATAAACTTGGAAGAAGACATTTATCCTCTAAGTGCTGAGAGGTGGACAGTGGGAAGCAACTGTGACATATTCCTAAAGGGAGATGCTGATGTTGAGGAAATTGGGGGTACAGATGAGATGGACAATTGGCATAGCTGTTATAGCTGTTGGTAGAGAATAGTTTAGGGATCTAATACCATTTATACCATACATAAGAAATACCTCACAAAGGATAAAGATTGTCAGGCTAGAATATATAAACCTTCTAGGACAACGCATATGGAAAAGTATTCATGGCATTAGTTCATGCAGTTATTTCTTACCTGTGACTTAAGAGACAAAAGCAAAAGTGGATCAATGAAACAATACCAAACCAGCATACTTCTACACAGCCAAGGAACTACCAATAGATTAGAAGCCCAAAGAGAAAGAGAACACATTTCTAAGCCACATATATGATAAAGGTTAAATATAAAAGCACTATCAGTATATGTAAGCATGAACCAAATTCTGAACACTGACCCAAGTAATCTGATTTTTAAAATGAGCAAGAATGCAAATGGCTAACAGGTATATGAAATGAAAAGATGGTCAGTACCACTAATCATCAAGGAACTGTGAAGGAAAACTACAGAGACATAACACACATGCCTATGTGTGCACACACACACACACACACACACACACACACACACACACACACAGAGAGAGAGAGAGAGAGAGAGAGAGAGAGAGAGAGAGAGAAGAGAGGGAGGGAGAGAGTAGGAGAAAGAGAGGGAGGGAGGGAGGGAGAGGGAGAGAGAGAGAGAGAAAGAGAAATAGACAGACAGACACACAGACACATAGAAAGATTTGGTCCCAATGGATACATCTACAAACACTCACTCACCTGAGGCTCAGGAAGCACTGTGAAAGAGGGGATAGAGAGACTGTAAAAGCCAGAGGACCAGGGAGTTTGCTGTGAAATGGTGTCTCCTGGTGATATCAGAAGCTTTACCCATAAAGCCTCACAATGTGACTGCTCAACCATGAGCCGAGCAAGGATGACGCCAGTGAGCAATCCAGCATGAATGGAGAAAGTGCATAAGGCCTCCATTGTACTAACTACAGGCAACGAAGGAAAGCTAGAAGGGAAGAGGTGGTCTTCCCCAGGAAAGAGAGCACACATTCATGGTCCAGTGCCAAATGGTCAGCCCTGAAAACACACATACAAATAACATTATAGAAACTGAGCAGGTTATGATTAGGAATATACATGCATACGCATATATGCAAATGCAGTGACAGTCAAATAAAGAAGAGGCCATGCACTTAAGAATAGTGGGGAGGGGTACATTGGAGGTTTGGAGGGAGGGAAGGAAGATATGTTGTAATTATAATCTTAAACAAAAAGTGTTTTTGTTGGTTTTTGTTTTGTTTTGTTTTGTGTTGTTTTTAAAGAAAACAGGTGCTGATGAAGAGTCATCAGGCAAAACAGCAACCATCAAGGGTGTGCAATACTTGCAGGAATGCAGTGCTGCTGCCTGTCTGGAAAACAGCCTGAGCTTCCTAAGGAAATGAAAGTAGAGTTATTTACCTAAAGAATTAATACCAGGCTCTGGAAGAGATATTAGCGACATCATGTCCATTGGAGTTGTGTTCACTATAGTTAAAATATGCAGTAATCTAGATGTTCACCCATGGACAATCCAATGAAAACAGTATTGTTTGCACATACAATAGACTCTTTTTTCAACCTTAAGAAAGACAGGATTCAACCATGAAAGATGATGGCTTGGAGGAGCCTAGAGGCACAATATTAAGCAAAATGAGCCAGTTACAGAAGGTGAAGTCTGTATGATTCCTATTGCATGAGGGATCTAAGAGAGTGAGGAGTCACGTGTCAGATGTGTGGGATGAATATTCTAGAGACCAGCTGCTCAGCACTTTATCTACACTTGACAATACTACGCTGTGCACTTAACAATTTTAAGAAGGTAGATCTCATGTTAAGTGTTATATCTCAGTAAAATACAGCAAAGAATGATGAGTCCATCAAATAAATTGTTTAATAGTTCTTTTAGCAAGTGCTGTGACCTCTCTTAACTTTATTATTCAATGAGAAAATATAAAAGCATCTTTCAAGATATCAGAAGACACAGGAGTTGTAGTTGGTATGATGTTGGTGGCGAATTCAAGGGCATGTTGGCAGTTCAGGCACACATTGGTTTTATTCTTCTTACGAATGCTGTTCCTGGTGCTAGGGCTGTAACTTGGGTGGTCAATCACTTGTCTAGTCTTCAAAATGTTCTGGGATTGATCCACAGTACCAAGTAAAGCAGGCATCGTGGCCCATACTGGTAATACCCATATGTTGGGAGTGGGGGGCAGGAGGATCAGATGTTCAAGGTCATGCCTGACTACACAGTAAAGTCAATGTGGATTGTGTGGAAACCTGTCTCAAAATCCAAAACCAATCTTAACAATAGCAACAACAACAAAACCTTTAAATACTAAATGATCAGACCAGCACCATAAATGAAGAACACAAAAGTGCCGGATGGAGGGGTAGTACAATGTTGATAAGTTATTTCTTAATCGCAGTGTTAGATCAAAGCAGGTCATGAAGGCCAAGGTTTTCAAAAAGAAGACAGGTCCTGTTTTAGAGTAATTGAAATCTATTGCAGCCGTGAATCTGACAGCCCTCTCAAATACTGGCTTCATGTGAGGGGTTGAGAATTTTGGAAGTGGTACAAAAAGCTCTTTGATTGGTCAAGTGCATCAAAACCTTTTTATAAATGTTGCTCAGTAAAAGCCTGGCATCATCAGAGCATGACTATTATCTGCACTTGATGGAGATAAGTGCAGGAAGCAGAAACAAATACCAGATAAGATTTGCAGAAATACAGAGAAGAACTTAGGTTACTCAAGAGACAATAGTGGGAGAGAATAAAGTTTAATATATTTAGCTAATCTGGTTTGTAAAATGAAGCAAATTCAAAAAGTACACTGGAAAAAGATAGTTCACATGGCACAGCTCTCTACAAACAATGCTTAGTAAACAGAAGCTATGTAAGGTCTAGTTTGCTTAGACAAGAGTTGCATTAAATTAAAGGTGTACTATGCTTAGAGTTTAGGAGGCAGAGGTCAGAAATGGATTTCTGTTTTTGAGAAACAACACAACTAAAGCTTGATCCGAAAATGGTTAAGATTTAGCCATAGTGAAGGTGGCAGCTAAAGAAAAGATCATTTCTAGAGACTTCAACAACTGGGTGCCCTTTCAGTTGCTGACACTTAGTGATCTCAGTGCTCCTTCCAGATCTGAGGAACAGCTGGGCGCCAATTTTCCTATTGTGAGTCTCCAGGAAAGGGCAGTGGCTTGAACTCTGTTTTCACCGTGTTGTCCATCACCGTGGCTTCATGTTTATGTGGAACATATTATTCTCAAAGCTATCAGGACTTCCCAGAGGGGCAGATGGAGATGACTTGATGCGCTGGCTGATAGCAGGCATGCCTCATCACTCCACTCAAGCTGTGGACAGATTATATGCCAGGCTCCAAAGTCTGGAATGACCAAGTTTAGTGTTCTAATCCCGGGGGACAGACAACTCGCTGCCTACCTCTGCACGTGGCGCCTGCTCTTATATTGCTATAGTGATAGTTTTCTTAATAGTTTATGTGGAGATAGAAACCAACAAATGCATGCAAATAACACAGGCAGTTTGTATTGGAGGGCAACTTGTCTACTTGGTCTGACTTCTTTTCCTCCATCCTGTGGCCTGCCAGACCAGAGCTTTACCATCCATTGTGGACAGGTATGACTCTCTAGGACAAAGCCAGCTTAGGATAATGACCAGAGATAGTTATGCTGGGCCCCACAGGAACCCCTGGACTGTTCCCTCCTTTTGCTTCTTCTCATGGGTTTCAAGTTGTTAGGCTTGGACATGAAGCTTCTCCTGACCCCTGTCTTCTTTATGTATCTCCTTCTCGTCATATAAAGATATATGTAATAATGTAATACAGGGCAGAGGACAACCCGAGGTGCCAGTGTTTCTCTGAGGCAGGGTCTCTTGTCTTTATATATTCCAGGCTACCTGGCTCAAGAGCTTGTAGGATCCTCCTACCACCACTGCCCTCTTCCTTCAGGAACAGTATAATAATAGGCACTCATGCAGTGTATCTGGCTTTTAGCTGGATTCTGGGGATTGGAACTCAGGTCCTCATGGTTGTTCAGCAGGAGCTTTTATGGCAAACCATCTCCATAGTCTGATGAATGCATCCCTTTTGGATTGATTAAATACTCAGTGACATCTCTTCTCCACAATAGAGTTTGAAAATGGCTCCACACAGGAATGTATTCAGTGTGTCTCTGACTTTCCTACAATGATGGTTGGAATAATGCAAAGAAGACCTTTTGACTCACTTAAGAGAATATATTTATACATTTTTGATCTTTTTTATTTGACTTTTAATAAAATATATTTGAGTTTTTATAAGTGTTTGGCAGGAAACAATTATGTCATGTTACTATCTACTGAATCTCCCAAGAGACACTGCCTCAGTGCTGTCACCTCTTTAGTGGCTGCTTTGAAGCCTTCCCATGACAGGGTTTCAGCTGTGTTAGGTAAACATTAGATTTTCAACGATTTACAGCTTCGGGGCAAGTGGGCTCAATGCAAGTTGCCAAGCATGTCCAATTATTTTATTCTTCCCTTTGTTACAAATGAATCACATTCATACTGGATAGTCCTTTGGGTGGCATGTGATGTGATGAATGGTACACCCATGGGAAAATGTAACTATCCCAAAAGCAGAGCTGAACCATATGTGTCACATGTGTCCCAAGAGGACTTGCTCATTAAAACTAAGCTCAGCCCACGGGACACTTTGACTTCATTTTGATTTCAGTTGAGATGAAGCAAGCTTTGTAATTTCCTGCTGCTTTGCTCTCTTTTTTCTTGTATGCTCAAGTTTCCATTTTAACAGTCTCAGTTACGCTATCAGTGTTGATGGTCATTTGTCAGTGAGTGGACAGTGTAAGAAGACAGCAGTGTTAACGCTCTCTAAGACATTGCTACCTGAGGAGAGCTGCAAAGTGTGCTGTGACAAGTTACAACATAGGACATGGTTTACAATGGCACTAACCATTCGGTAAAGGGGATACTTGCTAAATTTGTTTGTTTAATTGACAGGAACATCCGACCTGTTCTGTATTAGTCACTTTTCCATTGCTATGATAAAATAACTCGACAAACACAACTTAAGAAAAAAAAGGGGTCTATTTTGAATTACAATTCTAGAGAGATAGAGTCTATCAGGGCAGGGTTGGCATGGCAACTGTCCAAGAAAGCATATGGCAGGAGCAGGAATCTGGCTGATCAATCACATTTTGACCCACAGGCAGGAAATGGTGGTAGTGGCAGGCCACAGAAACCTGAGACAAGCTATCAAACCCCCATGTCCCCCAGTGACTTATTTCCTCTGGCAAAGTTCTACCTCATAGAGGGTTCATAGCTCCCCAAGTAGCTATGGGGACCAACTGGGTACCAAGTGTGAAAAAAAGAAGAACCTGTGGGGGTCATTTCTTATTGAAAATTCCACATTTTTCTAAGACTCCAGGTAGTAATTAGATCTAAAACCACTTACTGAACTAATTTTTTAATGTAATTCTCATGCCAACTCTGTGAGGTGATATTACCTTCTCCAGTAATAATATGAGGAAGTTATGACCCTGAGACATGAAAAAAATATTATTGAGATCCTATGTGAAACTGTGCAGATTCCTTGCTTTTAGTAAGACCTGCTATAAATAGAGATTTATAATTGATCTTTAATAAATTAGTGCTAGATTAATAATATCAAGGGTCTGCATTTCAATGGAAATCAAAAAGATGCCTTGAATGTCATCTGTGGGAAACAGACCACAGTGTGTGTTCAAACATAGATTGAGCAAGATGAGAGATGGTTGGTGACTCAATGAATGGTAAAAAAGGAGGTGACATCTAGTCAGGTCATCCAGGAGTTCACATAGAGGGTAAGGGATAGTGGGACTTTTGTATGTCCTGTGAAGATTTTGATGAGGTTTACATCAATTTGCTCAGCAGGAAAAATAGAACAGGCTTAAAGCAGGACAATCCAGAAACCTAGAAACAGCTACTGCAGATGTTTACTAAAGTCATTTGATTAGACTAAGTTACTTTGGAATCTGTTGAGATGGAGGAAAAGAGAGTGGAGAACAAATGTTTCCCTAGTGTTGGGAGAAGACAGATAGAAGAGAAGGCAAAGTCCTGCGGAGCAGGCTGCAAGCTGATTTCCTTCTGACTGCCAAAGAAGAAATGATCACATACTTGGTTCTGCAAACAACACCCATCTTTCCTCAGAGTTTCTAAGCCTGGCTTCTGGCCTGTTTGACCTGGAGTCTCCGCTAAGCACCTTGAGGGCCAAACAGTTTTGTACCCAGTTGGAGGATTGGCTTGGGAGAAGAGTTCCTGGCTTCCTGGTTGGCAGGTCTGCTTCTGTATGGTTGTAGGACTGAAAGCCTTGTCGTCTTGCTGGTTGTGGGCTCATGCTCACTCTCAGCTCCTTGCCACATGGTTCTGCCTTAGACAGCAGTGATGATGGGTTGCTCTTTTAGTCATCAGTGGGAACATTCCTTTTCTACTTTAAAAATTTCCCTTCAGGGAGAAAACCTACCTAGTTTGTTTCTAAGGGGCTCCCTTGATTAGCTCAGACTCACTGAAGTTAAACTCTCTCAGCTAACACAAAACAAACTGTAATGGTGTATCTTAATTGTGTTTACAAAATGTCTTTATGATTGCCATATACAATAGCAATCACAGGACTGAATCCCATCATGCCAAAAACCTTTGAATACCAAAAGAATGGAATTATACTGCTTTTAGACATCACGACCAGAGATAGTCTGCTCACTGGTGAAACAATAGTCTAGCAGTGCAAATTCACTTTGGATATACTGCTGAATATCAAGAGATGAGTGTGGGAAAGAAAAAGAAAGTCTCTTGCTTCCAGAAGTCAACATTTTAATGAGAATAATGGAGCCTGGAAAGGAGAAAATTGTCATCAATCACTGAATTATTGTCAGTGTTTTAACCAGTGCCAACTAGTGAAAACGAGAAGGTAAATGTAAATGTAAAAGGCAATGCTAAGTCTTTACTGCAGAGCGAGGAGTGGCAAGTGAGGGGCTGGAGTCCATCTTTGTAGGGTATGCAGACAATAAATAAACAGATGTGTAGAAGAAGCTTATAGTGTCCCACCATGATGGGGATGAAGTTAACAATGCCAGGATCATTTATGGTTTTGAGTGTTTATTTATTTTGCTTTCTTGGAGACAGAGTCTCCTGTATCTTTGGCAGGTCTCATGATGTTATCTCATCATGTGGCTGACATGGGCCTCGAACCCTTGATCTTCCTGCCTCTTATATGCTGGGATTATAACTCTCCTACCATCACACCCAGCTATTGTTTCTCATTGTTATGAGTTGAGTTTGTAGTAATGGGGAAAGGAACTGCAGTAAGGGGAAAGTAAATATATTTTCTTACTTTTGAAATGCTTCTAAGATTTGGAGGGTCTTCAGAACCATAGATAAGAAACCTCTCCCTCCTCCCAATTATAACCCATGAATTTAGCCTCCATCTGGCATTTACTGTGTGAAAACATATAATGTAAAGCACTTGGCAAGCATTTAGTCACTTAATTCTTCAGTCCCTGTGTGAGTTAGGACCTACCTTATCCACACTGAGTATGAGAAACTTGGTAGATAAAGTTGGGATTTAACAGAAAGTCTGGCCTTGGAGGTCCTGCCCTTCCTCTGTGTCTGCATCTTCTTCCTGGGCTCTCTGGACTCAGTGTGATTGCACCATATCTTCTCCCCAGGCTCTCTGAACATATACTTACAAAACACTATGATATGCCCTTGAATTGTTTGTACTGCTCGCACACATGCATTTCTGGAGGCTGCATGTCAGCTGCCCAGTCAGACTATATGCCCCTCAGAGACATCAGTCCATAGTTCCTTTTCTTCTTCACGGCAGTATGTATATGTAATAGATGCCAATAAATATGTATTGATTTGATTTAAGCTACAAGTTTATCATTTGCCTCCTCATTTCTTTTATCTCTATTGATTATAAAATTAATGGGGTAGTGAGTAATTTTAACTTAACTACTTAGCCTGTAACTATAATTTTTATGACTTTTAACATCATGATAGATCTATGACCTCCCTGAAAATTTCTTGCTTAATAAAACAGATTTCACTTAATTAAAAGTATAAATGAAGTCGTTTCCCCCACGTTCTTAAGGGAGCAGAAGGGTTCTTTACCCAATGCCCTCTTGAGTTATACTTTAATTCTGAAAGACAAGGTCCAAGATAGGAGAGAACCCTGAACTTGCACAGATAGTACTGTGTCCTAGAAAGCAAGACCCTTGGCAATGGCCTTGGCATTGTTAGAACACTGTCACCTCTTTTTTCCCATTTTTTTCCATGAATGAAATAAAAACAGTTTTTCCTCTACTACAGCCAAACACAGCTCATAAGGACACTGCAGTCATGTATTCATCTGACTCTGTGATCACATTTCCCATCATGTTCTAGCATGTTCCTCCTGAGACTCAAGTTGAAATCTGTTCCCCAAGATGATGTTAATAAGAAATGATAGGTTGTTAAGTAATGTAATGTGTTTTAGGTGATAAGTTGGGTCATTCTGGAAGGAGTTAGTTGTCCCTAAACCAGATGGTGTCTCATATGTGTGCTATCTTTGACTTTTCTATCATGACGTCACACAGTAGACAGTTCTCACCGGGAGCTAAGCAGATGTTGACAATATGCTCCTAAATTTTCTTAACCTCCAAACTGGGAACTGAAACAAATTTGTTTTCTTTATTTAGTAGCCATCTTCCAGTATCTTGTAATGGAATGGTGAACAGGCCTTTGCAACTAATTGCCTATGACGGCCTTATAAATAGCTGTAAGTTCAGCTAAGGTTGCCGTTCTAGTTTGTTTCCTGTCATGATAAAAAAAACACTGTCCAAAACCTATTTTGGGAGGAAAGGGTTTATTTGGCTTACATGGGTGTGACTCATTGTGGAAGGAAGCCAGGACAGGCACTTAAGGAAGGAACCTGGAGCAGGAACTAAAGCAGGGGTTATGGAAGACATGTCCCCAAGCCATTCACATGGAGATAATTCTTCGTTTGAGATTCCCTTTCCAGGTTTGTGTCAAGTGAGAAGAACTAGGAAAGTTGTCACTTGGGCACTGCAGCTGACTGGAATGTGTCTTATCTATTTTGTGTCCATTGCAAAGACACTCAGTATGAAGTTGGAAGTTAAAGGAAAGTGGAAATTAAAATCACTTTCCTTTGTTTGTGAATAGGAAAGTTAGTTAATGGTGAAAACTCAAGAGCTCATGGATCATTATTTATTTCTTTGACTACGGTCAAAGAAATAAACCTCATTGTTTTTCACTCCCCAGCAGGATGGATCATGCAAGTTTGCGGTGGTTTGAAAGAAAATGACTCCCATAGGCTCATAGGAAGTAGCACTATTTGGAGGTGTGGCCTTGTTGTAGTAGGTTTGGCCATGTTGGAGGAAGTATGTCACTGGGAGCAGGGTTTGAGGCATCAAATACTCAGTCCTGGCCCATTGGTTCACTCTCTTCCTGCTGCCTGAAGATCCCTACATAGAAATCTAGGCTCCTTCTCCAGCACCATCTGTGCCTGTGTGCTACCATACTTCTTGTCATGACAATGATGGATTAAAATTCTGAACTGTAAGCCAACCCCAATGAAATGTTTCTCTTTATAAGAGTGGCTGTGCACATGTTGTATCTTCACAACAATAGAGCCCCTGAGTAATGGAAGCTCATTTGTTGTCCAGAATGCTATATAAAAAGTAACTGATCCCTGTTCTTCTAAGTGCAAGCATTGTATAAAACATCAGGGTGCTCATCCCCTTCTGAGTCTTTAGCTACACAGGACCATCAACAAGGAGAGCCAATTTCATTTTGATAAATACTTCGTGCCTCTGTGCGTGAGAAAGTGCGCAAATGTGTGTAAATGGGAGTACATCAGTGTGTAAGAGGATAGATGACCAGAGGCTAGACTTTAGGGTGGAGTTTAATGGTGACCAGATTGGACAGTACGAAGTTCCAGCTCATACATTTCTTTTTCATTTAAAATTTGTAATTATGTATGTTCATTATACCAGCTCATATAATGGACTTTCCCACAACAGTCTGTGTTATACCTTGAACATAGTCTCCTAGTACTCTAGCTGCATTTTTCTTGCTCTTAAAATTATTTTACTTTTAATCTTGTGTATGTGTGCATCTCTGTGTGAGTATGCACATATGAGGACGGGTTGCATGGAGGCAGGAAAAGGTTTTGGATCCACTGGAGCAGAAGTGATAAGTGTTTGGAAGGCAGTAGAAGTGGTGCTGGGAAGTAAGCTATGGTCCTGCACCAGAGCAGCACTACTTAATCAGCTGCCGAGCCATCTCTCTAGCTTTCCTACCTGCATTTCTAGGTTTAGCTTTTTACACTCCTCAGAAAATGCTGTTTTATTTGTATCTGATTAGAAAACAGTGTTATGTGCCTTTATCTAAAAGCTCCGAGGTATCTGATAGTTCATGTTCTCATAGCCCTTGAGTGTCTCTTTCCTGGACTGAGCTGGATTGAGAGGCACTAGTCAGGATATATCTTTGAGTAATTGACTTAAGCTACTTGAGCATCAGTGTTTTCATCAGCAAAATGGTGATGAAAATAATAATCACCCAAGTGTGACTAGGACAGTTTGAAAGGAGTTGATGGTTTCCAAGTGCTTGGAATAGAGAAGTTGGAAAAGGTACTTGGAACCACTCTTGCTATTTTTGGCTGGCTGAACTACTTTTAATGTTTTCTGTGAATGAGTGTACATTCAAGGATAAAAGGAATGTATTGGTTTGTATTATGGATGTACTGTGGGCCTTGAGATCTGTTGACTCCTCAGTGTGCTGAAGTTACTATGGTCTGACTTTTGTCTGTCTGTCTATTGCTGTCTGCACAGAGAACTGGCTCATGCTGGGCTAGCCCCTCCCGTAGTCATGGATGCAACCTCCACTAACTGATGCTGCATGTTCTCCAAGGGCAGTAGGGAAGTGAGAGCTTCTGCCTTCTTATTCTCCTCATTCCCAGTAATTTCTCTTTGACATTAAGGTTAAGGAATTACAACTTTTAAGTTATGAGTATAGGCATATTTTATGTATGGAAGACACTTTTAGGACAGTAAAGAGGGAAAGTACAAAATATTTGTAGGAAAGGGGAGAGTGGACCCACTTGGATGACAGTCCTGAAGTGAAGGGCGTTGTGAAGCAGGTTTAAGAATTTTGTTCCCATCTGTTTAAATGGAAAACCAATACAAGGATTTAGTGTGTGTGATTGTGAATTTTCATTAAGATGTGATCAGCCAAGCTGCCATTTGTGGAAAAGATTCAAGGTGTGAAGAGCAGGCTGTCTGACAGACTTACCCTTTGGCTCAATTGTGAAATGACAGCCATTGTCTTGCTTCATACCTCATGAGGGAGACATGCCAGCTTCAATCTTAGTTAACTGCAGCTGTCTTTTAAAAGTTCCCCTTGAGTTTATGCAAATCACAATTGATTGGCCTTCCACAGAAGCATCAGCAACAAAAAATAGCATGTTATACCTAACAGTCCAATTGTGACTCTTTTTAGATATGTCAAGTATAAATAGGAGAAGAGCTTTGGAAACCCCAGGCCAGCTCTGAAATGGAAATGCTTCTAAGTTCTGGGTTGGGGCCATGGAGACATTTTGTCTGAGTTCTACAGGGTCCCTTACCATAATGGCTGCTGTAGTGTGGGTCATTTTGTAGGTTCTCTGGGACTTAACCCATCTATTAGCTCTTCTTTTCACACATGGCACACCATTTCTGTACACAAATCTTCAAAATATTGCCATGCTACAAATATTTAGACTGGGGCATATAAAGAATAAGAAACATTTGAAAGCTGGAGTCATGTGTAGACAGCCTGATCAGAATTTCTGACACACATGTGCACAGATAACCAGGTTGAGATTTTGATGGGCAGCATTGACAACTGGCCAGAAAATTTAAAATGTATGGGTTTGAAGATGTCAAAATAAGCCTTCCTGCTGTTTCTCTAGCAAATCCTGTTGCCTCACCTCTGCAATGGATCTTTCATTGCTTATTGCCACTGTCCCCCTCACCTTGCTGTGGCCAGGCAGTTTCATACCAAAATATATGGCAACAGTGTCTCAGCCACACTCCTTGTGTTGACATGTTGTAGAAAGATTTATTTGTCTTACTTTTATGTGTAAATGTTTTGCCTGCATGTGTGTATGTACACTGTGGTCATTCCTGGTGACCATGGAAGACATCAGATCATCTGAAACTGGACTCATGGATGATTGTGAGCCGTAGTGTGATTTCTTGAAGATGAATGCAGGCCCTTTACAAAACCAGAAAGTGCTTCTAACCTGAATCATCACTCGATCCCAATGCTGGTCTTCATGACACCTATACCACAAATTGTATTTTATTATTTACCAGGAATAGTAGCAGAATGTTCGGTATCATGCTTCACCCTTAATACTTTCTTTAGTATTTGATGCTACCACCTAAACTAGAAAAACATTGCAACATGGTATTAATGAGAAAACAAATTAAAGAAAATGTTTTTCAAAAGCTTTATTTTTTAAGCTGGTATCTGAAATTTTACTATAATGCTCTATATAGTAAATATAATATCCATAATTTAAATATAATTACTACTATAACATAAATGAAACAATAATTTATGTCATAATTATACTTACTTGCATTGTGATTTTCCCCAATACAAATGTATCTGCTTCAATATCTAATTGTATTTGGAAAAAATGAAAATTCCTGAGTCTTACCAACTAAACTGATTTGAAAACATCTGTGCTATTAAAAAGGGACCCACTCAGGCTAAAATGTTTATTGGAGTAAACTTGGTTCAGTCGATAAATGAATGTGTCTCTGAGCTGGAAGTGTCGTTTCTAGATAGGGTTCAGAATCCAGAGAGGGGAGGAGGTTAGGGATAGTAAATCACTGAAACCAGACCCAGACTGGCAGCTGCACAGTCCAAGTGAGGCAGAACCACACATGCAGTTAAAGCAACAGAAGTCAAAAGCCATAAAGCAAAGATAGATGGAGGCAGTAGAAACAAATGGGTCCCCCAACACCCGAGCAGTATTTTCAAAATGCCAATGAAGAAAAGCAGTTTTTGCAGCCATCTCATCAAAACGGTCTTCAGTCTGAGTGTTATTCCCCCTTGAAAAAAGAAGGCAAGGGAGAGGAGACATTTTAGTTCTTTATGGAGGGAGCTGTGATAGCAGGAGGGTGGGAGACAGGCAGGAGAACCAGCTCTAAGACATGCTGGTGACATAAAGGGCATGTGGCAGCAAGATGAACCCTCAGTTGCCAAGCAGAGCAGTATGAGGCAGGCTAGCCATATGGATGGCATAAAGTGCTGCTTCCCTCTCAGTAAGTCAGGCAAATCGATGGGTAATCTACATGGAAGGGAGTTAAACCCCCAAGAAGAAGAGTGTCCATAAAGGAAGTTTTCTTCAGTTAAACATCTGGAAATAGACTATGAAGGAGTGGCTTCCAGGAAAGGAAAACTGCAAATAACCAATAAAAAGGAAGAATCCATCTCAGATAATGGCTGAGTAAAATCAGGTGGAATTTCTCACCTCTGATATAAGCTCCACTTACAAATATATAATATCATGCATTGCTTCTTAGAATGCAGAGAAATGTTGGACATATATTTATTGCTGAGTAATTTAACCACTTCAGTATATATTGAGAATACACATAAACTTTTAGAGAGGACTCTCATCCAAATCTGCTATATACATATATTTGTATCTGCGTAAGTGTGTGAGTGCATGTACACACACAGGCACACACATGCGCATAGACACAGAGAGAGAATTACTCAGTACAGTCCTATATAGTTGAAGTAAAATTAATTTTGCTCACTGGGGACAATTGACTAGAATCTAGCTGGATTGTTACTGTGAAATCATTAAGAATTGTGCATATCTGTGAGAATGATCATACATGATATATTGTAAGTTAGTATGCCATTAAAAATGGGGTTAATTAGTTGATTTTTATTAACTAATTCTAGGAGGAGTTTAATAATAGATTCGATACTACTTAAATAACCAACTTAAATATACACTATTGCTGTGCTGTGTAAGGTTTTGTTGTTGTTCATGTGAGTACAGATATTGAATATTTAATAGAAATAGTATATATGCTATGTAACAACAATATATTGAACATGTATTTTAAACAACTAAAGTACATTAATATATTTAATGTTTATTTAAATATTATATATTTGAAATGTATACATAGATTTGATATTATTTAAACTAAAATTTATGAAGTTTTTCTGAAGAGCTTTAGCTTTCCTATCTTTACCATGTCACTTCCCTTAAGGAGAAAGAAGACTAGGACATTGGTCATATATATATATATATATATATATGTATATATATATGCATATATATGACCGATATATATTTATTTTTACATAAGAAATTAATCTTTATTATTATTATTTATTTTACATGCCAATCCCAGTTTCCTCTCCATCCATCCCTCCTTCCTTCTTACCCTCTCTCCCCCCTCACATGCACCCTGACCACCCTCAGCTCCCATCCCACCACCCCCATTCCACATGTAGGGCTATGCTATCCAGGTGGGGTCATGTATATCTGTCAAGCCATTTGAAGTAGGGACTAGGACTTCTCTCCTGTCTCTAGGTTAATAGAGTATCTCTCCATGGGGGATGTGTCCACAAGATCCTTTTGTGCACCAGGAATACATCCTGGTTCCACCGTCTGGGGTCCCTTAGACTGCTCAGTCCTTCTAGCTGAGACCCATATTCAGGGGGTCTGAGTCATCCCATGCTGGATTCTCTGCTATCAGTCTGGGGGGGCCCATTATCTTCTACTCGTTCAGGTCAGCTGTCTTTATGTATTTCTGCAACCTGGTCTTGTTCTCTCTCTCTCTGCATCTGAGACATTGGTCATTTTATTACCTAAGTAAATGCTCCATTTTTTCTTCAAGAGTACAACAGGTAATAATTAGTTTAATACACACAGGTAGCAGCTTCTTAAAGATTCATTGCCATTAGGGGCCCCTTTGTGACCTACAATTTTAAGTTTTGCAAGCTTTATTTATAGAGCAGATATATATCTCTGCTATTCCCTGCCCTGTGTAGGAATACATTGGTGTATTTGGAACTTTGAGTTGGTCACCTGGGAGTTTATAAGTTGCTCTGTGGAATTTGGTGATGTTTGTCTGAGATCTTGTGAAAGGAGAAACACATGTAAATAAAGTCAACTTCATAGACCTCTGGGATCCATTATAGACAGAGAATCATTTAACACATAATGAGGTAGGAATGTTAATCAGGAGTTGAGACGAGGTATTTACTGTGACCACATTCTTCCCTGATCTTGTTAGGTGTCCTGATGTCCATCAGAGGTCCCTGGAAACTCAGAAATGTGACTCAACTCCCTGGTCTGCTAACATCACCATCAGCCTCATGATAACTGAGGACGGCTGATTGCCAGAGAAGTGCTGCAGGGATCTGTCCCCAGTCCTTCTCATTCTATCCTATGTATGTGCCTCTTTCCTCATTCAGGCCTGTGTCTGATTGCTAACTTGGCTCTGGTAAGGCAAATGGACCAGTGCGCTGTTCTGAGATCTCAGAATAGTGGATCCAAAGTGATTTACCACATTCCTTTTCAGCTTCTCCAGTGCCAGGTCAGTACGAGGAGTAAACCCTTGGTGACCTCTGTGGTAGCTCATTTTACTTTGTCATTCCAACTTGCCATTTTACTGAACAGTTTACTGAATATATTTTTATCAGTAGCTAACAAATTATGTGTACAACATCCCTCAATCAGCCCTTTCTCTGCCAGTGATTTGATTGGTGTTGCCAAGTTTCCCACGCTGTCTTAACTGTTGTCTCTCCCAGTGCATGCACAGATATTTGAGAATTACTCTCAGGTGGGAACTAGAAAACTCCACCCAATCTCTAAGCCAGATCAACATGCCACCCTTGTGGTACACAGCCCAACAGCCCCAACAACTGAGAAGGGTTTTTGCTTTCTTCATTTTTCTATGGTTGGAAAAAGTCAAGGATGAAAGATATTTCTTGAAAGTTGTGAAATTATGGGGAATATGCATTTCAGTACGTATAAATAAACTTGTATTAGAACTCAGCCATGCCTGCACATGCATTGTCTGTTTCTGCTTGTGAGCAATCATGGCCGAACTGAGGTGGTATGAGATAGACTGCAATGCTTTCAAATCCCTAACTATGTACTCTTCATTTCCTTATAGATAAATTGACTGCCTCTTGACCTGCTGAGGCAGGGAGAAGAAATATTATTCCTGTATCATAGCACTAAAATAAATAATTCATCAAATGTCTATTTAGATGTTGAGTTCTTTTTATATTATCATTTTTTTCTATTATAAAAATTGACTTATTCCTGGAGAATTCAATGGTGTCTTGCTTTAATTTCTTTTGCTTTAAGATTATAATTGAGTTATCCATTTTCACATGTGTTTATTTGTTCTTTAGGTTTACTCTCCCTATTTTATTAAGTATATTATATTCACTTAAAGGTTATAATTAATAGACAAGGAATTATTATATATATATGAATATATATAATCTGCTAGATTTTAGATTCTATGTTAAAAATGATTCAAAACATTCTCTCTCTCTCTATATATATATATGTATATATATGTGTGTGTGTGTGAGCTTATAAATGTAAACATATATGTATGTGTATATATATGTGTATGCATGTGTATATATATATATATGTATATATATATATATATATATATATAATTCCCTAGGTATTAATATTATTCGTTTTATGTAAGAAAGAGGCTCACTGACAATATCAACTACATTAATGTAGCTGACCAGTTAGTCATGTCTTTAAGTTTTTATGAATCACCTAATTACTTATTAATCAGTCAATTAATTAATCAGTGGAATGATAGGCAAGCACTCCAGCACTGAGCTGCACCTACATCCCAGAGATGTGGTCTCAATAATGTGGGTCCCTACTCTGAATAGTCTTCCTCTGAGCTCAGTGTATAATGGCTTTATCAAGCATGGTTCATAATACTGTTGAAGAGTAAAAGAGATACTTTACTGTCCAGTGCAGTAAACTTATAAACACTTGCATCTCTGTAAAAATCTATGGAAGATTAGCCACCTGGCAAAACCTGAACAAGGAGCCAGGACTTTGGTGGGCATTTTGCACACTGTGATCTTCAGTCCACCACCAGTGGGGTGTTTAGTTAGTCCATTTACATTGCACATTTTAGGACATAGCTTTCCAGCAGTTTCTAGATGACACAGAGGAAGCCTGAATTTTAAGGATTATAAAACTATCAGTATTCTTATGCCTAACTGTCCATTCAGAAATCAAAATTACTAGTAAAAATATCTTCCTTTGGAAGTCAGTTCAATGGCTCAAATGATTAAGGAAAAAGTCCCATTGTATATGAGTTAGCTCTCTTAGAGCAATTGTGTGCTCACCCCTACTTTGCTAACAGAGAGATGGCTTTCTTGTCATAGTTATAATGATGTATGTTTGGTGGCAATTTTCACCCTTTAATGTCCTTTATCTTTACTGTTAAACATGGTATGATAACATCTGGCCATTTGCATGAGCTGCTGTATTAATTCATGAATACTGTACTGATTTGGCCATAGGCTCTTAACATTTCCTGACTGAATATCTTAGTTTCTTAGGTTAGAAATAGGTGACAGGGCTTCTTTGGGAAATATGAGCATACCTGTCTTTGGATGGGAGGTGGCTCAGTTGAGGAAATGCTTGCCACACAGCATGAGGACAAGAGTTCAGATCCCCATTGTGAGGTCAAACGATTGTGTGGTGGTCGATATTGGTGTTCCGGCGCTAGAGAAGTAGAGATAGCAGCTTCTTGGACCTCCTTGAATAACCAGGCTTGATAAATTGGTGAGCTTTAGTAAGAGACCCCTTTTCAAAAAAAAGTTCATAGAAATTAAGGAAGACACCCAACATTGGCCTCTGAATTCCTACAATCCAGATGTACATGTGTACATGTATGTGAACTTGTACCCACAATGAATAGATGCACATATGCACTTGCAGCATACACATGCATTCAGGTACATACATGTACACACTCACACAGGCATATACATATACATACATATACACATGCATCCCTGCACGCGCACGCACACACACACACACACACACACACACACACACACACACACACACGAGAGAGAGAGAGAGAGAGAGAGAGAGAGAGAGAGAGAGAGAGAGAGAGAGAAGATTCATAATTGCCTCAATATGTAGGTTTACCTAGACCAAGTTTGAGTCTCGAACAAATGTGATTGTCATTACCTAGCGTTTGTGAGGACATTCAGCTCTTATCTTGTTCAACTTCAGCTCTTGCCTTTGTCTCCCTCTAAGGCTGTGTTCTATGTCAGTAGTTCTCCAAGTAGACTTCCTTGTGCTATGGCATCACTAGTATCAATCTCCTTGTTAAAATACAAATTCTCCACAGACTTCTGGATTGGTGGTGTGTTATGGGATAATGTCAGCCATCGATTTTAGCAAGCTCTTCTTGAGACACATCAAGATTCTCAAGTGGCACTCATGGAGGCTCCTCAGCTTTATCTGTCACCTGGCCAGCATGTCTTTGTTGCTGCCTGTGGTTTGCTTTCCTCATATGGTGTTAGAATTCACAGCCACATAGTTTTTCTCTTGTATGTGAGTAGTGTCTCTTTTCACAGCAAGAACATATGTAAGTCTTTTATTCACAGTGTATCTCTGAACATGCAGCACAGTTCTTGGCATGTGACAGATATTAAATAAATATTTAAGCAAATGGATGAGTGAATGATCAGTTAATAGAAAGAGACTGAGATTGTATTTCTTCTGATCTTCATTTTTTTTTGCTTGTTTGTTATTTTGTTATTGATGTAGACAACCACACACCACCAGTTTCATAACTAATTTATCACCAGTTTATGGAAATAACTTAACAACCTACATGAATGAGAGAGAAGAGGGGGGTGAGAAGAGGGAGTTTCCTCCAGCCGACTTGCTTTGTAGCTCTCAGATCCTGGGGCAATGTCTTTACCATTATAAACATTCAGTTTCAGAAGAGCCAGTTTGCAATTCACCTAATGTGTTCTCAGTGAGGAACTAACATGTAGCAGATCAGCAGCTAGGAATGGAAGGTGCATGCCACTTCCTCAGTTAGACCTTCAGCTCTGCTAGCCAAGTCATCCCAGCTCTCTGAGGTACTGCTGTTGCTGAAGTTGATGTCAGGGAAGTCATTGCCTGGTTCTGCCCTTATTAAGAATGTTCCCTTGTTCCTTCATCCCCAGTTCACTCATGTCTGACAGTCTTCCTCAACACCCTGATTATGTGCATGGTCCCTGAACTTCTGTGTTTATTGATGACTCTCTCTTCTGTTTAGTGCATTCCCTCTTCTTTTTGTTCATCAAGTTGTCTTAAAGGCTGGAGATAATTGTTTGCTGTTTGTCCCCAACAACTGAATAGGTATGGACTGTTCTATTACCATAAGGAAGGCAAGGCTTCTGGGCATTTTTAACTTAGTGTGTCATAGCAATGTCTTACATCTTAGCCTACTAGGACTGGAGACAAGTTTGGACTGTCACTCTCAGAGGTCTGTATCCAGTAACTTACTATGCCACCAATGCGTCCTGCCCAAAAGATGCTGCAGCTTCTAAATTTGGGGAACCAAATGTCCAGTGTGTATGTGTGTGTGTGTGTGTGTGTGTGTGTGTGTGTGTGTGTGTGTGTAAGTGTACATGTGCTACATATGCATATGTGTGTATGTATGTGTGAGTATGCATGTGAATGTGTGTATATGTATGTGTATTTATATGTGTGTGTGTGAGAGAGAGAGTGTACATGTGTGTAAGTGTGTGTGTTTGTGGATGTGGCAGAAAGAGCATTTTACACTTAAAATGATACTCAGAAGCCAATTCTCACATGAACAAACTAGAGTGAGATTCTGTCCTTCCATGAGCCAAGGTTTGTTCATCTTTAAAATAGAGATACTCCCTCTTGTATAGCTATGAGGATAATATGAAATTTTCTGGTTTCTTTTGGTGCCCACTCTTGACTGATATTGAATACAATTGCAGTTATTACAGTGGAGAGTATAGGAAAGCTGTAGAGGGAGGTAGTTTCATGCAAATGCCACATCAAACTATATATAAATCTTGGCAGGCAAAGTGAGATGTAGCTCGTGAAATACATTAGGGACTTAATGTGGAGCTGGTCTTATTTCTCTATTCTCACACCTGATTGAGAAATCCTTGTTAGTGAACTGTCTGAAATGTAAGCTGCCGCATGCCTGTCTTTCAGGATTCACAATAAGGAAATAATAGTAAAAGTTTATTTTATTTTGCAAAACATTCCGGTCTAGAGCTCCAAAGGTAAAGATAATGAAGGTGTGATAACTTTCCCCATGTAAGAGAGAACACTAGAGAAGTGATATGTTCGAAGATGGATTTATAAAATATGATTAAATATATTTTCTAACATTTCCTGGGAATCATCTAGCAGTCTTGCAGAGGGAAAAGTTAGACTTAAGCTTCTAGAATAGCTTGTAGAAAAGCAGGGGTTCTCAACCTTCCTAATGCTGTGATCCTTTAATACAGTTCTTCATGGTGTAGTGACCCCCCCAACCGTAAAGTTATTTAGTTGCTAACTGTAATTGAGTTCATAACTGTAACTTTTCTACTATTGAATTGTACTGTAAGTATTTGTATTTTCCTGTGATCTTAAGTGACCCTGACCCCAAAGGGTGCACAGCCCACAGGGTGAGAACCACTGTGCTTCTCCATGCTCAAATATGTGAGCAAAAAGATCTCTAAAGCCTCGATATGTTGTGTGAGCCTTATCGAAATGAGTTTGCTTTTTATAATGACTGACTGGCATATTTTGGTGTAACCTGAAGCATACTTTTAGGTTTTTCTACAAAATGGATAGCACCCTCCCTGTCATTTGTTATGTAGAAAATAAACAGCATTCAACTGAAAGACACAACCCAGAAAGCTCAGCCAGCTCACTGCCAGCGGGTCCAGGATGCATTATACACAGTAATTACCAATGGCCCTATAAACCCTACAGTGTTTGGCAAACTCCTCGGTGTTTTTGTAAATGGCTCTGTTCCCTAGAAGTCTGTACTGCCCTCATGTAGCAGTAGGGTTATTGTCCTCCTGGACACATTAAGTGGATTATTTTCTTAGTCAGGGGAGAGAAGGTCATGAAAAATAATGTGCAGTTTTCCCCTGCAGCAAATGCTGAGCTCTTTAATAATGTTCAAGTGGAAACAAGAATGAAGAATAGCTTTCCTTCTTAATAGAAATCAAATGTGATATGGAGTAAGCTGAGGGAACTCAGTGCATCAGATTTCAGAGCTGGTGGAAGGCTTTTCTAATTCATAAAGGATGTTGACATTCATGTTGTGAACTGTAGGGTATGTTGGAGCTTGTGCCCCTAACATTTCTTCATGACCATATAAAAAATACAACATCCCATTTTATGTATGTGTGTAGAGCTGATTCTTACCCTGTCATCTGCTCTTAGTCCCTCTGAATGACCTTGGCATATGACTAAAGTTTCCTGCTCTGCCTCTGTGTACTAGAATCAATGGATGAAGGAATGGTGGATGCATTTTACAAGGAACAAACTTTTGAGTCTACCCTCTGATTACTGCATATTGGAAAGATAAAGATCTTGCTGTGTGTTTGGAGAGATTCCTTAGGCAAAAGTAGTGCACAGGAGCAATAGTGAAGTTCTATGATAAACCACTTAATATTTTAAAAATTAATGTCAGGACCTTGAATCCTCTGCATTGCTTGATGGTATTTCCAAGGCAATGATTTATCTAACTAAGTTGTATTAGTAAAATAAAATAAAAACTATAGTGTTCATCTTACACATGAATAATTGACTCTACTATTTTTATACACTTCTGTGAATAGTAGCCAATATATATTTAAAGGAGTTCCTAGCAAAATGTGTTCTACATATGTCACCTATTTTTAAAAATAAATAAGTGATCTGAAAACTGTAGATATCTATCTTTTCCCAATATAGTCTTTAAAATGCTTTCTTGCAGTTTCTTTTCTCAGACCTTGTGACAATTTACTGATAATTACTTGAAGTGATTAAGTTAATCTTGAATATAAAATGTCAGTCTTGAGTATAAAAATGTCTAATGTAACTAGTCAATCTGTCTCCTTTTGTCTTAGTAAGACAGTCTCTTCTTTGTTTCTCTGTAGAACTCCTCAGCTTATAGTTATTTTACACTATTTGCATTATGAGTATCTCCTGCTAGATGCTTTGTGCTTTCCCTAGGTATGTTAGAAATGTCATAGTTACTTGCCTCTCTCTAAATGTTGCTGGTAAAATGTAATGTGAAAATGTAATGGCATGTTTGCACTCTACTCTTACATATGTATTCAGTTAAATAGCAAATTCTAAATGTTCTGAATTAGCCTTCATTTTGAAAATTTTATTTTTGATTGTAAAGTAAAATAATTATATATGTTTATGAGGTAAAGCATAAAGCTTCTATACATATTCATAATGTGGAATACTTACAGGCTGATTGATGAATCCATTACCTCATACATATTTGCTTTGTTGAAAACAAATTCATTGTCTGAAATACACAATGCATTCCCACAGTCACCATTGCTGCAGCAAAGCTTACAAGAGCTTATCACCATCTTACTGAAATGTTGTGCACCTTGATCAACATCTTGAGCAATATCTTCTCTTTCTACATTTACTCCCTCCCCAGCCTTTGGTAATAACCATTATAATAACTTCCTCAATAACTTGATTTTGGTATTCAACCTATAAATGAAATTATGTACCTTTGTCTGTTTATGGATGGCTTATCTCACTACACATTCATCCATACAGTCACAAATGTCAATATGTCAAACCTTTTAGAGGTGCACAATATTCTATGATATAAATTACAAACTCTCTCCCTACCTATACATCTTATAATGGACATGCCTCCATGTCTCAGCTCCTGGGACCAGTGTACAATGAGCAGTAAGTGCAGGTATAGCTTTCACATGTTTCTTTGCCTTCCTTTCAATGTATCTACAGAATTGGGTTAGTGTTCCATATAGCATTATGGTTTAAGGTTCCCGAGGAACCTCCACAGTGGTTTTCAAAATGACTTTAAAAACGGATTTTTCCAATAGTGTGTATGGTTTCCCGCCTCTTGACATCATTGTTCATGTTTCCCACTGTCTTTTGGGAAGAAGTCATTTGGTAAGTGTGGACACTATCCTCTTGCTATTTCAGTTTGCATCTCTTGACTCACGGTGATGCTGGGAGTTTTCATGTGTCTGTTCCTCATTGGTGTGCCTATTTTGGAGAAGCTTGCATGTAGGTTATCGACCTTCATTGATTATCTTTTTAGTATCATTATTGATTGGATTACTTCCTTCTGTGAGCATCCTGCATAGCTTGGATACTCACTGTTTATCTGAACTACACTTTATAAATATTTTCTCCCATCTGTGGATTGTCTCTTCCCTTCACTAGCTTTAACTTTGCTCTTAGAAGCTGCTCAGCTTGGATACAAGCCTACTCACTCATTGTTGCTTTTGTTGATTTTGGTTTTGCCATAATAAGTCATTTTTTCCCCTAGATCAATGGGTGGAACATTTTTGCTATTGTCTCATCTAGTAAATGTACAGTGTTAGATATTATATGTAAGTACTCAATCTATTTAAATTTTATTTGATTGTTGGAAATGATATGCTATGGGCCTGTATTTATTTTTCTTTTCACTGAGATAGAAACAGTATAAGAGAGGAAGGATTGATTTTTTCCTCCCTGTGGTGATAGGAGCACCTAGAAGCTGTAGTTATGGGAGCATGGCATGAGGCACTCATTACAAGGAACAGCAGTCAGGATGCAGAGGGCCTGGGTTGGAACCATGGCTAGGCAGGAGCCGTTGGGCACATTTCTCAGCTAAGCACGCCTACTTATGCCACCTCCTGGAGGTTCCTCCTTCCCAAAAACAATATCTGGAGACCAGGTGTTCACACATAGAAGCCTGATGAGGATACCGCTCTCCGAACTATAAGGAGGTGCAGCATAATTCTACTTAATGGATAGACAGTTTCCACACACTTTTGTTGAAGATACTTTCTGTCCTCAATTGTGTATTTTGGTGATTGTCATTTATTTGTTTGTTTGTTTATTATGGAAACTTAATACAAATTAGAGTCATGTCCAAAGAAGGAACCTATGTCAACTTGATACAAGTTATATCCGAAGAAGGAACCTCACTTGAGAAAGTGACCAAACCAGACTGGCCTGGGGCGAGGTTCTGGGACAATTTATTGATTAAAGATTGATGTGGGCCCAATCCATTGTGGATGGTGCTGCCCCTGGAAATGATGGTCCTGGGTTCTATAGGAAAAGAGGCTGAGAAAGGCTTGGGAGGCAAGTCAATAAGCAGCACCCTCCACTCACTCTGCTTCAGTTCCTGTCTCCAGGTTCTTACCTCCAGTTCCTGCCCTGTCTTCCCCAGTGCTGGATTGAGAACCAAGTATAAGCCACATAAACCCTTTCTGGTCCAGATTGCTTTCTGTCCTGGTGTTCATCACAGCAACAGACCTCAGCTAAGAACAGAGGCTTTGACAGAAATTAATTGCCCCAAACATTTTAAACTTACCTATTGATCTTCTCCCTATTGCCTGTACCTTGCTTTTTAAAATTGCTTTCATTTTGTAATAAAGATTATGCAATCATATAGTTGTATGTCTTTGGCCTGCCACTCCTGGCTTGGTCTTGTTTTGATGTGTGTTTGTGAGACTGTAGTCTTTTGTTATTCTGCATGTGTTTTGAAGTATTTTTTCCATTAATAACAACTTAGGAATTTTATTAATTATTTCATTGAAATTGTAGATTACATTTGATAATATGGATGTCTTAACAATATTTATTTCAGGACATAATTCCTTTGCATTTGTGTGACCTACAATTTCTTTTACAGATTTTACACTTGTAATTCAAATGTTTTACATTATTCGGTAAACTTATTGTTTGATGTTTTGTCTTCTTGTTTTATTTTATTATTTTTCTGCTATTGTATGTAGAATTATTTGTTTCTTGCTAAGATTATGGGATGGCATCGTACCTGTTGGAGTGTTTAATTTGCTTCTCAGTTAAAATGATTTTTAGTTTGTATTTGAGATGAGGTTTTACTATATCATTCACACTGTACTTAGATTTATAATCTTCCTGACTCAGTTTTCCAAGTGCCTCGAATCATAAGGAAAAACAATACAAACAAACAAAGCAAAGCAAAACAAAATAAAACACTGCTCAGCTACAGTCCAGTTCTTGGGTAGATTACAAGTTTCACAATGTAAGACCACAATATCAACAAACAGAAGTAATAATCAATTTTCACTTTCCTTTTGAATCACTTTTACTTCTTTTGCTTATATTCTGATCTAGATTAATTTGTTTTATTTCATGTGCATGAGCGTTTTGATTACATGTATGCATGTGTGTTATGGGCAGGTTTTCCCTGCCTGTCTGGTCCCGCCACCCCGCTACCATGCCAGCCCCCAATAACACTCAGAGACTCTGTGTATGATACAATGCTGTTGGCCAATTACTACTATTGTTTATTGGCTAGCTCTGTCTTAATTACTAACCCGTTTCTACTTATCTAAGTATTTGCTCGTGGTCATCTTATCTGAGTGAGGTGGGCCGGCATCTTGCGTCCTCCAGGCTCTACATGCTGACCCCTCCTTATTACTTCCTCTTTCTTCCTTGTCTTGTAGCCCTGCCTATCTTGCTTTCCCATTGGCCACAGTGCTTTATAATTAACCAGTGTGAGAAACATATTTACAGAATAACATCTCCTCTTTTCTGTCTAAAATAAAAAGAAGGGTTTTAACTTTAACATAGCAAAATATATCACATAACAGTTATTAATTAAAAATCATAGTTAACAATATTTTAGTCCATTAACATTTTGTAAGACTTAAAGAAAATATCATCTATCCTATCTTTGTGAGTCTAAAGTCCTATCTTTAATCCTAACTAAGGAAAACTATAACTATCTGTCTTCAACTCCTTCAAAGACCACAGAAGGATAATATAAAAACTCTAGAATGACAGAGACAACTGACTACCTGGTCAGTCACCCGAAGTTCTTCTGTAATGTTCCATCTTCGGCCCATAGGCCATAGTGTGTCTCCAGACTCCTCAACAAAGCAGGAAACTTTAAACTGTCCACCTGTATTGGCAGTTTGTCAGTTACTTTTATCTGTGTCCTACAGAATGTCTGGCAGAATCTTCCATGAAGCAGTAACCCTGTAGCATTGTCCATCTTGCATCAGCAGTCACCCTTTTGTGGGTCCTGCATGTCCAGTTTCTACAGCATAAAGTCAAACAGTTCAGAAGAGCAGTACCTTGCCCAAATGGCTAGTCTTGCCATATTAGAAGCAAACTCCATAATGTGTTTCTTCCATGTCCATCTTCCTTTCTGACACAGGTGGTGTTAGCAGGAACAGTTGTGCCTCACTGTCAAGAAAACCCCTAAACCATTTTAAATGCCATATTCTGTAGGTCTTTGAAAGGTTTGAAGAATGCCTATCCATCTCAAATACATCTCTATATATCTAGAAATCCTAACTCACCTAACTATAAGTTTTGACTGTTATAGGTGACTATCTATAATCTACACTAACTTATACATTCATTTTTCAATGAGCTATATATGTATCCAATACCTAAACAAGAGGAGAAATATACATATCACAAAATTGACCTTAGAGTTGTATCAATAGATGAAAATCCATTCCAAAACAAAGTATTCATATCTATACCATAATCCCCTTTTTACCTTTACAAAGATTGCTTGTGGTCATTAACCATTTATAACCAAGCCCATTTAAATGAAAACAAACATTTATAAACAATATTTGGGAATTTGGGTGTCGTTCTTTTCAAACTACTTCCTGCTGGTAGTGAGCGCTGTAATGACAGCCCGCCGTGCTCGGATAAGATGACCACGTGGAAATACTTAGATAAGTAGAAATGGGTTAATAATTAAGACAGAGCTAGCCCATAAACAATAATAGTAACTGGCCAACAGCATTGTATCAAATACAAAATCTCTGAGTGTTATTGGGGGCTGGCGTGGTAGTGGGTCGGCAGGACCAATATGGGACCAGCGACGGGAAAAACCTGCTCGTAACACATGTGTACCACATATGTGCCTGGTATCATCAGAGACTAGAAGAGGGTGTTTGATCTCCTAGAACTGGAGTTATGGATGGTTTGAGTTCACATATGGGTGCTGGGTATTAAACCCAGGTCTTCTACAAGAGCAACAAGTACTCTTAACTGCTAAGTCATCTCTCTAGCCTCAATTACTCTGGTCTGAACTTCTAATATTATGTGTATTCAACAGATAGGTGAGAGGCCGTTCTCTTATGCCTGAACTTATAACATACCAGTGGCATAGACGGTTTTGCTGTGTTGATCTATATTCTTTCCAGGGTATATTCTGCTTTACTGAAAGCATTTTTTAATCATGAAAGGATATTGAATTCTTTTAGAGCTTTTCCTGCATCTATTGAAATGATATGAAATACAGGATAGATTGATTTGCATAAACTGAATAAGACTTCCATTTCATAGGTCAAATTTTAAAAGATTTATTTTATTTTTCATCACGTGTATGTGTGTCCATGCCACAAGTGTGTGGGCACTGGAAAGACCAGAGGTGGAAAACCTGTGGAACTGGAGCTCCAGGCAATTGTGAGCCACCTGGCATGGGTGCTAGGACTTGAGCTTGGGCCCTTCTGGAAGAGACATACAGGCTTTTTGCTGAGCTGCTAAATCTTGCTTAGTTGTAGTATATAATCCTTTTAGCATGTTGGTGTTTTGAATTTAGTTTTCTAATACATTGTTAAGGATTTTTACATCTGTATTCATCACAAATAAGTGAACTGCCATTGTTTTTCTCTGTCTTGTCTTTGTCTCACTTTGGTAACAGGTTGCTGATGGTTTCGTAAAAGCACATTTTAAAGTATTCCCTAACCTTCATCTTTCGGGAACAGTTTGAGAAAGGTTAATATTAGTTTCAAATGTTTTATAGGAGTCTCCAGCCAAGCCATCTGGCCCTGGGATTTGTTTTATTATTGAGTCATCTCTTAATTTTCCCCAGGTCTGCTTTGATTGTGTCTTTCTTCTTTATTTGGAGTTAGTAGGTTATATGTTGGTAGGAATTTGTCCATTTCTTGTAGATTATCTGATTTGTTAGCATGTGATTGTTGATAGTATCCTAAGATGTGTTTTATTCCTATGGTATCATTTCTGTTATCTCATCTTTACAATTTTAATTTTCACTCTTGATTTATAGTTATTTTGACTGATGATTTTTTTGATTTTGTTTATATTTTCAAACAAAAGCCATATGCTTCCAATGATTGGA
The DNA here is from genome assembly GCA_030556225.1 of Cricetiscus sungorus. Taxonomy (NCBI): domain Eukaryota; kingdom Metazoa; phylum Chordata; class Mammalia; order Rodentia; family Cricetidae; genus Cricetiscus; species Cricetiscus sungorus. The sequence continues at coordinate 3,071,068 of JANBXA010000606.1, read as the reverse complement.
GACATTTTCCTACAATTACTGTTTTAAACAGTATTAAATAGTCCCTTCTATTTTCTTTGGGGACTCACTGTGTTTGCACGTTTTTGGTAGAGCTGCTGTCCACATCTCATATTCCTTCTTTACCTTCATTTTCTTCTTTTCCCTTCAGCTGACTAGTTTTACACATCCTGCTTTCACCCCTGCTAATTCTCTCTTCTACATGATTACATCTGCTATTAAAACTCTCTACTGAATTTTATTTTTGCCCTCTTACTATATTCTACAGCTGCAGAATCTTTCCTTGGCCATTTATTTCATTATCAGATTTATAATTTTATATCTGTTATTTTAATGATTTTATTTAGCTGTTCATATGTATTTTCTTAAAATTCCCTATAAGGAAGGGATTGCTTGCTGCCTGACTTTTAGAGCCCATTTTCTCCCTCCCCACTCCCTCATTCTTCCTTCCTTTCTTCCTTCTTTTCTTCCTTTCTTTCTTTTTTCCTTCCCATTTTTTTTTAAAAATCAGGTGTTGTTTTATTAAAATATTTTTTCTTGTTGCCTTTAACAAGCTGGACATTCCACTGCACCACTGTTGGTGTTCTTTATGATGTCCCAAGGGTGGCAGCTGTTCATCTTGCAGTCCACAGACTTTTAGGTAGTCAGAATCTCCATATAATTTCCAGAAAGTTCTCTGGCTAACCACCAGTGCCACATCTACTGGGCAATGCTAACAATCTCATCAAAAGTGATGTTCCACAGTGCTTAGTGTTCTTCTGCCTCTTTCTGTTTCTTGGTGGCTCTTTGAGGGCTCTAATGATCAGGTAGAGGACACCACCTCATCTGGACCTGCCTGTTTGGAGTAATGTCATTTTAATCAGACCTTTCCAGACATGGTTGCCCTGGCAAGGTCATCACCAACCGTTTTTGGAGGCAGACCCAGGGGACCTATCTTGAGGACCAAGGCAGATGTGCATCTCAGGCATACAGCTTTCATCTCATTGGGGACCTATTTGGGCAGCATGGTAGAGGCCACTGGTATCAGGCGAGCCTGGATTTGGGATGATGGAAGGAAGCACTGTTGCCTCCCTAAAGTGAAAGTTCAAAATCTAGAGAATTTTTCACACCTGCTGTGCTAGACTTTTGTTTTCTACCATTGATTTCCCACCAGTTATAATTATTAAGAGTTGAAGTGGCATTTTTGCTGGGTTTTTTTTTTTTGATGTGGTTGTTGATACTTCTAATGATTTGAAGTAATTTCAAAGCTTGCTTCATTTTAATGCCCTTTAATCTGTTAAACTTATGCATTACTTCTGCTTGTTTTGAAATATAGTGGATATTCTTTATACTCTTTATACTCTTTCATATATACATTGAGAAGAAAAGTTGGTAAAATAGAAGTTTAGTATTGTATAGGAGTGCCTTGAATTACTAAATGCATTACTTTATTTTGAAAATTGGAGGTTTTATATTATTAATACATTTTGATATTAGTATATTGCTTATTTGTTCGAATAGTGAAACAACTTGTTTTCTGAAAGATGAATGTACATATGTATATATATATATATGTATATACATATATAATTTTTTTAATCCCATTATCTCTGATAATGGGAATTGATCTTCCCTCTGAGGTCATATGCCAAGATAGAACTGAATCAATATTAAAGTCATATAATTTTTCCAGTTTATATAGTATCTATAACACCATTAGATCTTAGGAAATGCCAAATTGATAAAGAGGTGATCATTTGGCCCAGATGACTGACCTTCACTTTCTATTACACTGGTCTCTCATCGCAGCCCTAAGCCTCTCTTTACTTCCGTTGGCTTGCCTGCCTTAATCTCTTTTATGTTCCATCACATTGTGACTTTTGCTTGAACCATTTTCTGCCTTTGATCCTTAAAGATCTTCAAATGTTCTTCTTTTTTTATATATTCTGAGTCATTGGATTTTACATGTAGTAGACTTGTAGGCTATGCATTTTCTATTAGATGGAGCTACCATTTAATGCCGTCTGCAGGTGAGAATTGAGAATTACAGGAACAGTTTGAAGATGGAACTTATTTGGAGTAAAATGCTCAGGTCTGGATGCTAGATTTGCTCTCATTTTTAACTCATCCTCAGTGGAAGAACCTGTGTTGCCACTTGACAGCTTGTCTAAGATATTTAGTTGAATTGAACACAATGGCTTGGAATGAAACCAAGGTAGGCTTATTTGAAGTCAATGTTTCTAGAATAAAGTGGTGCAGTATACTGAAAGAAGATGCTGTTGAAAAGACTTGAGGAAAGTTCCTGTAGTGTTCTTTAAAGTGAGGCATGTGCTGTCACTAGTGGTCCATTTGTTTAGCCTGGGACCAGTGTTTGAGGATAGAGGAATGATTAACTCCTCGCAGGATCAGCAGCTCCCAGGGCTGCTTCTGTGGAACCCTTCCCTTTCTATCAATCAATCTCACCAAGGGAAAGAGAAAGCTAGGGGTGCTGTTACATGTATGTGTGTGCTCATTTACACACACACACACACACACACACACACACATATATATATATATATATATATATATATATGTATATTACCTAAACTTGGATGTTTTCCTTAACTCAGAAGTGACAGGAACCTTAGCTTCAGTCTAGTCACATTTGAAGTGACTTTCTTCAAAAGGTTCAAAGAGTGGAATTACTTGGCTGGTCTTTGTGGGTAAACTGGTGTGTAGGATAAAGCAGGAACGGTGACACCCCCTTAACATCTCAAATTGTTAGGCTTCTTTAGTGTAATTTTCTTCAGAGCCAGTAATTTAAATCTTAAGTGGGTTAGTAGTTAAATAGAAGAGGGACAGATAGGCTTCAAACTTGTGTCAGTAGTGCAATTTTAATGATAATCTGGTACTTTACCGGTAACAAGATTGCTTAAGTATATGCAAACACAGATAGATTACATCTACCTTAAGCAGAAAGAAGAAAGAAAGGAAGGAAGGAAGAAAAGAAGGAAGGAAGGAAGGAAGGAAGGAAGGAAAGAAGGGAGGAAGGAAGAAAAGAAGGAAGGAAGAAAAGAAGGAAGGAAGGAAATTTGTTGTTGATTCAGTGTTGACTAAGGGGATAGGAGAGTGACAAGCAGGTTAGACTTGAAGCTGTCAGTAGGAGCATGCTATTAAAAGCCTTGTGAGGACACCATCATTCAAACTATGTCTTAGTTCTTTCAGATATTCAGACATTCTAATTAAGAATCTTACTTGAGAGAGAAAGGGGGAGGAGAGAGGGAGGGAGAGAGAGAGAGAGAGAGAGAGAGAGAGAGAGAGAGAGAGAGAGAGAGAGAGAGAGAGGGAGGGAGGGAGGGAGGGAGGGAGAGAGGGAGGGAGGGAGAGAGAGAGAGAAAAGAGAAAGAGGGAGAGAGAGAGAAAGAGAGAGAGAGAGAAAGAGAGAGAGAGAGAGAGCACACACACTTGGTCTTGTCTGGAACACATCTTAACTAAGCAGTTGTTAATAATAGAGAAAATGACTTTTGCACACTTCATGAGACATTGGGAGTGGTGACATGGACACTGGACACAACTACACAAACGTATACTTCCACATCTTTCTTGAAAACCTGCCTTCTTCACAGTATCTGACAATTGTTGTGTATTGAACACGCATATTGAAATTGATCTTTACATGAAAATTATTAACTCGATCCACAAAACATACAGTAAAAGCAACCGATAAAGAAAGGAAGCCAGTAAAAAAAATTGATTTATTGGGAGTTCTGTGTTTCTTTTTCACTTTCCTGCAAGCTATAGGACAGAATTCGAGGCAGCACTGACTCCACAGTCTGCCCAGGCTGCAGTAATATGTTTCAGCCATACCTTGTTTTATTGTATTTTGTACAAAGTGGAGGATAAAACATATTTGAATTTTTGTGTAGGACCACCTGGTTCTTACAAGCATGGACTTTTTCAAAAGAAAGCATTAATAGGATAAAAGAACTTAACTTGTGGATATGAACATTATACCACGACATATACTTTTTTGTCTTTGTGCCTTCTCTATGCATCTATTTAATAAACAGCGATATATCAATATTTATCTTTCCTGAGCATATCCTGGTGCATACACAATAATAACCACCAGTTTTTAGGACAGTTAGCACAGTATCTGACATCCGTAATATGTTCATGTTGATGTTGGCTTTGGTAATGAAAAGACAGTTACAAATGTCTGAGTGTCTACTGAGCCAGTCTTCGGGAGTTTTGTGTTTGTTGTCTTAACTCTCACCATTTGACACCTGCACCATGGCCACTTTTGTTGTCATTATTTCTGGGTTTGGAGTGCTGAAAGTATCATCTTTGTCTGGAGATGGTCTAGACCAATGTCTTTCCACCTTACCACTGTTGACAGATTTCAAGAGGCTTGCCTTATGTATGGGTTGGCACCATTTTGGTCCTCTACTTATTTTGTATAAATGTCATTTTCTCACTCTGACAGTAAAAAAAAAAATTGGCCTGCTTAGTTGGACAGGAACACCACACACACACACACACACACACACACACACACACACACACACACACACACACATCACACATTTGTGTGTGTGCTAGGCATGGATTTGGGCCTCAGAGTTAATGAAAAGAAGAAAACAAGCAAAGCACCCATCGTTACCTGTCTCTACTTCCCGATTATAAAGCAATGTGGGCAACAATTCATGTTCCTAATGCTGTGCCTTCCCTGCCTTGAGTGGGACATCTGGGAGCCAGAATAAGCTCTCTTTGTTCCTTAAGTTGATTGGGTCAGGTATTTTATTATGCAGCAAGAAGTACTTCATACTGGCAGTATTCAACACAGCCTCAAAATTCAACAAAATTCTTCCTAAAATCCTCAACTCTCAGGTACTAGAAATGCAGAGGAAGGACCTGGTCTTAGTTCAGTGAAGCCTGTCTCCTGTCACAGTCATGCAGAATGGCAGTGTGACACCATTTTGTAATGAGGGTAGGCTGTTTGTAAAAGTCCAATACAGGAACACCAGAGTCAGCTAAAGGAGAGTCACCAATGGTTCAATCATTGTCTTAAAATCGTAATCATTTTTTCTATGTCAGGCAGAGGCTCTTGGGTTCTGCCATATCATAACATAATTTTAAGTACTTTGGGGCCCAAAAGGACAAATTGGTGTTTTTGCTCCTAACCATAAAAATGTATGTTTGTGGTTGCATGTTTATGTTGTGAACACTCTATAAATTCTTAGGATCACAACTGAAGATTGTGAGTCCATTTTGTTGTTCTAAAGGCTTGTCATGTGCTGAAGGTTGTTTTGCTTGGTAAATAGTCTGAATTTTATCACTGCTAGGCCTATCACTGATGTGGCCTATGGGTCTCTGAGTTTGGTCATTATTCTTTTCTTAGGTAGAGTTTAACAATTTAAATGGCTTCTCTGTGATATTTTAAAAATAGCCCCCAAATGAGCTCCATTCTGTTTTATTTGCTTTATCAGAAGAAATATTTTTCCAAGACACATTTTTTTAAAGCAGTAAACTGGTGTGGAGTAAAATACTTTTAATTCACTTTTATTGATTTTGTGCATTTAATATTCTTGAGCAGGTAGATTGCCAACACCAGTTTTAGACACCACTCTCTAAAGAACCACTTAGCACCATGTAGATCTATAAGTGTAGTTCTTTGTCCTTGCTCCCTGACGCCTCTATAGCTGTCTACCTCCACTTTTCAGCATGAGATATGAAATTACTGCCAGGGAAGCTCAAGTCCCAGTGCCCTTGGTGGTCCAGTCACAGATGAGATGTCACTGGATGAGTCTTGGGCATGGACGTTAAATGCTACAGACGTCAGTGTCTGAGAAAGGAAACGCATCTCCAGGTTGTAAGATGAGTTTTAAAGTCAGTACTCTTGAAGCTGCCTCAAGACCAGCCTCTCCCTGCATTTCTTTTTTTTGCCAGGGGCTGTGACTCTAACTCTGCTCTCTCACACTGGCCATTTCTGTACTTCTTTGCCATCTTTGTCTACCTTTGTTTTCAAAGGAAGTAAGTACCTCTTGAGGAAGTCTTAGCGGCAGGCTGCTATTCTCTGCTCTCTGTAGATGAGAGCTTTTCCTTTGTGCACTGAAACAGGAATCCTCTTCAAACTGTAGATGGTACTGTATCGTTACAAAGTCAGAACAGTACTCTGGGGTGACTTCCCTAAACAAAGGTGGGTCTTGAAAGCAGGTAATTGTTCTAAGTGTTGATATGACAGAGGGTGAAACTTGCCAAGACACTGGGCCACTAGCCGTTCTTTTCATTCCATCAATTGAATATCCTCTCCACACCATATATTGTGCTTAACAATAGAGTCAGTGACTAATTCCTACGCCTTTAGCGAATTGAAGTGTGGTTTTGTTTTAACCTCTTTCTACTTATCAGGACTCGTGGTATTTTATTAGAGGTAAAATATTGTCACTTCTAAACCAAGTGTTTTGCTCTGAAACTTAGATAATTTGGAGATGGGAATCTGTCAGAAATATATTGCATAATGTCATAGGAGCAGAGATTTGGTGGATGGGGCAAATTGTTAATCACTTTTGCAAATACAGCTTGTTTCTACCCCCCCCCCCCCCCGCAATCTTAACCAAGAGAGGACTTGGATAGTTTGGAGAACGGATGTCCTCTTCAAGGGACAGTATCTGCCTAAGTAGTTTTGACAGAGATAGTAGCTATACTTAATGTTTATAACAATGAATGTCATGGTTAAAAATATGAGCAAATTAAATGGTGGCCACAGGAGAGTCCAACCAGACTCGTAGTGTACTTTACCTCATGCTTGACTTCTGTCACACGTGTGCTCTTTGGAAAACTTCCTCTCCTTTTTGCAACTGATTGCAAGTTATTCTTAGATTTAGACAGGAAAACAATGTCTATGAGTGACAAGACCAGATGCACTTTACCACTGTTTTGAATACAGCCTGATGTGGGTGTCCAGGATTTTCTTTTTCCTCTGAAAACCCTTCTTTAAGTAGAATGGAAGATGATAAAGAGCAGGGTCTAGGAGGAGTTGGAGTGATGTGGGAAACAATAGCATCTTAATAAGGTTCTTGGTAATCAGGAGGCATTTGTGTCTGTAGTGAGGGATGGAGAAGTGACAGACTGACCATTCTGAAGGTTGCCATCATCACAGACTGGCACATTTCTAATTATGTATGAAATGAAAGGCTTTGGAGAAGAAAGCCCCCAGCCCTCAGCCACTTGAATATCTGATTGAGGCCAGCAAGCCTTGAAGACCAATCTGCGGCATTGTGCTTATCTAAAATCTTTTGCAAGACTCATTTGAAACCTTTTTTACTTATCAATTCCCTTTGTCTTTTCTGTCCATCTACCATTGTACATAAATTCCTGATTTATCTGGGAGGGTCCTGTTAGGAACACAGTACAAAGGATTTAAGAGGAGGTATTTTTATTAGTAACAGTGATGTTATTTAGTTGTGTATTATTTGCGCAGTGATAGAAGGCTTGCTTCATGCTGAGCAGGTGGTCCACCATGGAGCCGCATCCTTACTCAGGTGAAGATTCAGAAAATAACAGTAAGGTCAAAAGTGCTGAAACTATGGAGAGACAATGGAGACTAGTGTGTAGGAAGCCAGGCACCTGAAAACCCAGAGGCTAGAATGTCAGTGAAGCCACCTGAGGGCTGACATTTACTAAGAAGTTCCAAGAAGGTCACAGAAAAGGAGTAATTCCCTCTCCGTCCCCTTCCTGCCCCCATCTTGTTTCTAATGACTCTCATGGCCTGAACCTAACCAAAAGACCGAGGAAGGTGAGTCTGAAAAACTGAAGTAAGTCATTTTCATGAAGCTGTGTCTAGTGATGATGGAGGAGGGTGATGGTGTTCAAGCTTGCCTGAGTTTACATGTCCAGATTCTGCTTCTAAAGAAATATTTAGCTAGTGTCAACCCCCAATAAACAAACAGACAAACACAAACACACAAACAAACAAACCTGTAACGATTTAATGTAAAAATCTTTACTGGCTTTATCTACCTTTCAATCTCTGAAACAGATCCCCTTAGATCCCATCCATCAGTGGGAAGGTTATCAAGGCCTGGTGAGAAATAGTTGATTTAATCCACATAAAGGGCTGAAGAAAAACAGACAAACAAACAAACAAAAAACATGAACACAAATGTTACTACACATTTCACAGTTACTTCCTTATAAGGGGTGAGTGGGGTAATAACAGGAAAGAAAGTATTCATTCCTTGGTGGTCAGTGACTCTGGGCCCTCATCAGTAGGGCTGGCCTGCTGGAATTGTGGCCTCTCATTAATACTGGTTTACCCCAGTTCAGGTGTTTCCACATCAGCCCCACCCACACAGGGGATCCTGAGGATAAGTCTGTCCATTTTGATTTTCCCTGTGCTCACATGGAGTCTAATGCAGAAGCTTAATCCAAAGCTCCATCCTGGTAAGTCTTTACTCATCACAGGGTATGGCCTCAAAGAGTGGTGATGCATCTGGCCCCAAAAAACCAGCGCACCTGCCTTTCATGTACATGGAACCAGGAGAAAAATCACTACATACTGCAGATTGACTTGCATTTAATTTCAACATACAGAACTAAGGGAGTCACTAAAAGTGGTAGGCTGTGACCTGTTTAAGCCTGGCCCTTTGTGAAGCCAGTGGTTGCTATGCAGCCATGGGGAAGCCAAGCCTAATCTTTCTCTTTCCCTCACCTCTTTCCCGCCCCACTGCCCTCTCAGCCCTGCTCTCTCTTCTCTCAGCAATGAAGCATTCGTCTGTTGTTGTTTGTTTGTTTGTCAATGGAAAATGAAATTCGCTCCCATCAAATGTTGACAGTTACTGCTTTTTAACTACTGAGTTTGGTTCACTGTTCTAATGGAATCTGAGACTCCCTAGTCATCAGTCCCCCAAGCCTCTCTTTCTAAGGGGTTTTGTTGTTGTTGTTGTTGTTGTTGTTGTTTTTATTTGTTTCTTGGTTTTAGTGCATTACAATAGCAGAGGGAAATTTCGTGGCAGTTAGAAAACCCTTTGTACAAAATTGGTCCTCACGCCCTGTGCTTGGCCAGTCTCCTGTGCAGTTTGTGGCATCAGGGTTCTCTGTCCCCTGCTTCTGGCCATAGTCTTCCTGTCTCTCTTTTCTATGTCCCCATGGCAGCTGTCCCCTTCCCATTCCCTGAGTCAACATTTAAGAACAACACTTGAATTCCCATCCTGTTGAATTCTAGCTAATGCTGAACTCTGTTGCAGCTCGTCTTGGAGGTGGCTTTTATATAATCATATGACCCACTAAAACAGCTATTGTCACCTAAAGAACAGCTGTCTTGTCCAGGACCAGCACCTCCATCGTGGCTCACTTATGTAACGCATTCCTTTTGTTCTCTTTCTGTGACAGAACACACTGTCTCAGACTAGTTCCTGAATGTGGACAGCAAGAGGCTATGGTGAACTACCAAAATGGGTTTTCTGAAACAGAAACTTTAAACTCTGTTAAATCCAGTAATAGTTGACACTTCAGACAGTTTGCCAAGCTGAGCCTCTCAAAAACCTCTTCTTTTACAATACATTAAAGAAAAAAAAAAAAAAAGAAGGCTTATGTATCATAGCTGATGAGGTAGCAACTGGCTCCAAGACTCAAAGGTGATTACAATCACACATAGCTATTGAAAATGGCATCCTACTTTGTATTTTTGTTTATTATGGGCTGGAAGGAGGCAAATTACTACCTCATTGTCAGCCAATAATCATTTTCCAGGAAAAAGGTAATTTATCCTCTGAAAGGGGATATTCACCTGCTCACCTCCTCTGATTGCTTCATTGTGTGTGTGATTGGTAGACTGCCCACTGACCAGGAACACAGTGTCTCTACCCTCTGGATCCCAGGAGTGTGAGTCAGGAGTCTCTGGGTGGTCACAGTGACTCGCAGACAGCCAGTATTCGGCTGTGTTCCCTTGTGCTCATACTTCATCAGAGAGTGATGCTCCATTCTAAGGGCTGAGGAGAGGGAAAGGGAACAGTCATTTTAAAACAAGAGATGACCATAGCAACGGAACTAGCAAGACAAGAGAGCAAAGGGAGGCGAAAGAAGGGAAGGACAGAAGAGGAAAGATGCTTTTCTAAACAGCCGAGGTTTTAAGCCAGGGGCTGTGGTGACAGGAAACTATTCTTTGAGAAACACCCTAAGATATACTTTGCTTTTAGGCTGTTTAGGCCTTGCTAAGCAGATTATTACAGCAACAACCCCCACCCCACTAAAAAGTACATTTTGTTCCAAACAGGATCTGTTGTCTTATTGTCTGCTGCTGAATAGATACAATAGCATTTCCTTTTGTGAAGCTCTCTGGGTATGATTTAGTTTTATTTTATTGTAGTTTTTCTCCTTTTAGACTTTCTTATTATTAAAATTGTCCTATATATGTGTCTAAAACATATATATCATACACACACATATAATATGTATATATGTATTATATGTGTGCAGAACTGCTTCTTTTTTATGTTATTTTAAAGCCATTGGGACAGCATATAAAAGCTGCACTGATTCCTGCCCCCAGAATATAGATTATTCCCACCAATATTGCTTGTAAATAATTTTCTTACTTAACATTCACAAATCAATTCTAGGTACCTGATTTCTCCTATGTAAAATTTGATTTATTTGATTCTATAGTAATGTATATTTTCAACATATCACATACGTAATTTATAAAGTAGTATTATCTTAAATTTCAAAAAAACTAAAATTGAACAAGAGTACCATATACAAATTATAATATGTTTCTGTTGTTCCTCAGAACAAGTTTGTAGCTCATTTGAGGGCATTGTGTGACACTGACACATTTACGGCCTTGCACCTGACAGGCACTAAGCAAAGTTATGCATTTCTTTATAAAAGTTCTTCTAACAATAGATGTTTCTCCTCTTCCTGCTCATGATCTGGCTTGCCATCTGTGGACTTATCCCTGGCTTCTACTTCCTCATCCAAGGCTAGAATTCTGAGTGTGGCTGCTAGCTGTCATATGCCATTATCTTACTTCCCTGTCCTCCCTTGCCTTGACCCTCAAAGATTAAGAAATGGTTACAGAAATCATTGCCTTAAATCAAATGGGCAGACATCCTCAGGTTTCAGTTAGCCATACTTTTCAATTCAGAGACTGAGATGGTTAGTGGTGCCAAGAGTATGTGCCACCTAGGTCTCTTATTTTAGGAGCTAACAAAGCTGGATAGCCCAGTGGTCTGGTGCTAGATCTAACACCATGTCTTGCTGGCCATTCTTTAGTGTGCCCTTCTCTCTGCCTCTTTACCTGCTTTACCTTCCAGCTCTTTCTTGGAACCATCCTCCCACAGCCTAAATCTGCCATCTTTTCTCTTCTCTTCATAGCAGGGCACTGCCATCTTGTCCAGAAGCTTTCCCTTGCTAGATCTTCTCCTTTGCCTTCATTTCATCCTCATCAGTAATCCCTACATGTCTAACCTGGACTCCATGTCTACTGCTCAAAGATACCAAGCTAACACAAACAGCAACCCAAGCCCTGCCTCCAAATTGACATTACTTCTTGTTTTTCCTGCAATTTCAGTTGTGTGTGTGTGTGCGTGCGTGCCTGCGTGCGTGTGTAGGGGGGAATGCTTAGCTCTGTAGCCCGGGCTGGTGTGGAAACTAATTCCTCTCCTGTCTCTACCATGGAAAATTAGCTAATTGTTTCCCTGGAACATTTCTATATGTGATTTTGTGAAGAAGGGAAAGCAAGTTTTAAACACAGCTCCCCCTTGCCAGAATAAAGCTCAAGTGTGAGGAAGGTGGTGTGTTCTTTCAAAGAAGCTCTGTAAATGTTTGAGGGAAAGTGAAAAGTCCATTTGCTTGTGTTCTAGAATGGAACATCACCCCCTACTGTGTTTTAGACAAGGCCTCATTATGTAGCCTATTTTACCTTCCAACCCTCAATCCATCTGCCCTAGCCTTGCTGGTGTTTGTATCATAGGCCTGTACCACCTGGCTCCTTTGATTTCTGAAATTTAACACTTAAAAGTGATGCCCGGTGCAGTGAAATAATCTTACCAAGTACAATTTCATTATTAGACCATAGCGGTTTATATGACGCAACTGTCTTCTGTGCCCTCGCTAAACTTTGCCATCATTCCACAGTGATGCTTCTCACCCAACAAGCAGTTTCTCCCCTGTAGCCTTAGCTGAGGCTAGGCGCCTGTCCGTCTGTGCTCCTCTCTGTGGGTGTGTCTATTTTGGATGTTTCATGTAAATGGAGTTAAAAGCACAGCCTCCATTTGTACTTATGCTTCTGTCACTTAGCACCTAAGATTTAATCTTTGTTTCTCTTCTCATCAAAAATGTCCTTGGCAATAATGATCATTTTTACTTGGTACAGAAATGGTTTTTTTTTTTCAGCACTGTCTTGCTTTGAAGCACAAAAGAATTGTCACTGTATGTTTTATTTTTTTTTTATGTGTACCTCCCTCCTGAACTACCAGAAGCAAGAAGATTATTCCCCTACCCATTCTCCTGTAGCATATTGGCTTTATCTGCACCCCCATATTAGAGGGACAGAGGATAGGCAGAGGATAAGCCTCCCAGGTGCCATGTAGCAGTAGCTGTCACAAGGAAAGTAGTCTTCACTTTTAAGTAAGGTAAATAAATGTTTCAGGCTCAAAAAGACAGTTCTTAATATCACTAAGAAGGCCTTTTGGGGTGTGGTACTGCAGGCTTTTATTCACAGCACATGGGAGGCAGAGGCAGGTGGATGTCTATGAGATGTAAGCTAGCCTGGTCCATAGTAAGTTCCGTCCATGATAGCCAGAGCTACACAGTGGGACACACTTACTATGTGAGCATAGATATCAGTGAGCATTAGGCTAGCTAGCATGGTGAAGGTTGGGGAGTGGGCCAGAAGGAACCTTTGGTATGGTGTGCAGTGTGGTATCTCTAGTGAGACACTGGAAGCAGTGTTGTAGAGACGATGTTATTTACTATACAGGACACATCCCTTAGAAGCCAGAATCATTTTAAAGAAGAGGCTAAACGCTGGTGTCCTTTCAGAGCAGAATGTGATGGTTTTGTCCAAGCTGGGAAAGGCAGCAATTAACTTCAGAAGCCACTGTCCACAAATGTCCAATCCAGAATTGTGGTGTCCATTTCTTTGCTAAAACTAAACATATGAAATCTGGTCCTTTGTTCTGCATTTTGACTGTCACTAAAACTGGTTCTTGAAGATTATGTGTGTAGGTTTTGGTCTGTTGATCCCTTTGTGCTTTTAAACCTCCTTTCACTTCTCCTGAGATTGTTTTTCTCTATGTTCAGAGCACAGCAAGGCTTCAGGAAGGCTCTCTGCCAACCCCAAAAGCCACTGTCTTCCTCTGTCAGAGCCGATGGCTGATGCTTACATGTGTCTTTTAACATCTTATTTCTCTTTTTTTTAAACTTATGCTTCCATTTTTTAGGGGACAAAATAACAACCAAACAAACAAAAACAAGTGTGAAGGCTCTGAATTCCATTTCTTGTACATACATGGGAGAGATGTGAACTTGTGTGTCCATTCCTGTAGATGGTACAGGTCAGCTTCTGATGTCATCACTCCAGCATCTCCCACCTTGTGTTTTGAGGTAGGGTCTCGCTCTGGTCTGAGCGTTGCTGAGTAGGTTGGAGTGACTGACTGTCAAGTCCCAGGGATCCCCCTGCTTCCACTTCCCAGACACTTAAATTACAAGCACCTACTGCTGGTGTTGGGCTTTTCTCAGGAGAATCCTGGGATTGGAACCAGGCACTCATGTCTGCCAGGCAAGCACCTCTCTGGCAGAACCCATCTCCCTAGTCCTGGTTACTGCTTGGCTAAAACCTGGAATACTACTGCAGTGAGTAAGACTCATTTCTCTGTATGCTGACATTAAAAATTAATTTTACAAAGCTGGATGCCTTCAAATAAAGACTTTTAGCCTTTTTTGATTTTAATGTGTTTGTCTATAAAATAGAGAGGCAGTTATGATGAGAGTTTAATGAGAACAACTACATAAAAAGCTTACAAAGTATCCTGGCATAGAGAAAGTATCCAGTCAATTTCATCTGAAAATGATAGTCACAATGACACAGCTCATCCCTGTCCCTAGTCCCATTGCCTTGGAGGAATTATTAACCTCACAAAGCATCACCAGCAGTCATGTCTGCATCGTGGCCCAGACCTTTCTATTGCGTGTGCTTCTGCCTTGCAGCTGCTTCTGAATAGCCCTGTTGTATTGCGCTCCCTGGTCATTGTGACTCCTCCAGATTCATTCTGACCTTCCCCACCCCTATTCTCTCTCCTTCTAGCTAGCTTCAGATTCAGGTAGTGAACTTTGGCCACTTCTATGGGGCCCTCTACTCACACTTCTAAATCCCCCATATCCTGTCTGTTCCCCATTCACTCACTTTGTCATGTGTCTGCTTTGGTTCCTCTGGTCGGAGCCACATATCAAACCTTGGGACTGAGCAGTGTTTGTTGTTTTCTGCTCACACTGGTGATGATGGTAGCAGTCAGTGGAACAGAAAAAAACAACAACAAAAAACAAAACAAACAAACAAATAAACAAAGGCATCAAAGCTCGTGATTACTGGGCCTCTTCCTTGTTCAGCAATTACCCTGAGAATCATCACTCCACCCAGTTCTCACAACTGTCATGCATGGGTCTTACTGTTGGACTGTTGGTCTCACTGGACAGGAGGAATCTGATGCTCAGAGACACGGTGGACTTGGCAGAAAACCGTATTGTGTATCTCTTGTAGTACCACATAGTGAAAGCTGTAGTGCTTATATCCCATAGTAATACCCTATAGTAGGCTCAGGATTTGAAACCAGTGTGACTAGGATAACTGGATAACTATGTTCTTAACAGTGGCCATTTAATGCTTTCTTATTCTTTTCATTTCTTTAATAAGATAGTCTTCCTGCCTTCAGTATGAATCTTCCAGTTTAGGGTAGCATTTCTATCAAATGAAAGCAGAATTAATGTCCCCTCACCCCATGAAGTATAGAGACCTGGGTTAGTTCTTGCTGCTATGATAAAACACTTTACAGTGGAGCCAAAGGGAGGAAGGATTTACACCAGCTCACGGTTTTCTGGAAGGCGCAGCAGAGTTCTTGCTGGACGGAAGCATGTGGAGGAGACACCAGACTCATCGGTGGATCAGAAAGCAGAAACTTCAACAGGAAGCAGGACCAAGCTGTAGCCCTATAAGCTCTGGTCCAACTGGCTTTTTAGCTAGGGCATAGTCCCACTGTTTCCATAACAACAGCATCACCACTGGGCACCAGGCTAGGGACCCGAACCTGTGGGAGAACATTACCACAGTCAAGGCAGAGGTAGCCATTTGTCTGTCCTAGATTTCATGCTTCTCATGAAATTTCTTAGTGACTTGACTTAGAGAATCCCTGGCTATTTCTTGAATTAGTTTTAGTTTGTATAGTATCTTCTGAGTTTTTTCAACAAATATTCCTATTTCTACACTCTGCCTCTGTCCAACTAATTCTTTAGCCTTAGTTCCCTGTCTTACACATCTTTTTGCGCACCCTTCATGCTTCTCTCTTCTGTGACTATATCCAAAGATACCCTTCTTTTTTGGCTCATTCAACAACATTTACTATTTGGTCCTCCTCTGTTATGCATCTTCCCGAATTCTCTTTGGAGCATCTTATAACATAGAATAGCAAATAAACTCAGAGGCCTATAGCAGCTAGCTGGATACCTAAATGAGTGGAGCCAGCTGGGTAGAGAGCTGGAGAATACAAATTTGGTATAATAGAGGTATTATAATATAGTTCTAAGTTTTTACAGTCATTTGGAGTCAAGTACTGAAGTTTTGAATTTTGGCTTTATCTGAAACAAAGAGACAGAGAATAAAAAGTTATACTTTTTGTCTGAGTTTGGCTTAGAAGAGAGGACAGACATAGTAGTCCTGCATAGTTATTTCTGTAAGCAATTGCATAGAAACAGGGCTTCTGGGAAGGAGAAGCATATTATTTATTATGTATGTGATTGTTGTTTTTAACAAAACAAGACTCATCCAACTGAATGCCTCTCCCTTCTTCCTGTGTGTCTCTCTATCCTTCCTCCTCACTCCCTGTTGCTCTCTACCATCTTTTCTTGTCCACTTCCTGTCACCTGGATACTTGCTCCTCCTCTTGACCTATGGTTGACTTTACTTAATCCTGTTACAGTATTTAAGCAGAAAGCTCTTGAATTATAAGCATGTGGTATGGCTGAGT
This sequence comes from Cricetiscus sungorus, assembly GCA_030556225.1. Classification (NCBI taxonomy): domain Eukaryota; kingdom Metazoa; phylum Chordata; class Mammalia; order Rodentia; family Cricetidae; genus Cricetiscus; species Cricetiscus sungorus. The sequence continues at coordinate 3,054,866 of JANBXA010000606.1, read as the reverse complement.
CACACCACAACTAGAAACAGGTTTTTCTGGTAAATAACACCATCTTAGGGTTCACATATCCTGCAATAGGTGATTGATTGTTCCTCCTGTCTCTGTAGCCTGACTTTGGGTGAATCATCGATTCTTAGGGATGGTCTCTTGACCAGGTCGTCATCAAGCTCAGCTGGATTCACTCTTAATTTTTTTTTAAGGTTTACTTATTTTATGTGTATATATGTTTTGCTCACATGTGTGGGTGTGTCCTTGGTGCCTATGGAGGCAAGAAGAGGGGGCTGGCTTCCTTGGAATCAGAGTTATAGATGGTTGTGAGCTGCCATGTGGGTGTTAGGAACTGGCTTGTGTCCTCTGAAAGCAGCAAGTGCTCTTAACCCCTGAGCCATCTTTGTGGAATAACTCTAAATGGAGAAGATAATGGTATATAATGTTCTAAACTCTGGAGCAGATCACAATGATATGCCAGGGGTAGATTTCATTCTTTTGACCAAGAGGAAGGAGCTTTTCTGTAATGGTCCTGAACAGTGTCTTTGTTTCCTCCAAGGCTGTCACAGCATTTTTTCCTTTCAGAGTTTTGAGAATCCATGTTTACCATCAAAGCTAAGGATCCCATCCCAATGCTAAGGATGAGAGCCACACATGGAGGTCTGGTGGCTCTTTTGTTTCTTGGCCATCCAGTCCCAAAATAATCACACAAGCTAAATATTAATTACAAATGGTTTGGCCTATTGCTCAGGCTTATTACTAACTTGCTCTTACAATGCAAACGTACCTATTTTTATTAGCCTGATTTGCCACCTGGCTCATGGCATTGCCTGTTCTCTACATCTTGCTCCTCTGGCAGCTCACTGGCTTCTCTCCAGACTCTGCTCTTCGATCTCCCTGCATTTTTGGTTTTGCTTTCCTGCCCGGATTTACTCTGACTTGATATAGGCCAAATCAGCCTCTTTATTAACAAATGAAAATAAAACATAATCACAACATAAAGAAGGTCTGTCCCATAACCCAGCCACAAAGAACTTCGAAGCAGAGGCCACTGTTAGAAGAAGAGGCTTAAATAAACCCAGAGCCAGAGCTCTTTTCTGGCCTCTCTGTCCCCAGCAAGAAGTCCCCAAAATTTCTCTTCTGAGTGTCCCTACCATAAACTGCCTACCTCCTTCAACACCCATTTCATGTTGTGTGACAAGTAAGTTGTTTTATGTGGCAAGTTTTTCTAAGTACTTGGAAAAAAACTGTCCTCACATGTTTTCCCTATTAAAAAAAAATACACACACACACACACACACACACACACACACACACACACACTTAAATAATTAATATTGAAAGTTTGGGGATTATAAAACCTAACAAATACCAAATAAAGTTTTGTTTATAGTGATTCAATCATAATGGATAGATTGTTTGAATGTAGGTTGTTTGGATGTCACTCTCTCAATTTTTAAGTTACAGTGTATTTATTTAGTGTGAGTCTATGTATGTGTGTTACTATCTGTACCTTCACAGTGTGCATGTAGAAGTCAGAAGACAATTTGTGGGAATCAGTTTCACCCTTCCTGCTTGTGGACTCAGGGATGGAACTTGGGTTGGCTGTCAGGCTCAGCAGCAGCTCACTTTGCCTAGTGAACCATCTCACCAGCCTGTAATCTGATTTTTTTTTTAACAAACAACAGCAGGGAAAGGCAATAGCTTCTTGTTAAACCAATGAGAATTTGTATTAAACGCACATTTCAGTACATCCCATGATGAATTATCAAGCAACTCCTTTGACCCAGTGTATTTTATTAATAGAATTTTCTAACAAGGAAAAATTGCAGTGAGTGCTTTCTGCTTTTTAATATTAGGATTTAGATTTAAAATTAAGCTTTTAAACTGCGAGAATCTATCTATTTGCTACTCAGGTAAACTGAAATCATTTTCATTTTACAGTTCTGAAGCAAGCAAGTCAATGAAATTTGGGGTTGATAACTTGCAATTATATTGATTTTGGTTTTCCTGCTCAGATATTCTTCCAAGTGCCCATGTTCACAGTAGATGTGGCTTCACCAACAAGAATATTGCAGGACCCAAATTGCAGACAGTTGGAACAGTGAGAGCATTTGAAAATCTTCAAAGGAACAGATGAAAGGCTGAGCTGTTAGCAATGGTCAGCCATGGCACTTGTCTCCGGGCTCTCATGAACTTGGACAGTGACTGATTTTAGTTAAAGGGAAGAGTGCAGAGATTGGGAGAAAGGGGTAAGCAGATGTGCACAGGACACAGAGACGATGCAAGGACTAGATGACACATCTTACAACAACTATTTCCTCTGACAGACATATTGCAAGCTCAAGAATTTATGATAAAAGACATGACAGTGATTAAAATGTGTTTACTTAAGTGAACAATCACGTGAAACATGCTTGCATGGTAAAGGCTTCATTATAGACGATACTTGATGTACAACCATGATACTTGTAACCAGGAATACTTAATTAGTTCTCACAGGTATAGTGATTTCTCACCTGAAGCCCTGTCTTGCTTCGTCTTGGACAGGTCCAATCCTGAAAGAGACAGACAGAGAAATTGAGTGGAAGAAAGGAAGGGAACAGAGAGAGAGAGAGAGAGAGAGAGAGAGAGAGAGAGAGAGAGAGAGAGAGAGGGCAAAGCAAGGGATAGAAATGGGGACTCATATTTATCACCATTTAAAAATGTTTCTGACACAAAGGAATTCAAACTTTCTCGGGATTCTAATGACACCAATTTGTTCCATCCATTTATAATGTAACTGCTACAGAGTCCCCTAGGGTGCTAGGCCCTGGCCTCTCAGATTTAGATTAGTTCAGGTGGCTCAGATTACCCAGGCCTTATTCTTACAGAAGAAGTGAAGGTAGGTAAGAGAGGCTTCTGAAGAGAGACTCGATAACGAAATGGATTTCCTGAGCAGATGAGGTGGCCATGTGTGCAAAGGTGCTTGCTGTGGAACCTGACAAGCTTTGATTCAGAACCCACAGGATGGAAGGAAAGAACGGACTCTTCCTCTGTCCTCTGTCCCCACACATGACACTGCCACGCTCAGAAGGGAAGAAACCAAAGACTCCTTAGATCAAGGGCAGAAAGGAAAATATTATAAGGTGGGCACTTTCTTGCTTTGAATCCTGGCTGGCACACTAGCTTCCATGCGTCTTATTCAGATATTAATTGTTCCCTGGCCCTCAGCACATTTGTGCTCTAGTTGGTCATCTCTCTGCTTTAAGGACAGTTGATTGATGGACTGTAGCATGAGCCTTTACTCTCTGGGATGCATAGCAGGCCTCTTGTTAAGGAGAATGTGAGCTGTGTGGCTGGCCAGACATTGCCACTGCATGTAGAGTTCTGGGAACAGACGAGTGCTTTTCACTGTGGCTATTATTGCTCATGCTACAAGCAAGAAGAGGAATGTGAAGGCTCTCCCACGTGAGGAGGAGTGTGAAGGCACTCCCGCATGAGGACTAATGACACATGGGCATGAATGCACCTTGTCACCGGAGTGCAAGAAAAGGGCCAGGAAAAGCAGTGGTTTCTCCTGCGGCAGTAACAGAGGAAGAACAGGTCCAACAAACAGTGTAATGACCACAATGCTTTTACTGACACCTACAGCACAGCTATAATTTAGTTCTCGCTGCCCTGTTATCATTTCCAAACTGTTTCATTTTTAGTTGAAGCTCCCAAATGTGCTGTCAGAAAGGTGACCCCTCAGAAGGGTGCATTCACACACAGGGTCTCAGATATATGACATCAGAGCCTCATAGTACAATGGTAGTCTAGGGATGAGAGGAGAAACGAGAAGAGAGTGGGGAAGAGAAGAATCTTCCAGAGGCTTGACATTCCAGTGGTTATTAGTCGCTGTATCCATAAGGAATTAACCTGAATCTTAGTCTCCAAGGGGACTCATGCACATCAGGGGCTCTCTCTCTGACCCTGAATTAGGAATAAACTACACCCAACCACCTGTTTTCACAGAGAAGTATTTATTAAGCCAAGAAAAAAGTTAAAGTGGCTGCTTCCTGACTCGGACAGAAAACAGAGCAAATGACCTTGCAGGTGTCACTTTAAGGAGACAAAGAGGGGAGGTCTGTGTTAGAATGGGATGGGATTCTGTGGTGAACGAGAGAGGGGATGAGGGAGAAGGTGAAGGGGACAAGGAAAAGAGACAGGGGTATTTTATTTGTCCAGGAAGAACAAAGGACCGCCTCTGGGTAGAAAGGGAACAGAAACAGCACATAGGCAGATGACAGTTTATAAAGGAAAAAGGAACAATTACAAAAAAAAAAAAAAGTAGGATAACTAAATTTTGTATCCATTACCTGGCCTATTGCCGGGTCTAGTGGGTTCTACTTGACTCTATTTATGTTATAAATGAAATAGGAAAGATTTGCTATCCCAGAGAAAACTTAAAAACAGGAGTGGCTTTTGTGATCATCAGTTAACCACACATGACAGGGCAGCATCCACTGTTGATTAGGTTTCCATGTGTTTATAATTTCAAAATGATTTCACCTACCCACCCAGAGCTGTGTATATATCTTTCTTAAAGTCAGTTATCCTTAGAGCTAAGTGGAAGCATTGCAGCTCAATGGAAAGAGATCCTGGAAGTTAGGAGCCAAAGAGTACCACCAGTTTTCTGTAAGCACAGCAGCTTACAGCCCTGGCTTCCCCAGTGTAACAATTCTGCTCCACAGGGAAGGGTTTTCCCCAGCAAAAGTATTACAGTTCTGCTCTGCTCTGCTTGACCAGGTGAAGAATTCTTGCTTCTCTGCAACTTATCTGTTGATTTCTTCTTGCCTTAACAATATGCATCTACTTAGAAAGCTATGTCTATTGCTGAACAATTAGAAAGGAAAGGAAAAAAATCTGTATAGGGCAGAAAGAAGGGAATGTGTTGGATATAAAATTAGAATTTGCATGATAAGTATTCATTGACATTATTTCTGGAATTTTTATTTTCCTAGATGCATGAATACTTTCTGTCTTTGTTCATCATGTCTAGACTTTGTTTCTGCTAAAGCTTTATATGTACCTGGAGAATGAAAAATGGTTCCCCTCCCTCTCTCCCTCTCTTCCTTCTTCCCTCCCCCCTCTCATTACATAATTGTATCTGTTGATGACCTACCATATTTCAAATGGTGACTTTGATTTATTTCTTCCAAGGTTTTGTATTGTGCTCTATGTAGTAATTCTACATTGGTGCCTGGCAGGCACATCTGGGTTTGCCATTTCACACTTGAGAACTAGAAATCAGGGGTGAGGTTTCAGCCCTGCTTCCTTTCCCAAGTGGGAGAGCTCAAGCTTCCTCAAAAACATATAGTTCATATTTTTAATATAATATCTTTATTAATTCTTTCAGAGTAACATACATATAAATAATATATTTTGATCATATTAGTTCCTCACTTCTATCTCTAACTCCTTCTAGACCCCCCATCCCTGATTCAAGTCTTTCATGTAGGACTTCTTGCTTTTTCTTAATAACCCAGTGATTCCAGGTTCTGCCTCCCATACACTTATGGATGAGGGGGCATCTGCTGGGGCATGTGAAGCATACCAGTGGTCACACCCCTAAAGAACATAAATTTTCCCTCCTCTAGCAGCTTTCAGCTGCCAGTCACTCCTCAGTTAATGGGAGGAGTTCATGATGAAGAAAACCTAAGTCCTGAATAATCAACTACACTTTGGGGAAAGTATTTTTCCAACATTGACTCTGTTGACATTTTGAACTAGATAATATTTTTTTTAAAAAAAATCACTTATATTTCCATGGTTTTCTTAGTATATATCATGCATGATTGCTTCATTATGATATTGTCAGACATTTACTTTGTTATATTTATCCTACCATACATATGGCTAATCTCTCTTATAGCTCATTCACCCTGCTAACTCTCTTCTTTCCTCCTAGGCTAGATAGTTCTTCATTGAGGGCAGTTTTCCTGTACACTGCATTGTGTCCAGCAACATGCCTAGTCTCTATACTTAGAGATGCCAGGAATACCCATCCTTCCAAATATGCACACTGCCAAATGCTCCTGCTGGAAGAGGCAGGGGAAAAATTGTCCCATGTTTAATAACCATTGCTCAAAGAGTTGAGAACTAATTAAAAGTCCCAGTGGGAAAAGTTAACCAGTTGTGACCATGATTAGCAATATCATTAAGGCCATTATGAGATGAGTTCTCCACCTCTGGTCAAAAACGAAATAAAACCTGTTACTCTGACCTCCTGCCAGATCTTAGAATGACCTGGAAAATAAGCATAAAAGTGACCTGTGGGCATACCTACTTTTCTCTTAATAATCATTTTCAATACTCTGTTTCCAGTGCCAGTTAATTTTAGTAATGCATCTTAAGCCATTTAAAATATGGCATATAATGGATAGATGGATTTACTAAATGTAGTTCATATCTTCCTAGTGAATAAAAATACAGAAGGAAAAACATCATCCCAGATTCTTGTACACTGCAAACTGGAGTTCCCAAGTGAATCATGACATTGGCAGGACGTGTTTGGCGCCAGAAGCTGGGGAGCAGTAGGGATAGTATCTAGAGGAGGTGACTGCTAAGGAGAGCTCCAGGCATCTGCCCTCATGTTGTAGCTATTTCCATGCACATGTTGAGTGCCCTGGGAGAAAGTGAGCTTGGTGATTGCTGGGAGTAGAAAGTCTTCTCAATAAACTGTCCAGTTGGACAGAGAGGAACGTGCAATCAGCATTAGTGCTGTTACAATGACACAGTTGTTTACTTAGCCTAAAAAGAAAAAAACAGATTAAGGGAGTGATATTCAGAGGGTATGGACCCCATGTTGGTAAAGAATCATCCACATTGATCATTATTTTTATTGCTAAGATGGAGACTGTTTCCTAGTTTAATTAATGAGAAAATAATATGTCTTGGTCTGAAAGACAGTGACTGTAGTTGCTGTGAAGAACCTTATTTCTGAGTGTTCAGGAGAAACTGTTTTCCTGGAATGGCACATAGATAGATGTTGTGATATATATATATATCTGTTGATTTTTGCTGCATTGGGCTTTAAACTAAGGGTCTTGTGTGATCTAAGCACGAGCTATATCTCAGCCCCTTCTGGACAGCTGGACAGTTGATTGGTATATAGAAACAAATAGAAGGTCTCTTGATTTGTATTTTTAACAGGAGGCTACTCTCTCTAATTCACAGACTGTACTCTGTGTGTCTACTCCAAGAATTGCATATTTCCTAACTTCCAAGAAGCCAGTTCTGTCTAACACACTGGCTGGATGTTATTTCAACCCTGGCCAAGGGTCCAAATGTGACTCTAGGTAAGAACTATCTGTATAACCATTCTTACACTATCTGATATAGGTGCTATTATGCCACATATGGCCAGGATACTTAAAATGTGGTTAGTATGACAAAGAAATCCAAACTTTATCTCATTTCAATTCACTGAAAAATTTCCTTGTAGCTGCTAGCAACCATATTGGGTAGCACAGACCTAGGTTGTTAAAACACATTTTCTGAAACACATTTTAGGGCTGAGGATCATGGATAAAAGCAGGTATGTCCAACTGTTCGACAAGATTCACAGTTGAGAACTGCATAGTCAAATTACCAAAGACAAAATTAAAAAATAACAAAACCAAAAGCAACAACAATCATATTTTAAGTAAGTTTACAATTTTGTATTGGCCACATTCATAGTTATGCTTGACTATGTGCAGCCTGGGGGTTACAATTGGACACAGTTGACAAGCCTTCTGACCAGAATTACAGGGCAAGCAGACAAATGTTAGGCAAAAGCAGTGTTAACTGTACCAACTGCTTATTGTTCATAGCAGCAGGAAAGTTAAGCAGCCAATGTCTGGTTGACTTACTGGGGCCTAATATCAGACACAGGCCTGTCTAACGTTGACAGGAATAATGCGAGTCAATACAGACTAATATCTTTTAGATCTTCTGTTTTCTGCTTTTGAAATTTTATCTAAGCAGTGAAGTAGTTCTATGTGTGGTTTTTTGTTGTTGTTGTTGTTGTTTTATCTGCAGTGATTTTTCTGCCTCTTTATGTGCCCCCTTAAAACAGTTTAATATAACTCTGTCAGGTTCACGAGGTATGTTTGGAGGATTCACGGGAATACAGTGATTGTTTGTGTGATACAGACTCACTTATGTGTGGTGTAAAACACCACAGTCTTGTTTGTAAACTGTTATTAATTGTGACATTTCAGAAGATAGAAGGACCTTAGTGATAACAGTAAGTGTTCAGAATACTTTTGCGTGGTTGCCATCCTGCTGATATGGAGAAGTAGGAAGTGATGTAAGAGACTACTTGTTCTGGGGTTTATAAGTTCCCCATAAAGCTTCCTATCACACTTGAGCCAAGGCACCATCAGTCACCTCGTCACCAATAGGATGCCTCACAGTGAGTGAGATGTGCTATGAAGTATCTGTCTATCCTTGACTTGTTGAGTCAAGATGTGCAGGCGATTTGGAAATTGGTAGCAATAATAGCTGATGTTTGGTTGTATCTATAATATATGTCTGAACACTGATCTTCATGCAATGAGACAATTAAAGTCTGTCATGGATATAACATATAGATATTCAGAGAGGCTTAAGTGAGGAAATCATTATATAGACCCTAGCATAGTACCTGGGACAAATGACCCTTCTATTTATTTGCTATTACTATTGCTGTTGAGTATCTTCAAAGTTATGTATTAAGATATATTATTATAAGTCCAAATTGACAAAGCACTTGAGAGTCTATATGCCAAAGAATACCTGAATAATGTGTTTTGTTATGTTTTATTATTGCTGTTGTTTTTCCTTGTAACATGGATAGTCTTTTGGAATGCAAATCAATTCCAGTTAATTTCATTTATTTTATGAATTAAATGTTTATATACCAGGTGTTCTGAAAGCCATATGCATCCTTTTCCTACAACAATGGCTCTTTAAAACTTAGCAGATGGGTTATTGTGGCAATAAATAGAAATGTCTTCTAAGGTATTGCCTGATTATTCAAAACTGTGCCCTAATGACTTAAAAATACCATGACAATATTCATTCTGTTAATGAGTATTGTGTTAACTTTTCCTGGGGAAAAGCAAACAATTATCACTTCACCCCAGATGGTCACTAAGAGCAGTCACTGAAGTTCATTTTGGTGAGACCAGACAGTTCATTATGCCCATGACAGAGAATAAGTAAGGGGTTCTTTATAGGAGTATGGGCCATGAACTACCGCCACATAGCTCCAACACTGTAAAATCTCACAGCATCACAGACGAGGACTGTTTAGAAGCCACATCATGGATTCAGGCTCTTTCCCTAACTTTCCACTTCCTGTATCCTCTATGACCCTTATCCATTGCCTTCTACTAGTGTTAGTGGCTTCATTGCAATTACAATAGACCTGTGTCGCACTGTGTTGTTCTGTTCTAGTTTCCATGACTACTGAGGCAAAGTTCAAGATGGCTGCACAATGATATCATGTGGCATCATGTTAGGCCCAGAGGAAAACCACCGTAAAATAATGACCTACTCTGAATGCTGAGGAAGGAATGGCATACTAAATCAACTCTTGATGAACCAGAGGTACTCAGTTTATGCTACAGGAAAAGTACTTCAAAGTTCTTATGCTGAACTGTCAGTGAAATTAAAGTGCAACTCCCTAACAGAGGCTACACAGTATATTTTCATATTTAACTAATGCTGTCAATTTCCTTCTTTGAATATAGTGTTAGAATTAACCATATAGGCATTGCAATCACTCACTGACTCAAAGCAATGTTCTGGGTATATTTGGGTAATTAGACCTGTTTCACCTCAGAAGTTGAATTCTGATTCATGGACTTCTCTAGGGGGAAAATACTTCTGTTTTTGGATGAGGGGATGTGTTTAAATTTAGAATGGAATCTCTTTTTCATGGCCTGAGGGTGCCTGTGCATTAATGCAGAAATTGATATTAGGATGAAATCTTGAACAATTAGGGATAAGTATCTAAAACTCAATTAACCTTTGGCAGTTCTGCCCACAGCAGTGATGTGCATTCATTTTCACTACTGTTGGATTAAATGGATTTTTTTTGTCATTGTGCAACCTGAGACAAAGGTCAGTCTCTGCAAGATCAGTTTTAGACACAGATACAGGCAGTTCTCTAAGGGCAGATGGACACTGCTTGCTTGATTGATGGGATCTACTGTCCTTCCCACTGTTGTCTTGTATATTTGAGTCTGTGTTGGGTCTCCCTTCAAGTTATTTTATGACGATGCAACAAACTTTCAAGGTTCCAGCTCATAACATAACCATCATGAACTCTGTGTCACTGGTGTGGCCAGCGATTCTGAAGGTCAGGCATTGCTATTGATAGACATGGCTTGCTTTTCTGGAGACAGAAAAAGGAAAAAAAAAAAAGAAACAAAAATGTTGCAACCACCTTGAACTCATCCTCATATTTAACTAAGTTCATCACATTGGTTTGGCATGCACAAGCTATGTAGATGGTTTCATAGTTTTGACAGATGCTTCCTCTTTTAAATTACTGCCAAATGATAACAACCTTGGGGGAAATGCCTTGCCCTCTCCACCTTGAAGCAACATATTTAAAAGACTCTAGTCCTATCAGAAGAGTTTGAAGATCAGCATCCCTGACGTTTGTAGCGTGGGCACATGTGCAATACTGTCAGAAAGAAAATGTAGTCAAACGTTAGAAGTTTTATGCTTTTCTATCACTTTGTATCTGGCTTGTTAGGATGGGGACTGCTCTGTGAACTTGTCCCTCATGATATTTCAGCATACTGTTGCAATGAGCGCTGCTCTGATACATTTAAACCTTTCATCAATTAATTTAGTCATTAGTGTATGAGTTGTTACAAGGTATATGAATTATTCAATTTCCTTTCAGCCTCCAACCCTTCAGAATTACAGGGGAAAGACCTGGCACTGAATATTCTAATGGAAGTGCTTTGGCATATGCTGGTCCTCCTTGGCCTTTCTCTCATAAGTGGCACACCCCAGTAATGAACTATCTAACCCCCTGGGGCTCTGCTCTTCTGAAAGACTGTTAGTCATCTGTGTGATAACCTGCCTTTCTTTTCCCATCAGATTAACAGTTCCATGATGGGAGCTATAAAGGATAAACATTCTACATGGAGACATAGATACCCAAACGGGTGATCAAAGAGCAGATTAGCTATGATTCACATTAAAATTAACCACTATTGCTTTCTAGAACTCTTATCTTTATGATACTGCTCACTTTTCTGCGTTATATTATTTTCAATGAGTGGTATGAAAAATGTCATATTGTATGTCAGTATGTTAATATATGCTTTAATTTTTCATATATTTGCTTTCATTCTCAAAGATGGAAAGAAATGACTATGAATATTTGCCTCTGGCAAAATTAATGCATTCTTAAAGGATTTACAAAATTAGTTTCCAAAATCTATAGCTAAAATGTGTCATTTAAACTGGTAGGGATGGGGTGGTATGTTTGTATCATCTTCCTGATCCTAACTTGAACTATAGTCCAAGTTTATTTTGAATTGAAGTTTTTAATTTGCAGAAAAATGCCATCATTATAATAACAGGAGCAGGTTTTAGGGAAAAATGAGATAGTATTTTTGAAGTTAGTAATATTAGATGTGTATGCACATGAGCTTCTCTCTCTCTCTCTCTCTCTCTCTCTCTCTCTCTGTGTGTGTGTGTGTGTGAAACATTAGTGGGGACCCATTTTACATGGATGTTGATAAATGCTGGTGCCATTTTTCTGTGCTTTCCTTTTAAATATCTTGCTATCCATTTTTTATGTCAGTCTTCATTATGCATGAAACCAACAATTATTAATACCACATGATTAAACTACTGATATTTCATTGAAATAAGTTACTGAGCAGCATTTTAGGGAGAGACAATACACATCAGGTGTGGCCTGCCACATTAAAACTGTGACAGACCTGCCCACTAAGATCTGAAAGGTTTTCTACTGAACTGATAAATTTAGAAATGCCATCTGAGTGAGAGCGGACCTAATAAACACTTGGAATCCAGATAGTAAAGCCTTGGCAGGAAGTCTATAAAATAAGGAAGTAACTTAAACACGAGCTATTGTGTTCGCAGAGTGCTGCTTTGTTTTGTTTTGCTTTTTAAATTTTTATATGTATTTTGCCTGCAGGCATGGCTGTGTACCACATGCCTGTAGTGCCCTCGTGGCCAAAGAAGATGTCAGATTCTCAAGAATTGGAGTTACAGATGACTGTAAGCCATCATGTCGGTACTGAAGATAACACCAGCCCTGTGGCAGAATAGCCAGTGTTCTAAACACTGAGCCATCTCTTTCACACCACAGAGTGTCATTACCCCACACACACCTGTTTTCAGTTAGAAAGACTGTATCAGTGCTATCAGTATTTCTATTCCTGTACAAAAGGAAGTTGTATTGGGCTTTTGCCTAAGAATCATGAATATATACCAACAATGATTAAAGGTATTTTAGAATCTTCAGTGTGGACTTATTTTTGTTGAAAGTAAAAATCGAAATATCATTTTATGTTAGAAAGTGAGGAATTTTCAGTTTTTCTTGCCCTTTCCTCACATTACATCACACAATTGTCCTCAGTGTTTACTTCCTTCCAGAACTCAAAGCTTTTACATCTCCTGTGACTCTGCTCTTTATTGTAGGCATTGACTCCGGCCATTTCTGTTTCTTCTAGTGCTCCCCCCACCCTCTCCCTGCCATCCTATTGACTGAGTATAGAGTACAGAAATGAAATTGCCAGGGTTGAATCGGTGATTAGCAAACTCCTATTTAGTAGACTTTTGCAGAAAGATATAACAATATACCAGTTATCACACTTCAATATTGAAGAAACATTCTGAATGCTTAAGGAAAAAGTGATTATGTTATTTGATCTTAACTTTTGCCTACATAGGAATTTAGAATCAAGTTATTACTTGGGTATAGAGGTAGGAGAGCTGGGATGAAAGATTCCTCAGGCTGAGTTTTTTATGTCCACATTCTGTAGGGATTCACATAAGCTTCTTGTTTTAAATGACATGCTATATTATCATGGTATCTGAGGACTTAGTATATTTTAATCATGTAGAGTAAGATTGACAAATATCCTTCAAAGCTGGATTGGCAGTGGTGGAAATTAATTTAGTACTGGGCCAAACATCAGAATACTGTTGAAGGAACAGGGAATTACTACTCTCGGTTGTACAGGTAACAAACTAAGATGGTGTCTCATGACATATGTTTTCAATAGGGTTCAGAAAAGTGATTTGGTAAGAAACATTTATAATTAAACTTAGTTGTCCTTGTGTTAGTTTCCAAAGGACTTTGGATTGATTGCAGTCCTTGGTGATTTAATTCTTTAGTTTGAACATCAAACATGCTGACATTTATTTTTACTTTATGTTAACTAAATTATTGAAAAGGCTGGGGGTATAGCTAAGTGGTTAAGTGCTTGCCAACCATGCAGAAAAATGCTCTTGGTTCCATTCACATTAACATACACACACACACACACACACACACACACACACACACACACAGACGCGCGTGCGCACACACACACACCAAATGGAGCACACTCTATTATTATAATATTAATCTCATTGGAAAATAGTCACTGATAGTTAAAAAAAAATGGCAAGTCTCAGCATTGAATGAACAGTTTTGCCATAAACCATATCCATTCACCTTTCTCTGCTTAGTCATCAGCATGAGTCTATTGTGGTTTAACAAGGGTCAGGATAAACAAATAGGCCAAATAGATGTTTACTCAGGGAGAAATAACTCACAACATAGACAGATGAACACCAGCAGGTTGCACTAGATGTTCTCCTCAGACCTAGTTCCATGGGTCACTTTCGCCCCTGGCTCCACCCCCTAATGGGAGTGGTCAGTGCCACAGAAGCAGACAAAGTGAGTAAGTATCCTACTACACCTGCCTAATCTAATCTCTCCTCCTCAGCCTTCCTGCTTCATGTCATACCGTTTAGGATGTGAAACAGAAGGAATTTAGGACAGGCTCTTTAGTTGGACTGTGATGTAGGTTGTTGTACTGTGTCCTTTAGTTTATTGGAATTTGGGGTGCTTTTCCTAATAGTCTGTGGCATTATGGAGATAAGTACCACGTTCCCACTTATCATCAAGAAAACATGTTCCTCTTACCAGCCAGGAAAGTCTATACATATACTCAGTCTAATCACACCCATCTTCTACTGTAGAGACCATCTATGTCTTCATGATGTTCTAAATTCCGAAAAGGGCTCCAACTCCCATGGAGGCAAACCTGTGTGTGCTTACTCTCACACCATGGTGCCTTTCTTTCTCTATTCCCCCATACTCCTTAAATGTAGTGGGCTTCTTACTTATCTGACTCTGATTATTTGAGCTCTCACCAGGGGTTTCAGTGCTGCATACTGAAGTCATCCCTCCATTACTGAATGTCCTTCTATGTCTCCACACACAGCTAGACCAGGTCAGCTCCACAGTCCCCTTGGATTGGTATAAGTGCAAGCTGGTAATAATAGGTGTAAGCCTAGGATGAGTGTCTACTGGACTAGAAGCCACTGAATGTAAACACAGGTTATAAGCAGTTTATATCAGTGACCCGGCCACCTATTTCTGTGTCTGGCACATTAATGTATTTATTTAACATCTGTTCAGCAAATAAACAAGCTTCATGGAGTTGTAGAGATATTTTGAATTTTTTGTTTGGTAGATTTTAGCATATAAACAAGCCCTTCCCTGTTTGATTATGAAACTGAACACCAGTGGATTAAATTCTTCTCTGTTGACTTAAATCTTTATAACCAGCCTAATCCTTTGATTTCCACTCTGAATATACTGAACTCAATATCAAAAGAAACTTTAATTTTAGAGAAAGTAAGCTGATCATATCAGATTCCAAACACAGTTTATAAAGAGTCTATATGAAAGTAAGAGCTCGAGATAAGAAAAAATAAAAGATATCCTAAAGTAAATTTGGAATGGAAGATAAAAGACAAAGCTTGTTACAGAGAGGTTAATGCATATTGAAGTAGGTGTCACTTATTTCATATATTTTTGCCACCAGTAAGTCAAAGGCTTCAGGTGATTTGTTCATTGAAATATATTAGTCTCAATTTGCACTTGTGAAACCATTTTTGGATTAATGATGGAGAGACCTCATACTTAAGAATGTCAGAGGAAGACAAGAGAAAGGAGATCAGGAAAAGAGATGGAGAGAAGCAAATTAATTCATCCTGATAACTTTACATCTAAATAGGTAAGCCAAAGATGTGCCACAATCCTGGATTAACCTTCTACCAGTAGATCTTGATATGGAAATAAAAGGTGATGACTGATGTTGAAAGAGTGTGGCTGGGTCTTTCATGTTGGAAATGCAGGTTTAAATAAATATTAACATTCTATTTATTTTATAACATTTCAGAGAAGGAGGAGCTCAAATATCCAGCAATCTCAGAGTTTGGGGACTTGGAAATGACATTGCCATAGTCTAGGTCTTGGCATCTCTTCTTGCACATGCTCAGATAACTTCTACATAAGAGGAAACATCACCCCATTTCAGAGTTATCTCACAATGTAATAACTGATGTAACATATGCTATTAAAATACTGGGTCTATCACCAACAGTACCTTGACAGATTTTATATATATTATAAGGATCCTGGCAGGAAAGGAAAGTTGTGATTGGTGGGTTCCTGTGCTTTACCTGCCCAGTGAACATCAACCTGCTAAGAAGGAGGAGGCTAAAGCTCAAGGAAGCTGCATTGCTCTCCACTCTCTTGTTCTATCAATCCCATCCTTATCTTTCTAAAAGATCATAAAACTGTTAGTGTGTGGTTGCTAGGAGCTTTTTAAAACACAATTTGAGAATAATGTTGCAATTTTGCTATATTCTATAAATGAAATTATAGAAAAGAATGGTAACTATTATGCAATACAATTTTTGCTTTTCATTCCAGTCAGATTGGGAACAAAAGGGAAGGCCTTATTGGAATCCACTCTGACACAGGGTACTTCCGGATCTCTCAGATTGCTCTGACATTGTCTTTATTTCCTTGGAAAACTACTAGATTGGAGCAAACCTTTTCATTTTTTTTATCTCACAGAATCTCACCCTGTGACCCTTGGCAGGTTCGCCCTTGTGACCTCACTTTCTTGACCTTCTGAGAGTTAAGATTACAGGACATGCCAGAGTGCCTGGTTAACAGATATTTTATTATGAAGCAGACTATATTTTGTTTCTTGCACAAGTGGATTCTAATATCATTTTTCAACAGTTCCTCTAGTGTTAAGCTGGGAATAACATTATACAGTGCTTTCTGCAAGGAAGCTGACTCTAAGAAAGCAAGGAGTGTAATGTCAGAGGAGAGAGCAGAGCCTGGCTCTTTGCCTGGATGCTCTCTGATTATTCTCCCTCCTTGTCTCCAAGTTGCCTCATCTGTGTGAGGACTCAGTGAGAAATATTCCAGTGTGGTCCTGCAGCTAAGTGATACCATGCCTTTGAATATTCTTCACATTGTTTCTCATAGGAAGAGCTGATTGAAAAGTGTCTATAATTAGTATTATTAGTCCTCAGCTGTTCACATCTTTGTTACACACCTGTTATGGGCTTCAAGGATGGGACCTAGTCCAACAGTGTTGCCCCTTTGCTACACTTCTTAGACTTGAGTACTAGATACTAAGAGGGCATGTATAGCTTCACAAGGATGGAATGTCTGATTGCTTCCTGCTCTGTATATTGAATGAGTATAAGACTTAAAGAAAAGTCAAATGGGGGAAATAAAAGTTGCTTTTTAACTCTGATTTAATCAAAACTATCCATTTGGGTATATCTAAGCTTGTAGGTTTCCATTGAAACTTATTTAAAATAATGGTCAAAAACAAGGTGTAGGTCATGGAAGAATAACAAAGTTGCTATAACCTAATATGGTTGAAAGCATTGAGTACAGGATGGACATCTGGGCTGATATTTAAACTCAAAGGAAGACTAGACATTGGGCTGCTGATTTGTACATCTTTGATGAAGAAACTTTTAGTGAAAGCCCTGCTGGGAGGAAGATGTCTAAAGTAGGAGAAAAGCATTCAAGACAATTAAATAATACCTGAATGATGGCAGAGAGGAAATGTGTTTTTATGTCAGCTCCTGTACCTAGTTGCTTTGCTGGTCTCAAGTTCTAAGTGAATTTGGCTTCAGAAAATATGAAGTCATTTTGAATCTTGGTCAAAAATGTTAATTCAAGCTTACACCAATAAAGTTAACAAATGACATAAGGGTTTCTAATGATGCTTCCTCGCAAACATTATGTAAGAAAAGGGAAGTACTGTGTATAGAGAATGAAGGTCCTACAGTCTGGGACATAGGTGATAAATAATTTGTTACAGAAGACTTTTATTAGGGTAATACAGATACAATACAAACATCTTTTTATGTATAGATCAGAGATCATTGTGAGCATGAGTAATCTTGGCTTTCAGTCTGTTACTTAAGAGCTATCAAAGGGTTTTGAATTTGTTTTAATGTTGGCCCTTTTGATTAGCCTTTGTTGAGAGCGGCATTCTCTCTAAGACTGTCCTCTAACTTTTTTAATCAACTGTGAAGAATGAATGTCAACTTTTATTTTGGTATGATAAAATAAGAATTATTGAATAGCCACACCACAGTGAAACACTGAAAAGCTGAACAAAGTACAGAAAGCTTTGGAAGACAGGCAACATAGGTATGAGCCTTGGAGGGAAATATACAGGAGATCCCATGATATATAGGAGGGGATATCACAGAAGACAGCAGGCAGCCCATTGAATTGAGACATTAGCTGAAGTTGGGATCAGAGCTACTGAAGTAGTTGCAGTATGAGATCAGAGCTTTGTGGAGGAGGAAGCTTCCAGCAATCCCAGCTGTGGAGGTCTTGAGGGACCCTTATGCACCATTGGCCCTTTCTGCTGAGCTTAGTGTGTGTAGATGTGAACTCTATAAGGCCTTCTAAAGGGTGGCTTCTGAGGAACCAAGAGGTCACTCAGAGAAATGCTAAGAGATGTATACTTCTGGCCTTGGAATGGAATGATATTCATGAACATATGAGAAACTTAGTTGAGGTCCTAGACAAGGTTCACCAAGGTACAATATAGGAGAATTACAAATTGATAAATTACAAAATTCCAGGAGGGCTGCTTTTAAAAGATAAGAACAAATCTGGAAGAACCAAGACAGTATGCTAATAACTTGATTGACTACTGAAACCTTATTTTTTATATATAAGTGAACACTTGGCATTATCAGATGCCCGTGAACTTTGAGCTGTAGCTGTTGGAATTTTCCAGTTTGAAGAAGAGAGTGAGAAACAAGAATGTAAATCTGAATTATTTTTAAATCAGTTGGTTATAGATTAGATACCAATGCAAGTATAAGGGTTTTGTTTTTCAAAAACATAGGATCATGTTTGAGAGAACAGAACTTTCTGGAACATATGAAAAGCATTGACTCTATTATGAAATAATTGAAATACTGCACTTGATTAACAGTAAAATGTTTTGCTCATCGAAAATTCAGAGTGAAAAGGTAAAGGCAAGTTACAGACTTGAAGAAAGCACCCATAATCTACATTGTACAGGAGCATGTATCCAGATGAATAGAACCCTTCACTCCAAGAGTTTAATGATAAATATCAACCAGCCAAGTTTATGAAAAAGGGAAAAGCTTTAACTATAGATAGTGCCCTACATTAAAAATTAAAATGTATGTATATGTACTCAAATTACCAATAAGCTCATTAAAATCCTGGGTATAATTATCATGAAAGAACATAATAATGAAAAAATAAATTTGAAATGTGTTATATCTCTATATCAGCCTAAGAGATAAAATTATGGATTCCGGGGTGAGTGACGACATTCTGGTTAGTAGTTCCTGAGGTTTTTTTTTTTAATAATTAAAGATACCCCTGATGATCCAATAGGTCTCCTCTTTGATATTTTCCAAGGCAAAAGGGAAGCATATACTCAGTACAACAGATCTCTATGCACATTCTCAGAGTAACTCTTCTAATAAAGATCCCAATCAACTCACAAATCAGTCAACAGGAAAGTAGCTGGATGTGAATATTCATTTGGATAATACAATACTACTTCCCAATTAAAATATAACAATGCCTGCATGAAAAACATAGACGCATATAGTTAGTAGTGGAAATAAAGTCAGCACAAAAACATAAGTATGTTCTCTGCCATTGTATTTATATTAATTTCAAAAGCTTCTTAAGCTGTGGTTGCAGAACTCAGCATCTGCTATAGCAGTGGTAGACAGGACAGAATATGTGCTCGGGAAAGCTTCTTAGGGCTATGTAAATGTTCCTGCAAGTGTGGATTTCATGTGTATATGTTGCTCAAAAATCTTCATCATGGATTCAAAGATTTATCTATCTTTAAAATCTATTTAAGGTTACTTAAAACACAATTTACTTTTTAAATTATATTTATATGGGGGTAGAGAGATGGCCCAGAAGTTGAGAGCATTAATTGCTCTTGGGGAGGGTCCTGGTTAAGTTCCTAGTTCCTCACAAGCATCCATGACTCCAGTTCCAGGGGATTTGGTGTTATTTTCTGCCCTTCACTGGTAACCTATGGGCATGCCTGCAGGCCAAGTACTCAAACACATACAATAAAAATACAACTAAAAGGAAAGTTAAAATGGATTCATTTATTATCTGTGGGTGCATGGCACATTCACAAAGAACATGGCAAGGAGTGGTTCTCTCTCCCGTGTGGGTCCTCGGGTCAAGCTCAGGTTTTCAGACTGGATATCTTTTAGCCACTGAGCACCTCAGTACCTTGTGATTGACTGTTTTGTTTTAAAACAATGAACACTGAAATAATGAATGCAAATTAATCATTATGAGTGTGTACAATAAACTGAAGTCAATGTGTTCATAAAGTTATCAGGTGTTTAAAACACACAGAGATCAGTTTAGACATGAGTAAAGGCACTTGCTGCCTGAGTCTGATGACCTAAGTTTGGTCCCTGGAAATCACAGAAAGGAGGAAGGAGAGAGCTGACCTCCATATGTGTGCTGTGACATGTGCATTCTCACATGTACATCAAATACAATGACAAATGACACTTAAAAATAAATATAAGGGCTTATCATTAATTGAGTTGGTTTGGGGTTTTCCACTTATGTTATTTTTTAAGAGTAAAAGTTTACTTAGTATTTCCAGGGATTATTTAAATAAGAACAAAATTCCTTCCTGTAAAACTAATATAGTCCTCAAATAGTACACTGAAATCAAATATTCCTTGAATTCTCTTTATAAAATAATCTGAAAGGGGAATGATTATTGGGGAATATTAGCTACTTGGTCCCAGGAAATGGGCTTTTGATTGAGAAACACACCCTAGAAAATTGAAGCCATTAGTCTGGGTGATGAGTGGCCAGGAAGAACTATGAACTGACCTAATTGAAAACAACTGATGATAAAACATTAACAAGCCTGATCCTCTGAGAATGAAATCGAAAAGGCCAGTCCTGCATCTGCTAGCATTCTGTATTGTCAGGTGAAGGCTGGGTTCATTTTACAGATTCGCGCTTTGTGGATGAGGATCGGTGATAATGGTCTAACACAAAAATCCCTCTCTCCTTTCCCCAGTTCCTCAGTGCTCAGCCTGCCATGTGCACATCCGTACTTGGTGTATGTATAGCATCAGCCTGCACACAGAGGTAGTA
The DNA here is from genome assembly GCA_030556225.1 of Cricetiscus sungorus. Lineage (NCBI taxonomy): Eukaryota > Metazoa > Chordata > Mammalia > Rodentia > Cricetidae > Cricetiscus > Cricetiscus sungorus. Next base: position 3,034,144 of record JANBXA010000606.1, on the reverse strand, counting down.
CCCCGTAAGACAGAAGTGTGGGGTAAGGAGTCCTTTCAGCCTGTCCATAGTGGTTCAGCTAGCCCCTTAGACTTCTGAGTTTTTTGGAGAGGGTTGCTATAGACAGACCCCAGTTAGATATGTAATACAGAAAGGCTGAGCATATGGATATTAACACAAGTGCCCTTTCTTGATGATTCACCTTTGTAGGAGAATGACATGTGAGGTTTGTAGGATACTCATTTTCCACAGTAAAACGACACTAGGAAGGGATAGCTACTCACCAGCAAACTGATACTGCCCATCTTACTGTAGTTAGGCATGTGTTTTGTTTCAAACACCGATGATTTTGGACATTCAGTTGAGGCCAAATGATTCATAAATACCATGTACACTTTGCAGAGACATGAGCATCTATTAACATAGCCTACCACGTGGAGTAAACTGTATTTTATTGCTATATATTTTCATTAAAGGACAAAAAATGTTCCATATCTAAATGAAATGAGACACAAATGAAATTATTAAACATACAGTGCCAAGTCATTTTAAGGTACTAGAATGGGGTTCAGCTTTCTTAGAAGTCACATTTTAAAGGTAAATTTTAAGAATCTAAACAGTGTTAACTCTTTGGAAGCTACAAGTGAGCATCATATATTTTCCTGACAAAGATGGTCTTCTAAGTTCTACGGCAAGAACTTGCATATTACAGTAATGCATCCTTGACTGGGAGTTATCCAAATGGATAATAATTATGGGTGGAAAAGCAATATATTAGGATATAACAGTAAAATACAGTTTCTCTAATGAATATGAAGCTATTTGAGTCAACTACTATTTTATTGTGTGTGCTCATATGTGAATGGGAATGTGGGGTGTGGAGGTGTGGGGGCATTGGATTGATTTTAATATCTATTTTAAAAGTCAGGTGTGATGGACTTTCAAACTTTTGTGACCTTAAAAGTATTTTCCAAGTCTGTATCCTGGATAGTCACCCAGTTGTGCACTGCTGCAATGAATCTATTTAACTTTGTGCACAGAAGGGTGGATGCTTTTATGTATAAAATATAGGGCTTTTTAAAGGCCAGTGAGATGTCTTGGGGTAAATGCCCTTGCTTCCAAGTCCCACATGATGGAAAAACACAACTGACTCCTACAAGCTGCCTGCAGATGCTTGCACATGCGTACATGCACAGGAAGTAAATAAATAAATGTACAAGAAGATCTTCGTTATTTTTTTTCTTGGTAGAATAAGAGTCTGCTTTCCTTCCACATTGCTGACATCCATTGCTTGAGCTGCCTCCACAAGCAAGCACTGTCTCTGTGAGATTTCTTCAGGCACAGACCTTCAGGTTAGCTGGCATATTTTGTAGGTCTGTTTTGGATCACCATGTTACAATCTATCCTCTCCCCATTGCACTCTTAAGATTGATTTATTCATTTTGCATCTCTAACATACAGCATGTGATTTATATCTGGGGGATTTCTAGAAACTGTTTATGAGATGAATGGATGCATGAGTAACTGAATAGTAGAAAATTGGGTACCATTGTTGGAGTGCCTTTCAGAGGTGTTCCCACAGGATGAAGCACTCAGCTGCTGAGAAATCTAGGAATCAGGGGTCAGGGGAGCTTTTGTAATAACCAGACTTACTTTGGGGTTGAGACAGAAGATTAAGGGAGTGAAATGGGCACAGGTAAGACCTGTTGCAGGGAGGTGGTTTGGACATTGGTTTTGAATGCAAAATCAAGGCAGTGCTCCATCAGATGTCACATGCCTGTGGCAATGGAGACCAAGTAGCTCCATGATAGAGCACACTAAGAATAGACATATGAAATTCTCCTCTGCATGTGATGAGTTTGAAGTCAAGAATTTCTTAAGTTAAGGTGGTGCGACTAGGTAGAGACTGGTGAACGTATTACATACCTAGCACACGATGTTGACATTTGTCTGCTAATTCATGTGGCAGTTCTTGTTGCCTTCATGTGGGTGCTCACCGTGAATCTTAGTGAAATTCTGTCTATCTATAGGTCAGAAGAATTAAAATTCAAACACCCCAAGGTCAAATAATCAGATCTTCCTCTTATAACACAACATTGTTCTTAAATAAGCTCACTTCCTTATGTGTATCTAGACTCTCTTCCTTATTGTTCCCTCTGCTTTTGGAACACATCCTCCTCCTCAGCATCTTTCCCCTGCCTCCTTTGATGTTTTCAAGTGGTATTTGCCTGCAATAGGCCCAGAGAATTTATACCTTACAAAGATGGTCTTGCAGGATAATTTCTTAGAGCACTTTTGTAAAATCTCAGGCTCTTCCATTACTTACTGCTCTGCTTATCTTGTTAGGGTATAGCCATGAATATGAAGATCACTAAGTCCAATAGAAGATCTAAAAAGTTCAACATCTAAGGATAGAAGTTGATGATTTCAGAATACATTCAAACCTTTGCATGTGTGTTCTATTTATGCATTTGCCTGTTTGTTTGTTTGTTTGTGTGTATTCTTTTAGGGGGGCATGTATTCTCAATCCAAGCAAGCTACTGCCATTTCTTTGGAATAAAAAGGTCTTGGAAGCCCCAATGTTTGCCTAGTAATTTTTATCCCAGCTTCTGCTATTTCCTATTTACATTGGGCTTTACTGGCCTCTGACAGAGTCCCATTCCTCCAGGTAAAATTTTTGTACTTTAGATACTTTCCTAAGATATTAATGTAATTTTAAGGAAGAAAAATTAACTGGCTCTGTGAAAACAGACTTGGAATTCCATATGTCACTAAGAAAAGACCCTGTGATTCAACATCAGAGCTTCTTGCTTCTGTCTCTATGGCTAAAGACAAGTAACATGCATGGGTTGCTATGGTGAAGGAGAAAGGGTACCAGGGAGTTATGAAGAGACATTTCAACATTCAAAGCAACAACACATTTGGGAAATTTAGTTTTTGTAGCTTTGCTATTCAGTGATCATGAAGTCATCCAGCCTACTCCCGTCTGTGTAACCCTGCCATCCCACCCTGTCATTCTCCACCATGGATTTGGGCAGAGGCCTCTGAGAAGCTTGAGAAAATCCATTGAACATGCCTGCACTTCTGGGAACCTGCTGTGTCCCTCGTGCTGAATAAGCCCTATGGGATTCTGTTCCTGACTTTATGATTTGTTTATCTTTTATTTCATGTCCCATTGCTTGGACAGATAGACTGCAAATACATTAAATGAAGTGAAGAGTGCACCTTTGTCTTTTGAGACACCTCTAGACAAAACAAAAGAAACCTAACATTATTTAACCTAAACCTTTCATCAATTCTGAGTTAGCTAACATGAGTTCCATTTTACAGAAGAGACAGACACAAAGCAGGTCAGTCATTTCCCCAGGGTATTGCAGTTGGCAAAGGCTGGGGGCAGATCATAGCCCAAGCAAGGCTGCAGGTTAATGTGCCACAACGGCGAGGGCTGGCAGAGAACAGTGTGAGTACCAGGCTGTCTGCAACTCTTGGTTTATGCTGTGCTCTCATTCTCTTTCCTTTCTTTACTTAGCAACAATCTTTTTCTTTTCTACGCATTGACCTGAAATTAAACTGTTTATTAAGCTGTGATTGGATATTGTCTGAATCTTCCACTAGTATTTGCTCAATTGTTCTATTTTGTTGTGAGTTGATGTTTAAGGGCGCATCATACTTCTCAGTTACTTATAACAATTAGATAAAAGGAATAGAATAGCTTGCTGTTGTATACCTCCTCATGGAGACAGAAACCCTTTCTTGATTTTGGTTCCTCACAGGATGACAGAATCAAGTAATGCTAGTTAAAGAATGCATTCTTGGGTACATAACTTTCTAGAAGTCAAAATCTCACATCAAAAGAAGGCATTATATTTCCTATAATAGATAGCCTGCAACAAACCCTTACATTAGATGTTCTGTATCATATTTCTGGTAGTAGATCAACTGCATCTGACCCCTGCATCAGATCCCCTGGAACAGATCTCCTGCATCAGATCCCCTGTCACAGTTGTAAGCTGGAAATCAAACCTGGATTCTCCACACAAGCAGTAATCACTGTGCCATCCATCCAGTCTCCTCTCCATTTTCAAAAGTCACTGTTATCTAATCATAGGAATCTACTGTTATGGACTTACCAAATTCTGATGACTTGTCAAAGTTTCCAACATCACAATCCAATTTAGCTTCCACCCTCTTAAAACCTCACAATAAATATTCCATTTTCACATGAATTCTCAGAGGATACAAACTATATTTCAATCACAATAGTGGGTATGCACATATAGGAAGTAAGGGTATTTGAGGTTCTCTGTTGATGGACCCAGGAATCCCTGTACTCTCAGAAATCCCTTGTACATGAAAGGGTGTGAGACTATTGTATGGGGAGCAAGGTGTGTGCCCTGTCTTCAGAATATTTAAATGAGGGGCATTTATTGACTGTCTTGAATGCCAAAGGTACTGAACAATACAGTGATGGATGGCAATTTGAGCAAACAGTTTTCATCCTGAAGAATTCTACTGTTCAATGTCCTGTCTCTCAAACTTAATATTATCAAAACACCCAGATGGCTTATTGAAACTCAGATTAGTTAACGTCATCTTCAGATTTTGAGGTTCAGAAGATCTAGATATTTTAATTTCTAGTATGCTTTGAGGTACTTCCTGGATCAGAGTATGAGAGCCATTCATGGACTGGAAGATGGTCATATCTCATGTCTGTACCCCTGAGACTGAAAAACACACAACACCAAGTCATCCTCAAATGATCTCTTACCCAAAGGCTGTGATGGTTGTGAGGTCTACTCGGGGGCCACAGCTACAGTTTTACAAAATCTGTTCTGAAGGATATTTAATGTATATGAGTTTGCAAATATATAGTGAAAAGAGCAATGTGAGTAAATGAAGCATCCAAATGTAATTTCATATTGTGATAATCTTCAGGCCAATCTTCTTTGTCATTTAGAATGTAAAAGATCATTTATATACTGGACTCTGTAAAGGTCGTCTTGGCTAGTGTTTGTTTGTGGGAGAGCAGGTCATTTGAAGCAGTTTCAGTTATTTAATTATTTAAAATGGCTTCTGAATATTTTTGACAGATCAGAACTTACTATGGATCACAGGGTCACAAAGTAAGATAAACAACTTGAACCTGAGACAGACTGAATGATGCAGTTTCCTTCTACACGGTTGTCACTAACCTACATGCATCAGTGGTAGAATTTGGACTGATTTCTCCAGTTGTGTACATTACCTACTTTCTAAAAAGGATTATAAACAACAGACAAAGGGACGACACCCATGGCTTATATCAAAGACAGTCCTGGTGGGTGATGCCTATCAGTGGGCATTTGTCATCTCTATTTGTCAAGATAGATTTGCTTTTTTAAAAAAAAATGTTGTAACAAATGGAAGGAAGTGAAGTATTCCTATACTTGAATCAAATTGTCCATTTGTAGGCATCTGCTACTGATTGTGTCCTTGAATGTCCATTGAGTCTGAAATCTGTCTCACTTTGGATTCTAATTTAGTTTTTCAAATTTTCATTTTATGTAGGTATATTTAAGTATATGCAGACTTAGATTTTTAATCATTCAATGTCATTTTCTTGCTTAGAAAAAAAACTAAAGCCATCTGTTTAGTCAACATGGAAAATGGATTGATATGAAACCCAAAAAGTTCATAATGACAACTAAATAACAGATGACAAATTAGATAAGAACAAGTCATTAAGTTGGCCTATAAAAGGACAGCCATCTGCACCACTAAACTGTCTTCCTATTGATGACAGTAATCATTCCCCAAGTTCATGACAGCAAAGAATTTATAGAATAAAATGGATAGCTTGTAAATTGAGAAGTGAGACTAGATGTTGGGTAATCAGTGTAACTGTTTTGTCCCAGTGCTATATGACAAGTGTTCTGAACACAATCCATTGAGAACAGCTATTGCTTCTGTGCATGTTTACGTGTTTCATCTAACACAGAAAAGTGATACATTTGCCATTATTTTGTTAGGCTATGTTACAGGTGTAAAATAGTTTAAGATTTCCTTCAGGTTTCCTATCCAGGCTATGTAAAATTGATTTATAACAAAGCCTAAATCTAGTGGTACAGTTTAAGGAATAATGGTCACAGAATTGAAAGTGTCACAGGGCCACATGACCTGTTGCACCCATTTCATCATCAAAGTTGATTCATTTTATATTCACAAACCAAGTACCAAATGGTGACAAGAAGAAACAACATTGTAAATTCTCTATAGATAATGGTATGTATTCAGTATAGTTCACCAAGTAAGGCACCATGCACATACAGATGTCTCTGTTTAACTTGAGGGAATGAATGTCTACAAACACAAACCAGACTGTGTCATCTGGATTTATATGACACTCTCTGTTCTCTGTGGTTTCAGCTGTAGATAACTTAGTCTTGCCATGTTGGTATGTAAAATGAGAAAAGATCAAATAAAAAAGAAAAAGAATGTTATTCTAAGGTGTGAGCTTTGTTTATGCTGGATATGTCTAACTCTGTGATTCTGATTCTTTGCCTGTCTAAAACACCTGGTGGTTCTAATAAAGAGATGGACGGTCAATAGAGTGGCAGGAACAAGGATAGGAGGGGCTGGCAGGCAGAGAGGATAAATGGAAGGAAAAAATGAGGAAGAGAAAGACTAGCAAGAGAACAAGGAGAGGAGGATACCAGAGGCAGCCACCCAGCCACACAGTCAGCCATGGAGTAAGAAGGAAAGTAAGATATACAGAATTAAGAAACATAAAAGCCCAGAGGGAAGAGAGAGATGGGTCGATTTAAGTTAAGAAAATCTGGCTAGCGACAAGCCAAACTAAGGCCAGGCATTCATAAGTAATAAAAAGACTCCATGTGTGATTTATTTGGGAGCTGAGTGGTAGCCAAAAGAAGTAAAAAATAACTCAACATTGCTAAATTGATTTAACCTCTGATCTTGAATAAGGTTCTTTTGTTACAATATGATTTGGTGAGTGACTTTGCTAGTCTTGGATGCTAATTCTGACAATGTTCATGACTTAGAGCCACAAGATCCTAAGTGATGCTCAGAGACTGAAATGTTGTTGAGCCTGGACCTGGTTCTAGACTTCAGGATAATTGCGGCAGAAGATTTTTAAAAACAAGCCTATGTGTGGAGGGACATGAAGAACTTTATATCTTCCAATCCTCATGTTTTCAGATTTTTCTTGTCCCGGTAGACTACATATGTGGGTATGAAACATGTAGAATAAAGGAAATAAGGCAGTGATGTGTCTACCTTTTATGAATAGTGACTTATATAATTTTAATGTACAGAATATTTTTTATTTAAATTAGAAACGATCTTATTTTATATATTAATTCTAGTTCCCTCTCCCTTCCATTCTCGCATGCCCCCCATCCCAACCCTCTTCTGCTGCATATAAAGTGTGAGGCATTCCATGGGGGATCATCAAAGTCTATCACATCATTTGGGGACAGGGCCTAGGCCCTCCCCCATGTGTCTCTGCTGAGAGAGGATCTCTCTATGGGGAATGGGCTCCTGATGATTATTCGTACACTAGGGATAAATGCTGATCCACTACCAGGGAACCCATAGACCTTCCAGGCCCCCTAAATGACACCCACATTCAGGGGACCTGGTTCTGTCCTATGCTGGTTTTCGAGCTGTCAGTCTGGGATCCATGAGCTTCGCCTTGTTCAGGTCAGCTGTTTCTGTGGGCTTCCTCAGCCTGGTCTTGACCCTTTTGCTCATCACTCCTCCCTCTCTACAACTGGATTCCAGGAATTCGGCTCAGTGCTTAGGTGTGGGTGTCTGTTTCTGCTTCTATCAGCTACTGGATGAAGGCTCTAGGATGGCATATAATGTAGCCATCAATCTCATTATAGGGGGAGGATATTTATGATAGCTTCTCCACTATTGCTTACATTTTTAATTGGAGTCATCCTTGTAGATTTCTGTAGATTTCCCTAGTGCCAGATTTCTCTTTAAACCTATAATGGTTCCATCTATTAAGATATCTCTTTTCTTACTGTCCTCTATTCTTCCCCTGATTCAATCTTCCTGGTCCCTCATGTCTGCCTCCCCTCCCCTCTTCTCCCCTTCTCTTTCTTCTAACTCCCTCTCCCCTTCCCCCATGCTCCCCATTTGTCCAGGAGACCTTGTCCCTTTCCCCTTCCTCAGGGAACAATGTATCTCTCATAAGGTCCTCTTTGTTTCCTAGTTTCTCTGGAGTTTTGGATTGTAGGCTGTTAATCCTTTGTTCTATGTCTAATACCCATATATTAGTGAGTACATACCATGTTTGCCTTTCTGTGACTTACCTCACTCAGGATGTTTTTTTTCTAGTTCTATCCATTTGCCTAGAAATTTCAAAATCCCACTAAGTAATACTCCATTGTGCAAATGTACCACATTTTCTTTGTCCATTCTTCAGTTAAGGGGCATCTATGTTGCTTCCAGGTTCTGGCTATTACAAATAATGCTGCTTTGAACATAGTTGAACATATGTCCTTGCTGTATGAATGTGTATCCTTTGGGTATATGCCAAAGATTAGAATTACTGGATCTTGAGGTATGTACAGAATATTTTTATATGCACTTGTATATATGTAATTAAAATAATAAAAGTAAAAATATATAAGTAAAATAGCATTTTTATTTAAAGATATTTGGTACTTGCTTCTTTTCCACTTTGTTGTGTGGTTCATGTCATTAAAATGTTATTATTCATGGCATAAGTCATTGTGTCATGTGCCTTTTGATCATCATCAGTTCCTTATCATGGTATCTTTACATTCTGTCATGACAGAACTACCTTAGTATATAAATCTCTGGCTATACTTTTATGTTTCCATGGAGTAGGTCAACTAGCCAGGACATATGTACAAAATTTATCAAGCTTTTTTTGCACTTGGCCGCAAGAATACAACCTCATCATGCTATGTCTTCTTCACATATTTCTTTTTATTTGTTTTGTATAATTATTTTTAAAAATGTGACTTTATCTATGAATATGATTTCTCCCCTAAATTATTTTCTCCTAAAATTGTCCCTCTTTTCCATTTCTTTTTAACCACTTGCATATTTTTCTTGTGTGAATTGCCTGCTTTTTCTTTCTTCCCTCATCTCATATCTAGAGTTGATTTTATTATTAATTTGTAATTCCTTTTTCCATTAAAGCTCTTAGGCTTGCAAAATGTTACATGTTTGCAAACAAAAAGGGCTTGCTTCTTTGTTTGATTAAAACTATTATGCCAAACAGTATTCATGCCTAATTTGATGTCTAAATTGATTGAACAAAGAAGAGGAATGCAGACTTGGCCTGGCCATGAGGAGGAGATGCAGTACATCTGCTACGAGGCCCAGGACCTCTGTGCTTTGGGGAGAGGAAGCCTCCTTTAGGAAGGTGTAAATCTTCAGACTTTGCAGCATGTGGTAGAGTGTGGATGATCTATCCTCCCAAGCACGTGCCTCACTATTCCTTGGGTAGTTCATAATTGTGCAAATGGTGAAGCCCTTACTGACAGGCAGGCCTTCCTTATGAACAGAAGAGCACCAGCGTTGTGAACAGAAGGGTACCAGCTGAAGAAGGCAGAACTTACTTAATTTACTAGTGAATAGTTTTATATTTCTTCATCACTAAAATGGTACATAGAAAGACAGGGCCATAATAGAAATTCTAGAATAAAATTAGGTCAGGGAGGTGGCTCTAGGAGGTTAAGTGATTGCTGCATAAGTGTGAAGGATAGAGTTAAGGTCCAAGGAACTGGGTAAATTGTGGGTAAGTGTGGTGGCTGGCATTCCTGTGATAAGCTAGCCAACCAGACCAGCAGTACTGGGCAACTCTGGGTTCAACTGAGAAACCCTCAAAGTAAGTAAGGTGGAGAGACATCCAGAAACACTCCTGGTTCAGCCTAAGGCTTCCATGTGTGTGCACACAGGTACACATGAACTTGTATACACATATGCCCGCTCCCCACATACATAAAAACACTTCACAGGAGCTCACATAATAGAATCAGTTTCCTTGAATTTTCTTCAGAAAGAATGGTTTCAAGTTTATCTTATCAAACTTTTGAAATGTTATGAACAAACCATAACGTTCATTGGAAATTAAGGCTGTCTGATGGGCCACATGCTGTGTTATATGGACCTGATTGACAAGCGAGGTGTGGACACAGGATTGGTTATCTCCTGCTGATTGACAAGCGAGGTGTGAACACAGGATTGGATATCTCCTGCTGAGCTGCAGGGCCACTCTGACTAGAAGGAGCTAATCTGGACACTCTTACAACCACAGGACAGCCATACAATCACAGGATTCACAATCATAGGACATTCTTACATTCACAGGACACACAATAATGGGACACCCTTACTTTTTGGCACCTTAAGAAGCTGGGTAAGCATGTCTGTTAGAATAAATGTTTTAGAAATAAAACACTGCCCTTTATGTTAAAGTAATAAAATTCACACACTGCTTGAAGCAATATATGAAAAAATTTAACAGCTGGGTAGATTGTAGACCTATGATATTCCTTCCAATTTTTAACATGTGTTAGGTTGTAAAATTTTAGCTTCCAATTGTTCTGTGTAAATCTTTTATCTTTGAAGACCCCTGCCTCAGGCTTAGAGCTAAAGGATTTAGTGTTTGAAAGCTTTTAGCATATTTTTCCCTACATTATGCAGGTTTATTGTTGAAGGTTCCCCTCCCAGTTCTTATACACCATCGGGTACCAGATTTCTTTTATTTTCTCTTCATACAGCATTTATCAAGCCTTCTGTAGTCAGAACACTCTGAAGTGCCAGAAATACAAAAATGAGAGTCATAATTGCATATCTCAGATAGCAATTATGACAGCAGATAAAACAGTCTCCTAAAGAGGCACCTACAACACGGGGCAGGAAGGAGACTGGCAATTCTACAGGTTGTCACCAAAGCAATGAAGGTTGGTAAATGTACTAGATGTCCTTTTAGTCAGGGTTTAGAGCAAACTCTTTTAACAGGAAACACTCATTGCTCATGCTAAGGCTCAGAGAGAAAGAGAACGCTGTTTGTAGCAGTGTGTATGTGTTTTGGTAAGTTATTTATGAGTAGAGGTAACAAAAGTCAGAGGTCTCTTCTCTGCAGTTAGTATACCCTACATTTTTCCTTTTTTCTTCTCTTCATTCTTCAATAAAAAAATGTTTTTTGTTTTTGTTTGGTTTTGGTTTGTTTTTAGTTCTCTACAGAGGGCAGATAAAGTGTGCAGTCCTTGACTGCTGTCTGCAGCATAGGGCAATGGACCGATGGGCACTGATGTGCTGCTTGTGGGTATGGACTACACTTTCGACTGTCCTAGGAAGAAGAGTATTACAAAAGTCCTATAGGAGTTTTCTTCAAACTCTTCTCATAGCATGTTGTCCCTAGCTTCTTATAGCTCATCTCATTTAGCTCACCCTTTGTTTGATGTCCATTACATTTTCTTATGTCTTTGAGTGTGGCAGGTGATTTTGCACCTTCCTCATCACTATTTGCTTAACCCTGCTGTTCTCATCTTCTGATGTGTATACCATTATACAAATGCTAAATGCAAGGGTAACTGCATAACTGAAAATATTGGTCTCCTGGTACACAAGGACCTTGTATCAGAGTGTCCTTCCATGAATTGCTTCCTTCATTAACCAAGTCTTTCTTGGTAAAAGTAAGTCAGCTGAACCAAGCAATGTGCGCACCATGTAATTGATTGACATGTAAGGGAAAGTCCCTTGTGTTAGTTTCCTTTTGCTGTGGAACAAATTAACCCACATTTAGTGGTGTAAAACAAGACACATTTTTACCTAATGTTTTGTGAGTCAAGTTCACGTATTTAATCCCAGTACTCAGGAGCTGAAGTAGGAAGACTGCTGTCAGTTTGAAGCTAGCGTAGTCTATAATGTGAAGCTCTTTATAAACACCCTTCCCCACAAAACAACCAAATCCACACTGGCTGGATTTTCTGCTCCTGTCTTATCAGGCAATAATCTGGGTTTCCTGGGGTGGGAGTGGTGTGGGGCTGGCACTAAGCAGTGTGGATTAGAAAAGGTCTACTTCCAGGCGCCAGTGAAGTTCATTACCTTATGAGTGTGGGACTCATGAGTTCTGGCGTCTGCAAGCCCAACCAGGCAGAAAGACTCTTGAATGAGTTTTCCATCAGATTAGGGCCCTACATAAAGTTATAACAACTTTATGTTACCTGTTCATGTTCTGCTTTTCCCACCTAAGAAGACAGATCTTGTACAAGGCCATGGATACACAAGTTTCCTGTCCCTCACACTTACCTTTTTCAAGGGGGCAGTGGGGAAGGGTACAAGATGCTTGGGCCATATTTTAGGTAGCCAGTACACTACAAGGATGAAATAGGGAGAGAGCCAGTCTGGGGCAACCTGAACCACATAGTAAGACCATGTTGAAGGAAGAAAGGAAAGAAGGGAGGGGCAGACAGAGGGAGAGAGGGAGGGAGGGAGGGAAGAATGAATGGATGGATGTATGGATGCAGCTATTTTGCTTCAGTTTTGGGTTTATTATAGCTTATTATCTTGTAGACTTGGAAAATATGAATGCTTTAGCTTGTTTATTTACTCAACACTGTAATTTAAGGATTGTGGCATCATTTAAAATTAAGGAGATTTTTCAATTTATGCTTCCTTTTGAATGAATTTATAAAACTCCAGCTTGGAACAGAGTGTGTGCATCTAATCCTGTCACTTGGGAAGCTGAGACAGAAGGATTCTAAGTTCCAGGCCAACCTGAACTACCTATTGGATTCCAGGCCAGTGCCAGCTTCATAATAAAAAACCAAAGTAGACCTCAGTTACGGAGGCTTGCTCTTCCCATTTGGTGAAGGCTTAGTATCAGAAACATGTTTTTCATGCTGAACTTACTGCCTGCTTACTTCCCACAGCTCAGAAGTTTCATACATGTGTGGGTATCAGCCTGCTCTGCCCTCCAGTGTCCCCAGAACCCAATCACCCAATCTTGGCTCCGACGACAGTGCAGAAGTGTGCACTGAAATCATATATTTTATTTTTATGGGATGTAGCCACTGATGAGCAGCATTCTTGGTGAATGAATCACACACAGTTCAGTTCTCTCCTGTCAGAATGATAACCACCATTCCCTTTACCTCTTTTAGTCAGATAAGAGAATCAATTGAGAAATGGTAAATACTCTAGAAAACAGATGCAACTTTGCCAGGGCCTTACCCTCAGGAAGAGGATGACCCAGAAAAGAGTGAGTGCTATTAGATATTAGCATTACAACTCTACGGTGTAAAGTTTGTTAGATTTAACAACACAATTGGCTTTCCAATATTTTTTTTCTACTGTACTGATTTGGAAGACATTATCTAAGATGTGATCAAACATTAAAGGAAATGCTGGGTTTTGAAATGTGTTTTGCTTTGTCCTAAGAAGCCATAATTAGTGGGTGTAGTGATACATGCCTGTAGTCCCAGCACATTGGAGGCTAAGGCAGGGGGATAGTCAGTTAGTAACCAGACTGAATTATATAGGAAGACTTTGTAGGAAGGAAGGGAGAGAGAGAGGGAAGAAGGAAAAGAAAGGGTATGGAGAACAGAGAGAGGGAGGAAGCTGTGGTTTGTGGAAGGCTTTGCTTTGTTATAGTTTATTCTGGGATGCATCTCTATTTCAGAGCTTGGTACTGCAGTAAAAGTTTCACTGGAAACTGAGACAGAGGCACAGCCTGGGGTTAATTGTCTTCAAATCTCTGTTGTACATAGCTTATACACTCTCAAAACAGTTATTAAACACTTAGTTATGGAATTGAACAGAATTTTATCTAAAGAGAACACAGATGCATATTCAAAACCTCATTTGGGGACCCTAACTTTATTTGTTCACATGGATGATACTAAGGTATCATCGTTTATAGTATGTGGCACACTATTTATTTCTTTACTTGCTCATAGTCCTGTAGCTTCTTAAATATTTAGGCAATGTATAAGCAATGAACAGGTTAGAAGTTGAATTCAACAGTATCTAGCATTGAAAGCTTGAGACTGTGTATATAAGTTTGTTTCTGCATTTGTTTTCTTAGATGAAACAGTTCTTCCTATACCCTTTAAACTTGCTATGTAGCTGAGGACATCTGATCCTTGCCTATTTTATGTGGTGGAAACTGCAGAGCCTGTGGCCTTGTGCATAGCAGAAAAATGCTCTGCTATCTGAGTTATAGCACCTCTTCTACAAGTCTTATTTATATTTTCTCATTAAAAAGTAGGCCATAAATAATGTTTTATTAATGGCTTTATTAAACCACAGTGCTGTTTTAATTTTCATACACCTTGTTCCTCTATTTAGGAAGAATAAGTCCCTCCACAGATCACAAAAGCAATGTATGAGTCTGTTGGATGTTGGATAATGCCACCCTACAAACACATTCATTCCTCACACATGTAGAGTCACTGTTAGTTATGTAGCAACTCTTGAAGTTAGCTAAATTTATTCACATGTCTGCGACTTGACTGGCTGGTGACTGTTGTGGAATATTGCTTTAGGTATGTTATACTTGTTTGTGTTGCATTTGTTTAATTATGTAAAATTATGTTGCTATTTCACCATACCTTCCTAAGGCACCCCATTGGTATAATAAAAAAAGCTGAAAGGTCAACAGCTAGGCAGTAGAGGGCTAGACAGGGCTGGTAGGCAGAGAGAATAAGTAGAAGGAAGAATCTATGCTTGGGAGAGAGAAAGAGGAGAGAAGAAGGGAGAAAGAGAAGGAGACATCCCTGGCCAGCCAGCCAACCAGGAGGAGTGAAAGTAGGGCATACAGAATGAAAGAAAGGTAAAAAGCCCTGAGGCAAACCACAGATGAAGAGAAACAGGCTAAGTTACAAGAGCTAGTGGGACAAGCATAAAATAAAGCCAAGTATTCATAATTAATAAGTAATCTCCATGTCATGATTTTGGAGCTGATTGGTGGCCCTGCTTACAGGGCCAACCTGCTTACAGGTGAAGGTCTAAGTTCGCTAAATTTGTTCGCGTGTCTGTGACATGACTGGCTTGTGATGGTCTAGGCTGAGTTGGTCCACTGTTCTTGTGTGGACTGACTTAGCTATACCGCAAATACATCTGATCACCAGCAGTGTGGCTCAGGTGTGCTCTCATGATGATAAGAGAGAGAGGAGAAGCCAAGCAGCTACTCCAGTTCCTTTCAGGCCAAGTAGCTCAGGCTGAGGCACAGTGCAGGAACACTTACTGTAAGATGACTTGTGGTCAGGCTCTTCACCTGTGTTATGTGCCCAGGCCTGATGCCCGGTCCATGTCTACTTCATGAGTATGCAGACATGGAGCTCAGTGTATTTCCCAGAACTAGAAAAATAAGCCCTTTCAGAGAATTACAAGATAGATAGTTAGCGTTCCCTTTTTCATTGGTACATATTAGTTTATTTTGCTTTCTAATTTTCAATGGTGTGTGTGGTTCTACTATAGTCTGTGATTTTGATTACATACTATTCTCACATTACATGTGAGAAGCTTCTGGCACTGTTGGAAAGGTGATGTGCCTTGTTGTTTGTTGTTTTGCTTAAAGGTGGATAGAATAGACTTTTAAAATCGGAAGGATAGTTACAGTCCACTCTAATACTCCTCTGTTTAAAATGCAAGCCTTATCCATTTAATTGTTCATCTCTCACTTGCTGGACACGTGTTGCTCAACCTTCAGGTGTGGAACAAGAGTAAGAACTTTGTGCCTAATGCAAGGGATAAACAGACACTGGGTGGTGTTTGGCTGGCTGGTGTGTATTCTCTCCTACTTCAGGATGACATGTTTTGTCATTTTATTGTAACTTTCTTCTCTAACTGGAATGATGAGTAGGTCCAGTAAATAACACAAACAAATATAGTAGGAAAAATTCAGTGATCTGAATATGGAATTCAGTGTTTGCAATTTGACTTCTAATGGAAGAGTCTTCATAGGGCTATGAAAAACAGTGTCTCCTTCTTAACTTCTATTTTCCTGTTCCTACAGCCATCTGCATCTACAGTAACCATTGGTGTGAAAGTATTGCAGTTTTGTTTTGGTAAATTGCATGAGTAATCGTCCCCCCAGCACTTGCTAAGTTGTTGCTTCCTGTTTTAATGGCTGTAATATATTTGTAAACATGTTTCTAACTTACTAGAAAACATGTTGGTTCCATCTCATTTATTCGCAGACAACTTACTGTCTGTTGAATCTTCTGCTTCTCTCTTTTTTTTTCTAATGACTCCTTTGAAATATTATTTTAATGAACCCATGAAACACATCATTGTATTCTTTATATTGTGGTTGGACTGCTAATGAGACTCATCCATTAAGTAAATGGCTTTGTAGGCAATGCAAATGTAATAAATAAAGTTAGTCTATGCAGCTTGCTACTTTCTTGCTGATGGGCATACCACATGCTGAGAAGGTAATGTTTCATGACCAGGACAGTCCAATTGGTAGGCAGATTGGGAATCTTTGCATAAAAAAAAATGAAGAATTTCATAAAAGCATAGTTGCAACCCTATTTTTTATTAATCAGAAGATAATGTATTTTGACTTCAGATGTTCTAGTTCAAGATGATATGCCAATAGAAGAGATTAAGTATGCATATATCCATAGAAAATGGGCTTCTTTGTAAATAAAGAGGAACATAAAATATATTGAAAAATGAATCTCTCTCTCTCTGTTTCATATGTGGTGTGTGTGTGTGTGTGTGTGTGTGTGTGTGTGTGTGTGTGTGTGTGTTGAGGACAAACTTGAGTATCAGTACTTATCTTCTACCTTCATTGAGTCAGAATCACTCTTCTGTTGTTTGTTGCTGTATATGCCAGGACCTTGACCATCTAGTAATTTCTCTCTTACATCCCATCTCACCACAGGAACATTAGGGTTACAGATGACAAAAACTGCTACTGCATCTGGATTTACATGCGTTCTGGGAATGTGAACTAGTGCCTTCCAGCTCCCTGACTATGAAAAATAAAAGTTTCTAAGGAAGCAATATCTACAAAATATATCAAAAACTTAGACTTGGGTCACTTTGATTTAGCAACAACTTGAGTTTTGATTTTTCTGCCTCACCATAAGGCAAGACTGATGTTAGAATTCCCCACATCTTGCTCTGTGTGTTGCTGCTGTGACTCTGTTCCCTCCTTTGATCTCATATTTCTGCCTTGTTTGTAGCATCTGGCTGACAGGAGCTATCGTGGTTAGTGTCCTCTTCATTATTTTCACTTTTATATTAGAACAGCACCTTTGGCTCTAGATCAGTGACAACTATCTAAACCTTACTGTGTAGCTATGGTCACATAGCTGGCTAAGCTGGCGGCATTGATTCCAATAAGAACAAGAACACTGATAAATGGGCATTTTCTGAGGCATTCTTAAGGATTGCCTGTTGGTCTGAACACAGACATAAACCTAGGTAGGAACAGCCTCAGCCTTGCTAACCAGAGCCTTTTCCTTTGCTTCAAACACACTGGGTTCAGAATTGCCTCAGATAATACTTCCAGACAGCCTTTAATTCTATAAGTAACATGCCTACTCGGGAATGACTACTGCACCTTCAGGTAAGAAAATTTACCATTAAAATCTAGTGATCACTGGAGAAAAGTTATGTAAAGGAAGAGACAGAAGCCAGACTTGACAGTATGTACTTGTAATCTCAGCATGCAGACAGAAGAATGTCTAGTTTGAGATCAGTCTGGAATACAGAATGTCACTGTTTCAAAGCAACAAGTAGACACATACATTTATGTTTCTATTTTCTGTGAAGCCGAGTAGTTGATGTTTGTTGGTTTGTTTGTTTTGAGATTGGGGCACATATAGCCCAAGCTGACCTTTAACCATCAATGTAGCTCAGGCTGACCTTTATCTGTTAGTATAGCCAAGGCCAACTTTGAACTTCTGAGTCCTCTGCCTCTGAACTCCCAAGTGTTAGGGTTTCAGGCATACAATATGGAACCTAGTCTTATGCTTTATGCAGTACTAAGAATTGAACCAAGGACCACAATGCACACCAGGCAATCATTCTTTCAAAACAAACAAACAACAAAAAAACCAAATCAAAACAAAAACAAAACAAAAAATAAAACAAAAAACAAACAGTAAAAACTCAGCCTGGCTATGCCCACCCACAATATTTCAGATATTTGCTAGTTCATTATAGATTTCAGAAAGGTATTTTTTCTTTTATTAAAACACTACAAAAAGTGGGAGATCTTACCATTGTTATCTTTTAAATAAGATTCCAGATAACTGTTTTGGAGTCTTATATTTTCCTGGAAGAGTGGGTCAGTGGAGAAGGAAAAGATGTCTGTCTGTCTTCTAACAGTCATCTGCTTTCTCTAAATTGACAAAAGAAACAATACCTCTGATATGCTCAAGCTTGAATTGGGTACATCATTCTAGGCCTTTGTTCAAGTCTGAAACTCGTGGGCCATTGCTTGCTTCCATACCATCATGCACTTTATCTCTTTTTCTGTGGGATTGAATGAAAACATGAGCAAACATACTTTCCCATGTCACCATGGGCACTTCTCATTCTCAATAATGAACAGTGTTACTGTAGATATTTTACAACAGCCAGAGCTATTAAAGAAGCCTACCATTGGCCATGAGATGCTCTGCAGTGTCTAAGGAAGGACCAATGGTTCTCCTAACTCTCTGCTGGGATGACAGGTACACTGAGTTGGCACTCAGTTCCCTTCTCTACCAGGAAGGAGGGCAGGTCTAGAGGGATGCCTTTCAGAAATATAGTAGTACTTCTGCTGGACATTTTAAGGAGTTTGGGTGCTGAACTTTCTGAGTGAGACAAATTATTTAAAACATTTATTGTAAAGGGATGGAGTAAAGAATATTCTTGAACTTGAATAAGGCATAATTATTTATGCAAGTTACTCTAGAGCAGTTTGTGGTATTCAAATTAAGGAAAATTAGCTAACCATGAGGTCTTAAGTAATGTCTGGGATTTGCATAGAAATAGTTTTCAGGTGGTGATTGTGTTATGAGTGGAGCCAATCTCTGTGCATTTCATATTTTATGCTTAAAAAATTAAAGTGCAACTTTCAACTAGGTGGTGGTATGATTTGATATGTATTTCACAGCAGGGTTAACATGTAACTTTGCATAACTTATTTTTTCATTTAGAAAAATAAAAATAGTCTTCAGATACTTATGAATCTAGACAAAAATTTCCCTAGCTTCACTGACAAACCAAAAAGTCAACATGTTTTCCTCACACATGTTTGGAGAACTCTAAAAAATCATGCCCTCTGCTATTTCTGTAGTTTCTCCTCACTTTTCCTAACTCTGACAGTTGCCTTTTACACCGTCAAGAAATAGCTTAACCTGAAATAATTTCTAGGGTGCACTCATATTGCCAAAGATACAGACTTGTGGGATTTATTTTCTGCTGTGCTGCCATGGGTGTGCTTCTAAATCTGTTCCAACACAAGGTATGAACTTTGAGATGCAATAGGGAGAAAATAGATGTAAAGTAGAAATATTTCAAGGCATTAGGTGCCAAAAATTCACACTTAGGAATTGTTAGTAGTCTTTTTTCCACATCCATTTTGTGTGCTTGCTAATCTTTTGGCAGAACACATATACACACATGCATGCACGCGTGCGCGTACACACACACACACACACACACACACACACACACACACCCACAGATACATATACCCCCACACCTTCCACATATCACACATACATACACGCCCCACATAGATACAGCCCACACCCCCAGACTCCCACACTCTCCACACACATACACATCACATCACATCACACACACACACACACACACACACACACACACACACATCCATACCGCCCCCCCCCGAACACTTTGAAAACAGTGAAATGTTACTATAGGCCAGAAAATGCAGAAGTATTTGCGGTTCCTGGTAAAACTACCTTCTGTACAGAAAAACAGAAAGTGCCCTTCACCAGGATGTTTTTGAAATGATTAATTACTGGTTAAAGGAATTATCCTGGAGATCTGCTAAGCCACTCAACAGTAATTTAAAGTTGGAACCTGTTAACAGTTTCCCGTCTGCTCCATTGAAGTTGGCCAGCTCCTGTTGGAAAACTGTAGTTGTGAAGTTTAAAAGCAAAGTGCAAAATGCCATACTTAAAACTAGAGCTGTCGCATTAAATTATGTCACATTTGATGACAGGTTACAAGAGAAAGTGATACAGGATTTTATAAACAGAAGCCACTGAGAGCTCACTCAATGGAATTCTAGGTACCCACTGTTGTTAGAAGTTATTTTCTGTCAAACATTAGCAGAGTTCTGGGCTTTCACAAAGGAAGCTAAAGCAGAAAAAGAATGCTTGTTGTTATGGACAATTCTACCCACAAACAGACTGTGGATGGAGAAAATGGTTTACTTTACCACAGGCAACAAGCTTCACAATGAAGAATCTATTAGCATAAAGAAATGAGACATTATGAATTTGGCTACAGAAATTGTGACAGGAAGAATGGGAAAATTTCGAGTAGAATTAGTAACTTATCAAGGACAGCTTGTCAAAGGCTTGTGTTTCTACAATGTTGCATATGAATCCTAATCACATGGTGGGATGGGTAAATGTGAACTTCACAGATGCACCTCCCCTCTGACTGCCTGCTACCCACACTTCCTTCTAGGTAGGGCTATGGAGAACTTAGATTTTGTAAAACTGATGTTTAGATACCTACATTGCCCAAGCTTGCTCTCTGTCTACCCCTATCCCCATGTCTATTCTTATAGACTTGCCATTACATTTCAGGATTCAGTAGAGGATAGAAAGTAACATTCTCCTCACAAATATTAGTATCACTTTTCTGGGTATCCTCAGTAGTGAAAGATTTGGATTGGGCCAGTCTGTGGCTTTTCCAGTATACTGAGTTGTCCTATGAGAGACTGTGTGGAGGTATAATTAATTACACAACATCAGATACATAAAACTATATTCATTTGCTGAAATTGAATTTCTTATTTTAGAAACCCATGCTATTAGGTTAATGGAAGGAGTTTTTTAATTAATATTATTATATGAATACCACTTCCATGTTCTCTGTGGCAATATGTGTTCTTGGTATGGAACAAGATCAGATCTTGTCCCTAACATCGTTGTCCACTGTGGTGTCCATGAGACAGGTGGCAGTTTTCTCACATCTTTCTGTGTATGCAATGGCAGCTGTTGTGGGTCTCCAAGTTGTTGCTGTCCATATAACCTCTGGGGCAGGATGTTTTTACACTGCCCAGGACTCTTGTAGAGTGATGTGGCTCTCTTGCTCTTGATTTAACCCTATCTTATGGTAATTTAGGGTACGAGTATGACATTCACACATTGGTGAAATTAAAATGCCAGGAGGAAATGTATTAGGCAGGGAAATAGCACAGCTAGTACACAAGCACCTGACTTAGAGGACTGTAACCCATGTGGAAGAGGTATGTCCCACAGCCTTCATCTGTAAATCCCAGCACAGCTGGATAAAGGAAGGAAGATCCCTGGACATTCACATGGGCCAATCAGTCAAGCCTCATTGGAGACCTCCAGACCAATGAGACATATCATCTCAAAGAAGCAAGCCAGTGTCCCTGATGATGGCATCAGAGGTCATTTTTGATGTATGCAAACACACTCACACACAGAGTCATATTCATATATACATAAAGTCTTTCTTTTTTGTTGGTGTTTGTTTTTTTCTCAGAAAGTTGGATACCTATGAAGGGATGAAAACAGTTTTCTATGTAACTTTTATTCTGGTTTATCCATTTTTTTTTCACACTAAGCCCCTACCATCTCTGTCCTGCCCTCTATTTCCAATCTTCAATGTGTAGCTACAGAGGGTTGTTGGGGCTATGAACAAGCCATGTTCTCAGTTACAATGTTCAGCTGTGCTTTGTTTTGGGAAAGTGGACAACTCTGTTAATTTTTTAATATTAGGCATTAAATTACAAGTGCTAGTGGGAAATACTTGTTTTCCCTTTTGCCATATTTCCCAGTGGCCTCAGTGTAGCCAGGTAAGGACAAAAAGAGGACAGAGCACATCTGTGGGGGTGTCTCTTGGTCGTCATGGCTTACAGAAAAGCAAAGCTACTCTTCTCCAGTGAAATTCACTAGGAAAGATTTAAAAAATAAAAAATAAAAGGGATGATGCTGAATTTCTTGGATTTCCTGAGGGATCTTGTAAATCTCCCTTCAGAAGCTAATAAAAGTGAGCACATGCCCATTTTCTCTCCCTAGTTCTGTGACTTCTTCAGTTAAAGTGGAATTTTATAATTATCAATTTCTGATGCCACAGGATGGTAATTTTACTTCCCTAAGTCTTAGATTGTTGACTTGTCCTTCAAAGCCACACGTTGTCAGTCTCAATTTCCTCCTTTGACTGTTGTCCACATTGGTGTATCAATCTTTAAGTTTTACTTGAGGGGAGTTGACAAGCTATCCTTTAATAAACTCATGTAAATCTCATTGCTATAGCTCTCATGAGGTCGCCCAGTCTGTTAGAAGCATCCTGCAAGGCTGCACACTCCCTTTGCCCCCTAGCTTGCAGTGGCTTGGTTTTAGGATACTACAAAAGCTGTGTGCACTTAGTAGAAAACTGTCCTTGGAACTTCACATTCTCATCTTTTGTGGACTATGGATGTGTACGAGTGAAATGCCTTGTGTTGCCAGGAAGCTTAGCTCCCAGAAACGACTGGTGCTGTGGAGTCATGTGTGTTGTTAATGGTCTATAATGCTCAGTGGGTTATGTGTCCTCCATGCACTGCCATCTGCAACACTTTCCACTTATGATGAATTTACGTGGCCTCCGGCTCTATCATATATCAAGGTGCATTTTCACTTAGCTGTCATTACTATCCTATGCCATGTATTTTTACAGGGATAAAAAATATTTTTTTAAAATCAGCTGGGAGGAGAGCTTAGTGATACATTGTATGTTTACACTGGGTGAGGCTCTGGGTTTGATTCTGAACACTGAGAAGAAAAATTGGCATTCGTGGTCCAATCACAAACCGAAGGGAAGACTGGGATGGTGTTGTGGCAGCCTAATGAAGGGTCTAGCTTACCTCTTCAGTGCCTTTTGAATACAGTTGAGAGATCAGCTGCCTGCTATGCTCTACAAAGAGCTATTTCTGCTCTTTAAATTTTGCTGATGCAGTTCCTCTTTCAGTACTAGTGAGAGCCATGCTGCGTGCCAGGGACTGTCCCAGAAGCTGTTCCGACCTTCTCACTAGCCTTTCCTTACAACCTTTGCCTGCTGCTCTCTGAGATACAGAGATAGGGAGTACCGTTCTAACCATTGCGATGAAGAGTTAGGGAAGGATTGATAGTCCTTGTAAAACAAACTGAACAGAGGCATCTTTCTCTATCTAACAAGAAGATATCTGGAAAGTGAATGAAAATGAATGGCATTTTATTCCCAGTGTATGGATATTCACAGGATATATAGCATTGTAAAGACTTGTGTAGATAATTACAGTTTTTGCAAGAATGGGTTTCTTTGTTTTGATTAGTTATCCATAGCTCACAACTTTTGTCTCTGTGTGGACGGGTTTCAATAGAGTTCATGTATCCCTGGGCTTAAAAACATAGTGTTGAAGTTGAACGGATATTAATTGCTCCATTTTACAACTGAACACAATACTTGAAAATGCTAAAAACTTAACTCATTGTTACAAAAGGAAGCAAGCCTTAACACTTGCCTTATAAACTAACAAGGTGTGCGAATATAAACAGCTCAAAACAACACAAGTCCATTGTGAAATAAAAACAAGTATCCTCTCTCAATAATTGGGTATCTGTATTCCATCATTGTAGTATTTTGACAGTTTTCTTAAGATATTCCTGAATGATTTCTTTTGTATATACTTCATCTTTGTAGTTAGATAATCTATTGTTTGAGTTCACATTTGTCCATGCCCTTGATCTCTTAATAGCAAAGAATAGCCATTTACCTGTGAAGGGCAAGGATGGCAGAAATTGGGCATGGGCTTGATAACATAGAGTGGTGTCAATGGGCCATGGATTTGCTGATTCTGGTTAGAGAAATATAAGAATATGCACAGAGTCCTGACAGAATCTTTTATATATCCTTCTGCCTTTATATTCATATAAACACAGAGATTCACCTGCAACCTAAATTGCAGGGGTTTGTTCACATGTGGGTATTTTGCAGAGTCTTTAGTAGTGATTTAAATTTATTTAGGAGTTTCAGATTTTTAGCTGGGTGGTGGTGGCACACATATTTAACTCCACCACCCAGAAAACAGAAGCAAGAGGATCTATGTGCCTTTGAGGCCATACTGGTTGATCTACAGAGGGAGTTTCAGGAGAGCCTGGCTGTTACACAGAGAAACCCTGTCTCAGGAAAAAAGAAAAAAGAATATGGGGTTTAGATAGTGAACATGTAAGTACGTGTCTGGGTATTGAGCTCTCTATTGCCTTAATTAATAATGCAGGAACAACTCAACTCAGAGAACAAAACTTTTAAATAAAAACCATAAACACCCCACCAAAAAAGATTTGAAGAGTGGAGAACCTGTGCCAGAGCATAAATTGACATGTTTGCATTTGAAATCAAACCAGAGGTGTCAAAACCCATCTGTTTAGTCACAGATTCTAGTGAGTGATTGGCAACTTTCAGTGTCTCCTCTTTTGGGAGCAGGGAGGATTCTGAAGCTTTATTGTATTCTTTTACATTTGAAAGTCTACAGTGCTCCAGGGGACCATTAAGACTTGAGTAACCACAAAGCAAGGGATGTCCTCCTGTGATTTCTATGTGCCTGGCTTGTACCAGGTTCTGGAAACAAAAGGCTCGGGTGAGATTCTGCACACACATCTGTCTGGAAGCTGTCTAGTTAATTTCTGTCATTGGAGTTTTGATTCACAGCTGTGAGAAGCAGGGATTCCACTTGTCATGTTGGCTGCAAATATTTCCTCCTGGCAGATGGGGTTCCTCTCTCTGAGGGAGGGAAGTAGATAGAGAGCGTGAATAAGAGTAAGGGATGAGTTTGGGTACAGATTGTCTTGAGTCTCCCTGACACAGTTCTGAGGTGTTGAGAGCTGATGTCAACAAAAGACTTGTGAGTAGGGAATGAGTGTGAGGGTACAGTTCCCTGGTGTGTGAGAGGGTGATATCGCCCACGGGTTACACTAGGTGAAAACTAGAAATGAAAGTAATTCTATTTAGGCAGTTCCCTATGTTTTTGATATGGGTCAAAAGTACATTAATGAAAGGCAATGAGGTCAAAATGAGATTTGCAGAGCCAGGTTGCTTTTGAATGATGAGATACAAATTTGTAAAGAAAGAAGAGGGTCAGGGATAAGACAGAAGGAAGAAGGGACAAAAAGGAAGGAAGGAAGGAAGCAAGAAAGACAAAATTTAAAAAAATGTACAGATCAAAGAGCAAAGCACTTCTCTTTTAATATGTAAATGCATACATTTGTGTATGTTTTATGCATATGCTTTTATCATGGATCCATGCATATATCATAACAAAGCCAAGTGTACATGTTTATAAATGTATACATAACATAAATGGCAACTATGAATATGGGTCTGTTGATCTGCCATAGGCATGGAGTATAGAAGAACAGAGTTCTCTGTTTCCTTTATAAGCAGGATAGTAGCTTCTGTCTTCCTTTGGTCCCCTCCTTTATACCACGTTAGGAAAGGATGTATTGTCTCCACTTCAGAGATAGGGAGACTTTGGGGCATGTAGCCCTTAGTGTATTCTGCTGTTTGGGGCAGGTCCTTTTGGCTCTTCCCAGGCTCCCAGTCTTTTCTAGGAATGAGATGAAGGCTGGCTGTGCAACTGACATTTCATGGAATAGGTGGTCCCATACATGACCTCATCAATCATCCCCTTGGCATCATAAGCCTCTGTTATGTGTTGTGGATTCCCATGTTTACTGGAACAGCTCAGAGCCATTCAGGAACTAGCATGTGCTTTGTCTGTCTTTAGTACCATTGGAAAATTTAGAAACTGGAAGCCTAAATGTGATTACTATGTTTTCTGAACTCTTTCAAAAACCACAATGTGATGAAGATGCTTTCTGTCATTTCCAGGCTTAAGAAACAATCTGTATGTATTTGGGTTTTTAAGATATTTGAGTTTCTAGATGTTTTGATAATTTATGGAGACCTAGTTTTGGTTACAGTTTCTGGGTAAAATCATATGCTGATGGCATCCAATATGTAACATTTGGCAAAAATTTAGATAATATTGGTGGATTGGACAACTATACTATTGGAGTGGAATACGGTGCAATTCTGGAAGTTTCCTATGATTAATCTTATTAATGCAGCATTTTAAAACTTCTCTAAAAAATCCATTGCACCCTACCTCCCTGTTTACAGTACATCTTGGGAATGACACTTCTCTACAGGGTTCTACATAAATGGAAGAACAGAACTATTTTTGCAAACTTGTCTTGAAAATGAAAAATTGGGTGTTTGATTTTTTTTAACAGACTGGTGGAATTGCCTGGGCTTGACAATAATGTGTGATTACATACTGCGGGCTAGACTGCAGTGCCTTTACTGTGTCCCAAGTCTGCTTGCACAGTGTCCAGGAACACAAGCTGCTTTGTCTATGAGCTCTTTCAACATTTTAGACTCATATGGCCCTGGTTTTTTTCCATCTCCGAGGTCCTTGGGAATCGATCTCATGCCATCTCTAAGAAAACCTTTAATGTGTCTCTTCCATTTCAATATTCTCTCCCAGTTTCATAGGCTGGCTTTGTCAGGGAGCCTTGTTTTTGGAGAATATATACAGTGAATAGCCAAACTTGTGGTCAATGGAAGCACCCTGTGGGAGATAAGAGAAATTGGTGTTATCTTTGCTATAGTATTGAGATATTATGCTTGAGTTACACTTTCATGTGTAGATAAGGCCAAAATACACATAGCACTCTTAAATAGCAAAGAGTAGCAGAGAAAGAATGATTGAGCTGGTTGTGTAGACACATGCTTGTCATCTCAGGTCTCTGAAGGCCAAGGCAGGAGGAATAACTGAAGTTGGAGTCCAAATTGTGCCATAGTGTACACCTATTCTCAAACAATCAGTAACTGATTAACTTTCTAAGTACTGGGGACAAAGGAATCATGACTGCACCATTAAACTATTCCTTCAGTCAGAAATGACATGCATCAAAATTATTCACCATTATCTCATTTAAACTTTAAAAATGAGAAGACTTTAACAGAGCATATGTTTACATAGCCAGGCAGCAGGAAGCTGAAAAGCCCAGTTTTTCACATTCTAGAGAAAGGCTTTGAACTACTGTTAGCCTACTTAGGTCCCACACATAGCTTCATCTATGTAAGAGATGGAATGTGATTCCATTCTTTCATAAACCACTGTTGTCAACATTGTTTAGTGCATTAAAGAAAGTCTCATTTTTGAACTCAGGCAAAAGATAAATGTCACGGAGCATAGTATCTCGTTGTAGAAAATAAAAACTATGACTCAGGGTTATTTTTCCTGCATTTTGTGTTGACTATGACAGATATCCAATGTGCTCTTGTGCATATACACACACAAAACATGCATACACACAACAGAGAGGGGGGAGGGAGAGAGAGATCTGTTCATTAGTTTATTTTTGTATTTACACCTCTGAGTCTAACATATGAATTCACCAAACCACTAATGAAGATACTCCTGTGTCTGGCTTGTCACGATGCAACTGCAACATGTGATTTACTCTGAATTTATCTCTTCATCTTCATTTTTGTCATGTGCCTTTCTCAACCCTTGAGCTATTGTCCACATAATCTGGGTTGCTAACTTACTGTCTGTTATTCTATGATTCAGTGTTCTCTATCCGAACTTTGCTATGATCGCAATGATACCAGTTGTCTAACTGTTTGTTGTCTATGTGTGCCGTGATCCTTGAGAATGAAGGAGTGAGTTTCTAATTTTTGCACTCTTCATGTAATTTGACTACACATGTGTAACTCGGGGAAAAACATACTGGGCAGTAGAGTTCTAGTTTGTTTTCACAGCTAAATTGATCCCTGTGCATACACTGTAACAAATGGAATCTTGCAATAATTCAGAAATTCCTGAACTATGCTGTAGATGGGTTTCTTTTCTTCCTTTCTTCTTCATCACCACCATAAGCGTAGTCATCATCACTTGTTATTGGTGTGTGTGTGTGTGTGTGTGTGTGTGTGTGTGTGTGTGTGTTACGTGCGTGCGTTTGTGTGTGTGTTGTGTGATGTTTCTGGGCATATTAATGCCACAATATATATCTGGAAGTCTGAGTACTGCTACCTGCAAGCCATCTCATCATCCCAAGACTCTCTTTAACAGTTGACTTTTAAATCCATTTTTTTTTAATAGCCTAACTGCATATCTTTTTTGTAACTGCTGAGGAGAAAAAAATACCTGTCTGAAAGTTCCTTTGGGTCAGGGCTTTGTTCAGGCTTGAACTGGTTCATTTGCTTCCTAATTCTCCAAACACAAGCTCTCTGAGCTTGCCAAATTTCAGGACTAGTGACAGGCAGTCAGCCAATATGCAAGCCAGGTTGGTTATGATTCTCAGAGTACACAGCGAAGCACAGCTTGCCACCAATATCAAGCATGTGGGGAAAACCCAGGGAGAATTTTTTTTTCATGATTGAATGCTAGTACTTGGCGATACGTGGTAAAACAGAGTCCTGCTTGTATAGGCCAACAGCTGATGTTAGCTGAAAAATCATCAGTATATAGAAAGAAAGCATACCTTCTGTGTGATCTGTTAGATTATGGTGTATTTTATTGATAAAAATATAATTAACCAGTTAACATACCCAAACATTTTATCTAGAACAGCAAGAATACTATTTTAAAAATTTTTATACCAGAACTATTAAATAGAAATAGAATGCAAGTCACATAGAATTTAATTTTCCCAGAGGCCACATTTAAAAAAGTAAAAGAATGTAGAATTAAATTTAATGGATTCAATCTGTTACATCTAACATATTTAATATGTAGTTAATATAAAAAATTAATGAGGCAGCTTGTGTTCTTTTTGACTGTGGTGAGTCTTTGAAATCCAAGGTGCATTTTATGCTTTGGGAATCTGATTTGAAATAGCCATGTGGTTAGTGATGATGCTCTTGGACAGTGTATGCAATGATGTGTAGTTAGTGATGATGCTACAGGACAATGTATCTTCTAGATACTTGTCAGGCACAGTGAATTGTGTTTTAATCTCTATAATTGTTTGTAAATCTCTGAGCCTACAGTTTATTCATTCTTTTGTCCATTGCAATTGTATTTTATTTGAAAGTTTCTCCAAATTTTTTGGTACAATTCAAGGTTTTATAAGTCGTGACATCTTCTGAAGATAGTTTGAATATTTTTTTGCCATTATGTATTTTCAAATATTTGAAGCATAAATTTTTTCTGGTGACCTACACTCTTTTCCTTTATAACCATAGATTATCTTATGTTAATAGCCTCATTTTGTTATGTTCTTCTTAAAGCCAACCTTTAAAAAATTAAGATGAATTTTATAAATCTACTCTTTATTTAGAAATAGGTTGTTTGTAAGTGTAGTTTGGGAGATGAAGGTTCATTAATTTTAAGGTCATCTTAAAGTTCTGCCTTACCTGAGTCTCCTTCCTCAGCTTCTCAAACAGCTGGAGCTAATGCACATGCCACCATGTCTGCCCACATTGCATAGGATGCAAAACAAAGCAAGTATAATATAATTAACTTTGATTAGCAGTTTTAATCATCATTAAATGTGATTTTTCTCTGTCTAATAATTCTACTAGTAAAGTCCATATTTTTGAAAACATGAATTTTGTGGGGGCACATTGCTTAGGATTAGTTTCAGATATTGTTAGAATAGGGTTTAAAACTTCCTTTATTCTCAACATATTTTTATTAATTATTTGAGAATTTCACCTAATGCATTCTGATCACATTTACTTCCCCAATCTTCAAAGGTCCACCTCTTTCTCCTTTGTGATCTCCCCCCAAAAGAGAAGAAGAAAAGAGAAAAAAAAAAAAAAAAAAAAACTAAGTTCAATTTGTGATGCCCATACACTCACTGAAGTATGGTTTAAAACAAACAAACAAAAAGTCCATAATGTAACCACACAATTACTTACAAATTAGCAGAAAAAAATACATGTTGGTAGTATCTCAATAGTCATCTGGCTAAATAAATTTAACGTGTGTGTGTGTGTGTGTGTGTGTGTGTACAACTTTTTGGATTTGGTTTTTTGCTTTTACTTTATGTGTCCTAGGCATCAAATTCAGGTCATCAACTTTGAGACTTGGAAGCAAACTTCTTTACCTACTGAGCCATCTTGGTAGCCCAAATTAGTTTTGTAAGTAAGATTTAAAATGTGGCTGAAATTCAGGCACAACTTAATGGTTGCCTTAAAGCATGTGTTTTCTTTCTTATAGTGTGTGATTTCTGAAGACTTTGTTGTATTACTAGGTATATGGATCCTGATTTTGTTCCTTTTAAAATCTCTCAACTGAGATTGTCTTTGAAAATAAATGATGCAGCCTTGAAGAGAGTCAGCACTCAGTAATTAGTGTTTGGGTTGATGGATGTTGAGGGAACTTCGGAGTCTAAATCACTGTACTGTATACAGTAAAGATTGGCTCAGACAAATTGCATAGGGTCATGATGATAGGAAATATATGTTTAGATCTAGAATACTGGATGAAAAGGAGTAAGTATATGTATTATACATATTATATTTTTTCTTTTTAAATTTTCTATACCTTGGAGAAATTTTATAACAAGAAGCTTTAACAGTTAAATTGGTTGGAAATAAAGGAGCTGTTCTTTTATTAGAAGAGATTATAAGAGCTGTTTCAGCAATTCCTTTCTAAAAGTTTCTAGAATAAACTAAATGTATCCCCTTCTTGGACTCCATTAAGAGCAAGGGATGTACGGTTTCTTTGGGAAATAGCTGAATGGTTTATATCTCAAATGATACCTTTGTTTCCCCCTCTTGACTCATGGGAGAGTAAGAGTACAATTAAATTGATTTTAAATCACATTTAGCATTATGTATTGATTAGATACAAGTGCTCTGAAGCAAATGTCACATTGTTCAGCTCCAAAAAGCATCTATATCGGATAACAGAAGCAATATGAGTTTTCATTTCTGTTAAGTAATTCAGCCGATGTTGTAAGTCATGAGAGTGAGATCCGCATGGCTAGTAAATGGCTCCCAAACCTTGTTATTGAAATGCAGCCTTCAATTCAGTTTATTAGCTTGTTCTTTATTCTCATTTATATTTTATTACCTTGGAACACAGTCATAGGATCCTGGAAATGGAGTTTTCTTTAAATAAATTGTTGCTAAAGTTTCTGAAGTCTTTTGTTAAATGATGTCTAGCAGCAGACATACTGTCAGCCAAACTAGGTTTTGAGCTCAGGGGCAGGGGGTATAAATACTCTTGTGAGTTGGCCATGATAGGCATTCAGCTTCTTAAATTTTATTTCTGTACCTATAATTTGTGGGGAGCAAATTCTTGATTGTACTGGAAAGTCAAAGAGTGGCTTAGGGGAATGCAGTACAGTACTATGTGTGAAAAATGAAATGTCACCTATGTAGAGTTCTTTGATACCTGTCTTGTCTGTCTGTTTATGCTGGAAATTGTCCAGAAGGCTAGAATGGATGGGAAGATCTTACAGGAAGTATCCATGTATAAACGGAGGTTCTATTCCCCCTGTTCTAACAGCCGTTTTGCCCCAAATAAGCACAGAGAGACTTGTATTATTTATAAACTGTTTGGTCAATGGCTTAGGCTTCTTACTGACTAGCTCTCTCATAATTATTAACCCATGTCTATTAATCTTAGTATTTCCACTTGGCTTTATCTTACCAGAGAACGCCCAGCATGTCCTATCTTCCCCAAAGCCACATGGCATCCCTTTCCAGCTTGTTTCTACATCCTCTCCCCAGAACTCTCCTTGTCTCATAGCCCCACCTATACTTTCTGCCTGGCTACTAGCCAATCAGTGTTTTATTCACAAACCAATAAGAGAAACACATATATTCAGAAGGACATTTCCCCATCATCCATGGACATCTACCATGGCTCTGTGTGTTTGTGAGGCTGAGTAGTGTGGATGTCCAAACCACTTCACATCACCTTCTGGGACAATAGTGTAACCCTTCATCTTGGCTTTATCAATTTCTGACGTAGCTTGCCTTCTTGTCTCTCAGCTTTCCTTCTGTCAGTTTCTTTCTCTAATGATACCATCTATTCCAATTGTACTCTATTGCAGATACTCTTAACATGTCACATAGCTATGTCTGGGGGTTCAGTCATCTAGCGAATGTTGGAAAAGCCACATTACTTTTTTAAAGTAAACAGACATGGCAGCTAGGCAGTCAGAGTTCAAATTCTGACAGGACATTTAGTAGCTTGGAGGTCAAAGAACATCCTATGAACTTTTCTGAGACTGTCTACTCATCTCTACAGTAGGATGACTATGGGACATGCTTCCCAGACCAGGTGTGCCTAGCAAGTGAGTAAACACACATAATGGGCTGAGATGGTCCCTAGTATGCAGCAGCTAATAAGCAGCAAGCAAAAACTATCTAGTAGGATCTGCTCTGCTTTAGGTTTCCATCATGGAACTATTACTCATATTTGTGTTTGTAGTGGAAAGAACTATTGAGAAAGGCCAAGAGTATTCAGAACACTTTCAACTTAATATGAGAACCATAAGCTAAAATATCTTTTAGGGTTATTCTGTATTAATGAATTAGGAGTGAGGAATAAGCAACACATACCTGCCACCCCAAGATAGTGTTCAGGGGGACGGCATGGGCATCACTTCTAATTTGATGTGCCTGTGTCCTCATCACAAGGTGACTCACATAATGGTAGGGAAGATAGATATGGATTCAGGAGACCGGAGTAGAATGTGTAAAATGCCAAGAAACATGGAACTGGCTGCTTAAGACTACAGGGGTGGGCTTTACCCAGGGAAGGAAAGAGAAACTGGGGAAGTGAAGACAAGTAGAAGACAGCTACTCTGGCTAGTCAGGAAAGAAGATTCTAGACAGTGTGAATGATCAGGGCCTCAAAGGGCCCTGCTGTTATCTGTGCCTTCCAGGGTGGCTTGAGTAGCACAAAGGCAAGGAGTGTTGTAGCTGAGAATGAGTGGAACTTAGTATCTTCCCGCTCCTTCATTCTATATGGAGAAATCCAGAGGATCCTGGTTTGAACATGAAACCAGGGGCTTTTTAAAGCAGAAGAAGTCATATTCACCTCCACACACCAAAAGACAAAATCTGGCTCTCTGGTGGCCAAGCAATGTCAACAAGAGTGGGTTTGGGATCTTCAGCTTAAAGGATCTACACCCTTGTCTGTTCTCCAAGGCAATCTGGCCAATGGTCTTTCTTTAGCCTAAAGACATATATAGTTGGCACTTGGTAGTAGGTGGCAAGACATCATTATAACAGGTGTAAGGAAGATTATGCAATCCAGCTCTGTGGACTGCTATATCAAGATTGATATTGATGTGCTTCCGATTCTTTGTTTCTGTAAAGAATATAGCAGCACACAGACCTTGTGCATACATGTTTTAGGCACTTGTCCAATTATTTCCTTAGGATGAATTCCCAGCAGTGGATCTGGTGTTTTAGAACTATTGAAATACACACACACACACACACACACACACACACACACACACACACACACAGAGAGAGAGAGAGAGAGAGAGAGAGAGAGAGAGAGAGAGAGAGAGAGAGAGAGAGAGAGTCCCAGGAGGATTGGGATATCTGCAATCATGATAGATAAACAGTTACTGAGTTTCATGGTGAAGCTGATAGTGCAGATGTAGAGACATGGTGTGCAGTGAGCAGTCATGCCTGGGCAGGCACGCGTGTCTGATTTTTCTCTTTGGGCTTCTTTATACCACTGCTTTTCTCCACTAGTTGCTGCGAGAGTCAACTGGATGGGTCTCTTACAGTGACAGAGTGTTTGTCTATAATGACAAGTGCTTGACTGTTGCAGCAAATGATGAGAGGCCCCCAGGGAGCCATCACCACCCACTTGAGAGAGATCCATGAAGGGTTTATGACCCGTTTGAATCCTGATCGAACATCTCTGTCTTGACCCCAAGGGACCCAATTGTGTGGAATACTTGCTCTGTCAGTCTGAACGATGTGCTTTGAATTTCTGAGAAAACTAGGAGCCCAGTTGTTTGTAAAACATAGGCAGAATTATCAGGAAGACTTGAAAATGGGAATATTCCCTATATTCTAAAGCCATATTGAATAAACACCTCAATTATAGCAGCAGAACTGCTACCCAGTGTGTTAGCCTATAGCACTCAGCTGGAAGTAATTATTTTGGGTTTTAAGATTGTTATCTCTAACAAAATGGTTTTATAGCTTTCTCTTTTTTGCCTTGTCCACAGTAGCTACACTTGCTTATGATATAGAATGCAAATATTTTTAAAGGCAAGCATTGTTCACTAGCATTCTAAGGTGTCAGTCTATCTAGTAGTCTGAGTTACTTAAGATGTGTGTGCAGAGGGACAGGCACCATGTTCAAAAGGTAGAATGAAGCTAGGCCAGAAAGAAGAACGTGCAAGCAGATCTTTTGAAAAAGTGTTTTCAAACACTTTTTTCAGAGACACTGTTGAGCAAAGACAAAAATGCATATGATTACCAAAGTCTGTGCCTCTGGAGCTGGCTACCCTCCTACCTTCCCCTGCATCCAAATCCATTTCCTAGCCTTCTGATTGTTACATACTTAAAAAGAGGTCTGTGGTACCAGCAGCTAGGCTGGATAAGAATACAGGTTGTAGTCTGAGCAGAAATCAATATCCACTATTTGCTTTTCTCTTTGCCCATAAATATGGCCCTGTTAGAATTCCTCAGTCATGATGGAGGTGTTGTGAGGCTACTTTGGCTATTTTTACAAGCTAATGGACAGAATCGTGAGTCATACAACAATGCCCTCCCACATGTCACTAAATATTAAAATGGTTAGCAAAACTAAAAGAAAAACATTGTAGAAAATTTGTGTGTATAAGTAGGTGCAATGCCAATGCTGCGCATTGAACAGTGTATTCTAATTTGAAAGGAACAACTATTTGTCATCAATCCTGTCGGTGAACTGGTGCTCACTTAATTAAGTGCATGTGAAATTCAGAAGGCCTTATATGAAGGGGCAGTAACTTTCCTGGGTTGTTTTTAAAGTTGATGAGATGAAAGAATTATGCAGATCAGATAACAGATGGATTCTTCCATTGTGCACTGAGGCCCCGAATTGAGTAATCACATGGTGGGTATTTATCAACTTGTTACCTTATAATTGGAAAATTAAAGGCTCTGTTTTTCATTTATTTCTAATTCTGTGGGTAATGCTAGCTCCATTAAAATAATTAAAAAAAAAAAAAAAAACCTGTTACCTGGATGTGGAAAACTGCCCTTGTGAAAAGCCATGGCATAAACTGCAAAACCGCTTTGGTTTGGTGTGGGTCAACATGAGGAAACATGACCCAGTGATTGGAAGGATGTCGCACCCAACCTCGACCAGCAAGGAAGACACAACTCCAGGAAGATCTTCATGCAGTTTATTCAGGATCCTTGAACAAGCTTCTTCTACTGGGGGGGAGGGGGGATGTGGGGGGGTTAGGGGGTGGGGGGATGGGGGGTGGGGGGATTGGGGGGTGGGGGATGGGGGGGTGGCACAGGCTTAAATCCCCTTGTGCTGACCAACCCCATTGAGCTATGTGGACCCTGCAGGTAGGCTACTCTAACACGGAAGCAAACAGGCTGAACAGGCTTAACCAAATAAGGGCTTATTTACTCCAGAGAGCGCTCACCATCGGGAAGGTGGAAGGCAGAATGCAGAGCCATCTTTAAGGCGCACACTTCGCAGCTCTCTACAGTGGGACTTTCTGTGATTTGCTCTGAAACTTCTATCTGAACTTTTTATCTTATATAACCAGACTGGTGCTCTCCTGATCTCAATTGGCCAATTTCTAAAGTTTTACAGCATGTAATGTGTACATGTGTGCACGTGTGCGCTTGTGCGCATGCGCGCGCTGTGTAATGCCATGGTTATGGAGACTGCTGGGATTCCTTTAGCTCCTTCTACCATATGGATCATGAGGACTCAGGTCATCAGGTTTGACAGCACATGTCTTTAGCTACTCACCATGCCACAGTCACCAGCCATCCTGTCTCCACCCCTCCTGCCTTGCTCACATGGGTTCCTTCCCTTCTCTGTCCTATGGACTGTACTGCCCCTAACTTCTTGGATGTTGGGTTGAGTCATGTGAGCTTTAGAAAGGAAATCAGAGAATTGGAGTAGAGCATTAGGAGATTCTCTCCTCTTTTCTTCTTCCCTCCCTTGCAAGTGTAGTGAGTTCTCTAAATAGCCACTGTTCTCTGCACCAGCTCTTACTGATATCAGCTACATAAGGCCTCCACTCCCATCATTTGAGGGAGACCTGGGGTGCCGTAACTTCCTGCTGTTCCCTGATTGACTTCATGTTACTTCTTTTGAGAGCCTCTGTAAATAATCCCTGTTTTCGTATTCTCTTCTTTGGAATTATCTGAATTGGGTGGAACTTTCTCTGAAACCTTAATACAATATGATTGGCTATTTAGCCAGCACATCGCAGGTTATCCTAAACTTGGGTATGCTTTAAAGTTACATATCATTTAACCATATCCTCCCTGAGCTCAAAAGTAAAGCCCAATTATCATAATTTTAAAGACACCCATGGGTGAAGGGCCCTGGCTTTGTTGGTATATTGAGTGCCTTGCAAATGTCCTCCATATTGAAGTAGAATCAAATTGCTTTCCTGTGGTATCAGGATTTTGCCACATATTAAATGCACATTGTGTATACTTAAATGAAATAGAGTCCAACTGAGCTGTTGGTTCACCTTTTCTGGAGACTCTCCCCAGTCATTCAAGAGAACCGTGCTTCTGCATCCTCTCTGCTTGAGGATTACTGCAGATCTGGCACAGCGAGGTAGCTGGAAAGGGTTCAAGAAAGGTAAGCATGTTTGCTAGCTGGTTTGAGATATCATATACATTCCTAATACTAAATATTTATTCAGGACCTGCCATAAAGAGAGCATCATTTAGATCAAGTTTAACAATTCCATTCCTGGACAGATATGGTCCTCTGCTATGTTTGAAAATAAAGTTTAGCTGAAATACAACCATACCTAGTCATTTACATATCTTCCATAGTTGTTCTAACCCCTCTTGTGTCAGAGTTAAATAGCTGAAATACAGATATTGTATGTATTCAGATAGTATGTCTTACTAATCCTAAAGTATTTATTGTGTGATACCTTGCCAATAAAGGTGTCAGACCCTTGGACTAGATCTTGGGAAGATATTGGCAAATAAGGTGGGGACCATCCATCATCCATGGCTGGGACCCAGCAATGAAAAAACACCCTAACCACCATTGTAGAACACTTCTGCAATGGAGAGAGAATGCTGCAAGGAGGATCAAATAGAAAACGTGTGTTTCCTTGTGAAGTGGTAAAGTCTAGGGAAAAAAATAATCCAAGGAAGAAATATCAGAAGCATTCGGAGGCAGTGGGGCTGTGTAAGAAAGCCTTCTGTCTCCTGCAGCGCTGTCTCTCTTGTGTTTTGTCCCCAGTTTCCTTTAATTCATGTAACTGACATTGCCAGAGTTTATAAAATTAAAATCTGAAAAACCTAAAAAGTAGGACTTTTTCCTTTTTATTTTTCTTTCTATTATTTGAATATATCTGTAGTAGAAAGCCAGGATAAACATAGCTTTGTCAAGTTATTCTTCCAGGAACATGTCTTACATTGTTGCTTGCTTGCTTTTCATCTCTGTTGCTTGGACAGATGCCATAACTAAAAGCAAATTGGAGAAGAAAGGGTTTATGTGGCCTACATGCCTGGTTACAGTTCCTTACTGAGGGAAGTCAGAGGCAAGAAGCATGTAAGAGAGAGTACTGTTTACTGACTGTCTCTCTGGTTCATTGATATAGCTTTATTTTACAGCCCAGGCCTAGCAATAGTACCACTTACACTAGGCTGGGCCCTTGTACATCAACCAACAATGAAAAAATTGCCCCAGAGCCATCATCACAGTCTACATATAGACCATCACCACAGACCAATTTATTTAAGGCAGTCATCAGTTGAGCATCCTTCTTTCCACGTGACTCTAAGCCATGCCAAGTTGATAAGACAAAAAACAAACAAAACAAAACAAAAAACTAATCACAATGTGTGGCTCACAATGTACAAGTATACTTTGTCCTTCTGACAGTGGTCACAAATAATAATTCTGGACAGGGCAGAGAGTTTTGTAAGCACGAACTTTCTGACCTGGCAGGCCCCTGACCAGGAGACACAAATGAACACACAGATGCTATATTAATTTTGAAACTGTTGGCTGATGACTAGGGCTTCTTATTGCCTACCTCTGTCGTAATTATTAACCCATAATTACTAATGTATATATTTTCACATAGTCTTATCTTACCAGAGAATGCTTGACTTGCATCATCTCTTCTCAGGATCACATGATGACTCTGCCCCTGCCAACATCTCCCAGGATTCTCCTCATCTCCTAGTCCCACCTAACTTGCTGACCTATTGGTCACAGTGTTTGATTCAGCAACCACCAATAAGAGAAACATATGTACGGAAGACATCCTTATCACAGTTTTATTAAAGAAAATTGTAAACATTTTTCACAATAAATGGTGTTTACCATTTATTGTGAGGTATAGCTGGTGTGTATGCGGTTTGTACTTGGCTGAATTTATTGGTAGCTCAGGGTCAGGTTCTTATCTGTATTTTATTAGTGATAGGAAATGCCCTTAGATTATATTTGCATGTGGTTCCCCATTGATTGCAAAATCTAAGTAGAATTGGACTCTCATGTGGCTGATAATTACATACATTTGGAAACATTTCAAGAGCTATTACATAGTCCAAAATGTGAGTACATTCAATGAAAGTCTAACATGGTTATCAGGGGAGAGCAAATCTACCCCATCTATTCCACTGCAGTAAATGCCCTGTTCAGAGGAGAGCAGGGCACTGATCCAATTTCCTTCAGGATAGAGTCCAGTACAGTTTGACTCTGTATTGTTAATCTCCTTGTTGCCAAGGCATTTTGCATTTAAAATTTCTTTTACTAGTGGAGATTTAGCCTCATATCCACATTATTATTTTATTCACCAAAACCTCTATTAGATTCAAAATAAAAATGCATTTTTAGCAACAGAATTACTTTACAGAAGAATTTGAGGCGGGGGGGGCATCTCAAGGCATTTCAATGCTAGATTATTGTTCTGCAGATCTCATTAATGAGATTTCTACAAGACTGAATTTAAATAAAATATTCTCACTGCAGGAAAGAAGTATCTAAGAATTTTCAAGTCTTATATTGTGGTTATAGATGTAAGAAAGCCATTTTAAATATATCAGATTTTATCTAATACTTATATACTGGATGTTATTTAATTTATCAAAAGTTTCCAGTAACATAAACTCACTATGAGGCTTAAGGGGTTTAATAATAGTAATTTAATTTGAGATCGTCTTTGCTCTGTGAAAACCCTCTGGCCAGTTAATGGAATGCAATAAAATGTAATTGTGAAATATGTTGCATGCCTCCCATTTCTACACTTTTAGAGTGAGTGGGGTTTTATCCTTCACTACTCTGTGATACTTTGTAGGAGAAAACTATGTTGTGATCCTTTTTTCTTACCATGAAGTGTCAGCCTGTCCTTCAGTAAGCATTGAGAATGAAAATTAGAGAGACATATTAGCATGGTAGAAATAATACAGTCACCTCTATATGACCAGTCCATAAATATCTAGCATGTTCATGAGCATGCAATGACTTCAGGAATGATTGGCATTCAAGGAGAAAGGGGAAAGACTTAAATCAGTTACCTGGCACAGTGACTGGTGCTTAGTAAATATGAGTGCCACCAACCATTGGAGAGGGCTTAAGTGGTTTGCTTTTCTTTCTTTCTTTTTTGAAAAGTGAAGTGTGTGTGTGTGTGTGTGTGTGTGTGTGTGTGAGAGAGAGAGACAGAGACAGAAACAGACAGAGAGACAGAGAAAGAGAGAGAGGGAGGGAAGGAGGGAGGGAGGGAGGGATTCAGAGGACAGTTTTTGGGAATTGGTTTTCTGCTTTTACCCTTTGGGTCCCACCGAGGAACCCCAGTTTTCTATTATGGAATCCTAAAACTTGGTCCCCAAAGTGACTATCATTAAAGAAGCAAAAAACTAAGGTGCAAAATAATGTTATTTCTACCTGTGCCTACTAAAGTATCATTGGGCAGGGAATGGAGGTACATCCCCCTCTGTCATCCCTTTCTTCTTGAGCAGTTCTGTCTGTTGACACAGACACATCAGCTGCCTCAGATCAACTAGCAGAGCCAACAAGGAGAGACTTGATGTTTGTTGAGAACCCTGACTGCTGGGTCACAAATCTCAGGATCAAATCCTGTTGTCCCATCCTTGGAGGAGAATGTGCACATTGCTTCCCTTCCCTATGCCTCCCAAGCTCACTGAGGGCTAAGTGAGTGTGTAGTTTATGTGTTCCTGGATGCTGGCTTGGCTGATGCAAATAACTCTCACTTATTGGCATCATTATTGCTGTTCTCTTTGGTAGGATCCATGTGAACAAACTGTGTCTCAGAGCACATTGGTAAAGCTGTGGGTGCTGGCCTTTCTGGCAAGCTTCCACTTGTAGCCACATACTTCTTTGAGCCTTTCTCATTAGACACAGGGAGATTTTTTTTTATCACCTTTGTTCCTAATCTCCCTCATAACAACCAGCAGGCTGGCTCCAGGCTCAAGGCCTCAGGCAGAGAAACCTTACAGCAAGCCTTTAGTGTCTGTTCTCTTTCAAGGTTAACAAGGTTAACCAGCTGTGGAAGGTACTGGGGGTTTTCCAGTGAGGCAGAAGTGGACTGTTTCCTTTTCAATCAAAATCATACATGGTGAGCTGAATGCAGTAAGCAGGCAAATGTGCCATATGGACTCGTCCTTTTGTGGAAGATTGCAGCAGCATGTGAGCCCAGCCTTTCTGTGGTATTTGGAGACCTTGGTGTCCTAGCCTTGTTTCAACTCGGCAGTGTGACATAGAACAGGTCAAATGACCCAGATGGACCTCTTTTTCCTTGCTCTCTGGGGTCCTTGATTTCTGGAAGTCTCTAATAAGTCAACATATAAGTGTGCCATAGGCACACTCGAGCAGACCAATAAGGAATGCTCCTCGCAGATTCTCATTCTCCAGTGATCTATGCACTGGGCAGAATTAAAACAGTGGGGAAGCTGTGAGCATGTGGAAGTTATAAACGATTGAGTGTACACTTCCTAAACCTACAGCAACCATTACCACTGCTGGCTTTGAGGAGAGGAGAGGCCAGGAAAACTAACTAATCTGCTGGTTCTGAGGATATCTCCTATGCTTTATGTGTTTAGGATCTTACTGGAGTTGGAGGTGTGAAAAAGGATGGGGACATGTTCTTTTCCATCAAAAAGTTTCATTTCAATCACAAACATTGAATCTTGAATTTCTTACACATCTTTGTTTCCAGGTTTTTTGCTCACCCCGTTTAATTCTATCTCTGCCACATATAGGGAGCATTCGAGTGATACATTTTCTTCCTTCGTAACTTGGAAGGTTGAATATGACCTTGTCCCAGTCATATTCAGTAGTTGTTGCTGTCTTATATTGTGTCAATCAGTGGTTCAAAAACAGTGCTTCCTCCTCTTCCACTTCTGTATAAATTGCAATGAAAATTACTGAGGCTGCAGTAATATGGTCATTTGATTTCATGTATCATTCTCCCTACCACCACCAACCTGTCCTAAACGGTGAACCTGCTGGCTTCCAAATGAGAAGCAGGCCGAGTGGACACCTGCAAGACATTGTCTCAGGAACGCAGGACAAAGTTTTGCCTTTTGCTCATATTTAGTAATTGTGACATCTTGGGAAAGTCACTGTATCTGTCCTTAGACTTACTATGAATAAAACAGAAGGATTAGGTGATCCAGTGTTTGAATTGGCCTTCAAGGTCAGGGAGTTAATTGTTCTTTGTGTCTGTTGGCTTAAACCTTAACTTGACATAATTACCAGCCTTTTCATGACCATTGTTAGTAAGATGCCATGCATGGTGACATGTGTTAAAGTACCTTAACCTTGTAGAAGGTCCATGCATCACAGGTCTCTGTCATGTACTGTGGTTAATAAATGCATTTCAGTACTAATGCTCTCAAGGGTCTCTTGAAACACAAACACCAAGATTTCTTCACTATGGGTGGGCAACATAATCACTGCTGTGCTGGAACCAATAAAATCTTAAACAAAACAAAAACAGTAAAAACAGCTCATGGGAATCTGCAGGTAGAGGAATATCTGAAGTCCTAGTACTTGGGAGGTAGAAGTAGGAGGATTACAACTTTGAGACCAGCTTAGGTACACAGCAAGGTCTCACTTCAAAAAGTTGGTAAAATCAAAAAGAAGAAAGGAAGGAAGGGAAGAAGGAAGAAAAAGAAAGACAAACAACAACAAGTGTGATTTTCAGGCAGGCTAAGTCAATAAAGAATATACTGCTCAAGCCTGAGAACCTGGCTGTGGATCCTGGAACCCATGGAGAAAGCCAGATGTCTTTGCATAAACCTATAGTCTGAACTGAGGAAGCAAAGGGAGAGGATCCCTGAGAGTCAATAGCTAGCCAGTCCAACTGAGATAGATGGCCAGAACTAGGTTGAGTGAAGCTCAAAACATAAGGTAGAGGGGCTAGAGGGATCGCTCAATGGAAAGATGCTCAATAGCTTTGGCTGCTGTTCCAGAGGACCAGGCTCTATTCCCAGCACCTACATGGCAGCTCACAACCATTTCTAACTCCAGTTCCAAGGGTTCTGATACCCTCTTCTGGTCTCCATGGGCACCAGGCATGTGCATGCTATACGTGCATACTTACATGCAGGCAAAAGTCTCATACAAAGAAAATGAAAATGTAAAATTTATTTAACCCAGTGACATAAACATATTTTAAAAAAAGACGTAGAAAGTGGTAAGTGGTTGAAGAAGAGAGCTGATGTCAGTTCCCTACTCCACAGTGCATGTGTGTCTCCTGCATAGATGAGCATAAACACACACACACACACACACACACACACACACACACACACACACACACACTGTAATTCTGATCTGAATCTAGGTTGAAAAGTAGTGACATGTGTTGTATAGTGTTATTTTTTATGTCCTTAGAAAATTAATTTTATCAACCTGATATCCAACATGAAAGAAGTTAAATGGTGGCAGGGCCTATTGAGAAGAAAGGGTTAAGTGACAGGGGAGGCTCTGCTATCATGGATAGGATCACCTACCTTACAAAGATGTTCAAAGGCAATGTTTTGCCTCCCACAAGGGAGAGAAGACACAGGCAAGAGTCAGAGAATTAGACTTTCCCAGACACTGCATCTCCCTGTATTCTGACCTTGTATTGTCCAATGTCAAGAACTGATTTATACATTTTTATTGTTTATACCCAGTTATCCAGCCAGAGATCTTGTACTATAGCATCATAAACCAGCCAAGACAGAAGTCCCTTTTAGTCCTTAAAGGAATTCCTTAGAATGGGCTGGGGATGTGGATCACTGATAAAATAATTGCCTACTTTGTGCAAAGCCTTGGATTCAACTACCAAATACCTAAAAAAAAAAAAAAAAAAAAAAAAAATAACCAATCGATCAGTTAGTCAATAATAGTGCATAGCTTGGAATGTTGCTCAATCTAGGGCTTGCCTATCGACCACTGCAGGTTTGGGGATTCCT
The DNA here is from genome assembly GCA_030556225.1 of Cricetiscus sungorus. Taxonomy (NCBI): domain Eukaryota; kingdom Metazoa; phylum Chordata; class Mammalia; order Rodentia; family Cricetidae; genus Cricetiscus; species Cricetiscus sungorus. Next base: position 2,990,335 of record JANBXA010000606.1, on the reverse strand, counting down.
CTGCCTCTTCTGGGTTCTTGGTTGAGGATTTTAATCTCTCAACACCTCATTCCTTACCCCTAAAGCAGGCTAATCCTCTGGGTTGCTGTAGGAATACCTCAGGTCTGGAAGTCCCTTCATGTCAAGGAGGGTCACAGAGTAATAGTTCCGGGAAAACTCTGGGCTCATTGAACAGACAGAAGCAAACATGCTTTTAGTGTCCTTGATCACACAGACACGAAGTTCAGAGAGCATTCATCATTTGCTTCATTCTCACTAAAATTCCTAGTTTTCCTTTTATTTTGACCATCTCATTAGATTTACTATGTAATTGAAATGTTTTATTTAATAAATTCGTTAAATGGTGATCATTATGATGGGCTTTCATTTGGGTCCTTGAGGCAATATTTGCTGGCATAAGAATATTGGGTAATTTAAAAGAATTATCAGGAAGATTAAAATATTAATATATTCCTCCATTTCAAATTTATATCTTCCTAATTATAATTATCCATCTTTCTTTTTAAGTTAGCTTTAATTTTAAATAAATTATACCACATGTTTTATAAAATTCTTTTTAAAAATTTGATTGGGTGTTTTTAGGTCAATAATTTCATTATTCTCTTATGATTTGGGTGAATGGCTGAAATTGATACCAGAAATGTAATTGCCAGCCAATTCAAATGTACTGTACAGGTCACGTTGTTTCTCAAAGATCTAGTACCTAGACAAGCATTAATATTTGAGTTAAAATTTCTGGGAGTGGTGGGAACACCTGTATCCTATCACATGATGTACTTGGGAAAAAGAACTGATAAAAGTTTAGCCTGGGCTTCAAAGCAATATCCAGGCCAGGCTGGACTTTTATAAAGTGAAACCTTGTGCAAAAAAAGTTGAAATTAAGATGGTATGACTGGTATTAAAGTGGCTTGACTGGTTCATCTGTTATACAATTTCAAGAATTATCTTATTTTTCTCTCCACCTAAGCTCGTTATTGGTTCTTTTGGTTACATGTGGCATCTACGTCTCATTTTGAGAATTTTGTTTTGCAATCATTTTAACTACAACTTTGTCACAGCAGCACTGTTATGATCCTGCACAGACACACACTCACCTGCACTGTTGGAATCCTACACACACACACACACACACACACACACACACTCACACTCACCTGCACTCTTGTGATCCTGCACATTCACCTGCACTGTTGTTAATCATATACACATAAACTCATTTGTTTGGTTCCTTCACTAAGAGTTTTACACAAAATTAAACGGAATTAAAATAAAAGTTATCATAACATTATAATTTTATCTCTGTATGTGAAAAACATAAAAAGATGGAAAAAATCTTACAAACTAAAAATGTGAAAACATTTGGTAACTTCTTCCAAATTTTGAAAGTTATTTTAACTCAATGCATGGTTGGGTGGCATAGTAAAACATTTCCTTGGGAAAGGTCATATGTGCGGGACATTGAAGTGTAGTTGTCACACTGTTGCCATTGAGGTTTTGCTAGTGAGCCTCTTATCCAAGTCATTGTTTTTGTTTTCTCCCCATGAACCCATATTTCATGTGTGCATCTACCTATCTCCCAGGTACTACTGCAATGTGAATTCTCCCCTAGACTTAGGTCATGGCTAAGGTCAGCCACTCAACTTCAGACAATACCAGCACCAACTCTAATAAATAGGAACATCCTCTTTTCACAGTTTCTCTGGAAGGTACCATGGTAGTCCCCTTAGTAACTGAGCCTCTTTGTAGCCTTGCAGCTGTTGGAGCTGAGCCACTTGCTATTTTTGCCAGGTATTTTTTTAAGAGCTTATAAAGCAGGCTCCTGCATCTTCCAGCAAACCCAGGCCTATTTACTTTAGTAACTGATAGAATCATCTGTTTGTACCTTAAGGTTAAGCCCGGACTCTGCTGTTTCCCTGGAAGTCAGTTTTCCTGAGCTGTACAGTACTTCAGGATCTTAGGGCTGCCCAGCTTCACTGCCACCACCCCCAAGAAATACCACCTTGTCAGAATGTGTCCCAGTTTCAGCAAAAAGCAGGTTTATGTGGTGGTCTGAGTTTGTTGCTATACCCTTCAAAAGTTTTTGGTGTACTGTTGTTTTCTATCACATCAGTTGGTAACCAGTGGTGAATTGGTTGCAGTATAGGGGTAGATTAGGCTTAGTAGAAAACTCAAAGAGTTTGTGATAGACTGGGTAGTGGCTGCTAGAGATACTCATGCCCAAGTTCCTGGAAGCCCTGGCTCTTACATCATGTAGCAGAAGGCATGTGTCTGTTGTGAGTTAAGTATAGGATTTTAAGGCCCAGAGATGATTCCCCAGTGCTTTGGTAGGTTTGGTATAATGACAGGGATCATGGCAAGAGGCAGGCAAGAGTAAATTGGAAATAAGCCAGTGAAAATAGAAGCAAGGGATGAAAGTCTTTGAGTCTGGGGACCAATGTTTCAAATCACGAAATACAGGCAACTGATAGTTGCTGAAGACGACACAGAAGTGGATCTTCCCCTTCAAGCTTGTTGCATAACACCTGGGCAAACTCCTCCTTATCTAAGATAGGGAATCAACAATGGACCAAATTCCAGGTTGGTGCAACAATGAACTGTGTTGGGGTAACTTACAGGATTATGGGCAAAGAGTTACTGACAGGAGCAGAAATGACTCAAATTGAGCTGCATCACCAGACTCCACCCCAGCATGGGTGATACGTCACAGCAGATGGGAGTGTAGTGCAAGAGCTGCAGAGGGCTCAGCATATTGGAGAGAGCCCTTCTGCGGTAGCTCAGTTGGTCTGAGCATTTTCCAGGTAGCTCAGGTTGTCTGTGTCTTCTCTAGGCAGCTTGGCTGATTTTCTTTTCTTGGTGGTGTGAGCACATTCTAAGAATCTCAGCTCGTCATAGTCTCTCAGTGGTCCTCACTGCTTAAATAAGCTGGGAGAGGGAGAAACCTACGCAATCTGGTCAGTTTTAGATACTTCCTGAAAACTGTGAGTTTACTTCATGAGTTTAAAGAGCTATCATGCTGGATGGAATTCTTCAGCTCCCTTTAGAACACTGTATGTCTTAAAGAGCTTTCCTATCAGAGCATCCTGGTGTGTCACCACCATCCCTTCAACTCATCCTGTGTTCAGAACTTTCTCCATGAGGGAAGGCTTGAATCTCAGAAGAAACTGCTACGCAAGGCTCCAGCACTACTCAGAGGGGAGACAGTTCAAGATTAGACCAGTGGGGCTGACTGTCCAGTTCTGAGCCACAGAACTGCAGGAAAGTGACTGTGCAGTTCTAAGTCATTGCATTCATGACCACTCATTTCAGCTGCAGTCAGAAGCTAACCAAGATCTTCTGAAATGTAGATTAGTGAGTGCTGGAGTCTGACCCCTCAGTCCTGCTGACTGTGTTCTAGTGCTCTCTACTTTCCATCAAATCACCAGAAATGCAGTAATAGAGGTCATGGCCCTTCTGATGAGGTTCATGTTTTGTGACAAGGCTCAGAGAGCAAGGAACTTTGAAAGGTCTGGTGTGATTTGCATCCCTATTTGCTTTAACATTTTGTTTTATTCTCCAAAAGAACTTTTGTTGCCCACTCCATAGCCTTTCCTGAAACATTTCTAGTAACTTTGAATTTATTTAATTGCACTCTTGATTCAGTGCTGCTTCTTTTGGGTAAGATAAAATGATCTGAACTTGAATTTGACTTCATTCTTTTCATTTCTTTTATATGACTTCGAAAGGAAGAGACTGGCATACTGTCCCACACTGTCTTGATATTTTCTTAGATGCCATAATGGATTGTGGGCCAGTAACTCCCAGCCCTAATGTTCAGTGAGTATGAAAACCTGGCAGTCGTAAGTTTGTGGCTTTGGCACACTTACTAGTAAATAAGGAAGTCACCATGTTTCTACTTTTCTGAGAAGCAGTTTTGTGAGATTCTGCTTAATACAACCTTCATGTTGCTAGCTTCAAAATAGAAAACCACTGAAGAAGTTCATGGACTCTAGGGGTAAATGGAAAGGAATAGAGAAACCTGATGAGCAGAGGAATCCCACCTGATCACTTGGTAAGGGTTACTTCATTCTGATATTTGCTTCTTTGACCACTTACCAATTACAGAAATTACAAATGACATTTCTGGGGACATAGAATGCTCAGGAGAATTTATTTATAGATGCATTTGTTACAAGATTTGATCTTTGAAAGTTGTTAATTATATTTTATTTTGTGGGCATTCATATATACTAATAAGGATAAAATGAATGTGAATTTGTACAATTAATTGGTATCTTAAAAAATCTTTTATGCTACATTCCAAGAAACATTGCCATTTATGATTTATAAATAATGATTGACATTATTTTAAGATGTTCTTGTGGTCCTTTTAAATATTCTCACAAAACAATATATTAGAAACACAATTTGTCATATGGAACCTGAGCAAACTTTCTGAAAATGGTGTTGTCTGTTTTGAGTACAGTTTTGAGTATTGTAACTTCCTAGATTACACTCACATTTGTAGTGATGCAAAGAGCATCGTGCGTGTATAACTGTAATGTGTTTAGCTCAATGAGAAATAGTATATGCAGCTGATGCCTTGATCTGCATGCATTTTGGATTTAATAGCTTGCAGTTTTTTGCTTATTCACTAGTCCTAAATGCTTAATGAATAGGCTGTAAGGCTTTAATTTTCAGCCAATCCTTAGTTTATCACCAAAGTTTATCAAGTAATAAACATACTACTACATTTAGGCTGTCATATTTTTATAAAGAAGTTTATAAAAGGTGGCATCTGGCAAAGAGGAAGATCCATAAAAACCATGCTGAGGGATGCAGTGTCATTCTTTCTGCCATGCATTCAGAAAAGCTAATATGATTTACACACACACACACACACACACACACACACACACACACACACACACACATCCCCACTGTCAAGTTTCTATTTTTATAGTTAGCTTACTCCACATATCCTTAAGCTATACAAAACCTTTTGGCTAATGAAAAAAGTGACATTTCTGCATATTTATTACAATGCTATTTTAGAGGGTGACTTTGCCTCATAGGATTTTTCCAAGAACAATGTCATGCTGGTGACAGTAGACATTATTGAAGACAATAACATCGTATGTTTAGTCAGGAAAGGTCAATGTAGAAGGACAGAAGAAAAACAGCTTTAAGTGGCATGATTATTCCTCAGTATTTGCCTGATTTAGGAGAGAGAAAACTAAGCTGTAGCCCTGGTGATAAGTTTTATAAGTTGTCAGCATCTGTGTTAAGGCTTTATCATACATATTCCCTGCCCTGCAATCCTGTAAATGAAAAATGGTGGCGCTTAGCCACTAAAGAATGTACAAAAATATTCCTAACTATTTGAGTCATAAAATTCCTAAAACGGAAGGGCCCCAGATATCCAGCACCGGCAGAATGGATAGTTGTAGATTATTTATATCAGTGAAGACTTTGAGGCAATGACCACACACAATCTACTGCACTTTCAGAAACTTTAAGAACCTCCAAAGCCAGACATGGTGGCGCATGACTTTAATCCTAGCATTCCGGAGGCAGAGACAGGTGGATCTCTGTGAGTTCAAGGCCTACAGAGCAAGTTCCAGGACAGGTTCCAAAACAATACAAAGACACCCTGTCTCGAAAAAAACGGAAACCGTGTCTTGACAAAAAGCTAAAAAACAAAAGAACAACAAAGAAACAAACAAAAAACTCTAAAACAGAATTTGATTGAAAGAGGCTGGACTTGGAGAAGAACACTTAAGTGATTTCCTACACACAAAATTCAAGAACTGGTCAACCAATTACCAGTGATAAAAGTCAGGATTATAATTACCCGTGTGTGGTTCAAGGCATGAGGGACATTACTCATGATATTTTTACCTAGGAATGGTCCATGGAGGTTTTCAGAGATGATAGAAACATGATGCATGGAGAACTTCCTTTTTAGTTGCATGTGAATCTACTCATGCAAAATATACAGATTTATTCTTTGTTGTGTGTTCTTTCTTTACAAATGACTATAAATCAGAATAACTGGAAACTATTTGTTATTGCATCTAAAAGGGCTATGGATCAGGGATTGTGGCATGATTTGTATAATGCAAAGCTGACCCCAGTTCCATTGTATTTTGTTGGATGACTCAGATGAATGATCTGAGTCCATCTGCCTCCTATTCCCTCCCCTCTGTCTCAAGCCCCCCCCCCCACTCTGGCTTTGACTTCCTTATAACACAGTGGCTTCCAGAGATAAGATTTAGTACCTCAGGACAGTGTGAGTCTTAGCAAGTTTGAACAAATCCAAACGCTCCTTACAACACAGGCAGAGTGACTTCTACTTGACCTCTGCTGAGAATGGAAAAGCTGTGTGTTCAAGAAAATCTGCATTATCTAACACCAGCACACTGAGTTCACCATACTCAAAGAGAGGAAACACATACCCTCAACTGTGCTTCTTGGGGGCAAGAATGTGAACATTTTTATTTGGCCATGTCAGGCATGTCTTAGATCTGTGAAAAATGGCTGTCTCCTTATTCTCAAAACAAACAAACAAACAAACAAACAAACAAACAAAAACAAAACTCCTCTCTTAGAGACTATTAATAAAGTTGAGTCAAGTCTGACTGACACCAAGAATTAAGGGAAGCTTCATTTGAAATCACACTGTCCAGAATGCACCCCACATTTCTCTATTTCCTTTTGAGTTTGAAAGTCCTATGACTTTTTTCTCATTTCATTTGATGTTTCTGGGCTTTGAGTTTTATCTTATCTGGGCTTGGGAAAGCTTGGACTTTTATTTAATCATTTACAGCCCAGAGTTAACTGTCAGATTGAAGCCAGATCAGGATTCTGATATTATGAAAACTCTTGGCTCCTTTTGATTCATGGGTAATGAATTTGCCCTCTGTAGTCAAAGTATGTTTTCAAAAAGAAACTGTGTTTCTTATTGATCAACTATTAGATATCTGCACACTAGCCCTCTTTGTGAGGGTCCTTAGCAAGAGAGGAAGCCGCACGCCCATGTTTATGCAGCAGAATGGATAGGAAATCTGCTAGAAATGTTTATTCAAGCTAAATAAAGCCAGAGTGAACACACAGCCTTTTAAACTCTCCAGCTTTATTCGAACATGACACTGATGTCGACAGCTTCAGAAAGCAGTGTGTGCACACAAAAAGCTGCTTTATCAAACATATCAAAAAGGTTTCAACACCAGTGCAGGAGACGTCTCAAGCACAGATAATTACTGCACCCTTGCCTGGCATAATTTGGACTCAGAGCAGTTCTTCAAACAGGATTGTACATCTCATTGGAAGAAGTTTGTGAGGTCACATCTCAATTTTGTGCTAGTAACTTCAAAGTTCATTTTACAAAAATCAAGTTGAGAAAGATCCAACCTCAATGTCTCAGATTTTCTTTTTAATTAATTGCAAAATGCCATCCTCGCTGCCCCTAGGAAATCAGGAAGGGTTTTCGCAGTCATTCCGAATCACTGGATTTTCAAGGCCTTGCTTTCATTTGTCACCCGATGAGCCTTGCCATGTAAAAAGCCATCAAGGCAGCACCACAGTGCTATCACTTTGTCAAAAGAGAGTTGTTTGTATTTTATGCGACAACCTATTTGTGTAAAGTGCCAGGGCCTGAGCTAAATATGCCACACGCATGGAGGTTATAGGTGATAGAATCCCGTGTGGAGCTCTTGCTGTTAGCTTGCTTGCTCTCTGCTCCCCTCCCACTCCAGTCCAGAGCTCTGGAGCTTAGCCCATGTTCCACATAAGCAACTGCTTTTTTTTCTTTTTTGGAGATTCCTGTAATTTAGATGTGTGAATGTTGCATGAGCTACTTCAGAAGCATGTGATTTTAAGGAAGTGGTTTCTGGCTACAGTGCTAATAAACATGCTTTTGCTGACACATCCACACAGGTATGTATGTATTCCATAGGAAATTGCCAGTGCATGTGTGTGTGACTCACATTTCCTGTGACTATGCCAGAAGCAAGACCCTAGGAACTGGCTGGATCCTAATCCGTATACCTCCAGTCTCAAAGTACATGACCTTGAGAAATGGAAGTTGATTCTGGTTCTTGTCTGTAATTTTGGGGAAGCCATACCAATCTGTACTGAGTGACTGCTACCCTGGGCCTCATACGTATTCTGTCATGAATATCAAAAAAGTGCATTATTTTTCTTATTTGTTATAATTAGCAAATTGTCTGACAATGAGCTGAGTTGAAATTCTGTAGATTATTATTCTGTAGAAGATTTTTAAGCATTTTCAAGCACTGTTCATACTCAAAGTGCTAATGTATTTACCTATGTATCAATCCATCCATTTACCCAGATGTCATATTGCTGTTGTTTATAAGCAGCCAGGCCCTAATGCAGAAGTCACATGCTTATCTTTCTTTTCAAAAGAGGTCTGCAGATGACAGGCTAGCAAACCCAGGCTACGTCTCACCTGGATTCTGTTTCAAATGTGTGCATTCTCAGGACCTGTTAAATCAGAAGCTATATTTCAACCTTTATTTGTTCACAGGCTAAAGCTTACAGAACAGTAGTTGGGAAGGATGCTCACAGTTTGGGGGAATTGGTTCTAAGAAACAAGGATAGAATTGCTTCTGTCATTTAAAATTTTTCACATGAATTTCAATGAGGAATGCATTTTATACAATTAACCAGCACAGGAAAGAAGAATATACATTCACAAACATAATAGTTAAAAAGTAAGTTTTCCAAGTAGGACTTATGCCATGCTGTAAGATAGGCATTCAGATCTTCAAAAACAATTATATTTAGACTTAAAACATGATGGCCATGGCCTACTAAGTGGATCTTATTAAGACTTGGTAAGATTAGTTTTACTTTGTGTCCTGAGGAAAAATACATTTTCCTCCTTAAGGCTTGACTTTCTTAACTGTGCAAATGTTAGGGTTGGACCCATTGGTTTCTGTGTGCAGATGTGAGTATCTTTGATGTATGGTTGTGTGTTCAGGTGTGCACATCCATGTGTGCCCATGTAGCAGTCAGAGGTTGACACTGGGTACCTTCATTCTTGCTCTCCACCTCATTTTTGCCACAACTTCCAGCATTTTGCATGGGTACCAATGTTCCAAGCTCAGGCCCTCATGCTTTGACAGTGAGTATTCGATACACCAAGTCATTTCCCAACCTCCAATTGCTTTAAAATGCCTCTCACTTCCATCAATCTGAGCTTCCAGACAACCCGTAAGAAAGGCCATGCCTACCAGTTATTTTGTGTGTTCTCTGAGAATAAGGGAGTAAGTACCACAGTGTCTCACAAGCCACAGCTTCTACATAATAGAAGCTTACAGCTCAGAGTGGTTGACAACAGGAGTGAGCAATTATGTGAGCCTTAAACATGTGTCATTACTTAAAACAAACAAACACCAGTGTAAGCTATTTTAAATGTGCAGTTTGTTAGTATATAACTAAAACGTAATGAGCTGAATCCTTTTCTGCCTAATACACAGTCAGAATATTAAGCTGTCTTAAGCAGCGGAAAATAATAATGGTAATTGCAGTGGAGAAATCAGATGGCATTTTGACCTATGGATAGTTCTGATCACCAGTAATGGACAAATAGTTGCTTATATCCTTCCTGTAGGATAAGCTGAGGGCAACACACCATGGCTGAGATGGTCTCAGATAGAGTACATAGCAGGAGTCTATGAATTTAACCAAAAGGTAGGACAGAAACCAAGGGCAGGAGCAAAGGCTGGAATCCCAGCACTGGGGAGGCTGAAGTAAGGTTTTAAAGCCAGCCTGGATTAGAGTGAGACTTATCTCCCAACGCAAAACAGAGCTGGTGAAACTAGGATCCATATTATAGAAGGAAAGAAACAATTCTTGCAAGTTGTCCTCTGACCTCCACAGATACACCATGGCAATGTGCACAATCCTCACACACCTAATCAATAAATGCCATAAGACCATCAGTATGTGTGGGTTAAATCCCCGTAGCAGTGCATGACTGTAACCCCAGCATTTGTGTGTGGGCGGTGGGGGAGCGGCACCAGGAGAATCACTAGTTCAAGCCCAGCTTTGGTTACACAGGGAATCCAAAGTCAGTGACTACATGAGACCCTATTTAAAAAGAAACAAAGCTACACAACTGACACTCCAACTTGTCCACAGACATCAGTGCAGTGACCTGCCTCTTCAGCAATTCGAGGTAATTCGAGGTCTCACTCTACAAAATGAACAAGCTTATCAGAAAGTCCATCATTCTCATGAACCCAAAGCTGGCTCAAACATGTGAAATTTAAAATATGACATTCTTTGCTAAGGTTTTGATGTGCCCTTCTTGAAAGAAAACTAAAAGGTTGCCAAAACACACACACACACACACACACACACACACACACACACACACACACACAAACACATACAAACACACACAAATGAAAATAATACAGGAAAATTCCCATATGCTTCAGGGAAACTCTAAAAGAAAATAGTTCTATTTGAAAAACTGTGTGTGAGGGAGAGGATCTGTTGCTTTTAAGAAAAGTCAAAGAAAAAAGCTGAGGTTAAAGGGACATGAAGACTAATGAGGTATTATAGTAGATTTTTATCGTGGCAGGGGATGACATAGGGAAATCATTAGATTGACTAAATTGAGAAACAAAGGGGAAGAATAGATAAAATATTGTGACACTGTTATGTTTTAGTAAAGTCGTAACTGTACTGTGGAGATAAGAGAGAATAACATCCCTGTTCTTGAGAAATATGCCCTGAGTGTAACTTATTTTTCATCAGAGCAGGGAAAAGGTGAACACACACAGATAAAGTTGAAATAAGGGGGCATGCAGGTAAGCAGAAGGGGAAAGATTTGAGGTGATGACTCAGGCTATGCCCAGGTTTTAATTGTGAGGGCATGTAGACGTTGTTTGAAGTTAATTTCAATAGAAATACCTAAAAGCTGAGTCCTTTGTTTTCTATCTGTTCTCTTCATCGTTGTCTAGGTGTATCCTGGCTCCTGAGGGTGCTTGTGCCTTGGGTTTTTTTTTTTTTTTTTTTTTTAGCACCATGATGAGTTGCATTGCAATCTTCAGTGTTGTGCTATCTCCCCAATCAATGAGCAGCCTAAGCTGTTGACCTATGTCTCTTGCCTTTCTCCGTCCCTTTGGTCTTTTCTTCCTCTGTTGGTACCTGTCCCTGGGCCAAGGCCAAAGCTAGGCTGCCTGGATCTGTTTGCTTTTTCTACCTGGGCTATTGGCTGGCATTGATCTGTATTTAGTGCTGTCCTCCTTCTTCCCCAGCTAGCTAAACACTCATCCTTTTCAACAAAGTGATCTGTGAGAAAAGGCCATAGGCTTTGACCTTGAATATGACAGCAATGGATATTTAGATGCATTTGCTGTCAAAAACCTTTAAATGATGGGCGGTGGTCTCCAAGAAAGCACAAGCCACCACAAAATATTTTTGTTTTTAAAGTCTGTTTCCTCTTTCTCTTGGCAGCAGAATGTCGGAGGGGTAAGGAAAGTAGGCTTTCTGGAGTGCTTGTGCTCTGCCCTTGTGGTTGTTAATTATCTAGTGAGCATGTGTCCTTGTCCTTCAGGGCTTATCATCTTGCTAGTAAATAAACCATTTAGAAATGTGTGTGATTAAGTCCATTGTAAACTTAGCACCACCTGCCAGTAAGTCAAACGTGGTAGAAATCTAGGAAATCAAAAGACTTTCATGGCCATGGAGTAGAGGGAACTGACTTGGAGAGATTGAGAACCTGTCTTCTGAGGACCTGTGATACTGTGGTCCTGTAACGAAAGACTAGAGCCCTGGAGCAGGAGATGGAGATGCACTTTGGCATCCCAGGTGATGGTAGAAATGTTATACAGATCACATGAGCCTGTGGGTGGTGCTTAAATCTTTGGGTCTCAAACTGGGTTGTCACACAGAGCTGGAACTTCTGTGTTTCCAGATAGGAGACTATACGGATACTTAGATGGACATGGAGGAAAGCCTATGTCACCTCCTTTGTATCAACCATCTTGTGTTTTGAATTTAAAAAGAAAATTTTCATTGTCTTATAATTATCATAATGAGTCTACATTTTATCTTTTATGGTTCAATGTGTCTTATGTTGTAATAGATTGTTTTTGAACTACTGGTACGTGGTTTTAAGAAAATGTAACAAGAGCCTTAGAATTGGAAACATCATTCTTGGTCATCTAGAACAGTGATTATCAACCTATGGGTCACAACCCCTTTGGTCATATATTAGATATCTCGAGTATTAGAAGTTACATTATAATTTGTAACAGCAGCAAAATTACACTTATGAAGTAGCAACAATAATAATGTTATGGCTGGGGGAATCACTGTATAAAAGGATTGCAGGATTAGGAAGGTTGAGAACCACTGATCTAAAGAGTGTCCATAACTGCATACTCTTAGTACACGTTCTCAGAAAACATTTCATATATGTGGAAGGTGTATTTCTCCTTCTCCTTGACACCTCCCTGACTCCAGGATAAATGATCCCAAACCTTCTACAGGAAGCAAAGTTGGAGTGTAGTTTATCAGTAATTAATTGCTTTCAGTTCCCTGACAAAGCCTAATGGGAATGCAAGAACACTCACTTACAAAACCCAACAAGTGTCAGTGATCACTCTAAGGAACCTTGTTTACCGAAGATGATGATGGAGCTCAGCTGGTGCAGAACCTTCTGAATATAAGGGAGGGTATTACAGACTTTTACTTTTAAAACCCAGATTGAAAAAAGGCTCAGATGTGGATTACAGTCTCGATGTCTGCAACTCTTCTCAGAGATGCTGAAATAATTCCTTAATTAATAATTGAATATGAGTAGATAACCATTTCTAATAGGAAATTTTTAAGTAGGATATTTGTAGTGATGAATTGTTGAGACAATCATAGATAACACTGAGGAGATGGATGTTACCTATTGAATCATATCTAATATAAGTCCTATGTTGAACATTTCATGTGTATCATCTCATTCTAAAAACAATCCCATTTGAAAGTCATTTGCAGAAAGACAAATTCCTGGCTCTGTACAAATGTGCTATGAATGAGTGTCGAGAATTTTGCACTTCATTAATTGATGGAGAACTGGTGCAAAATTACAATCAGTCCAAAGAACATTTGACAAAAGTATATGCATGTGTGGTTTGATAGATTTTTGCATTTGACATGGAACAATAATATCCCTTTGGTCTGTAAAGACTATATAGAACATTCTCCCTGCTCAGAGCTGTAAAATAATCCTTCAAGCGATAGTCAAGCCCTGCTTTGGGAAGCAATTCTCCAGTAAAGGAATACAGCAAACTCAATTGCTTATTTGCAGGTTTCAGATGGCTTTAAAAATATTTTTATATTGTTTTGAGATTTAATATAACAAATGTCCCTATTTCCTCCCTGCAACCACCCCTAACTCTGTTCTCATTCAAATTCATGGCCTCTTTTTCTACATATATATTTGTTTTACACGTATATATATTTACATAAATAAACATATAAATGTATATAAATATACACACAAACTTTTGTTATGTATTTATATATTTATGAATATGTATTCATAATGTATCTATAGTCATAATAAGCATATATCCATAAATATATAAGTAGAAACTCCACATTACATAGACTTGCGTGTATGTCTTCAGGGATGACCACTTCGTATTGGATAGGCAATTGGTCTGCTTTTCTCTGGGGAATGCTGTTTCCTCCACAGATAACTTTTGCTGTAAGTAGGCCTATAATCCACATATTACAAATGAAGGAGCTGAAGTTTTAAGACTGAGTGATTATCAACAATGACAGTAACAATTGTTATAGACTGACATCTGATGGCTACACAGATGACAGAGTGGTGATGGTCTGAAGATTGTGGGAAAGACAGTCACTGTACTTTTTTTTTCTAATCTGGAAGTGGTGGTGTTAATAGCCTTTCAATTTTACATCATGAGGATGCATGAGATGATATATTAGGCCAAGTGCATATGTGTTCATCTCGTGATGACCACTCAGTAACTATTGGCTCCCGTTCATGTTAGCAATGATCACCACAGTGACACAACTCCCTGCAAGAGCTAAGGCCACATGTGTCTAAAATAGTGTCCCTCCCTTCTCTATCCTGCCAGGCATAGCCACCTTTCCAGTCATCTCTATAGCCCTGAAGATTAACTCGAGTGTTAAGTAAGCCGTGTGGACATACTGTCTCAGTCTGACTTTGGGCACACGAGCTAATACACACATCTGTAGGAATTTCGTCTTTTAGAATTAAAGGGTGCTGTTTGAAAATCAGTGGTAAAATGGCAAAGTAACACGTGGCTGGTTGATTTCCTGATGGTCAAATCAGACTTCCCTACAGATGGTAAGAATGAATTTTTAGGACAGCTATTCTTCTAAAAACACAGGTTGGACCATTCTGCCTCCCTGGTTGGGAAGTGAGCACATGTGCATTTGATTGCTCAGTTATACCAATAATTTCTTTATTTCCTCACATTTGTTGTTTGGAGAATCATCAACGATTAATGTGAGAAGAAGGCATGGTGCACTGATATGGAAGTCTTTGGGAACCTGTAAAAGTGTCAAATTCTACTTTCACTGGATTTTTGTCATACTTCTGTCTAATAAAACAATTACAGAGTGTTCATCTTATTGTGATCATTATGCTGGGAAGAAGTCCCCTTTGTCAATCCATACAAAACCCATGTCTATACTGTGTGGGAGCCAACAAGCACCAAGCATGTTTTTAAATATGCCAAGTGTGTTTGGTATCCCTCCTTCATACTTTACTTAAATATTTAAGATATATAATGTGTTTTGTTATGTGTTACATTTGGAATTTTTGCTTTATAAATTCTCCTACCATACTGAAAGTAGTCTCTTAATATTTTTATGCATATTGTGAGGGAAAAATTGAGAACTTGGTCAAAGGGTTGTTCTCAGGACTGCAGGCAAGAGGAGCTGATGGGCCTCGAAGCCCAGAGACATGAGTGGGCCTCAAATGATACCTACACAACTGTTTTAGACATTTCCCCAAAATCCAGTTTAAGTTTCCTACCCTTCATGGAAAGTATATATGCTAGGTTTGGTATTTTACCTCATATTTCTTTTCCATTTGACTCTCACAGCAAAAACAGTTTCTGCTTTACTCTTCATTTCCTCAAGCAAAATGGATCTTGATTCACCTGTGGAATATTGTGGAATATGTTGACGTTAGGAAGATATATTTTCTCATTTTAACTTCTTGGGAAGTTGGGCAGATATAAATACTCTCTGTTGGAGTCTGCCAGGCACTGTGCACTCTTGTTCTAACAAAAAAATCAAACCAAGTCCAGGAAGGAATCTGCAGTCAGTGGGCTTTTCTGCATTTCAGTCTGTGCTGTTTTATGTTGGCAATAGAACTTCCTTGAACTCTTACATCATCATCTCTCATGAAAACAAACAGCACTAAATGCTTCTTGTCCTGAGAAAATGGTAGAATTACATTTTGAATATGGAGTCATTAGCTAACAGAATTTGTCTTCTCAAAAAATAGCACTTTTAAAATTAGCTATTCTGACCTTTATATAAACATTTAAAATTAAGGCATAACATAAGCAATGCAGTCTCATTAAACTTAATACAGTTCAATAAAAATTCTAAATTTAAAAACTATCTTCATAAAACAGTGTGTTATTGCCAAGGCATTAAATAGTGCATTAGAGTTTAAAATTATTAAAAATTACTAAGTTGCCATTTAGAATGAGATTTATTTTATGATTGCAGACACCTCCAAAACAAATCGACAGTCAATTGCAATGCATTCTGAGATGTAAAAGCATCATTAATTACTGTTAATGGTTCTTCTCTAATGTATGTAAATATATCATTGGTAGCAGAGCTCATGACAGTTATTTCTTACTTCTTTCTAGACAGCTTAAAGATTCTAATTTATTAATATTCATAATAAGTAGAAAAATCAACATGTGTTGATGAATGGCGATTGACGATGCTCTATGTTTGGGCTGAAAGTAGATATGCATTTGTTGATAGTAGCTCATGGATCTCCATGAAGTAGAATCTGCAATACAGAGTAAGAGTATGAAGTGACATTCTGGGTGTGTGTGTTTGCCTGGTAATGAGTGACCCTGGAGACTCTTTTCTAGGTTTCTTAGGTTTGAAAATTTTGTTCACACCTGTTTCTATCTCCATTTTCTTCCCAGAGTGTTCAACTCAGCAGATTCTCCTACCATGGAAAACAGGCCTTTTGATTAACTTTACTGAACATAATTGACTGGGAACACATTAGGAAAACAGTGTTTCCTGTTTATTATGTTGTTTGATCTCTATTGGAGATGGAATATTCATGCTGCTGTTTTAACAAGCTTTGTGTTATAATTATGATAAAAGACATAACCCCCAAATCCAAACACATTGAGCACCTTAGCAACTCACAGGTAAGGTTTGCACAGCTGGCAACAATGCTAATGTCCACATCTGCATCCTTCAGAACTGCTGCACTCTGCAGGCTTTCTAGAAGAAAAAGAGAGCCAATTTTTGTCCTATAATATATTTGTGATTTTTTTTTAATCTGGAAGACTCAATTGAGATTTTTCTTTCCCCTTCTTTAACTTTGATGCTGATTGGCTGTTATGTTAAAGATACTGATTGTTAATAAGAGGTTCAAATATAGCTTCTCATACACAGTTGACAGATTCAGCAACTAATTCTTTTAAAATGAGGGCAGCTAACTCTGAATTTGAAAGTTGACAAATGTTAAGGGAGTGTCCCATTCATCCATTGACACATTTATTAATTGTTTTCTTGTTGTTGTTGCTGTGACAAAATACCTGACAGAGGTATTTGAGGGAAGGGGGATTTATTCTGGCTAATGACTTAAGAGGGCAGCCCATCATGGCAGCAGGAGCATGTGTCATAGATTGTGGGAGAGTATTCAGGCTGGAAGGAGGGTGGCCGCCTGGCACTCTCAAGGCCCACTCCTTAGGAACCACTTTCTCTAGCTAGCCTCCATCTTCTACAGATTCCATAACCTTCCGAAATAGTGTCATCGGGTGGGGGGTCACTTGTTCAAACCCACAAGCCCCGTGGAAGATATTTTACACCCAAACCATAATATTCTACCCTTGGACCCCATAGATCCATACTGAAACACATTCAATATAATTCTGAAAGTGCCCATAGTGTTCACAGCAAACCTCCCCCCACACACACACTATTCAGAAGCCCAAAGTCCAGATGTACCATCCAAGTTCATGGCAAGCTCTTAGCTGTAAGTCCTTGTAAGATTTTTTTTTTTTACAAGAAAAAAAAATCTATGTAGTTCCAATGGTACAGAGTAACCATTCCCATTTTATGGGTGCATAGCAAGGAAAAATGGGACCAAAGAAAGGTCAAAATCAATCACAGCAAACAATCCCTGTATTTCCTGCTTGCAACTAGGACATATGGTGGCATCACTGGAGTTTCTGTGACCTTGGGTAGCCATCCTCTTCCTGCCTTTAAGTGTTCAGTACATGGATCCTTCCTTTTGGTCTGCTTTTACTTGGTGCCTCTGGCTTTCCTTGATTCATATTCCACATTCCTGGAATTTCCAATCCCATTGCCAATCAGAATTCCTCTTCAGAACATCATCACATATTGTCCTTTTAGGATATCTCTGCTAATCCCTCCCTAATGCATAGTAACCTTGGAGGCTTTCCTCTGAAACCTTAGCACAAGCCTCCATGTCTCTGCCCTCTTGGATCCCTTGTCCTTGAATCATCATCATCATTGCCTCTTGAACTATGATCTACTGGCAACTTTAAGTAGAGCTGACCCCTTTTTCCCTTAGATTATGGCTACCATAATCTGTGGATGGAAGTTTCTGTCCTGCCTGGTCTCATAGTCCAGTCACAAAGGCTGATATGTTAATTATAAACTCTTTGGCCATTGTCTCAGGCTTCTTATTGGCTGGCTCTTTTTAAATTATTAAACCATGTATGTATCTCCACATAGTCTTGGCTTACAGGAGAATGCAAAGGCCTCTTTCCTTTTGGCAGCTACATGGCATCTCCTTGACTCCCTTTCTCTGTGTTCCTCTTGCCAGCCTTTTCCTAGTTTGGTAGCCCCACCTTTTCTTCCTACCTGGCTAGATCCTGCCTGTCCATTGGCCAAAACAGGTTTATTCACTAACCAATAAGAGAAACCAATTCACAGCATACAGAATGACATCCCCCATCAATAATCTTCATGTTCTCATATATCTGATCTAGTGAAAATACTTAGCTTGCCAGCCATATTCCAATAAAGCACCCAGAAATTTCTATCATTAGGCTTTTTCTTTACAAGAGAATTTGTGATTTTGTGCCTTCAGTAGGTACAGCCTTGCCCTGAGGGGTATAATTCTGACTGCTCTAGAACAATGTACAAGGCTTCTTTGTAATAACAGCAATCTCTTTAACTACAAAATTCACCTGTTCTCACCAGACTTATCTGCACATTTAACTGGGTCCTCTCTTTCTTTTCACCAGTTCTACATTTCCACATCTTAGTTCTGTTTTTTGCTCATAATTCTTGCTGTTAATACGGCAGCTAAAAACAGAGAACAACACTCAATCCACAAACTTGATGCTATGCTGTCTTAGAATTTCATCTGACAAACAAATCAGTCTCCTTTTTAAACGAGCTTCACTCCTTTGTTTTGCAACTCAGACCGAACATAGCAGATACTTTCCTTGAATATAAAATAAATGGCTTATACCCTAATTCCCAATAGTGTTTATTTTCTCCCTAAAATATCTCATGACTTGACCTTCATGTTCACATTTCTATCAACATCCTGATCTTGTAGACCCCACCAGAATGGCCTAGTAGCCTATGATCACTACACATTGCATTCTATCATTTCTCTAGCTTGTAGCACCAAACTCTTTCACATTCCTCTACAAACCAGTTCCACATTATCAGGTGCATCACAGAAATATCCCCACTCCTTTTCATGGTTTTCTCTACTAGTTACTTCTTCCATTTCTCTGATAACATTCCGCACAACAGCACTTATAGGAGAAAAGGTTTATTGGGACTCGATGTCATACAGCCCGTAATTTTAAGAAAGCATGGTGGAATTCATTGGGCAGGAATGTGTGACACAGCTTGTTATATATTAGCTGATGGGAAAGGAGAGAGAGAGGGGGGAGGGAGAGGAAGAGAGGGGGGGGAAGGGAGAGGGAGAGAGAGGGGGGGGGAGAGGGAGAGAGAGGGGGGAGGGAGAGGGAGAGAGAGAGAGAGAGAGAGAGAGAGAGAGAGAGAGAGAGAGAGAGAGAGAGAGAGAGAGAGAGAGAGAGAGAGAGAGAGAGAGAGAGAGAGAGAGAGAGAGGGAGAGAGGGAGAGGGAGAGGGAGAGCTGTTAGGATGTGAACTTTGTCCTTCTCTCTCACCATCTATGCCCCTCCTAAAGGTTCTACAACCTCCCAAAATAACATTTTATTCTATATTCATTTCTGACCATATGGTAAAATCCCCTGTCATAAACAGCTTAAAAAGATTAGTATTATAAGTCCAGATTATAGCCTACCATTTTGGGGGAATTAAGGCAAAAACTAGAGGCAGCTAGTGACAGTATATCCAAGAGGAAAAAGGGAGAATAAATGCATGTGTGCCTAGTGCTTGGCTAGTTTTCTCTGCTCATATACAACTTGGGCCTGCATCCAGAGAATGGTACTGTTCACTTCTAGTCTGGGTCCTGTCACATCAATGAAAGCATCAAGACAATCCCTTACAGGTATGTGCACAGGCCACCCTGATATGAACAATCCCTAATTGGTACTATCTTCCAAGTGATTCAATGTTGTATCAAGTGAATATGTTTATAAATACATAAACCTGTTTTGTATACTTTAAATGCAAGCCATGTAACTTGTAACATGGCATAGCAATTGTGATACAAGTTTTTCCATGATCTGAAGTTTAAAAGCTAGTAGTATTTTTTTGTTTGAAAAGTTTGTTCAAGTGTAATGGTAAATAAACAGTGTTTTTAAATACATACACACACGCACACACACACGCACACACATGCACACACTTTCTTGTGTATAAAATTGGAATAAAAATCATGATCTCCAAGGTTATTGAGAGGATTAAATGTATTGATACCAGCAAAATGTATGGAGTTACTGGCTTCTAGCAAGCAGTATAGAAGTATAAACTTTTATTTCTATGGGACATTTGTTGAAATTTTATTTTCTGCCAGAATCTTTTGGCAGAGATCTTCCAAAAGTAAAGAAATCTTCCTGATTATGATGATGGCAATTGAAGATTTAGTTGGAATTGTCAAAATACAGGCTGACTCAGAGTTAGTAACTCATAGTTTAGAATTGTTTTAAAATGCTGGTGTGTTAACAATTATTGAAAGGCGCCACCAAAAGTGGCTTTTGCCATTCAGTTTTCTGAAAGACACTTATTGAATGTAACATTATGTTATGGAAACATGCCTTGAATGTTTTTATTCTCACCTAATAGGGGAAAATGATAAAAGAGATAGTCAGGAACCAATGTGCAGGTCACAATGGGTATTCAGTACATGGTGATGGCATAAAAATCTCAATTATACCAACTGGACAATGGTGCTGGTACCTGGCTTAAATATAAGAACAACCAGTATTCGTACCTCACCTAGAAGCCTCTTAAGAACTGCCAAGTGTTGGCTACCCCTGTTGCAGCTCATTCTCCAGGATCAGAACAGGTTAAGTTGTTATGCAGTAACACACATGAAATATCCATAGTTTCATTATGTTTGGAGTATTGCTCCAAAGAATGCCACTATATTTTTGTTCAGTGCTGTCTTTTAGAATATTTATGTAAATAAAGCTTTTAACCTTAATCACAATATGAGATGAGAGATATAAACAGTCACATTGGTTCATAAACTGGTAACAAGCCATCACACATCAAAGCCACCGAATCAGAACTGGGTATATGACCATGACCAGCTACAAGGTGAGTTCAGAAACAGTTGTCCATATGTCCAGCAGTGGAAGAGGACCAAAACCAGTTATGAGCATGGCTCACCATACTGGCAGTTTCTGGGAGACTGTATTCATCTCTTCCATAGAGGCCAGAAGCGGTATCATGTTGCCTTTTCCTTGAATGCCAGGCTGTCAAACCTGGCAAGAGAAGTGAAACCATTCACCCACCATCGCATCCCACTCATGTGGCATGGAAGTGCCAATTGCAGGAGGAATTGGAATGTCCTGATTACTGATTGTTTAGGAAGGATCCAGAAGAGTTTTTGTTTTCTTCTATACACTATCACATGTGCACACACATGCTTGTGCACATGCATGCACACACAAATGAGCATGCTTACACACATATACACAGACATATGTACCCACTGGTACACATGCATGTACATATACACTCATGCACACATACGCACAGGCACACACCATTGAATACCCATAATATATTGTCTTAAGAGTCCTATAGTTAATTTCTATTTAGAACTTTTTTTTATCCTTTTAAAAAGCAATTAAAATAGATGTGATACATATTAGTATGACATTGGATAATAACCAATTTATATACATTTGGCCAATATGAGCTTTAATCTCCAGATAGCCAACATCTGTTCCCTGTTATAAGATTTTGACTTACAGCTTTTAAGGACTTACAGTAAGTCCTTAAAAGGTTTGTGTTTCTGGGTCTATGTTACTTTGCTCAGGATATTTTCTTTCTAATTCTATCAATTTGCATAAAAAATTCAAGTACCATCTGAATAGTACTCCATTCTATAAATGGATCACATTTTCTTTATCCATTCTCTAGTTGAGAAGCATCTAGGTTGTTTCCAGGTTCTGGCTATCACAAATAAGGGAACACAGTTGAGCAAATGTCCTTGTGGTATGTGTATGGGTCTTTTGGTATATGTCCAAGAGTGGTATTGCTGGTAGACCTATTCCTATTTTTCTCAAGAACAGTCATACTGACTTCCAAAGCGACTGTACAAGTTTGTACTCCAGCAATGGAGTAGTATTCCCCTTTCTCCACATCCTCTCCAGTACAAGCCATTTTTTTTTTTTTTTTTTTTTTGGTGTTTTTGATCTTAGCCATTCTGACTGGAGTAAGATGGTATCTCAGAGTTGTTTTGATTTGCATTTCCTGATGACTAAGAATGTTGGGCAATTCCTTAATGGTCTTTTGGCCATTTCAGATTCTTCTGTTGAAAATTCTCTGCTTAGATCTATACCCCATTTTTTAATTGGATTATTTAGTATTTGATGTCTAGTTTCTTGAGTTCTTTATATATTTTGGAGATCAGTCCTCTGTCAGACGTGGGGTTGGTGAATACTTTTTCCCATTCTGTAGGTTGCTGTTTTGCCTTACTGAGTGTGTCTTTTGCCTTACAGAAGCTTCTCAGTTTCAGGAGGTCCCATTTATTAATTGTTGCTCTTGGTGTTGTGCCACTAGTGTTATATTAAGGAAGTGGTCTCCTGTGCCCGTGAATTAAAGGCTATTTTCCACTTTCACTTCTGTGAGGTTTAATGTGGCTGGGTTTATGTTGAGGTCTTTGATCCATTTGGACTTGAGTTTTGTGCATGGGGATAGATATGGATCTATTTGCAATCTTCTACATAGCAGCATCCAGTTATGCCAGCACCATTTTCAGAAGATGCTTTCTTTATTCTGTTGTATAATTTGGACTTCTTTGTCAAAAACCAAGTGTTCATACATGTGTGGGTTAATAGCAGTGTCTTCAATTTAATTCCACTGGCCCACCCATTTATTTTTATGCCAATACCAAGCTGTTTTCATTATTATAGCTCTATAGTAGAACTTGTAATTGGGGATGGCGATGCCACTGGAAGTTTCTTTATTGTACATATTGTTTTGGCTATCCTGGGTTATTTTGTTTTTTTCCATATGAAGTTGGATATTGTTCTTTCAAGGTCTGTGAAAATTTGTATTTATATTTTGGTGAGGATTGCATTGAATCTGTATAATGCTTTTGGTAAGATTGATATTTGTATCATGTTGAGCCTACCTATGCAAAAGCATGGGAGACCTTTCTATTTTCTGGTATTGTCTTCAATTTTTTTTCTTTAAAGCTTTAGAGTTCATGTTGTACAGGTATTTCACTTCTTTGATTAGAGTTACCCCCCAAGATATTTTATGTTATTTCTGGCTATTGTAAATGGTTTTGTAATAGAAGGGCTACTGCTTATTTATTTATTTATTTATTTATTTATTTATTTATTTATTTATTTTTAGTCCATCTTGTATCCTGCCACATTACTGAAGGTGTTTATTAGCTGTAGGATTTTGGGGGTCACTTATGTATACTATCATATCGTCTCAAATAGCAAAAGTTTGACTTCTTACTTTTCATTTTTGATTCAATTTGCTTTCCTTTTTTTGTCTTATTGCTCTAGCCAGAATTTCAAGTACTATGTTGAATAGATATGGAAATAATGGACAGCCTTGTCTTGTTCCTGATTTTTGTGGAGTCTCTTTGAATTTCTTTTCATTTAATTTGATGTTGGCTGTCAGCTTTCTGTATATTGCTTTTATTGTGTTTAGAAGCGTTCCTTGTATCCCTGATCTCTGTAAGCCCTTTATCATGATGAATTACATTGGTATATTTTTATGTTGAACCATCCCTGCTTCTCTGGAATAAAGACTACATGATCACTGTGGATGACTTTTTTTTTTTATGTCTTCTCATATTTGGTTTGCTAGTATTTCATTGAGTATTTTACATCATTGTGTGGCTGAGGAGCATCTGGGATGGGCCTGGGGTTTTGCTGCAGGGCCTAGAGGCTGGGCTGTCCAGCTAGGGGGCTGGTCACATACCTCTTGGTCCTCTCTGTGTAGTCACAGTCTTTGTCTCAGGGAGTTGCTATGGTCTTTAGGGATGGGTGAGTTTCGGGGCAGATTGAGACTTTTAGATTACAGGGTCTAATATAGGGGATGTTGGAGCAACCTACCTCTTGGTCCTCTCTGTGCAGTTGCAGTCTGTGCCTCAAGGAGCCACTGAAAATTAGAATAATTTGCTCCTTACCTCTGTCCTCTAGGTAGTGGCAGTTGTTTGGTTTGCTTTGATTCCTTTTTCTAGTTTTTATGTGTTTGTTTGTTCACATGTATGAACCCGTCCAAGGAAAACTATGGGATACTGATGGGAGATGTTATTCTGTAAATATGTTTCTCATACTGGTTAATAAAGCACTGTGGCCAATAGAAAACTAGATAGGTGGGGCTAGGAGACTAGGAGGAGGAAAGAGGAAGTAGAAGGAGGGGTCAAGATGTAGAGCATGGATGAAGCAGGACGCCAGCTGCGGCTCCTGGATAAGATGAGCCACTTGGAAATACTTAGATAAGTAGAAATGGGTTAATAATTAAGACAGAGCTAGCCCATAAACAATAATGGTAACTGGCCAACAGGATTGTATCAAATACAGAGTCTCAGAATGTTACTTGGGGCTGGTGCAGCTGTGGCCCCAGACTGGCGGGTTAGCGGGCTGGCGGAAGCATACATGCTACAGGATACCACAAAACAAAAAGCTAAAGAAGACCCAGAGGCTTTGGTAAGCCAGAACAAGCAGCGAGCGGGACCTCAGATAATGGTCGGATCTTACCAATGTCTAGAGCAGATTTATATGACTGGGAGCAGAACACATGAGGTTGACAGAGCATGACTGGAGAGGGAGGGTTAGCAGATAAGCTCATATAGTTAGGTCCAACCTGTGTGCTTGAACAATCAGTGCTGAGAGTTGGTAATTCCAGTCACATGTGTCACACTCTTGATAAAAATCTACATTTCTAGTTTTAATTTTTTCTCTTCATCTGCTATATCAATATTACATACCATGAAGATATTTTCTTATTTTAAAATGATTGTGTTCATGTATTGATTATAAGGCTTTTGAAGAGAGTTTCAAATTGATGTTTCAAATAAGATTTTTGTTTCTGAAGAAGTCATTTAAGGGAATCATTTCAACTTTTTGAAAGAATGAGTGATAGTGTTGGTTTCATTTATATAGCTATTCCCAAAATACTTGAGAGAACAATTTAAAGGAGGAAATAATTTGCTAAGGCAAATGAGTCCATGGTCACTTGGTACCAGGTACTTGGAGAAAACAGCATAATGGCAACACATAGTATAGGATGTCCATTATGCCATTGTGGGCAGGAAACAGAAAATAAGGAGGGGGATGGGCAATCCTTCAATGACCCACTTCCAAAAGTTTCAATTACCTTCCCAAATAGTACACTGAGTGGGAATCAACTATGAAGGTAAATTCCTGTAGGAATTGTTACCGGCAGGTTTTTCCTGCCTGCTGCTGCCAGTCCTGCTGCCATGGTCCCGCCACCACGTGAGCCCCAAATAACACACAGAGACTCTGTATTTGATACAATCCTGTTGGCCAGTTACCATTATTGTTTATGGGCTAACTCTGTCTTAATGATTAACCCATTTTTACTTATCTAAGTATTTCCATGTGGCTCATCTTATCGGGGAGCAGCGGCTGGCATCTTCCTTCCTCCCTGGTCTACATCTTGACTCCTCCTTCCCACTTCTTCTTTCCTCCTCCTAGTCTCCTAGCCCTGCCTATCTAGTTTTCTATTGGCCAACAGGGCTTTATTAATTAACCAGTGTGAGAAACATATTTACAGAATAACATCTCCCATCAGGAAATATTTCATACTCAATCATTAACAGTGATATTCCCCTTAGAAGGAGCACAAAGACATCTATGGATCCAGGGGAACCTAGAGTACATTTAGAAGACAATAATTAGGCTCTGTAGAGATGATCTACAGAGTCAATTGCTCTTGAGTCAAGTGCTTAAAATCAGGAGCATTTACCAAGTGACTGGTAGACTACAGATGACAGCACCTCCCTGAATCTAGGGCTCCCAAAGTAAAGAAAGAATATTGAAAACAACTCCAGAAAGCTAGCAGTAGGGCTGGTACATCAGAGGAGTCAGGTTATTCAAATGCTTCTGCAATCATAGCATGCAAGTAGATCTGTAGTTACAGAAGCAATGAGGAAAATCATGAGAAACTGGGAAGAACTGAGCTCTGTGGAAGGAGCAGGAACACATGAGTCATCCTCTGATGACGTGCTATGCATCTTAACTGTGTAGCAGCATCTAAGCAAGAACCATTCATATCTAGAAAAGAAAACCAAGGAGAAATGTCTAAGTGAATTATGGTTGACAGATTAGAAAGCGACCCTTCAGTGAGCTTTTCGACTTCTGCCCTGCACTTTGTATGTTATGATTGTTCTTCTGAAAGCATTTCATCTCATAGTTGTTTTTTTAGAAAAAACCTTTGGTTGAGCTCATTTCATGATGCATTCATGCTTGTTGGAGTTTAAAAATCAAAAATGTGAAATAACGAAATTAAACCCACACTGTAGCCCAGGTTCTGTAACCAGCTGTCCCATGACCTTGGTCACATTCTTCAAACTGCTTGAAGCTTGGATTTCTCTAGGGAAATTTAGAATGATTCATCTGGTGAGTCCCTTCCAGCTGTAGAATTTGATGGCTTCCTAGTTTAATGTGTCAGATGCATTTCAGCATCTCCAATGTACACTTGGTCATGGAAGATCAGGTCCGTTATTTATCTTATTTAGTCAAATATGTTTTGCATGGGCTATTTTAGTGCATAAAACCAACCAGCATTTCTTTGTAACAATGACAGTGGTGAATGACCCTCCTCACAACTCCTTGTGCTTCTTTGTATAAAATAGACTCTCTCTTGAGCTCTTGAAGACATGGCGTTGTGTTGCTCTTAGGCAGATGTTGAAAGAGTTTGTAATGAACATTGGTTCAAAGGGAATTGGTGGTTTCAGGGTAGAACATATGGCTGAAATTGCTTTTTAAAATGCAATTTGCAGAGGTTTACCTTCTAGTGAATTCCAGGGCACCACATGAGGTAGAATTCACCTGCTCAACTAATATAATTTTAAAGATTTAGGTTTGCTGTCCACAGTGATAGATTCCATGTAAAACACGACCCGTGTGATTTCAATGCATAGTTGTTGAACTTGTAAGCATATTTAAGACCCTTACCTTAAATCTTTCATATTCTTCATCCCGACTAGTTCTTTCTGGTAAATAGTGCTGAAATTTCCTAAATTCTGGGAGGGCATCAGACTGAGAATTCTACTTTCTCAGGATGACATTTATGGCTTTAAACAAGGAACTGCTTCATCTTCCAACTGTAGTTATCAGGCCTGCTTCACCATCATTCCACAGCCCTAATGAGAAGAGAGTGTCCAGTTAGATGACCTTCAGTCTACACCTGGCCTTCTTTCCATTAACACTTATGCTTATTAAGCAGTGTCTGGAGGCAGAAGAGGTCCCTGAAATAGATGCTTTTTCTCCCACTGTGGGGACAGTAACTTTGCAGCTTTAACTGGGATTGCCTGATTACTCCTCTTCTTGGTTTCCTTTAACTTCTGCTGTTTATAAACTCTGTGGTCTTTCAGTCTGGATTTTGCAAACCAGACATAAACAATCTATTAATATAGGTGCAGAAATCTAAGCAGTCAGAATTTGGAAAGTCAAAATTCCACTCTCCACCATTAGAAATAATGAGCCCATGTTATTTCAGAATGCTAGTTTTCTCACAGAAATGTAATGTAAGGGAAAAAAATAATAGCTATAAACTGAGGTGTATACACCACTATATCTGTTTATCACCGCTAAATATGTTTTCAGAGGTGTTTTTAATGTTTTGTATGCATAATGGGTTCAATGTACTATATATTGGTATTAGAAGAACGGAAAAATTCTTGGCTTAATTAAGGTTGCTGTGGAGAAACTTTTAATGCTTTGGTTCAATAATCCATAATATATGTTTACACACTTATACAACAGCAGATCTCTAGTTTGGTATATGCATTTTAATTGACTATCAAGATTTCACAATTGACATTTAAAACAAAACTAATAACCAAAAAATACATACTCCATTTCATTTTATGACTAGGTAGGTTCTATCACAAAAGCATTCTACATTTTTTCTTCATGGGAAGGCTTTCCCATTGTTCTATAATATTTTCCCTTTATCTTTTGAATTCCCATGTTTACTAGCCAGTGTTTACAGTAGCTGGGCAGTGAGGACTTCTAACCCACCATTTAAATCCTTTGTCTGTTTTCAAGTCATAGAATAATCTTGGTGTTCCTTTCTGCTTTGTCTGGCATATGTTACCAGAGTAGAGTCTATTGCATTGTTTTGGGTTTAAAGTTTAAAGATAGAGAACAGCTAACTCTAAGTCAGGATAACACCCCCTGCATTTCCTAGGCGCTTCAATTAGAGGCTATATCTACACTTGTTTCTATCATGTGTTGAAGGGGAGTGTGGGAACTTGTGTGCTATGGCATTCATAAAGGTTGTGGGACAGCTTTCAGGAAGTTAGTATCATCCTCCCGAGGTGCTGTCATGCTTGCCTGGCAAGTGCTTGTACTTGCTGAGCCATATTGATGGCCAGACTTTTATCCTTGAATTGGAAAGAAACCCCCATTTTTGTGGCTCTGTTTATTCCTGGCAGTGTCTTTATCTACATATGGTATTCATAACTGTAATATCATATACATCTTGATTTATATTCACTATTTTAAAATAAATTTCATACAATATTATAGGAAAAATTATTTTCACACATTCTTTTTCCAGTTGGCTTTGGTTTTCAGGTGAAGATAATTTTCAGTGATTGCTCTAGCTATTGATTTCTTTACTTGTGATTTCCACCTTATCCCACCTTGACCTAGAGCAATTGACCCTGGCAAGGTAGGCATGACAGGTAAAGATAGTGGTTCTTTAATCTTCTTGGATATTAATACCACTGGGTTCTTGCTTTGAATCGATATTGCAAAACACTACAAGCCTCACACCTGAAAACAATGGAGTCTTAGTTTCTAAAGGTGCCAGATGCCAGAATTCTGTCACCAAGTTGTGGTCAGGGCCACACATTCTCTGCAGTCTTTTAGCAGGAAGCTTTCTTTGTCTCTTCTGGCTTCCAGTCTCTCTTACATGATTCCCTAAGCTTGTGACTGTCTAGCTCCTGCCTTTATCTCTGTCTTCACGTGATCATTTCTTAATATCTTTGTGTTCAATTCCCCCTTCATTTGTGTGTGGGGAGGAAAGTGTTTCAAGTGTGTAAATGCATGCACATAGAGGCCAGAAATCAACCTCAGGTGCTATGCCTTAGGCATGTGGCACTTATTTTTTAGATGCTGTCCTGCAATTTGCCAAGTAGACTGGACTAGTTTGCCAGGGAACCAAAGGGGTCTGCCTGTCTCTATCTCCCTACACCAGTATTAGAAATGTATGCCACCACACTTACTTGTTTCTGCTCGTTGGTTTAGACAATTGAACTTAGGTCCTCAAGCTTGTGGCAGAAAATACATTATGGACTAAACTCTTTCTCCAGTTCCTCCCCTGTTATTATAGAAATCTTAATTACTAAATTTAAGCTCCAATTTTAGTGAGGGATGATTCCATCTTGGGGATCCTTTATTATGTCTGCAAAGTTGTAAGACCAAGCAAAAGCTATCTCAGTTCAGGCACTTTGGGCTTCAGCCCTTATTCTATGAGTGCAGCCCTCATCAGCCCACTAGACCAGTGTGGTTTCAGTGCAGACATCTAGATGACAGTTCTACCCTGGTGTCTCCTTCACCTCCCTTTCTCCATTGTGCCATCCCAACTCTAGGCAAACCCATCCTGGTTGCTAAATGGCAAAAGTGTAATCCAGTGGTGGGGAAAGAAATGATCTATGGACACAGTGTGGGTCAAGAAAGTAAGTAGAGATGGGAGCAAGAAGGGGCTGGCTTCCTGCTCCCTTCACAGCCCTTCCCTTGCTGGGCCTGGAACTCAAGCCAGTCATTCAGCATCTTTCAGATCAGCATCTGCATCTCATTAGACTCTTTTCATCCCCACACACTCACGTATTGTTGGCAGGATTTAGTGCCTCTGGGGTGTTAGCTTTTTGCTCTTTGGTTCCTTGCCATCTGGGATTATCCACAGGGCATCTAGATTCATGTGGTAAAGCAAACTCAAAGAGCCAGGGGCAAAGAAGAATGGTTGGAGTTGCAGTGTTTTATAAACAAATCAGAGACTATTTGTTAAAATGTAGTCATTATATGTAGCCCAAAAGCAGAGGGGCTTACACCTGGGTATGATTGGCAGGAGGAAACATCATTAGAAGCCCATTTAGAAGCTGTGAAGCACAGCCTCTGCTCTAAACATGTCATCATCACCACTACCACCACCACCATCATCATCATTTGGAGCATCTCCTAGTATTTATAACTTGGCATTGATACTGATTCTTCTCACCACAGAGGAGCCTTATGTCCAGTTGGAATGCAAAAGTGCAGAGGTCAAGAGGTTCGCTTGAGAATCCATGTAGAATAGCAGGCACAGTATTATGATAAAAACTTCAATCCGTAGAGATCCTGCTGGGTTATTATATCCTGAATTATTTTGCTACATGATTACACATGAACTACAGAGCTTCAGAAATAAACTGCTATAGTAGGCCAGGAGGGAACAATGTGAGCAGCCATTTGCAATGTGCTGCTACAGAGAGAATAGCTAATAGCAGTTCTTTCAAACCGTGTTTCTAACCCATAGTTTGTGTATCCGCTGTAACTGCTCCTTGTAATAAGCCATAGTGGCTACACGCTCATTCTTGCTTCTAAATACTTGTTTTTGAAGCCACCATTGCAGCAGATATTCTTGGGAGAAGACAGAGCATCGTTTCTAGGCATTTCCAGTGCTACATAATTAGAGTAGAAATTCTTTCAAGGCAGCTTCAGGTTCCAGCTTGTTATATAAATAAGTTCACAGGAATCTTCTGCTTTACAAAAATCTGACAGCCGCTATAAAAGGCTTTTGAACATTTTTGTTGCCAAAGTCCTAGGGATTGCTGGAATCTTAAATAGCTCGTTTTAAGCTTCAATTCAGAAGCTTTTTGTCATGTTTAATAATGTGGTGAATAATTCCTTTTCTGTTAGTCATTTCCTCCTTTATAATCCACGAGCATCTTTGAGCCATGGAATGGATATTTTTCTGGAGCTATAAATTAAAGGTCCTTTCGATCCCAAACTTGAAATGGCTTTTTAAAACACCACTTCTATAAATGCATTTATCTAGGTTTAAAGATTCATTAGCATACATTTAAATGGAAGTATTATGGAGGTGCATGTACAATCAAAGGAATGATTACTTTGAAATGAGAATACCACGGAAGACATTGGGTAATCCTGTGTACAGTAGACATTTTAGTAAGAAGGAAATCATGTTTTAGAGATTACTACTGCATCTTCTCTCATCTTCTCTGTGTCTTTCTTCTTAAGTACAAGATAAATAGGAAGTTTGGTTCTGGGTCCAGTGGTCACCATTGGTTCATAGATTGATAATAGTCATAACACTGTGAACCTAGACAGGAAAATAAAATTTCATTTCTCTTATACATCTAAATAGAAGGTAGCCTTTCTTTACAATATGATTATTTCTTAAAGACCACAGTAGTAAGGGAAATACTTATGAATTCATTACTAATAGGTATCTATGACATTCACAATTTCATAAAGTCTAGGGGTATTTCTTTTTCTTTTTTTTTTTCCATTTCTGTTTTTGCAAAATAGACATGATGTGCCCATCAAATTTCCATTTAAACAATTATCCATAAGGCTATCCCCATAGATTAATATGATCCTTGGCTTTTGTTAGAGAATCCCATTTACAGTGGAGAGCTGTAACCGGAGCTTATCTCTTAATTGGTCAAAGTGATTAGACTAAGCGATAGTTAAATTCTCAGCCACAAATAGGACTTTTATATCACCCACTCACTTCTGGGAATATCACAGAAGGAAAGGAAGAAAGAATGCAGCAGACAAAGGAAGGATTACAGTGAGGTAAAATGCAGGAGTCAGACGAAGGAGTAAACTGAGGTAGAATGCTGTCTTCAGACATGTCATCCATCACCCTTGTACTCTTTTTTTCTAACAGCAGTTGTGGTTGCCAACACAAAGCCTACATAAGACTGGATCTGCCAATATGCTGGGAAGAAGGGTCCATTAATTTCTTCACCCTCAGGACCTATATGAGAACAGTGGAAACTAGAGGGAAGGTGCTCACAAGAAACCATGTCTGCTTGAGTATTTAGAAGTCTTTCATAGTTGCTAGCGAGAAGGAAGGAAATTCCTTCAGCAGTGTAGCCACTGGTAAGGACAGAGCTTACTTGCATACACATAGTCACTCACCTAGCACTCTGTGAACAACTCTGATGAAACTCGCTTGTTCATCCATCCATCCATCCACCCACACACCCACCCATCCATCCATCCATCCACCCATCTACCCATCCATCTATCCATCCATCCATCCATCTACCCATCCATCTATCCATCCATCCATCCATCCATCTATCCACCCATCCATCCATCCACCCATCTATCCATCCATCCACCCATTCATCTATCCACCCACCCATCCACCCATCCATCCATCCACCCATCCATCCATCCATCCATCTATCCACCCACCCATCCATCCATCCATCCAGTCATCCATCATCCACCCATCCATCTATCCACCCACCCACCCATCCATCCATCCACCCAGTCAGCCACCTATCCATCCATCCATCCACCCACTCACCCACCTACCCATCTATCCATTCATTCATTCATCAAAACTACCAAATGCAGAAAAGGAGAATTGCGAAGAGAAATGGTTTACCAGGAAAGAACTAGAAAATAGTAATGGGAAAGGGAATGATAAAAATATATTATATATGATGAAAATGCCATAACAAAACCTATTATGTATAATTAACCAGGGTTAATTAAAGAACTAAATAAGAAAGCAATATATGATATTATCTAATACTGTATTTATGAAAACTCTATTTTTTGAGCTTTTTTATTCCTTTGTCATGTGTACTTGTCATTATGTCTTGTTATTTAACAAATATTTATAAAATGTTATGTGATAAATACATATTAAAATTGCTGCATTCTAGTATAACTGAGACTTTCTGTAACATTATATACTATTCCATCTGAAAAAAAAAATGTGTTCTTGGAAGCAGTTCATCATCACATATTCAAAGGGGTCCTATGAGACACACAGACAAGTTCCCACAGTTTACTTACTATGCTACAACCTGTAAAGCTTATGGCTTGCATTATTCATATTGGCACTCATCAAATGAGTTTTGGATAGCATAATGTCATGCAATGTTTTCATCAACTTTGTGAAGTAAATGTCTTGGTAGCCACTGATCTCCTTGAACCCCTAGGAGACTACCAGCAACCTTTTTTTGTATCTTCCTCTTTTGAAGTCTCCTGTCACACTGTAAGATATTGATTGCTTTGACCAGCCACTGTGTGTGTGTGTGTGTGTGTGTGTGTGTGTGTGTGTGTGTGTGTGTGTGTTTCTGAGGCTGGATCAAGAAACCTCACTTGGAAGGGAATGCTGGGAAGTCAGTCACCATTAGAGAGAGAACACTTCAACAGTCCCACAGGGAGCTTCAGTGCCAAGAGCGAGACCCCTCAGCAAACAATACCAATTTCCCATCATTGACAAGGAGCGGTACGGCCCCAGTAATCTTGCTAATTATTCTCCATTCCCAGTGCACTTGGATTCCTGCTTTCTAGGACCTTGATCTCATTCAGCTGAATTGCTTTTGAAAGCTCTGACCCATAAATTTTACCTATACAAGATAAAGCTGTATATGAACTTTGATATTTTTTTAAAAATAGCAACAGTCAGCTGAGACAGGGTTTGTGAGTCATCCCCAAGGTCATGGCACTGGCGAGTGACAAAGACAGGGTGAGATCCTAGTCCTGTTGTTGTAGGACACTGTTTTACCAGCTTAGTAGAGAAAATCAGACTTCTGGATCCCTTATCAACTTTATTTAGGTCCTCCTTTTTCTTCTTCCATTAATACCCCTTCTAACTTTCTATGTACCATGATAAAAGAAATCAGCTCTCTTGATCTCTATAAATTCTTAAGAAAACACCAAGTCAACATTGAGTATTGCGTACAGAGGACAAAGTATCAAATGCAATCTTACTAAAAAAGTCTTGTGTATGATTTAGAATAATATCTTGTGCTCAGCAAAATAATATCAGGAAGTAGATAAAAACCAAAATTCTGCAGCTCAGGGATGAGACTGGAAGATAGGGGTTGGAGGAGGGAAGGGCATGGTCAAGGTCTTCAGTTAGCTTAGCTGTTTCCCTAGCTTCCTCAGCTGGTGAGTTCCCAAGGAATGCCAGTTGGTGTTGGAGGCTGGGATAATAGATGAGTGGAGGAAGAAAGGTTGGAGGAGAGGATCTTCCTGATCATTTGGTGATGGGGTCAGAGAGGAAAGGGAGACCACAGAAGGTGTTCTGCTAAAGAGCTGGGGATAAAACTGGGCAGAATTGTGGCTGGAGAAACAGATGGCTTCCCCTTGATTTCTACAGTAGCTTAGTCACACAGGTGACACTGTCCCCATTTTAGTGATGATTTGAATGAATTCTTTGTTCATATAGAAATCTCACAGTGACAAGAGATTGCTGTGTAAGAACAAGAATAGAGCATTCTTCTCTTGGTACTAGTTAATTACTTATCCTGTTGATGTAGAGGAAGAGTCACCAGTTAATTTGGATGACATTTATTTAAAAGTAATGCTTTCACTGCTTGGGTAGGTGTAAGAATATCACAGACTTTTTAATTAAAAATTAAAACACCTTAGGTAAAGACTATCTTCCTCTACTTGAATTTATATTCCCGAATTGGAGGGAGAATGATGCAGGTGAATTATCTGTGGATTATGCATCTACAGTTGTATAGCATTCAGGAAATAGAATACTAAATGAAAAAGGAGGGCCTCCATAGTTTCCTAAACTCACTGGTATAAAAAGCATTATTTAAATAGCAAACACTGGCTTTCTCTGCTGCTCTTCTATATGATTTCTAAACAACATTTCATTATGGTTGCTATAGTAGATTAGCTTGCTAGTTACAAGGAAAATTCAGAGGCAACTCTCTTTGATACTAAAATATGTTTAAATTTATAAAATACCATTTTTGAGGGAAATATTGGATACCATGAGAATTACCGTAAATTACATCATTAGTGTACACTAATATTGAAAACATCCTTTATAAGTACTTCATTTAAGAATTCAATTCCATTTAGTAAAATTTGCATACTACCAAGGGACTTAGAAAATAGAAAGATATATAAAAATAACAACAAAAATACATTTGCGTGAGAAAAAGTATTTACAACTCACATCACCCTCTAGATTTGATTACCCTGATTCATTTCAAGTGTTTGAAAACATTAAGGGAATGATGAGTGAACCCTCAGAAAAAGAGCCAGAGTTTAATGTGGTGTATCAAACTCTCCAAAAATGATTGCATTTATATTTTCAGTCCTGGATGTTCCTCTATGATCTGGCAACAGAGAAACTACTTTTTTTTCCCCCATACCTCCTTCCTTGACCCTGGTCTTCTACTTCTATTCCTCCTCTCCACCGCCTCCCTGTCTGACAACCTTATCCTGGGGTTCCACTTCTCAGAACCCAGTCACGGAGTCATAGGCTCTTCATGTGGAGGGTTCAGCTGCCATGAGGGGTCAATGTTCAGCTGAAGACTAACCATGTTTTCACTGGTGGTCAGTATCAAGTTGAGGACACCATCATCCGTACAGGGTGCTGTGAGTCAGGCAGCATCAAGTTGAGAACATTCTTATTAGTTTAGGATACTGTGACTTGACTAATTAAGGTTTTTACTTAAATCCACAGCAACTTCTAGGCCAATATTTGACTGAGTGATGTGGGAGTGTGGTTCACATTAGACAAACCGAAGAAGTCAGCATGGGCTTTGTGTAAATGCTATAATTTGTAAACACACATTTTGCTATATGTTTTATACATTGTGTTCTATGATGTAGCTCAATGACATACTTTTGGGGATTCACAACAGGCCATCAAGACAATTGTGGGGATAACAATGCCAAAGCATTGTCACTTATATTTAAGTTCATTCATTACTCAAAATAGTGACAACCTCAAAATAACCCTTTGGCAAGTGGATGTAGTTTTATATTCTACATGTCTGATATTATATTTTCTTCTTTATTTGTAAACTTTATTGTAGAAACATTGGCAAGAAACAATAACAAGCATAGACCAAAGTTAACCAGACTCAAAGATTATGAAATTATATTTCAATGGAATCCCTTGACTATGGTAGAGAAAAATATCTCTGTCAATAACAGTTCCTTTTACCTGCTTTAAGTTAATTCCAAGCTTGACTTTCTTATTAGAAAATTCCTATAAACTTTGGTTTCCTTACATTTATGGTGAAATGTTATTTTTTAAATTATTCATTATTAATGAAAGGGAAGTATTTTCTTTTATGCAATACTTAATTTTGAAGGTAAGAAAGGCTTTTCTCAAAGCATTTTAAGATAAAAATGTGAATGAACTGCCTCAATATAGGAAAATAATATAATTTTTGGCAATTTTGAAGATATATATATATGCATATATTTATAGGCATTTTGTTTAAAAATATAGGTGAGAGAAAGGAGAGGAATATTTGAGTGTGATTTCTAATTAGATATGCACTAACTAATATGCAAGAAAACAAGATGAACACAACCCTTGTAATTTTTTTTGTATCAGATAATACTTGCAGGGTAGCCAATAACTTTATAGTTTTCACAAATTTTAACAAAGCCAATATTTCTGCATCATCTTGAAGAACTCTGTAATTGTTGAGTGGGTTTAATAAACAAAATCTATTATGGTTTGAATGTGAAATGCCCCACAAGTTGCTTAGATCCAGTTCCAAGGAGACAAAACTGGATCACTGAGGCCTCTGTCAGTATTCTCAATACAAGATTTTAACTTTTTTTTATTTTCTATTATATTTTGTCAGTTTAGTCAAAGAGAGTAAATGGTGAAAACCAGTGAATGCTCTTTTGATGTACAAATTGGAGATAGTTTCTTCTGCAGTTCTTTATCTTGCCATCTTCTCTTCCCAAGTCTGCCTTTACCCCTGTAACTATCTTAGAAAGTTTTCAATATGCTCACCTATAAAAGCAAGAGATAGAGACAGAAAGTTTCCAGGAGAATTTGGAGTTTTTGATAGAGTCATACTGACTCTTGTGTCATCATAGCTGCCACAGGAAATTTCAAGGACAACCATTCAAGAATGTCTCTCAATTTTTTTTTCTCCAAATTATTCTCAATCAATGTGTGCAATTTGACATAGGTGAAAAAGAAAATGATTAAATGCAATTATTTCTGCAAGCAACCATGAATATGATGATTTTTTGCATCACAGCTTCAGTATGTATGTGGGAAGAGCTGATAGGAAGGACATCAAAATGGCTTTTTGGAACAAGGCTTGTGTGTTTAATAGAGTTGAGTCGAGTAGGCTCTACATTTGACCTGATAGAGAATCTTGACCATGAGCTTCGTGTGGTGAGCACCTCAATGCTGCTGCTGTCCCCTATGCTTGGGATTGTATTGGGGAAGATACTCCATTTTCATTAACATTTTGTCTAATTGCCACCTACACATCTTCTCCCTTGTCCTCTCATTCACCATTTGGCAATGTCACACACTGAGCTGAGGTCCTTAAACGTAAGTTATATCCATTTTTAAGGAATATTCATTTCATTCAGAAGGGTATTTTTAGGTTTATGGAAAATTTGTTCTCATTTTTAGTTTGTTCTTCAGACAAATAGAGTAATATATGCCATTCTTCCTTATTCTTATTGAATATTTTCTACTAAATCTACCCTTTTATGATTCTGAAATGCCAGCTTCAGTTTTTTTATTAATTCATACTGACCTGTGCAGAGCTGTCTGTCTCAACTTAATGGCTATTTATAATATATGGATGGCATTCCCCTGCCATTAATGTTTAATGAATTGGCTCTGGATCCAATGGAGTCTAATAAAGGTAATCATTAGAATACATTGTCTTTCTGCAGTGCCCTAGAAACTTTTTTATTTCCCCCACTGTATACCTTTGGCCCATTCCTTCCTCGTCTGTCTCTCCAGTACACTCCTTTCAACCTTTCTTTCATTATTTATTCCAAACGTGTATTTTTACACTCAATTTTTTTTTTCTAGGTCAGAATGGCAGTTTTTCTGTGGTAAAATTGTAGCAAAGTCTCAGACTACCTGATGGCTGGAAAGAAAAGGAGCCTTGCCCCTGACAAGCTGTATACTGACTGATGTTCTGCAAAGCTAATAATTGTTTCCTAAAGCCAAGACTCCTCATATAGTCCTCAGCCCTTTTTGATCATCCCTTTGTGTATTCTGATTGTGAGGGCTATATTGAAAGCAAACTTTGTGAGCCTTAAGAGGTGGATCCATGGTTTAGAGATTGTCCTGTTCTTAGAAAAAACAGATTTTGGTTTCCAGCACGCTTACCACCACCTATGACTTCAGATCCAGAAGGTTCTACACCCTCTTCTGGTCACATCTGGCACACACACACACACACACACACACACACACACACACAGAGAGAGAGAGAGAGAGAGAGAGAGAGAGAGAGAGAGAGAGAGAGAGAGAGAGAGAGAGAGAGAGAGAGAAGCATTTGAAGTAAAATAAGAATTGGCTTCTAGAATTAGAAAATAGTGAAGGATATGTCTTTTGTGAACATACTAAAGGTACTGAATTTTATAAGAGGACAAGGCCTTATGATATGTGATTAAAACATTATATATAAATTGAATGAATTGACAAGGAAGCAAAGCTAAGTGGATGGGGAAAGATGACTACTATTTTAGAAACACACACAAACAGACGCATACATGTGTGTTCACACTCCTTTTCAAGACCACTATTTACCCTTATCAACCAGTTCTTTTAATAGTTACAGTGAAAGAATTATAGCTCACTCTGAAACCACTTTACTCTGTACATTTCTTTCTTGCTGTTGAACCTTGAAATAAGAGGCCAGTCTTTACAACAGTGTGCCCTCCTAAAACCTGGCTTCATTCAGAAGCCTTGGTCTCAAGGGGATATGTTCTTTCAGAGTCAAGCCCCATTCTTGGAACTTTATCTACATCCAAGTGGCATTTGAAGCCACTATTGAGCTCTGAGTCCTTCAAGCACTGAACTGATGTGTTAGTAGCAGAGGCTCCCGGATGATTGAAAAAGTGACATCTGGTTGCTGACCATCCCCTCCCCTAAGCTGAGACCCTCCCAAGTCATTTTAAAGATTTATATATTTATTTTTAAGTACAAAATTATTTTTTAGAAGTTTGAAATTTTCAGAAAAAAAATGGGTAGATAGTTCTCTCCCCCATTTCCTTAATATTTTAAGTCTGTTGCGTAAATTAATGAGTCAATATTGCATTGGCTTCCCTTGGGTTTTGGTGGCTGCATATCATCATCCGTTTATCTTACAGTTTCACACGTAAAAATTTTCATCCTGCTCTCAAAATCCCTTTTATCGAGACTCTTTCCATCTCTGGCTTTCCTTCTTTGGAGTATTGTGTTGTCGGTGTAGAGTAGTGGGCATTCGTTCTGCAGCAGTAACTTTCATTAAGTGATTGTATTCGGGATTAGATGGTTGCATGTGCTGCTAGTTCTTTCTTTTTTTCTGATTGTGGGGGCAGGTTCTCGTTTCATACATCAAACTGGCCCAGAGTCCACAAACAGGCATGCGCCACCATGCTAGGTCTGGCCTACAGGACTTAAATTTTCAACCGATCTGGGAGCTGGCTTATGAATTCTGAGGTGGTTATCAGAAAGCTACAAAATGGTTTTCTACATGGTGTTGCCTTTCCACTGACAGTGAGTAGGTGTTCATGACTGTTCTTGCTACTCACACCTGTCAGTTTATATGGGTTAGACATGTTGGTAAGTATACAGTGGTGTCATGTTTGGGTTCATAATTTCCTAATGGCTTCTGAAGTTATGTGTCTTTTCTTTGTGTAATATATATATATATTATATTATAATTATATATAAATATAATTATATATAATATATTATATATTACAATATAATATATTATATATTATATATATAATATTATATATATTAACATCTATATATATATATATATATTCTCTACTGAGGTGCCTGTAACTTCCCATATTTAAAATTATAGTTTGTTTTAACTTTTTAATTGCATTTATTTATTTAGTGTATATGGAGGTGGCATGTCCATGTGTGCAGGTCAGAGGACAACTTGCAAGAGTCAGGTATTTCCTTCTATTGTGCAGTTCTCAAGATGATCTTAAGGTATCAGTTTTGGTCACAAGCACTCTAACTTACCAAGCTGTCTCCGTTGTCTGAGTTTGTCACCCTATGATTGAGTTTTGAGAGTCCTTTATATATTTTGGATGCTAGGTTTTTGTCATA
Source organism: Cricetiscus sungorus (assembly GCA_030556225.1). NCBI lineage: Eukaryota > Metazoa > Chordata > Mammalia > Rodentia > Cricetidae > Cricetiscus > Cricetiscus sungorus. The sequence goes on along the minus strand of JANBXA010000606.1, from coordinate 2,949,959 downwards.
CAAGTATACTAAAAGTAATTTCAGCTACACTGTGACTAGTCTTCTCATTCTTTTACTCGTATCTTTTACACTTCAGATTTAAAAGTTTATTTATTTATTGCATTTACTTTTGTTAATTATTCTTTAAATGCATACAAAGTAATTGGATTTCATTAAGGCATTTATGTAATACTTGATTTTTGTCAATCTCCTTTCCTTATCTTCCTCCTCCATCCTCTTCTCCCCTCCTGTTAGGCCCCTTTGTCCCTAGTCTCCTCCTTTCCTTATTTTTTTACCCTTACCAACTTTCTCATCAGGGCTTTTGTCACTTTTTTGAAAAAATTTTCCCCCCATTTTCTTGATCCATACCATTCCATATTAATGAAAAATAAAATCGGAATCTGCTTATGAGATAAAACCATGACATTTGTCTTTCTGGGTCTGAAATATTTTAATTAAGATAATGATTTTCATTTATATATATTTCTTGATATTGTCATAACTACACACACACACACACACACTCATGAATATTAAAGAGTAATCAGCCACTTACTCTCGGATTGGTTTGAAACCCACTCCACAAGAGGAAATACATACCCAGTTTTATAAACATGGTAAAAAACACATGGATGGGAGGTCATAGATCTCATGAGAGACCTGATACTGTGATTTAGCAAAGTGTACATAGCATCAAACTATAGTCTGATTATTTATGTTTATCCCCATAGACAAATGCTGCTCTCCTTTTTAAGCACAGAAGTTTCTCTTTGTAGGGAATGTAAGACTCATGGCTACTTGAGATAATTAGAACAAATGATACTTCAGGCTCCCCTCCTTTAGGGCTCACATAATATTTCAAAGAGAGAGTGGGAAGAGTGTAGGAGCTGGTAGACAGGAAGTAGAGATGAAAAGAGGTCTTCTGGATATGACATGATCTCACAAGAGTTCTGATAGCCTCCTGGGCTTGTACAAGACTGGAATCTTGGAATTCCAAGTGAATTGGGTTTGTATACATTTACTTAGATCTTTTATTTCTTTCTCCAGAATTTTTGTATATTAGTTATGTGATCATATACATATTTAATTAGATTTATATATAAACATACATTTTATTGTCTATGCTAGTTATGAGTGGCATTATAGCCTTAATTTTAAATCCTCCTTCGTTTTGCTAGTATACTAGGAAGTACTTGTCTACATCATTGTGTCCTACATCATTGTTATAACTGCTGATTGTTCCTAGAAATATTTCTGTCAGTTCTGGTATCTTCCTTATAGTCATCCATGTCATTTGAAAAAATTTTATCTCCTTCCAAATCTGTGTGTCTTTCCTCTTTTCTCTTTACTGCTTATGTGTAATTCTAGTATAATGTTGAATACTAAAATTTAGAAAAGATAAGGTTGTCTTGTTACCAGAATTATCAGTTTCTTTGGATACTATGACAAACTGGTAGCTTACTACAGAAGAGATTTCTTCTGGTACAGTTTTGGAAGCCAGAATTGAAAAAATCAAAGTATTCACAGAGTCGCGCATATCCTGTTCCATCCCTTCTCCATCCTTTTCTTTGTGGTTGTGACACTTCTCTTTGAGTCAATGACTAGTTACATCAGCTGCTGTTTTGGGAACCTGGTTTATTTGGGCTTGCCTATTTTAAGAGCCTTCAAGATGTTGGTAGGGCCCCGTCTGTTGTATAACTCAGGGTAATTTTACTTCAAAGTCTTTCATTTAGTTGTAGTTGCAGAAATAATTTTGTCAACTTGACATTACTTTTTACAAGAACCATCTTTGAATTAGCCAACCTCCTACAGTGATTGAGTCCCCTCTTTCTTTCTCCTTCCCCCTCTCCTTCCCAAATGTCTCCCTTTCCTTTCTCACCTCCTCCTATCAGTGTCTTTTTCCTTCAGGGGTGCTGGGAATCTAACTCCTAGCTCAGCACTCTGGGCCAGTGCTCCATTGCTGAGCAGCATGCTTAACCAGGATGCTTATTGGAAGGAAACTTAAGCTCTCACTATAGGTGCAAAGTTCTCCTAACTATAGATTGTTAGTAGATTTTTCTCTCTCAGGCTAAGGAAAGTGCTTCTGTTCTTAGTTTACCAGACATTTTTAATGAGTGAGTATAGAATTTCATTAAATACTTTCTCCATTCATAACATGAATTTTCTTTTTTAGCCTTGTGTGGCTAGTAAATTTGACACACAAACTAAAGTTATTTGAATGGAGGGAACCTTACCTGAGAAAATGCTCCCATAGACACTGACTGTAAAGGCATTGTATTAATAACTTATTGATGGGGGAGGGCTCAGCCAATTGTGAATGGAGCCACTCCTGGGCTGGTGGGCCTGGGTCCTATAAAAAGCAGGCTGAGCAAGCTGTTATGAGTAGTTTTTCCCGCCAGCCTGCTCCCAGAGCTGCGCCAGCCCCAAATAACAAATAACAAAGATGACGCTGTATTAGATACAAGGCTGTTGGCCTGTTACTAGTTTCTTATCAGCTAGCTCTGTCTTAAATAGTAACTCATTTCTATCAATCTAAGTATTTCCATGTGGTCGTATCTTACCAAAGAGAGTGCCTGGCATTCTATTCTCTCTGTCCTCCATGTTGAATCTCCTCTCTACTTCTCTCTCTCTCCTCCCTGTCTCTTATTCCCACCTATCTTGCTTTCCTATTGGCCAACAGTGCTTTATTTATGAGAGAAACATATTTACAGAATGACATCACCCATCAGCAAGCAATGGTGAGTAAGCCAGTAAGCAGCACCCCTTTTTGGCCTTTGCATCAGCTCCTGCTCCAGGTTCTTTCCCTGTCTGAGTTCCTGTCCTGACTTCCTTCAGTGACAAACAGTAATGTAAAAATGTAAGATGAATAAATCCTTTCCTCCCCAACTTGCTTTTTGGTTATGGTGTTTCACACTCAGACAAGCTTACTTGTATAGTATATTACAATTATACTATACTTGATACTTAGTGGTTTTTGATACTTAGTGGTTCTTCCCTGTAGTCAGTTTTACAGATCTACTCTAGTGTAGGCATGAGGTCATGACTTGGGAAGTGTTCCTTCTGTTTCTTTCCCTCCTCCTCCTCCTCCTCCTCCTCCTCCTCCTCCTCCTCCTCCTCCTCCTCCTCCTCCTCCTCCTCCTCCTCCTCCTCCTCCTCCTCCTCCTCCTCCTCCTCCTCCTCCTCCTCCTTCTTCTTCTCCTTCTTCTTCTTCTTCTACTTCTTCTTCTTCCAAAATATACTGAGGACAATTGGTGTCATTTCTTTCTCAAAAGGCTAAACTCTTTTTATGGGTTCTTATTGTTTCAATGAAGGTATTCATTCAACTTGTCTAATTGAATTTCTCTTATTTTTGAGGTACTATCTCACTACATGACCAGGTTGATGACCTTGAAGCAGTATGTACCACCATGATAGGTTGGGTCCAATTTATTCAAGTTGTTAAATTTTAGAATACAGACATTTTTGTTTGCTTGTTATGTTTTTGTGTGTCTGTGGTATCTATAGTAATGACTCATCTTTCATAACTAGTAACTGATTATCTCTTTTTAAACTCTAGTTAACTGGTATCAAGTGTTACAGTTTAATTGGTCCTTTTAAATTGAATAGCTTTCTCTTTTGTTAATTTTCTCTAATTGACTTACTGTTTTCCATTTCAGTAAGTTTTGCTGTGATTTTTATTTCTTCTAACTTTCTGACTGCTTTTGGATTCAATAATTTGTATTTCTTGAGGTTTTATAAGATGGGAAAAGTCGTGTGACCCAAGTTGGCCGTGAACTTGCTATATAGAAGCAAATGCCTTGAACCTCTTACCCTCCTGCCTCTACCTCCCAGGCCCTGGGATTCCTATTACTGCTTTCAGTAATATTATTAATTTTTAATATTTTATCTCTTCATTTCTTGTATATGCATTGAATCCTTTAGATTTTCTATTAAACATTGTCTTTGCTATATTTCTAATTTCTTTTTAAAAGTTAGATTCTCCTTTTAGTTTAGTTCAAACTTATAAAAAATATTTTTAACAAATTTTCTTTAGGAAATTGTTGCGAGCAAGAAGACACATGTAATTACTATAACAAAAGTTATGTTTTATTATACAGAGAGAGGGTCATCACACAAGATTTAAACTGTAAGTTGCTAACTACTGTCCTCAGCCTGTCTTCCCAAGGCTGCTTACATGTGTAATGTATCTTAGCTGAAGGTCAGGTCCTGTCTCTAACAGAAGTCTCTGATTTGCAGGTCAGGATCCTGGGGAGTTTCGCCAGCTTCAGGACAGATCAATGCAGCTTCTCTCCAAATATGCAGAGTAGAGCAAGCTCTTGTGTCTGCTACATACTGTCCAGTGGGCATCATGGGGTCTAGGACTGCATCTGGTTATCTTGAGTGAGTGATGTTACTGAGTTCTGGTTATCAGGTGCAGCCTTGGGTAAAGTGAGGATCCTGACTAAGCTATTTTTGCATGCCTAAAGGGCTTTTGTTTTACTGTATTTTTTACATAAGCCTTATGAAGTTTTTGAATAAAAACCTGAACTAATTCCAGAGATCACAGCAGTTGAGACACTGGGATGTTCATAGGTTGTTTAATGATGGTGGTTGCTGTATATGCTGGTGTTCAGACTCCTTGAGTTTTCCCCATCCTTGTCTCTGGATGTCTCTAGGGGCTACTTCAGAAATAGAGCTTGTGTCTTTCTGCAGTGAGCTATGGTTATACTGATGAACTCCTGAGGCTGTTGTTAGGGTTTAGGGAGAGGATGTGTCCTATAGTACTGTGTGATTATGATACTTCAGATTACATCTTTGGGGCTTTAAACAGACTCTATAAGGAGATACTGGAATATTGAAATATTGGTATTTTGGTGGGGGAGCGGTGGGTTTCTGTCTTTTGTTTCCTTTGGTTTTTTTTTTTTTTTTTTGAGCCTGGCCTCTGTAGACCTGAGTGCTGGGATTAAAGGCATACTCCACTACCACCCACTGGGATACTGTTTTTTAAATCCACCAACTCTGTCATCATGTCCTTCTATCAGGTCAGCTGGGGGAATAATGGTAATTGCTGCATTGTTGTATTGTGTGAATAATACCTTAATTTGTTCATACAAAGGAAGACATCGAGTTTCAAAGCTAGAGATTGTAGCCTTGTGTGACTGCCCATGAGAAAACATGACAGCAGAGAATGCTGGTTTCCATCACAAAGCTTTTCTTTCCTACAGCTTTGACCCTGGATAATCTGAGAAAGTAACATTGCTCAACTCTATCTTGGATCCTAAATAGAAAATTATTGGCCACATGCATGCCAGCAGTTCTGCCTACATTAGGCCTATGGCTAGGGTCAAGTCAACATGTGTGATCTCATGGGTTTCTGATTTATTGGGGCACAGGATGTTTCCTGTCAATGAAACATAGCTGTTTATTCACACCCACAGCAGTAAGAAAGTTCACCACTCTAAGAAAACAAGAGTCTTTCTCGTAATAGAGAAGCGAGGAGGTCATGTGAGGGCTTGCCGGGGGAGTCTAGACAAGCATTACAAGGAAGGGATTGTTTGGAATTGAATAGAGTTTAGAATAAAATAAACCTCATGTTGGTAGCACTGAAAAGGGGGGATCTGAAATAAGCCCAGAAGAATAACAAATCAGAGACTTTAGATGGACTGGGTGGCTTACCCAGGAAACAGAATTTTCCAAGAACATGTAGACAAACTGCTTTTGTTTTTTATTTGACATTATGAGCACAGTAAAATAGTTTGTTCTAGAACTTTCACATGGGTAAAAGAAATTTAGTTGATCGAATTATTAAACTTGGATTCTTCATCCGGACCTGTGATTGGGGATAAATAAAAGGCAAATGTTCATATCCTGTTAAATGGAAGGAATGGACTGTGTCATACCTGCCACTGCCATCTTAAAAATTAGATAAATCGTGGGAAATACCTTTTGTTATTCTAATACAACTCTCTGTTTTAAAAGGCAAATTATAATAGATTTTCTTTCATATGGTGAAACTATAGAGCTTTCTAATAAAAACCATTTTTTAAGCTTCTTGCACTTATAACTTTTTATGCTAAATTTGACAGCATGAATGTTTTCACTAACATGCTCAATACATAAGCTGCCCTGGGGTTAGATAATCTGGTGTGGCCTGTTTGGGTTGGGTCACATTGGGCTGGGCTGGGGTGGGCTCGCCTACCTATGGCCCTTGAAGATCTGTTTGTCATGGATTTGACCACATGACAGCCTAGACTCATTCAGTTGAACTACCAGTCAGTTTTCTCTTCTAATGCACTTTTTACTTTTCAAATTATTTAACATTGTCAGACTACTGCCTTGATTCCAGGAACATTTCCTGTCATTGCTGCTGTCTGCTGTTGTCATGGGTAGATTTTTGTTACAGATTCATCCTTCTTTCCATAAAACTCAATCATTATAAAGATATTAATGGCCACTATTTTCAAATGAGCAAATGAAAATATAGCATTTAAATTGACATATGATGTCATTACTATGGATCACCCATTCCATATGGAAGATAAATTTTTGACAAGTATTTTTTGTAAATGATTTTTATTGATTTATTTCTTAGCTGTTTATTGAGTGAGTACAATAGGGATGGCATGATGTGGATGATGCTGAGGACAGGGAGCAGAGGATGTTAGTGAGTAGTAAGTAAATAGCCCTCTGCCAAGGATGTTCTAATCCTGTTGGGGAGATAGATGCTGAATTGGGAATAAGATGGACAGTTTTAGTGTTTTTATTTCTTTTGTGTCACTGTAACCTAAGTATCCAAGGTGTTAACTTGAAGGAGGATTTTTTGGCTCCAGGTTTTAGAGAGATCGCTCTATGTCTGCTTGGGCCCATGTGATTGGCCAGAGCATTGTGGCAGAGTGAGCATGTGGTAGAGGAATTGCTTCATGCTATGATAGAGGAGGAACAGACAGGACAGAATCCAGGTCCAAGATACCCACAAAGACCTTTCCCTCAAGCTATGTTCTGTGCTCTACCTTCTAAGATATCTGGAACACCTCAGAATAGTGACACCACTGGGGATCAAGTGCCTCACACGTGACTGTTGTGAGGAGATATTTCTTATCCTTAACTCATGAACTCTGGTTATGAAATTGAAAACACTGGTCTGGTGCTCTGAAAACTCAGATGCACAGTGAGGCGACAGAAGAAAAGCTTAGGGGACAAAAAAATGAACTGGATGTGGAAAGAGGAAGACACCCCTAAAAAATCCCAAACAAACAGAAAATGACCGATCTCAGTCTCCTAAGCAGAGAAAACAGGGTGTGTGAGTGTGCCTGTGAGGAAGGAACCCTAACTCAGGGGGGCCCCAGCAGTGACAAAGCACAGTTTGTCATACTTGTGCCATGTAAAGGAACTGTTTTAAGTATTATTTTAATAAAGGTTACAAACGTGTCTTCTTAATATCTAACATGCACCAAGATGAGACACTTTGACTATTTTTTTTCCTAATGTTCCAGAACATCGCTTCTGTGCCTTGAAACATTTCTGAAAGCCCTTTCCACAAGTCCCTGTGGGAGACTGCATTCTCCTCTTTATTCTACCCAACAATAATGGTGGTTTCACATTCAGTAAACACAGTGGGACTCAGGGTGCCGTTATGTTAACTGCTGTCCTGAGATGGAGATTTCCTGCTGTCTTGTTTATTGGCAATGGCCAGAATCTCACCATCAGTGTATTCCATAAAATATATACATATATACATAAATATATACATATATGGAAAGGCTTTTCTTTTAAGAAGATTTAATCTTCTAATTTAATCAAGTTTACTCTAAAAGAGAATTGTATATTATATTTAAAAATAGTAAGTTTTGGGTACCCAACACTTTTGAAAAACATGACTAAACAAATTGCACCTTACCATACACATATTTTTTTTATAAATCTTGTGTGTTTAGTGTCAGTTCTGATCTGTGTAGATTGAGCTAGCACATTGTTTACTTTTTAGAGAAGTAGTGATCAAATAGCTACACAGAAGCAAGTCAGTTCAATTCAGACAGAATTCTCACCACAGGTTATTTTGACAGTGCCTAGAGGACCCTAGTCAAAAGGGGCCGAGTGATTAATCATGGTTGTCACTTGTCTGCTTTTGTTAGTGGTGGATGGATAGGGCTCTGGGATGTCATTTTCAAAATTACTGTATCCTTTTGCCCAGGGAAAGTCATAGACAGACCTACTCAGTATCTGTGAGCCACTTGCTTTTGTCTGCACTAAGCAGTTCTAGTTCTTTGTCTGTTTTTACTTGAAATAGAATTAAATCACTTCTCCTCCCTTTCTCACCTCCAGGTCCTCCCTCAAGCCCCTTCCATGTTCCCCCACTCTCAATTTGCTAATGTTTTTCTTTGATTGTATGTGTTCCCTATGTGTGTATGTATATGCACATATATAGACACATGCACATATAATATATATACATATAAATACATACATATCTATGTGTGTGTATATATACATATAGATAGACAGACAGACAGGCAGACAGACGGACATTTCTGTTGTTTGTGTATACAGGCTTTCAAGGCTGATCACATTAGACAACCAATAAGGGGGCTCATCCTTGGGAAAGGCTAATTCTCTTTCCAGTAGTCAATAGTTGCCATAGATTTGTTTAGGGGTGAAACCCCATGAAACTTTTCCCTTTCTGTGTTAGCAAGTCCAATAATAATGCAATTGATCCAACCTTGTCTATGCAGCAGTTTCTAGGAGAGGCTTCCTGGGAGTCTGGCTCTTAGAATCACTCTGCGCCCCCTTCTTCCATGTTCTCTAAGCCATAGATGCAGAAGCTGTGCTGTAGACACATCTCACAATCTCCTGATGTCTGCAGCTTGATGTTAGTTGCTCTCTGAACTTGAATACAGAGCCCACTTTGAATCAGTGCCCATTTTAAGCTGGAGTTTCTCTTACCTATTTTTGTTAGAAAAATCCTTCCATTTAAGTTTTAATAGGGATCATTCTCTGAATGATGTTTCATCAACAGCTGCATAGTTCCAAGTTTTATGATAATTTGGAGTTCAGAGCTTTGTGCTTAGTCATTCCACATGGATTCTATGGTCTTTTCCCTTAAAGGATAAACTGTTTCAATATCCCCCATGCTGCTGGTAAGCTTGGTTAGGAGGATGTTTGACTGAAATAGTCTGTCTGATGAAACTTATGCAAGGCACAGGCATTCACTCAGAATATCTTCAAGAAAAATAAGGATTTGAGGTCAAGGACATAGGAGGTGTGTCCTTTGAAGATAGAAACGTGGGTGAGTGAAGCCAGGCAGGAACTCAAGCAGGAACCCGAAGGCAGAAACTGGTCTAGAGACCAAGTGAAAACGCTGCTTACTGGCTTTCTCCATGGCTCATTTGCTTTTCTTTCTTATAAAAGCCCAGACCCCCATGTCCAGGAGTAGGACCGCCTACAGTGGGTTGTGCTATCCCATGTCAGTCAATAACTTAGGAAGATTTGGAACTGGAGACACAGCTAGAGTTTAAGAGCACTGGCTCCTCTCCTGCAGGACTCAGAATCAAATCCCAGAGCCCATCCACAGCTTCCAGTTGTCTGTAACTCCTGTTCTCTGAGCATGACACCATCTTTCACTTCCCCGGATGGGTATTGTACATCTGCAGAGGCAAAATGTCCATAAACAAAAATAAATCTTAAAAAAAAAAACTCTCATAGAAATATCTGCAGGCCAATCTGAGAAAAACAATTCATTGAGATTCCTGCTCCATAAATGACTTGAATTTGTGTCAAATTGCCACCAAAAAAAAAAAAAAAAAAAAAAAAAATCACCAATACTCCAAGTAACTGGAGCCTGAACTGTGGTCTGAACGGCTGTGCTGGAGTGTTTTCTCCATGGGTAGCCGACTGTCTCTGTGTGAATCTCCACATCCTGGTGTGACAGACACTTTCCTGTTCTACAGAGTGTGTCCTCTCTTCATCAATGGAAACAATTTCATCCCTTAAACTCTAAGTTTACCTTCTCTAGGTAGTGAGCGTCTGATTGGTGCATCCCTTGGTGTTCCATTCTGAATGTTTGTATGTAGAGGGGTCGTTTTCAGAAAAGTGTTGCTAGCAAGCTTATTAATTCCAAAGAGTCCTTAATCAACCCCCAAGTTAATGACTGATTACAAGGTCAGAGGCTTCGTCTAGAAATACAATTCATACAATTTTTTATGAATTATAGGGAGCTTTCATTTATGTGAAATCATTCATTACCCCCTGGAGAGTCATTTAACGTTATATGGATCCCATTCCTAAACTAGCACTGGAACAGATATCTGTCTGCCTCCTTAAGGATAGTGGGAGCAATCTGAATCCAGTGAGAGTGCATGGCTCACTCTTCCAATGCTCAATGCTAGGGAGTCTTAAGTGCTCAGGGACTATTAGCTGAATGAACAAACAGATAAAATACTGGTTATTTCAGCAGATATTTCTTAGTGTTCCCAGATTTATAAAATGTTTTGCTTAGGTCGGTGAACAAATAAATAACAACTGAAATAAGCCACCGCGGGTACCTGCACAGCAGTCACAGCTTACTGGGGAAACAGGCTGGAGGAAACCTAGATGTAGGGGTCAGTGGAAGGAAAGACATCCTGATTTAAGGAGTGCACAGTGAGTGGTTATCCTCTATATTATTTTTATGTTGTTGTCATAGCAAATTTCCATACCACTTACAGAGTTAAACACCAACAGCATACTATATAATGGTTTTGGAAGTTCAGCTCTCACAGATAGGCGGCTTGGGGCTAAAATTATAGACTATGGGCAAGCCAGTTCTGAAGGTGAATCTTGGCTCATGGCCTCCAATTCTCTCTGTTCAGAGTCTGGAAGAGGTTACATACTTCCCACATTTGATCACTTCCCGAAGTCTCGGTTGCTTCTCCAGTGTGTATTCATGTTGGGCTGACTTATCCATGTTGCTTGCCTGCATTATCCTTTAGGCAGCTGGTAGGAACTTTACTTCTATCTACAACCTTTATACTACAAGATCAGGGAAGACTGCATTAACTTAAGGACTTGATGTGGCAACACGGACACCATTGGTAGCCATTATTCTCCCAACCACATAAAAGTATGGATGAGGAATACAAAGGTATGAAATATGTAATTGTTATAATCAGGGAGCTTTGCTGTCTAATGATGAAGTCAATGTCAAATAATCTCAAAAATATCTGCTAGCACATTTTCTTTCTGAAAATTACACTCAACAAATGTCTGCTTTGCAGTTTCTGACTGTGAAAGTCCTGGGGATATTTCTCAGCTTTAGCTTTTGGACTGCAATTACTGGGAACCTAGTGTGCATCAAAACATAACATCAACACACTAGGGCATATCCCTATGGACAGGAAATCACTTTTTGAGTAGATATGTTATCTAAATAAATTATGAGATAAGTTAATTTCCCCTGAAACTTGTAATAATTTAAACTATGATTGAGATATAAAACTTGAAAATTATCCCAAAACTGTACTTGACACCCTCAATTTAAGTGCTGTATAAAAGATGCTTTTTCTTAAGTATATGAATATTATTCTAAAATATTGCAAGTCTTTCGGTGGACGTTAGGTCATGTCCGGCAACTGCATCAGGCCCCTCACAGTTGCTGGCAACTCCAGCTCTGGGGTGTGATGCCTCTGTCCTCCACAGGCACTCACATATATATACCCCACCCCACACCTATATACACACACTACACATAATTAAAAGCAAAATAAATCTTTTGTAAATACTTAAAAAGTTTAGATCATTTTAAGAAGTTAATGTATTAATGAAAGGAAGCCTTTTTTAGTTACTTCATTGCCCATTAGACTTCAAGGACAAGTTTAAGGATCTATGAACATATCCAGAGTTTGCATTTTATTCTGAAGGTTATTTATTAAGTGACATTTTCAGCGAGATACAAAACCTACCTCTTGTTAGTGATTGTGTGAAGTCATTTTTTAGTACATGTGGAGAGCAGTGAATCAGAATATTTATGGTTTAGTACTTTTAAAAATGTCCTTCAAATACTTGTTCGTCTAGTACCTCCATAGAATATCAAGTCCAGACTTCTCGGGTCTTAGCCTCAATACCACACTACCTGGATAAATGGCTTTGCACTTACATGCTCATGGCAGTCAACACTGAAGAATAATAGAATCCCAGAATAACAATTTCTTAATTGGGAGTCCAGGGTCACATATTAAGCTCATATGTATTTGCTAAGTGAATTAATGAATAAATGAATAAGTTAATATTTTAAATAGAACAAGTTGACTATGAAAGCTTAAATACTAGCTTAAACCTTTCAGGTTTTCCAGCTGGGATTTTGTAGGCACAATTGACATATTTATTGTGTTTCAAAGCCAATGACTCAGAATAAATGTGCTGAATCTTAGGGAGGAATCTCACTTAACTTTTTGAGGGAACAAAACTGAATATTTTGCCTGCTAAGTAAGTTTAAACACTTTATATATTAACAAATTGATTTATATCCAAGTACCCAATTCATATAGTATAATAGAAAATGTTCCATGTTATCCTTAACAAGTTTTAAAATATCTTTGCCACACTAGACGATTTATAAACATTCCTCGTTAATTGCAGGATATGTATATAAAGCCACTTAGATCCACAAGGTTGGTGACTTAGAGAGCAATAAAGGCAACCCCTGCAGTGACCCTCCCACCTCTTCCTCACTCCTTTTTAATGGATTGTTTTAGTATAAACAGTACTTAGCTCCATGCTTCTAAATAGACTTCTGCTGTTTAAAATGCTGATCTTTTTCTCTGCATTTTCAAATGTGGAAGCAGAGGCTTTTCCTCCCCTTCTGTCACGTATGTACCATTCTCAGCCCCTCTGCAGCCATATATACAGTTACCCTGTTCACTTAATGAAGTCAGCATGAAATGTTTACATTAGTACACTCTTTAAATGCCATCTAAAACAGAGCCATGAGTAAATACTGTCACAATCCCCATCCTACCTGAATTTTGCTGTCTTTGAATACAGTAATTTCCTGTTTTATAACTTGTTATGCTTATCACTGTGGTAACCTGTCTTCAGGGGTCTGGAGAAACACGATAGACACACATTGTAGCTTCCTGTTAGGGACACTGCTCTGAAGTACTTCCTGGAGATTTGATCTGACTATTACATGTGTATCCTATGCAGGCAGCCACTACTTCCTGCCACAGAACAAAACTGAGCATATTGGGCATGGTAGTGTCCTCGCTGTAAGGAAGGACATGTGAACTGTTTCTTTTTGCTTTGTTTTGAATTCTTGGCTGACTGACAGCTTCATTTCCTGACTTTGTACATATACCTTATTTTATTCACTCCCTTTATATAGCTCAGTAGATTTTACTAACAACCATTATCACGTTAACTTCAGACCATTTCCATCACCTACAAAAGGAGCCTCTTCCATCACCTACAAAAGGAGCCTCCTGACCATCCTCAGATGCCCCATGTATCAAGAAGCTGCTACCCCAGAAATGAACACTTAGTTAACTTTTTATCACTTTGTCTGAGTGCCATGAAAATACATGAACCACAACTGTGTGTGGCCATTTGTGGGTGACTTTGTTCTGCTAGCATAGTGTTTTCAAGGTTCAACCACCTTCCCATAAGCATCAGGGCTTTCTTTTCCATTGTATGTACTATGTATGTATGTATGTATGTATGTATGTATGTATGTATGTATATGTGTGTTTATAAAGATTTTTTCCATTTTGCAGTCTTATGAATGGTCCAGTTTTAAAAGTTCATGTACAAGTTTCCATGCATAGATGTGTTTTCATTTCCTTATCTACCTAGAGGTGGAAATGCTGGCTCATAAAGACAATTTTGAGACACTACCAGAGTGCTTTGCCAAGAGGAGGCACCAGTTTACATTGTCACCAATCATACATACGTCATATATACATACATACATATATATACATACATACATACATACATACACATGTATATATACACATGCATACATATATATGTGTGTATATAATTTTCCTTGAAAATTTCTTACGTGACTAAAAATATGATAAATGGCTTTTGGTATATTGATCTGCACGTGAATGTAAGAGAAGCAGTTAAATAAAGAAGAAACACAGAAAAGGAGAGATTTTTGTTGGCTACCTGGAATTCATAGCCATAACCATTAGAAGCTTTGCAGAAACTTATACATGTCTTGGCTGCAGTTTGTGTTACTGTGATTTTGTAGTGACTGTTAACTTAGTCTTCTCTTGCTGCACCTTACTGTGGAAAAATATAGCATGTGTTGAGGAACTTTCATATTTATCCTTAAGCAGATTATTTCATCCAGCAACTTCTTACTGTAATATTTTTTTAGCTGCATCTTTTCACCCACTTGCGTTGTAATGTGTAATATGTGATGGCTTATTGGTTGAAAGTGTTTTCCGATGCCACAGACTTTTCAGTGTTCACCCAGTTTTGATCTGCTGTTACATGAAGGTATTGTCTGTGCCTGCCAGGGAAGTCCTGTGACAGCCTTTTCTTCCATGAATTTAAGGATTGCAAAGCAAGGCTGAATGGACAGACGCCTAGATGGAAGGTATCCTCTTTGGATGTGTCTCTAATATGTCTCTTCAACTCTGATGCTTACTGTGGAAGGTGGTGACACATGTTACATTGAAGATATTCTTAGTCAAACACCTAGGAACATACATTTACTTGCACAGATCGAATGATTCAAAAAGAAAATATTTAGGAAAATTGGGAAAACTTCACAATATATCTGAAATGGCTTTAATTTAAAAAAAAATATAAACACTATCAACAACAAAATACACACACACACACACACACACACACACACTTTCTCTAACACAAACTTTCTGGGTGCCCAAAAATTATTCCAATGCAGCAGTATATTTTGTGAGTGAGGAGTAAGCTGAAGGGTACATTTACATTAAGTTACATTAAGTACTTTATTCATTTTGTGTTTTTGAATGTAATTTGCATAGAACAAAGCAAATTTGAAGTACATTATGAATTGAATTTTGTTAAATGTGTAAAATTATACCCAAAGCTGCAGATCTGTCCTGGCCATTCAGAAAGTTCTTCCTTATGTATTTGCAGTCAACCTTCTATTCACTGCTGACCCCCTAATTCATTTTACTGCTTTCTGTCATTGCAGATTGGTCAGACTTTTCTAGAAATATTATGTAAATGAAATAAAATCAGCAGCATGTAGTAGAAAATATAAAAAAGTATTAAAAGTATTCCAAATAAATTTTATGACACAGAATCCCTGCCCAAGGAAATAACAAGTAATTAAGTAGGTTACACATACACACACACCACACCACAGCAGGAGAGAAAGAGAGAGATAGAGATAGAGATAGATAGATAGATAGATAGATAGATAGATAGATAGAGAGAGAGAGAGAGAGAGATATTCTAATATTGGTTCACCATTGCCACCTGCATTATTGCTAGATGGTTAAGGCATCCCAAAATAAGGATAAGAGCCCCACAGACTGACAACTCACACTTGTGGGAAGCACATTCAGAGTCTTAAGAAAAAATTTAAAGATTTCCATAAAATAGAGAGTTCATAGTGTGCTGGACACTGGAAAATGTAGTTGGAAAGTCAATGGGCAAAGATCCTGACTATTCGAGATTCTGTGAAACAGATAATGAAGAAACAAAGAAAAAATTTAAGTGGAATTCTTAACAAAATGATGTCCTTCCAAGTTAACGTGGAACATATGAAAGACACAGTAGGAGAAACAAAAGAATGAATGCTGTCAAAAGAATCTCTTGCCTAAGTTTAAATACTAAGAGTATTAACAAGAAACAAAAAACCCACTGAAAGCTGGTTCATGCCATAATTCCATTGCTGTAACAGAATATGACTGAATGAGTCTGAAAAGTCATTTCCAGTGGTATGTAATGTGAACATACTCAAACGGCATAGATTTCAATTAGTTAGATTTTGAGAGGAGTCGTGTGGTATTTGGATTCAGACATGAAATCAATATTGGCCTTATGGATACTTCCCATGTTCCACAAACCTCCACTCCAATCTTCTTTCCTCCCATCAAGAATCAATAATGAAAAAGCCTCCTTTCAGCCAGAAAACAGTAATCTTTAAGTAGAAATAGAAGTCCAAGTTACACTTGTAAATGTCAAAACCCAGTGTGTGTGTGGATTTTCCTGATGGGTATTTGATGTGACTTCTTGTTATTCTTAGGGCTGTACTCATAAGCACATAACAAGGGTGGTTTAAAGGCCTAAGTGCCACAAATTAGATTTTCTTTAAGAAATCATGTCCTTGACATCTTTTTTCATTATTTGAGAAGAATGAAACAGATTTTTTCCAGTTAATTAGTGCTAAGACATGTATTTTGCATTAGCTTTAAGTTTACCAAAATGGCTTTAAAAACTTGAACAGATGGCAGAATTATAATAACTTTTGCTTGCAATTTAGGTTAGGAATGAAGTGTCCTGAGAATTCTCCTCCTGTCTAACTTTTCCATATTGTTAATACATTTAATAGATATGATGTATTTGTTTTTTCTTACCAAAGTGTAAACAGCATCAGTTCACCTTAGTTAGATGAGTATAATGAGCTGTGGGAATACGTTTCTCTATCTCAGGGTGAGGAGAATTTCCAGGATGCAAGCATCCAAACAGAGATAACTCCATACTTTGGACAGACACTGTTGGGAGAGCAGTGTTGGCCAGACACATGTCCATGGAGATCTGGCAGGGGTTGTGAATGGGTGAAGGGGACATGGTCCCAGCATAAGAGGCGTGGGACAACCTCGCCTTTCACCAGCTGCTTTCAGGCATGCTACGTAGACCTCGTGCAGCCAGAATTGACCAATTTTCAAAGTTAATCTACAATTGAAATCTTCCAATTAAAACTTCTCAGCTATTTTTATATTTAAGAAAAGAAAAGTCACAGGGACTCAAGAAATTAGCATGTGGCTTGTAGCTGACCATTCTGTAAGGGACACTCTCCTTAGAAAACTGATGACATGGGTCTGTAAGAGACACTTTCCTTAGACAACTGATGACATGGGCCTGTAAGGGACACTCACATTAGAGCCATGACTCATTTCCCATTCTGTCTCTGAGACAGAATTCACCCTCCGAATAAAAACACATCACCGTATTAAAGGAGTGCTCCCTTAGAGCACTCTGGGGGCAAATATGCACAGCGCTGAAGAAATGGCCCACCTCTGCTGCCTGTGGACAGTTTTATGTTCTGAGTTTACCAGGGCAGGGCTTTTTCCAGTAGTATTGTTGGCCCTCAGATTCTCCACAGAGCCCATCCTAAATGCCCATCTGAAGCCTCTGCAGACTCGGTCATGATAAGGGACTCTGGCAAATTCGCAAAGTTGTTTTTTTTTTTTTTTTTTTTTTTTTGCTTTAATTTTGCAGCAGCATTAGGTACCTTGTGCCCTGTGGTTTTGTTACCATCAGCACCAAGCTCTAGAAATCCCCTCAGTCACACAAAATACATTCTTTTTTTTTTTTTTTTTTTCTCAAATGTTTTTCTTAGAACCTTCCAGCCTGTTAGAACTCAATCTTAAATTCCATTGTTTTTACATTACCTAATTTAAGGCATTCTGTTTTAGAAGTCCACACTGACCAAGATAATATGCCATCTGGTTTTGCTTCACAACACTGAAGAGAAGTTGTATTTTTATGTCATTTTTGTAGATGAGCAAACTGAGGCTGAAAGAGTTCAAGCATCAGACTTGTAGCCACAAAACAGAGAGCCCCAAGATTTGTCACACAGCTATCGAGCATGTTACCATCACACTCTTCTTGCCTTTTATTTCTGCTTCCCATCAACTGATCACTTTGGTGGACATTACCTAGATGCAGGAACTTTCTCCTGGTCCTTTTAGTGACAACAGTATTGCTCTAAATGTACATTCTGGACATTGCCCCAAGGTATGCTGAAACCATGCATGGTTCTCTAACTGCTCTCAATAACTCCATTTCTCCTTCAATTCAATCTTCTCCTTCAATTTCACTTCTTGAGATTGCACTACCAATCTCAAGAGAGAGAGAAAGGGAGAGAGAGAAAGAGGGAGGGAGGGAGAAAGTGTTGTCTTTAAGGTACTTGTAATTCTGTAATTATAGGTGTCTGAGAATGAGGAATCTTAAGCACACAAATTACTTCCTGTTTGTGTGAAGCTTGATTAGCTTCCTCCCATCCAGCTACAGAAAAACAGGTTTGCCTTCACTAAGATTTCATCATTAAATATGTTTGTAGTTTGAATTTCCTCAGACCAGCTATAACCTCCAGGACCTCCTTCATGGATTAAACAGTTGTATCATAGGTTGGTTTGTAAATATATACGTGAGTCATAACTTTACCTAGTACTAAAAATTATTTTTTAACATGTCCATCTTCTAATAAGTCTTTGATCCAAAGCCTCTGAAGTACAACTGTTGCTATTTAAATTAAGTCTAGAACCTTAACTCAGCACTTCAATCCTAGTCACAACTTACTACATCCTGTCTTTCCCATTCCCAGTCTGTAACTGGATTACCCTCCAGCCACAGTAACAGATTTCACCTTCCCCTTTTCTTTCTTGCTCATCCTAGAACATGGCTTTCCCCAGAATGTTAAATGCTACTGGGATCCTTTATTCTGTCCAGAGGTTAAATGCACACCTTTACTAAATGACATTGTCAAATCTTTGAGTATGTACCCTGAATACTGGTTTTACTTTTTACAAAGTTTTGCTGTGTTAATTTCTAAATGGAAAAAAATCAACAAATAATTGAGTTTGCAATTCAATACCTTCTGTTAAAAATATACATAATTTGTACTATTAAAGTAACCATTTCATTTACTCACCCATGCCCACCCCTTACGGCTCATAAAAATAAACAAGGAAGACTTTTTTGTGTGTGATTTCCTTTAATTTAATGTCAGACACATCCCAGAGCACATGTCCATAGCTCAGTTTAAGCTTTATAGCATTACCATGAAATGAAGGAAAGCCAAATTCTCCTTTCCAGATTAATAAACTGAGATTTATGTTTAGTAAGTGGAATAAGCCCAAGGACTGCGGTGATCATCAGAATCCTGAAGGAAAGAACAGTTGCTACAGGATTTGTGAACTCGTTTCTCACCTGACTTCCTCCCTGATAACCTCCATTGATTCCCTTCCAGGGGCCCCAGCCTCTCCTTTGTCAGGTGACAAGGCAAACCAATCCCTACCAGGTGCCTCTGTAGTTCAAATGCTTAGTTTACAAAGTCCCAGTCTAAAGCACAGGGCAAGTGTGCTCATCTGAGTTCCCACCATGTCCAGCAGGCTGTGCATCCTGCTCTCCAGGCTCTTCTGTTAATTGTTGTCTTCAATTGACATGTAATATTGAAATGTGTTAATAGGGTGTAATGTTATCATCAGTACATGTATACAGTGTATACAGATTGCACCAGGTAATTGGCACTTCTATCATTCACATGTGTTTGCAACCTTCAAGCTCTACTGCTCCTGTTGCTGGGAAATGTATAACTAATGGTAGTAGACTACAGTTGGCTACTGTGCTATAAAGCATCCAAAATGCATCCTGAATGGCGGTACCCTGCTACCCATTAACCACATCCTTTCTATCCCTGCCTCCATCACCTTCCAGTCAGGGCTGACCTTATTTAAAGATGTGATCTCTCTTTAATCATTGATGTATTTTACATTTTCTCAAACTTCTCCATGGAAAGAACATGGGCAAAGAGGATTAACGTCTACTTTGTAAAGGGGAAGGTAAGCAATGGAGGAAGAAAGGGGGAAAGTGGACTGTGACAAGCCATAAATATTCTCAGGCCTCTTAAAAATAGCTACAGATTTTATGTACACATAATAGATGCACAAGGGCCTTCATGAAAATTATTGTCTCTACTGCAAATACTACAGAGAACAATGGGCTTTCTGGAAAGGTGACTTAACTAACCTGTGTCTGTGCACAATCTGATGGGATACTATGTGTCAATTTGTTGAACTTTCCTGAGCTTTTGAACCCCAAAGATAGAGGTGGTTAAGAGCCCCCAAACCATACCCTTCCTGTGATACCAAG
Organism: Cricetiscus sungorus; assembly: GCA_030556225.1. Lineage (NCBI taxonomy): Eukaryota > Metazoa > Chordata > Mammalia > Rodentia > Cricetidae > Cricetiscus > Cricetiscus sungorus. Next base: position 2,929,928 of record JANBXA010000606.1, on the reverse strand, counting down.
ATTTCTTTGCTTACCTTAAAACCTATCACCTTGCCCCTTTCTCTACCACATTCTACACTGTCTTCCCTACTGCATAACTGCAAATAAATCCATCCTCATTGCTCAGTGCATTGCTTATTTGACATATGACATTCTGGAAAGCACAGCCTCACATGAGAGGGACATGATTTATACGATGCTCTCAAGACCATCAGTGAGATGTATTCCTGGCAACAACAGGAAAAATACTTTCACTCATAGCCATGCTCAGGCCTGAGGTCCCTGCAACAGAAGATAGGTTAACAAGAGAAAAACTGTTTTTAAGAGTTTTAGGGAGCACAGGATCCTTTATAAAGAAATGGAGTGTGGAAGACACAGAGTAACATGTGCATATTTGAATACTAGGCTCAAAAGTAATGGGAGAGTTCTGGAGATGCTTAGTGTGAGGATTGAGAAAGGGGCTTCTTTGCCCCTCCCCGATACCACAAAGGCACCTCTGATGAAGATCCAATGCTTTCCCTCAGGTGCAGGCCTCTTTTGCTACCCTCTAAGATGTTAGAGATTCCTGAACCATATCACTGGGAAAGACTGAAAACTTGATGTTTCTGAAAGTGGTTTTTTTCCACTACCATTTAAGAGTGACCATCAGGGTTGCAGTCTCAGGGAGTTAGAGGATCACTGCCACAGGAAAGAATCCAGAGGGGATTACCACCTCAGGAGATACTACTAGAAGGAGGGTAATTGACACAGGAAGGAGTGAGGTGAGTCTACAAGACCCTGGTACCACCTCTCATCATTCTTCTTCCAACAGATACTGTCAGGACAGGGAAGAGGGCTAGACACTGCAGCTATAACTGTTACAAGGGAAGGCTATAGAATCTTCATTAATGCTTCAAAATCCAGACAGAGACAAGGTTGAAAGGATAAAGCTATGTGATGGTACTACTGTCTAGGCAAGGCTACAGGACTACCACAAATCCTCAGATATTCCTGGACACACGATAGAAAGAGTTTCCAGAATACCTTAAAACATGCAGGAACGGGGCTAAGAGGATAGACATTTATTACCTCACCAAATCCTTATAGTAACTTCTGGAGCTAAGTGCAGTTATTATCTCATTACTGTATAAAGGGGCACGGCCTCAGAGAGGTTAATTAACTTGTCCAGAGTCTTGTTGTAAGTATTGAGTTTGCCTAACTCAAAATCATTGTGCAATACCATTTTCCCAAGGACTATGCTATGAGTCTTAGAATCTAGAGCATTTTGAGTGTGAGACTAGCCTGAGGCACACAGCAGAGTCATCCATAAACCAAGGACTACTTAGGAGAATGGATAAACTAGGACTACAACCACATGCTAACAGTCCTCAGTCACCACATGCCAGGAAAACAATCTTCAAAACATTTTGAAACATCTGAGAGTACTCATTTTGGTTCTGTGTACACTTGACTACTGCATATTATTTGTAGGAGTTGGGGAGTAGTGTTTTTGTACACACCTAGCAATGCAGAGACTTTGAGGGTATGGAGGCTAGTTCACGCTTCAGGGTGTGCCAATTAAATATGATGACTACTTCAAACTAGTGGGAAGCACAGTGAGATATTTTAAGACTCCAGTTACTGGATTATTGCCACTGCAGGAGACTTTCCTCTCCCCTAAAAAATAACAGTGGTGTCAGGAGAGACAATGCTTTAAGAAAATCAGAGCATTAACTATTAGCTAGCTCAAAAGTTTTAAGGAACGAGACTGAAAAGAAGATGATATGGCTTTGAACTCATGTTTTTCAAAATCTTGATGAATTCTAAAGTTTATTCATTCAATCAGCTTTTTATGTGGGTAACATAGAAGAAGGGGGGGGAGACATAGCCACACCTCATATCCTGTCATGTCTGTGACACTGCCATAAAAGCACTCTAATGAAGGATAGAGAGGACCAAACCCAGGACAGACTATAGTCAGTTCCCGCTCAGTAAGCTCTGGTTAGAAAATGCAGACATTAATAGTAAAGCATATGTAAAGAACTCTTGTAAAACAAACAAACAAAACACCAAACCAACCAAACATAAAAACTTCAAGACACTAGCCTCAAGACAAAAATCTCTCCTGTATAAAGATAGCCAGCATGATAAATTAAATGGAAGAGAAATTTAACAGACAAGCTGACTTTACTAGTACACCTTCTTAGTACACAGCAACCAAACGTCACCCATCTTGGGATTTGGGCAACAGCAAAAGTAGGAAGCACCCTGGCTTCAAGCCCTTCTCTCAGAAAGCACATCTTGAAAGACTTCTTTTTGACCTTCCTTCCTATGGTCATAGCTCCCTCCCTAGAGACAGCCTCACTACACCCCAAACTGAAGAATGGTCTGTCTAAAGACACAGAAGCAGGAAGGAATCTGACCAACATTCCTGCCACATCATCAGACCTTCCGACCTCCAATTTTATTTCTCCACAAACATGTACTTCATCATAATGATTATAATAGATAGCCTTTTATATTTCTCAGGCTTCCTTTGCCATATAAAATTTACATTAAATATATCAATATACTTTGCCTTAATAATCTGGTTAATAGGTATATGAGGTATGAACTTAGAGAAATGTTAGAAATCATTTCTTCCTTTTATTAATTATCTTAGACCCAAAATATATCAAATAATAAGTTTTAAAAATGTATTTAACATTATTTTATGTGCACAAACTGGAACTGGAATTATGCCATGTGGTTGCTGGGAATTGAACCTGGGTCTCCTGGGAGAGCAGCCAGTGCTCTTAACCACCAAGCCATCTCTCCAGCCCCTCAAATAATCGTTTTTAAGTTAGTAAATCTACTTTCACACAAAATAAAGTATCAAAAATTTAAATTTTAATGAGGGAACCAGAATGCTGTTTCTAAGCTCAAGCAAATGTTGATAGCATTGATTAAAGATACCTGGCCCTGCCCTTTAGAGAATTACAATAAAAATAACAAACTCAAGCCCTGAAGTCCAGGAACAATTGTGCCATGTCTTCAGCACCATGCAGGAAGGACATAGAGAAATCTCCCTCCTGTGCAGAGCTCCTGTATTTGACCACACCTTCCTATTCACAGGGCAGAGGGAACAGAGAGCTTTGCTCACCCTCTTCTCTTCAGTGCAATGATGGAACTCAGGGCTGCCTTGCTGGGCTAGCTCTGAAGCCCCTCTCTGCTGACGGAATCCCTGTACCACTTATAATTCCCTTCTTTTGCCTCAGAGGCAGTTAACCGAGACCAGAATTCTTTGTAACTATGAAACTGTCTTGACTCAGAGACAAGTATTTCCTGCTTGGCTAATTGGTGGAAGCCTTTTTGAACTTCAAGACAACCTCTGATAAAATCAACCCCTAAAGTTGGGGACTAGGGTCTTCTGGCTGAACTGTCTTCTTTATATTATAAAATGACCCTCTGTTTCCAAAGAAGATTTTAATTGGCTTTATTTTTTATTCAAGCAGTAGATCTAGCGGGGAAGCTGTGCTGAACAGCATGTGTCTACCAAGTGGAAGGGTCTGGAGTGCATGCCCATGCTTCAAAGGAAACAACAGAGCCAGCATCAAGAACCACCTCACTTCCTAGGAAGGGAGAAGCATTCCGAGGGGCTGGGCTTGGGAGAATTGCTTTTACAGGAAAAGTTGATTTTAAAGAGCAGAGATAGAGAATAGAGAGAGGGCTAGGCATTTGAAAAGTTCTCTTCCTCAGGACAGTGACAGTGTAACAGACAACACAATGACAACACCTTCTGGTTAATATCACCATACTTCACGTCACCCCCCACGCTCATTTATTAAAAAACAATTATCTTCCTTACAGAACATCTTCATTATGTATCCCCCCTCCCTCTACTCTCCCCAGTTCCTCTCTACCTCCTCTCACAGCCAATGCACTCTGTTTCATTGGAAAAGAACAGGCTTCTAAGAGATAACAACCAAGCATGACAAAATAAAATATAATAAGATAAAATTAAAAAAATCTTCATATCAAAGATAGACAAAGCAATCCAACAGAAGGAAAAGAGCCCAAGAAAGGCACAAGAATCAGAGACCCACTCATTTGCACATTCAGGAATCCCATAAAAATACTAAACTGAAAACTATAATATATACAGAGGACCTGGTGCAGAACCAGGCAGGCCCTGTACTTGCTGCTTCGGTCTCTGTGAGTTCATATGAGCTTTGCTTTGGTTTATGGGGTCTTGCTCTCCTGGTGTCCTTCATCCCCTGTGGCTCAAACTCTCTTTCCACCTCCTACTGTGCAGGGTTTTGCTGTCATTTCCTTCCTCAGGATTAAATCAGAGGGAGTTTATCCCACTAATGTAATGTTTGGGGGGAATTTGTCTCTCATTTATGTGGATTTCCTGGAAGGGTAGAGGACCAATATCCTGAACTAAGACTGACTCTATTTCAGTGTGTGTGTGTGTGTGTGTGTGTGTGTGTGTGTGTGTGTGTGTGTGTAGTGTGCATGCACAAGGATAACATAAGGAACACAAGCAGTTGAGGACTATTTGCAGGAGTTGCCTCTCTTCCCCCCCACCCTGTGGGTCCTGAAAATCATGGTCAGGTGATTTTCTTTGTTCTCTTAGTCATGCTGCTGGTCCTCCATTTTGATTTTTGTTTGGGTCTATTAAGCATTAGTTCCAAATGGCATCTTGTAACTTTCATTTAAGCACTGCTAATATTTCTTTCAATAGATTGTAAGACCTGGCTAATTATAAAATTTGTATGGATCCAGAAAGGATTTAGGATGATCAAAATAATCTTGAAAAAGAATAACCAAAAGTTTAGGTCTATCCTATTAATTTTCATAATATTAAAAAACAAGACAAAGTGAAGCTCATTAAAATACTAAGATGGGTAAGTCAGGGTCTCTGGCTCATCTGGTCAAGTGCTTATTACATGAGAACAAGAGTATTGAGAGCCAGCATCCCCCAAGACTTGGGCGTAACATTGACCATCTACAACTCCCCTGTATGGAGGCAGGGGATGTGTGGACCCAGAGACTCATTGCTCAGCCATTCTATCAAAAACAGCTCCAGGTTTAGTCTAGAGGCCTAGTCTCAAAAACTGCAGGCTAGCTGGGTGTGGTGACCCACACCTTTAATCCCAGCACTCACGAAGCAGAGGCAGGCAGATCTCTGTGAGTTCAAGGCCAGCCTAGTTTACAACTCAAGTGCCAGACAGGCTCCAAAAGCTACACAAAGAAACCCTGTCTAGAACCACCCCCTCACAAACAAAAACAAAATCAAAACAAAAACCAGTGTAACAATAATTAATAAGATATTCTTTTGTCAAGCTTTGACATTCACACAAACACAACATTAAGAGTCTATATGAGCTAACAAAAATAGCACTAGATCACAAGGGTTTGGGGTGCTAACTAAAGGGGGGAGGGAACCTCTGTGGAGCAAGGTAAAGGACATTCTTAGAGTGGAGGCTGTTTTACTTGGATCATTTGAGAGCAAACCTTGTGGTTCACAGTTATTTTTGCTAGCTAGCTTTTTCTGTTTTCCTGCCTAGAAGGGCTATTCTCACTGAATTGCATTCCATTCCTTACACAGGAGCGCAGAAAAGTAGGCTACTAAAGTTGCCTTAACTGAATAGCCTTCCAGTTTGCTGGGGATTGTGGTGCATGCATGTAATCCCAGCACTAAAGAGACAGAGACAGGAGGATCACCATGAGCTTGGAATCAGGCCAGGGCTGCATAGTAAGATATGTGCAAACAACAACAACAAAACAAAACAAAACACAAAAAAAAAAACAAAAGAAAAAAATCAAGCATATAAAAACAACAGAAAATAACAAAAGAGCAATTCGTAAAATTTATAGTAATCAAAGTAATCCTGCATAAATCAACAAACTTGTTTAATGAGTTAAGTGGCTGATCTTGAGAGATCTGGGCTATTCATGCAGACAAGGAGCTCAGAAGTCACAGTTATGATAAAGTGCAAAGGGAACCTTGGCGATTCCATGTTGGGCTAGGTTGACATAGGTGGAGGGACAAACACACCAGGCAGACAGGGCTTAAGTGAGAAGTTTTATTGGAGAGGAGAGGGAGGGAGAAGGAAAGAGAAAAGAGATAAAGAGGCACAGAGACAGAGAGAGGACAGAAGAGAAAAAGAGAGGAAAATTACTATCTGCCCCAGAGGAATATCAGGAAAGAGAAAGAGCAGCGAGAGAGAGAGAGAGAGCGAGAGAGAGAGAGAGAGAGAGAGAGAGAGAGAGAGAGAGAGAGAGAGAGAGAGAGAGAGGGAAAAAGAGCTTAGGTGGGTTGGCATCTTTCTTTTAAAGAGGTCCTTTACACCTGCCTGCAGACTAGTACTCATGGAACCCTGGGCTGACCAGGGTACTGCCTGAGTGCATTCTGCCAGGTGACAGGTTCATGTCAGCATAATGCTTGAATCCTTCCAGTAACTAGAGACAGGTATAAGCATCATGGCTACCTACCATTATGAACCTTTAAAGGGAAATTTGCACAGCAGGAGTTCGGTGAAAATTTTCTCAGCACTTGCAAATAGAAGAGGAGATTGGCTTCAATTTCATCAATGTAAACATTTTCAGTTTTCTTCAAAAACACAGTTTTTAAAAAAAGGGCAAACCATACACCAGAAGAAAATCCGTGTAGCGTTTATCAAGGGTCTGCCAACTAGAATAATAAGTAACTCTCAAGAGTGTACTGTCAGCATAGACAAGCCCATTAAAAGTGGGCAACACACACACACACACACACACACACACACACACACACACACACACACACACCCCACACACACACTCTGTATTGACATTATACAAAAGAAGTCAAGTGCCCAAGCAAACATAATTATTATTAGTCCTTCGAGAAGTACAAATTAAAACTCAAATGATGTACTACTGAATAACCATCAGAGTGGCTAAAATTAGACTGTATGAAAACAAAAGAAAAACTAGAGAAGAAACACAGTGGAAGGACAGGATTAGCCATTGACACTTCAGCCAGCAACCGTGGGACTTGAATCTGTTCCTATGTACGTAATAACCAATTCCACATGCTCTTACCAAACAGCTAACAATGGAACTGGGCTGAAATTTGTCAACTACACATGCTCTTCAGTTCCTAACACATATTCAGAGTGCTGTGCCCTTTTCCTCCCTGGTGTTCCTTCATGATGTGCCCTTGATAGATGTCATTACAAACCAAATTTCTGTTTACCATAATCAGCCATTTTGGTCATAGGCATTTGCATTTGTGAACTTGCATTTAGAGTTCACATGCTAGACTGGATACCTCATGAGGACACAAGTCTCTAGGTTTTACCCACCTATACCATTTCTCAGGGACACTTCTGGCTTTCTCGAATTTAGATTCCCACAACCCTTTCTACTCAAAGGGAACTTTTTAAACATTATCAGACAAGAACATCTAAAGAGGAAGAGGGCTCCTTAGTGTAAGGATTCAGGCGTTATGCTGACCCGCCCTTCTCACTTGGCAGAATGCCCTGAGGCAGTTCCCTGATCAGTCCAGATGCAAAGGACCCCTTCAAAAGAAAGGCCTCCACCCTCGTATGCTCTTCTTTCCCATTCCTGTCTTTTCCAGCTCTTTTCCCACTCTCCCCTCCCCCCCCACCTCTGTCTCTCTGTTTCTCTTTTTCTCTGGCTCTGATCTCTTTCCCGTTCTTTTTCTTTTTCCCCTGGGGCAGACAGGACTTTTCCCATCTCCCTTTTGTCTTCTGTCCTCCCCTGTCTCTGTCTCTTTACCTCTTTTCCCTTTCTCTCCTCTACCTCCCTTTCTAATAAAACTTCTCACTTAAGCTCTGTCTGCCAGGCATGTTTGTTCCTCTGCCTTGGTCTCCCTCACCTGCCGTGGAATCCTACTGGGTTCCCGCACAAGCATTATCATAACATTTAGGACCCAGAACTGAATGATTGCAGAATTACAGATAGCTTGAACACATCTGTTTGAATCCCCAAATTAAGGTATTGCCATCATTTTGGCTCTTTGAATAAATATAGTTTCCTATGGTTTGGCTCATTATTGGTTTGCATCAAGTGTCTAACACAGTACCTTGCCCACCAAAGCTATTGAAAAACTATTTTAGGAGAACACATTGATATACTTACATTCAAATTTTTGTCATCTAGCTAATGAGTGGGTTAGATCCCATAAATAAATGCCTGGCACGTTTGGTATTCGTGGCTGAAATTTGGCCCTGTTGATTCTAGTTGATTACCTTTGGAATCTTTTCCAGACTTGGTAGGAATGTTGGAAATTCTGGAATCACCTCAGGAAGCTCAGAGACACCAGTATTAATGTGTGGCTAACAACATAGTTTCCAATGTTACTGTGTCTTCATATCTTGCAATAAATAACACATGCTAAGTAAATGCTTAATGTGAGGGAGAAGTAGCAGGGCCTTGGACAAGAAGCCAGATTTCAGGAGGCAGAAATGGAAATGCAAAGAAGGGTGTGGTCATGTAGGAAAATGGCTTAAGTAGTGACCCCAAAGTTGGACAGAGAGAAGATCGTTGCAAGTTTCTCTAGAAATTTCTGTTCAACAAAAGATGGTTTCAGATATGAATGATTTACCCAAATTATATTCTGTTCTGAGCTCAAAACTGTGTAGCTACTGTATCATGTGTTTCCTCAATTAAGTACAACTTGAAATGTCAGCTTTGAAGTTGTATGGATGTGTTCTTTCAACCTTAAAGTAGCTAGTAATACATAATAAACTATTTTATTTTGTTGAGATGGGGTCTCATTGGGTATCCATGCCTGATCTAGAACTTTCTATGGACTTGGCTGCACTTGAACTCACAGAGAACTACCTACCTCTGCCTTTTGGTATTAAGGCTATGTGCCCCCATACTCAGAAAACTAAATATTTTTATCATCTCTATGCTATTTGTGTTTTGAAACAAGTCTTCCTAGATTACCTTGAATTGTGGTATAGCCTAGTTTTCTTCTAATGTGTTTGCTTTCTCCCTCAGACTCCCACGTGCTGGCATTGTGACTATGTGCTACCATGCTGGCAATTTGTCTTATTCAGATGGGTTAGGCAAAGGGTGATATTTTGAGTGGTAGGGTTCTTGCATGGGATTAGTTTTTGTTCATGGTGGTTGTTGGTAGTACCACTGTGGTAATGACCATCCAAGGCTGGTCTGCCATTTCTTGGGAATGTGCCAGGTGCTACTGATACAAAGTTCCAGGCCTTCTGCTTTTTGTCTTTGCTTTGTTTTTGTTTACAGGTATGACACCTTGTTGGTAGAAGTAAATGCAAGTGGATTAGCTTAATTAATTTGCTGTAATTAATCAACAATAGAATCTTTCTTTTCTCTATATTAAATGAGCTCAAAAGGTATAGCTCCATAAAATGTGTGTGGATAGAAAAAAGCACAAGCAAATGATAGTTCTATTCTGTTTCCTGCAACTGATTAAAATCTCTACCACTTGAGTAAAGAACATTGAACAGGGCACTGTGTGCCCTGTTTGGGTTTTGATTGCTCCTTCATGAAATTTAATAAGGCTTTTGTAGTCTCTGGGCTTGGGGAAGGGTATGGGAGTTTTGAAAGAATTGTGTTGAAGCAACTAACTTGAAAGTTGTTTTACACATCCAAATTTAAGGCTCAGCAGGTTGCAAAAGCTAGTCTAGGCATCCAGCGAAGTCTGGGTGATCTCCCCCTCCCGACACACATCTCAAAGAAGGTGTCCTGGAGTGGGTAATTGCCAAGCCTGAAGAAGAAAATTGTAATAAAAATGGGAAGAAGAAAATTACTTAATTACAATGTAGTTACTCCAGAAATCTTCTAGATAAATGGGAAAATTTAGCAGAGCTTTTAAATGTCACTGTAATTTAGCCCCATGCCCTAGAAATTCTAAATTGTAATTGACCCTAATTATATAAATACCCACTGGTGAGAAGAGATCTGTTTTCCAGGAGGTTTTACTGCTGCTGAACTTTGCTGACAAGTCACTTGTGACTTCTGCAGATGGCTTCCATGCTCTTGGCTGAGGGGCTCCTTAAGAACCAACTTTTCTCTTTTCAGCAGCAAAAGACAGAACAATGCTCTTGAAGAAGGAGGGTGGTAGATAAAAAATGGGACCAATAGTCATTGCCTCAACTTGCCTGTTAATACCTTAGAGTTAATTCCACTAGAAAGGAATGGGAAGTGACTCTTTGTGTCACAGTCTAATCATTTGGGGATTAGTTAGGACCTGCATCAACAGGACTCCCAGCTTTTTATCCTGTCCCATTCTTTCTCTGCTCTCTCCTTAATAAGTCAGCCTCCCTCTCCCTAGCCACCCCTACCCCATCCTGCCCCCTTGTATGAGTGTGTGTAAAAGAGAGAGTTTCTGTTTCCTCTCTTGCCTTGATATCATGCCTAAGATTCATTCTCCAGCAAACTCTCAAATTGTGGTTTGAACATGATCACTCTAGGTCTAAACCTTCCCCATTTCTCCATTCATATTTATAAGAAAAACATCTCTTTCATAACTGTTGAACAAGGATTCTGCATTTTGCTTGGCTCTTCTTTAGTCTCATAACATTCCTGAACTAATCGATCTGGCAAATGGGTGTGTACATGCCCTTGTCCTAGGCTGGAATTGAGGCCAATTCCTATAGCCCAACTGAAAGCCACTTTGCCCAGAGGGTGGGAAGAAGATGTTCTTTCCCAGAGACGGATAATGAGAGTACCATAAAGAACTGAATGTGTTCAAGCCTTTCTAGTAAGTTGGTTGTCTTCAAGACTTTTTGTTAGAAAACTAGAAACTTATGGGGAGTTTCCAGAATAGAAGTTTTTGCCTTGTTGAAAAGGCATAAAAGAAAATCCTTACATCTCTTTACTTCCTTAGAATTTGTGGAAGAGAACTGGCACTATGAATTCAATTGCCTTCTACATTCAGATCACCCTGAACGTGCCCGATCTCATCTGTCTCAGAAGCAAAGCAGGGTTGGGACTGGTTAGTATTTGGATGGGAGAATTTAACTGAATAAAACAAAGAATATAGTAGAATTAATAGTAGTAGAAAACATAAGAAAGCATTTCAGTTGAATTTTATGACATAGAACCTCTACCCAAGGAAATAACTAGTCAATAAATAGAAACACACACACATACACGTACATTATATATATTTGAACAGGAACATTGTAGAAAAGTTGCTATGTGGTAAAGCTAAAAATTTGTCAAGAATTCCTTTTGCAAGATATCTTTATGTGAAACTCTATCCTTAATATCATAGTTAACATTGGTTATTAAGTTGATAAGATCTAGAATTACCTAGGAGACAAACCTAGGTGATACCTATAAGGAAGTTTCTAGACTGAGTTGAGGTGGAGAGACCCATCCTAAATGTGGGTGGCTCCATTTCATGCTCAACTCCTGGACTGAATATAGAAGAGAAAGGTCCCTGAGTGTGGTGTTAGACTGTGCATTCAAATTGTGAGTCAAAATAAACACTTCTTAGGCTGCTTTTGTCAGGGTTTCTGTCATGACAAGAAAAGTAATACACTTAGTAATGCACTTTTTGTTTGGTTGTCTTCACTGGATATTTCAGTCAGTAAAGTATGCAAACATGAGGACTTGAGTTTGATTCCTAGTACCCATGAAAACAAAATAAAGCACCCGTGGTTGAGTATTTCCACACCAGGTAAAGAGAGGAGAATCCCTAAGGCTTTATGGCCAGTCAGTTTAAGTAAGGTTCAAGATGAAGACCCTGCCTTGAATAATGAAGCATAGAGCAATGGTTCTCACAGCCTGTGGGTCATGACCACTTTGGGAATCACATATCAGACATCCTGCATGTCAAACGTTTACATTATGATTCATAAGAGTAGCAAGATTACAGTTATGATGTAGCAATGAAATAATTTTATGGTTGGGGGTCACAAGCTGAGGGACTGTGCTAAATGGTTGCAGCATTAGGAAGGTTGAAAACTAGTGTAGAGTGGAGAAACATAGGATGTTGAACTCTTGCCTCTGTGTCTGCATGCATACATGTGCACACACAGACACAAAGATATACACACACAATGCTTTTCTCCCTTCTTAGGAGGGACTTTTTATGGAGAAGTTTTGTGTTATGCTTTCAGGAAGGACAAGGCAAGTGTCAGAGTGACCTTGTTGTCCCTATTGGCTTTTATAGATTTTATAGTACATGGTCCTTACACCAAAGTGGGACATGAAGAGATGACATTTTCTGCCCACTATGCCTTAACACAAAACAACTAGACTGGATAATTGCTAACATTTTTGGCACCTAAGTGGCAGGCTGTATCATTTTCCATACCCACTCGACAGATTTCTCAGAGTTTCTTCAAATAGAGATTTTGAAATGTTCAATATGTTAGAACTCAAAAGAAACTAAATGTCATTTCCATGGTGCCGTGTCCTTCACCTGCCTGCCTGCTTTTGTTCTCTCTCTGAATGCAGCCAAGATTCATTCTATTTCTCCCACAAGTGTCTCATCATCTCCAAAGGGAACTGGGTTAAATGCAGAGTAGCATTCCGGACGTAAGGCAGGTTCTTTTCCTTCAAGAGATGTCCAACTGCTCATTTAAGGTTTAAGTCTCGGAGAATGTGGGCCTTCTAAATTATTTCTTATTTCATATTAAATAAAACATATTATTTCTGAAAGTAAAGTTGACATTCTCGCAAATCAGTGTTTCAAAGCACCCCCTTCTGAAGAATGGTTTAATAAGCAGAATTTGAACTTCTGGGCCACTTAACTAAAATCATTGAGACCTTTGAGTTGAGTGGCTTCAAATGCAGAACAATAGTGATTCTAGATATGGTTACAAGTGGTTCCCTACACAGGTGGGAGTCTCCAGTGGTAATGAATTCTAAATGGAATGTCATCATTCCTAATAGTTTCACGTTTTCTTCTTTAGTCGTACTGTGTAATCTGGTCGAGGATAAAGGATCGCTGGTTCTCTTTAAGTTGTAGTAAATCATCACAAAAGGAGTGGACATCTTCTGAGTGCTTTCTTTGTTTTCAGTGACTTAGTTAACCACCATTTCTCCCATGTGCTAGATGAGCAAAATGAGGTGTGAGAGAAAGCACCCGGGGAGCAATAGCACATGGGTATGGGCCTCTCCTGGGTTCACTGCAGAGCAATTTGCCCATAAGTAACCCAGCCACATAATTGTGAGCTGGAGCAGTGTGGAGGTGGTCAGCAGGAACTCTAAGATGACTCTTTTCTAGAAAGTTAATAAGAAAACTATTTTATTTTATAAGCCAAAGCCTTCTTATAATAAAAGAGACTCTAAAGGCTTGCATCTTTATCTTTAAAGAATTTTATATGTTCACATCAAAATGGAACAGAAGTTACAGAGATTTTTAGAAATACCCTGACCTGCCCATCCAATGCTTCTCCCAATACCAATCCTCTAATTGTCATATGTGCTGTCATTGGAGGACCTGAGTTGACTCATCCGAACCTCCCAGAGCACAGTCTGTCAGCACTCACACTTGATGTTGCATTGATGATGGGTTTGGATAAATTTGGAATTATGTGTGTTTTAGAACTACAAAGAAGAGTTCCATTACCATGAAAAATCTTTTCTTTGACTGACAGAAGTAGTTGAAGCTAAGTTATTCTCATTTTGTAATGTTTCATGGTGCTTAGGAAACCCAGTAAAGGAAGCAGAACTACTGGAAGGTCAAGAATTTACTTTAGCCACAGAACAGAGAGCTGTGAAGTATGGATAGCATGGAAGTAATTTAGAAGTAGTAAATCTTAACCCAACTGAAGAGTGAACTCACTCATTAAAGATCAATAAACCTAATTCAGTAAACCACACAGGACTTGGACTTCACTCAAGCTATGACTATTTGGAGACAGTTATCCTCATCTTTAAAATTCATGCTGTAGGTCAAATCCATGATTTTTGGCAGTGGACAGCAATGTGGCTAATATTCACCTCATGGATCTTAGCCACCTGCTCTGCCTAATAACAGCCTCTAATTTTCTGCTCTGCTGACCCTATAATTTGCAAATAAAATCTACAGGACATATGATGTGAATGTTAAAATCCCATGAACTGTTTATGTTGCTCGTTTATAAGGTGAAAGACACCCCCCCTTTTCCCACTCTCTCTTCTGTCACTCTAGAAGGACTCTCATTCCTTATCCATCCCATTGTGGAAGCAGAAAAAATATTGAAATAATCTATCTGTTAGACAACTATTTAGATGTTTTCAGAGGCAATCATATTATCAAATTATACTGTAATTGTCCCCAACAAGAATTCATTTCTCTGTCTTATACATTTCTCTGTTTCTACTTCTTTTTTACTTACATACTACATTGTCTATCTCCTGAATACAAATTTAGCTGATGTGTTTTGCAAAGTACAGAAAAATAGACTAAGTTACAAAGTGAATTAATGCTACTTATAGTCTAGGCAAAGTTCAGATAACAATCATTTACATTTTTTGTTTTAGTTTCTTTGTAAGAAGATGAATTAATGATAGATTTATTGTACAGTTTACTTTTTGTTATTTAGATTGTCTTAAACTAAATATTAATTCCATGCAATTAGTTCATTGTATAATTGTGCCATAATTTCTTGGTCAAGTTTTGCTTTTAATATTTGTACATTTTTCCTTTTACTAAAACATCTCTGTAATAAACTTCTTGGCACATATGATTTTACCCACTTATTGTGATTGCTTTCTAAGAGAATTGACTAGAATCTGATAATCTATAATAAATAGTCCAGAGAAATTGTGTTTGCTATTTACTTATCTTCACAAATAATTCTATTGTTTTCTTTAACACTAGTTTCTTCTTTTTACTTAACAAAGTCCCCTGCCCCCGAAATAATAAATGAAAACAATTTCTCCATGGAATGATACTGCCTGTTGTTGGGGAGGTTAGTTAATCTTGTATATTAATTGGCCATTGTGTTTATTAAGGTTGTACAGTAATTATAAGCAGGTGTTTGATTGTTGAGCCTGAAGTTCTTAACTTTGAAAGAATCTAGTGCTTTTAAGAGCTTTTCTAGCCTCCTGTAAGCCAAGGTGAAGTTCTGGGCCCTCTAGTCAAGTAGGATGAAGGTTAACAATATATGCAGTAGAGAAGGTTTGATACCTTGAAATTCAAAATTGTCAGCTACAAGGGACTTGAAAGTGAAGCACTGTTTGGATACTCCTTGATATAAATATATTTAAGTGATGATTTATTGTGGTTATTTTTACTATATTCATTAGGTGAGGACAAGGACTTCTTGAATTCATTCCATAGTCTCTTTCCTAGGGGATCTTGCTACAAACATAGGCTGTATTTCTGTCACCCATAGTGGATTAGTTGCAGTTTTTACCTTTTAATTAAACAGCTGCTGCCGCTAAACACAATTTTGAATTATTTAATAGTCCATATTACTTTAGTCAACTCACACTACTCAGATTTTTTTTTAATTATATGAAGGTTTACATTTTTTATGATATAGCTTTTCTAAAAATGAGACGACAGACAGTAATAATTTGTTCTTTTGAGATGTCAGGAATAACTTTGCATATTTAAAAATAATTATAACTAAAATTAGAAGTCATGCTCATCAAATATAAAAATCTTTAGCTTTAAAAAATAAATGTAAAATACACATATTTTAAATAAAAGTTTGATTTAGGATGGTATTTGCAGTCCTGCATCATGTATGACAAAGCCTGCTGAGCACATTTCAGAGAACTGGGGAGCACGTCAGAACTCATCCCTATGACAATTCTGTGGCTTTTCTGGCAAGAATCTGTCTAGGCAGCGTTGTTATTCAAAGGTAGAAATCAGTTGAGTCCAAAAAAATATTCCCTGTTAATCAATGTGAATTTGAGTGAGGGTTCGTGATTATCTTGTTACATTATTCTGAGGTATATTCAGAAGTATTACTTAAATTCTTAGTTTTAATAAGTTTCAATGAATAATTCATTCATAGAATCATCACAAATGTGCTAGATCCCCAGACACTATTTTTAGAAAGTGGCAATTGTATAACCTTTCTTTCTCCTTTTTGTTTCTTTTTGTTTTTATTATTATTATTATTATTATTATTATTATTATTATTATTATTATTATTATTGAGGTGTTCTCTCTCTCCCCTGGTTTTAGCAAATTTCTGGTCTTCCTCTCTTTATATAGAGATATTCATGTGTGAATATCTGTCCAGTTGACAATATGTTCCACTGCTGTTTTTCCAGATATGCTATGACATATAATAATTTCAGTATTGGACATTGGAACAAGCAGTTGGAAGTATGTCAGATTGTATTTTAAGACTCATCACAACACCTGTACTGTCTGAGAATTGCTGTGATCAGAAAAGCCACCTTCAATATCTTGGCTTGACAGGAACTGAAATCTTTACTCCCCCCCCCCCCAGCCTTTGATTGAATTTCTGGAGTGGTGGAGCTGAAGGAGAACAGTGGATGGACTGTCTGAGGTTCTCAACCATGCAAACCATATGCAAACCATTTAACAGAGTTTATATTTCTATAATTAGTGATTCCAATGCCCCTGCTGACCTTGTAGAACATTATATAGAGAATGCATCCAGTCCTGTGTGTCCTCAGCCTTGACACTTCACTGTCTTATCTCCTTTCCTGCCTTCCAAAAAAAAAAAAAAAAAAAAAAAGAGCAGGTTAGTTGGTAGAATAGAAGAATGATTAGAATGATTATTCTAAGGTGATACAAAGTGTCACCTTCTATTCCAATGTAGGTTCCAGGTCCACAGCCTGTGATGGTGGGCACCATGTCTCAAAGTCACTTGTGATGCTACCTATATTAATAGTGTATGCTATTGAACTTGTAATTGATTATGGATTGCATAAGAGATGTTGCCTCTGTACTCTAAAGAGGTTTAGTAGCTTAGAGCTGGGTAAAAAAAAAAAAAAAAAAAAAAAATCCCTTTATTGAGTGTAAAGTCATCAAAGTTGTACTTCTAATCTTAACCTACATTGCCTGCTTAAAAATATGGTAACTTATACCCTCCCACACAACTTTGGAAAGTAGGTTTATATTGTATTTATGTACCTGTTCTATGAAATGATTAGCACTGGCTTGGTAGTCCATGTTTCTATTCACAGTACTTGGGTATCAGAAGCAGGAGGTTAGAAGTTCAAGGCCAACTTGTGCTACATATTGAATCCAAAGAAAGATTGGTATGCATAGCCAGACTTTATCTCAAAACAAACTGTCTTTCTTTGTTCCCTTGATTGACGTATTAGCATCAAGACTAGAGGGACCATCACTATTCAGTGATGAATGGTTACATAATTGTAACTAGGTACTACTATGTAGGCTTATTTATTTTTTCTTTAGTAAGCACCTAATAAATAAAGGTTCAGTATAGGTATAGATGACATTTTTATAATTAATTAAGCATTATTTTTATTTTTGTAACTAATAATTATAATCTCTTATTTATTTTTTTAAAATAAATGTGGTGTGTGTGTGTGTGTGTGTGTGTGTGTGTGTGTGTGTGTGTGTGTGTGTGTATGCGCGCCCACTCATATGTGTGTGTGCACAACAGAAATCAAGAGAAGACCTAGGGTGTCTTCATCACTTTCAATCTTGAGACAGTTTTTGCTGCTGAACACGAAGCTTCCTGGCCCTCTCACCCTCCTGTCTTTGCGTCTTACTAGGCTGGCATTATAGGCATGTTCCCAGCCATGCCCAGCTTATGAATATTCATAGCCATGCCTGGATTATACATGTTCACAGCCATGCCTGGATTATGCATGTTCACAGCATTCCCAAGTTCTGTATGTTCATAGTCTTTTTGACCTGGATACTACATTCTGAATTTGTGAGTTCCTGCCTTAGCCATTAACCCAGTCCCCATTTGATTGTTTCCCAGTTTTTCTAGGTGAGGATGGTATTAAAGTTACTTGTAAACTAAACTAAACAGTAATAGCAAACCATAAAATTATTGGCAAAATTTTCCAATATTTGTGAATATTTCAATGTTTTTTGAACACATAAATAAAAACCCGAGACTCTCGCTGCTACTACCTTAGATAATAAAGATGCTACAAGAGTCCATTAGGAAGCAAACTCTGTAGACAAATTCAGGTTTAAGCTCCTTCAGTGGAGTGACTCCATCGCCCTTACCCCATTCCTCTAAGTAGTGTTGCAGGCACATTCTTGGCTTTGATGTTTCAAAAGTACTATCTGTAATGAGGTTGTAAAAAGGAATGCTTGCTTCTAAATTCTCTTAAGATCACCATGTATGAAGAAGTATCTTCAAGTTTAAAAATGGTTTTAATTCCTTTGTGACAAAGCCTTGGTGTATTCAATTGTCCCCTCCAAAAGAAATGGGTTATTTGCTATTTGTCTGTTTCTTTCAAAGTACCTGTTACCCAGGGGTCTGAGGTTGCAGACAGTGCATTGTGAAGGCATCCTCAGTCCTTTCATGCAGCCTTCCGGTTGTTTGGAACATAGGAGTATACATTGAATTTTATTTTTCCAACTCGGTTTTTACAGATTTGGCTTCTCTACCAGGCATTCTTTTTATTATTATTATTATTATTATTATTATTATTATTATTATTATTATTATTATTATTATTATCTTTTGTCTTGTGTTTTTGAGCTGAATAGAAATGGAAATACACCAGGACCGAAGCAAGGGGTTCCTTTATGGAATGGCATTTGTGTTTTCCTGGTGGTTTTTCTTTTTTCTTTTTTTCCTCATTATGCATGAGATGCTCTAGCAATAGAACATACTCCTCTTGAAATTACGGGTCATAATGCTGATACTGAAGTCTTCATTATCTGCCCTGTGTCCTGTGTAGCATATGTTTGAAACTGATCTGCTTGGATGATGGGATTTAAAGGCCCTAGTTATCCATCACTCTATGCATTTTAAATTGCATACTGTGCCTTAATTGGTACATTACTGGCTCTTAATAGAACGGGACAGAAATATGAATTTGAAACAAAGGCCATTTAATTTTTTTCATTCTATCCAATCGAGTCTATGCTTTTTACTAAGAGACTCACAAAGTAGCAGAATGTGTTATGTTGTTTGGATCCATAATTTCCCTCCTGCTGCAGCAGATAAATTATTATTTATCCTGAAAATCTAACTTCGTGAACCAGAACTAGTAATTCATATTTCCATTTTCATTGTTTATATATATATATATTCTGTAGAATTTTTAGTTTCTTTGTTGCTAATGTTTATAATTATTTTTTTCCAGTTTTAAATTTTTTATTACATTTTACTTTCCAACCACAGTTCTCCCTCCCACCCTCCTCCCATGTCCCCTCACTTCCTCCTATTCCTATTAATATCATTTTCATTGGTCTTCCACCCCATCCCTACCCACATAAGCCATCTTGTACCCTCCCTCCTGTTCTCATTCTTCCTCTCCTCCCACTTACCATTCTCCCACCCCCAGTTTGCCCTATGGATATTATCTAATGTCTTGTCCCAGGGTGATTAGTGTGTCCCTCATAGGGTCCTCCTTGTTTCCTAGGTTCTCTGGAGCTGTGGATTTTAGTCTAGTTATCTTTTGTTTTACATCTACTATCCATTTATGAGTGAATACATACTGGTTTTGTCTTTCTGAGTCTGGGTTTCCTCACTCAGGATGTTTTTTTCTGGTTCCATCCATTTGTCTTAAAATTTCATGAGGTCATTCTTTTTACTGCTGAGCAGTACTCCAATGTGTAAATTTACAACATTTTCTTTATCCATTCCTTTGTGGAGGAGCATCTGAGTTGTTTCCAGGTCCTGTCTATTACAAAGAATGCTTCTATGAACACTGATGAGCAAATGTCCTTGTAGTGTGATTGGACTTCCTTTGGGTAAATGCCCAAGAGTGATATTGTTGGTTCTTGAGGTAGATTGATACCCAATTTTCTGAGAAACTGCCGTACTGATTTCCAAAATGGTTATACAAGTTTACACTCCAACCAGAAGTGTAGGGGTGTCCCCCTCAGTCCACATCCTCTCCAACAAAAACTGTCCTCAGTATTTTTGATCTTAGCCATTGTGACAGTTGTAAGATGGTACCTCAACGTTGTTTTAACTTGCATTTTCCTGATGATTAAGGATATTGAGCATTTGACCACTTGAGATTCTTCTGGTGAGAATTATTTGTTTAGCTCTTTACCCCATTTTTCAATTGGGATATTTTGTATTTTGATGTCTAATTTCTTGAGTTTTTTTTTTTTTATACATTTTGGAGATTATCCCTCTGTTAGATGTGGGGCTGGTGTTAGATGTCTTTCTGTCTTATTGACCATGTTCTTTGCTTTACAAAAGCATTTCAATTTCAGGAGGTCCCATTTATTAATTGTGGCTTTCAGTGTCTGTGCTACTGGTGTTCTATTTAGGAAGTGGTCTCTTGTGTCAATGCATTCCAGGCTATTTTCCACTTTCTGTTCTATCAAGTTAAATGTAGCTGGATTTATGGTGAGGTCCTTGATGCACTTGTATTTGAGTTTTGTGCCTGGCAATAGATATGTATCTATATGAAAACTTCTGCATATTAACATCCAGTTATGCCAGCACTATTTGTTAAAGAGGTTTTCCTGTTTCCATTGTACCTTTTTGGCTTTTTTTTTTTTTTGTCAAAAATCAGGTGTTCATAGGTGCATGGATTGATACCATGGTCTTTTATTTGATTCCATTGATCACCTGTCTGTTTTTATGCTAATACCAAGCTAATTTTTATTACTATAGCTCTATAGTAGAGTTTGAAATCAGGGATGGTGATGCCTCCAGAAGTTCCTTTATTGTAGAGAATTATTTTATCTATTCTGGGTCTTTTACCATATGAAATGGAGTATTGTTCTTTTGAGGTCTGTGAAGAATTGTGTTAAGATGTTTATGGGGATTGAACTGAATCTGTAGGTTGCTTTTTGTAAGATTGCCACTTTTATTATGTTGATCCTACCTATGCAAGAGCATGGGAGATCTTTCCATTTTCTGGTATCTTCTTCAGTTACTTTCTTCTGAGGCTTTAAGTTCTTATCATACAGGTCTTTCACTTCTTTGGTTACCCCAAGATACTTTGTCATTTGTGGTTATTGCAAAGGGTGATATTTCTATGATTTCTCTCCCAGTCCCTTTATCATTTTCATATAGGAGGTCTACTGATGTTTTTCAGTTAATCTTATATCCTGCCACTTTGCTGAAGGTGTTCATCATCTGCAGGAGTTCCTGTGTAAAGTTTTTGGGGTCACTTATGTATACTAACATATCATCTGCAAATAGTGATAGTTTGACTTCTTTCTTTCCAATTTGTATCCCCTTGATTTCCTTTTGCTGTTTTATTGCTCTAGCTAGAACTTCTAGTACTATATTTAGGTGGACATCCTGGTCTTGGTCCTGATTTTAGTGGAATCACTTTGAGATTCTCTCCATTTAGTATGATGTTGGCTGTTGGCATGCTGTATATTTCCTTTATTATGATTAGGTATATTATTGTATCCCTGATCTCTTCAACGTCTTTATCATGAAGGGGTTTTGGATTTTGTCCAAGGCTTTTTTAGCTTCTAATGGGATTATCATGTAGTTATTTTCTTTAAGTTTGATTATATGGTGAATTACATTGACAGATTTCCTTTTTTTTAGTTTTTATTTAAAATTATTTTACATATTGATTCCAGTTCCCTCTCCCTCCCATGAGCTTCCCCTTGTTCAGGTCAGCTGTTTCTGTGGGTTTCTCCAGATTGTTCTTGATCCTTTTGCTCATCACTTCTCCCTCTCTGACAGGATTCCAGGAGTTCAGCTCAGTGTTTTGCTATCCATGTCTGCTTCAGCTTCCATTAACTACTAAATGAGGGCTCTAGGAAGGCATATAAGGTAGTCACCAATCTCATTTTTGGGGAAGGGCATTTAAGGTAGCCTCTCCACTATTGATTTTTTCTTATTTTACATATTGATCCTACTTTCCTCTCTCTCGCTCCCATGCCCTCCAATGACTCACCTCCCATCCCATCCCCCCATCCCCCCAAACTCCACAGGCAGGGTGATGCCTTCCAGGATGGATCATCAAAATCTGTCAAGTCATTTGGAGTAGGGTCTAGGCCCTCCCTCCTGTCTCTAGGCTAAGGGAGTATCCCTCCATGGGGAATGTGCTCCAAAAGATCGTTCGTGCACCAGGGATACATCCTGGTTCCACTGTCATATGTAACTTAGACTGCCCAGGTCTTCTAATTGAGACGCACATTCAAGGGGTCTGAGTCATTATAATGCTGGTTTCCCAGCTGTCAGCCTTGGGGTCCATGAGCCCTCCCTTGTTCAGGTCAGCTGACTCTGTGGGTTTCTGTAGCCTGGTCTTGACCCCTTTGCTTATTACACCTCCCTTTCTGCAACTGGATTCCAGAAGTTTGGCTCAGTGTTTAGTTGTGGGTGTCTGCTTCTGTTTCTATCTGTTATATGATGGCATATAAATTAGTTATTAATCTCATTATCAGGGAAGGGTATATAGGGTAAATTTTCCAGTGTTGTACAGATTGTTAGTTGGGTTCATCCTTATAGGTCTCTGAACATTTCTCTAGAGTCAGTTTTCTCTTCAAACCTATAATGGTTTTTTTCTATTTGATATTCTCTCTCTCTCTCTCTCTCTCTCTCTCTCTCTCTCTCTCTCTCTCTCTCTTGCTCTTTTTCTTTTTTTTGCTCTCATGTATTCATCCCCCGACTCAATCTTCCTGGTTCCACATGATCCCTCTTCTCCCCTCCTCTTCCTGCTAACTTCCTCTCCACTCACTGCCTGCCCCCCACTCCCAATATACTCATGAAGTCTTGTTCCTTTCCCCTTCTGTGAGGAACCTTGTATGAATCTCTTAGGTTTCTCTTTGTATCCTAGTTTCTCTGGCAGCATGTTGATCCTTTGCTCTTTGTCTAAAATCCATATATGAGTGAGTCCATACCATGTTCCTCCTTTTGTGACTGGGTTACCTCACTCAGGATGGTTTCTTCAAGCTCCATCCATTTGACTGTGAATTTCAAGATTCCATATTTTTCCCCCCCGCTGATAGTGTTTCATTGTGTAAATTTGCCATGTCTTCTGTATCAATTTTTCAGTTGAGGGACATCTAGGTTGCTTCCAAGTTCTTGTTATTACAAATAATACTGCTATGAACATAGTTGAACAGATGCCTTTGTTGCAGACGATATTCATTGACAAAACCTGTGTCTTTTTATAGACAAGTTAAGACCATTAATATTGAGGGGAATTAAGGACCATTGATTGTTAATTCTTGTTTGTTTTGAATTTGTTGCTGGTGGTGTCATTATGAGTAGATTTGCCCCGCTTTTCCTTTGGGTTCTGGTAAAGTGGGATTATCTATTGCTTATGTTTTGTGAATGTAGTTAACTTCCTTTGGTTGGAGTTTTCCTCCCAGAACTTTCTGTGGATGTGTATTGTGTAAATCTGGTTTTGTCAAGGAATATCTTATTTTCTTCATTTATAGTGTTTCAGAGTTTTGCTTGGAATAATAGTCTATGCTGGCATCCATGCTCTCTTAGTGTCTTTAGAATACCTGTCCAGAAAACTCTGGCTTTATAGAGTTTCCATGTAGAAGTCAGATATAATTCTGATAGGTCTGCCTTTATATGTTACTTGGCCTTTTTCCTCTGCTGCTTAATATTCTTTGTTCATTTTGTATGGTGTTTTAATTATTATGTGGCTTGGCAAGAAGCCTTTTATCTTTTTCTTTTTTATTGTTCCAGTCTATTTAGTGTTCAGTATGCTTCTTGTACTTTCACAGGCATGTCCTTCTTCTGATTGGGAAAGTTTTCTTCAATTATTTTGTAGAATATATTTTCTGCATCTTTGAGCTGGGCTTCTTTGCCTTCTTCTATACTTATTATTCTTAATCTAATTCTTAGATTTGGCCTTTCACACTTTCTCATATTTCCTGGATATTTTGTGTTAGGGATCTGTTGAACTTCAGATTTTCTTTGGTCAATGAATCTATTTCTCCTAGTGCATCTTCACTGCCTGAGATTCTCTTTTCCATCTTTTGTATTCTATTGGTTATTCTTGCATCTGATGTTCCTGATCATTTACCAAGCTTTTCTATCACCAGCCTTCCCTCAGTTTGTGTTTTCTTTATTGTCTCTATTTCAGTTTTCAGATCTTGAACTGTTTGAATTGTTTCCTTCATCTGTTTGATTGTTTTTCTCATTGTTTCCCTTGCTTTCTTGCATATTTTGGTTCATCTTTTCCTCTATTTCTTCCAATTTTTTTGTTTGATTTTTCTTCCATTTCTTTAAGGTTGTTTCTCATATCATCTTTGAGAGCCTCTATCATTTTCATGAAGTTTTTTAGGTCATTCTGTTCTGCTTCATCTGCTTTGGTGTGTTCAGTTCTTGTTGGTGCAGAGTCCCTAGATTCTAGTGGTGTCATATTGGTCTTTCTGTTGTTGAATGTCTTCTTGTACTGCCATCTTCCCATCCCTTCTAGTGGGTGCAGGTGGTATCATTATCTCTCCTCTTCTCTCCCAGGGGTGTAAGTGGGTCAGGAGTTCGATGTCAGTAACTTTGGATAATCTGTGATCTCTTAGAGGTCTCAAGCAGAGAGCAAAGGAGACAAAAGGTCAGGTGAAGGCAGGCTCCAGGTGGTGCCATGTGGAGGTGCGGGTCCACTATGAGCATAGGTGACCCAGGAAGTTCCAAGGAGAGGATGGGGTCTTGGATGTGAGCTGGCCAAACACTCACCCCAGGCAGAGGTCATAGGATGAGGAGAGGGCAGGCTCTGGATCACATTGATAGATTTTCATATGTTGAACCAACCCTGCATCTCTGGGATGAAGCCTACTTGTTCATGGTGGATGGTTGTGTGTGTGTGTGTGTGTGTGTGTGTGTGTTCTTCGATTCAGTTTGCTAGTATTGTATTGATTATTTTGCATCAATATTCATGAGGGAAATTTGTCTGTAGTTCTCTTTTTTGTTGTGTCTGTGTGGTCTGGGTATCAGGGTAACTGTAGCCTCAAAAAAGTAGTTTGGCAATGTTCCTTCTTTTTCTATTGTGTGTAACAGTATAGGTACTAGATCTTCTTGGAATTTTGGGTAGAATTCTGAGCTGAAATCAACTGGCCCTGGAGTTTTGTTGGTTGGTAGATGTTTGGTTACTGCTTTTATTTCCTTAGGGATCATAGATCCCTAATTTGTTTATCTGGGTTTGATTTAATTTTGGTATCTGGTACCTATTCAAAAAATTTTCCATTTCTTTTAGATTTTTCCAATTTTGTGGACTACAGGTTTTCAAAATATGACCTGATGATTCTCTGAATTTCCTCAGTGTCTGTTGTTATGTCCCCCTTTTCATTTCTGATTTTGTTAATTTGGATGTTGTCTCTCTGTTTTTTGGTTAGTTTGGATAAGGGTTTGTCTATCTTGTTGATTTTCTCAAAGAACCAACTCTTTGTTTTGCTGATTCTTTCTATTGTTCTCTTTTTTTTCTATTTTATTGATTTCAGCCCTCAATTTGATTATTTCCTGGCATCTATTCCTCCTGGGTGAGTTTGCTTCCTTTTGTTATAGAGCTTTCAGGTGTTTTGTTAATTTGT
The DNA here is from genome assembly GCA_030556225.1 of Cricetiscus sungorus. Taxonomy (NCBI): domain Eukaryota; kingdom Metazoa; phylum Chordata; class Mammalia; order Rodentia; family Cricetidae; genus Cricetiscus; species Cricetiscus sungorus. Next base: position 2,904,433 of record JANBXA010000606.1, on the reverse strand, counting down.
TAGTGTGGTATTTCTCTAACTTCTTTATATAGGCATTTAGTGCTGTGAACTTCCCTCTTAGCACTACTTTCTTAGTGTTCCATAAGTTTGGGTATGTTGTACATTAGTTTTCATTGAATGCTAAGACATTTTGAATTTCTATATTTATTTTTTCCTTGACACAGGGGTGATAAAGTTGGGCATTTTTCAGTTTCTATGAATTTGTAGGTTTTCTAGTATTTATGTTGTTGTTGACTTCTAATTTTAAGCCATGGTGATCCGATAAGATACCGGTTGTTATTCCAGTTTTTCTGTATCTGTAGAGATTAGCTTTGTTGCTGAGTATGTGGTCAATTTTAGAGAAGGTTCCAGGGTTGCTGGGAAAAAGGTTTATTCTTTTGTGTTTGGGTGGAATGTTCTATAGGTTTCTGTTAAGCCCAGTTGAGTCATAACATATGTCAGATCCCTTATTTCTCTGTTAAATTTCTTGTCTGGCAGACCTGTCCCCTGGTGAGTGTGGGATGTTAAAGTCTCCCACTATTCATGCGTGGGGTTTGATGTACAATTTCTAGCTTCAGTGATGTTTCTTTATTCAAATGTAGATGCCCTTGTATTTGGGTGGGTCATATACATTCAGGATTGAGACTTCTTCCTGGATTTTTCCTGTGATGAATATGAACTGTCCTTCATCATCTCTTTTGATTACCTTTAGTTTGAATTCTATTTTGCTAGTTATTAGGATAGGAATACCAGCTTGCTTCTTAGGTCCATTTGATTAAAAATTCTTTTCTCATCCCTTTACTCTGTGGAAATGTCTGTCTTTGAAGTTGAGGTGGTTTTCTTGTATTCAGCATAAGTATGGATTCTGTTTTCATATCTATTCTGTTAGACTATGTGTTTTTAGGTGTGAATTGAGTCCATTGATATTCAGGAATATCAATGACCAATGATTATTGATTCTTGTTATGTTTTTGGTGATGGTGGTATGTGTTTTTCCTTTCTTTAAGATTTGTTGGTTTGGGATTATTTATTGCCTGTGCTTTCCTGGGTATGTCTAACCTCCTTGGTTTGGAGTTTTTATTCTAGTACTTTCTGTAGGGCTGGGCTTGTGGGTAGGTATTATTTAAACCTGGTTTTGTCATAGAACATCATCTTTTCTCCACCTATGGTAATTGAAAGTTTTGCTTGATATAGTAGTCATGGCTAGCATCTATGATCTCTTTGAGTCTGCCTAATGTTTGTCCAGGAACTTCTGTGTTTGAAAGTCTCCATTGAGAAGTTGGGTGTTAATCTGATGGGTCTGCCTTTATATGTTACTTGGCCTTTTTCCTTTGCTGCTCTTAATATTTTTTTCTTTATCTGTATATTTTGTGTTTTGGTTATTATGTGGTGAGAGAACTTTTTTTTTTGTAAGCTTCTTGTATCTTCATAGGCATGTCCTTCTTTAGATTGGGAAAATTGTCTTCTATGATTTTGTTGAATATATTTTATGTGTCTTTGAGCTGGAATTCTTCTCTTTCTTCTATCCCTATGATTCTTAGGCTTGGTCTTTTCTCTGTTCAGTAGATGTCTCTGTCCAGGGATCTGCTAAGGCCCTTGGGGATGGGTAGGATTGGCAGCAGAGTGGGGTTTTTAGATTATAGGATGTTGGTGTACCCTGTCTGCAGGATTCTTTTTTGCTGACTTGCTACTCTGGCTGAGATGGGTGGGAGGAAAGGTTAGCAGTCTTGCCCTGGAACAGAGGGCTTGGTGGCTACATGTTCCAGATAGGAAGCTGGTCACTCACCTAGTCTTATTTAATTCTTAAAGTGATATTGTAAGGCGTCTGAGTTATTTAGTATTGTTCCCCTTTTAAGTAGGAGAAACTGGGGTACAGTCATAAGGGCAATTAGAGGGAGAGAAGAATATAAATGTCTCAGCTTTTTGATATTGTCTCTACAGATATGATTTTTATTGTTGAGGTTGAATTGCAATCAAGTCATCTAACCCAGTGGTTCTCAGCCTATGGGGTTGCAACCCTTTGGGTTGTATATCTGATATCCTACACATCAGATAATTACTTTAAATTTGTAACAATAGAAAATTACATAAAGTTAATTTTATGAAGGTCACCACAATATGAGGAACTGCACTAATGGTTCTCAGCATTAGCAAGGTTGAGATTCATTAATGTAAGTCACCAATGTGCCAGTTTTTTATTTCCTTAGCCTGTATTGCCTTCAGTCTATTCAGTCATTTGATGAGAATTGGAACACACTTATTGAGTCATTTCATTGTGCAAGAGTGAACCTCCTGTATCATCTTACAGCAGCTGTCTAAATGTTTGTGTGCACTCATGCTCTGGGGATAAATGCTCATTAGAGCTTGAGTGGAAAACCCAATGACTCTCAAGCCACTCACTTAACAGTAATCTTTAAAACAAAGCATCATTTCTAAGTGAAGTGTTAGTTGTTCTTCTAATTTCAAAACCTCTTGAAGTGTAAACAAATGCATAGTCCCCTTGTTGTAGGTATTCTTTACTTTAAAACTTATATAGAAGAGAAAAATAAGGAGCAAAGAGTGAAATCAGGGGCTTTCTAAAAACATCTCCCGAGTTCATTTGACCTTTTACTCGCAAATATTCATGCCCAAAATGGGGAGGCATAGCAGACCCAGGTATTTTACACACTTGGGAAATGGCTGAAAGGGTCCTGGGTGTTTTTTTCAATTTTCTATGGGACCCCTTGGGCCATGATTTATGAAATGACTTTAATTTTCTTTGAGGGATTATCATAACGTAAAAGGTCACAGAAATCAACTCCATTACTAAAGCAAATGAACTTGCCAAGACTCAGCCATGACGGATCTCTCTGGTTTCCACATCCAGTACTTTTATTTTGCTTTGTTGTATATTGAGGAAGAAACTAAAAAGCTAGATGAAGAGGAGTGGATCTGGTTCATGCTCTTTCTCTCCCCCTTCTTTATCCTTTCCTCCTTCAGTTAATATCTTTGCTTTTCCTTAACTATCTGTCAGCAAAGAAAGGATGTTGCTACTTTAAAGCATTGAAAATATGCCTTGACCATCAATGTTCTGGGGATATCTTGGGTAACATTAGGTAGGTGATGGTCATAGGTTTAGTATTATAGCTCCACAATGAAGTGTCTATATTTACTTTTTTATGTTTTCAAAGCATTCTTTTTTGTCCATTTTCTTTTTTGTAGTAGAAATGTTTAAATATATGAAAGCAAAACTGTAATTTTTTAGTTCATCATTTGGATTTTAGTTCTAGGGTAGTTTTCATAAACTTTCAATAAAATTATGGGTTTATTTTTTATTTATGACCAGGATAAAGATTTAAAATATTTCATATTAAAGTTTGCTATGATGTCTGGGATATCATTCCTATCCTCATCTACTTTTCATCAATTCTGATGGATTTTATGCACTGACATTTCAGGCTTGCTCTCAGGGAAACAGGGAGACTCATTTTTAGAGCAAACACTGTGATTTTCAGTGAAGTTCATGCTCACTGAGGTATGATGTCTAATCTACCAGCCTCTGCCAAACTACTCTCACTTTCTCTTGCTCAATTCCATTTTTAGAAACCGAAGTTTTTCCTACAATAATACATGAAGGCTTCTGCCCTTTTGACAGAAATATAATGCTATAGAGGCAAGACCACATGGACAGCCTTAATGTGATATGTTGTGGTTGTACTGTCCTAATTTGGGGGATCCAAATTGGCCAGCCACAGTTTGGTTATCTGAAGGTTATTCTGCCTTGTGGAGTGCTAAGAGGTTTAAACAGGGTAGTGTAGGTGAAGAAACTCACCATTCACTTCCTCTAATACCTTTCTTGTTTGTTTGTTTGTTTGTTTGCTTGCTTGCTTATTTTAAGGCAGGGTCTTATTACAGAGTCCTGGCTGGCCTGCCACTTGCTAGATAGGCTCCCTGGCCTCAAACTCACAGAAATCTACCTGCCTTTGCTTCCCAAGTACTGAGATCAAAGGAGTGTGCCACCATGTCAGGTCCTTTCTTGATGTTAAATGTGAACTCAGTTTGGATCCATGATTCTATTATCAGGATGTCTGTGAGGAGTTGAGCAGGATGCTGCTAATGTCTGTGTGCTATGATTCTTTCGAGGATTTATTCAGGCATACCCACATTTGGCTAGGTCAAACAGTTTATATCACCATACTGACTATAGAGAAGCAAGCAGGAAAGAGAGACAAACCTGTTACTGTCTACCATTGGTGGTTTTGCAAAGAAACAAATTCATGCGTTGCTCTCCCGGTATTGTGTTTGATCTAGGAATTCTGTCTTCAAGAATTTCCTTCGATAGACAGCACCTTGTAATGGAGAGATATGCTCAGGGGTTTTTAAAAAAATAAAAGTTAAGAGCTATTTCATTTCATTCTATATGGAGCTATTAATAAACTTTGAAGTATCCAATATGGAATGCTAGTTCTATGGAAGCATGTGGTCTATCTTTAACCCAAGGATATCCCTGAGACATTATTTTAAATGAGATATTTATAAAATTGTATGAATTTACACAGGTATAGAGTCTTCACTTAAACAACACAAAATGTGCACTATAAGTAATTAATGTCTAAATGTGTTTGAGAGGATAAGAAACTGAATATGAAGACTATTTCATGAAAGATGAGTGAATTAGGGAAAGATGATAAGATGTGGTTGTCAAGATTTTCATATTGGCTTGGACTTTGCACACCGAGAGTCATTTCCCACATGATTTTATACCTAAACCAATAAAGAAGGAAGTAAAACCTAAGCACTCATCTCCGTTCGTGAAGAAAAGCATCCGCCAACTAAGAGCACATAAATATGACCTGCTGTTTAAGTATGTCACTGTAGTAAATTATCCAATAGCAAAATCATTGTGCCAGTGTAGGTCACCAGCCTTTCACTGTTAGTAACTTGAAAACTGCACAGTGCTTGAGGTGGGATAGGCAGAAGACAAACTCAATTTGATATAGAGTGGAAAGATACTTGCACAGGGAAATGGTACACTAGAACACTGAATTGCTTCACTCATTCATCCATTACTCTTCCCTGCTGGTAGGTGTTTTCTGAGAACTTGGTATCAGCCCCTTGTGGGGTTCTGGGGAGCCATACAGCAAAACATCCTCATCTTTGCCATCAAGGTTCTCACATTCTAGATGTCTTGGCTATTTTTCTAATGCTACGTTAGAAGACCTTGTCAAAAGGAACTTGAAGGAGAAAGGGCTTCTTTGGCTTACAACCTTAGGGGAGATACAGCACGTATATGCAGTGAAGACATGGCAGAAGGTGGGAAGTCAATGTGTCAGGAATAGAAACCAGAGAAAAAACAGGCAAGCTGATGAAATTTCAGGGCGTGCCTTCCATGATGTTCTTCTGCCAGCAAAAGATTACTTCTTGGACGTTCCACAACCATCCCAAACAGCTTTAATTGAATCTCAAACAAAAGTCTATGGGGGACATTTCATACTTAAACCACAGGAAGTGTGACAAACTTGTAGAAAATGAGTTATAACTGGGTTTCAAGAATGCAACAAACACACTAAGGTTATCACCTGGAAAGATGGGTAGATTTGCTAATGAAGCAGTCTTCAGAGCAGTCTTGCCCAGAGATTATATACCACCCAGGTTTTGAAAGACAAACATTCTAAAGAGAACAGATTTGTGAGTGTGAGTTGGGAAAGCTAACTCTCTGCAGGAGAGATCTGTGATTTGAGAGTGAAAGGGAAGTCCAGAGAGAGAGAAGTCCAGAGAGAAAATCTGGATGCCTTATGTGTCTTTCAATCAAAGACATTCACACTAGTGAAATTCCATAGCATGGAATTAATGGGAGTTTTAGTGATTAGATTGTGTTTTACTTTTTAATCTAAATGCTCTGAGGCTTTTTGTTGAAGGTTTTCTATTTGTTGTGTCCACCTGTTGGAATCAAGCTGTGTAGGAAGCATACTACACACCTTGTTTAGTCAAAGTAAGAGTGACAGCCTACAACTGTGATATGTTCCAGGCTTCCCTTTATGAAATAGGAGTGAACTGGCCCAGTGTGACCATTTCTAATCACTTGATTTCAGACTGTCAAATGAGTTGTGAGTATTAACACGGGGGTTACACGGGGGTTTATTTAGCATTGTCTTCAGCTTCTCAGATCCTTGCATGGAAAATGATATGTGAGATAAAGAGAAGTTTCCTTACAATAGTCTACAGGTTTACATTTTCTGAATTTTAGTTGTTTAAGGAGAGGAAATGGGTTAAGGCCCATGAAGCTCACTCTATGATTAGGCTAAACTAGCTTTAGGGCAATGGATAGATTCACAATACTGTGTCTTCCTGGTGTTGATGTCCTTGCTTTCTTCAGAATTAGCAGTTACAAAGGCAACTCACCTGAAGTGCAGTTTGCATGGGTTTGAATGTGTCTCAATTGCTGCTCCAACTGTTTGATCAAAACTGAAAAGGTACATCTTGCTCACTACTGCTCCCAGTGCCCTTGAGCAATAAATACTCCAATAAAAGAACTACACTAATACTCAGATGTGTATATTCTGATGAGACAGTGTTGTGTGAATGCAGGTATCCTTCAGTGGGTAATACCACACCATAGTTATTCACAGCATCATCCAGAATGTTAATATCTGTCAGTCAGTCAGTGTCCTGTCACTAAAACATTTGTGTTTCTCTTGAGAGATACAATGAAGCAGGCTCTGAAGGTGACATCTGCACAATGGCAAGGCTTGTGAGCTTGGCCTGATCTTTGAGATTAAGAAGGACTATCTCCTCTTCACAGCCTCCTGGGTCAATGGGAAGTCTTAGAAATCAATTCCTGCAGCAGCCAGGAACATTGGAAAGGAAATCAAAACTCACTTATTATGCCAAGCTGCTTTACACCAGCTAAGAGTCTTAGATATGAATTTTAAAGTCTGAGGCTTAGCTACAGAATGTGCAATAAAATCTCTTGCCAGAAATGTAGCATCATAAACAGTCATATTCTTTCTGTACAAATCAATAATACAACACATTTAGCATCAGAATAATGACTAAATATGTATGTGTTGTGGATAGAGATATATTGCTCATAGGTCAAAAGGAAGATGGTATGATGTGCATATATGTATGTATTAGTTATGTTAATGTGTGTGAGAATTTATAATGTAGATATATATTGAATTCAATGGAAGTTCACAGGTATTGACTATTCATCAATACTGTAGGTGTACACATGTAAGAATAATTTAAATTCTAAGATATGATACATTTTTGATGATGACGTGCTATGCATGAAGCCTTAATCATCAAGACTAATAGGAAATTTAGTTATTGTGTTATATTGGAAGGCTACTTTTCCACCAGGTACAGGAAATATGTGAATTAAGTTTGAATACAAGGTCTATTGTGTCAGACCTTGTCTGTATTCTGCAAGGGTGAGACACTGACAGCAAATTACTTGTTTTTTTTTTTTTTAAACAAAAGACATATTAAAGATATATAATGGTTCCAAGTTTCATGAACATAAAACGTAAGCAAAAATAGATTTTATTTGCTGGCAATTACTAATGAAGTTGAAATTTTTCTCATATGTTTCCTGGCTTTTTGTATTTCATCTCTTGAGAGCTGCCTGTTCTTTAAAGTCATGTGTGTGCATATAACATGAAAGTAAAATTGTCTAGGTGAACAAAGGGGAATCTGAGAAGGGGAGAGGGAAGAAAGCAGGGAGAGGAGGAAACAAAATTCTACACATATATTGCATATTTGTATAAAAACTTAAAGAACAATTTTAAAATAGACACAGTGAGTAGAAGAGGTACAGAGGAGTATGTGGTGGGGAGGCATTTTTCTCTGTGCATGTCAGAGAAGGTCTTTTCTGAGGAGTGATGTTGACATGCAATGCTTGAGATACAGGGGCCTGATTTTGGGAGACATTGGTCCTTCAAGACTCCAGATGCTACCTGTTAGTAGTGTCTGGGAAGCGAATGCCAGTTGCCTTTGGATGTGGTGATGCATAAAAGTTCAAACTTTAAAAATGGGCTGAGCTCATGTATGTGCTTTTACTGTTTCTTAAATAACAATAGTACAACCAGATGACAGACAACAACTTCGTGGTATATATGTATGGTCAGAGCCACAGATTGATTGGTTTTAATATCTTTGGTAGCTAAAAACTGCATTCTAAAAGTGTATCCTTTGAGATTGAACTATTTGTAAGTTTGTAGTACATTTCGAGACCTTGTAACCATTACCACTGGCATCTGTGTCCAGAGCCTTTGCTTAATTTACTCCAAAATGAATATTGTACTATGATGTCACTATTGCACCCCAATGCATGCACTTCCTGTCCCCAAAATCCCCAACAACTAATCTGCTTGAGATTTCTGAATTTGTCTATTGTGGATGCTTTACCCAGATGTAAATGAAATTACAGGGTCAAAGGCTTCTAGCCTTTCTTTCTACAACTTCCAACAGTTTAGATAAATGTCTACCAGATGGTAGTGGGAAATAAATGAAAAGCTAAAAGCTTGTGTTGTTGCTGTTGCTACAGTTAAATACTGTCTGGAGTGACATGGTTGCCTATTTCTTGTTTATTACAAGGCAAGATCTCTGCAGGAGGAATTGGCTCTAAAAGCAATCAAACCATAACTAAAGAATAAAGGCCTAACAGGTCATCTCCTCCAGCCCATTCCATTTCTGTTCCTGTTCTTAAACCTACTTAATAATGATTTACAAAGTGATTTCCTCTTTCATGAAAAACACTGGAGAGACAGGGCCAGACAGGTCTTTGGGAGTCTGAGGACAAACTAGTCTGTGTAGCAAGCATTAGTCTAAGCAGGGGCTGTGTACTAAGATACTGTCTCATAAAAAAAAAAGAAGTCAGTGTTGCACTCCACAGACAGAGTTGGCAGCTGCAAGGCAAAATAGTGCCTGACATTCTGCAGGTGAGAAATGGATTTAGAAATCCCAGAGGCCATTAGTGGCTGTCCCCACCCAAATTCCCCAGCCAAACAATCTAGTGATGTTTGACACTTGCTTTATGCCATGAAAATCTGAGTAATCCTTCATGGAGTAAAGGGGCCACACATGAGACTGAAGGTGGTCCTGTTTATTTCAGCTATGGTCTTACTCTTTCAGAAAAAGGAAGGAAGGAAAAAAGGAAGAAAGGAAGGAAAAGGTACTAAACAAAAGTAGTTAAAAAGAAAAAGACATCACAATGCCAGAAGACAGCATTCATATTCCAGAGGAAATGCAAATAATGGAAATATAACAGACCTGAATTAAGTTATCTTCCTGGCCAGACTAAATAATCTTTCATTCTCTCATTCTCCTGGTTGGGACAATACAAAATTTCAAGGGGGTGAGAAGGTGGCCTTATGGGAAACCCCACCTCCCTCATAGAAAGAGTCAAGGTATTGCTGTTCTGAAATATATGCCGAAAAATTCAATAACATCTGAAGCGGCCAAGGGACTCATTTACCTGAGTAAATGTCACTTTCCAGAGCCAAGGCAGTTGTGGGAAAATGGTGACTCGTGTTTGAGGATTCCTCTGAGTCACCAGTGGTCACAGCTCATTGCCCCAACCCATCTTTCTAATACATTTATGTAGTATGTAGCTTAGGCCAGAAAGGAAGCTGATTTTGACTTTATTTCTTTATGGAGATAGGAAGATTTTGATTTGCTATGTACCTCTGAGCTCTTGTAGAATTTCTCACCACCCTAACTGCTAGTTTATTGAGAGTAAGTGCTTTCTTATATCAATGCATTGAAAGGACTTTTGATTTTCTTTAAATTAAATTTGATTCAATTGCCATGTTAGACTGATAGATGTTCTTGGCAGAGGAGAGGAAAAAAGCTTGGGTTTAGAGGGAGGAGTAGCACCATTGTAGAGGATGGGGGCTGCCCATGGCCTTTGATGGCTCTTGCACTGAAGCCACATTTCTCCACGCTTAAGATTTTAGGATGTTTATATTGTTTCTCATGCTTTCTTTTTTCATGTCTTTCTTTCCCCACACTGAGTCCTTTCTTCACTTCGCTCCTCCCTTTGTGAACCATCAGTGAAGGTAAACAACTGTTGTCAACCCCCCTAATCATTTCTTCCAACATGGATACCATTTGTTTCAGCTCAGGCTAGAGTTGAGGAGTTAAGATGTGTTATTAATGTGTTATTAAGATGTGATGTCAAACTAAACAGGGCCACCTCTCTACATATTGTGTGTGCTTTCTCCCTACCAGCACCCCTGGCTACCATGTGTGATATATTGACCACTAGCACCCCTAGGTACCATGTGTGATGTACTGACCACTAGCACCCCAGGGTACCATGTGTGATGTATTTTTCACTAGTACTCTTGGTTACCATGTGTGATATACTGATCACTAGTACACCTGGGTACCATATGTGAGGTGCTCATCATTAGCAACCCTGACTACCATGTCTGATATACTAACCACAAGCTACCATATGTGATATACTGATCACCAGCACCCCTGGCTAGTTCAGTACCATTCTCTGGCTATGTGTTGTGAACATCTCCCATCTTTTCTTGTGTGGAGTTGTCTGCCACCACCACCCTGCTGAATAACCTCATCTCATGATCCAACAGTATTCTTATAAACAGAGGTCTTAGCTTCCTGTGGGGCTCTCTCATCACAGGGGATCCAGAGAAACATGGAGATGACTTTGATATTTTTATCAATTCAAGTCAACCAATTATCCTCTTTGTTGATGGATATGTGTGAAAATAGAAAAAAGAAATCCTCCCTTTTGTTCCTAGACTTAATAAATTGCCTTAGGTCATCTCTCCCCTCTTGCTGGTTTACCATCACCCCTAGTGATAGTTTTAACTTTTCTTATTGTTTGTGGTGTTTGTTTTATTTTGAGTAGGGTCTCATTATTTAGCCCTGGCAGGCCTGAAACTTCACATGTAGCCCAAGATGGGCTTGAACTCACAGAGATCCACCTCTCTGTACCTCTTCAGTATTGGAATCAAAAGGGATGGGCTACCATGTCTAACCCTGTTAGAGCTGTCTAACAGCTTTGATGCTCCTCAAATGTGAACAAATGTGGTATACGTGTCTGTAACATATACCGCAGTATTTACAGAAAATCCTTTGTAGCAGGCAGCCCTACCTGGCCTGCTTATTTCCCTCAAAGTTTCAGCCACAGAGAGCCTTCCAACCCTAGTACACCTAGCTACATACTTTCTTGTAGGCAAACTTCCTGTCTCTCTGTCTGAGAGGTCCTCATCAGCTCTTACCCACTGCAATCTGTCAACATTTGAAGATGAGCATTTCTCCTCGGCCTATAGTCTGCCTTCTGGAATTCTTTCCTTCTTCCCAGAACTCTGGGTTCATTTTTTTCACAACTCTCCACTTTTCTGTTTTCTCTTTCCATTGTTCTGATTACAGAGCTAAAGCCTCAATATATGTTTACAGGAAAGTATAAACTAAGATGGATATTAAGAGAAAATTGAGTTTTCAATATGAAGTTGATGTGTAATTAGATGAAATGGTGTCTTTCCAAACCATTATGGAAAAAAAAAAAAAAAAAAGAGTGGCTACTAAGGCCTTGCATAGAGATTCACTGCATGGTGTATAATGTGCCTTCATTACAAAGGGTCAGCCCTGGAAGGCGTTATGAACAAATTGCTAAAGGAAATCTCCGACTAGGAAGGTGTGTCTTCTTCAGAGGAAGGATGCTTGCATCTATTGTTCTTGTCACCTCTAAAAATCTGACAAGACTGAAAACAGATACAAATAAAAGCTAGGTATATCCTTATCATGAGATGGGGACAAGAGAAGGATGAACAAGTGATATTTTACTGAAGTAGGTATTTAGAAATTATACTAGGCCTTTGGGGTGCAGGACAAGGGAGGGATGGCCATGTGATGTTATACTGCAGGAGATAATTAAAAATGCCACTAGGGCCACAAAGATAGCACAGCTTGTCAGATGATAGCTCTGGAAGCATGAAGACATGAGTTTGGTCCTTAGACCCCATGTGAACATGGTTGGTGTGGTGGTATGCACTGGGATTGCAGCCACATTTCTGAGGATGACATTGCACACAAATAGACACACATGTCAATCTGTTGCTGCGCACATGTGCTCACATGCATGCACGAACAGAAAGAAAGAGGGGAAAGGAGGATGGAGGGAGGAAGAATAAGTACCTGTGTATCCAGCAGCACTATAAACCATGCCTTTAGTGCCTTATGAAAGACTAAAGATTGAAGGAAGGAAGGAAAAACTTCCTGAAGGGGACACTCAGAAGATCCTTGGAGAACCTTGCAGAAACAGATGACAGAACTTGAGGAGAGACACCCACTCTCCCAAGTTCTCAACTGCGCATAATTACCTTCTGCTTCTCTACCACAAAGAAAGCTCTCAAACACTGTCATTTACACTCATTTTTCTTAAGAATCCAGCTGGGACTATTCCTGCTGAGACCTTGTGCCATGGATCCTTAGAACAGATGCTCTGGGACCAAGAATCTTGCATTTCCCTCTCAGAAGATGGATGCTGTTAGCTCTTGGGAACTCTAGATTCTACTTCTGTCGAGTGCAGAGGCAAAACAAAAATCAGCATTAATCCACAAGAATGTCCCTTTGTGTGTGTTGTCGTGTGTGTGTGTGTGTGTGTGTGTGTGTGTGTGTGTGTGTGTGTGTGTGTGTGTGTGTGTGTGTGTGTGTGTTTATGAGTGGGCATGTACATGCTAATTATTTCTGCTGGAGCTGCCCTCTTGTCTTTTGAAGGGGCTCACATATTTGCCAACTTGCATGGCCAGCAGCAACCAGGGTCCACCTGTCTCTACCTCAGTGGCACTGGTTTTATAAGCATGTGCCACCATGTCTGGGTTCTTTCTGTGGATTCTAAGGATCAAATTCTGGTCTCAGGCTTGCACAACAAGCACATTCCTGACTGAGCTAGCTCCCTACCATCATGGTTTTGTTTTTAAGAAATACACTTCTTGTATCTGGAATTGTAATATGTGCCTTTAGTCCTAGCACGGAGGAGAGAGAGGCAGGTGAGTTCAAGGCCAGCCTGGTCTATAAAGCTAGTTCCAGGTCAGCCAATACTTGAAAGTGAGACCCTGTCATAAAAGGTAATGATAGTAATAATGATAGTAGTAGCATATACATACATTCACACACATCTTAGCATGAGACCTGGTAGAAAAGAATTTTAAAGATTCTATTGTTCATTCTTTCATATTGAAATTGTGCAAGTTCATTTCAAATTGACTAAGCTTAGATTGTTCTGACTGCCACACAAGTGTCAAGAGGGAAACAGACATCAGCATAGGTGCATAGCTCAACTTTTGATTGGGGTCACATCTATGCCTGCTCTGGGATACAGGGCCCTCTTGCTAAAGGGTGCATAGAGGGAGTGACCCTCCCAGATTCTGTGTCAGTCTGCATTTGCAACCCAAAGTTTCAGGCATGTCTTGAAGAATAACCAATGATGGCAAAAAAAGCAATTAGCGTCTGTACCAGGGTGGAGTATTGGCTTTGGGAGAAACCCATGGCAGCCTGTAATTATGAAAATAAAAGTCTGATAGTACGAAAGACAGTGATGGGATTAGCAACACTTAAATCACTGAATAGTAAAAGGGAAAGCTTGGCTTGCTTTTAGCCCCCTCTTGATAAGCTTGTTGCTTAGGAATCTGGAAGGGATGTCATCTGTGTCAGCAGCTTTCATCTTAGTAACTAAAATAATGACATAAAAGCCCTGGCTTTAGTAGCTCAGAGAAATATATGTTTTTTTTTTGGGGGGGGGGGGGTTGTTGTCAACAAAACATGGGTTGATTTATGTTTTGTAAAGAAAACTATATGGTCAGTGGTTAATAGAATGGGCTCAAGTGCCAGACAGATTTAGAGTCAGATGCTGCTTCTATTCTGTACAGCCTTTGACCTTGAGCAAATACTGTGTGAGCTTTGTGCACCTGCCCTGCCCTGAGAAAGGGAGATAATACCAAGTAGAACCTCCTCCTGTGGGATTGTAATCTGTCAGGTACTTAGCATAGGAACTCTGCAGAGCAGGTGATCTTTAACATCCCTTAGCCTTATGGTTCAGGTGCTTGTGAACATCCTATAGCCTTGTGGTCCACGTGCTCATGAACATCCCTTAGCCTTGTGGTCCAGATGCTCAAGAACATCCTGTAGCCTTGTGGTCCAGGTGCTCATGAACATACTTTAGCCTTGTGGTCCAAGTGCTACTGAGTATCCTTTATCCTTGTAGACTTGGGCCATAGCATCTTGCCCAGGAAAGCATGTGCCCCTGAGACATTGTACCTCTTCACTTACAATGCACTGTTTCTCCAAATACTGAAGGAGATTATTTTGTATAAAGAAACTTATATAAATGTGCATATGTGCGTTTGTAGGCACAAATTGGTACTGATGATGTCCAGACATGATACAAACTGTACAGGGATGATGGATGTTGCAGAAATTTGTGGAAGAGAACAAGGAGGAGCTTTGTCTCTCTTTAATAAAATGGACCAGGACTCAGTATTTTCATGGTGACACTTCAATCAGGTGAATTGAACATATTCACAGATTGAGGTCCTTGTATTCCTGATAGAACTGTGAAACAAGTAGATTCATTTTGCTTTCATGCCAGAAAATTACTTTCTGAGCACTTAAAAGCCTGGCAGTCATACAGAAGAAGTGGTAGGGGTAAATAGTCCAATGTGTACTAAAGAAGCTGTAGACTGACACCAGAATTCTGCATTTCATTCTGATGCAAGCTGCTGTCCTTGGAATATTGTCAACTGAAGGGTGACATGATATGGTCTGATGTTTCCTAGATGTCTGTGTCTTCTGAGTGGAGCATGGATGTGGAGGTGCCAGGCAGAGTCACAAAGACTTGTTAGTGTTCTCTTGCAGTAGAAGTATGACAGGGCATCATTTTATCACACTGAGCTGTTCTGATGCAATTGTCTACTGTCCATCATTCTTATACCTGTCTCCAACCATCTGTAGGTTATGAAGTGAACTCAGTTTGTTGATGAAAAGAAAGCCAGTGGGAGGATTTCTCAGGGCTGCTTTGAGGTTGGTTCCTGACCTTCACTGTTATAAATAGTGCTTCCGCATCAAGGTGCTCATATGGCGTCTAAGCTCCTTTACATATGTTAATATACTGAGCATTAGAATGGGAGGACCACAGGTAGTATGTTTAATTTTTTAAAAACCATGCATGTTATTGCAATGTCTACACTGACTTTAATTTCCACCAACAGTATATAGTAATCACCCCTTACTTTTCCAAGAACACTTGTCTCCTCCATTAAAACTATCTCTTTTATTTTCAGATGTGTCTGGTCATTCCATTGGATTTTAGCTTATGCATTCTTGGCCAACATTTTTCAGACTATAAATAACAATGAACATTTCATTATGTATCTTTTGACTACATATATGTTCTGTTCTGAGAAGTGTCTGTTAAGGTTTTTATTTATCTTTTCTCATTTATTCAGCTTCTCATTGGTTGAAGTAGGTTTTTTTTTCTAATATTTCCTTTGATTCTCTTAGGTAGAGTTCTTTATATATTCTGCATAATGTCACCTTGCCAGAGGCATGACTTGCAAACATTTTCATTACTATGGAGGTTTCCTCTTTCCTCTGTCAGTGAGTAAAAGGAAATATAATACATGTATTTACCCCCCCCCAACGCTAGAATGCTATTCATTATATAGTAGTGAACAGATAATAACTATGTAGTTTATATATAATGGAATACTCTTCATCCATAAACATAAATGTTGTTATTTGTGGCAATATGGGCAGACATAGAGGATATTATGTGAAACAGCCAGATGCAAACAGAGACATATGAAATGATCCCATTCCTGTTGTATCTAAAGTCATTAATTTCATAGAAACATAAAATAAAATAGTGGTAACCAAATGCCTGAGAGGTTATGGAGCAGAAGGGAGAGAACTCAGTGGCCATCAGGTTACAAAGCTGTGTCTGGGGACAAGGAGTAAGCATTTATTCTCCAGCACAGTGCTGTGGCTGTGGTTAGCAACAGTGTGTTGAATATTTCAAAACAGCTGGAAGTGAAGGTTTCAAAAGTTTTCACATAAAGGAATGACAAAACCATAAGGTGTCAAACCAGGAAATACCCCGATTTCATTATTGTACCCCTACCTAAGCAGTACAGCTTACTCCATATATATATATATATATATATATATATATATATATATATATATATATATACATATATATATGTATGTATATATACATATACATGTATGTATATGTGTGTGCATATATACATATATATTTATATATATAATTATATATAATTAAAAACAAAACTAGAAAATAATACATATAAACACACTACTTCAAAACAACTGGAAATACAGTGACATTATTATCGAGAAGGTACATTAAGAATTTTAAGGAGACTGGCTAAATATCTGAGTCATTGAGCTGCTGTAATATCCCAGATTTGTAAGTTCATCTTCCTAATCATGTTTGACTAGCAGCTGGCAGCTATCAGGGCACTTGCTGTGAATATATGTTAACCTACCCCCACCCCACATATACTCAAGTTGCTTTTGTAGTATTGGGTAATTGAATATTATTCAGGTCCACAAAGGCTTAGATCCAGCCCCATGGATATGCGTCTACTGTTTTTTGTTTTTTTAAGATTGGGTTTCTCGGTATTGTTTTTGGGAACCTCTCCTGCAACTAAGTCTATAGACCAGGCTGGCCTCAAACTCACAAAGATCCCTCTGCCTCTGCCTCACAGGTGCTGGGATTAAAGGGGTGTGCCACCAACTCCTAGCTGTCAATTTGTTTTCATTGCTATAGCTCTATAGTAGAGCTTGAAGTCAGAGTCCCCAGATGATCCATTACTATACAGGATCTTTTTGGGTATTCTTGGATTTTCGTTTTTCCATATGAAGGTAAGCAATGTTCTTTCAAGTTCTCTGAAGCATTGTGCTGGGATTTTGATGGGAATTGCATTGAATCTATTGATTACTTTTGGTAGGATTGTCATTTTGACTATGTTGATCCTACCTATCCAAGAAAATGGAGGAATCTTTCCATTTTCTGATGACTTCCTTAATTTTTTTCTTTAAAGACTTGGAGTTCTTGTCATACAGGTCTTTCACTTCTTTGGTTAGAGTTACCCCAAGCTATTTTGTGTTATTTGTGGTTATTATAAAGAGTGATATTTCTCTGATTTCCTTCTAGCCTGTTTGTCATCAGTATATAGGAGGGATACTAATTTTAATTTTAGTTAATCTTGTATCCTGCTACATTACTGAAGGGGTTTATCAGTTGTAGGAGTTCTCTGGTAGAAGTTTTGGGTCACTCATGTAAACTTTCATATCATCAGCAAATAGTGATGACTTTTCCAATTTGTATTCCTTTGATCTTCTTTTGTTGTTTTATTGCTATAATTAGTACTTCAAGTACTATTCAGAGAGTGGACAACCTTGTCACGTTCCTGTTCTCAGTGGCATTATTTTGGGTTTCTCTTCATTTAGTTTGATATTGGCTGTTGGGTTATTGTATATTGCCTTTATTATGTTTAGGTATGTTTCTTGTATTCCTATTCTCTCCAAGACCTTTATGATGAAGAAGTGTTGAATTTTGTTGAAAGCTTTTTCAGCATCTAGTGAGATGATTGTGTGAATTTTTCTTTTAATTTGTTTATATGATGGATTACATTTATAGATTTTCATGTGTTTAAATATCCCTGCATCTCTAGGATGAATCCTACTTGGTCATGGTAGATGATTTTTTGATGTGTTCTTGAATTCTGTTGGCCAATATTTTGTTGACTATTTTTGCATATTTTCATGAAATTGGTCTATGATTCTCTTTCTTAGTTGTTTCTTCATATGATTTGGGTATCAGGGTAACTTTAGATTCATAAAAAGAGTTTGCCTAAGTTGGGTGTTGGTGGCACCTGCCTGTAATCCCAGCACTAAGGAGGCAGAAGCAGGGGGAATCTCTGTGAGTTCGAAGCCACCTGATCTACAGATCGAGTTTCAGTACAGCCTCCAAAACAATACAGAGAAACTGTGTCTTAAAAAACAAAACAAAACAAAAACAACAAAAAAGAGCTTGGCCAGTATTAACTTAAAATTCTAAGTATTCTCAAGCTCCCTCGTTCACGTTGAATGAGGAAGGATGACAGGTCTAAAGTCCTGACCATTCTAAACATTAAGACCTGCCTTTATTTTTATTTTTTTAAAATACATTGACCTTGAGTAGAATATTCTTTCAATTAATTGGAGATTCCAGACACTGGTTACATTATAGTGTATTGATGCATAAAGATGAAACACGTATTGAACAAAGTGGAGAGCTGTAACAGAGGCACAGATTTCACTGAGCTGGCTCTCTCACAGCTGGTGTTGAGGATGTTAGTGTTTGATATTGAAAGCTACTGAAGTACCAGGGGGAGTTACAAACTGAGAGTTCCAATTCTGTTTCTTGGCGCTATGTTAAAATACCCTGCCCAAAACAACTTAGGGGAGAAAGGATCTATTTGGCTTACATCCCAGGTTACTGTCATTCATTATGGGAAAGTCAAGGCAGGAAGCTGAAGCATATAGTCACATCCATAGTCAAAAGCAAAGAAATAATAAATTCATGCATGCCTACTGGTGTTCAGGCCTCTCTCTCTTTCTGGCTTCCCTACCTGGGAATGATGCTACCCACAGTGGTCTGGGAATTCACACATCAGTTACCATTCATAACCATGACAACCATTCCCTCACATACCTACAGTCCAACCTGATCTAGATTGTTAATCCCTCAATGATGCTTTCTTCCAGGTGATTTTGGAAGTTAACAATTAAAGGAATCATCCCCCAAGTTCTGCCAGAAAATCTGAGAACAGTAACAGCCAAAGAAGAGAAGGGGATGGGCAGACAAAGAAACAGGGCTCTCAGAGGAAATTAGATAGTAATTATTAATGAAAGAACAACAAACTGGGCAGAAGGACATTAGTTCAATAAAACATATAAAGCTCAAAATTTGTTGAATCAGCTTTGGTTAAACTAAAATTAAAACAAGAGGCTTCTGGTCTCCGTAATCTTTGTAAGAGTCTGTGAAGAAGCTGTAGCAAAGAGTATTTGAAGAATATGAAGCAGCAATCAGGTACTTATGCTCTTTGTTTAGAAGTAGGATGTGAAAGGCATATTTACATATATGTAGGCAGTATAGAATCAGGGCTCAGAATTGGATATAAATCACACTTGGTTAAATCTGGAAATAATAGGGCTCATAGTAACTAAGGTGATTGTTTCATGAGTAAAATATTAGTCTATACTTAATGTTTGTTAAGAATGTGGAATGTTAAAAAATACAAATTTCTCAGAACAACACCACTGCCATGTTACAGTAATAATCATGGCAGGAACTGTTGTGCACAAACATGATCTGTCTTGTCATTGTGAAATTGCTTATTAGTCTTCTGGTAAGGACTTGGATCTAATAGCAAAAGGTTTGCTTTAATTAGGATTTCCAAACATCTTTGCTTTGAATGTTTGTGGCTGTGTGTGCTTGTCATTGCAGATGTCGCTTGTGCGAACATGTTCAAAGGAGAAAACTGTTCCTTTAAAGATGTAAACCATATTTGTCACAGGAAATTGAACTTTCTTATGAACTCTGTATAATTACTGCACTGCTGATGACCTAACTGATCTTGTTGTAATTTGTTTAGCAGTATATAAAGTGTATTTAAGTAAAATTATAAATGGGTGTTTCTAAAAGGCTTAAAGTTCACTGCAGCATTGTAGCCTTCAAAAGCCATAGTGCAATTTCTTATGTCCAAGTTCATAAGTTTTTTTTTTTCTTCTTAAGATCCCTTACTTAATGTTTGCTTATGTAATTAAATCTGGTAGTATTTGCCATACTAGTAATTAAATCTAGGAAAGTTTAAAAATGTTAATTCATCTAAAATAACAACAAGCCCCTTTTACTTTTATATAATACTGTTAAGTAAAAATAACCTGTGTTCTCCAAAATAAAAAAAAAAAATGAGGAAAATGGCATTCACATACAGTTTTGCAAATTTTTTTAATGTCTAACTTGGTATGTTAATTAAATACAGTTGTAAAATCTGCCACAAAGAAAAATGGCAAGATCTCAGGAGAGATGTAGAAGGATGGCCAACATATTCCAGTTGATTGAGGAGTAATTCCCTGAGTTAGTGACATATAATAAATCAAGATCTCAGCCATGATCAAGGAGTAACAGGCTAAGAGCACAGTGCAAGATGAACACGTGGGGGAGGGGGTAGTTGGTGGTAGTTGGAGCATTTGCATAATAGAAGGAAAACCCAGGATGACTATAAACACGTTAAGTATGTTCAGTAAGGGGGCGACAGACCCTTGAAGCTAAAGAGATACTGTGGCCAGGATGATCATGTAAAACGTTGAAACAAGCATGTGGACAAGTGTGTGTGTGTGTGTGTGGGGTGTATGCATGCTTGTGTTTGTGGGTGTGCAAACCTCCTGTGTGTAATTGAAGGAGGACATTAGGTCTTTTTATTTATTAATCTAATTTATTACAGGGCCTATTCCAGAATTTGAAGCAATTCTGGCAGCTAGCAAGCCCCTCTTAGCTTTGTGTCTCAAACATGAATGGCACTGGGGTTACAGGCATACCAGGCTGTCCCCAGTGGTAGGAATAGAAACTCAGATCCTCTTGTTTACACAGCAGCCACCGAGCCTTCTCCCAAGGAAGCCCCACGTGTGAGGTTAGCAGTAGGGATAAAAGGGGCCATTAATTGAGGAGTGGTAGTGGCATGGACCTTTTTTAACATCTGAAAAAATGTAATTCTCTGTTTATGGTGAATAGGTTGTAGGTATAAGAAGAATACATACAGTAAAATGTGTTAAGCTTTTGATATAGCAGAATATCAAGGAGATGATACACAGCTTGTCATCAGTGCAGAATGGAGCTGGTAACTGACAGGATATGGACCAGGAGCTCCAATGAAGTGCCTTCCACTGAGTTTTCTCTAACTCATCCATTTTCTCCTTTCACGTGTGGCTTTTGTCCTTAAGTCTTGTAAACAAACCATCAAATAGGACTACAGAGCAGAAATTCTGTTAAGCTAGGAACTGGGATTTATCGTTCCTATCTTGGTAGAAATTTGGGAAGCATGTCATCATTTATTCTCTAGAATCATAGCCTTTTCATGTTCAGCATCATCTTGCAGGTGGCATTTTTAAAAGCAATTATCTACGGTTCTCATGCTTTGAAGCTGACATTACTTGAAATAGTATTTGGTTGGCAGGTGAAACTATTATACTCCTCCCCCTTTTGCTCATTTTAAATTCTGAGAGCTGGGTACTAGTTTACAATGGAATCTGCCCATCATAACAGTAGCTGTCCTGTGTTTCCAGATGTCAGAGAGTTTCTGCCAGGAAAGAAGGCAGCTGTTCAGAATGGGGAAGGAGTAGGGTACAGCAAAACATGTCAAGAGTTTTATCAGGGGAATGAGATGACAGTTGGTAGCAGGAAAGGGTGAGCAGACATTGGAACATGTCTGGAAAAATCAATTTTGCTTGTGGTTAGGTGATAGCCCGAGACATTCAGAAATACTGTGTGTTATAGAATCCTGCTTTTGTGTGGAATAATCTACCCATCCAGTCTTGTCTATAGAAGTGACAGAGGGTGCTTATAGTCTGATTAGTTGATGTGTTTTAGCTCAGAATTTTATAGACAGATAGTGCAATGGGTAGTTTTATAAGTGGCTTTGCCTATGCCTACACTACATGTCTGCATTGTTTATCTATTGCCTATGTCTATACTACATGTCTGCATTGTCTGTCTACTGCATATGCCCCTATTACATGTCTATGCTGTCTATACTCACACTATGTGTCTACACTATCTGCTGCCTATGACTGTATCATATGTCTACAAAGTCTATACTAATGATGTCTGAACTACATGTCTGCACTGACTATATACTGTCTAAGCCTGCACTATGCCTACATTGTCTATACTGCCTACATGTCTGCACTGTCTATCTACTACTCATGCCTGATCCTCATGTCTATATTGTCTATATACTACCTGTGCCTGAACTACATGTCTATACTTCTCTCTACTTCCAACAAGAAAAAAAGGAGCTACCACTGTTAAAATGACATTTTGATTTGTAATACGATGAAAGGTGTGCAAGGCTTTATCACTTTATTGAAATAGTGTTTTAACATTACCTCTCATCAGTAATATAACTTGACTCATTAGATAGAAAGAAGCTATCTTAGAGTTTCTACTGTTGTGATAAAATATCATAACCAAAAGTAACTTGGGGAGGAAAGACTTAACATTCTCAGGTCACACTCTGTCACAAATGGAAGTTGGGGCAGGAGCTCAAGATAGGAACCTAGATGTAAGGGCTGAAGCAGATTTACAGAGGAATGCTGCTTAGTTGCTTGACACTGGTGTTTGCTCACCTGCTGTCTTATACACTCCAGGACCACCACTCAGAGCCATCCCACACTAATCATTAATCAAGAAAGTACCTCACATGCACCCCTACAGGCCAATTTGATGGAGACAGTTAGTCAGTTAAGGTTCCCACTTTCCAGATGACCCTTGCTTGTGCTAAACTGTCAAAATTCCAAAAGAGTACAGGAAAATATTTGACTCTTAGAATTGTGCATCGATTCCTAGACAGGTTCTTTGTACCTTTGTAGATGGCCAACAATCTTTTAATTGTTCACACTTAGTGCATAAATTAACCTCTGTTTTCTAAAATATCTTAAAATCCAGTATAGCATTTGGCCACATGGGAAGCTGGCCAGTATTCATCTCTTTTATTGTCACGGTTCTCAACTGACATTTGCAAAAACAGGATGTGCTTGCTTCATGCTTGCTTGCTTGTTGTAGGGACAGATCCTGCTGCATAGCCACAGGCTGTCTTAACTAGCATACTTCCTCCTCATCCTCCTATGTAGCCTCCCCAGTGCTGGGAGTATAAGATTGTGTTACCAGGGCCACCTAGGAAATAACATTTTTATTGTCATCTTGATTTAGAGTTGGTGCTGTATATGATGTGTCCATTTTACTGTCATTATGTTTGCCGTAAACTGGCAGTGTGTGCTTATTTATCATAGCAATGAATTAGGACTTAAAATGCCATTTATTATTCTAACCATTATCTTTCATCACTGTACAAGCTTTAAATGTTTGCTTAAAGATGACTAGAAAATTCTGAACTAGCTTATGCTACCTTGTGAGACAAAATTTCAAAATACAAAAAACAAAGGTTATTGGAAATTATGTGACCAAATCTGGACATTGTAAATGTATTATATATGAAATTCAAAATAATCATGTAGAATAAGCTATATATATATATCATTTACTTCTGAGTTCATACAGTGAACCATGATTTTGCCTGTTATTTTGACCAAGTACCTTCCTGAAGGAATTTGCGATTAGATTTATTGATACCTCAGCATATATGTTTGTCTTATGTCAACATTTGATATAGATGTTGATTTCTAGGATTGTTGATAGTTCAAGAGGCTCTTCAAAATTTTACAATGCTCTTAAACACCAGTCGGATGTTTATGTTCAGTTTAAGAAGTTAAGCTAGAATACTAGTCTTTAACTAACATTTTCTTTGAAAATTCAAATTAAGGCAGAGAATCCCAGGAAGTAAAGGAGTGCCAGATTGAGATTTGAATGATTCTAAGTTCATGTTTTTTCTTTTACTAATGATAGCACCCTTCTGCAAGGAAAGATTTTTAAACTAATAACATTGCTATTAATTTTTGATAACATGATCTCCTTTTGAAATCCTAGTATGTGATTATTTATATTTTGGTTTTATTTTTATTTGTTTGTTTGATATTTTAATTTTTGAGGTAGGGGTTCTCTGTGTATTTCTGGCTGTCCTCGAACTCGGCTAGGATTAAAGATGCATGCCACCATACCCAACTGTGTAATCCATGAACAAGGAAGAAAGTATGCAATCAGAAACTTGAGAATGAGGGTGAAGACCTAGAATTTTATGGGCTTAGTCACCCCCCCATGACCACCTCCTTAATTCCAGTCTAGAAGATTGCTCTGCATCACTCTTGTACTTTATACATCTGGGTTACAAGAACCTTTGTCCACTAAGTCCCTCTTCTCTCATCTGTAAAACTCTTTTATTGTTACTCAGCTGCCTTCAGTTTATAGCTTCAACAAAAGCGATGTGGGAGACAAGCTTCTTCCTGATGGTATTTTCAAATTGACTTGTCCTTGTCTCTCTTGTGTTCATGATTCTAAAAAGCACTTGTCACCTACTGGTTTGGTAATCATAATCAGCTAATGGAAGCAATCAGAATAATTCCTTGATGATGTCTATAATGAAATTTCAGATCTTATCTCTTTAATCATGGGGTGTGTGTTTAGGAAATTCAATGTTAAGTATAAAGAAGAGCAAAATGATTTTCAGTGGCTCTGTCCTTGGAGGGATTGTGTGAAGTATCAGACATTAGTATCCAATGGAAATGTATTATTCCTTAACCCATGTAGGTGGAATAGACCTGCCCTGTTTGCATTGAGGGTTAGTAGAGTTGACTTGAACATTTGATCTAGTGACCAATTATCCCAAAGAGCTGAACCAATTTCTAAATAGATAGCAAGAACCCTTCCATGAGCTCTTGCATACCAAGGGAACAAGATGATAAATGAAATTGTGGTTTTGTATTTTAGAACCTCATGGAAGAACAAATTTGAAACCAAAGCCCAAAGATAATGAGACAAACAACTGGGTATGATATGAAAGAGGATGAGAGAGAGAGAGAGAGAGAGAGAGAGAGAGAGAGAGAGAGAGAGAGAGAGAGAGAGAGAGAGAACTTATAAGGTACATGCCTTCAAAAAGGATTTCTTGCCATGCTATATTTGGAATGAACAGTCATATAAGTCAGTACATACTCTTCCCTTTGAGGCTAGTTCAGTTTGTATTATCATATGCAACCAAGTAGTTGAATAATCAACCCAAGAACCTAAGGCAGTACATGAAACTAGCCTATAGGACTTTTCTTTGTTTTCCGATAAGTTAGAAATGGCACAGGATATTAAACATATATCCACATGGTGTTAAGCATATATACATAGGACCTGAAGCTAAAGGGCTCTGGGAATCATGACAGGCAATGACTCTGTTCTCAAAAGTCTCTGGAGAGCTGTGATTTCCTTATCTCCTGGGAAACTGCATCCAGCTTGGCTTCACCATACTCATTTTCTGCAAGTCTTGTCTAAATAATCAGACCTTTTATATGAAGCTGGTGTCTCTCATATGACCTTTCACAGTATAAGTTCCTTTCCCATAGTTCACACACCATATGTGTTTTTTTTTTCAAATTAAGTACAATTACTTTACCTATGAACTTTCCCTATTTCTATAGTTCACTAGATTTGTCTTTTATTCTACAAAACTTATTTAGCTTTTATTAGTTTTAAGTGAAAGTTCTTATAGCCATGTTGGGCACCAACTGTAGCATGTACGCCTACCGCCACCAGTCTGGCGTGCCGGCTCCAAATAACACACTGAGACTCTGTATTTGATACAATCCTGTTGGCCAGTTACCATTATTGTTTATGGGCTAGCTCTGTCTTAATTATTAACCCATTTCTACTTATCTAAGTATTTCCACGTGGTCATCTTATCGGAGAACCACCGCCAGCATCTTTCTCAATGCTCTACATCCTGACTCCTCCCAACTACTTCCTCTTTCCTCCTAGTTTCCTAGTCCTGCCTATCTTCCTTTTCTATTGGCCAACAGGGCTTTATTTATTAACCAGTATGAAAAACATATTTACAGAATAACATCTCCCATCACCAACTAAATAAGTTTTCTTTTATTGATACAATTTAAGGTCAATTTTGTGATATGTATATTTCTCCTCTTGTTTAGGTATTGAGTTTATATAGCTCATTGGAAAATGTAATGTATAATTTAGTACAGATTATAGAGAGTTACCTATGATAGTTAAAACTTGGAGTTAAGTTAGTTAGGATTTCTAGATATGCAGAGATGTATTTGAGATGAATAGGCATTCTTCACATCTTTCAAAGACCTACAGAATGTGGCATTTAAAATGGTTTAGGGTTCTTCTTGACAGTGAGGCACAACTGCTCCTGATAACACCACCTGTGTCAGAAAGGAAGATGGACATTGAAGAAACGTGTTACGGAGTTTGCTTCTAATATGGCAAGACTGGCCATTTGAACAAGGTTCTGCTCTTCTAGACTGTTTGACTTTATGCTGTATAAACTGGACATGCAGGACCCACAGGGAAGTGACTGCTGATACAAGATAGACAGTGCTACAGGATTCCTGCTTCATGGAAGAGACAGCCAGACATTCTGCAGGACACAGAGAAAAGTGACTAACAAACTGCCAATGCAGATGGACAGTTTAAATTTTCCTGCTTCATGAAAGAGTCTCCAGACACATTATGGCCTATGGGCTGAAGATGGAACATTACAAAAGAACTTCGGGTGACTGACCAGGCAATGCATTGTCTCTGTCATTTTTAGAGTTTATATATTATCCTTCTGTGGTCTTTGAAGGAGTTGAAGACAGATAGTTATGGTTATAGTTTTCCTTAGTTAGGATTAAAGATAAGTTACATATAGGACTTTAGACCCACAAAGATAGGATAGATCATATTTTCTTTAAGTCTTACAAAATGTTAATGGACTAAATATTGTTAACTGTGATTCTTATTTGATAACTGTTGTATGATATATTTTGCCCTTCTTTTATTTTAGACAGAAAAGAGGAGGTGATGGGAGATGTTATTCTGTAAATATGTTTCTCATACTGGTTAATAAATAAAACCCTGTTGGCCAATAGAAAAGGAAGATAGGAGGGACTAGGAAACTAGGAGGAAAGAGGAAGTAGTTGGGAGGAGTCAGGATGTAGAGCATGGAGAAAGAAGATGCCGGCGGCGGCTCTCCGATAAGATGACCACATGGAAATACTTAGATAAGTAGAAATGGGTTAATAATTAAGACAGAGCTAGCCCATAAACAATAATGGTAACTGGCCAACAGAATTGTATCAAATACAGAGTCTCAGAGTGTTATTTGGAGCCGGTGTGCCAAACTGGTGGCAGGTGGGCTGGCGGAAAACAACAAGCTACAAGTTGGTATCACTGAAATACTTTGTCTCCCATTATGATAATGAGATTTTTTTCAGTAGAAAATGCTCTATAGTGTTGCTAGAATGGAAGTTAGTATTGTATCAAGCCATTTCTTCTGAGCATCCATCTTCCCACTATTTCTTCTGGACCTAAAATAATGTCTACAAACTAAGTCCTCAAGACATGGTGGTAGCACTATTTCACCACTGGTACCTTTCCTATTCTTGCCAGGTGTAGTTACAATATGACTTCTTGGCTGCATATTCTTATGTTGGATCTCAGCTTTCTGAAGATAGGGTGTGAGTCTGGCCAGATCTACACTGAAACTAGTTTCAAAGCACAGAGAATATCAAGATCTAAAATCCCAGTTGTTGACTGAAGCAAAGGATACATTTTCTTCCTAGTGACTTAAGTAGCCAGCAGCTGAAGATGACTGGGTAAGAAGAATACAAGGTCAGATGGGACAGCAGCAACCTCTAAGGTACTTAGAAGTAATTTGCACATGTAATGCTTTCTTCAGCCAGAAATTCAGGGAATGCATAGGGGATAACCTCCCCCCCTCTGTCTGTCTGTCTGTCTGTCTGTCTGTCTGTCTGTCTCTCTCTCTCTCTCTCTCTCTCTCTCTCTCTCTCTCTCTCTTGTGTGTGTGTGTATGTACTTTGTGTCTATAAATGTCCATGAGTTTTTGGTTTAGTTGAAATTTTTCCTGTTGTGCTTTCTCCACATAACTAATCATTTATTCCAACGGTGCTCATTGAAACGAGACCTTGTTCCTCCCTTGATCTTAAGGTACCATCCTTCTTACATTGTGCACCAATTTGTTGGGAGAAGCTTATTTTCCACCTCTTTAAAGAGTGCAGACACTTCCTGAAATGCTCCATTTAGCTGCTTCCTCTTTTTATTTATTTAGATTAATTTTTTTCTAGATAAAATGATGCCAACCACTCTATTCAAATGCATTCCCAGCAAAAGAAAGGATTTTACTTATTGCTGTGGGGCAGGTGGATGGGCTAGAATGAATGAAGCAACTTGTGGGGATTTGTAAGACTCAAAGAGAGATGGAGAGCTTGGGAAGGATGTCTGGTAATGAACAACTCGTTTGTGATCCTTTCTGGCAGTGAGTTCCTTGAGGTCACGAGTCCTCTCATATCTTCATGATACCTGCCTTCAGCACATATTGCTGCTCATGATACAGGTGCAAAGATCCCCGTGGGAGAGCAAGGACAGGATAGCACTATATAGTGCAGTTTCATTAAAAAAAAAGAAAGAAACATGATTTTCCTTTTCCTTTTTATTGAAGGTAGCTGAAATGCTACCCTATATTAAGCACTAAGTTCACAAAGGCTGAATAAATTGAGTAAATATTTTGGTGCATAGTTTGAGGTCTCATTTGGAATTTTAAATGTTTTATTCAGAGTGTCTTTACCCTGAGAATGTCAAGGTAACCAATAAACATTTCTCCTCTCTGTGACATGGTAGATGGAAAACAGTAAGCTGTACATTTCCTTAAAGATTTAATTAGTATGTTCCACGTCACCCCAGTGGTACCTATCTTTGTGCCTGAAATATTGTGAATGTTCTTCTTGTATTCCTTGAATATAATGAATGATACATCTCTTTCACATCCACTCATGAAAACTTAGAGGTAAATGATTCTTTAATATTAATCAAATGGAAAATGATTTCTAAAACTTTTGCCCATACATAAGTTCATCGCCTCCCCTACTACTTATATCCTTTCATATTCTTCAAACTATACTGTTACTCCAAACATGTAGCCATACGTTAAGAAACTAGCTTCTGTGAAAATAATTAGTCAGTGTTTTACCAAGCGACCTATTCTTTAATAACAATTGAAAATACACATAGTTTATATAAAATAATGAATTCATTCTTAAACCATAACTACTGCAAGAGAAGAGCTAACATAATTTTAAATTAGCCTTGTGGCCTCTGTCCCGACTTCTAATGTAAATACTGGAAAATTTCAACCTTCATACCCATTGTAGAATAGCCTGATATACATGCAATCTATTTTTTTCATTTAAAACATTTAATGTTTAAATAATTTCATATGTGAGTATTGTACTCATATTTCCATCCCCCTTTTCCCGCCCCAGCTCCTCCTGTATCCCCCCTCTCCAATTATTGACCTTTTCTTTCATTATTGTTGTTGTGTATACACACACACACAGAGACAGAGAGAGAGATAGAGAGATAGAGAGAGAGAGACTCTGAGCAGACAGTAATTGCTTCTTCATCTAGAGAGTTTGTGGTAGTGAGTGCTTTGTTTCAGAGATGGCCTAGGCTATTCTGAAACTCACTATGTAATTCAGGCTGGCCCAGTTTCCCTGAGATTACCTCATCCTTCCAAGGCCTGGGCCTACAGGCATAGGCCACAATGTTTCTCTCAATATCTAATTCTGAAGTACAGTTTGTGGCTTCAGAATGAACTTTGCTCTTCTTAGACTTGGCAAAAGACAAAAATTTATTAAGTTCCTAACAGTCGTATTTCATAATAAGCTTCTCCAATAAAAATGTGATTGAAATGTTTCATTTGGTCCAAGGTTTCCTGTGACACTCTGCCTTTCCTTAGTCCAGCATGACACTGGTATGGCATGCCATGCTTGGCTTTGTCAACAGTAGCCTATGTGGAATAAGTGTAAAAACGTTTAAAATGACAGTTAAGTGGATCCCAGCACTAGAGGAAGGGCTGATGCTACGGCAAAGGTAAAGCATTTCTAATAAAAACCAATGCTGTCAACTTCACAGGGGATCTGCTCGGTTGACCATTGTTTGTTGGGTGCCTCCCCTCTTCTCATTGGGTTTATTTTTACCAGCTCCTGGCTTTCCCGACTGACGCATTGAAATACACACTATTAAGATACCACACTCTAAAATGCACATAGAAATCTTTTAATTTGTCAGCAGGAAAACTTCAGCTTCTGTTTCAACAGAGCCCTATTGTCCCCACATTTCCAGACAGCATCTCTAGCTGTCTTACGTATTTCTGTCCATTTTTCCAGTTCTCACTGACATGCCTTGAAATGTTATATCATGAAGAGTTGTTTTGAATAGCATTGATCCTATGGCTTTTTACCACTCAGTGTTACATTACTATACTGATATTTTAAGCATTATTTTTCTGGAAATATATTAGTATATAAGAATATTTCTTTATTTGCAAAACATTTGAGACTGTGCTTTGTTGGTGAGGAAGTGAATTTGGATTTCCTAGATAGGTTCTATTTATTATTTTAAATTGTTTCCATTTTTCCAGATCCCAAAGTCGACACACTTGTGGTGTGCTGGGTGTGATGGGGATGAGGATGGGTGTGATGTTTGAGGAGGGGTCTTGGCCCATGTAGATAGTCTTATGAACAACCTATTTATTACTGATGACTACTTTCAAAGTAAATATATGAAATATGTCAAATTAAAGTACAATAATAATTGTAATTCAATTATACATATATTGATTCCAAATTAGATTAAAAACAATATATAGTGTGGTTATTTAAAAGGACCTCCCATTTTACACATATGGGAAGGCACACAGACACACACATGCACACACCCATGCACAAACACAAGTACACAAACACACACATACACATACACACACACACACACACACACACACACACACACACACACACAGAGTAAAGCACCCTATTGAGACTTGGTCTCTCCACTTAGGATTAACAAGCTGTGTTTACCTTTAGCAGGATGGTCTCACAGAACTACCCACCTGCTTTGCCTTCTTTTAAGGATTTATGCTAATCATACAATGGACTCTTCATTGCAAAACTGATAAATTCATTTTAGTGCAATCCTTGTGCCTTTTATATCTTATATATCATGGCTGTATGTTTAATTGGAGTAGGTTTAATTCCCATGTCTCTTTGTGGTTTGCTAGCATGTTAAGTCAAAACAAATGAAGAAACAATATGCTTTGGGCCATAAATCATCAACTACTGGGACAGTCAACTTCTAGCTCATCTTTGCACACCAGCCACTTAGAGAGGCTGAATACTCTAAAATCTGAGTTCCTTGGTTCTTGTAGAGCCAATTGGGTTTGGTCTTCATTTCATGAATGCTAGAGCTCAGAAGAAAGGGAAGGAGATATTATGTACTCTGGCTTTTAACAAGAGGAGATCATGGGACAGATTCTTGAAGCACCATTTTTAAGAGTTAGTTTTAATATATAAAATAAGTTTTAAAATCAGTTTGTGTGTGTTTATGATATATGAGCATACTATGTATGCATATGTGTGTGTGTTTGTGTATGTGTGTCTGAGTGCAGGCACATGTGTGCTCTGCCATGTGGTACACATATGGGGGGTCACAGGACAATCTCAGGTGTTAGTTGTCATGCCCATCTTGTTTAAGGAATGATTTCTTCATTGTTCTGTGCTGTGTACATCAGAGTAGCTATGAGGGCTCTGTGTCCTCCTGTATGTACCACTTAGCTCTCCACTAGGGCACTGAAATGACAGGCACAACCTATTAACCTCAGTTTTCACCAGGCTTTTGTGGATTCCAGTGCATGCCCTTATGATTCCATGGCAAACTCTCCCTGCTGAACCATCTTCCTAGCTCCTGTATAATTAGTGATAAAACCAAATTTTCTTTGAAAATCTATGAATAAGATCATAGAGTCTGTATATGCATGCACATTTTCATGTGTGCTGAATGTTGGGTTCTTCTGATTTCACTTGATTTCTTCCAACTATCCTATAGAACTATACAATCTAGCTTTGTCTTCCCTGTCTGCTCAGGTACCCTCCTCAATTAACAGGCATCTTTGAAAGGTACAACTTCCAGTGCTCAGACATTTAACTTTAGGCTGGTCCTATCTAGATGGAAACAGACTCTGTTGCTTTACCACAGTTTATCAAGTAAGAGTTACTATTTTTGCTAAGAGTTTGAAAACAGTTGGGAAGTCCTTAATGGGCTAGAGGCTTTAATAGTCTTCAACATGCTAATATGTTAATATACTCACACACATGTAAATATATATGTGCTTTCACTATAGACTTTGAAGAATGGTTTCGGCACTGTCTGACAATGAATACTCTCATTCTTTCCCCTTTCCATAGTCCTTTGTGGAAATCCCCTCAAGGCCATTGTATAACTCATTATTTTGAGTGACTATAAAATGAATGTACAATATGCTCCAGTTGTAGTTATTTCATTTGTAGGCATGCACTGTATTTTGCCACTATATGAAAGTTTATATAATTTTAATAGGAAAAACTTTTAGATATTGGAGTTCAGAATTTAAGAAAATGTGCTATTTGATCTTAATACATATTGCCAGACTATTTTCCAAAAGCTTTAAGAATTCACATTTCATATTGCCATGGAAGAGTAGCCATTTCTGCACTCTCTAATAGAAGCAGGCATCTCAACTTATTGGACCAGGAGGTCTGAGGCATCTTCTGGTTTGTCTGCTCACATTTCCTCTGCTAAATCAGACAATATTCATGCCTGGTGGCTTTTTACATTTCTCTGCAAAATGCCTCTTTATTTCTTTCTTTAGTTTTTGCTTGTTTCCTGCCTGTATTTACAGGATTGTTTTACCTGTTATACATATTAGCTTTGCCATGACAAACTATTTTGTCTTGCTTTGTTTTTTTGTATTTTGAGACAGGGTTTCTCTCTGGCTGTCCTGTATCTCTCTGTGTAGACAAAACTGGCTTCAATTTCACAGAAATCCACCTGACTCTGCCTCTGGAGTGCTAGGATTAAAGGCGTGGGGCATCATGACTAACTCCTAAAAGTTTATTTGCTTATGGATTTTATGTATATGAGTACTTATATGCCTCTATATCAGAAGAGAACATCAGATACCAGAATAGATGTTTGTGAGCCATCATATGATTTCTGGAAATTGAACTCAAGATGTCTAGAAGAGCTAAACAGTTCTTAACTGATGAGCCATATCGCCAGTCACCACACACTTTTTAAAAATAAAAAAAAAACATTTATTGATTTTACTTAGTTTTTACTTTGGGTGTTTTGCCAGCATGTATGTCTGTATACCTGTATGTGTGTAGTTTTGCAGAGACCAAAAGAAAAAGCCAGATATCCTGGGCCAGGGGTTGTATTTGATTCTAAATCTCATGTGGAAATTGAACCTGGATCCTCTGGAAGAACAGTCAGTGTTCTTAACATCCTAGCTGTCTCTTCAACCATTGGTTTTACTTTATTTTTCACCTTCTGAGGTCTCTGCCGTGTGAATGTGTGAAGGAAATATTGTTAGATGCATGCTGGAAATAGTTGATATTAGCAGTGCTTGTGGACCATCAGAGATAGAAACTTGTTCCCGTAGCATATTGTTACAACTTCTTAACTTTTCCTGTATGTAAATGTGGCCCAGAAAAATTAAAATTTGTTTAAAAGCATGAGGATAATTTGTTTCTTTTTAAGTTTTGACTACAAGTAAAGGGGATTTTTTTCTTTAAATAGATGACTTTCCCACAGTAAAACTATAGTATTGACTTGCTTATAGATTACTTGTAGTTTACAGTCTGAGAAGTTACTTTTTGCCCAGTACTAGGGTTCCTATATGAACACAAGTCTAGCCTGGAATAGGCATCTGGCTTGTAGGAGAGTTATAATGGCTCAAGGCCTCATGCTAGGCTAAGTTGACAAAATCCATTCAGAAATGTTTCTTTAGCCCAAGTGTTCATTCCTCTTATGAGTCGAGTTGTCTCTGGCCAGGGCTTCTGTTGAGTTTCTGTAGTCTCCTAAGGGCACACCCTTTGATGGCTCAGATGCTAATTACCATTGTCCTGCTTTCAGAAACAAGGTGACTGTGGGAAATTTAAAACAGGAAGAATAAAGTAACCTGGATAACATATGTCTGTGCTGGTTGTGATGCTCGGAGTTGCTGAGGAGTGGAATGGTCATTGTAAAATGGACATAGTGATTGTATTCTTACATTCCTTCCAGATGATCTTCAAATCTGGGGAGAAGAAAGTGATTTGGGATGGGCTAATATAGGGTACTTTGCTACTGGTTATCTGCTACTGGTTATCTGTCTTTTTCTGTGTGTTGTTGAGTAGTATGTTAACATATTACTGATGTCACCCAAAAATATAAATTCACAACATGAAATACAGAATTACAAGTAAATACTGAAATCTATTATGGAGCTGCCCTCTGCTGTTTAAGATACTGCAGGGAAACTGGCCCACTGTTGAATGGGGATGGCCTATTGGGAAACGGGCCACTTCTGTGAAGCTGGTAAACTGAGTAGTGAGGAAAGCAGGACGTCAGAGACAATGCTGACTGAATAAATGGCCAAACCAAACGTGAAATAAATATGTGCCAGAACAAAAGCTGAAGTGCAGTGTGTGGAGAATGAATTCTCTTTAAGTGGGGTGGGTCCTATCAGCCAATATTGTTCTGGTTTTAGTTAGGCAATACTGGACTTTATTAGATGCCATTGGATACAAAAACTAAGCTCTTCTTGCCAGTGTGTGTTCCTAATGCCTGACAATGAGCACAGAGTTGCTTGGGTGGGTGGATGCATAGATGTGTGTGTGTGTGTGTGTGTGTGTGTGTGTGTGTGTGTGTGTGTGTGTATTTGTGTTTATGTGTATAAACATCTATGAACAGAGGAACTAAACTCTTCATGCTAATGATGCTAATGTGTGTTCCTAATGGATGACAATGAATGTAGAGTTCCTTGGGTGGATGGTTACATAGATGCATGCATGTGTGTATGTGTGTATGTATGTATGCATGTATGGTGACAGGAATTACACTCTTTATGTGAATGTGTATTTCTAATATCTGACAATGAATCCTTGGATAGTTAGATGCATAGATGTTTGTATGTATATATACATGTATGTTGGCTTAAGAAAAGGAACAAATAATGATATCTAAGAAGCTAAAAGTAATTTAGTAGCCTTAGTATTTTAGATGTCAGAACTTTCCAAAGCCTGGCCATTTTAAAGCAGCATTAGGGGCAATACAATATTAAAATAGGCCACTCTATTTTTCATCAGGTCACATTTTAGAACCCAACTAAATGTCTAGAGACAAATTTTTTGGAAAGTTAACAAAGAAATTATTCCTGAAGAGACAAACCGGCACTTTCATTTAATGCTATCCTTAAAGTTCTAACCACAGATGCTAAAAGAGGTAAGGTAAAAACTGGGCAGTGCTGGTGCATGCCTTTAATTCTAGCACTCAGGAGGCAGAGGTAGGTGGGTCTCTGTGAATTTGAAGCCAGACTGGTCTATACAAAGCTGCACAGAGAAACCCTGTCTCAAAAAAAAAAAAAAATATCTTGGTTTAAATATTTAAATAAAAATATACTCATAGTTTACCAAAGCAACTTTCTCCTCATGGACACATTGTATATAAAACTCCATGTTGGGAAATAGTTTTGAAGTTTTGGAAATGCGTATCAGATTCTAGCGATAGATCGCAGAGAGTAGTGAGACTACCATAGTTTCAGTCAAATATCGCCGAACTGGATTTGTAGAATGCAGCTATCAAATACAAGCTCCAATGCTGGAAAGGATCTAAGTATCATTCCTTATTTTCAAGATGACAGTGTGCAAAGAAGGGACTTAAGTAGCCTGTGTTCTTATAAAGAATAAAACGTCCATTAGCACCTCAGAGAGAGTTCATAGTCTAGGTCGTTATGGTCTTAACCAGTTTTCTTCAGGCAAATGTACTATTTCCTAAGCCTTCCATAATCCTGTTTCTTACTTTGTGTTACACAAGACCACTTCCATCCTTTGATTCATTGCACCATGATAACCCAGATTACTTGACATCTTCATCTTGTTTTTCTAAGTGGTAGCAAAGAAGTCGCCATGCCCAGGTAAGGAAGAGTAAAAGAGGGAATTGAAGTTTCAGTGCAATTGAAGAGTTGTAGTAACCTTCTCTTAAGGTGGGACAGTACAACTGTTGTACATTGGACAGTTTGTGTTTGGAGTTATGTCTGCCATTTACACTTTGAAATTCAAGAGTAATTGTCTCAACTCTCTGTTCAGAACTGATGTATAAGTTGCCTGAAATAGTTTTTACAAACCTCTTCTTAATACTTCAGTGCATTTAACTTTTCCCACCATCCTTAGAATTGACCAAGAAGCTCTGCAATTCTTACGTCAGTCTAAACACACAGTAGAAATACCAAGGAACAAGTAATTAAAGGGAATTTCCAAGGATGACCTTCAGCAATAGGACATACTTGTGTGCCTTTTCTATCTCATTCTCCGAATAGTGATGATCAGCCTGCCAATTCCTCCATTGCATCCTACTAGCAAGGGATATATGACATTGAAACATTATAGTTCTTGAAAAACCCGAAATAAATGACCACAAAACAAGGTATTTACCTTCCAGCTCCATGAAAATTGTCCAGTATAAGCTGTTTTTTATCTCCTGGTCAAGACTCAGTCATGATTATTAATTCAACTTGTCTCACCAATTTGAAAAGATAAACTATTTCAGACAGGTGTATCAAAGACCTGTATCACATAGTGTTCTTTGTTCCCAGTGTAATGATATTGACTTTTATACTATGCTCAACATTCTTCCCTAAGTGTTCTTTTAAGCTTTCTGGCCTGTTCCATTGTCCAATATAATGGAATTGGAAGTCATAGGAATGAAGACCCATTCCAAGGCTTGGTAGCTCTCAGTCTTTTCCTTAGCATGTTCTCAAGTCTAGCATTTATCTGTCTTTTAAATGGGAGTAATGGTAAACCAAGATGTTTCCATACCACCAATAGCAAAATTCCTCTGATAAATTCTTTAGAAAACAGAATCTCCGTAATTATACTAAAACTCCTACATTCCCTCTTATCCACAAGGGGGACATTTTAATGATCTTGGGTTCTACCCAGGTTAACTTTATTGTTTAAATTTTGTTCTTGGCAGTAATGCTTTTGTAGATTATTAATAAGCTTTCATTCCTGTGAGAAAACTTGTCACTTTCTTACCAGTGCAAATATATTTCTTAGTGATCCACTTCAATTGTTCTATTCAAATAGGACAAATTTGCCAAAAAATACCAAAACTGAGAAATTGAGACTTGGCTAGTTGGAAAATAGCACTGGATCTCAATTGCTTTACTCGGGTTTCTTCTTACCCAACGTTTACATGATAGTGTTTTGCAGGAAGAACTTGCATGAGCCAAAGGGAAGGACATCTCCTGTCCTAATGAATGTTCAGACAAGTCTCCCTGGAATACCAGTGAAAGAAAATTAAATCAACTCACGCTGCTATCTGCTATCTTGCATCTCTCACCTGGGAAGGTATACAGACCGTAGGACAGGCACTGCTTAACATTAATCAGCCTCCTGAAGTCATTACATTCATGAGGAAATGTAATTCACATGTGATTACTTTTTAATTTACTCTGTAATCACATTCCAAGTGAACGGGCCAAGCTTAAAATGAAATTTAAAAGTCAAATACTGCTTTGTATTAGGAATTCACAATTTTTATATGCACTTAGGTTAATAAAGATTTTACAATAACCATTTGTGACTGAGCATATGATAATCTTTGAATGAAAGTTAGTGCCATATCTTACATAAGATGTGTTTGATTCTCCTCCAAGTGCTGAGTTGGACCTAGAGAGTCTCAGAACTGTGCTTTGGGTTGAATTCCTGTCTCATCTTAACTTTATTTGAAGGGAGGAGGTTCATTCAAACAGTCTCAATCCCAGATCAGAAGTTGCAAGGAACTAATGTATTTTTGATTCCTGCTGTGCCTGTGGGACACATCCATTTGTTTTATCCATCATTGGAAAGTGTGTACAGAACTTCCTAATAACTCACTTCAGCTCCACAGTGGGGATTGGCAGGGCCTATAGTCAGAATCTCCTTCCAACATCATGGCCTTTGATGTGCATGGGCTCCCTGAGCTCTTACGTTGGTTTCCAGGGGACACAGAAACTAAAGGTTCAGAAGTTGAAGACCAGCTGGTTGTGGGTGATAGAGAGTAGCTTTGTGCTGGTTTCATCAACCTGAACTAAAAGCCCATGGTGAGAAAAATACAATGTATTTACAGGTTTATAGTCAGCAAAGAGAACTTTTAGCCATGTTGATTTCTTGATATTGGTGGCATTTCCAAAGAATAAAGATCTTTTCTGAAAATATGAAAAATAAAACACCAGATTCCATTCTCAAGAGATACTGTCTAAAGTTACCTACATCATCAGCAGCTTTCAAATTTCAAGGTGAATTTCTATGGTTTACTTTAACTGAATTAGCTTTGTTTTAAATACTACTTTTGTTATTGTGTTATTCAATAGAAATACAAGATAAATATGAACATCCCAGTTGTCATACTGGAGGAAGGAACATGAAGCAGGTTCATTATTTTACTTTATAATCCAGGACATCTTCACTTGTGTCATTTAATCCGTAATTGATATACATCTTATTAAATGAGATCTCTTATGTTTTTTAATAGACTTTGAAATCCTATGTATTTTATACTCAAATTTTATACTCAAATTATGTTCTATTTACATTGTAAGAATTCACATACCATGGTTTGTGGTTTCTGTATTGGTCACAGACATTGTAAAATGGGACATTTATGTATTCATGATGTGACATGCCAGTTATGTATTGGTTTAGTAGTATATATGTACCATATCTCATAATCCTTGACTTTTCTTTCTGCTTTTAGAAACAGGGTTTCTCTGTGTAACAGCCCGGGTTGCTTTGAAGCTCACTTTGTAGAGCAGACTGACCTTGGACTCACAGATATCTGCCTGCCTCTACCTTCTGAGTGCTGGGATTAAAGTCATTCACCACCACCACCCTGCAACATCTGTTGGTTGAGGGTGATATTAAGTGATATGATGGATGGTGTTCAAATTTCTTTTGCTCCACATTGGTGGGTGTACAGACCACAAATCTCTCTCTCACTCCCTCGTGTGTGTGTGTGTGTGTGTGTGTGTGCGTGTGCGTGTGTGTGTGTATTCTGTGTGTGTGTGTGTGTGTGTGTGTGTGTGTGTATTCTGTGCCTGTGAGTGCATGTCCAGAAAAATTTAGGAGAATGTTAGGGAATGTGATTAATATAATTTTCCTTGTGATTAATTCTTACAAATAGAACAATTACTTTACATAGTATCTATATGCTGGATCTCTTTGTAGCTATATAACAATGTGTGTGTGTGTGTGTGTGTGTGTGTGTGTACTGTGTAGTCACAATTTTCATATATACACACAGACATATATATTTCTCCATGGCTAAACTGATGGCTGAGATTAGTCTAGGTCTAGAACAGTGTGGGGAAAACTAGACCTGCCTCCTATGGGACTCCTGCTGGGTCATGGCTCTTTAGTAGATGGAGCCTAACCATCTATCTGGTGGCTGAACCCATGCTGCTTGCCCTCAGGAGCACACATTCTAATCCCCAGGTCTTGTGATACCTCCTCATGTGGCATATTCTGGGTATAACTGAGTTAAGGTTAAGGTTGAGAGTTTACCTTTGATTGCTCAAATGAGTCATCTGTGTTTTATCAAATAAAGAGGAAGGCAAGAGAGTGTCAGGAGATGCTATGGCAGCTGAGGTCAGAGAGAAATAAGAAGGCTAAACAGGCCTTGCTGGATTGTGGATAGAGCAAAGGGACAAAGAATATGGGCAACCCTTGGAAGCTAGTTCTGGCAAGCAAATGCAGTCTCTCCTGTGGTCCTGAGGATTACTACTACTGTCTGTCATTTTGAGTTTAGTCCAGTGAGAATGCTTTGACTTTTGGCCTTTAAAACTGTGAAATAAAGGCATGTTATTTTCAGTCCCTGGGTCTGTGATAAGTTATTACTTGTCCAAGCCCCTAATACATGCATCCTGAATGATCAGCTACTGGGGACAAAACAAACAAACAAACAAAAACAACAACCATGTTCTCTGGCATCAAAGCTTACAGTACTTTGCCATCTGAACCACCTGGCCAAGTGCTCTATCCTTTTGCTGGCCTCTGATGCATGTTACAGGGCTACAGTCCTGCATATGACAGCCTGTATCCCCTTGCCTGTTTAGACGGCCAAGATCATCCATTTTCATAGCCAGCTCTGATCTCTCGCTCTTAGTAATCTGATTGTGAGTGAGTACCCCAAGGCTTACATACTACATTCTGTGCATTCGAAGTTTGTGAGGACCAAAGTGTTCAGCTTGGCTCTTGTTCCCTGCCTCATCTCTGCTCATGTGTTTGAGGGCTGCCTATTTTCTGCAATTAGATGAGACCTACTTGGAATTTGGAAGCTCTTTGACCAAATAAATAATGTTTATGTTTTCATTTTCTTTTTGAAGCAAATTTGATATAGAGACTCTTTGTTCCTGCTCTGCTTAAAAAGGCATGTGTTTGGGGCCTTCTTGGCAAGGATATTGGGTCTAGGACATTTTGAAATCTGTGTTATACAGCATGGGTCTGTGCCAGAGTTTTGTTCAGCCTTCCCTCAGTTGGGTAGTGGTTCCCATCACCCCTGTGTAGGCTCGGGCAGGATTTTGGTATTTCCTCTAAAGTATTTGATACATTCTAAGTGATTATATCTTGGAAGTACATTTTGTTTATTCAGCTACTCATGGTTGAGGATTTGAAGGGTTGGGAAATTTTTGTTCTCCTGTTAAACGCGCATCCAGAATTCACAATTCTATCTTTTAAGGAGAATGTCATTCACTCCATTCTAGGTCATCTTGCCCCAGTGCTATTTAAAATGAATGGTTTGAAATCACAGAAGAAGTCATCTTTGAATGGCAACTTCAGTAATGGACCAGTCACTTCAGTGGCAACTTGTATTGTTTAAAATTACAGAGTTCACACAAAATACAATTACTTCCAAAAATCTTCTCATTGCCTGTGGTTAGAGGATGTCAAGAACAAACCCAAAGCTACTCCACCCACATTCCTCATCATTGCTGGCATAAGTGATGCTGGACCTCCTGGAGAGGTAGTGCACAAAGCTAGTCCTCAAAAGACATGAGCTGATGGAGGGATCTTGAGTAGACAGGTAGGCTAAGTGGCATGTAGGGCAAAGATGTGAGAAATATGACCCAGGACACTGGGCTCATAGGACATGGAATTCTGGTTTATTTACATGTTCTACATGGCCTTGGAGTCCACTCAACAGAGACTTCACCTAATTCTATCAGTACCAGCCATTTATTTGACATCTTTTGTTGCTTATGGAATTATAGGTAAAGAAGTTAAATCTAGAAGCCTCAAGAATATTCCACATTTGAAGAGGCAGGAATGGAAGATGAAAAATGAGAGATTTGGAGGAGAGATGGAAATCAGAAGGGCTAAGAGGAAAAAATTAGTAATGTATGGACTGTTCTGTATATTGAGAGTACGTGGGCCAGGCTTATAATCTTGGTACTAGAGACACTGAGGCAGGAGAATATTGAATTTGTGAGTAGTTTGAGATATGTGGTAAGATCCTGTCCCTAAAGGCCAACCAACAAAGTGGAAAACTTGGGTAAGCAAGACCAAAGGTAGCTCCTACTTTCCTATCTATAGAAATAACCCACGGTGCTTGTAAAAGTATGTGTTCTGTTCCCATCAGCTATGAGTTAGGCCCTGGGGGTCTGGTCGTTATTGACTAGATTTTACTTACTGACTGCATTGGGTCTGGGCAGCACACTCTGAACGACAAAATAGGAGTCATGCCTGGATACCAATGCTAAAATCATCTCTTCTCAACCTAGATTCCTGTTCCTACTAGGTCCTTCCAACTGAGACTGACACTGCCTTGGGTTTGGATCTACTGGAGGCTGTAGGAAGTTGAGGCATTGTGCTTGACTGAAGGGTGTCGCATTTTAAAATGGTTCGAAGAACGTGAGAACTAAAGTGCCTTAGTGCTTTGTATTCTATGTCATTCTCAGTCATTCCAGGCTGTGCTTTTCTTTTAATTCTGTGCCTTGGCAGAGAGTATGAGCTGCTCCCTTTTTCATTACTCTCCCTTTTAGTTACTTTTTCATTTTCAAGTGTTTTTCATTGTCTTTGAAGACAGCTTTCCTGAGATTTTTCAAATGAATGCAGTATCTAGAAAATGGTTTAGAAAGTTCGAGCAATCTAGAGGCAACTGGGGGTCCATGTAGGAAAGGACGATGTTTCCTCTCCTTTCGGCCACTCTGACTCCTCCACTGAACTTACTGTTAGGTGTGCAAATACCATTAGGGGATAAAGGGCTGCAATTACAGGTGAGCTCTATGGGGGTGGGGTCCAGATCTGGATTTCCATCTGAGGTTCAGGCAGCTTGCTCTGTACAGGTTGATGGCAGGTTTCTATCTCCCTTCTGCATGTTGTGCTATTTCTCCTGTCTGTGTATAGACTGATGGGTGGTCCAGCTCACTCCTTTTCTTTTCAGGAAGGCAGACAGTGGCACTTCTTTTTTTGGTCTGATCTTAGATCCATTCAGCTTGTCCCGTTATTTCAAACTCTGTAGTGCTCAGTCAGAGAGGACACATGAACCCATGGGGTAGAAGTTCCTAGTACCTCTTCCAGAGCTTGGGAGGTACTATTCTCTGATTGTCTTCAAGAAGAGCACCTGCCACCATGCTTTCCCGTCTGTACCCAGAAATGTTTTCTTGTTTCATAGTTTTCAGATCAAGTTTATCTTCTATACTTTGGTTTTCTTATTTTGACCTTATTCTCTGTTTACTTAGCTTATAATGAATGTGTTTCTTTTCACCTAGCCTTTAATAATTAATACATACTTTAAAATGCATTTGCATTAAAATTGTTTTATTATTTCAAACAGAATGTTTTAAACATTTTTAA
Organism: Cricetiscus sungorus; assembly: GCA_030556225.1. NCBI lineage: Eukaryota > Metazoa > Chordata > Mammalia > Rodentia > Cricetidae > Cricetiscus > Cricetiscus sungorus. The sequence goes on along the minus strand of JANBXA010000606.1, from coordinate 2,861,554 downwards.
TATTTGAAGCATTATATGAAATAAGGTATGATGTACAGGTAAGATATATTCATGCTGTTGTCTTCAATATTGCAAATGAAATTTGGTAACTAAATATTTTTGTGAAGTGGGGAAAAAGTTAAGTTCAAGTTTCATGCTACAGACAAAGCTAGCTTAAGGACATTATTTTCCCTTTGCCTCATGAAGGCTGATAAATTTTTTTTATTATATATTTATTTCCATGTGTTATTGCTTTTGGAATCATGTACAAGTATGATCATGTTTGGATCCCTATACTTAATCATAGTTTTAGATGAGATCCGTGCAGATTGTTTCTTATATTCCTTGTGTATTTATTTTAGGTCCACGGTATTGAAATGCTTACCTCCCTTTTCACTGGCAGAGGTTCCAAGTGATAGAACTCTTACCCGTGTGTCCCTTCCCAAATACAGATGGTTCTTAGGGATAAGGACAGTTAGGTATTTTAGTGTTCAGGTACTTCCTTTCTTGTGTCTTTAAATATAGTTGGCACTTTAGGCAATGTAGATAAAGGTATATCTTCTGTGTCTGCCATTAGCCCCTTGGTAGGCTGGTACTGGTAGCAAAGGACTTCAGCTCTTGCAATCATCTTTTTTGCTGATCCATCACAGGATGGAACTCCTGTTTCTTTACAATAGGGTCCCATCTCAGATTTCTGGAAGCAAAGTAGATCCTGGTGAAGTTGTTATTGGCCTACAAAAGCATCATTCCTTCCCAAAATGTTTCCTTTTAATTTTCTTTTTTTGTGGTATCATCCCACTCTGCTGGCCATTAGCTATTTCAATGAGTCACATCTCGGCTGACTATCTCACTCAACTCAGAAAAAACAGCTTCAACTGTTTTGAAGGCAACAAAAATAGCAGATCAAGAAGAGAATATGGGACATTATTTTTGCTCTATGATGTCATCAGTCAGTCAGGATCCAAATTTCCACATGCCATTTGCAGGTCTGTTGGGGTGGTGGTGTTTTTACACTCTAGCGTCTAGAGTGTGTTTTGTAATCATTAGTCCTTCTCAGAATAGTTTTTCCCATACAGAAGAATTGCTGACTTAGAAGGGATGTGTTTCCAAGGCAAGTGGGTCCATGGTCAGCCTATATGGGGCAAGATGGAGCCTGGCCCTCTTCTCTTCAGGGGTTTGGTATGTAGTCTGTCAGTGCTCGCATGACCACCATTCCTCTAAGCAGTTTCTCTGAACAAGTACTGGATTATTGAAGTTTTAACAGACACCTTCCCAAAGCACAGAATGTCTTAGCCTTTAACTTTCATTCAAATAACTATTTTAATCCTTAGCAAAGTAGTTGTTCTTTTGAAATGGAAAATTGTGGATAAATGTCAGAGAGCTGTGACACTATTCGTGTTATATTTAAAACAGTCACATTCAATTAAACTCGATTTCATCTCCAATCTAGTCAATTCTAGTAGCTGTATAAACAGCTAGGATATTCATGGTTGCCTTCATAAATTTTTGCCTCTTAGTGAACCATGGCATGCGAAGGGGCCCATTGGTTATTTCTTTGTAGTTCTTTATAGCTTACTTACAAGGAAAGAAGGCAGGCAGGAATATTGCTTAGCATTCAGCAAAATTGCTTCAAAATATGAAACTAAAAGCTTGAATGATTGATTGTGGGAAGATTTCAGTAAATGATACTAGAATTAAAACATTAAGTGAGTGACTTCAAGCAAAATTACATTGCCACATGCAATTTATCCCCTGAAAAGGGGTTTTATAACTAAGATGAATAATAATCCCCACATATCTCAAGATGCAGGGAGGCGAGAGAGGTTTTCTCTTCTACTTTTTTCTTTCCCCTCAACCAGCCTCTAAACTGAACAACTGTCAGATTTTATTTCCTTTCAGTTTTTGACTTGTCAAGAGGAAAAAGGTCAGAAGTGATCACCATCTCATACTGTTTAACAGACAGAAGCCTGTAATTGAGAGTAATTCCATTGCAATTTGGTAGGTAGGGGCTGTGTCGGATTGGCTTTCAAAGGCTGAGCAGGGAGAGCAGTGCTTGTATTCTGTAAGTGAATCAACTTTATTCACCCAGCCACAGATCATTTCTGATTTTAACCAAAATGCACCAAGCTGCAGTGCTCACATTAATGTCCTTATCTGAGCAGAAGAGAAGTGTAATTTATTTTTAACTCTATTGGAGTGCCCTGCAGCTAAAAACATACTGTAGCCTAGAAATTCTGGTTATGAAATTCTGTGCTTTTAAGAAAAAAAAAGAGTTTGTCATTATTTCTTTGTCAAAGATGTTTATATTCCTGTTTAAGATAAAACCTGTAGTTTCAAGTACACAGGTCTTACCTCAAAAGGAATGAGTTTCTTCTTAAGTGACCCTTGGCCAGGATCCTAGACTTATGCTGCTCTGGAAAACAAGTTCCACTGTGGATGTGGTTATATGAAATTGTACTAGCTACAAAGAGAAGAAGTCTTAATTTAAGGTATTTAATAAACACATAGGAGGTGATCACAATATATAGGTTACAACAAAGTAAAGACAATTCTGGTATAGAGTCTCAGTCTATACCAGAAGTCAATTGTTTTCTGAAAATATACATTAGATTGATGCCTACCCATCTCTTCCTCAAATTGGTACAGGCTCTTGGTCCAATTCTTGCCGTCAGTGTCTGTGTCTCAGGGATCCTCTTTTGGACTGATCATTATAGTTGCTGTATCTTGGTCCTTTCAGCAGACACAGTCTGTGTCTCAGAGAGCTACTGGGGTCACGGTGATTGGGTGGGCTTGGGGACAGAGTGAAACTTGTATGTTAGAGGGTCCAATTGGGTAGCCAGCCTGCCTGCAGGAGGCTCGCTCACTGCCCTGCTGTTGTTGCTGAGGCAGATGGGGGAAGGAACCCTGGTATTGTCCTATGGCCCAGAGACTGGGTTGTCCAGCTGGCGTGCTGGTCACTAACCTCTTGGTCCAAATGCAGGCATACATTTAATAACCCAAATATGGCAACATCAGAATGTAGTGGGTCCTTAAACAGGAAGAGCTACACATCCTAACCTAGAAGAAGCAGAAGAAAACAACCTTAAATATAACTTTATGATGATGATAGAGACTCTTAAAGAGAAAATGGAAACATCCCTTAAAGAGGTGGAGTAAAATCAAGCAAAATATGGGAAGAAATCCATTAATTTCTTTAAAAAAGAAAACTAACAAAAAACAATCAAAGAGGGGAAACAAACAGGTCAACACTGAAAATTGAAATAGGGGCAATAAAGAAAGCAGAAACTGATTGAATTCTGGAAATGGAAAATCTGGGTAAATAAACAGGAACTATGGATTCAAGCAAAACAAACAGAATAGAGGAGGTGGAAGAGAGAATTTCAGGAACTGAAGATACCATAGAGGAAATAGATTCATTGAACAAAATAAAATGTCAAATTCAGAAACCTCTTAACACAAAACATCCAGGAAATCTGGAACACCATGAAGAGACCAAACCTAAGAATAGTGGGAATAGAAGAAGGAGACGAAATCCAGATCAAAGGCACAGAAAAGACATTCAAAGAAAGAAAGAAAGAAAGAAAGAAAGAAAGAAAGAAAGAAAGAAAACTTTTCCAATCTAAAACGAATAAGCCAATGAAGGTACAAGAAACTTACAGAAAAAGACTGGAATAAAAAAAAATATTTCCTTACTATATAATGACCAAAACACTGAGCATACAAAATAAAGAAAGAACATTAAGAGCAGCAAAGGAAGAAGGTCAAGTAACATAAAAGTAGACCTATCAGAATCATACCTGTCTTCTCAATGGAAACTCTGAAAACCAGAAGGTTATGGACAGATGTGCTCCATGCATAAAGAGACCACAGATGCCACCCAGAATACTATACCCAGCAAAGCTTTCACTCACTATAGATGGAGAAAACAGGATATTCTATGAAAGTAAAACAAAAATGAAAAAAAAAAAACAACAGATTTAAAACAATGCCTGTCCACAAATCCAGCTTTACAGAAAAGACTAGAAGGAAAATTTCAACCCAAGGAGGTTAGCTATACCCATGAAAACACAGATAACTTCACACCAGCAAACCCCAAAGAAAGGAAACACTACCCCTGAATTATCAATTACTGGTAATTAATATCTCTTAATATCAATGGACTCCAGTCACCTAAAGCAAACCTCAACAGCTACAAAAAAAAAAATTGGAATAACATTCTGTATATTATCAGATTACTGTGGCATAACGTTATAATTCAACAACAGCATTAATTTCAGAAAGCCTACAAACTCATGGAAATTGAGCAATGCTCAATTGAATCATCCCTGGGTCAAGGAAGAAATAAAGACAGATATTAGAGACTGCCTGAACCCTTGGGACAGTCAACGATGAACCGGGGAACACCTAGAAGAAAATGGGGGGCAAGGAACACGAAGAATGGACAGCAAGATAGTCTTCTGATCAAGCTGATAAATCTTATTTTCTCAGGGGAGGCTTATATAGGACTGTGGGCAGGATGTGAGCAGGGTTTGCACGTAGCCAAGGCATGGGCACTGGCATTGGCACTGGCACATAGGCAGAGTGAGAAGGTCACTAGAAGGAATGTTCTAAGTTGTTCAGCTAACCAGTAATTGGCTATAAATTGCAGCAGGAGAGATAGCCCTGAGCTATTCTTTGACTGGCTGTGAAACCAAAAGCCTGTTTGTTCCTTGGAATGTTCTGTTGAACATTCATTCTGCTTATTTTTAGGAGGCAGTGATTTTCTATCTCAGATACCCAAGGTTGTAAAGATGGTGATGGTCCCCAAGAAGAGACTTCCTAGAATTCAATGAAAATGAAATCACAACATACCTAAACCTATGAGACACTATGAAAGCAGTACTATGAAAGAAGAAAATTCATAGTACTAAATGCCTACATAAAGAAAGTAGAGAAATCTCACACTAGTGACTTTACAGCACACCTAAAAGCTCTAGAACAAAAGATAGCAGAGTCATCCAAGAGAATGACAGGAAATAATCAATTTGAGGGCTGAAATCAATAAAATAGAAATAAAGAAAATAATACAAAGAGGCTATGATACACAGAGCTAGTTATTTGAGAAATTTAATGTGATAGACAAACTCTTATCCAAACTGACCAAAGACAGAAAGACAATATCCAAATTAACAAAATCAGAAATGAAAAGGGGGACCTAACTACAGATACTGAGGAAATCCAGAGAATCATCAGGTCATACTTTGAAAACCTGCACTCCACAAAATTGGAAAATCTAAAATAAATGGACAGTTATCTGGATAGGTACCACACAACAAAATTAAATCAAGACCAGATAAACAAATAAAATATACCTATACTCTTAAGAAAATAAATAGCAGTAGTCTTCAAAAGTCTCCCAGTGGTGGGAGAGCTTAGGACTTGATGGTTTCAATACAGAATTCTACCAGAATTTCAAAGAAGAGCTAATACCCATGCTTCTCAAACTGCTCCACACAATAGAAACAGAAGGAACATTGCCGAACTCTTTTTATGGGGCTACAGTTACTCTGATACTTAAACTACATAAAGACTCAACTGAGAAACAGAATTACAGATGAATCTTCCTCATGAACATTGCTGTAAAAACATTCACTAAAATACTTGCAAACAAAATCCAAGAATGCATTAAAAATATCATCCACTATGATCAAGTAGGCTTTATTCCAGAGAGCAGGGATAGCTCGACATATGTAAATATGTCAATGTAATTCAACATATAAGCAAACTGAAAGAAATAACCACATGATCATTACATCAGAAGCTAAAAAGCCTCCTACAAAATCCAACAGCACTTCATGTTAAAGATATTAAAAAGATCAGGGATACAAGGAATTTAAGCATAATAAAAACAATATACAGCAAACCAACAACCAACATCAAAGTAAATGGAGAGAAACTCAAAGAGATTCCACTAAAATCAGGAACAAGACAACGATGTCCATTATCTCCATATGCATTTAATGTAGTACTAGAAATTCTAGCTAGAGAAATAAGACAACAATTGGAGATCAAGGGGATACAAATTGGAAAGGAAGAAGTCAATATTTCATTATTTGCAGATGATATGATAGTGTATATAAGTAACCCCAAAAACTACCTGGGAACTCTTACAACTGATAAACATCAGCAGTAATGTAGCAGGATACAAGATTAACTAAAAAAGAAAAAAAAATAGCCCTCCTATATGCAAATGATAAAAGGGCTGAGAAAGAAATCAGAGAAACATCACCTTTTACAATAGCCACAAATAACAAATTATTCTGTGGTAACTCTAATCAAAGAAGTGAACGACCTGTGTGACAAGAACTTTACTTCTCCCTTGAAAGAAATTGAAGATGTCAGAAAATGGAAAGATGTTCTTAGATGGGGTATCAACATAATAAAAGTGTCAATCTTACCAAAATCAATCTTCAATCACGTTGGTTGTTGGTTTGCTGTATATTGTTTTTATTATGCTTAAATTCCTTGTATCCCTGATCTTTTCAATATCTTTAACATGAAGTGCTGTTGGATTTTGTAGGAGGCTTTTTAGATTCAATGCAATTCCCATCAAAATCACCCCCAAAAAACTCTTCAAAGAACTTGAAAGAACAATATTCAACTTCATATGGAAAAACAAATTATCCAAGATAGCCAAAACAATTCTGTGCAATAAAGGAATGTCTGGAGCCATCATTATCCTTGACTCATGGAGCTGTAGTAATGAAAACACCTTGGTATTGGTATAAAAACAGACAGACAGACCAATTGAATGGAATCAAACACTGTAATGTTAATCCACACACCTATGAGCACCTGAATTTTGAGAAAGAAGCTAAAATTATATAATGGAAAAAAGAAAGCACCGTCAACAAATGGTGCTGCTGTAATGAGATGTCAATATGTAGAAGAATCCTTGTCTTCCCTCATGCACAAAGCTCAAGTCAAAATTCCTCAAGGAATAGAAAGTGGGAAGTAGCCTTAAATGCATAAGCACAGGAAACCACTTCCTAAATGCAATGGCAATAGCACAGATACTGAGAACAACTTATTAATAAACAGGACCTCCTGAGACTGAGAAGCTTCTGTAAGACGAAGGACATGCTCAAAAGACAAAACCTAGAGAATGGGGAAAGATCTTTACCAATGCCACATCTGGCAGATTACTGATCTACAAAATATATAAAGAACTCAAGAACTATATATCAAAATACCAAAGTAAGAAACTAAGAAATGGGTTATAGATCTAAAAAGAGAATCCTCATCAGAAGAATCTCAAATGGCCAGAAAACACTTAAGGAATTGCTCAACATCCTTAGCCATCCAGGGACTGAAAATCAAAACAAGTCTGAGATGTTGTTTTGCCTAAAATCAAAACCAGTGATGACAGTTAATGCTGGAGAGGATGTGGAGAAAGGGGAGCACTCCTCCATTGCTGGTGGGAGTGCAAACTTATACAACTACTCTGGAAGTCAGTATGGCAGTTTCTCAGAAAATTGGAAAACAATCTACCTTATGACCCAGCAATACCACTCTTGGGCATATACCCAAAGGATGCACACTCATACAACAAGGACATTAGCTCAACTAGTAGCCTTATTTGTAATAGTGCCTTACTTGCAATAGCCAGAACCTAGCAACAACCTAGATGCCTCTCAATCAAATAATGGATAAAGAAAATGTGGTTCATTTTTACAGTGGAGTACTATTCAGTGGTTAAAAAAAAATGGTATCATGAAATTTGCAGACAAATGAATCAAATTAATGGAATTAGAAAAAACCATCCTGAGTGAGGTAATACAGACCCCAAAAACTAACACCATATGTACTCACTCATAAGTGGATATTAGACATAAAGCAAAGAATAACTAGTCTATATAGTCCATGACCCAAAAGAAGCTACGTAACAAGGAGAACCCTAAGAGAGACATAAATGGATCCCTCTAGGAAAGGGAAATAGACAAGACCTACTGAGAAAACTAGGTACATAATGAGGGGGAGAAAGGAAGATAGGATGGAAGTGGGAGAGTGGGGAGGAGAACATGAAGGAACTGGATGGTAGAGATGGGGGAGGATAGAGAGGGAGAGCAAAGAAAGCGATATTTTGATTGAGGGAGTCAATGGGGCTAGAGAGAAATGAGGGAAATTCCCAGGATTCCACAAGGATGGCCCAGCTAATACCCTAAGCATTAGTGGAGTGAGTGTCTGAACTGGCCTTATCCTGTAATCAGATTGATGACTACCTGAATTATCATCATGAAACCTTTATCTAACAACTGATGGACACAGATGCTGAGGTCCACAGCTAATCACTGGGCTGAGCTTACAGAATCCAGTTGAAGAGAGGGCGGCATGATAATATGAGCAGAGGAGTCAAGAATGTTTTGTGGATACCCACCAGAACAGCTGGCTTGAACTAGTGGGAGCTCACTGACTCTAGACTGATGACAGGAGAACCTACACAGGACTGAACTGAATGCAGGTGACAGTTATGTGCCTTGGGCTGTCTGTGAGATTACTGGTAGTGGGACCAGGATTTATCCCTAGTGCTTAAACTGGATTTTGGGAGCCCATTCTCTTTGGAGGGATACCATACTCAGCCTAATTATAGGGAGGAAGGCCTTGGTGCTGCCTCAAAGAGATGTACCAGACTTTGTTGACTCCCCAGGGGAAGCTTTAGTCTCTCTGAGGAGTGGATGGGGGTGGGGATGGGAAGGTGAGGAAACAGGAGGAGGGGAGGGAGTGGGAACTGAGATTGCTATGTAAAATAAGAAAAGATTGTTTTAAAATGAAACAGTGAATTAAAAGAACACATCTTAGAGGTTTTGATAGTCATAGTCTGTTAGGTCAGACATCATGGCAGGAAATGAATAGCTTTCAAATGGAGCAAAAAACTAGTTCATGATAATTTGGCTGTGGTTTGTAATGTGTTTTTCCCTTCCTTCACAATCACTACCTTCAGTTGCCTGGCCATGTGTGATCTCTAACACCATTGAGTACAACCTTCTCTTCTCCTTCCCCCTTTCTCATTCTTATAGTTCAATTTATACTGGAAATGAAAATCACGTGTGTCTCCTTTAGCAGAATTAGATGTAAGGTGTAGTGTCTTTTATCACAGTGCAGCATAGAATATTATGTAGTTTCAAGGTGTCTTGGAACTGTGTGAATTTGATTTCTTTATAAAATAGGGCTCTGGACAGATAGAAAGACATCTGCTTTCTACTAATGTAAACTTTGTCTACGTCCAAGCATTGTGCATTCTTACATTTGTTTCAAAGCTAAACTAAACCTTTCAGGAGAAAACATGAATTTGTTAAATTCAATTTAGACTTTATATAACAGAAAATGAATTTGAATTATGCATGTAAAATTCATAATGCTGGTCATAAGCATGAATGTACAATATAATGTATTTATTTTATCAAAAAGACAAAGAGAAAGGCAAAGAAATTTCCATGACCTCTTAGTTCCCCAAATCCTTTTATAGCCTGACATTCAATGGGTTGTGTTAGGCTAAAATTAGGAAACATTATTGACAATAGGTATAAATAGATCATCTTGTGTAAAGAGACCATGTCATTTCCAAAAATGTATTTGGATTTCACAAAAGTCAACATAATTCAGGGGTGTGATTTTAGCATTGTTCTTAAAATACATGAAATCATTCCACAGTCACTTTGAGTATCCTTTTTTTCATATTTTCATTTGGTAAGCGTTCATCTTACAGCAATAACATATATGCATATTCTTAAGTGGGAGAAACTATAATTTTCAGAAGCATGACCTGAACCACAAACAGAAGAATGATCACCAGCTATGATTGGTACGCCTGCATTATTTCACACTTAGGAGAGAGATGCAAACGAATGAATTAAATTAGGAGTACAATTTTCTTCTTAAATCAGTATTTCTGCCTGTCAGAGCCCAGACCAGGGTGCATTATTCTTAATAGACTGTGATTTGTATTGAAATAGGACAATAAATCTGTTTATTGAAATTTATTTGCTGCTTGGGGTTCAGTTGTTCCGGCTTCGTGCTTCAGCAGAGTGGGTGTAATAGGCAGGACTGGCAATTCAGCACAATGCCATTTAGTAAGTGATCACATACTATGTAGACTGGAGACAGATTACTGCTGAGATGAGATCCCGTGCATTGCGTTCCCTGTTTTACACTGCAGTGCTCTGCAGAAAACCCATGAGTTCTGACGATTCCAGCAGCAGGGGAATAGTCTGTATTCGTGGCTCATTTTAAAATGCTTACGGACTTTGGTCCTCAGAGGACAGCCATCCTCCTGAGTTTATTCTTCATCCCTTCAATCACGTACTATTTGTGGCAATTTCATGTGCTTTTGTCTCTGATTTCATGAAGCTGCTTTAATGAGACACTTATGATGTGTGGACTCCAGTTGTCTCTAGAGGGTTTCACATTCCACAGGCCAACTTCACTGACAAGCATTCTGGACAAATAATTACAAACAAACAAACAAACAAACAAACAAAAACCAATCTGTTCCATTGGATCCCTCATAGGCCCCTTTGGAACATAAAAAGGTTGTTCTGACCTTTCTCAGTTTTCTCATTCTCGGAGGGCTCAAATCATGATCTTTTTTTTTTTTTTTCCAACTTGTATCAGGTATTACTTGATGTTGCAAAGACAAGAAGCTGTAAAGTGAAATGTTGACACATCTTTAATGAGGAACACAATTAGAAGCAACTAAAAGAAGTCCCCATTTCCCTTAATTTGAGGGAGTGTGGAATGTTTCTAAGGAAATGAACAGGTGGTCATGTTGGTTTTGAAAAACCCCACAAGCCATGTATAAAGTTTAAAGACAGGTGGTACCTTCCACCCTCTTTACAGGTCTTCTACTCTAAACCAGCATCTCTGGCTTTGGTGTTACCACACCTTTCTCTCATTGATAATATGGTCCACTTGGAAGATGCAAAGTGCTGTCACAGCCCAGTTGCACTGGGGTCATCCTCAGTACATCTGACCTGCATACTCAGTGAGCACATTGCAGCTGGTCATTATCATACTGCTTGGGGCTAAAAGTTGAGCCTTTTTCTCTTGGTTCTCAGTAGTATATAACATTTTTAAAAGTTGATTTTTAGAAATGATTTCTTTTCATATAGTGAGTGTTTTAATGTAAATTGAGATAGTCACTCTTCGACAAGGTCATGAAGGCAACAAAATAGAAAAAAGACAAATGTTTTATTTTTTAACCAAATGTAGAAGAACAATAGAATACACACTGCAAAATTATAAACCTAGACATAGCCTTGCCATTTATTAAAATGAATAACATAATAAAATGTCAAATTATAAAATTTAAAAGTAAAAAATGAAATAAAAATGCACACAGTCTTGGGTTTGATGATAAATCTCTCTATATAACAGCAAAAGCAGAAATAATTGTGACACTCTGCAGAATCTATTAATAGAACAGAAAGTTTTGGTGACTAGTTTCTTGAGTTGTTGGTATATTTTGGAGATCAGCCCTCTGTCAGATGTGGAGCTGGTGAAGATCTTTTTCCCACAACAAATAATCCAATTTAAAAAATGGGGTACAGACCTAAATAGAGAATTCTTAATAGAGGAATCTCAAATGTCTGAAAGGCACTTAAGAAATTGCTCAACATCCTTAGCCATCAGGGGACTGCAAATCAAAACAACTCTGAGATGTTGTTTTGGCTAAGATAAAAAACACTGATGACAGTTTATGCTGAAGAGGATGTAGAGAAAGGGGAAATCCTCCATTGCTTGTTAGATTGCAAACTTGTACAACCACTTTGAAAATCGGTATGGCAGTTTCTCTGGAAAATGGAAATCAGTCTACCATAAGATCCAGCAATTCCACTCTTAGACATATACCCAGTTATTTCACATTCGTACCAAAAGGACATATCATAATGACATCTGTTCAATGCTCATAGCAGCCTTATTTGTAATAGCCAGAAACTGGAAGCAACCTAGATGACCCTCAACCAAAGAATGCATAAAAAAAATGTGGTCTATTTACACAATGAACTACTCAGTGGGGAAAAAAAAACAAAAGAAAAAAGAAAAAAGGAAAACAAAAATAATGAACTCTTGAAATTCACAGGTAAATAGATGGAACTAGAAGAAGCCATTCTGAGTGGGGTAACCCACACACAGAAATAAAATCATGGCATTTACTCATTTTAAGTGGATGTTAGACACAGAGCAAAGGACTAGCAACCTACAATTCACAACCCCAGAGAAGCTATGAAACAATGAGGTCCCTAAGAAAGACATACATGGAAGTCCCCCACCCCTGCAGAAGGGGATCACAGGGGAGGGAGGGAGGAGAAAGAGGAAGGAAGAAAAAGAAGTGGGGAGTAGAACATGAGGGAACAGGAAGGTCAAGTTGGGGGAAGAGCAGAGAAAGAGAGCAAGAAATGAGATATCTTAATAGAGGGAGCTGTTGTAGGCTTGATGAGTAAACTGACACTGGGGATCCACAAGGTCAACCCACAACTAGGCAGTAGTGGAGAGGCTACCTTAAATGTCCTTCCCCTATAATGAGATTGATGACTTCCTTAAATGCCATCCTAGAACCTTCACCCAGTAGCTGATGGAAGCAAAAGCAGACACCCACAGCTAAGCACTGAGCCAGACTCCTGGAATCCAGTTGTAGAGAGGGAGGAGCGATGAGCAAGGGGGTGAAGACCATGATGAAGAAACCCACAGAAATAGCTGACCTGAGCAAGTGGAAGTTCACAGAGCCCAGATTCACAGCTGGGGAACCAGAAAAGGACTAAACCAGGGTCCCTGAACGTGGGTGTCAGTTGGGGCTTTGTTATCCCTAGTACACCAACGAGCTTTGGGAACCCATTCCCCATGGAGGAGATACTCAGCCTAGATACAAGGGGAAAGGCCCTGGTCCTGCCACAAATGATGTGACAGACTTTGAAGATTCCTCATGGGAGGCCTCACCCTCACTGAGGAGTGGATTAGGGGTGGGATGGGAAGTTGGTGGGAGAAATGTGAGGTGAAAGGGAGAGAGAACTGGGATTGGGTAGATAAAAGGAGATAGTAATTTAAATAAAAATTAATTTTAAAAAGACAACAGAATGTAACATAGACTAGAGGATTGACACGAAGAGGCAAAGCTCTGAGAAATGGTAAAGAACTGGCATCCTCCATAGCAGAATGGAAAATGATAAGAAAACAAGTTATTTTAGGGATGAGCAAATGCTGTGAATTAGTAGCTCACTATAAAAGATACACAGATGGAAGGTGTATGGAGAGATATGCAATAATGCAGTAAAACAAAGAGCTTGAGGTACTCTCACACACCTAGTGGAATAGACAAAAACCTTAGAGAAGGTATTGCATCTCTAGGAAGTTAGTAGTTTGATAAGAATTCGGAGAATTCTCAGTTTGTTTTTGAGAATGTCAAATTGGAAATTCTTTTGCACCATAAAGACATTTTGGACCACACCCCACAAAGCGATATCCCTGTGAGGGGACTCTGTTGTGGTCTGAGTGTATACGATATGTCACTAGTCACTAGAGAGGTGGAGAGACAACCTGTTAATAAGCAACTGAGGATAAATGTAGTCTGTAAGATTAAACATGGCAGACTTAGATCATGTTGTAACCCAGTAGGGAAATTAGGGTTATGAATTAAATTTTTAAAATGTTTAGAAGTGTGTGTGTGTGTGTGTGTGTGTGTGTGTGTGTCTAGATTTGAGTGATTAAGTAAATAGATGGCACATGATAGCTGAGAACCAGCCTCCATAGTGTTGTTTGGATAGGTAGGCTATTACAGGCAAGTAGGAAAACACTTAGCCAATAATGAAGTAATAAATTAGGCTGGTAATAACTCTATTTAACCTAATGGTTGATTGATCTAGAGGCATCTATAAATACACTCATGTCCTTCTGAATGCTATGAATATATTAGGCTGTTTTGGCCAATTAGCAGGAAGGTTGTAGCCAGGCAGGAAGTATAGACAGGGCTACCAGAATAAGAGAATTCTGGGAGATAAACGCAGAGAGTGAGTTGGGAGGGAGATACCATATAGCTACCAGGAAGGTAGGATGCCTGGGCATTCTCTGTTAAGCCAAGACAAGAGGAAAATACATAGATTAATAGAAATGGATTAATACTTAAGAGAGAGAGTTAGCCAATAAGAAGCCTGAGCCATAGGCCAAATAGTTTACACTTAATATAAACTTCTTGTATTTATTTGGAACTAAATGGCTACAGGACCAGGCAGTACACAAACTTGTCCACAAATAACAGTTGAGCTACAGGTATCTGTAGACACACTCCTGCATAGAACCAATGATTGACCTACAGGCATTGACACACCCCTGCATTCCCTGTTCTATTAGCCTAGACTCTAGGGAAGAGAATATACTATTACCCAGACCTGTTTTTCCAATGTCATTTTAACCATTAAAGTAATCAAGCTCTTTGTAGACATACTACATTCTAGGACTAGAGAAGAAAACACAGAAGATATGTTTTGGGTACTTTATGCTGTTAAGCAAGAACATACAAAATCCAAAATGATGAAAGTATATGAAATTAGCCTAGCCATTTGTGCTAATTCATAGGTGGGTTACTTTGAGCCATAGATAGTTTGGATTATAAACCAAATAGTTTTGATTCCATGGGGGAATGAATAAAATTTTGAATAAAGAAACAAAAGAAAATAGATCAGTGAAGGAGAATTTCAGGATTAACATAGACAAGCTGTTATGAAATATACATTTATTTATAAGTGAGTGTTACACTTCTATATGTGAATGGCCCATGAGTGCTTAAGAGACTGATGTCTGTTTGCAATAGGTAGGAAGAAACAGGTAAGATCTCCTTCAAAGGAGAGGAACTCAACTTTGTTCTCTTTGACAATTTTTTTTTTTTGCTTTTTACTCCAGTCCATATGTACAGAAAACTTTTCAAAAGTAAAGAAGCCCACTAAAATTTTGCCTAGCAACCAGATGCAGCTAAATCTGAGGGAGAGAAATGTGCTGACATGTCTTGCACTATTTAAAGGTGTTAATGGGCCCTGCTTTGGCAGAGCTCATGGCTGCTTGAATCTGCTTCAGACCTGCATTGAATAGTTCTTACTGCTCAGCCCATATGAACCGATCTCTCTTGCTTTCCCTGGGCATTTTGAATGTGCATCTTTCTGTATACTCCCAGAGTTCAGATTTTACATCCTCCCAGAAGCAGGTATAAGAGGGTTTTTCCATGGGGGTTGCTGAAACCCAGACTATGGTAGTTCTGAAGGGCAAATTGAAACTAGGTATCTAGTAGAGATCCACTCCACTGGAGTGTATAGGATAAGTTAATGAATCAGAGTTAAAATATAATGGACATGAGAGTGTCAGGGTGAAGTCATGTGATATGATTTTGTAGGTGATAAAGAACTGTATAGATAAATATTGACATCAGTGGTAGCTGAAGAAATGCATTGGAAGTATTTTACCTTGTCTACAGGAAGCCAAACCAGGGCACTGTGCAGGGACTTTGTGCTTTAATTTCCATTATTACTCCAAAGCTTTATACCTTTCTTGTTTTTTTCTACCTTTACTTTGCCCTCACTCCTTCCATCCTTCTCTCTCTTCTTAACTCCATCTCTCTTCTGTATACTGGATCTGATATAGTCCAGGCTGGTAGTAAATTTTTTGTTATATAGTCAAGGATGTCTATAGCCAACTGATCCTCTTGCTTCCACATTCTAAGATCTGGAAATACAGGGATATGTTACCTTGCCCTGTTTCATAGGATATGGATTGAACCCTGAGTTTTGATCAGGTCAAGTAAGCATTCTACCAACATGATTCTGACATCATATAGGGCTGTGACTCCCAGCCTATTAGCTGAATGTCCTTGGGAGATTTCCCTGTTGAGGTGGCTACATCTATCTACAAATGAGGATCATACATACGCTGTCACTATGGGGATTCTGAAGACAGACATGATGCTCCCAGAGGTTTTTGTTTACCATGTTTTAGTGGCTTAGTAAATAGCATCCAGGTAATATTTCTACTCACAATAGTTGAAAGAGGCTATAATTCTCTCTAAACTCCATTTTAAAGTAGTAACTAAAAATTGCAGACTCTCTAATAAAAATAGATGCTTTTTTAAAAAAAATACAAGACTTTTAAATTTTGAGAATGCTGTATATGTTAAATAGAATCAGCTTGATTCTCTTTGTCTAACTTCCAGTGTATTGATTCAGAGAGAATGTGACCTTCCCATCTGGTTCTTTGAAGTGCAGATTTGCCTTAAATTGGAGACATCGTATTTTATTGAGATTCTAAAAAATAAATGCCTGTTATTTTCCTGAAAGCATTTGCATCAAATCCAAAATGAAGACTCCTCTACATTTTTTACAACATACACTCCACTTTTATAAAAGAGAATTAAACAAATAAAATTCAAATAATCCTGAATGTCTATGACAAAAAAAATTGTGGTAACATCATAAGAAATGGAGCAGTTAAAGGCAACACTGCAGACCACTTCTTGCAAACCAGAAAAACAGTCTTTGGCTGACACTAGCTCTGCTTGATTTTGTCTTCATGCGGATTCCTTCAGTTCCCTTGCTGTAGCTTTCAAGACCTTCGATTGGGGTGAGGGTGAACTACAGAGCAGCGGGTGCCCCATGATTCTGACAATCCTCAACCATCCTGTCATGTTTTAATGATTCTTTTGCAGGTGTGAAAAGTTTTTTCCTCATCTTTTTATAACTTTAACATAAGCACCAGTTAGGTTATTTTGGTTGCAACAGCATGGTATACTTTTCTCCTTTTCATTTTAAGTTTGATTCACTTTCCCCCCTTGAATTTCCTAGCTATAAAGTCACTCCAGTGTGACCATGCTCATCTTCTGATGGAGGGCCTTAGTTTTTTGTTAAGCTTGCATATCAGTTCTGTCTAAGCCTCACTCATTACCTCTTTGGAAGGTTCTTCTCCCCAGTCCATGTGATTATGGATGTAGGAGTTTCCATTGGCCATTCTTGCATCACATCATCCTTATGAAGATGGTACCTGAGGTTAATACCCCACTGCTACCCGAGGTTGTTAGTACCCCACTATTAAGAGAAGTTGGAGTTGTGGCTGGAAAGTTAATGGCTTGAAAGTTACCAATATGGGAAGAACAACACATCAGCGGTACCTGAAAGAAGGCCATGTTTTCCACTACATTCTGACTCATGGTGTGAATATAGGCCAACACCTTGGATGTTTCCCACATTTAGGTCTCTGAAACTCAGGGAAGCTGTTCTCTGTGGTATACCAGCAGTGCACACCCATATTGTCCCTGGATGCCTGAAGTTTTACCGCTGTGAAGATTTCTTCCCACACATCCCTCTGTCTCCACAGATACACAAGAAGATATTCCTGTGATATTGCACAATGAGTTGATGTGCCTGCCCTATCATGGTCTCCCAAATGACGGGTCACAGCACTTGTTGCGGTTTTAATAGTGTAATCTAATTATACTCAGTAGACAGTTGGAGACAGAGGATAGCATTAAGGACAAATATTTCAAAATGGCACAGATTTGCATTCTGCATAGTAAATTGATCTCGCTGTGTGGCCAGGGCAAAGAGCACGGACCTCTCAAAAAGTCCCTGTCCCTGCCCCTTCCTGATCTTCTGACCCTCCATGGGTTGTGTGAAGAAGCTGAGCTTTGGTTTCCACTGCTGTGTGAAAGAGAATAATGGCACCTACCAGAAAACTGTGTGAGGGTTGGCTGGGAACGAAATGTACCTTGCACTTGCCCTGCTGCTGGTGATGCTCTTCTGGCTTCTTTTTAGACTTATGGAAAGATTATTCTGAGAACACTTTGGTCTCTTTATTATTTTCTGAAAGTCTGTCTCAGCACTGTCTAAGAGTATAATTAGTTTCAGGGATGCCTCAGTATATCCTGAAGTATGTAGTCCGTTGTGGCTGTAGATGTGAGATGTTTGTCGTTGTTTTGTAGAAAGAGCAAAGAAGGAAAAGTGACTGTTAAGAGCAACCACATTGGAAAGACCACATGGACAAAGTGGGCTTATGTTGAGGAGGAACTTACCAGAAAGTGTAATATGTTGCAGTGTGTCAAGTTTGCAGGTAGAGAATATAGTTTCTAGAACTTGCTTGCTTGTTTTGTTTTCTGTTTCTATTTTGAGGGAGCATCTTGTAAAAAGCCTGACTGGCCTTTTACTCTCTATATAGACCAGGATGGCTTTGAACTCAGAGATCTACTTGCCTCTGCCTGCATGTCCACAAAGAACAACCCCCTTTTAAATCAGTCTCTGAAAAACCTTTCTTCAAGGTGTATATTGTAGGGACACAATGTAGTACACACTAATGAAGAAAGTAGAGGTCAGGAAGCTTGGCTATGTGCTTGGCACCAAGGAGTCAGGAATCCTCCCTAAGTTCTCTGAAATATGCCCATTCTTTAGTAGACAGTTCTTCTTTTAGCATTCTGTGCAATAGCTTATTGGGTTAGTTCATATTATATGTCACACTGGCGACTAGTAGGTGTGAAAGGGATGCTATTCCTTATTTGCACAGCTAGGAAGTCAGGCTTTAACTGCACTCTGAACTTTTTTGTGGTGTTGTAAACTCAGTCTGCACTTAATGATTGAGAAGGCAGAATCAAAAGTTCCAAGCAAGCCTGGGCTACATGACAAGAAGAAACCCTGTCTCAAAACAAAGCTAACAAAAACCCAAATATGAACAACTTCCTCTCCTACAGCTTTCTTCTGGAAGATTCACCTGGTGTTTGTGTACCATACACAATAATGTCTATGGTTTTTATGTTCTCTCTGGTTCACAGCTCTACCCCTAAATGCCTTATGCCAAATGCTGCTGTGAGAAAGTAAGGGGAACGATCAACATCAATGGCAACGTTCTTAAAGACAGGGAAATTCTCTGGTGGAATGAGACATCTCCAGATCATTAGAGAGATGAGTGCTGGTTAGTTTGGTTTAACACATCCAACAAGAGCCCAGAGATAGTAATTCCTGGGGATGTGATCAGAAAGCATTCATCTTGATGTGCAGAGGAATGCTGTGAAAGCCAGGGCTTTCAATAAACACCTCCCATGGCTATCACAAGATGGAATCTGTCCCTTAGCCCTCCCACCCTGAAAGCTTGGCCGGGTGTGATGTACTGCTCGTGGGAAGGTCCTGTATGTGCACAATTGTTACTCAGTTGTTTTTGTATCTAATTTAGAGCTACAGTGTTGAGGAGAAGTTGATCACAGGCATTCCTCAGAGCACCAGTATCCACGTTAATGCTTTAGTTTGATCACAGCTACTTGTACCAGCACATAACCTAGCATTTCATTATTTCTCTTAATTAATGGTGTCTCCAACTCTGAGTCATATACTCACTTCCCTTGCTTTCTCTGGGTGTCACTTGGATTATAAATCACTTCCCTGACCCTTCTCTCTCCTTCCCCTTCTTTATTATTTAGTTTAACACAGGTTCTTGTTTTCTGCATTTGTACTTCCTAGGAAATCTAGAGGTCACCCCTTTCCTTATGCACATTTCATCTCCTCCATCACTTTGTATATTTTCTTTTCTTTTTCCCATTTCCAGTGTTTTCATTGGAATTCCCAGCTTTTCTCTACTTTGCTCTCCTTAGTTTCTGTTGTTGTTGTTTTGGGATTGTTGGGTTTGGTTTGGTTTTCCAGTTAACTTCTTTCTCCAGTTAGACTGTGTTCCAGTTATTCCATTTCCAGGGAAATGGCATGGGAAGAGCACAGCAGCCAGCTAAACTCTTCTTGTTTGGTGGCATCGTCCAATGCACATCTTTATAACATGGGGACCTGGTGGAACAAAAGTGGCTCTCCATGGCACCTCCCTCACATGGCCATCCAGCTTGTATATATTATATACTGTAATGTATAAAATTGTATATATCATAACTCAACCTCCCTTGCTCAATGCTACATTGTTTGCTTCCATGAGAAGTAGATAATTTGCCTTCTTTTTCTTGGACTCTCTCTGAGTCGCAGCCACTTTAGAATGGCTCTACCTACTACAACAGCTTACTGTCACCTTCAGTTACTTAAATGTAGATTAATTCAAATAAATAAACTTAAAGTTCACTATTTTTTTTAGTAACATTAACCACATTTCAAACGTTTACTTGGTCTGTGTGGCATTTGGATAAGGCCATGTGAGGTATTTCTGTTTGACCATAAAGTTCTTTGAGAATGTGCACAAAAGGTTGAAGAGTGGTTTCTGCAGATTGAACTAGATAGGAAGTGTTCATGGAATGTGCTGGAGGAGGCATTATTAGAGTCCTGCTGATAGCAGTGTGATTCCTAAAGTGGCCTGACTGGTAAGCTAGTGAAAGGGTATGTCCTACATGTTGGAAGATATATAGGTATACGGTGCATTCATTGTCTTTGTTTTGTAAAATATATTTTAAGAATGAATTTAGTATCTGTCTTATGTCTGTCTTCTCTTTTTTGAAATACACATTACAATCTTACTGATGTTACTATTTAGATCTACCAAAAAGTCAATGTATTTAATAAAAATTAGTCATTTTAACATTTAACATTTGACTTTCTTTAAATATATCTCAATCTTTTTCTGGGGCATTTCTATTGGGAAGAACTTTCAACCTGTGTAATTGTGCCATTACATCACACCCTAAGCTACCCTGTAGCACAGGTTGAGAAACTGTTGATAGTTTTCAGACAAGAGATAGGGGCTCACCATCTCCAGATCTCTTCAAGGGCTCAAGTGACATTAGCTTTAAATTTAATGTAGCCAAAGGCATAGTTTTGCTCAGTTTTAGGAATAAATATCCAGTATGTTATGACCTGAGTTTTTTAATTTTAAAGTGCCATTTTAATAAATAGCCACCTCTGTGGGGGAAAGATGATTTTACTAGCAGGCAGCATTAACACCGTTGGGCTCCATGCTTAGGTTGACATAGTGTCATTGTTACAGAAGATAAAATTTGAAGGTGCATTTGTGGAGCAGTGAGCAATGGATGTTAGAACAATAGCTCAGAATTTTATGGAGGTTTAATCATTATCCACCCCCATCCTTTCATTCAGACAGTCAGACTCTATTTCTTGACATTTACTACGCTGTGTGCTGCATTAACTGCTGGCTGATTCAAAGACAAGAGGAGATGGTAATGAAGGATGGTAAATCCCAAAGCAGAGGAGAAAAGTATTTGACTGATCTGAAGGCCTGTCCCTGTGCACATGCCCAGGGTCCCAACTTAGATTGACTTTCCACATGGCTTAGCACTTGGGTGTCACCTTCTTGAGCCTCTTAATATGTTTTGAACAATGAATTTTGCATTTATATTACTTGATGGCTTTACAGATTATGTAGATAATGACACAACATAGCTAAGAAGAGACATTAAAGGATTATTTAATTTTAATGTGAAATATCTCTAACGATATCCTGGAGTAACTGACATCTAAATTGAAGTGTGAAATTGGTCACTCTGGACAGAGTGGCACACAAAATCCTGATGCATTCTCAGTGAGCAGGGTTGAGCATTAACACTGATTATGAGCATCCCCAAATTTTGGCACTCCATCTTCAAAAGAAAATATCTGTTTTATGGATACATCATGATAGCTTCCTACTTCCAATCCTCCTCACTGTGATTCCCATGTGGGTCACCTTGCCTAAGTGGTAGAAGCCACCAGTCATTAGTGTTTGTTTTTTCCCTATATCTGTGTTCAGTAAGGGCCCTCTAAGACTGAGCAGCCTATAGCACTGTAATTGTCTCTGAGGCAAAGTTTACAGCCCCTATGGACAGAGGGTAGATGGATGGTACAGCATGTGTTCAATGGGCTGAGGAAACCCAAGAGATCCCAAGAGATGGTTCTCTGTTAGGGGTTTAGAGAAGCCTTGTTTTTTCCCTCTGAGCTCCAGCCAACTGGCTGGAGTTTGCCGTACTTTCAAATGGATCAGGAAGTATGGATATTCATGTGAAAATTCTCACTTCAGTTCATGAGTAATGTAATAGAATATGTTGTATAATGTTTAATATGATACATTAAACAAGATATTTACAATACCTTGTACATGCTACTGGAGAGACAGTATTTGTGACCATTCAAAGTTCTTTCTACTAGCACGTGGACCTTCATCTCATCCTAGTTTATTGAAGGATACTAGAACATTTCTCAATGTTCTTGAAAATAGAATTCTTTTTCATGAAGTATTGCTTTCATTTGACTTTTATATCCATTTTGATATCATTTACCTAGATGTGCTAACACCTCATGTCCTTACAACAAGCTAAATATAAATTCTAAAGCCACAGCATACATAAGAGAATCATAGGAATAAATCTCTATTACTTTGTATTTGGGGGAGGAATCTTGGATAGAATCCCAAGTGTCAAAAAAAAGGAAAAAGAAAAAAAAACCAAAACAAACAAAAAAAACCCCAAATAAATAAAAATAAAAAAAAACCCATAGAATTAGAATTCATTAAAACTAAGAAATTTTGACTAAAATGCCAATATCAAAGGACTGAGTTGAGATGACATGCTTTATCATGAGGGAAACTATCTGAAAATAACATAACTGATAGGAATGCTGTAGCCACATAAGTACAACCTAACAATTAAGACATGCAAAGTGCAAAGGACTTCGATAGGCATTTCCCCAGAGAAAACTTCCTTTGACAGCAAAAATATGTACAGCATTACAAACCACTGGGGAAATGCAA
The DNA here is from genome assembly GCA_030556225.1 of Cricetiscus sungorus. Taxonomy (NCBI): domain Eukaryota; kingdom Metazoa; phylum Chordata; class Mammalia; order Rodentia; family Cricetidae; genus Cricetiscus; species Cricetiscus sungorus. The sequence goes on along the minus strand of JANBXA010000606.1, from coordinate 2,838,859 downwards.
ATTGAAGCTATGATACAACTGCATACCCGGTAGGATAATCATATTCTGAGCAGCAGACAATAACTGAAAAAATTGGAATCCTTCTTCTAATGCTGGTGGAATGTATGGTGTTGCCACTTGGGGAAGTTGGACTCTCTTAACAAAGCTAAACAGTCACCATATTTTCTTGATACATATTCAAGATCATCAACAACAGATACACATCCCCACACTCCCACACTCCCACACACAATATATACCAGCAGTGTTTGTAATAATCAAAAGGTGAAACTATATAAATATCTATAAATGGATGACTAAACACTTTTTAGCATATAGAGTATGGAATAACTTGTAAGTACTGATTTTGTTTTCTAGTAATTATTACTATTTAAGTATTTTGTATATATTATAAGCACTTATTCATTTATTTGAATGAAATACTTGAGGGTAAAAGAGGACTTTGCACTCAAATAAAGTGGATTGGTATCATATTTATGAATTTGTAAATGCTCTTGAATTGTTTAAGTGGTCAATTATATCAATTGCAGCTTAATGAGGAATAATCATATTCTTTGAAGTTGTAGCCTGGTAGTAGTATTGCAGTGTCACTACTCAACCTGGGCTTGTAGCCACATTCTGTAACCCTCAGGTTTATGTCATGGGGACAAAATAACCCAAATTTCAAATGACTGTAGCTTTTTCAGTGTGGGAATGCATAGCAATTAGTTGGTTCAGTGTCCTCCCTATATTAAGTCTCAACAAATACTAGCTGCTGTTGTCATAAATTATTATAATTGCTGTTTTAAATTACAAATGTCATGATCATGAAATGAGCAAAGGAGATAATGCCACATCCATGAAAAACAGAAGTAAAAGAAATATGCTTCATTGGCCAGGTGATACAAGCAAGCTATGTGGTCTGTCTTTCTCTCTCTCTCTCTCTCTCTCCCAATTCAATTAAAATTCTAGTTAAACATAAAAATATACTACATGCAGCACTTTAAAAATGAAATTGGATCTTTTTATCATGACTAAAATGACAGCTCCAACCTAACAGTCTAGAATGTTCTTGTTGAGGTAGTCACCCTTGGTTTTATCATAGATCTCATAACCATCCTTGTCTCAAGGCCCAGCCCCTGTGGCCTCCTTTGGTTTCTTGCAGCATTAGGCTACTTTCCACCATGTGTATTCTCTTTGTTTTTCATAGCCCAACAAAATGCACTTTCTTGATACCTGGTCCACAAAGCACATGCATCCTCCTTTAATCAACTTCTCATGACATCAGATGTTCACCTTTATTACCTTTTGGTAAAGGCCTAAAACTCCCAGAACTATCGTTGTATTAATATTAATGCTCCGTTGGAGCATCTCTCATTCTTTGTTTCATTAGCCTAGGATTTTTCTTAAAGCTGGGACACTAGAAGATGGCAATCATGGTTGTGTTTTAGCACTGATACATGGAAGGCTTTTAAAGGAAAGAAATAACTAAATTAAAATGGGCTGAGGAATTATTAAAATTGACATTGAGAAAATGGCTTTTTACTAAAAGCTGTCTACAGATTCCTCATAATCTCTCTTAAAATTCCAATGCTATTCATAAAGACCTAGGAAAAAATCCTGAATGTATATGGATACACAAAAGACCCTGAATAGTCAAAGTCATCATAAGCAGAAAGAGGAAAGAGCAATGCTAGAAGAATCAAATATAAGGTCTCAAACTAGACTACAGAGCCATAGTAATAAAACCGTGTGGCATTGGCACAAAAGCAAACACAGAACCCATTAGAAATGAAATATCCAGAAATGAACCCATATACTTACAGTCTCCACAGAGCTATCAACAACATATATTAGAGAAAAGGGCAACCCTTTCATCGTGCAGTACTTGGAAAACTAGATATAACCTTGTAAAATAGTAAAACTAGTTCTATGTACCCTCTCTACACAAATATCAATTCAAAATGTACCAAAGATTCTATATAAAATATGAAACCTAGACTCCTGTAAGAAAAACATAGAATAAACACTTCAAAGTACTGTTTTAGGCATGGACTTAGTTTAAAGGACCCATAATTCAGGAAATAAACTATAATATTATATGAAATTACAGCTAAGGAAATAGCTGAATGAACAGAGGCTACAGAATGTGAGAATAATGTCTGCTTTGTATATCTTACAGAAGATTAATTTATTGGATTTTTAAGGAACTCAAAAAATTATAGCACTAATATTGAATCACCTAATCAGTAAATGGCCCAATGAGTAAACCATTCTCAAGGGAGGAAATAAAACCAATTAAAAAATGCTTGGAAAGTATCTCAACTGCCTACCACCAGGCAAATGTAGATTAAAGCCACACAGAAAAATCATGATGGCTAGGGCAAGAAAACAAGTGACAACAAATGCTGGCGAGGAGAAGTCACACACTGGTAGTGGGGATATAAAATGGTGTAGTCATTGTGGAAACATGTGTGGAGATTTCTTACACAACCAGACATACACTATGATAAAATCTGGCTGTACAACTGTGGGGTATACATCTGAAGTATTTGTAATCACCATATCAACAAGATTCTTGCTCATTAATATTTTTGGTGAATAATCACAAACTAGCTCCAGCCTGGAAGCCCAGGTAAACTGGTAAAGAACATGCACATATATTCAACTGACTTCCCTTCAGTCATGAAAATGTGTCATTACATTAAGTAAAGCAAGGCAGACGTAGATGTGCCAATTTCATCTTTTCTTTTCTATGAGAAATCTAAATTGAAGCCTGTGTGTATGCATGTGTGTGTGTGTGCGTGAGTGCATGTGTGTGTGTGTGTACACGTGTGCACCTATACATGAAAGATGACTGTGAGAGCAGAGGATATAAAGGGTGGGAGGAACAGGCATGTAATGAGGTTAAAACTCAACCATGATTGTTTTGGATGAAAGAATACAGCCAGGAGTCGAGAGGAGAAACAGGGAAGACAGTAGAATAAGAACAAAGTATAATGTTGTTTATATGGAAATGTCACAATAAAACCATTACTTTGTAGGTTAACTAAGAAAAGCAAAATAACAAAAATAATACTAATAATAGGATTCTAAGAATGAGAAGTTGAGGCTTGAAACTCAACTAGAATCTGTGTTTCAACAAATGATTTAAGTATCAATCTCACTGTAGAATTTTATAGTTTCATTTTCATTCTATATTTTGTGTATGTGTGTATGTGCAGTTGATTCTAGCATGCACAGTACGTATAAGGAGGTCAAAGGCTTTCCTCATTCCACCTTGATAATAGTCTCTCTTTGCTGGTTTTGTAGGTCATGTGGCAGATTAGCTGTCCCACACCAGTCCATAGGCTTCTGTGTTTCTCTCTTCACTCCTCATTGCTCCAAACTTGCACTAGGATTGGACATGTCCCTGCTATTCGTCTGGCTTTTATGTGGATTCTTGGAATTCACACTGAGGTTCTCATGTTTGGACAGCTAGCTCTATATGCAGTGTAGTCTGAGCAGTTTGCATTTGTTTTAGTAGAAACTATTCAACTCTCCATTAGCCACAGTCTCCCTAAGCCATGTCATATGGCCACATTATTGACTAAAGGGTTCCATGTACAGAAACGTGTTTGCTTAATATTTTCTATGGATGGCCAATCATGTGTAACCTAGGAAACAACTGAACTTGTCGTGAAAATATTTGCTTTACATAAACTGAAAGAAGATTACAAAAGAGAGAGCGAGCAAGAGAGAGACAAAGAGAGAGAGAGAGAGAGAGAGAGAGAGAGAGAGAGAGAGAAAGAGAGAGAGAGAGAGAGATTCCATCCTTCATAAACAGTGATTTGTATTTCAAATCAGGGAAGAAAACCACAGTAGTTGCATTAAAATAAACTATACAGATGTTTTAATTTTCTTGTTGTAGTAGAAAAAGAGTGCTTGAGATGTGTTTAATTCTCCTGGTCTTCTCTATCCCCTGTGGGTAGATGGTTGTGGGTTTTCTTTGTATGTCTCATTGCTTTCTGACAAGTTGTCTCTTTGTGCTATTCTAATACACCAGGGATTTGGAATAACCAATGCCTTGGGAAAGTTGCTCACTATTTAGGCACTACATGCTCTTGTTTGGGGAAAATATATGGATGATTAATGACACATTAACATTTACCAAATGAAAGTACTCTAAGTACTGTGTGAAGTAATGATGAGGGGTCAGGTTGATGGAAGGATGCTAATTTTGATCCTTGTGTGGTCTTGTGACTTTTAAGGAAGGACGAGTCCATTTTAATTAACCTTCATGTTCAAAGCTATGATTCTGAAAATAATTATTGAGTCAACATATATGTATTTTCAATAATTTATTCATTAATCAGCTACTTGGTCTGTTTGTATCAGCTTGTTTAAAATGAAAGGCATGTGCCTGTGAGGAAGAAAGGCTCCATTTGGTTACTGACTGTGGGAGACTGTTCATAGAGTGATCATGTATGCCTCATGTGTATGTACTGTCTTTTAGGTAGGGAAAGTGCATTTTAAGGCAGACTCGATTGGTGTAGAAGATTTGGCTCAGATAGTGAGAATTCCTGGATTTATTTAAAGATGCATGTTGTTAGAAACCTCTGTTCATATCCTAATTCTACTTTTTAAGGCAATTCTATAATCATGGGAAAGGTGTCCTAGATGATGACAAGGATGGATGTAAGGCCACCTCCTGGGCCAACATACTGATCCAATGTTATGACCAAAACTCATATTTTGATAGTTTCAAAGGAAGTTCTTAGACTGGCTTTCCCAGGGAGGATATGGTTTGGGGTTGGAATATACAATATGAACTAAAGTCAAGGGACCTGAGAGTAGGAGTGAAAGAAATCTCCCAGAGAGTAGTCAGATGAGGGTTGAATGCTGGACATCTAAACAGTTGCTGTCTGTGCTTTGGTAAGCATAGGACTACACCTTTATTTTTGCCACTTAAAGAAAATTTACTAATTTGAGCTACAATTTAATCTTGTTCCTGTATTTAATCTCATAGTCTTTCTCATGAGCATGTTCTCTTCCTTTGGTGTGTGTGTGTGTGTGTGTGTGTGTGTGTGTGTGTGTGTGTGTTGCATGCAAATAAATGCCACCTGCACATGTGTAAATGTGTGCACATACAGAGGCAATAGAAGGCCATTGGGTGTCTTCTCTGGCTTTTTTCTCCCTTGTTGCCTGAAGACAGAGTCACTGAACCAGACGCTTGTTTAGTTTTAGGCTAGACTGGCTGTTCAGCAACCTGCTAGGATTCACCTGTCTCAGCTGCTCAGTGAAGGGATTTTAGTCATGGAAAGACATGCTGGATTTTACACTCAGATCTTTATGGGTATAGTATCCTTGAGGTATCCTATATCCCAGTGGTGTTTAAGGATCCCACTGACACTGAGTTTTTAGTGATTTGAAATATCACTTTACTGAAATATGTCAAGATTACTCTCCATGTCTTCTTATGGGAGAACATGGGCAAGAAGGAGATTTCCAAAGGGACTTAGTTTCTTTGGATTTTCTGTGGAGTTGCAATGATTACCTCACATTGGCTTATTGTCAATTTAGAGTAGCAATTATCAAAAAAATATATTTTTAGTAGTTACTACTGTATGTTGGTTTCTTGCCTAATAAAATAAAGAACACCTTATGTGAAGTTCATATGTCAATAACATGTTTGCTACTTTTCCTGCCTATTTATAACCAGAACAGTTATTTCTACCTTACCAAGTCTTGAATGCTTGCACAATTTCTGAGGGATTCTAATATTCCTAAAGATTTTTCACATATTCAGTTTTTCTGTGGAATGTCTTCTTGATTGTTTCTATTTATGGTTTTGATGCAGAAAGAATGGGCTAGATAGAGAATAGAGATCGACTTACCTAAGGTACACATCAATTTGAGCAGCCTTTCCATCAGCTGAAAATATGTGCTTCTCCAATGTTGTGTTTTTATATGGCTGAGAAGAATGTATTTAACAATGTAGTTCATCCACACCCTTTCATCCCATGTTCTAACAATCCACCAACAGTACTCTATATGTGCCTGACAGGGCTTGAAGCAGAGAAGAAATAGCTTCCCATAGCATCAAGTTCATGTTTAAGGTCTGATGACTTCTGAGATTTTCATCTAAAAGCCTTCAGCAGCATTCACAAAAACAGAGGGGGGGATACAGAAAGAACCTGAAGATGCCTGAGTACTATTGCAAAAAGAGTATCAGTCATTACAGGAGTAACCTTCAACCTTTGTTAGCTTTACTGTGTGGTATCGTTGACACATCCCAGGCTGCAGAAATTAACTACAATCAGCACTAAAAAGCTGACATTGATGAAATGTGGGATAACAGGGTAGATGTCACCTTTCAAAAACAAGGCTTTCTTTTTATCTCATCTTCCTTTGAGAGTCAAGTCAGTATTCATAACCAATATGGATTAGTAGCTTTTGTTTCTCCTCACCTCAGTGCCTTCATTCTGAGCTGGACTAGACTTTGGCAGGAAGAGAGTGGACACTGGCTTTTTCTTGCTCATTTATAGAAATTCTGAGGCCTAGGAAGATGGGCCCAAGAGTGATCTTCACCTTGGAGCTGGCAAGCCCAAATCATCAGCCGGATGCTTGGATTGGCAGGGATCCATTAACAAGAATTTTGCATAATCAGTGTGCTCTTAGCAACTGTTAATCGACAGTGTACTTGAAAATGAAGGGTAAAATCTGCTCTGTGTGTGAAATTAATGACACCAGTCTAATAGCCATAGAGAAGGCACAGAAGATGCCTCTCTGGAGGAATGCAGCCTTGTCGGCCTTGTTCATTCTTCATACAAGTGATCCTTTCAAGTATTTGTTGCCCGGTCCCCACCAGAGAAATATCACAGGATTTCTTGTAATTTTTGGGACTATTTTGTTTTCATCAGAATGAAAAATAAATGCCCTTCTCACTACAGACATGTGGTTCACTCAGGAAAAGTTGTCAGCAGATTTCCAGCTCTCTAAGGGTCATTAACTCTTCATTTTTCACTTCATGGTTTGCAATAAGAGAAAGAGGGTTTCCCGGGAATCTTATAAACCATGCATGGTTCTTTCACAATAACAGAGCATTGTTACCCATTCCAGTTGCCTGGTATCTTGCTTTTGGATTATTGTGATACCTACTTACCCTCTGTGACAGGGTCTTCATTGTCTGGGGCTGGCATTACTGGTGTCTCCCACATTACTGTACCACATTACTGGTACTTACCCACTCTTCGTTTCCATTCAATTCCTACTTTTCAAGTGGCAGTTGGTAAGATGCTTCAGAGACTTAAGCCTAAAAATATACAATAATGCTGGTCCCAAGGGCCTGGACCAGAGAGAACACTGGTTAGGAATTCGGTTGTCCAGCTAGCAGTGAGCATTTACTCTGCAGTTAGTGGGACTTGGCACCAGTATAAGGCATGGCCTGCTCCCATGGCACCTTAGATTTTCTCTGGTGATGATGAACACAGCTAGATGTTCCCACTTGTCATCATCCTTGGCAGCCCCCTTTTAGTTGCCATCTGGCTGACTTAACTTATATATGTTATCCACCTGGCATGGGAAAATGGGTTTTAGATGTCTGATTCTAACATTTTAAATTCCTAAGAACCTACATATAATCTAAATAACACTTGTAATTGTCTGTGATCCTGTACATCACCTTGCACAGGGAATTTTCCTGAAGAATCAGTCATTGGTATGTGAATAATCCTGGACAAGGAGAAAGTATGGTTTAAGTGTGCCAAGCTAGGGTGGGATGGAGGTAGCCTAGTTGAGAGGGCAGAACAAAGCTCTGAAACAGTCAGTGAGTGAAGAACACACCTGTAGCCAAATAATTAATTTGACAGCTTTATGGGTTGCTCTCCTTCTCTCTTGTGTGCTGTTATTTTTTTTTTGACCAATTACTTTCAATAATGATGGCAAGCCAGCTTCTACCCCTGACTGTGTTAGAGATTATAATGTCAAAAGGGCCTTTGTAATGTCTTGTGTGTCTTAATAAACCTGTCAGCCGAGGTTACATTATTTCCTAATTTCCATCAGGGTGGTACAGCTGAGCAAAGATTCCAGGCTATGGTGTATGATTTCAGATTGGCAGGATATGCCATGTCCCATCAGTGCCATGGCTATGTGGCGATACATATCAGAGAACAGACTCTTTTTAATGAGGGCTACACTGACATTTTGATGAGATGTTATCTTTTGTACTATGAGAAATTGTGTTGATAAACTCATATCTCTTTCCTCAATTATTACTTTGCTTTTGTATATATTTTCCATCCTACCCAATAATTAATATCTCTAGAGTTTGATTCCAGGTTTATTATTTATTAAACTCACAAAAGCTTCATCAGTCTTCCCATTGGCTGCAGACTTGTGTTTATGACATCATCAGCAGTGCTTTGGAGGTAAAAATCATCACAAATGCTGTCTGTGAAATCCTATTTTGACTAATCTCTAACTTCAATACTAGGCATTTAAAGACAAGCAGATGTCACCATTGTACTGCATGTTTAGAAATCATCATACCATAATGGCTGTCTTGGTTTGTTCTGTCTCTGATAGAACTATTCCCATGAGGAAGGCTCATATCACAGCTGGGCATTGCCTTCTCAGGATATAAGAATCACTTTATGGCAACACCCAAATTTAAAATCTTTGGAACAACAACCCTAGTTTTTATGCCATTCTTTTGGTTCAGAATTTAGTTTTTGTTTTTTTTTTTTTTTGTTTTTTTTTTTTTTAAATCACAGACTAGAGTGAAAACAGGAGAGCATGTTTCACAGAACACATTGTACATTCTATAGGCATTACTCCCACAGGATGAGTGTTTCTATACCTGTATCTGAGCAAAGTACCGGGAAGATCACATGTTGTATCCAACTGCACTTGAGTCATAAGAAATAAAGCAGGAACCCAAGCCCAACTGCACGAAGGGACAGTCACGTCATATCAGAAGCAAGTGTGCATGGTCACGTTGGAGACAGTGCACTGGTCAAAAGTGCTTCTAAAAGGTTTTAGATTGTTCTCTAGCAATTTCTGGCAATGACTCAAAGTATCTTGAATTGTCACAACAAAAAGACAGGGGCTAGTTGTACTGGCCTCCAGTGTATGCCACTAAGCTGCGTATGATACATGGTGTAGACCTCAAAGGGAAGGATCCAGTCCCCCAGTCCTGGATGCTAAAGCTGAAAACACGTGTTCTGTGGTGTGGGCAGCTGCCATCTAGGACTGTTGGGGGGACATCCTGAAAAAATCCTCAAGAATCACCAGGAGGTAGTCAGCCATTGGAGAAAAGTTGAGATAAGTGCCTAGACAGAGAACAGATGTGATGAAATGCACGTATGTGTGCAAGAATTGAAGAGGTTCCTGTGGGAGTTAATCTGAAGAGTCCAAGCCAAAATAATGATATAGGGAAGGATAGAGATTTTATATGACCCAATGCCTTGTAGGACCTGCAGGTTCACAAAGGAGTCTCTTGGTAGGTCAGATCCAAGGTATGCTAAGGTCCATATCTACCTGCTTTGGCCAGTGACATCATATCATGTATTGTATGATAGTCAACTTGATTGGGTTTGCATCACCTAGAAGACATGTGCATGAGGAAGTTTCTAGGTTGGGTTAATTGGGTTATTTCATCTGTTGTGGCCAGGTTTGCAGAGCCCAAGACCAACCCAAGGAGCCAGACAATTCCAACGCAAATGAAAAGGTTTCTCTTTATTGTTCAAGCTGGCAAGCTTGGATCTCACTCCATGGCCGGGGGATGAGATGCCAACCAGCCATAAAGGGAAGCTTTTAAAGGGGAAGACCAAAAGGTTGAAGGCCACAAATTCCAGAGTTTCCATAGTTACTCAAAGTCATACAGAATATAGCAGTAACTATATATTTTAAGCAAGATGCATTTGAGAAAAATAAGAGAGGCATGGGATTGCAGAGTTACAGGGTCACAGTGTCTGTCAGTTATCCCCTGGGCTGAGGGATCTTTACAACCATCAGGGAACCTTTATGACCAGTAATTTGCAGACATAAAAATGTTGGCATGAGTGGTGGCCAGTCACCTCCCCTTCTCTAAGAAGGGGCTCAGTCACCAGACATGGCACTTCTGATTTAAGGAGTTAAATTTTCCTTTAACATTAGAAGTTCCTTTTGTCTGTATAGATTTAGGGCCCAAGTTCTTATACTTTTATTAATTTTAATTTTTGGTTCATCTTTTCCACCTTTTCTTACAGGTAACACATTCTTGGGTTACTAGAAAAAGACTCTGGGGAAGTTTGGGGCACAGGTTAGTAAATGTGTATCTATTGTTATCTTCTTCCTTATGTGTAGGAGTTTCCTTTTGACTTAGCATCTCAACCAGGGAAAATGGGCGACATATTCTTTCCTGTGCTACTTCCTGCTGACTTTTGGGGTGTTGTTTCCTGGGACCAGAGAAGACAGAAATGCTGGTCAAAAGCAAAAAAAGGGGATTCTGGAAATGAGAGGCATCTAGTTCATAGACTCATTTGCAAATTCACATCAGCTGGGCTGGTTCACATCCACAGCAAGTACAGGGCTAGCAGTTTTCCAGAGCAGGCTGCAGTCAGCAACTAATGCTCATCAGCCAGAAGCAGAAATCTGTTGAGACATGTTTAAACTGGGAACAGAAGTTAAAACTATTAAAAGAGTTTAATTGGAACTCTTAGGTCTATAGTTTTAGTGATCAAGAAGGACAGGAGTCCCAAGTCCAGGGAGAAAATCCCATCCTCAGAAACAGACACGGGGGGGGGGCATAGACTGTACTTATCTGGAGTTTTTTTGACTTGTGAGAAGATGATCCATGACTTTTGATCCTCTAAAGCCTATATGAACTTTATTATATAAAAGGACATAAAAGTTTTAGGTATATTATCATTACCAATCTGTACTAAAACCTACATTGCAGAAAAAGCAGATATTGGGTATCTGTAAAACAGCAGGACTATATTTATATCTTTGAGTCCTGGCAAAAACTACAGATTTGGGTTAGAAGCTTATACATTTTCCTTCTGTCCATAGAGATCCCAGTATAGATTGAACAGAGGTGCCTTAGGCCTGATGAAAAGCCATTTACATTTATAGTTAGATGACAACCAAAATAAATCTTTGAACATTGAGCTTGTGACTAAACAGCAGGTAGCTACCGCTCTATTAGCTTATCAGAACTTTATTAAATATTAAGCTCTGAAGTTTTATATCTTAAATTATTTTTATACTCTTAAGATTTATATGTCTTCTATATCCTCAGATCCTTATTCAGGTACTGTATCAAGGCTGCCTGATACTTCCAAGCTGACAAAGTTATAGCTAGCCCACCATCAAAACTATTAAAGATCTAAGAAGGATAAATTTTATTTAACTTTTGAATTTATTAAAAAAATGACAGGGACCAGTCCATATACAGTTAGCCATAACCAATTAACTATAGCGTTGGGGGCAGAAGTAAATCTTCCTTCACCAGGTCCAGAAAGTGAGAGTTTTCTTTCTCTCTATAGAAGAGGGACATGGAAAAGACTGACCTTATTTTGTCTAGGCAAAGGTGGTGCAATCAACAGTTTGATCTAGGCCCTGCTGGCAGCAGGCATCACATTTGAGCATCTTGCTCACTGGTCTGTGTTGTTATAATCCATGGTATCCCATAATCTTCTTTAGAGACCTTGGTCACTGTCAGGATCTGAGATTCTTCTGTCTGATATTATAAGCTTTTTAGTTAACATTTTAAATGCCATATTCTACAAATCTCTGCAGCATTAGAAGTCTGCCTAGATAGATCTGAATAGATAACTTTGTTTTCAGTTACTTGTTTTAAGCTTAACGTTTGAAAACATTTACAGGGGACTGAGAAGGGTTTATCCCCATTATTAATCATTTGCACTTATATTTGCACTTATATATTTTAACATCTTATAATAGGTTAGCAACTTTTATAAAACTAGAACTTTATATTGTCAAGTTTAGCTTTAAAAATAACGATTTTAAATTGAAACTCCTTTTAGAGAAACATGAAACATGTCACTCAGTTTATCTAAATAGCTTAAGTTTATCAAATTTAACAACAATAAGAATGTATTGCTTTACGGTATCATAAGAAATGAACATCTCAACTTTTAGTTAGCATATGGAGCTTATGGTTGGGATCTTAAATCTTAACTTTTTGATTTAAGTACAAACATTAACAATATAACATGATTACAAATATCCTGTAACCCTGTCTTCAGTCTAGTCCAGGCTAAAGGAATAGGGGAACAAGGGAAGTACATGGTAAACAAAGTCTGCTCTATTATTAGACAGGATTTCTTCCTTCCTTCCTTCCTTCCTTCATTCCTTCCTTCCTTCCTTTCTTTTTTCCTTTGTTCATCTCTTCATTCCTTCCTTCCTTTTCCTTTCTGTTTTTCTCTTTCTCAACAAAAGAAGGAGGAGGAGGAGGAGGAGAAGGAGGAGGAGGAGGAGAAGAAGAAGTCTCCAAGACCTGACAAAGTCAGTTTGTTGTGTCTACTGTGCTTCCTTTTGAGGAGAGACTGTCAAGCCTTTGTTTGGAACATGTACTCAGTCAGAAACTACAATTATAATCTGTATATTTTAATGCCTAGGGAAGTTCATAGGGAAGACCAGAGTTAAGTTTCTGAAGCATTGCCTCAGACATAGAGACCTACTCCTAACCTCCCCTCTTTTTTCTTCTATTTCTCTTCCTCTTTCTCTTTCTTTCCTTTATTCCTTCCTCCCTCCCTCCCTGCATCCCTCCCTTCCTCCTTCCCTCTCTCCCTCCCTCTCTCTCTGCCTCCCTCCCTTCTTTCTTTCTTTCCTTCTGCCAGATTCCCATTATAAAGACATTTAAACTGAAATCTGTCTTTGATCGGGGTACAGGATGAAATGAATCCTGGGTGGGAGCACATAGTAGGCATAGGATCCTTATGACCACTCAGTATCTCCAGGAAGGACAAAACCTGAATTCCCACTGCAGTGAACTCAGTCAATGCAATCTACAAATGTTCAGGAAAATGGTATGCAAGATGTAATCAGTTAATAATTGATGATAAAAATGAATTTTGTAAAAACCAGGAAAATAGAATTTATAACTGATAACAGCTTTTAGTATCTAGTCCAAAATTTCTTTCTTCAACCATACCAAAAAAAAAAAAAAAAAAAGGAGGTGATTGTGGAAAATGTGTAGATCACTTTCAAGAGTGTGTGCTGTAGGAGATTAGAAGGAAAATGTCTATCCACTGGGAACTTAAAATACAAGGTTCTTGGGGACGCTCTCATGTCCCACAATGCTGAGACTCCAGAGACTCCAGTGGCCTGTAATGTCACTTTGCCCACTCTGTTCCATCCCCTTTTGGTGTGGACTGTCAACATCCCATAGGGCTTTCATCCTTCCCTAACTTTGCCCCAGATAACATCCTTTGGTTCTGTCCTATGCTGTGGTCTTACAAAACTGGGCCTGCATGTTTTTCTTGCTGTTATCAGAGCCTCCTTTACTGTATTTCTTAGTACAAGATCACCATATGTCTGTGCCAGTTTAGGGGATAAATTCATTCATGTGCAATTCTGCCATGAAGCCCTCTAGGTACCCAGGCATCATCAAGCTTCTGTGCTTTGTTTCCCAGGTGCCTTCACTTTGTTTGTGTGGATACGCAGATGGTGACTTTGGGCCCCACCTTCTTTCAGTCTGAAGAATTAGGGCACACACCTGCTTGCTCATTTCAGACTCTTTGTCCTGGCTTGCTTTTCCTCGGTGTAGGATCCTCCTGATTTACTTACCTTGCAACATTCTCTATGTGCAGAGACCTTCTGTTCCTGGCAAATGTCCTCCCAAAAGCATGTGCCTTTGTTTACCAGCCATGAGGGAGATGCCTTTGGATGTAGCTGTTTTTTTTTTTTTTTTTTTTGAGAACTCAGTCAAGCCAACTGTCCTGGAAGGAGAACTAGCCCAGGCCTGCAGATCCCTTGGGAGTGGTCAACAGTCAGGACCTCATTCCATTAAGGTGGGAAAATTAAGCATTTGTTCCAGACTGTCCATAGCTATTGAGGTGGACTGACCAGACTGGGTGTGGCTATTTAGGTGGGCTGATGTGCTGCCACTTTGCTTTTACAGGCTCCATGATGAACATAGGCTGTGGGTCCATTGTATCCACTGCTACAGACTTCTCAGCCAGAAGGACTACCCAGTTGGCAGTGTTACTGATCTGCCACCTTTTAATGGCTTGATAATTAAAAATGATGGGCAGTTAAAAATAGAGCAGCTGAACATGGCTACACAGAGCAGGTCTTCTCTCCTGATTGTCACTCTCCTCAGGAGGGAGGATTGCAGCTCAAGGACAGAAGCCAAATTAGACTTAAACTGGCCAGAAACCCAGTCATCCTTTTTTGTCATTGCAAGCACATTACAAAATTAATTTGTTGTTTCTCTCTCACACTGTCAGAGTGTTGAGTGAATAGTTTTATTTGCTTCATGTTGACGCAGGTAGGAGTTGTGTGTGTGTGTGTGTGTGTGTGTGTGTGTGTGTGTGTGTGTGTAAATTATCAGTATTCTATTATCTACTGTTCTGACTGAGAGAAATCCAAATTTGCACTTTAATCTCCTCCCCCCACCATCCTAACCCTACCTCTCCCCCTCATTTTTACTGAACATGCTTCATGATTGCTCGCTCTTACTGGCAGTCAGATCCATTTTATAAGTAGCAATGCATTATTGGTTTAGGATTGATTTGGGTATCATGTATTGTCATTTGATAAAAAACAGTTTAGCTAAGCTGCTTGACATCACAACAGCTGGCAATGTCACTTTTGTTAATGTCTTTAACTACATTTTTAACAAAGCAGCAGATGCTCATCACAAAAGCCATTTTCTTGCTATGATTGTGTAAAAATCAGCTCCTGGCTCTGGCTTGAGAAAAATCTGTCTGAGTGGATCACTTGACCTCTGAAAATACATTTTTTTTTTTTTTGAGGATCATGAATTCTCTGGCAGTAGGAACAAAGAGATTGTTGTAAAGACAAACAATGCAAAACAGGTTGCTTCCCTGAGGAGATTGCTCAGAACCTGTGGGAAATGTGGCTCTTGGGGGAAGACAATTAGTCTCAGCTTGTAGCCACAGAGCGGCAAACCTGAACTCAGATGAACAGTGGTGTCCATTGGCTGAATAGAATTCTCTTACCTCTGGCACATGAATGATGTCATTCATCACCACTTTTTAATTCCTAGTTTTGAGGAGGAAAGTCTACTTTTTGCTTTTCTTTGTTAAGCAAGCATCTTCAGCTTTTACAATATCTACACACAGAGAATGGAGTTTGTGTTCTAACTCATTGATAGTCCTGCAACATACATTCTAAACACATTAACCAGATGGTTTTGTGTCTGTGTGTGTCACTGACATTTTACTTTTAGATCTCTCATTCCTGTTTCCATGATTTTACTATCTAATTCCTAAGCATCAGAAATAGTAGCATGGTAAATGCCCTTTCCTGATAATGAGATTGGTGACTAACTTATCTACCATTATAGAGACCTCATCTAGTAGCTGATGGAAATAGAAGCAGACACCCACAGCTAAACCCTTAGCCAAACTGGAATCCAGATGCAGAGAGGGAGGAGTGATAAGAAAATGGGGACAAGACCAGGCTACAGAAACCCACAGGGACCACTGACCTAAACAAGGGGGAGCTCATGGATCCCAGACTGATAGCTAGGAAACCAACACTGGACTGACTAAGACTCCCTGAACATGGGTTTCAGTTAGAAGGCTTAGACAGTCTAAGGGACCTCTGACAATGAAACCAGGATGTATCTCTGGTGCACGAAAGGACTGTGGGAGCACATTCCTCATGGAGGGATACTCCCTTAACCTAGAGGCAGGAGGGAGGGCCTAGTCCTTACTCCAAATGACTTGACAGATTTTGTTGATCCCTCATAGGAGGCATCACCCTCTCTGTAGAGTGAGGGGAGGATGGCATGGGAAAGTGGGGAGGGAGGTGGGATAAAAGGAGGGAGGGAAAGGGAACGAGGATTGATATATAAAACAAGAAAAAAAAATAAAAATATAAAACAAAAGAAAGAAATAATAGCATGGAAATCCCACAAGCTCATCCCCCTGTGGGAATGAGTAATAAACTCTAAGATTGTATCTTTCTACTCCTCTCTAGCTTCACAGAGTTAATACTAGATTTAGACCAAGATTTTTATAAGCCTGCCCTTGTGAACCTCTTTCCATCATGTACTGTGCTCTTCCTAATTACCATTGAACTCTTGTTGATTTTAAGTCTCCTGTTTGTTTACCAGACAATCGAGCCATGTTTCTGAGGCCAACTGATTATTTGTGTGTTTATATATTTAGTGTGCTTATGAAAACAATGTTCAAGTAGCATGTGTTCCTGGGGGAGTGATTCTCTGCTCAGAGGCCCAGCTTCATGTTGTCTGCTCTGTGGATTAGCTCATGTGGCATGAGGCATATATTACTTACTTTTCTTATTGCCACCACAAAATACCTGCCAAGAAGCATTTTGAAGGGAGTCAGGAGTTGTTCTGACTTATAGTTTGAGGAGCTACATTCCATCTTGCTGGAGGCAGCAGAAGCCTGGGTGGTCACATAACGTCTGCAGTCAGGAAGCTACAGATCAGGAAGTGGAGCTTAGCTATAAACCTTGAGTCCCCCACACAACCAGGGACCGACTTACCACCCATAATTAGGCTCCATCCCCTAAGGGTTCCATAACCTTCCTCAGCTGTGCACCATCTGGAAACCAAGTGTTCAAACACACATGGCATGGGGAGCATTTCATATTCAAATCACAACCCCGACTTCTCTGATTTCTTCATTTTTGAAAGAGCTAATTCCCTCTCATACTTACCATGTAGGTTTCTGAATAGAAATGAGATAAACAGTGAAAATAACAATAAATATCTAAGGAAAAGTTAATGTACATGGAAAGTGATGTAGTAATAACCCTTTGCTATCTCTGCTATATGATTGTGGGAGATTGCCTAAACAGTGTGTGTTCTTCAACATGCTGTAGTGCACTCTTTAGCATCCTTTTTGTGAGGGTTAATTCTGATTACCAGCTTGACTGGATTGAGAAACGGCTCTGGGTATATTTGTGGAAGCCTTCCCATAGAAATGGTCATGAAGGCCCTCACTGAATGTGTGAATGAATTCTTCCTTAATGGATTCCTATTATGTCACAACTGAGATATGGTAAAAAGAAGGAAATGAAGACTCATCGTAGGAGGGAGTTACTAGGGACATGTCCTTGGTGATGCTTTGTTCTTGGCCTCTTCCTGTTACTCTGCTTTAGGTTTACTCTGAAATGAAAAGAAGAGCCTTCTCCACAAGTATCTACTTTGAAAACGCTCTGCCTTGCTTGGGGCTCAGAAGTGCACCACCACGTTTTGAAGGAACACTATGAAACCATGAGCAAAACCAAGTCTTTCTTTTCTTTGTTTCTGTCAGTGCCTTGTTACTGTGGTGAGAAAAGTAACTAATTTATATTCTGTGCAGTCACAGTCTAGTTTCACTCTTGCTGTTAATTTATGACAAGCAATAGGATGGAAAAAAAATCTCACCTTTATGCATTAAACACAATCAACATGAACTTTGGATGGATGGTTGGAGAAGTGTCCAGAGGTCCATAGAAAGTGATATTTATTCTGTTCTCACAGTGGGGCATTTCAATGGAAACAGTCATGGAAAAGGTGACTAGATGTCTCACTAAATCTCTCCAGGGAGGGCAGCCTAGAGCTAGGCTGAAACTTACAAGTGTTAAAGCAGTGATCACTGTCATTACTCAAAGGGCAGAAGAAATGTGTGGTATCTTATGGATGGGACAGTGGCCTTCTTATCTGTGCTTAGAATTGTGCAGCCTCTTGCTTGTCTTTATTTATAGTGGTCACAGATGACGTTGCTGACTGGTTGATGTTAGGGAGATTATTTATATAGAGCAGGAGAACAATGTGTGTTGGGGGCGGAGTGGCTTCTGAATCTGAGCCTAGTAAGTGCCACACTGGCTTTCAGATGTCTGAGTTTTCCTTAGCTTGTTTGGAATCTCTCCCTTCTTCCCTTCCCCCTCTCTCTCCATCTTCCCTATTTTTCTTCTCTTCTTTCTCCTTTCCTCTTTTCTTCCCTAGTCAGAGTAATTTCATCCCTTTGCCAGGTACTGATTCAGATATGAGGTCATGTAAACTAATTTGGCCACATGAAGGTAAAAGGAGACTTACTTGTGCTTCTGCAAAAGAAAAACCAGTCTTTTTCAGAAATTGAGCTGGGCTTGGCAATATCTACTAGAACCTAAATAATCACCATTTGGGCAAATAGCCTAAGGGCAGAACTTTCATTTTGTTTATGGAGCAAAGAACTCAAGCTCTGCAGCCACCCATGATGTTGCCAGTCACTATGCTTCCCTGGTACTCGCTGCATTTTTGAAATTGTGACCTTCTGGTTTCTATAGCTGAGAATAGGCTGGCTGCAACTCAAACACATTTCCAACCGTGAAGGCCAGACATGGCTTAAAGGTTACCTAGAATGCAAACTACATTCTTTTTGAAAATCATAGACATTTAAATTTTCTGCCCTCTCTCCTCTCTCTTTTCTTCAAAGCATTTCCATCTGAGATCTTGGTGCCTGCAGTTGTCTGCCCCATGCAAAAACACTCTGGCTGCTGACTGTAACAGCTCTTGCTATTTTTTCTTAAGAATACTATGTTATGTTTAAACTATGACCTTAATATCCCTCCAGTTTATGTAAGTTTATCCAAGCCTTCAAAAGGGCAGAGTTAGAGCTACAAAAAGGTCAAGCACCTTCTAACAGAGCACCTAGACTTTTCCATGAAACAATGGTTGGATGTCTGTCCTTATGGATCTGTGGCTCCTTCTGAGCCCTGTTCCCCTAAATTTGTTAACTGTTATCCAGTCTCCTATCAGACACCCAGGTGATTTTGAAATCCTTGACTCAGTATTCTACGCTAATTCCATTTGATCTCTGCTGATATATATGCACTATAACCATTACTACTCAGCACATATTTCATAATCAATACCTATTACCAATTAAAGGACAGCTGTTTAGATACAGTTATCATTGTCATCATGTGTCATATGTAACACGCCTTATGTGGTTAATAGTAATATACAGATGTTCCTTGAGTTACTATGGGGTTTTAGTCCAATAAACCCCTCACGTGGTCAGAATAAGATGTGTAAGTTGAAAATATGTTAACTCTAGCTGCTCTGCTGAATATCAGAGCTTAGCAATTCAGAACTCTCTAGAAGATCCATTGCTTCCTCTTACAACCATGGGATTGGCTGGCAGCTATAGTTCAGTGTTGTATCTAAGCATTGAGAAAGCATGTTGGACCACATAACACCAGTCAAAGAAAAGATCAAGATCCCCAGCTCAGAGTGTGATTTCTATAAATGTCCATGGCTTTCACATGATCATCAATGCTAAAACTCTCAAGCCGTACCATGCATGTGGTTGACTCTCAGTATTGAAGAAGTGCAATTCTGTTAGCTTTTTCACACATATTAATTAAAATGCAGTAATAATTCTGTTTCCAAGGGGATATAGTCACAGACTGTACATTGAAAAGATAGAAGAACTGTTGAAACAGAATTTCAGAATGCTGTGTTTTATATATTTAGGTTGAGTTTATAATATAAGGCTACTGTAATAAATGTCTTTAAATAACTTTAAGACAGTTCCTTAATTTTAGACACAAAATGATAGATCACTGTTTTACAGTGCTTTTTTTTTAAAGCTAGGAAACAGAAAACTGTTGATGTCATTTGATGGTAACTAAGCAACAATTAATATGGAACTTCAATAGAGTTGTAGAACTACTGCTTACATAAGGATGTGGCTTGAGACACTGTCTTTTGCCAGTGAGTAACACTAGGAACTAACAAAAAGACATAAGAGGTACAGACATTAATTACATGGGTGATGGTCTGAGTGGAAGTTGGAATACAGGATGACCTTGTTCAATGTATTTGTTACCTGTCATTTCTAAGATTCCACAACATCACAAGCAACAAACTGAACAGAGTCAAAATGATGCTCTGGGATGAATGTGGTTGAGCATAATTGTAATCTAAGTTCTTGGAAGCCTGGCACAGGAAGAGTGTTGTGAATTTGAGGCTAGGCTAGGCTACAAAGCAAATTCCAAACCAGCCATGTATAAATAACCAGACTACTTGGGGTTTTGGTGTCTGTTATCAAGGTTTAATAAGGATCAGGATAAACAAATAGGCCTAATAGATGTTAATCGGGGGGAAATAACTTTCAACATAGACAGATGAACACCATCAGATTCCACCGGATGTTCCCCTATCCTTGTCCTGCCAGCAATAGAGTGCTCCCAGGCTCCTCCTGAGACCTAGCTCCCCAGGTCACTTCAGCCCCTGGCTCCACCCCCAATGGGCGTGGTCAATGCCACAGAATCAGATAAAGTGAATATCTTACTACAGTCTGTGACTGGCTTAGACCCACAAGAGAGCAGGGATAGGGAATTAAAATCAGCTGTACGGGCTGGCATTTGCTACAGTTTATGCTCTTTCTTGCAGCATCTTATAAAGACTACAGAAAGCCACCAACTCCGTAGTCTTCCTTTTTTTTTTTTTTTTTAATAGTATCTCACTTGTTCCTCAGATGCTTTGCAATGAATAGAGATATTAGTGTGGTATCTCTGCTTTTCTCTGTGTCATTGAATAATTCAAAATATAAATGGGCTTTTTATATAAAACAAATGTTTCATACAGGCATAAGTAAATTGCTATATAGATTATTGAGTAGAAGAAAATGATTAATTGTGCTTTTAATCATTGTCCCATTACCATATGAAATAGTCATGCCATAGGACCCATTTCAGTAATGAAGGTTTAGCACCATTGAAAGCATATTTGCATTAATGAAGCATCACAAGTTATTAATTGGAATCTAATAACAGCTTGGAATATTGTAAGTTTGCATTAATTGGAAACAGACTTGTAGATTTATTGGCGATATACCTCTTGTCAAATAGAGTCACTATACGTTGATGAGATGTAAAAGAGGGCATTTTTGCACTGATGATATTTTCTGGCTCTTCTATGTTGATTTGTTTGTTTGTTTGTTTTGTTTTGTTCTTTTATCAGTAACTTTGCATGACTCATATCTTAGGCAAAACTGTCTTATATTCTTGGTACCAACCCTGCTAAGGCCTGCTGAAGTCATTAGCCATCAAGTAAGGAAAACATTATGGACTGAAGCAGCTGTGGTTTAGGAAGCAATGCTCAGTGACAGCAAGTCACTGACTCATCTCTCCAGGGAGCTGTAATGGTTAACCTAGTGTATCAAAATGATAAGACAGAAATCACCTAGAAGACTGGCCTCCAGCTGTGCCTATGGGGGCGCCTTGACTGTGGAGGGGCTATGCTGATTAGGTTAATAAAGTAGGGAAGACTTGTCCATTCTGGGCAGCACTGTTCCCTGGGCTATAATCCCAGGCTGTATAAAGGGCAAGATAAGCAGAGCACTGCCATTTGCCACTCTGTTTCCTGACTATAAATTCAATGTGACCAGCTGCTTCAAGGTCTGCCTTGACTCCCCCATCATGATGTGCCATGACCTCTAACTCTGTACCAAAACTAACCCTTGCTCCTCTGCATTGCATTTGTTAGGGTGTTTTATCAGAGCAACGGTGAAAGAAACTTATATGAGAATTGTCTACATTATGCTCCCCCGGTGCTCCCCCTTTTTTTTCCCCCTCTGTGGCTCTGACACTTGTGTCTTCATCATATGTACCTCCTCTCTGAAGAACTGGACCCATTTCACCCACACCCTTTATTGTATGCCCAGCACCTTGCAAAATGTAGACAAGCAGGACACAGTAAGTGGATGATTCAGTACTGGCTCGGGCTAGAAGAGCCTGGGAAGATAAGCTCCCATTGAAAGAAATGGGTATTTCAGTTTACATTTTAACCCTACACCTAGGGCAGGACCAAATGGAAAATAATCACGTCATTCTGTGCCTTTGTTGTTCTATTGCAGAAACATAACACTAGGTTGCCTTTGCAATTAATCTTGACATTAGTAAGAACAAAGAAGAGAAGGTGTCTCTGGGTATTCTGAACCTCTGCAATGAGTGAGAGCTGAGCGTTCTAACATTTCTTAATTAAGGAGTTTGTGAAAACCAGCATTTATGATGAACCTCAAAATAAGATTCCCTATAATAATTAGTGCTTTTAGTAAAAGTAAAACACATGGAGTGGATAGGCTCAGCTGGGTGTAGCACTGAGACTACAAGAAGGCAACTTTAGTGGAAATTCATCACTAATTTATGAGGATGAGGTAGGTGGTGATCACAGGTGATTGGGGAGGGTGTGATCTTCTGCCACATCCCCCTCCTTCATCTTTTAATTGCCTTAACTTCCCCTCTCCTTTAAAATGTATTCTCTGGTGGATGGTATATGAAAGATGCCATTGTTTCACTTGGTTTCTTCTGCAACTATAGTTGGTAGAAAGACATGTAAATAAGACATTAGCAAACATGGGTTCTAACCTGGGCTCTATGACATCATAGCTTGGAGATCAAGGGGAAGTCTTTTTTTTTTTTAATTTTATATGGAAAATCAAGACTTTTTCCCCCAGTCTGCATTAAAGAAAATTTGTAAATGAAGCTGAAAAACAAAGATAAAGCTGCTTTCTAAATTGTAATGTGAAAGCAAGCTGTTGCCCATGTTCATGTTTTGACTGGAGAAGGAGGCTACTGGAAACAGGGGACATGAGTTGGCTTTTAGTTATACCAGAAGCAAAGCCTCCTTTATTGTACCAGCTGCCTTCCTTTGGAGAATTTAACGTTTCTTTTGCATTGGAGGTTGGAAAGATGGTACAGCAGTACATAGCACCTGGGTTCTGTCCTCAGCACCCACATGGTGGCTCAAAACCACCTACCCTGCAGTTCTAGGAGATCCAAAACCCTCTTCTGACCTTGGCAGGCACCATGAACCCGTGGGGTGTCCATACATGCATCTAGGCAAAACTTATATACACAAAAGTAAAATAAATAAATCTAAATATGTATTTGATGCTTTTTATTCATGTTGGAACCAAAGAGTTAGTGTAAGTGAAAACTGAGATTACAATCTTATAACATGGGGCATCCAAGTTAGAGCAGTGACATACAATGGTTTGTCATATGAAAGTTATGAAAATTACTTTTCTTAGGTTTTATATCTTCTGTGCTACTGACACTCTTACTCACAGAGAACATGCCCATGAAGGAGAGATTATAGACAAAGTGATTCGTGAGAGGCGACTCATCGAGCTTCCAGCAGGAAGGGGCCACCCTTGTATGCTTTGCCTGGCTTCATTTCCTCTGTCATATTTGAATTAGAATCATTTTCTTAAAGCTTCCTGATTCTCCCCTTAGTCGAGCATATGTTTATTGAGTTTTCATTTTTGTATCATGTAAAAGCTTCCCATGGCTGGAAAACTATGTCTTTATCTTCATAGCCTGTATATAACCTGCACTTTGCCATTTCTATAGGCTTATAGCTTTCCATGCCTCAGTTAGTTGTCTGTGGTTACAGCATCAAAGTATTACTTTTGTAACTTACAGTTTTTAGGTAAAAATGTAGTAATTTGTTTAATCACATGGTGTTCATCTCTGTGCATATATGTGAATATGTGAATATGATTCATACCAAGAGATACTTTCTCATATTATGGCAATTTTAAATGAAATTCCCTGGTAGACTTTTAAATATAAACTATATTTGTATTGATTATGCTGAGGATGGAACCCTAGGTCTTGCTAGTACTAGATAAGCACTCTATCAGTGAACCAAATCCCCAGCCCTTGTAAAGTCTGAACATTTGTTCACAATGAATCATGTTATAGCAAGATCGAATTTCTCTTTTATTCATTCACCAAAATGTTATAGATTAACTTGATGCTACTGGAGCAAATAAAGACAAATCCTGGAGTCCACAGATGTTACATTTCAGTGGATACTGAATATCATATATATGTATATATAAATATATGTATATTTATATATATATATATATGTATGTGTATATGTATATGTGTGTATGTATATATATATATATATATATATATATATATATATATATATATATATAGCAGAGGGTACCAAAAAGAAGAGGAGGTGGGTGGTGGGCAAGAGTAGTGAATTTTGGAAAGGGATACTAATGTTTAGATTTTAATTTCTATGTGAGTGTGTGGCTTCATTCATGTGGAGTACAGATTTCTGTAGGTTAGAAGAGGGTGTCATATTCCCTGAAGCTGGAGTTACAGATGGTTGTGATCCAACAGACTTGGGAGCTGGAAACTGAACTCAGGTCTCCTGTAAAATTAACACCCTCATTTGTCTTGTTACTCTTACCCTCTGAGCCATATTTCCAGCCTGAGGATGATAAAGTTGATGTGAGGATTAGGATATATTTGTTGAAGGAGTGACATCTGAACATGCACATATGAAGCAGGGTCCTAACACTTCTAGCAATAATGTATCAAGACAGAGATTTAGAATCCCTGGGAGTGTGCTGGCTGGGCAGTCTAGGCACATCACCACACTGTAGATTAGGGAAGGGACCCTATCTAAAAAGTAAAGTTGAGTGTGATTGAGGCTGAATCTGAAGTTTAACATCTGGCCTTCATATGCATATACACATGTATGCATTCTCGTCCTCACACATATGCACTACACTTAAACATTTTCCAGATACTTTAATAAGTTTAGGTGAGAGATGCTACATATATTAAAAGAATACCTAGAGATGAGAATGAAATTATACCAGAATGGCAAAGTGTAATTTACTAGGTTACATAAAATCCTTTAATATGTGGATCCCCACCTCCATCCCTACTTTTACTATTCAGGCATCTGTACTGGCCTGCCCTTGGGTTTCTGATAGAATATGCCCTCAGCTGCAGCCACTAAGAGCACCACCTATGCACATTCACTATGTTCCCTTTTCAAAGGACCCTGTCCTCCTCCCATCTCTCTCTCTCTCTCTCTCTCTCTCTCTCTCTCTCTCTCTCTCTCTCTCTCTCTCCCTCTCCTCCCTCCCTCCCTCCCTCTCCCTCCCTTCTTCCTTCTCCCTCCCTCCCTCCCTCTCTCTCTCTCTCTCTCTCTCTCTCTCTCTCTCTCTCTCTCTCCTCCCTCCCTCTCCCTCTCTCTCTCTCTCTCTCTCTCTCTCTCTCTCTCTCTCTCTCCCTCCCTTCCTCCTCTCTCCCTCCCCCTCCTTCTCTCTCTCTCTCTCTCTCTCTCTCTCTCTCCCTCCCTCCCTCCGTCCATCCGTCCCTCCCTCCCTCCCTCCCTCAGTCCCCTCTCTCTCTCTCTCTCTCTCTCTCTCTCTCTCTCTCTCTCTCTCTCTGTTCCTTTCTCTGCTTCTCTGCCTCCTGCCCTCTCCTCTCTTTTCTCTTCTGCATGCCCCTGTCCCCAGAGGTCACTCTCTCTCCCCTTCCACTCCCTGGAGAGTGAAATGAAACAGCCATTTACCCCAGAAAACGGTCAGCATGCCAGCTGTCCCAGGTCCCCCAAAGATGAAGGATACTCCTGAGATTAGCAGGAAGTCCTGAGAACACAGCATCCTCATTCCTGTATCACTTGCTACCCCTTTCTAACTCCTTGCCTTTTTATAATAAATAAAAAAGGAGGTATGTTAGTGTTCAGACAGGATGTGCCCTCAACTGCAGCCACTAAGAGCACCACCTGTGTATATTCACTACATTCTTTTATAAGACGTACCAGCCTACCTCCCATCTTTCTCTTTTCCTCTGCTTCTCTGCCTGTCTGTCTCCGCTTGCCACAACTCTCTTGTCTCTTCTGTTGGCTCCTGTTCCCAGAGGCCAGTCCCTCTCCTCCCTTTTTCCCCTAATAAAAATAACCCTCCATATGAGCTCTGTCAAATGGTGTCTTCCTCTTTTGTGCTACTTTTTAACTTATAACACTTACTGTCCCATACACCTACACTTATTTTTACTTTGTAATACAATAAAATGCCTAGAGTTTGTTTCCTAGACTTAAGCAGTAGCTTCAACTTTGAACTATGCCTGGTCATGTTCTCCTCTTTAAAATATGCTAATGTGTTCATATGATGTGCTATGCAACCCCAGTGTTTGTCGGAATTCATTGTATATTGCAGTTTCCCACCGAAAGCACTGGCATACAGCATTGTTTCTCCTTTGCTAGTGAAATTGTAGATATTAATGTATTCCTTGCAAATATGGCTATCAAATGGAAGGAAATGATAACATTTCAGACCCTTCCTCTTATCACAACAGGCAATAATTGACCCCTTTGTTTTCTTCCAGTGGTCTGATATAGTATATGAAAGGGGCAGTTTTAGCATTAACTCCTTATGCAGAAACCTCTTCACCATTGAAGATGCTTGATGACAACTGAGTCAGTCAGAGCCTCTGGTTGCAATTTTCCACTGTCCTAATTGTGGCCTGGCTAGGTGCTCAAATACCATGGCAATGGGCCTAAAGCCATGCACAAATGGTCCTGGATGTTTTAAACTGATGTCAATCGCCAGCTGCCCCATCCTCCCGAAGCATCTGCAGCTGCAAAGCTGCCCTAGTTTTGCAGCTGGCTTGACTGGGTACAATGGGAAAGTATGAAGAAGATACTCTTCCTTTGGTCTTGGGGAAGAAATAGTTACGTTTTCCTTGCTATTTCTATGTTATTTTCTTCACTTGAATAGCTAAACAAAATATGATTTTAAAAAGGTCTTTGGTCAGGCAGGGAAAGAACTGCCCAGGGTAAAGCCAGTTCAGGCTGGTGCTTTCTCTGTGGTCTGCCAGACCTTCACCTGCTCATTATGACCCCAGCTGTGGTGGAGGTGGAGGCATGCAGGTCCTGGGAAGTTTACATCTTGTTCCTGCTGTGCCTCACAGTTTGATGGCAAGAGGTATAGGTTTCCTTCTAAACCCACCGCTGCTGGGGGTTCTTTTCTTAAATCATCTGAAAGACCCATGGTTGAAGTTAAGTGTTCTTATTCTATATCTCAACTGGGTCTCATGTTCAGTTCACAGGTAAGATCATTTCTGCAAAAATGGAAGTTCAAAGCATCCGCCAGGCTTGCTGTCCTGAAATGCTTTGTTTGTGTTGCGGGAGGCTTTCCCTCTGGTTGGACTCATTAATACTCCTTTGTGAGCACTACTTTGCTTTTTTCCAATAGCTTCTACTGAACAGCTTCCTCTGGTGGAAAATCCAATTTAGTTGCAAGCAGCATTAACAGTTCCGCTCCTTCATTTTTCTTCCCCGGTAAAAGAAAAATAAAAGATTGTGTGTCAAAATGGAGATGTGAGATGTACGACATTAGCGGTTCTATTAATAAATTTATGTGGCAATTATTTTGCTTCACTGTTTGTATTTAGCCGTGACTGAAGACGGCTTCTCTATATTATAGGAGCCTATTTTTCTAACAAACACATTTTATTTTCATGGATCCCGTTTTATCTTTGGTCCAAATTTTCACTGCATGTGGACACACAGTAAGATTTCTTCGTTGCCTTATACAATTTGAAACAGTAGGCATCCGGTGTAGATTTAATTATGCTTAATTGAAAGCTGGAGTTTATGATATTTACCTATATGTTTTTTTTTTTCTTATGAGACTAAATCTCCCCCAGTTCAGATAAACACACCTTTATTTCGGTGCCTCAACTTGCTTAGCCTCCAAGTTGTGTGGTCAGGATATTTCCATCCTCCCCTGTGCTGTTGGTTTCCAAAAAAGGTCATTCAAAGCCAATGTGGAGAGCACTTCTGGCACAGGCCCTGCAATCAAATTCAGTACCATGTAGAATGCACCTGTTTGAGAAACAAGTCAGATGGAATGAAGCCGAAAGGCAATAAAGGGGAAGGAAACGGATGGTCTCATTTGATTGAGTACCTGGGTGTAGCAGTGCTGGGGTGGGCTCATACAAACCCAGCAGTCTGTCACATTTTCACGACTCTGTGTACTAGTTCATATCATGTTAGACTAGTTAACATCATCATCATGTTAGGAGTTTGATATTAACCACAGGTCAGTCCAGTGTGTGACTTTCACTTTTAATGGAGTTATATTAAACATTTACCAGTCATTGATGCCTAAAGCCATTCCAAATGAAAGAGGCATCATTCATGTTGTGGTAGCTAAGTAATGAGTTCCCTATTACACATCCTGTCACCCATCCCTTTATAATTTTACTGGCTACTTTGAGTTAGTGTGCAGTCACATGCAACTGTAAGAAGTCTGGCTTGGGTAAATGGTTTCTTACTGTTTCTGTTTGAGTGATGATAAATATTTTTCCTGTGTCACATGAAATAATATAATGAGGGAACTGATGAAAACTTTGATTACAAAACTGTCAGGTGCTTATTGAATATTAAAAAATATTCAGTGGAGGATCTGAAATTCCTGAACGTTTTTTTTTTTTTTTTTTTTTTTTTTTTTGTGGCTGACAACAATAACTACTCACCATTCTTTCCCGGCACCTTCAAAAGACAAACTAGGGAGCAACAGGTGTGGCTTGGCAACCTGTGGATAAGATGAAAGGTTCACATGCTGTGATGGGAAAACACAAAACAACAAAAAGAAGTGACATGGAACTTGAAGATGGGTAGAGTAATGATTTTCCTTCCTAAAATACAGTCATCCAGGTTGAGAAGTTCCTAAGTCTGCCTTTAACAATCAGATGAATAGAAGGATATGTCAAGTGAGACCACATTTTAATTTCTTTGTATTGTCAGCTCAAAGAGAACATCATTTGCTGTCAAATTTTGAATGTTCTGGATCAGAAGGCTACCTTAATAGAATGGTGTGAGTGCTGAGATGTTTTGTGTCATTATACAGTGTTTAGATCTGCTAAATAAGACCAACTGCATTGAAGATGCTCAGAGCCTATGTGCCATGGGCTTGAATTTATTCCTGATGATTTGTTGCTGGCTATTATCATGTGCCCCAGATGCCTTCATGGAAAGTCATTAGGCTAATTTGAAAGCTCATGATGAAACTCCTGCATAATTTACATATTATAATGCAGATATGGAGATTGTCATCTGTTGGGGGTAGCAAAAATTAAGAGAAACAAAGCTGAAGACAAATTATTTGTAGAGCCATGTGTATCCTTGCACAGGGAAAATTTCAATGACAACCAAGTCTGTGTGTTATTTTCAGGAGAAGAGAATTCAAAGGGAAATGCACTTTAGGTTATTCATCTGACAAGGAGAACATATGAACAGTATTTCTGATGGGTCAGAGTTAGTTAGAGGGCGATTCTAAGGGATTTAGTTAAAGACTTCTGAATAAACCCAAAGATAATGTCACTAGAATCCGTGTGTCCTCTCTAAAGCGGTTTTATGTACCAGAGTGCAGCTGTACCTCTTCCATTTATTTATACAGGCCTTTCTCTCCGCCACACAATTTTCCAAGACCACTTCAGTTATATAAGAATTAAAACATAAAACAATCAAAAGATGTTCAAGACTTATCTAAAGCACATAGTAATCAAATGTGCCTACCTGAATGTTGCCCCCTCACTCTGTAGACAAAGAAGTGTCATTGTTACCACAAGCACTTTGCCAGCCTCTCCAAGATTCAGAACTACATAGCTATAAAAGCCAAAGGTGAAGTGGGTTGGAAAAAAATCAAAATACCTGTTCCTTGAGTTATTCTCCAGATCAATAAATTGAATAAAATGATTCATACCTAGTGGTGAACATAATGAATAAGGCATCTATCCTGTGCAGTGGGTGCCAGCCATTGTTATTATTGTCGTTATTTATTCATTAATTATTACAGTTGCTATCTGATTCCCAAACCTTGCTCATTAGAGTAGTTACCTAAGGAGCTTACATTACCCATTGTTTTTATTGGTGAATATCAAATCATCCATAAATTCTGGCATTTAAAACCATAGTCATGTAGTATTGATTTTTTCTTGGTGAGTGAATCATTGGAGTTTTTGCACAGTGCTACTGTGTCCGACTCTGCCTTGCCTTCTGTATTCCCTTGATTGGCAACCAAACTATCTATACCATTGACTTCTATTACTATGGCCATGGTAGAGAAACTCTATTTGGTCACAGAGTCTCTGTCACCTGGACCCAAAACAGGGTAGACAATGGAGGTGTGAATGCTGTCCTCTGTGGTTACTAATTAAGTGCTCCAATAGGCATTTTCTATATGTGTTCTCATTAGTGCTCTGTGCTCCATCCCAGCAAAATCACTGTGCACTTCCCATAGGCACTCAACACTGCTGGGAACCCAGTTTTCTTTCTTGAGCTAGATGCCCCAAAGCCTAAGATATAGCAGCTGTATCTGTATGACTCTTGGCCCTTTTCCTATTTTTAGTCCTTCTTAATATCCTTTATTTACTTGTTCATTTAACGTGTTTTCTTAAATTGTGTTATTTTTTGCCTCTTGTATATTTTTTGGATTATCTTCAGTAATTTCTGGCATAAAAAAATAGATAAAAATACTATTTGAATGACAAACCACTATTCCTATTAGACCCTCTGCTTATAAGTAAGATACAAATAAAATGGTACTAACTAGCATTTATTGAACATTCCTTTCCTCTTGGAATGCAAGCAGAATGGCTTTGAGGTAATAGTCAATTCAGTCCCCAAACAACCTTAGGATGTAGACACTCACATTATTTTATCCCTACAGAAACCAATAGAGTTGATGCAGCCTTCTCAGAATCTCACAGCTGATAAACAGAGCTCTGAAATCTGCCTTTGAATATCCCAGTCTTAACCACTAAGCTGTGTTCTGCAACACTAAAAATAAAGGATAAAAAGGAATGAGTGGTATTTCTTTTCTCTTTTCATGAGTCTGGAGTCAACTTTTACTCCTTGCTTGTCTTTTATTTTGCCTATGTCTCTTGGAAATATTCTTAATTAAGAAGTTATCTGCTAATGGCTTATAAATATTGTTTAAGCTTTGTGACATTTGGCATTCCAATCCCTAAGATCAAACGAGAAAACTTTAAGGATCCAGGTCAATGAATATGATTTATGAATCACCCTTAGCCGTTCAGAAATGTTTAGCACAACTGTCCCTGTATTTATGAGGAGCATAATACTTCCAGGTACGTTTTATGTTTTCTGCAGAAGCTTGATTGTAAATGGAGAAATTAAAGTGGAAAATATGGAGAACTCAGCACAATACCAAACACCTGCTTATAACATTCATTTTATTGATTTAGCAGTTGACTCTTTAGGGTGTTTTCTGGAAGCGTTGGCTCTAGGCAGAGTAAGTATTCCCAGTGAATGTGTTTGTTAACATATCACTTAGAAACTACCACACCAATGGATTTTTAAGCATCTTCTGTGAGTTTGAATGACAAACCACAGCCATTTTTGGATGGGAATGACTCCTGCTGGTTGGGGGCTGTTTTTTTCCATGCTTCTTTGCTTTCTTTTCTTGATCTTGCAGCATTTCATTTGGCTCAATTGTTTGGAAAGTCTTCAATGATTTTTTTTAATGACAATCACGGTGTCTCAATACCATTAATTACTGTACAGATACATTGGGGAAAAATTGAAAGTAATCATTTTTTTTTTTCAAATCATTTGTAATTCCCATAACCCTGAGGAACTCTGAAACAGTCTTGGTTATGATCATTTACAATTAATCAATTGTCTGTGAATATGTACAAGAAGAGGACTTGTGTGTTTTTCTTTATTTGTCTTAGGAGGAGCAAAGTAAGAGCTGTGCCTCTCTTGACTAGATTTCATCTGGGAATGTCTGCATGTTAACTCATGGGCATTGACGGACCCAACTCAGTTTATTCTACTTTCAATCATTGAAGTCTTCAGAGTATGTGTGGTAAATGGAGAAAAATGAATTCCTTTTAGTGTCACAAGACAGAAACATTGATTACAAAACATCAAAACAAGAAAGAAAAAGGCAAGCAAGCAAGAGAGAAAAGGAATTTATTGTCTAGTTGTGGATCTGAAAACTGACAAGGTCATTTGGAGTTTGTTTCTTGTTTTTCCCATCTGGTCTCTAGTTCCTCTCTGTTGCCTTCTCTCTCAATTAATATGTTGTTCTGTTTTATAGCCCTAGACTATGTTAATACACGACTATCCTGATGCCCGAATCAGTCCTAATGAACTCTCATTGATCTAGCCAGGACAAGGTTGTATCTGACTCAGACCTCAAGGCTAAGGGGAAGCACAATGTACCTCTCTATCTATCTGAAAGGAGGATAGGTGATTCCCACAAGGAAGATGGGGTTCTGTTTCCACAGTCAGGAAGTGATTGCAGAGTTAAAAGCAACAGTTGTGTAGGACAATATATAAATAGCAAAAATAAAATTTTAATTATATTAGTTGACTATAATCTGTAATAAACCAAGTTTTATAATGTAAAACCAAGTTTTATAAGGTAAATGAGACTATTTTCTCTTTTTAAGCAAAAATTTATTATAGATTATTCTGGAAATACCTCAGTTAGGCAATTCCATAATAGATATATCATGATCTTTTGTTACATGTCAGTCTTTTTTGCTGGAAATGCAAAATTATGTATCTCTTTCCCACCCTAGGCATCAACCCTTATAATCAAGGGTTGCAGCTAAGCATATCAGAGCATGGGTAGTTATAATGAGTTGGATTCTTCTTGAGGCTCTAGAGTGATATCTGACACCAGTTGAAACTGCTTCTAAATAACATGACAGACTTATCCTTACACAGCCTCTCTTTGCCTCTGCAGCTGCATCCTCTGCCTCATTCCCAGATGTGTTTTCACTTTAGATGTGCTAAGCCTATTTCATTTTTCCTGTTAGCCTCCTGCTTATTATGTACCACCACCACCACCACCTCCCATGAATATACCCATACATTTAGACTTGCCTTATTCTTGGTCCTTGCTTTATTTTATTTTGAGTGCCTGTTAGGATGGTACAGCTGCTGCTAGTGATGGTGGCTGGGACACAGTAGCCTTTGGAGTTTATCTTGAGTCTTCTAATGAAAGATAGAAAGAAAACAAACAATGTAATGTCAGTACTGCCTTATAGCTGAGTTTTGGAAAGGATTCCTTTTGTGCCCGTTCATTCATGAGTTATAGATGTCAGAATTGAGGCCAAGTGGTCTTTCTGTATAAACCCCAGTTCCTATTGTCTACAAAATGTATGTGTCCATCTTGAGGCATCTTGGCCCAGTGCAGCCTAGGATAGCTAAGGATGTGACCCAAAGGTCTGTAGATGACATGTCATGTCACAAAGTTAGAAGGCTGGGAACATCCCAGTAACATTTGAAGAGACTCGAATATTTCTGGCTAAGCAATGTACAAGCACTAGTTACTAGCTTCAAGGTCACTTTTTTACAAAGGTGGCTTTTTTATGTCACCAAAGGTTGTGTCAGTGACAACAGCTTTCTCTGTAGAATTCCATCAAACTATTTCCATTGTCAGCATTTTTGTCATTGATGTCTGATTCTGTCGAAAGTAACAGTGGTCCTTCCTTTAGCTAATGGTTTCTTCCTAGAGCCACTGAGCCTAAACTGCACAGTGACTTTCTTTGATGGACCCCTGTCTGTTTTATCTCTGCTTTGTGGTGCAGCCCCCAACTTGTATGCATTGGCATCTTCTCTGAGCTTCAGGCATGAAAACCTTGGTGACCATAACAGCTCATAATTCTTGTGGTTGATCTCAGGGTGAGCTGAAAGAAGGCAGTAAGGGATCTCTGGCTAGCAGCATTGGGAAGGTTCACAGGAAATGGGGTGTTCAGCAAAATGGTTTTTACTAGCTAGTGTTAAATTTGATAGCCTTGACCATACAATTATAGATTTGTCTATAGGAAACATCATCATTGAGAAAATCATGTTCTATTATCCTCTTTCTCAGAGAAGAAATAGAATGTGTGTTTTGAAAATTGCTACTGAGATTTCGGTATTATCCCCAGCCATCTCCAAATTGCTCCAGATCCCTTTTGGGCTATGGGTTGTCAGTGATTCATGTGGTCACATTTTGGTAAAGGTGCTTGTCATCTGCTTTTTTTCTTGCAATTTTACACTTCTTTAAAACGAATTTATAGTTGGAGTTCTCCCACAGCCAAAAGCCAATGTGGAAGAATGAAGCAGATGGCTTGATTTTATATGGGAATCTTTGGATATATGCTACTGAGAATATGAACTGAACCTCAGTCACCTCATCTTTAAGCCAGATTTCTGTCTTACATGTAACTAGACATTGAGGAAGCTTCCATTCATGTAATTCATGACGTGAAGGTACAGGTGGTCTGGACATTGAGGAAGCTTCCATTCATGTAATTCATGACGTGAAGGTACAGGTGGTCTGGTAATGGCTGACTAGGTTAAGTTGTAGCCATTGTTTTTATTTGGTTTTCTTTCTTTTTTTTTTTTTTCTTAATTAAAGACAACCTCACCAGGTAATCAAGTTGGCTGGTATTGAACTGACTCTGTAATCTTAGCTGAATTCAAATGCACAATCTTCCTTCCTCCTAAGAATTAACACTACAGATGTGAGCTACCACACCCAGCTCAGAGTCCCTTATATACAGGGACAGCTTCCATTTTTTATATGCACTGCCACTTTTCCCGTGTGACACACTGAATGGCAAATGACTCCACTTTTGTTTTCTTTGTTCAACCTATACCTACGATTCAGTACAGTTCTCTCATCTGAAGGGAGGGTGACCTGTGACTCTAGTCCTCAGCTCTCTCTCTCTCTCTCTCTCTCTCTTTCTCGATACATCCAAGCAACTTGTTTCCTGTATGTATCTTGGATGTGGCTCCCAGTGAAGAGAACAATCCTAAGCACAGTAAGTGCTAGATTTTCCCCAGGGAAAAGTCGTTCCAATGAGCCTCTATTACAACCTACCTTAAGCTGTATCCATTATTAGTATCAGTTCTTGACTGCCCCTTGTATAAGATCTGAAGCCAGCTCTATCAGTCTCATGATTGTCCAACCGAGTGACTGACAGAGAGCTGCCCATCATATTTTTAAAGGATTTATTTATTTAATATATGTATGCACATGAATGAACTTAGTGTACCATGTGCCTACAGCAGCCCATATAAACCAAAAGAAGGTATCAGGTTGCCTGCAACTGCTGTTACAAGCTGTTGTGAGCTTTTATGAGTGCTAAACCAAACCGAAGCACTCTTGAGCACTGAGGCATCTCTCTGGCATTTTAGCAGCTTTTGAAAAGGCGTACTTTATTGTCTAAGGGGACTCTTGCTTCTCATTATGTTCACTTGCATTGTGAGATGACAGGAGAAGGAATTTTGATTTTTAAAATGTCATTAAGTAAACTTCCAAAATTGCTCTGAAGAAAGTAGAGATTCCCTAACCAGAAGCCAGCTTGCCCTGGAGAGGTGAGATACCATTGGGGAAAGCTTCTAATACAGCCCCTAAGCGGCATCCACACTAATGGCAAAGGAATATCCCCTAAAAATTTTCCTGGTTAACATTTATTTTTGTAATTAGAAAAATAAATGAGACATTAAACTGAAGAGAGCATTATACCTCTTAGTGAGTCACTGGACTTTATATGCCACATCCTATTGAATATCACATTTAGTTTCTAATATCAAGAGTGTAGTAAAAACATAGAATAAGTTTGTGCAACTCAGAAAAGGGCCCCCTTCTCTGGACCCTCAGCTTCCTGACAAGGTACATGGCCTTGTAAAAAGGATTGAGCTCGATAGGCCCCCTGTGCATTTCATCATGCAACCAAGAGGCAACAGTCTTCACAACACAAGGACTAGTGCTCACAGCTGCATGGTGCCAGCCCCAATAATGGGATGTTAATGGGCATATGTGCAGTATAGGGGAATGCATCCCTGAGACATGAAGAGCGTGTGAAGCCAAACCCTTAGCAATAATGGAAATTAAACATTAGGTCAACTAGTCATAGGGCAGGTTTGGGGCAAAGAGGAATAAAATTTAAATGCCAGATGGTTCTATTTGTGATATAAAAGGCTAGACAAGCTTGCAGTAGTAGTGGTGTGGTTTTTGAATGGGCACCAGATAATTGAGTTTGAAGTCTGAGCTTGAGCTTGAGTTTGTATTATAGTGCAGGGAGATTCTCTTTCTGAGCTGAAGGGTGGTGGGGGATGTGGAGTCTTTGTTTCTCCTCTCGTAAGTTCAAATCACATAGAGGGAAATAGCAAGTGGGCAACTCCAGGTTTGGTGGAAATAATCTTGATGTTGAGCATGCCAAGGATACCTACCCCACTTACTCCTTTCCGTTAGATAAAATAAAACCCCCAATCAGCGTGACATTTTCAGGCCAACAAGGAAATAGATAGCCCACAATGACTAAGTGACACAGGCAGAGATTTGGTGATAAGCAAATTTAGACCCTGCCTCTGACTTCATTTAGTGTGTTGGGGGCATGGGGAAGGACAGTCAACAATCTGTTGCTCAAGTAGATATGCTATCAACAGCAAGTAAAGGCTCCAGTGAAGACAGAAACGGGGAAGGGGTGATGAGCAACATGGATGGGTTTGGAACTTGAGTCGTGCTCTCAATGAAGAAAATTGAGAAAGCAGACAAGTTGAAGAGCCTCCTCTCTGACAACTCAAATGCTCTGCATCAGCACATGAAGAAATCAGTGCTTTCACACCAAAGACTTCTTTTGAGCCAATGTGTGGTGATCTCTGCCACACCTTCAGGTGCCTGCAGATTCCTGAAGCTGAGACTTCTGCACACTTTTCCTGCTGGAGTGAGGAGCATACAGGCCAGGTGTGTTTCCATTCTCACTACAAAGCAAGGAGAGTTGGGTTACTTTGTGTCAAATCTCCCCTTTTCACAAAAATTGAATGGCATTGATGAGGAAGGAACGCTGCAAGGCTAGAGGTTGCATCTACTCAAGCAAAGGCTTGCGATTAAAGAAAAAACAGTATTTGAGAGAAAGCATCTTTCTGATTCCAGGTGATGAGGGCATGTCAGCTGAGCAGTTTGCTCTCCCCAGGTTTTTCCTTTTCAAATCTAGCCTCTGCTCAACGCTTGAGTGCCTTATGCCCTGTGATCCTGTTTCTTCAATTTGCCTGGTCCCAGAAGGCATTTTGAGAATGTTGCCCTTTACCTGGGAAGCCCAAGGTGCAGGATTATGTTTTTGTATCTAATACTAGTGAGGAAAAAATACCTTTGCTCTAGATCTATGCTTAGGAAGCTGCTCACTTCTTTTGAAAGTGTTTTATGTTTTGTCTCCCTTGGTACTGTTTTCTGTTCATTGCCCTTTATCTTCTAATGACTTCCCTAGCTCCCCCGTTTTCTTGTTCGAGAGTTCTCCATCTCCAGGATGCATTTTCTTCATCAGTTGCTTTTCTTTTTCTTGTCTTTATACTTTGCTTAGATTGATAATATATCTATCTGTATAGATAGATAGATAGATAGATAGATAGATAGATAGATAGATAATATATTTGTATATCTACAAGACTGGCTAGAAGGAAAGATAGAGCAGAAGCCCAGTCTTATAAAATTGGAACCTTGCAAGGTGCATCCACGTGGTCAGGTCGGTATTGTGTGGATAAGTACATTATTTATGAACACAGACACTGTGTTGTGTGTCAATGTATACTGTGAACTGTATATGTACAAACTTATAATGTACTACAGATAGGCATGGGCCCCATGCCTAGAAATACGATTTTCTACTCTTTAAATGGCTCCTTGGGTAAATTACAACCTAATGTGGAGATGACTGCGTGGAACAAAAGGTCCTCTCAAGTGCAGAGTGCAGTGCTGTCTCTCTTAGAACACCTGTTCTGGGTGTCGCTGCAGCTGTGTGGCTGTATTTCTGTGTTCCGGATGTCACTCTACCTGTGTGACTATATTTTTCTGACTGTGAAGTATAGCAAATATATGTGAGTGCTTACTATGAAAATGCAGTGTTTGTCAGCGATGTTTTCTTGTGCCTGTTTTAGTCTCAAGCCATTTCACTCTAACATGTTTAAATTTTATTGCTCCAGAAATACAGTTGTATCTATTGCTGAACAGTATGTCTGTCCCCTGGTTTTGAATCACATCTGTCCCACATAGATCACACTTGGAACAATCTTTCAGGCAAAACATGGAGAGACTTTCAGCCATGTTGGTGTCTCAGTGGTGGGAAAATAGTTGATTGATTCAAGAGCTGTGTGTAGTGCTAAGTAGACCTGGGGTTCCAGCCTGCTCAGAGTGTGATTCTAGACCAAACAAAAACCAAGCTATGGCATTTTCTATTTATTGAGGGGGGGGTGAAAAAAATCATAAAAATGGAAGTTGTATGGGTTTTATAGATGCTGTTTGAAATAGTTATGAGTGGGAAGTAACCTACTTTTAGATTTAGGTCATTTGAAATGCTGCCTTTCTTAAGATTTAAAACAGTGACAGGCTAACCGCAGAGTTGGGAAGTTGGTATTGTCTAGTGTGTGCCCTAGTTCTTCTTTTCCATAGCTACCAGTCAGTGGCTCTGCCCTCCCCAGGCCCTTTGAGGGCCCCATCATCCACACTGGGAAGAGGGGTTGGGGTGCAGACAGAATTCAAAAAAGCCTGGCTATTTCTGACACAGGTTTGCTGTATTTACCGATGATGGTGTACGAAGTGGACAAGGACCTTAAGATGTAGAACCATCTTCTGCTCTTTCATTTTCCTCTCCTCTGTTTGCTTCCCTTCCCCTGCTCTCCTCTGCTTTCCTCTCTTCCCTTCCCCTCTTCTCCTCTCCTCCATCCTACCTTCTCCCCTCCTCTCTTCCCCTCCTCTTCTCTCCTACCCTACCCCTTCATTGCCTCTCCTCTCTCCCTTTCCCTCCCCCTCTTCTCCTTTCCTACCCTTCTATTCCCTCCCATTCTCCCTCTCCTCTTCCCTCCCCTCCCTTCCTCCTCCTCCTCTCATCTTCTCCCCTCTCTGATTTTCCACCAGGAAAAGAAGAACCCTGGTTAGAATATAGCTGAAAGAGTTATACTTAACATGTTGCATTACTTAGGGGCCAATATGTCCTCTCTCGGGAAAAGGTGAGAGGTACCAGAACAGAGCAGGGCATCAAAAGAAGATTGTGATTTTAAGATTTGTTTGTTACGTACATAGCATTCTGCCTGCATGTAGCTCTGCAGGCCAGAAGAGGGCATCAGAGCTCATTATCAATGGTTGTGAGCCACTATGTAGTTGCTGGGAATCTTAACCTCTGAGCCATCTCTCCAGCCCAGAACATTGTGATCTTTAGGCTAAGCATGTTGGATCTTGGGGTATCGGGACTTTGGGTGTGCTGCACACAGTCCCTCAGTCACAGCCGGCTCTAGTGTCTCCATCCGTCAGTGACTGAAGGTGTTTTAAAGAACTACAAGGTTGACAAGGCCAGAGAGTAAAGACCATGGAGTTCCCATTAGGCCTTCACCGTCCTCCCTCTTTACATTCCCATTTCATAGCATTCATATGTCTTATATTTCACTAGGTACAAAATCAATTCTCTTTTTAAAAGTCCATACTAGCTAGATGGTTATATATTAGTTCCCTCAGTTACTTTTTCAGAATCTCATCTATCTCCAGCAATCTAACTCACGAACAGATTATATATAGAATGATCTTTTAAATATTGCTCAAATGTAATAAAATGTGTTTGATGGTGATTTAAGCAATAGGAATTTTGGCTTAAAAAATGTTAGTCTACTCTATTACTGTTGATCATTCTCCAGAGTTTCACTTCATTTACCTTAGCTTTTGAACACAGTTCCATAAAAATCAGTGTGGATATAAGCCAGGAAAAGGAAGGGAGAGGAATGGATTCCTAGAGATTTCCAACCACCCAGCATCCTCATGGAAATTTTCCTTAATCCATTAGCCCTTGCTGGTTACACACAACATTCCTACTCATTAGTTAGCCAATGCTCATATCTTCTACATAACCTTCCCAGTAAAATGACATATCCAGCATGCTCAGGGACAACCTCCAGTCTCCATCCTATTTCTATATGCCAAGGACTAAAAATTATATTTATTTAAAACACTAACATATCCTTATTTTTAACCCTCCCCCAACCAAAGTAGTTTAGTTTTACTTAAAATAAAAAGTTTTGTGGTCTTCTTTTTGTTTTTCTTTTTTAAAAAAATTTTTTTTAGTTTCAAGTTTTTATTAGACCTTTTGATCATGCAAGCTATTGGTAACAAATATATTCTAAAAATAACACTGAAATAACTCCACACCTAGAACCATATTTTAAGTACCTTATTGAATTTTCTTCCTTGTTCTCTCTTTGTCTCTTTACTCACACACACACACACACACACACACACACACACACACACACACACATCTTGAACAATCTTCAGCTTCGTAGATGAAGACATTACAGTTTAGAGAGGAGAAGTAGCTTGCTCTGTGTTATGTTGTTAACCTACACTGGACCTAAAACGTATCAAAACTATTTAAAACGTTTTTAAAAATAATTTTTCTTTTATTTAAATTTGAAGTAAGGTTGTTTTACATGTTAATCCCAATTCCCTCTCCCTCCTGTCTTCCCCTGTCCCCGCACCAACACCTATCTCATCCCCTTTCTGCTCCCGAGGAAGCAGACTTCCATGGGGATCTTCAAAGTCTCTCCTATCATTTGAAGCAGGGCCCAGCCCCTCCCCCATGTGTCTAGGCTGAGGGAGTAGCCTTTCACTTGTGTATAATTACTTTATGTATTCTGGGCAGGACTTGGAATTTACTACTGAAGGAAGGTGGAACTTTGAGAAGTACCACCCTCTCTTCTACCTTCTTATGGCTTATATGATACTGAAAGAAGAAAGATCTCATGCATGCATACACACACACAGAGGCATGGGCACACATGCACACACATACACAATAACACAATTATTACTTGTAAGTATCAACAAAATAATAAATGAAAAATAAAGATACAATTACAGGATCCTGGGGAGAAAATGAGCATAGAAGGAAAGCTCTCTGGAAGAAGGTCTTTATTCAAAATCAAGGGGTGAGAAACTGCAAACAGGAGGTAAATAAAGAACATCCCTAACCCAGGGGCCAGCACAGGCAAAGGCTTCAAGACTGCAAAACACTCAGTCCGTTGGTCAGATAGGAAAGGTGACCTGGCCCATTATAGGAATAGATAGCTGTACAGTCGCTCTTAAGGCAATGCAATGGTGCATAAATAAAAATAAAATGGATTTTATTTATAGTTCAATGCAGAGCCATTTATGGGTATAACTTGTATGAGTGTAGAAGTCTATGTACAGGCTTTGGGAGAACCAAGGGGGCTGCTGGGAGGACTCTCGAGAGATGTTTTAAAGAAATCCCCTAGATAGAAGTACCAGTGTTAGAGAGTGATGAAGATCGTTTCATCCCAGATGGAGGTGGTGGGGATGCTGAAAGGACTATAAAGCCATCTTCCCTGGGAAAGAATCATAATTTGCAAACGACACTAAGCAAGGCAACTTTCCTAACAAGTTGGTAACATAGCATGTCAGCATAATGTTTGTCACATAAATGTGAGATTATAGTTTTGTAAATATAGGTATTTCTTGTATATATGAGGAATATAAAAACTTAGGCTATACAACAACTTCATTTTGAGCATGCATGATAGATTTTGGGGGTGGGATTCAAGACAGATTTTCTTTGTGTAACAGCACTGGCTGCCCTGGAACTAGGTTCATAAACCATGCTGGCCTTGAACTCACAGAGCTCCACTTCCTCTGTGTCCTGAGTGCTGGGGTTAAAGGTGGCACCACCACCACCCAGCTGAACATGCTGCATCTTAATGGTTCCCTTTCAAGTGATTTGGGGAGAGGAAATTGTGTCTCCATCCATTTTTCTATTGCTATAACAAGATACATGAGGCTGGCAACAAAGTATATTTTGTCTCACATTTCTAGAATTTCAAGAAATCAGTGGGCTTCCCAGGTTCTACTGAGTGCTTAGGTCTGTCATTACAGAAGAGACAGAGAGGAAGTAAGGCACACCTGGAAGGAAGTGATCATGGAGACAAATGTGTATGGCTGTTCTCCCAAGAACAGTTGATTGCATTAAGGTCAAATGCTTGGCTGGGTTTGTGGCACTTGCGAACAAAAATAACATGGTGTCCCTATTTAAACATGAAAATCAGATGTGTATACTTTCTGGGAAGCATGTTAGTGGTATATGATCTTACTGAATCAGAACAAGTCTCGTGTCACCAGGAGTTTATTAAAAACTAACAGATTTATGAAGTTGGGGAAAGTTTCCAACTCAGGGCAGGAAGGGGGAAGAAGTTATTTTTGTTACTTGCATAAGCCATTTATAGTCCTGTCATCTTTTCTGTCATGAAGATTATCACTTAATTATAAGATAACATGATTTGCTGTTTAGATATCAGAAACAGAAATGTGCGGGCTGAGATCAAAGGAGAAATCAATTCTCAGAGGGTGTGGGTACTAATTAATAAAGTTGGAGCAGCTGTGTGCCTATCAGCCCAGTCTGAGTTGGGGTGTATATTTTAAGAACACTGAATGGGTTGAACTCTCTGCCCTCTGAGGCAGATATCATGGCCACATATAAATCTTGAAAGGATGGGTTGTCCTTTTTCATGTGTGCTCATTAAGCATGTATGCCATATCTGACTCTGTAGTGCTACAAAGTCCCATGGTCTAAGTCCCCTTAGACACTTCATTGGTCAACTTGCATGGGAAGCTAGAAACCAAAGTGCCTCCTCAAGTTATCCCTTCAGAGAATAGGCAAGAGAGAGAAAAAGCCCGTGGAAGGGCAAGAGACCACTGGAGTGATTTAGGAATAGTAGACTCAGATTAATGATGTTCTAAATGAATGGCATATGCCATTTGGTAGTTGGGTTAAATTTGGTGACTTGAAGATACTGTTTTCTTAGTACTTGCTCTGTGCTAAGTACTGGAAATGGTGGAGTCTGAACCTCGGTCCTCCCTGGGGTCTACACTGCTTCTGTTTTTAAAGCATCTTGCATGTGTTGTTTTAAAAGACCTTTCAGGACCTTGGGGAGGAACCTGTACATTCTAACTTCAGGATCCTCATCTCCTTCTTGGCTCAGTAGCTTTTCCAGGACAGCTTCTTGGTGGAGTAGCTGTATCCCCATAGAGTAGACTATTGAGTTGATTTAGTATGTTTTGTTTTCTTTCAGCTAGTAGTTAACTCAGGACACAATCGTGTAGATTGCTGCAATGCTTTCTTTCCAGTGAATCTCAAGAATCATCTAGAAAGCCAGTAAAATGCCAAATTACAGGAACCCTCACAAACATAATTTCTCAACTAATGCA
Organism: Cricetiscus sungorus; assembly: GCA_030556225.1. Classification (NCBI taxonomy): domain Eukaryota; kingdom Metazoa; phylum Chordata; class Mammalia; order Rodentia; family Cricetidae; genus Cricetiscus; species Cricetiscus sungorus. The sequence goes on along the minus strand of JANBXA010000606.1, from coordinate 2,795,648 downwards.
CTTTAGTGAGATAATAGGGCCAGGTGCATAGCCAACCTAGTAGAGAATTCTGCTTTTGCCTTTAAATGAGCACTCACACTCTACATTTTACAAATGAATTGGAGTCCAAAGAGTCAGAATGGTAATAAATATGGACACCAATGTTGTCAATCAATGTGATATAAGAATAACATTTAGTGAACAGTCAAGCCTGAGAATGCATAAATGAAGCTTATTTGGCTAAAGAGCATCTTGTAGATGTGCCTCTGGTGCCTACGTGAAATTGGGTGACATTTTGAGCCCCAGATGCATATTAAAAACACAGCAAGGGAACACTATACTCTCCATGTCCAGGTCATTTTTAAAGGGGTAGATAACGGCATGACCTTGGCAGTCCCTATTTGACCTGAGAGTAGACTAAGCATGGCAGTAAGAACTCAGGTATGAGGAAAGGCACAGCATCAGCAAAAGAAGACAATCTAGATTTTGTTTTGAAAAAATAGACATTTTGTTAATGAGCCTGATTTCAAGGCTGATACCTAGGAGCTCAAGAAATCAGCCTGTACAGGATGGCAATGACAGCTCCTTCAAACTCATCTAGTGTCTCCCAGGGGGCTTCATTGATTGTTTTTCTTAATCTTAATGCATTTCTCTTGATAAAACTGAGAGCTCGGACAAATTGAGTGACTGTTAAGAGTAGATGCATGTACCAAGTGCATTTCAGTGCCTCTCATTTCCTATAGATCACCTTTGAAATGCAGCAATTATAAACTATTTTAATAGCTTTTAATCTACTTAATCCACTAAATTCAAGAGGGCACTGACACTCTTAGGTGATGATAAAAAGGAAGGTTTCTCAGGTGGAGCAGTTAAAGCCATTACAAGCAGTTAAAGCCCAACTGATATGGAAAACCGTGTCTCACAGACTGTCTGTACTGATGCTAGTGTATTCATTCTTAACCATTTCAACCTAGGTTACGGGGTTTCCTATGCTGTATCTAAGGGACTGAAGCCTTTGGCACATCAGTTCATTAAGAAAGAGCCTTATCATGTCCTCTCCTCAAGCTTGTGCTTACAAAATCGATTCAGTCTCTTAAAGATAACTCTAAATGGTTATTAAGACAATAACTTTAACTTTAGGATGGGTTTGTGTCTTTAAGGGTAGTTTTCAGCAAATGAGCCAGCCATATGTTAAATCAAATTTAACATCCATTATGAAACACTGAATCATACTTTATATCTCAGTAATGATAACAAATGATCACTTATCTCATGTTCTTCTCATTTGTACTGCTTCTCATCAATCTTGCTAATATTGCCAAAGATTTATTAAATGAACAAGTGTCCAACTGTAACTGCTAATATTAATAGCCTCTTTTTATAATTTCTCTTACTGGCTCCTTTTCCATGCTTGCTTAAGCCCCCTCTCCTATAGGCTTTAGAAATAATAGTTTTCTTATTCTGAAATGATAATTAACAGAATACTAGGAAGTGAGCAGTAAAATTATTTTAATCAAACCATGCAATTATATCAGCCCATTATAAGTCATAGGATTTGCTGTATGCTCCACGACTGCCAGAAGAAGTCTGCCTCCCATTCCTTACCTCGTCTTCTTTGTAAAACTAGAGTAAAATGGCTGATTTTAAAACTCTGGAAACATTTCACATCCCTTAAAACTTAAAATTGCTACTCATGCAGTAAAAGTTTAAATCACTTGAGTAAATTTGTAATTTAATCCTTAAAGTTTAACTAACGTTTATTCTTCCTGAGTGGTTCCTTTTGGTGTAAATTGTAAGAAGCTGCCTTTTTTCCCCTAGACTTTACTTGGTCTGTAATTCTACCATTTCTAAGCCTATGTCCTTTGTTCAGCTTCTGCAGTGTCTCTCATGCCTCCTCTTTGTTGATATTTCTCACAGCAGCTTTCTTTCTTCTCTCTTCTGGACTAAATGCCCCTGGGCATGGGAATGATTTCTGTAAAATGGTTCCATTGATTTTTAAATCTAACCATTCTCCTGTTATGAAACTCTTTATCTAATCCTTGGACTACCACCCTGTTTCATGGCTGTGCCCAAGAAAGTGCTTTCATCTTGGATCTGTTCCATATTCCTGTATGCCTGGCAAAACAACTCTTACTCAGCCTTGACTCTTAGGCTGACCACAAGAACTCAAATATTTCTGGTGGGCACGGGCTCAGACCAACTTGTTCCTACTTTCCTACAGTTATAACTATGCACCAAATGATATGCATTGATTGAGGCAACTGTAAACAAAATTTGTCTGTTAAGGACACATGAGATGTGACATATGTTACAATATTATTACTACTATTGGAATATTTGAGGTAGAGGTGAGGCAGGGGAACATTTGCTGGGACAAAGGGGATCAACAAGAGGTGGGAGGAGAGCTGAATAAGAACAACGTATGATGTATTGATGTATGTGTATGGGAACTTTGATCTGGGCCTGGTGGGGAACCTAGCTCCTTAGGAAGCCAACATAAAAGATGAGAAGTTCAAAGCCTAAATGCCTCTGAAATATAGCATGAGTTCAAGGGCAACCTAATACCCTGTTGTTGTTGTTGTTGTTGTTGTTGTTGTTGTTGTTGTTGTGTGTGTGTGGTGTGGTTTTCTGTTTTACAGATTTATTTATTTATTTATTTATTTATTTATTTATTTATTATTATTAGGTATACAGTGTTTTGCATACAGGCAAGAAAAGGGCACCAGATCTCATTATAGATGGTTGTGAGCCTGGGAATTGAACTCAGGACCTCTGGAAGAATAACCAGTGCTCTTAACCTTTGAATAATTTCTCAAGCCCCAAGACCCTGTTTTTAAAAAGAAAAAATAGAAAGGTTATTATAACAAAACTCAATTTTGAATGCTAATAAAACAAAATCTTAAAGGAAAAATAATGTGATAATGATAATAATGACCACCCGTTTCCTTGGTCCTTCTATGTGCTGAGCATTTTGGGCATGTAATCTCTAGGTCATTTTCTAAACTGCAGAGGAGAGAGATTGCACTTTCTCAAAGGGAATTCTTCTTTCTAATGTTCCCACTACAACTAACCTGATAATCACAAGCTGCTTGGTATTGTCCCATCTTATGCATTGAATTATTTTTAAGTTGCAGTCATTTAAATATCTTGCAAATCTTCTTAGTGTTCCTCCCCAAATCTAATGTTCTTTGAATGTTTTGTTTCATAGTTCTCACACAACATAAGCAAGCAACTAACAGCAGGCATGGTGGGTAATTCTTGGCACAAATAAAAAGTGAAATAAAGCAAAACCTCAGAAATCCTTGTGTGTGTTGGTTGACAGTAGATGTCAAATGTGACCCAATTTTTATTGTGAAGACTGAAAAGAAAAAGCGGAGCTTGGATGCAGTTCAAATCAAAGAAAAAATGTTTTGTGCAACATCTCATAGAATTGTAACTGTGGACTTTTAGGAACAGGGCCTTGGAGAAAGGACCTAGTGAAGAAATGATGATAATTTAAAGAGACACGTGTGTCTATTAATCGGACCAAAAGCCTACTGAAAAAATGAACAACTAAGGGAAAGGGAGTTTCCACAGGAATCTCAGGCTGGGAGAAGGAAAATGCACCAGCAAGAGTGGTATCTTGTGGTCTAGAAAGAGAGTCCACAGAGTTCTAATAACGTGTTACCTTAGAGAGTAAGATGGAAGCCTGGAATGTGATGATGGGTCAGTGTTGGGCAGGGTTTTGCGTCTGTTTCTGATTTCATTTTATAAGCACTATTGGAAGAGTAGTGAGTTATGGGAGTAGTTAAAGAACCCCCTCCTCATTTTTCAGTGCAGTGCAGATGTGATCAATGCTAATATTTTAATGAATCTACAGGAGAAGTTCATATTCTATAATTATCTTTTGGAAGGTTTTAGGAGGTCAGGCAGAGAATGAAACATTTGGAGGATCTCCTAGGATTTGGTGGGAGAAGGCTTCTGAAACTCGTTAAACAATGTAAACCTAAAGGCAAAATCTGGGAAACACTGTGAAAACTGATAGAGTGTAAAGCTTGCCTCTACTGTGTAAATGAAAGGCAAAAGTCACCTGCCTGGAATATAATGAATGCAAGGATTAAGCAGCTGAGACCTATAAGAAATTGATGGTCCCTGCCACACTTTTCCAGATCCCACAGAAGAGTGTCTGTCATGAAACTGGATAGTTAGTAAAGCTTGGTTTCATATTGAAGATGGTATTAAATATTCCAAAATAGGCTATTCAAATACTTCCATTTAAAAAATGCTATTTAGAGAGTTTCTTACTTGACACAATTTGACTCACATTCTCAACCCTCCAATAAAATTTTATAGCCCTGTCCTCATGAGTGCCATACTTTTAGTCAAACAGGAAATTGTTTCATGGGTTTAGAAAGATGGAGAAGGAGAATTTTACACCATCAGCATGATGTCATCTACAGTTATGTCCTGCATGTTGGATAAAGTATGTCGGTATGCAATACAAGAGTATGAATTTTAATCCCATGAATTTATTTCTTGTTTCTTTTTTGTTTGTTTTGTTTTGTTGAGACAAATTTTTCTGTGCAGCGTTGGAGTCTTTCCTGGAACTTGCTCTGTAGACCAGGCTGGTCTCAAGCTCACAGAGATCTGCTTGCCTCTGCCTCCAGACGGCTGGTATTAAAGATGTCCACCACCACTGCCTGGCTGTTACTTGTATCTTTAACCCATGGAGACCTCACTTCTGAGTCAGTTGAAGCTTTGTGAAGAAGTTCTGGGCTTCCTGAGAAACTACTATGTGCGAAGCAGACAGCATGCTGAGCTCTTGCAGGAGCTGGAGCTGCAATGAGCAGGAACCTGATTGTGTTATCATGGAGCCCAGTGTCTCACTGAGTAGACTAGGTAGCAATATGGGGCATCTCATGCTGGCTGTGCCCCTGCTGTAGACATTCTGGGGAAGAAGAAATGCATTTCGATGGAAGATGTGACCTATGAACTAGTCCTTGGCAGCTTCGGTGATCACAGAGTGCCAAAATGGCTCCAAGCTTTGGAAATGCTGATTGAAATGATTGATGTAAGCATAAAAGAGGGCGCTGATGAGGGTGAGGCTGGCAAGGAAGGGTCAGCAGTGATTTTTAAAAGAGCCTGCATGTCACTTGGGTGTGTTGGATTCATTTTTGAAAGCACTGGGGGACTGTCAGCAGTTAGCAAAGGAAGTGATGGTATCAAATAGGTATTTAATGAAGATAGGTATGGCAGCCCTATGGATTTGGTAATTTCCTACAGACAGCGGGACAGCTGTGGCTCTTGAGCCCAAGAGGAGAGCCAAGGCTGAGGAAGAAAATGCAAGAGGCAGTCGTCGGTGGCTGATGTGCTAGGCTGGAGGCTGGAGACCAGTGTTTGCCCTGTTCCTGCTTCCCTGCTCCTTATCCAAAGGGTTATGCATTCCTTATCTGCATCATCATCATGTGGAGACAAAGCTAAGTAATAAAATCTAGTCACACAAGCACATGTGCACACACATGAGGTCTGTGCTGCCTTGATTGCATCATATTGTTGGCTATAACCATACTATTAACTTTTCCTTTTAAAAGAACAAATGCCACTACATCGAACACACTCACAGATCGGACCCTTAGCCATGGTTTCCTCTTTTCCAGTTCAAATAGCCTATCATTGACTGTAGTCTGAAAAGATGACATGGAAAGTTCTAGAAATAAGCAGTTTATAGATTTTAAATACTTTCTGTCATGGCATATGGTTGTTTTATAATTATCTCATTTATAATTGGTTGTCAATCTTCTTATTGTGCCTATTATCACTTAAATTTTAGGTATATACATATAGAAAATGTATATTTCACTGGAGGGTGTTAAAATGTTCTCTCTTGCTAAAGGGGACCACGAATATAAATCATAAGATGCACCTCTATTGTATGTTAAAGTGTAATGTAAACAGGCATTTTTAAAGGTAACATACGGCAGTGACCTGACAATTCCAATAGTCACTGCTCTCTAGTGACTGCATGTCTGGTCAATTTTGGTCTCTGAGCATTGTGAACATCATGAGAAGGCAAAATGTTTTTTATCTTCTCTAGCCTCCACAGTCCCACAGCATCTTAACCTTTATTATCTATCATTCCAGCCCATTTTTAAATGCAATTGGCTCATCTGAGTTCTCTGAGCAAGTTTTGTTTTTGTTTCTTTGTTTTATTTTGTTTCCTTGTTTTGAGTCTTTCAAAAAATGGCATAGCAAGGCAGTTGTTTGTTCTTCATAGTTTGCTTTCTTACCAGTTTAAAAAAAAACATAGGCACATCTTAGCCATAATTCATGGCTTCCCCAATTAACAACAGTATTCTCTTGAATCTTTACGATCATAAAATACACAATTATCTAGGTGATAAACAGTGTCTTTTTTTTTGCAGCTGTCGTTGGCCCTTGGGCTCCCAGTCTTGTGAAGAAATAATCATTTCCTTCTGGTCCTCAGGACCACTACTGGAATCCTATCCCCTTAGCCCCATGCATATTAAAATTTAGCAATTAATTATATCTAGTTCTAATCCAGTAAGCCTGTGCAATTAACATCTGGGATTCCGTTCATCTTTTTGCTGACTTTCTCATTTCAGGATTGGGACATCTTGGAACTCCCTAGAAGACATGCTTAGCACAGATTATTTCCCCACATCCAGATCTCCATTTATTACTTAACCCATAGTGCATTTATGCAATATTTTCATAACACTTTCTTTAACTTTTTCGTTAACTAGAGGGCATATTGTTAGCATTAAATAACTATAAAAATTGAAGTTAAACTAACTTGAATTCCCTTAATTTTTAGATTTATGCATATTGTTAGCTTCTGAGAATGAACTATAAGAAAGGTTTTGGATCCTGGTGTGATCTTTCAGTGCTTTGTCAGATTTTCTAGATGGAGCTGCTACATCGTCTTACCTCATACATGGCGTTACTCCAGGACTGGCGACACTTCATTTCCCCACTAGAGAATAGGAAAACACAGCTACTATTGGGCTTGCTTCAGGAGCACATATAACATCTTATATTTGCCTGTAATTTGCAATATGTTGTAATAGATGTGAGGACTTATCCCTGAGTCCTCCTTGATGAGTTCTGAAGAGTAAATGTCCTACTCCTAGGTAACTGCTATTGCCAGAAGATTTCAAAAGAAGGGAGCCACATGGTCAGTAGAAAAGCAAGAACTCCCAGGAGCTAGACACGGGCTTTACAGTGCCAGCAGAAGCCTGGGATTTCGGGCTCTGTGGCTCTAGTGCTTCTGGAGAGATCCTATCTGTTGGGTGAGGTGTTTGCCTCCGTCCTGAGAAGCCTTCTTGGCTGCTAGAGAAGCAATATAATGCTCACAACTTTTTGTTTTCCTTCTTCCTTACATCACCTTCTATACCAAGAGAGGGTCTTCCTTTTCTAGATGACCCTCTAATGTCAGGAGTCTGACTTTGATGACAGCTGTTTTGTCTTTATCCTAGTTTCTTAGACTAGCATAATGATCAGTTGTAAATACAGCAAATCTGATATAGAGTAAGTTCTTGTGGTATATTGTAGTCTTTAAAACAACCTATTAACTAATTTAAAATACTTTGAAAATGTTGCCTTATCACCCAAAAATGATGCCAGATAAAATAAATTGTATTTTTCATTTGTGCCAGTTGTTAGCATCTGGATTAATCTCTTGACAGTGCTTTCTACAACTTTTCTCTGACTGTAGATATACAAACATGGAAATCTTTTGTGTGTTTGTGAAATTCTTACATTTATCTGCTTATTTTGTGTTCTGCTTTGATTACATTTAAATAATTATATTTTTCACACTATTAACTTTCACAATATTAACTAATATTAGTCTGTATGTATAAGAATTTATTCTCCTTGATTTTAGAAGAGTTGTTATATGCAAACTGTGACAAACATTCTTTCTTTAAGTCTCTGACAATTACATTTGTATAAATACTTACACATCTATGAGTCAATATTTTAATATACATGTCCATTTGTTCTTAGAGGGAGCTGTGTGTGTGCCCTTATAACCTCTGTTGTTGTTTATTGAATAATGGCTGCCAGCTTCTCTAATAAAAGTGTAATTTCATTGTCTGAAATTATAGTTAATTGAATATAGTGAAATTGAATGTGTTCATATTATAGTTGTTCACTAAACTATAATCTATTGCTCTTCATAAAATAATTTTCTAATATTTTTCACTTTTTGATATTATTTTAGTTTCATGTATATATGTATGTATATGTATATATGTATATATGATACATATATATTTTTTTAATGTTTTAATGGCTTTAACTTAAGACTATGTCCTTGTCCAGATACTCAAATTATTTTTAATTGTAATGTGATTCAATTTTATTCTCATTTCAATAATTATTATGAGGAAGAAATATACTATATTTCCCCCCAAATAATTAGCCAATGCTTCTGCCATTGTGTTTTCAGAGTCTCGTTCCTTCTTCAGGATCTGGTCTCTCAGGCTTTGTTGGCTTGTGTCTTTTATAAGCAAACACTCTTGGTTTAAGATAGTATTAGTTCCTGATAAACCCATGAAAGTTGAAGATATTGTAAAACTGCCCAATGTCAGAGCCTTGCAGTACAGTGGTCTGGAGAGTCCTGCTTTTTCCCCAGGGGACTGACTCACTAGAAGCAGCAGCTCTCTGTCTCTGCCCATCATAGTAACAGAGAGGATTGTACTACATAGCGACATGACAATATTACAGATCAAAATCCAGACTCTGTTGAATGCCTATGGTTCACTCTCTATTGTAAAGCAAAGAAATCTTAAGTCAAACCATTATAATTTTGGGACCATTAGCACATTACAGTCTCTCTGTGTTCCGTTCTACCATCTGCCTGAGTGTCCTGGCATGAACCCTCATCCAGCTATTCTGGTCTTTTTCATTTTAAGCAAGTGTAGTTCAAGAGAGTAAGAATTTTAAAGTTCTCACCTAATCTAATTCAAGCACAAAATCTGCATTCATTAGTCTGTTTAGTCAACTGCCACTTCAGAAAAAAAAAATCAGTGAAAACTTTATCAATTAAACAGACTTGAGGGAGAGAATAGACCATCTGCAAGCATGATGTTGTGGATTACATGTGTCTGTATATCCCTTTAACTGAATTGATTCCTTTTGTCCTTGAGTTTCTGGAGGTGGAATCTGGGTCCTATGAATGCTAGTCACATGTTCTTGCATGAGCTGTGCCTAGCCCTTGGTCAGCATCTTCAAACTGGAAAAATTCTATTGCTTTCTCCATATGATTATGAAAATCAAATGATGTATGAAGACCCTGCCTTGGCTTGTGATGTTTCGTGGTGCAGGGTGTCAGCTCCTGTGGCTTCCACAGACTAGGTAGCATCAACTGCTGAGCTGCATCCCCATCCCTGTGGCTGCCACTTTACAGCATTAACTTTCTAGATTGAGATTAAGGTTCTGGGCCAGCCTTCACTCCAAATAATCATACAATCATCATCAGTCTAATTGTCGATTCTGCTTCAGCTGTCCCCTCTCTCTTCCTCCCTCCCTGCTTCTTTCCTTGCTTCTTTTCTTCCCAGTGTTGGATGGAACCCTGGCCCTCGTGCATCCTGTGTGTGTCAGACTCTTCCAATAAGCTGCACCCCAGCTGGCTATGCCAGGGTTTTAAAAATAGAGACATTTGAGAGTCAGTCTTCTTGAAGGGTGCACTCCTAAGGGATTGACCACACTCCAGCTCTACAGGTAGAAGTCCATGGACAGAGCAAATTGGACTCAGTGATAGGAAATTGACAGGGAGAAGAGTTGGGGGTGAATATGGGATGAATTAAAGGCAGAAGTGAGGGTAATTATAATAAAAACACACTGTATACATCCATAAAATTATCAATTAACAGAAGTGTTATATTTTAAAAATGTGATGTTTAACTTGTTGGATTATAAAAATTAAATAATTTACATAAAGTGCTGGTTTGGGTTCAGAATATAAATTTCCAATTATGAGGAAACGGCTATTTGTAAACAGTAAAAGCATATACCAAATTTAGTTAACAGTCATTTTTATGTGTGTGGTTTTACATGCTAAGTAGCTTCACACAGCTTTTCTACCACTCTGTAACACTCCTTTTATCTTGCAAAACCAAAACTATGTACAACTGAATAACAGCTATCCATCACCAGATTTCCTCAGCCCCAGACAGCTACTGATCTACTTTGTCTTTTTTTCTTATTTAAAATAATTACTTTTCATTTTACATACCAACCTCAGTTCCCCTTCCTCTCTTCCTCCTACCCACAATTCTCCCCTTTCTCACCCCCTACCACTCCTCAGAGGGGCTAAGGCCTTACTTGAGAAGTCAACAAAGTCTGGCATACCAAGTTGTGGGTACCAAACCCTGTCCTGTGTATCATGGCTGAGCAAGGTATCTCTCTATAAGGAATGGGCTCCGCAAAGCCAGTTCATGCACCTAGGATAGGTCCTGGTAGGTCCTGGTACCACTGCCAGTCCCCTTTTCCCCCCGTAGACCAAGCCACATAACTGTCACCCACATTCAGAGGGGCTAATTCAGTCCATTTAGTCCCATGTAGGTGAGCTCCCACTAGTTCAGATCAGATGTCTGTGGATTTCTCCATCATGTTCTTGAGCCCCCTGTTCATATGTTCCAGCTTCCCTCTCTTCAATGAAATACCTTAGATCCCACTTCTAGGTAGAAAGGTATTGGTTATATAAAAAGAGACATATAAATGGGGTTCTAACATATTTCATTTTATACCTTAATTATCATAATGCCTTTAAGTTTGTGTTTAGCATATGAAAACATGCCTGTTCTTTGCCAAGCTGAATAATTCTCCATTATATGTTTATGCTACTACCATTTATCCATAGATAGTCATTTGATTGCCACAGCCTTTCTGTTCTAATGTTGCTGTAACTAAAGTTGCTGTAAACATTCATATAGTTCATGTAACATATTCTTAATCTTCATGTGTCATTAGAGACTACAGGGCAAAGGCATCTGATGTGTGCATGGCTACTGTTATACAGTGACTGGCCTGTGCTATCACAAAACCCTGAATTCCAAAGACTATGCAAATTACTTAGCTGAGTGGTCACACACATATTCAACAGCCCTCACTTTTCATCCTCTGTCAGGTGAACTGCAAATCCTAAATGAAGAACATAAGGACTATAGCTGTAACAATACAGCCTAAGGTACAGCACACTCATTTCTTCCTTCAGTGCTCTACAGGATGCCTAGTAGTGGACATGAAAAAGAGAGGCAACACTTCTTGCTTCATTGGGATTGTTCCTTGATAGGAAAAGGAAACAATAATAAGAGAAACCAGATCATGTCAGCGTGTAAGTGCTGTGGACATAACAGGATGTGAGACAAAGAAGAGCCAGGGCGAAAGGAAACAGGGTCATCGGAACAGGCCTCTCTGATTGGCTAACTTATTACTGGATGATTTGTGAGTAAGGGCCCCATAGGGAACCCTGTTTGATTTTTCTAATCGTATTTTATCTAATCAATCGGTCTATGTACCCCTCATCACTGGTTTTGGGTCATGGGTTCACACATGGCTTATATTGGCCCAATAAAATGAAAAGAAGGCTCCATATAGCAAAACCAAGGGCAACTTTTCTTTTTTCCTTACTGTCAAACTCTATCAAAGGCTCCAATGGCCTTGATTGCTGCTGGCTGTCACCATGCTCTGTGTCAGGACTCACCTCAAGAGCCCATTATTTTTGTATACTCCAGAAGGATTCATACGATTGCTATTCTGCCCTCATTCAAGTCAGACTTGTTGAAAAAACAAAAGCTGTCATTCTCAGCTTCCCTTTTAACTAGGACAAAGGACAGAAACATTGTCTCCAGGTAGATGTGGTGTGTGATGCTTAGAAGGCAAAGGAGGGTGGAGGCATCTTTCAGGCCTCTTTCGGTTCTTTTGGTAAGCAGGGTGTGAGAAAGTTGGTTACCTGAGTGCCTTGCTCAGGGGTCCATTCCCCAGATTCCTACGTTCTAAGGGCTGGCTGAGGGATGTTAGAGAGAGTGGCAACAGCTCTCTCTAACTTCCTGAGCTCAAACCTCAGTTGCAGTCACTGTGGCTCTATGTGGAGAGAGAGAGCCACTTGTGGAGGTTCTTGATTGTTTTTTATGGCTTGAAGATGGGATCAAATAGATCCTTATGACTTTCTAGTGGTCTGGAGTCAGGGGATCTGGGAGTTGTCCCTGGAAGCATGGCCAAAAGCCTATTTACTTATCTCGTCCAGTGATTTTTAAAGGGCCAGCTCCTCTATATGAAATCTCCCCTGCTGAAATCTCTAGCATGGGTTTTGACTATTTTATGTCTCCTCCACACACACATGGAAGCTTCCCTAAATCACATAAGGAGCTAACCCCACACTTGATGAGTGAGTACATTAAGCTATTTATATAATTGCATGAAATGATAATTTTTCTTACTGGTCAAGCTAATTGTAGTTAGGATTTTCTATTTCTCACAAGTTGTGAGAAAGACACAAGGGTAATGTTCTGTTTGTTTCCTTATTTATTTATGTCAACTTGTCACAACTTGGAAGAGGGAACCTCGATTGAGAAAACACACCCACCATATTAGCATGTGGACGAGCCTGAGGCCATTTTCTCAATACATGATTGATGTAGGAGAACCCGGCCCATTGTGGAATGTACTAACCCTCATGAATTGATCCTGAATTGTACAAGAAAGCAGACAAGCAAGTCAGTCATCGGCATCCCTCCATGGTCTCTGCTTCAGTTCCTGCCTCCAGGTCCTGGATTTCAGTTCCCTCCTGACTTCCCTCAGTGAAAGACTGATCTGAGAGTGGTAGGCTGAAATAAACCCTCTTCTTTCAGAGTTGATTTAGGTCATTGTGTTTAATCATAACAATAAAAACCCCAAGACACACAAAGAATTAAGAAAAAGAAAGATAGGATACTCCAAATAATCTTAGGGAATGGTGTGCTAATGTAGAATTGGATGATGCTGAATTTGAAAAATAGTCTTTATGTGAGATGGACACTCTTGACTGTCAAATCTGAGCCAGGTAGGAAAATCTGGGCTGCAGAATGGAGCTGAGGTTAAGTGTGAGCTTGTCAATTTAGGGACCACCTGTTCAGATTTCTTCAGTACAGGCTTAAAGAACATTTTGACTGTGTTCTATTCCCATTACACAAAACACTGAAATTTTAAGTATTAAATAATAACTACTTCTAATTCCTAAACTATCTTTTATTTGTACCAGATACAGATGTAAGGAGAAGAAATACCTAGAGATGATCTTTTGAGGGGCGGCTGGAGCTTGTTACCCACCTGTAGTTGTAGAGGGGTGTTACTAACTTTATTATTGTCCTTTATCTATGCACATGGGTAAAGACAGTATACTTAGTTTACTCAAGTCTCATCTTTAACTCTATTATTATCGTTTATACTTGCTCTAGGTCCCAGCTAAGTCATTTATTCTAACACTGCTTTGAGCTGTTGGCATTCCTGACTTGAAAGACTTGGGTGACCAGTGTATACTGGCATGCTTTGCTAGAGCAAACAGTGGCTAGTTTTTCTTCTTTCCCTTGTTGGCCTGTTGACTGGCAAGTAGTGTGCTGTCCCTGTGTTGGCTATGGCATCCTGGGATATGTGGGTACCTTCTGATATTTGTGTTTCAGGCTCTGTAGGATGAGGACAGCTCATAGGCTTTGGTGACTGTTATGTTTGGTAGGCACAGTGAAGCACTGTTGAGCAAGGATTGTGTTAGGTAAGTTGAGATGTGTAGATAGAGGGTTGGGATAAATAAATTGAGGTGTGCAAAATTCGGCAAATCTCAAAGCAATCTTGAAGCCCTAAAATGGAAAGGAATTTTAAGAGATGTCTATTTCAGCCTCTTTCCTTTGCCCAGGTGACCAAGGAACACCCTCAATAGTAAGGGGCATAAATATATGAATTGATTATACATAATACAGCACTTGACTTCTTTGATATTCTTTGTAGGATGGCACTCCTTTGAAGTAGCCTTATTTGCCTCTATTTTTCAAAGCAAGGAATGGAGTCTCTGAGGTAACACAGCTTACTATAGCTCACACAGCTGCCAAAGGCAGGAAGGATTTGAGACCAAGTTAGTTTGTTTATATAATACAACTTCTTTATATCACTAAGCCGTTAACCTATGGGTCTTCAGATTTCTTACAGAGATTTCCTGCTTCCTGCAATTATTGTTTTGAGTTGTGTTTCCCTGATTATAAAGTATAAGACAGGTAGCAAATACTGAGTGTATGAGGGAGCTGGCTCAGTTAGTGAAGTTCTTGCCCCATAGGCTTGTACCTGAACACAGTCCCTTAGAAACCAGGCATTGTGATAAATGTTTGTAACTCTGGGGCTGGAGGGATAGTTGGTTCCCTGGGCATAGTAGGGAGTCAGTGAGATACCCTGTCTGTAAAATCAAGGTGGATACCCTAGATTAACTGATTTACACACTCACACACACACACACACACACACACACACACACACCTAACAGGGTATCCTTGAGACACAGGTTTTCTGGTTATTTGTTTTGTTTTGTTGTTTTGTTTTTTATTTTTTGTTTTTTTCTACAGCCAGGATACTGGACCATTTTGTGGCCTTAATTGCATGACTCATTTAATAGATGTCTTAAAAGTCTATAAAGTTGTGTAACATTCTTGGTAATTTTTCTAGATGCAGCAATTAAAGGCAATGGACCTGACAATGTAAATTTAGGGAATTATGACTTTGTTTCAGAAAAAAACATGGAAGGAAGTATGGGAAATGTATCATCTGCATGCTTCTGACAATTGTGTGGAAGGCATCCAACTGGAAGTCAGGGAGGGAGGGAGGAGGAGCCTGAGCGCATGAAGAATTGTTTCACCCACAGGAAGTTCAGACCTCTGCAGAAAGCCTGTAGCAGGTGAGGCTAAGAACGGGTGTCGAGGGTCCTTGAGTTCCATTTTCACCTTTTCTTCTCACTAAGCCTCAACAGCATGAAGCACTTATGTACACAGAAGCCACTTTCTGCAGCATTTAAGGAAACCATTAACCACTTGCTGCTGCGCTCTGAGAGCGGTCGCTCAGGGGCTTTCTCACCTCTGCTTTGCTAGGCCTGCTGGGATCTGAAGGCTTTGAAACACAACCTGGAAGGATTGTAATTCTTTCCATGACTTGCCCCCACCCCATATCTCCATTTCTTTCCTCTAACAAAATAAGTTGCAGATGGATTGTGGGCATTTGTTTATTAATTAATTAATTAATTAATTAATTAATTAATTTCCCAAGACTCATAGAGTCAAATTGGGGAAAATAGTTTACTCTTGGATCACATTTTGTGAAGGTTAATAACCTCACACATGTGAGATGGTAGGCAAAGTGCAAAGGCCAACCATGCTGGCACTTCCTGTGTGAATGGCATTCAGTAGAGAACTAATATTTCTTCCTAAACTCTTGTGCTAAACTTGAAAAACCTTGCCATTTAAATTAGAAAGTGTGGCTAGAGCACAGGTATGTTACCATTTTGTTGTCCCTCTCCTGCTCTCCTCCCATTTTCCTCATAGCTGGAAATGGGGAGTGGACAAGTTGTGAGGCACCCATGTCTGTAGCTCTCAAGATACAACATGCAAATCAATGCTGGCCATCCTGAGAGAAACAGAAGACCAGAAACAGAGAGAAATCAAAGAGTTCACAAATGACAGAAAAGCAAACAAAACCACCAAGATGAGAAAATGGAAGTAGTCAAGGCAGGTGAGAGGACCAAGAAATGTGAAGCTCCTTGTCGTTTGGATCGGGGGCATCTGTGTCGCAGGGACCACGGGAGTAACTGAAGATTGTGTCTAACAGTAGAGCTGGGTGCTTCCCATCTAGCCTTGACACCACGTAGTGAGATAGGACAGCAAGATAGAACAGAAGGCTCTGTGCTGGACAGGCAGGTGAGAAAAAACACACAGAAAAAGCAGCCAGTGATGGGGGCAGGGGAGAATCTTGACTATCCTTTGGCTTTTATTGTACGTATGTATATATGTATGTATTATGTATGTATGTATTGCTGAGAATTAACTTTTGAGGTGTCCTTGTATTCAGTGTTCTCTTTTCTTTTGGTGCTGCTATAGAATTCATAGCCTCAGTTCAGCTTTAAGTAAACCTTCAGTGACATCTGATAATAGAGACTCTTGCATTGTGAACTAAACCATTGCTCAGGCAGCCCTTAGCACCCTGCTCAATGTGAAAAGTTCCTGTTTTGTTATGGGAAAGTCCCTGCAGGAGACTTGTCACTTTGGCTCCCAGTGAACTTCTCTGACCTCATGCCTGTAGCCAAGTCCAGCAGAAGCCTCCAGAGCCATCAAACTCTAGTAGGATTAAATTGACCCATCTGTCAAAGTAATCAGAAACAGACAAATCCTTGAGAAATTTTGTTTTGTTTATGGCATGGTCTCACTTGGTGACCTGGAATTGCTAATTATCTTACCTTTATGTGTGATTAAAGGACATGGCACACGTATGCCTTGGAGGCTTGGAGACAAAGCTGACAGCAGTTACCGCTACTCTGGACGCCCGTCCTCAGACACTCCTCCAAACTGCATGCAATTCTTCTTTATATTTAAATCATTGAAATGGATGTCTAGTCACACAGCTGGGGCCTTAACAAAGCATGCTGAAATTGCTAACACCATACTTTCTGGTACTTATGAAAGGTTATATTGAAAAACTATCAGCTTATATGCAGTCCACTTATTTTTCTATTGATAGGTTCTTTTGATAAGAGTCTGACTATTGATCTGCATTTTTTATCTATGAGTAAAGCTATCTGTAACAAGAATTTTGACTCTGAAGATCTGTCTGTATATCACACACACACACACACACACACACACACACACACACACACACAAACCTTTTGTGTAAAAAATGCACTCAATCTTTTCTAGCTCAGAATTTGTTTAATTTAAATAAGTCTTTCCCTAGGAAAATATTGCCAAGGTTTTCAAGCATACATAAAGATAACTTTTTTTTAAAGTTTCTTCAACTATCATATAAACCAGCATGAATTATCACTAATTTTTCTCAGTTATATTTACACAATGGGATGTCCTACAATAAAAAGGCATTTTGAGGAATTTTTTGAGGAAGTTTCCTATTTCTTAAGGCTGTCAAATTGCAATATAATTTTGTTTAATTTAGACACAGGAAGGAAGTATGTGCACTGCTATGCTTGGATTCTCTCTTCCAGGCTCTAAAGGGGCCCACATGGCCACACTATCCCTTTCATCACTTGCTCCTTTGGGGCACATTGCTGTGTGTGAGGGATGAGGGAGCTTGGACCATATGTACCACCATGTGCAGCTATAGAGAGGCTTAATCTTTAGAGCCACACCGATGTCCTCCACAGGATGACTGAGATTGAGTTTCTTTTGATGTAAATGTCTCTGAAAACTGTTATCCCTTATTACTATTCTCACAGCCCCATTCATTTTCTTCTTGAAATATACTTTCAAAAACTTTTAGACTGAAAGCCAAAGGCCTCAAGATGGGCTTTCCCTGGAAAACTTTTTACAATCTGGCAGTTGTAAATTTGGGTGTGGAAGCTACTGCACTTCACATTCCTGTCTTGGTAACTTTAACTATACCTAGCATGGTGGGAGGCAGTCAACTCAAGGTGAAACTGAGTGAGAGGTGTCTCTTCGTAATCAAAGCTAGCTGAGTAGCCACGCCGGACTCTGAAGTCTCTCATTCCTCTGTGTCTGATCACAGTGGTGTTGACCTTAGAAAGTGTATAAGCTGGATGAGGTCCCCTATTTTAAATAAAATTCTCTCAAAGCAGAGGAGCCACAAAAGCCTCAATCTAAAGTTATAAGTGCAAAATTAAAAATTAATTTAATACGTTAATCAATTTAAACAAAAATCCAGGAGGACCGAGATGCTCATCAGGTAGCCAGCCTAGTCAAAATGACAGTTTCGGGTTCAGGGAGGAGCAGTGTCTTAGAGCCACAGGAGAGAGATGGAGGGCACTCAGTGTTGTTTAATGGCCTCTGTTTGCACATAGACATCCATACACAACCACACACTGATGACCGCACACACATCTGTCACCCCACACTCACACTCAGTGCCTTTGTGCTTTAGCAGGGCTTCTGCTCCATATCGGTCTATGCATAATGCCTGCTCTGTGTTTGTTGTATGTGTGTTTACATTCATTTCTAAGTGCTATGCAAAAGCAACTAAGCCTGAGATCTGTAAAGTAAACTTGAGATGAAGTTTGAGGTGGGGACTCTGTGCTCTCTTGATTCAGTAGTAGCCCAGATGTCAGTCTGCACTCAGATTCAACAAAGCTCCTTTGTTTCTCGAACTAGAGAGGATTTTTAACCCCCAGCCCTGTTGCTGGTTCACAGGAAGCAGAGCTGGGAGTCTTAATTAAAAAGTGTGACACTTTATTGCACAAGTGTGGAGTGCAGAAGCCAGATGTGGAAGCACAAATTAAGCTTAATTGAGCTCTTTTATCATGAATTGTGTTTTATTTTATTTTAAAGTATACTGAGACAGTTAGGTCTTTAAGCAAGAATGCTCAGCAGGCATCTCTGATTCTGGTTTAGTTGACGAGCTAAGGATGGTGACGTTTGAAATAACACCCTCTTGTTGGAAAAGGAACTTCAGTGTGCCTAGCAACTAAGTCTAATGGATCCTCAAGGACACCAGTGGCTCAACTTGGACCTAATTTTGTTGAGGAAGCAGCTTGCTTTGTTTTTTTTTTTAATGGATTAAAAATAATTGTAAATTCTATCTGTCATGAAGTGAAGCCTGGAAAAGACCTTCCTTGGGTTCTCTCTATGATGTTACATTCTCTTTGTGACAATTGTGTTTTTCTTTTTCTCATTTTCCCTTTTATTTTAATGTGACAGCCATGATAATGAGTGTTCTTTTTGAATCACTGTGAAGTACAATTCAGTTCTTAAAGATAAAGTTTACTTGTTCACTCAAGTTTTGTTCTCTCTCTGTCTCTCTCTCTGTGTGTCTCTCTGTCTCTCTCTTCTCTCTCTGTCTCTCTCTCTCTCCCTCTCTGTCTCTCTCTCTCTCTCTCCCTAGTTGATCATCACTATCTCCTAGCACCTAAAGAACTGAGTTCTGAGATGAAAGGATCTCAAGTTCAATATCCAGGCCCTGCCTAAAATAAACACTAAAGCTGGTCTTTAAGTCACACTCTCTTTGGGATATTCACTTTGCATAGTCAAGCTGTCCTTGTGATATTTCCATATAAACTTATTGTGATTATTTTGAATGGTTCAAATAGTTTCAAAGGTTATTACTACAAAGGGCCTGAGCCCTGGTTATTGAGTGCAACATAGATGTCTATTACAGTCACTGTTGATTGAGTACTGCTGTTTGATGACTGGTTGACAGGGAAGAGGCTTTCTTCCTGCTATATGGCCATTTACTGGTGAAATTTAATGAGAATATGTTGATGCTGTGTTGGTCTTTCCACTACCTAGATATGACTCCTGATTTTTGACCTTTAGTGCTATTTGAAAAGAATATATCTCCCACATTGTTTGAGGAACATGGGACTTGACTTTGAAGCAGTAATATGAGCACACATCTGATAGGAGGGTTGCTTCTTTCTCATTCCACAGTGTCGGTAGGAGAGGAAAACAGATCCATCTTATGACTCCAAGGGGTTGATTATTAGAAGTGCTCATGTTATGCTGAAGCCAGATCTGATTAAAATTGGTTGCAACTTAATATCCAAGGAAAGTGTAATCTAGGAGGGGTCTTTCCACAGTTATTAGTGGGGTAAAATATGTCTATCAACTATAGGAACACAGCCATCATTCTTCCCATGCTGAAAAGTCTAGGAGACTAGAATTATCCACAGAAGAAGAGAGGACCTGTAGCTCAAAGAGGAAGCAAGGTACATTAACTTTTCTTAAGCAGAAAAAAATGGGACCATATAAATCATGACATCATATGACAGGAATGAAAATTATTAATTGTTACATGCTCTCAGAAAGAAAAAACTGAGGAGAACTTGACTTTTGGCAATTCCATCATAAAAAAATCTTTTCAAATGAATGTCAGGCATGAGCCAGTAAATATATCCTCAGCTGTAATTGTGATTTTTATCTGAAACAGGCAGGACTGCTGTTTCCTAAAAAGTGTTATTCTTCTTTTTCCCCTCTTATTTTTTAAATTATTCCATGTCCTTTTCATCTCATCCTCCCTTGGATGCTATGATGATGTTAGTGACAGGTCTTTGTGAATGTAAGAATGGAAATGTAACAGAGTTCTAAGGTGGGGGAGCAGTGACACGGCAACCTTTTCCACTGAGAGATGCTTTATTGCAGGAAAAGATGAAGGTGGTTTTTTTTTAAAGTTCTTACTCATTTAACATTAATTTTACAAAATAACTTAATGAATATGTCAGGAACTTTGGAGATTCATACCTTTTGTCTTTGTAGGGAATTTTAAATTATGACTATATATTGCTGAGGCTTTCTTGTAACCTCTCATATCTCTTTGGCATTCTAAAATTGTGTCTTTGTTACTATTCTATTGTGAAGAGGAGACCCCATGAACAGGGCAACTCATATTTTGAAAAGAAGCATTTAATTGGGACTTGCTAACAGTTTTAGAGGATGAGCCCATGACCATCATGGCAGGAAGGAGACAGGCATGGTACTGGAGAAGTAGCTGAGAGATTTACACCCTAATTTCAAGGGGAAGTAGGGTGCTGTGCTTGGTGTCAACTTTTGAAATTCCAAGGCTCACCCAGAGTGACACATTTCCTCTGACAATGCCCCATCACCTAACCCTTCCCAAACAGTTCCCCTAACCAGGAGCCAAACATCCAATGTAAAAGCATAAGGGGCCATTCTCATTTAAACCTCCACAGGAAGCAAAACTAGTCTGGGCTGTGGGGTGAGTTGTACTTAACTACAGTAAGGAAGAGGCTGCCCTAGTAGGTAGGGAGTGACAGCTGGCATAAAATGTAAATGGAGCTATTCATTGTTCTACATAATAAAAACCTAGAGTCAGATATAGAGGTAAATGCTGAGAGTTCAGAGAGAAGGAGCAATTTTCCGTTTTTCCCTGCTTATATTCTGTTTCTGCCCAGCTACCTCACTTCCTGTCTGTACATACATCCAGACCTCTATGGTTATCTAGTGGCAAACTCTACTCTCTGACCCCCAGACAAGCATTATTCGTACAAGCAAAATATCACCGCAATAAAAGTTAAGTGACTTTTACCAGCAATAGACTTGAAGTTTTGTATGCAATTGGTCCACAGGGGAGAGGACTCATTGGTGAGGATGGAAGGAATGACAAGGGCCCAGGTAATGTCAGTATGGTGGGACTTGGTGTTTTGTTTATGTATTCATTTCACAGCTATTGCATGACTGGACGTGTTGTGTTTTGATCAAATAGTGACTACATTGCCATCTTAATTGATGGGTGAAAATTTGAGAATTAAAAACAAATATTGTTAAAATATTATTTTTTAAAAGTGTCAGGACAAGGAAAATTGGGGCATGATAGATTTTAGTGGGAATGTTGGGGTAGGGTAAGGCACAGGCAGTTATAGAAATGATAGCCACAGAGGATGTTTGGAGATGATGCCTACCAGACTTGGAGAACTAAGAGCAGATTGCTCCATACCAAAGGAGCTATAGTACTCAAATGTGAAAGGAGGTGAGAAGCCTGGGATATGGCTCAAGGTAGACACAAGGAGGTATTCTATTCTATTATTCAAGCCCTGTAGGCCAGGTAAGGGACAACATTATTCTCACTGCAATGAAAATTTATTAAACAGAGAGTGACCTGCTTTGCATTGTAAAAGTCCCCTTTGCTGGTGTTTGAAGAATGAGTGGGTGACATGAGGCGATGACTAGATGCTTAGTCAGAAGACAGCATTGTCCTTACCTCATGGTATGGTAGTCGAAACTCAATTAGAATATCAGACCTTGTTTTGGAAGTAGAACCACTAGGAATATGACCTATCATATGCTCCTTTCTGTAGAATGGGACCTTACCTTTAAGGGCTGTCTATATAGCACCTAGGGCTGTCTATTATACCACTTTAGTGGTTTAAAGGTCAAGTGACTCATATACATTGTTGATGCTACCTCAGTATCAAAACTGTAGAGATCAGAAAAAGTAATAGCAGAGCTAGGGAGGTGGATGTGTGGACAAAGTATTTGCTATGCAGATATAAAGACCTAACTTTAAATCCCCAAGAATCAATGGAAAGATCAGGCACAGATTCATGTCCCCATAATTCTAGTATTATGGGGCAGAACATGAACTCTGAGAGCTCCATTGCTAGCCAGTTTAGCTGAAGGGGAGAACTTCAGGTTCTGTCTCAAGAAAGTAAATTGTAGGGCAAAAGAGAGACACCTGCTTTCTGGTATCAACTCCATCCAGTGAAAATAGAGGCAGACACATTCATACATACATGTGTACAGCACATGTCCACACACAAAGGGAAAGAATCATGAATAAGAATCAAGCAAACTTTTGTCCTCTAGCTCCTTTTACCCCAAGGACCTTACTGTAATCCCAGGGGATTGAGAGGATTTTAGATGCAAAATCAGAGGTGAAAATCAAAACACTGAAGTTAGAACTACTAGAGGTCAATTGGTTAGGTAGGAGGACTGGAAGCAGAAACAACTGGGTAGTTTCTTAAAACTTCTTTCTTTCTTCCTTTCTTTCTCTTTCTGTCTCTCTTTCTTCCCTGCCCTTCCTTCCTTCCTTCTTTTTTGTTTTTTTGTTTTGTTTTGTTTTTTGTTTTTGTTTGTTTGTTTGAGCTGGAGAGATACCTCAGTTCTGCAAGTGCATGCTCTACAAGCTTGAGGATCTAAATTTGGTTTCCAGCAGCCACACAAAAAAGCAGACCATGGTGCCATCTGATTGTAATTCCAGCGCTGGCAAGATTGAAACAGGCGAATTCCTGGTGCTCACTGGACAAAAGACCTACACTAAGTAGCATGTCCTAGGCCTTAGTGAGAGAGCCTGTCTCAAAAATAAAGGTGACTGTTGAGGAATGACTGAGCTTGTGTTCTGTCTTCACATGCATTAATACACATCCATAAATAATGGGAGTGCACATACAGCCATGCATAAATATATACAAAAATTAAGGAAGACCTGTTTTATGAATAGCTCAATTCTGAACTTCTTCCAATCTCAAAGTAGGTGACTTTGTCTGCATATGGCCACAGTGTAGAATCTCGTGGTTTTAAACAAAAACAAAGAATTGTGTAACTATTTGGCTGGAGACAGGGACTTTTTTTGTGAAGTTGTCCCTGGAGCTTGGAGAATAACACTGGCTAGGTGGCCATTGGGTCAAGTTTAGGACCAGTCTCTCAGCAAAGAAAAGAGATTCTTTTCTGTGACTATGAAGCCTTGACTGTTCCTCATTTTTATTTAAGTAGAAGTCTTATATAAATGTATTCACCATTTGTAAAGCTCTGCTATTGTGAAGCAAAAGAAAATATTCATTGGAGGAATACTTTCTGACCTGCTGTATCTCGGGCAGTACTCTGTTATTAGATCAGACAGGACCTTGATTTCTGGGAGTTCCCAAATAGTTGTTGATGGGAGATAGGAGTGTATCTTTGCTCTGTAGGACAAAGCTTGTACATGATGTTGTTAATTGTGTAAAGACCCTGTAATTCACTACATCATAAGTCTTAGTGGAACACCTACCACTATTACTCTGTTAAATTGATGTAGTATTAAACTAACCTGCATGCTCTTGTCTTTATCCTACACATGAATGAATATCTCAACTCCCATCCAAGGAGTCTATTTTATTTTTGTAGTAGATGGCAATCAACAGAAACCTAATACTTGTCAGTGTGCGGAGAATAAGTGATCGGCTCTAGATGTTACAGCTACTTCAAACACCCTCCTCAAAAAGCTCAGTGGTCACTGAGGAAGAGAATCCAGACAGATTATAAGAACTAGAAGTAGTGTGCATCTTTAGTGAAACAGTATTTGCTATACATGAAAGGACCATTGCACACATGAGTTCATAGCAGCTGTTATCAAATGTATAAGACATGTTGTGCAAGATCAAGCCAGCAAAATCCCAGTTAGAAAAGGGGCAGGCTCACGAAGCCCTAGCCAGTGGTGGCCATGGGAGGACTAAAGTTTCCTTAGGAATGTGGCCCCTGAAGAGCTCCTTACTGTCCTGTAGATTGTCCTACATCCATACAAACACACACACACACACACACACACACACACACACACACATACACACACAGCACAAATTGGATTCATTGAATTAAGAGTGTGTGTGTGTGAGTGAGAGAGAGAGAGAGAGAGAGAGAGAGAGAGAGAGAGAGAGAGAGAGAGAGAGAGAGAGAGAGAAAGCATATGAAATTGGGAGGGGAAACTGGTGCTGGTAATAGAAAACGATTTATTTGGGAGAGAGTATTTCATCAAAACAATTTTGCGCATATATGAAAATCTGAAATATTTGGGGAAAATGTATACACCTTTGTCAGGTGATGCCAATGAGGGAACTTGAAGGTGGGTTTGCACCTTCCTTATGTAGTCAGAAAGGAGTCCAAGGACGATCACTGACATTATAAAAATGCCAGGTTCCCAGTCTTAGGAAGGCCCTTAGAGACATGTAAGTTAGTTTAACAGTTAGCTCCCATGCTCTGTTGCTTTGTTCTGAGTCTTAATAGCATGACCTTGTGTTGTATCACCTTCCTGGGCCCCATCTGTAACTGAGGATTGTTGAGCATATAAGGGGTGAGTATGAGATTCGTGTATGGTGCATATACAGAACTTTACTAGATGCCAGATTAGTTATTTTTATTTTAGCCCATCTTGATCTGATGCAAGCACAACCTTATGTTTGAGTACCTTTCTCCTGGGACATTTTAAGACTCAGATTGCCTTCCTTCTAGGCCATCCCACTTTATTGGGGAATCATGTTAGATGTTAAAAAGTTATACCAGTTCACAGATAAGTCATCTAGAATCAAAAAAGAGTAGAAAGAGATGCCTAGGTTGGAAGATGTATGTGAACAGACTGGGAGTCAGGTGTGGAGTGACTGAGCAATAACATGTAGTTTCTATTTGTCTAAAATAGTAAGTAAAAGATGGTAGTTTAGGGATAGTTGGGCGATCCTGGGTGCCACAGTCACACAGTAGAATTAAACAATCCTCAGCTGCCTGGAAATATCCATATTCATTGGGATAAGTACAGGACCAGGCAAGACAACAAGTGATGAGCCAAATAAACACTGTTGCATGTTTTGGCTTATGTTACTCTGCCTCCCAAGGCATTACATGGTTAAGAGCAATGCTTCCCTTTCATACTGGTACAATCCATACTTTCTATCCTCTGTCTGGAAGACTAGTACCCTTCTCAGACTATGGAATATTGGGTTATCTCCAGGGAATAAAGCAGTCCTTGTTGGGAATGATGACTGGGTTAAGACTTAGGGATGCTATCTTAATCAATAGTAAGTGCTAATTTTCCGTTTCTTACCCACCCTAAAGTTGTACCTAGTATGCCCTTTTATTCTTACCCTAGTCTGAGCTTTTTATAGTTTCTTGTATGGGTCTATGGAAGTATATAGTATATAGCAATAGATAATTCAGGTGGCAACCCACCAGACCCTGATGGATATAATCCTGTCTACCAAGGCTTAGAGGACCACTAACTCTGAAAACTGCTTGCCTGTATCTGTAATTTCTCTAATGTGCCACTTAGTTTCTTCCCTAAGAATAGCTTTGGGTGTATCCCCACTGCTTATGTGTTTATCTCATGAGAATATTCCATCTTATGGGTACATATATCTGTGAGTAGTCAGGAAGATGATTTTTCACTAAGCTATATGATTTTGACATATAGAATAAATACTAGAATATGCTTCGTAACTACATATATTGTCCTTCAAGGACTGTAGACCCTTAAAAGTCTGCCTTGTTCTTTTGCTCAGACTAACTGTATACAATTAGCTCATTTTCACCTCAGAGCAACTTCAAACTAGAATAAAGGCTTTTGTAAGTAGATCAAAAGTTTAAAACTTTACAGTTGCACACAATTAGAGTTGCAGGTGTCTGTACAAAGCACCCTAAGAAAAGCATGCCAATTCTTTGTTTGCCAAGTCAGGGTGATAAAACCTGTCTCAAAGCATGTCTCACAGGACATCGTGCCTCAGGTTGCTGGTCACAGTCTCACTCCAGAAACCTTGAAACTTTGTGTTGCCATGGCAAAGGTCTCTCCCCTTATGGCCCACTTAAAAGAATGTGTTGTTGACCAATGAGATACAAGTCTTGTAATTTTTTTTATTATTTGCTTCTAGACTCCTATAAAAAGACATTTAAGCTAGGTGAACAGAGAGGCAGGGGGAGCTGGAACAAAGAATTAAAACAGAATTAGAAAAGGATTCACACTGCAGAGTTGAAGCTAAAGAATCAGAGCTAAGAAATTAGGATAAGAGAAGTAGAGAAGAATAAGGAGCTTGATACAAACATCGTGTGTGTCAGTTCATTCCCTAAAGAATGCTTCTAAGTTCCTTTCCTCCACTGTGGCCTCTGACCTAAACTCTGCGAGGTAGCTTTGTGAGCTTGACTCTCAGTCTACAGAAAGTTTCTGGAGTTTAAACAAACAAGCAAGCTCTGAAACATTTTTGTTCTGCATTCAGCTGGTCTTGGTTTTGATGCACTTTTTTTTTTAAGCTGTAAGATAAAGAAACAGTCACAAAATTAAAAAAAAAAAGTTCAACCATGGCATTTCCTGAGAAAATAGAATTTTAAATAAAACTGATAGAGAGATATATATGTGTTCAGTATATATGAATATATGATGGGTGGTCCTTTGCCCTTTCCTCCTAAAACAGATACCACTTGTCCATGTGGCAAGAATAAAGAACTGGGTGGAGAAGCAGATGTTGGGGTTGAATACTGATAGCGACTACTCTGATGTTCTAGAAAATCTGAGGAAGTTTGTGCTGGAATTGCTCTCTGTCTGTCAGATAAGGTGATTATACCAGATTAGCCCGAATCCTCAACCCAGGAGGAACTGGTTTCTCTTTCATGCTTCCGGGTGCACAGGAGGCTGAAAATCGAGAAAAACATCTGCTTCAAAATAGCTGGGGACAGTCTAGTCTCTAGCTCAGCTTTCCAGCTGCACACTGGGCATCCTTGTAAACAAATTGCTCCCCCAACTCCCTAGCAAGGCTCATTTGGTTTTGCAGTTACCTTATCAGAGCAGGAAAGATATGTACCCAAAATAATTTCTCAAGTTTGACTTACCATGTGTGTAGTACATGGTATTTAGTCACATTTTTGGCTCTCTACTTTCCTTTAGAATGCACATGGGAGGAAAATATAGGAAACAATTGGAAAACAATAGAAAAGACATTCCGAACAGAGAAAGGGTTGGTGAAATGTGCAAATGTTTGGGAAATACTTCAAGACAGTCTCCAGAGCTTTCAACATGCCACCTGTCCCTCTCATTTCGGATGTATGCCACTGCTTTCAAAGCCACTGGGAACTGGAGAAGTTTCGCCTCCAAGTTAATAAACTTGCAAAATGCGTTGTCATCTGGCCTGTTGGCTCTTAGCACATCCTGCCTCAGACTCTTTTGAAGATAAGGTTTTATCTCAACCCCTTCCCTTCCCGCTTTATAATTGCCCAGCTAAACTAATGAGGCCCGTGTGGTGTGGTGTGTGCATTCAAAGGGCTCATCTGCATGAAAGCCACTGCCCCTTAATTATGTAAAACAGTTATTAAAAAGTAAGTCCATGCCTTTAATCGGGATCAAGGCTCAAGGGCTGAATCCCAAAGTTTAAGCTGCCTTTCAGGCTCAGACTCGCCTGCTAGACTTACCACACTTCGATGCTTCCCCATGCATTAGAACTGTCATCCCTCTCTCCTCCTCTTTTTTACCTGCAAATGGTGGTAGAGCCCAGATGCCACTGAGCCTCCACAGCATCCAGTAGGAGACATGAAGCCCCCAAGTTAGGAATCATTTATAAAAATGGGATATGGCTTGGTTATCCCCACTTCTCTTTCATATGTGTCTCATTTCATCTCAATAGATGCCTGGCATGAGATATTATCAGAGAAGAGTTTAACTTCAGCAAGCCACCCTCCATCAGGTTGTCTTTGGATAGGAAACAATTAAGCAGATCTGAGTGATTAATGGATGGATACCTTTGGATGTAATTTTATTTCCGTTTTAGAGGTACTGCCTGTATAGGCACACACACCCCAACACCAGTACTACAAAAATAGGTGCTATTTAGGCTATGGGGCCAGAACTGTGAGTGTGGTGAACAGTTTTTATCAGATAAAGCCCAGCTGTCATTCTAGACTGTATTCAGTGGAAGGTGAATTTGCTATTGTTTTGATACTTTCACATTTAATGGGGTTTTAATTTATCATAAATGTCCAGACTGATGATAGAGATGAAGCTCCGTAGATATCACTGGCCCAATATATACAAGATGTCAGAATGAGCAATTGAGAACTTGAGGTAGTGGCAATATTATTAAGAGGTAGACACCCTTTAGCTAAGTTGCTTGTGAACTTTATATATTCTGTTGTTTTCACCCTAACCTTCCATGTTATTTTGGTTTGGGTTTTATTGCTTCCATGGTGGCTAAGAACACATACACTAGCTCAGTTGAAATAAAACCAAAACACAAACAACAAAACCAAAATAAAACAAAAAAAAAAAAAGCAAGAAAAACATAGTCAAAACAGGGATCCAATCTTCCATCATATATGTGTATTGTTTTCAGAAATAAAAATCCCTCTTTTTTTTAATAATAGCTTAAGGCAGACACCCACACCCACCTCATCCCACCCCCACACACACTGAACATGGCCCATTAGTTCTTTTAGCAGGCCATATGGAACACTATCTTCCTCCCAGGGTGACCATGCCCTCATCCTTAGGAACTATGCATATGGCATGGGAGTTAAAATTGCAAGTAGAATTTAAAGAACTCAACTTAAAACAGACATACAGCCGTAGACTCTCACTGGAGTTCCCGGGTAATCCTGAGAGGACTCAAAAGGGGAGAGGCAAAAGTGGTCAGAGGATCACATGGGAGGACAGGGGCAGCCACTGTCCCTGAAGATGGAGGGTCAGTGAACTCTGGGAGAGAAGCCTGCAGATATTTTTTTCATTTTTCAATTAATTTATTTTTTACATTTCAATCCCAGTCCCCTCTCTTCTCTCCTCCCACTCCCCAAACTTCTCTCAACCTCCCATCTGCTTCATGGAGCCAGTAAAGCCTCCCCTAGGAAGTCTACTAACTCTGTTCCATCGTCTTCTTGAGGTAGAGCCAAGGCACCTCTCTACCCCCACACCCCTATGTCTAGGCTGGGCAAGGAATCTCTCCATACAGAAAATATTTTAGCTTGGCCAATGGCTAACTTTTGCCTTGGGGAGCTCCAGTGAGATTTCCAATCTACAGGAACAGCAAGATAATGTGTCACCTTCGTTTCAAGACACCATGGTTGTGCTAACTTAGTACATTAATTGCAGGCCTAAAACACCCTCCCAATGCCTGTGGTTACAAAAGTGCTTTCCTGGTTTTCTTCCCCTGACTCAGGGGTGTGTATTGAAAACAACTCTCTATCTGCCTACAATGGCTCTCTCTCTCTCTCTCTTCTCTCTCTCTCCTCTCTCTCTCTCTCTCTCTCTCTCTCTCTCTCTCTCTCTCTCTCTGGAACCCAGATGTCTATGGAACAAAACTTAGTTCCTGCGTCAGACATGTTCACTTTGAGCAGATACAAAATCTATTTTCTCCTTCTTTCTCATTGTGACTGCATGAGGAAATTCACTATAGGCAACTATGAATACCTTTCACACTGATGTTTTTGGGGAGCCTACATTAATGGCAAATTCCATTATCATTCATATTATTTTACTATGTCAGACAGCTCACACTTCCCTCCCCATCTTGTTGGTGTTAGCCTTGATTTGACAATAGTTTCTCTTTCTGTTTTCCCTGTTTTTAATTCCCCCTGGCACTTCCTGTTGATTTTATTCTTACTAAAATTGTCCTTTTTCTAAACTATATATTGGAAATAAAGCACCCATAGAGTGAATCAGTCTAGAAGAGATACATTCTTTCACACTGTTCTTACAGCCCAGTCTTCATGTACAAACTGTGTATAATGAACTCATTGACTTTAATTTACTTTTTATCCATAAGGTAATTTGTTGTGGCTGTGGCCAGCCTATCTACTTGGATTAAGAACCCCATCAAATTTTCCCAGCACATGGCCCCGCATCCACCCTATATGCATGTAAAGCCATGTCTAATTGTACTGAACAGGTTATTAACAGAAACAAAAACAAAATGGAAGATATGAAGTGGGGAGGGAGATCTGATGGGAGAAATAGGAACAGTTAGAAGGAGGTAATGGAAAATGATGTGAAATAGATCAAAATATAAAGTATAAACATAAAAATTTCAACAGATAGAGACTTGTTTTAAAAAATGCACTTGTATGTTTTGGAATATGCAATGCAAAGGCAATAGATACCCAACAATCAAAATGGAATTACGTCAGTGTAAATTGCTTGCATTTATGAAGCAACAATGTTGTACAGAAATGCATCTTGCATTTGTATTTTCATCCATTTAACAAGTGTCTCCAGTTTCTTTACTACCTCCCAGGTATGGCTTCTGGAAAGACTGTTACTTGGTAGGGTTGTTGTCACACTAGAGGTTGTTGTTTTGCTGTTACTTAAAATACCTTTCTTAGTGTCTTGTATGCCACCAGTGATTGTAGGGAGCCGTTACAAGTACCGCTGGGTAACTGTCAAAACCGTTGGTAGACAGGAGAGATGCGCATGCGCTGGGTAACTGTCAAAACCGTTGGTAGACAGGAGAGATGCGCATACGCTGGGTAACTGTCAAACCCTGGGTCCCTGCCTCTCCCGTGGCGTCATACGGGCCGATGAGCAGCAGCCAGTCAGGGGGTGACACGTCCAAGGCAGAGGCTGCTAGCCTATATAAGGGATGGGTTTTGTGTGTTTGGGGTCTCTCTTTCCTGTAAGCTTATGCTCTCCCTCTCAAGAGCATTAAAGCTTTACTGCAGAAGGGTCCTGAGTGTGCCACGTCGTTCTTGCTGGCGAGACAGTAGCGCGGGACAAGTGATAGCTTTTACATGGTTGTCACGCTGGAGGTGCATGGTAAAGATGTACCATCATCCTCATGGATGGTGAATTCATACACTAACCCTTTTTCCACACAGGGAAGTCTCAAAGGGTAGTGTGTTGTTTCTTCCCAGATGGAGTACCCCTGACTCTGCCTTCTCCCCACTGCTGATGACCCAAAGCAGACTGGTGACACTCAGATATCATCTATTCAATAACCCTCAAACTCTAGAATCAGATGAGGAGACTTGAGTGACATTTTGCCATACCAAAAAGGGATCCCCTCCCACCTCTTCTCCCTACATACTTTGTTTCCCTCCAATAATCTATTTGGCCTTAAACCTTGGGCCTCAAGCATTCTAACAATCCCTCTACAACTGATCCACATCACCAAGCAGATATTTGTACCTACCAACAAATGACAATTCTTTTTTGAGTTGCCAATGAAACTTGGTTATGGGCACTGCACCAGCATGCAAATAGCACTAGTTCTGATGTCCATTATTGTACACACACACACACACACACACACACACACACACACACACACACACACAGGAATGTGTCTACCTCCTTCTGGAAATCTATCCTCAACTTATATTTATCCCTGAAAAAGAGAATGGATCTAACCTTGCCTGGAAGAATGGCATATTTTGAATAAGTTCATGTGTCAGAGATTTAACAGTGTTGAAAACTGGCATGTTTACTTCATGTAGGTCCTGCCTTTATTAATAGATAAAGGCCAGTCGCTAGAGAGTGTATTCATTATAAAATTGTATTCAGTCTTTTTATGTGATATCAGTCTACCACTGTGCTTGGAGAACAAGAAAAGTTCCTCAATCTTAGATTTTTTTTTTCAGTCTGAAGAATGATCAGGTAGTAATGATAACTACCCACTCTGCAATATAGTTATGTGAGGATAATGAGCCATGTTGTTAAGGACTATACATTTTCCAGTAATGCTATAGCCATATTAATTTAGCTAAGTATGTCCCATGATGCTCCAAATATGGAAACCACCTAAGAATGCATACCTTGAATTGTAGTTACTGGTGACTACATTCTGTTTTAATAGTAGAAACTTCATGAAGAGAATAGATTTATGAAGTTTAGAGAAAAATCCTCCCCTTCCTGAACATTTCTGATTCTCAAAGTTTATAAGCAACTGAGTATTTCCATGTAATTATTTCCTTAGACACCCTATGATGTCTTAGGAAATTGAGTAGCACCTCTTCTAAGAGTAGAACCGTCTACCTCTGCTTCAGTGAGCCGGAGCTGCGAGGACAATGCTAATGATTTCCTTGCTGTCAGTCCAGATACTGTCATTAATTAGTCACTACAGATGAATGAACAGTATTTTGAAATCATACTCAGTGTGTTCTACCTATCATCATGCCTTCCCCGTTGATTTTCTTTAGTTCCACCTTGCACATATCTCCTTGTCCCTCAAGGTTAGATAGATGATCTTACAACAGGTTTCTAGGTCACTTAGTTCTACACAGCACCATGTTTTTCTGCACAGACCTGTCTTTCACCCAAAGTCAGCAGCCCATCAAAGACACATTTCACATCATGTCAGCTCTCAAATATCCAAGCCCTCGGCATGTTGCTCTATGGATAGACAGCAGAAACAGACTTGTCAGTTTGCTTCATTGGTCATTCTAAGAGATGTCTGTCCCTTCAATTACTCATGAGTGTCAGAAGAAGAGAGAGAACCCCCTGGAGAGGTGGGATATCTTATGCCACTGCAAAGGTAGTTACCTTTTCTTCCCATTAATCATGTAAAAATTTCTTCTAGCTTACTTGATAATCCTAATTTTTCTTTGAAGGAAAGTAACTGTCTTACTACCAAAGAAGCCATTGAATTAGCATTGTCATTACTGACTTATTAATTCATCAGGCTTAGTTAGTATTCCCAAGATGTTGATAAGTCTGAAAATAATTTCTCCATAGAAAGATCTGAAGAGGAAATGCTGGGTTTGTAGAAAACAAGTTATAGATTTGTACTTTAGATTTAGATTTTTTAGGCTAAGAGGCCATGCATGTTCTGGTTAGGTAGTTAATGGAAGGTTAGCTTTCTTTCAAGAAACAAATAACACAGTGCCATGTAGATAACTGGTGTGAGTGTGTGTGTCTTTGTGTGTGTGGTATGGGTAGATGATGTGTGTTTGAGAGTGTGAGGTTTAGGTGTGGTGTGTGAATGGTGTGGTGTGATTGTGTGCGGTATGATTGTGTTCTGTGTGTATATGTGATGTGTGGTGTGTGTGTGTGTATGTGATGTGTATATGTGGTGTGAGTTTGTATGTGTTGTGAGTCTGTGTGAATGTATGGTATGTGTGTAGTGTGAGTGTGTTTATGTGGTGTGAGTGTATTTGTGAGTGTGTGTAGTGTGTATGTATGTATAAATACAGGAGAATGGTCAGACCTCTTCTTTTTGACAAGTGATATTGACAAACAGACATATCCCTTTTTTTTTCATTAGGAATTAAGAAGGCTAAAGAGATTGGTCAGTCATTAGTCTTTGCTGAGCAAGTATGAGAATCTAAGCTCAGTCCCCACAACACACATAAAACATCTAGTAGTACCTTTGTAATTCCAACTCTGGGAAGGTAGAGATAGTAGATCCTTAGGGTCTCACTGGCTAGCCAGAATATGCTAATTAGTGACCTTAAGCCAATGACAGACTGCATCTACAAATGAGACTGACATCCTGATGGTGATTGTTGGTCTCCAAAGGCATGCAAGCATGGCCATACATACACATGTAACCACATGCACATACACACAACTAAGTAAATACACACATAGGTAAGTTAGGAGTGCATGGGAGTCAAGCATTCACTATGAAACCCAGGATACAGATTTGTGTAAGTGTGGTGGGCTGTTTTTGTAGTGTTATTGTTGCTATTTGCATCACTGGAGCTCACAACTTGCCTATCTAGGCGTGTCATCTTTAGAGAGACTTTATAATTTGAATTTTTGTGTCATCTCCCCCAGAAATTCTTAGTGAACCTTAATCCCCAGTGTAAACATAACCATTTTGAGGAATGCTGTAGTTCTTGCCAATTGCTCTTTGTTACTTCACTGGCAGTAGGTCTAAAATTGTGGGGTTTTACCATGTTGGGCACCAGATATTGGCAGGTTGTAATGAATTAACCAGGCCTGGTAGAATAATAGATGTTTGTTTGAGGGAAGAACTTACACGGAAAACAAGTGGCTGACTGTCACAGCGTTCCTACTCCAAGGATGGAGACCCTGCCTACCAGATGCTCTCTGTGACCCGAAGGAGGGCTTCTGAGCCCTGATCCTTCCCTTACACTGGTCAAGTCTGCACCTGTAACCACGCCCAAAAGGCGTGGTCACTGCTACAGGTGCAGAGGCGAATATGTCCTAACAGGGTGCTTCTGTCAGACGAATTCTACCTTCATAAATGAGCTAATGTTATTTAAAATGATCCTTTCTCTTTCTGCTTTTGACATGTGAAGGCACAGCATCCATCACCTTCTCAACCTGTGGGTAGTGACCCCTTTGGAAAGTCACATATCAGATATCCTACATATCAGACATTTACACAATGATTCATAACATTAGCAAAATTACTACAATGAAATACAACAAAGTAATTTTATGTTTGTGGGTCACAGCAACATGAGGAACTATATTAAAGAGTCTCAGCATTAGAATGGTCAGTCTTGGGAAAAGAAAGACAATAGTTCTCTTTAAACATTGAGTGTTGGCACCTTGATTTTGGCTTTTCCAGCCTGGAGACCTGTAAGAAACAACTTTCTTTCTTTTGAAAATTACCTACACAGGGGCCACAGGATTTAATAAGCTTTCACCCATTTATAATGTAGTGAGACTAATTTTGTTGTTGAGAACTTGCTTTGGATATCTTGATTTAATGTATCAGAAGGCCATCAGGAAGAGAAGTATCTATGTCATAAAATTATACAATGACACCTTCTGATTTTCAGGCAATGGATGGTAGAAAGGCATTTCACAGAAACCTCAAAACTTAGCAATATCTGGACAGAATATGTCTGCACCAGTGTGTATGTCTGCTTCTCTGTGTGTCTGCACCAGTGATCTCTCTGTGAGAGCCTTGTCTGCCTTGAGTTAGTTCATAAAACATCTTAATGGAAACCCATGTCTCCAGAATTAATGTCAACTCCAGACTGATTTTTTTTTCATATTCTAATTATCTAAGGAACGGATTCTGGCCTTGTGAGGATCATGTGCACATTCTTGATGTCTAGTTTGCAAACTTGGCTACAGGGATTTATCCATTAGGAAGTGGCAAGCTAATTCCAGATAAATCAGTGGGCAGAAAACTCAGAAGGTGCTTCTAACACAGACAAATAAGACTTGGTCCCTGCCCTTCATTTCTCATTAAGGGCAACTCTATCAGGAGAGACCTGAAGGAAAAGAAGGCCACAGCATCAGCCTTCCTTCTGTCCTGAGAATGTGAAAACAATAGGTGAAATCAGAAAGCTTGCCGGGAAAGACTTCAGAATGCCTTGCATCACTGAACCCTATTTCAGTCTCTTTAAGATGGCTTTTGTCCTTGAGCGTTCCCAGTGGTTTCAAGGGAATTATATGTGAATGGTGCACAAGCTCCCCGCTTACCAGGGTCTCATCTCCTTGGCTGTTTATGATCATCTTTTATGTCATATTGATCTACTCATTGCCACCCATTCTATACTCCAGCAATAATGGGTTGAACACTCAGTAACTATTTTACAATAGGAATAAAGAGTGTCATGCCATTTACTATATCATTTATTTCAATTGTTATTTTAGCTGTACTTCTATATGTAGTTGATTAGTGACTGTTTTCCTCAATAGACTATAAACTCCAAGAACTTCTTACACCAAGTCCAGTGTTCAGTGCCTAATTAGTGTGTATGGATGATAAATGCTTGGGTGATGATATAAAGAACCTCCCCTCTGAAGGGTTAAATGAAAGCCAGGGGAATTTATTAATAGGTTTGGCATTCATACGCTTGGGACATATTTTTTCTTTTCTTTTTTTTAAATTAACAAAGGTATTATTTACTTATGTTAGTAAAATTTAAAGACTGCAAAAGAATTGAAAAAGCATTGTTACACTCTCTTCACACTCAGGGTTCTGTTTTGCAGAGGTTAGTCCCCGGATATTTCAGATACAGTGTAGTAACCAACACCTGCAGGGGCATCTGTTGGTTCCATACCTAAGAGGAGTGTGGATTGAGGAAAGAAATAGGCAAAAGACAGGAAATAGATTCTGGAGGGCATTTAGTGAACACTGAATCTGCCAGTTTTAATTTTCAAACATTTTTATACCTTCATTAAAAGAGGGGGAGAAGGCAAAAGACTCTATTTCCAATGATACAAGGAATAGAGTAGTTACCTCTTCAATACCCAAAACATCACGTAACTATATCTTGAGGTAAGTATTCTGTTGTTTAGGCAGTGCATGCAGTGCATTTCTTTAATGCAGGGCATTTCTTTAACCAGGACCCTGTTTACAGTTCTCAAAAAAGACACATGTATCAACACACCCACCACATCTGTTTGTTTAAATGCAGTGTTCCTGGTATGTCATTGCACAGTTAGTAAACCACAGTGTAAATAAGCCATAGCATGCCCTTTTAACACCAGTAAGTAGCACAATATAGGGACTGTTCTTCCTTGAAGCTCCTGTTAGAATTCATCTGCAGTTAACATAAAGTCAGGATGTTCTGGCCTCTCTATGACAGTACTAACCATTAGCCAATAGACCATTATTACCAATGACCAGTAATGCTCAGAACTGAGGTTTAGTTGATTTCATCAATCTACATTCCTTGGTGTGTGAGGCTGGGTAGCAGGTAGAGAAGGTTCTACCCCGTGCTTGATGGGGTCAAGGCCTTATGAGCTGTCAGGTCAGTCAAAATAGAGATCTTCAATTTAGTAAGTAGATTGCCTCTTGAATTTGAATGTGGAGAACCAATCTGCAAATTTATTTAATATATACACCCAGAATCTCAGGCCTGATACCTTGTCTTTAGACCAGGCCCGTGGTCCAGGAATATACATTTTATATAAACACCTCAAATGATTCAGGTGGAAACTTCCAGTCTAAAGTTGGAAAAGCAATTAACTCACCTTACCCCATCTTCTACTTTTCCCATTTGCTTTCTCTTCTTACGTGTAATGAACCTTGACAGACACATGCATACTTCTGTCTCCACAAGTCTATGAACAGATAGATGGGGAAGATGGCATAGTCAGGAACCAGATGAGAACTGTCACTGCTATATTCCATCTCATTAATTCCTCCTCTTCCTGGCATTGTTCCACGTCTTCTTTCCTCTCTCCTGTAGTGCACACAGTTGTTTGCATCTATGAAAACCACTGGACTTATCTTTCAATCCAACTTTGCCATCACATTTTGTGACAGGTTGTAAACAATGTTATTGTCTTTCTGGATATGTTATTTCCTCCTCATTCACACCCTTCTTAGTACTTTAATGGGCTTGCATTTCCTATGCATTTCATGAGTGTTTATCAGGAATGTTCTAAAAGCCAGTGGCTTAGGCTGATTGATGGGCAGGCAGCTTCCAGTCAGTACTTTCATATGGCTCTGTAGTTAACAGAGGGGCTCATTAAAATAAATAGGTGCTCAATCAATCTTTAGTGAATAAAGGAGAGACATGGAGAATATATAGAACATAAAGTCCTGGGGAATATTAGTAGCAATTTAGGTTACTTGGATGGTGGTGTTCTCAGATACACAGTGCACACATCTGAATAAAGTATATACCTCATGAAAATGGCCTGCTTTGAGTCTTTACTTGCATCTTGCAGCTATTACACATCCTAGAAAATGTCTCTCCATCTTCAAACAAATCCTAAAATAGAAAAAAGTAAGACGTTATAAAACAAGGAGGTATATTGTTTATTTCCTAAATTTGAGAAAGTATCTACAGAAAGTGAGTTTTGATGTAGAAATGACCTATTAGGAAACATTTGACTACTGGGGAGGATGAGCTAATCTTATGCACCCACAGTCTGAATTGTCCAATAATGATAAAGAGTATTGAAATAATAAAAAGAGTTTTCCTCTTTGAAAATTACCTTTGAGAATTAACTGGGGTTTGAGTTATCAATATTCTACACTAAAATGATAGTAAATGATAGCTTACAATGTTTAAAGCACTTTGAAATGGAAAAGGGCTATAATTAGGACATTTTCATGATGATGATGACTTTTAAATAATGTAACACTGTTTGACACTCAAGCATATTTTTAGAGCTCATGCACAGTAAGGATTCATCCTCCTGCCCTTATTCATTGTCTCCCTTTCAGTTAGAATCCTGTGGCTCTGGGGAAATGTGCCATTTCTGGATGCCTGGGGGCTTAGTGTGAGTTGGAAGAACTGAGAACTTGGCAGTTGGAGAAGTAACTACAGCTCACTTCTCATTTCCTTCCCACACAGCTTTTTTGTTCATTTGGGATTAATATTTTCCAAAGCAGAGAAAGAGGAGAGGAGAGGAGAGAGAGAGAGAGAGAGAGAGAGAGAGAGAGAGAGAGAGAGAGAGAGAGAGAGAGAGAGAGAGAATATAGAGTTCTGGGTATTGCAGGAAGAAGGGTATGGATGAACGCCTAGAAGCAAGAAGCAGGCAAGAAGAAAGGGCCTGGAGAAAGAACAGGTTGGAGAGTGGGAACCCAGAGAGCTTTCTTGGAAGGAAAGAATATTTTTAACTGTCTTGACACTTGTTTGAAATTGAAAACTCAATTTCTTTTCTCAGTAATTCCCCATCCACATTGGCTTGCATTCTGCCACTATGGAAAAAGCAATGTGGGCTATAGTTGTGGAGAAATACTTGAAATAATAAGAATGGCATACCCCATTTAAGAGCAGGTGCTTCAAGGAACAATGGCTCTTGACTTAGATAGGAATTCTATTGCTGTGATGAAACACCATGACCAAAAGCAAGTTGGGCAGAATAGGGTTTATTTGGCTTACATTTCCATAGCACTGTTCATCATTGAAAAAGTCAGGCCAGGAACTCCAGCAAGGCAGGAACCTGGAGACAGGAGCTGATGCAAAGACCATGAAAGTGAGTTGCTTGCTGACTTCCTTCCCAAGCTTGTTTAGCCTGCCTTATAGAACCCAGGACCAGCAGTCTAGGAATGGCACCACCTACCATGGGCTGGGCCCTCCTTCATTGGTCACTAATTGAGAAAATGCCGTATTTACAGCTGGCCGGG
Organism: Cricetiscus sungorus; assembly: GCA_030556225.1. NCBI lineage: Eukaryota > Metazoa > Chordata > Mammalia > Rodentia > Cricetidae > Cricetiscus > Cricetiscus sungorus. The sequence continues at coordinate 2,756,293 of JANBXA010000606.1, read as the reverse complement.
AAATATTTGCTGAACTGAGGTTCGTGTCAAGTTGACACACAAAATCAGCCAGTACAGCTCTGCTGGTTCAGGTGACCTTGGTTGCTCTCCAGCTGTTTGGAGGCTGTGGAGCCCTCTAGGATAGTTGGTCTAGTTGAGATTCAGTGAAAAAAACAATGAGACTACACTTAATCAAGAGCTTTGGAAGCCAGTCCCTGCGGTGAGGGTTTCCTGGCAGGACCTTACTCTCCTTGAATCCTGGTGAAACTTGCCTGCCTCCACTTTCTGAAAGAGCTGAGCCTCAGGGACACCAAGAACCTCTTCAAGGATACTTGTCAGTAAGACTGCTAAGAGTTGAGCTCAGGTTGCATCCCCTGCACGGCCCTCACTGCACTCTCCTCTTCCTTAGCCTCCTCTACCTCCCCCGACTCTTTCTTCCCTCCCTCCCTCCCTCCCTTCCTTCTCCCTCCTCCCTCCCTCCCTCCCTCCCTCCCTCCCTCCCTCCCTCCCTCATTCTCTTCTTTACTTTTCATTCTGAAATAACATTATTTATTTTAAAAACAAAACAAAGCCCTTAGAAGTTGTCAATGTAATATAAGAACCATTTCTTTGCTCCCTCCAGACTTCCCAGCTAGAAAAGCTCTGTTCAGTTCATTGTGTTCCATCTGTGTGTTTACATACCCATTACATATGTATACATACATGCCTTTTACCAAGTTGCAGATCCAATGCCTCCTTTGTTACAGTTCATAGTGTCTTAAATTGTACAATATCTTAAAAAAATACCAAACAAAACAAACAAACAAAAAACCCAACCTCTTAGGGAAACCTATCACTATCAACCCAGAAATTCCCGGTGATTCCAAGCTTTGTTCATCTGCACATCTTACAGACCGCTGTTTCTGTTGCTTGTTCCTTTGTTTGATAGTTTTCTAGGCCATAATTCTATGGATCACACTGGTCACATGGATTACATGGCTCACAAAGATGGTCACACAGATCACACTGCATGAATCTCTCCTGTCTTTGATTCCTTCCATTTCAAACAATTCCTAGGAATTTGTCTTGGATAATGCTCCTTAATTGGGTTTTTCCAATGATATATTTGTTTGTGATTCAGATGACAACCTTTGTTCATTTCTAGCAGGAATACTGCAGAAAAGGCACCGCATCCTCTTTCATGTCCAAGATCTATTTGCCCAGTGCTGATGAGGCCTCTTAATAATGTTAGTCAGTTAGTTAACATGTCTCCTATGTTCCTCCATTGGTGTGAGCGGGGAGAAACAAAACTATTTTCATTTTAAAATTATGTACCATGATGAAGTACTTTCAGGCAAAATTAAGTATCTTGTTTGCTTATCATTTTACCCTTTTTATAACACCTTCACTGACGTTTCATACCTGAAGTAATGACACTGCTACAGTTGCCAAAGGTGTTTTTCTAATTTAATCTTTGATTTTTTCCTACTAGATATTATACAATGAAGGAAAAACAGCTATTCTCTGTACTTAAAAAAAAAAAACTAGGTTGTATTGTGCGTACTTAAGATTTGCAATATGTTATCAAAAACAGACAGCTAATAAAATGGTTATTATAGTGGAGCCTGGAACAAATTCCCCAGAGAGCTTTTAGTTCAGCCTCATTACCCCATGGTGTGGTTTGGGGTGGGGGACCCTAACTTTTTTCCAAGAGGAACATATAATGAGAACCCATGAAGAGACTATGAATCATTTTCAAAGCTGGCTTTTTAAAGGAAGAGAAGTGGGCTTTTCTGAGGGTTGGGCACATCCATCGTAGCATTATAGTATTGGACTCCATCCTGAGTAGTTTTAATATTTATGGTGCTTGATGTTTGGACTTTTTAAAAGGTCACTTGAAAATGAAGTCACTTTCATTTTAAAGTAGAAGAAGGTGAACATCAGAGAGGAAGAACTCTTAATGAAAGCTGCAATATCTATTCCCCTGCAAAAGGTCTTCGTTTCCTGTAGTAATTGTATTTCTTAATGGTTTTCCTTGTGTGAGGTGATGGTGTCTTGGGATATGAAAATGCCCCAGTGCAGGGGAGAGAGGCTTCTGTGACGGCTGGCAGCCATATTGTCTGGAGCCGTTCTTTCAGCTGTGTGACCAATAGGCTCTCTCACAACCCTTCCTTGTTCTTTTCCTCAGTGAAGATAGTTTGTTTAATCACCCGCTTAAGCTGTCTCAGTCATAGCAGAGATGGAATTCTTGGCATGACGGGTTTCAGGACAATCAGTGGAGGGCCTAGCTTTGACTTCATGGGAATACTACACCTCAAGACTCAGTCCTCTTAGCATCTTTATGTCTTGCACAATATACGACTGTGCATTATATAAAGCCCCAGTCCCGATGGTTCATGGTAAGAGGCACATATATTTTTTTGCAGCTAAACTGGTAAAGACTGCTTTCAAATGCACCAGCCACTAGTTACACATCATGCTGTGTTTTAACAAGTGAGGATTCTGAGAAGAAACATGGCACAGAAATCCACCAAAATATCTTCACGTGATTCCCAATCCCATTCTGCCACCACTTTGAGGAATACCACTGTAGACAAATCACTTCAGCAACAAAGAGTTAAGCGTAAATATGTTTATATTTTTTAGTGAGATGACTAAGACGTGCAAAGTATCTAGTTGAAGATCGTTTTTCTGCTTTCTTTCTGTGGGTGCTTACACCTGTGGATCCTGTGTGGCCAGAACATTGTTCTCCAGCATGTTCCTCAAAGAGTGTCATATGGACTTAGAAGATATTCCCCCACTTTGCACTAAGTACATTTTTTATTCCCTTGATTATCTTAGTAGGTGAGTTTCTGCTTCATACATGGCCCAATTAAGAATGTGCCTTTGTGTCCTGGATGCAACAAATAAACTTGTAGCTATTGCTGGTCAAAGTTGCTTTGCTCCGAAATCTTAGTAGTTTTGGTCTTCCATGGGTAACATTCCAAATGATGATCAGAAGTGCGCAGACTGGACAGCATGTTGGCCTAATTCTAATCCATAAATGTAACCACAATGAGTTTTGGTCAGGTTTTACCAGAATGCTCATCCATTCATTTTTATTTCCTCTTAACTTATATCCCCCATCTCTCTCTCTCTCTGTCTCTCTATCTCTGTCTCTCTCTGTCTCTCTCGCTCTCTCTCTCTCTCTCTCTCTCTCTCTCTCTCTCTTGTGTGTGTGTGTGTGTGTGTGTGTGTGTGTGTGTGTAAAAGTACCAACTGAGGCTAAGTCCCATGGCCTTAGAAAGTAAATGATCTCTTCCAATGGAAAACTGATAATAACATCCATAGTTTCCAGAGAAGTTCTTTTGTGAAAAAGGAATAGGCCAAGAAAAAAAAAAGATATTGCCAACATGCCATAAGACATGCTATTTCCTCTTCCTCTACATAATTAGCAGGGCTAGCAAAGGCACTGAGTGATACTGTCTTACCAAATAAAATGTTTCCCCTGCCCTTGAAGCTGTGGCAGATATTGTATTCAATAACTTAGAGGCAAAGGTTGATTTCCAAAGTCCCATTAGTTAATGAATCAATGATTAATAGGTAAATCTTAATCTGGTTCTGTCTAGGGGTAAGATCTTCTGATGTGTTGGACCCAAAAGTGATAAGGCACTTCAAATATTTTAGAATATTAATACATAGTAAAGAAGAGAAGATAAATATGAAGTGTTGGAGAACTTTAACACTAGAAATTTAGAAAATAAATTTACATCAAACATAATCAGCAAAGGCAAAAGAGGAATGCTCTGAAATTTTGTATGAGCTCATGAATTAACTCTTTCCCAATACTTTGTATAACAACCGTTCTCCAAATATAGTGACTTCAAACAGTCATTTATTCTTAGTCTGTGAGACAGCTTTACTTGACTTAACTCTGGCATGTGGTTTGAATCATGTGTCTGTCATTCTACAACAATGCTCAGAAACTATGATGTCAGCTTCTCCAGCTAGAGCCAAACCTGGAGCTCTCAGTGAGTCATATCTCTTGACACACATTGCTCATATCAACATAATGAGCGGAAACATGCAGAAATGTACTCCTCTCAGGATGGAAAAGAACAAAGATAAAGAATATTGCCTGAATGATGGGCTACTCTATTTTCACGGAAAATGCCAGGTTGTCCATCTGAGGAGCTTGTTAACAAATAGCAGGATTTAAACTCTCAAAGGGACCTTCTGGTCAAATGAGAGAGGTTTACATCCCAGCAGCAAATAAAGGAGTGAGTTTCCCCAGTGAGCTGGGACCAGAGAGAGTTCCCACCCAAAAAAACGTTGAGCATGATGATTTGGGTATCTTTTGAAGCATCAGGCATAGAAGAGAATAAAGGTGGCAGAAAGTTAGGCAATGGATGAAGAGGGCATTGCATAGCGAAGCAGAGAAAGTCAGTAGCAGGCTCTCTTTATTACACATGCAGGGCGAGAGGGAAAGGGGCTTGTGACTGGAGAGAAAAGGAATGAAAGCAATCCACATATGTGCTCAGTGCAACAAAGCTTCATGACACTCCAGGATGATGAGTCACAGATGACAGACACTGTATTTCCCACCCCGGTCTCCCATTCTGCACATTTAATATGATAACAAAGCAGTATTTGAGTAGTTTCCTTTCTCAATAGCTTTGGCATGCGCAGCCTCAAATGTGAGACACTGAAGTGGTCACAAAAATTTTGAGGCCTGGGAAGACCCTCCTTACTTACTTAATATGTTCAAGGGACCCTATTTTCAAATATTAGGTATGGGTACAATATTTACCTATTCAGTTAATAAGCAGCTTATTAACCCATTCAGTCACTTGAATTGTTAATTGATGTTTAATTTTTTAATCACTCACACCTGGAGGCATTTTCCCCCAATAAAACAAGAAGACCTAATAATTTCAACTCAGGGTGAATAGGCATTTGATTTTTCTTCAAGAATTTGTAAGTCACTGCAATCCTATTGTAATCCCCAAGGTCAGTGCACCATAATGCAGCCACTCATTGTGTATGCATTGATCATGACCTTAGAATCACAGAACACATGTGGCATCCAAAGAAAAAGATGGTTGGATCTCTACATTCAAGTGCCTGCCACTCCAGCTGGGAATGGGAGGTAGCTGAATAATGAGTGTTAATGGAGTTCAGAACCCTGGTGCTCATAGCAGAGGACAGCGGAAGATGTTGGGGAACATAAAAAGATGAGAAGAGCCCCAGGTTGCCTGTGTTTGAATCCTCGTGGACTCCAGAATATCATACTAATCCTTAAAATGTACATCTCTGAAATAGAGACAGTGGTGACTATCTCAAAAAAAAAAAAAAAAAAAAAAAAAAAAAGCCACTGGCTAAGAGAAGTTAGTATGTAAAATTCTAAGACAGTGCATGGCAGGTAAGCCAGCATGTGGACACTCCTGGGTACTCTTGTTTACAGAATCGTAGTTGTTTGTGGTTTGTTGTTTAGTTAACTGTTTTGTTGCTACTTTGCACACACCATACACTTAAGCCAAGGTGATGGCAGCCCTCTAAGCTGATCCTTTGTAAACTGTAACATTAACAGCTAGTTGATCATCTAGGAAGGGTCTTCCTGGATCTAAATAAGGTTGGCCTTTTTTTTTTTCAGATGGAAAGTTGGAGGGAACGTACAAGAAACCAGTTAGATTTCTTCTGCTTATAGCAAGAGCATTGGCTTTGTTGTGAGCAGACAAGTTATGATGGCACTCCTGGCTTCTGTACTTTGTCTTTGCTTTCCCTTTCTGACTCATGCCCTTCATTACTGGTGTGCCTCTGTGTGTGTGTGTGTGTGTGTGTGTGTGTGTGTGTGTGTGTGTGTGTGTGTGTGTGTGTGTGTGTGTGTGTGTGTGTGTGTGTGTTGTGTGAGTGTGTGTGTGTGTGTGTGTTGTGTGAGTGTGTGTGTGTGTGTGTGTGTGTGTGTGTGTGTGTGTGTGTGTGTGTTTCCTTTTTCTACTCATTGTTACCATTTTGTTATCTTTGGGAAATCAGCTCCCAAAGCTCAGGCCTCAAGTCTAGGCAGCCATAACTGCCCCCTTTTCATCCTTATACTTTCTTGACTGTCTCTGGTGCAGATATATGCACTCACCCTAGAGAGGCTGCTTGAGCTGCACTTGGAGCAAAACAGCCATCCAGAATGTGTGGTGCAACAGTCTTGCAGGTGAAGGAGAAAGGAAGGTTACCTTAGCAGAGAAGTAATGTCATCATGAAAGGAGAGAGAGGCCACTACCAAGTCATTTGTATTGGCCAATGGAACAGAACACTGTGTCAACTTCATGTGCCACTTTAATTTTTAATAGAAAGCATAAGAAATAAAAGACAGATGAAAGAGATTTTAATGGCATACTGTTAAAAGCAGTATATTAAAATAGGATTACTTCAACATTTGAGTAATTAAAAATGCAATAAGGCAGTTCCTTTACATGGTGTTTCCTGGCATTGTCTCTGAAACCTGGCTTACATTTTATAGTTCTACATTGCTTCACTCTGGGATAGTCATGGATGCCAGGCACATAAGCATATGCATGGTGGCTACTCTATAGCTGGAAGACTAAAATTTGGTAAACAAGGAAGAGAATGGCCCAGTAAGTGAGAAATTACAGGCAGAAGCAGACAAAACCCCTCACTAGGACACAGTTCTATTTTAACTTGTTCTTTTGAAGTAAGAATAAAGTCGACCTTTATGTAAACAAAAGCAGTAACAACTAACCCTTTAAGGAATATTCCTAAATGGCTCTGGGAGGACAACTGGAAAATAAAGGCTTATAAACTCTGAGTAACACCTTTCCAGCTAATGTTATGCAGAGGGCACCTATTTTTCCTATTCCCCTCAGCTGACTAGGCATGAATCAAACCCCTAAATGGAGCTGAGAGTTGGAGCCCACTGTGGGCATCCTGGAAGCACCTAAGAAAACTAACAGAAGCCTAGAACCTTCTTTGTTCTTCCAAGATCACCTTTTATAGGCCTATGGGTTCTATTAATTGACTTTCTCTAGTTGCTTTAGACATAGGTGACTCCAAAAATCTTACTAATGATATTTATGTGCTAACCAAACTTTGTCTCATCTTGTCACTCACTGAGAGTTTGACATGCTTAAAGTGCTGTATCAATATCTATGGAAAGAGCCAGTGTATAAAGGAGACAGGAACTCCTTTGTTTTGTCCATAAGGCAGAATAGGAAGTACAGCCCAGTGTGAGCAATATAGTGTAGACATGAACCTGGGTATGTGAAGAGACCCAGTCCCCTGACACTGCAAGCTCTGGAAGCAGAGGAACAGAGGAGCAAGTAAGATTCTGGAATTCTCACAAATCTTTTGAGACAGCAGTGGTGATAGACACACCCCAGGCATCCATTATAATTCCTGTGTGATCTAATTAATACTGTAAGTGTTTCCTGTATTATTCTTCCTGGTATATAAGATATAAGGCACTCTAAAGCTTTTTGAGCCTGGATGAAGTCATCGGGGAGGCCTCACAAAGCAGTATGGTCTATTCCTAATCCATCAGAGCAACAAGAAAACAGTAGAGGCATGCAGGGGACTGCCAGACAAGCCTAGGATGTTACCTGGAAGACATGATATCTAAACTGTCCTTTAAGGAGTAAGGACAAGCCAAGCAAGGGGAGAGCTTGGAGTAAAGTGTGCATACAGAAGATTCCTACACGTTAAATTTTTATTAGTCTGCTCCTGCATGATAATCACCCATCTCTTGGGATGCTGTGTGTTTGGAAGAGCTCTGGAAGGTGGAAACTCCTCTATGAATGTAAAGCATTATTATTTTATGGAATCCTTGAGGGAGCCTAAGCTGAGTGATGGGTATACTGGATGAATATTTGATAGGCAGAAGATGTGTGCTACAGAGCTGATGGCTCCCTGAGAAGGAACTTTACCAGAACTACAGCAAATCTCTCCCTGAGCCACAGTATCCAGTGTTAGAGTTAACTAAATTATTTAACACAAAAATAATGTGTAATCTGGAAGTCTCCCTGAATACTTGCTTTGTGTACTTTCCTGAACTGATGCTCTGCATGGATCCCAGTTCCTGAGTGATGGTTTATGTTTCATGTCGTCTGTACTCCTTGGATGCCTGTTACCATGTTATATAGTGGGGGTAGATAGGTTATGTTAGGACTTCTAAGAAAATTTTTATGAATCAAAACAAGTGGGGACTTAAGTATACATAATCTTTGGAGTTGGGTGCTGTCATTTTTGCTGATTGGATACTTTTTATAACATTATTAATACACAAATATTTCTTGTCACTTGTAAATCTGTAACTGGAATTTCACCATATAAAACAGGAAATTGCTTCAATTGCTCTTCAGCATCCAGAGGTTGCCGGGTGACAGTGTGGTATGTTTTTCTCCATGTCTAGTTCCATGTCAACACCCCTGTGTGTACAGTGTCACCTGTGTTTGATCATAAACTAGATCATTCTGATGGTGGGCAGACTCTTGCATTGCATTATGGGTATGCTATGGCATTCTGTCCCAGTCTTCTGAGTGACTTCATAGAAATTCATATAAAAGAACCATATTTTACTTAACTATACATAAGTTTCAGTAACTTAGAATCAGTGGAGCAACATTCTTGTACATATATTTTATGCATATTAATTTCCTCATCCAGCTGAGATTTTCAAGACTTTCTATTTTATTCAAAGAAGAACCATTTTATTAATCAGTCATTTCCTTTGGGCTTTTGTTGATTCTTAATTAAAAATCAAGTATAGAAAATTATTTTTCATTAAGCATTCTTTCTTAGCAGCTTCACATTTGACAACTTAATTGTGAAATGTAAATGTATTTTATAACCAGATTAAATATTTCTCTCTCTCTCTGTCTCGCACCCCCTCCACACCACACATACAGTTTTTGAGTTGGGCCTATAACTCAGTGATATGATGCCTGTCTAGAGAACCCCAGCACTGTGAAAGAAAATTAGGATATGAAATTAGAAAAGTATAAGAGCCAGAGAACCAGGAAAGATGTTGTAAGATACTTTCTTCTAAAAAAAAAAGAAAAATAAGACACAAGAAGCAGTTGGGGAGGATTTTGAGGAGAATATGATGTTGTGTGACATTCTCTAAGAATTAATAGAAAATTATATATGTGAAATAAAATAAAGACAAATCTTCGGTAAGATGTTGGGACTAGGGTTAAAGCTTGCCTGGTGTGTATGAGACCAAGGGTTAATTACTTTATAGCAAATAAATAATGATAGTAATTGGGAGTACTGAGTGGCTTGAGCTTATTGGGTTAGGGGATGCTCTGAACAAAACTTATGCTGCTAATTACCATAAGTAATGGGGTTCCTTCTGCTTCCCCTACCATTTATATCTTAATCCCAGTCATGGGACGTTCTGGACTTAAACAGTCATGCATATTGCTGACAGTGGGCAGTCATACCATCTGGAATCCTCTATTCAGGCCATTTTTATCCTTTCCTGTTCTTAGGGCTATCAGTTTAATTCTGGGTACTTTGGTGTCAAGTCAAAGTCTAAACACTATGCTGTTTAGAAAAATTAGGAACAGTTATCTACCCCTTCAGGAAAGCAAGTAACATTTTAAGCTTCGAAGTCACCATTGAAACTGTCAATAAGTGCTTTGTCGAATGAACAAATGGATAGGTGAAAGTAAAACAAGCAAAAGTATATTTGTAGTTCTGTAGAGCATTTCCTTCATCAGTCACTGGCCCTCCAAGTCTGGCTACGAGCCTGCTGCCACTGTGGGGAGTGAGTGGGACACGCTGCTTAATTGGGGCATCTATCTGGATAACGAGCTTTCAGTGCGTCTTTAATGATGGAGTGGGCTGTCTGGTAGAAATTCCCAAAGCCCGTAACACTAAGGCCTTCACATCCATTCAAAAGAAAGAGAAGAGCTGCTGCACAAGTGACTTTAGCAAGATACAAGGTCTTCTTGGATCAATATCCACCAAACAACAAAGGCAACTGATGAGTTAAGCTGTGATAAGCCAGTTAGCACCTGGACTTCTCTTGATGAAAGCGACACACCAGCCCTTTACACTGTACCTCCTGTTAGAAAATCAGATAAAGAAGCGGTTGTTTACTTTCTCCAGTTAGGTGAGAGCCTGTGTTTTAACTGACCATCACCTTATTTACACATTTTAAATATAGACTCTGAACATGAAAGTATGATGCCTGTGTGGAGATAATGATGATGTACTCTAATTAATCAGGAAATAAGTGAAAATAAAACTCAACTGTAGTAAAACCCAAATTTCCTTTAAAAACAAACATCCCTCCCCAAACAAGTAAACCACACCGTGGTCACCTGAAAATGGCATGCTCTTGAATACCATTAGGAAATTGTTCTAATTCTTGATAAAAAATAAGGGGAAGGGTGGGCTTTGATCAAGAACACATATACACTAAGCACAGCTTCAAAAAGAGAATACATGGTATCTTCCATGGTCTACAGACACATTGTAGCTTCAGATGTGGAATTCTTCCTTTGTGTTGCTTGCTCTCTGCCAGAGATTTGTGACAGGACAACCTCTGAACAGTCCATGAGACCTTCATCAGGGGTCAGAGCAGTGTGCTGTACAAGGTCTCTGCTGGGTTTATGCTGGAATCCCACCTCTGGCACTTGCTAGGGTGTCTCGTGGAGTGTGTAAAGTGTGTCTTCAAGAGTCATTTTCTTCATGTGCAATGTTTTTCTTGAAGAAAAGAAAATGCAGAGGAAGGGGAACACTCCTCCACTGCTGGTGGGAGTACAAACTTGTACAGCCATTTTGAAGATCAGTATGGCGGTTCCTCAGGAAAATGGAAATCAGTCTACCACAGGCCCCGGCAATCCCCCTCTTAGGCATATACCCAAATGACCCACATCCATGCAACAAGGACATGTGCTCAATTATGTTCATAGCAGCATTATTTGTAATAGCAAGAACCTGGAAGCAACCTAGGTGTCCCTCCACTAAAGAATGGATAAAGAAGATGTGGCACATCTACACAATGAAATACTACACTGCGGTGGGTGGGGGGGGAGATCTTTAAATTCACAGGTAGATGGATGGAACTTGAAGAAACCATACTGAATGAGGAAACCCAGTCACAAAAAGAGGAACATGGTATGTACTCGCTCATATATGGATTTTAGACATAGAGCAAAGGATCACCAGCCTATTATTCACACCGCCAGAGGAACTAGGATACAAGAAGAATTCTAAGAGGATTCATATAAGGTCCCTCACAGAACAGGGAAGGGACAAGTTCTCCAGAGCATAAGGGGGGCAGTGAGTGGAGAGGGAAGTAGGAGAAAGAGAAGGAGAGGAGAGGGAAGCACGCATAACTAGGAAGATTGAGTCAGGGGAGGAATTGAAGAAAAGAAAGAGAGAGAGACAGAGAGGGAGAGACAGAGAAAGAGAGAGAGAGAAACCATAAAAGAGGGAGCCATTTAAGGATTGATGAGAAAACTGAACCTACAGAAATGTCCAGACCTACAAGACTGACCCCAACTAACAATTTGAGCAACAGTGGAAGGCTACCATAAATGCTCTTCCCTGATAATGAGATCAACAACTAACTTATCCACCATCATGGAGCCCTCGTCTAGTACCTGATTGAAACAGAAGCAAACACCCACAACTAAACACTGAGCCGAACTGAAATCCAGATGCAGAGAGGGAGGACAAGACCAGACTGCAGAAACCCATAGAAACAGATGACCTGAACAAGGAGGAGCTAAATGGCCCCCAGACTGATAGCTGGGAATCCAGCATGGGACTGAATCAGACCCCCTGAACATGGGTCTCAGCTAAAAGGCCTGAGCAGTCTAAGGGACCTCATACAGTGGAACCAGGATGTATTCCTGGTGCCCAAAAAGACTTTGCAGGCACATCCCTCATGGAGGGATACTCTAGAGACAGGAAAGAAGTCCTAGCTCCTACTCCAAATGACTTGACAGATTTAGATGACCCCCCCCACCTGGAGGGCATCACCCTACATGTGGAGTTGGGGAGGATAGGAGGGGAGGGTGTCTGGGTGCATGTGAGGGCTCGAGAGAGAGAGAAAGAGGGAGGGAGGGAGGGAGGGAGGGAGGGAGGGAGGGAGGGAGGGAGGGAGGGAGGGAGAGGAAGGGAGGAAAGGAGGGAGGTGAAAGGAGGGAGGGGGAACTGGGATCAATATGTAAAATAAAATTAAAAAATAAATTAAAAAAGAAAATGCTGTAATACTTGTGATATGCTCAACGCAGTCAATATTCAATTGGTAACTACTTGTGAAAATAGTAAAGGGAAAGGAATAAACACAGATTGATGTAGGGTTCTTTGATAGATATGAAATGTCCAGCACATATTCCTGTGATTCCTTTTATTCTGGGGATGTGGGTTTGCCTATCTTATGTTTTCTTTGTGAGGCTGGGATTCTGTAGCTACCACAGCTCAAGGATGCATTCTTGTTGTCTCACATGGCATCATCTCAGGAGTGCAATGTTTCCTTCTATCATCTCAGGAATGTGATGGCTAGTGTTCACTGGTAACCTGGCAGATTCTAGTGTTACCTGAGTGAGGAGCCTCTGCGCTTGCCTATACAGGACTATCTAAAGTAAGCCAGGGAGGGAAGAACTACCCTCTCTAACTGGACTGTTTTTGATGAGATAAATGAATTGTGTGAATGGACAAAGGGTCCTAGGTGACAGCATACTACCAGTCTCTGATTCCTGATTGTAGATGCCATGGGAGGAGCTGCTTCAAACTCCGGCTCTTGTGACTTCCACTACTTCCCAGCTATAATGATATGTACCTTGAACTGTAAGAACATTCTCCCTTAAATACTTCTTTCACAAAAATTAGAACAGAAAGTAAGGCAAGGGAGTTCATAATCTAATAGTTGTTACAACTTATGTCAAAATCCAGGCCTTATTGTGACTAGTAGCAAGCAAGAAGACTATGTATTCTGCATATAATTTAAGTATAAGGTGGAGATGCAGTAGATATATAGGGCACACCAGATATACTGCTTCCTCCATCACTGCTACAGTGGGCATCTGCAGCTTGGTGCAATAAACTTCAAGTTAACAATGTTAATCCAAGGATTAGATTTCCAAATACCTTCTGACTGACAACCAGGGAATAAAAGATACTATCATCTCTTTCCCCCAGTTTTCCTTCTTTACTTCCCAGTGGCTTTATCGACTGTTTGAATGGCATGTATGTGATTTTGTTGGGTTACCGTGACTGAGTTTCTGCCCTCTAATGTTGGTCTGAAGGAAAATAGATGGAAGGATGCCCTGATGAGAACATGGGTTAAGTCAGTGTTCTTGCATGCCTCACCCCCCAAAAAATCTGGAATTTTTCTAATTCATTAAATCTCAAGTGGTATAATGATGAATCTGGAGTATATCAATTTTCTTAAGTGCTAAAAGTTCTCCTTTTTAACTATTTTCAGTCTTATCTAGTAATTGTCAAAATGCTCTATGCTATCCCACAGCTGATTCTGTTAACTAGTACCTATAGCAACATCCTCACTATGTAGAGACTGCGCTATTGTTGTCTTGATCCATCTGTTTCCCACAGTTCATCCAGGCTCGTCGCAGATCCGTGAGGCTGCACTTATCCTTTGCCATTTTGCCTCCCCATGTGAGTTAAAGTAGTTTTGCCTCAACTCAGTTGCAATGTGCAATTTCTTTATACTTTTCAGCAACATTCCCCTCTCAGGAATTTTTGTTGTCTTTCTTTTCTTTCCTTCTTTAATTTCTCTTGTATCTTCTTTCCATTTCTTTGTTATATAGTTTAGTGTGAAGAGGTTTGCCCTTAGATGCCATCCATGTCATATTATGTTTCTTCCTTTCAAGCTCTCCTTATTGCTCCTCTTACCATTTTAGAAGCTTCAGCTTCTGCTCCAATGGTTTTATGGTGACTGATGTCTTTACCTCCTTGTTTAATTCTATGGTGGTTCAAAGGGCATGTTTTTCTTTTCAATTTAAACAAAAGGGAAATAAAACTTGTATTTTATTACCTTATCATTACCTTTTCTTTAATAATATAGGAAGCATCTCCATTGTGAAAACTATTTCTCAGAGATCTTTTCTACTTTATGTATGTTTGGATTGTATGGTGTTCGGTTCCATAGTAGAGGAATGCAGAATATCTTCTTCAGAAAAATCTCCTGTTTTTATAAAAGAAAGAATATAATATTTATGGAAAGAAAGAACTGCATTTAATGTTTACTCCTTGTGTAAGATAAGAAACAGATATTTTAATTTTTCTTTTCCTTCAGTGATTTGGGGGTGAAGGACGTCTTAGTGGATTTTTTTAAACATTGGAAGGACAATCATGATGATGCAATCTGAAAGATAGCTTTATTTTTTTTTCTTTTTAGTAATAAAGGCTCTTTTGTTTCTTTTCCTTTCTCTGAGTTCCCCTTGAAAACCTCTCTTTTCCCCACTCTTCTAGACAGGACTTGCCAGCCATCCTGTTTGAAATGTGTCTCTAGTGTCTTAAGTGACTATGTGTGTATGATTTCTCAACTACCTTCTTTCCAGATGACATATTCATTTGTTTCCTACCACCTGATCAGGATAAGAGTGAAATGTTCTTTTTAAAATGGATGTCTTGAGCCAAAACACAGTTCTGTTTATTTGCCTTCCAATATTTTAATATTTAAGACACTGTGATGAAAAACTTCTGGAAGAAGAATCTCCAAGTGTGATCTGGTGGCCTAATAATTTACATTCCGAGTTGTAATATTTTATTTGCTATAATTACTCTCTAACAAAACCAGAGAAATGAAATGCAAAACTACAAAATGCTTTCAGTTTGCATCTTCTTTCAGAACGTGGATGGCAGACAAAGCCATTCCTGAGGGACAGAGCATAAAACAGGAAAGAACTTCATTCAGTAGTCAGATGTCTGTAAACCAACCCACAGTGGGATTTTAACCACAGGAAGCTATAGGGCTGCCAAGGAACATTTACAGATGCCGAGGGATGTGGCCTTGGGATTGGAGTGCAGGGCAGGGACATCACCTTTCACCTCTCTCACCAAAGTCTCATTGTGACTTTACATAGGTCCTTCCACAGTGTGGCATCTATGAATCTGCTCTCAAACCATTGATGCTGCTTGCATGGAAGGTATCATTCCACTGGACTTGTGAGAAAATGTCCAGCACGGCCCCCTTTTCCTTCTCCTGTTATTTACACTTTTGAAGGACACAGGACTCATTATGGCCATGGGTCTAAGTAGAGTAGGGCAGCTAATGCCTAGGCATTGGGTGTGTCATCCAGCAGCACCTCCTGATTTCCTGCACTGTGAAGCAGTTCCTGCTGACATTTGGAGATGCGGGCTCTTGCGTACCACATCATAGCTCTTTCACACACCTATGTCACCCTCGTTTCCAGTTTGAAAAGTACACAGCCCCTGGTCTTCTGAGACTCAAATAGGGTTGCCACAGGAAATAATTAATAGAAGAAATTGAAACACAAGTCTTTTTATGATTAAATTTAACAAGTACTCTTCAGTCAAGACAAAGCAAAATATTCATTTGCTATCACACTCAGGGTAAAAAGTTGTACCACATTTTGAAAACGGCTGGCAGCTGTGTACTGAATCCTTATGGTGCAAAATTCTCATTTTTCTCTGAAAAACCTGCTTTCTTCCCAAATATGCTTTCAGTTTCATCTAAGTTATTAAAGTCAGTAGGATGCTTTTAAAAGAAAGTATGGAAAATAATTTATCTTGAAGAGCTGATGGCATGGTAATGTTTCTGATGTGTAAAGTGGTTAATGCTTGAGATTAGACATTGGATAAACCATGTGTCTTCAGGACTTAGGGCAAGTTCAGGAATAGAGAACTGTATTTAGTAATACATATAAAAATGTAGTTTTTGCTAAGTAATCAATAACATGGGATTTAGTAATACTTAATTAGTCCCCAAGTGTTGATTTTATGATATAAATTCATTTTAATTGGATTTTTTATAGCTGGAAAGTTGATTCTGTCTTGAAGGAGTTTTCGCTTTTCAGGGAAAACTTCTTCATGTAACATGAATGTGAATTTCAGCAAACATTTTATTTTTTAATGTGAATTATACATTCCAGTATGTTATTTATTTTTGTTTATGGTTCAGGAAGGTTTCTAGTTTCCCCAGGGCTAGTCATATCACTTGTCTATTACCATATTTCTGCCAATCACAGGAACTGGATGAGTATTGATTTCTCCCCATAAAAGTTTGCATGTTATCTATCAAAGCAGAGAGAAAAAGGTTGTGGTACAAAATATGACATGCACAAATTCTATGACTGGATTTGACTGGGGATGTGTCTCAGTAGATAAAATAAGTCCTTGCCTGGAACGTATGAAGACCTGAGTTTGAGTCTTTAGAGGCGATTGACAGCTGGAAGTGATGGCTTACATTTGCAATCCCAGAGCTACTATGGTGAGTTAGGAGTGTAGGAGGACCCCTGGATGCTGTGGGCCAGCCAACCTGACATCCTCAGGGGTGAACGACAGGAGATCCCATCTCAAACAAGTTGAAAGATGGGGACCAACACTCAAGGTTGTCTTCTGACCTCTAAGTGCATACCATGGCACCTGTGGGCCCATACTCACATACTGTACACATATTGTATACCCACAAGTAGTCACTATGGAATATACACAATATGAGCACTTTACAAGATGTTGACATTCCAGTACTTTATACTTAACAAATAGACAATAAACTTTTATGAAAGGAAAGGACATTTGTTACAAGGTTGCATAGATTCTTTTATTGAAAGTACAGATCAAACACAAACTGTAAGCACTTTCTGGGCAGGCGTCATGAGCTTTACAGACATGAGACTTTTCTGCTACTTCCCCTGGATTCTATTGCTTGTTTCATTGCCTTGGGAATGTGGACTTGTAATTACCCACAAGTCTGTTTGTACCCTGGAATTTCCAACCTGATCTCATGTCACCCGATATGTTTCCCAACTAACATTTCCAAGATCAATGGAGCTTATCATGTTGTATTTTATGTAATATTTCATATCATGTTGTGTGTAGATTATGAAAATCAGCCATGGACTTCCTTCCTGCTGAACCTAGACACATCTGTAGGGTCTTTCTTCAAGCAACCAACCATCTCAGTGATCTCTGGTGTGGACTAGGGTTGACATATCTAGTATAGGAAATCCTTCCTGTCTTTTTTCAGGTTACCAGAACAAGATTTCAAGGAAGAACCTTACAATATGGTCCGATGTAGTTTCTATGCAAACAAAAGAGTAGGAAACATTTCATTAAGGTGGTAAAGTATACTCCCCACAAAGTTTACCATCTTATCAATTCCAGAGAGAAGCTACATGTAACACACAAACACACACACACACATTTCTGTTTCACAACATTTCAGATCTTAGCTGTACTTTCCATTTTTGGTGGGTTTGGTAATTATAGAGACACGTTATACATTATTTATCTTTCAACATCTTTAAGTTAGGGAAGCAAGATTGAGTGAAGTCTTTGTGTATCCCAAACTGGCTTCAAATATATAGCCAAGGCTAACATTGATCTCTTGGTTATCTTGCCTCTACCTCCCAAATGATGCTCTGACTCATTTCACTTGATATCATGTTTTAGGCTCAACCATATTGTAACATGTCAGCCTTTTATTTGTTTGAAAAGAATTTGTTTGTATATGTTGTAATTTTTATATGCATGTATATTCATGAAGTTTAGCATTGTAAACTGAACTTTCTAGGGCAGGGATAGCATGAAAGGTTTTCTTGTTGGCAAATATGGTTATAAAATGACAGCTCAAATATATGTGCACATCGTAGGTCTTTCTGATACTCTGTTCATTGCTGGAATTTGGGATTTTAATTTCATTTCCTGAGATTTCTCTTCAGCTATCACAGGATAAATAACTCAAGGTTTGTGACTCATGATCAGTGTTTAGAATAGACATCCTCTTATTTTCTTTACACATTGTCCAACTGAGAAACTCCATCTAGTAACAAAGGGTGTGGAGGGCCACAGGGGATGAGAAGGAGACCTGCTTGAGCATGAAGCAGCTTCTTCTTGCTCAAGCAGCATGAAGTCTTTCTGGTTATCTTCATCTTTCTCACTCAACATGTCCATCATGGCCAGCTATCCTGAATGTTAACTGAGTCCTTTGGAGCCACAAATTAAATTCCACCACTGGTGCTGCCTGCAAAGGGTGTATACCATATTTCAAGGTTTGTATGCTTTAGAATTTGCTTCTCAAAGCACCAGACTATAAATTTGGTCTTCATTCACTAGCTTGATCTCAGGTTTGCTCCTCTGTAAAGTACAAACCAATCCTTCTGACATGTTGGCTTTCCAGTCTGAATTAAGTTTTATTTTGTGGTCAAACTTCTTACCCTAGCACTCGGAAGGCTGTGGCAGAGATAGAATTCCTTTGACATCACATTCTGGACTCTGCAGAAAGAGGCTTATCTCATAAAACCAAAATTGAAGATAAACCTTTTTCTAAATGTTTCCTGTGCCATTTTCCACAGAGTCAGGACCCATAAAAGTCCACTCCCCACCCCCATCTTTCTTTTTTAAGTGTTCAGTGTAATTCTTCTTGATGAAAACACAATAGCAATTAACCTCCATGTTGCACCATCCTGATAACAAAGAATTCACCAGGATGTTCAAAAGTATGTCTGAGACTTAGAAGTAAAAGACCTCTCAGCTGCTGTTGATGGCAAAATATTAGTGTGTGTGTGTGTGTGTGTGTGTGTGTGTGTGTGTGTGTGTTCATGCCAAAGTATGAAAAAAGTGATAAGGAGATGCCCACTTAAGACGTCACTTTCCTGTGCTGTAAGTAGAACTAACAATGAGATATGCTTTGAGAACCTGATGGTGTACAGGAACACTGAGCACCAAGAGAAGAGAAGGCAAAAAGCAGCACCTTTCTTGGCATGTGAGAAAAGTGTGGGAGGTGGGACAAAACTAGAAGATTTTCTCCAGTGGAATGGGCTAGTCTGCAAAAACATGCAAATGGGTCAGGACAGTTCTTTAGCATACATTGTAAGACTGCCCTACCTGCTCTAGTGCGCACAGAGGTATTAAACACACACGCTACCTTAGTACCAGTGAAACTATATAATATGAAGCAAAATCAACAGTAGCCACTGCCACAGTACAAAGTATGTACCTGCCTTGAACTTGACACCAAGAGTCCTTCTCAGTCAGTACCAGTGTGAGGATGTTAATAAGCCAATCACACAGAATCTCTGACACTTCATTGTGTTATTCTTAAGGAAATAAACGAACAGCTCTGAGGGTACTGAATGGACTTCCTCATTTCACTATGATGAATGACAGAGTTTTGTGTTACATTGGAGCCATTCTCTGGGATAGGGGCAAGGACCACTACATCAGAGCAGGCCACTTTCATCAAGTTCATACTGTTCAATAATTTCACGGTCTATAAACTTTCTTCTTTCTTTTGCTTTTGTATATTAATTTTTTTCTTTCCAGTAATTGTTTGCAAACATGTCATTTGTTTCTGAAAGGAAAGTTGAATCTAATCCAAATTTTAAAAAACATTCTGAACAGAAAAGCTAAATAATTCATATGTAAAGCTGTTATCAAATTAAGCTGATTCCACTCCCCATAACAGCTCAATTTTTTTTTTCAAGGATTGAGTAAAATAATTACACATGTTCTCCTCTCAGATATCCACACTCCCTCCCCTCCAGTAATCCCTTGGAAGAATACAGTGGTTATTGCTTCAGATTGCATGTGTGAAGTGTCTATTGGAATAGGGTTGTGAAGTGTTATGCTAAGTAACCTAACTGGAGAATCTGTGTATTTATGCACATGTATGCTTTTAAGAAAAATGTTTCCCCCCATGTTGAAGGTTTTACTGATATGGACAATATATAGGGTCAATGAGGAAGACTAAGGGAAATTAGGTGGAAGAGAAAAGACAAAAGGAGACTCATCCAATGGTGGGCATGACTTCTTTAACTATGGTAGTCCCCCTAGAGACTGTTCACAAAGCAACAATGTTGGCAAAGCCTCCACTGTGTTTTTAGCCTCATGGTCTCCCAACCATCCTTACACATAGGTAGATCATTGTCTGTGCAGACAGTTACATCTCACAAGCTGAGGAATGAGAAGATTCAAGAGAAGTGAGCACCAGTAACACTGGAGAGAACCAACCATAGACTGGCACACATAAGGCTGTAACTCCTTTAGAGGAGGCCCTCAAAAGGATGGCATGGAACTAAGGAAAAGTACCAGTTTCATAATGGAAGAAAAAGAGTTTTAAATAGAAAAAATATATATACACAGACCAAGGTGCTGGGATGGGAAGGAGCATGGCATGTGTACTCATAGAAGGCTATGGGGCAGGGCAGGGCAGGGACAGGGTGGGACAGATTAGAAACAGAGAAAAGCCAAATCATATAGGATTGTGCTTTAGGTAAAATATTAGATTCTAAGTATCCTGAGTTGTCAGATTTAACAAATAAAAGTAGAAGATAGTTTGTTCTTTATGATAAAGAACAGATACTTGCTAGTTCCTATTATGTTGGAAATATAGGTTAGACATCTCTACTCTGAAAACCCCAAGTCCAGAATGCTTCAATAGTTGACATAATGGTTCAAGTGGGAAATCCCATAGCAGAGAATTCTGATGCATGGACAGATGTGGAGTTTGAATAACATGACTCCCATAAATCTGGGCACCTGAGTATTTGATCCCCAGTAAGTAGCTACTTGTGGAGGATTGGGGGTCATGGCCTTGCTGAAGGACATATGCCATTAGCGACAGTTTGAGGATTCAAAAGCCATGTGGACTTTCTAGTACCCTCTCCCTGCTTATTTTCTGTGGTTCTGGGTGGGAACGTCCACCTGCAGCTCTAGCCATTTACTGCCAGCCACCTCTGCTCTGCTGCCATGGACGCTGACCCTTAGGAACCATAAACACAAAGCAAATCTCTCTCTTCTGTAAGTTACCTTGGTTATAATGTTTTATTACAGTGACAGAAAAAGTAGCTAATACAATAGAATTAATAAGTATATGAATAAAATACCCCTACATTTTGTGTATAAGAAATACGTGAAATGAAAGCAAATCTTTTGTTAGACTTGATTTCCATCTCAAAATTTTTACTTTATTCACCCAAAAACATTCACAATATGAAGCACTACTAGTCCCAAACATTTATGTGTACACACATGTATATGAGCAGTCATGTTGCACAGGTGCATATATGTGTGAAGATATGTGCACATATGTGCATTCATGTGAAGAACGGCGAATAATCTTGGGTTTTAATCCTCTGATGTCATCTGCTCCATTGGTGTTGTATTGTTGTTTTGTCTGCTTCATTTTATTTTAGGCAAAGTCTCTCATTGGCCAGAGGCATATTGATTAGATTACTCTGGCTGTCCAGTGAGTACCAAGCATCATCTTGTTTCTACCTCCCTAATGACGAGATCCCAAGCATGTACCAGCACACATAGCTTTCTTAAGTGGGTTCCGGAGATCAAACATAGGCCTTGGCTCTTGGGCAGCAAGCATGTCATGGACTAGGCCATCTTAATAGCTTCCTAAGTGTTTTTCAATGAAAGGTAACAAATATACTATCCAGGGAGTCATAATGAAAAAAGGAAGCAAAAAGACAAAATTACCTGAAAGTCAAGTTGAGGCTCTGTTTTATCTGGCACTGGCGACTGGGGAGAGCTGCAGTCTGGGGGCTTTCTAAAAGATCAGAAGGCATGCTTCTGTTTCTTCACTGAGGAATTTCACTGCTTCCTTCTGATCCCCAGGAGCCCTAGGTCCCACTGTTGATGGCAGTGTGGTTTCCAGGAGCTGAACTTTCCTTCCCACTGCTGACTGTAATACTTCACAGGGCTGACTTCTGAGTCATTTGAGTAAAGAGGAGCTACAAAGCAGGCCATGGGCAGAGCCAGAAAAGGTGCAGAGAATGGTGGGGCTCTGTGTGGGCAGTGGCATCAAGGGTGTAATGTGGAAGGCAGGCATAGAAGGCTGGGGGCTTGTTCTTGGGCCTTTGCCTTCCTGGGGGCCTGTGCTTGGGCCTTTGGCTCCACGGGGGCCAAAAGCTGGGCCTTTGGCTCCCTGGGAGTCGATGGTTGGGCCTTTGCCTCCCTGGGTGCCTATGTTTGGGACTTTGACTACCTGAGTGGTTATGGTTGAGCCTTTGCCTACCTGGTGGCTACAGTTAGGCCTCGGCCTACCTGGGTATGGTTTGAAACTCCATTAGCTGAAGTTTCACCTCTGTAATTGGCTCTGATCAAATCATTTTCATCTAAGATTCAGTATTTAAAAATTAATTAATTTTTGAAAATTTCATATGTAAATATACTCTATATACATCATTTATGCTCTGCCCTATTCCTCCACCATTCTCCAACCTGGATTCATTGTTACTTATGTATACATATGTAAAAGTGACTGAGTCCACTAGCGCTTCAGATGGGTTTAGGCCTGTCTTCTTGGGACTGGATAATATATGAGGGGCTCATCCCTGAAGAAAATTTTTTCACCATCCATTAGCAGCCATTGGCTGCTTATAGCTAAAAGGTGCACTTTTGAATTAGGTTTTTAGTTTATTTATATACTGAGATAAGTTGCAGGAGGGCTCAAGTTATAGAAGGCACTTTGAGACAAATCAATTTAATTTGCCACTACTTGCTTTTTAGGGCTCAGCTTAAACATGGTTCACACCTAGACATCCTTCTTTATTCCCACATCAAAAGGTCCTGTTTGAAATTCTTATCTTGAGCAATTCCTTTCTTCAGTGGATCATTGATATTATGTGTTTAAACTGAAATTGTCTGTAGTCTGTGTCCCCTATCAAAGTCAAAACTCACAAGGGTTCAGACTATGTCTTCCCCTATTTCTTACCTTGCATCAAGGCTAGGACCACAAGGACTGGACAAGTTTGTTGTGCTTTCCTTGAATATATGAATTAATTGAAGTGTCATTAAAGTTGCCTCTGGCCAAATGAGCCACCTCCCTTTCTGAATCAAATATCTGGGATGTCACTGGCTAAAGGCTTTTCTTATCAAGCCTGTCCAGCTCAAGTATGAATCTTGGCTATGTCAGAACTTAGGTCAGTGTCCTTAAGGAAAGCATAAAGTAGTTGAGGGCATGATATAACACAAAAATTGACAGCAAAGAGAGCCATGGCAACTGCAGTGAAAAATTGGGATAGCAATAGAATGTTAATATTCAGCAATCCATTGCTTGGGTTCTATGAACCAGATATACAAGAATACATGGATGTGCTTAACATGGAAGTGTGCATACTTCCTTGATTTATGTACACTTTGTTATAAGCAAATGTTCTTCTCAACTGACACTCTTTATCTTTGATCAGAGAAATCAAATATATCAAATGCTATTTTAACAGGCTAGTCACACAAATGAATTATTCATATAAAGAAACTTTAAAAACTTTCTGATTAAATAGTCCAATGATTCATAATCTTCCTGCCTCAACATCTGGAAGGCTGGGGTTGCAGCCATCTTCACTGCCATTCAGAGACATGAATCTTTACATTATAAATACTACTTTGCAGATCAAATTGACTCCAAATAGTAAGTATTATTGAGGAAGCATAAAAGGATTTTTGAGGGTTCTTTGATATAGTAAAGTATCAGAAATAAATTCTTTGTTTACTAATAAGAGAATGGAGAAATGAAATTCTCTTTATCTTTTTTATGAAGGATTCTAATACTCAGATTTAAGTCCTGGACTAGCACTTCCCAATGAACACAGAGTGAGCCACCATGCAAGGCTCTCAGTACTACATGGCAAAGCTAGAAAGAAGGCCTAATTCACTTTCCCTAAGTGAAAAGAGTTAGATAGATGCTAACATTAATAGTGTGTTTAGTTAAATCTGTCTTCTGCGTTATTCCAGTGCATTATCAATTCTCACTGACCCCTTTTATATTCCTTCTTTGTGTTTTCCTCTTTGTATGGTATGTGTATACATTTAGAGGACAATCTCTAGCTGAATGCTAATTCTTCATTGGAAATAACTGCTCTACATGGAAGTTTCATAAAAAGATCTACAAAAGCAGATGCATAGGTCCTAATGAATCTCACTGGTTTTCATATGACAAAACTACATTCCAAAAAGCACTTAAAGGTGTTCTAATAATAGAATAAGACTAGCAAGTTTTAATATAAATTATTTAAAGGTAAACTAAAATTGAGAACCAAGTTTCCTATTTGTGCTAGCCACATTTCATGAGCTCAGAGGTCACATATGGGTAGTGATGGCTGTAACAGATGACGTGACTCCATAGCTACTTATAAATTGACAAGAAGATTACAAGAGCATAATGGTACAAGGATAATATCAGTACCACAAGATCCATACTAAAATTCAAGTTAAATAAATAACGTTAACATCCACACAATTCCAGAGCTCTTCATTTTTTCACTCTGTATTTATGTGTAACAATAATAGCACTTGGAAAGAGTATGTTGGGCCTAGGAGACATGGGAAGACCAAGAAAGTCTATGGAAGAAGTAGTGCCTGATTGCCACCTCTGAGGCCAGGCTGCCTGTGTGCTGTTGGTGGCAGACTTCCCATACCTCGGGTTGAAATATTTGGGAAGCAAACAAAAACAGCAGCATTAGTCCTACTGATAACAATGGCACAATCGGAATCTCCCTGAAGCATTTTATTTTCATGTTCAGCTTTGCAAATGATTTGTTTTGAAGTTTCTCCTAAAACAGTAAATGGAATCCTGTTGGTTGTCAGCAGCTCCAGTTAATGTCATCAAGAGTATCGCCATGAAACCCCTTCTCTTATCCAATATACCCATGTTTTTGAGATTTGGAGTTTTACTTGATTGTAAGTTTCTTCTGTGCTACATAACAGCACAAGTAATCTGTTCACAAGTGAACATTTTAGCCCAAGTCAAAGAGAAAAAAAAATTTTAACCTGGTTGTTTTTGACTTACAACAGTTAAAAGAGAAACACTGAAAGTATTAGATTTTTATATAAATGCTTCTGCTCACAGTTTGAGGTTTGGATGGATATTTAAATATTATTTGCCATGTTGGCTTGTCATCTGGATTATTTAGTTTTATTATTATTATTATGATTACTATTATTATTATTCTGAAGCTCTATAGTTGCTTGAGCAATTAAATAGGTTTATACATTGTCCCTTCCACATCATGGCTCCTCAGTACCTCAAATGTACTTTTTTTATACACAGTCTCAGAGAAGAGCAAAAGCCACAGCTTTTAATCAGTGCCCAGTTTATTGCTAAGGGATTAAAATTAGTTACAATATTTAGGGTTAAAAATGAAGATTTCATTTACACATACACCAGAGTATGTGGGTGTGTCTCTTGTGTCTCTGTGTGTGTCCATATACACAATTATGCATGCTGAAGGCTGTTGCCTAAAGTTCTGAGGGAAGAAGAGATTCTACTGCTTCAGCTTAGAATTTGCTTTCTATACAGGGTAATTCAACATTAACCTTCAGTGCACAGACGATGATCAAGGTAGATCATCTTTCTGAGCCACATTTCTCTCATCTGTAAAATGGAGTTCAAGGTTTCTTGCCGATTTATATCTGCATTTCTGACATGATGGTGAAACACAGTGAGTGCTGGAAAGAGTAAGTCACAGAAAGGAGTCTCATCTTCATTTATTCACAGAAACTTTTATTAAAATCATTATTGTGGGTGTAGTGTCATAGGAAGTGGCTAGGACTAGACTGGTCATGTCTGGGCTAAGGCAACTGCTGGTCCCATTGTTCTGGGATGGTGACTTGTTGACAACCCTCCTCTCAGCATCACTGAGTTGCGGCTTCTAGATCTGTGACTTGTAAACATCCAAGTGTCAGAGCAGAGGAGAACAAAACAGGTGCTCAGAATATTTCATATTTGAAATATTGGTTCTCTAACCAGTCCACATTCCCCAAGATAAGGGTTGGTGTGAAGACAAGGAATATTCAGGAGCAGAGGGTTTCTGAGTTCCTTCTTTATTCAAGTGCATATAGCATGCAATTGGACACAAGTAAGGTGCCCCATCAATGTGGTGCTTAGAATGAGAATGGCCCATAAGCACATATTCCAATGCTTGCAGATAACTATTTACTCATTCAATATAAGTTTATTTGTCACATGTTTTTTGGATCTCAAAAACTAAGAAAAGTAAGCAACTTCTGATAAATTTTGAGTGCCCTTTCCCTGAGAAGAATGAATCAGAAAGAGTTCCAAGGAGACACATCAGGTCATGTTTGATAAGCTTTTGGTGACATCCAAGTGTGTGGTAAAAGTGAGTCTCCTCAGAGAAGATCGGCAGGAAGCTGCCATGCAGCGTTGTCGTCAGCTCCTTTAAAATGTACATCTTCACAGAAGGTATACAAAATACTGCTGCGGAATGAGAATGAGGATTCAGAAGAGTAAACTTGAGACTTTTTACTAGAGAAAAATGGTTTTGAAGAGATTTTTATTTAATATTGAATAATAATGTCTTCGGGTTTCTATTGCAGTGAAGAGACACCATGACACTGGGCATTTTCCTGAGCACAGGAAACCTCAAAGCCTATCCCCACACTTCCTCCAACAAGGACATATCCACTCCAACTCAACCACACATCCTAATAGTGACACTCCATCGAACTACCACAAATACCCTAACCTTTGCGGTTGAAATTTTCCCCTAAATAAGTACATCAGGGAAGCTCAACAGAGGCCATTTTCAGTACTAATAGCTAAAACCAGCCACTTAACTGGGGAAATGGGAAGAAGGCAGTGGAAGCCAAGTTCCTTCTGCATCTCATGTGCTTCTCACTCAGTATTTCTGCCAGTGGTAGTGTGATAGACATTACTTGGCTTTGCTTTGATCTTTTGGAAGTGGGGTGTCCTAGACCAACTGTAATACTAGAACCAAAACAGACCAGCAGCCTATGGAAGTTCTAAACCAGTACTCCTTGCCTTCTTCCCTGGCCTAAGGGTAAATAAGTCTGTGTCTAATTACCTGGAGACTTGGGGGAGGAGAGAAGGTAGGGACTAAGTCCATTGAGCTGCTGGTAGTAGTTACCTTTTACTGCTTGGATTACTGGACTCTGGCATTTTCCTGCTGTGTAAGGTATCAGAAAGAAGCCTTTGGGCCAAAAGGAAAACATTAAGGAAACAACAGGAGAACCAAAGTGCTTCTGAGTCATCCTCTTCTCAGAGCTCATTTTCAAGGTTGCCATAACCCAGGACACAACTGGGATGCCCTGGAGTAGGCAGGGCTCCTCAGCAGACTGGGTCTGAGGTATTCTTCCTAGGATCAGAAGGTAGGGGCTTAAAGTTTTGTTTTTTTGTTTGTTTTTGGTTTGTTTGTTGGTTTTGTTGTTGTTGTTTTCTAGTTTTTTGAGACAGGGCTTCTCTTTGTAGCTTTAGAGCCTGGAACTAGCTCTTGTAGACCAGGCTGGTCTGGAACTCACAGAGATTAGCCTGCCTCTTCCTCCCAAGTGCTGGGATTAAAGGCATGTGTCACCACTTCCCAGCAGGGTTTAAATTTGTCTCCTGTGCTGGTGTGTGTAAAAGGCCTGCCTGTACAGTTACTTCTAGTCTTAAGTCTTAATTTTAAATACATCAGTGCTTTAACTATTGAGAAAATACTTCAGAGGTATGGTTTGAATAGAGATCTAACAATAGTGGTTTCTCACTTTTATAAACTTCCATTATGACCTTTTCAGACAACTGTGGCATTACTATTGGAGGACCTAATGAAGTTTGAAGCTGTAGCCCATTTGATCTCCACCCACAGTTTAATTCAAACCTACTCCAAATTGACTAAAAGAAATCTAGTTTGTTCTAGAATCTTTTAAAACGGCAATATCGATGTCATTCCCCTAGGCAATTTTGTTCTCCAACATGAGAGCATGTTTCCACATGAACATCTCCAACATGGAAGTGAGTTGGAATTATTCCCGCACCATTCCCCACCTCATCTGATCCTTCAAGTCTTACCTGGACCAGATTATGTCCCAAACTTTGTGACACAGACTCAGTATACCCAACTCTGTATGTGGAAGCATTCAGAACCATTTGAACATATTTTGAGCACACAAGCCAGGAACCAGGGCTAAAAGATGTTCGTGAGAAGGCAGTGAGATTTACATGCAATGAAATGTAGCTGTATGTCGCCACTGCCTTTGGAACACACTGTGAAGAAAGCCAAGCAAGAAAGAAAGGAGCTTTTAAAAGAAATCATAAGTGTTTAGACATATTTGTAATTGTAACTTTTGATGGGCGTTTACCGGTGCTTGCTTTTTTTTGGTCATTATTATCATCGTAGGACATTTTGTTCACCAGTATGTTTTGAAACAGCATTATTTGGTCCTCCATATTTACCAAGCAAGTTAAAAAAGTAATAACTGATTCCCCAATACAAATTTGTAAGTGCCTATAACATTTTCTACCTCACAGATGGAGACAGTTGACTCTGAAAAGTGATGTACTTTGTCAAAGTTATGACCACAGAACTGACAGAGTTAATGCTTCCAATCCAGTATCTCTGATACTAAGCCCTCCCAGGAGAAAGTACACTTCCATCACCATTCTCCCACTGAAAAGGGGCTGAGTCTACCACCCAAACATGCATTGCATCTATCTTTTGCTTTTGCTGTTTCATAGATGTTGCTGTATTGACTACAGGTTTGGAAAATAAGACAGACTGAAATGAGTTGGTGTAAATGAGTGATGAATGACCCAACTAACCCCTATTTGGATTTGCTGCATTCTCTAGACTCAGAGGAGTTGAGGGAATAAATGATACCCACTGTTCTATCAACTGTTCTATAAACTTTGCATCTATTTTTAGTGTGTGAAAAGGCCTCGGGGCAAACATGATCTTGTATCAAAGCTCTGGGTCTGAATATCAGATCTGAGCCACAGGATAAACAGAGGCAAGTTTGCCAGGTTCTGCCCCCTTGCCCTACTTACTCAAAAAGTTTAACATTTCTCAGAACATATTTAACACTCACTGATGTAGATGAATGTTCTTAATTTCATAGTTAAGGAAACAAGGTCATGGGCAGCTAAATGTAATCCTGAAGGTCATAGAATTATTAGTGACCCAGGAAGGTTGAAGAATCAGAATCCAGAACATTTTATGTTATGTCAATAAAGAGCTACAGAAGAACCAAAATAGTAACATCAATCCATGTTCAAGGTCCCATATTATGAGGTATCAGGCACTGTGCTGATAACTTTGCACATACCACCTTGGGAATCTTTGTAATTCAGAGAGCAATCTGCCACTGTTACCACATCTATGGATGTTGATACCCAGACTCAAATGACATCATACTTACCCAAAGTTATATGTCCAGAAGGCCATGTTCTTAAATACTATTCCTACTTTCCTACTTGTCCCTCTGGACTATCATTCAAAGACAGGAATTCTCTTTAATTGAATAACTCTGTTCTTTTGAGTCCAGTGATGGTGGTGAGTTTCAAATGGTGCTTTAGAATTCCTTCTCAGTGGCTATCTGTACTGAATATGTATGTTTGTGGAATACGCCTGACAGTCATCCAGACTTGCTCCAGAGTATCTGAGTTTGAATGTACAGGTGGAAACCAGTACCCCCATTCCTGGGCATTCTGAGATATGTCTATATCACACACTAATGTGAGAGCATGGTTAAGAAACACTATCATAGGACAGCTTTCCCATAGGCAAAGTAGGCAAGTAGGCTGACATATAGTCCAGCCTCTGTCCATATTTGAAGGTTGTGGAAGGCAGAACAAGTAATTCTGTATCATTCTACAGTTCTCCTGCACTATCCTAAGGTTTCTTCTGTTTGCACAGATCCCAGAAAGTCCATTTACTCTGCCGCATCCTCCAGAGAGCCTCTGGGTAGAGGAACTTATCCTAGAAGATAGTTTTGGATTTTCTCTGTTTGTTTGTTTGTTTTGTTTTATTTTTTTCTGCTCTTCAGTGTCCTGCATAGTGTTAAACTCAAGGGAGAGATCGGGATCCTGGAGTCCTTCCTCTCCCTTTGTATGTGGATTTTTTCTAAGGTATGTACTACATACCTTAGATGACTATTCTACATACTCTTTTTATAGTGTGATAGTTGATGCTCTTTCATCAAGAGGTGAAGTACACATACTTTTACTTAATTTGGTTGGAATTTTATAAATTGAAAGTGGCAGAATTGAAGTTATCTAAGTTTTAAAGTCTAATTCCTTATGGAAATCTGGTTTTTTGCTTGATTAATTTTTGATATCTTTCCTCCCCCCCCCCTTCTCTCTCTCTATACATATATTCTTTTCTATTCTTTTCAACATTCCTGACAATAACTTTGTCAGGCATCCTGACAGGTGCTGCATGATGACTGTTACTTAGGTTACTGGGCTTTGGGGTCATTTGTTACACAGTAGCTGGTAACTGGGGCGTAGGCACAATACATGTCTCATATTTCATATATAATTTTGATCATTTGGGGGGCTGATGTTGGTTTTGTGCCACACTAACTGTTATTATTAGATTTCATTTTATAATGCTTTCTTCTGCTACATGAGCCTATTCTGATATAAATTTTTGTCATCAGCAAGCAACTTTCTCTGCTTGAAAATGTTTCTCTTTCATTTGCCACCAAAATTTTTCCCTAAAGAATATTTGAGCAACATTCCAGGTGTTTAATGTTTTTCACCTTAGTGAAGGCACAACTCAGAAAAACAACTAGTATTTTGAGACAGCATTAAAATCGAAGAGAAAGATGCTAGCAACTTTCTATAGTCATAGAAAAATATTGACAATGAGTACTTATTTTGACAAATTTCCAGAGAATATTTATGTTTTAGGTAGGTATTATTAGACTCTTAGAAAAATAAGTAGTATTACTCATTATGTAGTAGGCTTGGCACATGCTGTGTGAATTATAGCAGTGCTTAAAATTCGTAAATAGTCGCATTTTATTCCCACTCTATTCTTTTGAATCAGGTAAGAGAGATTTGATTCAGATCAATAACCATGGCACATAAAATAATAAACCCTTTCAAAAACGTAATAATATAAATTATATGAGTTTGTGGCAGTAGCTGAGAAACTGAACATAAAACTTTAAAATATTGTAGCTTGAAAACCTAATATTCTATCAGTTATTAAAATAGAAAATAGTTGAGAAGTCATCACTCTAAAATTTAATATGATTGCAAGGTGTTGGATTGTTCTTTCTTTCTCTGTATTAGAGCAGCTATGACTACACAATTTAAGCCCAACTCAATAGTAAGTGATCTCTGTGAGTTAGGGAACAATCTAGATTGTTGAGCAACTCTGTGTTCTGCTTGTTTAATAGCCTAGGAGAATGACCTTTCTCTTCTTGTGATGACCACAAAGCTCCTTGATCTATTAGCAGCTTCTAGAACTAGGCCAAGCAGGGATAGAATGGAAAAAGGTATACTGTTGTCTCCCAATGTGCTGACTGTAGTAAGTAGTTTCAAAGCCTTAAAATCACTAGCACTAACATTATGTGAAATAAAATTTGGTCTTAAGCTATAACCTAATGTGCCTTTGCCTTGGGGAAGATGAGTGGCATGCTGACTGGATGGTCATTTGTATTTTATTTTGAAATCCCCTGCCCTTTGTGTATATTGTGGATATAGCTGAGTAAAGCAAATAAATGCCCTTTGAACAAGTCTGGAATGAAAAGAAATGAAAGCATTTGTTGGTTTAAGGTGGTGGGATTATGGCCCATTTTATTTCACCTTTATTATCACTTTAATGTTTTAAGTATATTTATGATATAAATAAAAGAAAAAATAAAAATGGTTTATTACTTATCAAGGATTATTGGCCTCCAGAGTATATGAACTCTTCATAGATGAAACTCTCATTATACATACAGCCTTATTCAATTATTAGGGCAATATTATTCCACTAAGACACTGTGAGAAGCACAGAATCCTAGTTCTCAGTGTCTTAAAGGCCTGAAGAGGAAAATACCTGGATCTGTACATTAACCCCATGGACAGTCCCATCCCAGCAAAGGGACCAGTCAATCCTCTTAGGAAGAGGTAGAATCTGCCTCCCCCACTTTGGGCAGAATCATCAAATTTGGGACACATGAAAATGAGTCATTGATGGTGTGGGCCAAATGCCTTTAATTCTTTCTGCTTCAAGCCATATGAGAGAATTTCAGGGCTACCTGACTCAGAAGGGTAATAGTGATCCACTGAACCAAGTCCCTAATTTTTAGTACAAGATCACAAAGAGTTTCTTTCTGCCATCCTGACTCCCAACAGAGTTTAAGCTGATGATTGCATGTCCAGCCTGGATACCTACATAGCAAGGGAGGGAATAATGGATCCATTGGCTTCCCAAAGGACAGGCTTCAGGCAAAAGGTAACTAGTTATTGTAAATGACTGAGGTGCAGGAATGCACCTTATTATCATGGCCTGGCTTAGCTGCATCTAGTGATATAAAGTGGAAGGATGTTTAGAACATAGAACAGTATTAACTGAGGAAAATGGGTAAATGCATAGCAAAAGTACAGATTTTATTTAGATCATAGTATGTAGAACATTTTATTTAGAGACTAATAAGAAGCAACATGTTATAGTTTAAATCAGAATGTCCCTTGGAGACTATTGAGCAGCAGCAGAAACTGAAAGGTGGGCCTGAGTGTAGGAAAGCATCTATCTTATCCACCACTTCTTTCTACATTGTCTCTACTCTCTGGCTCATAATCTAGCTGCTATCATCTGATATGCATTCCACTATGATGCTTTAATCCAGCCTCAAGTCTTCAGCAGTAGAAATAGCTAGTGGAAAACTGAAACCTCAAACTGATGTTTTTCTCCCCTTTTAAATTGCTTTTCTTGGGTATTTTATCATAGTTACAAAAACTGACTATTGTGCCATGATTAGAAAGAGAGTTCGGGTTTATGATGGTGAGTTTAAAACATTAGAGTAATGATAAAAGTAAACTAGCTGGGTGGTGGTGGCTCACACCTTTAATCCTAGCACTGAGGAGGAAGAGGCAGGCAGATCTCTGTGAATTCAAGGCCAGCCTGTTCTTCAGAGCAAGTTGCAGGACAGGCTCAAAGCTACAGAGAAAACCTGTCTTCAAATACAATCATTTGAAGTATGGATGGGCTTTGCCCTCAATTCATTCTGTTATTTCACATTCCACAACTATACTAAAAGTGTACCCAATTTACATTTAAATGAAGAATTTCTCAATAAAGCCTTAGCAAGTTTTTAAAAGAAAAACGAAAGATGACAACAAGGTAGCAAATACTTTACTAATGTCATATCTCCCAAGAGATAGCTTTCTCTATCAGGGCAAGCCATTCTGTGGAATTATCACCCCTGGGCCTCAGTACCCTTCCTAGGACCTGAGAGAATACTGATGTATACTGTGCTAAATGCGGTTTTATTGGCTTGACTGGATTGTCTGTATCAAGCTTGTATATTCATTGTCCTGTGTTATCTTTTTCCCTCATGAGCATGATGAAAATGAATTTGAGTTTATACAATGTTTGAAGAAGCACCGGGGAAGAAATACATTCTGTGTGAATGAGATGGTAATAATAATAAAATGAGAACTGAATCAGAGATGGGTGAAAGAAATTTAGTTTGATTTGCATCAAACAGGCTCAATAGCATGAATAGTTGGTAAAGTTAAATCTAATTTCGGAAGTTCTTGAACATTCTCATTTCTAACCAGGGCTTTAATATCATTTTAATGCAGTTTTTTACATATGAATTAATATAATAAATGTCAATGTTGAATAGAATAAGGTCACATTTTACTACTTTGACCAGAAGTGTAATCTTCCAAGATTCAATTTTATTACTATTATAACAGTCATACTGGATAAGGTCACCAATATTTCTTTCCAAGTGATATAATATATGACGACAGCCTTTATACCAACTTTACTTTTTGTAATTTGGATTTATATTCTGAAACATGTTGACAAAGACATACCACGGACATTTCTTAGTCAAATGGCAGCCTGGGGAAGATGTTTTCTCGGGATTTATGGGAAAGTTGAAACTGGATAAATGGAGTCATTGAAATGCAGCATTTTCTTGATCATATCTCCTTGCCTACACATAATTAAATTCTTGTGACGTTTTCCCCTTTTACTTGAAAGGGAAAGGTGATGTATAAAGATTTTCTGATGAGTAAAACAAGAAACATATTCTGTTCACTGGCTAAATGTAGGCTAGCCAGGAGTCCAATTCACATAATTCACTGAGCGATATGTTCACTGACTCAGAAAAGTTCAAATTTCAGGAGTATCAGAGATAGTGAATGCCAACCAGCAAAACTATTTGTCTTGACCTTCTTCAGCATGTTCACTAAGAAGTCAATCTCTGACAGCAAAACAGTAGCAGGGACAGGCAGAGTTGCCTCATAGTATCACAAAGCATGAATGAGGAGGGAGCTGGAAAGAATTTTGATCCACGTCAAAATAAGTGCTTAGTAAACAAAAATTGTTCCTATGGTTGTTCCTTTGGATACACTGTTGGCTACATCATTGGAAAATGGGTCATTTTCATCCTCTTAGAGCTATCTCAGTTACAAACCCTTACATTGAGTCCAAAGCTACCTCTTTGTACCTTTTACACAGTAATCTTGACTGGCTCTAGTGGTGAGTAATGATAATTGTTGCTATTGATGCATATTGAGTGTTTTCTACATGCACAAGAACAATTAAAATCACTTCTATACATCTCAAATGTACCTAAAAGCAGAGAAAATTAATATAAAGAATTCTTGTCTTTACCATATTCATCTTGAATTTCACACCTTGATTCATCTACTCACTTCTGTTTTTGCTAAACTATGTAATGCCAGTTCCTCAAAAACATGGGTCTCAACTCTATACATACCAGTTTACATCCTTAAAAATAAACGAGACTTGAAGGCTCTAATATGGTAGATGACATGTAGCTGTGGACTGCTAGAATCTGCATAAAACGAACTGGGAGACACTGCATACCATTGATCAGAAGAGGTGTGTGTGATGGCCCCCAAATTTCTCATCTAATGGCAAAAACTAAACAGGAAGCCTTAAAAAGTACACCACGAAAAAGAGCAGTTCCTTTGGAAGAGATTGTCAAGGTCTGAGGAGTTCCCCATTCCTGCGAGAGTGACTGAGAAGAGCCAGGCATAGGACACAGCCTCAAGAAAGTGGGGCTCCATTCTAAGTAACATTTATTTTTAAGAGAAAGGAGAAATGGAAGGAAGCAAGTTAAAAGTTGTTAGTAGCAGAAGGAGGAAGACAAAGAGACGAGGTGTTGCTAGGAAATCTTCAGTACTTGGCAATGAGGGAAAAGAGATACAGTTCTTTTTCTATAGAAACCAGGTAGGTTCTATGTAGCCCTAAAACCCATGCAAACTTGGACTCCTGAACCTCCTCTCTTTCTCTTAAGAGTTCTGGGTTAGGGGTTATAGGCATGTGCCACTAAGCTTGGCTTGATACTAAGCTTGTGGTCAAACCATGGATTTGATGCATGCTGGGTAAGCAGTCTACAGATTAATCTTTATCACGAGATGCCATTTTCAAAAAGTCCTCTGCTGATTCAATGTCTTGGTAGGCCAAGGCCTTCAGAGTACTGCCCTCCTGTGAAACTCAGAAGGAATGTTACGGGGCTGTACACTGAAACCTGGCAGACAGAATACGTCCAGACTGTGAAGAAAATACCTGGCATCAGAATCCCACTGTACTCTGAGGAAAGGTATGCAAGGTCAGAGACAAAAACCTGAATGGGAGATTAGACAGGTCCAAACAGAGAGCCTGAAGTCTGGAGCCAAGGCCAGCATTCACACTCAGACTCCAGAAAACTGCCCAGGTACATCACCAAAGATCAAAGGCAGCCTGGATTGTGGGGCCTCTGTCTCAGCCTCCTGATATCTGCACACACTTAGGTTTTCTGCATCATTTTCATTGTTTTTATTTTACTTCAGTCAAAGCAAAATGTAAAATGTGAAACTTGAACAATGGGGACTAACAGAGATAGCAGAAATGGGAAGAGAGGTGTATGGGGATGGATGTGGTAAGTGTGCAAAGTATGCTTGTGTGACAGTGTCCATGTGTGGCACAGTATTATGTGCACAGGACACACACACACACACACACACACACACACACACACACACACACACACACACACGTAATTTTTTAAAAACAACAGAAATAGAAATTTACCAGTATTTACTAATAGTAATTTTATGACATTCCCTATGTCCTGGCCCAACCCTCGATGACCAACATCTGTGACTGAGCCTTATTACACATCACAAGTTCCTGATATTAGGACAGACAGGACCCATACCTGGTACTAGTGCTTTCAAGCCAGTGTTGTTGTGCCAAGAATCTTTGCAGAACACTTCTGCACATTTTTCTGCAGTGAATATCTGCTTCTCTGGGAAACTTAGAACTCTGCCTTTTTGTGTGGGATAAAATAATCTATGTCTAGGATGGGCTTTATAATAGGGTAGAAGCTGCGTACCAGTGGCTGTTCAAATAAAAATTTGTTAAAGTAGTAAAATGGACACGTCCACAGTTCATCTGCCAGAGCCCTGTGTCAGATGAAGTTAGTGGCTGCTGTTTGGAGAGTATAAGCATAGAGCATGGGGACTTTCTCTGACTTGTAATAGACAGCTGTGGCTATCTTTTGATGCTAATATTTGTATAGGGAGGCCATTTGCTGTATAATAACTCATTAAAACTTATCTCAAGAAGTCCTCACATTTCTGAAGTAGGATCTTTTGTCAGTCTATCTACCCTTCTTACATACATTGCTTTTAGCTATGTCTGCTGCTATGGGCCTATAATCCTAACACCCAAGAGTCTGAGGCAGGAAAATTATGAGATTGAGGCCAGCCTTTTCTGTATAGTAACAAATTGTGTCTCAAAAATATGTCTTTATACTAGGAAAGTGAAGTATAGGAGGATTTTAAAAAATTACCAGATATGTATAGTTTTCATAAAGACAATTCATGATATGGTAAAGGACATATGTTTTCATTACATCTCAGATGAGAATTGGCAGAATGAATGATGATGACTGTATTTCTATAATAGCATTAACAGGTAATTATGGAGCAAATTGTATTGCAAGATACTTGAAATAGTTACCATTTTATGCATTTTTAAGATACTTGCTAACCACTGTGGTTTGTCATCACTACTGCATTTATGGCTTAAATAAATGCCATATTTAATAAGGAGTTAAGTACAGATAAATACTTCTTTTCATTCCTGTGCACAGATACTCTTCCTTCCACTAAACATCTTTAGGCCCTTCAGGATCAACACGCCTGACTTGTGCTAGCATTACGTCTCAAGTGGATTAGTCACTTCCCATCAAGTCTGATGACCTGAGTTCACGCCCTACGGCCCACATGGTAGGAGGAGAGAACACTCTTCTGCATGTTGTCCTCTGACTGCCAAGTGCATGCCAATAAGGAAATAATTCTGGCATTTTTCTAAAAGAAGGACCCCCAGCCTAGTCATCCAGGAATAATTTTTCGAGAATCCATCATTTCATTAAGTATTATACATGATGGAGTTTTATAAATCTTTTATTCTTTTTTCTTGTAAAGCTAGAGTATTTTCAAGAACCTTCCATTACTTGTGCTGTTTAGCACAAGTAATTCTGTGGAGTTTACACAACAAGCGGTACCCATTTCACAGCAGTCCTAATTGGCCCTCCAAGAACTCAGTTGCCTGCATCAAGCAGGTAAAAGGTGATATAACTGGAGTTTGACACAGATGTGTGTCACTCCCAGCCCATGTGCTACATTCGCATTGTCTTTTGCCATTTACTAATTGATGAAACTGCACCTCCCCATCCTCCCAGGACAATAGCCTTTGCATTACTGTACCGGAAAGGCCGGACCTCAGGTCCTCATTATTTCCATGTGTGTGATTTTCCTCAGGGAAACTAATGGCTTTTGTGTTTAGAGGCTGTCCCTGGTGACTCCCCAAATTGACAGAAGACTACAGAGTGTCCCTGCCAACAAGATCAGAGTGAGAAATCTCCTCGCTCACAGTCTGAGATAAAATGTGTTTTGTGGAAACAACAGTTCAATGTTGACTCATCTTGAGCTTATTCTCAGCAAAACTCCCGAGCTGTTTTCACACATGCTGCTGTGAAGCAGAGCTCCTCCATCTTGTTGAGCACATGGTGAGCTGAAACCAGGGAGCTCACCCAAAGGAAGAACTCTCTTATGCAAATTAGAGCAGTCAGGAAGAGGAAGATGACCCAGGAAGTGTGCAATTCTGGATGAGAAATCCTGTCTTTCAGGACAGTGCCCACTTCTTTTCTAATTTACACAGATTAAAATGTGATAGGATTCTCTAGCCTAATTTGGTTTTCTTTCTTTCTTTCTTTCTTTCTTTCTTTTTTTTTTTACACAATTTTATTATTTAAATTAGAAAAAAATTTTTGTTTTACATGTGAATCCCAGTTTCTTCTGCCTTCCCTCCCCCGCTTCCTCCCACCAACCCTCTATCTGGCCCCCTTTCTGCTCCCCGGGGAAGTTCAGGACTTCAAAGTCTTTCACATGATTTGGAGCAGGGCATAGGCCCTCCCACATGTGTCTAGGCTGAGAGACTATCTCTCTATGTGGAATGGGCTCCCAAAACACTAGATATAAATACTCATCCACTACCAGAGGCACCATAGACTGGGATCCATAAGCTCCCCCCTGTTCAGGTCAGCTGTTTCTGTGGGTTTTTCCAGCATGGTCTTGACCCCTTTGCTCATCACTCCTCTTTCTCTGCAACTGGATTCCAGGAGTTCAGCTCAGTGTTTAGCTGTGGGTGTCTGCTTCTACTTCCATCAGCTACTGGGTGGCATATAAGGTAGTCATCAATCTCATTATTTGGAAAGGGCATTTAAGGCAGCCTCTCAACTATTGCTTAGATTGTTACTTGGGGTCATCCTTGTAGATCTCTGAATGTTTCCTTAGTGCCAGATTTCTCTTTATACCTATAATGGCTCCCTCTAGTATGGTATCTCTTTATTTTTGCTAGCCTATATTTTCCCCATGACTCAATCTTCTTTCTCCCCCATGTCTTCCTCTCCCCTCTTCTTCTCTCCTTCTCTTTCTCCTAATTCCTTCTTCCCTCCCCACATACTCCCAAATTGCTCATGAGATCTTGTCCCTTTCCCCTTCTCCGGGGGCCATGTATGTCTCTCTTAGAGTCTTCCTTGCTCCCTAGCTTTTCTGGTGTTATGGATTGTAGACTAGTAATCCTTTGTTCTATGTCTAAAAACCATGTATGAGTAAGTACAAACCATAATTGTCTTTGTGTAACTGTGTGACCTCACTCAGGATGGTTTCCTCTAGTCCTGTTCACTTGCCTGCAATTTTCAAGACTATTGTTTTAATGGCTCTTTTTTTTCAGCTGAGTAGTACTCCATTGTGTAAATTACCATATGTTCATTGCCTATTCTTCAGTTTAGTTCATTGCCTATTCTTCATCTTGGTTGGTTCCAGGTTCTGGCTATTGCAAATAATGCTGCTATGAACGTAGCTGAACAGATGCCTGTGTTGTATGAGTGTGCATCCTTTGGGTGTATGCCTAAGAGTGGAATTGCTGGGTCTTGAGGTAGACTGATTCCCATTTTCCTGAGGAACCGCCGTACAGATTTCCAAAGTGGCTGTACAAGTCTGCACTCCCACCAGTAGTGTAGGAGTGTTCCCCTTTCTCCACATCCTCTCCAGGATACACTGCCCTTAATGTTTTTGATTTTAGCCATTCTAACAGGAACAAGATGGCATCTCAGAGTGTTTTTGATTTGCATTTCCCTGATGGCTAAATATGTTGAGCACTTTCTTAAGTGTCTGTTAGCCATTTTGGATTCCTCTATTGAGACTTCTCTATTTAGTTCTGTACCCCACTTTTTAATTGGATTATTTGGTGTTTTGATGACTTGCTTATTGAGTTCTTTGTATATTTTGGAAATCAGCCCTCTATCAGGTGTGGGGGTGGTGAAGATCTTTTCCCATTCTGTGGACTGCCATTGTCTTGTTGGCTGTATCCTTTGCTTTACAGAAGCTTCACAGTTTCAAGATGTCCCACATATTAATTGTTGATCTCAGTGTCTGTGCTACTGGTGTTATATTCAGGAAACATTCTCTGGTACCAATTCATTCAAGGGTACTTCCCACTTTCTATTCTTTTCTTTTCTAAGACATTCAGTATGGCTGGATTTATGTTGAGATCTTTGATCCATTTGGACATAAGTCTTGTGCATGGCAATAGGTATGGCTCTATCTGCAGTCTTCTACATGCAAGCATCCAGTTATGCCAGCACCATTTGTTGAAGACATTTTCTTTTTTCCATATAATTTTAGCTTCTTTGTCAAAAATCAAGCGTTCATGGGTGTGTGGATTAATATCTGGGTTTTCAATTCAATTCCATTGTTCTACTTGTGTATTTTTGTGCCAATACCAAGCTGTTTTCAGGACCATAGCTCTCTATAATAGTGCTTGAAGTCATGGATGTTGATGCCTCCAGAAGTTCCTTTACTGTACAGAGTTGTTTTGGCTATCCTGGGTCTTTTGTTTTTCCATATAAAGTTGAATATTATTCTTTCAATGTCTGTGAAGAATTGTGCTGGGATTTTGATGGGGATTGCATTGATTCTGGAGATTGCTTTTAGCAAGATTGTCATTTTTACTATGTTGATCCTACCTATTTCGGTTATCTTCTTTAATTTCTTTCTTTAAAGACTCAAAGTTGTTATTGTATAGATCTTTCACTTGTGTGGTTAGTGTTACACCAAGATATTGTATGTTGTTTGTGGCTGTTGTACAAAGTGATGTTTCTCTGATTTCTTTCTCAGCCCCTTTATTGTCTGTATATAGTTTTGGTTTTTTTGTTTGTTTGTTTGTTTGTTTTGTTTTTTTGTTAATCGTATCCTGCCTCTTTAGTGAAGGTGTTTATCAGCTGTAGGAATTCCCTGGTAGAGTTTTTTGGGTCACTTATGTAAACTATCATATCATCTGCCAATAGTGAGAGTTTGACTTCTCTGTCCACTCTCTCCATATCACTTCAATATTGTACTTTAAGTTCTAGCTAGAACAATAAGACGAAAGGAGATCAAGGGGATACAAATTGGAAAGGATATAGTGAAGGATATAGTGAGATGATTATGTGGTTTTTCTTTTTCAGTTTCTTAATATGGTGGATTCCATTGATAGGTTTTTGTATGTTGAACCATCCATGCATCCTTGGGATGAAGCCTACTTGATCATGGTAGATGATTTCTCTGATGTGTTCTTGGGTTCAATTTGACGGGATTTATTGTATGTTGTTGCATCAATATTCATGAGGGATATTGGTCTGTAGTTCTCTTTCTTAGTTGTGTCTTTGTGTGGCTTGGGTACCAAAGTAATTGTAGCTTCATAAAAAGAGTTTGTCAATGAACCTTCTTTTCTATTGTGTGGACCACTTTGAGGAGTATTGGTACTAGCTCTTCTTTGAATTTCTGGTGGAATTCTGCACTGGAGTCATCTGGCCCTGGGCTTTTTTTGGTTGGGAGCCTTTTGATGAATGTGTCTATTTTATTGCGGTTATAGGTCTGTTTAAATTGCTTATCTGTTCTTAATTTAATTTTGGAAAGTGATATATATTCAGAAAATTGTCCATTTCCTTTAACTTTTCGAATTTTGTGGAGTACAAGTTTTCAAAGTATGACCTGCAGATTCTCTGGATTTCCTCTGTGTCCATTGTTATGTCCCCCTTTTGATTTCTGATTTTGTTAATTTGCATGTTCTCTCTCTTCCTTTTGGTTAGTTTGGATAAAGATTTGTCTATCTTGTTGATTTCCTGGAA
Organism: Cricetiscus sungorus; assembly: GCA_030556225.1. Classification (NCBI taxonomy): domain Eukaryota; kingdom Metazoa; phylum Chordata; class Mammalia; order Rodentia; family Cricetidae; genus Cricetiscus; species Cricetiscus sungorus. The sequence continues at coordinate 2,714,521 of JANBXA010000606.1, read as the reverse complement.
GAACCACCTTTTTGGTACATTGATTCTTTATATCGTTTTCCTAGTTTCTACATTATTGATTTCAGCCCACAATTTGATTATTTCCTGACCTCTATTCCTCTATTCCTGGGTGAGTTTGCTTCTTTTTGTTCTAGAGCTTTCAGTTGTGCTGTTAATTCTCTACTGTGACTATTCTCTAGTTTCTTTATGTAGCACTTAGGGTTATGAACTTTTCTCTTAGTACAGCTTCCAAAGTGTCCCATAAGTTTGGGTATGCTTTGTCTTTATTCTCAATGAACTCTAGGAAGTCTTTAATTTTTTTTTTATTTATTTCCTCTTTGACTCAGGAATGTTGCAGTCAAGCATTGTTCAATTTCCATAAGTTTGTAGGGTTTCTGCAATTTGTGTTTTTGAATTCTAACTTTAAAGCATGTTGGTCTGTTAATATACAGGGGGTTATTCCAATTGTTTTGTATCTGTGAAGTTTGCTATGTTGCTGAGTATGTGGTTGATTTTACAGAAGGTTCCATGTGGTGCTGAGAAGAAAGTGTATTCTTTTGTGTTTGGATGGAATGTTCTACAGATGTCTGTTAAACCCAATCGGGTCATAACTTCTGTTATTTCTTTTGTTTCTATGTTAAGTTTCTGTCTGGTGGTCCTGTCTATTGTTGAGAGTGGAGTGTTGAAATCTCCCTTTATAGTGCATGAGGCTTTATGTGTGATTTGAGTTTTAGTAATGTTTCTTTTATGAACATGTGTGTCTTTTTATTTGGGATGTAAATGTTTAGAATTGAGACTTCATACTGGTGGATTTTTCCCATGATTAATATGAAATGACTTTCTTCATTTTTGTGGACTGATTTTGGTTTGAAGTCTATTTTGTTAGATATTAGGATAGCTACACCCGCTTGTTTCTTGGGTCCATTTGATGGGAAAATCTTTTCCCAACCCTTAACTCTGAAGTGACAGCTGTCTTTGAAGTTGAGGTGTGTTTCTCGTATGCAGCAGAAGGATGGATCCTGTCTTCATATATATTCTGTAAACCTGTGTCTTTTTATAGGCCAGTTAAGACTATTAATATTAAGGCAAATTAATTAACATTGATAATTCTTATTTGTTTTGGATTTGTTATCATTGGTGGTGTTGTGTGTGGATTTACTCCACGTTTTTTTTCGGGGGCAGAGGGGCTTTTGGTAAAGTCAGACTTTCTATTGCCTATGTTTTTGTAAGTATAGTTAAATTCATTAGGTTGGAGTTTTCCTTCCAATACTTTCTGTAGGGTTGGATTAGTGATATGTATTGTTTAAATCTTGTTTTGTCACGGAATATCTTGTTTTCTCCATCATTAGTGATTGAAAGTTTTAGTGGATATAGTAGTGTTGGCAGGCATTCATGATCTTTCAGTGTTTGTAGAATATATATCCAGGACCTTCTAGCCTTTGGAGTTTCCATGGAGAAGTCAGGTGTAATTCTGTTAGGTCTGCCTTTGTATCTTACTTGGTTTTTTGTTAATGGAACAGTGATTCCTTTCAGCAGGCATTTGTTCAAATAACAATTTACTGAAGCAGACATTTGTGTAAAGCATCCACCTGACTCTCCAAACATCTACCAACCACTGATAGTCATCTTATTCATACATGTAACATCATGTACAGGGTTGGATATACACAATATATGAAACTCTGAACTATAGATGAGTTTGGTATGAATTATCCAAGTATGGAAGATGTAATGACAGAAGGAATACTTTAAATAGGTGGCTAGTCTGTTAAGAAATGAGAAGTGATTTGTGGAAACCTGAGCCATGTGGCATATATTTTGACATGGCTTTTGGACCATGGGCAAGCCACACACTGTATAGAGCCAGTACAATAGAGCATTACAGGGGGAAGAATACAGATGGCTACTTCTGCAATGTCTCATATGTAATATGGGACATACATGGCACGGTTGTCACAGACTACATGATCTCCCTCTGAATATGCTGTGGGGTGCAAGAGGACATTTGATGAAGGGGACCTAAAGAGTTACAACCAGATTTAATGGTGCATTTAAGGCATAAGAGACTTGGTATTATGGGAGCAAAGTTAGCTGTTGACTTTATTTTGCCCAATGGTATGTTGGGAGAGTTGAGTAAAAGTGATGGCAGCAATGTCCTTCCTGTAGACAGCATTGCATCTCTTAAAAAATCATCTATTCTTCTTGAATCATTTCTTCCTATGTTACCTAAATGTGTTCTTGCAATGTGTGATACAAGTTCTTGGCATGGTTTTAAATGTACGTATGGCATGACTGTCATACATTTTACTCATCCAACCCTGAACTGTTAAGTACTCTGAAGGACAGGTTGCCCTCACCTTGCATTTCAGTGTATGGCTGTAAAAATGACCATTCAAACTGAAAGCATATAAAGAAAAAAAAAGCAGAAATAGGGCTTTCTCAAAACAATCTTGCCATCATTTAGCTGAAAATATTTTTAAACTAAATACTTAAATAGTGCACCCTAGTTTCAAGCTATAGAGACATTGAAAACTGAAGGATATTATTTTTTGAAGCATGTTCCCAAAGCAGTTTGAATGGCACTTCCTTGCCTTCATTTTCTCATTAGTGATGGAGTCTGAGAATCTTGCCCATGCCTTTTCCAGTGTGCCTGCTCTTCTAGTGTGTCTCCTGGTCCATTGTGTCAGCCCTTAGACTTTGTAAGGTCACAGTGAAATCGGAAACTTCAGTAGTGTGTTTGTTTGTGCTTGCCTCTTCCACACTGGCACACCTGCCTCCCTTCTGTGGTAGCTGCTCTGCTCCTGTCTGTCAGGGTTTCGATTTGTTGAGCTACCCTGGGTGGTCACAGAGCAGCATAGACTAGATTTCTCTGGCCTCTGTTTCCTTTACAGCTTCATTTATGTTCAGATGTGATGTCCTTGTTACAGTCCTTTGTTCCTCTGCTGTGCTTCCGTGTATTTTATACCCAGCTCTCTTTTGATTATCTTAGTGAAGTATGCTGACAGTTTATCAGTTGGGGGCCACAGAGCAACATGTACTTTCCTGGCCACTTCATTCGCTATGTGTAACTGAATTCCAAGCACCCAATTACCAATCCGGCAATGTGAAAAGAAGCAATCTTAGTAGTTACTTGGTCATTGTGTACCTCTGTTTTCTGCACTGTGATCTATGGACTGAAACTGAACTATTGGTAGAGTCTATGCTTTATGCAGTTATTCAGTTATTCTTTCGTGGCAACTGAAACTGAATCATACTTCACAGAAATTATATTTTTTACTGAAATTATCACCTTAAAGCCATGGGATGTGAGGGCTTCCAAAGTCAGAAGTTAGTTCCAAGAAAACTGCAAATAGCAACCAAACTTCTGGATTATCTGAGAACAAACACAGTTTAGCTTGCTTCCTGCCTTAGTAGCCAGGTGTGGTTACTTGCTTCAGGAAAGAGCATCACTGAATACGGAACCTCACCACTGTGGCAAAAAGTCCATTAGTCGGCATTTGTCCCTAGGTAGTGATAGATATTGGTCAAATTATTATAAAAACGTAGCTATCAGTAGAATTCAAAGTCCAAAATATTATCCATCCCAGTTTGAATGATTTGTTTTTGTTTCTTTACACACAAAAGAGAATCTAGTGAGATTCTGAATATACTAAATACATTGAGGTATATTACTTGTTTCTTTTGAGTTGAGGGCTTTGAAAATTACTACTGATTATCTTTTGAAAACACATATGTTTCATACAGTTGGAACTGGAAAGGAGGTAAAGGAAAACAAAAGGAATAATTTTCTGTTCCAAAGAAGCTTAGATTATGAAGATCAAGAAAACTGCAGACAAGGGATCAAAGCAGGACATAGAGGTAGATGGGTGACTGAGCATGGAAATGCCAATGTGAAACTTCCAGTGGGCACTGAACATGGTTGGATCTCTAAACGATATGGCTGGTATTAATGAGAGAGGATTAAAGTCACCAGCTCACATATGGCTGTAAAGACTCTTACACAGAATAGATCGAAGCCTTCAATGGAATTCATTTCCAGTGACTTAAGAAAGAAAACAGCCATTTTTGTAGCCTTTACTTCATGGTATGAGATATTCCATTATTTGGCAAGGGGTGGGTGCAGAAACCATACCCTAATAAACCAGGTACAAATATCATTCCAGCTTTGGAAAAAACAACAATTTAAGAGATTTGATAAAGTGAGCCCTGGCATAGAAGGTGGAGGGGGGGTGTTTCTTGATTGGAACCCTAGATTACTGAATGCATTTTTTTCTACTATTGTTTTAAAGATGTTGTTGAGTCATTGGCAGTTGACTTTATTAGGAGAAAAGTTTAAGCATGTAGGGAAATTGCTATTCTTTTTTTTTCCTTCTAAAGACCTTGAAAACTTAATGAAAGTGTGTAGCATCATTAGCAAAGAAGTCATTATGGAGGAAGCCTGCCTTCTTGACTCTGATGGTGCAGTACTTGGCTGTTTGTTTTTCAGAGAGCTGTTGTTTCCTTTTCAAAGTAGGCCTGATTAACATTTTCTGTATTCGAAGCTTCCACAATGACACATAGATGTCTTTTGCTTCCTGTTTGGGAAACATTTGGAAATACTTCACTGCTGAGAATTTTCATTTTGTTTGCATCTGATAGAATTTTTTATATTTTGTTGTTGCAAATAATAGAGTCTATTCTTCAGTTTTGAATGGATCCCACCATCATTTTTCTGTGTCCAGCTGGCTTTTGTTAGAGGAGACATATCTTAAATTGTTCACTATTGAATCAGATTAAAATGACTTTAGTGTTAGGCCATTAAAACTCTCCTGCTTGTCTTTTGTGGAGAGGGCATCTGTGTGGATGGAGCACATGGCTCACATGCAGAACAAACCTTTTTTTCCCTTTATTTTTCATGAATAGCTCTATTAGATTCTAAGTCAAAGTGAACAAAGTCAGTGCCTATTTGTAACTGTTTAGGAGGATGAATGGCTTTTTCCAGTAGTTTTGCTATTTGGAGGCAAGTAGATTGCAGAGATTGAGGCAGGACCTCACATTCTTTACCACTGAGATATACTCCAAATCTGAGTGTTTTTGGTTTTACTTGTTTTTTAATATATGGATGGATGTTGCTAATCTAAATCAATGAGCCATATATATAAAATCAGGAGGCTGTGACTTAAAAAAAAAAAAAAAAAGAAGAAGACCACAGGAAAACAATGAATGTAAACACATACCATTTTCCCATACCATTTAAATATTTTTAGTACATCTTATTTGAGTGTGTGTGTGTGTGTGTGTGTGTGTGTGTGTGTGTGTGTGTGTGTGTGTATATAACTTCATGAGTTGGTTCTTTACTTTCTCCCTCATGCATCCTGGGAACCCAACTTTGTTATAAGGCTTGATGGCAAACACCTTTTCTCACTTCACCATTTTGGTGGCTTCCAAACAATTTTAGATTTGAAGAAATACTGGAGACCAACTGCAACTCAAATTAGGGAGGTCTACTTTCAGTTAGAACTGAGAAAGTCAGTACATTCTGTAAGAAGGACTTGTATGTGAATGAAGATTCCATTCAGCTTTGTAATTTATCCCCTATTTTACACCACTCTCCCCATCTTAAGCCTAGGTTCTTGAGTCCTCTCTAACTGACCCCATACCTGTTCCTGTCACTCTTGTAGTTCTAACCTTAGAAAGGAACCTCAGATTATCCACATGTCCGTTTGCCATCACCACAATCCAGGCCTCTTTGATAGCTCTCACCTTATCCCCACAAAGACACACTCACTAGTCTTATGATATTATCCTTGTTTGGCTTGAATATTTCTACCAAGTATTTAGAATGTTCTTTCTAAAATAGAACTCAGATTCCTGTGTAAGCCTGTAATCGCTACTGACTGGAATGTTTTAGCAGCCTCTGTCTGCCTTTGCAATAAACTTAGACCATTGGCCAAGGCTGCTGAAGGCTGTATTCTTTGTTGAACCTCCTGATCTGTGGGCCAAATCCACTCCAGCTTAACAACTTTAGCTTTGAATGCTTTTCCACCTTTGAGTTCTCATCTCAAGACTTATCTCTTATACAGTAGTTACTTTGTCTCAGGGCCAGAGATACAGTTCAGTGAAAGAGGACTTCTCTACCATGTGCATGGCCCTAGGTTCAATTCCTAAATCTATAGAACTAAGCACAACAAAGAACAAAAACAAAAAACATAGTCATGTGAGGCTACACACACAAGTAATCCCAACACCCAAGATGCTGTTAGAGGAGCATTGCAAGGAAGACAGGCAAGGCTATGTGAGCTCCATTGCTGTAGAGAAGCCTGAACTGTGAGACCTTCTCTCAAAATACAGCAAGAGACTGGAGATAGAATACTGTCATTGAGCATTTGGTCAGGATGTACAAGGCCCCAGATAAAGTCCTCAGGACTACAAAAAAAAAAGAAAGAAAAGAATTCATTTGCATATGTGACATGCCTTTTTCTAGATCATTGTCTGGAACTTTAGATATGGGGATTATATATGTATAAATAATATATACATCAGTAATTGCATTACAGCTCTTCCCTTTTTGTCTTAATATATACCAAGAAATAGATTCTTAACAATGACTTTTTATTGAATGAATACAGGAAAAACACAAAATTCTCAAAGTATTTTGGCTTTAACCTTTTCTACAGAATTTTCACTAATTAATTCATTTAAACATTCAGTTATAAACTACCTGCTGAAAACCTCTCGGTATGAAATATTCTCATATCATTTGCTTTAGGTAGTATGGGACTGACATTATTGAGAATTGGATGGACATTGATTTGAATTTTGTAAGAGATAAAAGATATAATTACGGCTTTCATTTTTGGAAGCAAATTTGTACTAGCATTAATAATTATCACAAAAGAGATTTTTATCACTGCCAGTCAAAGGTTTGAATAACACTACACTGGGGTCTTCCAGAACCACAAGTTTTCTACTTGAAAGGCATGTCCTTTGGTGAGGAAAAATTGGGACAGGTTGTATTCATTAGTCTACTTTAGATCAGGGATACAGACTGAGATCTGTCATGTTTTTTTTGTTGTTGAGTTGAATATATTTACAATTAGTGACTTACATTTAAATAAGCTGACTCTTGACTTCTTGTTGATCTCATAAAAAATTTCATGCTCTTGAAAATACTCTTTATGGAGGGTGTGGCTCAGAGGAAAAAAGACTTACCACACAAGTGTGATGCCCTGGCTTGAGATTCCTGGAACCTGGGTGAAGCCTGATATGGTACCTCACATCTATAATACCAGCGCTCCTACAGCAATGTGGAAGGCAGAGACAGGAAAAATCCCCAAGGTCCCGGGCCAGCAAGCCTGGTATATGTGGTGATGAGAATGTCGGACCCCTCCACAAAGAAATAAGAGAGGACTGACACCAGAGATTGCTCTCTGAGCTTCACATGTGCCATGATATGTGTACATCTGCACTCATACAACATATACATATATGTCATATGCATATATTATATACATGCACACAACAAAAACAATTTACATACTCATAATAAAAATCTCTTTCCAAGAGTAAACAATGAGCAGGCTACATTTATTCTTTCAACAAATTATTATTGAACCCCATTATTAAGCTCAGTATTTGAAACCTGGAATGCTAGTTGAGATATTTATCCAGTTCCAGGAAATCTGTGACTACCATCCCTGTCCCAAACATTCATCCTCTTATCTTTGAACCTCTCATTTTCCCTTTTCTCATTCCATGTTAATATTGACAGCTCATAGCCTTTAGATAGTAAGGGAAGTGTGGTGGCTTCTAAGCTGCTTTGGGCAACTATACTGGAGATCCAATGCAAAGTAGCTCTTGAAAAGAATGAAAAATGCTAAAGTTCAAATCCATAAAGTTCAAATAAAATCTCTTACTGTAATGCAGCTCACTCTGGAAGAACTCTGAGGAGTGCTGGAGTTGGGGTTCTAACATTGCTCTGACATTCTATGAGCTTGGAAGCTCAGGGAGCCACTTCTACCTCATGTGATGCTGATAGTTGTGTATACATGTCACAGTACTGGGAACCTATTTTTATTACATGTTTTAATTTTAGGAGATCTCTAGCAAATTACAAATTCTTAGTATTACTCTCTGATCCATATTAGACATAAAACCTACTTATAGCATTTTGGAAATGGCTTTCACACTAAATACTAACTGTGGTTATTAAATTTTTTCTCATTAGAGGCAATTCTTAAAACTTTCAGCTGTTATATGTAGATATTTCTGCAGTCCCAACATGCCTCCAACTTGTAGCTCCTGAGAGCATTTTATATAACATTTTCATATTTAGTGTGTCCCATTGTTGTCTTTATGAATGATGGACAGACACATTTGAGTGACAGTTCATCTTCTTTCCCAGAACTTTCCTAACAAGAATTATCTGAATCACTGATAATTCTGTCTATCTTTAGCACAATAACAATAAAAATAGATTTTTCATAATGGTTACTCAGAGACATGTTGAGACCCAGAAATGACTTCCTCATCATTAAGAAAGGAGGAAAGGGAGTCCTTGAGAATATACTTTTATTGCTTTATCATTGAAGAATGGCAGCTCCTTGGTATGCACACTAATATTCTTACCTCCTTCATGGCAGTCAAAATTAACAATATCCCCTGTTCTTTCATCCTGATTCCTAGCAGGGCCTCAGAAACCACTATACTACAATGCTCAAGCAGCTACTACAAGTTGGATGGAGCTAGCAAAGGAGATAAAATCTATTTAGTAAGAAACAATTTCTAGGCATTTTGACAAGAAATTTGTCATCCATTGACCAGTACTCCAGTCCCCAAACTTCCGTGTCAGTCACATCATGGTACAGAATAACTAGTTGTCTCAAAGAGGGAAAGAAAATTCTATAGCTTTCATACTTGGAGTTGGGATTCTGACATTGAAGTGGTGTAGGTCATTTTTGCTTTTGATATTTAGACCTGAAGTCCTAGGGTACTACTCAACTGCCAGGATCCAAGACATAATCTTACTATGTATGCAGACATTCATAACTCTCCTGGTATTGTTTACTTTTTTGAATCTGAGTAGTTTATTGTATAAATATTTTCCATAATGTGATGCTACTCCACATCATTCAATATAAGATTCCTTTGCGTTAAAAAACTTACAGATAATGGGAAATTTAAGCCAAAGACTATACCATAGTGCAATGTGGGTACACATTCCTTTGTCATTAAAACTTTATTTGAAGCCCCCTTTGTTTTCTCTATGGATGTAATTCTCACCATTGAGCATTGCGAGCCACTTGGAAGTGTTGATGATGACTCAAATAACACTATTTAGATAAGGTTACCTTAACATTTTCCATATGACTATAGCCTTACTTTGTCTTTGACCCAGAGGATTTCCCAGAACAACAAAAGATGAGATGATAGATATTGTGAAAGAATTACCCGAATGTATATAATATATAGAGCCATATCATGACCTTCATCACACCCTTCTCAATTGATCACATCATCGACATCCCATTTGCTTTAAGTTACATGTCTACCATTTGTGTCAATGCCTGTTGAGTGTACCATTAATTTTTTATTGAGTTACTGCAATGCTTATGATAGTATACAGTGAATAAAGGTGTGGTCCAAACCACCACCATGCTGCATTCTTTTATTTCAATGTGTAACCATACTTTTTAAATTTGAAGTTCTACTTTGCAATATGAACATTCACTGAAGTACCTACATTGCCAAGAGCATATTATCTGCTTCTTTTCAAAGCTCTGTGAATGTGCTATTTAAACCAAATGTATTAATTCTTCTCTTTTAAAAGGCATGATGTTCTTTTAAGTCACATTAGTGATAACTTAAAGCATGTATAAGAAACTCTGCATGATGGTACACACTGTAATTACAGTTATTCAGGAAGCTGAGGCAGGAGAACCACAAATTTTGAAACCAATTTAAGTAGCTTAACAAGTCCTTACCTAAGGAAAAAAAAGAAAGAAAGAAACTATGAAAGGGCTAGAGATGGAGGTCAGGGGTAAAGTACACTAACTGCTTGTCATATCCACCATTACCTGAGAAAGAAAGATGAATGAAATGAAGGAAGCAAGGAAGGAAGGAAGGAAGGAAGGAAGGAAGGAAGGAAGGAAGGAAGGAAGAAAAGAGGAGGTATGGGATGGAATGGAGGGAAAGAGAGAGGTAGGGAAGAAAGCAAAGAAGGGAGAACATACAAAGATAGAAGGACTAGAGTAAATGATGTAAATGATTAATTATGCAGGATGAAAATATCTTCTTTATTATTTAGCTATATGAAGTACTGTGGCATAAATAATTACAAACTCTTCTATTGGTTCCAAGGAATAATTATCATTTTATTTAAAATCCCCTTGTTTCAAATTCATCTGTATACATGCTAATAAGCCTCCCCAACATTAGTGCCATTTTGGTAATTTATTTGTTGACTTTTGAAATTTAATCTCTAAAACAGATCAAATTAAAAAGGAAAACAAAATAAATGGAGCTGGACACAAACAATTCAGAAAATATGGTTCTACTGTTCTGTTTAATTACCCCGATTAAATATATTTTCATTTCTCTACTATAGTTCTGTATTTAAATATATGTTATAGAAATGCATTGGAAAAGTTTTTCTTTAACCTATCAATTGCTGGCCTTAGTGAACAAAGTTCAAACAATAAATTTATTCTTGATACAAATATAGAAACATAATGAACATTTGATGTCCTTGAGACAAGAATCTTCCTTTGCAGTCTCTCCTTTTGTTCTCTATCCAACAAGACATCTGTGATTTTTTTTGAGGTTAAGGAAGGTAGCAGAACAGGGTCCAGAAATGGCCTGGGAGTTTCATACTTGGTGCCAACAGTAATTGATAGTAATGGCTAGAGGATATTGGTGATAAAATTCTGACGCTCTGATTTGAGAAGACAACTCTGCTAGTGGTTGTTGATGTCTGCCAATGCTTAGCATCAGAGAGAGGCTACAGAACTGCAACATTTTGCTCCTTATTTAATTGAAAAAAACTTTGATTTGGGAAGCTGATCATCCTGAATTTCAATAGAACTCATGCTCCTAGCTAACTAATTAACACTGACTTGATTCAGTCTATTAACTTTATTTTTTACTCTTCATCTCTCTCTCTCTCTCTCTCTCTCTCTCTCTCTCTCTCTCTCTCTCTCTCTCTCTCTCTGTGTGTGTGTGTGTGTGTGTGTGTGTGTGTGTGCAGGGACACAAGTGGAAATAAAAGTACCTTCCACATTATTTGAGACCGGGCCTCTTGCTATCCCACCAGAGCCTACATCATGCTGGGAGGCCTTTGAGGTTCCAGGTATTCTCCTATCTGCCGCCTGTTTCCCTGATGGAATACTGGAATTACAGACACATGCTACCTTATCCAACTCTATGTAGGTTTGGTAATCCACTGCAGGTCTTCATGCTTGACTGGATCATGCTTTACCTAGTAAGTCATCTCCAACCACTGCATCTAACCCCATGTTGTAATCTAACAATAACAGATATTATGATAAATAATGTTTCATGTTGTCTTGTCTTGACTATTTATTGTTACTAAGACATTTTAGATATAGGGTAATCATTCATTTCTATAAAAGTCAGGGAAATAATTTTCAGCAACACTGGCTGTGGTAGATTATTGTAACAGTGACCCCACTGCAACATGTTTTCTCAAGCCCATGCTGAACTTCAGTGTGACATTTCCACTTCTTTTAGAAGACTGATTTTATTTCTCTATATTGAACCTGTCTGGCTTATTGTTTCCTTTTCCAATAGAATGTGAAATAATTTAATCCTAAAAAAAACATTAAAAATTCTAAGTCTAGATTGGAATGAAGAATCAAGGGAAATGAAAAGCCTCTCTTTGCTCCAATATCAAACTATCTCCCAAGTGAAATAGCCACATAAATGAGTTCAGGATAAACTTAAGGCAAAACCCACACAGTCATGATGCCAAATACATGGATGTGATTGGACATTAACCCATTTTCAGGTGGTCTGTCATGCAGTAGCTGAAAATAGTTGTGGAAAGTTAAAGTCACTTCATGGCTATCTTGGGGCTAGAAAGACTGGGGTAGGCCCTAGTAATTGGTGTCAGTTGTCAACTGAGATTCCATGTTCCCTATTATTATGTAGTAAATTAGTTGAGCTCATTAATAATATGTTGGTCTCAACCTACCACAAATGGCAAAAATCATTACTGTCAGGATTCCTTCAGATTTAACCTAGAAAGTCACATGATGACAGTTTCTCACATCTCAAGCAGGGAGAGATTCCAGAGAGGAGATTTTTCAAGGTCAGATGTGAAGAGGGCTAGAGTCACAATGAAAAGACATACCTACATAATATGAGATTCTAAATTTCATGTTTACAGATACCTAACTATACCAACTTTAAATTCTTAACTAGTAGAAAGATTCCATTCAGTGTGTGCGCACGTGTGTGTGTGTGTGTGTGTGTGTGTGTGTGTGTGTGTGTGTGTGAGTGTATTCAGAATCTACTACAAATACATGTGAATTTAACATAGGGTTTGTCATGTTGTCACAGTGTTTCAATGTGAAGAAAGTCACTTTAGGTCTGGTGCTAGGCATGGAAGTGAGTAAGAAGAGGCAAGACAAGGTTTCTGGTGGTCTCTCAGGATGTAAATAATGTGGAAAAAGCCATTGATTATCAATAATTAGATGTCCAATAAGCAAAGACATACATTGTGAGATAACCCTACTCACTGATATTGACTGTAGCATCTAATCTTCCTTAGGAAGATCCAAAGTCACCTGTAAAAAGCCAAAGTTATGTCTGCCAGTTAAACCACTGCTGCAAGATGGTACTTCGACTATTGTAGTTATTTGTTAGGACAAGGGTGTTACTGCGCAGCCCTAAGGTTTCTTTGCAATATGGAATTATCCATCTCAACTGTTCTTCATCTGATGCTAAGTGTTCCTCTAGCCTGTGCAGTTGTGCACAATATCTCCCATATATCATGTTTTCCTCTTTTATAAGCAGAGGAACTCTGGGCACATAAGCTGGTCTTTTAATACAAGTCAGGTTCAAATCTGGAACATGGAACACTACTTTTACTGACATGGCCTGTAGAGTTAGACAGAGTTGGGAATCACCTCTAATTTTAATCTTATTTTGGTTGTACTATCTTGGCAAGTTTCTTTTCAGTAAGCCATAATTTTATCACTTGAAAATGGGAGTTGTAATAGTATTTCATGGGTTCTTTAGAAAGGTTAAGTAGATAGGAATACGAAAAGAAATAGGGCAGTGGTTCTGCCTTCAGGAGGAATGCCCTACCTCTTTCTTTGAAGTTATATTTAAATTATTAGATTGTTTTCAAAAAAAACTTCCCTATGATTTTGGAGGAGCAGTATTCTTAGAAAGCTAATGGAGAAGTTTGTCTAATGTCTCAAAAATGGCGAGGTTCAACCTCCTCCATGTTCCATAGCATTGTGTTTGTGTCTTGGTTGCAGATATCTACTCATAGCCTATGACACCTTGGGATGCTAGAGTGCAAAGTCTTCAAAACCACCTATCCATCTTGGCATCCAGAGTCCTAGCTCAAGCCTTGGGCAGAGATGGGGATATGGGTTTGGGATGAATGAATGGTCTACACTCAATCCCCAGTAGGAAGTACTCCTTGATTGTGAAGTCCAGCTGAAATCTCATATGCCCTAAGATGTGATTTTTTTTCTTCTTTGTGAAGAATGTTGATCAACTAGAAGAGTCAAGCTGACCTGAGGTGCAATCATTGAGCCCACCTTCCCTGAAACACAATATTACCAAATAAACGTTTCTACTACACTTCATAGGGAGAGCACAAATCTCATCCCACTACTTGTGATACCATTTTTCATATGTGATGAATACAGGATAACTGTTAAGTTTGGGCTTGGAAAGAATTACATGCATGCTGGCTAAGAAACTATAATGGGGTATTAGCACCAAGCAAACAGAACCCAGAAGACTGGTGCCCTTTTAGACAAAATGTATGGTATAAAGTCCACAGGTTAGCAAGGCCCTAGATGGTATCATTCTGTATCTGTGTCGTTATCTTAAAATAACTGGCATATAACTGTCATGAGAATCACAAGAGGTGCCTGTTGCTTTTCAGTCTTGATTTTCTTTCCCGGAGGTGCATCCTGGGAGAAGCCTGTAGAAATGATGCCTGCCATCATCAGGCAATATTGTGCTTTCTTTCGAGGATCATGGCCTAACTTGTAGACTAATTTGTAACTGGAAATGTGCTCAGATCACATGCTTTTTCATCTAAGCAGGAAGGCCAGAAACTCCTCTGCTGTATTGGAAAGAAATGACCATGATCTATCTACATGGCACTATAACACATTTTCTGATCATAATTTTAGTTAAGTTTGAAGTGCTGACAAGGTCCTTGCAAGCAGAGAACAGTAAAACTTGAAGATATTACAATGGTTTCCCTATATTACAGTATTTTTATTGTTGTTGTTGTTGTTTATTTGTTGTTTGTTTGGATTTTGGGCTTCAACCATGGAAAACAAAGAATAGGCTTCCAGTCTTCCCAGGTCTTTACGGCTTGTTTGCTTGTTTGTTTGACGTTGTTTGTTTTGGGGGGTTGTGTGTGTGTTTTGTTACTTCTTGTAGAAGTAATCTTTCTGAACCAGGGGATGACACTCTGATCAGTGTGCCAAAAATGGCTTGCCTCCTCTTTCTGTAAACAATATTTACTGGAATGGTTCTACACCTATTAGGTTTTTTTTTTTTTAATTGATTATGGTGTCTTCAACATATGAACTACCGAGCCTAGAACATTTGTAATCTGATCCTTTATAGAGCTAGGCTGCCATTTTGCTTTAAGACCTTTATGGACCTGTTTATTTTTGCAGCAAGCCATAGGATACTCTCATTACGCAGGAGATATGCTTAGCCACTTGGAATTCTTGCCCTGTGGAATGGGGTTCTTCTCTATTGTTCTGAACCACTCTGTGCTTATATCTGTGCTTCCTTCTTTACTGAGGTGTTCTGTTCCTGTCTTGTCTTCTGGGCTAGAGCAAAGACAACAGCAATTTCATATGCTTTTATGTTAAGTCCAGAGCTTAATAGTGCACATGTGTAACTGGGGCACAATGTTAATTAGATGAATATATAAACTACATTTATTTATTTTCAAGTGTTAGAGATGGTCTCATAGACCTCACACACTTTAGGGAGAAAGATAAACCCCCAAGCTAGCTCACAGCCCAGTGAAATGACATTTCTTAACCACCGTCTGGTCTAAAGCAGCATTTATACAGATACAGATTATCTGAGACTCCAAATAGAAACGAACCACTTCTGGAAACCATTTTTGTTTAATTCTAAGAGGTTGTTAAAATAATCTTACTGTCATCATTATATTTCCTTTGGGCTTATATAATACTAGTTTATATAAAAAATAAGTTTACATTCCTGAATTAGTACTAAACATCAGTTCTAACTATGATTTGTGTTAAAAACAAATCTCCTTGATATAAAAGAAAGAAGTCAATGTATTATCCCTCTCTTATATAAGCCTAGATATTACATTAATATTGCCTCTAGTTAGTCAAGCACTTAGAACTCAGAGGTGGCTGATATAAGTACATGGTTATCATTTATGTATGTGTTCCAACATTACTGAATGTCTCTGGAGTACTAGGCACCAATGAACGATAATCAAAAGCAAGTCACTCTTCCTGTGAGACTTACTCATCTGGGTAAGTGGTCACCAGTCAAGAGCTACAACAGCCATGGTCACCAGGGCCATAAGAAGAATTTAAATAGAACAATAAGATAGTAATATAAAATGTTTATCATAGAATTCTTTGAGTAAATAACTGTGGAATTAAAATTTGAATGAGGAGAAGGAAGCAGTCATGAACTAAAATTTAGACAGGAAATAGTTGGAAGAAAGCTCCCCCAAATTGGGAAGGAGCTTAGTATGTTTGAGGATCAAAAGAAAGATGGGTGCCCACAGTGTTTAAGGAAGGACTGGGATAGGGAGGTTCTGCAGGTCGACAAAGATCACCCAGGGCAGCCCGTGATGAAGCCAGCTGGAAATTCGCCCCTGTCCATTAATGTTGCCAGGGAGTGGGAGTGGAGGGAGTTTGTTTATTATTTTAATGAACATGAATGCTAGTTATTTGTGCACACAGTTGGGCTTCAGGCCTGAAAATGGAGCAAGGGGCCAACTCCTGTTCTTTGAGCCTTGGATAGATCACCAGGTGGAACAGGGAGAGGATCGTGTGGGGTCTCTGCCACTGGCCAGCTCAGCCTTTTATATAATGTCTGGCATATCTAGAGCCTTGGAAACACTATACAGCATGACTCTTTGAAGCAAGCTCTGAGCTTGCCTGGCTGGTCATCGTCTGCCTTCCACCCAAGATAATGGTCACATAAGCATCCACTAATAAAGTCCCTTAGAGAGTTCATTTTATTTCATCTTATTACAGGGTATATACTAGTGTATGTTGTATGCCAATAAGGTGACTCACTAGCAAATTATTGGCTACAGGGACTACACATACACAGTCCTATACATATACATACACACAAATGTACAACAGTGTTGTACACCTGAAGCAAAGGGTCTTCATCGCAGTGAGATTGCATTAAATCCACTTAACTTGTTCATGACTTGTGTTACTATTATCAATAGTCTGAAAGTAGTGCATGTATGTGCTGCATGACCTGAGGTAGGGTATACAGGAGACAAGGCTTGAGTCATTTCATTTAATCACCTCTACATTTTCACTATTAAACATTGGCTTAAGTTATCTGTTACCACCTAAGAAGCAAAACTGATAAATTCTGATTTGTTTTGTTTTTGTGGCATCAACAAGGAAAACCTATTGTGTGCTACTAATACTGCAGCTCCATCTCACCAACTTCCACAGAGAGTAGCTTGTAAGATGCCAATCCTTCCCTAGCTAGGTGCTTGAGGCAGCTAGGTGCTTGAGGCAGATGCCAATTCTTCCCTAGCTAGGTGCTTGAACAGTTGCTAGAAGCTGTGTGGTTGTCATCTTGTATTGTTTGATGAACAGACTTATGAAAGTGTAAATTAAAATAGGAAGGTGAATTTCCTGCTGGTCTTCATGGAGCCTTGTGGTCCAGAACTGGCTGTGGAATAACCCAGCCAGGTATTGGGGAACTTGCAAGCTCTCCTAAGGCACAGTTGCTGCTCAGAGGAGTCTGGAAAGTCATCAATCAGCAGTGTGGTGGCAGGAACTGCAGTCCAGCAGTCCTGGAACCTCCCAGGTCTACGGTGCTCAGCTGGTTCTGCTCATCTGTGGAGAAGAACAAAGAGCTCTGATTGGAGAAGAGAGAAGAGATCATCTGAACAGTGCCTTAAGAGTCTTTGTTCCTGAGACAGAAACTCATAGAGAATCAGCAAGAACGGTTGCTTCTCTGGTAAATGCACGTCAGGGTCTGTTGACATTCTGGAATGTGATATTTAATGTACTCCCAAGAGGAGTGGGAACATGTGGGTGCTGCTCAGAGGGCTTTGCACATGGATGTGATTTGAAGAATTAAAAAAAAATATCTACTCTTTGTAGCCTGAAGATTGCCCTGGCTCTAAGCAATGGAAGGTTATCCAAAATGGACAATGGTTAATTTTCTAGATTGGGCCTCCACAAAAACCTCCATAGTCTGAGCTGCTGCCACACTACAGCCAAGTCCATGCTGGTGTGCATGGTCCAGAGGCTAGATGGAAGTCCATGGCCAATACTGCCTCAGGAGGCCATATCAATGTATGTGGTTTGTGCTGCCCCGTGAGGCCATATTTGTGTCCATAGTCTGAGATGCCTCTAGAAACCTTGTTGATGCCAGTAGTCCAGGCTCCCATGTGAAACCTTGTTGATGACCATGGTTCTTGTTGCCACTGGAGACCATGTTGGTGTTCATACTCTGTACTACCTGAGAATATGTTGATGTTCATTGGTCATACTACCACTAGAGGACATGGGGACATCTGAAGTCTGTGGAGCCACCAGAGACTGATCTGTGCTGGGGCCAGGTTGATGTCTGTGCTTCTGCCAAAAGCCATGGTGAGGTCCATGGTAAACGATGCCTCTGAATACCTTGTGGATGTTCATTGCCTCTGCAGTCTTGGGAACCCATCTGGCTGTTGTGGGCAGGGAAGCTTCTGCTGTAGTGGTTTTGATGACTCCAGACTTATAGTTGAGAATGAGAGACATGGAAAGGTTCTGCAATAACCACACACACACACACACACACACACACACACACACACAAACACAAAGAAACAGCCTAGACAGGAAGCTTTAAAGAGGATCCTTAAACTTGGGATAAAGATGCTGACACATAGCTCTTCGCTATTAACTAACGGCTTCTGACAGGGGAATGGGAAAGAACTCCACTGTATTTAAGGGGCTGACCATGCTCCAATGAGTGTACGGACAACACCAATTGTACTTGGTGTGGCTTGTTTGTTTGTTTGCTTGCTTGCTTTTTGAGGTGTGAACCTGGGAGAAATGGGATGGAAGTGTGATAAGGTCATATTTCGTGAGATCCCCAAGTAGTCAATAAAAATAATATGTTGGAAAAAAGTAGGAAGAAGATGGGAAATGGTCCCTCTTACCAAAAAGGAAAGAACCCTGTGGAAGTAGAGGCTGGCAAGCTGCTAAAAAAAATAAAGCAAATTCTTCATTTTTAAGTGTTTCATTGACCCATGATAATCAAACAGCCTTGCTAGAGAAGGGTAATTATCTTTATTAGTGTCAGATGCTCAGTGAAAGTAGCCACCTTCTCCTCTTGAAAAATGAACTCAGATTAAACAATAATCCATTTTCTAGTTTATTGTTGATGTGAATTCCCAGACTATAGCCTATTTCATGTTTACTTCTTTCTCCCCTATGTCATATAAAAATAGGGCAAATCTGAGCTCTGTCCACATCTTCTAGGCCTTGAGTTCAACAGTGCGATGGGTTAAAGTGCTTTGTATTCTGGTGAGACTTGCAATTGCTGGATTGTGGTTTTATTAGATCCCTTGCTGCTCTCTGCTCCAGGCAGAAGCACCATTTCTTAAAACAAAAAGAAGGGGTGGGGTGGTAAATTTAAAGAAAAATCAACAGTTTTGTTTTCACTGCCAATATCTTGAAACTGAACAAATAATAAATGTTGTATGCTTATACACAAAGACAATCTCCATGTATAATAGATTGACACTAATTTCTCATTTACTACAGCTGGAAAACATTCCACTCTAGCCACTCAGACTTTCACTTATAGCCTTTAATTAATTACATATGATTCTCAGCATGGTTTTTGAAAATGAACTTTGCAAGTTAGATAATTTTTCCTATTGATAGGATAATGTTTATGTAAGTCTATTCTAAACAATGATGTTTCAGGTTTTAGGTTATCTGTATTTCATGAGTTTCTGAAAAGATAGTTTTAGCTTATTTATTGAGATACATCTCCTTCACACATCAAGAATCATTTATGTATATATCACGTAAGGGCAAATCTCTGCATCCCATACATATGTGTGTACACATGCATACACCATAGCTTCAAGCACAAAAAGATGGGAAATATGAATGTAATCATAATTATAAGTTTTCAATCAATAAATGATAAACTTTAATCACTTTTCTCTAGATGTGGGTATTTTCTCAGATCAGAAATGTACATGTCTTGTCCTGTCTAACTTGTAGAATTTATAAGCTTCTTGTATACAAGAGATGACTCTTTTCTTTAAATATTTAACAGGAAACATCTTGGACTATGAGAAACCAATTCAAGGAACCCATGTTATAAGATGCTTACCCATGTGACACATCAGTTAGTTACAGACGAGGCTCACTGTACCTTTGTGAGTTTCTGCAGCCCTTTAAAATAATCCACTTTCAGACATTTCTTGGGTTTCTATCTTTTCTCTAGATGGAAACTTGACAGTGTAATCATGATTTCTAACCAGCAGAAACTCCTAGATATTCCAGTTTCTCTTCTGCTGCAATGTCTTCAGCTGCCTCAGAATGGGGGTCAGGTGATAGTGGCCCAGAAGAGATCTTGCCTCCTTCTGTAATTATCACAGAGAGTAATGGTATCACTGTGCACATTACTATGTCTTTTCTTAAATCCTTTATGCCAAGGCATCTCCCTTGAAGTAAACTAACCATCTGTTAAAGCTTTTGGTTGCTATGCATTTCTTTGTTCATTTTGTAGTCCTCAAGAGTTAAGTTCCTTGGTCAAAAGGTCTCAGTGCTGTGTATTGTTGGAGTTTTCTGTCCCACCAGGTCTTAACCACCGCTTGTTACGGCACGTTTTTCCTGCCAGCTGCCAGCCCGCCACCCATCTGCCGCCGGTCTGGGCCCACAGCCACACCAGCCCCGAATAACACTCAGAGACTCTGTATTTGATACAATCCTGTTGGCCAGTTACCATTATTGTTAATGGGCTAGCTCTGTCTTAATTATTAACCCATTTCTACTTATCTAAGTATTTCCACGTGGTCGTCTTATCAGGGAGCCGCGGCAGGCATCTTCCTTCCTCCTCGGGCTACATCTCGACTCCTCCTTCCCACTTCCTCTTTCCTCCTTGTCTCCTAGCCCCGCCTATCTTGTTATCTCATTGGCCACAGAGCTTTATTAACCAGTATGAGAAACATATATACAGAATAACATCTCCCATCAACCGCTTCAGTCCCAGATAAACACACAAAGATGCTATATTAATTATAAAACCATTAGCTAATGGCTAGGACTTCTTACTGGTTAGCTCTTGTTTAATTATTAACCCATAACACTGATCTATGTATTCCTGCATGGCTTTATATTACCAGAGGACACCTGATGAATCCTATCTTCCTGGTCTCTACATGGCATCCCTTTCTAGTCTCTCTCTACCTTCCTTTTCTAGAATTCTCCTTGTTTCCTAGTCCCGCCTATCTTCCTGCCTCTATTGGCCAAAAAGGGTTTTATTCTCCAACCAATAAGAGAAATATATATATACAGAAGGACATTCCCTATCAGTGAATAACTACTCTCTAAGAATACTACCCAAGCAAGCCAAACTTTCCTTAACCCACTTTACCACAGATGTCCTTGTGTGCCCCTTGAGGCCAGTGGAGCGCTTCTGTGACCTACGTCCTGATGAAGTGGCTGATTTGTTCCAAGTGACCCAGAGAGTGGGGGCAGTCGTGGAGAAGCATTTCCAGGGGACCTCCATCACATTTTCCATGCAAGTGAGTGTACAGATTGTTAGATGTGTTTCTTTCCTCTCTTCCCAAACCCACGTGGGGCTCTGTATCCCACCCATATTCGCCGAGAAGCAGTTGTAGTTGTCACGTGTATGTTGGCATGGGTCCTTCCTAGTAGTCAGGTTCACAGAGGGATGTATTTAGCCAAATCCACAGACTGCTAATTCTACCTTGACATTTTTCATTACAGAGAAGTTTGCCAACTTCTCCCTGGAGCACCCGCTTCCCCTATCTACTGTGCATGGAGAGTGGACCTGTGCTCATTTCCACAGTGCCAATGCCGATCGACAATGATCTCACTGTCCGTTAGAAGCTGGGAGGGAGAATAGGCACATGGATAAGGATCCACCCACAACAATCACTTCTACTTTTCTGCCTCAAGGTCACAAGCACTTGAAAGAGTTGTGTCCATCTAAATGCCTCGTCTTCTTACTTAGTTGATTTCTAGAGGAGGAATTTAGTCAGATATTAATTAAGTGACTTCTGATTTAAAGATAACCAAACTGTGGTACTTTGCCTCTCCCAAACATTTTCAGCCATACCTTTAATGTGATTAAAACCACAGCTGAAAGCAACGAGCAAGAAAACTAGAAAGGAGTGGCTTGCTGGATAACTCGTATCATCTTATACAAAACTCCTCTCTCAGAAGGAAGTAGAGACCTGTCTAGTCCCACACATTCAAAATGAATGGGCCCCATGAGATTACTACAAATTAACACACAATGAAATTGGCTCTAAATTATTAATGAACAACATTTCTGAATAACAGCAATATCACCAGTAAGTTCTCACCCCAATGCTTTCTCTTTCTTTCTCCTTCTTCTAGGATGGTCCTGAGGCTGGACAGACTGTGAAGGTGAGTGCTTATTATGTGCACACAAATTAAGAAGGGATGATTATAGGAACTAATAAAAAAAAATCACAATGAGTCATTTGAAGCACATTGCTGTTCCATTATGTTATCTTCGAGGTCAGAGAGACCCTCAGTGTTAGAGCCATAAATCCTGACATTATAAACTGTGCCAAACAGTATTGTTTCTCGTTAGTTTACAAGACATTTACCCTTTGTCGTAAAATTATTACTGTGCAAATGCTGAAACAGAAACTAAATCGAGGCGTCCTAAAACAGGACAAGGCAGGGGCCATCAACTGCCTATAGATTTTATGGGTCCTGTATAGACTAAAGCTCCTGGGAGAGCTTTAGCTTTAGTTCTGCACACAATTTAACTTCCCTTGTTCCTTTTTCAGTGTAGAGGCATCTGTTTTGTGTCAGGTGCCTATCTTCCTTCCTGGTCCCTCAGCCTGTTTTCTCTTAGTGTGGACACATTTCTTTTCTCCCTTGCAGCTAAATGCCTAAGTTGAATCTTAATGGGATCAATGGAGTTCAAAAATGGTTTTGAAGTGTGCTAGAGAGGAAGGGAGGATTTATTATGTCAGCCTCTCGTCACAGAAAAAGGACAAAACTAGAAAGTTTACTGGTTATGAAGCAAGAGTCCATCTTGTGTCACACAAACATGAATTCCTGTGTGGTTGGGTGCAATGATTAAGTGACAGAGAAGGCTGGGTTTGTGGTGGTGGAAATCAGAAGTAAGCCACATTGTGCTACCGATGCTGCTGATGCAACACGTGGTGAACTAAGGCTTTGGGGGTTAGGCCTTGCCTTGACTGGCGGGGTAACTTGGGACTAAGTCACACCAAATGAACATGACTCCTTTCTGATTTTTGTTTGTATGTGGATGGAGCGAAGAACATGCTACAGTGGGACTTTAGAAATAGGATATCTGGGAAGTTTAATGGGTTGTGAATGTCTCAAAGGGAAAGCCAGAAAATTCCTAATGACCAAAAGAATAGCCCCAATTTCTCCAAAGCACAGATGAGGGACATTCCACGTAAAATACATGGTCTGATAAACAGCTGAATTTTATGTGGACAGGTAGATTATGTGCTCTCAAGATTTTATTCACAATTCTAAAGAGGGCATTAAATTATTTGTTATACAAATGGACTTGAATAGTGATATAAAAGTAACTTAGAAGTTCCTACAGGCCAGGGGAAGGATGACATGGGAGTGAATGCTAATAGCTCTCTCTTGTGGGTCATAGAGATGTTATGGTATTTGGGAAATGGAGATACTTTCTTAAAATGTAACTGTTTAAAGAAGACACATAAGCATTTAGTCCAGCAGGGCTGAAGACCACGGCAATGGCATCTCAGATTCCACCCGCTGTATCACCCCACTCACCAAACCAAGTGTACTCTTTCCTTAGTTTTAATGGTGCTGAGCATGCACTGTCTTATAATATGAAGAACTACATATGAATTATTGAATGCATTTACCATAACCAGCATAAGCTGATTTCTGTAAACAATTGTATCTTTTTTCCCCTTTAAACTAAGCATTATTATATTTTGAAAATTGTTTCGGTGTTTCCAGCATGGTCACAGCTTTGTGGAATATAATACATAAGGAGCATATGATGCCACCATACACACACACACACACACACACACACACACACACACACACACACACACACCACTCACCCCAGATACACTCCACTTTCAGTAGATAGTGAACTTTTGTTAACTATTCTGCTACAGGTCCTTCTATATAGAAGTGTCTATTCTTATCAAACTGTGATGTTTACACTACATTGCATGACAGCTTATTTGGGCGTCAGCTAAACAACACAGCTACCACCACAAAGAATTTCAGCTGTTGTTCTCATTAACCCCCTAACTCATAATGCCATGGATGGGAAGGGAGCCTTCATCATTATGCCCAGCCTGATCTTTTCAGAAGATGGCTATTTCACAGCTGTGTTAATTTCTGGTGACAAATAACTCAGTGATGCTGTCCAGGTAACCAGGATGCATCAAACCCAGTCCTGCAGCACAGGCAGCTTTTCCAGGGGGCAGAGTCCCACCTTCAGAATCCTCTTGTACCACTGGAAGGCTGGGAGCATTTCATAGTTTGAAATTGACACAGTTGCACATTTTGAAGGGAGGTTTGACAACGTACCATCTAAAGCATGGGGCTTATCCATTTTTTTTCTTTGCCTATGTGTAAGGTTCTCTGTGCTGTGTCTGATGGCTGAGTTCTAAATAACTTATGTCTCATGCCAGGTAGTAATAGCAATAAGTCACTAATGGTCTTTTCCCATGAAGCAAATGCTATTATTGTTAATGAGGCTACACCACTGAGTTAGCCTCTTGAACATGATGGCACTTCAGGATTTTTTCCCTGAGGCATTGGATTCTGCCTAACAACACAATGGGTGGCCTGGCTTACTCAGTAAGACCCATGTAACAAGAAAAAGGCAATATTGAAGTAAAAAGTGACCTTTTACTTCACAATTGATTATTTAGTTTCCGTCTCAAGTTTAAAAGTAGAACACTACCAGGCACCAGATGATCAGCATGGTGATCTGGAATACCCTACAGGGTTGAGGAGCAATCTCTGTCTCCTCTCTCAGCTACTTAACCCTTCCCTGAACCCACCCAAATTGTCCTGGTGAAGATCATACTCCCTGTCCTGTCACCTTGCTGGATTCCTGTCAAAAAAAAAATCTTCATTGTTTCTTACACATTTATTTGTTTACATAGGTTCATATTTATGCCATTTCTTTAGTCTCTATAAACTATGTATGTATGTATGTATGTATGTATGTATGTATGTATGTATGTATGTATGCTGGATTCTGTCACTATTGATGGTGCTTAGAACAAGCTGCCCAGGAAGATGGCCCCTTGGCCCCTGATAGTTGGAGAAGAAGGAAGCTAAGGAAACTGGCAGAAGGAAGGTCCACTCCCTAGCCTTGATCAACCATCCTACCTTGAAGTAGGCCATAAAAGAATTATCTGACCTACCTACCCCAAAGTAGACATAAGCCTTCCCTCCAGAGGGGCCCTCCTGTTTTCTGGTGACCTGTGAGGACTCTGAACAAGCGGGCCTTGGTAAGTTACCCTAGCATTTTGCTGGTCCATCACAATGCTGCTTTCTTCCCCCCCATTTCATTTCTTCCTGTTCCCAAAAAAAATGCTTCCCCTATTTTTTTAGGTCTTTGTGTCTGAGCACATATAACTTATATCAAGTGACCCTGCATCTGTTTTTCTTGTTAATCTGAATGCTGTTGCAGTGATCTTCACCCCAACCAACATCAAAGAAAATAGGAAATAGGAGAGAAAGGGACAGGAAAGGAGGGGAGGTTAGAGATACTTCTCTCCCATCCTTTTTCTGTGAAGCTTCATCTATTTAAAGCCACTCACATGGAGACACTATGGGTTTTGGGCTGAGACAATTATCTCCTCCTAAGTCTCTATCATTAGACATCAAGAAGTAACATTTGACATCTGTTTTCCATTGTACAGTCAGGCTTTCTAGGTTTCCAGGAATTTTTATGAAATATTCTTTATATTGTGGGCATCAGACTAAATTTCCCATAAATTGTGTTTCTAAATTGAAGGGTTTATCTAATTAAGCTCTTATCAATAAAAACTCAGAAGTCAGGTATCAAGGTAAGAACCTGATTGATCAGAGAATCAGCAGGGGAACAGCCGGTGACCACTTCTCTCTCTCCTTCCTCAATCCGAAAGGCCTAGAATCTCTCCAAGCCCTTCCCTACTACTTCCTATATCTCTCTATATGTCTGCAGTTCTCCAAAATTTCTATGGCTAATTTTGGTCATCTAGTAGCTAACTACATCTACTGAGTCAAAGTAAACTTTATTAGCAGTTTCAGGAGTGTCAGAGTATGAACAAAATATTCCACAACACTAAATCCTAATCGCAAGTGTAATTAAGGTATACTCATTCCTTTTAAAGGAATGCTTCCTAATAAGATTAGTGTAGATTATTTTCTCTGAGACTGTTACATAAATATTAGTATGTAGAGTGTACATTGGGTACAATATTAAAGGGAGACATTTATTCCTAGTAGGTCATCTTATAATCTGTTTATAGATCATGCTTGCACATACTCTTCCATGATTGTGGTACTTAGATGCTGTACTTAAAGGTTTAATTTTATGCCTTTAATGCAGTAGGAAGTATGTCTTAATAACCACTGAAATATTAGTAATAACTTTCTAGGTTGCTCCAGCAGAAAAAAGAGAGTTCTTTAAATGTTATTAAAAATTATCTTTAATCGTCTCTTCCCTGTGGCTTCTTTTAGTTTTCTGGATCAGGAGGTCTTATACATGACATGGAGATCTGGCCATCTTATAGCTTAGGGTACAAAGAGGACATTTAGCTGTCAGCAAAGTCTAAGAGTTAATGTGTCTTGGCATCTGTCAGAGGCACCGGAGGAAGGTAAGCACTATAACTTATCTTATTAACTTTGCCACTCTGGGGCAGCTTCGTAACTGTGAGCCTTGCCTTCTTAATTTTCCAGAAAAAAAAACTATTGGATTGGATGATGTTGGGAAGAAGCTGACGTGGACATATAGGGAGTGTATAAGATATTAGGTAGGATTGAGACACATTTATAGGATTTGAACCCAGATGATGGCACTTCAAATCCCAGCCTTTTTTGACAAATGCTGTCACTGATGTGTATGTTTGTGTGTATGTGAATGTACGTATGTGTGTCTGTGTCTTTGTCTCTCTGTGTGCTTATTTGTGGGTGATAGAGAAGACTTTGGGCATTATTTTTCAGTGTCTTTCCACCTTGAATTTTATTGAGACAGGTCTTTAACTGACCTGGAGCTCAAAAAGCACAATAAGGTAGACGGCCAGCAAGCCCCAGTGGTTCTTTGTCTCTGCTATTTCAGCATTGCGTTTAAAAGTGCACATATTTTTTACATGTGTGTTGTAGGCACAGAAGCAGGTTCTCACACTTGCACATCAAGAACTATTCTGATTAAGATATCTGACTAGTCCTATTTTTTCTTTCATGTGTGTGCATTTGTGTATGCCTATGTGTGTATGTGTATATGGACATTCCTGGGTGTGAGTGCAGGTACACACAAGCCTCAGAGCATGTGTAGGGGCCACAGTGTTCTTTCTAGTGTCAGTTCTAACCTTCTACTGTGAGGCAGGGTCTCTTTTTTGTTTTCAACTGAATATGATAGGTGGCCTATTAGCTTCTGGAGATTTTCCTGTCTCAATCTCCCATCTCCCTATAAGAGTATTGACATAACTGATTCTCCTGATACACATCTTTCACATGGACTCTGAGGACTCAGACTCAGGTCATCCTGCTGTGTAACAAAGACGATCACCCACTGAGCCATCTCCCCAGTACCAGTACACCAGCTGTATTTTCTATTTTTCTTTTGTTTTCTTCTTTTTAAATTTTAATTAGTCTTTGTTTGTTTTTGAGACAGTACCACTCTATATAGTCCTGGCTGTCCTGGAACTCACTATGTAGACCAGTCTGGATTTGAACTAATAGAAATCTGCCTTGTCTGCCTGCTGAATGATGGGATTAAATGTGTGCACTGTCACACCTGGCTTAATTTATAAAAATAATTTTATTTCTATTTTTTTATCTTTAAATCAGAATAAGAATGTTTCTTAGTGATGTGTGCCTGGCATTGAAATTGTGGCCCTGAGTTCACTTTACTAATATACCCTGCACTTTCTCACAATTAATTACTACCAAGTAGCTTAAATTTTTGGAAAATTTTGGATCTGTTCATATTCCTTGGGTTTTTCTTTTTAAGGCTTTAAACCTGTTATGAAAAATGACCACTTGAAGTGGATATGGTAACAAATAACAAATCAAGCATTTGGGAGGCAGAGACAAAGGAGAAGCAAGTTCAAGACTGAATTGTACAAGCAAGACTTTACCCATTTCACATCCCTTACACACACACACACACACACACACACACACACACACACACACACACAGCATGCACGCATGCAAGCACACACATACATATACCCCAAACATGAAACTCTTTGAAACTCAAAAGAGTGCATATTTTTAAATATTCCTTGAAAACATTTCTGTTTTTCCTGATTGTCTGCTTTGAACTTTGGCGCCTCTACATCAGCCCTGGGAATGAATCAACAGTGACCAGAAACATTGTCTAGAGGGTTTGGTTGCAGAAACCTGTCCCCTGTGCTCATTCACCCAGTGAGTGTGGATCCAGAAGTTTGTTTTAACAGATACCATGGTGATTCTGAGCCATCCTGCATCTTAGTGCCAAGTCTATGGAAGGGTGGTGAGAACCAGGCATGGAAGACTCCATGCACTCTGCATTCTCCTCTCAGATACACTTGCTGCAAAGGAAGATGTGGTGTGTACGGGGTGGGGATGGAGAAATCTGTAGCTTGATAATGAAAGAGATGCGGGTCTGTTATTTATTATTTTCATTTGGAATGAAATTTCCAGAGAGCTGCAATTGGCCACAGGACTTTTATCCTCGGATGAAAGCCACCACGAACACTGCCTTGTCTCTGTTTATACCTAATGCATGTATTTACTGCCGGAAGAATTAGTATCTTCAGGATGCAGTAGCTTTTATCTTGTAGAATTGCCTTATAATTTGCATCTGTTCTCAGAATAAATCTAATTTGACTGAGTTCAATAAACCAAAAACAGTCCTCTCAGTGGACAGTTTTGAGTGTACTTGCTAAGTGGGACTGGATGCTTGGGGAAGTTTTGAAGTTCCAGGCTGCTGCCATGTTGGCCTTCTGCTTTGGGGACAGAATCCTTGGTCCCTAGCTCTCCTGGCCAAAAAAAAAAAAAAAAAAAAAACAAACACTGAAAGCTGCCCCCCCACCTCCTTATGACGAAACCCTTTCAACCCTTTCTCTCCTCTTAAACATTCAAGCTTTCTCCTAAGTATCCATCAAAACAGATGATTTCTCCATTTCTTTTTATTTTCATTTCAGCGTGGTGCTTTTTATTTATTGATGTGTCTGTTTCCTCCCCCTCAGAATTTCTGTCCTTCCATCTGTCCTTGAAAAGGGTAGTTAAAGGAAGAGCTTTTTGAGTATCTGTCTCCTTCCAGCAGTAAGAAAGGAGATGATAATC
The DNA here is from genome assembly GCA_030556225.1 of Cricetiscus sungorus. Classification (NCBI taxonomy): domain Eukaryota; kingdom Metazoa; phylum Chordata; class Mammalia; order Rodentia; family Cricetidae; genus Cricetiscus; species Cricetiscus sungorus. The sequence goes on along the minus strand of JANBXA010000606.1, from coordinate 2,685,323 downwards.
AAAACAGTCTTTGGATGTGACAAAGATTGACAGTCAAGCAGTCTAAAACAGAGAAGGAATGATTGACAACAAAGAGGGAAGAAGGAGAGAAAGGAGTCTTACAGGAGGCCACATGTATTCCTCTCCTCGCAAAGAAGGGCTGACAAAAAAGCCGCAAACAGTACAAAGGACGGGTTCTAAAGACAGGGGTGCTGCTTGCACCTGAAGGAGGAAGTATAAATCAAGGAAGGCTGTGAGGCCCTAAGGCCCCAGTAATTTAATTTTCTCTGGGTTCCTTATCTGAGCTTTGAGGGCCTTTTCTACCACACAGACCTTGCCCAGATATTTCCCCGCGATCTTCTCAGTCCCATAGCTGTGCTACCCGAGAATGTTCCCATTTCCAGTTGGCTTTCATTTGCATGATACCTGTTGGGTCAGAACAAATGAAATCTTAACCAAGCTCCATGATATTTTCATGTTTTCACGTTTTTAAATTATAGTTTTTATGTCCTATATCCTGCAACATTTGGCAAGTAATCCAGAAAGGATGAGGATGGGCCCAGTTGTTAAGAAATGCAAGGCAGTTAAAAGATTAGATCAGGATAAAGATTAGAAGAGAGGACTCCAAAGCCTGACTGCCCAGTTTCAAATACAGATGTTTTACCTGCCAAGCGTTTGTGCCCTCTGTAAACCAAGTTTGCTGAAACCCAGTATTCTTCTACACATACAGAAAATGGGATTTTCCCGGTCTTTCACTACCTTCTAGGGATATTGTAACAACCACATATCTGATTATGTGCCTAGGCCTTTAAAACTGTGCCTTGCACATAGTAACATCTCAAAATACATTTGTCATGAGCTTTTATTATTTCCACTTGAATCTCTGCAGCCTTCAAATATAGGCATTAATATTTTACACATGAGGAGCTGAGGTTTACAGAGAAAAGTTACTCACTGAAAAGCTCACCTAACAGGTAGTGGAATTAGGAAATCAAACCTAAGGAAGAGAAAAGACCCATATTTCCCTTGTATCATGTGGTCTGTGGCCTGTCTGTCCCTTAAAAACTTCAGACCCTGAATCAGCACAACCAAAGTTGGTCCAGAAGAGGGAGAAGTTGTATAAATATTCTGTTCACTGCAATGCAGATTGATTCTATGTCCCATTGCTTGGCTTAGAATAATGTTGGCTTCTACCCAAAAATACTCTGAGAACTCTCATTGTTAACTAGATTATACAGGTGAAGATTAACAAATCAAAACATTGCTTTTTTTGCAGTATGTCCATTTATAGTTGAATTATGTGTTTTAGGTGTTAGATTTTTCATTAGTGTTACCAACAGATCCCACCAGCAATTGGAGGCCCTGACATAAAGCAGAGTTGGTATTTAGTGATTTAATTTTATTTTGAGATCTGTAATGCAGAAATGTAGAAAACACGACAGATGTGATCTCCTGTCAGTTTTATTTTTTTATTGTTTTAGCATTCTGTAGACTTCCATCTGAAGCTTAGATTTGGGGATTTCTGTATAATCACTTTGCAAAATGTTCTGTGCAAAGAGAGATGCTCAGTAGACCCTAAGGTCCAAAATAACTGTGAAATGTTACTCAGCTTTTCACCTCTGTTGATTCAGAAATGAAGCCAGTCACTCACTTTCCATTTTTGATGTGTGATAGATTGTTGGTGCTCCAAAAACAATAATTGAAGGGGGCTTTGAAGGTGGTAAAGTATTTGCCTAAAAAACATAAGGACCAGTGTTCATCCCCAAGAAAACTCTGTTGAAGAAAATATTATTAAATGTGACGTGGTGACACACACTTGTAATCCATGCTGGAGATGCTGAGACAGGTGTACTCTCTGAGTCTCAGAGGCCAGCTAGCCTAGCCTATACGGCGATTCCAGGCCAGTAAGAGAGAGATTCTGTCATCAAAAATAAAGGCACAATACCAGACACAATAGCACTCCCCTGACTCCAAGAATGATCTTTAACCTCACACAAATATGCACATGCATATAAACTGCACACACACATGAATATTCATAGGTACACAATGTACAAAATAACAATGACCATTAAATTGTTGATTCTCCTAGAGAAACTAGGATACAAGGGGGAACCTAAGAGATTCATACAAGGTCCCCCACAGAAGGGGAAAGGGACAAGATCTTCTGAGCACATTGGGAGCAGTGAGTGGGAGAGGGAGTTAGGAGAAAGAGAAGGGGAGGAGAGGAGAACATATGGGACCAGGAAGATTGAGTTGGGGGATGAATAGATGAGAGCAAGAAAAAAGATACCATAATAGAGGGAGTCATTATAAGTTTGAAGAGAAAACTGACTCTAGTGAATAATGAGATTGATAACTAACTTATATGCCATCCTAGAACCTTCATTTAATAGCTGTTGGAAACAGAAGCAGATACCCACAGCTAAACACTGAGTCTAACTCCTGGAATACAGTTGAAGAGAGGGAGAAGTGATAAGAAAATGGGGTCAAGACCAGGCTACAGAAACCCACAGAAACAGCTGACCTGAACAAAGGGGAGCTCATGGACCCCCAGACTGATAGCTGGGAAACCAGCATTGGACCAACCCAGACTCCCTGAACATGGGTCTCAGTTAGAAGGCCTGGGCACTCTAAGGGACCTCTGACAATGGAACCAGAATATATTCCTGGTATATGAAAAGACTTAGGGATCACATTCCCAATGGAGGGATACTCTCTTAACCTAGAGACAGGAGGGAGGGCATAGACCCTACCACAAAGGACTTGATAGATTTTGATGATCCCTTCTAGAAGGCTTCACCCTCCTTGTGGAGTGGTGGGGAATGGAATGGGAGGGGGTTCAGGGTTCATGGGAGGATGAGAGGGAGAGAGAACTGGAATCAATATGTAAAATAAAAAAGTAATAATAATTTTAAAAATTCATTAGATTTTCATAATTTCCTGAAATTAAAAAAAAGTGTTGATTCTCACGATTTGCTATGTCTCAGGCCTAGACAATTTTGTTTGAAATTATCTAACCCCATGTAATCAGTTCCTTCCAACATCAGATCTTTAAGCCTGCTGTATCTAAACAATGGCCTTGGCATAACTGTGGAGCCAGCTAAAATTACATGAAAAATATTTAATACTTTTGCTTAAGTGCATGTGGCCACTTTAGTTTTCATAGGTGAGCCCTTTGTTACTATGACTTTTCTGTAAATGCACAGTGTTCAATGAGAGCCCAGAAATAATTTGTGCTGTGGTAGGAATTGGGCATTCAGCTGAAGTAAGTCCAGATGTTATGAGATTTCAAGAGTTACTAATAGCTAAAAATAATAAAATATAAGAGCAGGTTTCCCTGAGCTACCTATCTAAGTTTTAAAACTATATGGCTTAAAAATTGCCTCTGGGTGGAAACAGGTGAAGGAAAATATTAAGGGAGGTGATGGCTCCTCAGGTGGCCTAAATCTGTAGCTTTTCATCTCCAAATGGAGTAATGCATCTCCAGTTGCTTATAATAATACTCAATATTTAAAGTACTCTTATTTTATGGTTTATCAAATATAAAGGAAAAATATATGGTAATCTTAGTAACTTGGTTTTACAAGGGCCCTATCTGAAGGTTTTCACCAAGACATAACTATTACAATTTATTCTGTTTGCTTTATTATCTCCAGAATATATATGCTTCTCATACCCTTGAATCCAAACCTCTGAGGATAGGGATTGTGGTAGAGTTTTGCAAAGCTACAGTTAGATGTTACCCAGAATTATGACTTGCTCTTTCATTTTCTTATATAAATACATTATTGAATCTTGCCCTAAATGACATGTCTTGACTCTGAGTCCCATATTCATCTTGAATTATTCAGTTCCTTCTGGGGACTCCTCTTTTTGCCCTTTGTGCCAAACCCACTAATAAAGTAATTCTCAAGACTCCAAAAGGAGCTGGAAAAGTTAAGGATTGAATGGCTGAGCCTGGCTCAGGTGGGAACAGGAGTAATGAATTATAGACATGGAAACCTGCTGAACTACAGACATGTAGAAATTAGAATGATGATCTGCCTAATAACATCTGAGTGAAAAAAATTTAGGTTGATGATACTCTGATGGCCCTCAGGCCAAATACAGTGAGTCCCCCCCCCCCCCCTTGTGAGTCATGTCAATGCTGGGAAAGGGTACTCTTGAAATTTAACCCTCATGCCAGGAGACATCAATCCTGCATCTGTATTTTAATGACAGATTTTCCCCCTCTGGAGAAGACTCTTGTCCACTATAATCAGAAAAATAGAGACATGCAATCATGAAGAATTTTCAACAAGATAACATTCCAGCTTCAAAGGCAAAAGGCAAACAATGATTTGAAATCTTGTGTTCGAACAATGTAGAGATAATGTACTTGGATTCTGATATGGACACTGCCATTTCTTGTCTCTGGCATTTTTTTTTCCAAAAGGCCTTTCTCTCTCCTGATGTTACAGAAAAGGTAAACATGGATTTGTTTAAGAAGTTGACCTTTCCCTTAAGCATTTAAGAAAAATAAACAACATTGAGTGAACAAAGTAAACTGCCAAATACTCTTTAACTTCATGATGAAATCCATTTATCCTAATGTTCACATTCAAATCTCTCACTCTGGGGTCTATAGATCAGTACATGTTCTCAAAAAAAAAATGGTTTCTTATACTTCCTATCCTACTGCTCTGAAAAACAACTCAAGAGGGACATTTATTTGTGTTTCAAATCATCTGTTGGTTGTAAATGCTATAAATTAGCAGATGCACTCATGTCGTAGCAGTATACTTTGAATGAAACTGTTCAGCCTTGAAAAAAATAAATGTGATTTTAAGATCAGATCCACCATCAACTGGTTGTAGATGAATCTCACTCTTGAGGAAGAAACTCAAAGCCTAGGCTATCAGAGACTTCTGAAAGTCCTAGTGACCTGGAAATCAGCTCTTATCTGTTACTCTACAACCTCCCTCTCCCAGCACACACACACACACACACACACACACACACACACACACACACACAGAGAGAGAGAGAGAGAGAGAGAGAGAGAGAGAGAGAGAGAGAGAGAGATCATTGAAGTTCACCTATAGTAGATCCCCTTAACTAGACTGATATTTAAGTGTCTAAGTATATTGTTCTGGAATTTGAATAATTAGTGTTCAGTATCTGTTATGGTCTTGGTGGGGTTATGACCAGTGGGGTTATTTTCTACACGTGATGGTTGTTTAAGGTATAAGGAGTTAAAGTGGGTTGAGCACTTACTATAGCACCAAGTGCACACTTCGTTTTGTACAATATGAGGATGCTGGTCTTTATTAAATGCAAAACAGTAAGCATTTTAGCTTCTGAATGCCAGATGTACTGTGTAGCAATAATACAATTCTGATTTTTGTAACATTAAAGTCATCACAGAATGTATGAAAATGAGTTTTCACAAATGGACATGGCTGTGTTGGAATAAAACTTTATTTATAATAGGGGTAGTAGTCTACATTTGGCCTTGGACCTATACTATTTCACCTAATTCTTTATGTCATGATCTTAGGGAACTAATCTTCACTGATGCCCTTCAAGTATAGGCTTACCAGATTTGAGGAGCCATGTTCCAGTCATCACAGAGACTTCTAGGCATTAGCCATTGGAGTGGATGTTCTCCTTGTGACTATCAACAAAAGCACAGTTCATTCCAACAGCAGCTGTCATTCATTGTACAGTACATAGAGAAACATGCTAATGAAGATCTGACATGGTGAAAATAGAATAAAGCTCCATTCTTGGTGATGTCATCAGGTCATTTTATTCACCAGTCCTGAAGCCTGCCATACCTGTAAGCATTTTCAGTTAGGTGATTCCACCAAGTTCTCTGTTGTTAAAGCTAGATAGAGATGACCCTTGACACTATCAAGAGAAGACATGCTCAACTAGACCCTCTGCTCTAAAATACTCAGTTTACTATTAGTCCTTAATATGTTTAACTGGCAGTTTGCATAAACAATTTCTAAGTTCTTGTGCATATCTGCAGTGCTCACCAGATGCCAATGGCAATCTGTGAATGAAAGTCTGCAAATCAATGGCCCTAGAAGAACTTAACTTCCAATAGGTTGCCTCTGGTGCATGACCACACAGTAATTCCATTAACTTTAATGATGGCATTGCTGCACAAAATGGACCCTGTTAGTCTATTCCCCTCTTTGGTTTTGGCATTAAATCTTCTCCTACAGCTAACTCTTCAGGATAAAGTATGTGCAGCTATGCCATTCATTCCTTAGTCTTTATTAATATATTCAGGACTATCCTTCCCTGGGAGGGACTCCAAAATGAGTGCATTAAAAATGAATTTCCTATGTCATTTGTCGATGCTGAGAAAACCCCCAGAGTCAGGGACATCAGTGGATTATTATTGATTGTTGCAAGATACAATAAAATCATAAATATGACTCAAAATAATTATCATGGTCACATTAGCAAATTATCAAATCCATAATTTTCTCTGGAGGCTGGCCTCAAAGATTTAAATAAAGAGCCAGAGGGAGGAAAGTTGTATTTTAGGAATGAGACAACCAGGGCTAGGAGAGAGAAATTTATGATTTAATTTGCTGGGTAGTCTAATTGAGAGTAACTACTGGACTTCTAAAAAGTGAACTTCGATTAGCTTCAGGTGTCCGAAATAAACTGGAAATGTGGGTCAGTTTCTGGTTTGTGGATCTTTCGGGAGGTGGAAAAGAAAGTATTCATGACGAGGAATAACAGTCTTACGTGACCTTCAGCCCACTTCCTTCTGTGTTCTTATTGTCTGTGTTCAAATAATTGGATTATACGTGAGACTAGCTGGCTCCTCCCTGACACTTGCTTTTTACTTTCTTCACTGTGTCACCCCTCCCCCACAAAGAAACAAATCAATTGGGAAATGAAATTACCCACAGCACTCATTTTTCACCATCTAATAAATGAGTCTCAAGAACAGGAGGTCCTCCTCTTTCAGCTCAACCTTAATCAAATCCTCTCTTTGGCAGAGGTGTCTCTGCCTTCATCAGGCTTCTCATCTCTTCTGGACTATGAGGCAGTATGTGTTCTATAAGACCTGCAACAGCATGTCCATAGAGTCCTTTGCATGTTTTCTGAAGCTCCAACGGGAAGTCTGGCCCCTGGCTTTAAATTGCTAACCACAGCAGCTTGGAATAAAGCTGCTCAGTGCACTGTCTTCCCAGCTAGGGACTGTGGAAGTCTACCTTCAGTCTGGCCCCTGCTGCCCTCTGATGACAGACACACACATCCCAGTGGTTGGAGTTTTAGGAATGGATCTGTTCATCATTCATCTTATGGGAAGACAATAGCAAAAGCAATTTGCACAAAGATGAAGGAGATTTCATAATGATCCATGTAGAACTAGCTAACAGATCTCTTCTTGCAGTCAGTGATAGCTTGAAAACCCAGCTGAGAAACGATAAATTACTGCTAACTGTCCTAATTATCCCGACACTCTTTTGAAACCTGATGAAATTTTGCTGAAACTTACAAATAGGGAAGATTTTAAAAGTGAATACATTATGCATAACAAAAAATGATTTTAAAAGTAGTAGGGTAGCCAGTACAGAAGACCCATGTTTATTTCCTGAGTCTCCTGAGCCTTGTAAAGAGGTAGTGAATGGTGAGGGAATTTGGTAGATGACTTGTAATTTTAATTGCAACCTAATTGATTGTTCTCAGCATGCTCATTAGGTTAAAGAAAACTATGAGTCATTCCCCATGGTCATTACATTAATAGACTTGGGAAGTATGTGGTTGGTGGCATTCCTTCCTCCTGTAAACAGCATAAGCAACACACGTAGCTATAAAAGATTCAACAGTTATGAAACTCATCTCTTTGTATTTTAGTCTGATGCTCTTTCTTGTATTACCTCATCTTTTATCTGTTATGCTTCATTTACACTAAAATACATTTAGTGTACCAATCTATGTCCAATTTTCCCTGCAGTAGCCTGACATTTGACCACCATGTCTTATTCCATGATAGAATAATCCAAATTAGGAAAGTCTTTCACTATGCAATGCCTCAATATCTTGACAAAGACAAATACCCAATTTGATTGATAAAATCATTACCTAGCAGCATGGGACAAAGGTCACTTCCCTTTCTTTTTCCTGCCTTCTTTTCAGTCTCCAGCAGTTGCATCCTTGAGGCCAAACATGGTCCCTGCTCTTACCTCTCTCTCTCTTTTCCTCCCTCTTCCTCCTTTTCTCCCTCCCTCTCTCCATCCCTCCCTTTGCCATGCTTCTGAACTATTCATCCTTTCATCTTCTTTCAAACATTTTGAGCAGACTTGATCAACTCTTTCCTTTCTTCCCTAGGGGCTTGGTAGACTTTGAAAGATGGCATATCCCCTCAACTCCTGACCACAGGATTTGCCAGGGACTTACTATGCCCATGGGATGATTTTACTCTTTCACTAACTGCTCCCATATCTAGTGTTTCTGTGTGTATATTCCTTTAGTGCATCTGCAACCTGCAACCATACAGGTCATTCAGATGACACTGGAGAAAGCCACAGATGACTTTTAATAAATGACTATTGGGCTTCAGTGCTGATCATTTTTGTAGAATATAGAATGATGGGAAAGGTTTTGTTTGCAGCTCTGCCATGGTTTGGACTTCACATCGAGGATTCTTTTTGAACTCTGAGGATCACTGGACCTGGTACTAAAATTCTATGGTGTCAGCATCATCAGGACTGCATAGCTGGGTGATAAAGTGGCTCCCTAAGCTAACTGTGAAACTGGGAATTGGATTCTGATCTAATACCCTCCCTCATTGGTGCTTCTTCTGCAATGGTGCTTTTCCTAACTCAGGGAATTCCATTGCATGGCTTTTCTCAGTTCTTGTAACTTCAAAGTGTCCATCTAGTCATCATTGCCCTTCCAATTGGTATGCACAAGCCATCTGGAGCCCCTTGAACTCTTTAATGATGACAATTATGAGCATAAATTCAATTAAGAATGGCTGACTCATAGATCTCTGTGCACTGGAAAGATTTTAACATACTTAAAATATGTAAAGTTATAAAGTTTTTCTATGGTAACATCACCTCTATTTAATCATTTCATATCTAATTTTAGAGGTTTCAGGGTTAGTCAGGCCTAGGCAGCCATGGATTATTATACTCAGCTTACCTGATTCAGAACCTTTCAATGTAGTATTGGGAAAGAGCATTTTCCTAAGGATAAAAGGAACCATGTTCAGCCCATATGAGAGATTTGGTTTTACAAACATTTTCTTGACTCATAGTTATTGCAATATTCTTAAGATTCAAAATCTGATCCTGTCTATTCATATCTGTGTGGCTGTAAATAAATGACTTTCATTTTTCCTTTGTTTCCTTGTCTGTAAAACTGGAAATCATTACTCCTTCCAGATGAGAACTTAGTAGTCAGTGAGATTATGAATGGGTAGGAAAACCCACTGCAAAATAGTTTCTACTCCAGCTTTTATGATCATAGCAATGAGTAGAAGAAACACTGGAGAGGAATGAAGGTAGATTTAGTTTGTTTTCAAGCTCTTCTTAATGGGGCAAAATTTCTTAATAGTAAGCAGGTTGGTTCCAAGGAAACAAGGCAGTAAATCAGATAGAAGGGAATATGTGGAACTGATTTGATATTGCAAACAATTACAAGATGCCATGAGAGATGTAGGGTAGATGTGGGGGTGTTCTCTGCTGATCATAGGTTGTCTGTAAAACTGTGACCTTCAAATAAATGCTGGCATCACTGAAGATACTTTAGTATGAGCTTAAAACGTGATTAATAAACCATTTCTTCCATACTCCAGTGTAGACAAAGCATGAGTCTGAGGTTAAATTTTCATTCCAGAAAGTAGTGGCTTTCTTAACCTCTGAAGAGCAGGTACCATGATAAAGCTGGCTCATGATTCACAGGAATTCATGACAGTTCACTGTTCAGTGTTTTTTCTAGACCTCTGTCTTTTTTAAAATGTTAAATTTAAGTTACAATTAAGACACGTAAAGTTCTAAAGTTAGCGCTTAGGATCTGAGAGATGACATGGCATGTGGCCAGTAAAGAGTTTATCTTACATTAGACTCAAGAGAGCTACATTTAGATTTCACTAGGACTAAGTTTGGAGTTTCCAAGTTTGGCAGAGCCCCTGCTGCCCCTCCCCATGCCCATCAGATCACCTGTAGCTTCTGATGACAGCTGTTGACTCCTACTATCCTGGGTGTGACTGTCAGAATGAGAGATCAGTAATTAGAATATTCAGAGCTGAGCAGTTTCCAGGCCTTGCCTGGGTGACAGCTTTTCAGTGAAGTTGGAGATTTGTGGTTGCTCTCTGCCACCTAGAAAAGTGCTCCCCACCTCCCTCCTTCCCAGCTGCAGCAGTCCCCACTGTCACCTCCTTAGCCTGGCCCATGAGAACATTTGTTAGGCAAACAGTCCGCCATCTGTTGTGCATCCGAGGCTTCCAGAACACAACAGAAAACAGGTGTGGAAAACAGGGTTTGGAAAATAATGTGCCATGTTCCAATCCCTTTTCATCCTTGGCCTCTGGTGCCTAGACCCACAATGCCATGTCTTATCAACAGTTAGACTTTGGTAACCAGTTTAGGTTCTAGGTTTATGCTAGTTCCTTTACAGAACACACATGGGCTATGGAGCTGATGGAAGTGGGTTATGTGGCATGAATTCTTGGGACTCTGCTGGACATGCTGCTAGTTTTCAGTCACCATACACATCCCTGGGCCAGCTAAAGTGCACATTTTCGCCCATGTTCTAGCACAGGTGTTAAGTGGCCAAAACAGCAGGAAGAGTCATAATTTATCTCCAGAGAAGAATGTGTTCCTTGTTGTAAATGGTGCTGTGATAATGGAATGTAAGTGTAATTGTTTCTCAACTGGTATGTTATCAGTATAATAACCCCTCATCATATATATATATACATATATATATGTATATATACATATCATATATATACATATATATACATACATACATATAGATACACACATATATATACATACATGTATGTATGTATATATGTGTGTATCTATATGTATGTATGTATATATACATATATACATATATGTATGTATGTGTGTATATATGTATGTATGTATGTATATATATACATATATATATGTATATATATATATATATGCTCTGCAGGTTCCTCATCCACTCAAGATAATGAATGACAGGGCTTGATTCTAGAATCTTTACAAAAATAATAAAACTCAAGGACATGTAGAACTTAACATGGTCCCTGGCATATGGTATACCTTAAAGAATCATTTTGTCAGTTAACCATGAACATAATCAGCATTATTATTTCTGTTGTATCAAGTGGGTGTGATACCAGTACATTTATTTATCTTATTATTTTATTTTTGAGACAGGGCCATATGTTGTCAAGGGAGACCTCAAACTTTCTATATAGTTGAGGATGACACTTAAATGACCACCCTCTTACTTACCTCCCTATTATTACCACCATCCCATGCCTATGCAGTATTCTGGATGAAACACGGGGCTTTATGCATGCCAGACAAACAACTTGCCCCCTGCCCAAGTTCCCAGCTCTTAACACTTCTTTTAAATTTTTAAAGTTAGGCAACTGAAGCTCCAAAGGGAATCATGGTTTGCTCATTAACTAGAATTTCATCAGAGGCAGCGTTAAACTGCAAACTAGGCCTGTGTTATCTCACTCAAGGAAAAGTTGGTGAAATTCAACTGATTTTCTCAGGGTGGTTTTAGCATCTACAGTTCCATCAGCATGTGGCTGATAAGCTCACCTCCCAGTAACAACATTTAAGCCATGACATTTACCTTCTGTGGGCAAAGGATGGTAGTACCTGAATGAGCTCTTCAGAGAGAAGGCATGTCTTCTAGGAGTTTTGGGATTGCAGAAGAAGGAGGAAAACCTATTGAAAGTATCATAAATTTCTGTATTTTCAAGCTAAAATATCAACTATAATTTTTTCAAAAGTTCATTGTCACATTTATTTTTCCCAGAATATTTATATCAATGCTTCAACTATAATTTTTTTCAAAGGTTCATTGTGACATTTATTTTTCCCAGAATATTTATATCAATGCTTCAATATATCCACAAGCCACAAGTCATTAGTTTTATATTTAAGAAATTATGAATTATTGGTCCATGTGAGCATGGTATCAACACTTCCAAGCCATTATTGAGTATTTGTTTTTGTCAGTTTGTGTTATTAGACTCAGCTGAGGTAGCTGGGTAATGTTTAGTCCTCTTTTTAAGGAGTTTGAAGTTCTGTAGGGTAGTTGGAAATTGAAAGGAAAAGAAAAAACATAAGGTAACATATCCTAATACCAAACCAGAGGCTGAAGGCGAAAAGCAAATGGTGTGGAACTGAGTGCTTAAAGCATTGCCTAGTCTTTTAGAAAACTTTCTCCCCCAGAGAAGTTGTTACATAAGAGAGAAGGAAAGAAGGTCCCGAGGGAAACATCACAGCAAGATCCACCTGTTTTCAGTGCTTCACAAACTGTTTAATATCAAGAGGGACCCTTCATGGGTGGCATCATTAAATCCAGTCTTTGATGAGGTAGACCATTGCCTTGACTTGGGTTGGTGAGGGCTGCCTGCTGGTCTTCAGGGTCTGCAGAAATGTTGACAGTGCTGTCATCCTGATTGTAGCCTGGGTCTTTATGTTGCTGCTATCATAAAGTGGAGACAGTAGATTGTACATGTTCTTTCTCTCCACTGCCTATCAGTAACTGTGGTATAGATGCCAGATGCTTCCTCTGAGCCTTCCCTCCTAGCAAAACATCAGGAGTCCAGGAAATCAGGAGGCAGGAAGCCCTTCTTGTGTCTTAGCTTCTCTGGATCTGTGGATTGTAGCATGATTAGCCTTTACAGCTAATGTTTCCTTATAAATGAGTGCATATCACGTTGTCTTTCTGGGTCTGGGTTACCTCACTCAGGATGATCTTTTCTAATTCCATCCATTTGGCTTCAAATATAAAGATGCCATTGTTTTAACAGCTGAGTAGAAGTCTATGGTGTAAATGTACCACGTTTTCTCTATCCATTCTTCAATAGAGGGACATCCAGATTGTTTCTAGTTTCTGGCTATTGTAAATAAAACTGAAATGAACATGTTTGAGCAGGTGTCCTTGTGGCAGAATAGAACATCCTTTGGGTATATGCCCAAGAATGGTATAGCTGTGTGTTGTAAATAGGGTTCTTACTTGGTCAAAGTAATAAAAACCCAGAATCAGATACTGAAGAAAATGCTGAGAGATCATAAAAGGAGCAAGCCATGTACACCTTACCTCCTTAGCATCTCAGCAGACAAGAGAGCAAGTTGCTGTTTCCTCCTGCTTATATTCTGTTTCCGTCCAGCTACCTTATTTCCTGTCTGGTCTGTATAGACCTCCAAATCTCTATGGTTAGCTAGAGGCAAGCTCCATTCTCTGGCCTTAAGACCAGCTTTATTTGTACAAGCAAGATATTACCACACTGGGTCTTGAAGTAAAACAATTCCCAATTTTCTGAGTAACTGTCTTACTAATTTCCAGAGTGACTGCACTCCCACAAGCAATGGAGGAGTGTTCTCCTTGCTCCATATCTTCTCCAGCATGAGTTGTCAGTTATATTTTTTATCTTAGTCATTCTGACAGATGTAAGATGGAATCTCAAAGTAGTTTTAATTTGCATTTCCCTGATGGCTTAAAGGTGTTGAACATCTCCTTAAGTGTTTCTCAGCAATTTGAGATTTTCTCTGTTGATAATTCTCTGTTTAGATCTATACTCCATTTTTAAGTGGATTTTTGTTGTTGTTGTTGTTTCTTGAGTTCTTTATATATTTTTGAATAGTAACCCTCTGTCAGCTGTGGAGTTGGTAAAGATCTTTTCTTGTTGTGTGGTCTGCTATTTTGTCCTATTGATAGTGTCCTTTGCCTTACAGAAGATTTTCAATTTCATGAGGTCCCATTTATTGATTGTTTTCCTTGGTACCTGTGCTATCAGTGTTATGTGCAGGAAGTTGTCTCCTGTGCTAATGCACTCAAGGCTATTCAATGCTTTCTCTTCTATTAGGTCCAATATATATGGTTTTACGTTGTGGTCTTTGATCCACTGGGACTTCAGTTTTGTGCAGGGCAGTATATATGGATCAGTTTGCATTCTTTTACATGCTGATAACCAGTTAGACTAGCACAATTTGCTTTGTTTCCTGTTGTGTGTTTGTGACTCCTTTATCAAAAATTAGGTGTCCATAGGTGTGTGGATTTATGTCTGTGTCTTTGATTTGGAAGAATGGAACTCCATGGAAATGAGAAATAGGATATATTTGGGGGGGAGTTGGTGGGATTGGGAAAAAGAGGGATCAGTTGGAGAGTAGGAGGTAGAGAAGAAGAGAATACTTGGAGAGATGAACAGAAGTTGGGAACATTTGGTGGGCAATGTAGAAACTTAGTGCAATGGAAACACCCTTAAATCTATAAGGTTGACTCAAGTGAAGTCTCCTAGTAATGGAGATACAAAGACAAAATTGGCCATCTTCCATAAGCAGGCAAGGCTCCTAGCAGTGGGACTGGGACATCAACCCAGCCACAAAACATTCAACCTAAAATCTGTCCTGTCTACATGATGTGCTGGGGCAGTGGTTCATAGAACTTGTGTGAGTAGCCAAGCATTGTCTAGTCTGACTTGAGGCTCACTTCATGAGAGGGAGCCTATGTCTGACACTGTCTGGATGACCAGAAACCAGAGAAAGAATATCCCAGAGACCCAGGATAGAACCAAATACTACTGGCAAAAAAAATCTTATAGATTGGGCCATTGTAAGTGAAGTATATCATCCAGCATCCAATGGGAACAGATGCAAAGACCCCCAGCCAAATACTAGGTGAAGCCCAGGGAACCCTGCAGAAGAAGGGAAAAAATTATTGTAGGATCCAGAAGGGTAGAGGACACAAGGAGAACATGACACAGAGAATCAACTAAGCAGAGCTCATAGGGGTTCACAGAGACTGAAGTGACAAACATTGACCCTGCATGGGTCTGAGCTAGGTCCTCTACATGTATCTTATGACTGTGCAGCTTGGTGTTCCTGTGGTACTCTCAACAGTGGGAGTTGGGATGCGTCTGATTCTTTTGCCCATTCTTGGTGCCCTTTTCCTCCTACTGGGCTGTTTCATCCAGCCTTGATATGGGGGTTTGTGCCTAGTCTCATCGTAACTTGTTTGGCCATGTGTGTGTGGTGAATATCTCTGGGAGGCCTGCTCATTTTTGGTGGGAAATGGAGGAGGAGTAGATCTTAAAGAGAGAAGAGGTAGAGACTAGGCACATATAGACTAGGACTAGGAAGTATAGAAGGAGGGGAAATTGTGCTTGGCATATAATATATAAAAGAAGAATAAAAGAAAAAAGAAAAGAAACACACCATACACACACACAGCAGAAAGCAGCATCCTCTCTGGCAATGGTTCTCGGCAGATGGAGTTTCTTTCCCACCTGGTCCCACTGCCATTAGTCCCAAATAAATAAACAGAGGTTTATATTAATTATAAACTGTTTTGGCCAATGGCTCAGGCTTCTTATTGACTAGATCTCTCTTGATTAGTAACCCATAACTACTAATATATGTATTTCTACATGGCCTTATCTTACTAGAGACCTGTTACTCCTTCAGCAGCTACATGGTGTCTCTTTTACTACCTCTCTCTGCATTCTTTCTCCAGAATTCTCCTCATCCCATAGCCCTGCCTGGCTACTGGACAATCAGTGTTTTATTCATCAACCAATAAGAGAAACATATATACAAAATATATGCCCCATCAATTATCGGCCTTCCTAATGTTGCAACCCATTATTTAATACAGTTCTTCATGTTGTGGTAACCCTCAGACATAAAATGATTTTTGTTGCTATATAATAATTTTAATAGTGTTATTGTTGTAATGTAAATATTCTTTTTGAGATTTGCCAAAGTAGTAACCAGCCACAGGTTGTGAACCACTGTTCTGTTAGAAAATTCATCTGTATTTAAAAATGAATTAAGTACTCTGAGTTTGAGGATAAAACATTTTCATCTCATGTGTGGAAAACTTACTGTTTGGCCCAAATTCTGAGAAAATCCTTTTGAGGCAGATCCTGAAAGTCCTCATGGTATTTTTCTCTAAAAAGCACTAGTAGGGAAATGACTTGTGCAGTGTAGACTATTCTTCTCCATAGATCTGATTCAGCTAAGCTACAATGTAATTTTAGCACTAGTATTTCTCTAAATTTTGTGCTTTTATTCATCTGAAAAGCTCAAATGTGAACAAATTCTTAAAGGAACAATACCAGGAAGATGGAATGTAACTCAGGGCAAATCAGGGCATATTTGTATCTTCTTCTCCCTCATTTCCCCTTCCTTACATCTATCAGGAGTCTTTCCGTTGCAAGTAACTGAAAACTCAAACTGGCTAAATAAATGGAAATACACTGGTACATATAATTAAAGAGTTCAAGGAAACCATCTGACCTCCAATGTATCTTGATCAAGGAATTCAGGATTCAGCATCCCCTTTTCTGTCTCTGTATTCATCTTTCCCTGCCAAAGGACCGGCTTGAACTCAGGCATGGAGTTGGTGTTAATGTGTTGGGCATTTCCAGAGGGCATTGGAGGAGTGAATGCCCTTGGAGATGCCCTTGTAGGACCCCTGCCCCCTTCAATACCTCTCACCTCTTGTTCATAAGTAATCAACTTGGACTCATTGAGCCCTACTCACCTGATACCCCTATGCAAAGATTCAGCTGCTCAGGGGATGAAACCTCCAGAAGTGTGTGCTCAGACAAACCTTTTTCCTTTTAAAGATCATTATCTGAAGTGTTTCTGAAATAGAAAACTGATGATCACATCTACCATTATATCTATGTTCTTAAGATAGAATATGATTCAGATGAAATTTTAAGGAAGTGGTAATTCTGACTTAAATATAAGAGCCCATTTGCTAAAGGTTTGCTGCAAAAAACTGATAGAACCCAGTAAGCTATTGAGACCACTTATGTGGCAGAACAAATAACATCACAGAGCAAACTATTGGATGAAACCTCTTTCTACCTGCAGAAGTTCTTAGGATCTTTTTTGCTAAATATAGAAATATCACAAATGTGTATGATTTTGTGAGTTTAAATTCAGAAAGACTGATTGTGTGTATATGTAGAGGGCAATCTGCTGTGCTATTATCAGGATCTGTCACCTTGCTTTGTGATGCAAGGTCTCTCTCAATTGCCTGGAACTTTCCAAGTAGGCTAGACTTGCAGCTATCGAGTCCCAGGCATCCACCTGTGTCTATCTCCCCAGCACAAGGCTTACAAGTATGAAGTACCATGCCTCGCTGTTCTTACATTAGTTCTGGGCTGTAACTTATATCATCATGTTTCTTCAGCTTAAGACTGTGATTTTTCTATTTGCAAAGTCAGATAGTACTATAAATATGCTTCTCTTCTCACTGAGTATTAACTGGGCACTCAAGATCTAAATACCTACTGCCACACAGCCTGATTTTCCAAGTATTGTTATATCAAACAAATATGGTCTCAATCCATGAGCTGATAGCTTGCCTGTATCTGTTTACCTTCAGGGCTACAGTTTTGAACTCATGGAAAGATTATTTCTGGGAAACACAATTGGCAAATGTAATTAATAAGCCCTACCCAAGTCCAGACTTCTTTACCTTTACTATGTGTTTTTTGTTGTTTGTTGTCTTACTCTTTGACCTTTGTTCTTTTTCTCTCTTGTGGGGCCTGCTACCCAGCTCCCAAATAAATCAAACATGAAGGTTTAATTCTTAGTTACAAATGCCTGGCCTTAGCTTGTCTTGTTTCTAATCAGCCTTTCTTAAATTCCCCCAACTACCTTTTGCCTCTGGGCCTCTTACTCCATGGCTGGCTGGGTGGCCAGGTGACTGGCCCCTGACATACTCCTCTCCTCCTTTGTTAATCCTTCCCCTTGCTCTTAGATTCTCCTCTTTATTCTCTCTGCCTGCCAGTCCCACTTATCCTTGGTCCTGCCTCACTATTGGCCATTCAGCTCTTTATTAGACCATCAGAAGTCTTAAACAGGCAAAGGATCACAGCTTCACAGATTTAAACAAATGCAGCATAAACAAAAGTATCACATCTGTACATTGTTACACAAATGCTCTACACACTAAACAATTGTAACATGCCTTAAAATGATATTCTACAACAGCTTTTAAGCTTTGTTCTTGATTCATAGCCAAAGCTCCATAAGAGATATCTTAAGGAAGCACTTAATAAGTGAGCTATTTTTCTGCTATTCTAGAGAGCTGCTAGATCACCTCCATGACATGTGTGAAGCTACTATGGTCAATAAAACCTCGCCATTGTTTTCATCCAAGTGACCATTGATAACACCAGCTTATCTTTGATCACACCACTTCGTCTGCTTTCAGCTAGTGTGATTACTATTAATTATCACTTCATGGAGTATTAGCCAAACTTATCATGATGCAATAATGTATGAAGCCACAAATTAAAATGCTCTAATTAGGGAGGAAAGTTGAGGGTAAGCAGTTTTTGAGTAGGTTGAGACCTCCTCATATGCTTACATGCAATTTGAAACACTGAATGCTTATTTAACATATTTCCTCTAAATGTATTAGAAGATACTACATTTATTCCTTTAATTGCAGACTTCAATGAACTGTGAACTGATGTAAATTCTACAGGGAATAGAATTGTAAACCTTTGTGGTTCTCCTCTTTCTCTCTGTTTGTCTTTATATATGTGCTTCTGTCTGTCTCTATATGTATGTGTGTGTCTTCTCTCTCTCTCTCAGTATCTATCTATCTCTTACACACACACACACACACTCACACACACACACACACACACGCACACACACACGCACACGCACACACACAGAGGCACCCATGCACACACTTCACACTTCCTGACAGTGACAGACAGGGATCTCATTTGGGGATCTTATTCTTTTTCTTCTGGCTCCAAGGACGGCCTTGTTCACCAAAGATATGTGAAAAATATTGAAAACCAATTCAGGAAATTAAAAATTACCTATGACTAAATTTAGATTTTTTTGCTGATGGCGTTTAGAAAATTACCACCCACCCAAACAAGCAAACCACAACAACAAACCAGTTCATCTAAAGTATAAGTGCCAGGGCAGAGCTACCTCTCATAAAGCATTAAAAGAAGCTCTGTGGTATAAAACAAACTGTGTTAGGACTTTCTTTCCACTTCCATGCCCAGCCTTCCACACTGATTCAGACACCAATGAGTTTTCTATGAGGGAATACCCTCTTCCTTCATGGGGAGAGGCTTCTGTTATCTGTCTGTCTGTATCCATCTACCTCTGGCATTTTTGTGAAGAGGATGCTCTTTAGTACGTGAGAAGTTGAACACAGTAGTTGAAAATGAAATGGGAGTGGGAGGCAAGCATGGCCATCAGAGGCACCAGGTCCAAAGGTCCGAAGGTAGGATGCCCTGTGAACACATATTTGGTGTAGACCCACTCATCTGGCTGAATGAACAGAACCAAGCTTCACTTTGATGCAGTTATTAGCTTTGAAATATGGCTAGTTGTTCAATAAAATAGAAGGTTCTCTTTGTTTGTCTTGAGACAGGATCTCACTATTATCCACAACTCATAGCAGTGCTTCTGTGATGGGAGATGTTATTCTGTAAATATGTTTCTCTTGCTGGTTAATGAATAAATCACTGTTGGCCAATAGGAGGGCAAGATAGGTGGGGCTAGGAGACTGGGAGGAAAGAGGATATAGGAAGGAAGAGTCAACATGGAGAGCCTGGAAAGGTAGCATGCCAGCCACTCTGGCCAATAAGATGAGCCACGATGAAATACTTAGAATAGTAGAAATGGGTTAATCATTAAGACAGAGCTAGCTGATAAACAATGATAGTAACTGGCCAACAACATTGTATCAAATCGACAGGTTTTGTTGATTTCCCATGATTATCTGAGGAGTGGATGGAGGTGTGTTGGGGACAGAGAATGGGGAGGGGGAGGAGGGGAGGAAGGAGAAACTGTGGTTGGTGTGTAAAATGAAAAAAAAAATAAAATATGTATAAAGAAAAAAAAAACCCTCAACACCTGGCCTAAGGCAGGCCATTATACCCAACTGAGATTTCTAAAAATAGGAGTGGTCTAAATAGGCTTACAAAAGTATTCATGTTTAGCAACTTTAAATTATACATACTGCCAAGCTAGGAGGTAGAGTATCTTTCAAAGTTTCATTTCAAGTAACCCCCTTGTCCTTTGCTCTTAGGACTTTGATCCCGGTCCCTTCCACAGAACCGTCTAAACAGCACATTCCATTCTGCCATTTGGAAAGGACATCCTTCCTCTGCTCACTTAGCTGTTCTTCACCTGAGCAAATCTGAGGTTCCCTTTTCTCCCACAGTCCTTTGTTTGGAATCCTTTTGTTCATGTGCTGTCACTTGATCAAAATTAATCTTCTGTGCTGGGGAGATGGTTCAGTATATAGAGCTCCTGCTATGCAAGCATGAGGACCTGAGTCTGAATCCCCAGGTGCCATGTAAAGCTGAGATTGGTAGCCTGTCTGTCACCCCAGTGTTCTTGGTGTGTGATGGGAGATGCAGGGAGGAGATTCTCCAGAAGTTTTTAGGCTTCAGGGTTTTTAGGTTTTCAGGGTTCTCAGCATCCAGCAATAAATAGACCTTGTCTCCAACAAGGTAGAAGGTAAGGACTTACTGACACCTACTGCTGTTTCCTGATCTCCACATGCAAAGATATGGACATGTGCATACACATGCATCATACATACTTATGCGCATGAAAATTAATCTTCCTCCAGTAGGTTGTGTGCATTTATACTGCTTATTAGAGGGTATTTAGTACATTGAGTATGCTACAAAACAAAACAAAAAAGTACCTAGTTAAATAAATCATATATATATATATAATACATGCATATATAGAGAGATGTGTGTGTGTGTGTATATATATATATATATGTGTGTGTGTGTGTGTGTGTGTGTGTGTGTGTGTGTGTGTGTGTGTGTATAAATGATGTATATGGCTTGCTGGCTGAGTTGACTTTTTTGGCTACAATATTATTATGATGATTGGATTAGGTTTATTTTTTTAAATCACATTTTCATATTCTTGCTTTATTTGATCATGTTTTACATGAATCAACAAAGGATTCTTTTAAAGCTTAAGGGATTAAAAAATATCTAAGGATAGGTAGGTAGGAGAGTAATTCATGAAGCTTCTTAAATTTTTAATCCTCCTTTTAAAAGGTAAAGTCAGATATGTTCTCAAGCTGTTTCTGCATTTTTAACGAAGATAACTCTGGAATATTCAGCCTGGAAGGTGGTCTTCAGGATCTCTCATGAGGAGACCAGCTGCTAAGTTCTTCTTCTCTGTTCCTTCCAGATTTCTAGGACTCAGATCCTCACAGACTTTACTTGAAAAACGCATATGCATTGCCTCTAAACTTCTCAGATGTGTGAAATAATTACCCAGGAGACAAAAGAGGAGGACCCCCATGGCCAGCGCCCACTCAGGAATCTGTGTGAGGCATTGTTCTGTGATGGCCAGATTATGACTTGCCTCTCTTTCAAAATATTTCAAGTTGCATTATTAAAATGCACCATGAGGTGTCTTTGTGTAGAAAATTGAAAAAAAAAATAGAACTTGAGATGGTCCAGACATCGCTAGTACCCCAACTTGTGCATTTTCCTTGAAACATCGCTACACTTTGAAGACTGTAAGTAGGCCATGGAGAGAAATGCCTGATGTGAATTTCTTCTAATAGCCCCAAACTCTTCTTTCAAATGATTACAAAAGCAATTCAGCATTTTTAGTGCCAGATTGATGAAACAAAAAAGTGCATATTAAGCCTTCCTGATTAATTAAAGGCAGAGAGGAAAGAGTCATCCCAGCTCAAGTTTATGAAAACAAATAATGCTTGGAGATGAGCTGGCAGAATGAAGCTGGGCTCCACTGCTTGGAATGCAGTCTCCACATTCAGTATTGCTGCCCTCCCAAAAATGTTACAACAGCTAATTACGAGGGGGGGGGGAGAGGGCTCAGATGGCAGGAGAGTAGGAAGATAGGGGCTGTGATTCCAAGTTTTGGAAAACCAACCGAGAAAACTCCAGGGATCAGTTTTGCTGCTGTCCTGTGAAACAAGCAATATGAGCTAATACATCATCCCTGGCTCCCATTCTTCACCTTCTTCATGGCCGAGCCTATTTATGCCAGGTGAGTGATGATCCAGCCCACCACAAGAAGCAGCTGGCAGGATGAAACACTTCCAAAGTTTCAGAAAAACAGCATCTACTGGAGTACTGTATTTTGTTCAGGGTCTCCTGGCCTCCTAGGGGGTTGAGGAATTTGAATGGGACAATTGTTTCCTTCTGGGAATTTCCCAGTTATCTTAGTTCCTTCTACCTCAGCTCTCTTTTCTCTTTTTCTCTGTCTCCCTCTTCCCCACTTGCTTTGTGAGGCAAATTCTCCCTAGGTAGACTACCTGATCTGGGAGTACCGGCATGCACCACCAATTAGTTTTGTGAAAAAGCTGGTTCTGAGTTTTCCCGAGAATATTAGGTGATAACATTTTAGAGTGGGTGACCATAAATCAAATCCTTAATTTGCCATGTTTTTATTAGTGTCACCTTAGGCTTACAGTGAAGTTGGTCTTTTATTCCTGCAACATGAAGAGAACAAAGGGAAATGCATACTTCAATTTCTTTTCTTCTTCCTCTCATTTCTCCTCACTGTGTTCTCCTCCTCCTCCACCCTCTCTTCTCCTCTCCATCCCAGTCTTTGTCCTAGATTGGTGTGATATTACAGTTGCATAAAGATTGCATGAAGTCATCATAAATATCAAATACAGTTGATCTTGACACTTCAGTCCCAACTGTCCAGAGTGAGAGATGATGCTTTCTAAGTCTGCACTCTAGACCCAGCTAGAGGTGAGCTGGGATCAAATGACAATGCCGGGTGTACACTACATAGATTGTCTTACAAAATCCTCCCAATTTCAAAGGCTTTGTATTTTCTGCATACTTAAGTCCTACCTTAAATGGAGACCTCACAGTTTAGTGACCATCTTGTCCTGAGATGGGAAATGCCATTGGCAGATATAGCCAGAATAGATAGGTGTTCAAATAGGAGTCAGATTTGCTTTCTCTGTTTACAATGGGCTTTTAAAAAATACTTATGCCTAGCCCTTTTCTCAAGTTACATGGTTAACTATTTTCTATATGAATGTAATTGCTTATTTAAACCAACACATGATGGTACTATGAGGTTTTACAAATAATTCTCAATCTCTAGAGTTTAGGGAAGCACCCAAATGACCAGTGTAGATAATGTGGAACTCTGTCACATTTGGAAGGCATAACACTGTGATTCTGAAATGGAGATCTGCTGGTCTCTGCTAGGTGCGTTTGAAGTCACTGATGCCAGTTCAATGTGGGCGAATTAATATAGTCCTTTTCATGTCTTGAAGCTTTATACAAGACTCAGCTATCAGAGTTAGTAACTCTGCAGTACCTCTAGGAACAGCCAACACAAGGAAGGTGTCCCCAAAGAGTGCTGTAAGTGAAATCCATCCTGCTCTGCTTGGAGAGCACCTACTCTCTTCCAGTACACAGCTGGCTGTTCTTTTCATGACTCTAGTGCTTGGGTCAGACTTCACTGTGGAAAGCTCTGTCCTAACTTAAAATTAACGGAATTGTTTGAAGCTGTTACTGTGAACTAGGTTATGATGTGCAGCCTCAACAATCTGTTTCAACCTAGCCCAGTTGTGTTGTATATTAATTAAGACCATATTCTTAGTTTCATGCCTCAATGTGCTCCTAGCACTTAGGAAAAATACATATAATAGGAGCTAGGTAAACATTTGATTAACAAATGAATGTATGCTTTGGGAAATGGCAGTTAATGATATCAGACAAGGCAGTATGCCTTGGCTACATCCTCCTGGGATTCATGCTCATGAATTGAGGCTGCTGTCTAATGGAGCCTTCTCCTCTGCAGAATAGGGCATTCTCTCCCTGGTGTAGCAAGCAAACCTAAAGTGCTAGGGAATTGCTCAATCTAGAAGCAGCCTTCAGCCAATGGCACATGGAATTTGGAAATGGATTCTCCAAGCTTTCTTCCTCTTAGTGAGGAAAACTTGTAATGTGTTCTATATGGTCTCTCGGAGGCCCTTGGTGGGACCCTTAGTTAGTACAAAAAGCAGTGACCTGTTTACAAAGACACCTCACAGGAGTCTTCTTTTCTCTCCTGTATTATTTCTCTTGCCCCACTAATGACACTCTCTGGAATAATTTCTCAGAAAATCCACTACAACTCATAGTCACATCTTGGGATCTACTATCGAGGAACCCAATCTAAAAGGCACTAATAGTAAAGAAGGAACAAGAGTGGTATTTCTGCAGTTACAAATGGAAAATCATTTTCTTGTAGTGTGTACAGCTGTCAATGCATGAGATCTTGCTATATGGATTGGGTATGTGATTCACTGGTAGATTGTTTGCTTAGCATTCTTGAGACCCTATATTCATTTTTCCAGTACCACCCAGGAACACGCAGATCCCTTCTCTAATAGATGAGAACAGGCTACTTGGTAAGAGAGAAAGAACTATTTAAATACTAAAAAGTCAAGTAGTATAGGTCTTCTAGGAATTTTCATGCAACACAGATTCTATTGAGCATTGTTCATAAACTTAGTCTTCACCCTTCTCTCTCAGTATGTGATAGCTCTGCTGATTCTAGCCTTCCCAGCATTCTTTCCTTACTAGGTGACAATTGTTGCTATAGTAGGTAAATCTGCTTTGGCTGCTGAGGTGATACAGCCAAGTCTTTCTCTTTGCTTAGGGGGGGGGCTCTTCTGGTCCAAATGATTCTTCATTGGTCCTCCTCCACCATCAGTTGGAAACTTTCTGCGACCACCTTCTCCAGGCATGTTGCTATCTTTAGTTTGGGAGAACTCAGCCAGTGCCCTAGGAAACTTGCCCCTGCTTGGTTAATCTTTCCTGGACTGTATTTATGTGAAACAATAAATGCATACTTCTCTCTGTTAGGAAGGCTGTAAATTAATATATTGTGTTTATAACTCAACCTATAATTCATCTTTCTTATAACCTGTAATTTACCAATAAGAAACTTGAAACATACCCAGAAGCCACTGAGACATGTTAAAGTCACGCATGAGAGACTGGGACCATGGCCGATGTCCCTGTGTGGAGTGGCACTGAGACCATATGAAGCACCATTCATACAATGTTTTCATTTTTAAAATGTATTATTGACGTGGGTGTGATATGTCTGTGGGGAACACACACACGCCATGGCATGCATGTAGCATCCAGAGGACAGCCATATGGAGTTGGTCCTTTTCTGTCACTTCTACAGAATTGTAGTGGTGACTGACTCTTGTGAGAGCCATGTCAGCAGCCTGGTTATAATATCAACCACAGGCTCTCCCCATAGCCCTTCCCATGCTTTAAGAGCTCATATAATCTGGAAGGGAAGCATGGAATGCCAGAAGGAGACAGTTATGGGCAAGAATTCATTTGAAACAATGCCAAAGGCAGGTAGGAGAGCTATCGGCATCCCCTTCACTTTGGCTAAGTTGGTTTGTCCTAATTCTTCTGCCTGCCAAAGTACTGCATAACTTGATCTTGTTTCCTTTGTATATGTTCAGGGAACAGAAAACATTTTTTTTTCTTATAATTTCAACCAAGACCTAAGCCTCAAATATATATGATTAGCCATTTTCTTAGTCCCAGAATCTACAATGAAAAGTCAAAATGTTCATTTTTTTTTTCCTCCTTCCTTTAGAACTGAAATATTAAGGGAAGTTATGTAGTGTATGCTTAAACATTCTATTAGGATTTATGTCGCATCTCTTGTGCTCTCTGCTCTACAAACTAAGTCAGCGCTTGAGAAAAGAGGCCCAGACTGCACTATTTATTCAGCTAATGCAATGTAAAGAAAGATCTTTGTTTGAATAGTCCATTTATCTTATGTGTTGGCACCAGAGAGAAGCCAACCCCAGTGGTCCTTGGCAGTCACAGGGTACCTCCTCAGAAGAAAGTGAGGTCAACTGAGTTTTAATCCCAAATCAATAGTGGACTTTTTGCTGACCCTGGCAAGAATGAAAACTAATAGATACCTTGAATCCTGTGAGATTTTATTGCTCCCAATCATAAAATATAATTTAAAATTAACCACATCAGGCTGTTTCCTGAGTTCTAGAAAGTGATTAATGTTCATTCCAGATCTGAAGGTCTTTGGGGTTCATATAGAGTTAATTTCATATATTTGGGCCATTTCACATTAAATACTTTGTTGTTTAATGTCATTATTCAGCCATTTATCACACCAGAAATTTCGTAAGAACAATTAATTATCTAGGACATCTCTTTGCCATAATGTGTAGATATTTCAGTTTGTTCTTTATTGTGGAACTGAGAAAATGTGGGCCATGTGTCAGGTGGTGGCGTGTTATCTATAGGTTAGGTAATTTAGCTGGGCACTGCCACTGTGGGAGTCTAGGTGTAATAAAAGATTTTCAAGTCCCCACCGATGGCCTACTTATTTGTAGCACAGAATCAGAGAAGCACAGTTCAAGGATAGCAGTAGAATTTGGCTATTAAATCTGTCATAGTGTAGGTGGCCTATTTTCACAAGGCGGTTTGCCTTCTGTTGACTTAGGCAGGTAATCAGCTAGAAACAGGGATGACCTAGCAACTAAGAAGAATATGCAACATGAGCCATGTTAAGTCCTTTTGTCTCAGGTACAGTGGTACACCATTCATGTATGGGAAGTTAATCCCTGGAGAATAAATTTTAAAATAAATTCATTTGGATTTAGGAATAAAGTCTAAATAATAGTATTTCACTAAGCTTCATTCCAGTGAGGTATTCTGAGAATTTTTATTCAGTTTCAGTAACTTTTATTTTATTTTATATAACTAAACAATTTCAAATTTATTTCACCATAAAATTATTGTTTCTGATAATGATGATGGTAGGATCTCCCCCCCCCCCCCACATAGTTGCTTATATAGAACAATTGAAATTCTGCAGATTTGTCTAAAAATATTCTTAGGTGATATAACTACTAAGATTTGTCAGATAAAATATTGTTATTTGCAAGTTTGGCAGAATTTCACGTTCATGGTAACATACTCAATTTTAGTGCAAATTGGAAATTCGGGAAAATAGACTTTGTCTATTCAGCTGCTGTAACATAACATAATGCATAAATAGTGTATAAATAACAGATTTATTGCTCATAATTCTGAAGGATGAGGAGTCCAAGATCAATGCAGTGGTGGTATCATCATCTGAGGCTTCACTGCCCGGTATATGACACTTCTCACTTTGTTAACACATGCTGGGCCACAAGGAAGTGGTGGAAAGGATGAGTGAGCTCCTATGACAGCAGGCTCTGCTTGGCCTCCACATACCTACTCTTAGGTGGTACTTCCGGGAGTTGAAAGATCTCTTGTCCGTCATTCAGTAACTTCCTTGCCCCAGAGAGCAGATGCCTCCCAGAGTAATTGGGGAATAGACTCTCGGGACTGTGTGCATTTGGGATGATCACTAATAGACCTGCAATGATGAGTTAACACAGTGTGCTGGATTTGGTTCCTTTAGAGTGTGTCAAACAATGTGACAGCAAGAGGGGTGAGAGATCGCGAACATAAGTGGTATATTAAAGTCTGTTTTCACCTGAGGGGAAAAAAACTGATAAACGATTCAGATTCGTAAAATTGGGGAGAAGAGTCAACACCATGTATTTGCCTTCTGTCAGAGGCTTTAAGTGGAACAGTGTTGTCAGCCAACCTTAATAAGTCGTGAAGGGCTCAGATGAGCTTCCATGCCATCTCTCAGAGTTTCTTGAGCTCCCTCTAGTTTTGTGTTGTTACTCTCAGTGTGGGAAGAAGGTCGCACTCATTTCTCTGGCTTCTGTCTTGTCGAGAATTCATACTCATGTCACATGTGCTCACTCACTTATGGTAGAGTGGGTGAGGTGTACCCAGCTTGTTTATTGGTTGTCCTTTATGGCAGTGCACAGCAGTCCCACCGTATCTGAGTCCAGCTAGAGCTTTTGTATGGTTCACTCACCTAGAAGGCTCTATGAGTATATGCAAAATCCTGCCTAAAATTTTACTCTTACAGAGGATTTTGGTATTCCTAAAAATTAAAAAGATCTCAGAGGATTCTATTTTGTTTTTATTTTTCTTTTAATTTTACATATCGATCCCAGTTCCTTCTCCCTCCCTCTCTCCCACCCTCCTATGCTCCCCAAACACCTTCCCCTCCAACCTACCCACCCCCCACTCCACACACTTCCACAGGGAGGGTGATGCTTTCTAATAGGGGTCAACAAAATCTGTCAAGTCATTTGGAGTAGGGACTAGGCTCTCCCTCCTGCCTCTAGGTTAAGGGAGTAACCCTCCATGGGGAATGTGCTCCCAAAGTCCTTTTGTACACCAGGAATACCTCCTGGTTCCACTGTCCCAGGTCCTTTAGACTGCCCAGGCCTTCTAACTGGGACTCATGTTCATGGGGTCTGAGTTGGTCTAATGCTGGATTCCTAGCTATCAGTCTGGTGGCCCATTAGTTCCTCCTTGTTCAAGTCAGCTGTCTCTGTAGGTTTCTGTAGCCTGGTCTTGTCCTCCCTCTCTGCATCTGGAATCCAGTTCAGCTTAGTGTTTAGCTGTGGGTGTCTGCTTCTGTTTCCATCAGCTACTACATGAGGGGCTCTATGATGGTGGACAAGTTAGTCATCAATTTCATTATAAGGGAAGGGCATTTATGGTAGCCGTTTCTTTGTTGCTCAAATTGTCAGTTGGGGTAAGTCTTGTAGGTCTCTGGACATTTGGACATTTTTTTTGGAGTCAGTTTTCTCTTCAAACCTATAATGGCTCCCTCTTTTATGCTCTCTCTCTCTCTCTCTCTCTCTCTCTCTCTTCTCTCTCTCTCTCTCTCTCTCTCTCTCTCTCTCTCATCTATTCCTCCCCTGACTCAATTCAATCTTCCTAGCCCTATCTGCTTTCTTGTCCTCCCCTTCTCTTTCTTCTAGCTCCCTCTTCACTCACTGCCCCCCCTCCCAATATGCTCAGAAGATCTTGTTCCTTTCCCCTTCTGTGAGGGACCCTGTATGAAACTCTTAGAATCCTCCTTGTATCCTAGTTTCTCTGGTGGTATGAGTTATAGGCTGGTGATCTTTGTTCTATGCCTAAAATCCATATATGAATGAGTACATACCATGTTCCTCTTTTTGTTACTGGGTTACCTCATTCAGGATGGTTTCTTTAAGTTCCATCCGTTTGCCTGTAAATTTCAAGATTCCATTGTTTTTTTGTCTCCCCGCCCCCGCCCCCGCAGAATAGTATTCCATTGTGTAAATGTGCCACATCTTCTTTATGCATTCTTCAGTTGAGGGGCATCTAGGTTGTTTCCAGGTTCTTGAAATTACAAATAATGCTGCTATGAACATAGTTGAACAGTTATCTTTGTTGCATGGATGTGGATCATTTTGAGTATATGCCTAAGAGTGAGATTGTCAGGTAGACTGATTCCCATTTTCCTGAGGAACCGCCATACTGATCTCCAAAGTGGCTGTACAAGTTTGTACTCCCACCAGCAGTGGAGGAGTGTTCCCCTTTCTCCACATCCTCTCCAGCATAAGTTGTCATTGGTGTTTTCAATTTTAGCCATTCTGGCAGGAGTAATATGGTATCTCAGAGTTGTTTTGATTTGCATTTCCCTGATAGTTAAGGATGTTGAACACTTTCTTAGGTGTCTTTTAGCCTTTTTTATTCCCTCTTTTGAGAATTCTTTCTTCAGTTCTGTACCCCATTTTTTAAAAATAGGGTTATTTTGTGTTTTGGTTGTTAGTTTATTTGTATATTTTGGAGATCAGCCCTCACTCAGAGGTAGGGTTGGTGAAGATCTTTTCAGAGATTCTAAAAAAAAAAAAAACTTTTATGCCCATAACAGTAGAAGATATTTTACAAAATGCTTTCTCCTTTCCTACAACTACCATAAAATCACCACCTTAATTATTTCTCACTAAACATACTATATGCCTCAAATCTTAGAAAAAGAAGCACATGCCAAATATTTCATTAAAATATGATGGAGGAAATGCTACCCTATAAGAAGTGTTTCTAGCTTTCCATCAATTGTATTTTGAATTGATGGAAATTCAAATTCAACCATGAATCTGAGATATGCTAAAATGAACCTGAATTTTTTACATCTGTAACTCAAGTTCAAGATTTTTCTTGATTTTTATAGATGTGACTTAGAGGTCTTGGTGGGTCCTGGGCTTGAGGCATCTCAGGATACATATGATGGATCATTTTAGTCACACACACATCAAAAAAGTTGCTACATGTTCCAGTAGGAAAGCAAACTATTGTCAGAAAAAGAAGCACACAGAACATTTTACACTATGGCTTGAATATACCTGTCTTCTGAGTCCTGTTTTCCATCAGCACAAAGGAATATTCAGTTAATTGTTAGTTAGAATTATGTTCTATTCTTAACTAGGAAATGACTGGTTTCCTTTTGGGCAGCAAAGCTTCAGCAACCATAACTTGAGCTGCTGTGTGGAAGGCAATCTTACACATGTCCAGGCCTCTCCCCCGAGGTTCAACCTTCTTTATTTCAGGTCCTTGGGACATTCTCCTGAGAGGAATGCACAGATGTCTGTCTGATCCTTTCTCAGGATTCAGAAGGTACAAAGTCTCTGTTCTCCTGACATCAAGGCCTATGCAGACATGCACTGCTTCCAAGCTTCCTCTTAGATGCTAGCTCAGTTTTCTCAGATATGGAAGAAATGGAGGAGTGTTAGTTGAATAACCCATCCCACTGCTGCCATCCATGTTGTCAGTAAGGCTTTTAATGATGTTTTGAATATTCAGATCATGGGTGTAGCTAATTATCTACAAGTAGTTTAGGGACCCTAACTAAACTCTCTCTCTCTCTCTCTCTCTCTCTCTCTCTCTCTCTCTCTCTCTCTCTCTCTCTCTCTCTCTCTCTCTCTCTCTCTCTCTCTCTCTCTCTGTGTGTGTGTGTGTGTGTGTGTGTGTGTGTGTGTGTGTGTCTGTGTTTGTTTGTTAGGTACTTTGTACTTTAAACAATGTCCTAGTTGGTACATTAGGAGTCCTGTCAGCAGAGCATTAATTACAGGATTTCATCAATATTCCTAGTCTATACCAGATACACAGCCTATAAAAGCATGCAGGTTTTAGAAGTTGAATCCATATTGGGAGTTCTCAGCCATAAATCTAGAGAAGTCATTTAGCCTGTTTGGAGGCCTTAGTTTCTGTAACTATTAGCTGGGACTAATGGGAATCATGAGGATTCACTGAGATCATGTGTGAAAACTCACACGTAGCAGTGCATGACACACAGCATAGGTTAACTGCATATATGTAATTTATTGTGTGCTGTGTTGGTGGTAGTCTGAACTCAACTTCCATGGCTGTCTTATCTCTAACGACAGAACAGGACAGAAGATCTACTATCCACTTTCGAATATACCAACCATCACTGTCTTTCATTTAATCTCATTTCATTATCAATTGGTAAGTGAGGCCTGGAACTATCATAACCTGGCCTAAAAATTTCCCCTTGGTTTTCTTACTTGTTAAAAATCATTGTTATATCTTGGGGCTGAAGAGAAATATTTATAGTGCACTCAAACATCAAACATGGCATGAAAGATTCACTTTGCTTTAGACTTGCTAAGCAGGATTATGTGAGGGAAGACCATCTTATTCCATGTCTTATTTGTTAGATTAGAAATGCCAGACATGGAGTTGCTTGGAAGATAGAAACAGGATGATCTTTGGGGTTTACTGTTGCTGATATAATCTCATTGATGAACTGCAGGCTAATGAGTGGCTAAGGCCACGGCCATGGGTAGCTTTCCAAAAAAAGACACCCTTGCCCTTTGATCTACACACACACACACACACACACACACACACACACACACACACAGAGAGAGAGAGAGAGAGAGAGAGAGAGAGAGAGAGAGAGAGAGAGAGTATAGAGAATATTAAATATGCATCTCTGGTGGTGCTGGTAAAGTATGAAGTGAAATCTAGTTTGGTTGCTCACCTTAAACACAAAAGACAATCATATGCTGTCATTGTGTATAATAATCTCTTTCAGGGTGCAGGCTGTCTTGTGTGCTTGCAACTTGACACAAACTAGAATTACCTGGGAACAGGATGCCTCACAGGCTGGCCTGCAGGCTTGTCTGTGGGGGAGTGTTCTTGATTGCAAATTGGTGTAGGAGGGTACAGCCCACTGAGGAAGGTGATGCCCTTGGGCAGGTGTCCCTAGGTTATGTACAGAACCTGCAAGCCAGAGGCTCAAGCTTCATAAGCAGCATTCTTCCATGGCCTTTGTTTCAGTTGCTGCCTCAACTTCCCACTTTGTCTTCCTTCAGTGATAGATTGTGACCTGAAAGTGTGAGTCTCTTAAACTCCCCACCATTTTGATTTAGGTCACATGTATTTTATCATCATCATCATCATCATCATCATCATCATCATCATCATCACTATTACAGTAACAGAAAGCCAACTAGAGGGATGTTGAAATATGTTCCATTGTTACTTGCTATTGCTTTGGCCTATAATGGTTTCTTCCTCTAGGGTTATACATGGTGGTGTGGAAGAATGACTTAGTTTTTAAAAGGTGCTTCTGAAGTGCCTGTGCTTTTAATTAACGTAGTCAAGTATTGGAAAGGAGCATAAATTGTTGGCATCTTGGCAAGTAAAGCCCCTTGTCCTAACATGTGGCTTGACAGTCACTGAGAGAAGAAACTGGAAATAGCTGACTGGAGTCCGTGTTCTAGTAGGCAAATGTAGACTCTCATCAGACACATGGTGTGGAGAAAAGCCCTATTACTTTACCTAGGACTCAGGTATGGTGTCCTGTAAACAAGAGCATTAGAAATACATTGTTATGATATGTGGCACCAAGGGGACCTTGGTAGATCCCATGGCCCATGAGAAACAAATATGCCATGGAGGATGAATTTATGTGGGAAGTTTCATTGGGAGAAGGCAAGGGAGTGGTGAACGGGAAGACAGGGAGGGGAAAGAGAAACACAGAAAGACAGAGACACATTCCTGCATCTTCAGAGGAATAGTGGAAAAGAGAGATGGGGAATGAGTACTGCTTGCCTTGCAGGTAGGGGTGATGCACTCTGCCAGGTTCCCCAAGGGGTGGGGCCAAGGTGTGCCTGGATGCTAACACTTATTATTGGTGGAAACTATACACCAGTCTGAAAGACAAATTTCATTCTCAGGCAATTCCACCAGGCTCTCGTGGGCCCTCCCACATGGCATGTGCACTCAAATCACCCTTTGTCTGTACACCCACTGGCTGTTGGAAGCACTTTGAATAGGAACTTCCTGCATAAGAAGTGTGTTGAAGCCATGTCTAACCCCAACTATCCTAACTAGATCGTGTGTCCTTTTTCTTCATCTTGACTGGCTAACCTGTCAGGATTATGACTTCTTTGTTGTTCAGTAACAGCAAAGACAGAGCTGTTACTCTATGTGACATTTTGAAATTATAGACCTTGGTGTCAAGTGAATTTGGATCCCCTTCATCTGTATCTCTAAGTTTAGGCACTAAATGAGTTACTGAGAATGTTCTAAGACAAATCAATATGTGACAGAGTTAGATTTGTTGGTGGGTTGTGGCTCAGCTGTTTGGGGGTGAGAAAGCATGGATGGTAGGATTTCATGACCTCCCTTTCTCTCTTTGTTTGAATACTCTAGAATTCATGCTGTGTTCATGTTTCTATGAGTCTTAGAGCAAGCTTTCTGAAAACTTTGTCAACTTGTTTTTTTAAAATATTTTTTTATCTAAGGAGTGTTTCTTTTATATTAAAGATGTTGTGCTTAAAGATGATGAAGAGTGGCAGCTGCTAATTGTGAATGTACTTTGGGGTGGTTTCAGACTTGTCAATGCCATATGCTCTAGCCTGGGAGACTGGGATACAGTTATAAACCACTTTGATGCTACCAGAAGTGTTTGCTTGACCGATTGAATGCTGCTTCTGTTGACATTATTTTATTTCTGAAAGTAGCTCATGCTGCATTCAGTACTTCTAAGGAAACATCTCACTTTATCTCCCTGGAAAACAAGTGGCCTTGATAGTTAGTGCCTCTATTTCTCAAGTGAAGAAATTGAGGATGAGTAGAGTTAAATTGAATGAGATTACTCATCTTACAAGTGCTGGTTCTGTGTGTAAACTCTCTGTCTGCATAGAGAGCTTATGTCCCCACAATTCAGTGGGAGGTAGCAGGTCATCTGAGGACAGGGGGAGAAGATGGAGCTCAGGATAACAGAAATGATGCCATGGAACCAGGGTTAAAAAATCATATAACTGGGTCCCTAACCATTTGGGTCACTGAGTTCACCAGCAGTTCTTTTATGAAAAGCATCTTCCCTGGCTCTACCTGGTACCCACATGCTCCCACACTGAATGTTCGAGGGTCCACACTCTACTTCTAGGCTAATGTTTCTGGATTATTTCATCTGAGGACACCTATGTCCATCTTATCCCTCTGCCCTCCTTTAGTCCCTAACATCTATTAATAGTTAACCATTTTACAATGTTATACAAAAGCATTGCATCTATCTCACTGTCAATTATAGAAAGAGAATAAAAGTACTGCCTATACTTTCGGGTTGTTTTACAAATAGTCATTATTGATAAAAATTGGAATAATAGTAAGAATGTGAGAATAAGTTTGCACACTTACTGCAGTGTGAAGTTCCACCCATTGCTGGTCCCACTGACTCCTTTTTATTTTATTTATCTCTCATGAAAGACATGGTCACAAGAAGCACAGGAAGGTTCAGAGGTTTTCACGGTAACAATTCAGCAAGGTTTTATTTTGTTTGTATGTTTGTTTTTTGAGACAGGGTTTCTCTGAAATGCTTTGAAGCCTATCCTGGAACTAGGTCTGTAGACCAGGCTGGCCTCAAACTCACAGAGATCCACTTGCCTCTGTCTCCCAAGTACTGGGATTAAAGGCGTTCGGCACCAATGCACCGCTCAATTCAGCAAAGTTTAGAACTTGGTGATGGATTGTCAGTCTCTGACTGAACTATTCATCTGTGCTCCCTTCTAATTTACAGAAAGCAATAGGAACAAATGGTGCCTAGCAAATGGGAAGATGCTCATTCATTTATTCAGCAAATAACCATAAGTCTTTTGTGTCCAAGCTTCTGGAGACACAGCAGCAACTAAAACTGATGATTAAAAATATGTGTCCTAAGCTGAGCATGGTGGCACACATCCAGAATCTCAGCACTCAGGAGATAGAGACAGGTGGATCATGAATTTGAAGTCAGGATGGGCACCACAGCAAGACCTGTATCAAAGACAAACAAACGAAAAAAGCGCTGCCCAGTTGTGGGGTAGCAAGACACAAAAACTACACAAAACCTGCATGTGTTCTCTAGTGATGTAGCCGTGGGTAAAGCAACGCAGGTTAGGTATGAGAGGACACTGGCAGCTTACCTAGGGGATAATTAAAAAGTATAAATAGCCATGTGAGAGATGAATCCTGCTTTTCTAGTTCAGTTAATACTGACTTCTAGCAGTTTCTGAGTTGGTATAGTCCTTTGCTCTGGACCATGGACTGACTCTACTTCTATACCTGGCTCCTTAACATTGGAGTAAAAATAGAATCCCACCCCCACCTAGAGTCTCACAGGGTTTTTGATGTGAGCTCTGTGATTTAGTGGTTATTGGGCTTGGCTGCTCAGCAGGCTGCAGTCACTTAGGTATGTGTAAAGTCGATATTCCCTGTGTGAGAACACAGTTGCTTTTAAGCAGGCTCATCCTTCACCAGGCTTCTGAGCCTTTTAGTGATGCTTAATACAGGGTGGCATTATGCATGAAGAAATGCAAGGTAGGCGAAGGAGAAAATAAAGGCTGTTTGATTATTGTGCAGGCTAGATGTGTTTTATATGCCCTGGAATTGTGAATGGGACTTGGACAGAGGGACATAAGCACCTGGCATTGGAGTGTTTAATTGCAAAAGTGAAGCATCTATCCATCATGCTTAGCAACAGGGTTTAAAAGGCAAAGTTCACCAATCTCCCCTTTGGAAAACAAAGTCCCTCAGCTTCCTGTATAAAATGAGGCCAAGTATGCACAGAGCATGAATACACCTTTGGATCGTGTGTGTAATATATGCATGTGTCCATGTCTCTTTGCAGCTGTGTGCACATATGTAAATACATGGGGTGGGTGGCCAGAGGAAGATATCAGGTCCTCATATCACTGTCTACTGCATCACTTACAGCTTGCCTTGCCTACCCCACCCTGTTATCTAGAGTTCTCTCCTGAAATGTGTATCAGAGCTAAGCTTACAGATGAGTATTTCTGAATACCCATGTTTATTGAATCATGGTGCAATGTTTGCACAGTGACAGCATATGTCATGACACTTCTATAGCAAAAAACAAGCCATAGACAACATTGTCCATCCAAGGCCAGCTTTAAGAGAGCATGGTACATCTGAGCAGAGCCTACATGAAGGGGTCAGCCCTCATGACCTAGAGACACACTGGATGGTAAAAATCAGAAAGATATTGGTACCAAAATTGATTGTGTTTGCTGTCATTTAAGATGTGTATGAAGCCCTGTGACATCTCATTTCCTTTGTGCAGGAACTCTTACAATAGCCACAGTCGTATACCCATGTTAGAGGTGAACAAAGTGAATTTGAAGGAACTGACACAACTTGCTTGAGGCCTTGTAGGTGGCCAATCCAGATATGGACCAAATTTTGTGTTATTAGAGCACCATAGCAGAACATGTGTGCCAGGGTAGGGTTGAGGGTGGATGTTAGAGTGATTATAGACTATAGTCTAACTAACTCAATAATGGCTCACTAAAGGTGAGCAGGAAGTTCAAGAATCAGAATTTTCTCAGTCTATGAGGCTGTATCCCTCAGCTGGTCTTCAGCACACCGTGAGCAGTAGATTCTAATGCCAGTGAAGGAATGGCCTTGTTACAAGGGCAAGACCAAGCAGGCAAAGAGCCTTCTTCTGGCTTCCAGCAGAAGGTGTGGCCCAGATTAAAGGTGTATCTTCCCTCCTCAAGATTCGAATCAAAGGTATGTCTTCCTACCTCAAAGGTATGAGCTACAAGTGGATCCACCCACTTCAAACAGCAAAATATTCTCTCACAGGTGTACCCTCCATCCCTGGATTGTAGTTCATTCCAGATGTTGTCAAGTTGACAACCAAGAATAGCCTTCACAAGTTGCCTGAATTTGAAATTGACCAAGGGTTCCATCTCAATTTTTAAGTCCACAGAAACAGATGAGTTGCCCAAGATTCACCTGCTAAGGGAGATGCAAGTCTAACTGATACAGCAATCCATCCCTCTTCTGATTGAGGGCCCTTCCTTCATTATAGTTCCTGTGTCTCTAGTTCCCAGCTACAGTGGAATCCTCATCATAAAAACCTCCTAGAAAAATAGTAAGAGGGTTGCCTCGCTCTCGTGTGTGATCACGTTTTTTTAAGAAAAGAAGTTATTACACTTATCAATGCAGCTGCTGTCCAAGGATTTCCCATTCCCTGTAATTTCTTAAGCTTATAAAACTGCCCACTTTCAAATATAACTCAGAGTGCTGAAGATGGAAATTCGCTTCCTTGAACTTTATTTAACTAGGCCACGGAATCATTCTGAGAGAATCGTTTAAATTAATATGTGGCATTACTGTATTAAAGGGAACGAAATGTCCCCTTAATTCCCAATTTCAGAGTTTCTCGAGACCTGTGTTCCGGGCTCTAACCCCATGATTGTAGCCTACCCAGCTGCTGACAAGCTGCTCACACTGTGAAACCGCACTGTCAGGGTCTGGGTGCTGAGGCTTCATGCAGGCGGAGATTGGATTGAATTTGGATTTTTTTTTTTCGTCTCTAGTTGTTCAGTCAGCTGGCTCTCCAGTGAACTCTAGCTGTCTGTAGACAACTTGAAGAAAGGAAGAAATCAAAGGCTGTAGTAAGATGTGCAGGCAGTTGCATCTCAAATGACAATCCGCCCCCAGCTGGGTTAGTGCTGGATGTGACAGCTTGTGTGAAAATTTAGGAGTCCAGGATAACAACAATAAGCAAAATTAACGAATGGCAGGATGGGCAGCAGAAGGGGAAATCAAGCATATGCTGCTCACTCAAAAGGGAGTTTCATTAAAAATCTTCTTCATTGCACCCTAAAACAATCTGTCCTTGCCAGTGAACACATTGGACACCAACAGGCTGCTCACTCTACTTGCTTTCTTACTTGTAAGCTAACCCTTTAAAAATGAGAACACAGCTGCTCATGACAAAA
The DNA here is from genome assembly GCA_030556225.1 of Cricetiscus sungorus. NCBI lineage: Eukaryota > Metazoa > Chordata > Mammalia > Rodentia > Cricetidae > Cricetiscus > Cricetiscus sungorus. The sequence continues at coordinate 2,646,926 of JANBXA010000606.1, read as the reverse complement.
TAAATTTGTCAGCTTGTCTTTGAAGGTAAAATAACTCGGGGGAGCTGCACGCTTCCCACTGCTAACTGACAGCAGTGAGCTGCGCTGGTTGTTTGTATGCAGTCAACACCAGTCAATAAACATCTGTTGGAATGAGTGCTGTGGCTCTTTACGATGCATTATGCTTCATTAGGAATTGCTTTTGTCTTCAAGGGAAGGGGGAAAAAATCTCATGTAATTAAAGAATAGTATTTTATGCTCTCATATTTTCCCCTTAAAGACCTACATTCTTTTTAAAACCATTATTTACAGTACATTTATCAGCATTTAAATGTAACTACTTCTCCTTGAAAAACCATCTGTTCATAAGCACCATCCTTTTGGCCGTCCCAGAGGTAAAGTTGGCCAAGTGGCAGTGAGTGGTGGTATTAGCCGAGGATTGTAGTTGGATAGAGATATATGAGACTTCTTTGAGCAGGTTCAGAGGTGTTTAATATCCATTAAAAACAATAGGCATGTGCTGGATTGGGAAAGAAAGCAACATTCTTTTCCTTAAGGAAGATACTGATTCAAAGACCATCATTGAAAAATGCTTTTTACCAAAGGGTAGGGTAACTAAAATTCCCAAACTCCAACAATCCACTTTGTAGGCATAATCTACATCATTTGAGTCATAGCTGCAATATCAGGCATGCTGTACATTTTGTCATATAGAAAATGCCTCATTTTTAAACGATGGCTGGGAATACTAGTATAAACAACCAAGTTGTGTTGCTGATCTGAGTCACTTTCTAGGCACTGGGAGTTTCCTGGTGAGGGAAGTGTCCTTAGGTGAACTTAACTTTAATATCCCCAAGTACACAAATAAAGCATAAAGTAGCTGGTAATGGCCCCAGATTATTCAAAACACAGTAACTGTTCCCATTAACTTAACATTTATTTAGCCAGGGCTTTTCAGTGAAGAGAAAAATAAGTGCTTGAGAGGGAGCCACACAGGGCAGAGGGTGGACTGAAACTCAAGCCTTAGGGCAAATGAGGCTTTACTGTTTTCCTTCCTGTGAGGTGCAAACCGAAGTCTAGAAACGATGGGGTTGTGGAGGGGCCATTTGAGAGAATCAGAGCTTTCTTTGGAAGTCCTGGTTGTCCTGGTTTTCTTTCTGTTGTTGTGATAAAAACCATGACCAAAGCAGAAGAGGTTCATTTCCTTTACAGGTTATAGCCCATCACTGAGGGCAGCCAAAGCCAGAACCTTGGAGCAGGAAGGAAACAAAAATCATGGCTGAAGGTGCTTAGTGGTTTGATCTCAGGCTACATGGTTAGCTACCTTTCTTACACAGCCCAGGCCTGCCCAGTCAATGCCTGACAGTGGGCTGAGCCCCTACATCAATCAGGATCCGAGAAAATGCCACCCTGATATGCCCACAGGCATGTTCTGATGGGGGCAGTTCTTCAATGGAAGATCTTTCTTCTCAAACTGTGAAATTGACAAAGAACATTAGCCATTACAGTGGTAAAAGAATTTCACATATGGATTGTCAGCATATACATGTTTTAAGGAATCTGAAGCAATTACAGGGAATGCATTTAATGTGTGAATTTGAGGGCTCCAGAGAGGTTAGAAAATTGAAGGTGTTTGGTGCCCTGGTCTGGTGATCTCAGTTCAAAGCCTAGAACCCACATAAAGGTTGAAGTAGAGAACCAACTCTACAAAGATATCTTCCAATACACCCCCCACACACACACACACACACACACACACACACACACACACACACACACACACACACACAAACTGTCAATTTGAATAACAGACTAAGATTGCAACAGAAAAGGTTACCTTAGATAGATCTGAGTAAAGAAAACTGTTATTTATAGGCAGAAGACTTTTGTTCCGGTTGTGGTTCATAGACATTAGGAAGAACTATACAGAAAATAGAGTGTGAACAGTGTATAAAACAGAACTCATTCATGTCTTGTGCTGGAGCAATGCTCTGTTTCCATTCAGCAAAATACAGCAAAGATTCTTAGCAATTTTAGATAATTAAGAAATGTTTAGGAATATTTGAGACATGGTGCATCCTGAGCCTCTTTTCTACTCATTCACAGTTACTTATGCATCTTAAAGGCTCTGAGAAATAGTGATCAATATGTACCTTTAACTCCAGAATCACTGGAATTCCTTTTACATAAGCCCTTCTGTTGAGAATGCATTTTAACATTTAGCAGCTGGAGTGCCTTGGGAACACACTTTAGCAAATTTTGGCCTTCAGTGGTGTCTTCCAGGCATGTGCAGCTAATGCACTTCATGGCGAGTAAAGTGCAAAGGTCCCTCAGGAAGTCAAAGAGCTTTGATAGAAGTCAGATAGATACACGAGGTATCATGGGAATATGGTATCTGGTCTTTGAAATTATGAGATTACAGCTTGCTTCTTGGTAAAGTAGCTTCCCCCAGGGAGGAGGAAGAGGTTGGTAAAGTGAAGACTTGCCTAGTGACTGGGTAAGAAGTCATGGAAATGTCAAGCAGGGAAGGAAGTTCAGGCCTATTTTTAACAGGCTTTGCTTTGAAAATAGTAGACTTAACCTCAGTCACACATTAGCGAACTACCTTCTTGCTACCAAACCAATCTTGCAGGCACAGCTCTATTCTCCCTGCTTTCCTTTCTCCTTCTTTTCCAGATTTTTAAAAATGTTTTTGTTAATCTTGATGGCCAACTTGATAGAACTAAGAAATGTTTCAACTACTAAAGCATACTTCTGGATGCATCTTTGAGGTTGCTTGGAACTAAGCTATGGGTTCATCAAGGACTTGTAACATGATGACATCATTGGCATATGGGAAAGGTAGGAGGTTGGACCTCCCTAGAGGAAGTGGGTCAATTGGGGGGGGGTGTCTCTTCTTAGTGGCTCAGTCTTTCTCTGCTCCTTGTCTGTATCCCTTTACTCTGCTCTCTAAGTCATAGTGTGAGCTGCTCTTTCCCATGACACCTACCCTATCACGATGAACTCTAGACCAAAACATTACTTATGTTGAGTGGTTTTTTTACAGAACACAAAAGTAACTAATGGAAGAAGTTACTACCTTGACTCCACCATATTTGTACATCAAAATGAGCTTTCTGGGCTGTTTAACATGCACACAGCTCCCTGCTCTCTTTCCTGGCAGGCCTTTACTTTATACACAATCCCTATGCCTAGGTTCATACTGCAGAATGGAATTAAAAACTGTAATCTCATTACTGCAGCCAACAGTAGTGCTGCATGGTCTTTAGTTAAGTCACCAGCAGCTGAGAGAAGTTTCTTCCTGAGAACAACCTAAAAAGAGACAAGGTGTATTTTCTTGCTTAAAGTCCTTCCAGATTGGTCAGATGTCAAAGGTCCAACTTCAGGAAATAGTGTGAGTACTTCTGTTGGTCAGGTCTGGTGTGTTGGACGAGCATGTGATACTTCACAAGGTTCTCATGCATATCATATGCAGTGCCTATGTCCTCTTTCCTGTTTTTTCCTAAAGTATCTTTCTCCATTCTCTGTATGTTCACATTTCTTTCATATTCTTTCTGTCCTCTCTTCTCCTTTCTTATCTCATTAACTACCCTTTTATTCTGTCCTTTCCTCTCTATCTTACCTCAAAATTCTTTCTGCATCTTACCTCAAAATTTCACACCAAGTTTTTAGCATCCCTTGTGTTGTACAAGGCTTATCCTGCAAACATGGAAGCAGAGGTTCATTCAGGAGTAGTTTCTGAATTGTAGAGAGCTTCTTGCCATGTTTCTACCAGTTATATTAAAATGATGGATTTTCCCCACACCTTCTGCCACCAATGGTTTTGTTTTCATAAAGAGACAACTGGAGTGGATTGCACAGATTTCTGCCTACTTGCAGATCTGCAGACAAAGTAGAATTCAAGGAAAAATCCAGTCCAACTCCATCAAACAGTAGGCATGGGGACCAAAGCTTTTATTTTCAGAGCCATTTACTGCTCAAGAGGACCCAGCTTACTGCCACTGTCTCTCCACATCCTCATTCTTGTTATCGTACATCCTTGTAGGCTCCCTAAGCTGCACATCAGTTTTTCTGCAAGCTCCAGACTTCTCTGCAGACATCCATTACCATGGCCATGTTTCCTAATGGGTCCTCACATCAGATCTACAAGCCTGCTTGTGGGTTCCTTGGATGGTGTCTTGTACAGTTCATGCTCCCATCTAAAAAGACCTCCCCAATATTGCTGTGCTCCCAGACATCTCAATTCTGAGCTTTATTTGGGTGTCATTTCTCTCAGAAACCCATTTGATTTGTTCTTTCGCAATCCATAGAACCAGGAGAGGGAAATCAGGAGGCAACCCAACTTCCATCCAACTGGCTAGTTTCATTTGGTAATAAAATAATTTTAAATATTTAGAGTTTGTTTCAACTATCAATTTTATAATAAATTCCATTTGGTTGTGGGACTCTTTCAGGCTGCAGTTTTGACTTAATTAGTTCTTTCTAAGGATTCCCTAAAGGACCACATCAAGCAGTAGCTTCTTATGAACCTTAGCTCTACTAGGTGACCACTTGTGTTGGCAGAGGAAGGAAATCAGAGAAAGGAAGGTATGATAGCACACTTTGATTACATAGTATAACACTTTGAAAAGACTCTATTCTCTAACTGTAAGAAACATAACTCAGCAAGGCACAAAATAATTATGAAGTTCAACAATTTGTTTTAAAAAACCTCTCATCTCTTAAATAATAGTCTCTTGAAGTAAATGCATAAAGAGAGGAGGGAGTATTGGTGTAGACTTGCCAGATTTAGTGTATGCTTACATATCACATACATGTGCAAGTATGTCAGCTATATCTCTCTAATACATAGACACATATAGATGTCTGTCAACACAGATCAGATTTGTCCCTGTTCTGCTACACAATTTCAAGCCTCACAAGTTTAGATTATGTTTTAATAAAAACTCATACTATGGCTTTTTTAAACAATAGGGTTTCTTTGCTAACTCTGATTTACTTGTCTTGAAACTCTCTAATAATTAGGTATGTTCCAAGATTTGAAATAAATACTGTAGAAGGCTGTCAAGGTTTTTTTTCTTTTTTTAACAGCAAACACGATTTTCCCCTGAATAAGTTTTTGCTTTAATGATTTTTATCCCAATGTTAATTTAATTTATGGAACTGATACTGAATTGCTTCTGTTCAAAATCATGGCTTACTAGGTGTCATGCAAAATTTAAGGTGCTAAACCTGTTGGCTGGTTTTAACACTAGTGGCATGCATTGGTTTGTATAATGAATGCATACATTTATATGCATCTATACATACATATGTATACATGTACTGTCTGAAACTAGCAACACCAATTATAAAACCTATGTTTTTCTACATATGTTCTCTGAAAATCAAGATTCACGTTCAATATCATGAAATTAATTTTATAAGCACCTGACTTAAGAACTGCCAAAGAGAGTAATGCTGATTGAGGATAAAGATGTGTGACTTCCCTTATTATTCCCAAAATATTCAGTTGTGCTGATATATTGTTTATAACTTATTAAAAGCCACTGGAGCTCAAAATAGCAAAGCAGCCACACTAATGAGCTATAGAAGCTAGATGGTAGCGGTGCACACATTTAATCCCAAAACAGGATTAAGAGGTAGACAGATCTCTGAATCTAAGACCACCCTTGGCTACTGGAGAGTGAATCAGAGTTTAGGCCTTTAATCCCAGGATTTGAGAAGTACAAAAGGTAGAGGTATTCAGTCTGAGAGCTAGTCTGTAGCTATGTTGCAGACATTATAGCAGTCTGAGTGAGTCTGAGGAGCAGTGAAGTCAGGAGTAGTTTGAGGATCGCCCTTTTGTTCTGAGCTGTGATAGAGGTAAGAGCTAGTACCTAGCTACTTTGCTTCTCTGATCTTCAGCTTGAAGCTTGAACCCCAATTTCAGTTTCTGGGTCTTTTATTTAGCATGCTACATTCAATATTTGAAGATGGCTTTTTATCTTGGGTAATTATTGGGGGCATATTTTGAATAATTTATTGTAATTGTGGGAGAGTTCTCTGCTGATGAAAGCCCTTCAAAGTTGCTAGCATTCTAGGTGAAAAATATAGACCGTTAGTTTATTATATATTCCAAAAACATTTGAACTATCTCATCATATAGAGCAATGGACTTGAAAGTATGCTACCACATATAAGATTATCCTATATAAATTACATATATGAAAATATATCATACATATACTTTTCATATAAAAAATATGGACTGAGGGGAGATAAATACTAGCCAATATAACCTTTTATTGAGGAAACATGAGGTATGAGAGTGCCTAGCAAGTTATGAACTACACCCTAATTTCAAATGTTCTTTTTTTATACTTCTGTGTAGAGAAAGTCTCTAGGGTCTAAAAGCACTGTTGTATTTGTAATGATTTGAGTAAGAATGTCTTCCATAGGCTCTGGTGTTTGAATACTTGGGCCCCAGTAGGTGATACTATTTGGGGAGATTTCGGAAGTATGAGCTTCCTGGAAGAAATATGTCACTGGGGTGAGCTTCAAGAGTTTAAAGACTCATGCTGTTTCCAGTTCACTCTCTGCTTCCTCTTTGTGATTAAAAATGTGAATTCTTAGCTTGCTACTCCAGCCACCAGGCCTTCATGCTGCTGTGCCTCACTACTGTGATGGGGTTGCAGTCCCCTTCCTCTGGAAACACAAGGCCATATAAACCCTCGGTAAGGGGCCTTGGCCATGGTCATAGCAGAACAAAAGTAACTAACATGCATACAGACTACTAATAGAGAAGTTGACCAAATAAAGTTATTAAAGACAAAAACAATTTATTATGGGTCAGCTAACTTGTAGCCTGCTTCCTTTTTACAAGCATTCCATGCAAATTCTTGGTGATAAATGAATAAACTGTCTTACATAACCACATCTATTCCCTCCTTAACCAGCTGTGTTTCTGCAGTGTGAAAACAGCATCCCTGGGGCTTTTCCCAACAGACAGCAAACTATTATGATGAAAAATGTGACTTTTTAGTGACATACATTTGTTTACCAATTCACATCCAGTATTTAAATTGTATTATTTCCTTTTAGTGTTCATGTCCCCATAGTAGCTTTATTCATTCATTTATTCACAAAGTAATTTAAAATTAATCCATCCTACCAATTTATAGTACGTAACTGTGGAAAGAGAATTGTTAGAGCCTAACAAACCTGTTCTTAAATCTCATATTAAGTCATTTAGTCACAAAAATCTTGTGGAATAACTTCATTTTTCTGAATCTCAGTTACTTAAATTTTAGAAATACATCAGATTATGAATATGAGCATTTGTGTTGTGAAACTTGGATACTTGAAACATGGTATTTGCTCAAAGAACATCATTTCCTCCTCATGGCTATCTTAAAAATAACATATGAATATTAATCCAGTGATAAATACACCACAACCACCACCAATGCCCAGTTTCTCCCTGATGTAATTGTAGATAAGTAATATGAAGATAGAAAAAAAAGAAAAAGAAAGAAAAGGAAGTTAACTTAGGAAACTAAAGGTACTAGTATTTAACCCTAGACTTCAGGCTTGAAATTAGAACTTGCATGTGTCATGAGACTTTTGGATCAAATTTAAACCTACAAGGCATTTAACACTAAATACTTTGCTTTTCTTGTTATCCTTGTCTTTTTACATAGATATGGTGGACAGCATTATATACTGTGCAGAATGTCATAATGCATGCTAGTGAGAAAAATGGGTGGATCTCTTGTTCTGTAATTATTTCCTATATTGTGCCCATCAATCCCTCATATGAATGTGAAAACTTGCTTTCAAAACAGCTGTTGGGGTTTAACAGTTAAACAAATATAGAAAGCAAAATGAAAGTCTACTGCAAAACCAGTTACAATTTCTTATCAGTTCCCTTTCAAGGTTAGAGAGTTGTTCACATTTAAATATTTCTGAACAATGAAGATTTTAAAAATGCCCTGTAACCCTGTGGTCTACAACTCAAGACTGATCACCTTGTCTTCGAGAATTGTCTTTCACTTAGAACAATAATAATAGTTTATCTCTTCTACTATACTCTCTAGTCATATGTATGCTTGTATTTCCCTTCAAGGACTTTCTGCTTATCTGAATTTTGATTTATACCCAGATTTATTTAAAATAAGTTAAGGTGATCTAAATAAATATGTAAAGTATGCTTTATTTTTTTAACACTGACTGAACTTGGAAGAAGAAAAATGGTGGCAACAGGCAACATCAAGTTTCCTCTCAGAGCCTGAGCTGTAACTGATAGCATTATTTTTGTCAAAAAAGAAGGCCAACTTCATTTACTATTTTAATATTCCTTATAAATTATTTTACTATATAGGGTAGTTTTTGAAAAGATGTGAACGATAAAGCCCTTTGGTTAAGGATGTGGCCAGGACTGCTGAATTAAATGTTTTGGTTCAGAGACTCTTTTAGTTGAACATCATTATAATGTCAATTTTTAAATCAAATGAATTCATTCATTTTGTGGACTGATACTGCTGTGTTCACAGGAGTGGCAGACGAGCCTATAAGTACATTTGTTATATTACAGGTACTATGCAAGGCCTAGAGAATTTTTAAAAAGCAAGGGAGGAAACAGAAAAAATAAGAGGACACTACTGCCTAATTTGTCACAAAAGGAAGCTCATAGCCCACACACACATCTTTAAAAAGAACAAAAGAAAAGTGAGATTTAATAGAGGATAGATGGAAAGAGTGTTGATTAGATCTAAAAAATCTGAGTGTCTAATGTCTAATAATATCAAATAAGAAGTTGAATACACTGCTTGGCACACAAGTCTGCCATACTTACATACTTACTCATATATCAGTATCTCTGTTCTAAGACAATTCATCCTCTTTCAATAATGTCTGCCAGTTCTGACTGTAAATCAGCTGAGCAATAAACTTGAAACTGAACTGGAACAGCTAGAGTGTTCCAATACCTTTGATCCTTCCATTACAAATAGTGGATTTAATCTGCCCAACAGTTGAACATTGGGAAACTCATTGGGCATCAACATCTTTTTTTTAATTAATAATATAATTTAAAAATTTTACATGTTGATCCCAGTTTTCTCTCCTCCCTCCATCCCTCCCTCCTCCCTCCTTCCCTCCCTCCCTCTCTCCCTTTTACCCTCTTTTCCCCACTCACATGCACCCTGACCAACCTCCCCTCCTATCTCCCCACTCCCATTCCACATGTAAGGCTATGCTATCCAGTTGGGGTCATGTAAAATTGTCAAGTCATTTGAAGTAGGGACTAGGACTTCCCTCCTGTCTCTAGGTTAAAGAAGTATCCCTCCATGGAGGAATGTGTCCTCAAGGTCCTTTTGTGCACCAGGAACACATCCTTGTTCTACTGTCTAAGGTCCCTTAGACTGCTCAGTCCTTCTACCTGAGACCCATATTCAGGAAGTCTGAGTCAGTCCCATGCTGGGTTCCCAGCTATCAGTCTGGGTGAGGGGGCAAGGCATTAGCTCCTCCTTGTTCAGGTTAGCTGTCTGTGGGTTTCTGCAACCTGGTCTTGTCTCCTCTCTTTGCATCTGGTTTCTAGTTCAACTCAGTGTTTGGTTATGGGTGTTTGCTTCTGTTTCCAACAGGTACTAGATGAGGGCTCCATGATTGTGGATAATTTAGTTGATGACCTCGCTATAAGGAAAGGGCATTTATCGTAGCCTTTTCATGGTTGCTCAAATTGTTGGTTGGAGTCAGTCTTATAGGTCTCTAGACCTTTCTTTAGGTTCAATTTTCTCTTCAAACCAAAAATGGCTCCCTCTTGTATGTTCTCTCTCTCTCTCTTTTCTGTCTTCTATTTTTACCCTGACTCAATCTTCCTAGTCACATGTGCTTTCTTCTATTCCCCTTCTCTTTCTCCAAGTTCTCTCTCCATTCACTGCCATTCCACTTCCCATGTACTCTGGGGGACTTGCCCCTTCCCCTTTTTGTGAGGGACCATATATGAATCTCTAATACACCTTGTATCCTAGTTCCTCTAGTGGTGAGAACTATAGGCTGATGATCTTTTGCTCTAGGACTAAAATCCATATATGAGCTAGTACATACCATGTTCCTCTTTTTGTGACTGGGTTACCCCATTCAGGATGGTTTCTTCAAGTTCCACCCACTTGCGAAATTCAAGATTCCATTGGTTTTTTTTTTCTGTATAATACTATTCCATTGTGTAGATGTGCCACATCTTCTTTATTCATTCTTTAGTTGAGGGACATCTAGGTTGCTTCCAGGTTCTTGCTATTACAAATAATGCTGCTATGAACATAATTGAGCACATGTCTTTGGTGCATGGATGTAGATCATTTGGGTATATACCTAAGAGGGGGATTGCTGGATATCCTGTGGTAAACTAATTCCCATTTTCCTGAGGAACCGCCATACTGATCTCCAAAATGGCTATACGAGTTTGCACTCCCACCAGCAGTGAAGGAGTGTTCCCCTTTCTCCACATCCTCTCCAGCATGACTTGTCATTGGTGTTTCTAAGTTTAGCCATTCTGGCAGGAGTAAGATGGTATCTCAAAGTTGTTTTGATTTGCATTTCCCTGATAGCTAATGATGTTGAGCACTTTCTTAAGTGTCTTTCAGCCTTTTTGGTTTCCTCTATTGAGAATTCTTTCTTCAGTTATGTACCGCACTTTAATAGGGTTATTTGGTGTTTTGTTGACTAGTTTCTTGAGTTCTTTGTATATTTTTGAGATAAGCCTTTTGTCAGATGTAGGGTTGGTAAAAATCTTTTCCCAGTCTGTGGGCTGCCATTTGGTCTTGTCCACCGTGTCCTTTGCCTTACAGAAGCTTCTCAGTTTGAGGAGGTTCCATTTATTGTTGATCTCAGTGTCTGTGCAACTGGAGTTATGTTCAGGAAGCCGTCTCCTATACCAATTTGTTCAAGGGTACCTCCTACTTTCTCTTCTAAGAGGTTCAGTGTGGCTGGATTTATGTTGAGGTCTTTGATCCATTTGGACTTGAGTTTTGTGCATGGAGATAGACATGGGTCTATCTGCAGTCTTCTACACACTATTATCCAATTGTGCCAGCACCATTTATTGAAGATGTTTTCCTTCCCCCATTGTATTCTTTTAGCTGTTTTGTCGAAAATGAGGTGTTCATAGGTGTGTGGGTTAATATCAGGAGTTTTGATTTGATTCCATTGGTCTACCTGTCTATTTTTGTGTCAATACCAGGCTGTTTTCAGAACTATAGCTCTGTAGTAGAGCTTAAAGTCGGGGATGGTGATGCCTCCTGAAGTTCTTTTATTGTACAGGGTTGTTTTGGCTATCAGGTCTTTTGTTTTTCCATATAAAGTTGATTAGTATCCTATCAAGTTCAGTGAAGAATTGTGCTGGGATTTTAATGGGGATTGCATTGAATTTGTAGATTGCTTTTGGCAAGATTGCAATTTTTACTATATGTATCCTTTCTATCCAAGATCATGGGAGATCTTGATCCAAGATCATAGGGTTTTTCTTTTTCAGTTTGTTTACATGGTGGATCACGTTGATAGATTTTCGTATGTTAAACCATCCCTGCCATCCAGGGATGGTCATGGTGTATGATTTCTATGATGTATTCTTGGATTCAGTTTACCACTATTTTGAGTATTTTTGCATCGATGTTCATCGGGGATATTGGTCTGTAGTTTTTTTTCTTAGTTGTATCTTTGTGAGGCTTGGGTAGCAAGGTGATTGTGGCTTCGTAGAAAGAGTTTGGTAATGTGCCTTCTGTCTCTATTGTGTGGAACAATTTGAGGAGTATTGGAATTAGGTCTTCCTTGAATTTCTGGTAGAATTCTACACTGAAAGCCTTGGGCTCTTTTTTTTTTTTTTTTTTTTTTTTGGTTGAAAGGCTTTCAGTGACTACTTCTATTTCGTTGGGGGTTATAGGTCTATTTAAGTTGTTGGTCTGTTCTTGATTTAATTTTGGTAAGTGATAGTGATCCAGAAATTTGTCCATATCCTTTGAATTTTCAAATTTTGTAGAGTACACGTTTTCAAAGTATGATCTGAAAGTTGTCTGGATTTCCTCATTGTCTGTTGTTATGTCCCCCTTTTCGTTTTTGATTTTGTTAATTTGCATGTTCTCTCTCTGCTTTTTTGTTAGTTTGGTTAGGGGTTTGTCTATCTTGTTGATTTTCTCAAAAAACCAACTCTTTGTTGCATTGATTTTTTTTGTACTGTTTTCCTGGTTTCTATTTTATTGATTTCAGCTCTCAAATTGATTATTTTCTGGCGTCTATTCCTCCGGGGTGAATTTGCTTCTTTTTGTTCTAAGACTTTCAGTTTTATCAACTTCTTGATTCAGCCTTCATTCCTTACCATTGCCACTTACAAACATTTTGACTTTCATGTAGTAAATGCATCAAAAATCATCTCCAAATTTCAACGACAGTCCCTTTGAACATACTGTTGCTGAGTGAATTTAATCTAATTCTTGCTGTGTGAGTTGTCAGGGTAATTTGACATTTTAGACTCTTCATCTGGTGTTGTAGAAAGTTTATGACTGATTCAGCTCTCTTCTCATTCCTGATGGCTATAAGAATATGTGGCATATAATAGACAAACACTTTTTAAAATGAGACCAAAGCTAATGCCAGTGAAAATAGAAAGTCAGGAAAGAAAGGAATTGAGATTCACACCTAAAGAACAAAGGAAATGGAAGAACACTGTGATCATTGTGTGAACTTTGCCTGGGAGATGTGAACATAATTCTTTACCCTAGATAGAACACCAATGACCGACCAAAAGGTGCTTCCACCCAACTCCAGTTCGGTTTATCGGGCTTACTTACAGAAACATGGATGACCTACCAAACAACTGTAATCCCCCACCCCCCAAATTGGTGAAAATCTCTCAATATCTCCAGAGATGGACTGCCTTTCTGTCAACCTTCAATTCCTGGATACTCTGGAACCTCCAGAAGCTATGAGTTTCTGAGGCAAAAGAGGGAGGGGATCAGGCAGGGTGAGGTCTGAGAGAAGATGCTAACATTCACTTCAGCCCTTTCATGAGGAACCGTCAACAGGCCTAATCTTGTAAGAATCTTGTATTGGAAATTATAGCTGCAAAAATTAAGATGGTAGCATTCATGCTGTGCTGAGGACAGTATTACACAACAGACATTGACAAATATGTACTGCCGAGTTTGCCATGAGTGCTGTTTCCTGTAGCATCCCTCTTTATGACTGACTCTCTGATGTCAGTATGTCGATCCTAGACCTCTTTTGTCACATCCTAAAATGTGTAATTTAACTAGTTTTTAGGAACACTCAAGCAGGAGGGTCACACAGCTCATAAGCATCCTATGACCACCTGCTTAGGGTTCCTGTCAGTAGGGGATACTTCAAGTCACAATCTGGGGATGACTTTTGACTCCTCCCACTTTCCTATCTTCTCAAATTCAAAATGGCAATGAGCACTTTAGGGTTTCGGCTCCAAATGTTTTCTTTAGAAGTCTCTTTATTTCCCTTTCTTACTACTGCACACCATCTAATCACAACTTCCAAATTCTCTCCTTTAAATTATCATATGACTTTGATGTTTACCGATTGTCATGTCCATATTATGGTTCTCTTGAGTTCCTTTTATAGTTTATATCCCTTAAATTCTCACTAATAACAAAAAAATCTTGAACATAGCTTCCTCTTCAACACATCTCTGTTTTTCTCCATCAAATCTTTTCTTATTTCCCTGTATATCCCTACATGGTCCAGCACCTGCCTGCCTCTATAGGCTTTCTCATATCACCTTCCTCTCTGCCTTGAATGAACAGGCCCTGAACCTCTTAAATAGGTCATGCTTCCCCACATCTTCTTTGTATTCTTATCTCTCCTCAGTGATGCACTGCTTCTACTTTTCTGCCTGCCGTTATCTTCTTAGCAGAGATTTGATCTTCATTTCTGATCGAAGCATCATCTCCACAAACGACTCCCAATCCAAGCTGGAATCTGTTATCACAGGATCACATGAAACATTTTTTCTTTCCACCTGACCATTATCTCAACTTGTGACTAAATAGTCATGTCATTGATTGGTATCTTCTCTTTCATTGGACTATCAGCTCTGAGGATAGTTTACCTCCTAGCTAGTTTTACTTAGCACCTTATTGCAGTAACAGGTGCAGGAATGATTGCATGATAAATATCTATTGAAAAATTAGATATTGGATACATGAATGGGCAAATAAATAGTTGACTATATGAAGAGCTCAAATTCCCTCCAGTGTAGATCTTTAATCTCCCACAATGTTGCCAGATTATCATGCATTGAGATATTACTATCCTAAGCAATTAGGAACATGGGCTTCAAATCAGGACCCCCTAGCTTAATGTTCTGCCTGATAGTCACTTAATATCCTTCAACATCCTTTGTATATCAACTAGAGGCAATAATGTCTCATAGGTATTGTCATTGAAAGGATGAAATGGAATATTCCACACTAAGTATGTTGATAGGCTGCTTATTTATAGTGAGACTAAATTAAGTGGTAGCTATGAAAATGATTGAGAAGTGTCAAAGAACTGGGAATGGAATTTGGGACCTCTGACAGTGATGACTGTATCACAGGACAGAGTGGACCAGTCTCATTATATTGTCCTCTATCTGTTGTGATTATGCATGCACACAGTACTGCACTGCAAATGCCTCATCTATCCATCTTCTGCCAGAGAAGACCCTGTGGGCCACTTCCAAATCCAGTCTCTAGCAGTTACCTCATCTTGCCTGATACAGTTTAGTCTAATTACTTCAGTGACAGTAGGACTTCCTGCATCCCTTCAGTACACATACCAAAGCCACACATAATTAACTGACACTAGGTAGAGAAAAGAAGTTTCTGTCTTGAGACCTGATACAGAATCTGAGTCTGACTACTTGATTTATGTATTAGTTAGTTTCCAGTCACTGTTACAAAATGCCTGAAATATTTCCTTTAGAACCAGTAAAGACTTAGATTGGCCATGGTTTCAAGGTTTATTTTGGCTGTTGTTTGGTCCCTGTAATGAGGAATTACAAAATGACAGGCAAAAATGTGACAGACAAAGCTGATTGCATTTAGAAACTAGGAAACTGAGAGAGGGCAGAAGTGACTGAATTCCTTCTGACCCCTTCAGGGGAAAGCTTGTAATTATCTAACTTCTAGAGCTAGGTTCTATCTCTCAAAGTTACAACATGACATGCTTGTGACAGGTACTAAAGCTTTAAACATATATGCCCGTGAGAGACCTTTGAATTAAACTATAGCTCCTCATATTAGAAGACTAAATTAGAAGTGTTCATCTCATCTGTGAGAGCAAGTGTGAGGACCAAGGAGTGGGCCGTAGAAGAGTAGTACCAAGAACCTGAGGGGTTTGTTATATGTATCATACATCATATGTGTTCACATACATGTGTGTGTACATATATGTGTGTATTGAATTAATTTCTTTTTAAGGCTTATTTTTGTTTTTATTTTACATGGAGGGGAGTTGCCCATAGAGATCAGAAAAAAGCATCAGGTCCTTTGGAGCTACAGTTACAGGTTGTTGGGTGCTGGGACATGGGTGCTGGGAACTCAATGAATTCAGGTTTTCTGAATAAGCAAGAACACTCAACCTCTAAGGTATTTTCCAGCCTCTTCTTTCATGATTTTAAAAATTACATGTCTGTATGAGTATGTGAGAGTATATATGTATGTGGCCATGGTATATGCATGTGTTGTAAACACAGAGTTGCAGAGGGGATACATGGACCTCTGTCATATGCAAAGGCCAGAGGAAGAAGTTGCTTCTCTTTACCACTGATCTTATTTTTTTGAGTGGGGTGTCCCACTGAACTTGGAAATAGGTGACTGGCAAGCTTCAGTGACTCACTTATCACCAACCCCTTCCACTTTGTGATTATAGAACATGCACAACCTTGCCTGGCTTTATTGGTTTTCAAATGGGTGCTAGGATCCAAACTCATGTTCTCATACTTGGACAGGAAGAGCTCTTGTCCAGTGAGTCAACTTTCTAAACTTAGCAAGCATGTTTTATTGTATAGCTTGCGCTAGTGCCAAACATCATTTTTCTAACAGGCCTGCTTCCACTGTCCACTTCAGACTTCCAAGTACATTTCACTAGAAAGCAATAGCTATTGAATAGAATTAACAGTAGCAAACCTGTTTGTTAGTCCTTATTTGTATGCCTCTTCCTGCATAGGAATACTTAAGTATAATGCCTGATTACATGTTTTTCTCAGTCAAAACGTAGTCTGAAAGATGAAGAAACACATTTTCTTCAAATGACAATCTCTCTTTCATACCATCTACTGTCCTTTAGTAAGTCTCCACTGTGAAGTGGTCTACTTGGTGATTCTTGGTGGTGATCTGTTTGAAGGGTCATGTTCCAGGACCCATTAAAGTAACCACTAGACATGCTGCTTTCCATTGAGAACCAATCATTTTCAAAATTAGATGCATTAATATGAATCTCGGTTACTAGGATGCCACAATAAAGATGGTATATGTACCAGTTTTGTCATGATTTAAGACATGATCCATTTTCCAGAATAAGGTTTATATCCCAACTAGACATGGGTTTTCTTGAGGGAATTTCATATGTGGCTTCCTAAAATAGCTACTTTTCTAATTTGAGATCCTGTGTTTTGTGGCTATTTTTCTTTGGAATAAATTATGCATACATCTAATATACACAGGCATCTTTCACATCTCCAGACACTTACAAATGAATGCAAACATGTTCAAGGACACATTTATGAAACCAGCAAAGCTAGTGTTTGGGGAAATTGATATTCTGCTCATTATGTCTAGTTTTGCTGTGGTGTCTGGGAAATATTTGTTTACTGAGTATAAAATGCCTCATGTTTCAGGATATCCATCCAAGAGACCATCATAAACATAGTCAAGTTACAACAGCTACACATTAGTAAACAGAAAGATGTTCTGAGGGTGGTATTAGTATCTCAGAAAGGGCACTTTTAAATCTTCATAACTAATTGCATTGCATTACAACATCACAGTCAAGGTGTACCCTAAATGTCACAGGCAGCTGTTTCCCCTTGTGGCTTGCACAGTAAGCAGAAAGTTAGCATGCTACTCACACCTTGCTACTCCTATTACTGTAACATCAAAGGTACAAGTGAGTCTTTGTGGTACATTTACCCTGTCCTGGACAATGGACTGGCACACTTGTCTCTTCATATAGCTGCTCTACTGATTACATTCGTTTCCTAGTGTAGACACAGCGCATACAACTGACTGAGTAACAGAGGAACAGAAGTTTATTTTTGCATTGTTCCAAAGACTAAATCTAAGCTCAAGGTATCAGCATGTGTGGTCTCTCTAGAGACCCCTCCGTGGATAGTACATGGCCATCCTTTGCTGTGTCTTCATCTGGCCTATCTTTTATATACAAACACCCTTGTATGTACTCCAATTCTCTCTTCTTTTAAAGAGAGGTCAGATTACAATAGAGTCCATCCAGGCACATTTCACGTTTGTTGCTATCTTAAAGTTTTAATCTCAGATGTTAGAGGTATTGGAGTGGGGCTTTTATTTATGGATTAAGGGTCAGGCACACTGTTCAGCCTATATAAAAGAGTGTCTTACCTGCTGCCAAAGACAAAGACAGACACAGTTTCATATTTTCTGCAGAATATTTTGGTAGAGATAGTAGAGAATAACTATCAAACAGCATTTAATGCCCAATTATGATTAGTTCTATAAACCAAGTGGTGTCACACACCTTTAATCCCACACTTGGGAGGCAGAGACAGACAGACCTCTCTGAGTAGGAGGCCAGCCTGGTCTACAAAGTAGGAGGCCAGAACAACCAGAGCTATTACACACACACACACACACACACACACACACACACACACACACACACACTCTCCAAAAGAAACAAATGAACAAAGATTAGTTCTACAAAATTGAATGGGTTTTACCTGAAGGACCTGAGGGTTAGAGTATCTAAATACAACTTAAGTAATATTTAAGTTGAGAAGTCAAGCATAAAAGTGGCCTTTTCAACATCACTTGTTGAATGATTCCTTTGTGTCCAGTATCATTTCAATACTGTACTCAATTTATTTCCCTTGCTGTTGAAATGGATAGGAAGCAGGCAGTATTCTCACTGTATTTATTTTGAAAGTGAGGCAGTTTTACTGGATCATACAACCAGGAAATCAGTTTCCCTTCAGAGTTGGCAACTAGGAACTATTGGGTGAAGGATGAAGAGGTTGGTGAGTAGGTTGTGAAAACTGGATTTGTGAAATAGTATAAATTTGTTCAGAAATGAACAGTTGATAATTTGGAGTACAGGGGAAGCTGGTACTGGAGTAGTATTGGGCAGATCTTAGCAGAAATCATAACAGACATAACATGTGTTTCAAAATGAAGTAATTAGAAATTAGTGAAAATGATCGGACAGATGTCTCAGATTTCTACTGGGGCAAGGTATGAGGGGAGGTTCTGTCTACCAAAGCATAGCACAGTTACATCTGGGGATGAGGCAGAACAATTTTTAGTAGGTTAGTTTAAGATTTGTCCTCATGAAAGAATTTACATGGAAATCTCAAGTAGATATTAAGTGTCTAGCCTGACCAGGAGATCAATGTTTTCATGATATTCAAGCCTGTGCCAGCAAATAGGATCAATTAGCCAATGTTTACTGCTGGAGATGGCCATAGATATAGGGCCAAGACCTGAGACTCAACACCATTTGGAATTTGGCAGAAGATAAGCCAGCAAAAGTGAATCTGGAGAAGTCTAATGCCAGGGAAGAAAGTCACCCAAGGAGATAAGTTCAAAGTAGAGGTGTTCTGGACAGGAGGTCACCTCTATTACATGCTCTTGTTCAGAGTTTGCTAGAGCTAAAAATGAATCCACTGGATTTGGCAACATGCAGCCAATGTCAACTTTTTAATATGATGTCATGGTCATACTGCTGTTACCCCTGTCTTACAGAACTGAAGCTGGCTACCTGAGGGTCTGAATATACCAGGGTTTTGCTGTCTTAAATAGCTAACAACACTACTTTACTTATTTTCATTTTCTTTCCGATGCTTTTATTAACATATATTAACCCATGTATGATAACAGGTATAGTTGTATTTTCAGCCATGTATAAAATATATTTTCATCATTATCCATTGTTCTCTTGTTTTGTTCCTACACTTGCTGATCCTTTCCCTCTTCCCAACTAGTCCCTCTTTTGCTTTTATGGCTTTTCCTTTCTTTTTGAGTGGAGATGTCCCAATGAGCCTTATTAGGTTTGTTTATAGGAATATGAACGGGAAATTGTTTATAGGAACATGGGCACCTTACTCTGGCTACACCAGTGGAAAATAAAAGTCTCTGCCTATAGACCCTTGGGAGACATATGGTCTCAGAAGCCCTGCCCCAAAGCTACTATTAGCTACCTAGAAATCCTCATTTACCTTACAGAAGTAGCAATTTAAACTAATAAGTTAAACATGCATTTGTTTAGTACATTTTTTGGAAAGTACGCATGGTATAGAATCCTTCTTATGCATTTGCATAACTGTCCTACCAGGGGTGACCTTTAAGTCCCCTCTTCTTGAGTTCTCCCGGTGTATCCCAGGGGGATAGCTCATCTCCTTTCTGCAGCCTGTGTACCAGTCCTCTTTGTACACAGATTGAGGGGATAGTTGGGGTCATTCTTTAAACTATGTGGGAGAGAAATTCAGTATATGTCACAAATGTTTTGTTGATATTCAAGCCACCAAATAGGATCAATTACACAATGTTTAGCCAATTAGCCAAAATTCTCTTACACAAGGTGGGAACTATGGGTCTTCCTTATGCTTGTCAAAGGCAAGGTGCTTTTCTCAAATGTTGGTTGAGGGAGCCACAGAGACTAAACAGTTGAAGTGTCCATGGCATCAGCAGTATTCGACAATACTTTTTCTTCTCCAGGTCATTGGCCTGAAGGTTGTTTCTAAATCCTTCAACCTCATTATAATAAAAAACAGAGATTCCTTCAGCATCCGTAAGTTTCTATTGGGAGCGTGGGGAATAAGGTTGCTTTGCTCAAATCATGTATAAATTTATGGCTAAGGGATATATAGTCCATGTGGCAGTCTAGAGCATGGCAAATTGGCAAATCCAGAATGGATAAATTATAGAAGACATTGCAGGTTAGGTTAAAAAATTATGCGTGTCCTGAAGGGTTAGATGTCCTCAAGAGAGTACAGACAGAGGAAGACTTTCTGTGACCTCAAATCCAGTGAGTTTCCAAATTCCAAATCAACCAACATAAAATGCTTGACAAAGGCCTTTGCCCCCCCCCAAAATGTGTACATGGAGAGACATTTGCACAAACACCAATCTAATGACCACTCAAATATAAAGCTTCAAACAGAGGGATTTGTAGAGGAAAATGTGGAAACTAATGAAGAGAATTAGACAACCACTGAAACACACATGTGTTCCAGAATAAACACAGAAACACATATACACACAGACCAGGGAACACAAAGACACAATATAAAAATACAGAGACACATTCCCATATATTCCCTAAGATGCTTACATAGATGTACAGAAACATGGCCTATATCTGTAGGAGTACAGGACATACAGACAGAGCAGAAATGCAGAGATCAATTCTATATATGCATTTTATGGAGGAGAGGAAACAATGCCAAGAGAGAGGAAGTAATAGCCAGGGTTACATTGTGAGCTAGCCCACATCAGGAAAGGACACTTTGGATGGGCTATGGCTCTTTCCAGTAGCCACAGTCCCCTTCTCTTCTCATAGGAGAGTATCTTTCTATGCTGAGCGTGACCCTTGGTAATTAAGAGTTTTGTTATTGGTGTTGACAACTCTTCCCCTGAACTCAAACCAAGTCTCTAACCAATATTTTGTTCCAAAGAAAGAATATTGGAAAATGTTAGCTTTGTTAAGGGCTCATGGTTGATTTAAAGAAACTTTGTGGGGCAGGTTAAGCTTGATTTCCAAGCTTCGGGCTTACTTCAGAACTTGTCCTCTACATGTAGGAATAGCTTCAAATGTTCACATCTAGATGTTGAGAAACAATTTGACACAAAAACTCTAAATGATGATCCCCTCAGCAGAGATCAATGAAAGGCCATACCTCTAGGAGAAAAACACCTAGAAATGGCCAGTCACACTAGTCTGACTGAGGAATGGTCAAAAGGGAAGATGAATACTTCACAGAGCCTCACAACAGACTGGAATGGGGATCTCAATATAGTCTTGAAAGCCTCTAGGTTTGTCTGGAAAGGCAGCTTTAGTGATGGGACAGCATCCTAAGCATTGACCCAGCTGAACTTGACACACAGTATGGGTGTTCTTATGGAGACATCTGTCAGGATGTTTCAGAAAGGGCCATACACATTTCATTCTGGAGTGTAGAACTGGAAGATGATTAGGGCCAAGGAAGTGTACACCGGATAGCTCATGTGGTTCACTGTGTTGCTATCACCACTCTTTACTCTTACTGTGTCATCTATAGGTGACAGAATCATGAGTGCTCTTAAGAATTCAGCAGAAGGATGATCTCTTTCAACGTTAGAATCAAAAGTGGTTCCAAACTTACATAGAGTAAAATAAGAGTTTTGTGTAGTTGCTATGACATCTGTCACAGAGAAAACAACACCATTCCTGTCCTGGGAACCAGAGAATGCACACGAATTTACAGCATAGAAAGAAGAGAGCTAAGCCTGCTGTTTCTCTGCTGGAGGACAGTGGGGCTGCAAAAGGAGTGCCTGTACTCAGGAGAATGAGCACAGGGAGAAGCACCATGAGTGAGTTCAAAGGCCGAGGGTGAAAGGTAAGCAGGAGGCAAGTTCACCCCAGTGCAATCAGTGCAGGAAGCTTCTGTTGGGGGGGGGGTACCAGAGTAGAGACCTCTAGACTGGACTGATCTGATGTTTTGATAAACAGAGGGAGGTCAAGGTGACATTCATGAGTGAGAAGAGGGGATGCATAGTGTCAGGAAGGATATAGGGGCCATTCTGACAAGCCTCTGGACCATTAATTTCTTCTTCTTCTTATGTGTGAGACCAAAACAGTGCAATATTTTAAACTAAGGACCATCATGTACTCATTTGTGTATTTTATCCTCTGCTTTTCCTTTACAGAGAAGCTTGTGTCTGTTGTTCTGTGTGATGTTTAAAGCATCCCTGGCAAAAGGGAGGAGGGATGGAAGCAAGAAAGAGTATTCCCTCTTTCACTTCTCTGGAAGGACCCTGGGGCCCAGAGAAGCCATGAGTAAAGGCTAGACTTTGTCCTGTGCCTTCTTTCCCACACTCTTCTCATAAGTCCCTGTAACAGTCCTTCTTAGAGCCCTCGTTCCTTTATAAGAAAAACTCCAGCAGAGCTCAGGTGTCTCATTACTTAGTTATGCATTGTTGTTGTGATTTGTGAGGAAGGTAGCTGTTTGTTTAATTCAAAGTCATACCCCACATTCCCCCTCAGCAATGCTCACTAATTAAATATGAGGCTGGGAAAAGGTGAGAGGTGCTAAACAATTGCCTGTGTATTGAATATGGTGTTCATATGTAAACACAGCCCACAGATCACAGGCTTTGAAATGTATGTGTACTTAATTAGCCAAACACGAGGTGCAGGTTGGCATAAATAGATACTCCTCAATAAACAGTAACATGTCACAGCATTAGCTAGAAGTGTGGTAGCTGAGAAGAAATTAATCACTAACACATCTGGGTGTGTGTATGTGTTTCTTCTTATAATTAGTTACCCTTTCCTGGGTATTAAGTGATTTATTTAGATTCCAAGCCTGTGTATCCATGGTAACTATGGTTTTTGCTTTGTGCCAAACTCTTGTAGTAAGTAAAAGAAAAAAAAATCTATACATTGTTGACTCAGTTGTTTGGTGGACATTAAGGGAATGATGACAGAAATGTAATCAAAGTTTGGCCAGGCTGTGGTGCTGTGGTGGTGGTGGTGTGGGGGGGAAGCAGTGAAATCAAGTGTACCTTCTGTTCGTAGATTCCTATGCCGTGTCAGAAATGTTGATCGTGGAAGATAAAGATCATGAGGCGCAAATGGATAAAGAGGAGTATCTGGGAAGAAATTAGGGAAAGAAAAGATGACTTTTACCTGAAAGGAACAGAGAAAGATTTCCAAGACTAAAATGGTCACTCACAGGGGGACATAACAATTGTCTCATTTTAACAAGGTCCTGGGTTGTGGATCACATCTTATACAATGATTCCCTCCTTCAGAACCACTGCCATGCCCCCTTCTAGATACATTTCTCCCAAACGTCCCAACACACTTGCACATAGTCACTGATAAATAACTTTATCCAGACTATATAATGAATTTTCAAATTCTACAGTAGAAAAAAAAAGAGCAATTCATCTAGAAAGTGGACATAAGATCTAAAGAATGTCTTAATGAAGACTGTAAATAAGAACATGAAAAAATGTTCAGCATCAGCAGTCCTTTGGGAAATGTAAATTAGAACCACAGTTATCACTACATAAATTAAAACTGATAAAATTAAGAAGCCACATTATCAGATGTTGGTGGATGAGAAGAAACACACATCTCTGATAGAAATATAAAATGCAAAAGCCCCTCTGGAAAAGTGTTGGCAGTTGCTTAATAGTCAAATGTAAATTGCTTGTATGATGCAACAATCCTCCCTTTACCTCTGAACACTTATCACAGAGAAATGATAAGACATAGGCACACAACCATCTGTATGGCAGTATTACTGTAGTTAATTTTCAGTGGTTCAACACTTCAACCATCCTAGATGTCCTTCCGTAAGGGGTAGGAAAAGAACAGCCACACCATACAATATTACTCAGAGACAAAGAAGAAGAAACTGCATACAACAGCCTGCATAGATATCGAGGACATTAATGTTGAGTGAAAGGGGTAATATCAAATAGTCATATAACATGTGGTTCTTTCTACATATTATTCTTAATCTGGAAAAATGATTGGATAAAGGAGAGATAACTGGAAGTGGGTACGGTATGAAAGTAAAGAGGAAAGGTATCAAGAAATGGCGCAAGGGTGCTCTGCATTTTGAGTATGAGCCTCCTACGCCCACATTTATCAATGTGACAGAGAAAGAACTAACTGTGATCCTGCCATACAGATGTCTCAGTCAAGTCTTTGATGTTGTACTCTGGATATGTGTACGTTTTTCTACCACGTGGCTTAGTAGTTGGGAAGAGTAGATGAGGTATACTAAAAATTGTTTCTATTTTATTTTGAAACTTACCTTAAATTAACAATAATCTGGCCTGGAGAGATGATTCAGAGATTAAGAGCACTGCTTGCTTTTCCAGAAGTTCTGAGTTCAATTACCAGCAACCACATAGTGGCTCACAACCATCTAGAATAAGATCCAGTGCCCTGTGCTGGCATGCAAACACACATGCAGGCAGAATACTGTGTAAATAATACATAAATCTTTCTAAGATAATTTACAAAAATCTTAAAATATTTTTAGTAACAGAGAAAATAAGAAAATTAACACTTTGAGAGTGCCCATAGTATGCTAGGACTTTGCTAGGAATTGGTTTTTAATTCCACCAGGATGATGGCAGGAGTTGTTTCAAACATTATTATGTGGGCCTTCACAGGAAGAAACTAAGGCTTGGAGAATTCCAACTTCATCTAGTGGGTAGTTTTGGGCAGCTCAATTAGCTCCAGAGATGTAGTTCTCACCAGGGTTTTTCTTCTTTAGGACTCCAACAACTTTGAGAGGTATGTACCTGTAGTTGAACCAGGACATCAATATTACTAAGGATTTATGTGGGGATAGAGACCCTTTCCATGGTGGAACTGAACACCTCCTGCCGCTCTTAAAATGATCTAATCACTGGAGAGAGAATTTCATATTGTTTGTGTTAGCTCTAGGAAGAGTTGTTCTGTCCCATTGTACATGTGTTACTAAGGGAGTGTTTAAAATTAGCCGAGGACTAGAGCATTCTTGCTACCATTTGTAGACAACGGTGCTAGTAGAAGTTTCAGGGGCTCAGAATAAAGGACTTGTTAGCCTTCTTCCTGTTCTGTCTTGGCAGTGTCTTCTTCCTTCAGTTTCTGTGCCAGTACATTTGAAGATGATGGCACGTCGTTGTCAGCTATCCATCCAGTTGTCTCTTGCCTCTTTTCCAGCAGGCTGAAAATTCCTGTTGTATACTGCCTTCCTCTTTAAGCTCCGAGTCCAAGCCTTTCCACTTCCTGATTTCTATCTGCCTTTTGTAATGGCTTCCATTATGTGAACTGCAATCTCAACAGGCTACATGCTTCCAAGCATGTACCCATAGTACTTAAACACACATTGTTATCCTAAATAACCGATCTGCTAAATGGCAGATCTGTTCTCACAATAGGGGGGCTCAGTATTCTGGATGAAACCAGTTGAGTGCCCTGGCAGTTTGAACCAGCTAGATGGAGTCCTGGTAGAGAGTTGCTTTGCTGTGAAGAGAGAGGAAATAGACAGTCTGGGACCTGGGCAAACATTACTCTTATTACTTTCTTATGAGGAGTATCTCATGCACCATGGTGAACTCTAAAGACAAGTTTTCTTCTGTGTTGGCCATTTCAGTTCTTCTTTGAACCCATAGCTGCCTGACAATCCCTGCCCAGACATGTTACAGGTCATTAAAATGAGTTTTGGTCTTAAAAACTGCCTTGGAAACATCAAAGAGGACAAGTGTGTAGGTGAGGCAGGAAACATAGATTCCAAAGATCTCTAGAAAAATGGTTCAGAGGGGGATAGCTACTTAAGAACCTTATCGATGTGAAGGATACATAACCAAGTCCGGGATAAGACATTCAGATCAAGAAGGAGACCAGACAAGGTGAAGAAGCAGAATGTGGGCAGGGCCTGTGAGCAGGGCAGCTAGACGTCCTGTGTCAAGGGCCTGCTGCCTTCCCATGAGAGTGGTGTGGACAGACACCAGGATCTTCTTATGCAAACCGCTTGGGTCACAGTGCAGAGATCAAGAAAGAGTCCATAGAACACATTCCTGGTTAAGCAAGCTTTTGCTGAAGGGAGTATCTCTCATCAAAATTAATTTCTTGGGGCTGGACTTAAGTGTGCATGTTGATCTAGAGTACCTGAGTTTGAGTCCCAGTGTGGACATCATATGCTTTAGAGTCACCTGTACCTCAAGCTCCAGAGTAGCATGGATTTCATAAATACCTGTGATAATAAATGTATGTACTCACACATAGACACACAATTATACACATGATTAAAAATAAATCTTAAGAAGAAGCAAAGTGACTTTTGCTCACCTCTTTAACAGTCCACAGCCTCTCCCAGTTCAGCCACCCCATTCTACCCTGAGCTCTCCTCATGCTAATGAATACTCATCTCATATATTTGAGACATTTGTCTTCAGAGTATCCATGGTGTTCTGTGCTTCTGTCTCCTGAGCCTGTAGCTGAAGGACTATCTTCCTGGCTCAGGTGATATCTCGGTGTCTTCAGTACAGCTCTCAGTCCCATCTGAAAATTTAATCTCTCAGAGCATATTTTGGATGCAGATGTTAAATCTGTCCTCAAAGCAAACTCAAATAAATGGGCAGATTCCCAAGTCTGGTTCTAATTGGGACAGGAGACTATGGACTAGGTTAAAGAATAGGGATAAAGAACTTGTACATACATGGGTATATAATTGACACATTGAGAAGGAGATAAGGATCATAGCATAATAGTTTTCAGGAGAAGGCTTGGTAAGATGCAAAGATGGCACCTCTGTTCATAGCACATGATTGCTGTGCTGGCTTCACCTACGTGCACTCACTCTAAGCACGGTGGACCTACTTTCCTCTCCTCTGTGCTTTCACAGCAGAGGTGGTGCTGAGAGACAAGAAAAGCCACTGTTACACACAGTGTTGAGTCTGCTTCTCTTATCACTCCAAAAAAAAATCACTTCTGTGAATTTTTTAGGACAGTAGGATTTTCTCAGACACTCATACAGTGAGGGGAATGTTGCCTCTCTCCTCTTCATCCTATTTCATTTAATCTGTCCTTTTATATCACATTCACTTCATTTTACTTTATGTTTATCATGATCCTATGCTGGGATAACAGCCACACATGTGACAGAGAATTTCAGACAGGGACAGGGTGGTGGCTGTATTGAAATGGGAGTTCATTTATATGAAAGAATTAGGAAGCCATCATTCTGATGGAACATTTCAAAGTGACCCAGGTAGATATACTGGGCATCTTATGTCTATTAGTTATTAACTTATTGTGCCAGGAGCTGTACTAGAAGATCTCTCTCCACAAAATTGATCTTCTCGGAAGCCATTTTGAGAAGGTCCTTCATTATCTGTATTTTATACATATGGAAGTCAAAGTTTAAGGATTTTGCCCTTGCTTTCCCAGTCTGAAAATAAGTGTGAGTATGAGGATTCCATGCAGCTCATCTGAGATTGTCATAGCCTTCAGCATGTTTCCCTGCAGGAGAAATCCCAGATCTGTGCCTTCAGCCTCACTCTCCCATGGGCTGAAAGTAAAGGGCTCCAGACTGTGCTCTGTGGAAGTCACGGCACTGCTTTGAGCCATGCTCTCTCTGTGTGCATGTGTGTGTTTGTGTGTGTGTGTGTGTGTGTGTGTGTGTGTGTGTGTGTGTGTGTGATACACATGTGTGCATACATGCACATGCAATCTCACATACATTGGTTTCCAGGAGAGTAATTCTACATCTGTCTGATTGATAAATTAGGCTAAATAGAGTGATTTTATTTAAGAATTATGAACTCTTTAAAATAAAGTTGAGAAGTGAATTTAATAAATTTTTAGAGGTTTTCTTTTAAGACATTCAGAGAAGGTTTGTATGGGGTTGAATATCTCTGAGAAAAGTGGCATTAGGAGTCATTTTAAGTGATCTGTTGGTGACAACATGAGTGAAAGCTGCAAATGCAACTTGGCTTGAGAAGTTTGCAATACTAACACATCCCATTCTCTCAGCAACCACACCAGATAGCTTCATCTGCCAAATGAGGAACTTGGAGCTCCCAGATGTTGAATGGTTGTCTCAGTTTTAGTGACAGGGCCAGGATTTAAGCTCAGGCTGCGGAGTTCCAGGATCTATGTTACTGTCATCTCATGACCTTGAACTAGGGTGCTCAATATTTCTTGTCACTAGGCTTAAGGCAAAAGAAACAGTTGTTTAAACATTTCACCTTGGTGACTGCATCTCCATGAATACACACAACAAACTTGTACCACCCATTGGATCTGTCATTCTTCAAGCCTGACCTGTGATTGCCCTGTAGACATATTACAGACATATTACTGTTGAAGATACAATATTATTTTGAAGGAAAACTTAATTCACAAATTCTACATCCTGGTGTCCTGGTATTTTTTTTAACTCATTGATTGCTCATTGTAATGAATGAAACCATCATTGATCACCATAGCCAGGGTATAGCAGTACCCTGCATTATTCTGTCACATGTGAAATACATAGCCTTGGGAAGTCTTTTTCACAAATGTTAAAGTCAAAGTTTTAAAAAAATCCATATAGAACGTTGGCTGTCAACCTTTTGTGTTGTTGAATGATGTTTTCACAGGGGTCACCAAAGACCATCAGAAAACACAGATATCTGTATCACAATTTATAACAGTAGCAAAATTATAGTTACAAAGTAGCAAAAAAAGAATTTTATGGTTGGGAGTCACCACAGCATGAGGAACTGCATTAAAGATCACAGCATTAGGAAGGTTGAGAACCACAGATGTAGAAGAATCATAAATGCTAAACCTCACTTCTGACCCATACCATCAGAGGGTGTTGTTCCTACCAAGACCTAAGATGTCTTGAGAACTGTAATTCTATAACACTGTATACGTTTTTGTAAGATGTCTGGTAAGTTAGATTTTCTACCCATACTCAATAGCAGAGTCTTCTTTCCATGAATGTCCAATTTGTTTTGAGCAGGGACACTAAAGGCAGCGAGCCTTGCAACATCAGCCTGAAACTTGAATCAACACAAACACCGTACCTTAGTCCCTGAAATCACCCAGAAAAAAAGGAGTATCATTGCCTCCTCATGTTATCCAATTCCTCATTGGACCACACTTAACAACCATGTTTATAGTAAGATAAATGATTGGTTCCTGGGCCTTCCTCGCTGCCTGTTTCCTTTTCTATTGTTATTGCCTTGGCAGTATTTGGTTTTTGTACCTCAGAGCTACTCTACATGGTTCTGCGAATCTCCCTGGCTTCCAGTGTGGGAGCTGGCTCAAATGCTATGCTCCCCTCATAATGTTCCCATTGCCATCATACTATCCCCAAGCCAAGCACGAATTTAGGAGGCTCTTATAGAATTGGCATTGTTGGTCTGATCCAAGTCACTCATTTGGTAGTCTTCGGCTACCAAAACAATGCTTGTATGTTGTGGAGACTTGTTTGTTTTCAGTGTATTATGTAACAACTATTTCAAAAAGATTCTCACTCATGAGAATGTACTCTTTGCTTGTTTTTAAGTAGTGCTTATTATGTAGACAACATATGCAACATGAATATTATTGGATACACATAGCTATTGAAATAAGTACTATAGTAAAGAAATTTAACATGTACATTAGTTTATATAGTAAACAATGCTCCTGTTGTTTTGCAGCTAAACATATTAAAATCTCCTCTCTTAGCAGGGACTCCACATCTAATAGAGTTTTTCTTCCATATCTTCAAGTTCCACATGGGTTCAATTAAGCAGAGATAAAAAAATGTCCTTGGAAGATGCACTCCATGGCTATTATTGTTTCTTTTCTTTTTCTTTTCCTTTCTTTCCTTCTTTCTTTCTTTCTCTCTTTCTTTCTTTTGATGTTTTGTTTTGGGTTTTCTTTTTTAATAATGATAAAGAATATGAGTGGGTAAGGAGGTGGAATCTAGGAAGGTTCTAGGAGGAGGAATCTAGGAGGTGGGGAGGGGAAAAGAACATGATCAAAATATATTGTATGAAAAATCAGTAAAAAACAAAATGGATAAGGTTGGGAAACAAAAAAAAAACATTGTCATTGCCCTTTAAATAATATGGTATGACAGCTATATGATGTTTGCAATTAATGTTTATACATTATGTAGGAAAGACACAAAGTCTGTATTTCACTCAAAAATTTGAGCATCCACAGATGTGATATCCACTAGGGTTGTAGGACCTGTCTCCTGTAGATGGTAAGGAACATGATGCAGTCTATTTGCTGTGTTCCTGATGCTGAATGTTATCTCTCTAGATGTGCACATCCTCAAAGTCTGCTGTTTTGTGTTTCTGTTCCACATCTATCCATTTTTACCTCCTCTTCTACAATTTGATGATCTGTTTATTCTCTATCTTTTAGTTGCTTTATTAAAATTCTCAAGCATAAGTAAGATCATGGAAGGTTCAGTTCTTTTTCATTCCTATATTATATTGTTTGACTATGTTGCTTCAGATTCATCTCCAGCATTGTGGCAAATGTCAGTGCTTCCTTTTACTATGTGAATAATATTCCACTTTGTACATGCATCACAAACCACAGGTCTGTAATGAACCACAGACATAGCTAGCTTCCTAAGTTGTGACACACTGGGTAGACCTCTGAAGATCCTCAGCAGTTCAGTTGGTTTCAATTTATTCCATCCTAAAAAAAAAGGATGTCATTTTTAAAATGTTTCACTCTGGAATCAACATCTGCTCCCTTGAGTAAAAAGAGAAATAGAAGCATCTAAATGATGAGTTAACCCAATTTTAGCAGTCAGCCCTGCCCCGGCCCTCTTGACCACCTTGTTCCTAGCTTTATGCTTTTTAATTCAAGTACATTAGAAAATAGAAAAGCTTGCACACAAAGAGAAGAGTGGAATATGTGAAAATAAATTAAATCCTGTAGAGAAATATGATCAAATTTGGAACACATCAAGTTCTATTTATGCCAAGTATTTTATTTTATGGAATTCATATGTGAAAGTAGCAATATTGAAATGATGGAAATCTTATATTTGTCTCATATTAAGGGAAGATTATCTTCATTGGAAAGCTTTTATGGTGACATTCAAAGCAAGGAATGAACAAGTGCTAGCACATCACAAAATGGCAGTGCAGCTTTCATGTAGGAACTCAAAGCACATGCTCAATTTCCTACGGAAGATATCACCACACACACACGATGTGGCACATAGACATGGAGTCGCTCACTTATACTAAATACTCATGACTTCTGACAATGGCCAAGGAATCCTTCATGACAATATTTATATAACTTCTGCCAACCCACCAGTAAAGCAGTGTTGGAAACCATGGAGTGACAACTGTCACTTCACATGTCTCATCACTGCTCTGCAGAGGCTGAGTAGCTGGTGCTTGTCATACAATCAAGAAGAGTCTTTGTTCCTTGATGTCGCCTGTGTCTTCAGATCCCTTCATTTAAATAGCCCAGTCCTGGTTACTGGCAAAGAGGAGAAAATATCCCATTGTGTTCACATTACTTTTAAAGGCATCCCCTTTTAAGAATATAACTTGAAAAAATTACATGAAGTAGATTCACCTTTTGAAATGATGTTAGTGTTAAATTCTATTAAGTAATTTTACCTAAAATATAAAACCCTAACATTGAAAATAATGTATGGGGTAATCAACATGAATCTCACCTTAGAATTTAGTCTACAATTAGTTACTTCAGGGTGACTTCCAATTTTTATTTTTACATTTATTTAATGTCATGTGTGTGGTGAATGTATACTTGCATGTATGTGTGTTCTATGAATGCCTAGGGCCCACAGAATCAGAAGCAGGTATCAGATCTCTGGAACTGAAGTTACAGATGGGTGTGAGCTGCTTTTGGATGTTGGGAACTGAACCTGAGCCATCTGATGGGCAGCAGGAGCCCTCAAACACTGAACCAGCTCTCCAGCTTCGTGATATATTTTATAATTAACTTTGTGTGCACATGTGTTTCAGTGCATGTGCTACAACACACATGCAGAGGCTGAAGACAGTTGTGGAAGGCAGTTTTCCCTTCCACCATGTAAGTCCTTGGGGGTTGAACTCCGGCTGTCATGCTTGGTAGCAAGCACTTTTACACACTGTATGGTCTTGCTGACCCCTTCCCGTGTGTCTGTATAGTATGTATTTGAACCAATTTTTTCTTATTTCATTTCCAAAAATGGTCACAGTGACTGTGTTCTGATATCTTTTAAAGGTTGGCTCTCTTGCCTAGTCTTTTTTTTTTAACACAGGAAAAAAAGGACCTTGCACTATTTTTTTCTCTCTCTTTTTAATTAATTTATTTTTTACATTCCAATCCCAGTTCCCCCTCCTTTCTTTCCTCCCACTCCGTCCACCCCCATCCTCCCATCTGGTCCATGGAGAGGGTAAGGCCTCCCCTAGGAAGTCTACTAAGTCTGTCCCATTTTCTTGTTGAAGCAGGACCAAGGAACCACTCTACCCCAACACTGATGGGTCTAGGCTGGGCATGGTATATCTCCGTATAGAATGGGCTCCACTAAGTCAGTCTGTTTGAACAATCTTGACCTTCATGGCTGTCCTTTCTGAGTATCTCATCACTTTCATTTAAACCAAATTTTAGAGGCAAAAATCTGTAGTAGATATGCACCTGACTAGAGAGATAATTAGGAAATGCCACCACCATAATTATGAAGTTGTGGTCTCAGGGGTGGCATGAAGCTTGTTCTGTCTCTTTTATTCCCCTTTGAACTAGAAGTATTCATGAATTTTTGCTTTGTAAAATACTCCTAAAGGGAGGCTTAAGCCGTAATGCACAGATTATGGTAACGATGCTCATTAAGTAGAGGACGAGATCTCTGGAAAGCCACGGTGCTGCTTCACAACATGGAACCCCATTAAAGGCTTCAGCTCAATGTTTATTCATCAAGCAGTAAACATTTATTATTATACATTTTATTGAAACATAAATTAAAGAACAGTAATTATGTGTAGGGTGAATAATAAAGCAGTGTGAATTTGGCACAAAATACAGAGGACAAGGAAAAATGTCATCTTTGTTACATTTGCATCCAATTCTTCTATTGTATCCTCAACATAAAGATAGGGGAGGGACTAACTCCCTGGGTTAATGTATTGATATTGCATGCAAATGAAATTTATATGGTTTTTGGTGTTCTATCTGTCAAAGAGCATGTTAATCTATGAAGGTCAAAGGCAAGGTGGGTTTCTTGTCTTTCAAAGGGAACCATCATGACTGTTATAATAAAGTCAGTGCTAAGCAATGATCATAACCTCCTTGTCAGTCCTTGCAATACTGATTGTAGGATCAACTATTAATCCAGACACAGAGTGTATCTGAGGAATTCTAAAAGCCAATTGCAACAAGCAAACCACTAGAGTGGCATTGGTGGGAAAATGTTCTTATGTGTGGAGGAGTGATGTGTGTATTGTCGTCGTGATGGCCTTTGTTTGTCATTCATAAATTTGTGTGACAGGGGACCCTCGAGCTCGAGGGAAAAGACATGAATTGTCAAGAAACTAAGTACTTAGCATTTTAAATTTTATATGAACTAAGAAATCAAGAGTACTGTAGTAGACCTTATTTAACCTTTTCTCCAACTATCCAGGCCTCAGAGGATCCCTGGAGAGTCTGAATTCTGTACAATGGAGGTGGCTTTGAAAGACTAGGGTAGGGGGAAGAGAAGGGATGGTGAAGGGAAGGAAGAACATTTCTAGTTTCAGTTACCAAAAACCAAACCCATCATAATACAGTGATTACAATGTCAAGTGATCAAATAACATCCCAGGGTTTTTTAACTTCCTAGTGGTAACAAAAAAGAGCCAAACAACCCACAATAACCAATAGACACATTCCAAGAGGGCCTGAGAGCTCCTGCATTCTGGCTGCCCAGGAAGACTCTTTCTCTAAAATGGTTTTCCCAGCTTCCACCTCTATTGTCACATGAGTAACGCCCAATAGAGTAGGGACTGGCTTCCTCTCAGGTCTCTGTGTATTAGGCTATGTTGGTTTGATGCCTCCTTTGAGCTTATCTACCTTTTTATGTGCAATAATTATAACTGTACTCTCATCCTGACAATTAGTTTTAAGGACATGGGTTTTTGTGTCCCCCTGAAAGTGAATTGGGAGCCAAAAGATACTCCAGAATATTTGTAAAAACAGATTTCCCATGTGTTTAAAGCCCTCCCTTGCAAATGAGGTTTTTGTCTTGAGGGTAAGTAGTGTGAGAAAAGAGTTTGGAACTTCTACTCTGAGCTTACCTGTACTAGGATATCACATTGCAGATTTGGAAGTGAGCAGACTATTCATTCCACATCTATGGACCTGCATTTCTTCATCTGCCAACAATGGCAATGATTCTGATGATAAATGTCATGCAAGTCATGATAAATAATTGAAGTATTGTAGATAAAGTGCTTATCTCAGCTTTTGGAGTATGATGTGTGGCATATGGTAAGAGCTTAATGAGTAGCAGAGATAACTGTTGTTTCCTATTGTGAAAATAAACAATGAGTACTCAACTTTTGAAATTTCTAGAGTGCTTGAGGTTTCTGTTAAGACTGAATGGGACCTGTTTTATTCTAAAATGTTTCTTTTTCTCTCTCAAAGCTCTGTTAGGAGCACAATGGAGGTTTAATCATATTGACAGAGCTAAAAAGTTAGTGGC
Source organism: Cricetiscus sungorus (assembly GCA_030556225.1). Classification (NCBI taxonomy): domain Eukaryota; kingdom Metazoa; phylum Chordata; class Mammalia; order Rodentia; family Cricetidae; genus Cricetiscus; species Cricetiscus sungorus. The sequence goes on along the minus strand of JANBXA010000606.1, from coordinate 2,612,302 downwards.
CTGTTCTTTGAGGACTTCATAAGAATACCCTTCTTTATTCTCTTTCTGTCTTAGTTGTACCCACTAGAGTCACATGTGAATGCTCAAATCAGCAGATATAAGGTTCCCTAGCATAAAATACATGACTTGATGAGGGAATATATAAATTATCACCCAATTATAATTTTGCACAGTGAAAGGTTGTGTGATGTTTTGTGATACTGCTTGAGCTGCTTATAGCTGAAGACCTAGGTTTGGGCTATTACATGAACTACATGTGCATTACAGTGTCCATCACAGATGTTCTAGTTAATATGAGATAAAATGAGTCAGTGTCTCATGGTCCTGCTTAGAACCTCAGCTTTGCCACTTTATCAGCCTGATGACCTTGTACAACTTGCTAAAAGAAGACTTTTTTCTATGTAGCTTGATCCCACTTAGACCAGTTTCTCTCTGTCCACTGGGTTCCTGCAGAAGCTTATAAGATAACCACTCAGACAATATGCATTTATAATTGTCTGTCTAATGGCTTAAGCTTATTGTTGGCTAGCTTTACCTATACATTAACACATTTCTAATATTCTATATTTTACCATGATGCTTATAGCTTGTTACCTTGCTTCCCTTGAGGCTACATGGCATCTCCTCACCTCTGTCTTCCTTCTCTCTTTCTCTTTGTTTGGATTTGTTGCCTAGCTACATTCTGCCTGTCCATTGGCCAAAGCAGCTTTATTCATCAACCAATAAGAGAAACACATAATCACAGCATACAGAAGGACATTTTACATCAAAATCTTGTGTCATGTTCCCAATCAAACACATAGATAGACAGACAGACAGACAGAAAGACAGACAGAGATTCCCAAGGCATGTTTGGTAGGGATGTTCATATTATATATACATACATGACAAAGCATAGTTCTTGGTGTATAGTATTCTCACATCAATAATATCTAATAAAAGTAAAAATATCTAAAATGCTGGTAAATAGTATAATATTACTATATATGTATAGATGAAGGTTTTTACCTTATGAAAAAAGTTTCAACCTTATATCTCTGTAGAGAAGAAAAAAAATAGATTTTGTGAATACACTTAACAGTTTGTGCAGGGACCCCATCTTTCCAGATGTGAAGCCTGACTCATTTGCATCACTCAGTTGGCAGCCTCAAAGTGGAAAGTGATGCATTCCTTCCCATATTCTATTGCCCTTGTTATATATTAGCCCTCTGTTATAAAAGAAAGCCAACTGGTCCTTTTTTCCATATAAGACATTGTTTGGCAGTAGATGCCAAAAATCTATAATAATTGGAGAGTTAGAGTCTACTGGTGGAAGCCAAAGGAATGAGTCTGTTAATTTCTCACTTCCAGATGTTTCTCTCCACATGATAGTGTCTCTGCCACTGTCCTTTCCTTCAATACACTTGGTGAAGGAGAACAGGAGATACCACTGGAAATGTAATTGTCTCTTAGAGTCACTATTAGTGTCTATTATCAAACAGTAGGGAGATTTTGCTATTACTCTGCTTATTGAGGTGAGATTTTGAATGGGGGGAGGGTAGTTCTCCCAACACCTGTTTTCTTAATTGAAAGTAATTACTCTGAACACACCCGCCCCCAGCAGGTAATTCTTAATCAAAATGAATGCATTCTCATAAAGCCATAGTACTTTCTCTGAAGCTACATTACTATCTTATTAACAAGTTAAAATAGGACAGGTGACTGAATTTGGACAGTAGCTCCCATGTCCAGCTCTGGGCAAGAAACCTGTATACCATTCACCTTCATTTCTCTCTCTTTTGCTATCAGGGTTTCTTACAAACAAAAGTTAGTAAAGGCTTTTTTTTTTTTACCCTTTTTGGAGTTTGAGAGAAATAGGTTGGGAAGTTGATCTACTTTCTCCCTGGGTTCAGTCAGTTCCCTATCACAGCATCTCCTGCTAGGCCATGCTTGGGATGGTAATGAACCAGTGGCTCATGCTTACAATGTAGAAAACATGGTTATCTAGTTGGCAGAATAGATATATTGACATTTGCTTCTGTTTGTTCAGGTCCCTGGATTTCTGTTCCATGAAGGAGGAGTGAAAAAAAAGCCTGCCAATTATTCACTCCTCCTGAGCTTGAAATCAAAAGACAATGACAGGTTGGCAGGCTCTCAGACTTGGTGACATCACATTCCCTCGCCTTGATTTTATCAGACTTGAAAAGACCTTGAGTTTTGGAAAATTTGAAATTTAAAACTGCCTGGTTGCTAAAGTTCCTTTAAATGCTCATTGTGGCTCAGAGCAATACATCATCACATCCATGGTGCTCAGATGATGTACGGAGCCCATATATCAGAAGCGTGCCATCCCTCTCATGATGTATGATTATAACTCACTACTGGAGAGCTGCCAGCGATGTGTGGCTCAAAAACACAAGTGTGAAACTACAATAAGCTGCAGGGACTTCACAGCCCTGTGAGAGTTTTGTTTTGTAACTGAATTGATACTTTATCCTTTTTCTTTAAGTTTCCCAACTTGACTGGGACAGTTTGAACACATAGGGAACTGTGTGTTCCCTGGTGTGTGAAAGACAACCCAACTGCCTGAGCATTGCCTACATTCTCAGTGAAAGCTCGATGGTCAGCAGGCTCAGAAGCCATCTGTATGCCTTCATGTATATCTTTGAGTTTTGACAGCTCACTCTTTTTAACCCTCAGATGGTCATGCTAAAGTGTTCTCAGAGCTCTGTGAACGGCATCATTTCTATTGACATTTATTTCACAATGAAGTGACTTCCAGTGATGTCATGCTGACCCTGGCTACAGTAGCAGAAGATGAGGTCTCTCTACTTCAAGTCACGCATATCCAGTCATGTCAAAAGCACAGGCACTGGAGATAGTGATGGCCTAGAGCAGAATGTGCTCAGTGCAGCTTCCTGCAGAATAAGCCCTCTAGTTTACAGTAAAAGCAGGTTGTTCATGCTGTCCTCAGAGGCAGTGTCATGTGATATAGTCATTCCTAGGATGTGACAACATCAGCCCAAACAGATCACAATGTGAGTGCCTATAATACATGGACAATGATTCCATGAATTAGTTTTCCGGTTTATAAACATTTAATAGATGTGGAAAGATGAAATGAGTTTAAAAGAACAAAACAACAGTAACACCAACAAAAAAAGCAAAACCAGAAAACCTCATAAACCAAGAGGCAGAGTCTCATCTGAACCTTGGCATCATCCCTAAGACCCCAAGTTCCTCTCTGTGGAGCTCCTCTTTCCCTCAAATCTGGAGCAGGTGGGATGGGATGGCATGATAGCAGCACTGGAAGGCAAGCCCCAGTCTACAGTTCCATCCTGGCCCTACCATCAGGTTGCTATTTGAGAAACTCAATTGTGTGTCTCCCTAATGTTTCCTAATTTGCATCCTTAGTACTTAGTATGCTTTTAAAAATGGTTTTCATTTTTGTAATAGATTCTTTTTGCAATTGATGTTGTACATGGAATCTCCATAGAGAAAGAGCTAAGATTTCCAGCTGAATCAGATGTGGCCAAATGGAGGCTGCTGCTCTTATTCACAAATGTGTTGTTACCGGCCAGTCCAAGCTTGGTGTGGGAACTATAGGTCCTTCTGATTGGCAGGTTGAAAACCAGTGATGAGACACTTATCAGATTGCTCATCTCTCTCTCACCCATGGAAGCGAGACTAAGCTCCTAACCCTGTAGCCCAACAGTAGATCATGAGATTCCAGGTGTTAGATATAAGACACCACTTGGCTACAAATGGGATCTGAACTTTATCCACATTACTTTGACCCCATGTTCTATGGCTATGACATACTTTTGTTGGCCTGATTTCTGTTGAGATATTGCTGGGGACAAGGTGTCATTATTCACTATCAGGGCAAAGGAAATAGACATGTTAGATTACGCATGCCTATTTATACACTCAACCAGTGTGTAAATAGCCTGCCTCTCTCAAGCCAAGAGTGGCAGTTTCAGGTACATGATCTAGACTGTGCCCTTGAGTCCTCCAGGGGACTAAACTAGTCAGTCATTGAAGTACCTGACAATGCTTCATGTACTTGCAGTGTTCTGCCTGTAGTTTGTCCCACAGGCACTGACTGCTGTGTTTAGGGGTCACCTCCCCAGTAGGCCACTTCAATTTCTTTCTTTGTTTCTTTGTTTCTTTCCTTCTTTTTCTTTTTTTGAGATAGAAAGGCAATTTTATTTTTTTCATTACAACTAATCATTGTAGAAATATAACTTGTGTCAAGTGCCACAGCAACTACATGTTGTTTACATTTTTATTTTACATATCGATCCCAGTTCCTTCTCCCTCCCTCCCTCCCTCTTTCCTTTCTCCCTCCTTCCCTCTCTCCCTCCTTCCCTCCCTCCCTCCCTCCCTCCTTCCCTCCCTCCCTTTCTCCCTTCCTCCTTTCCTCCCTTCCTTTCTCCCTCTTTCTCTCTCTCCCCACCTCACATGCACCTAACTAACCACCCACCCCTTCACATGTAGGGTGATGCCACCCAGGAGGGGTCATCTAAATCTATCAAGTCATTTGAAGTGGGGACTAGGACTTCTCTCCTGTCTCTAGGTTAAGGGAGTAACCCTCCATGGGGGATGTGTCCTCAAGGTCCTTTTGTGCACCAGGAATACATCCTGGTTCTACTGTCTGAGGTCCCTTACACTGCTCAGGGCTTATAGCAGAGACCCATGTTCAAAAGGTCTAAGTCAGTCCCATGCTGGATTCCCAGTTATCAGTCTGGGGGCCATTTACCTCCTCCTTGTTCAGGTCAGCTGTCTCTATATGTTTCTGCAGCCTGGTCTTGTTCTCCCTCTCTGCATCTGAATTCCACTTTGGTGCATTGTTTAGCTGTGGGTGTCTGCTTCTGTTTCCATCAGCTACTAGATGAGGGCTCTATGATTGTGGATAATTTGGTTGTTGATCTCATTATCAGGGAAGGGCATTTATGGTAGCTTTTCCACTGTTGCTCAAATTGTTAGTTGGAGTCAGTCTTGTAGGTCTCTAGACATTTCCTTAGGTTCAGTTTTCTCTTCAAGCCATTAATGGCTCCCTCTTTTATGCTCTCTCTCTCTCTCTCTCCCTCCTGTCTTCTATTCCTACCCTGACTCAATCTTTCTAGTCGCATGTGCTATCCTCACCTCCCCTTCTCTTTCTATTAGTTCTCTCTCCATTCACTGCCCCTCCACTTCCTATGAGCTCTGGGAGACTTGTCCCTTCCCCCTTTTGTGAGGGACCATATATGAATCTCTTAGAATACACCTTGTATCCTAGTTCCTCTGGTGGTGAGAATTATATGCTGTTGATCCTTGGCTCTAGGTCTAAAATCCATATATGAGCTAGTACATACCATGTTCCTCTTTTTGTGACTGGGTTACCTCATTCAGTATGGTTTCTTCGAGTTGCATCCACTTGCCTCTGAACTTCAAGATTCCATTATTTTTTTACTGCAGAGTAGTATTCCATTGTGTAGATGTTCCACACCTTCTTTATCTATTCTTCAGTTGAGGGACATCTAGGTTGCTTCCAGGTTCTTGCTATTACAAATAATGCTGCTATGAACATAGTTGAGCACATGTCTTTGTTGACTGTATGTGGATCATTTGGGTATATACCTAAGAGGGGGATTGCTGGGTCCTGTGGTAAACTAATTCCCATTTTCCTGAGGAACCACCATACTGATCTCCAAAATGGCTGTACAAGTTTGTACTCCTACCAGCAGTGGAGGAGTGTTCCTCTTTCTCCACATCTTCTCCAGCATAAGTTGTCATTGGTATTTCTAAGTTTAGCCATTCTGGCAGGAGTAAGATGGTATCTCAAAGTTGTTATGATTTGCATTTCCCTGATAGCTAATGATGTTGAACACTTTCTTAAGTGTCTTAAGCCTTTTTGATTTCCTCTATTGAGAATTCTTTCTTCAATTCTGTATCCCACTTTTTTAATACAGTTATTTGGTGTTTTGTTGACTAATTTCTTGAGTTTTTTGTATATTTTGGATATCAGCCTTTTGTCAGATATAGGGTTGATAAAAATCTTTTCCCAGTCTGTGGGCTGCCGTTTGGTCTTGTCAACTGTGTCCTTTGCCTTACAGAAGCTTCTAAGTTTGAGGAGGTCCCATTTATTAATTGTCGATCTCAGTGTCTGTGCTACTGGTGTTATGTTCAGGAAGCGGTCTCCTATACCAGTTTGTTCAAGGGAACCTCCTTCTTTCTCTTCTAAGAGGTTCAGTGTGGCTGGATTTATGTTGAGGTGTGATCCATTTGGACTTGAGTTTTGTGCATGGAGATAGGCATGAATCTATTTGCAGTCTTCTACACACCATCGTCCAATTGTGCCAGCATTATTTGTTGAAGATGTTTTCCTCCCCCCAGTATTCTTTTAGCTGTTTTGTCGAAAATGAGGTGTTCCTAGGTGTGTGGGTTAATATCAGGATTTTCGATTTGATTCCATTGGTCTACCTGTCTATTTTTGTGCCAATACCAGGCTGTTTTCAGAACTGTAGCTCTGTAGTAGAGCTTAAAGTCAGGGATGTTAATGCCTCCTTAAGTTCTTTTATTGTACGGGGTTGTTTTGGCTATCCTGGGTCTTTTGTTTTTCCATACAAAGTTGATTATTATCCTTTCAAGGTCAGTGAAGAATTGTGCTGAGATTTTAATGGGAATTGCTTTTGGCAAGATTGCCATTTTTACTGTATTTATCCTACCTATCCAAGAGCATGGGAGATCTTTCAATTTTCTGGTATCTTCTTTAATTTCTCTCTTTAAAGCCACACAGTTCTTACTATATAGGTCTTTCACTTGTTTGGTAAGCATTACCCCAAGATACTTTATGTTGTTTGTGGCTATTGTAAAGGGTGATGTTTCTCTGATTTCTTTCTCAGCCTCTTTGTCATCTGAATAAAGTAGGGCTACTGATTTTTTTTTTTTTTTGAGTTTATCTGGTATCCTGCTAGTTTGCTGAAGGTGTTTATCAGCTGTCCGTGTTCCTTGGTAGAGTTTATTGGGTCACTTATGTAAACTATCATATCATCTGCAAATAGAGACATTTTGACTTTTTCCTTTCCAATTTGGATCCCCTTGATCTCCTTTTGTTGTCTTATAGCTTTAGCTAGAACTTCAAGTAAAATATTGAAGAGATATGGAGAGAGAGGACAGTCTTGTCTTGTTCCTGATTTTAGAGAAATTGCCTTAAGCTTCTCTCCATTCAGTTTGATGTTGGCTGTTGGTTTACAGTATATTGCTTTTATTATGTTTAGGTATGTTCCTGTTATCCCTGATCTCTCCAAGACCTTTATCATGAAAAGGTGTTGAATTTTGTCAAAATATTTTTCAGCATCTAGTGAGATGATCATATGGTTTTTCTTTTTCAGTTTGTTTATATGATGGATCACGTTGATAGATTTTTGTATGTTAAACCATTCTTACAACCAAGGGATGAAGCCTACTTGGTCATGGTGGATGATTTCTCTGATGTATTCTTGGATTCGGTTTGCCAGTATTTCATTGAGTATTTTGATGTTCATCAGGGATATTGGTCTGTAGTTTTCTTTCTTAGTTGTATCTTTGTGAGGCTTGGGTACCAAGGTGACTGTGGCCTCATAGAAAGAGTTTGGTAATGAGCCTTCTGTTTCTATTGTGTGTAACAATTTGAGGAGTATTGATATTAGCTCTTCCATGAATTTCTGGTAGAGTTCTGCACTGAAGCCATTGTGCCCTGGGCTTTTTGCTTTTTTTTTTTTTTTTGGAAGGCTTTCTATGACTGCTTCTATTTCATTGGGGGGTTATAGGTATATTTAAGTTATTTTGTCTGTTCTTGATTTAATTTTGGTAAGTGATAGTTATCCAGAAATTTTTCCTTTTCCTTAGAATTGTCAGATTCTGTGGAGTACAGGTTTTCAAAGTATGACCTGAATGTTTTCTGGATTTCCTCAGTGTCCATTGTTATGTCTCCCTTTTCATTTCTGATTTTGTTAATTTGCATGTTCTCCCTCTGCTTTTTCATTAGTTTGTCTATCTTGTTGAGTTTCTCGACAAAATAACTCTTTGTTGTATTGATTTTTTGTATTGTTTTTCTTGTTTCTATTTTATTGATTTCAGTCCTCAATTTGACTATTTCCTGGCGTCTACTCCTCCAGGGTTAGTTTGCTTCTTTTTGTTCTAAGACTTTCAGTTTTGCTGTTAATTCCTAATGTGACTATCCTCTGTTTTCTTCATATTGGCACTTTGTGTGATGAACTTCCCTTATAACCTTGCTTTCAGGATATCCCATAAGTTGGGGTATGTCATGTCCTCATTCTTGCTGAATTTTAGAAAGTACTTAATTTTTTTCATTTCTTCTTTGACCCAGGTGTGGTACAGTTGCACATTGTTCAGTTTCCATGAGTTTGTAGGGTTTCTGCAATTTGTGTTATTGTTGAATTCCAATTTTAAAGCATGGAGGTCTGTTAAGATATAGGGGACTATTCCAATTCTTTTGTATCTGTTGAGGTTTATTATGCCACCTAGTATGTGGTCAATCTTAGAGAAGGTCCATGTGCAGCAGAGAAGAAGGTATATTCTTTGTGTTTGGATGGAATGTTCTATAGATGTCTGTTAAACCCAGTTGAGACATAACTTCTGTTAGTTCTTTTGTTTCTTTGTTGAGTTTCTGATTGGTGCTGAGAGTGGTATGCTGAACTGTCCCACTATAAGTTTGTGAGGTTTTATGTGAGGTTTGAGTTTTAGTAGAATTTCTTTTATGAATGTGGGTACCTTTGTATTGGGGGCATAGATGTTCAGAATTGAGGCTTTGTGTTGATGGGTTTCTCCTGCTATGAATATGAAATGTCTGTCTTCATCTCTTTTGATTTAAAGCCTAACTTGTTAGATATTAGGATAGCCACACCTGCTTGCTTCTTTGGTCCATTTGATTGGAAGATCATTTCACAGCCCTTTACCCTAAGGTACTGTCTATCTTGGAAGCTTAAATGTATTTCTTGTATGCAGCAGAAGGATGGATTCTGTCTTCGTATCCATTCTGTTAGCCTGTGTCTTTTTATAGGTGAGTTAAGACCATTAATGTTGAGGGAGAATAAGGACCATTAATAGTTAATGCTTGTTTGTTTTGGATTTGTTGTTGGCAGTGGTATTGTGGATATATTTGTCCTGCTTTACCTTGGTTTCTGGTGAAGTGGGATTATCTGTTGCCTGTGTCTTTGTGAACATAATTAACTTCCTTGGGTTGGAATTTTCCTTCCAAAACTTTCTGTAGGGTTGGATTGGTACATATGTATTGTGAAAATCTGGCTTTGTCATTAAATATCTTGTTTTCTCCATCTATAGTGATTGAGAGTTTTGCTGGGTATAGTGGCCTGGGCTTGCATCCATGGACTCTTAGTACTTGTAGAGCATTTATCCAGGACCTTCTGTCCTTGATAGTTTCCATGGAGAAGTCAGGCGTAATTTTGATAGGTCTGCCTTTGAGCTGGGCTTCCTCACCTTCCTCTATGTCTATTATTCTTAGGTTTGGCCTTTTACAGTGTTCCACATTTTCTGGATATTTTGTGTTATGGATTTGTTGGATTTACGATTTTCTTTGGTTGATGAATCTATTTCCTCTAGTTTATTTTCAGCACCTTAGATTCTCTCTTCCATCTCTTGAATTCTGTTGGTTATGCTTGTGTCTGTAGTTTCTGATCATTTCCCCAGTTTTTCTATTTCCAGCATTTCTTTTGTTTGTGTTTTCTTTATTGTCTCCATTTCTGTTTTCAAGTCCTGAACTGTTTCCTTCACCTGTTTAATTGTTTTTTCTTGGCTTTCTGTACTTTCTTTACTTTTTTAAAGAAATTTATTCATTTCTTCCAATTTTGTGTTTATTTTTTTCTTCCATTTCTTTAAGGGATTTTCTCACATCTTCTTTGAGGGCCTCTATCATTTTTATGATGATAATTTTAAAGTTGTTCTGTTCAGCTTCATCTGCTTTGTTGTATTTTGGTAGTTGTTGTAGATTCCTTAGATTCTGGTGGTGTTGTGCTTGTCTTTCTGTTGTTAGGTGTTTTCTTGTATTGCCATCTTCCCATAGCTTCTTCCAGTAGGTGTTGGTGGGGTTTCTCCCTCTCTCTATGGGCTTAGGTGGGTCAGAGGTTTGATGTCTGTATCTCTGCGTGGTCCTAGCTCTCTAGGAGATCTCTCCACAGGCAGGGTCCCAGCGATGGTGGTCAAAGATCAGCTCCAGCAGAGAACTGATGATGGGAGTCAAAGATCTCAAAGGCTGGGACTCAGGATGTTCCTTAAGCTGATAGGCAGATCTAGCATGGGCCTAGCACTCTCCAGCTGAGACCTCTTTGGTAGAGGCCAGCCTGCAGGATGTTTCTGCACCTATAGGTGGATCTAGGTGGGACCTGGCACTCTCCAGCTGAGGCCTCTTTAGCAGAGGCCCTGTGATGGGGGTCAAGGATCCAGCCTGCAGGAACTCAGAGTGGTCCCACAGAGATAAGCAGATATCTGGGAGGGGTCCAGAATGCCAGTTGAAGACCAGCAGGGGGTCAGAGGCCAGGCAGGTGGAAATTAAAGGTGTTCCTGCTTGGATAGGCAGGTCTATTGTGCTCAGATCAGCTCCAGGAATTCCCCTAAGGTGGTTAGATTGTTGGCTCCACCCTCCGTCAGCCACTTCAGTTTCTATCCTTGTTTCTAAGTGTGCTTCAGGGCCATGGAGACAAAGAAAAGTATTTACATTCTTATGTTTCTGAAGAAAAGGAATTTTTATTCCTCGGTCAAGAGAACACCTGGATGCTCTTGATTTTCTCCTGAGTGATTTTGTTTCTTCTCTATATTTCCTATGCTCTAAATGTGTTAGTTTGATGATCAACAAATTGGATCAAATTTATTATGTAAGCATACTTGCCTATTGCCATTTGAGAGCTTTGGGTAATTTTCTAAATTTCATGAAAAGCACAAGCTTTGCTTAGTCAAATCATTGTGGAAAATTGTGTTTCACTGTTTTATTTAGAGTTTCTATTGCTATGAAGAGATACCATGATCATGGCAACTTTTTTTCATTGTTGCTTTATTTTTCCCAAGACATGGTTTCACTGTGTAGCCCTGGCTGTCCTGGAACTCACTCTGTAGATCAGGCTAGCCTCAAACTCACAGAGATCTACCTGTCTCAGCATCCTGAGTTCTGGGATTAAAGGTGTGCACCACCACCACAGTGCTGATCATGGCAACTCTTATATTTTTGGTTGTGAGCCTAGCCTTTAACAGCCAAGGCATCTTTTCAGCTCGATGGCAACTCTTATAAAGGAAAAACATTTAATCTGGGCAGCTTACATTTTCAGAGGTTCAGTCTATTGTCATCATGGTGAGACATGACAGCATACAGGCAGACATGGTGCTAAAACTGAGAGTTCTTACATCTTGACTCAGAGATGACAAGAAGTAGTCTGAGAGCAGTTCACATAGGTTCTTGTGACTGGGTGTATAGATAATCCAGTTATAAAGAGGCTAGCCTATAGCCTTTTATGCCTTTTCCTGCCATTATTTTATTTCCTGCAATTGAACTATGAAACTGTCTAACAAGGAAAAAGCACATCATTTTGACAGCACCAACCTCTGGTGATGGATACATGTGTTAAAAAAAAAAAAAGTGGAAGGAATAGTTCAGGCAGGAAGAGAGTCAGGGCAGAAAAGCTGGTACTCCTTCAGCTATATCTCTACTCCTCCCATCCCATCAACACCTCTAATGAGCTCAAATCCATACACTTCACACTGTTAAAGTAAAAACTTCAGTGGGTTTTAATGTATTCAAATAGTTGTGATTCAAATAATCACTCTATGATACCAGAAGAGAAGTCATCTATCATGCCCAAATAATACTGTTTCCATTGGCAGCCACTATGCACTGCGCCACAAGAAACACTGATCTTTTCCTGTGAATTTGCCTAGTCTGGGCACTTCATAAATGGAATAGTGTAATATCTGGCCATCCGTATCTGAGTCCTTTCAGTTAGCATAATGCTTCCTTCCTTTTTAAGCTCAATCATCTTCCGTTGTCTTGTTATTGTAGCATTTGAGGTTGATAGTCATTTTGGATTGTTTCCACTTTTTGATGATTGTGAATAATATTGCTATAAATATGCATTACAAGGTTTTGTGCGTACATGGTTTCAGTTATCCATGGGTATATACTGGGGATATAATTTTGGGTCATTTGGTGGCTGTATGTTTCACATTTTGAGAAATTGCCAAACTGTTTTTCAAACATGCAGCTGCATCATTTTGCACTCTGTGCAAAAGTGTTTGTGGCTTCCATGTCTCGCAGTCTTACCCACACTTGCACTTGTCTTTTGATTAGAGATGGCCTGGTGGGTATGACTGTGTGGTTTTGATTGGCATTTCACTAATGACTAATGGCACTGAGCATCATTACATGGGCTTTGCAGGTAATCTTCCCAGACTCACTGAGAGCAACTCAAGCATTCACCAGTGATGAACACTATTGATGATTCCCTCTTTCTTGAAATTATCCCCTCTCTGGGCCTCTGAAGTTGTCATCTCTTGGTTTATATACTTACTGTGTTGTGTAGGAAAAACTTCAGCCAGCCTACCCAAGCTGAAGCCACCAGGCCAGGCTGCATGAGCATGCTTGGCAGGCATTTCCTTCCTGATCCAAGCCTGCTTCTAAGCCCAGAGACTGCTGATGAAGAGACACCTGACCCAGAGACACCAATGAGGAAAGGACAACGCAGCAGACTCAGCCATCTGAGCCAATAGGACCTTGAGAGGGGGTATAAACACTGGTCTAACTTCCTTAATAAACCAGTCTGCAGCACACTCTGCTGCTCATTGATTCCCAATGCCTAAGTCGTTGGTGCTGCATCTTTTCACCCCCACTCCCCCAGGGGGTGTTTGAGCAGGGTAACCTGCAACAGTGTATGTAGGTTGAGTCCTACTTCTCTTCCTAAGAAGGCTCTGAGCTGGCATTGTCATGATTTCTCTGTCCTGAGCAGCTGAGTAGCTGTCAGAATCTTGTGATTAGGCTGTCTTAGGCTGTCACTTAAGAATTTGTGTCAGAGTGTGTCATGTATCAGGAGGATGTGAGGTCATGCCTTTAGGGAAAAATCACCTAGACAGTGAGATGTTTACTGTATTTGGTATCATGGCTAGTTTCAAATGGTTGCCAGTAAAGGAATGCGGTGTTTCCAGGACTGAATTTATATATATATATATATATATATATATATATATATATATATATATATATATATATATAAAATTCACACACACACACACACACACATGTGCCACCTAGCACAGTGTACTCAATATAAGCACATGCAGTGGGGGCATCTTTACTGTTAAAATGCTATCTGAGGACCAGAGGTCACATTCAGTGACTGGTTTTTATGTTACCAAGGATGCTATTTCAAAAGTTCCTTAAGTGGTAAGTGGGGCACTATTAAAGCATCTTCTGCAGAAATTGTTTCTGTTGCCTTGATTCGTGTTTCCCAAACAGCAATAAATAACTAGGTATTGCTCAAATTAAGAGACTTCTAATTTACCTTCTAATAATTCCCCAAGGGACACTGCTCAAGGGTCACACTTTGGGAGCCACTGACTAAGCCCATCTCTTTTGTTCTTAGGTCTACTTCTGTGAAATGCACAGAGGTAACACTTTGTCTGGCCTGCTATTCTGTGCTGTGCAGAGACCTATCTTCATGTGCTGCTGCCCAGGCTTTCAGCACCTAAATCATCCTCTCTGCCTGTCCTTGTCCCCAAGGCCAGGCCAGACTCCTGGGTCTGGACCTGTCTCTGATTCCCTTTGTATACTTCCCTCCTCTGGGCTTACTCATCAGAGCTGTACACACACACACACACACACACACACACACACACACACACACACAAGAATATGGTTCCTGGATAGTTTGTAACTTACTTTTCCGTGTCTGTTTGCTTTTGTATCTCTCTGTCTTTGCTCTTATAGTCTGAGACTTAAAGTATGCCTATGTCCCTGAAGCTGAAGGGTTTGATATTGCCTTTATCATTGACTGGAGGATAGTGTGGCAGAAATATGTTACTGTTTGGGGACTGTGTACTCGGGAGCTGATATGAAACTCCTCTTTTGATTCGCCTTGGACAGCCTAGCTCGCTGCCTCTTCTGCAATAGCTTCTCATTCTCCCTTCCTTGTACACAAAGCCACCCAGAGATTTCATGTGCTATTTGGTGGAGGTCCACGGCTGTAGCCCAACCTCGAGAATCAAGATACAGTGGAGTTGATAGGGCATATGCTTTGATTATTTGTCTGTCTTTTCATACTTTGGCTTTTCCATTTTCCATTCTCTGCAATTAATAGTAAATGCAGGATTATAGCTCAAGGGCATGAATAAGGTTTATGTTTAGAGAGAATTACAATAGATACCATTGGTAGAGTGAAACTTTCAAATAGCACGTTAGCCTTGAAGAATATATATTGAATTAGAGATGCTGTGATCCTTGATTCATGACCTCTGACTAATATGAGTACTGTATCTATTATTACCTTGGTGCTTTAGTAGACTAGACCAGCGAAATGAGGAATTTAAAAGAGTAAATAAAAGCCAGTCAGATGGCTCATCAGGTAAAGGGATTTGCTAACAAGACTGACTACCTGAGTTCAATCCCCAAAATGCAGAAAGTAGAAGGATAGAAACTGCTGCCAATTGTCCTCTGACCTTCACAGGTGACCTACACACACACACACACACACACATTTAATTTTAAATAAAAAAATTAAGTTCACAGAATTAATGTCTATGCTGATAAGGAACAATAAGACAAGAGTTATGTGACATCATTTCCTATGAGGACTCTACTACTTTCTATGGAGCTGGACCTCTGACCTCTCTGAACAATGACTTTGCCTTCTGTAAAATGAAGATCATTTTGAAAAAGAATTGTGGGAATACTAAACAAAATACTGTCCAGAGCTAATACAAGCTCTGGTTGTCACAGTAAATAAAAATGAATGAGAACTGTCTGCCCTATAGTTACATAATTATCATAAAAAAGCCATTGTTCTTGATTTGACCCATGTCATTTCACTAATTCACTGGCTACCTATTCTCTGTTGGCCAATTCTTATCTCTTGTCAGTTTCAGAGTCACAACAGCCATCTCTTAAGATGTACTGTCATTTCAAAGCACTGGATAACTACAACCCAGACTGACAATGATGAATAATGTTCTCTGACATTTCCCTCAAACTCTCATATGCCACCAGTGTCCCTCTTGTTTTATGCTTCTTTACTCTCAGCAGATTTCAAATGCTGTTTCTGAAGGTGGACATCATCTTCTTCCTCTGAACATAATACAGCAGGAACCAGTGGAGAGTAATCAGCCTTCAGAAAAGCTGCACTGTCAAGTCAAAAGATAGAAGGTGAATTAAACACGTTTTTCTTTCTTTTATAATTTCAGCATGTACATGTCCACATTCTTCCCAGGAAGGCAGGGGACTTCCGCAGAAATGACAGCATCTATGATGAGGTGAGTCTGTCCTTTGTGACCTTATTATTTGATCACAGGACCTGTCAGTGTGATGAAGTCAACCCAATTAACTAGATGTCATGTCAGACATTATATTCTACCCAGTAGAGCTTGTGAAGTAGAAGTAGATGCTAACAAGCTTAGAGTGACCACTGGGGTAAAATAAATGAATTATAATGATATTTTTAAGTAATGAAACCCAAAGAAAATAAGTTTCCATGTGATTTTTGCTTTGTCATGCTTACCAGGACACTTAATATCTAAGTGAACACGTGATACTGAATGTAAAGTGTCCCCAGTAGAAATTAAGCAGAGTGACATAAGAGTTTTTGAGATGGAAGTGCTATTTTAGGCAGCTGGGGAGATGGCCTAGTGGATGAATTGCTTGCACTGCAAGCATGAGAACTTGAGTTTGTTAGAACCCTAGCTCCCTATGAAAAACTTGGAACGGCAGTACATGCATGTCTTTAACCCCAGCACTAGGAGCAAAATGGTCATGAAGTAGATGGGCAGATTTCTGGAGCTCTCTGGACATCCTATCTAGCCAAATCAGTGAGTTATAGAGTCACCAAGACCCTATCTCAAAGAAAATATGAAAAGTGATGGAGAAATTTACCCAATGTATATGTATATACATTGCATATGTATATACATATTCATGAACATTAACATGTACCATATGTGTAACACATGGTACACCTATACCATACACATATGAAAACCATGATGCCTTTGCATTTAGCACACTTTTGAACTCACGTTTTTCCCCAAAGAACATATATTCAAAGTGGAATTTTGAGTCAACCTCAACAGAAACTAGGTTGGTTTAAATGATATGTGTATGTTTTGTATCTCCTGAACATTTTAGAAGTTGGATGCCTTCATATTTCCACCCCAAGACATAAATGTCACATCAGCATGATGTGAACCATCAAGGGCTGCACATCTCTAATCTAGGGTCTTGTCCACGTGAGAACCTTCCAGTGTCTGCTTGTGCTGTACTGAACATTGCCTATGATTGAGTAGATTAGAAGAGAATGTAAGTCATACGAGTTTACATACTAACTGTAGCAATGAAAGGGGAAATACACTTCATGCATTTGCAAACTGGTCAGGTGGTTCCAGTGTGCTAGAGTGGCTGTTTCTGAAGCATATTAGCTATAACAAGGAAAGGTGCTTGTCTTGATTAGCAACACCTGCCTTGGGTGTCAAATAAGATAGACAGATATTAGTCATGTATTTGATTTGCCTCTTCCAGTCCTTTGGAAACAATTTCTACTTTTAGTTTTAATTTTGCCTATTTATTATGTGTCTGTGTCAACTAGAAGATAAGATCTTCAATTTGTCCCTAAGAGGCCACATACTTCTCTGTGTATGCTCATAGGGTTTTTCCTAATTAGCTAGGAATTAAAATGGCTATCCAAACATTGTAAATATAGAATGTCAGCATGCAACAAGTCTGTTCTGGGACTTGGTGGATCACTTAATGGATTTTCCAACATTTGTTGTGAAGTCGTGGAGGGTAGACACTGTTCAGCCACTAGTGTCAGTGCTGATTTGTGACATAGTAGCTGAAACTCCTATTATTTTTTTAGGGTTATCTTTTTCTGTAGAGATTGTGTTTGGGTAGATGGCAAAGGCACATGGGAACAAGTTATCAAATGTATCGAAACCCTGCAAGTGATTCTGATGCAGGTGTAGGTGTAAAAGTAGGTGCTGCTCATAACCTGGACTTCCCAATGTCTCTAAACACTCTAAAGTGAACTCAGTTTCAGTAGGTGGAGAATGCAGGTTGGGGATTGGTAATGGCTTAGTCTATGTGGGAAGAACATCAGAATCACAGGACCATTATACAGAGATAGATAGAAACACAAGTAAACAGCTCATTAACGTAAACCAAGGTTAATAAAATGATGCCAAGTACAAGGTATTTTAATGAATAAATTACCACATGATTTATATGCAAGTGAATGCTGCTGGATTGGCATGCAAAGGGCTTGAAAACACTGTTTTCTTAGGCTGGTCAGTCATCTTGAGTCTTGTTTATGTTCCAAATGTGTTGTTTACAGAAGCTGTGTGGACACATCTCAGTTCCATTCAAGACACAATGGCTGGTATTGCTCAGTTCTGGCCTCTCATCTAGTGCTCTCACTCTTCTGGCATGTCCAAGTGGCATCTCTAGACTCACAGATAAAGCAATGTGTGTTACTACATCCTGTATATTCCCACTATATGAAGAAGTAATTTTTATAAAAACAATTTTTCAGTCAATATTAGCTTACAGTATGCTTTTCAGAGACAGTAGTATGAGACTAGCAAGAGACTGAAGAACAGATTCAAGTTCATTGCAACTTAGTGACAGTCAATAAACTCACTTGGCTTCCATGTCTTCATTTTATTATCTTTAAAATAGTTGATGCTCATCACTCTAAAGCTTGGCGTACAGCTCCTAAAAGCAGATCCTGAGGATTGGTACATACTAAACAGTTATTAGTAGGTTTCTATTTATTATTGTTGCTGGTATTGCTAATTTTGCCTTTGAACATATACCGAGGATAAGTGATGGGTAGCCTAGATTTCAAGCTATGCTATTGAATGTCCTCATTTAGCACTGTTCTCCAGAGTGACTAAAACATGTTTCCAGTTTTCTCTCTGACTTTAGGTTTTCAACCTCAGCTTAATCTTCTTTTTTGTTTGAGAAGCTTCTCTCATTTGAGTATGTAATAAGGTAGTGTCTAGAAAGAGGCATGGGGAGCATGAAGCATCATGCAGACATTATTGGTACAAGATGTAATGTACATTAGACTGAGAAATATTAATCAGAAATGATAGGGTGATGAAGGATGACATTCTTTATACTGATGAAATCACTCACTGTGGATTATGTATTTCTTTATGACACAACAAACAAGCTGCCTTGGAGGGAGATGCGTGGCAAATAGAAACAGCAAGGGACCAATCTCAGTAAATGTAATTGCACTCCTCCTACTGCAGTCTTACAATGTGGTGCTGAAAGAAGTCCTAGGTTAAATTTGCCACAAGGTTACATTATTTGTAAGCATGGTTTTAAGATGAATAGTGATGACTGGAGAAGATTCACAGAAGAGATACAGGAAGTTCTGGAAACAGAGAAAGGGGATGAAGACTGGGAGACAAAGATACTTACAAGGGGAAACAGTATGGATAGATAGAGGATGACATAGTCACTTTTTCTAACATTCTGGAAAATTTTTGAAAGGACATTAAACAAGTTCTTTGTGCCATTAATATGTTCTGTGTGGCTTCTAAACAGAAATCTAGGAATATTGGGCTCCAAAGAGACAGATGTCAACATCAAAAAAGGATAGGTCATATTTAGGAAAAAAGTATCTAACACTTAGAATTACCTTTGTGTGAAAAGACAAGAATTCCATCCCTGGATCCCTTCAGGTCATAGTGGTTCAGAAGTCTGTGTGGTCACTGCATGGACCACATGGTTGTACTTCCTGCCTCTTCATATCTGGCCCATTCTCCCATGTATTTCCGCTTGTCGATTCTGCGAGCTCTGTAACAAATGGTGCTTTTCTCTTGTTAGTATTATGGCACTTGGGCAGCTGCCCAACATAACATTCTTTGTTTAGTTCTTAGAAATTCAAGATGTAACTCTTTCTTGACTTTTATGAGACTCAATTTTTCCTCATTTCCAGCCTCTTCCTGCCTTTTTTCTAGCTCAGCATTGCATATTGATGATCCGTAGGCTTTGCTTGCTTCCTTACATGTGTTCTGCCATTCCCTGCCAAGTACTTTTTAATGATGTGCTTCATTTTTGTCTGAAAAGTGCTTTCTAATGAGACTAAGCGCTGTTAAGCTTGTAACTTGTGCTGTAGGTCAATAGAGCTCCCACGATTCTCTCTTACATAGACTCACATGTGTCTATACAAGGTTTCCTCACCTTGAGCATTAAAGTCTTTCCCACAAATGCAGACCCAGAGATCAGTATAAGCAGTACTGGTTCCCAAAGTCTTTTAAGTTTGAGCCCCTGTTCCAGTTCATCTTTTGTCTCTCTGAAACATCTGTTGGGCTCAGCACTTCATGCCAAACTGTCTGTAACATCTGTTTCCACTTCCTGTTTGTTTGCTTATTTACAATGGTGTGGCCCAAAGTGATTTCTTCACATTCAATGTTGAGTCATGCCTACTTTTCTGCCACCAGTGAGTCTCCTTTTCAAATAGCTGGCTTTTGTCAAATTTAGCACTAGGATTCCTACCTCAGGGCCTTTGTACAAATTGTTCTCTGCCTGCAATGACTGACACCTGTTTCTGCTCATAGAGGTCTGTGCTTTTATCCAAATCTTAGGTCAAGGTCACCTCCTAGAAGAACACTTCTTCCTCTTTTTTGCTTTAGCTAAAATAACCAGGCTTGCCTTATCACCATAGTTCCTTCCTATTAACATGCCTGCTATATCCTTAGCAACTCACTCAAGATAATTTTTAGTTTATATGCAACATCTGCATCCCCCAAGTGCATTGTAAAGCCTTAAGAGCAGGGACCTAGTCTGGTGTAGGGTGGGCCCTCAGTGAATATCTGTTAACTATGTGCGCATATGACAGGACAAGAGTCACACTTCAAGAACTTGATATCCCCTACAAGCTAAAACATAATTTAAAAGGAGAGTGCATCTTGCTTTCAGGGGGTTGATTCATTAACTCATGGCTTCACTGGATGTGAATGGAACATGGTGCTATCAGCCATCTAAGGTTAATTTAAT
Organism: Cricetiscus sungorus; assembly: GCA_030556225.1. Classification (NCBI taxonomy): domain Eukaryota; kingdom Metazoa; phylum Chordata; class Mammalia; order Rodentia; family Cricetidae; genus Cricetiscus; species Cricetiscus sungorus. The sequence goes on along the minus strand of JANBXA010000606.1, from coordinate 2,592,069 downwards.
GGAGCATTGATGGAACAGAACCCTTTGGTCAGAAATCAGTGTGCTGCAGAAGGCTGAAAATTGTGGCATACCAGGAAGGTTTGGAGAAGCAATTATAAACCTTGTCTGATTGCTAAGCAAGTCTGGTAGACTTGTGTCAAGGACGATAAGTAACTTTCTCCCCTGAAACCTAGATCTGTCTTCCTGAAACAAATATAGATGTGAGGTTTGCTGAAAGTAGGCTGCAGAGCCTTTCTGCTTTCATTCCTTGGTTGTCATCCTAGAGTTCATCTGCTGTTCTTCTCCCTCAAGCTTTGTGTCCTAGACTTGTCCTTAAGCATTTTACTCACCTTTCAAGCACCATATTTCAGAGTAGGAGCCTCTTTTCTCTCCCAAAACTGAGTGTAAATGCCACCTTTCTAAAACACATAGCTCTCGTTTCACTATTCTTCCTATAGATATGTACATCTCACAAAGTCTGTGTTTTATTTTCTTGGAACTTGCATGAATTATATAAGGCCTTCTCTGAACTCTCCAAGACCTCTATTATCTTGACAAGTTGATGAAGATTATGATAATGACACAAATGGTTCCTTGGATCAAAGAGCATGCATAGCTAATGTGGAGGAGGGGAGTGCCCATCGCTTAATGCCACAGTACATCATTTCATTAGCTCAGTAAGACTTACCTTGACTGTGGCTCAGATAAGCACACTTGTAGCTGGATTGGTCAATTCCTCAGATGTTTATGAGTGACACTGAATGGTTATGGTTTCATACTGTATATAAATTTATTTCTTGTGTTTAAAAAGAAGTGCCTAATATTAAAGCAAAGGAGAACTGCAACCAGCAATTGGAAAAATTCAACCATGAACTTTCTAAACAGAGCAACCATGGGTTCAAGCATGTCATGGAAAACAATTGCTTGGCTTATTGCAATGCATAAACAAAATCAATTTACTCAAATTCAGGTCATTTGGCCCTGAAGGCTTGAGAGACACATTATATTGCTGATGATATTTATCATTGAACTTGGATCTCTTTCACACATCATTTGACAATGTACTCAAAGTTCATGGATCCCTAGTTGATTTTACAAAAAGGAAGGAATGTTTCAGTGAGACAGTTAATTAGCTGTTCTCCCTCTGGGTTCACTGATCTCTTCCTGGTGATCGGTATGCCTCTGAGCTCATGAGAACTTTAGAATGCAGACATTAAGGCTTCTTGTTCACATTGAAATTGTAGCTTTATGCGGTTTCGCATTCTTTGGGGCTCTTAAGTCAAAGAATATGGGTATCATAAATGCAGTCACTCTTAAGGAAATGATATGCTTCATATGTTCCCCATATACATCTTTGTTTGTTCTTTTGGATACCAAACTTAAGAGACCTGGACTGATGTCTCCTATGCCACATTGCTTTCCAGTTACATCTTTATAATCCCTCACAGGAGAAGGTAAAATTAGGAAAGAGTATTTTAGCAGGTTAAGAATTATTTCTACTCCTATTTCTTCATAACGAATGAATATTAGAGAAAATCGGGTTGGTTTCATGTTGGGTAGTGCTTACTAAGCATTGCAGAATGGCAAAAGACAATGGTGGCAATGATGGAATGAGAACCTCCAAAAACAATAATGAATTCATTGTACATAAATGAGTCAGAGCAAAAGAGGAAAGCAAAATAATTTTTTTTTTTTGAATTTCAGGTTCCTGTATGAGCGCCCATAGCAAAAGATGCCACTTTTATGGACTTTGTCTCATTAGAATTTTCTTTAAAAGATGTCATACTAGGTCTTGTTTTTCTCACATTTTCTCTGCTATGCCACTTGAATATCTGCAGTTGCATGTTAGTAATACATTAGTAAAAATAATGAGAATCATATGCCACTCTATGTGTGACATTCATAGCAAAAGAACTTCATTAAACCTCTTCATTTTTTCTTAAATGAGATGTTACTGGAAAGATTCCATGTGCCCTGCATGGTATATTCAATCTCTATGTGTATCTCACAGTACAGCTAGAAGGTGCTATGTAGTGAAGATGGAAAATGCTTGCTCTACAATATTCTTGTATCTGATGTCCCTCTGTCTTCTGTCATGCCTCTCACAAGATAATACTTAGTCTCACTGATGGCTATAGTCAAGCATCTATGAACTTCCATGCTTAAATAATGGGCTATATGTGTACTTAAAATTTTTTATTTTTATATTGAATGTTCTTGACCTACCTGCTAACAAATCACTGAAAATTAAAGATCTTGACAGTTTGGAAAGTTATAATGCAATAAACAAACTACCAAGCAAAATTTCTTCTGAATCCATAATATTTTTGAGGATTGAGAATGTCTGACTCAGAAGAAATGAGAAAGGTTACTATAACAAAAAGTTATGCTCACAAACAGATAAATAAAGCAGAGGAAAGAGAGATATATTAATTAATCATGAATATATTTTATCAGTGGAAATTATGATGGCATCAAAGAGAAAAGATCCCATATATTTGACTCATTCTTTCTCAAAGTAACAACATATAAATGAGCAAGAATTATGAAGGGGAAAAAACAAAATTAATTCAAGTTTTATATTCTAAAGAATTTGTAAATGATCTTGCTTTTTTGGATATTGGCAGTCAAGTTTTGGGTAAAGTATTCATATCTTACTAATAAATATTATAAGAAGTTGCATTACCTTTATAATTTGAACAGAATATATATCTTTGAAACTCACATGTTACATACCAGCAGAGGAGTATTATAATGCTGCCAAGGTTTTGCTTTTGTTATCATCAGGTGATATCTGCTATTCATACCCCCAGTCCACAGTAGTCAGTACTCACCAGTAGAAGTCTAAGAATATTTATTGATTGTTTTAGATTAGGAAATATAAAATGGAACTAGTGAAGTTAAGTTTATGAATAGAATTTTAAACCAAAACAACCATAAGATTGTCGTTTCAGATATATACTATAAAATACTACTAATAAGATATTTATATTCTCTTATGTTATGTCTTTGAACCCCAGGTTATATTGTTCAATCCTGATACTTCTCAGTTCACATTAGCCACAGGTAATGGGCTAGGACCAAATTAAATAGGACAGTTCTAGGGTTCTTTAAATCCAGAGATCTTTGAGGGATTATTATTATTATTATTATTATTATTATTATTATTATTATTTTGTGGAACTGAGTGCAAAAATCTGTTTAATTTTCATCCTGCTTATGTAAACCCAAAGGACAGTAATTTCATTGCCTTCAAAACCACAAAATACCAAAGCATGAAAGCCATTGAGATGGGGCCTATTGTCTCTTATCAAAGACCTTATTGGAATTTTAAAAATGAAATGATTAGTCAGATCCCTATATACAAAGTACATTCATTTTCTGCCTGCCTGTTGTTAGAACTACGAGGGATGATCATGAGACTATCATGGACTTGGAGGACATGAGTGGGCACTATTTGCATCATTATTTCTACAATTTCCTTTGAAATAAGTGGTCTAGTCAGCGTTCCTGAGGGTAGCTGAAATTTCTCATTCAGTTTTAAAAGGAGATGCAATGTACTTCTGTGGTAATGTCATGTAAGGTTAATTATGGAATCTAGATTCAGCTGTTCAGTTCCTAGTCCATATACTTGAACAAATTGCTCAACTTTTCCATGTCTCAGTTTCTTCATGTCTAACATATATGTAGATTGATTTAAAAACCAAATAGATTTTTACATATAAAACCTTAGGATACATGAGAAGTACTCAATAAATATCCATTATCATAATTTCCATGAATATTAATAGTATTATAATTATTCTGACAGACTGTTGTGAGTAGCTTGTAGAGTGAATTTGGTAGGGAACGAGTCAGAGGTCATCTTCCAACTACAGAGAAGCCATCTGAGAAAGTTCTGTTACCATATGTATATAAATTGAGGGCCTTCAAAGACAGCCATCCATGAGCATGCTAAGCCTTCAAACTGTAACAAGTAGGAAGCCCCCATGACCCTGTCATGTAGACATGATTAGGAAATCTCTTCTGGAGAGAATATATTTTGGATTAGAATTTAATTTAAGACTTTCAAATCACTCCAACAGACTAGCAAACAATGTTGTATAGAAATTGTTCTTCCCCCTATAATGAAATTGATGGCTACCTTATATTCTTTCATCCAGTGGTTGGTGGAAGCAGAAGCAGAGACCCACAACTGAGCACTGAACTGATTTCCTGTAATCCAGTTGTAGAGAGGGAGGAGTGATAAGCAAAGGAGTCAAGACCAGGCTGGAGAAACCCAAAGAAACAGCTGACATGAACAAGGAGGAGCTCATGAACCCCAGACTGACAGCTTGGAAAACAGCATAGGATGGAACAAGGTCCCCTGCACATGGGTGACAGTTAAGAGGCTTGGACAGTCTATGGGGCCCCTAGTAATGAAACAGCGTTTATACTTAATATAGGAATGGACATTGTGAGTCCACTCCCCATGGAGGGTTACTCTCTCAGCCTAGACACATGAGGGAGGGCCTAGACCCTGCCCAAATGATATGACAGACTACGATGATCCCCCATAGAAGGCCTCACTCCATAGAAGAGGGATGGGGTCAGTGAGGGGTATGGGAGAATGTGAGTGAGAAGGAAACTGGCATTGATATATAAGAATTATTTTCTAATTTAAATAAAGAAAAGTGCAAAAGAAAAAATTGTTCTAGTGTACAACTTCCACCTCCCACCTAACAGCATGCTTTGAGAGCTAACCAGATGTTTTTCTATTAAAGTAATTGAAGAAAAGGCTTCCATACTTCTATATCTCCAAATTTTATACATGGACTAGCATAGTGATTCATTCTACATCTTTTAATATTGAGCTTACTGTATCAACCTCAATGTCTCATAGATGTTGGAATGAGAAAAGAATCCAGCAACATTAGGCTGCTCGATTGGGTTACCAATCATAAAGCAATATGTTTCTTACATTTTGTCCCCAAGAGAACTGATGAAACTAATAATGGAGTGAAGCTACAATTTACTAAGCCACAATGAGCTGGAATCTGTGTCAGGTGCTATACGCACACATCACCTCATCTTACAGACATCAGGATAACTTACTGAAACGGAGCCTCACAGGGACACATCTTCCTAGACCTTAGTGGCAAAGCTTGTTTACACCTATGCTGTTGAACACAAAGCTTTCTCTCTATCAGCCTTCACTTTGATCTTGGTTTTTATGGAAGAGTCAAACGTAGTGAGCAAAGCATTTTTCTTAGAGATTGTGATTTCTGATCTGATCACACACACACACACACACACACACACACACACACACACACAAATATCTTGTAAGCCTTAATTGGCAGGGACATACCCCCTGCCAATTAAGTAGGTAAAACATACATTGAAGAAAATGACATTTTACAAAGTTAACATTTTTTTTTATCCTTTTAGAATATGGCCCATGAGTTTGCCAGCTTCGGAACTTCATTATAACTCCTTTTTGCAGTTTTGTTTAAACACAAGGAAATCATCAACATGCTGTAGCCCAGCTTCTACAATTCCCAGGGTCATTCTTTCGAAGCTGATTTTGTGCAACAAATCTCTTAAATACTTTTGCATGCCTTATAGTGTATTCATGTCACAATAACACACTAAAATATTTAAAAGGAAATCACTGCCTTATTTTTTCTCCAAAAGAAACAGCCCTTGCTTACAACTCTCAATGGGCCATAAATATCTTCTAGGCCAGCTGTGCCAGTACTCGTTGGAAATCCATCTTACATTAGTAGTAACTAAGGAACTCATAGAATATTCCCTTTGCACTAGAATGCAGCCTTGTTCTAGCATGTGTATTTTTCTTTTGGAAGAATTTTGTTTCTCCTCATTAGAAGAACTTAGCATGCTTGGGTTAAGTGCACTGTGAACATCCTGCTCACTTTCTCTGGTGATCTTGGCCATCAGTTGATGTCCAGACTGACATTCAGTTGTGCTTTTGACACCAGATAAAAGCAACCAAACATTTTTCTTAAGTCTACCAATACATCACACACACACACACACACACACACACACACACACACACACACACACACACGATCCATCTATCATGCATGTATTTTTTATGGAACAGTTTCCTTACTCAGGTCTTATCTCAAAGGTGATAACTTCAAGAATTCAGTGCGTCCATTTGCTCACACTCAGGGATAAGACTGAATTAGAGGTGAGAGAGCATAGAGCAAGATTATCCTAAGTCATGCTCTCAGGATGAAGAGGAAAGATGAGATGTGATTTGACATTAGTTAATACATCCAAAAGGATACTGACTTCTATTTCTTTTCATCAGGTACAGAAACTAAGGCACAGAGAGGCCTCATAACTTTTTTTAGGACAACAGAGAATGAGGGACATGCAGGAGATTCATATTCAAGCCTCCTGTTTCCAGCCGGGATTTTCCTTCCCGCCATGTCCTCTACAAACACAAGTATCTCCATTCCTTTCTTGTCACTACCTCTGACACACAGAAAACCCTACTCTCTCATAGGCCATCATCTCAAGAATGCTAGCTGTACTAGATCTGTTATTTCTTCGGTCCTGCAATTGCAGAGTTTCATTTTTCCCTTCTTCGGCTCTTTGGCTTTCATTTGTCAGCAGCAAGGCCCCATACTTTCTTGGCATTGCCTTCCTTTCTGTCAAAATGTCCTTTTTTACCTCAGTTGTACACAACCACAGTTCACATTCTGAATCTTCAAAGGATGACAACATATTTTTCAAACTAAGAAGTCCTCTAAGAAGAAAGAATTTTAAAGCTGGAATATCAAATCTTAATCTAGACATCAGTGGGACTTGTAACTCCAAAACCAAACAACAAAGGCCAGCTCTGAACCCTGAGCGCATGTCTGGAGTCTACCTGAAAATTAATCGCCAGTTAATTAATTTCAGAGGAAAAATTAATTTCCTCTGAAAACCCCATCAATGCTCTTAGTGACAGACCCACCCACATGTACTTTCTTATTTGGAAACATATCACTGTGCTAAAACAGAAATAGACATTTTGCTGTCTCCCTCCAAGCTCAAAAATTCTCATATTTTTTACATTTACTCCAGAGTGAATACTGACTTTGAATATGGGAAGTTGGCCCCAAGCCAAGAAACACAGAAACCCTTTAGAAAGGTTAAAGATTAATAATAATGATGAGGGTGGTGATGAAGATGATAAATAGAAACACCACCAAAATAAAAATGAAAGCTAAGCAAACCAAAACCTGTAACGGATTTACCACTAGACAATCCAAAAGAACATGTAGGCAGGTCAACACCTTGATTATTAGCACATAGAGATCTAATATTGAATATTAGAGATGTAGTTTAATCGTCAGATAATAAATTTGTCAAGTCATCCTGTTTCTTCAAATTTGTTGTAGCAGCAAATGAGAAAAAGAGTATAGCCATTAAAATAGGATCTAGCCTGGCATTGGGCCCATCCCTCTTGCACTTGGATACTGAGTCCGTACTGAAAAGTAGGGCTAGGCAGTAGGTTTGCCTTCAGATACAGAAGAGGCAGAAAGAACATGACACAGCTGTCACTACTATGAAATATTAGCCTGTTGCACATGAGTGAGAAATAAATGGTGGTGAGTATGCTGTGTTGGAAAGTAGAAGCCACTAACTTACCCAGGTTCATGTACTATGATAACAGGTCACAGAGTCTGGGGAAGGAAAGGACCACTTGGTAACAGGGTATCTGAAAGCCCTCTAATGGAGACTCACATCCTGGCTCTTTTACTGATTAGGTTGTGCGCCATTCATTTTGTCTGTCTTGTTTCCCTATGCTCCAAATGAGACAGATTCATAGGGTCACCTCAAAGCCTGCCTTCAGCTCCGGTTCCTTGTGATGCTATGACACTAACTAGTTCAACTGGGAAAGATCTACCCCTTCCCTTTGATTTCCACCATGAGGCCACATTAGCATAGCAGAAAAGATATTTACACTTCAGTTGACTTTTAAAATTGACTGAGAGTGGAAGATAAAAGGAAAACACACCAGATGGAGTGTGAGCTCTCCACTATTTCAAAACATAGCCATTTCCACTAAATTAGTTGGCACAAACTTAAAATTAAATATCATCCTGATTGCTATTTACAGTTGTCAAAGTGACAACAATAGTATGTTTCCAAAGGAGGGTAGATGCTGCTAAGACTGATTAGAATATTTTTAGAGTTTTTATTGATGGAAACATTAAGAGAATAGTCAGTTGGATATGAAAATATCAGGGAAACCATGAATACAATTGCAATATAACTCAGCACCTGGGTTTCTAGGAACAGGCTCCCAGCAATACTGGGAGCTTGTCTGAATGTGTGCACATCCACCGAGTAAGCAGCAGTGTCTTTAAGTTTTGAGCAGTCTTACATGCTGTGATTCTTAACGCATTTTTAGCTACAGACTCCATTGAAAACCCTCACCCAAACTAGTCAGGTGTTTTTAAACATGCATTTACACAGATGGGCTAAACTTTGAACTTGCTTTTAGAATTGTGAAAGTCCTGACCGAAGAAGGCCAGGCGAAGTAGAGAGAAGAAAATCTTATGTTCAGAAGATCACTGTGCTGTATCTTCAGAAGGAAGTAGTTTTTTTTTTTGTTTTGTTTTGTTTTTGTTTTTTTATTTTAAGATGTATTTATTATGTGTACAGTGTCCTGCCTGCATGTATGCCTGCAGGCCAGAAGAGGACACCAGATCTCATTACAGATGGTTGTGAGCCACCATGTGAATGCTGGGAATTGAACTCGGGACCTCTGGAAGAGCAGCCACCAGTGCTCCTAACCTCTGAGCCATCTCTCCAGCCCCTGAAGGAAGTATTTTGAGAATGATAAGTAGTTCCCAGAATTTGTAAGCTTGATCCCCAGTTGTTGGCACTGTTTAGGGGGCTTAGGAGTTGTGGCTATGCTAAAGGAGATGTGTCGCTGGAGGTGAACTTTGAGACTTTAAGGACTCTTGTCATTTCTAGCCTATGTTCTCTGCTTCATGTTTGACAGACACGATGGGTACTCTGGGCTGCTGTTCTGGGTCCACGCCAGCTGATCCCCAATCATGAATGCTAACCCAGTGGAACCATAAACACTTTCTTATTTAATTTGCCTTGGCAGTAGTGTTTTATCAATAGAAAAATAACTAATACAGTTACTAAGACTGGTTTTGTTCAAAAAGGTTTATGCATGTTCATACCCACCTAAAATCAAGTAATGACACTCATGGCCTTTCAGTTCAGTGTTTCCTTGTAAGCTCCAGTTCTCTGAATTCAAAAACATTGTACTAATTTATTCTCAGAGTAAATGTCAGACGTGTCCTGTCAGAATATGCAATGAGGAGGGGGAATCTTCTGCAAAGGAAATTCCTCAAGGACTTTGAATAGTACATCAGAGAGGGACCTAGCAACAAACAACCCGATGTCCAAGTCTCTCATCTTTTAATTAAAGGTCCAGTCCTAAAGTTACATAATAGCTAACAGAAAAGTAGCTGCTTCTATAAATTGTTATCTTTACCTTTCCACTTAGTGTGTGTGTGTGTGTGTGTGTGTGTGTGTGTGTGTGTGTGTGTGTGTGTGTGTTAAGAGAGAGAGGGAGAGAGGGAGAGAGAAACAGGTACAGACAGAGAAGACAGAGTGACACAGAGACAGAAAAACAGAGACAGAACTTTTTTATTTCCAATGTTTGATGATTATAAAATATCACTTAAGTATACAAAATAAGTATATTTAATTATACTTAAGAATCTTTTTGAGTTGGTAGGTAATCTCTAAGTGGTGAGAATTCACCATTCCACCACTTTATTAGTAAAGGAGTTTAACCTATTGTAGTTTTCTATTCTCTGATGTGCTTTTCATTTAAATATATAAAAAATATATATGTCGGACATTTGTTTCTTAAACCCAGACCTTCAAATCCAAGTGTTCACACTTAAAGGCTCTGATGACAGAGACATGCCATGTCGGCAGAGAACTCCCCTCTCCACATATCATTACTCATCGCCCTTCTATTCCGAGCAACCTGAGCTTAGAATTCTTGCATCTTATCCCCGGATCTCTTAATCACCAGATGGCCTAGTTTTACTGTGATAAAAATACCCTTACAAAAGGCAACTTTGGTTAGAAAGCTGCTACAAACCATCATTTTGGTAAGAAAAAAAAAATCAAGGCAGAACCATTGTTTTGGAAAAATCAAGGCAAAAAGAGACTATCACATTATTGCCTGCTTGATCTCAGCTAGATTTTTCCTCTATTATATGGTTCAGGATCCCCTTAAAAGGGAATGGACTGCTCACAGTGGTCTGGTTATTGCCTTATCAATTCATAATAAAGGTAAAGCCTCATGACATTACCTTTACTATGAAAGATATTTATGTATTTATTATAATACATAACAGCTGACCTGATCTAAATAATTCATTAATTAAGGCTCTCTTCCCAGAGAATTCTAGGTTATGTTAAATTGACATTTAAAAGTAGTTAGCACACCGGGTTATACTATATTAGCTTATATATTAGCTTTTCTTGCCAGACTACTGGTAATTCCTATTTTTGGATGGGCAGAAGTCCTCATATGTAGCCATCTGGGATTTTTCACAAGGTTCCAAAATATTGTCTTTAGTCTACTCTTCTCAATTTTGTTTGTTCGTTTGTTTTGTTTTGGGGTTTGGGGAGGAATTTGTTTCTCTCTCTCTCTCTCTCTCTCTCTCTCTCTCTATTTTTTTTTTTTTTGCTTTATTTTGTTGTGTTTTTGTTTGATTTGGTTATTGTTCTGTTTGGGATTTGTTTCTTTGCCTTTGTTTTTTTCTAGACAGCATTTCTCTGTGCAGCTCTTTCTGTCCTGGAACTTACTCTGTAGATCAGGCTGGCCTTGAACTCACCTGTCTCTGCCACTGAGTGCTGGAATAAAAGGTGTGCACCACCATGCCCCACATCTTCTCTTAACTATAGGGGAAATTTCATGATTTTTCAAATCTTTTTATTTGCCCAAGTGTCCCTGAAGCTTGAGGCAAGAGACTCCTACATAATTCTTAAACACAGGAAAATCATGTACCTCCCTAGGACTTCCCTCCTCCCATCTCTTTTTTCTTAATTGTAAGAAAATGCATATTTTTAAGTTAACTGCCTAATTCCCTGCCTAGAGCTCTGCAGTAAACTACCCTGGTACTAATCATTCTGCTATGGTGTGTTGTGTGTGTTGCTGGACATTGACGTGGGAAGCAGAGAGACAACATGCCTCTTTTCTCATTTCCTTGCCATCCTTTTGGCTGCCACTTTCTTCTGGCCCTCATTAGCACACAGCCCTGTGTTCTGCATCCAGTCCCTGAATTCCTGCCACACACTTTGGCAGGTTAGTTCCTTTAAATGCAAAGACCTCAATGTAGAGTTAGGGAGGTTTTAAGTGTCCAAGCTAAACTTCCTAGAACCTTTGAGATGTCACTTTGCTTTCTTGACAGGAGACAATTTTTGGGGGGAGTTCTTGTTTGTTTATTTGTTTGTTCGTTTGGTTTTTTGTTTTTGTTTTTGTTTTGTTTATAACAGAAGTGCCTGCTGGTAAACCAACTCATTCCCACTTCTGTTATTTCTAAGTGATGCTTATGGTAATTCTGAAAAATGCACCCTCTGGCCTCACCTGTTCATATTTCTGAAGAAACTCCCCTGTTGTGTTTGTCTTTTACTCTTTTGCCTTTTAGGGGTGCTCACCCAGCTCCCAAATAAATCACAGAGAGACTTACTCTTAGTTGTGAGTGTCTGGCCTTAACTTGGTTTGTTTATAGCCAGCTCTTCTTAACTTACATTAACCCATCTAGCTTTTCCCTCTGGCCTTTCATCTTTCTTCTGTATATCCTACTTTCCTTCTTACTCCAAGGCTAGCTGGGTGGCTGGGTGGCTGACCCCCTGACATTCTCCTCTCCATGTTCTCTCCAGGTTCTCTTTCTATTTATCCCCTCTGCCTGCCAGCCCCGCCTATCCTTGCTGTCTTCCTCACTTTTGGCTGTTCAGTTCTTATTAGACCATCGGGTGTTTTAGACAGTCAAAGAACTACAGCTTTACAGAGTTAAACAAATGCAGCATAAAGAAAAGTCAAACACCTTAAAATAATATTCCCCAACACTCCCCCAGGGTGCCCAGTTTCTCTAGACCCTCCCCCTACCTTGGGTCTCAGAACAAGAGAGCCTAAAGGGTCTAGATCTCAGTGCACCTGAATAAAGAAGTCAAGTTTATGATTGACCTCAGGTGGACTAAAATTAATTTTTGTCATTGTTTATAGCTGTACCCTTGTGTCAGCCACTAAATGGAATCTTCCATTTTTAACACAATTTTATTGAAATATCATTCAAATGCTATGCAATTCATTTATATAAAACATTTAATTTAATAATTTCATGTACTCCATTAAGATTTTGTTAGGGCAAAGTTTCAAAATGTTCATCACAGGTGATTACCATATTTGTTGAGGTAAGAACAGTTCATATCTACTTTCAGCAAGATTCAAGTATTACAATAAATTATCTGCCATGATTACCATGCTGTTACAAGATTATCAGAATTTAGTCATCTTTTATCCATTATGTCACATATTCATGTCCTAGACCTGGAGAACTGCCAGCATATCACACACACACACACACACACACACACACACACACACACACACACACATTTTCTTCATCTCTTTGTCTCTCAGTGTACACTTTGCTTCTTTATCTTGGGTATTGTAAATAAAGCTGTAGAAGCATGGGAGTGTTTATATCTCTTGGAGATAGTAATCTTATTTTTCTTTTATACATACCCAGAATTCAGATTGGTAGATTGCACAGTAGTCCCATTTTAAAAGTCTAAGAATCTTATACAGTACTTTTCATGATACCAACACTAAAATACATTCCCACCAACAATGTGCAAGTGTTCCTCTTCTTCTTCTGACCATTTGCCATGCTCACCCTAACAAGTGTGAAGTGATAGCGTGTGGTATTTATTTGTTCTTCGCTGATGATTAATGATGCTGAACATTTTATCATAAACATCTTGGCTCTTTGTGTTGCTTCTTTGAAAAGAATGTCTGGGGATGTCAGTAGCTCAGTGGTAAAATATTTACCCAGTTTGCAGAAAATCTTGATTTCTACCTGTGATACTGAAAAACATCTGTGTAAGACCTTTATCCATCTTTAAAATTTAGGTTAGTATTATTTTGCTATTAAATTGTATGAGCTCATGATACAGTTTGACTATATTATAGACATATCACAAAATATTTCTTCCATTCCAAAGTGTTCTTCTCTCTCTCTCTCTCTCTCTCTCTCTCTCTCTCTCTCTCTCTCTCTCTCTCTCTCTCCCTCCCTCCCCCTCTCCTTCTCCCCCCCCTCTCTCTCTGTCCCTCCCCATCTCACTCTCCCTCTCCCTCATCATTTCTTTTGCTGGCAGACATTTCTCTATTTGTTGTCAAATAATATTCCCATGTATATCTATTCATTGTTGAATGGAAATTCATGGGTTGTTTCCATATTTTGCTTCTTACTAATAATCCAAGAATAACTCTCTCCATTTATAAGTATTTTGTGAACATATATTTTGAGTTTTCTTACATAAATAACTATGTATGCATTGAGTTACTGTGTCATATGACAACTGCATGTTTAATTCCTGAAGAATCTGACAAGGTGTTTTACACCAATAATGGCTCCAATGCTCCTGAATCTATATTAAGAAGACTTCTCTAATTTTTCAATTATTCTCATCCCAGTGTGTGTGAAGTGGTATCTGATTGTGATGTTTATTGGGTTTTCCATTCCTGGTAGCTAACCAGGTGGGACATTTCCCCATGATTTTTGGTTAGTTGTATGGCTTCTTTGGGGGAAATGTCTGTTCAGACCCTGTGTTCATTGTTTCAGTTATATTTTTGTGTTCCTTATATAGAATTGGAAGAGGTTTCTTCAGTGTTTAAACTCTCTACCCTATGAATATTTAGCTGGGATACCTGCAGAAATTCTCTTTTAGTTTTGCCTTCTGTGCAGAGCTGCCCGGTGAAAGAGCATTAATGCCTTGTACGAATGCACCAGAAATTTCTTTCTCTAAACGTCTCGGTTTATTTACTTTTGGTAAATCAGACATAAGATAGCTCACAGAGAGGAAGGAAAACAGAGGTTGAAAGTCTGTTTCTAACCCTAAGATTAGACACTATCATTTTCTCCCTACAACTTTATAGAAAGCACATGCTTTGCCCCCCTGATGTCTAGAACAGGAGCAGCAGAACATCCCTGGGAGCAGGGTCTGAGTTTATAAATAAAGTTTTGTTGGGAAAGAACCATGATTATTTGTTTATCATCACCACAAAAGCCCCCAAATCTCTCTCTCTCTCTCTCTCTCTCTCTCTCTCTCTCTCTCTCTCTCTCTCTCTCTCTCTCTCTCTCTCTGTGTGTGTGTGTGTGTGTGTGTGTACACATGTGTAGAGGCCAGAAATTATATTTCCTAGGCATCAGCTATTGGGGGGTGGTGGATGGGATATCTCACTGGATTGGAACTGGCTTAGTGGGGGCTAGTTGAGCAGCAAGTCCCAGGGATCTTCCTGATGATAGAATTAAAAACATATACCATACCCAGCATTTTTCCCCATGTTTTGGGGATTGAATGCAGGTCCTCATGCTTGGTAAGGCAGACTTCACTGAGTGAGCCATTTCTTCATCTCCTTGTCTGTGAGCCCTTATAAAAACTGTTTTCCAGTTTTTGGTCTGGCAGAGAATGTGGTGTCACAACATCTGATTCATAAATTCTCCATTCACATGTATCTTTTCCATGGCATCTTCCATAAAGCTACAACAACTCCAAATATCCATTGTTAATTCTACTGAGATAATCTCTCCCAAGTGCAGCTCCTTTCTGGCCAAGACTGGGGACTAGCAGAAGCCAGAAAGGCACTGTTTTTTAAAATGACTAAAGTTTTTCCTACTTTGCTCCAAGTGTCCCCAGACTCCTCTGCCCTCCTAGAATAGATGACTTTGCATTAGTGAGAGTGTGTAAGCAGTTCAGTGGCTCAACCATACCATCTCGTATGCCAGCAGTCTACTGAAGATAACTCCAGTTCTTATTTCTGAAGTTCATTGTTACTAAAGGAACAAAATATAAAAGCATTTTTCCTGTTGAGCAGGATCACACTTTAGATTATTTTTGGAGTCAAAAAGCAGGCCAGAATGAGCATAGAGTGATGAGGAGATGCTCACAGCTTTGTAATGAAGCAATGAGAATGAAAGCTCAGAGATGCCTCTCACGATCTTGGTCTCGGTGTTAATTGAATGAGCCTGGGATGTTTTTCTTGTTGTGGAAGATCCCATCTGACAGTGTTTATTAATTGCCTCATGGGACACCCGACATGCAATTCTCATTATATAGTAGCAGCAATTATTATTGTCACCATTGTTGCTTTTATGACATTGCTGTAATTGTACTGTTGTGAATGAGAGATCAGTGTGAAAACTTGAACTTCCTGGCTCTTCTTTCACTGTGCAGGTTGTAAGGTGAAATGGCTGCAAAAGCAAGACAAAGACTGTAAATAATTGAAGCGAGCTGAGAGTAAGAGGGAGGCAGAAGCTGTCTGTGGTGTGTGCTTGTTATCTAAGAAAGACAATTGTGTACTCCCCTCTGGCTTGTGCTTGCCAATCCCAAACGTGGAATTCAGATTCCACATATCATCACCATTCTAAGAAGGCAGGGACTCTATTTTTGACACTAGAAAGCAATTTTCAATGTAGGTTTCTGGAAATAAAATGAAACACTCATTTCCAACAAAAATAAAAAGAAACACCCTCCCACACATACACAAAAAAAATGTATGCAAAATATCACCAGACCTAAAGGCCAGCCTGTCTGGTTTGCAACTTCTTGTCTCAAGGCCGTGAACCTTTCCTGGGGAAGCACATTCTAGGAATTTGAACTTGTATTTGTTCACAAGTAATGATGGCTTCACTATTTCACTTGTACAGCCCATCAAATATTTGTCAAACAATTCTCGTGTTTGATAAAGAGCTCTGCCCTCAAGGTCTTGGTTTAGTAAGATGGACTGACATGCCCTGAAGTCATCCCTTACTGATCCGATCAGTGGATGCCATGTGTATCTCAGCAGAGTGCCATAGATGAATGGGAATATGAAAGGGACTCAAGAGAAGAGCAACAGCGTGAAGGGTAAAGCCATTCCATGTGCAAGGTGAAAATCTGAACATGTGTGCTAGTCCAGGAAGCAGTGGGTCCATGTTCAGATCCAGAAGGGAAAACAGGTAGACCAGCATGCAGTTGATTAGTTTCTGTCAATAGCAGGGGACAAAGTTGGATTTCGGCTCCAGGGATAATCATGAAGCCTTCTACTTATCCACCCATGGAACAAGCTCAGATGTCGCATAAGTTGGTGTAAGGCCATGCCATCTCAGTGTTAGGGTTCCATCACTTTATGGGGTCCAGGTAAGAAAGTTATACTTTTTTCTTAGTCTGGCTTGTCTGATAAGTTCATGGGTCTGGTTTCTCTAATAAGATTTTAGTATGCCCATGTGGGCTTACAGTCCCAGTTTGCCCTACTAGGCTTGTAAAGTGGCTTCCTCTCTATTCCCTCATCAGCCCATGTTGACTAAGCAGTCTCCAGTCCTCCCACGGCTGTAGTCATCCCTCTCCTTCTAAATGGAGTCAAACGCTGCTTATAAAATGTTGTCTTCTGAAGCAAGGCACAGCCTGAGGAAATGCTATTTTGATACAATACAGCATTACATAGAGTAGGAAAAATCCTGATCTCTTGATTCTGCCTGGCTCTATGTGACACCATCCACCAAATCCCCTGCCATCTCCAACTTATCTCTGGCCTTTTCTATACAACTACCTTCCATTCAGTAATATAGTGTGATTTTACAAAAGTAACAGTGTACTTTGATATCATCTTTGTTTCCAAAAGTCTCAGAATAGTGCACTCTTACTATGTATATTGCCTGTAAAAATAAAAGAATTAGGTATTTTTTTTTACAATAACACAATTATGAAAGAAAACAGACTTAAACTAAATTTCAGACCATGTTAGTTTGACCATATTTGGGAAAATACAAAATTGCTTTTTGGCTAAATACTGGGCAACATTAACAACATTTTATTGTTATTCCATTATTTCACTGTCTCTGAAGTAATATTTTAAAATATAGGATGACGTTTAACTTGTGACTTATGAAGAGAGAAATTTATCCTGTAAATTCAGTTTCCTAGCTATATCAGCTGGCTAAGGAAATGTCAACTTCTCTAGTGTGACAGTGCTTTGGCTTACATTGAATTGATGTTTTAAGCAAAGCATGCAATTTGGGAATGAATTTGGAAATTTTGAGAAACTCTTTTGCAAGTGGCAATCCATGTCAATATCTTTTCAGATGCTTCCTTATGACAATTCACTTACAGACCAGCCCTTTATGCTCAGAATTCAGTAGAGACACGTTGACCTCACTTGTGCCCAGAGCTATATCTGTGGAATACCAGAAAAATGGCTCCCTGCTCTCACAGTGCCAATGTTCTGATGGGAATGATTGTACAATTACTGACAAATAGTAAACTCTCAGACTGTACCTCAAGATCCAAAGACAAATAAGAAGTGACATATGTAACTTACAAGGGTAAAAAAGTTGATGATCCAACACTTATCTCTTGGATAAGCTCACTTTTAGCTGGTTCCTGAATGATGTGAAATTTACAGGCACATAGGAATGGGAAGGACCAGCATTCCAAAGATAGGGCAAAGGTTTTAGAGTAAGAAAGAAGCAGATATGTTTTTTTACTTAGGGATTTAGCAAGTGTGTTCAATGTCAAGTCATAGACAGTGCCAGGCTTTATAAGGTATTGGAAAGCATTCTGAGGACATTGGAAGATTTTGAACATAATCATTGAGTAAACTGTTTCTACAGCGCTGTGATTATTGTGTTGAGAATGGCACCTAGACATCAAGAACAAAGTAGAATGTGACCAATCATAGATGAGGCTGATGGTTTGAGTATGCCTGCCTATAGCTTTAAGCATGGGAGAAGACCAGTGGATTCCAGATATAGTTGGATTTGCTTGCTTTGAGACAGGCTCTACAGAGTTCTCATGGATCTCAGATTGACTTTGTACTCAGTAGGTAATCAAAGATATTCTTGAACCTCTGGTCCTCTTGTTTCCATCTCCCAAGTCCTGGGATTATAAGCATGTGCCATCTTGGCCAATTTATGTGGTGCTAAAGATCAAAATAATGGTCTTGTGAATGCTAGTAACCACTCTGTCAATTAAACTGTTCCCAGTTCTTTGATGGGGGAACTGACACCACTTAGACTACTGTGCTATCAGTCACCATGAAGGGGTGATAGGCTGGCAGAAGGACAGCTTTGTTAGTGGGACCAAACAGGCTAATCTCTACTCTTTTCCCTTTCCTTTTTACCTTGACATCAAAGAACTGCTTGCTTTTCTGTGGAGAATAAAGAAGACAGTGCTGGTGTCTATGCAGTAGGCCAATCTACCACTCCACGAGCATTTCATAAGCCCCTGTGAAGTGTGATGTCCCATGTCAGACACAGGGGACACAGCAGGGCATGACTCTATGGTGGTTGGGAAATGGTCAGCAGCTGCGTACACATTGATGTTCACCCTGTGCAGCACAGGGCTTCCTGGCTTCAGCACTAGTGGTATTTTAGAACAGAGAATCTTGAGGAGTTTTGAATTGGAGAAGGGAAGGTAGGAACTATAGGATGCCCAGCACCATCCCAGGTATATACTCCTTTGTTGGCAGACAAACTTTATACCCATTTGTGACAATAAAAATGATCTCTTGGCATGATCTGGTGACTACTAATTCCAACTCCTGATGCCTAAAGACAGTGACTCTCAGAAGCCCCAAGTCTGTTGTCATTATGTTCATGATTTGAAAACATTTCTTCCTGCTATTGACATAGCCAGCTTCCATATTTGCCAAGGCTCCTGTCAAATGGTGCTGAAACAGCCTCCTGCTCCTCATCCTTTCTTCACCATATTTGAGGGGAGCCAGTGTGGGGCTAGATATCTGAAACAGTCTGGGAAACCCAGAGGAGATAGTGTGATTGTTTTAGTTCAATTTGGATCAATTTTCAGTGTCCTAAAAATTTAACTCCTAAAATAGCATGTTACCTTTCAAGGTCCAAATATATTAGAGCATCACCATTAGAACATGCTCCACTCCAAGGCTTAGCCCTGATAAATTAATGTTTTGCATACATTGACTGTTCAAGCTGGCTTGGGCCAATCTCCACTGCCACTGTGACCTCAAAATGTGGGGCTCTTCAGTTGTACACATCAAGTGAAGATTGAATTCTAAAGTAGGCAGTCAGATAGGCGAAGACCAAGCCAGCACTGCACTCTGCATTGCCAATACGCAGTGATGACTGACCACTGGTGAAGAGGCTAATGTTGTTTTCTTCTCAAACAATAGTCATTGTATAGGAGAGTTGTGTGCTTCACTGTAACATTCTCATACAGACATATCAATGATCCAAACTGACCCTATCTACCCCCAACCTACCCTCTCGTCCTGCCCCAATGTGTCCTTCCTCTTCCCAAACTCCTACACCTACCACAAGCTTTACTATTTTTATTTGTAAAGAGAAAATATGTATTTGTCTTTTTTGAGTCTTATTTATTCTCTTGACACAATGATCTTCGCTTTTGTCAACTATTTGGTATTTAAGGAAGTATTAAGTGAAAGTTATATTCTGGATACTGTAAAAATTTGTATTATGTATGAAAGTAATGTGAAAAATTTTGATTTTTTAGCATTTCATGTTGAGAAAGTTGAAATTACATGTCTTGCCAAGCTGGTAAGAAGTAGGGTTGGGACTCATCCAGGACTGTGCCTTCAGAGTCCATGCTCTCAGCTCTCTAGTGAGCTTTCTCTACTTTAGTGATATATTCACTCTGTCCCCACCTGTTGCACTGACCACGCCCATTGGGGTGGGGACAGGGGCAGATGTGACCTTGGAGAACTAGGTCTGGGAAAGGGGCCCCAGAGTGCTCTCATGCTTGCTGAACAGAGACAGAAAGCACCCAGAGGCATCCTTGGGACCAGGAACCTGCTGGTGTTCATCTATTTCTGTTGTAAGTTATTTCTCCCTGAATAAACATCTATTCAGCCTGATTTTCCCAATCCTTATTAATCCATGATACTCTACAGCTACTGACAACTGGCCACTTATTCTTTTTCTATTAAGTCCAGTGTTTGCTATTACTCATGATCAGGAATGGTATTTTAGCTGAAAACTGTTTACCTATCAAGACAGAATTCTTCTTCATATTGAAATATTAAGCTGTGAGTTTCTCTGAGGCCAAACATGAGGCTTCTGCAGACACCTGAGTTAATACCCAGAGAACCTGTAGGGAAGGGGAAAGTACTTGAAATGTGTCTCATCAGGAATTTTTCAGGCTAATTTAAACTTTAATCAATAGAACTAGTGCAGTTCTGCTTCCTCATTTGCCTTTTCCCACACAGACAGAGCACCCTTGCTTTAATAGAGATCAGCAGAACTAGAGATTGCTGGTGGAAAGCCCAGCCCTTCACCAGGGGTTTCCTCTGAATCTCCTTTTGAGAAGACACCTCCATTACAGATTAAAATGAACTGTATTATTATTTTCATGTGTGTGTGTGTGTGTGTGTGTGTGTGTGTGTGTGTGTGTGTGTTGTATGAACATGTGGGGGGAGGGGCAGATGTACTTGTGGGCAGAGATCACTGGAGGACCTTTTGTGTCCTTCTCTGACTCTTTCTTCCTTAGTGCTTTGAGATGAGATCTCTCATCTACCACAATGGTAGACTGGCCTCCAGCAAGCTCTAGTGATCCTCCTGTCTCCATCCCCTCACCCAACAGTCGCAGGATTACCAGCACTTATGACTATATCTAGCTTTTTACATGGATACTGTCCATGGATGCAAGCTCAGGCCTTCAAACTTACATAGCAGCAAGCACTCTTGCCCATCTGGGCCATTTCTCCAGCCCCTCCCTCAGTTTCTTTACTTCCTGCTTAGGAAGAGCTCCCTACAACAATTCAAAGCACAAGGGTAGAGAAAGGTGTGTTTCCCTTTCCTTCTGGCCATTGGTTCTTTCCTGGAACACTGGTAGTGTGTGCCTGGGCTGGGCCTCTAGTTGGCATTTTCTAACCTGGCACTGAGACTCTGTGCTGCTTAGAAAATAATCCAGAGGAAGATTTATTTGTCTGCTCCCATGAGCATGGGATAAAACAAGTGGACCAGCCTAAGGTTCAGCCAAAACAAAAGAAAAACAACAAAAAACAAAACCAAAAACAGCAAGAAAAGAAAATAAAAATAACAAAAACTTGGGTCAAAATGAGGTGTGATTATGACTATTGTTATCATTCACAACCAACTACCGTATCAAACACAAGTACCGCTCAAAGTTCATAGACATACATGAGATACCGTCATTGTCATAAGAATTCTTTCATTCATCCAAGGCAGCTTTTCAGATATTTTTAAGGCAGTCTAACACTTGCATGTATTTCAAGTGGCATTTGAAAATCCTTGTCAAGAATTGATTATTCCAGAATGCTCAAAGATATGTTCTGTGTCTTAATTTGTGTTAAGCACTATTTAAACTATTATGGGTAGGTGGTTTCTTTTTAAAAATTTTGATTTTTGTCTACATTCAATCTTTAGTGGTACTACACCCCCACCTAAGTTACATTTCTATGGCATAGGGCATCAATTAAAATTTTTTTTCTCTTAAGAAAGCAATTAAATACATCTGTTAGCATTAATAACATTCTTTTCCATCTAGGTCTACAGTGCTCTCAGAGGAATACTACTTTGTAAATCTTGCTTTTCAGATTCTGTCTTAATTTTCCAGCTCTTAACTCTGACTGCCCCCTAACCTCTTTAACACTAGGGCTCAGGAAAGTGATGACTTTAAATTTACGGTTGTTAAATCGATTGTTAATGACCAAAAGAGCCCATCAATCTCACTGACCACAATTATATTTTAAAAAGAAGACGGTTAATTACTGGGCTATTTTGTTGATGGTTATTTTAATCACACTGTCTGCCCTTCTTAGCATGGAGAGCCATTAGGCTGGACAGGCCATCGTGGCAAAGTGGTGCTGATGCTGGGAATTGGACTCTAGAGGACAATTTGTCAGTTTACTTAGGAGGCTCAAAGCTCACTTTGTTGTGCTCACATGCAACTGCTTGTGTGACCATCTAAAATATCCCAGTTTTTCCTCTATCATTCCACTTCAATTTGCATGTCATAGGGTCATTATTTAGGGTGAGATGTTCTTCTGTGTAACTCAGTGTTTTCAGAAGACAAGGATTTGGTTAAGTCAAATTGGAGATCTTTTATTGTGACTGTTTGACACCAGTTTATCTTCTGTGGTCGCTGTGACCTTTAAGTTTTCTCTCATCTTTTTCTCTTTAGCTTCTTTAATGCATGCATAGTGTGTTCGCATGTGCATGTTAGTAAACAGATAGATGCACATGTGTGTGAGTGCATGTGAAAGCTGGAGGACAACCTCTGATGTCATCCTCAGGAATGCCATCAGCCTCCTTTGAAACATGGTCTTTTTTTTTAGCCTGGAGCTCATCAACTTGTCTAGAATGGCTATCCAGACAGGAAGAGGGAATCTGTCTATCTGCATCTGTCACACATAAGTTACAAGTGCATATCCAGGCATTTTTGCATGCTTTCTGAGGACCAAGCTAGCAAAGGTCATCATGCTAGCAAAGTGAGCCCTTTATCAATTGAATCTGGCCTCTCTGGATTTTCTTCTTTCTTTAAAAAAATTTAAGTCTTCATTCCAACATTTGCCTTTGTCTCCATTCCTTAAAAGCAGTCTCTATGAAGGATCCTTCAAATGAAGCTCCTCATACTCATGCAAGTTGAGTTTGCAAACAAAATAACCAAACATACAACATTAAAAGAGCTTTCAGCTCCATAAGGTGAGAGCACAAGTGTATCTTGATACTGATGCTCACCCAAGAGATATCTGAGAGAAACCAACAGGCCAAGTTCTCCAGGCCAATAGAGAAACCAATAGGTCTGCTCCATTTCTGACATCCAGCAGGACATAAAATGTATGTATCCATGGATTCCTCATCTGAAGGAATTTGTTGAAATTGATTTGCAACATAAGGGATTTCCAACTTTTCTGATACTAGGCCATATTATAGCCTAGTACTTAGTTTACCCTCCTGTGCTCTTCTGACAGTAGTTGTTGAACTAGGCTCCAGTGAGAAGTGTGTTCTTTGTTGGTCAGAAGAGCTACATTCTAATATGTAAACAAAGAGGCAGAAAGAGATATGTAGAGAGCTGCGGAAGCGCCTTAAAGAGGGGCCCCTTCCACCTCCCCGATGGTGAGCGCTCTATGGTGTAAACAAGTCCTTATTTGGTTACGCCTGTTCAGCCTGATTGCTTCCGCATTGCATTAGAGTAGCCTATCTGCAGGGTCCACGTGGCTCAATGGGGTTGGTCAGCACAAGGGGATTTAAGCCTGCACAGGCATTTCCCTGGGGTCAGAAGAAGATAGTTCAAGGTTCCTGATTAAAACTGCATGAAGAAGACCTTCCTGGAGTTGCATCTTTCTTGCTGGTCGGGGTAGGTGCGTTACAGAGATACTGGGCTGGATTGATATTTGAAACCTCAAAGCACGCCCCTAAGTGGTATATTTCTACCACCAAAGCCACACCTACTCCAGCAAGGCCGTGCCTCCTAATTCTCCCAATAGTGCCACTCCCTGTGACCTATCATTCAAATATATGAGCCCATGGGACTATTCTTATTTAAATCACCATAGTCTATTCCCTGGTCCCTGGAGGCTGGTAGCTATATCACAATGGAAAAGAAAAAAAAAATGTGTTCAATCCAGCATCCAGCTTCAAAAGTGCCCATAATCTTTCCATCTCATCACTGTTTAAAGATCCAAAATTAAAAATCTCTTCTGAGACTCGTGGCAACCTCTTAATCTGTAACCAACAATAAAATCAAAATAAAAAATCAAATCACATAGTTCTAACATACAATGGTACAAATTATACATTACCATTCCAAAAGGGTGGACAGAGAACATAGTGAAATATAGGACCAAAGCAAGATTAAAAAAACCCAGCATAATAAACTCTAAAATGTGCATCTCCATGTCTGATATCAAATCACTCCTCAGATCTCCAACTCCTTTTGGCTTTGTTGACTGCAACACACTTCCCTCTTGGGATGTTTTCACATTCAGTATACAGCAAAAGGAGAAAGGATGCCTTCCCTTTCATTCTTTCGTTCTCTTTCAGGAAGATCTGCAATAAAAAGTATTTAGGAGACCATATCTGAGAAATTTTAGACGTTTCAGATGCATAAACATGTTTGGCTAATTTCAAAGTAATAATAGACTGATTGAATTTGTTCCCATTTGGCATAAGAATTAGAATAAACATTTTGCCACAGAAACTAAAAAAAAAAGTGAATTTCAGAACTTCACAGAAAATGGATGGGACCCAGATTCAGTCTCCCTTTTACCCTCCACTGTAGGTTAGGAACTAGAAGGATTCTGGGTTCTGTTCTGAAAAAGACTTCTAGAATACGGTTTAGAATTCTATGTATAAATAACCTGCTGCAGCAGACGTGGAGAACAAATTATGGAAACCCACAAGTAGAAGCCATGTGATTCCCTTCAAAGAGTCACCCGTCACAAGAAAATTATGTTCAGACCAGTGGGGCTTCCAAGAGCTCCGCCATCTCGACGTTCTCTATGAATTAATTCTCTGCTAGAATAATGAAGTCACTGGCAGATCAGGTCTGGCTATCTAACACTTAATGTCACCTATATCTCAGTGTCCTGTGCTTGTGCTGACAATTAACCATAATGTATTTTGAGCACCATTTAGATATTATTTTTAATAACTTCATTGAAAGCCTAAAGTTTTCACATGAAAAGGGGGATAATATTAAGCAAGAACTAATAAAGCCTCTCTAAAATTCAATACAGTGTATTTGATAGGAAAGGGGGAAAAGGGAAAAGAACAACACAATCCCTGCCAGTGTGGGTCCTCTCATTAGAGTTTTACATTGATTATTGCATGGTGGCTGCAAATTCTTTTCAGTTATGCAGATGCTTATGAACCCATGAAGAATTAGTGTCTCCTTAATGAGAGCCAAGGAATGTATGTAATAAAAGTCCTTTAACCCTTGTATAAAAGTGAAAGCTTTCATTAGCACTTAACAACTTGGGTTTAGAAAGCATGTTTCTTTGGAAGATATGCAAAGCACACCCAAGATGCCTTCTCTTATTTGGCCTTTCAACTCCTGTCTGAGGAGGAGAGGGACAAAGGCTGTTGTCTCTTTTAAGAGACATGTGGGTACTTCTGAAAAACAGAAATGGCCAGGCCACAGTTGCCTGATGAGCCAGACACTATGCTCAGGGCCTCACTCACATGGAGGGTATGGGGAGGTTTCATTTGGTGTAAGAATAGTTTTCCTAAATGTTCTCTGGTTGCTACGCTGGACTTTAGACTCTCATGGATTAACATTTTAGGAACCAATTAAGCAAGCACATCCTTGGCAGGCAACCCACACTGTCATCATTAAGATCCACTGGGGACTAATGACATGTGCACGGGATGCATCAGGAACCCTTGGCTAACTATGGGCACCTGCTACCTAGTCTACTTCTCATGAGCTCAAATCCAAGCATTGCTGACCATTTTTGTGTATTATCTTAGGCAGCATACCAAGGCCAAAATGAGTGAGTCAGAATGAGACCACAAAGACCAAGTAAATCCTCTGACAGGGTGCACTTGTCAAGCCACTCATCATTGTAGGGAGGGTAGGAAATAGCCCATCTGAGTGGTGTTTTCCCAACCCCTTCAAGAGAGATAAATCGAGGACTAGATATCTTTTTTTAATGTGAAATTCATATCCAAAAAAGGGCTTGGTGGTTGAGAAAGCGGCTTAGCAGGTAATAACAATTGTTGGACAAACATGAGGTCCTGAGTTGAAATGCCTAGAACTTACTTAATTCTGAGTGTGTCATGGGTGTCTGTCATTCTAGTGGAGTAGAGACAGGTGATCACTAGGACTTGCTGCCTGAAGTATAACTAAAAAATGGTAAGTTTCAGCCTCAGAGACAACCCGTGTTTCAAGGGACATAAATGCATACACAAACACACATGAAAATAAAGACAAATATTTATATAAAGGCCTTGTAAATTTTGATTAGATCATTTGGCCAGTAAGCATGAAGTCCCATGTTTAATTCCTGCAAGCAAGTGCTCACACACACACACACACACACACACACACACACACACACACACACACATACACCTTGACATTTTTACTTCAGATATTTTACTATATAATGAGACGAATACTTACCAGTAAGTAATACACAGACATCTCTATGAACCTGGAAATAAAATAAGTATAATGGTGATTGGTGTGTAATTTTCTTATAACATTGCTGTGCTTTCAATGTAGCCTTTTGATAGTTATACCAGTTGAAAGGCTAAAACGCATTAAGTCAACTTCAGATTCACATATAATATAGACACACTCTTCTCCTTATTGGATAAAAAAAAAAGAAAAGCTTAAGCTCTTTTGTAAAAGAGGGCTCTTGATATGCACCACATATGAGGGTTTAGAAATAACAAATTAATAACTTTCTAATACCCAATAAATATCTGGGCAATGTTTCCTAGTCTGAATTACTAGGTGTGAATTTATCAACAGGCAACTTGTGAATGAAAGAACACTCCTTTCTTCTTAGAGATTTCTCTCATGGCAATACAATCCTTGAAATCCTCAGGGAACAAATTGGGGATAAAAGTTAGAAAGCACACCCGCCTTATTTTCCACGCTCTGAGCAGACCCAAGAAGAAAGACTGAATTTAATCAAAAAAGATTTTATTGATGAAGGTATCTCTCCTTCAGGCTAAACTTTGGCCCCTGCATGCTAATAAAACATCTTGTTTCTCAGAAGCAGCCTTCTGCATAAAACCCTAGGAGAGATCATGGTGGAATACATCTCAGGAGAGGGACTCTCAGACGATCAATCAGACATCTCCACCATCCTTTGCTAAGCTAGGCGGTGCTTGTCTGGATTTAGGCTGCCTGTGGTTTCATTCTTGGGCAGTCACCTGAATGCCTTTGAATGCTTAGGAGAATGCAGTTTCTACTGCAAACCTCACCCCCTTGCTGGCTCCTGCCAGCTGAGCTCTCCCTGGATATCCACACCCTGGTGTTCTATGCCTATCTTATCTGCACATGTGGATGTTTGACAGACCAGGTATGAAGATGAGCCATCTGCAGCCTCCAGATTTTATGACTGCTAATTAGTACCCTATTTGTGCCCTTTTAATCTGTTATTATAATAGGGCACCATGACACACAATCTTCCTTCCGGCTTTCTGTCTGTGGCAGCCAGAGGGGGCTGTATTTTGTACCTTCTCATTACCAGCAAGCTTGAAGGATATTAATAAAGGGTACTTAAAAGGGCAGGCTGCATCCTGCCCCGGCTACTCTCACCCTCATCTCATTTCTGCAAATGAGTTCCAATTCTCAAGCTGACTACAAATGGGAGTTCTTCCCTAAAGATGGTTTTCAGGATCTGGGGCACAGGCTGGGAGACTGGATGGAGGGTGTCTGGAGCCAGTATCTTCTGCTTTCTTAGCTTCCACGGAGGTCAGCAGTGAAGGTTACCTGCAAGACCGTGGACATGGTGAGGGTGGAGAGTAAATGGGTTGGGATTCTGGATCCTTTGTTTATGACTGATCTTTGGTCAGTGTTTTTCTTGCATCCTTTTTTCTGACTAGTCTTCTGTTCCCTGCTGTTCTTTCACTCCGCCCTGGCTTCCAGCTAGAGGTTATTTCCAAGACTCTCTGTCTATATCTCTGAACTCAGGTGGGTCAGAGGCCATGTCTGCCTCACATTCTGGAAGGCCTACAGCACCTTTTCTGACAGGTAGTTAGTGTTCAGAAAATACATGTTTTCTCTCCAGGTCTCGAGTAAACATTGCAATGCTGCCTCCCCAGCCTGGGAGGAGAGTTGATTAATCATCTCAGCTACTGAGGGTGGTGTTGTCCTCTGCTGAGAATGGGCATTGCCTTTTTCTTTTTCATTTTTCCCCAAATAGCCACTGTAGGGGAGTATGTGTTCCCGGATCCCCATGCCACACATATGATAGGATATGGGTACTTTGCTCTGTTGCCATCTGGATTTGTTTGACAATGTGATATACAACCTCAGAAGCACAGGAAGCTCTGGGATGCCATAGCATTTAGAGACAGAAATAGTAGCCAGAACTTGCCTGGTGGAATTGCCACCAACACACAGGGGTTTTCCTTTAATCCATTGACATTCCCTTCCTTACAGGCAAATGCCTGGCATTGAGTTCTTTTAGGATGTGAGTTCTAAAAATCACAAGGAAAGCTAGTAAATGTGCTCCTGACCAACATCTACCTCCCTGCTGGTACTCACCCTGAATGCTGTGTGCTCTTAGAAATCCTAAAGTGCAATTACCAGTAGAATGCTGATTTTTTTTTTTTTTTTAATGAAAGTAATGCTCATGTCCTTCACATATGCCTTTAGGCGCCCATGGAGGGAAGTCTAAGAAAAAATATACCTGTGGTTGACACCCCAGGCATATGTATTTTAGGGATCAAGAGGGGAAACATGAATCAGGATTCAAAGTAATAAAGCTTTGCTGGGAAGAATCAGGACAAGAGAATACAATGAACAAACAGCGCAGTCTCTACAAAACCCAAGTTCCATAGGCTGCAGCAGCTAATATCCTGGTTCAACTATGGCTGTTCAGAGTAGCCTGGTGTAAACCACATCAGAGATGTTAATAGTTGATAAAAGACCCAAAGACCCAGGTATTGTATACTTTCTAAACATCCTTTGGAGGCTGTTTCAGAAGGTACCTCTCTTCCCAGGGTTATTCCATCCTAGAATCTCTTGAGCAGAGAGGACACATGATGCCTGTCCATTCTCAGTGATAAGTAGATACATTAGCAGTGTTTTAAGTTAAATCAAGGTGTAAGGAAGATGAGAGGTGAGTGGCTGAATCCAGTGTGAATCCTCTGTCCTCTTGTGAGCATCTTTATCAAATATACCTGGAGGACCTCCAAATAATGCTAATGGCCAATTGGGGAGCTTTCCCACAGGGCATAAGAGCAGGGAGAGAAACTGGTAATGGTAGTGCCTGACATTTTCTATACTTATAAATGTCAAAATAAAATTAGCCAGGTTTTCAGAATTCTAATTATGTTTGGCTGTAATTATGTTTTGCCAAAATATATTTAATTATCTGAAAAATCAACCCTGCAATACTTGGCTCTGAAGGTGCTCTCTCTCTCTCTCTCTCTCTCTCTCTCTCTCTCTCTCTCTCTCTCTCTCTCTCTCTCTCTCTCTGTTCTCTCTCTGTGTGTGTGTCCTTAAAATTGAATGGGTTTCAATCTAATCTATTTGGATATAATTAAATGTTATGCAGAAGCATTTAATACCACTGTGAACCAAACTACTGCAGAACTGCCCGAATACTCATCTTGCTACACTCTCTGTTTACTGTTTCTATTGCTTTCTATAGCTACACCTCACAAGTCTACTGACAGTCTATGAAGTGTTTACTTTTCTCATCTTCTTTTTGCTAATGGGGACCTACCTTCTGTCCCATAGCATGACTCAACTACCCTTCTCCATAAGAGGAAAAGGGCTTGGACCTAGCACTTTCTCAGGACTTCAGTAGTGTGGTATTTCAACCAAATTCAAATAATGTTAGCAATGTGAAATGATTTGTTGAACTTTAATGATAAATCAGCAATGCCTCCTCCAAATTTTGCTTTAAATCATGATGAAGTTGTCTCTAGATAAGTTATGCAACTTATGCCGCCAAACCTCACTTGTATATACATATGTGTAGGTCCACATACACCAACATGCACATACAATTATATCGTAAATTTTGCTAGTGAAAAATTATGTATAACACACAATTTACACATAATCATAAAATGTACGTTCATCTTTTCCGTGAATTTCATAAAGTCAATATGATTTTCACCCAATATTTTCATTGAGTTGAATTTCTATATCTAAGGTCAATCTGTTTATAATGTAAACATGATCTGGGAAATTTGATAGGATCAAATGCTTAGCTGCAAGCCAGTTAGACCCTCTTCCTCATCATTGACATGCAAGAGTGCTTAAGATATCAATGTTTGTTAATAGCTTTGTTTATGTGACAAGACACAAGTAAAATGACAAAAATTCATTACCAAACTGAACTCATTTGTCAGTGCATGAGTGCCTATGCTGGTGAATAATAAGGTTATAAGACTAAAGGGGATATTTTCTCAATTTCTGTGCTATCCACCCTGTCACAGCTATAGACACAGTGTTCTTTTAAATTTAATGTGCAATATTGTTTTCTTAAGCACAGATAATCAAGAGAATAATAAATGGGCCATGTCTACCAATTCTGCCACATAAAGTACATTCTGTCTTGCCATACCTAATTTCATGCTACTGACTTAATGCCAAAATTCACAGAGTTGGGGAAAGTTGGCCACATAGTATATTACCTATATCTCTTCTACCTTACAGGTACAATAGACCGAACCACTCAATAACACAAATAAGAATAAGGTATAGTGAAGCCATTAGGATGTAGAGATTATGGATATTTTCTACCTTTGCTTTTAGTGATTATTTCATTATAACATATAATTTAACTAGCAATGATTTTTTTTTAAACAGCTTATGGGTTTTTTGAAATTATACAGAAAGTTTTTGGGAGCTAGTATAAGATAGCTCCAACAAATCAATGTTTATATCCTACTTGTATGGATTCCCAAATCAACAAGCATCACCCAAGTGTGGAAACAAAAGCAGTTATATTCTAGGGAACCATTTCTATTTTGTTTTTGCCTCCTCCTTGTCCTCTGCAAAGCACTCACAACCCATTTCTTACTTTTAACTTCTTTTTTTTTTTCTTGTAGTTTTTTGAGACAGGGTTTCTCTGTGTACCCTTGGCTGTCATGGAACTATCTCTATATACCAGGCTGGCCTTGAACTCACAGAGATCCACATGCCTCTGCCTCCCGTTTGCTGTGTGCCACTACCACCCAGCTAACCTCTTCCTTTCTAGCTATATAATTGATTCGGAAAAGCACTCACCAACTTTAGGCTGTGTATAATGCTAAGAACTGTTCCAGGCTTGTTGAGTGACAACAGGACAACCCAGGCTGATATGTGACAACTTGGTCAGTGGACTGATGAGTTGGATATCACACATTTGGAGGAAGGGACCTCTTGATCGATCACCTGTCTGTGTCCTCCTAATGGGGTTTGTATCTCCGCCCATTCTTTGGGATAACCTGAAGTTCTTGGGAGGTCCCACCCTCTATGGACATCTACCTACTTTGGTTGTCAATCTTTTCCATAGTTGGTTTGTGTTGTGAGGGTATGGGGTATCCCCTTGACTGAGAAATGTAATGGCAGGGGAACTAGATTACATTGCCAAGTCTAAATTTCTCTGGTGGGTACCATCTTAGAGGTTTCTTAAAACTCAATTACTGGCTGCTCAGTTGTTAGTGAAAATTGTGTACTCTGATCCTCTTCCTACTAACTTCAGAAGTGCGTTTGCTTCTTGGATCCCCCCAATTTAAGACTTGATTGTCGACATTTCAATAGTCTGGTTCTCAAAAATGATTGCACGAAATAGGCTAGCTTTATTCTTTCAGACATATTGTTGCATAAATTGTTTTCTGTACTCTGTCTTCTATAACTAAAGGTTTTTAATACTTGTTAAATAATTTCACAATTTACCAGCAATGATTTTATAATGAATGCCAGCCATTAAAAAGATGGTATTGTGAGCATGTCTGTGCTTGGGAGTCGGAACTGCTTAACTCAAACTGTGGAGAAGGTAATCAGCTCACATCTGACACTGTTTACAATTGGGGAAAAGTACAGTGGCCATGATAAAGAAGGTAGCCATAATAGTTCTTCCTAGGATAGTTTCCAAAGCATCTGATGCTAAATGTCCATCATTCTATCTTGTGTTGCCATAATTTAGTAAGAGAAAAATTGCCTCAATGTTACTTGCTAGCAGTAAAAACTGGTCTATTTTTATCAACTTGGGAATTATAGGAGGACATATCTTCTTTATCTTACTCATTTTGACTTTGGTTAGTTTTATATCATGATTGTGAGATATCCCTAGTGTAAATAATAGCCAAGCACTGACCTTGCAAGTCCTGATGTACTTTTCTTATTTTAACCTCTTCTTTCCTGAATTCATGTTACTTTGTTTCAGGTATTATCTCTGTATGAAACAGTTATATTCAAAGAAAGCAAGGGTGATTGGGTCCTGGTTTATCCTGGACTATATGGATTCATTAACTGGCTTTGGGGGACCTTATCTGGATTTCTAAATTTGGAAGTTATATATAAACATTTCTACCTATGTGCACTTTTCCTCAAGGGGGAATGTTTCCATCAGTCCATGTACAGGGTGTATGTGATGTCCTAAAGCTGAAAATCACCCCCTGATAGGGACAGTAATACCCACTTTGAGGTCTTTATTGTTATATTTTAAGATGCTAGGATTTGGATATGGGCCCATTGCATGATAAGAAAGAGTTCATCTGTGGAGCTAAATCCTCAGTGTGGGACTACGCTATGCTTGTGGGAAATGATTTCACTGAGGAACTATGGTCCATTTTTTTACTTAAGTCTCTTTTAAAATTGACTTTTATTGAATTAGTGATTTTTAAAATTGACTTTTATTGAATTAGTTATTTTTAAAATTGACTTTTATTGAATTAGTTCTTTAACAATTTAATGTCTCTTAAAGAATATTTTTATTCCAATGTTCTAGTCAATGGATGGATAAATACTAACATATATAGGAAATGTGTGTGCGTTTTCTTATGTAGGTGGTATATGTGAATGTGTATGATATGTGTGCACATGTGTGTGGTGTATGTGCATGTATGTGAGTATGGTGTATGTTTGATATCTGAGGTATATCTGTATGGTATGTGCATATATACATATGGAGTGTGTGTGGTATATATAGATGATATATATCATATATATATCATATACATATATACATATTAGTAGTGTATATGGTGTGTGTGTATGTGAGTGAGTATATAGGATATCTTTATTGTGATATACATGTATATACGGGGTGTGTATGTGTGATATGAGTAGAGTGTATGTGTGGATGTATATGGGGTAGATATGGTATATATTCATGTGTACAAGTGTATGATGTGTATATAGTGAATGTGCATATGTTGTGTGTGTAGCATGTGATGTATGTGCATATGTGTGTATGTGTGTAGTACTAGTGTAAGGTGGATATGTATGTGTATGTGTGAGGTATTTGTGTTGTACATATGTATGAGTATTGTGCATATATGGTATGTGTGTTTGAACGGCCTGCCCATTTTGCCCTATTCCCGTGAGACAGGGTCTCTCAGTAAACCTGCAGCAAGGAGGGCATTCAGCAAGACTCAAATATCCTCCTGTCTCCAACCACAATGCCTACCTCCACCTCTGAGATTACAGGCATGTGTGTGCCCATGCCCCATACTTTTATGTATGTGCTGGGGATTTGAACCCAGATCCTCATGCCTATGCAACAAGCATTGTTGCCCATTAAGCCACCTCTGTAGCACTGAGGATTTTTACAAAAATTAAAAAATTTATCTAATATAATTGATCATTCATATGGTCAGCAACTTGTACTGGATCGGGACCAGCCTCTATAGAACCAAGTGTCACTGTGCCTATGTGTTTTCCTATTGTTTCTGCCTGCCTGTGTCCCCTGGAATCACTTATCAATATGACTATAGAGCAGAAGAAGAGGTACATTTTTGTAAAATGGACACCACATGTGTAGTAACATCACTACTAGTGACAAATATTTGTACATCAAGTACATCTGTTGTTTGGGGGTACTAGATCCATGGACCCAACCTTTGATTTCATTTGAAGTAGTGTTGATGTGTCTGGACTAACAGCAGCAATGTTGTCCCAATGACATTCTACTGTTTAGATGCACAATGTGCTCTGCCCACTCTTTCCACGTTAGTGTGTTACCCTCTGGGAACTAGCTACAACATACTAATGCTGAAATAAAGACAAGGCCTCAAGAAGATGCTCACTGCCCTAACATTCACATACATGAGCCATAACTGCTTCTGTTCTAACCATAGTAACAGCAAAACTGATGAATTTTGGTGACTCCCTGGTGCTTCATCTCACCCAAAACTCCTTGCTTTGGTAAGTTCATTTAGTCTTCCAGTACTATCATTCATAACCTCATCTGATAAGTAGATGGGAAACCTGAGGTGCACAGACATTCAGCACTTACATAGAATTATATAGCTAGTGGGTCCTATTATTCTGAGTCAAAGCAAGACAGCCCACCCTCTGAGAACCTGGCATCAGAGCTGCACGGTATGGCTGTTCTTTTAACAGGGACTGTGTATGCTTTAGAAACAAGATTGATGCAGACAGATGTAGTTCTTTCTGCCCTGAGAGAAGAGGTTATGGTAGAGACCAAAGGGCCTGGAGGCTACATGAAACAAACAGATAGTAAAGAATTATTTAAGCTGACAAGGAGAAAAGCCTGTAAAAGGTTTCTGATAGCCTGGCAATATTGGAAACAGGACTACTAGCCAAAGAGTAGTGAGCAAAGAGGGAGAGACTGGAGACTAGGTGGCTCCATGTGGCTCTTGATTTTAGAGCCCGTGTGAATAGGTGAATAGGTAGAAAAAGCCACATGCCTTTTCTATGTGCTCTGATAGCACTGTCTTGCGAAAGTTTCCTTTATTTTGTTTGATGTATCTTTTCCTTTATTTTTCTAACATCTTCTCCTCCTCTCATTGGTCCTTGGATGAAGGACTTTGCCACACTTTGCTGTGAGGGAAAAATATTTCATTGGTTAAATCACTGAATATTTAATTAGTCAAGCTACTGAATTAAAGATTTATCATAACCCAGCCCAAACGTCCTTTATA
The DNA here is from genome assembly GCA_030556225.1 of Cricetiscus sungorus. Taxonomy (NCBI): domain Eukaryota; kingdom Metazoa; phylum Chordata; class Mammalia; order Rodentia; family Cricetidae; genus Cricetiscus; species Cricetiscus sungorus. The sequence continues at coordinate 2,557,039 of JANBXA010000606.1, read as the reverse complement.
AAACAAACAAATAGACAAAGCACAACAGAAAATCCCAGAGAAAGTCCATTTAGCCAGGAACTAAAGCAATATTCATTTGCATTGTATGATGAACAACCTACTTTCTACTTATGAATCCAGCAGTTGATGTTATATGATGAGAATGTTGCTATCAATGCCTAATGTAACTATAGGACTTGGGCTGTGTTATTAACTCCATTTTCCATCTATTTCAGTATGAATATTAAGCTATTTGTGTTTTGTTTCAAACTGTGTTTTTTTCATCCTTCAAACTGTTAAGGTTTCCAATTTTTTCTTCATTTACCCCATTATGGCAAATGGTGGTTGATTAGGGCTTTCTTTAGGTCTTTATAAATGTTTTTTTTACCTTGCAGATAGTGCTGTTAAGACAAATCTATCATATCCCAGAGATCCTACACAGCTTGTTATTTCTGGGTGATTTATTACCCTCACCATGGAAATGTTGTTAGTGAACATTGGGGAAGCAGAGGCTGTATTGAGAAATATCAATGTATCCTCATGTTCTGACTTGCAGTGACAGTCAGAGATCCATCTCTCTGACAGTTACCTTGTTAACATTTCGATCACATGGCAAATTTGCCATTTTTCATGGTAACAAGTATAAGTTTGCACAAGAACCGCAGATAGATGGGGAAGATAAACCAGGCCTCTCTCGGTTTCTCTGTGTGATGTAATCAGTAATCTTTGGGAGGAGTGCAATAATTACTCCATGGAAAGCTCAGCCACTGGAAAATGTATGTGTTGTAGAAAGCTCAAATTTTTCTTCATTAGGAATGTGCCCTTCATTTTTTTTTTTTTTCATTTGCTGACATTTTGACGAACACACTACGCCTACGTGAATTAGTGAGACATAACGAAAGGGTTTACCATCAGCAGGTTTAATCACAGCATGAGAAGTGAGCAAGGTGGGTGAAAATAACAGCATGCAGAATTCTCACGAACAGAAAACTAGCAGTGGGTCTGACTACTTCTCCTTCAACCTCCTAAATTCCCTGTGAACCCCTCTGCTGGGAACATCACTGCTGAGTAATGGACACTCTTCACCAAATACCTGCCAATATCTGAGGGTAACCATCTCCAAGCTACACTCCTACATAGGACATGATATTGTCATTGTGTTGTTTTCCTCCCACACTGAGCTCTGCTACTGTGAAATCTTTAGTTGAAGAATTTGTAAAAACCTCAGACTCTGGGTGGCGCTGGAGGGAAGAATGTGCTTTGAAAAGCAACCCTCTTTGGAGTCAGCATGTTGTTATGCTGGCTGATTGTGGGCTCTAATCTACCCACAGTGACCATGAGCACCATCAGCTGTCAGCTTGAGCCCACATGCCCATATCATCGAAACCAGCTGAAACCACCGTATGTCAATGTAGGCAGCTGCTTGAGGAAGGGTGGCAGGCATGAGTTTTGTTTCCTATCTGTTATGTAGTTCACTGAAAAAATGTGCCTGGAGCTTCCAATTTGGTTTGTGTGTGTGTGTGTGTGTGTGTGTGTGTGTGTGTGTGTGTGTGTTGTTGTTGTTGTTGTTGTTGTTGTTGCTGCTGCTGTTGTTGGTTTCATAATTGCATCATTATATAACTCACAGGAGGAAAATTATGCCAAATGTAATCAATTATCCCTTTCAGTATAATATAGATGTGTTTGTTTGATATTCTGTTATGAAGGGTCTCAGGTAGCCCAAGCAGGCCTTACATTTTAAGATTTATTTATTTATTATGTATACAGTGTTCTGGCATGTAGATGGTTGTGAGCCACCATGTGGTTGCTGGGAATTGAACTCAGAACCTCTGGAACAGCAGTCAGTGTTTTTTCTAACTGCTGAGCATCTCTCCCGCCCAGCAGGCCTTACATTTACCTGAAGTTTGTTGTGAACTCCTGGTCATCCTGCCTCAGCATCCCAAGGCATAAATTGCCATGACTAGCTCATTTTACTTTACTTTTCTTCCCTCTTATGTCCTCAGCCCCTCTTAAATCCCATAGATCACATTAAACCAGTGTTTGTTAAATTTGAGGTAATTACAATTTTCTGAATCAATTAAATATAATGCTTTTTGTTACACACTTACCAAAAAAAATTTTATTTAAAAAGCTCAGGGACTCAAGAGTAGGATGGCTTCATGGTTGGTTAATTCATTTACACATAAACATAATCATTAAGAATATAATTTATCAAGAAGGTCAGCAGGAGTAGGAAGGGGCTAAGAGAGAGAATTTGAGAGAATATGATCATAATACATTTTGTATGCTTGTGTGTGTGTATAAAATTGTCAAATCAATAATTTTATTAACATTTGTTAATTAAAATATATTACAATTTATCTTTGTCCTAGCCTACATTTTCCCTTCATGGACTTGGTCAAAGCTAGCCATTTTGTTTTCATACTCACAAAATAACTACAGTAATATAGATGCCTGTCTCAGCTCCCAAATGGAGAAAGATTATTTTCTTGTCTTCCCAGGTGCTTGTCCTGAGGGATGGACACTCATTCACACTCATTCACTGAGCAGGTCAGTGACCAGAACTGTCATTTGACTATTCTTACCAGTGGCTCAGATCAGTCTGGTCCAGATGGGGTTATCTTTCAGTCTGATGGAAAGGGTAGCTCCCTTAACCATGGAGTTTAGTTAGTAATGCAAGGAGAGGAGGAGAGAGGCAGGTACATAACCGGGAGGAAGGCTGCATAGTGCTCCCTTGCTCTGAGTCCCCGATGAGGAGAAGAGTCCCCTGATATCCATCTTGTCTTCCACTTTCTTTAGCTTGGTTACCACAGGGGCTTGTTTGTCCCCACAAGCAAATGTCATGAACTCCTTCACCCTTGAAACCGGTTTTTGTGCTTCACATTTAATGACAGTAGAACTTATGGGGTTGTTTTGTTTTAGGAGGAGGCAACACCCCTACTATTCCTCTGTGGCTTCCCAGCTCTCTCTCTGCCCAGTGGCAGAAGTTACAGGCAGATGACTTTTCTGTTCTGGGCTATTCAGCTTTAAATGACAGGGCACACCGCTTACTGAAAATCTATACTAGGTCATTTCAAGCCTCATGTGGTTCACAATGCCATTTTGAAATAAACAGTCGGTTCAAGATGGTAGCTCTGTTTAGGAATGTAATCAATATACTTTTTAATTATAAAAAATGTATTAGTTAAAATACATTTAATATAAAATCATTAAATATAAAGGTGTGTGGTTTCATGGCATGGTATACACTCAGATTGTATGATGAAATGAAGGGAATCCTAGTATATGATTCCTGTTATACCAACATACAGAATTCTCTCATCTTAGAAACCTGAAACTCTAAATGCATTAAACATGGATTTTTTTCCTTCCACTCTCTGGCAACTACTATTCTGCTATCTGTCTGTGAGAATCTGATGCTCTAGAAGAGTGGGTGGACAGCAGGATGTCTTTCCACTTTATGTCACTTGGACTGTTGTCCCCCAGGTTGATCCACTTGTCATATACAGGATTGCCTCCCATTCATTGTTGAATGCTGTTTCACTGTGCAGATAGACCACATTTTGTTTACCTAATAATTGGTTGGTGACACTGGTTTGCTTTTGCCCCTTGGTCATCATGATTATAGATACAATGAATATGGGTCTATAAATATCTAATCAAGTCCCTGATTTCAGTTGTTTTAAGCTCACACCAAGAAGTGAATTAGTTGAACCATACGGTGATTCTAATTTTAAGTGTCGGTGAATCATTGTGGTTTTCACAGGGGCTATACCATTTTACAGTACTTCCAATAGTACGCAAGTGTTCAAATTTTTCTTCACTTGTCATTTTTTCCCTAAACAAGTGAACAAAAAACCTTTTTAGCATAATTTGTTTTGTATTTTTCTACCAGCCATCCTAAAGCATGTGAGTTCTCATTTGCATTTCCTTAAAGATTAGTGACATGTGGCCTCAGCCTTTTGTGTACCATCTCACTTTTTAAACAAAGCCTTTATTATCTGAGGCCTCCATCTTTCTGCTTGCTGGATGAGAACTCCTTCACTTTTGCTGTGGAAACCATCATGACCAAAAAAGGTTTTCTAGAATATTCCTTTTCTGAACAAGGATAGAATATCCTCAAGGTCAAGGAAAAGAGGAAGAAGTTACATAAACCCCCCAAATGCAGTGATTGATGTTTTGTTTCCTGTACTTTCAGTCTTGTGACACTAACTTCACCACCAAACAGAAATTTCTGGCATGTTTCAAAAATAGCAAACTGTGTTCACAACTCCAGAGCTATATATAGTTCAGCATTCCTCAGATCCATGTAGGTAACAAGAGCTTGCAAAGGACAATAACTACTGTAGAGGTGATCACAGACCTGTTGATTGCATGATGGTAAGTTTATCCCATGACAGAAATGTACACCTTTAAAAAAAAAAAATCAGATGTATTTATTTATTTATTTATTTTTATTTCATGTGTATGAATGCTATGTATGCATGTATGTATGTATGTATGTATGTATATGTATGTATACACATATGTTATGTGGTGGTCTAACTAGGAATGTCTCCCATAGACTTATGTGTTTGAATTCTGGCCACAGGGAGTAGCACCATTGGGAAGTGCGGCCTTGTTAGAGTAGGTGTGATTTTGTTGGAGGAAATGCATCTCTAGAGCATGAGCTTTAAGGTCTCAAGTGCTCAAGCCAGATTCAGTGTGACATTCACTCTCTGCTTCCTGCTGATCCAGATGTAGCCCCTCTCCTGCACACTGCCATGCTTCCCATCATGACCATCATTGACTAGACTCCTGAAACTGTAAGACAGCCCCAATTAAATGTTCTCCTTTATAAGAGTTGCAGTGTTCATGATGTCTCTTCGTAGTTATAGAAACCCTAATGAGGGCTTTGTGAGGACCAGACTCAATGCCCACTAACAGTTCAGAAAGAGTAGAAAAATCTGAGGGCAAAATGAATTCCCCATTACATACTTTTCTTTACTGTCCTGTTCTTATTCTAATTCTCCTGCCTATTTCTAATTCCTGATAGCTTCTTCTTCTAGCTTCTCTCCTAGTCTAAAACCAAGAGTTGTTTCTCATTAGTCATGAGCACAGTCCTAGGGCAAGCAATAGGGAGTTAAGCCATTGCCATGTCAACACAAGGTTCAAGGTTACGGAAGTGAGACCATAACCAGAGGGAGGAGGGGCTACAATGAGACATAGGTCTTTTGTTAAGAGACTGGTAAGCAAAAAACTGGCATGCTTAGTAACCTGGGTTGTACATCAGTGGCTCTGACCTTGAGCATAGCTGCAAAGTTCCAAACTTATGATCTATTTACAAAATTCCTTTAGTCTAGTTTCAACTTGCTCTGTGGTGAAAGTGAGTTAATTGTGTGTAGTTAGTCTGAGTAAAACAAGCAGGCCTTTAAGTGTGTAAAGACTTTGTGAAACAAATAGATCCAGTTATAAAAAAGTCCCAGTATATATTCAGTACATCACAATTATATAGACAAATGAAAAGTCATCTTCCTGACTATCCACAGATATATGTGCCCAGTAGATGGAATATATTCGTGAGATAAACACACAAGCAGTAGGAAAGTACCCAAAGTTATTCTTAGCAAAGAAATGAAATTCTTGGGGAAGAAATGAAGAGAGTTATGAGAGAAATTACAGACAGGAACAACTGGTTTCTACAGCCAGTGACTCCACAGTCTTCCCAGGTGGGGCTCCCAATCAAAAAAATCACCCATCTAGTAGGTAGGCCTGTTGAACACCATTTATCACCTGCTGTATATCTCATGATCTCTGACAAAATTCTAAGAAAGCATGCCTGGTGCCTGTGGAGTTCATAAGAGAGTATCAGATGCCCTAGAACTGACTGGAGGGTAGGAAACACCCAAATGGATGCTGGGAATGGAACCCAGGTCTTTTGCATGAACAAGGGCCTTTAACCACTAACTCACCTCTCTAGCCCCATTGACATCTTTTCACTGTCCCTCTATGCAGTTTATCCTTTCCAAATCAGGTCTCTCATTCCATGCTTATAAATGCATCCTTCTGATTTGTGAAGCATTTAAAATAATAACCTATATTGTTTCTGAATTCAGGGTCAGAGTTTGTGTTTTGGGAACCCTATAAGCCAGAGTATGCCACCCATCTCTTAACCAGCCAATTGAAAGAGCTAAATCAATGGTGTTGTTTTTTCAGTGTGGATACATTGACTGGAAAAAGGAAAAATGAGAATTAGAACCTATCCCCCAAATCTGCCTTAGTCTGTGTTTCCTAATGGGAAAGTGTGGTTTGAATAGAGGGAGTTTTGAAGACCACATGTTCCTGATCAAGTCCCATCCCTGAATGTCCATCATTGTCTTGGCTCTAGTTTTTCCTACAAGGTAGTCTGACAAATTATGAATGTTTCTCCCATGGAGAAAATTTCCCCTCTGGCTACCTCTAAGTCACCAGCCTTTTCTGAATGAATTTCAATTTCTCAGGCTCTGTTATTTCAGTAGTTGCATAGCCAAAAAGAGGATACAAGTATTTTTCTTTAGAATATTTTCGTCTTTGCCATGCTGGTCAAAATATGACAATTTCATAGAAATCCAAAGACACACCACCCACTGGTACCTCTGCAAAGCAAAGACTGGCATGTGAGCTAAGTATGATTGTTTCTTCCAATAGCCCCATCTGAAAGGTTGTGGGCTGGAGTGGCTGGCCTCTGTTCTATTTCTGTTTCCTACCCTTGGATAGAGGAAAGCATAAATTAGAATTTATACAATTCTTGTACTAAAAATATTTTTTAGCATTAGGAGAGAGCTGTTTGGCATCCTAAGGATAAATATACTTTAGAGAAACTCTGGTATGGACGACATCTGGGTGTGGCACCATGGGTGGAATAGGAATCCTTGTCACAAACCATCTTCCACATTAATCAATTCTAAAACTGCTCCCCTTCTCTCATTAAAACCATTACTTTTCATGGTAATTATAAGTTAAACCATAATAGCTGTCTCTAAAATATATTGTTGCTCTTGCTTTCAACAAATATATTGTTGTTGAGCCATCCTTCTACAACAATTAAAAATAAGAAAATAGAAATGTAGTTATTTAAAAGTCTTCCCTCTTCACTGTAAAAGATGGAGTATAAGTCTCAGGATGTTTCCCTCATTCCCTGAACAAAGATGATAGACCAGAAAGAGCCCTGGCATCAGAGAAGTGTCATGATGTCTGCAGCGAGAACACCAGGGCCCATGTCCCCCTCACCTTGCCGAATGATGATGAAAAGGCAGGCGACCTGCAACTGCTTCCCTGGGAGCTTGGAAAGTAAACAGTATGGAGTAACTAAGGGAAGCAGCTGACACCTCTAGCAGGCTCCTCAGAGGTCAATGAGATTGTAGATTGTTTTCCCTCAGGCTTTTCTAACAGTGACAGAGGAAGGAAGCATCCTAAATCATAGTTTGAATTATTGTTCCCTGGAAGCAATTCTGAAGCCACTTCAGGTATGGTTATCAGCACTGAACAAAGCATTCTTCTCATCTTAGGACCCAAAACAAATGAGGGGGGAAAAACACACACACATACACACACATACACAATCACACACTCACTCTCATACACACACACACGCATACACTCACACACACACAATTGATACACACGCACTCACACATATTCATGCATACACACTCACACACTCATTCACACTCATATACTCACACATACTCACACATACTCATATACTCATACACACACTCATACACACTCATACACACAACCCACACACACCCATAGACTTATACAAATTTATACACACACACTCACATACATTCACACACACATACACACTCACACTCATATACACACACACTCACACACATTCATACACTCGTACACTCACACAAACTCATATACTCACACACAAACACTCATACACTCACACACATTCACACACACACACACTATTTTAAAGGAAGCAAAAGGATGTTCCTGGGATGGGCCTTTCTAATAAGAGTGTTTGAGGAAATCATCAGACACTGTAAAAACGAAGCTTTCACTGAGTATGTCTGTGTAGGTGGTTGCTTTTAGAACCCCAAGGTTTTGTTTGGTTTTGTTATTCTGGCTTTTCTGCCTTTGCTCTTGTGGAATAGGAGAGTGATTGAAGGGGCTGATTAGCAGGTGATGAAGAGGTCAGCATGCTAGAATGTAGAAAACTCAAGAAGAGCTTCCATCTCTAGGAAGGGAAGCAGCAAGCACTAGGGATCCATGTTACCCTGACAATGCCACTGTTGCCTCACACAGGCTTGCAGGGGGCACTTCATTCTAGTTAACTGAAAAGTCCCTACCTGAAGAAGCCAACCAATGATTAGCAAAGCCTTCTGATGCCTTGTAGAAATGCACGTTCTGAAAACTGAGATCTGTCCTTTTAAAAAGAAACCTGTTCAGCATTGCTTCATCCCTTCCTGAACTACTTAAGAGCAAAACAAGGCTGCTTACTCAGGAGACATAAGGTGGAAAACAGGAAGTTGTTTTTGTTTGACAATGAAAAGGACTGTTAGTCATAGTTCCCAATGACATAAGTTGAGCCTCACTCTTAAGCAGTAGGTCTCAGCTGGGTAATATTGTAACCCTCTTCTTAGGGACAGGGATGTGTCCCAGTAGGTAGAGTGTTTGCAAAACATTCATAAGGCCCTGGGTTCAATCCCTAGCTTTATGTAAACCAGGAGTGGTTCTGCAGACTATAATTCAGAAGGTAAAGATAGGGGAATCAGAAGTTCAAGCATTGTCGAAAGTTAGCTACAAAGTCCAAGCTAATTAGAAAGTTAAGCTACGGAGCAAGTTCAAGTAACATGTCCAATCTAGCTTTAGGACTGGCCTGTTGACTCAGTTCAAGGTTTGAAGGAGTTGAGGTAACCTAGACTGCTTTAGGGTTGTGAGTCCAAATGCTTAAAGGCTGATGGTACACTGTATGACCTCCATTTGGAGGAAAGAGGGGTGCTCTCCTGTGAACCTGCTCAGTTTGATGTGTTGTTGGTACAAGTTGGAGTTTTCCCCAAGGAGCTGGTAAAGGGTCTCCAAAGCCTAGCCATGCAGTCCAGTTGGGATCTCTGCACAATTGCTTAGTCCTCAGGCTAGTGTGCCATGATCCCATCGCCTGCAGAGTACTGGCTGCTCAGCTGAGCCGAAAAGCAGCTGTCTTCATGAAAAGTACTGTGCAAACTGCCACAAGCCTAAATGGCTTTTCTTTCTATTTTTCTGTTCTAATTGTGAATCTACACTATGAGACCTGATAGAAAACTTCCCTTTCAGCCCTGGGATTCTTCAGCTGAAAATAGCCATTGCTTTTCTCAGAAAGGGCCATTTCTTTCCAAGGCCCTTTTAGGAAGTTTAGTGAACTGTCTCCCTCTCTGGAAACTTGGTCCTTCCTGAACTGGACATGGGCCTTTTAGGTGGTGCTGGTTTGGCTTTGAGACACCAGGCATAAGAGTCAGCCTCATATCTACCCTCTCCATCTTCCACTCACACTATGAAATTTAACATAGCAATGATGCTCCATGTCATAGTCAGTGGACTTGTCCTATTGAACAAGGTCAAGACTAGTTGAAGTATACTCAAACTTCTGTTGCAAGTCACCTGTGGGATGAGCTTTGAAGTTATCATCTACCCTCTCATTATGATTCAGACAGCCACAACACGCTATGTACATACACATGGATGCATGCATGCATATATGAATGCACCTGGGGACACAAGCATGTCCTTCATTGCAGACATGCTGAGAAACACTGAAGGACAAAGAGGCCATGCATTTTCCCTGCTTTTGGAAGAAACATACACGGTCTCTTTGTCCTTCAAACTTTTACACTATTATATGGGATTTTTAAATCTTGTGTTACTAGAGACGTCCTCCCCTATTTTGACTTTTAACACATTCGTGGTACTTAGTGTAGAGTCAATAGGAGATTAGTCATTTCACCATGCAGGGCTCTCCTTCCTCGTTACCATGCCTCTCTACTTCAGACTCACTTCTCTGAGCGTGCAAGGCAGGCTCCCTTGAATGTGACTCATATGGCAGTTATCACTGCCCCAAAGAGCTAGCAGCAGCATAAACAGGAACAGCTTTTATCCTCATAAGATGGCTTTGTTGCAGTTGTGGTCCTTTGTGTCTGTCTGTGATCATATTTTTCATTTTATCACTATGAGTTGTTTTCTAGCCAGACTATTCATTAGGATTGCACTAAAGAGAAGTGAAGACAAGAAAATGAAAAGAAAGGAGGAGGATAGACAGAGATTACAGATGAAAATTGCCTAGTTTGTGACAGGCTGGCAAAAATGAAGAGTTTTCAAAAGTGACCTTGTGTCTCTCTCAGTCAGTCAATCAGGCTACTGAAACAATTCTCAAAGAAATGGGAATTTTCTTAGGAATCTCATCCCAGGAGAAGGAAATGGCAGCAGCCACAGAGGAATCTTGTCTCTCTCTAAAAAGAGATTTCACAGTTTTCTAATTTGTCAGGCTTACAGGTGAGGCTGAGCCCTGGCAAGGATTGGACAGAGGGAGCAGACAATACCTTTCTGGAGACTGTTTAGATGTGCAATCCTTGACCTTCTGTTTAAACTTTAATCTCACTCAGAACTCAGAGGTTCTGACCATCTTTGCAACATGGCCACATTAACTAAATCTGTCTTTTCTGCTTTCCACTTTTAATTTGTCTCTTATTAAAGGTGAGTGACTGGGCGTGACACAGAGCCCAGGTTGTGGCCCTGAGGTTTTATCACAGCTTCTGTAGTCACAGAGTTAACTAGCTCTGCTGATTGGTTCCTTTAAAGCTCAGTGTCCATAGCTTTGACATATAGGTGACAGTTATCTTCCAGGTGAGACAGGAAGGCTAACCAAGTTCATGCAAAAGAGTGGTGCTTGGAGTACTCATAAATGAGGGAAGTCCTTCACTTAGAAGAGCACACCATGAGACCCAGCCTCACCTAGAACCTCTGAAGAAGAAAAGCTTTCAGGAAGACTGGTGTGGTTATTCGTTCCTGTAGAGGGGCATTTGTATTAAGCCCAGGGCTGAGGGGAACTTTTGTTTCCTTAGTAGGTTGTCTGCACAGCAAATTCATCACTGGTGCTGATGTTAAGGCTGTGCTTATGGAATTTGAGCAGTACAAGTGATGCAGAAGAACCCTATGCATTACTTTTAGCTCATCCAGTACAAAGAGGACAGTTGTAGTTCATGTTAGTTGGAAAAAAGGGCAACTACTTCTACTCCCAGAAAGGGTCCACTAGAAAATAAACTTGTATTTCTCATTTCAAAAATTGTGAAATGGCCCTGGATCTCTGGCATTCCTGTCTGCAAGGCTAAACTTGAGTCCTTTTTGTAAGAAGGGCTATTTTCATGGAATAACCATTTCTTCTACACTCCTTTTGTTTAGGGCAATGTGCTATTACAGTAACCTTGTGTCAGAGGATAGGGGTATGACTAGCCTATCTGTGCTGTCCCTTGGCCAAGTGAGCATATGATCCAAAATGAACCAATCAGGATCTCCCCTGGACTATTTAATATGAACAGAGGAATGAGTTTTTCCCTCCTCTTTTCTCCTTTTGCTGTTCTAATGTGAGCTTACAGAACTGGGAGAGATTAGTCAAGAAGTGGCTTGGACCTTCTTTCTACTTCTTCTAGACTCCCCAGTACTAAGGTGAGCAGAAAAGCACCCAGCATTCATAAAAAAGCAAATAGGTAAGGTGGAAAAAAAATATGATGGCCTGCATTTCAGCACTCTGAATGCTGTTAAGTTGAGCATCCAAGTTTCCATCCACCATTGATCAGCACTGGGAGTCAAGGTAATATTTGTTTGAAGTTCTGTGTTGTTAGAAATGCACAGTGAACCATGTAGTACTTGGGGACAGAAGCTGACTTTCAATAAAGGTTTATTAAGGACAGATGGACTGATTCAGGATCACACTTGTGTTTTCTACAGAAAATACTAGGTAGAGTTTCCTTTTCACATGGTCCTTTGCGAAGGAGCAGTAACATGTACCCTGTACCCCTCCTTACCATTCTGAAACACACTCTCTGCTGTTGCATAAAGGAAGCAATTATTTTCTGTGTGAGGACACAATACTGGGCTCCTTTGTTTCTAAAGAATGTCCTGTGAATAGAAAATAAAAGAACACTAACCTTGCTGCTTTGAAATGCAGAGAACATGTCTGTGGAGGCTATCCATTGGAATTTGGGTGTTCTGCAATGCAGAAAGAGATACAGCCACTCCAAAAAGCACACTGATCCTTTGAGAGCATATTGCTTTGAAAATACTGAAATTCACTCATGTGGTAGAGCCAGCTTCAGTTTGTATAGAGTTAAAACACAAGGAAACTAGATTTGTTGAATGCTTTTCCCAATAGTTCACCATCTACACCTAAAATGTTAGTTCAAAGCTGAGGTTTAGCTTCAAGTTGTAACCAGTTCTGTGTGTGGCAGTCCTCACCTCTTCACTGGACTCTGTTTACTTAGGCAGTTGCTTATTAAATGTTGCCTGCCCACCCTGCAGATTGTCTAGAGGGTACTTTACGAGGATCCACAGTGCAGGGTGAAGAATGGTGGGGCTTTGTCTGTAGATTCAGAGTCTAGGGAGGTATAATGTATGATTCTGAATTACCCGTGGGTTTCTTTTACCTGAGGCCTACCAAAAAAGGTAGAGGATTCAACAGTTACACCTAGGACGGGATGGGAAAGGTGATGACAAAACACAACTAATTATATGAAAGGTGAAGTCACTGTCTCAGTGAAGGACTTAGGATTAGGACACTAAATCTCTCTTGTGGTGTCAGGATGTGTGGACAAAGAGAACTTAAAAGGAAGGTAATTTCTGTCTAAATGATTCATTTATGACTTAATCGTGTATTCTGGTAAGTTCCTTTTACTGTCAAATTTATTGAAAATGAACATGGTTTTCACCTAAGTTACCTCACATTGTTTCAGCAGCTTCTTAGACATCCCCATATGTTAGATAGGTAGAAAGGGTCTGAATTTTAGCTCTGGAAAGGTAAACTGCATAAAAGCATGGAGGTGAGGAAGCTTTTTAACCACATCTGAAGACACATTCTCTTAGTGGGGTTGAGAATGATCTTCCAACTATTAAGACAATGGAGCCCTCAAATTCTGCCACACATTTCTTAGATGGTATAGTCTGTAGTCTTTTAACTAACTAGATGCTGTCTCCATGGCAAGAGTACAAGGAGAAAAAAAATGTCATCTGTGCATTAATGTTGACACACCTTGAGTTGTCTTCAGAAGATTAGACTCTCCCTCTGTGACCACCTCTGAGAAGATAAGATACCGAGCTATTATACATAGAAGATTCCCAGCAGAGATGTAGAAAGCCTTACACTTTTAGCCAGTTCTGCAAGCAACATTTCAGTAGCTGAGGAGAAGTCTGGTCACTCTGGTTCAGCCCGATGATAATGTACTGATCTTGGTCAGTCACCTGGAATGAACATCCCATTGCTGTGGCAGGGGGTCTCTTATCTCTGAGCATTTTCCCTCAAATTCCTTCACAGTGCCATGTCTTCTCAAGCCTTTTATTCCCGGTGGTCAGAGATTTACATCATCCCCAGCACTATTAGATTTACCTTCTGAACAGTAGATCCCACCTCTCCATTGTGCCCCATCCCTCTTCCTACTCTCATAGTTTAATGTGGGAAATAGCAGTTGCCTTATTGGCTTCCAACTTCTCTTTCTGCCTCTGAGAGTCTAGTCTCCAGGTGGTAGAACTCCTCAAAGCTTGGACATAGGACTGGGGTGATGATAGTTGTGAAGTTCTTGCTTTTCAAGCACAAGGACCTGTGTAGAACCTACACTGAAACACAAAAGCCAAGTGTGGCCTATGTCCATGTGAAGCTCTGTGCTGGGAAGGCAGAAAAGCTGGGTGTCTTAGCCACTGTTGCACTGGGTGAAGAGACACCATGACTATGGAAGATCTTATGAAAGAGAGCATTTAATTGAGGGCTTGATACATTTTTGGCAAGGCAGCATACATGGTTCTGTAGCAGTAGTGGAGAGCTTTACATTCTGATCCACAGGCATCAGACAGAGAGACAGGAAGGGTCACTGGGCTTTGGATGGGCTTTTGAAACTTCCAAGTCAACTCCCAACAATGCTGTACCACCTAATCCTTCCAGACAGTTCATCTAGATGCTAGAAGTGCAAATATGTGAGCCCATGGGAGCCCTGGAACCATTTCCATTCAAACTACTACACTGGATCTCTGGAGCTCACCTAGTTCTAATTAAAGAACAATTCTGCTTCTAGAGATTTCTGTCTTCTTTCTATTATTTCCAAGTCATCTCCACCAATTCCTAGCTTATATTTTGGTGCCAAAATCCAGAGGAAGTTTTTGTTTAATGGCTGCAAGTCTCAACTTGAAACTTAGAGGGTTTTGGTATGTCATATAAATTCAGTTTGGGTCTTTTTCCTCATCTACATTCCTCTCCCCCCCCCCCACCTTCTGTCTGGCCCTGCTATCTCACACCCCACCCCACCCCCACTATCCTCCAGGATTCAGCTATTGAGTTATTCATCCACAGAACATTCAACATACCACAGTAAGATCCAGGATCAGAAAAACGATGTCCTAGACTGAAAGCCTCATTCATAGTAGTCCAGTTCACAAAATTTCTAGCCACTTTCTGATTATAGATGGCTTATTGCCAGAAATGTGACTCACCCTTATGTTGCATAAAATGGGTTCAAAATCTCTTTTCCTATACATTTTTGGCTTGTCTTAAAACAAACCTTTAGGTATTAGCATGCCTGGTAACTGATGTTTAAACCTAATAAAAAGTAGATAAGCCTTTTGACTTCCAGAGCCTTACCAACTCAGACAGATTCATACGACTGAACAGGTAGAAGGTCTGAAGTAGTTTCTATATCTTCCCGCTCCTCACTCATGAATATTTGTCATCTAAACCCTATCTTGCCTCAGACTCTGTGATTGAAAAGGACAGCAAAGCATCCCAGTTCTTTCCATACCTTGGAACGGGGCTGGTAGCATTCTTCAGGAAGTTACTCTTCTACAACTGAAACATTGTACTGTGAGTCTAGCTACTCTGTCAGCTACTTACAGACTCATCTTCCCTGGGATGAGACCATGGAATTCCTTCTCATGTCTTTATTTTGCTCTTTTTGGCCTACCTGCCTAGGTCATAGGTACTATGGCCCCGTGCGTAGGCCCTGTGGCCATACTAACATACCTAAGTAGTGTTTTTGTTTGTTTGTTTGTTATTGTAAGAAAAAGAGTGTCACGTTCTGCATTTTTTCTGGAAAATGATGGGTCCCAACAGGGACTTGAAATGCTCAGATGGAAGGGAGGTGGTAGGCTCACTTCGGCACATGGCTGAATTCACCTGGAGCAGAAAACAGCTGTGTGGTTTACTGCTATTGTGACTATTGTGACTGGGGAACCTCAAGATGGAAGTGCCGTGTGACTTGGTTATCATCTTTGCCAATTATATCATAAAGTAGGCAAATGTTACGTGATTTCACAACTGTCTTGGTTAATGCCACCACATGGCACAATCCAAACTGTTCTCAGCCATAAGATGTCATGGTCTCATGGAATCCTATGGGAATCACTACATCTCTTTTTTATTCAAGGAGAAAACATCAGACCCATTTGTTTGTGATTTTTGGTAATTTTAATGAGTTTTTATTGTTTTAATATAGTTTTGATACAGTTTTAGATTGCCTCCTAAGGAGAATCTAAAAGTTTTCCTGGCCACAAGCCTCCAACATTGGTATAGTAACACAGGGAGCTAACATTTTGAGATTCATAGATCCCAACAGAGACCAAAGGACAAATTGCCAAATGCTAGACAAGCTGTTGGCAGTGAGAAACTGTCACAGTGGGCTCTGCTGGGTCCCAGTGCCTTATATCTCTGTCTATGGCCAGGCCAGTCTTTATATTCCTGAAAGATAAAATGTTCTTCTCCTGACTCAATATGTACCATTCTATATGTGTCTGCTTTTTTTTCTGTCCAATCTAACCTTCTGTCTACTTTTCAAGTTTGCCTTTCATAATGATGATCATAAAAACATAACCCCAAAAGAATAATATCAGAATCTGGGTTTATTAAAGTATATCTTATATATTGTTATGTATACTTAGGCTGCCCTGTGTGATTATGATTTTTTTTAAAACATGCAGTTAATGCCAAAATCAGCTTATAAGTAAATGGTTGTGTAAACTAAGGTTGAAAACTTGGCCCAACTTCATTTTGTTTGTGGTAAAACTAAAAAAGAGAAAAGGAGAAGGAAGAATGAAAATGACAAAAAATAATAAAAATGGCTAATGGTCCTGAATCTTTTTAGAATAATTAACATGAGTTATTAAATGTAAAACTTTTAAATCTGTGTATCATGATAAATAAAAATTCCAGAGACTGATAATTGGGGTTCAAGCTTCAAGCTGAAGTTCAGAAAAGCAAAGCATCCAAGCCATTGGATCTTACCTCTACCCAGCTGAAATGGTAATCCTGTCCTCACGAATCTTCAGAGGTTCTGAATTCCTGTCTCTTCCTCCTTATATTCTTTTCTCTGCCCAGCCATATCTTCCTGTCTCCACCTCCCTAGGGCTAGGATTAAAGGCATGTCATCCCAAGTGCTGAGGTCATCTTTATGTGAGCTGTTTGTTTTAAGATTGGATCAATTTTGTGTGCCAGTGTGTCCTTGAACTAACAAAGATCCAGCTACCACTTTCTGAGTCCTGGGATTAAAGATGTGTATCACCACTTAGCTCTATGACTTCTGGGATTAAAGGTATGTATCACCACTACCTGACCTCTATAGCTTGAGGCTGGCTTTGCTTTCTGAATTCTCAGGCAAGCTTTAATAAATCATAACTAATATATCACCACAAATCTGCTTTTAAAGACAAGACATACGTAGGCATACAGTTCTGGTCAAAACATTATCTCCTCAATCCTTATCCTGGTCCTGGTTCTATAACACAGTCCTAATGCTATCAGCTCTAAATTAACTTTGGGAAAAGATTGAGGTCCTCCGGATTATATTTTGTTTTTCCTATTGGACAATTGCCTCCCTTTAGATGACAATAATTTATGTCTGTGCTATTAAGTGTGCTTCATATGTAAAAGATTGGTTGTATAAGTACAAATGTGTCTAAGGATTTGTTTGTTTGTTTTCGTGTTTGTTTTTAAGACAGGGGTTTTCTCTGTAGATTTGGCTGTCCTGTAAGTCACTATGTAAGACCAGGCTGGCCTCCAGCTCATAGAGATCGATGTTTGTGTGTGTGTACGTGTATGTGTGTGTGTGTGTGTGTGTGTGTGTGTGTGTGTGTGTGTATTTCAAAATAAGCAGACAAAAATTGGGTTTTTCTCCAAGATATTTATTTTAGACAGACCTACATAACAATTCAAGGAACTACATGATCATGAGACATTATACTTAACCATGTGAACTGTTATTTGGACAACTATTGCTAATTATCCTCTCTGTGATATATATATGTATACTGATATACATATATATCATTACATCATGTATATACATAAATATATGTGTGTATGCATATCAGAATATATAAATATATATCTCAGAATATATATACATATCAGTATATATTTAGCTCAGATGTAAGATATATGACAAGACCTTGGCTTTAGAAAGCAGCTAATAAGAACAAGTGTATTTTCTTAAATAAGAAGCCAAATCTAAAATCCTCATTTACTAACTACAGAGCACTGGCTCTTTCTACAAGACTACTTCTCATGGATATAATATCTTTGCATATGCTGACCACTCAGGGGGTGCCAGATACTCTGTCATCAAATTCACATCAAACTCATAAACTTGGGAAATTATTCAGCATATATAAATGGTGTCCTTGAAGCTTTGCAAGACCATCCTATTAAAATGATTCAGTAGGATTCTGATTCTCTTTTAAATTGTTACTTAACCATGGACTTATCTTACAAAGCTTCTAGATGCTTATCCCTTATGAAGGAAACTGATGTGACAAGAAGATGATCACAGTCACCTTATCCTTCTATGACACTCTGGTACATGGTCCAGATAGTTGTATAATTACATTTAACCTTAGTAAACAAAGCATACTTTAAATATATTAAAGACTTAATGTTCCTCAAATGGTTATAACAAAGGAGCCCCAATAGCTGATTCTGAACTTATGCTAGCCAATGCAAAAAATCTCATCCTTTTCCACCAAGCCTTACATTCTGTAATTGACAACAGTGACAAAAATCAGGAGTTGCTAACCCCTGTGGCATTGCTTGCCAAGGGGTCTCGAGATGCTTTGCTTTGCTGGCTCTCTTCTCTCAGTGCAGGCAGAATTGCCCTGACTGTTTTCTTACTACAGTCTATAAGAATGGTAATAACCCTGACAATCACACCATTGTGTGTCACAGAGACTTCCCCCATCAGACAACACACTCCAAGGATGTTTACTGTCATCAAATGGCTGCCTTTTTTCTGGATCTTGGCCATCTGTTATTGTTGTTGTAGCCCCTTAGATGGATCATTCTCTGAGGCACTCTAACTTCTGAATCTTCTGAGTCACCCTTTTTGTGAACTCAAAGTAGGTAAGAGAGATCTGCATCCCTAAGCCTCTAAAAACTATCCAGGTGGCCTCTGAAAAAAGACTATCGGGATGTCTAACTCATCCACTTTTTGCCACCGGGCAGGCATTTTTTTCAGGACTCGGAGCAGGCTTCTTTGCATCAGTTAAGCTCTGTGACTCACCAGCTCTCAGACTGGAGGAACACCTGCTGTTACACCAACACATCCTAACTGGCTCCAGATGGGGTGCAAAGATGAAGGGACCATATAGAAATTCAATGGCAATGCTGCTGTAATTTAAAAAGCTGTGCAACAGAGAAAGACGCCCAGTGACAGAGCTCACATGGAGGAGTGTTTTATTAAGACAAAGGGAATGGGAAAGGAAATGTAGTGAATGAGCACAGGTGGTGCTCTTAGTGGCTGCGGCTGAGGACATATCCTATCAGAACCCCAAGGGCAGCCAGTACAGATGCCTGAATACTGAAAATCCTTTCTCCTGTGCATGGCCTTTCTGGCTATCTCCCATGCTGCCTCCTCCACTTGATCACTCTTTCCTGCTTATTATTCTTACACTTTGTTTTTATCCTGTCTTATCCATGTTTTGCCTACAGGACCTGACAACCTTAAGATAACCAGACCCCCACACACACACCACCCAAACAGGATTGCTCTGACTCTACAACAACTTCATTCCTTGTGGGTGCATCTGCTAGAAGGCATTTTAGACGACGGGAGAAGGAGGAATGGGTGCAAGAACCTTCATCCTTTCCATCCCAGACCAGATGCAATTCTTTACATTAGTCCTACCTCCCCTCTTCCATTCCTGTGATGTTCTGTAGCCTCCTATTGCTCCTTCCAGCTTGCTTTGGTGTAGCACTCCTGGCAGTAGGACCAGTTACCCTTACCTGCAACAATTTTCTAATTTCTCCTAGCATTTTTCAGCCTCCTACTAGTGTTGGTCCCATATGCTGCCACCTTTTCTTCACTCCTACTTGGGAGCCCCTCCATCTCTGACTTTTCATAGAGACCCCTTGCATTACTCACAACTCCTTCGTTTTCCCCCTTCCTTCCTCCCACATCATGATCTGTCTGTGGACTCTACTGTTACCTATCCCCTTAATCCTCATACTAGAGTGCTGGGAATCCCTCTTAAACAGACTTCACAACTTCTTACAGGTGGCAAATTCTAGTCACTAATGTCCAGTACTCTTGGGCTGTTCCTGCCTGCCATCACTATAGATCGACACTCCTCTCATGCTGTATCTATACATATAACTGACCTCTTCCCAGGAGGGGAATGCATTGCCCCCTTCTCTTAATATGTCCTCGGGATCTGGAATGAAGAATTGAGAGGCTCTGGGCAGGAAAATTGGTAGATCTACTATTATCTCTCACTTCCAGATTTCAGGGGAACTGACCTGCAGATGGACTCATACTTCCCCCCAAATTTCCCCTTTATCATTCTATAAACAAGACCCTCCACAGCATGTGTACACAATCTCCTTTCCATTGTTTTGATTAAAGGACAATTATGCTTCTTGAAAAAGAAAAAACAATCAAGGTAGATGGGCCTTTCTCTTTCACAAGGGTACACATACACGCACACGTGTACACACACACACACACACACACACACACACACACACCCTTTCTGTTGGCTTCTATTCACACCTCACCATGACAACTAACCCTCTTGTTTGAGTTACAATGCTTGTCATGATTTGACCCCTCATCCTTTTTATTCCACTTGCTACTCTCTTAACCACACTCACACTTTCCTGTTCTTGGAAATGCCAAGCGTGTCCCAACCTTAGGATTCTAGTGTATGCCTGAACTTTTTTCCCATCTCCTGTTATTGGATGGTTCTAATTTCTGTTCCAGCTCAAGTTCAACCCTTGGCTAGGCTTTCCCTGCCTTCTGTGTGTGAAGGTACTCCTTATTCCATACACCCCTATCTAATCATCATAGTTGCTTGTCTTTGTACTATGTATACCCAGCTCAGATTTTCTCATTGATACAGGCGGTTTATCTGTGTCTAGCAGAGAGTTGTAGAATGGTGAGCTCTCTTCATATAGTGTGTTACACAGAGCACTGGGATAGAAAAGAGATATAAGAGCAGTCACTCTGAACACAGCATGAGCAGAAGATAGGGTACTGGGCCTCTAAGCCTGCCTCTTTCTAGCCCTAAGCCACAGAGCCTTGGGCAAACATAGCTAGGTAAGAGTTCCAGTGAACACGGTTGAAGCTGGGCTAGATATATTTCTGCTATTGTCTACGCTCTGCCTGTGCCTGCTGGCAAGTTGGCCTGTGAATGGAGACAATTCTTAGTGAAGGAGCCTTAAGTGGATGGCCAGGGGCAAGAGCATCCTGTTAGTGAGTGAATGGAGCTTAACAAAAGATCTGCTTCCCTTTAAGTCCTGTGGAGGAGCCAACCTAGAATCTCATTTGATACTTCATTATATCCCAGGCCTGCTTCTAGGAGGAGGCCATTACTTCAGCCGGTAATCCAACATAAAGGCTTCCTATTCTTCAGTTACATAAAGTAATACGATGCTCATGTCAGCACCAGACATTAGGATTAACACTGACAAGGCTTAGTTAAAGCGCTCTACCAGGCAGCGGCTCTAAAATGACTAAACCAGCTAACGTGGCTGCACAATGATTTTTTTGTTTCATGGGGAGAAGGATTTATGTTTAAATACCATTAACACTGACTGTGGTGGCTTTTCTGTTACAAGAATGGTGTTTAAATGTAAAAATGAATATGATTTTATAATAATATGAATCCTTTACTATTAATTTTTATGCTTTTAATTTTGATAATGTGACTTACTAGTGTAGAGTCATCTTTTTCCTTGATTTAAGGGGGTTTTTTTTCTCCTGATTTTAAAGTGAAATTTAAATTGTACTATTAAGATGAAGGCACAATTTGGAAATGGGGAACTATCTATTTGTGTTAGAGTAGACAAGTCAGAAATGGATGGTTTTCAGTTTAAGCTGAGTGTTGACCATTAATTAGCAGTGATAGTTGCAATAACACCACTGATTACCAGCCTACAGCTCTTGCCCCTGGGGAAGGACAACCTTGATGTTTAGGGAACTGCTCTTGAGATTATAGAAGGGTGACAGCATCAGGCTTCTCTTACAAAGGAATAACGTGCACACTGTGCTTTTTGTGATTTATTTCCCCCTTTATAGAATTTTAGAATGGAATTCTGCAGGAGCACTCACTCAGCCTCCTTCCCTACATGGAATGTGCACTTGCAAAGGAATCCTGGCATGTGTATAGGATGAAAGGACCCATGTGAGACTGTGATATGCATATGACAAACAGTTCCCACTATATTACTCAAGACCACAGGATAGAAGACTGGGGTCATATGTGGAATGAGCAAACTAGGTACATTGTAGGACAATCTCTCTGTCGCATAACTTAAACAATAAATTTAAACCTTATGCCATAAGCTTTGTGTGTGTGTGTGTGTGTGTGTGTGTGTGTGTGTGTGTGTGTGTGTGTGTGTGTTAGGCAATTCTTCTGCAATAGGTACACTTCTGTCATTTAAGCTGACCCATGTTCTACCTTGTTACGAGCAGGTTTTTCCTGTCCCACTCTTTGTTCCTCCCCACCGGCCGCCCGGTCCTGCTGCCCAGTCCTGCCACCACGCGAGCCCCAAATAACACTCAGAGACTCTGTATTTGTTACAATCCTGTTGGCCAGTTACTATTAATGTTTATGGGCTAGCCTTGTCTTAATTATTAACCAATTTCTACTTATCTAAGTATTTCCATGTGGTCATCTTATCCGAGCGCGGCAGGCAAGCCAGCATCTTCTTTCTCCACACTCGCTCATATGCTGACCCCTCCCAACTACTTGCTCTTTCCTCCTAGTCTCCTAGCCCCGCCTATCTTGCTTTCTCATTGGCCATAGTGCTTTATTCACTAACCAGCATGAGAAACATATTTACAGAATAACATCTCCCATCACTACCTCTTACATATTGGTGGTTACCACAACAGAGAGAAAAGAACAAAGAACATGCCACTGTATAACAGTTCTTAAATGCTTCCTTCTAAAAGTAATTCGTTTCTTATATCATTCATTTGAAAACAGCGTCTAAGCCACATGGTCCCATGTCATTTCAGGAGAGCTATTCTTCCATTTAACAGGAATGAGATAAACTAGAAATAGCAGCATATAGCTAAGACTATAAGAGGTATCTTCTAGTCAGTAAGGGGAACTCAGTTTCAGCCACAATCCTTCAGAGAAGCACTGAGCCCTGGCTCAAGGCAGTATCCATATAGCAAAAGAAAAACAGTCTCCTCATTTACAGGAAGTTACCTCACAGACAACAACAGTACAGGCCCCCAGCCATGTAATCCATTTTGCCTGATGGATGATAGTAATAATCTCTATTCCTTTAACTGGTTTTTAGTTTTTGCATTCAAAGGTATTAATTTAGTCCCTAAAATGTGCTAGAAATGAGAAGCAGATCTATAAATCATCAGACATGGTCTCTGACCTCACTGAGATTTAGTTCTCTTGGGGGAGACAAATAATTTAAATGAAATAATTAATAAGTGTGAATGCTAATGGTTGGAGGTGTGCAAACAGGTTACAGGTGTTTATCATTCTTCACCCTTATACAGTACCCTGACTTCTCCGAAGGGAATAACCCACAGTTGCAAATCCTTTAGGTAGACCAGGAGGACAAGGCACATGACATTCAGATGACATGTTCTTTGAGAAGTGGGTTACACTACAGCAGCCTAGGAACTATTGTGAATCTGAAGGCAGGTCTTGACATGCCCACCTGCTACTCATCACCATTGTTTCCTGATGAGAGAAGAATGGGTAGGGATGAAGTCAATTGTGCACCCTGCTCAGGATATCTCTTGAGAGGACCCTGTAGTAGATGTGTCAGTGTGCTGCCTGTGTTCCCCAGAAGGTTCCTTTATACACTGTTCCTTGTCTCTCAGAAGCACCAGAACATTCTAGCTATGGGTGTTTATTCTGCTTAAGGAAAACTTGAGAATGTGTCTAAAACCCATCACTCCCTTGGTAGAGAAACATTACAGCATATCTCCTCTGCTTCCTGAAGGGAGAGGCTCTCTTGCCCACAACATCTGCCTGATAACACACATTCTGACGACATCTTGTTCCCTTTCACTTTTTTATTGCCTTCCTAGAGACCTCTGAAATCACCATATGCTGTTACTGGCCTCTCCAGAAACACAGACAGACACACAGACAGACATGTCCGTTCTATTTCATAGTCACAACATTTATAAACTAGCCATTGTGACTCACAGTGGTGAATAATACTATCAATTTGTAAGCCTCATTTTGTTCCTTGGCTGCAGATCACCAAGGATTCTTCAATTTCCATTGGTAGTTGATCATTGACAATTACAGTTTTTTTTTTAAATTACTGACTCTAATATGAAACCTTATACTTTATACACATTCGTGTGTGTGTGTGTGTGTGTGTGTGTGTGTGTGTGTGTGTGTGTGTGTGTGTATAGATTACAGAAGGACTAAAAAAATGTTAGACTGTAGAGTTTGTAGAGGCCTCACTAAAAGCAAAAGCAGTGAACTGATTACTGATACAAAGAAAGTCAACAACAGGTGATCAATAGAATATTAAAGAGTCCAGTGGGAGAGCAGTAGAAGCAGAGACACATGTGGAAGCCAAGAGGAGACACATTCCAGATGGAAGGACAGGTAAATAGGATGGGCAGCAGAATGATCTTTGTGGGCTAAAACCCTGAAGACATGGGGGCTGCCCTGTAAAACTTTCCCTTGATGTATCTGGGTGGTCTGGTTGCAGTCAAACTCTTGCAATTGTGTATTAAATACCTTTCTATGGAGTTTCTGTGTTATGTTCCTCCAGTGGGGGCTTGATAGCCTCAGATCTGATTTTTCTGATAGGGTTACTTTTACACTGTTGTTTTCTCTTTGGAGACAGGGTATTACTTTGAATCTCAGGCTAGCCTTGAATCCACAGTGATTTCCTGCTTTAGCTCCACTAATAATGGAATTATTGGTATGAGCCACCATACCTGGCTTTCATATAATTTTAGTATACTAACAGTCCCATTGTTCCCAGTCTACATCAATAAATTTACTGGTGGTACTTTTTATTTCATCTTGCATGGATAAGTGGTGGTATTTACACACACACACGAGATGTGCATTTACATTGACACTCAAAATGGAGTCACCCAGGGCTGGGTACAGTCTGAAAGCCATTATTTTATACACACTTTGGAAAAACTTAGAGGGCACAAATCAGCATTCTTGTTCTTGCATGTTCTCAAAAAACTAGTTTCAGAAAGCTTTGTTTATAAGCTGCTTGGGTGGCACAGCCTGTAGTACCAGCATTCATAAGGCTTGTGAGAGAGCATAAGTTTGAGGCCAGAATGGACTTTATAACATGTTTTAAAGGGAAAAAAAGCTGTAGAGGCGGGAGTGGGTGGGTGTTACCTCTCTGCCCAGAATACCAAGAGTCAGGACCTTTGATGCTTTCACTGTTCCTCTACAATGGACATGCTAAGAAAAAGCAGTGAGATTTTGCCATCAGTAAGTTGGAACTGGCAGTGGGTGTTACTGGATGGCCCGCAGTCCTTAGCTGATTGCTGCTTGGCTCATGCTTCTGAAAACATTGCTGTTAGTGTATTTAGCCACAGCATCCGCAGCTGGCAGCATCTCCACAGCCTCAATTGCAGTTCATTTTCAAAAAAGCATCGTGTGATAATTTGGTATTTTTGTGTCCTTAGTCATCATGACCAGGACCAGTTCCATTACCCGGGCCTTTAGTGGGAGGACATTTTTGAGAACAGGAGGGTGACTGAGGAAATAGATGTATTTGGCTGTTTCATTTCTTTCCTGACTACAGTGATTCCCATTCTCGTTCAGGATTCCTTTCCCAGATGCACTGCTTACCACTTAACATTTTGTCCTAAAAATAAATCAATTAAAGAAATAAATTAAGGTCCAATTTAAGAGAATAGACTTTTTGTACTTAAGGAAACACACAAGGTGCTCTTTGGGGAAAGGTGATAAATGTAGGTTTTCAGTATAAATGATGATTGATTTGCAATTCATCACCTTCCTTCCCGTGCTTCTCCCAAGTAAAAAGACCTCATTTGTGCATTATCAAGGAAGGATTCTTTTTTAGGAATGTGATTATTTGGCAGAAGTGCTAATGATGATGGGAAAACTTTTAAGAGAACATAACCAAACTGGAAGTTTCTGCAGTTTCAAAAATAGCACTTTGAAAGTTTGCCCTGAGCCTTTTAGACTTTCAGGCATTGCCTTCCTTAAATGAGGTCTGAAAATACGTGTTTCCCAATAATGAATATATATATATATATGAATATATACATATATTCATATATATATTGTGTGTTGTGTGTGTGTGTGTGTGTGTGTGTGTGTGTGTGTGTGTGTGTGTGTGTATTTGTACACATGGCTTGGATTTTCCCTTGGGGAAAGAGCAGTAGGATGTAGTAGCACTTCCAGTGTTGTTCATTCCAAGTTCCTAGGAAGCATCATGAATGGCCAAGTCTTTTCCTTGCTCTCCTTATCTCCTTATACATTTTCCTCTTGGTTTCCATAGTATCTTCCTAGATAACAAAACCCCCAGATATGTAAGTTTCTTACATAAAAATTCAGTGCTTACAAATAACAAATAACACATGTACATCCTTTAGTATATTCTGTTACCTCTAGGCTACTTATAATAATCAATGCCATGTAAGTAGTATGCAAGCAATTGCTATCATCTTCAAAGAATTATAAAATAAAGAGGCTCCTCCCAGTCTGTGCACTCTCCTACCCCCAATACTTTTATCTGTTTTTGACTGAACCTGAGAATGCTCAGCCTGTAGATTCCACGGACCAACTATTCATGATCTTGACATCCATCCTGCTAAGTGATGCATGATCTTTATTTTAGCCATCTGTGAAGTATATTAAACTTCCCCTTGGGCCACATATTTATCCTTATTTCTGTTTACTTGTGCTGACTCAACTTACTACCAAGAGCCTATTTTCCTCATCCAATGAGTCAGTCAAGCCTCCTTCAAGTTTCTGCTCAGGGCCACTTGCTCCATGAATCCCTGTCTCTCAGAGTACCCCCACTCCCCTTCTCAACAACGCCAGGCCAGGGTACCTAGAGTAGAGTAAGAATGAACTGCACTCTTAGCTCTGCCATTTACTAGTGTGAGGGAGAAACAGCTTGGCCTATTCCTGGGCTTCCATGCATTAGCCTGTATACCTAATTTCTACCTCCTGGCTCAGAGAGGGAGTTGAGAGCAATGGATGTCTTCTTCAGGCCATCTTGTGACATGTCCTCCATGTGTGTCTGCTGCTTCAACATTGCTCTCTGCTAATTCCTTTCCATCATTTTTGTTTTCAGCTTTTCTGTATATGTATGTTTTCTCTCACTTTTCATTCCAAACCTAAGTATTCATATCAATTATGGACTGCCCTTTGCCACCTGGAGCCTGCTCTTTCGTCTCACATTTGTCATTAAGACCATCTAATGAACCAGGCAAACAGGTATGCATCTCCTCATAGTATGGCTTGATACAGTGAGTGTTATTGCTTGTGTCTTAAAATGGAAGGATTATGTCATACGTAACACCCCAGACTTGTTCAACTTTTCATTTTTATTAGATCCATCCCCTATAACAACTTTTACTTACTTGTAAACCCTTTCCCTTCCTCCCTCCATCTCTCCCTCCCTCCCCACCCCTTCTTCTGCAGTGAGCATCTTCTCCTGCCCATGTCCTCCCTTGCACTGGGTCTTCCAGGGTGCTCCCAGCTGCTGTCATGTGCATCCCTGCTCATCGCTTCTCAGGAAAAAAACGCCTTTTTCAGAGTCCTTACATCACAGAAGCACAGAAGGGACCCTAACAAATTAGGATGGAGTTTTACCACTGAAACTTGGCCTTCCTGTTTCCATTCCTGAGCACTTTTAGTAGTTTTAAGCAACTTCAAACCTATAGAAGAGTAACAAGAATTGGGGTACCCTTTCACACAAATTAACCAAGTTGTAACACTATTGTGTTCTTATGTATTTATTTTGTAACCAAGGCCCATGTAGCCCAGACAATACAGCAAATCTGGCCGTGACTCCTGGTCCTCCTCTCTGCCTTATGGTGCAGGGAATACAGGTGTGCCAAGTGTGGCCAGACTTCTTTGAATATTTTCATGTTATTTTCTTTCTCTCTCTTAGATTGATAAACATAAGCATAGTTATTCTCTTTCTTGCAGGATGCCTTGTCTACCTTCAGGTGTGTAACTTCACCAAGGATTGTCCTTTCACTATTACTGTAAAACTCTTCCTTATCGGGAAATACTCTCATTCCTCACAGCAATTCTTTATCTCTTCAGGTCCATGATATCCTGTAACTTATTTTTATTTTCTGAGATAGGATCGCATGTAGCTAAGGCGAGTTTCACACCCACAGTGCAGCTGAGAATGGCCTTGAGCTTCTGATGCTCCTGCCTCTACTTCAGTATCTTTGCATCTAGATTGCATCTCCAGTTTTCTTTATGTTACAAGGGGTTCATTTTTTCCTTCTTCAGGAACTTGGAATGCTTCTTCGTGGGCAGATTCTCTTTCCATAGACTCACTCCAGTTGGTCAAGTTGCTGTTTGCCTTGTGTCCCCACCATGACCACTTACCTCTTAACAATAAGATGTCTGGGAGCATCTTCCATGAATATTCATTCCTCAAATATCCTTGGAATTGTCCATTTCACCAACAAACAACCCTGACTCCTTTCAATGAAGGATGATTTTAGACATTAAATACCTGAGTACTTGCTATGCCCTTGAGACATGATTGCTTCTAGAACCACCCAACACTAGGATATGTATGTATGTATGTAAGTATGTATATGTATGTATGTATATAGTCACAATAAAGCTTCCATTATCTCTGTGTCTTATGTACATGTTTACTCACATGTCATATGAATTCCTCTCAATAATTGTGATTCAGGATCAAGTCTTTCCATTGTTACCTGATTATAGCTCCACACTGAAGCCAAGAGGAACTGAGCTTCATTATCCCCCCTCTTTCCCTCCAACCCTCTCTTTTTCTCTTTTTCTACTCTGTCTCTCTCTCTCTCTCTCTCTCTCTCTCTATATATATATATATATATATATATATATATATATATAGTGTGTGTGTGTGTTAAAATATACATACATACATACATACACACACACATATATGGGGTGGAGAATGTAGCTATGCATAAACTCATTTGCTCAGAATGAGAGTTTCTTGTTCACCACTTTCTTGTCTCAGGCATCAGATGCTCCGCTGTCCCCATCTCTGTATGATTTCCTCCTTCACCATGCTGTCCCGAACCTTCAGCAATGTGCCTGCTGCATCACCAGCCACCTCCTGACATGTGCTCATTTCCATCATTGGCTTCCTCAGATGCTGTCACCTCGTCTGAGGAGGGAGCAAAAGAGGACAATGGAGAAGGAGGCAAAGTGCATCTGTGCCTTGCACTGAAACTAAAGCTGGGGAATGGCTGGATTCATCCCTTCCCCTCACTGGTCCTGGTGGTAAATAAGTGCATATTTCTTTGCCTCCCATTCATTTTCCTCTACTCTCTTGAATTTCCTGTCTCCATCCAGTGAGCTGTGTCTAAGCACCTGGCACACAGAAATCCTTTCATAACATCCAGTGAGTCCGCTGGACATGAAGCCTAAAGAAAGGACCACAGCTGGCCACTCCAGGCAGTAGTGTCAGGCAACCAGTAGGTGGAGCTCAGAGGTTCAGCTCAAAGTACATTTATTTTGGATCGGTCCCTTTTTTCTATACCCACTTCTGCCATCTGGTTTTCTCATTTCAGGCTCTTAAAAAAAAAAAAAATCTGTTGACATTCACAGTTCCCAGTATTGCTGTAGACACAAATGGTGAGAAACACATTCTTCTTGCTTTCTTTCCCAAGGTTCCAGTGCTATAAAGACAAACGGAATGCCAGGCCTCTGTGATTATGTGTATACAGCACCCTGGAAATGATGCCACAGGGTAATCTAGCAGGAGAGTTGTGTGTTTTCCCACACTCAGAAGTCACACTGGCTTGGAATCTTCTCAGATTCCCATGTCTTATAAATCTCCTACTACCCACCTCTTCCTCTAGTGGAAAACTCTACTTCTTTTTTATTTTTCCCAGGTCACTTGGTTATGTCAGTAATGCCACCCTATGGAAATATGAATGGATTATTGCAACGTTCTTGGCAGCCTGAATGAGATTAAAACCAGAGGCCCGCCTATAGTATATGATTATAAGTCTTCTATCTCAGGAGCCTGAGGGACAGACAGAGGGAGGGAGGGAGGGAAGGAGAGAGGGAGGGAGGGAAGGAGGGAGGAAGAGAGGGAGGAAGGGAGAGAGGGAGGAAGGGAGAGATGGAGGGAGGGAGGGAGAGAAGGAGAGAGAGGAGAGAGGATTTTCAGAGTCAGGGAAGTGAGCAGAAAGGCTTCTAAGATTTGTAGTCTATAGCAAAAGTGAAGGGAGGTACCCTGGCATCTCTGATCCCATTAATGCTCAGCAGAGAAATGAGAAGGGTTTGTCTGCCCTTGCAAGCCTTTCTGTCACAGACACTGACATTTCATCTCATTTGTGGCAGATATGACCTAAACTATTTCACCTGGCAAGGAGAATTCATCCCATGCCTTGTAGACATAACTCCAGCATCTTCAGAAGAAGTCCTTGGTCTTCATAGAAGTTAGCATGGTCTTGGGTGTTAAGCACCTGTGTGCCACTGTATCCAGAAACCATGCATGATCCAGACATTAGCATGACCTTTGGAAAGTTGGTGGCTCAAAATGAGTTCTTAGATGTGTCCTGTTGACTCTTTGTCCTTGAATTAGAGACCATGACTCTTTCTTTCCAGGCACATCATGCTCATTCTTAAATTAAAAGAGAGTTTGTGGTTTTTCAGCAGTGCTTGATAAACAAAAATTCATTGTCACTTCCAGACACCATGGAAGGGGTTTCTCCTATTTAGCGTATTAATTCTAGCAGAATTGGCTAGATAATACAGAAAGCCATTTTGTAGTAGAGGAGAGTAAGTGCTGAAATTGTTAGATTAACACCCCACTGCCTCATACTACTAGATACTGATTGACTCTACAGCTACTACTCATGCATTTGGGTAGTTTCTCACAGGTCATAGTGAAGTACCATCTTAAGAACTATGCCCACACATACTCCAGAGTGAGCTTGAGCTGTGACCCCCCTGCATAGTGCTTTTGTCTGGCATTGTTAAAGGGGTAATACTGACATTATAGAGTTAGTGGGTACAATCTCTGTTTTACTCCCGTGTCTAGGAAAAATACATAAGACTGTAATGACTTCTTTCTTCCTTGAGCTTGTGGGAATCTTGCCTACAAAACCATCTGGTGTGGGGTTTTCTTTGCAAAGAAAAAAATATGTATGAAGATTTTTCTTATCTCTCATTCTGGTAAATTACACATTTTTAGGCATTTGTCCTTTGCATCTATTTTTTAATGTTAGCATATTGTCACTGAAAAATAGTCATTTGTCATCATATTTTACTTATATTTATATCACCTTTTTAATTCAAAATATTGTTTTTCCTTTTCTCTTCTTATTTTCTATTAACTAGTATTGCCAAAGACTTATCTGTTTCATTAATTTTATCAGGAAACCCACTTTTGAGCCAGAAATGGTTGGTCTATGTGCCAATACTCTGAAGGTCAAGGCAAGAGGATTACTGTGAGTTTGAGGCTAGCCTGGGCTACAGTGTGAAGTATCAGGCCAGCCTGGATACAGAATTATACCCTTTCAAGACAACCAAGCAAATAGCTGCTTTCAGTGTCTTCATCTTCCTTAGAAAACATTGATATTTCTATCCCATTAATTCCTGATTTATATTTTTACTGATTTTTTTTGCTTTGCTAAATATAGACTTTCATTATTAATGTTTTACATGCTTAAATTTGACATATTTTAATATGCATTTTCATTGTTAGTCAGTTTAAGTAACTTAATTTCTTTGTAATTAAATATTAAAAAGAAAAGTAAGCTTGTGTAGATATGGATACAGTGTTAAAAAATAGCTTAGATTGCAGAGCATTTTAACAATACTTTTATGCAGAGTATACCCACATAAGGGGAGGAACCTGGGTTGTAGATGGTGGTTCTAGTGGGTGGAGACAAAATAGTAGAGGGTTATCCAAGAGACAGAATAACTTTTTTTTTATATGTGATATTCATAAATATTTACTGTACTCCAAAGAATAAGGTATTAAATAAAATGATGAGAATTTTCCTAACTTTGGTTGTTTAACATGTACCAGACACCAGTTCAACATTCATTAGCTTCTCTCAAGGGAACTCATAGACAAGACTATTGTCTTCCACTGAGTTTTAGTACAGACCCAAGTGCCTTACTCAATGAGTACTGAATCAAGCTGCCTCAGGGTTCATGAGTGGGATCATGGCGACAGCAAGGTGAAGGCTTCTGATAACCAGGTTCTCAGGTCTGTGAGGTGCTGGATGGTTTTATGCCAACTTGACCAATCTATAATCATCTGAGAAGAGGGTATCTTGACTGAGAAAACGCTTCCTTAAGATCAGGCTGTAGGCAAGCCTATAGGACATTTTCTTAATTAGTGATTGATGGGGGAGGACCCAGACCATTGTGGTCCTAGGCTGTGGTCCTGAGTTCTATATGAAAGCAGACTGAGCAAGTAAGGGAAGCAAGCCAATTAGGAGCATCCCTCCATGACCTCTGCATCAGCTCCTGCCCTGGTTTCTGCCCTGTGTGAGTTTCTCTCCTGACTTCGTTAATGATGACCAGTGCTGTGGAAGTGTAAGTGAAATAAGCCCTTTCCTCCCCAACTTGCTTTTGGTCATGGTGTTTTGTCACAGCAGTAGTAACCCTGACTAAGACCGTGAAGTAGGAAGTTCCCTGTCATTGGGATGGTTCAGAAGAACTTTATCTCTTCCAGAGATGTGCTATTGGAGAAAAGACCCATAAATCTCTTCCTCACTTGCTCAATGCAAGCATCATTTAGTGGAGGTGGAAGCGATATGACAGGGTTACTACTGCCAGCTCCCCAGACCTAGGCTCAAATGCTAGTTCTATTTACCAGCCCCATAACCTGGGACATTACCCTCAGCCACAACCAATACAGGAGAAATCTGGGTCCCCTCTTGGGTTCTTTCTTAGTCTCATAAATAAAATAAGGATGAATTCAACTCATAGTTCAAGGACAATTTGATCTTATTTATTAAAAGAAAAGCACTCCAAGCCCACATGGAGGTCAGACACATTGCTGACAAGTAGCCACATGGTAGGGAACAAGATCTTTAGAGGATGAGGAAGGAAAATCTGAACGTCAGAAAAGGCATGTGTAGGTTCTGCCTGGCACCGGAAAGAAAGAGGCAGAGAAGGATAAAAGGAAAGGTTGTGTCCTAACTCGGGATCCAAAATGGTAGACAGACCCAGCTGAAGCTCACAGTGGGTCCTGGGCATGGCATCGGGGAAAGGGAACTCTGGGAAGAAACAGTGAAGTAGCCCTAAAGGGAGGTTATTCTGCTGTCTCTTTAGCATGGCTTGAGGTGAACTCTTCCTCCCTAGGGATGAACACTTGGCCAGGTGACTGACTGGGCCCAACTGAAACATTGGGTCTCCAGCTGGGCCAGAGATTCTGTCCCATTTACTAGAGTCTTTCTCAATGGGCCTATATTGTAACTCAAACACAATCTGTAAAAATCACAAGATTGTGATGATTAAATAAGAAATAGAAATGTCAGAGAAGCTACACTCATGAAGTCTCATCAGCATGGCTGCCTAAACAAGACCTGAATAAAGATACCACTGTGAGACTTGGGGAAAGGGAAGTCTTATGAGTGCCCTACCCTAGCCAAAGAACTCTAGGCAGTTGAGGAATGAGGAGAGAGAAGTGGAATTAAAACTTTCCCTGAGGGAAGAGCACACCCATCAGTTACACACTCCCAAATACTCAGCCCTGAAATCGCAGGTCAAGCTGTCCTTGCACGGCCAAGAAAATATCTATAGCTGCAGACATACGTACATATATACACATGTGTATATCTATATACATATGTGGATAGTTATAAAAAGATATATAAAACAAAGAAATTGGGACTATGTGTTTGAGACAGAGCAAGGTGGGGGCTCATAGGAATGATTGGAGGGAGGAAAGGGGAAGAGGAAACTGTAAATATATACATATATATATATGCATATATATGTATGTATGTATTTACATTGCAAACACACATATACATATAAACACACATGCACATACATATGTTTGTTTGAGACTGGGTTTCTCTGTAACCCTGGCTGTCCTGGAACTCACTATGTAGACTAGACTGACCTTGAACTCATAGAGATCTGCCTGCCTCTACCTCCTGAGTGCTGAGATTAAAGGTGTGTGCCACCAATGCCTATCACTAATGCAATTATATTTTAATTTCAAAAACTTTTTTTTAATTTAAGAAAAAGGTAAGGGTCTGTCAGTGATTAACACCTAGGAAAGTGCTGTGGCTCTGTGGATGAGACAGGAAAGCCAGACTTGCTGGTTGTGGGATGAGCACTGGATTGTACTATAAGACACAGCTCTGGTAATTTCCTGATGGACGAGAAGTTAATCAATAAGAAGTACCCTGGTCATAGGCCTCTGTGGGTCTCCCTTGTTCTTTGCCATGTGTGGCAGGGACACACAGGAGTCTCTTCTGCTAATCCTCATTATTTACAAGGAGTATTTGTATTCAGTGACACACGTGGCAGACATAAATCCATAGCTCTTCCCTCCGGAATGCTTCTGGGCCAGTTATACAACTGGGACCGTTTAAAGCATCAGCTCTTAAAAACAGAGATGGATGGCTTCCCTCGCCTTTTCCATTCACACATTTCAGGCTGCTTGGGATTTCCTGACAGTGCAGGGCTAATGACTTTTGATACCAATCGATGCAAAGCTAATTGATTTACTACACAACTTTCCTGGACTCAAACTGCCCAGGGGTCCAAATGATTTGTTATTGTTGTTTGATTGTGTTTTCACCTTTCAGGGGCCTCTTCCTTGTCTTTCCTTTATGAATGGACTAATTAGTCCCATGACTTCCTCTGTTGATGGTATTTGAATCGTGGCTTCTGTGGAGGACTGAACCTCTACTGATTTCTCTTTTCAACTGTGGAAACCTCCAGGGCCCTTAGAATAAATAAGTGCAGGGA
The DNA here is from genome assembly GCA_030556225.1 of Cricetiscus sungorus. Taxonomy (NCBI): domain Eukaryota; kingdom Metazoa; phylum Chordata; class Mammalia; order Rodentia; family Cricetidae; genus Cricetiscus; species Cricetiscus sungorus. The sequence continues at coordinate 2,522,227 of JANBXA010000606.1, read as the reverse complement.
AATCACCTATGTGTGCACCAGTGTTTGTGTGCATCTGTGGATTTGTCTCTGTAAATTGTTCATACATAGTGATATATGATAGAATGGCGTGAAGAAAAAAAAATGGTCGACAAAACTTATTCTTAACTTAGATGCCATACTTAAAATAATAAGCAAGGCTGGAGACATGGCTCAATCTTTGAAAATGAATGTTTCTTTTAAAGATGACCTAAGTTTGATTTCAGGCACCCCATTAGAAGCTTACAACTGCTTGTAACTCCAGTTCCAGGAGATCCAACTCCTGCTTCTGGTTTCCATAGGCTATTGTATTCATATGTACATTCACCCACACAGAAACGCTTGCATGCATGTAACTGGAAATATAAACAAATGTGTTTAAAATAAATAAAATAACGAGCCATCATGACAGTATTGGTCACCTTAATCTTTTCTTTGGCTTTACATTTGAAAGTATTTGAGGAGTGCTTCATGGACCACAGATGACACTTAGTTTTATGGTGATATAATTCATATTCATAGGATTTGTATAATGCAGTTGAGAATAGAGAGACTCCATTGGCTGCCCTGGGTTTAATATTAGCTCAGAAGCTTATAGAAGGAAGTTATGTGTGTTCCTCAAGTTCCTCAGTCTTGCAGTGACTTTGTAACAGTGGCGACACACCCTTGGGTGTGGCCAAAGGCAGATGGAAGCAGAAAGAGGGAAGCTTGAGGCATGGCTTTCCTTTGAGCAGTCTTTCTGGTGGGTCAGCTGATGTGGTAGGAAGGGCAGAGAAACACTCCTGCAGTGCTTCCTATATTTCTTGTTTTCCCCATAAACATCCATTTATCATTTATCTCGGGTCTAGTGAAGTCATTACATCCTCGCCTTCACCCAACTGTAAAATGAGATAGATCATGATAATCTATGGCAAGCATAATTGTATCAAATATCAAACCCAGGCCAGCCAATGGAGTCCCCCTGTTCTCAACTGCATTATACAAACAACAGTTTGATATCACTCTACACCTATTACAGCAGTCCCAAGCCAGAATACTGACAGCAAGACTGATAGCAAGCATGAGGTCAACAATGACACTCACTCATTACACGTGGGAATATAAAGCAGAGCAAAATTGTGGAATATCATTTGTCTGTTCTTTAAAGGTGAGGCACACTGGGTAATCCTACAACTGGATTTCCTGGTCTTTACACAACAGAGGTTCAAACTCAGTCTGCAGAAACCTGCAGAAGCTACAGCAGTTTTGTGCATGAGTGCCAAACTTGGAAGCAACCAAGCTGTCCTTGAGTAAATGAGTAAATAATCTATGTTCCATGTAAACAACGAAATATCAAGACTAAAAAGAAACATCAACTCATGAAGGGAAACGGGGAGGACAATTAAATGCATATGTTCTTTTGTTAATGTATGTGTTTGCTCCTGAGTACATATATAGTGTTCACTGGGAATAGAGGCCAGAGGACATACTCAGATGTAGCCCTCAGGTATGCTGTCTGCCTCCTTTGAGTCAATCTTCCTCTTTCAGCTTGACACTTACAAACCAGACTAGACATCTAGCTAGTAAGCCTCGGGAATCTTTCTGTCTCCATTTCCCCAGCACTAGAATTGCAGGTACAAACTACCAAACCCAGCTTCACCCCCAATGGTCTCTGAGGATGGAAATAACATCACCATGCTCTTTCCATGGCCCAAATATTATCTAACAAGGCCACAGGCTGTGTGATTTGATGATGACTGGCTGGAAAAGGCAAACTTGGAAGACAAAGGCAGTGAAACTGCTTGCTGTGCTTCTATAGGGTTAGTGGTTTGTCATTTGTACAGATTTATAATATATATTACACCAAGAGAGGACCCTGTTACCAAGGAGGGACACTGCCTGACAATAGTTACCTGTGTATATTCAAACACTGTGGCAACTTGTCCCACTCTGCTGGGGACAGTAATGATAGAGCAGATAGGCAGGGGTTATATGAAGTACTCTGTTACCTTCTCAGTTTTTGCATGAGCCTATAGCTTTTCTTTAAAAGTGACAGGTTTAAAATGAGTCTTCATGTGGAATGTGTGGGATTTCTCAGTATAAAAGTGAGTCGTGGGTGCCTGCCTGGTGGATTATGTCCTGTTTCTCTTTGGTAGCTTGTTTCTTGTACTCTTCTCTACCCCAAGAACAAAGCATCAAGGGAGAGTTTGGAGATGCAAAAACATACATGTAAGACATACAGCTAGTTTACTTAGGAAAGGGAATGTGGCTAGCTGGAGAGCCATGTGTTGGCAACCTGAACTCTCCCTGTATTAAATGATTCTATATGATTTGCAAAGGCTGCTCTGTTGAACAGATTTGTAATTAAAACACTTAGAAGCAACTAATATCACTGTCTGGGGTGAATCTTACCTCTGTCTATGTAGATTCATGCAATGTGCATTAGAACGAGATAGAGATGCAACGCGGCAGTATGTGGACAGGCAAGTGTGCCTGCTCTTTGCGACTTAATTGGAAAAGATCCCTGATTTGTTTTGCAAGTGATGACTTATTTTCAGTTATTAGAAGCTTAAAAGAGCTTTAATGTTAAAGTTCAAAACCACTAACAATATAATGAGCTTGGCTCCACTGGGGACAAGATAAAGTATGATAAGATGAGCGGTTTACACAGTGACATTTCCATCATTTTTTGTAAGACACTGTTGTCCATTGAGAACACTAACAAACTCAATGTGTGTTATTTGGTGTGGAGGAGCCTTCTCTGTAGTGTAGATACTGAGAATAAAACTAAGCATTGCTCGGAGTGTAGCAAATGTTAGTGGAACAGGCTTGAAGTTGCCCAGACCTGGGCCCAAACTCCAGATCTCCTGTCCATTAGCTGTTTAAAGTTAGCAAAGTTTATGGGCCTCCCAAACTTGTTTCTTTGACTTATTTTTAACTTATATGTAAGCATGAATACCTGTGTGAGGATATGCACATTTGAGTGTTGTCTCTTAAGAGCTGGAAGAGGGCATCTACTCCTCTGGAGTTGGAGTTACAGCTGATTTTGAGCCACCTGTCACGTGTGCTGGAACTGAAAGCCTGGGCTATGGAGAAGCAACAAGAACTCTTAGCCCCTGAGCTGCATGTCAGAGACTTGAGTTCATCATATTCATCCAGTGTGGTTGAAAATAGGTCCCTTATATAAAAGTCATAATGATAAAGTGTGATAACACAAGTGAAATACCAAGCATAGTTCCGACTCACGAGAACGCTCTATTTATGTCTAGTCTTAAAGTTTTCTATTAAGGGCTGCATTTTAACTGACATTTAACTAGTAGCTAATGAGCTATGGAAGTTTGAGTTAATGAATAATTAATGAGTTTGAATGGGTTTTGTGCTACAAGAACTTGTACAGCCTCTCCCACCACAGTCATCATCAACTGCACCTTCCATGTGTGAGAACTTTGAACAGCTCATTGACTAGACTCAGATCCGTCATGTCCCAGGACTACACAGAACCATTTATCACAATTCCATCACCAATGTCCAAATCTACAATAGAGGATAGACTGCTATTTAAATTGGGTTTTTGTCTGCAGCCTCTGACAAACAATGAGACTGGAAGGTAGAAGTAGGAAGAGGTCCTCAGAAACAGGACCTCTGGCAGACTCAGAGACCTCACCTTCACTCATTACCACCCCTGCCTTCCTTTGCATGGCCACTTTACTGCCTCACTTGTGAATACAGAAAATCTCTTGCTTAAGTCATGCCTGCAAGGTACATTTTCTCAGTCATGCATGAACGCTCCAGCTCTTGCTCCTCATGTCAGTGATGAGTTTAGGAGCTGAGCAGAAAAGCAACCTCGTTTTAATTGATATTTTAAGTAAGACTCCTTGTGGTGGCCATTTTTTCTGTCCCTAACTTCTTTGCTTAGGAAATCTGAACTTGTATCACCTCATTAACATTAATGGCTTAACCTTTCACTGTTTCCCCATGTGATGAACCCACCTTTGCTACAGCTGTATAATTAAAGAGGAGAAACTTACCACATTCTTTATGGAGGCCTTAAGTATTCCAGGGCCATGTGGAATCTCAGTTTCATTTTAATGATGTATTACCAGAAAACAGTGTAGCATTCCAATAGGTACTCAAGAAAAGTACCTATTGGTCCTCCAGAATACTTAGACATCTACAAACTCTGTCTGAGTTAATGGTGATGTTGATGAAGAGGCTGAGCTGCCAATTCCAATCTTCTAAGACATCCAACCACTGATGGTGGAAGATGACCATTTCCTCCCACACAGGTGTGAAATCTAGCACATTTGCTTTTATAATTTACAAGAAAATAATGAATGCTTTGTGTTAAATCTTTCCCCTTCCAGGGAGCAGTCCTTTACCTTTTTAATTTTTATTGAATTAACTGCCAGCAGGCAGAGGATTTCACACTAACCTTTAGCCCAAAAAGACTTTTTCAGAGCATATATTTAATTATATATGCACAGAAAAACTCTCAAGAATTATTATGTGTTTTCATGTGCTTGTGCATGTGAGTACATTGGTAAATCTGTGTATGTGCTTGTATGGGTGCATGTGTCTATGTGTGTGCTCATGCACATGTACATGTGTGTTCTACTTTTCACCACGCTGAAAACTCACTTGAACAACTGGAACATTTACTTGGTGAGCCATCTTGCTATTCCTGTTGTCTTAGCAGTGCTAAGTTTTGTTCAAAAATGTATTAAGCTTTTTTCTTCACTGTGGAAGTAACATGTATTTCACCCTGTGATATACATAGAATGTAGATCTGGGTCATCAATTCAGATTAATTCCTTTGTTCTTGCCATTTTGTCCCATACTGTTTCTTGCTGTATAACTCAGGTCAGTCTCAAACTACAATCCTCCTGCCTCCTTCTCCTCAGGGCTGGGATGGCAGATATGTGCCAGCGTGTATGATCTCAGAATAACTCACCTTCCCTTTGGAAGCTATGCAGTCTCATAGAGAATCAGAAAGTTCTCTCTTGCTCTGGACTGGAAACTAACTACTCTTTCCTGGAAAACTTGCCTCTTGCCTTGTCCCTTCATACAGTCTGTGCCTTTTCCTTCCCATTTCTCTGTACTTTTGTGATAAAGAGATAGTTTGTAAGCCAGCAATCACATGAGAGTCCTTAATTTCACCTCCAGGAGAGTTTCTCCAGCCACTTCATCTTCCTCTTGTGTATTTAATAACAGGAGATTCTTATTTTTGAACAAACAATTGTCCAAGTTAGTGTGAGGAGAATTTGCCTATGCATGAACAAGGAGGTATCCTTTTAGAGGAAGACACTGCCCTAGAGAGAATCCATGTAATAACAGGATTTATTTCATTTTACATCAAGTGATATTTGAATGAGCAGAAATTCAGTGTCAATAGAGAATGACAGATATAGCTAAATGCCCAGGATGGAAGACAAGAGAGATTCCATTCTGTGCCTTCTCTCCCACATATTTTATTATTACTGTGCATGGAAGGGATTTTCTTAGCAATGTTGCTGCCCTTGCAAAACTATTGAGTAATATTTCCATGGCCACACACTGAGGGGCACCTGAGCCAGCTGGTTACATGAACTCACCCCTGGTAGTGAAACTGGGAAAGTTTGCCTTCCTACTTCATCAACCAGCATAGCTAAGACATCTTTAAGCATCTGTACTTTGGAGCTTCCATGGGGAAAGTTATTGTGTTAACAAATCAGTTGTTATTCTTTTTATTGTTTTATAATCAATTCCTTTGTTTCAACATTATTATTTTTAATTTCAGTATGCCTGTCAAAAGTTTAATAGGCTATTTATATTCTTGTTAACCCTTTCTTCATAAAAACAAAGATATTAAAATATAAATGAGGATTCTGGGAAGAATGAGAAGTCTGAATCCTTTCATAGACTATAACCACAAAACAGAACCTATGTGGTATAACTAACTGTACCAGATGAGGGCTCATAACTTCCAGTTAATTTAGAACAAATTTGGCCCTCAGTATAGCAGAAACTATTCATTTCTCTGCCTCTGGTTTTTGTAGCTACACTCCATGGTATTATTGATTTCATAAGGAAATCAGTTGGTTTAGTTCAGTTGAAGTGTGGGGGTGGGATTGAGGTCTGACATCCCATTCCTCCTCCTATGCTGTCTGTGTATATGACCTTCACCAAAACTAGGTCTGTGCAAAAGATACCCAGGAAAATGCTAGGGAAATGGTGAGTGTGTACAAAGAAACTTTATACCTTGAAACAACCTATAAAGAACATTACTGTTTTGTAGCTATCTTTATACTATTTTATATACTTTTTATAAAGACTATCCATATTTTATAGCTAAGGGAACTATGATGTGGAAGGGGTTATCCAACTCAATAAATGCCTTGTGGCTGTACATTTAAGAGTTAGGATAAAATTCAGTAGAGCAAGCAAGCATCTGTTCCAAAGAAGAAAACTCAAGGAACCACAGGGAACTAGAGACTGAGACATCCCCAAATTCAGAAATCTGAGTCTGCATTTTTTGGGGAAAGCACAAGGATGAGGGGACCAGACAGATCTAGGTGGGCAGTGATCCAGAAGCCTAGGAGATCCAAGTGTGAAGCAAGTTAGAGAAAAGTAGAGCAGAAACTTCTTGAAGACCAAGATGGGAGTATCGTCTTTGAAGAAATACAGGTGACCTTTGCCAGCTTACAAGACTTAGTCACGATGGGCCTGTGGAGTTCTGATACTCCCTCAGAGGAGGAGGGCATGGGAAAGGCAGTTGACTCTCAGATGAGATTTCAGCCCCAGCCATCTGTATGCTGTTCTGCACTAACTAACTGCATGTGGCTTCAGGAGATGCTAGGGTTTAATAAGATGGAGGAAGTTCATTGGAGAGAATGTCCGTATGTGTGGTTATGAGGAAGTCATCATCCATGCATCATCCATGCTGTATGGCTACTTCAAGGGTCAGCCACACTTCTACCTGTAACTTCTCATCCATGTTCTGTGAGTAAAGCCAATAAACTCATTTATCCTTAAACTCTGGTGGAATTGCACTTGGGTTTGTGGTTGAGACCTCATGAGTGACAAGTTGACGTTGTTTACATCTCCCTAGAAACTAAATTATCTCTTGTTTGTGTGTTTGTTTTTCGAGACAGGGTTTCTCTGTTTAGCCCTGGCTGTCCTTGAACTCTCTTTGTAGAGGGGACTGGCCACAAATGTAGAGATCCACCTGTTTCTGTCTCCAAAGTGCTGGATTAAAGATGTGTGCCACTTCACTGGGTTTAGAGAAGGGTTTATCTTAATAGATAGAAAGAGGGAAAGGATGCAGAGGGGGTGAAAAGGAGTGGCAGAACAACTTTCATTTGGGACAGTGGATGGAGATGGTGATGTGCCATGCTGTGTTTTATGCAGTTTACATATGCTGCCTGGCTTGGCATCACTACAGCCCTCAGAGTAGATGCCCTCATTGTCACTTCCTGTTCCTTCCATTTTAATCTCTGCAGAAACAGAATGCTCAAGATCCCATTGCTCATAGATCCTAGAGATGGTACCCCAGGCCACAATTCTGACCACGCACCTTGTTCTCTTGCCCACTGTGTTGGTATGAATGAGAATGGTCCCCACAGGCTCATATATTTGAGTGCTTGACTCCCAGTTGGTGAACTATCTAGGAAGGATTAGGAGGTGTGATCTTGTTTGAGTGGTGTGGTCTTGTTGGAGGAGGTGTGTCACTGGAGATAGGTTTCGACATTTCAGAAATCCATGCCAACCCCAGACCACAATGTAAATCTCTCAGCTACACCTCCAGTGCCATGTCTGATTGCTTCCTGCCATGATAATTATGGACTAATCCTCTAAAACTGTAATCAAGCCCTCAATTAAATGCCTTGGCCATGCATCAATATAGAAATTCAGTTCTCTCAATATGAAATAAACCAACTATCTCAAATGGTATTCCACGAGACATTTATAAGAGATTTCATGACAACATGTATTAGTTCAAGAGATGGTAGCTTAAAGTTAATCGGGTTTCTATGCTCTGGTACCACTCAGCCATATTTTAAATGGAACAAAATGTCCTGAGAATTGCCTGGAGATGCCTTTACGGTGCAGTGTTTCCTAAGCATATTTGGAGAAACCTATTTTCTCACAGAAAACTTACTTTGTGTTTCTCCAAGCATTAGTATTGCTCAGGATGTGCTTACAGAAATGATAACATAAGCATATAGTGCATGAAGAATTAGAAATAGCCCCAGGACAAGCAAAACCTTACTATGCAGGGTGAGAACATGTCTTAGTTATGAGCCTGGGCCATTCCAGTCTTTGCAGGGTTCTCGTTTGCCCTTTGCTCAAATCTAGCAGTACTATACACTGCCTTCCTGGCTGCCCCACACCCATCCAATGCCATGTCTCTTGATAGGCAGCTTTCTGCTGAGCCCCCATGTAACAGTTGGTGGCAGAAGTTCTTTCTCCCTAGTAGGAAGTGGCTGCACCTGTTAACAGCCTGAACTCAATTTCTATAAAAATGTGGGTTCAGCTGACAGTCTAAAGCAGTCCTTGAGCCCATTCATTCCATAATAATCTGATCTCAAATGACACTCCTAAAGATGACATGAGCCACATTCGCACACAGGAAAACCTAAGGGCCAAGTCATCTGGCATTTGCACAGGTCAGCTGGATGAAAGAAAGAATGCTGAGTGGGTTCGTTGAATACTATGGCATCCAACATCCGTGCCAGCCAGCTGCCTTCCACCTACTAGGTCTCTGAATGCATCTGCTGGAATAGTGCAAAAGTGCCTGGACAGCACCCAGCTTTGAAAGGGCTTAGTAGTTCATTTTCTTCCTTGAGTAGCAGGTACAATTGATCTGAAGACCCAGTCTTACAGTATGGGGTGGTGCAGCAGAGTCTCCTGTGAAACCTAGAGAATGCTGCAGAATAATGCTCATTGGCAAGTGTCTTGCAAGAAACCCTCTCTTCCATGCTCAGAATAAGCCGGGTCTTCTAATCTTTTAAGTCTTGATCTGACAGTCTTACCTGCTTCATAATCATAGGAAAGCCTCCGTCTTGGGTATGGCATTGATGTAGATATTTGAGGTAAGGAGTGATATGGATACAGACATATGGGTAATAATTAGGTGCCAATGAAGACAATATTTGTTGTAGTGTTTGGTAACCATCTTCCCCTGAGTGAATTTTGTACCCCAACCTTACTTTCAAGCTGCCATGGCTCCTCTTTCCTCATTGCTATATCTTAAGTGTGAGCCACATGGCTAAATTTAATCACCCAGTATCTGTTCCATTAAGGCCCTGGAATGTCTTCATAGAATTACACGGAACTAATCAGCTTAATGAACCAGTGGTCTTCAGATATGTTAGTGCTTGCTTCTAATGTTGCTAAGAAGCTTCTCAGAGAGTGATATGATGCCTGGGGCTAAATCTCATCCCAGCAAATGCAGAGTTTTGAGCTAGTCTATGAAGAAGACACATTAATAGTGATATATTCAATCTTTAAGGTCTGTTGGCTTTGGCTAAGTTGGAATGCAATCCTTTGTGCTTAGAAACTCACAGATACATCCATAGAAATTGACTTGCTCATGGCAGTCCAGGATACTATCAAGAAGAGTGTTTAAAAACATTCTAGCTTCAGCATAATACTTTTTACCCCTTTGTCATTGCAGTTCCAGAAGGAACGAGCTATGCAAATACTCACTGTATAAGTGAATGAAGAGTAGGAAGGAGAGATTTGTGTGTGCACACAATAACCTCAGGACTGACAGAATGGGGGATTAAAAAAACTCCATTGATGAGGAAAGGATGCTATTCATACATTTTTTCTGCACCTAAAATAAGATTTTAGGTTTTGTCTGACACCAAAAGGCATTACCCAGAACCTAAAAGCTTTGTCCATTAAGAGAGGAGAGTAGAAATCTATGACAATGACTATTTTGGCCCATGCTGATATAAGTCAGAGTACTTTGATCCACACAGTCAATGTGTGGAAATTGTAGCTCTTAGGTAAATACTGCTGGTGCAAAGGCAGACAGTAAGGGTATTTATAGGACTGTGTGGGTGGGTGGGTGAGTGGTGGCATCCATGTGTATCTGGGCAAATGTCAGTTGATCAACTTCAGCTTGAGTAAAGGGCACAATGTATTAACAATTTTAAAAGACTTGGGAATCTATTGAGAGGATTCACTCATTGATTTCTAATGGTTCACTTAGTCCAACTTTGCATGGGCAGACAGAGATTCAGGTCTGTATTCCCACAGCCTTGTACCTTGGCAGGTCTTTCTAGACATTTGCATTTATTTCCTTTACAGGCAGAGTGCTTATGTTCCTCCAAGATGAGTTGAAAAATGTAACCTCATCGCCATTGTGAGTTCCATGAGAAGAGAACCACCCAAATGGGACTAGAGTTCTTACTAGGAGGCTGGAAAGCTGGCTCCCTCTCTGCTCTGTGAGAGTATAGTGAAGACTCCACTCCATAGTCTCCAGCATGGAGGCAGGCCCACACAAGAACCCAACAATGCTGCCGCACTGACCAGGCTCCTTATTTAGTGTTTAATATACAGACTTTGCTAGGCATGGTGCAATGTGTTCCTGTGCGTTGTCATCTTTCATAAGACATCATACATCTCTATTCCATTCATTTCCTGTCCCTTCATATCCACCCTCTGCCCTTGAAACATCCCCCCCAAAAAAATAAAATAAAATTTAAGAGACACAAACAAAGGGGGGGATCTCATCCAAGGAGCTGTGTGTGACATGGAGAGTCATGGAGTAAATCCTTTTATTCATATATCTTTATGTGCAAGTATTCATTGTAAAAAGTCATTGGTCTGGTTCAAGACCTCTAGTTTCTGGTGTGCTATTGATGCTGGGCCCTCCCTAGGACTCCTCTTGGATATCCTGCTGTTGTCCTGTGTCATGGAGATGCTTCAGGTTTGAGTCTACAGGATGGGTCCCTTCATGTGCTGAAGCATATCACAGATGGGGCTGAATGTTGCAGTGGGTCAACTCATAACCCTGGTTCTGGGCCTGGGTAGTTGCAATGTTGGTCATTCTGCCAATTCTCCCCTGTCTTCAACACCAGGGTGATCTCTGGAGCTTTGCCCTGGCTAGTTCACCCCTTTTAGAGACAAACAGGGGTAGGGCCAGCTCTCCTGCTTTCTCATCCTCGGGGTAGACTCTTGTACAAGCTGCTTGTGATAGCTTTTGTCATCACTGTGATAGAATACTTCACAGAACAACTGAAGGGAAGCTGGGTTTAATTAGGCCTTTAGTTTCAGAGAGACTTTAGCCCATCATGGCAGGGAGGGCATAAGATGGATACATCTCTATCTCTATCTGTGGGAGCATGAGGTGGCTGCTTCTTCACATGGCAGAAGGTAAGAAATAGCCCAAGCTATTTCCCAGACACAGCATTTTGAGACCTGCCCATAGTGACTTGCTTCTTCCAGCAAAACTTCCTCTCTTAAAGTCTCCATGGCCTTTGGAATACTGTCACAATCCAGGGATCAAGGGCTTACATTGTGAGCCTCTGGGACTTTGCATTCTCAAATCATAAACTGCTTCATACTTCCATGTCTTAGTGTCTTTGCCTATCAGGAGATAATAGTATAGGGTAATTGCCCTGAAGGCTGCTGGAGATAACCCACTGAAGACATTTACTAGGAGAGAGCATCAGTGATTATCATTTCTGCAGACACTGCCATAGGATGTTGCTGATAATAAGAACAATGACATACCACTGGCAACTTGTATCAACAATACTCAATATAAGGAAGTGGCATTTATTGAATGCCTTTCATGTACCAGGCATAAAATTCAAGTGCATCTCCTCCAAAACCCCAAGAAATAAATGGGTTATGGTACTCACCTATTTTATAAAGGAACTAATTCAGGTGCAGAAGAAATAGTCAGCTAAGTCACCTAATTAGGAAGAGGCATGGCAGATATTTTCTCCAATATAAGTTCCACGTTCCTTAAAGTTACACACTACTGCTTCTTGTCGTGACACAAAACAGCTCTATAGTTGAAACGGGGGTGGCTAGCAGATAAGACGTTTGGGGGTGTTCCAGATGCCAGTGCCTGTCTCTGCCTTACTGTCACAGTTGGGGGGAAAGGCACATTATTATGAGAATATCACTCTTGGGTATACATTTTGTATAAATCACCCAGGGAGCAAATGACCCAATTATAAAGGCTGGCTGCTGTACACACTTGAAGTCTCCTGGAGTCCTTAGCTGTGAGTCTATTTTGAGGGTATCTTTGTGGCTATTCAAAAGGCATGGTTCAGAGACCTGCTGGGGTGTCTTAACCCACTGTGGTCAACCTGATCCCCAATAATGAGGAAAGTTTTGTCTATAGAAATGCAATTCTTCATTTAGTATGTAGAATATGTATGTATAATATTTATATGTACTGATTAATTTATTTTTACTTTGACTTTTTTGCCTGTTAGGCACAACTAAGCATTGAAAAATTCCAGAAAATTTCCAACAATCTGACCACTTTCTGAATCAAAATATAAGATTTTCAGGAGATAGTTTTGACATGGCATGTGTCAGACTCCCTAAACAGAAAGCCCATTTTTCATCAATTTAACATTGAAGATTTCTCTTACTATCTTAAAACAATCCTGTGGCAGTCTTCTATTTATTGACGAATTTTGTGATTTTAGAGGAACGCTTCCTTAGAAATTCCTGTCTCCTTTGGAATTTGGATTACATAATTGATTTTTATAATGCTTCTTCAGAGACATAAGTACAAAAATAAATGTTTGTAGTTAAACCTATGGGTCAATACCTAGCTTCTGCTTTCTCTGACCATACTGGCACTGATATACATTACCCCAGTAATCTATTTTATTTTGGGCAATACCCTCCATCCATCCCAGAAATGTAAAGCGTGAGTCTATTGCTATTGCTACATATTGTGTGGAAAGACCACTGCCCTCAAGGGCTACACCCATTTTAAAGCAGCAGTACTTTTTGGTGGAAATTCTGATACCTGTATAATCATCCTCCTCTTTGTGGCTGCAGCCAAAAAAAAAAAAACAAAAAACAAAAAACAAACAAAAAAAACCCCAAAAAACAGCTGGACGGTTATATACTGATTCCAACATGCCTTGGCCCTTAATGTAGTATTTTTATTCAGCATCCCTTGGCCAAAACTGACCAAAGTGAACACACTTATCTTAAAGAGCATTGGAAATAGGGAAGAGCACACATTTCCTGAATAATAAGCATTCTTCTGTATTACCTAATCAATTCACTTGGCAAAGACAGTAAAGCACGGAAGATCATGGATGCTCTAAGTATTATAGCTGAGACAGCAAGAAAGGGAAGAAACAGGGACCCTTCTGGATGAGATTTATATGCTTTTCTCCTATAGATCTGTTTTATACAAATAAAACCCTGTGTGTGGGGAGTGATGCATATATGTGTGTGCCACAGCATAAACTATACCACTAGGCTACAACCTGCGGAGCTATTTTGTAGGCCCTGGATCTGGTTTTGAAGTTAAAGGAGTCTTTAGTCTCTCATGTCCTCATGTCATTGGTGCAAAGATATAGGAAAGTGGAAACCCACAAACATAATTTAAATTTTGACTTGTAAATTGTATTCTTTATTTAGATACAATGTATTGATATTACAAAGATTACCTTAACTTACTTCTTATTTATGTCCACAGTTTAAAATCCTTGATCCCTGTTGCTACCTCCATATTTTAGCCAATCTGGAGAAATTATTGTAGTTGACCATCACTTTCTTATTGGCATCCAGCAGTTGCCATGTACAAGTAAAATAAACATAATTCTGTACACAAATTCCATCTTCCATTCTTCTTATGTGCTTCCCCATAGGCATTATGGTTAAACCAGAGTGCCTTTGAAACTCTAAGGATGGTCTAACACATAATCAGTTCCTCCAGTAAATCTGTTATGCTTAATAACTGAGTGACTTGGAGAGATAGATAGATAGATAGATAGATAGATAGATAGATAGATAGATAGATATAGATGATTACATAGATAGATAATAGACAGATCCTATATATATATATATGTATATATATATATATGCAGTATATAGGGCCACTGGTTTAAATAAATATTCTACTCCTAAAGAAAACATAGCTGAGTGTGAGAGCACATACCCATATTTCTAGCACTAATGACTCTGAAGCTGAAGCATGGGGATTGTGAGCTTGAAGCCAGCTGAACTGACAGGGAGAGACTCTGCCTCAAAGGAAAAAAGAAAATGCACCATTCAACAAGATGCTTGCTTTGAAAGAATCATGTACCCTCTTAGGGGACCAATTTCTACAAATGTACCTTAACCAAGGGTGTAACATGGGCAATATACCAGTTTTTCAATGACTCACACATTACTTTTCTTGGCTCAAAGACAATGGAATGTGGCATGGAATCCCTGTGATCATGTCCTGGGTAGCTTCTATTGGGAAAGTTTGTGTCTCTCTTTGAGAAGATGAAAACTCTGAGGTTAGTCTACTCTGTCATCTCAGGTGCAAACTCTTGGCTAGAATACTTCTGCTTCAGAGGATAAAGAAAGATGTCAGTGCATAAGAGATATATCAAATGTTCTTGGAGGGTTGTAGCAAAAAAAGCAGAATGTATTGATTTCTTAGAACTTAGTGAAGCAACACAGAAAGTTTCTATCTATATTTCCCTACTTATTTATGGTACAAGCCAGAGGGAGATTTTCCTCAATACTGGAAAAAAAAGAAAAGAATACCCTTCAGTTTCTTGGTTTTGATGACTAAATTTTAAAAACTTTGAATATAGAATAAAATATCAAAATCTGAGAGTAGGTAGGATTCAAAATAAAATATCAAATGGAACAATCTTGTGTTAAATAACAAAGAATTGGTTCTATTTCTGGGTTTTCTTTATTATTTTTGAGTTGAACACTTGTGTTATTCTGCAATGCAGCTAGTGTGTGGCTTTTCATTTTAATTTTGGGAAAGATCAAAAGGGATTCTTACGTAAGTCTCTTGAAATGGAAGAGACGTGGCTCACTAAGTGCTTCTTTAATGTGGGGTGTGATGGCTGCTTCCTGATGAACAGCTTCTGATCAGATGTCAATTCTGCAGAGCCTGAGGGACCCCAAAGGCTCAGAATTAGATGGGGAGTGAGTGATGGAGAACATTCCACCATGCATTTCTCTAAAGAAAACTTGTTAATACCACCTGGTTAATTACTTATATTTGTCAGGAAAACTGAGCATTCAGACAACTGAAAATAGTTAATTTATCACATCATGAATAAGGCCCTCTAATATAGGGCAAGCTTGAGTATAAATACTTGTTCAAGCAATTCCTGTCTGGGAGATTTTTTTTGTCTTGTCTATGCTTTGGTTCTTCACATGAAAAATAAAGGCTGTGTCACCTTTAATTCCAACACTTGGGAGGCAGAGGCAGGCAGATCTCTGTGAGTTAGAGGCCAGCCTGGCCTATAAGACCTAGTTCCAGGACAGCCTCCAAAGCCAAAGAGAACCCCTGTCTCAAAAAACCAAAAAAGAAAAATAAAGACTGTGTAGGATCCATAGTTAGGTGAGAAAATACTTATGAAACACTTAGCTACAGCTATCCCCAGTAAGGGCATGTGTTAACATCATCATTCACCTACATAATACAGTTTACCCCAGCAGGATGACATTTGATGCCATGTTAATTGCACCTGTTGATGTCCAGGACAATTAGTTGTTGATTTTTTGTCATAGAATGTCTGTTACTTTTGCCATCTCTGATTTGAGATGTCATTTTCTGTGACTCCAGTTTAATCCATCAGTATGTCTAACATGTTTGAATAACTGGAACAGTGAAAAGAATCAGTCAAACTTCTCTTTCTGTAGTGCCCAATTGTTACCTAAAATATCAGGACATACCAGACATCCTGCAACTTATACAGGAATCACATAGAGAACAGTCTCTTCTTCAGTGCCAATTGAAAATGAGAAATATTCTGAGTATTAAGTAGAGACATTAAAGGAGAATTTCTTCCTAGAGCCTAATGCTCAATAAAATGCAGACTTCTAATAACCCTGCCCATGGACTCAAAGTCATTAGGTAATTCACAAAGATCCTAACCTCATTCCAAGTCTATCACATATTAATCTAGGAGGTGACAAACAGGATGCATTAGAGAGAATGAGGATTGAAGAACAAGGCAAGTCTATTAAAGTTTGCAGTAGGTGATCACGGTTGAAGACAGTAATTGAACAAAATATTAACAAACTCATTTGTTTGAGGTATGGGAAGATGGTATGTAGTTAAACTGGAAATAACCATAGGGATCATCTCTGGGGAGGGTGCTCAAGTGCCCAGTGTTCTTAGCTTCCCTCTCCTCCTTAGAGGCAAAAGTGAACTAAAAGGGCCAAAACTGGAGGCAAATTTATTTTTCCTCCAACCTACAATAGGACTCAGCTGTTCCCCCTAGAAACTAGCATCATCTGTGATGATAAATGAAAGTGTCATTAACACCCACTGAGGCCCGGAGAAAGTTGTTCTGCCAAAAGAAACATTCCTTTAAAAAAGAACTCTCAAAAAGAAAATGACAAGATCTGAAATTAAAGATCAAAGGAGTAGGTTGATCTTCATAGAAAATCCATCCCGGGAAGAAAGATGACCTAAAGCAAACAGGCAGTAACACAGCAGCATATGCACTATTGAAAAAGCATCAAACCCTCTGTAGAGCGGCAGGAGAGATGCTTGGGAGGTGCTGGTGGGAAGACAGGAGGAGGCCCCAGAGGGAGACTACAGCACTTCAAACAGCAAACCCAGGCAAATAAACAAAACCTTTGCTTTGTTTTACCAAAACATACACAGCACTGTGGATTTCAAAAAGTCCTTTGAAAACTCCTTTGGAGAACCAGCTGGAGAGCATTACCTGCAAGCCTTCCCTAAAGGAAACATATGCAAAGACTTTAGATGGCGGCTAGAAGGTTATTAGTCCAGCCTCAGCACCAAAGGGGAGAGAGACGAGTGGAAGGGCAGGAGTCACTGAGAAAAGGTGTGTGTGACAGGGTGTCAGAGGAATGATCAGAACTGATGTTTAAATTACTTTCAACACCACATAGACTCCTCTCGTATGGTGTTATCACATTGTGGGCAGACTCACTTTTCCCCTACGTTGTAACAAGTATTTTCACCAAAGCTGAATAAATCCTCTTCCCATGAAGAATGCAGAAAGAATGTGCATAAGTTTTTGCCAAAGTGTCTCATCCCTATTTTGTTTTCAGAAGTTTTACTAACTTGCAGTATAAAAATATTAAATAGAAGAGTCCAAATTGTACACAATTTTAAGGGCCCTCATCACTCTGCCCCTTGGGAATCTGAATTATCCCTCTCTCCAGCACTCTGAGTCTGACTGCCTATTAGCTATCACCTGGTCATCTTGGTCTATCAGGTAGACTGCATGTTGAGGTAACCCTGACTTAACAATAGCCCCAAGTCCATATTTTCATGTTGCAATGTACACACTGCAGAAAGAAGCCCCGAAGCACTTCCTTTAAGTAAAAGGTGAAAGAAAGTCTGTAACATGATGGGGGGGGGTCTTAATATGCTAATCCCCACAGTGAGAACAGATCTTACTATATCTAATTCATAAATGAAAGTTCATCACAGGTTTGTATGAATAGCACAAAGCAGAAGGCATAAAAGTTTGGTAGCTGTCTGGTTCCAGGCATCCATGGGGGTCTTAGAAAGTATCCCATGAATTTAAAGAGAGACTACTGCAGCATGTTACAAAATTCCCTAAATTTGTTTGGCATGAATTGGCTATACGGATAATATCAAATACCCTATCAACTCAGAGGCTGTCTCTGGCTATTCAAAATTATAATTATAATAGGCATGGACCATGTGCATTGTGTATGTCAGAATTCTGCTAGACTCTGAGCATATGCTTCTGCCTTCAGTTTTCTGAGCAGCTCTACAAAGCTACCCAGCCTAGTGCACATAGAACCCCAGGGTCCCTGGCTTCTCTTGAAATTAATTTCTATTGTCTCTGCTCTTGTGCCCACTTCCTCTTCTCCCTCCCCTCTATCTTTCTCCCCTCTTCCTGTCTCATTTGCCCATTTTTCTCTCTCCAAATATATGAAACAATGGTTAAAAATTTGCAATCAAAAGACAGGGCTTCTCAACTTGCCTATATACTTTGGTGCATTGTGCATGGCAATATATTGGTAGGGCTGGCTGAGTAGCTGCAAGGGGCCAGGAACTGGCGAGACAGATTTGTTTGCACTACTAAACACTGCAGGAGCTCAACAGAGGCAGAACTCTGAAAAGCAGGGGCAACTCCAGCTAGCATCCCATCTGCTCTGTGGGAAATCATACTGACTTCCAGGGGGTGGGTGTGAGGAAACCACACAAAGCATCAAAGCTACAGCTACCTCTCAGCAAATGATGGGTGTAGGGCATTTTCCACAGAAGCCTCTACAGTAAGTCCTCAGGCTCCAGATTTATGCCGGAGCACATCAAAGACCACTTCTAGAAAGTAATACCTCAGTTGTTTCCAGTTCCAAATATTATATTCATGCTTATTTTTTTCTACCTTCTAGACACTTCTTATGTTTATGCCTGTGTTAATTCCTAACTGTTAGGGCTTCCCAAAATTTTCTATACCCACTTGCCTCAGAGTTTCTACTTTGTTTCCCACATGAGTTTTTGGGAATTGTCTCAGTTACTCCTTCCTATCCCATGTTAGTAGTGCTGGGATTATATATATATATATATATATATATATATATGTATGTATGTATGTATGTATGTATGTATGTATGTATATATATATGTGCCATTGTGTCCATCTTTTAAATGGCTACTGGAAATTCTAACTTAGGTCCTCACATTTGTATGATAAATACTGTAACCCCTGAGCCATCGCTCCAGTCACTTAGTTTCCAATCGTAGGTTGTATCAGGATGTCTTCATAGTATCTCTTCACAACTCTGCCTAGCAGGTTATCTGCACCAAGCAGAAAAAAAAAAAGTGTGCCTGCATTGTGACATTGATGTGGAAGTTCTGTTCAGCAGAGCTGAGCCAAGAGTGGACAAATACTGTGTGGACAGAAGGCATATAATACTAAGTACTAACTCTCTGCCTGGCTTTTTCCTTCCTTCTAGTTTTGCATCAATACAACATTCTTTAAGGGACCACTGTATACCAGGCAGTAAATATTGGGATTGGAAAACAAGTGAAATGGACATGTTGATTGTTCTTGAGATGCTGTCACTGGGTGAGCCAGACAAATAAACAGCAATATATATGGCATGTTAGATGGCCTCAAGAGATAGACATGGCATGTTAGATGGCCTCAAGAGATGGACACGGCATGTTAGATGGCCCAAAGGGCTCTATAAGAAAGTGGATGGGGGTACTTTTCTTGGATTCACACCTCCCCACTATTCCAAATTGTTCCTTTTTCTAACCTTTTCTTCTTTTCTCTGGCTTCAGGTTACCACCAGTCTTTTCCCAAGGGCTGGAAGAGCTTGTTCTTTCTACATGCCATGACATATAAGTGTAGTCTTGCCAAATGCAGTTTTGTTTTAGTAGAAGTTAGAAGATTATTGTCTGCCATGAAATCCCCAAAAATATCAATATTTTGATTATGTGATCTGGAGAAGACGCATCGTATCTGCTGACCTAACTATCAACTGGTCATTGGCCTCTGTGTGGAGTCAGAACTTTCAGTGACTCCTATGTAAAATTATAGTGCTGAGGGTAGACTTGGCATGAGATAGATCAGTTGAAAGATCTTACCACTGTGTGGGAAGACTAACTTTGTACTGGAAAGACTGTGACCTAAATGAATAATTGGCCATGAATGCCCACTCTGACTTGTTCAAGGCCACCTGGTCCATTTGTTGTATGGTTAGTAATATGTTGAAAATAGAACTGTATTTCTGAATGCACACACACACACACACACACACACACACACACACACACAAGAGAAGAGAGAGAGAGAGAGAGAGAGAGAGAGAGAGAGAGAGAGAGAGAGTCTTAGTCCATTGTTGCTGCTATGACAAATTACCTTAGCACCAGTAATTTCTAAATAATAGAAATATATTTCTTAATGTTCCAGAATCTGGAAAGTTCAAGATGATGGGTTTTAGCACATTCAATGTGTGTAAGGGCTTGCTCTCTGCTTTTAAGATGGTGCCTTCCCATTAATGTCTCCTCATGGGGAGGAAGAGAGAACAACCAAAAACAAGTGAGCATTCTTTAACCAATTTTATAAAGACTGCTTAAATTACCGAGAACAAAGCCCTCATAATTTCGTCAGTTCTTCTGAATATTAATCTTAATACTATGGTAGTTGTTTTTAGGGCCTGGCATTAATTTTGCAAACATATTCAGATCATAGCACCCTTTGACAAAGGAATTAATAAGTAGTAATGAAGCATCAGTTTTGCAATGTAACTCCATGCAATGACAGATTTCCTAAATTTGTAAAATAATACAGGAAGTGTTCTGGGAAAATATGAGCTAATCTGGGAAGAACACTGTCTCCAAGGAAGGGATTCCATAATTGTGTTTCTATCTCAAATTTGAAGAGCCACAGAAGTCCAAGTTTGATACCTAGAACCTACATAAAATTGCCCGGAATATTCTATAATCCTAGCACTGTGAGGGAAGAAACAGCTAGAACCCTGGGACTTGCTGGCTAGCCAGCTTAGTCTACTTGGTAAGTTCTAGGCCAATGGAACTCCTGAGAAACACCACCAGAGGTTACCCTTTTGTATGCGCATATACATACTTGCATACAAACCCACACACATATATACATATATACTCACATGTAGCCACACTTCATAGATACATGCACAACTTTCTCCACATGAATATATGCAAACTAAACTATACAAATTGATTGCCTAATGAAAAGAACACTCGGGAAAGTGCAGTAGTAGTGGCCTCTACAAAGCTCTGAGAAACACAGACATATCACCTCCAATAGAAGGAGTGAGAGACTCAGGGGCTAAGATGAGGAATTTTCAGAACTTAATTGAATCCACATCAGATGGGAAACCACTGACATCAGCATGTAATTTGGACTGCAGTAAAGGACAGGCAAAGACCCCAAGAGCATGGAGCTCCCCACAAGCGACTAGAAGGAAGCTCCAGTCTGTTTACTGGCAGGCAGCCTAATCCGGAGCCTGTAAAGAGAGAATAGTTCTGTGCTCACCCAGCAAGCATATTGTTAACAGAAGCTGTACCCGATAAAAGATCTATGTTTAAGCTATAAAATGCAGCAGGAGAAAAAGAAACACAGCAGATGGGAGTGTTTCTACAGTACTTCAAATCAACAGAGACAATATTTTAAAAATAACTAGGAGAAACCTCCAGAACACTTATTTATTTATTTAGTATTTCTTTTTATTATCATTTATTTTCTTGGCAGTGTCATTTTCCCTGACTGACACAAGATAGTCATTGCAATCGATATGTAGTCCAGAACCAACACAATGTCTACACATGAGGTGTTCTCACATCAGCGACAGCTGGGGAGCAGGATCTTCTGAATGGAAAAGATTGCTTTATTTCTGGACAGGTGACAGGTTCTGTGTAAGGTCAAGAAGGTGAGCTGAAAGTGACCTCACTGGTCCAGAGGGGCCAGCAGACTGCCAGATGCTTGACACCAGTACAAACTGACCGGTGCCACATCTGTGAAAAGTTCACTCTTGGAAAGGGGTGGGAGGGCACATTCCCAGTAACACCAAACTTAACTGTTGGAGCTGAGAGACTTGGAGTTGGTCATATTTATAGAACCTGGGCCCCTTTGTCTAAATGTATCTTAAACACCTGACTCTCACAGGGTGGGTGCCATCTCATTTCTTTGAAGCACAGGTAGGAAGTTGCTATTTAGCAAGATCTGGAAAGGTGGGAAGCCTTCCATATCAGGAAATTAACCTCACTTAGAGCTGCCAGCCCGAGGATTCGCATCATCAAACCTTGCATAGCTGTGCAGTTGGGAAGGCTGCAGAGGCTGAGAGTCTGTACTGAGACTGCTCTGAGCCTGCGTGGTGGGAGGGGAGGTTGGCTGATCCATAATGGATGTCCTGTGTTCTTAAAGCAGGGCAAAGTGTAGGAGATTGTTATTCTGCTTTGAAGTTCTCTGTCTCTCTCTTTGGAGTGGATCAAAGCTTCTTTTTATTTATTTTTTTTCTTTCTCTTTCCAGAATTCATATAAGCTCTTAATGCAGAGTCCTTCTCTTGATACACTCCTCTTTTTTTTTTCTGTTGCAACCCCCACCACCACTACAACTCATAGTCACAAAGAATAGCAAGGACTCTGTTTGGGTTCTCTGGCCTTTGACTCTCTTCCCCCTCCTTGCCTCTTCCTTTTCCACTTTCTTCCTATTGCTGTCCTTTTTGTCCTATCTTGGAATCATCCGAAAGCATCCAGTCTCAGCTTACAGAGAATATATATATATATATATATATATATGTATGTATGTATGTATGTGTGTATGTATGTATGTATGTATATATATATATATATATATATATATATATATATATCCTTCCCCACAGTTTTCTACAATCTTATTAGCAAAACAGGGATGTTGCTATTATTTCCTCATTCTCTCCTTTTATAAAGGAGGAGTTAGGCTGGAGAGAACACTGTTGCAAATGAACTCAATGGAATCAGTTTCAAAGTTGCTTTGGAAGCTGAAGAGAATGTGAAACAAAGTGTTTTAGTGGCTTGAAAAGGCTAGAGGATATGTTTCCAGGCTGTTCCCATTGCAGCTCCTGCTTTTTTTTTTTCCTTCTTTTCTGACACCCCACAATGCAGGAAACCACACTGAAATTGCACCACCTGTGTGAGGCAGGGGACGTGCTCTACACATCTGCTTACCTGGCAGAGCAAAGAGACTGCAAACTTGTAGGTGGAGGCCTATTGCAAATTGCTTGCTACCCTTCAGATCCTGGCATACAACTCTCTTGTGAGGGCAAATGCACAGTTCAGGCACAGGAACAACATACGAACATTCACATTACATTCTTAAATCCTCCAAGCAACTAGTTTTTAGGAAACAGAGATCTTATAGATTGCAATTTAGAAAATTAATTCAAAAACACCATCTGCTAAGCCTCAGCTCTAGGAAAATGGGCTCTGTGGAGAGACTGTGTCTGGAACTCAGTTTGCTCCAATATGGTCCCAAAGCCTTTCTCTTCTGGAACTCAGGGCTACTGTAGCCATTTCTTATGAATCATTACCAGCTCCTGAAAATGTGATATTGCAGAACTCTCTTCCTCCCTCCAGTTCTCTTGCATAAATCCCTGGTCCCTTACTGGAGATAGACTACTATTCTCAAGATTCCCCGCTGTTCATTCAGCAAACACTACCAAGCACAAGGCAATTTGCCAATCTCTAAAGAGGACAACAATGTGAATGTGGGCAATTGTGCTCTTTAGACAAGGACTTAACTTCAAGAGAGTGGGCGATAAACTTCAAAGAGTGCAAAGCTGATTTAGTGCAGAGCCAGGGATATCTAAGGACCACATACAGTTCACTACATGTATAGTCATGCTTCCTTATCTCTGCCTCTACTCTCTGGAGCAGGACTCAGGGAGGGCCTATGTATACAGGTTAGGAAGGGCTAGGGGAGGAGGCTTTGTCTATATGGTTGTCAGGAAGTTGTCATTGAAGTTGGGTAGAACTGCTTTGGGGCCACTACGCTCCTATCAGTAATCCCTCACCTATGTTTAGTAATTAAGCCCAAAAAACTTACTGGTTCACAAGGGTCGGTCTGATATGATAAAACTACTTTGTGATTGGGACCTTAGAAGGTCACGGAGGATCTAGTGGCTCCTACCCCAGGTGAAAGTTCTTGATTGTAGATAGATTGATAGATAGATAGATAGATAGGATAGATAGATGATAGATAGATAGATTGATAGATAGATGATTGACAGATAGATAGATATGATAGTTGATAGATAGATAGATTAGATAGATATGATAGGTAGATAGATAAATAGATAGATATGATAGATGATAGATGATAGATAGATAGATATGATATGATAGGTAGATAGATAGATAGATATGATAGATGATAGATGATTGATAGATAGATGATAGATAGAGATATGATAAATAGATGATAGATAGATAGATAGATGATTGATAGATAGATAGATGATAGACAGATAGACAAAGAGATAGATAGATAGATCAAGATGAGCAATAAGTTTTATTTTCCTCGGTTGAGATTCTCAGCCAGACATAGCTGTATTACTATGTACTACTAGGTCATTTGTTAGCACAGCTGCTTACCAATTTGGTAGCCCTGATTCTATCACAAAACCACAACCTAATTTTTAAATCCCTGTGCAGCAGTTACTTTCTCCATGGCATAGCTTCAGAACTTCCTGTAACAACTGCTTACCCAGCTGTGTGGTGAAGTGTATATACCAGAATTTGAACCAGAGGCTAGGAATGCCAGAATGTAGGGTATATGCAGGCCCTTGCCCTTATGATGTTTCCATTTCCTCCCTACTTCCCACCCAAACCATTCCAGCATTGCAAGGGATCAATGAAAATCTGCTTCCTGTCCAATTCTCAATAACCCTCCCAGCTTATTCTTTAATTCCTTAAACTCTAAAGTCAACTTTCCTATTCCAAAGAATACCTCCAAATCCTCGCTTTATCCTCTCCACCCCCCAAATCCATGAATTTGGATCCACGTTTATTACTAAGTAAGGGTTCCAGGAATTATTTTCTTTTCATGCTTTCTGCTCTCTGGGAGCATGCTGACTTGCCCTCTTAAGCTGGCAGACAAGCATGTGAGGGTAAGTCTTCATGCAAACCTTATCCACAGCCAGAAGCCACACATTTCCAAGTGTAAATATGCAGCCAGTGCCCAGAGCCTGTGATGCGGAGTCACATGAAAGTGTTAAAATAAAATAAGGTTGACAGAGCCACTTCATCAGAAACAGGCAGCGAATGAGATGTTATGAAAGGCTTATAAGCCTAGGGAGTAAGGTGCTCAAAGACAATTACCAACTAAACATTTCATTAATGAAATAATGATTAATTATAATCACTAATTAAAATGCAGGATTATGCTGTTGGTTTTGAGCATTAACAGGAGTAATGACATTACCATTTTTAATGGAATCCCAGGAACGAAAATTATAACAACTCATAGAAAAGATATGGTTGGCAAATGTGATTAGGAGTTATTGTTAAACCCAGGGGCATAAAATTCTCCCTGCTGGTGAACTTGAGTTAAGTAAGTTTAATGTGGTGTAATTTAATTACTAAGCATAGTTTTCTTCTCAGTGGGAAGAGATACCAGGTTTTTGTGTTAAGAACAAAAGGAAGACTGTAAATAGCTATGGGTGACGGTTGGCTACTAGCAGGGAAAATCTAAGAGCATTCGGTTGTCTTTTGCGTAATATTAGAGGGTAGACGCATCCTGGATCCTTCGTTGTAAATTTAATTTAATTAATGCTTAGAGGATTAACAGCAAAGTCAACTTTGCAGATGGAAACTGTAGGGCTGCTGGGAGTATCCAGAAAGTGATTTTCCATAGAAAGAATGTCCCCATTAATAATTAATGCTAGGCATTTTCATAAATGTCAAATTCCCACTGCAAGCAGCAACTTGACCCTCAGTAATAAACCACTTAAGATTCATTAAAGAGAAGCATCATTCTTAAACTGTTTGTCATGGCACGTGAGCTCATCCATAATGTAAAGTGTTGGCCTTAGCTGCATGTTAAAAAAAAATAAATAAAAGCCAACACTTGACTATCAGGTGATAGAGTTACCATGAGGCTGCACTGCTGGCTTCTTGCAGGCCCAGAAGGTGAGGTCTGGCTTGCCTCTACTCTGTCCAGAGTCAAATGACCTTTAAAGCAGAGGCAAACCTCAGACCTCTTTCCATGCACAGTATTTATCAGCATTGTCATTATCGGCCTCTAGAGATGGCATAAGGGTGCTACCATGTGCATTGTCAGGTATTCAGCAGTATCCCTGGCCTCTACCTGTAGCAGCATCTTGCCTGTAAACCTGTAACAGTGGCCACACCCTTTTGGTGTGGCTGCAGGTGGCGACTGAAGTGGAAAGAGCATGAGGCATGGTCTCTCTGGTGCTCTTTCTTTCTCTTGGGACGCAGATCTGATCAGTAGGATAGAGTAAATGCTGTGGTGGTTCTTTATTGTCTTGTGTAAGTTGTTCTCCAATGAAACCCACTTATCATGTATCTTGGGTCTAGTGAACTCTTTGCACCACACTTTCTTCTACCCATTTGACCCATTTGATGCGATCACATATAGCAGACTCCCATCCCTAATTGTGACAATTACAAATATACAGACAATCCCATATGTCCTTAGCAACTTGCCAGAGTGTATCTCCACTAAGGGTCCACAGTTAGATGAGTCCCTAAAGCTGTGGTCATTCAGAATTCCACATTGTTTCCTTCAGTCACAGCCATCCATAGAGTCAAAGACATCTTGCTCTTAAATCATTTCAGCTGTAGTGTATGGACCCACAGTGGCAGTAAGTGTGTCATTAAAGCCAGTCTTGGTGATCTAATGCTGCTTTGTAGTCATTCCCTGTGGAAATGACTGTTCCTTCTCCTCATTGTATCAGGACAGACAGTACTATGAGCAACCACCCCTGTTGTCCTGACCCTGTGATGAGTCCAGTAAATAAGCAAGACCTTCCCTTTCTCTCATTGTCACCCTCCCCTTCTCTGCCCCTCCCTTGTTCCCTCCCTCCTTTCTTCTTCTCTCTTCCTTCTTTTTCTTAACCTGAAAATAGTATGGCACCCATGGAAAATTATCCTAAAAGCTCTCTGAAGTCCAAAAACAAACCACATAGGATTTTCTTTTTTATCAATTTAGGACTGATTTCTTGATTTAAAAAAAATGCACTTTTAATTCTATCTGCATACAAAGGATGTCCACATCCTGATTTAAATAAATAATAAAAAATAGAATAAAAGAAACACGAAGCTATTTGGAAAGTCACTTTGTCTGCACAAAAGCAGAGATAGGTTTGGGGAGTGATCAGTGTCCTTTTGATTTTTAACTGAATCAAAAGAGTAGTAATAACACTGTAACTCACAGCTATTGGGACTCCAAAGCCTCAGAGTAGATCACAATGGATGACATAGGGGAACACTGGTGTCCTTGTAATTGGCCACCCAGCTGACTAGACACAGCTTATTCCTCATGGAAAGAATGAGATGTGGCAGTTACTGGACACTCAGGCGTGCGTGCACCGATTTCATCCAGTGACACCAGTCCCACTTTTCTTGTGTACAATCTCACCCTGGCCTGAGATCTGGCCATGGTAACTCTGTGTCCTTTCCAGTCTTGCTCTTTGAACAGGCCTGTATGAAATGAACCAGCCAAACACTGTTCAGGAATCAGAACCAGTGAGCAAAGAGCCTGCTTGGCTCACAACCTGAGTAAGACTTATTAATTCGGAGAGTAGAAAGCCTACATGTGCTAATTACCAAAACTACTAATTAGCTTTAATTATAAGCTTGGAAGGAAGTTTAAGTGTGCCGCATTTGATAGGACTGTTGACCTTTTCAGTGTATTTTGGGGGAGGGTTGAGAAGCAGAGAGAAGGTGTTATGAAATTCATCAGAGAATGATTAATTGGTTCTTCTGATGAATGTGCTATAAATGAACACATCTGTGCACATTAGGCCATAAAGTTGCTTTAATGGAGCCTTCATGGTACCAACTATCAGAGCCTAGTCCAGCCATTCCTAAGTGAAATCTTATTCTGCCACTGTTGCTAAGCAAAGTGACAGGCTAGGTCCAGCCAGATTGATGCTTTTATATGTAAATCATAGCTAAGACAAGGGCTGGCTTTGACTGATTTTGGAGGGTCACTGAGAGAACCTGTCCTTGTAGACATTTGATGTGATGCTCAGAAACCTATTTCATGCCAAGGTCTGGCAACACTGTCC
This sequence comes from Cricetiscus sungorus, assembly GCA_030556225.1. NCBI lineage: Eukaryota > Metazoa > Chordata > Mammalia > Rodentia > Cricetidae > Cricetiscus > Cricetiscus sungorus. The sequence continues at coordinate 2,494,302 of JANBXA010000606.1, read as the reverse complement.
TGTCAGCCTCTCATCTTGTCATATTTTTCAGTGTTCCTGGGCCTCTCTGGCCAGAGGCTTGAAGCGTTTCTTTCATGTGGCAGAAATACTTCGTACTGTCTTCTTATAGCAAGACAGTTTCACATCTGATCTTCCCAGGAATGCAAATGATGGGCTACCAGGACGGCCTTCACAGCCCAAGTGAGCCCTTGCTTTTCCATCTCAGAAGCTCATAGAAGGCACCTGCCACCACAGCCAATGAGCCAGCTTCTGGTTGCCTGCTGGAAGTTCTGCACCTTAAGCTCTTTTGTCCTAGATCTGAAGAATCTTTGATTTGGTTCTAATCACTCAGAACTGATGTATCCCCTAGTAACCACCAGAGGGATCCCATATAATGTAATAAAAACCATGGTCAATATGGAGTCATCACTGCTCCAACAGCACACACACTCACCTACAAGACAAGGGTTAGCCCTGGCAAAGGAGTGAGGAGCAAAGAGTAAATAGTGCTTTGTGGGTTCAGAGCAGAGATCCCCCAAAAGGGAGGCATGAAGACAAACATATGCAAGGTCTGCCTTCCTCTCACCCTGAAAACAAGCCACACCAAAGAACCCATAGGAGTCACTGCCTAGGATGAGAGCCATTTTATAAACCCGGCTTCTGTCTAAATTGTTGTTCAGATTCTGAACTTCAGTGGTGATGAAATGTCATGATGAGAAGTAGTCTTTTCCATGTTTAAAACGGGTCTGTGTGGTTGGATGGAAGGAAGGACAGACTTGGGTAAGCAGCAGGAACTTATCCAGGTCTGCAGGCTGGGAGTCTGACGTCTGGCCATTATCAGAGTCAGCTCATAAAGGCTTTGAACGCTCTGAGCCTTCCTCCCTCCCTGCTGGCCTCTAGCGGTAGGCAGCAGTTTTCGGTGTTGCCAGGTTTACAGATATGTACCTCCAATTTCTGGGTGTATTTATATGCCATACTTCACTGTGTAGATATCTATATGCCTTCTAACAACCTTGAAAAAAAACTGAGCGGCAGTCTTTAATGGTAGCACTCACCCTAGTCAGGATTTATTACCTCATCTTAACTAGCTGAATCTCCCCAGGTTTTATTTCCAAACAGGGCTGCATGTGAGATACCAAGTAGACATGGGTTTATAATGATAACATTCAATCAGCTATAGGGTCCTTAATTCATGATTAGTTTGTGTACTTATGCATGGAGGCAGAGGGCACCCTGCAGAGGTGGTTCTTGAATCTCACCTTAAGGATTTGGGGGATCTAAGGAAGGGTGTCAGGCTTAGCATCAAGTGCACTGACTCAGTTGGTGGTATGTGGTTGTTTGTTGTAATGCCATTCCAGCTTTTATCCTAGATACAAAGTACATCTAGATCTCTAACATGATTTATAGTCCTAGATGAAACTCACCCTCCCCACCTAGAAACATTGCTTTTACAGGTTTCCAACCCCCCTCCCCCAGTTTCTGATACTTACTCAAAATTAGTGTGTATCCTCTGAGTTGGTTTAGGTCTTGAAGCTGAAAGATATGTTTTTATTAGGGTTTGGGGTGTGTGTATATGTTGCATATAGAACAACAGAAAACATAATTTTTACCCTATGGTACCTTTGTAGCTAATTTTATTGCCCTTATTGCCATGACTTACAGACCTTACATGAGTTTATCAGGCCAAATCAGTGTAGTTAAAGCTCAAGTGATACTCACTTATCCCTGTTCTTAATACTTGCCTGGCTGTGCTAGCCTGGCTGTGTTGAGGGCTGAAACTGCACTTCACTCAGCAGAACTCTGTGCTCCAAGGTCAAACAGACAGCTGGAACATTGTCAACAGAAGGGAGACAAGAGATCAGCAGGAGTAGCTGAGTATCTAAACCTGGGTGACTTTATAGGAAAGAGTGTTCCACTCCCACGCCAGACCCTCCCTCACCCCAGCAATATGAAAGGTGATGAGGTTTTCCAGGGTCTTGTCAGGAGCACCTCCATTTTGTTCCAGAACCTTCTGCACAGTGACCCCGTTGTACAGACTGGTTGCCTCACCTGAAGAGGATACTTCTCCCAAGCAGTCCAAGCAGGCTGGTCACCTGAAAACCTAGTTGTGGATATGGTATAAAAACAATTCCAGGGCAGGCATATAAGCGAAAGGACCTGAGTTCAAGTCCCCAGTACCCATTTAAAAGCACATCTGTAAACCCAGTGCTGTGGGGAAGGCAGAAATGGGAGACTCCTTGGAGTTTGCTGGTCTAGCCTAACTGGTGAGCTTAACTTGGGGTTTGTTCTAACTTAACCAGTGAGCTCCAAGCTCAATGAGAAACTGTCACTCAAAAACTAAGGTGGAGAGCAATCCAGGAGACACCTGAAGTTGAGCTCTGGCTTCTACATACATGTGCACACAAGTATAAGCTCATAATCATAACCTCCCCACATACTCATACATGCATGCTCACACACAAATATTTCCCAGACATTTAAAGACTATACATTTTATCATGCTATTCATGCAAAATATCTGAAATAGGCAAGCCAAGAGCAGCAGAAAGCACAGTAGTGGTTGATAGGGATGGAGGCAGGTAAAGATGAAGAAAGGATGGATTAGTACTTAATGGCTACACAGTTTCCTTTGGGGTGGGGTAATGAGAGTGTTCTAGAATAATCAGAGGATTTTGATTATTTTTTGATATTATAATATGCCATGATCACCTATAAACGTGGACTGTATTCCTAGCAATCCTGGAATGTATGTAGCCTGTGACCTGCAATCCAGGATCGCTAGCTGCAGGTTGGGTATACCTGTATCTAGATGGCAGTAATAGTTGCACATTGTGAATATTTTATTCTATTTATTTTATGTCTATTTCAGCACAATAAACCTATCCTGCTAATTTATGATCTACAAATTAGTTCTCTACCTTCTGTATAAATCCAAACTGAAGTCCATTTTCTCTTTCTTGGGACAGTGTTTTCTGTGTTAACTCTCCCCATCCCCTAGTGACACCACCATTTCCATCTTATCTCTACTTCAGATCCTGTCATGTCCCTCGGTTGTTCGTATTTGAAGTCCCTTATCCTGGGCAAACTCCATTAGATATAACTCCCTTTCATGCAACTTTTTCAAAGTTACAATGTGACCTGGGGTCTACCACTGCTGTGGGACATAAATGAGGGTTGACTACTGCTGGAGGATATAACCTCCTATAGTATGAGTTAAACATTTGCTTTTTCCTGGGACTTGGGAAACCTGGGTTCTGACTCACTATGTATCTTGAAAGAAGCCCCGTAAATTTCCTGAGCCTCAGTTCCTTCTCTTCCAAAATGAAAGAGTAGGGGAATGCCAAAGTCTTTTCTTACTCTTAGAACTTTATACCCCACTAGCTTGCCCAGGTCCTGGCTCTTGGCTGGTGATACCCAAAAGTGTGATCCTGTTTAGCATCTCCAATGTGTTACTTATACCCATGATGCTCCAGGTATTACATCTTTCTCACTGGTGTTAAGGTAGACTCTCCAACTATAAATATCTCCACTCCAAATCTCCATTCCAAATATGTGCCATTGGATTTGAGCGACCAAGGGAGAGATGTCCCAGAGATCCTGACTAAATCCTGTCTAATGAGGTATAGCTCAACATTTCAAACTGTAACTTCAGAGCTTCCTTGTTGTATCTAACCCTTCCATAGCCTCCTTATTTCTCTCCAATATGGAAATGTCTAGACATCCTCTTGCAAGTCTCTTACTGGGCTTTACTATGAGGGTAGGGCTGACTCACACACCCAGGACAGTGCACCAGGAACCTCCATTCTTCTGTTTGACATACCCCAGAGGTGTGACAGGCGCTCTCTTTATGGCTACTCTGCTTCTAGACCTGTGTGAGTCAGCTGGGTGATTAATGAGAAAAGAAGCTAGCTTTCTCCCTTTTGTGTAGAAATGAGGCACGCACGTGCCTTGGCGGTTTACACCAGATGATACTGCAGTTTCTCCCAGGAGTCACTAGGTGTACACCCATGTTTCACACCTGTACTCTGCTCCTACAGATTAGGGGTCAGAGAGTCCTGCCAGTCGATGAGGATTTGTTGAACTTGGTGGCTACGAATGATTTGAGAAAAGCAAGTAGACAAAAGGTCACATGGGCTAGAAATGCTAGTGTAGATCCAAAATGAGGATGGCGCCTGATTCCAGTTTTCTCCATGTATCACTGTGAGATAATAGGCAGGCTTTGCCTTTCTCCCTCCTTTTCTTTCTCTCCCTTCTTTCCCTCCCTCCCTCCCTCCCTCTTTACCTCCCTTCCTTCCTTCTCTCCCGCTTGTCTTTGCGTCTCAGCGGTATTATTTATGAAACTCCGTATTAGGAGTTTGAATAGGGGTTACCTCTCTTCTGAGTGCAGTGCTTAGCCTGATGACTCTCTTCCCTTCACACCTTTCTTCAGTGGAGTTCTAAGGATTCTGATGGGCAACCTTTCTAAAAATGAGTGTTAGAAAACTTAAAGCATTGCCTGTGTGTTGTTCAGTAAGAAAAAGCACGAGGAGGACCACACTCTAGATGTTTGGCTTTCCTGGGAAGGCAACGGTTCTTTTGGCCATGTGTTAGAATCCTAGAGGAGGGATAGGTCCCGCCTTGACGTGGAGAAGGTTGGAGTTCAAGGGAGAGGTCTGCAGCAGAGCAGAGGTGGTTGTTTAAGAAGAGCCTGAGAGAAAGGTTTGGTCCTGTGTCCTTGGATAGGTCTTTCCCTTTCCTCAACCTCCATGATTCTGTGGGGAGGAAAAGAAAATGTTCTCCCCTCTGCTCACTGCAGCTTCAGGGGTGACATTCTATGACAAAAGACAGATTTGTCTGCAACATGTTACATGGATGGGAACCTTGGTGGGAAATAGAAGACTTGGGCAAAGTGACATGTCTTTGGTGCTATTTTAGTGCTTGAATGGAGTGAAAGGAGATGCTGTGGAGAAATGTGACAGGTCAAGAGGGATGTGATGGGAGGGAAACCGAAAAAGAGAAAGGGCTGTTTGTTCAGATTCTTTTGCTGTGAGCCTTTGTTCCTTGCCTGTAAGTACAGGAAGGATGCCATTCCACAGAAAGGGAAGGAAGATTAGAAGAATTCTGAGACCTCAGAAATGCTGTTACTTCTGCCTAGAGCCTGTGCTGTGGAGGACCTGATCCCACCACCATCACCTAGAACACAAGTATGGTAATAAACTGCCTTTAATACTGGAAACAGGAAGTTTGAGTCTAAGAGTCATACAAAGCAGCCCAGAGCTTGCCTGAGTGGCCTTCCTCTCTGCCATCACAAGCTCTGAAAAAGTAAGTGCTCAGGGCACAGGAGACCTCATGTTATGGGGCAGGTGAGGCTTATATATCATGCTTCAAGCAGGCTCTAAGCTAGATACAAAACACCTTTTTGCCCCACTCCATGTAGACTCCAGCCTAGAAACTAGACAACAGGACAATTCTTAGCTCCTTCTCATCTCAATTAGGTCGATCTAATTGGCAATTATTTAGAAAAAGCTTAATCTTCGTGAGTGAGAGGAGGAAGGGATAATGCCCAGAGCATAGTCTACAGGCAGCAGCTCCGGCCTTTCAAAGATGGATAGTCTTGTGGGTCCTCAACTTCCTAGTTCCTGCATAGGAGTCAGCAAGTTGGGCCAAGCTCATAGTACTTTCCTTGTCATGGGAACCAATTCCTACTCCCAAGACACATGATCGTCCTTCATCTTAAAATACAACAAACAGAACTCACTGCATGCCCAGAATGGTTTGGGACTGTGGGTGGATTGTGTGTTGTGTATTTTTGTTGTTGTTGTTTGTCTTGGTGTTGCTGAGGTTCCATTTTGATTCTTAACATGCAGTGCAGACTGACCTTGAATTCTTTGTCTCTCTGCCTTACTCTCCCTTGTGCTGGGGTCACAGGCATGGGCCACCTACTGGTCCGCAGTCACATCTTAAGAATATATGCTTGTGAGGAACAATTGTGAGATGTTCTTGTGGGTTCTCCGATTTCCTCCTTGCTCCAAATGAAGCAGACATACAACCCGATGCAGTCACATTTCATATCTGCTTTTTCTAAAAAATACTTACTCTTCACTTGAGCCCATGGGGTAACTAAAGACAATGCAGGCTTGGCATCTTTGCCTTGACTTTGAGTCAGAGTGCAGTTGACTCTGCCTATGGCTATGGTAATCGCACTTGTCTATCTAGAAATGGTGATGCTGAATCTATCACACTCCCTCAAGACTGAGGCAGAAACATACCAATCTTTGTCCTAAACTGGAAGTCACCTTGAGTTCTAGGAACAGCAAAGCAGGACATACCATCGAAGACAAGTATCTGTCCTAGACTGCCTGTCGTAAGTAAAGCCACCTCAGAGAACCAGACATGATAATGATCAAGCAGGCCACACTTTGTCTGGGACTGCTTAGATGTGTGTGCCTCTTGCCCCTTGCCCGAGTTCTTCCTCAATTTAAACCCAAAAGATTGAACTGGGGTCTTAGTATGCTCCCCATAGGCCACATTGATTAACCCTTCCTTCTCTGCCTCTCAGCTCCACAGCCTTCTTTAATTGGTGTCTTGGAGTGGGGTGGCTGATCCAGCCACTTGGGACCCCTGAAGTAAGAGCATAAGCCTGTTAGCAACCAGATAGTCACTCATTGGCAGGCCTTTGGGGCCCTCCCTCTCTTGAAGGATCTGAACATTTTATGAGTCAATGATGAGTATACAGTTTTTTTGTCCCTCCTGTTTAAAATGTTTAACGCCCCAATTCTGAGAAGCTGCCTCTGAAACTTGTCACTGCTCAGGATCTGTCCTTAAATTTCTTCTGTTCCCTTTTATCCTGCTAGTTTTAAAAAAAGAAAAAAAGAAAAAGAAAAAAAAATCCTTCCTTTGAGGCATCTCTAGCTGAAGCAAAAGAGAGTTATTACCCAGCCTTCTCTTCTCCCTGAGGCTGTTTTGTTCAGGTTTGGTTGTCTAAAGCAACCAATAAAAGGAAATTTGGGGAACAGAGCCACTTTGCTATTTTGGGTCACCCTTAATAGCCTGAGAAGGTCATAAACTTCTTTACTTAGAAGGGTCTGCTGAAGATTTTGCTAAGTGACAAGTGAGAGGCAAGATTTCAGTTAAAAGCCTGACTTCTTTCTGCCTTTGTTCATATGCAAAGTGTGCTGTTAAAGTGAGGGTTTCTGCCATGCAAATACTCACTCTTGAAAGGGAATCAGACTTCACCACTATTCAGCCTGCTAATAGAGCAGGGGCCATTCTCATAGCTACCATCTGTTCTGCTATTATGGAAGCAAGGCCACTTGATGGCCCATGTGATGATAAACAAGAGGACATGGGAATGCCAGAAACTGCAAGGGTTGGTACTAGAAAAATTGGGGTCCCATTTTTGGATTCTTAATATAAAGAATTTACAAAAGAACTAAGGAGTTTAGTAAAGTTTGAGAGAGAAGCAATACAGAAGGCAAGCTGGGCCTCTCGGCAGTTTTCAGGAAGAGGAGATGGAGAAGAGGAAGAAAGAATGTCATGATTTTGGAGTTAGGTGTGTAGGTCAGCTAAGAGCCACATAGTAGAAAAGCAACAAGATGTGAGGTCCAGGTAGGGTAGCCAAAAGAATGAGGAAGTAGCCAGGAATGCCACTGGGCTCTGCACAGCATTAAAAGAAAGAAAAAGAGACAAAAATAAGGAAAGAGGAAAAGTTGTATTTTTAGAAGTTACTTAGAAAGGCAAACAGACTTACCTAAGCCACAAGGTGGTGTGGTGGTTGTGTTTTATTATGCTGAGGGTCATCCATCACAGAAGGTTCACACTCCAAGTTCCTAACTATGGTCCTAAGCCTATCTCCCCAAGGCTGCTCACCTGTGCAATGTGTGTTAGCTGAACGTCAGATGCTGTCTCTAACATGAAGGCCAGATACTGTCTCTAACAGATGTCTCTAATTTGCCAGTCAGGATTCTGGGGAGACTCTCCAGCTATAGGACAGATCAAAGGGGCATCTCTCCAGATATGCATAGCAGAGCATAGCTCTTGGGCTCTGCTTATATGCTGTCCAGTGGATGTCATGGGGTCTAGGACTGTGTCTGGTTGTCTTGAGAGACTGATGTCACTGAGTTCTGGATATCAGCCTCCTTGGATGTAGTGAGGATCCTGACTAAGCTATTTTTACATGTCTAAAAGGCATATTTTTACTATGCTGATTGCAAAGTGACTACATCAAGAGTAGGTTTTCCGGGAAGCATGAGTATATTTTTTCATTTAAAGGATAATTATTCAACCTATCTCTTTAGATGGCTTGTGTTGACCCGTCTTTCTAATGAGTGGTCTTTTGGCAAGGTGGTTTAAAAGTCTAGCTAAATTAAGTGTTTATTGTTGTTACTTTGAATTTTGTTTTAGATTATTCCATTAATGCTATGTCTATGAATGTTTTGCATGCATGCATGTGTGTATACCATGAGCATACCTAGTGCCCATGAGAGTCAAAAGAGGGCTTTGGATTCCCTGGGATTGGAGTTGCAAGTCACCATGTGGATTCAAACCTGGGAGTCAAACCTGGGTCCTCCACAAGAGCAACAAGTGCTCTAAAGTGCCCCAGCCCAAAATTAAGTCTTAAATGAGGAGACGCCAAGGTCAGAGGTCTTAAAAGTCCATTCTTTGGATCAAAGCAGCCTCAGCAGGACCTTGAGTCTTCTAAGACTGCTTAAAGTCTAGAATGGGAATCCTAAAATCTAGAGCAGAAATCCCAGAATCATTTAGCTGAAATTTGGAATAAATATCTATTTATAGTTTGATCGGTGCCATTCCAAAGCTGTTTAGACAGAAAAGATGAGTGTCTGGATGGATGGAGGGTGGACTATCATTCGCAGGTTGCAGGTCGGAGTGCCCATTTAGGAGGTGAGAACACAGAGCTCCATTCTAGCATTTTTAAAAAGATCCATGGAGAGATCGGAACTGCTCATTTTCAGAGTCCCTGTCCCTCAATTGCCTAGCCAGTTCCTATCCCTTGCTTTCATCACTGACATTAACATAAGAACCTTGGTGGGCCAGTGTCTCCCTGTAAGTTCTTCATTTTTGAGCCTACTTTTTGTCTCAGTGACTTGGCACACACATAGCCTGTTCTTGTCTATAAAGTAGGGTGATATCTTAGTCTCTTGTCTCTAACTGTGAGAACTAACATATTGAGTTTTCCACTTAGAGAGTGGGAGGGAAGATTATATTCTTGTCAGCTTCTAAATGTAGCAGCAACATAGATTTGAGGGTTTCAGGATTGAAGTTGATGGTTATTGAACTGATATCCATTCTGTACCTAACAAGTGTGTATTTCTGCTAGCTGGGCTAGAGATATCTTAGGGAAGGTGGGCCACATTTCTTAGGAAGATGTGATCAAGTAGAATAGATGAGTACAAACCTATACTATTAACAATTCGAGGTAGAAAGAGCAATTTAAAGAAGATATCCTCATGTATATTATACATGTATATATGTGTTTATGAGAATGTGTGTATGGAGTATATATGTGTACACATGGAGACAAGATGTTGACTTGGGTGTCTTCCTTGTTGACATGTGTGTGAGGGGGGTAGTCTATGTTTGATTGTATGCATGTGGAAGACAGAGATAGATAATCAACCTATATTGCTCTCCACCTAATTTTTGAGATGGGCTCACCCACTAAGCTAGACTGGCTAGCTAACCAGCTTTAGTGATCTAACCACCTACCTCTGCTTTTCTAGAATTGGGGTAAAGACATACACTGATGCTCCCAGCTGTGTATGGGTGCCAGGGATCTTAACTCAAGTCCTCATGCCTACAGCATCTCCCTAATAGAGACCACCACTGAGTCCTCCTGAGCTCAGAACAATGGTCACTTGACTTCTTTCTGACACTGAGTAGGTACCTATGTATCAGTGAGATGGAAAAAATACCAGACATTTAGAAAGGCTTATTATATCTGTATAGGAAGACCAAAATAAAATCACTTAAAAAGAACACATCTAAGGCAAGCTATGATCCAGGGCTTCCTGGATACATTAGCCAGGCAGCAGCCAAATATAAGAAACAAAGTTATAAAATGGTTTTTGAGAACTGGGTGTAGACTTCCAATCTGACAGCACAGCTACTTAGCTACAGTTAATTATTGCCAAGCAGGCATGGGTCTTTAGCTAACTATACACCCAGATTATTGGGGTAAAATCTAAATCTTTGAGTTTGTAAATGCTGAAAACTACTTCTAAAACTTTTGCACAGACTAGCTACATTATCAATTTTTAGATGCTGTGACAAAACACATGAGACAATCAACATATGAAAAGGAAAGTTTGGGCCTTCAGTTTTGGGGATTTCAGTCTGCAATCAATTGACCTCTTTGCTTTGGAATTGGGGCAAGACTCATACATCATGGCAGGCATACATGGCAGAAGAAGATGTCCCTTCATAAAGGGCAAATGGAAAGAAAGAAGACATTATGGTCACTATATCTTTTAGAAGGGCTTTCTACTGTTGACTTAATTTTCACCAGGCCCTGGTTGAGGTTCCATCATTTTCCAAGAGTGCCACAAACTTGTCACCAAGGAATCCATAGAAAACATTCAGTGGGCCTGAGCTGGCTAGAGATTTTCCACCTGGAGTCTTTTGCCCTATGCAAAGGCAATAGTGCTTATAGCCAGGAACCTCAGTGAAGATTTGCAAAATGGAGAGCATCACATGGCCAAGTGCTTTCCAAATAAGGGGGGAAATGTGATGTAGTTATGGACCTGGGACCCTTGGGGCTGTGAAAAGGACCCTGAGGGCAGAAGAGTGAGCACACCAGTTCAGAGAGATCAAAGTGTCATTCTCAGCACCGCAACAAGAATGGTAGCATCTGCTTCATGCAGTGCTAGGACTCTGTGTAGACAATGCTCAGTGTTGTTCCTGGTACCCAGATAGACCCTTTGAGGAGTGTGGGGGGGTCTCTACTCTTTAAGACAAAGTGTGAGTTTTGTTCTCTCATGCTGTGATGCTTGCAACGGCTGCCTCTTCCTTTGCCTTTTCCATGTTTAAAGATTCCATCTTCATTTATTTATTTATGGAAGCTAAACATTCTGAAGCATACAAAGAAGAAAATAACAACAATCTGTGCTCTCACCACCAGAATTAATTATGGCAACTTTGCATTTGCACTTACTGCTCCCTTCCTACTGTCTACAAAAAAAAAAAAAAAAAAATAGTAATTCTTGGTTTTGTAAATGTGATGACATGCACGTTATAAAACTTTTAAAGGGGGGAGACCCCTTAGAGCAGTGAAGTATGAAAATGGAGGAGAGACATTTATGCCCTACTATTATCAAATTAAGTACTAATAGGCTGGGGTACAGCTCAGTGATAAAGTGCTCTGTCAGCATACAAAAAGCCACCGCAAGGCCCATCCCTAGCACTGTTATCCTAGCAGTGTAGGCAGGAGAATCAGAAGTCGGAGGTCATTGTTACCTACACAGCAAGTTCAAGGTCAGCCCTGGGATACATGAGATCCTACCTCACAAATAATAAGTAAATAACATACAGATCACTTCAGGAAACTTCATGTACATTACAAAAATGCAGGCTCAGTGTGGGGTTACTATAAGACTCAGTAAAATATCGCATATAAAGCAGATGTACAGGATGGTCTCCGGCACACAGCAATGGATATAGTGTCAGAAGTAGGCTCCACACAGGCAGGTAAATTCTGGTTAATTCTGAAGCTCTACAGAGGAATTCCTGTGTTGGCTATTTGAAGGTGATTATTCAAGTTGGGCCCAGGCTTTAAGGTCTCCTTTCTTCACTGTGTCTCTGGTGCCATAGTAGGCAGTAGGGGATAACTGTGACCCTTGGGATTTCAAGGCACTGATTAAGGAAGAACTCCAGGGACCAAGGAAGCTACCAAATGTTAGTCTGTTTCCTGCCCTACCCTGCCTGCCACTTCCTCTTCTGGCTCTCCTGAGCCCCTTTTCTCCTCTGACTTGAGCTTCAGCAGTGGAAGGCCCAGAAAGTACTATGTCTTCCTAGTTTCACTATACCTCTTCCTTTCTTCCTGAGCTGGGTTCCACTTGATCACAGAGTTGACTGCTGTCTTCACTGCTGACTTGAGATAGAAGTACGCACACATGTTTCTGGTTAACATGCCAGTTGAGCACTGGATGCAAATTAGCTGTTACATAATGGCCTCTGCACTCGGAACTCATAGTAGTTTTAAATCCACTTTGCACATTTGTTGTTTAACCCTCTGAACCAGGAGCAAAAGCTTAAGCTGCATGGTGAGAAACACTTTGGCCCAGTGGTTTAGAAATCTGGCATGCCACATTCCTTGAGCTTTGCAAAAATTTGCTACAGTTTTTCTTCTATAAAACAGGTGTCAAGCAGAGGTTTCACGTGTGTATTTATGATCATTATGTTGTATTAAACAGTCATGTTGCATTCCAGAATGAGAACAAAAGTGCTACCTAGCCCTCTACCTGCAAGGCAATTAAATTATTGTCGGGCATGTTTATAGCCCCAGGACCAGAAATCAGCTTTCAGTTTGACTAGCAGACATGGTGTTATAATCCAGTGCTTTTCTGAGAGGTTCGTACTTAGCACATGCACTTGATAATTTAACTTAAATAATACCCAAAGAGCCCTGTTACACTTCCTGGCAAATGTCACAGTAAAATGACCCAATACGCTGTACAGCCTGTTTTGTTTGTTTGTTAGTAATTTCTTATTCGTGAATGATTTGTACTTCCTAGTTGTTAACCTCTGCTGCTCATATTGAATAAACTAGAAAATGGTAGTAGCCTCAAAAGACACAAGGACATTGTCTCTGTTTGCCTTTCCTTCCTCCCAGGGAGACAGGATCTGAGCAATCTTGAAATTTTCATGATGTTGTGAAAGTCCTTCACTGAGCCATTAAAAAAAGTCTCCCCAAAGAGAGCCTTGTGTGCATGCATGAAAGATACCATTATATAGTAAAGATCCATTTTCTGATAAGAGTCTCTGTTCTGGAGAGTATTTAGTAATTTTAGTAAAAATATTTGCTAGTGGAACAGAGGATTTTAAGTTAATGTCCAATAACCCCATGAACTAAAGTGAGTAAATTGTAGCAAATGGCACTTCTAGCCATAAACCTTCCAAAATATTGGATCTCAAGATTTTCTTTTATAGGAATCCCAGCCTACCAGACCGGTTCACACAGTTTGTTGACTCCTAGGTAAAGTATTCCATGAGATCCCAGCAAAGCCTTGACAAGAAAGTAGATGTGTTCTACCATTCTTTGATTTTTTTTTCTTGTTGTTTTCTCTATTTTATACAACATTTTAAACTTTCTCAGTTTGACCTACCTGTGCTTTCTCTCGATTAGAAGTGATTCAGTCTAGTAAGGTTCTTTATCCTTCTGGGTCTCCTCATTCACAGGACCCACTTTTGTTACCCAACATGGTGGCTGGATACAAATTAATTTATGGGTGGCTTCAAAAGAAGTTCATTGTGTCGGAGAATGACATTTTCTGGCAGTCCCCTTGTAAAAATATTTAAGTAGAGGACATGGTAACTACTGCTACTAAGGCTACTGGAAGCACCCCAGGGAGAAGGTGAACTCCCAGGTAGTTCTTTTCCCAGGTGTCTTTTCCCTAGTTTCTTTGGAGGCAGAACAATGGGTGTTGCTCAACAGACTTCGTTTTCCCACCACAAACTTACCTTTTCTTCTTCCCTCTGCCCTTCCTTTTGTACATCTGTCTTTAACCAGTAAGCAATTTAGCATTTCCTTCATTTGTAGATTGTACAGTAGAATCATAATTTAAATATAGGGTTGTTATAGAATTTTAGCATTTTCCTCATATTTATCTATCTATCTCTCTGAGGTGTCATGCAATGTTTGGCTGTGTCTATTCATTGTAGATTGACAAAGTCAACTCAATTAGCCTATTTATCATCTCACATACTTTTATGGTTAGAACAAACAAAATCTACTTAGCAATGTCTGAATATATATTGTTATACATTTTTAGTGACAACAGGACCCATATTTTACAATAGAATCTCTAAAATGTACTCCATCTATTAGACTTTATACCCTTTGCATCCTTCTTCACATATCTCAGGCCTTGGTGACCACTGTTCCATTCTCAAGAACTTCTGAGAACACGCAGGGTAGAGGGGAGATCACACTGGCCTTTTCTTGTCCCTGTGATCAGTATGTCCTGGGAAATAAGGTTTGAGACTACCCTGATGCCCATTAGGAGACCTTTTGTTCCTCCAAAGGACATCTTTTGTGCTCTCTGCTAGCCATTTTCTGCAGCAATTTCTTTTCTCCAAGTAAGCAAAGACTTCTGTTTTCTGGATGCTGAGACCAAACAGCAGAAAGCCAAGTTTCCATTGGTCACCTTGACATCAGACTCACTGATCTAGTGTAACCTTGCCAGCCTATAAATACATGTTTTCTGCACCCATGCTCCAGCTACAACTTTTTCATATAAGTTACCAAACATTCTGTCAGCAGAGCAGGTGTCATTTGTGCCTGTGACTTTGGCCTTTGGTTACCTGTGGCCCCCCACCTTGATCCTCATGAATTCCGATAGTGATGCCTCTGTACATAGTGGTTTGTGTTTTTGCTTGACTCGCATAATGAAGGGAGTTACATGGTCTGAAATGGGATCCTTGAGTAAGGTACTTTCTCAACTGATGGACATCACAGTGAGCCGCTATGCTACATAGTCTCTGCCTTGAATGATGATGCTAAATGAAAGAGTGGTGATGAACAGTCCTAGGAGTATGGATACAGACCATCCCATGCTGCATGTCCTCCTGAGCCCCATCAGGTGAAGGCACATAAGAGGGTGTTAATGGCTCTCTGTGGGAAAAGAGGGGAGTGTGTCAGAGAAGTAGAGCCATATTGTTCAAAGAGAAATTACAAACACAGAAATTGTCAGCTCTGAGAGGACCCTGAACAGTGATCCGGTGAGGGTGAGATTACTCCACTGTTCTTAGGGTAATATATATTCAGGATCTTCACGGGAGCATGACTGATAAAACCCAGTGAACATGGATGGGATAGATACTTCATCAGAGCAAATGTAATGATTTTCATTCGTTATAATTCTATGATTAGTTCTGTTAATGAAAATGTCCATTTAAACTATTTAAGACACCCACTAAAGTTCTATAATATTAATTTCATGGAAAAATTCCAACAGAACTATATTAGTTTTCCCCCCATTACGGTAACATTATGGACTTTTAATGGTACTCTCAGCTGTAATGGTTTTTATTGACCTAATTATTAAATGAATTAAAATCTGTTTCAATGCCTTAAAATTATGTAATGACAGCATCAATTCAAAAACTAGGGCTAGTTACAATAGGGTAAGATATAAGATATTCCACAAACTACATGCCTCTAACACATACTGCTTTATCCAAAAACAAAAATGAATTGTATTTTAATATCACTGGAGGCATTTGCCTTTGAAAATTTTTTAAATTCTAAAAGCTAAATGATGTTTTATGGTGAGTTGTGTTGCACTTGGGGAATTTGTCTTTTCTGGGTCTCTAAACTTTTGATGATTTTAAAAAGCAATACTAGAATCATTAGTGGTAATATTAGATATATGGCTAAATCTATGTAGTTTTTATAATTTTTGATATTAAAGTATGGTGGCCAGTGAAACAAGTTTGAAGTGCAGAGGAGGAAGGAAACAGTATCAAATACCACTGAATCATACATGCCTAAGGCACCACAATCTAAAGCTATGGTTCTCAACTTTCCTAATGCTGTGACTCTTTAAAACAGATGCTCATGTTGTGATGGCTTCCAACCATAAAATTATTTTTGTAGGTACTTCTTAACTGTGATTTTGCTACTGTTATCAATCTTAATGTAAATATTTTTGCAGACAGAGGCTTGGCAGAGGGGTCCCAGTGTACAGGTTAAGGACCAGTGATCTAAAGGTAAAGGAAAGTGGTTGGAACACATTGATTTTGCCTCTGGTCAATTTCTTTGGCACAGATATTAAATATAGGATGCCAGTGTCTCTGAGCTCTAACCATTCCTGAGCCAGACATTACTAAAGATTGAACAGTTCAGTAGTGGGCTGACCTCAAGATCCTGCTCCGAACAAACTCATCTAATTGACAGGTATTGAAGCCTATTTGGCATTCCTAACAATCACCCACAAATATGATCTGCCTTTATATGTACACAGACCTCACTCCCTCTGAGAGGATGTGCTAATCTGCTTTCCATTATTGTCACAAATGCCTACATTAAATCAACATCCACAGAATAAAGTTTCCTCTGTGAGGGAGCAGCATGGAGAACAAAAATACTTGGAAAATATCAGATGTTGAGGAGGAAAAGGAGTGGGAATGAGATGAAAGCTGCTCACAAGAAGGGCAGAGTAGGCAGCTATGGTTTCTGTGAGTTTAGCAATTAAGGAGAAACCTCACATTTTGCAGTAGAAAAAAAGAAAATGTGTCTTGATGGCAAGGCCCCACCCTCTGAAGGTAAACTGAAATGCAATTTCATTGGAAAGGCAGAGGTAGAACAAAGAATGCACCTGAAGGGTTCCCTGATGGAGGAGAACCACCTTGGGAAGTATTTTCGAAGGTACCAAGGTTGCTCAGAAGGCGCAAGGCCGTGAAAGAAGGATGCAGACTTCATCTTGAGCTGGAAGAAACCTCAGCAACATTGTCTGCATGGTGCTGGCTTTGTACACATGAAAGTGTGAGTTGTAGGACCATGGAGGCTAGCACCAAACCAGAAATCTGCTAAGGAGAGACCTGATGAAGCCATTGCAAGGAGCCTAAGTAGCAATGGAGACCCTGGGACATCTGATAAGGATGAAGTGGAGTGATTCTGAAAGAGGTCATGTGTGCTGTAGACAACCCAAGCAATATGGCTTCCCAAGGCTGATTGTCCCCAGATGATTCCATCATGAGACCCAAATGCCGGGCATAGAACTGCAAGACTTGTTGCTTCCTGTGCTGGGTTTTTGTCTTATTTAGGCTGATGTTGCCTCGCTATGCGTCCATTCTCTCCTCATGGAATGAGAATGCTTACTCTCTCTTTTGTAGAGGTAGTACCTAACTTCTAAATGAAAATTATAGGAGTTCATAGTTAGGATAGTCCCTTGAATCTCAGAAAATGAGATTTTTGGACAACCCTCCCCCACCCGAGACATCCTATGCTACTGAAGAAATTGCTGGGTTTTTTTTTTTTTGAAGGTTGTTAGTATTGTTAATAAAGGAATTTAAAAGTTGCATCAAAAGAAGGGTTTTCATAATTTAAAAGACTGTATTCAAGACAAGCAAACTATCTCTCTGCTGCCTGACCAGAGGAGGAGGATGGAGATGATAGAGAAAACCATGTTGTTTATATTTGTGTGACACATGACAGAAGAGAACTGGGTAGCTTCAGAGAAAGTAGAAAGGCCCAGAGTGTGTGGAAAGCACAATCCTTCAGTAGTGTATTCAAAAGAAAGAGATAGAATGAAGAAAATTGAATAATTATTTCTGAGGGTGGCATTCTGAGAAGGAAGAATATATTATCTCATTAAAGGGGCAATTATTACTCTCCTCTTTAGCATGGCTTAAAGTGGATCAACTTTTCTGGTGGTGCTGTCTACTAGATGATTGACAGGCCCAGATGTATTAATGCTTATGTTTTGGTTATCTTGGAATATTATGTCTGAGGCTTTAACTTAAAGAAAATAATGTTCCCTTAAGGGATCCTCAGCAAAGTCCCTATAAAGGCTACTGTAACAATCTCCACATTTGAAGATTTAACCCTATTGTCACTTAGGAGATGAGCTGAAATTGGGGAAGAGATATAATCCATTCCTACCCTGAGATTCCAGAGACCTAACTTCAAAGCTGCTTTACCAAAATGAAACCAGTACCTAGTGCTCCTGGCTGGAGAACCACAAACGTTCTTATAACACCCACTCTTATTACAGACACTATTATCTTCTTATTTTATGGTGAAGAAGGTCCATCATGGAGCCAGTATTTACCCAAGATCATATAGCCAGCAAGGGTAAGGTTAAGGAGGTTTAACTTCAAAGTCTATGTCTGTATTTTGAAAGATTTCCCCCTATATGCCATCAAGTAGGACAAGATTGAACAAGCTTTGTAGCAAACCAGGCTTGGTTTGGAGACTTCTGTACTAGCTTCTGCTGTTATCTTAGGGTTTGGGTGGCATGACCTCAAAGGATTTGCTTAGATTCAGTGATTATAGATAGACTGTGTCAAGGGAGTACTTATCTCATAGATCCCTACAAACCATGCCACTCGGGCCTCAGCTGCAATGCTCTGGTGCGGGCATAGATGACAACAGTAACTGTTTCCAAGGACTATAGTGGGGGTTTCAGGAGGGCATCTTTAGAGAACCCACATAAGGTCAGCTTGAGGACTTCCTACATAGTGGCTATTCTGGTTAATATAAGAATAAATGTCCTCTTGAGTTTGCGGCATCCATAGCAAATCAGAAAAGCAATGAGGAAAAGCTACTCATATCTCCTCTCTGATTGTCACCCCAGCAACAGGAGTGGGCACCAGTACTGGTGGCCTGGGTGGCTCTGAAAGGCAGTTGTGCTAATATCCACAGACTGACACATTTTTAATTCAGTCAGATGCTGTTCCGGAAGGAGCAATTTGTACTATTAGGGGAAAATTCCATGCGAAACATTTGGTGGGAAGTCTGATGTCTATTATTTAGTTTCTGTCAAATTTTGACAACAATATGTTCCAGAGAATTGCAGATGTTCTCAAATCGCATCCTATTTCTGTAAAATCCATGTGTGATGTTTATTGAATAGAGCATCTGCCATGGCGGCAAAGGCATGGTTCTTTTTGATGGTTAAAAAAACCCTAATCTCTAGTCACAGAGACATGCTGTCTGTGTGCCAGGGAAGCTAATCATGTGTCAAACTGTGCCTGTGGAAAAGACTCCCACAACATTATATTCATAGTCTGCCTGGACCACTTTGGTGGACACAACTATTCCATGGGCCCTGTCTAGGATAATGCAGACTGCTCTTTCCTAACCAGGATTTCAATCGTCAAGCCCTTTTCTCTCCACTGTAAACCCTTGTTATAGAACAGAGAAGGTAGGAGATGGTTTCATCTTCTGCTCAAGGCAATGAAATCAGTCCTTCACTCTGCAGGTTCAACAGACTTAAATACAGTCTCTCATCTACAGTCCTATTTCCTGACTTAACCACAGTCAAGTAAAATCTTTATTTCTTTAAATATCTCTCTGGCAACAGAGAAAAATGTATTTTTCCTATTGATTTTGTGGTATTTGGGGTGGAATCAAGAACCTGTACATACTATGTAGTTTTGGTAGAGCTGTGCCCTTAGTTCAGAAATTGTCACTGAATTTTTGCAAGGACTGAGCTACTGAGAAAAGCAGTGTGGTGATAAGAAACAAGACAGTTGGGGTTTGAAGGACAATGGCCTGTCATCCAGAAGGTGGCAGCTCTTGGAACTGACTTCAACAAGGCTTGTTATTTTAGGTAAAAAGATGCCCTCCAGCACTGACACCAGGTTCTCATAGACTCCGTCCCTCTTCCCTTGAGATCACTGTCTTTCTTTCTTTGCTCTATTAATTTTGCTTTTTTTAAAAAAATCTCCCTGTCTGCCTTTTTAGTGACCACCTTTGATAGGGGTTCTTACTTGAGTCCCCAAGCAGACCTGAAATTAGGTGTGAAAGCATGATTATAGGTGGCTTTTAAGGGGTCATAGGTTTTGTTCATTCATAAAATGGATATCATGTGTCTATTTTCTGCCAAACACTCAGCTAAGCAAGAGAAGGAGATGAATGGTGACCTCTGCAGGCAGAGCCTCTATTTGAGTGGGAAGGGGACGGGGTGCTGAATACATGTGTGTTCACAGTACAAGCCATATTCCAGGTGATTTATTACTTGAGACAGACCCCCACCCATTCTGCACCCTAAGGGTTTTTATTCCAGAAAATGGTAAAGGCCTCAACCAAAGGAAAGAAGATGTGCTGTAACAAGAGGTAAACATGGAGAACCAGACACTTGAGACTTCTTTCACACCAGGTGAGAAACTTAGCAATGCATCACATGGGGATGATCAGATTTGCTGTCACTATTATGAAAGCTAAAGTATATTGAGCACCTCATAGTTTCCACATTTTCATAAGAATTGAAGAGTAATTGTTCTCTTTTTTTTTCTCTCCAAATCACTTCAATCAGTTGTTATGGTCCTACTTTATACATGGGGACACTGTAGCTCATAAACTTGACTGATCAAGAAGTTCTTGACTGCCCCTCCTACCAAACAAGTAGCAATTGTGGCATTTTGACTAAACACTGGGCTATTCTGAAGCTGAGCACTAAGGCACATTTTCATGATGCTTGTGTTGTAGCCAGGGTGTACCCACCACCCTCACCTACCAAATAGCTTGGAAAGTAATAGTTCCTTGAATCGCCAAACTTCAGAATAAAACCCCAAAGTTGGCTCCATCTTGTCCTCTTCACACTGGAGGACATTCTCTTCCAGGCAGGATATGAGAGGCCCTCCATTACCAGCTCACACAGGTTTAATGTACCTGTTCTGTTGCCAAAAACCAGTCATTGAGTTCAAAGAGAAGAAAGCTATAAGGAGCTTATTAACAATTTAACATTTCCAAAGCATGTGGGATTGTTAATACCATTTGCTACCAAAATCCTGTCATGATGATTAAGACTTAGTCACTATAGGAACGCTGAAAAGTGAAATCCATTTTGGGCTGCACAACTCCCACTGTGGTTAAGCTGCAATAAGAGCCTCTTCAGGTGGCTGATTGCTGTTGTCTCTTTTCCAGCAAGCCTTGGAAGGGGGCTTCTGAGTTCATGACTTCTTCCTTCTATGAGTATTTGATACAAAAGGTGCTCAGTGCTTTAACAGCTCCCTGCTGGTAGTGTTATAACTCCCCACCACCACCACACACACACACCTGGCCTCATGAACTCCCTTGTGTTGAAAGTGTGCTGGTTGCCAATCAACAAGCTTTTACTTAAGTCAAGGCCCATGTTCTCAAGGAGTCCATGCTCAGTAGACTGTGACACAGAGAACTCAAATGTCCTGTTCCAAGTGACAGAAACCCAACTCACTCTGTCCTAGCAAACAGATCTGTCTTTATTTTTGTTAGCTTATGTAATCTAAAACACTCATGGACCCGATTTAGGTTTGCCTGAACCCACTGACACAGGCATTGCCATGAGGAATTTCTGTCTTTGTTTCAAGCAGTCTCTCTTCAAGGAAGGAAGTGTGAGCAGCTTGAAGCTCACACCCTCTAGCTTATAATGAGAACACTTCTGTGGTGCTTGAGTGATGATGGTTAAATACTTGCTGAGATTCC
The DNA here is from genome assembly GCA_030556225.1 of Cricetiscus sungorus. Taxonomy (NCBI): domain Eukaryota; kingdom Metazoa; phylum Chordata; class Mammalia; order Rodentia; family Cricetidae; genus Cricetiscus; species Cricetiscus sungorus. Next base: position 2,472,980 of record JANBXA010000606.1, on the reverse strand, counting down.
TCTGGGACAATGTTAGTTCCAAGCCCACCATTGCACCAATAACATAAAAAAAAATGGATACCCCATGAGGCCAGATCTGATGCCTTGAGTCCTCACTAAAGCCATATAGAAATGAAACCAACCATATCCAAAGCTTGAGGAGCAGGTGAGCTACCCACATGAAGGAAAAGTTTCAAGATGACAAAGAGGCCAAGGCTGCAGGCCGTAGAGACTAATATATAAAAACAAATGGGATATCATGGAACTAAAAGTCTTCTATGAGAAGAAGTCACAACAGACAAAAATATAGCATATAGATTGGGGAAAGCTTTTTACCAACTGCACATGCAATAGAGGTCTAATGTCCAAGATATATAAAGAACTCTAGAAATTAAAAAACTAGTGCCCAATTAAAAGTGAGATACAGAACTAAATAGAGAATTCTCAACAGAAGAGTTTCAAGTGGCTGAGAATCACTTACATGTTCAACATCCTTAGCCATCAGGGAAATTCAAATCAAAACTACTTTGAGATTCCATCTTAACACCTACCAGAGTGGGTAAGAACAATAATACAAGTGTCAATTCATGCTGGAAAGGATGTGGAGCAAGGGGTACACTCCTCTTTTGTGGGTGGGAATGCAAACCTATACAAACACTATGGAAATCAATATGGTAGTTCCTCAGAAAACTGGAAACTGAACTACCTCTAGACCCAGCTATAACAAAGGATCTACCATTGTTCCACAAGGATACTTGCTTAACTGTGTTCAATGCATCTTTATTCATAATATTCATAAACTGAAAAAAAACCTAGATGCCCCTCAACTGAACAATGAATAAAAAAATCATAGTACATTTACACAATGAAGTATTACTCAGCTATTAAAAAGATGACATCATGAAGTTTGTAGACAAATGGACACTGCTAGAAAAAAACATCCCAAGTGAGGTAACCCAGACCCAGAAAGACAAATACAAATGGACATTATCTGTTGAGTAAGTGATAACCAAGGTACAACCCACAGACCCAGAGAAGTTAGGTAAAGATGGGGTATCTGGGGAGGGGGGATGCATGGATCTCTCTGGGAAGGGGTAGAATAGTGTTTATGGTTGGACTGGAGGTACCTAGGAAACAGAATGGAAAGGATCAAGTCAGGATGGGAGGGGAGAGATAGCTGGAACTGGGGAGTGGGGCGTTCAGAGGATGGTTTGTAAACCTAGTGCAATGGAAACTTCCTAGAATTGTTGAGGGCAATTCTAGTGGGAACTCCTAGTAATAGAGATATGAAATCTGAACTAGCCGTCTTTTGTAGCCAGGCAAGTGGTGGGACTAGGTAATATTCTGTTGAGTTATTGACCGACAAGATCCAGTGGAGATCCCCAAATAACCCAGGCTAATGTTAGGACAAAGGGTCATTCTCTGGAAACTGACAGCAGGCCCAATTGTCAAGGACAACATCCACACAGCTCTTTGACCATAGGAGAGGTGAAGTTAGTGATACCAACCCAGTCACAAATCCTCCACCTACCAGCTGTCCTGCCTGCAAGATGTGCCAGGAAATAGAAGTACAAAACTTGTAGGAGTGGCCAGCCAAGGTTTGGTTTAACTTGAGGCCCATGTCAGGAGAGGGAGCCCAGGCCTGACACTGTCTGTGATGGGAGATGTTATTCTATATATGTTTCTCTTACTGATTGATGAATTGGCCAGGCAGGAAGATAGGCAGGGCTAGCAGACAATGAGAATTCTGGGAAGTAAAGGCAGAGAGGAGTTGTGATGTGAGCCCAGGAAGAGAGAACATGAGTCAGATGTTCTCCAGTAGGATAAGACCATGTAGAAATACATAGATTAGTATTTGTGGATTAGTAATTAAGTCAGAGCTAGCCAATTTGAAGCCCAAGCCATCTGCTAATAATTTTATAATTCATATAAGTCTTGTGTGTTTCTTTGGGGCCAAACAGCTATGGGAAGCTTTCACAACATGTCTGAAGTCCAGGACCTGAGGCTGGTTTTACCTAGGAGGGTAGAACCAACACAACTGGCAAAAAAAAATTATTGGTGCCTTGTGCAGTCATCATCCTAGACGATTCCCCTGGAAGCAGAAACAGATAAGTATGTGCAGAGATACACAGCAGAGAATTATGTAGGGAGTCTAAATTGAGGTCTCCCTCAGTTTCCTCCCCTAAGAGATGGGGGAGCACCATGGAAGAAGGGGAGAAAAACTATAGTAGTGAGAGGGGATGGAGGACACCAGGAAAACATGGACTGTCAAATAAATAAATTAAAAAAGGAATTACATATAATTTGACTCCTATTGAAGGAAATACTGAATATTAAACATAGATTATAATAGTTTATATTTTAATATTCTCTCATTTATATTTATGTCTTTATTATATACTTACTTTTGTAAGATAGTATGCTTATAATTTGGAATATTGGCCTCAGAGGCAACATCTTTTATATGAATAAGTGTGAAAAAATAGTAGAAGGGGTGAATCAACTCCTGAAAGTTGTTCACTGGCCTCCACATATATGCCATAAGTTAGAAATTAAACTGTTGTCCAAAAGATAAAGTAATTGACATTTTAATGAGTACTTAAGGGAAGATGTTTGCTATGCTAGGGTTATAGCTCACTAATGCCTTGAGCTTTAATTTTTCCAACTTTAAAGTTGTTTCCTGGTGCTACAACCAATCACCAATATAATAACCCAGTGAAGAAGGTAGACAGATTCATTATACTCCTATCTGTACAGGTATGAGTGTACACACACACACACACACACACACACACACACACACACACACACACCACAATGGACACCTTTAACACAAAGTAAACATTAGGCCAATGGGACTGCTTACACCTGGCTGGCTGGCTGCTTGCCTGTTTTGCTGGCACACTTAGCAGCTGGCAAATTTGTCCTCCTCCTTTGGATGCTCGGAATCTCAATCCTCTGTGTCTATCTCAGTATGGAGTTCTGTTATCTACTTTTTTATTGTAGTCTCCCATTAAGCATTTGAGGTTGAAAATCCTTTTTGGTATGGGAGCAAGGAAAGTTTGGGGATGCTGCTTTTAAACTAGTGACTCTGTTACCCTATCATTAAGTCGATTATTCTATTTTGTAATTAATCTGGTCATTGGACATTTCCACAGTAGAATCCACCCTCATAAGCAGTTTGAAGAGAGTGACTTTTTTGCTCATTTGTACATCCTGAGAGTAGCTATCGTGACAGTCCATCTGCAAAAGGCAGCGCTGTGATAAAGTGCTGTGTGTGACAGGAAGATGCTCAACTGCAGGAGTGGGGTGTCTTGTCTGGGCAGATTCTCTTTTACATGGTGCCTTCAATTGCTTACTAAATGGAAGCCAGATGCTTATACTTAACAGTTTTAATGTTTCCACATTGCCAGGTATCTCATAAAGTACCACTACTAAATCAAAGGACCCCTCATAGACTTTCAAAAGATGCATGATGTTGCAGAGGCATTAATGAATTAGCGGTCCTAAAAGCCACATTCATAATTTTCTTCAAGGTTTATACTCCCTCCCCTTCATATACATGCACACTCACTGCCCCCCCAAATAAAATAGATTGGAAAGGAAGTCACAGATAAATGTCTCAGTGTCACAGGCTAGCAATGCATCTTCCACAAGACAAAATGAGTTACTAGGAGAAAATTTTCTATGTGATTTAGAAGGTACCATTTAAATTCTGTTAGAATTTCTTGAGATAAAAGGCAATGAGTTAAGTGAGACAATGTAAACCTTCCTGTGATATTTGATTGCTAATGAACAGAAAGTATTAATCTTAGCAACTAAGAAGAGAAAAATGCCTAGTGTTTTTCATTAAATCAACTAAATGATTAAATGAGTTAGTCAGTGGAAACCATTTTAATTTTCTGAATATGAAATGTGCAGCTTATAGTGAATAAATTCAAAGCACCTTTCTAAGCAAGTTTTGACCATAAAAATGTGGGTTATAAAGATGTTTGATATTTTTTTCTTTATAGATAGTCAATATTTTAAATACAGTGACATTGATTGTGTAGAAGGCAATGCCCCTACTCTCTGGCTTAAAGGAGTTGGCATCCAGAGCATCGTCCTTAATGGATCTTCAACACTATTACAAAATGATTGATTATTGTTGTAGTCATTTTAGCAGCTTTCAGAGCTGTTATATTTTTAATTAAATTGGCTGTGAATTTTGTAAGTGGCAAAGGTTGATAAACTAGTGCTTGGTGCTGTATTACCATTCTTCTTTGCGTGGCTGTCATAGTTGGTACATTTATGTGCATAATCTTCTTAACATTCATAAGTCTCTTTGGTCTCGGGCATTGATCTGTGAGATTACTTGCTGTTTGGAAATGGAGAAAACATAAAATTGCACTCAGGAAAGCACGTGGCTCTGAGACACATTGCTTGGTGGATTGAGAGGGGTTTCCTCACAGAGCTCTCAAGAGATTGGCTTACTGTCCTCCCTGTACCTCAGCAAGGAAATGTAGACATGCGTGCCATTAGTAACATGTCAGTTCTCCTGATCGGCTTGGAGAGATTCTACTGAGCCAGGCCAAAAGCTGGGTCACCTTATACAGGAGTGAATAGAATGAAAGGGTCAGGGATTGTATACACTGAATAAAGAAGGGATAATTTGGAGAAATAGTCTGCAGAAAATAATAACCTAGAATTAAAGAGACTCTGAAATCCAGGCATTGGGCAACTCTTCCTTAACAAATGCTACTTGCGCTGGATATGAACTTGGGAAAGCCTGTGCCAGGCAAGGGCATGACTGCAAGTGGATTCTGGGGCTAGGGAGCCAGTTTTAGGACCAGAAGGAAAGCCTGGGAACTGCTGGACAACTGTTGGAATGGGTCCACCTAGGCAGGATGCTGGTGATCATAGCACCCTCTGGAGGACAACCCCCATCCCAGGGGAAATGGTAGGAAAGGGGAAAGTATGTTCAATAGAATTCTAGCACATTAGGCTCTTTCTATTTTATGATTACCAGGAGGGCTCACAAACCGTGTCCCTTGTTACTAACAATTTGCAGATTAGGGAACTGAGCTTCAAAAGGGCAATGGAACAGGTTGAATGGCAGCCAATATCTAGGCAATGACACAGGTTGGATGGCGGCCAATCTAGACATTCTAAAGCCAGCACTCTTCCCAAAACACTGTCACTTCTGAAGAATTCTTACTTTTCTCCTAGGGGGCAGAGGAGGGACCTGGTTTCTCTCTTTTTCTAATGAAGTGTGTCTAGAAAGGGTGTGTAATGGCCATGGCAAAATAGATAGTAATAACAGGGCCCAAGATCCAGAGAGGCTGCGGTTTGAATCCAGCTGAATTGATGGATATTGGTGAGACAAATAAGCTCTCCACATCGGTGAGGCAGTGGGAGAGCCTGCACCACTGGGCTGTAGGGATTGTGCTATCCCTCATTCTCATACAAAGTACTTGATTGTTGGCAACTAGCTAATCTTTGGTGACTGTTATAATCAACTTAGAGTAACTGAATTAAACAACATTTTCTTTTGTAGAAATAGAAAATAAAAGTTTCACTTTTTATGAAGACACAGGTACCATTGAAATGTGCAATTTTTTTTTCACTCATTGGAGTTCTGTTATACAAGAAAAGTTTTACATTTAGGCAACCAGCTTGACCCTTTGTCACTATTAGTTTCTTTTGTATTGGCTCATGAAGCCTATGATCATTAGGCATAAGAAAAAGCCTCCTCCACTACACACATGCGCACACGCGCGTGCGCGTGCACATACACACACACACACACACACACACACACACACACACACACTTTAAACTCACAGAGAGAAGATTTCTGGTTTATATTTGACTTTTCATTGTCATGGGAAGAACTCAAGCATCAGGTGCTGGGGTGATGGGTCAATCAATGAACTATTTGATGTGGGCTGATGCATGTCTTCAATACCAGAAGGAAGCTGCCTGTGAGTTCAGGGGCAGCCTGGTGTGTATAGTAAGGCAAGTTCTAGGCTACCTATGGTTACATAGTGATATATTATTTCAAAAACAAGCAAAATGGAACAACAACAATGAATATCTACATAAGGGGTTCTAGAGAGATGGTTCAGCAGGTAAGAGACCAGGATATTCTCCCAGAGGACCAGAGTTCGCTTCCTAGCACCCATGTTGGACAGCTCACAACTGCCTCTAACCATGGCTTCAAGTGATCTGGCAGCCTCTTCTGGCCTCCACAGGCAATCCATCCCCATGGGTATTTATTCACACAGGCATACATAAATAAAAGTAATAAAAGTAATCTTTAAGGAAAGGGTGAGATTGGCCTGAAAGAGGCTATAATGCCTGACCTGGAGTAAGCACCCACCCTTTATATGGAGCATGTCCTGATAATTCCCATTGACTTTATCACTGACAAGGCACTGGGATGGACCGAAGTCACCCCATTATTTCTAAGGTTAAACAAAATAGTGGTCATTTTTCAGCAGTGCCAAAAGGACCCCACTTCCCTCCCCAACCCCAGGCCAGTCAGGAAATGTTTGGATTTGGCACCTACCACCTGAAATTCTTCAAATGCACCTTCACAGCAACAGTTAAAATATCAGGGGGCACCTCTGAGACAGATGTGTATGGCGGGGGACAGTGCATCAGTGAAAATTGTGTAAAGAGTAATCATGGCAGTTACTTTTAGTGGTATAATCTCCATAGTTTTCAAGCAGAGGCTGCACAAATTGCAAAGGAGGGAAAGAATATATCCCGGTTTTCCTGCATTGGGGCTATAGATGAGCCACGGAGCTACCATTTGTATTTGCAGGCTATCTCAATCATCCTGTATGAGTCTGCCCTGGCACCATTTCAAAGCAGCATTTCCCATCACCCTAGTATTTTATCTCACATTGCATGTCTGACACAGTTCTCCCTGGCACTAGAGTGCTTTGGGCTAAGTTTCAGATTTTGTCAGTAGGAACAAAGGAACTTGCTGCCACCCAGAAGTGGCTGGGGAAACATTTCTCCAAGTGCTACCGATTTGTCAAGGTAAAGCGCCAGGTGGAAAGAAAGGAGGGACGGGCGAGCTCATGTCTTGCCAGTTTCTGTGCATTCTTTGCAGTTCATTCTCTGGCTGGGCTCAGGGCCAAGATGAACCAAGTCACAGATTTTCATGAGCCAATGGCAGTCAATCCCTGGTATGCCATGTGAAAAAGAAAAGGGAGGCTGCTTCTCAAGCAATCCGTATCACCAACCTCGGGCTCTGTCATCCAGGGAGACAATCTGAGTATATCATTCTGTCTTTGCCCTTTGGTGTGGCTGAAATTGTAACAGTGTCCTCTTTTTTATCCATGCAACCAGTCTGGTGCCTTGTCTCTGTAACAGGCCCTGGAAATGACATGATAGGCATGACTACAGAGCTCAGGTCCATGAATAAAACTGTCAGCTGTGTTTAAGGAATGTGGTGTGGGGGATCACTAGGGCAGTGACTGATTTTAGATTAAAATCCAACAGTACTCTATGAGTTACAAGGAATAATTGGATGTCTATGATTTCAGCTGACTCCACTTTATTAGCCTAAGGATGGAGTCCAGATGATCAGGCATTCAATGTCGGCCTTGCCACATAGGTAGAGTTTGAGACCAGCCAGAGCTACCTGAGACCTTGTCCCAGTAAAAAGGAACAATCAAAGAAGCAAACAAACAACCTGAAGCCAAAGCAAATCAAAGCAACCAAGTGATAGGTGATAGCTGACATTAAAAAAATAATGCCACTAACTTTCACCTGGGATCTTGGGTTCCCTTATTGGGGCCTGGGACTAGGTTGGTGTTTTCTGGTTCAGAATGGGAGAACAGAAGGGCTGGGATAATATTCAGTGGTCCAACGCTTCCCTGGCCTGTGAATAACTCTGAGTTCAGTCCCCAGGGCGGAAAGAGAAGAAAAAGCAAGGTGGGGATCACCAGTCTCAGAGTCCCGTGTAGAGGAGAAATGGAAGTGAACAGGTCTGAGACAGCGTGACTGCGTGCCACATACATACACCTCATGGGACAGGGACTTGTGTCCACCACACAGGAGGGACCAAGATGGGCTGATGGAGCTGAAACATGAAGATTTGAAGAAGGAAGTAATACAGGCAGTGAGTGACTCTACAGGCCTATTGAGGAATTTTGTTCTAGAAGAACAAATGCACAGGGAAGTAAATCCTGGGCTGGTACAGGCTCACTTTTGTTTCAGAAAGAGGACTCAGCCACAGAGGAAGGGATGAAGGGCACAATGCAGGGTAGGGGTACAGAGAGCTGCAGGAAGGCTCCTGAGTCTCCAGAGGGGAAAATCAGTGGAGATGGCAGCGACTAGGACAGCAGCTGGGAGGAAGGGAGGCCTAGAGTGTTGATTGGATAAACATCTACAGCAGGTATACCATCCGGCTCCTGGAAGCCCTTTTCCTAACAGCAGCCAGGTCAGTCTGATTACTCTTCTATAATCTTAGCCAAGAGTTCCAAAGCATTGCATCTGTCTTAGCTAAGAAATTCACAAAGCTTACCCAGTGTTAAGCTTACCCAGTGACTGTCAGCTCAGTCACCACTGTTCCCTATATTCCATATTGAGGCCCGTGGTTCATCAAATTCTTTTGAAAGCTATTATCTGCAAATAAGACCTGAGACGTGTGTAGTGTTTGCAGGGCCAGGGCAGTGCACCCATCATGTCTATTTGCCTCTACGGCTTTATTTTTAATGCAGGATAAGTTTGTCTCTCAGGAAACATGTGGCAGTTTCAGCAATTGCTTGGAGGTATGGTGGAAGGGAGAGCTGTGAGCTTGTCACATCAAGTGAATTGAGACAAGGGATCCTACAAATCCTCATATAGTGCTCAAAAGAACTTTCCACAACTAAGAAAGCTGTGGCCCAGGGCAGCAGACACTTGTCATGTGAGAGCGGCAGGCAGTCATGTTGAAGGTTGAGTGCATGTCTCCATATGCATGTGGGTGAGGGGTGCAGCAGTCATACAGACAGGAAGGAAGAAGCTCAAGCTTCTCTGGATATGCTGAGGTCAGTGGATCAGAAGTCGTGCATGGTCGGCACCTGAGAAGCTGAGACAGGAGGATCACTAGTTTGAGCTACCTTGGGCTTAAAGTACAATCTTGTCTTAGAAACAAACAAACAAATGAACAAACAAAATCAGCTACTCATAAGAGGTAGTAGGAGACTGACCCGTGACCCCAGACTGGATGTAGTGTATCTTTATAGATTGAGTGACTCTGGGGTGTTTCTTCATAGGCAGACCCACCTATTCAAAAAAAAAAAAAGTCACTTAGTCCAGGGTATCCCAGAGGAGTATGTAAAAATCAAATACTCTTCATATTTTCTTGGCCAGCTTCTAGGCCTGCCTAGAGAGCAAGTATCTCTGATTTCAAAAGATGGTAGCAAGTACTACTTTTTCCTAGAAGGAAAGATGCCAGAAAGATAAACATGCTTTAAATTGTTGCATGCCTCCTGCAAGCTTGCAGTCTATTTGTGAGACATTTATCTCTTATGTACTCACTCCTCAATTATCATGTAATTAATAACCCTAACAACATGAGGTATGCTGATCAATAGAGAGAGAATGGCTGAAGCTGCACCTGGAGTATCAGGGTATTGACCCATCTGTAGAAATCAGAGAGCCATTCCTTTAAGGTGAACACGCTTTCATCTGCTGAGGTTCAGGACCCCGATGTCCTGTAGCATTTAGACAGCTAGAGTGATAGTTCGTTAGGCACTGTTTCAAGTCATAAGGGGAAGGGCACTGGGTCTCTCTTTAACGGACACAGCATTTGTAGATAGAAATGAATTGACTTGTAAACTGGGACCGCTGTGTTCTGCCCACCATCTGACAGCATAGTCAGAATCCAGGGAGATCAACCTGCCTGATTAAATACATGTTGAGAGATTTTCATGTATTTCTTTAAGAACCAGGCAGATCGAGGCAACGAGACAAGAGACAGAAGTAGCTACCTCCAGGGTCCTGTACTTCCCTTCCCATTGTGTTCCCACTTTCCCTCTCTGAAGGTCAAGAGGTTCTGGAAAGCTAGATGTGAGACAGTTGCACTTGTGGACCAAAAGTGCTCATAGCACAGAGATGCTGCTTATTCACAGTGTCAAAGTCACAGTGGGGGGCGTACACTGTTGGTTGCTGTCATAATTTCAGAGGTAAGCAACAGCTGATGAAAGCCCACATCCTGTGGGTTGCATCTTTCTGTTGGGACTGAGATTTGAGGGAGCACCGAGCTGATTCTCATTTAAATTCAATATCCAGCAAATACACTCAGGCTAGCTTCAGTGATCAATGTTGTACAATGAAAATATCACTAAAATTCATTAGCAGGATAAAATCTGTAACTTTTGCCATCTCTGAGACCACTGGGAATCCTTCCTCGGTGAAGTCCTGAACCAGGGATTAGCCTCCCCCAAATAATAGTGAAATCTGTCTTAAGTGAGCACCCAGGGACCACCAAAATCCGTAACTTGGTAGAGGTTGAACTTTAGCTAAAGGTCAAACAAAATTCTTCTAGAAACCTTAGGGGTTGCTTAAAGGTGAAATAAAAGGCTTAGAGGAAAATTGACTTAATCCCTGGTTTATGAACCAAGTAGCACTTGCTAAGCAGGCTGAGGAACACCGTCCACTCTGAAAGGCCTGACTTCGCCATCTGAGAGGCCTCATCCCTCCTGTCAGGTGCTGGGGCTTTTCTGACCTAGGAGACACTACTGATGCTCTTGTTTGCCAAGGATACCTAGTTCCTTTGCCTATGTGCCCATATGCTGGGGTGGAGTTACAGTGACATTCCAGGACAGGCCTTGTGCATGTTTCAAAGAACATAGTTACCAATGCCTCTGAGAGCCTACCTTTGCCAGTACTGGCATCTGTTCAATATAGAAGTGCTTTTTTTTTTGATGGAGGGAATTTGTGGCTGAAGGAATAAGTCTGTGATTAAGAGCGTGAGCTCTTCCAGAGGATTCCAGGTAGGTTCCCAGCATGTTTGGTGGCTCTCCACTACCTATGACTCAAGCTTCAGGGGACCCAATGCCTTCTGGCCTCCACAGGCACCTATACTCATGTGACATGCACTCATACAGATATACATGTACACATAAATAAAAGTAATGCAATCTTTTTAAGGAAGCGGTATTTATTTTGGACCGTAATTCAGATTTATTCTCATATGTCATAGAATGGAAAGCAAGTCAGCTATATTCTATTTTCTAACCCTCTCTGGAGCATGCTGATGAGGCTTTTAGCCATCTTAAGCTAATGTTCTGTCTTACACTAGACTACTAGAACAGAACATTGTAGACTACCCACTTTCTCATAGTTCTGGTAGCTACAAGTCCAAGAGTAGAGTGCCAAGTGACTAAGGTCTTGGTGAGGGCTTTCCATGCTCCCTCCTTACTGATATCTTCTACTACTGAATCCACATATGCCAGAGAGAAAACAAAGGAGTTTGCAACTACTCAGAAGAACACTAATGCTATCATAGGGCCACAAAGTTAAGGATCCCACCAGTAAATCTTGTACTGGGGTTGAAGTTTTATGACATAGACTTTTGGGAATACATAGACAGTAGCACTCTGGAATTCTTGGGGCCAAACTAAGCAGACATTATAAACCAATATGGCAGCTGTGTTCTTCTTACTGTCTTCTTAAAAGCAGAGAAGGACCCAGGCATGTTGGGTGCACATCTCAACTGTGACGTGTTGGTACTTTAGACTGCTCACTGTAACTTACTTATATTTTCTTTCTTTACCTGTCAAAAAAATCAGAGCATTATAAATGCCAGTCATACTGTTCACTGGACCCTTCCATCAGTCACCGTGCTCAGCAAGCCTGCTCCCTGCAGTGTGCCCTAGTGAATTTTCACCATAGTATTTCGGTAGGTGTACTCTTCCCCATTTGAGGACACAAGTGTCCACAGAACATGAGTTTAAAATACTGATTCTTTTCGGGAGTGGTGGAAAGATCTAGTGGCAGAGAAAGGAACAGCTTTGAGGACAAGGACACATAAGAATGGCCTCCTTCATGGGAAAAGTAAGTTGGCCTTTACAGAGTTGCTTTCACTTTTCCAGAGTAACCTTCCCCAGGTCTCTTCTGCTCCTCCTGCCACAGAAACCAATGACTGCCTATAAACCCTGTGATTACACACTTCACTCCCGTTTTATGTGCATTGGGAGATCTCTTACCACCCCACCGTCGATGTGTTATGCTTACCACACAGTGGTGAGTGCTGAGACCTTAGTGTTACTCAGCTTTCTGTTTGCTGAGCTAACAGTCACCAAGCTCTGTTGAAGATTGACTTGAAATGTGGGAGGCAGAGAGAGCCCTTGGAGAAATGCTGACACAAGGACTTCTTAACATGGAAACAGGGTTAGTCCAGTACATTTGCATCTGTAGGTTTTAGAGTGTCTGTTGTTCTGTAGTAATGATTACCACCTATTTAGGTAGTCTAGCTTAGTTTGTATTTCAAAGAAGCTGATGTTTTGAATAAATGGTATATTCATGACAGGAAGCATGCACACCCTGCTTCACATAACTGAAGAGTTATTTATGTTAATGTCATGGAGCTAACTTAGCTCGCAGGTCTGGATGAAGGTGTTTTGGGCTCAAATGTTTGAAGGTTTGGATCTGATGGTTCCAGCCTCCTAGAACTTGGTTGTCAACTCCAGGTCAATCATCCATGTTCCAGCAAAGCATTTTCTTCCTGATTACAGTGACTGTGTCCAAGGCCGGAGCAGGACTGGCACAGATATGTTGTTCCAGGTATAAGACTTCTAGAGAGAGTTTAAGACACATGGTAAACCTATGTTTTCTTGTTAAAAGCCTACACCTTCATATGGTTAGCCTAGATGCCAAGTTGGGCCTGCTGGTTCTTTGGAGAAATGAGTTGTATTGAAATACAGCTAGCCATATGAACTATTTTCTTAGTACAATGGACAAATATTTGAGGCACAGACCAATGGGCTGAAGGGCAATAAATAATACCCATCACGCCTTTTAGAGAAGAAGATCATGGTTATCACTGTCCTTTAGTGGGAAGCAAAGCATAAGTAGCTTTACCTGAAGTTCTGTTACCTAAAAAGGCTGAGGTAAGGCAGGCTGGACTCAAGTGTTCCCTGAGGGGCACAGTAAACGAGTTGTCTACTATACATGGAGGAGGCATGATGCAATGGTCCACTGAATCAACGTGACAGGGGATCACTGGGCATGATAAGGCTACAAACATGAATTTAGGGTTGTAGAAACCGCATTAAACCCCATGGCCCTGAGAAGTCCTTCAGGTGGGAAGAGGGCTGAAGGGAAAGCAAGAGAGTTGAAAGTCAAGCGGGAGCTATTCAGACATGTCTTGATTGGGAATAGAGGAGGAGAAAGCATCCTAGGAGGCTGTGACAAATGCAAAGGCCTGGAGAGGACAAAGCATGAAGAACTTGGAGAATGTGGTTAGAGTATAGTAAGTTGGGAAGGATTGAAGCAAGGTGTGGTGAGAGAGGATTTTCAGTATTGTTTCATGTATATAGAAAGCCATAGAATGAACCTCAAATGGGAAGGGCACAATATAAAAAACTGCATTCTGACATGGGATGTCTGGGTTTGTCTAAAGCTCTGCTGGTTATTGGGATTGGTAACTTTGCAGGTTAGATGAAGAATACAGAAAATAATGCTTGCAGTAAGCTTAGATCAGGGCTAAGCATACAAGCATGCAGTATGTACTCTGGGAATGTTGGATTTCCTTACTAATATTGGAGGGGAAAGTCTCAGGAACTGACTGAGACTTTGCTCTGTCTCTCTGTCTCTGTGGCTCCCCTCTGTCTTTTGTCTGTATCTGTCCCTGTGTCTGTCTCTATTTCTATCTCTGTCTCTCTGTGTCTGTCTCTCTCTCTCTCTCTTCCTCTCTCTCTCTCTCTCTCTCTCTCTCTTCCCCTCTCCCCCCCTCTCTCTTTCTCTGAGAGGCAGTATACATGTGTTTGGAGGTCAAGAAAACATCTGCTTTCAGTCCTCACTTCTCACCTTGTTTGAGACAGGATCTCTTCCGTTGCCACTGCATACAACAGGCTGGCTGGTCCACAAATGTCCAGCATTCCTGCCTCTGCTTTCCATTTTATAGTAGGAATACTGGGATTACAGATGCACCACTGCTCTTAGTTTCTGGGGATCTGAACTACAATCCTTACACCTGCATGATGAGTGCTTCCCCCACTGATCTATCGCCTTAGTCCAGGCTTAGACTTTTCAGATGCTGCTGCTAGACAGCAAGCCCTCAAGAACAGTAGCAAGGAAACAATTCAAAAGACGAATCAGATTATTCAGGGGAGAAAGGCACTTCTGTTCAGCCCTCAGGGGCCACCACCTTTTCCCTGGTGCACATCACTCTTTCACTATGTCCTCATGGCCAGTAGATGCCATCAGTACATAGAGGTGAGATGACTCATGAGCCCGAATCTCTCACTGATTTCCTTCTGTGTCTGTGCCCATAGGCTCCTGAGCAGGTTCTGACACATAGCACTTACCCACAGTGTGGTAGGGAGGGGCATGTGCAAAGCCTAGCTTTTTCCATGACAGATTCACATTGTCATACATGATCAGAAAAGCTGTGGGACTCTGCTCCAAGTACCTTCCCCAAGAGAGAATGCCAGTGCTCACTTCAGGGTGGCTCCTCAGCAGGCAAGCAGAATTGTCATGCTCATTTAAGTCCTGAGGACGTGTACAAAGAGCTGGGCAGGCAATTCAAATTCATTTCTGAGGTCATAGCACCAAACTGGGGCTGTGTTAGCCCACAAAAACATTAATGGGATAATGTACTCCGTCATGGAGAAAGAATCACAGAGACTGTAATGGGGCTTCATTATATCCATCTGTCCATCCATCACTTCTTCCCCATTGCTCACCACTTGACTTGAAAAATGAGACGCCCCCTAACTAATTAGATTTGCCCTAATCTCCTTTATGGACCATCAGTCCTCTTCAGAGGCCATCTGTGAGTTCAGAGTCCAAACCTTTAAGAATTATGCTAATCAGTCTTTCTCTAATTTAAAGTGTTCATCTGATGACCACAATTTGAAGCTTCTGGCTGTGACAAATGAGAAACCATTGTGAGATTTTGTTCTAATTTTAAGCACACTCATCCTCTTGAAGTGCCACATAAGGGATAATTTCTAGGAAAATAGTCAAACGTGAAGGACCTTTGAGACAGGTAATATTTCTTAAAAAGTAGAAGAAAGGAAGGAAGGAAAAAAAGGAAGAAAGGAAAGAAGGAAGAAAGAAAGGACAGAAGGACAGAGAAAGGAAGTCACTGTGCATGGGGAAGAATTTTAATTGCTTTTTAATTATTAAGACATGATTTGCTTTCCTTTGTTAAGATCAAATTAGAAATAACCACAGCTATCAAAATATGTTATGGCAAGAAGCTGTATTAAACGGTTGGTCTATTAAACAGAGTAAAACCAGGTCATGGAGGGACACACCAAGGGGACATTATGAGCAGATTATTCTGGCCCCTGTGATCTGTGTTGCCTGGGGCCTGGGGCATGGTCACTAGAGGCTGGTGAAATGTGAAGCAGATTTCGGTGCAGGCCATCACTGGTTTGAAGGTGATAAGGACTCAGCACATGTGGTTTGCTGTATTCCCTTCTCCTGGTGGATAGAAATAACCACCTGTGGAGTCAGACATGGAACACAATGTGCTCAGTGGAAGGCTGAATGCTCGGGGGCTCACAGGGTGAATAGACACGCAGGTAGGTATTAGAATGGTAGCCTGGGTTATCACCGCTTAACCTTACACACACATGGGAACCTCTTGGAGGTGTGTTAAACCGTGGTTTCACTTCAATGGAGCTTGTCTAGATTCCAGGTCAGCATTTCTAACAAGCTCCTTGGTGAGCTCCATACTGTGGGTGTATAGACTCACTTGATAGACTCACTTGATAGACTCACTTGACATGACAGGAAAGGTTACAAATTTAGGGACCAGATTAAAGTCCTCTCCTTAGCCTTGTAGCCTCTGGAAAAATGACTTCCTTCCTCTTCATTCATTCAACAGATATTTGCTGAATCTCAACAGTGAGCCTGAAACTGCTCAGTTCAATCTCTGGGACCGACAGGGTCACTGTTTTCCTGTGGCTTCTGGTGTGCTGGAGTCAGATAGGAAGTAAGCAAACAAAGTAAATGTATGGAGTTGCACCTTGGAACTATATACTGGCGATAGAGTTAGAGTATTAGGGAGAAGCTCGCATGTATGAGGCAGTACTTAAAGAATTTCACGAGTAGTACACCTCACATACACCTCACATAACCTTTACCACACTCAAAGAAGGATCCTCCTGTCCCATGTTTAAATATGGGCACTGAGGCACAGACAGGTGAGTTACTTTGTAGCCTTGCACACAGATATAAAAAGTAGTAGAGATGTAATTGTAAGTCAAAAGTCTCATCCACAACTGGTGCTCTTGATTGCAGGAGGCCAGGTGGTAACTGCTTGAGGGTCTGTAAGCTATCCAGTTTCTGCTGTGTCCTCTCTGTGGCTGTGGCACCCACAGACACTTTGGAAATGGGCCTTTATCATGTTCTAGTGAAGGCAGTAGGCTACATATAACCTGTCCTTTACCAATGCCTGATCTTAATCATTATCCTAGACCAGCCCTTACTTTGAAGCATCCCTGCCATGGAAACATAAAATGTGATCCACACACATAGTTTCAGATATTTTAATAGTGGATTTGCTTAAAACACAGAAAGATTGCATTAATTTTAAAAGTACATTTTGTTTAATCAAAATATTCCCAATATTTCAACAGGTGAGCAGCATAATTATGAGTGAGCTATTTTACATTCTTCTTTGTGTTATCTTCTAATCCTGGGGTGTGTTTTAGACTTAATACCTTGCAGTGCATACAAGCAATGTTTAAGTGCCCAGTGACCACATGGGACCACTGGTGAATAGGCTGGGTCAGGAAATTTTAAAGTGTTTAGGAGTTACCTTGAATGAGGCTGAAGAGCTACTGGTCTATGGCGTGAACTCTGAGTAAGAGACATAGCTGGCTTCTAGGGAGGAAGCACTTTCACATGGTCCCTTGAGAAGGCAGAGATGTACACACCATGTCTGTGCCACCTGACATGCTGCTCCTTGTCCTGCTGGATTAGGGAACCTTGGGTGACTACCATGGTTACACATACATCCCTCCTCAACTTATTCTCTAGGTATTTTTTCTGAGTCATCCCACAGGGATTTTGAGACTTCAGTTCTAGCATTTATAAGGACTGTAGAGGAGACTAGTAGAGACACAGTCAGTATAGGCAAAAGAGCCAAGGCAAAGCTTCCAAACAGTGCTGGAGGAAAACAAGCCACAGCTCAAGTGTTGTTGTGCCTCATACTAATGCCTGTTAGAGGGGAACACGAGAGTAACATAAATATTGTCAACAACATCAAGAAACCTATGTTTTACAAGTGAACGTGCACACACACACACAAGATAGACATTGCTGATGTCAAGTAAGAGAACGATTCTTAAGAGACCCTTTCATTGTCCTCAGATCAGTTGTCAGTGTTCCCTTTCTGGATGGTACTACCAGTAACTTGCTGGCAGATCATCTTTAGTCATTTCACTGCCTGGGACTTTATTTATTAATGGATAAAGAGTCAAGGATGGAAAATGGCTCTGCAGATATAGATGATTCTTGTGCAAACATGAAGCCTGGTGTTTGCATGCTAGCACCCATGTTCCAACATAGGTTTGTAACACCAGCACTGAGGAGGATGACACAGGAGGGTTACTGAGACTGCCCCCTTAGCTGAGAACAAAAATGTGAGTTCAGGTTCAGCAACAGATTTTGACTCAAAATGAGCATGGTGCAGAGTAACTGAGAAAGACACCCAACGCCCTCCTCTAAGCTCCACACATAGTCACACCCATGTGCATAAACACAAACACACACACACACATAAGAGACAAGGCAAGTCAAGGTTCCACTCCACTAGACTTTTGTCACAATGATTTTATCCTTAAAAATGCCCAGTTGTAGTTGACCATGGATGTGAGCTATCTACCTGGTAGGGTCAGCTTTTCCTATTGGATTCATCCCAGTACCGTGTTCTTATGGAATTGTCTTAACTTCCTTCTTTTTCTTCTTCTGTTTTTCCTTCTATACCAGGAGTTCATTTCTTCTCAAAAATTATTTTGCTTCAGTCTTGATGGCCTTTGTGGAACATATCAGTTTGTTGTCTTTCCTTCCCTGTCTGCTATGACAGCCTCTTATGCCCACTTGTTCACTCTTCTGTGATTCTGGTCATCGAGTTATGCTGTTATTTGTCATTTCCCCTGATGGCTTTCATAATTGGCAGGTGATATTTGGCCTTTTATTCTGTTTTTGGAGATGGGATAAAAACAAAACAACACTGCTACCCTCACCCTGAGAAAAGGTAAACTCCCTGAAGACTTAGGAAGCAGGTATTTCCAGAGTCATTCTTGTTTGACATTAATGGCTTTGGGTATACACATGAAAATGCGAATCACTTACATTTCACTTTAGTTATGAAACATAAGAAGGATCGCAGTATTTTAGCCATTTCTGGGATATGAGATAGGACTTTGTTAGGCTTCTGAGTCAAGGAGAACTGTGACACTAACTGTGGGCATGAGTTATGAAGTCAGCTCTGATTGTGGACTCTAGTTGTGTCTCATGACAGCCTTGGGACTCTGGGCAGGCCCTGCAGCATTGCTGTGCCTAGGCAGCTATGGATTGTGGAGTAGAGAAAGATGCTTTTAGAGTGCAGTGACTCCTAAGACTAAGCACACACTAATGGTGGCTAACACAAAATAAATTCATCGTCTCCCGGCGCTGGAAACTGGAAGTCTGAGATCAAGATGTCAGCAGTGTCAGCTCCTTCTGGCCTGGGAGGGAGAAATATGATCCATGCCCCTCACCTGCTGTGTGGTCATTTGGCAACTTCGGTATTCCTCCATTGGTAAATCCATTGCCCATTCGTCTGGCTTTTCTTCATAGGGTATGGAATCCTCTGGTGTGCCTGGCTGTCTCTATCCAACGTTTTCCTTTGTAGAAGGGCACTAGTCATATTGGATTGAGGCAGCTCTACTACTCCTATTGTAACTTGGTTATCTTGTGAAGTCCCTATTTTCAAAGGAAGCTAAAATCTCTGGTACTTCGGGGTAGGCTTTCAGCATGCCTTGGGCAGACACAGCTGAACCCATAGTACTTAAGTACCATTGTTAGGATCATGAGATGAGATAATCCAACCATTCACACATGTTGGGTTTGTGGGCTGCACCCCAGAGCAGCCAGAGGACTGACCTTTCTCACAAGTCCTAGAATTTCTAGGTGTTTCTTTTGTTTCTCCCTTTTCCTCATTTTTCATGAAACAAAGGGGCATGGAAAGGGCAGAGAAAAGATCATATCTCAGTGAGGAAGGCTCCACACTGGACCATGAGAATGCACAAAAGCCTATTTCAGTCCCATTCATTTGAGAAGCTATTTCAAGGAGATAGATGATTTTACTTGAACAATTTTAAATCCAAATATTTATCTGATGGATTTTCCTTTTCTTGCCAAATTTCCAGCTCTCTGTTTGAGAAACTATGCAATTGGAATCAGATAAGCCAGCTCAAATCTGTAGATTCCATGTGTGTTGCTGTGGATCTAAAACATGAAACATTATCAGGCTTAAGTTAGACTAATTCTCAGAATATCTGGCCTCGCTGTTTGCACTAAGTAATTATATAATTTGATTTAAAATAGCCTGGGGAAAGTGGCTCAGTAAGTACAGTATTTGCCATGCAAATGAAAGGACCTGCATTTGAATCCCTAGGGCCTATGAAAAGATTTAGGTACATCCATAGTGACTATAATCTTAGGGCGAGGAAAAATGTGAGAACAAGAGGATCCAACTAGCCAACTAGTCTAGCCTAAACACCAAGCTCTGTGTTTCCTAGTCATCTAGTCTAGCCTGAATACCAGTTCCATGTTTACTAAATTTAGTAAAAATATTCAAAGAAAGATAATTTGAGGGTGATTGAGGAAGACAACCTGACAGCAGCCTTTGGCGTGCATGCACGCGCGCACGCACGCACACACATTTATCTGGTATAACTCACAGTGAGTAGAAGCAAAGGAAGCCCTACTCCACACAGCCTGTGCACAACACAACTAGGATGCCATGTGGAAGAGTACACTCTATGCGAAGGGGCTGTAGGAATCAGCTGGTATCACGCCAAGTCTTACAAAGTGAGTTCACCAGCTACTTGTCCTATTGCTGTGATAAATTATGTGTTAAGAGCAACTTGAGGAAGGAAAGGTTTATTTTGGCTCACAGTTCAAGAGTACAGTCCATCATGTGAGACACTCATGTCGTCAAGAGTATGAGCAGCTTGCCACATCGTATCATCTGTGAGGAGGCAGAGAGCAATGAATGCTTCTCCTCACCTCACGTTCTCCTTCTGATAGTCTGGGAGCCCAGCTCATGGAATGGTGTTATTTACATTTAGGTATCCCTTCCCACCCCAGTTAATTAAGTCTACAAACTTCCTCATGGGCTTAACCAGAGGTTTGTATTCTAAGTGTTCCTAGAGCCTATCAAGTTGATAATCACAATTAACCATAACAATGGGGGTGCTAATGTTCCCTCTTATTCAGTGGAGGGTGTCTCAAGATGGTGAATAGCTCTGGGTTCACACTGGCTAGTGGACCATCTGAAGCCCACCAAAATCTTAGAGTGCTAACTTGCAGTCCTTTCTCTAGCCTCTCCTTCAAACAATAATTCCTAAGGGACAGTCAAAAGTCAACTTCCTTGTGACTTTCTAGGCACTAAAAAGTGCAAATGTCACTAGCAGGGTAGACAACCAGCCCACAAACAGGCATGCATAGATTTTCATTTACATTTCTGATGTGTGTTTTTCTCTCCAGGTATCCTTGAAAGGAGAAGGATGTAGCTACTAGGGTTCTGGAGACAAAGATGCGTTAGCAGGGGATATTTAAGAGCTGGTTCTCTATCCACAGCCTTCATAACTTTATTATAACTGTCATTAAATTTCAGATTGATGAGGGCTGCAAAGAATTCTTATTTGTTCTGTATGTCTTTTCCAGCATGTCTGTGTTCTTTCTTTCTCATGTTGTAGTTCATAAAGCATAATCAGTCCATTTTTGGAGGCCAGAGGATAGACAGGCCTGTGCCATCCTCCTGAGTATTTCCTTAAGGTTGGTTCATTTGGATAAAAAGTACTTCATAAACACCTTCTGCATGTCTAGCTGTGATTTTTACAAGCTCACTGTCATTAAGGTATTAAATTTGAAGTCATTGTTAAAGCATTTGATTGAACTACAATCACAGATGTTTTGAAGGTCAATGTAAGATGAGCTGTCATGGATAGACACAATTTTGCATACATGTAAACTATAAATTAGTGAAGAAGATAGATGAATATGATAGTATTTGTAATAAATCTGAAATCTCTGAAATGGACATTCCATACTTTGGTGGGTCCTGGGAATAAATGTTTATTTATTTATTCCATGAAGTAGAGAACAGCACATGCAATGAGCTGGTGGTGGACAAAGCAGGCTGCTTAGAGAATGTTGCCTATTCATATGGGTTGAGCGATAAGGATGAAGTGGAAATTAAGGGCCTTTAGTACCAAAGTGTGAGACATCAAGTATGAGGAAACCAATTGAAGCTGACTTGGCTTCACTCACAATCCAGTTTCTACCTTTAAAATTGGCAAGTCCCTTATGTATGTTTCTTCATGGTTTGTTTGTTTAAGTTGGTTTATTCTGTGACAAGGTGTTGCTCTGCATCCCTGGTTGGCTAAGAACATACTATATAGACTAGGCTGACACTGGACATAACAGTTGTTACAATGGTCTTGAACAGAGAGTTCTGTGTAAAAGTTGTTTCTCAGGCCTGAATGGAGACCTAACACTTCCAAGCTACATAAAACAAAACAGTTAATTCCATAAGAAGCTGTTTTCCATGGCCTCTTCTTCAGTTCCTTCTAGCAGTTTCATGTCCTGCCTGAGTTCCTGCCTTGGCTTCCCTTGATGATGGGCAGTTATTGGAAAGCCAAATAAACCCTTTCCTCCCCAAATTTTTTTCTCATGGTGCTTTATGACAGCAATAAAACCCCTAAGGCATCCTCTATGTAGTAACATTGTATACCTGGCACCCAGCACAGTGCTGAACAGAAAGCGGATACCCCATCAATTGCAATCAAAATACAACAACATACTGATGCCATCATTATCCTTGGGCTCCCATCCCTTGATGTCCACTGTCCTAGGGCAGAAAGGCCCCCAGAACTAGACCAAGGACATTTCTCCCTCAGCCAGGAGGGCAGGCCATTTCCCACAGAGCATCATTACTCCTGGTGGTTTTGCTGTCTTTTTGCTGAAAGCTATAACCCTGAATATAACTTCTTTTGTAAGTAGATGGGTTAGTTGTCTATGCATTCAAAGCCCAAATTAAGCATTTGCCACATGAAAGGACAGTTAATCACTAAGCTTTTTTGCCTCTAGAATTCCAAAAAATCAGTTTGCCTGACTTGAAAATGTTTGATTGTTGGCATACAGTTAGCCACAATCTAATAACCAATTAGGAGCACTTGCAGATTTGACTAATAATTTAGCTACCAGGCTCTGCCTAATGTCAATGAACTAGAGTCAGTTATTGCCAATGTCAAAATAGCTTGGAAATGAATCTTTTTTTTTTTTTTCAATATCCTGTGCATGCAAATAGCAATCAGTTCACTGTTCCTTTCCCCAATGGAAGGCAGCGATAATGGAGTTGCAGCACTCTCAAAATACAGTCTTGTTTTAGGGATCAACATAAACAAACAGACTCAAAGAGGTTATAAAATAGAGAGAGAGCATGAATTTATATTGTGATTGCCCGCATGTTATTAGCATCTAGACAAGGGGTACTCTGCTACAGAAATAGAATATAGTGCAAATGTGTAGAGCAGAGAATATGGTGGTGAATGTCTCACAAACAATATTAGGCAGTACATCAAACTAGTACCATTATGAAGAGGTTGATCCCATGTATACTCTTAGGATAAATGTCAGAATAACTCTGAGGGTTCATATCCTTGCCAGCCCACACAACAGCAGATATATTTATACCTGAAATTCACTTACAGCTGAAGATGATATTTTTACATTAATTTAGTATGTGTGTGAATGACAATGATGGATATAAGACTTGGAACTAAGAGATGAGTAAGGGAAGATTGGGATATGGGATATTGAACATTTGTTTACATTGCTTTATAACATTCTACTCTTCTGATATGTCAGACTTTGTTGCTCTACTCCATTGGGACACAAGTGACCTACATGTTATGGAACACAATTCTAACACAACTGAACAGTGAAGGATCACACTGCTTCCTCATATCTAGATCATGCAAGCTATGACATCAGCACCCTGAGAAGTAACATGTAAGCTATGACATCAACACCCCAAGACACAATATGAAGATATAATGTCAGCACCCTGAGAAGCAATATGCGAGCTATGACATCAGCACCCTGGGAAGCAATATGGCAGACAGGATTCAAATATCACAGGACTGTTTGTTTCAGACTGTCTTTAATCAATCACCAGTCACACTCTGACTCTGGGAACAAGCATTTCTCACATATTTGTGCCTGGGCCTTTAAATGAAACCAGAAATTATAAGAATTTATTTCAAAGCTTTTTTTTAACCTTTTGTCCTTTAGGACTGGAGAGATGGCTCAGTGGTTGGGTACACTGATTGCTCTTCCAGAGGATCCGGGTTTCCAGGTTCAATTCCCATCACTCACATGACAGTTCACATGACAGTCTAGTTCCAGGGGACATAATACCCTAACACAGACATACATGAAGACAAAGCATCAATCAATGTACATAAAATAAAAATAAATGAAAAGAGCCCTTTAAACTTTTGAGCAAGATGAAGATGAGATTAATTCACACAGTAACTCTCCTGCAAGCTTTCGGTGGGTCCTTCACTCACTAACTCTGAACAATAATACTTTTATCTGGAATTGGGGACAACAACCAGGCAAAGGTTTTCAAATGAAGGAATATGTGCTCATCCTTATCTCTACTTGTATGGCCCAGGCTTGACCCTCTCCATGGCTTCTTGAGACTTCTCAGTAATAAAATTTGGGCCATGAGGTTCACAGCAGGAAGTTGAGATAGGTGAGGATTCTCTTCTAGAATGATGTTTCAAAACTAGTCACAACCTTGCTGCTGTATTTTAATTTTTCACTGTGTTAAATTTGTTTGTATGCATGTGTGGGTACAGATAAGGGCATTTGTAGATGCCTTATATCTCTGGCATATGTTGGGTGTTGGGTTGTGAGCAATCATAGGGGATATAAAATGAACAGTTGGACCAATAGCAAGGGAAGCTTGATTTCTTTCAAATATTATGACTAAAATGGGAGAAAAAACACTGAAATCCTTGGTGAGAAAGATCTGCTGTCATGCATGGTGAACGTGGTGTTCCAGCTGCCATTGAGACTTTATGTCTTCCTTTCTTCATTAAAGAAGGGTTTTAAAAGAAATAGAGGTGTTTGGGAAAGGTCGGCCCCTAATTTGTTTGTACAATACAATCACACAGGCTAGGGTCTTTAAAGGGTACTGGGGCAGCTCCAGTGAGAAATTAATAAGTTTGTAGGCATCAAAGGCAGTGATTTCTAATGGGTGAGAAACAGCTACAGAGGGTGTGGCTTCTGTCACCTGGGGCAGAACCTGTTCCTGTAGAAGGAAAGACTAGTGACCAGTTCAGCTGAGTTTTAGGTAGAGAGATTTTATGTTAGTCATTTTTTGTCTGCCAAGACATGGGTGCCAGCCCCAGGCCAATGGGCATGCAGGAAAATGTGTGCCAGGCCAGCTGTGTCCTCCTGGCTTCCAGGAGGCTACCACTTGTGTAAAAAACATCTTTCTGCTCACCTAATTCTCTGTGCAGAGTATCTCTTTAGCAAGGCCTGACATTAGGGGGGATGAGATGAAAGGCCCAGCAGAGCCACTGCCCATGTCTGCAGGTGATGTTTTTGTCTGCCCTTCTCACCTTCAGCTCCCTGCATCTGGGATTATCACTCCTGCCTGACGCTATCTTCTGAATAAGTGTGTGTTGACAAGAAACTGTTCAATTGCCTTCTCTCTGACACTTGGGCTCCTGTGTTTGTCTTTTGCCCTCTATTTAAGGCTTCCTCACTCTGCTCAAGTCATTTGCTGTTTGGCCAATAACAGTCCACACAGCTCCTCTCTCCCTCCTCAGTGTTTGCACTTGGTGATGGTGATCTCTCTCAGCCTAGCAGTCCCTCTCCTCAAAGCAATTTTTGTACACCAGACTGAATAATGCCAGTCTCCCCTGTTCTCATGGAAGTGATAGGTTGGAATACAGTAAACCAAAGTACAGGATTTTTCTCCTTCTTTTCCTTGTTATTGCATGAGCAGTGCTGCATATAAAGTATTTCTCTAGTATCCGCATTGCATTAAGTATTATAAGTAATCAAAGAATGGTTTAAAGTATATGGAAGAATATACAGAAGTTATACACAATCGCCATGCCATCTTATCTAAAGGATGGGTTTTCATATCCTACAGGGCCGGGGTGAGTTCTGAACTCTTCATGGGAGAATGAGGAATGATCATATTTGCTAGTTGTCTCCCTACAGTCTCTCAAGGGTGCTAAGTGCTGTCTAAACTCTTTAGTATTGGAGTGCGAAATACAATGTACCAGCATAGTAATATTTGTTGAATAATGGAATAGATTCAGCAAAGAATGAGAATCAAATGCATAGGAACTAGGAGTGTGCAAAAACTCCATCTGGGCCAGATTTTCCAAATGTGTTTTATCTTGAAAGCATAGTCAATGCTGTTTAGAATATTGGGTTAAGAAGGCATACGAGGCTGTGTCTACATGCATTATTTGTTGTGAGCTTGCCTGCCTTTCTTGGCTATGTGTTGGCTTAGCTTCCTATAGGGCAAACATTCTATTCTCTTAGGGGAAAGTTATCTTGCCTAGAGAGTGTGCTTCTAAAAACCTTGTGAGGTGCCTTTGAAAGAAATAAGCCATATGTGGCAGAGCAAATATGAAACAAAGTGTTCAGGAGGTTCAAAAGGAGGCAGAAATTGGCTCTGTGCCTCTTCTGTCCCCTGTTCTGAGTACTGAAGGCTGACATCACTCCAGGATTAAAGGGGAACACTCTTGCTCAAACACCAATATCTGAAACACAGGGGGGAAAGGCTTACAGAACATAACTGGCCAAAGAAATTGCTTTTTGAATAAATGCTTCCCTCTCTGGAGTTGTGCCGTGGCACACTCCACTTTAAGAAAAGAGTTTCATTTCATTTCTCAGTGAGCATGATTTTAGAAGCAGAGGCCTCAGGAAACCAAGCTTGTAGAAGTCTCTAGTTCCTGTCACTTCACCCTCTGGAAAACCAGTAGACCTCAGCTAAGATGGATCCTGGGGTGAGATATTGATGACCCACAATTACTTCCTGAGAACTGCCCTGAGATGTAATTCACCCTCAGATGAGGAGGAGCTCCAGCTGGCTCTTGCTCCCAGCCTTGACAACTGTGACTGTGTTTTCTATGCTTCTATGCTGTTGTACAGCCCATATGCACAAAAATGATGACCTAATCAAAATTCCAAAGAGATTAGCAAGGGGTCTAGGGGTGCAGTAGGAACCAGCAAACATTAATAGAAATAAATGCTGCTCCAAAGTATCTACAACATTGGCTAAGTGGTTTACGTTCCTAACTGACTTGAGGGTTTCAGGATGGTGAAGTTGAATTAGTTAATATGTTGAGAAGGGAGCAGCACTTAAGGGACACACGGGGCAGATGACTTCCAGAAAGGTCTCCAAGTATCAGAAATGGTGGAGTGGTGAGGCTACAAAACAAGGGGGGGCATTACTGTGGTTTGTTCATTTCTTCCATAAATGCAGGAGTGAGACAGGAAGATTTTTACTAAAGTAAAACTAGTCAGGAGTCTATAATTATGAAGAGCAAAGGACTCCTAGTGGATGCAATTGATTTCTTGACTGAGCTCATGTAGGCAGGCTCGTGATGTAATGGGATATTCACCAGAATTCCAAGGCCAGCTGTTAAGTGAGGTTAGTCATGACCCTTAGCAATGAAACTTGGTGCAGCAGAAGCATTCAACAGTGGGGTGTTCCAAAATTAAGGCATGCCATACTTCAGCCTATCTATGGTGATGATTTTCAGGTATAACAAGTTGCACACCAACCCTCACAGCTCATCTCTGGGCTTTCTTTCTGCCCAGAGATGCTATAAGAAATGATGATGGCCACACATGAGGCACCATGGCAGGTTCATTGGGAACTGTCCTGTATACATTTCAGCATAGCTACGGTGATTGCTCTCCTGAGAGGTGACTTTCTGCACATTTCAATTGAAGTCAGCTCTTCTCAGGACCAGGAGTCACATTTGCTGTTTGTTCAACTGCTTCTAACATGACTTTTATAGGAAACTGAACAATCAGGTATGAGTCATTGAAGACAGATTTTTTTTTTGTTGCTGTTTGGTTGGTTTTGGACAGCATGTGACCAACCTGAAATGTCCACTTCTGTTTGTGCAAGTTTTATGGTTACATTCTATATTGTCATAGTGTTCACAGTTAGTTGAGTAGTATCTGCTCCAAAGCTCACAAAGTCTCATATGCTGTTTTGGCAATAGGTTTGACAATGTGATACTTTAGTATATAATTGGATAAGCAATTGAACTCTGTTATAGTACTGGTTTGCCATAATTATTTTTCCGTGCTATGATTTTTCTTATTGATTAATACTTGGGGGACAGTTACACATTCCTTTTGTTTTATTGAATGTTTTCATTTATTTTACATATTAACCACCTCCCTCCTCTCTTCTCATTCTCTGCCCCCACCTCCCATCTACCCCCTCCCATCCATTCCTCCTCTGTTCAGAGAGGGACAGGCCTTCCATGAGATTCAACAAAGCATTTCACGTTGCGATGGAACCAAGTTCCTACCCTCTGCATCAAGGCTGGGCAAGGCATCCCTGCATGGGGGATAGGTTCCAAATTATTAAACGTCAACTCTATGCTTCTTCAACAATGTGGGATGACACTAATTAATAGAGAAGCTGATTCGGCATTTTGGTCCAATAGCCAGTACATATACAAAAACTATTTCAAGCAAGTTATGGTTAAGTCAAATCTTTGGCAACTAATAAAACAATGATGGTTCTGATGACTATCTGAATTTCTATATAATATAACAAATAAATGGCTTTGGAATCTCCCCCAATGAATGGAGACACACAGAGGTTTATAGAATTCTTCATGTAAGTGTAAGAAAGGAAACAGTGAATGTATTTTTCAAAGAAGAGATACTTGCAGAGCTCAAGGATTCTAAGAAAAGGAAAACCACAGAAAAAACCCCAGGTTAAAGCAAGGGCTGAGTTAGAATTGGTGGCGTAATCCTATCTCTCAGGAGTCCAAGGAAGGAGGATGAACCAGGACTACATAGCAAGATCCTGTCACAAAGCAAAGCAAGACACAAGATGTGATTTATCAAGCGTCCAAGAAAGTGCATATTGGGTGTCCATATGGGCAAATCTGCCTAGTACCCAGAAAGACTATCCCTTGTCTACCAGACAAGGTGCTGAGAAGAGACAGAGGTTGGAAGGGTGAGCCAGAAGTGGGGGAACATTGTAAATAATGCAGTGTATATCAGTGTCAGTGGGAAGACAGGACCATGAGAATGATCTAAACCAAACAATTTTGTGGCAATTACATTCTGAATGGTTTCTCCCATTGTATCAGAAATCATGTTGGTGGTACATTGAGAACATATAAAACTCATTAAGAGTTTTTCCTGGTCAATTAGAAGGCCTAAAACATAACTGAAAGGGGGATAAGAGTCAAAGCTAGATAATGTTCATTTCTTTAGGCTTATTTATTTTATTATTATATTTGTGTGAATGTTTTGCCTGCATGGATGTCTGTGAACCAGTACACACCCAGCACCCACAGAGGAAAAAGAAGAGGATGTCAAATTGCTTGGGAATGGAGGTATAGGTAGTTGAGAGTCACCATGTGGGTGCTAGGGATCAAACCAAAGTCCTTTGCAAGAGAAAGATGTACTATTGAGCACTGAGCATACTCCCTAGCCCATAGATTCAAAGGTATTCATAGTATTGTATTTGTAACACTGGGAAACATCTTCTGGGTCACTGGCATATGTGTACCATCTTTAAACTATTGGGGCAGCCAAGTTCTGGTTAGAAGCTGCCCAGAACATGTTAGGGTTAAGCAGGAAAGCTGCCGTGGTTTGCTAGTGATGCCTGCCAAGTACACATGATATTGGTGGAAGGCTCAGACAGCACTTGTATACTGACAATGTTTTCATTGCTCAGAGCAGTGAAACCCTATCCTCTCACCAGGTATAAAACCCATTTCCAATCTCTGTTATGTTTAATGATAACCTCAGACCCTCACTCTAGCAAGAGTTACTCTTCTTTTCTAAGAGCATTTGGGTAGAACTTCCAGTCCAGTTCCACCATTCCAACTCCTATTATGTGATGTAAACATGAATCTTCCCACCTTATTGAATTAGACCCCAGAAGACAAGGATTTTTGGCTTGCTTATCAAGATGTCACTCATAAATCCTAGCACAGAGTCTGGAAGAAGAGGTGTGTTTAGTAAAGTTAGTTTAGTTGAGGGCAGTAACAGGAGAATCAGTGCTGTAAAAATGAAAGATTCACTGTCCTATGTAGCCTAATACTTTGCCTTCAAATAATTTATTTACATAACTCCTACATAAACAGAAATACTCACCCATGGAAATGGTTTATGCAAGCTCTTTCTTCTGTATGTTGTTATATAAAACTGATAACAATAAAATATATTCTTTTATAAGAGCAACCAGTTTTCGCTCAGATATGTGCTTCTTAAGGAACACATTAAATTGGTTTTCTCCCTTTTGAAAGCAGCTTGACATTTACTACAGGTTAGTTCCACATTTTACAAAACATTCAAATTACTGTGAGTCATTCCTCCTACTGTATTCCATTACAGGCCTAGAGAAGCATCAATAGCCAAGACAGCCTGGGCATTACGTGGGGGAATTAATCATTTCCCCCATATACCTTGCGATAACACACTCTGCACACAGGGAGCAGTATCAGAATCTGTACATATCAGCACTTCTAGAAATCCTCTTAACACTTGCTTCCCCGAAAGTCATTTCAAGCAGATCAAGTGAGATGATTGCAGATACATTTTTTTAAAATCCCTTTTCAAAAGTTTTAGAGAAGCAGTATTCCCCTGGAAGAGCCATCACAGACTTCAATGTATTGAGTGGGAATAAAGACTTTGGTTCAAGTTTTTGCTAACTTTGTCACACTGCCTCAGACATCCCTTCAAATATTAAAACATCTGTGAGGAATGTCAACTCTTGTGGCATCAGAAGGAAGAGAGCCTTGATGTCCAGCACTGTCACAGCCAGCTGAGCCACCTTTAGCTTCTGGGACTTAAGGCAGAGGAGAGATGGAGAATTCCAGTACATCAAATCCCACCACACTCGGAAGTACTGCTATGCAGTGTATCTGAAAACGAAAACCCTAACAATCAAACTGTGACACACTGTTTGTGACAGGTCACATTTTGATTTCCAGGATGGTGAAATGTGAAGAAGTGTACATCTTGCCATTGATGCACTCGAGAATTAAAATAGCTCATGATTGTGCAGGACTCCACACAGCAATAACAGTAGCAATAGAGGACATGTCTTATTCTACTCTTGAATATGATATGTGTGCAATCTTCCCCCACAACAGTCCATAGCTACATAGGTTTGGGAACAATCTAGTTACCAGCTGTAGTTCATGGTCTTCCTGTGGCAACTTCCTAAGGGTCACCTAAGGTAACTTTCCAGATGAAATGTGGAGGCTATTTAAATTTGGATTTCACTAAGTAAACACACTTAAGGCTGGTAAGTGGCAATGAGTTAAGTGATTGTTGCACAAACATGAGGGCATAGTTTGGTCCCCAGCACCCAGGGAAAAAGCTGGGCTGGCACTGTCTGCCTGTACTCTTAACTCCAGGCTTCAGCTTCAGGGGGAGAGTTTTAGAAAATATAGTGATAATGGAGGTCACCTGGCATTGACCCCCGGCTTTCCCATGTGCACAAAAAAAAAGCACACATGTCCACAAGCACACACGCACACGTGCACATATGCCCACGCATGCCCTGGTGGTAATATGGATTGCCTTGACCTTTAGCCCATGTTTTTACTCCAGGATGTTGATTTGCCTCCTGTAATAAGTCTCTGCTCATGACTCACTCCTCCTAGCAGCAATGTGGAAGTTAGGGATAACTGTGAATCGTTACCGAAATGAAGGATCTAAGGTCAGTTTTAGATATGCTGTGTCATTAGAATTAATTGGCAGGGATTTCATTTCTGATCATAACTTTCCATCCTTGATGGGGCAGATAGGGCCAGAACTTGAATACAACTAGAGAGCCATAAAAGCAGACAAGGGTCTTTGATTCTTGGAAGCAATTTGCTGGGGTGGTCAATGGTCACTTATGAAGACAATGTATCCAGCCTAACACTAATAATAGTAATGGTAGCAACAGCCAGAAGTCACAGCAAACACAGCAGCCCTCCCTGTATCAGGCAATGCAGACTAGTCTCCCCCTGCTTCCATTTTACAGAGAGCAAAACTGAGGCAGAGGAATTTGTTCTTGTTATTGTTAAATCATAAACTACATTTTATCAGCCTGGGGAGCTCTTGCTAGATACTCCTTAGATAACAGCCTCTCTCCCATCACTCTCCTGTTTTTTTGTTTTGTTTGTTTTTTTTGTTTTTGTTTTTTTTTTGTTTTTGTTTTTTTTTGAGACGGGGTCTCTCAACGTAGCCCTGGCTGGCCTGGAACTCAGAAAGATCTATCCAAGACTGGGACTAAAGGCGTGTGCTGTCCTGTCTGGCTACCATCACTATTTATGATGGTAACCTCATTGGTTGGTGAAATCTAGTTGACTCTAGAAGCTCTGCAACAAGGTGACCTGGATGCAGCCAGCTCCTTTCCCTTTGGCAGTCCCACAGCACTGGAAATCCCTGTGTGAGTGCCTTGGACTGCAGGAGACAGGGTTCCTGGCACTGCAGGGACAGATTATCTATTGGAGGTGATAGGAGGTAGGCATTGCCTTCCCTTCTTGCAGCCTAAAGTCATTTATTTACAAATGAAATTCCCAGCTAAGGTTCATTCAAGTCAAACTGGCCTTTGGGGTAAGCTATAACTTAAGACTGTGGAACTCTTCTTTGTTAGCCTTGCAGTGGAGTACTGTAATCATGCTGTTAGCTTACTCAGAAGTTTTCCACAAAATTCTGCAGGTTTAATTTCCTCCACCATGGCTCTTGTAAAGCAGAAATTTTGCCTTCTTGTGTTATTCAAACCACCCAGTTCCTGAAGAGACTGCAAAGTCCTGAACTAGTTTAGCATTATCATGCTACTCTGACAAGCCTTGCCACCCAGGAGCAGCTTTGACTTACACTAAACAAAGAAAACCACATTACACTGGGGTTTGCAAAAGACAGATGTGATACAATTGAGAGGACCTGAGAGATAGGCTTAAGGATAGATAAGTTACAGTGGGCCTAGGTCTGTAGGTTGTCATCTAAGGGTTCAAGCAACCATTGATATAAAATAGCAGAAAATAAATGGCATTTCTAATGAACACAAGTAGAATGATTATTATCATATCATTTGTGTTGTATTTGGGATTTATAGACAATTTACAGGTGGGAGAGCATTTCATATGATATGGAAAGGTTATATGCAAACACTACACACAGACACACACACAAACATACACACACACACACACACACACACACACACACACAAAACATTTTATGTCTGAGACTGGAACAACTGTGGATTTGGTACCCTCTGAAAAGTTGTTGGCACGGATACAAGTTCATGTAAGAGCCTACATACTCAGATTTTTTTCCTTCAATAGTTGTGGATTTTTTTTCTCTTTCAAAATCTCTATTCAATCAGAATCCTTGGTGTAAGTTATGTCTTTTAAAGTTTCTCTAGTGAGTACAACAGGAATCCAGGGTTCAGCTGACTTTAAAAAAAATCCACAAGCTTTCAACTGGGGCCTACAAGAGGAAACCTCAAAACTTTCGTTAACAGTCATGTCCAACAGAACTTTGCAAACATATTTAGTTTTTTCTCTTGGTTTCCTAGTTCCCATAAACATTGTCTAAGTGCTGCCATCTGTAAGGCATATGATACCACCAGAAGGGTGCCTAATAACCAGGAAGCATTAATGTTCTTAGCCTCAAAATGATTTGGAGTCATCTGGCATGGTCTGTGTTGACAAGGATGCTTAAAGCATGATTTCTGTGTCTTCCTACGGCAAAACCACAGTGGGAAGGCCACATTCTCTGGCTTTTGCCCCACTCCTTGTCTTTCCCATCACACTGTTACAAGATGGATTTATAACAGACCCAAAGGTAGTAGCAAAATGAAAATTAGTTCTTGGGTAGAATAGCAATCCCATTTGACTCGCCTGTAGCAACTGCGTCATATCTGCTTCTACGAGCAAGGAAATGACTTCTTAATGTGCATTTCTTCCACTAAGAAGAATTAAATCTGTATGGCAAAATGGAAAACCAGTTTGCTGGCAGCCAAATTCTGAAGGGAAGATCCATGACCCTCATAAAGATATTTGTGGCCTAGTTCTATGCTAATGAGCCTCATTTAGGCTCAGACTTCCTTAGTGTGGAAATACAGCCCTGCTGGAAAGCAAGGCTATCTTTCCTGTATGTTTTGCCTTCCACATCAGAGCTGCTCTGAGATGAATGGGGGAAAGTCTTTGACTGCTGCAGGCTTCCAGGATGGAGTCTCTGCAGCAGGATAAGGGTTTGGGGCCCAGGAGAATGAATATTACTCTTTCAGTTGAAATTTGTGTTTATCAGTATTATATAGTGTGTGTGTGTGTGTGTG
Organism: Cricetiscus sungorus; assembly: GCA_030556225.1. Lineage (NCBI taxonomy): Eukaryota > Metazoa > Chordata > Mammalia > Rodentia > Cricetidae > Cricetiscus > Cricetiscus sungorus. The sequence continues at coordinate 2,438,986 of JANBXA010000606.1, read as the reverse complement.
TGTGTGTGTGTGTGTGTGTGTGTGTGTGTGTTTTGGTGGGGGGTTAGGGATACATGCTGCAGCATGTGTGTGAAGGTCAGAAGACAACTCTGGGGAGTGATTCTCTATTTTTGCCATGGTTTTCAGTGATTAACTTGCATGTTTATGTCTTACCCAATTGAGCAACCTGGTCAGCCTGTTTTGCTGAACTCCAAGGTTATTTGCAAAGTATCAAAGTTCAAAAATGGGTATATATGCAGTGAAATGAGGGTGGTAATTATGGAATTGCCCATTCTCCGAGAAAAAGGAACGTGGTTAGGGACAATGCTGGCACCTGGCATTACCTACCTGGAGAAGAAAACGACTCTTTGAGGGAAATCCACCCCGCCCCCAGTTTCCTTCAGGATAAATGGAATTAAGTAGGAAACTGTAAAATTTATTTATGTGAAATGTGAGCATCAGAGAAGCTGCCCTCAATTCATAAATGATGTCAGTCACCAAGCGCTATGTAACCCCCATCTAGACAATGTAACATGAATCGCCACATGTGCATCCTGTGAGCAGTTTCACCTTCAGCTTACTATGGCACATGCAAAGCCACACGATTAATTACTATGAGAGATTAAGAGAGAGACTAAACTCTACTGAATAGACATGTTCACTCTGCAGGAATCTGAATGTATTTGTTCATAAACATATATTTGTATAAATGTAGAAATAAATATATGTGAGTATTTTATATATATATATATACATATATATATATGTTTGTACATGGTCTATGGAGGAACTAAGTGGACTAAATTGTTATTTTTGTTATTTTTCTATGTTATTTTCTTATAGTTTCTATTGTTACAGTTACACTTAGATTCATAAACCTGCTACTTCTTAAATGAAATTAGAACACAAACTGAGAATGGAAAATGAATTCATTTACATTTTACCCAGACCCAGAAAGAAAGACTCAGTCTCTCCCTACTTCCTTTGCAACAGAGTTTCTACAGCTTTCTCGAAAACATGAAATAAAAGCCAGGAAGTGTGCAACTATTAACCCGTCAGAATGTGGGAAATCTGGCTAATCCCTCCCCTGCTTGGACCAGGGCCTCAGTCTTCCCCACTGAGGACTGCTGGGAAACTCTATGTTTTTTAAGAGTCCATTTATTTTCAATAGTGTGATAGCCAAAGGGAGAGGCCTTGCATGACTCGGCTCAGAATGTCTTCCTGCCATGGCACATACAATGACTTGGAGCACATAAAAGACTGTTAAACCAGAGAGAGTGAGAGATGAGCTGCGGATCAGAGTGGAGGACTGAGGAGAACAGGAAGCAACTTTAGTCAAGGAAGACAATGATTACATGGTGCTGACAATCAAAAGGGAATGACAGGGTGATAGGGGCTGTGTGGAATGGTGGGAGGCTGCCCTCAGCAGCTCCCGCTTTACATGGCCTGTCTGTCCCAGGCACATGTTCATCAGGCAAGCACGAGGCAGCAACAACACCAGTGCAGCCTGATCTTGTTATTTTATTAGAGAGGCAAGAAATGTCACTTCTTATGTGAAACTCTTTATTTTCAAAATTGGGCAATTAATGTAATTAAGATACACCTACGGGCCTCTAATTTGCAAATTATTTTCACTCTTTCCCCTTTTCCCAACACTATTCAAGATCTCATGGATTCTTTAATGAGCCTATTCTATTTTCCCCAAAGCTCCAGAAACATGACAAAGAGGAGGAGGACTCCCCAGCCCTTTGGAGATCTGAGGACGAGATGGCTGCAGAAGCTGAGGAGCTGCGTGTCTACTTTAAGGTAAACATCAAATTCTTCGCCTTCACCAGGACCCCCTGATGGGCTTCAGGAAATGAAAGATGATGATTGGGAAGGAGTTGTCTCCCTGAGGGGCCTACAGAGGACCTGGAAGCTATGTAAAGACAGTCTTGACCCATGTGGGATTAATTACCCCTTCTTGCCACTGTTGTTGGCATGGATAGGAGTCCAGAGAGAAAGTCCCAATATTTCCAGGTTCTTGTGACCTGAAACAAAGAAATAGATAGACTAGGGATCTATGGTGACAGGTAAAGATGGAGGTAATTTATTAATAAAGAGAGCACTTTTGAGTGTGCAAGCTGACCAGACAGCTGGGGAAGCTACAGGCTCTGATAGGCTCAGCCAGGAGAGTGTCAAGCGTTTATGCGCCATATGAGTAACATCAACCTATCTGGCACTATTTATGTTCACATAAATCTCACTACTGTACATTGCTATAATTGGTTTATTTTATTGCTGATATCTAACTCCACTTCATTAATTAACTTTTATCAGATGTACAGAATAAAGTATATGGAGCATTGGGTACTGTCTCTAGTTTGAGGCACCATTGGAGAGCTTGAACAGACCCCCCTTACAGCTTCAAAGAAAACTGCCGGGTACTGCTTTGATATGAAATGTAAGGCAGCATTAACTGGCCTTACTCTCCTGTGCCTTACTTTTAAAATATGTTAGTTACTTAATGTCTCAGGATGCTGTCCCCTCTAGTGGCTTGTTGAAAGTTTTTGAAGTTTCAAGCTCGAAAGGGCAGATGAATGCCTTCTTCCAACGGGCTTTGTGCTTTTTTTGGAGGGAGGGTTGATTTTCAAGACAGGGTTTCTGTTTTGGGGCCTGTCCTGAAACTTACTTTGTAGACCAGGCTGCCCTCTGCCCCCCAAGTGCAGGGATTTTAAAGGCATTTTCCAGGTTTCTGTCACCATCACAGAAAGAATTTGGAGTGGACAATGCAAGGGTATTAGTTGAAATGACCCACTTAAAGGGGAAGTGCAGGTGCTTCCTGCAGAAGAAATTGGAGGAAAAAAATTGATGAGCAAGTTTGAATGCAAGGGAGGATTATTCAAGAGTTAAAGAAAGAAATTCGGGAACCAGTAATTACTTTCTCTCTCTCTCTTTTCTATCTTCTTATGTAATTTTTAGATGTGTCATGGGGCAGATGTGAGCAAGCAATTTTACAAGGCTAGTGACAGGATTGGCACAAAGCAGAGGTTATTTGGTGTTCTCAGTAGGACATGTCGGTTTCAGCCATTATGGTAGCCTGGTGGTCTCTGCATCCTCTATGCTTTTCTGGCCCCTCAGTTCAAGCAGGGCCACCACAGCCAAGCACTGCAAAGTTCAGTTTGTTCCTCCATGCTTGAGTCAAGTCTGTGCTCCTTTCCATGAAGGAATGCAGAGAAGTGTAGCAGATGCTATCAGTCATGTTTTATTTTTAACCTTTTCCACTCCTCACCTTTTCTTCTGTCTGGAGAGAAAGGATTGATAATGAACACTGGCCTATGGACATGGCCAAACACTGTTTTCTTTTCCGTTCCTCTTTAGAAATCTAGTGTGTCACTCTGAAATGCCCTGTTGAAATGAGGGTGCCACATCTTCAAGCACTATTTGTTAGACTGAAATTGTTTTCTGGGCTCCCTATACAATGGGTGTTTTCAGGTAGAGGCAAGGAAGTTCTGAGTTTTGTGAAGGCTTTTGTGGAATTGTAAGGGTCTACTAAGAGCAAGTCATCTGTATACATTAAGATTTTAACTTCTTTAACTGCTTCTGCCCTGAGTCTTGAATTTACCTGTCTTCCAAGCAAGTCTTGCCAGAAAGACATCTGTCCTAGGCAGTCACACAAACCATTGGGCAACATGCTTATTCATTGTTTTAATTAACTAAAACGTCCATCTCTCTTAAATGGGCTCTGGTTACAGATTAAATAAATGACCTATTAGGCAGCCTGACATGGGGACTGAGACTGGAAATACAACACGGTAGCCACTGCCACTGATGTGAAGAAGGGACATTTAAACAGAGGGTCCTTTCCAGAGCATCATCACTACCTGCAGCACAAAGGGACTAATTTACTTTCCTCTATACCTTTGCTCCTTCAGTTAGTCCCTTTAGTTATTTGATGTTAGCCTCTCCATTTCACATTCCATCTTTATATTGACTTTGTCTATAGTGTTATGTAGACTAATAATGCAACATTTAGATTTACCTGGACATAAGAAAGTATTTTTTGCTTATGTGAAATTAAGATGAACTTGGCTTTCCCAGACTTTCCTGACAACACTGTCAGCAGCATATCTGTCATGGGCAGGATGACCTGAAAGACTTGGTGTGTTGCTACTCTGCAAAATCTTGAAAATCTCAAGAGGCACAGTTGGAGATAGGATGGGGACCAGAGAGGGATGACAGTCATCAATCGTTACTGAGAAGACACACATACACACAATAACCTATTATAAAACCCAAGCTCAGCCATGCAAATTTGTTCTGTGCTCAGTGGTTTAGGAGTGACAATATTCACAATGCCAACATAGCAATTCAACCCATAGGTGTCATTCTTAATTGTTACACAACTCACTCTTCTGGCCACTGCATATTTCCTTTCCCAGCTCCTATATCGCCCCTGGAGGTGTGCTTTCATGCTCTCTGCTTCTCTGGTTTCCTTGGAAAGGGACTTTCCTCTGATACTGATTTCTGTTGTTCTTCTGTGCAGAGTTGCAAGCACCAAAATGCCCTGCCCTCCAGACTCACAACTGAGTTTCCTCCACTTTCAGGTTTGCTCAATAGTTTCTGATTCTTATGAGGCTGCAGTCCTTTCTTGTTTCTCTGCCATCTGCCCAAGTGCCCAAATAATATGACCTTGGGTGGGTCTAGTGCTTGTCTAACCTCATTCCTCCCTCCCTTGCCCTGTAAATTCTCATAACTTCACTTAACTTTGTGTAACCCATAGGGCACTGCTTACTTACTATTTCTCTGATTCACTTTTTGCACCCCAAAGTACATTTATCTTAAGCTGTGTATCTTGGCCTCAGTGTAAAAGCGAACACTGTGTCTAATTAGAAGTATAAGCATGAATAGAAAAGAGATGCATTGCTTAGGAAATGCCAGCTCTCTATAGTTGCTCACCTACAACTGCCAGCACCAAGCCCCATTCCATCTTCTAGAAAGTGAGGCCAGTCATATTTTGGCTTAAATTCCATCACTAAACCGAGATCCTGAAACTCCCTGCTTGACATGTTTAGAAATATTGTAGTAAAGTAATCTCTGAGACATTTAGTAAGTCATTAATATTAATGACAATCAACAGTAATGATCAGAATGGAAGAATAAGCTGACCCCAGACCTTCTCCTCCCAGCATGAGAAGAAGATAACATCCACGGAAGAAAACCAGCTTCATTCCTTGGCCATTTTATTGCACCTGGATACAAGAGGCCCTACTGTGTCCCAACCAATCAAAAATTATGAAAAATTACTGCTTTACCTAGGAGAATAATCTTCTAGGTAAATTTCTTGATCATTCTGCTTGCTGAGAGTCTATGTTAGCCTTCAAATAATTTGAGAGAAGAATGTAAACACCTACAGCCAAGACACCCTGTAATCTATAGGACAAAGGAATATTATAGGCAATGAGATGCCCTGTCTATAAGGGTGTCTTATAAAGTACAAACCCCACTCCATGTTTTCTTTATGCATAAACTGAGGTGCTATTAGGACCATATGTTTAAAAATTCCTGAAAACCACACATGCATGTTCAGCCTCCAGCAATCATCAAGGCAACATTAGCTTACTCATATAGAGGAATTTTCAGTGTCCTACCATACGCCTTTGCAAGGTGATTTAGCCTCCTTTTTTATTTCTTTGTTCAACCACAACACAATTAGGTCAAAATTTCTTGGGCGGTCTGAAAAGCAGACGCTGTTATTGCTGTGCCAGTGAAGACAGGAGCTCACTGGCTGCTGGGTGATGCTATAACTCTCTGGATGCTTACTAGACAGACCCCCAATGGGGCTGGAATCCTTTAGTTCCAAGAACTCAGGGTCTCCTCTCTGCCTCTGTGAACTTATACATTGGCCCCCTGCACACTGAGCTGATTTCCAGGATGGACTTTGTCGTGTGACAGTGGCTCTGCATCACTTATCCTAACCTTGCCTCCTTCCCTAATTGTGATGATTCTTTTTGTAGATATTTAGCACTTTGATTTGCTGCCTCTCTAATTTTAATTCAACAGCATGTGTGCCAGTGGGGAATGATGCTGCCATTGCCTCCTCCCCACTGGAACTGAGGGATCTATATTGTAAGATATGCAAACATCACCTCCCTACTTTGATGGAAAGTCAGAGCAGGACAGGTTTCCAAACTGTGTTGTTTCAGAGAGATCATTTGTAATTCATCACATTTTTCACTGTGTCTTTACTTTATAGATAATTGGTTGCCTCTCATTTACTTATCACAGTGCAGTGCAATTTCAAAGCAACTGAGTCTGTCCAAAACAACATTATTAGTAGTTACAGGTGTACTGTCAAGGGAGATTTTTGGCACTAGTGTTTTTTAAAAGCCACTATAATTTCAGCCACTGGACAATTGCTGATAGAAACAGCAGAGGCAGACAAGATGGGACAAGGCTTTCTGTTTGTCCTATGCTCTATTCTGTAAAGTTTGCCTCTTAAAACCTATTCCACCATCCATAGAGCAGGTCTGCCCTTTGCACAAACAGCTTCCAGTGATAAAGACTCAAGGAGTTCATAAAATAAACTTTGGGGGAAGAGGTAGCCTTAAAATTCAGCTTGAGGGATTTAGTCTGGACTCCCATGGGGAGGGGACCTCATTTACAGCAATGAAATTGATTGGCTTGGCTATCCTCCTTCGATCATCCCCCAATTGACATGACCATAGATTTTCTTTAGCATGGGAAGAGATGATGACTCCCTTATGACTACATATTTGAATATGAACATATTTGAGTATGTTCATCCTCACTTTGGTAGAAAAAGCAGTGATTCAAAATAAGTGAGAAAAGATAATGTTTACTTTTTTCTTTCTAGTCCTTGCTTCTGTTAGATCATGCAGCCCTCTTCTCTCTTTTGTTTGTGTTACATTTCTAGAATGCGCTTTTAATTGCAAGGTCATAAAGATAAACGTAGACCAAGTCCCTGGTACTTGAGAATGATAAAACAGAATCTTCAAAAGTAATCCAATACAATATCCTACTAAATGACTGATCCAGAACACCAGGATGGTCAAGTTGTTATATTCATGCGTAAGACAGTCTACTTCAATATGCAAATAGGCTTTCATTTTGCTTATTATCTTGCTGGGATTCTACTTGGACCAAATAGTTATGACAAAAATGTTTCTGCAGGCCACTTATGGCTACAAATTCTGAGGTGTGGGTGAAGTTGGGGTGGGGTGGGGGGTAGACTTTTCTTAGTGACTATATCTCTACCAGTAGTAGAAATGGCTAGTATCACAGATTATTTTTACCCCTTGAATTTTACAACATCATGGGCAATCAACAGGAAATTATTTTCAGGAAAGTATAATCCAGTAACAATAAAATAAAATAAAACATCTGTGAGTTTTAAGCTGGAGAAATGACTCAGTGGTTAAGTACACTTGCTATTGGGCTACCAGCAGTGCACACTTATATCTCCCTCACTAAAGGATCCAGTGCCCCCTTCTCATCTCCATGGGTAGACATGAGTGTGTGCATGCACACACTCACAGACACACACACACACACACACACACACACACACACACACACACACACTCCAAATCTTTAAAAATAGAGTTTCAGGCTTTTTACTTGCATCTAGTAAAATGGAAATATGGCAAAACATAGCTCTCCATCCCTGTCTCCAGAATGGATGGCAGCACATTAACCAGCATCCTCTGATATGTTATCAAACCTCCTCAAACAAAACTCCTCAAAACAAAACAGTCACTAGGTCTTCTTTTCTCTAACCTCTGATGGTCCCCTCCTAACTGTGTGAGTTTGTCTTTCCCTACCTCCTTCCCCTTTAACAAAGACAGAGACTTCTGGAGATCATGGGAGGCTAATATGAAAAAAGGCAATGAAAATTCATGTTACTAATCCTTGACCTCATCACATAATAATACCTAATGTTTATTCACCTCACCTGTTCCGGTGCCTACAGTGTACCTCAGCCACCTGTTCTATACTAGTTGCTGCTTCGGCTTGGCAGTCATGAAAAACAGTCAGGTTATCACATAGCTGTTCAACCTAGACCATGTAAGTTGGACTAGCCAGCAAAAGTAGTGCCTTCTCGTTTTAACTCTTCTCCAATGAGGCAAAATATTGCTCAGTATATTCAGTTCATGTGTGGTAGAGATGCAAACTGTATCTTTTCTATGAAATTGTCCTCTGCCCCATACCTATGGAGAAACTAAATGGATTAATGGTTCAGTGGTATACCTAGTAACTTTAGACCTGGACCCAAATACACATAATTCATTCTCTTTTCTTACTCCAAATGCTGTTTACCTATAAGGGAAGTTGAGGCAGCTCATATTTTCTAAAATGAACATCAGTAATGCAATGACAATGAGAGGAATAGACCCACGTTTTCATGTAATCTAGCCCTTCAAGCAATGAATCTCTGCTTTCCTTTCCTTCTTTGTCTCTGCTCCACTGCACTTACTGGCTCTTTGGGTCCCACATTTCCCTTACCATAGAGCAAACCTAAAGGCCCCTACAAAAACATCATGCAAACATTTTAGAAACAGGAGTTTAAACAATCTAATGGCAGTTAATTCCTCTTTTAGGACAAATGTGTTGGTCCTGTGCTTTACAGGGAACATTCTAGAAGATACTTGAAACCAAAAGCCTGATACAATGAACATCATAGTTATAAAACTATGTCCTAGTCTTTCCCTGTCCTTCTTTAAGATCAAACTCTTGTTTTCATAATTAGGTGAATAAAAACATCCCAGGTGCTCTGAGATAAAAGTCTATAGTCTTCAAGTTGTCTGCAGTTTTGGTTTTTACTTTCAGTAAGATATGAACACTGCATTTATTCCCTGAACTTGGACAGATCGCTCCTTCATGCATCAATTTGCCCATCCCCTAAATCACACTGATGGTGAAAGCATAGTACACGCTTTCTAGGAATGTTACAAAGGGAATAAAACAGTAAAATATGAAACTATTAGTTCAGTGTCCTATGTCATTATTTTCCATATTAATTAATATTTTAAAGATGACAACTTATTGGTATCATTAAATCAGGAAAAATTGCTTTAAATAGTTGTTAACTACTAAAGGGGTGGGGGAGTTTTCATGCTACCAAAAAGGAAAAGAAAAATAACAACCTGTGTTTTTGTTACTATATTCCCCTACTATATTCAACTAAAACCTGTACAGAATATCTAGACATATTGGAGATACCAGCATAGTAATTATTCAAGGCCAAGAGAAGAGTCCAGTATTTGCAATGCTTTTGGATTGTTTTTCTACTGAAAACCACATCGTTTTTGGGGAGAAGGATAGATTTAGGGCTTGTGCATGACAAAGTAATTACTATACCTTGGTGGGTGAGTGAAATGCCTGACATCTGGCAGTATAAATCCCCAGCATAAGAGTGAGCCAGATGTAACCCTTTCCTTGTACTAACTTTGGCCTCACATCCAACAAACACATCTAAAAAAAAATCCGTGTCCTAAAAGTTAAAAAAAAAAAGAGAGAAATTAAGAAAGTATCTTCCTGGAAGACTATAATACCAGGGTATGATCTTAAATCATTTTTATGGTTTGTTTCCAAGAGTACCTAGCATGTGTATCTGTGTGCTCATGCCAAACACACCAAAAAATGCCAGGAAGCAGTTGCTATGTTCTGCCTCTGTCATGTGATGATATTAGGTGGTGGTTCTTCTGCAGGTAATTAAGTGAGGATGGCATCATGAGTATGTGGCCTCTATGAGGAGCTTCGTAGCCTTATAATGTGATCTGTCTCTCTCTGCTTACTTGAGGAGACAGCAGAAGAGGCAGACTTCAGGACAAGGGACGCAGCCCCAGAACAGGTGGCCTTGCTGTTGGACCACCTGTCTTCTAGAACTGTGGGTGGTGGATTTCCACTGTTTGAGCCTCCCAGTCTATGGAATTATGGTACTTTGTTACAAATAAGTAACCAATCATAGTTTATATAAAAATTGGAATTATCACACACAGATGTTAAAACAACTGTTTACATTGTTTATGGATAGAAAATGTAGAATGTTTTAGTTTAATTATTTTTAGTTTAGCAGAAAACTGGAATCTATTTTAAAAATCACAGATGTTACAAACCTTTTTTTTCTAATTTCAATTTTTTATAAAAATGGTGTATAATTTTTTCTCATGGTGTATAAGTTAATTTAACTTTCTGGGTATTGAAGTGAAAAGAATAATAAAAATAAATAAAATGTAATTGATATTAAAGCTCCATGGTTTCAGAATGACATTCTAACTATGTAGATGTTCATTTGGATTTGTATAACTTGGGATAGGGTGCATGTTTTGAGTGGAGTAATGCTGTGCTGGTGCTGTGATAAAATACCCCAAAATATAGTCAGGAAAAGGTTGATTTTGGCTAATGATTCCAGAAGGATAAAGTCCATCATGCCATGGGATGCATAGCAATAGGAGGCAGGAGAGGAAGCTAATAGATAGAGTTTTCATTTATACATAGGAAGCAGAAAGGGGGACCAGGAAGTGGATCAAAGCTCTAACACCTCAAAGCCAGCTCCTAGTGACTTATTGTAGTAGGCTCTATAAATCTTCCTAACCAGTGCTCCCTGGGACCAAGCCTTCAAATACAGGACATTTCTCATCCAAAGCAACACAAGTGGCTTCTTTAAAACCAACTGTGTGATACTTTCATTTTGAGTTAAAATATTCAACATTTTTAATAAAAGCGAAATTACGTAGAAAAAGACAATGGAAATGAAAGTTCTTTGTGGAAGGCAAAATGATGACTCTCAAGCTACGTTTTTCTTAGATGATAAAAGTATTTTTATCAAATAAGATCTCATAAAATGTCTTAGATGATGTGAAAAGTACCAAGTGGAATCAATGTAAAATTGAAAAAAAATACAAAAGCATAATGAATTTAGTACCACATTTTCATAAACATGATTGTTAGTCAACTGAACCGTGGGCCTTGTGAAAGGAATAGCACAAACCATAATGGGGAGAGAGACAAAGAAGAGAAAACAGAAGTACAATGAAAAACTCCACTACATATTTATTTACAAATCCATGGGAGACAAATCCAGAATTTTAGTGCAAATTATATTTTAAGAGATAATGCCTGAGTAATGTCTCAAAGTATAAGGGAAAGGCTGGGTGTCCTGGTTCATATCCATCATCTAAGCACTAGGGATGCTAGGAAAATAGACCCATTTGACTGTAGGTATTCAAGACCACCTATGCAACATAAGGAGATCCTGTCTTTAAAAGGGGATACTAGAGTTGTAGCTCAGTCAGAGTGCTTACCAAGCATGCATGTAGTGCTGCCTTTGATCCTAGTACCACATAAAAACCAGGTATGGGAGTACATTCCTGGAACTCTCAATACTTAAGAGGTAGAGGCAAGAGGACCTGAGGACCAGAAGTCCATGGTTATCCTTAGGCAAATGGTTAGCTTCAAACTACCCCAAGATGAATCTCTCTCTCTCTCTCTCTCTCTCTCTCTCTCTCTCTCTCTCTCTCTCTCTCTCTCTCTCTCTCTCTGTCTCTCGTGTGTGTGTGTGTGTGTGTGTGTGAAGTCCAAAAATTAAACACTATATCGAAACCATAGTAGAAAATGAAGGAGAAACCATATGAAGACATATCATAAGAAAATTGCAGTAAAGGTGTAAAAGCTTTATAGATTCAAGAAGTACATATCTTCAAAGGCAATAACAACAAAACGATACGAATAATTAAATAGCCAAGGAAAAATAACTACATCTAGGGAATTAGGTGGTTATAAGTTCATTAATTCTTTGTAAGTGCTATAGTTTAGCTCTGCAATGTCCCTAATGCAATGACACATGTTAAAGGGTTAGCCTCACTCTGGCATGTTTGGGAAGTGACAAAACCAAGAACTGAGCATAGTGAGATGTCTTAGGTCATGCTCTTAAAGTGAACTATAGGATCATGGTCTTCTTTTTTCACTGGCCAGCAATGGCATTGCTCTAACAGACTTTCTACCCACAAGCCCAAATACAGGAAGACTAGTCAGCCATTTACTAAACATATGAACCAAAATGAAACTTTTCTCTTTATGAGTTGATTATCTCAATTATTTGGCAGGAAGCTAACAATGGATGAGGGTGAAGTAAATACTTTTTATTTCTGTTTAAACCTGAGAGACTTCATCATCAAGAAACATACTAAAGGTATTACAAATAAAAAGCAATAAGTCAAAAATAGAAACTTCTCTGAACTAAATGAAGACAGCTAAAACTTGTAGATAACTAAGCAAGTATTTAGAGGATAATTTGTTTTTAATTATTACTTAATGAACTTAATGAATAAGATAATATCTGAGAGCTATTTTAGAAAATATTTTGAACAATTAGAGAGGCATGCATATGCAGATACTAAAGACAGGTAATACAATGGCAAGCAAACAGACAATCAAACAAAAATATCTAAGAGGCAAACCCCTGGTTTTTTAAAAAGAGAAATCACCAAGGAAATCTGAAGTTAAAAACAAACAAACAAACAAACAAAGCAAACTTCTATATAGTTATTATAGTGTCTGAAAAGAGAAAGAGAATGTATGAAATAACACCAGGGCAATACACTTGAAAGTTTAGATTAAACAGTCAACTTTCTAGAAAAATAAAATTGATCCAACTTCCATAAGATAAAAAAGATTATATGAATAATTTGATAATGATTAGAGAATCCAATCATTTTAAAAACTTCCCAACAAATAAATTGTCAGACCCAGACAAATTTATTGGTATAGCCTCCCATACCTGAGACAACAAAATAAGAATTATACTTAAATTCTTCCAAAGCGTGAATTGAAAGGAAAGAAAATTTCTTTTGCTTCCCAATTACTATGAGTTGCCTGGAAATAAACCAAAGAAGAGCAGTACAAATGTAAAATGCACAGATTAATGGGGGGAGGCGAAGCCCTAAGCGATGTCAGAGAGGTGGAGGACACACATAGGTTATGAGTTCAAACAGTTATGAAAATGTTAATACGAATTGATCAGTATGACTTCTATGTCATGGTAGACTATCAAATAATGTTTTCCCTCAGATTAGTCAAAGAAAAACTGAGAGGATAAGCTCAGGAGATGTGGATTAAATTATAAATGAAAATACCATCTACATAAATACCAAAGTTCTGGGAAGGCTGGAAGGAAATTTATGAGTAATGGTGGAAGCCTGTCAATCTGGGATTGACAATGACATCAGAGTAATCCCTGTTGACATTTATACTATGAAATGTGCTCACGCTTCCAGCACATAATAAATGAGAAGGAATTAGGTGTTAATAAAACTGTCATTATTTGTGGGCCATGTGATGGTATACTTACAAAATCTCAAGGATATATGGAAAATTTATTAGAATTAATCAATATATTTAGGAGGACCTCTAAATATAAAAACAATTTACATGTTTTCAATTTCTCTACTCACAATTAGAAAAGAAAACGTTTTAATTTATCATTTATATTAACATCAAAGATCATCTGTTTAGAAATAAAGATATGCAATCTTCTAGACAGAAAGCTAAGAAATATTAAGAAGCACTAAAGATGGATTAAATAAACAGAGCGATTAATGGCTGGTTTTGTGAAAACTTAATTTTCTTTAGTTGGTCTTTAACATTGGGATACAAACCACAACTCCCATGGTTTGGTTTTGGTGAAAGGTGGCAAGTTGATCCTAGAAGACCTGAGCCAGAAAGGTGTTGACATAAGTATAAGTAGACTGATGGAACCCACTGGGAAGGTGGATGAGATGCAGGGATATGTGAACACTTGACCAATGAGGCAGTGATTCCACAGGACTCTGGGGAAAGGGAAGACTTCTTAGCTAATAGTTCAAAGAAAATTGCATACCCAGATAGAAAATTAATAAAATGAAGCCCTACCTCACAGTGTATATAAATCTTGGTTCCAGCTAAATTTTAATTCAGAATGTTTATTATAAAGCAACAAAGGTTTCAAAGACAGTGTAGAGATTATCTTCATGATTTTGCTAGAAGGGAAGATTGTAACTATCAAGGAATCAAACTCAGCAAGAAAAGGTCAAGAAATCAGACTTAAAGAGGAATGATGAAATGACCCATTGTCAGTCAGCAGCAAAATGTAGCTTAGAGCAGAATGCAATGCCAGACATACTTGCTGCAGCCATCAAAGCTTCTGCGGACAGACTGCATCTAGTGCTTGCAAGGATATGGAACAACAGAATCACAGAAGGGAAAACAAACCCATGGTCACCTTCATTTTAAGTCCCTAAATCAGGTAACCTTATATTCTGCTGTGTAAAGATATTCACTGAGATGGTAAATTAGAGAGGAAAACATGAAACAATCACTACAGAGGTCTGGCCATGGGAGAGAAATGGGAAGGGAAAAGGACAATGTGGGCTGGGGTGGGCAATGTTCTATTTTTTGCCATGGGTGGTAGGAAGATAGGCATTACAGTATGTTTTATGTTAATTTTGTTAGCCAGATACAAGCCATTTGTAGTTGCTCTCTCTTTGTATGTCAAGAAAAAGAAACAGAATAATAAGACAAGTGGGAAAGTAACAACAACAATAATAACAAAAAATGGGGAAGGAAAGAAATAACCTGACTATACTCTATGGTTTAATTGCTGGTTAAGTATTCAGTTGTTACATGTCAGCTTAAGCCAAGAGAACAATTGTTGTAGTGCATCTTTGCAGGCACACTGCTAATACATGGAGAGTTAACCACCCCACCTGGCCACCATCCTTCTTGACTTTAAGAAGCTACACTGGCCAAACTCATCATTTAAAAGTGAAGAATGGCGGCCACTACAGATAGGACACTTTATTAGTAGTAATAATTCTTAATGATGCCACTTACCGAGTGCTTATTATGAACAACTTGTTCTAAGCACTTCATAGACTTAATCTTAAATCCCTCAATGACTCTCCAGCCTTCCCTGGCTTTCGTAGCAGAAATGGAGGCTGAAGGCAGCAATGTTACTTCAAGAACTCTGAAAATTCAAGGTTCAGACTATCTGACTTCAGAACCCATATTTAGCCTTCACAACACAATTACTGTCTTTGGAGAAACATCTGCCCCTAAAGCATTCTAGCTAACTGAAGGCTAGAATTATACAATGGAGCAGAGGATCGAGATACAGTTTATTCTTACTTCTTCATTAACTTCAGGGACAAAGTTAACACTTGATGATTTCTATATGTCACGTGAGCCATCATCACAGCTATTTACTGGCGAAGTGGTGCTGCCCCAAGTCCCCAGGAACAAACTGGAAAACTCACACTTCATTAGATAACCAGGAATAAGAAAGAACTAGTCATCACTGATGACAATCCACTAGGTACTACATTGTTAAGTCAGGGGGAACTCCCTAGGAATCCAATCAATATCCTTCAGTTAGACAGGGTGGGTCATAGAGAATCTGCTATTTTTCCTGGATGTGAAAACATGTAGAGGGCCCTGAAAGATTTAATCAGATAATAGGAATGTATTGGAACATAGCAGAAGTGTGATTTGGGAACTATCAATTTCATATGAAAAACACAATTCTAGAATGTGACCCTAGCCAAGCCAATTAGAGACCTTCCCTTCCATGAATGTATTGGAAGAAGCCCTCAACTAGGGTGTTAACAACTGCAAGCTTCTAGAAGTCATCCCACTCATCACTGGGAGAAACCAGAGGCCGGAGAATTGTCTGTAAGGAAAGTGCCACGAAGCAAAGAGGAGAGGTCCAGTGTTGTTGAGAAGGTGCTGAACCACTTTTCATCCACAGAAAAGTCTAAAATTGGGACATGTTGCCTCTTGTCAAAAGATTTCCTGGCCATATCAAGCACACAATTGGCTATTTTCCTAGGGATAATTTTAAATGAGAGTCTCTATAACTCAATTACAAATTATTTTCTGAGAACTCATTTGAAACCAAACAGTAGGCCAAGTTTTTTCTTGCCCAATAAGAGCCGGTGACAACTCTGAAGGACTAGGGTGACCACAAGAACAAGAAGGTGTGTGCATGTGTCCTGGGCAAGTCTCTAGTGCACTGTTCACATGCTGACCCAACTGACTTCTTTCTTTTATCACACCATAAACCAGTTGACTTTGTATCAGTCATGTCTACCTGCTGCTCTCTGTTCTCCCCAACCCCCATTACATGCCCTCCAGAGCCACTTCATGATCTAGGATTAGCCAATCATTTTTGATGGGTATTTAAGAGTTTTTTTTTTCAAACAGTGGAAGTCAGTGCATTAGATGATAGATCATGTAATAATTAAGCCTAAAAAGAGCCAAATTAATGATTCTTTTTGCCAACAAATATCTTTGGGTCAAGGAGGCCTATAAAAGGTAGTAGATCATTTTTATTCTTTTAATATCGTCAAAAATGACTTTGTATGCAATTAAATATTCTCACAAATTTCCCTCCACTAAACCTCTGCATCTTGTTACAATGAAGTAAAGTTTAAAGCTGCTGCATTCCAAGATTCAATTCACTGGTGTGATGCTGCCTTGAAGAACTCAAGGTTCATGCTGATGCTCAAAGCATGTTTTAATTAGGAGCAATGACCCTGAGTCACAGATCCCAGAAAGGGGAACTTTTTAAAAAGCAGCAGCCTTGTCTCAGGAGAGCTCTAAGGAGCTGGCTAACTTCTTTCTCCTGTATTAGCTCATGTCTCCATGGACTGTACAAATCCTGGAGTTTTCACTTTATGCTGAGGACCACACCTATGTTGTGAAGCTGCCTTTGTCCCTGACAGTCTCAATTAAAGTCTTGCTTGCTTAACTCCCCTCAAAGATCTGTTGTTGTTTCATGGATTTCTTTTCTTTTTTGTTTTAAATGAAAACAAACATTTATAAACAATATTTGGGAATTTGGGCGTCGTTCTTTCCAAACTGCTTCCTGCTGGTATGGGGCGCTGTCATGGGGGGAATCCTTCTGTATGGTTAGCTTCAACTTCATCAGTGTTTTAAAGAGTGAGACTCAATGAAAGTTTGAAATAGTTCAAGAATTCAAAAGAAAAGCATTTTCTGAAAAAAAAAATCTAAGAACTCCCTCATTCCGTAAGAATGAATTCTAGAATACTGCAATTAAAAATACCATTTCTTTATATAGACTATCATATGTAAGCTGTTAAATCTGACTCTTAAAATAAATCTCTATTCTCTAGCTCAACCAAGGTCACACGAGAGAAAGAATGCATTAAAACAGAAAATAAAGTTAAGGTCACTATTCTTAAATGTAGAGCAAGGTCGTGATCTTCCACCACACTGGAGAGTGAACCAGGGAAAGATCCCATGAGTCTTGGAAAATGGAGCTAAAAGTCCCATTTCATGCCCCATAACAGTCCCCATAATGTCTTTCTTAATCTCCTTTCTTGCTGGTATAGGATCACATCAAACACTGGCCTACCCCAGGGGACCAAGAAGCATGGGCACCCTTCATCCTAGAATAGCTTCCCTTTCTTCTTCCCCCCTTTTAGATGGAACTCAAATATCAACCACTTAGAAAAATTTCCCAAAATGCCCAATCTGAGGTAATGTCCCTATTCCCTTCACCCCTTAACTACAATCTCCTGTGAACAATGAAGTGGTACCCCATTGAGGAAAAGAAGGCATAATGCTAGCTCTGGTCCTTGTCTCTTTCTCTATAGATGGGCTCCTAGATTGATACAGGGTATGTTTACTTGAACCTTTGTATCCCTTATATAGTTATGGGGTCCTGGGGCAAAATAACTCTTGGGTCTCCAAAAGGAAGCAATTATCTCTCCTAGGAATGGCACCACCATCTTTAATGCCCCTACTGAGAAGCTTAAAGATGGTTGATTGTTGTCTTACATCCTTTGGTCTAGAGTTCAGAGATTAGATTTTCAGGAAATGCAAGTGTGAAAAAGTCTCTGCTCATGCTTCACCCATGTTTTATTCCAGTTTTCAACTCTTCATCTTGTTTAGAATAAACATTTTCTTTAAAAAAAAATTAACTGTGGGGATATGACCTCAGAGGCCAGAGTTGTTAGATGCCCTGGATCTGGAGTTATTGGTTGTGAGCTGCCCAGTGTGGATGGTGAGAACAGAACTTAGGTTGCTTACAAGATCCACAAGCACTCTTAACCACGGAGCAATCTCTTCAACCCCCTCACCCCTTTGGCTTTTGGTTCCAAGATGGATTAAATCGTAACTTAGGCTAGCTGATTTGTGAGTGACTGAGGTAGCTCAGAATTTACCTGACCTCCTGCCTCATGTTTGACATGGAGCATTTAAGTTTCCTCTCTTGATTTTGTTGGACTGTCCTAACTAAGGCTTTCACCCATTGGGCAGATGATTTATTTGCATTAAAATCTGAACTTGTGAGGAAAAAGAACATAATTTCATCAGCACCAGTTCCTTTAAATGGTGAAGAAGGAAAAAAATCTTTAACCTATTAGTCAGCTGATAGTGCTGGAATCTTATAAACTGTAATGATTCTTGAATGGGCGCCCACAGTCTCAGCAAATGTGCCTTCTGTCCAGCTCCAGAGTTGTAGACACTCTAGACACAAGTACCATTAATTAAATGACATGCTCAGCAAACACTCAGAGCCATTAATTATTAAAGGTAGTCTGTTCCATGCTCGTCTCTAAACACTATTATAGCAGAAGACTGAGAGTTAGAGCTAGAGAATGTTCTGGAAGAAGGTCACCCTCTAAAAGCAACACCAGGACAAGCCATCAAAAACAGGAAATAGCAAAGCTTGTGTGCCTTTCAGCTTCCTCTTTGCTCATTTGCAGAGCCTGAAAGTATTTCCCATTGTGGGGAATTTCTCAAAATTAGTTCATCTCCTGAAAGATACAAGTGACTAGAAAGTAGTCCCTCTTTCATTTTGACCGGGTTGGAGAGAAGTGTAATATCAGCAGAAGATCTGGAGACAAAGCAAGAGGATGGGTCTTTTAGGGACAGTCGCTGCTGGGCATGAAGCAGACATGCAGACATGGGGAGAAGAATAGGAGTAGAAATATTCAGCAGCAGACAGTTCCTTGGTGTCTATCTATAGTAGTAACAGGAAGTGCCCAAGCTGTGCTGGGCATTTTCCAGCCTGTTCTGCTTCCTAAGCCCACTACTATGCTCAATGCCGATGCCTTTGCAGAGGAGACAAGCCTGGGGATTCCAGATTACATATGTAGCTCAGAGATCAAGGCTTTCAGGTTGGTTTGCTTGTGTGTTTACAATTCTTAGAGTTTGATTCTTAAAGTCCATGGTCACTGTCTAAGCAGAGGTGGGTGAGCCCCTGCCTTTCCAGAAAACAATTGTCTCCACCCTACTTCCGGAAAGGTTTGGCCCTGAGGGGTCCAGGGCTGCCTTCTGTTTCTTATGACCCTGCAGACTGGGAAATGGACCCTGGTGACTGGGAAGTTAATTAGCCCTCGGTCTTCTCAGGAAGTGGTCCTATTAATCAGCACATGAAGCCTGCTAGGACAGAGGAGTAATTTGGAGTCTGGTTGCATGCTTGGATTTCACCCTCATGCTGCTGGGTTTCTAGCAGTGAAGCCTTGCTATCTCTCGATTGAGAGATAATTGTACTGTAATTGTACTGTCTCAGAGATACTAATCAGGCAGCTCTCTGAACCTTGGCATCTCTCCATCAGCTTTTCTTTTATCCACCTGCTTTAACACATTGCCATCAGTGGCTTTTTGCTACAATTTTTAAGGCCAGTTTATTAAGAAAAAGCTGAGGAAGAGAGGTCAAGGGGCTTGCCCTTAGAAAATTGCTCACCTTGATTCGGTGTGAGTAGAATGCCTTTCTGTGGCTGCTCTGCCTGCCTCACTAGTCTGCTAGGAACTAAGATTTTAGAAGACGAGCCTTTTTAAAGAGAAGGCCTTTGTGTGAGTCTCTCAGGGCTGTTATTGATAAATGGTGTACCCTAATTTATAAACTACTTCTGGGTTTGGGGGGATGGTTTGGTCAGTACTTCCTTACAAGCATCTGGACCTTGAGTTGGATTCCCAGTACTCATAGAGAAATCTGGGTATAGTGGCATGAACCTGAAATATCAACACAGGTGTATAGAGATGGGAGAAACAGATCAGGGGACACCTGGGTGGCTCCCTGAATGGTCAGAATTAAAAGAATTGCTGAGATCCAGCTTCAATGAGTGACCCTGCCTCAAAAATGAGATGGAAGGAAAGTGACCGGACAAAATACTTGGCATTGACTTCTGTTCTCTATGTGTGCACACACATGCACATGTGCACACATAGATGATAACAAACCATTTTTTTTTTGTCTCAGCCCTGGTAAGAAAGCCAAACAGACCATATCATTAATTGTCATTGGCAAGGACCACTGATGCAAATGTAGCAAAGGCCCCAATCGTGTGAGTGAGGCAGACAAATTCTCTTTGTAATCCTGTCTTTAAAAGTAAACCGCACTGCACTCTGAACACGGTTTGGAATGGAAGCTCGGGTGAGGAGTGGACATAGATGAGTACCATGTCACTCTTGAGTCTAGTGATTCTCTTCCACAGTTTCCGCACACTCTAGATCAGTCAGAAGGGGCACAGCACGGGAATGTTTCCATCTTCCTAGGTAAAACCAATGGGCAGCCGTGTACCACCACTATTGCAAAGAGGGGGGAAAACAACTGTGCTCTGTAGGCTGAGCCTTCCCTTTATACACCATTAGGGTGTTTTTGTCTGTGGGTAGTTCCCTCCCAGGTTCCCCTATAGGAGAGAGACAGCAATTTGTCATTTCTGGTTCAGTGTAGAAGAGGACTTCCCCTGGATTGAGCATGCAAGGTCAGAGCAAGAGAGACTGGCCTCCTTGATAGACGGATGCAAAGGATGCCTTATATGCACTCAGGGGGTATAGGGAACAGTTTCCTGGAGTTTGATGAGCATGCCATTAGAATCTACAATGTCCCCTAAAGGCCAGGGGGCTAAAGGCTTGAGCCCCAAACTGGCCTTATAAGGCCTTATAATTATATGGAAGTGATGGGACCTCAGAGCTGAGACCCTCTGAGTGGTCCGTGAAGTCACAGGAAGATTCTGCTCTTCTTTCTTCTTTTGGCTTCCAGATCGCCATGTGTTTTCACTTTCATGGGCCAAAGCCATGGTCCTGACTGATCACATGCAAATTCTCCAAAACTTTGAGCTCAAATAAACATTTTGACCTCATACATTATCTTAGGA
The DNA here is from genome assembly GCA_030556225.1 of Cricetiscus sungorus. Taxonomy (NCBI): domain Eukaryota; kingdom Metazoa; phylum Chordata; class Mammalia; order Rodentia; family Cricetidae; genus Cricetiscus; species Cricetiscus sungorus. The sequence goes on along the minus strand of JANBXA010000606.1, from coordinate 2,417,843 downwards.
ATCCATTACAGTAATGGAAAACTGGCCAACATTATACAAGAAGTCAGCAAGTTTCAGTTCAGAGTCACAGAGAAGGAGTCCGGTGGCACCTGTGATTTTGCCTGTACACTAAATCATACAAAGAACTCAAGAAAACTTCAAAGACCTTCCATTGACTTCAGCAAGACATGAATGCAAAGGTCTCTAGAGTCTTTCTTGAAAACTTTAATGATGGTCATCCATAAGGCATTTTAATTTCCCTTCAAATCCAAAGCATTCTTCTCCATGTATGTATCTCTCATAATATGACAGCAATGGAATATTCCTTCTGTTGTCTTTTGCTACTGAAGAATTTGCCCTGACAATATGATTCCATCACCCCGTCATGTATCAAGCATATTCTTGTGGAAGGGAGGCAGATCACCTGACACTATGCTTATTAAGAACTTAGACATGAAAACCTGTGCATACATGGCCCCTGAGCTCTCTGCCTGTAGAAGCCCAAGTGTATAGCCAGCTCATCTGACCCCTTGTGGTCAGTGCCCTGGCCTCACTTTGCATATAGCATTTTTCTAAGTGGGCTAGACCCATGTCAGGGATTGAACTATTCATTTCCTTACTCCCTCCTAGGAGTCTTGGCTACTTGTCAGCAAATCCTTTGACTGACATTCCTGGGTAAAATTAAAGTCTCTACCATCAGTGGTGGAGGTGATATCGGAGGAAACTGAAGATCTGAAGATGGGCACACTGTTTTAGGTCCATTGAAAATGGGGAGATGGGTGTGTCACTCCCTGCATTCTGCACTGGAGAGGACAACTTGCACCGCCTGGCCCACTGCTGAGTCTCCACTCACCACAAAGATGGCAGAAACAAGAGAGGGAGTCCCACAGAGGGGAAGCATGGCAATACACTAGGCACATTTGTGGGTACTCTATGAATACCCTGAAGCCCCTACTAAGTGTGGCAATGCCCCCTATCACGGGCACACAATGAAGCTTTGAACGTCTCTCTCCTCAGACCCTACAAGCCTACCTGGTGTTTGGGGTATGAAAAGAGCACATTGCTTGCCACGAGGCTCCAGACCAGCTATGGGAAAGAAACCACCATAGACATTGGTATTGAGAAGCCAGAAGGACCAGTGGGAGCTAAGGCTGTGTGAAGGCTGAGTTATAAAATAGTGATATTGGTCTGACAGAGCCTGCTGTGGAGAAAGGGCTATAGGAGAGTCAGAGAATACAGAGTTGGACTGAAAAGGGGAGGCAGTGGAAGTAACATGACCACAATGTTCAAAAATAAAACTGATAGAAACTTCCAGGACATAAATCTGCCCTAGACAGGCAAGGCAGAAGAAAAGAGAGGGCACATCCATTTTCAGGCCTGCATGGGTGCCTCTGACTCAAAGTCAATAATTGTTCAAGGATGAAGTCTATGATGAATGTTCAGAAGATGACCCATATCTCCAGACAAGGCAAGCAGTGCTAGGAACAGCAGCAAATGGTCCCAGGGTCATGTGAGAATAAGATGGGGCCCTTTTCTGGAGAACAAGTTGGCTGTTTTCAATACCCGGCTTTTCCACCTTCTTCATGATACAGCCCTGCATTCAGAGGAAAGCCCAGAGTGGTCCATGTTAGGAGTGACTCTGCCTCTGTGTCACGATCCCAAAGGGACTACATATCATTACACAGAACTGCCCCAACCTGTGCTCTCTGACTGTTTTTACAAACTTGCAGGAAATGGGTTTCTAGACTCATGAAAATTCTTCCCTACATGCCAAAGATCAATGATTGTATCCTTACCAAGGTGGGTTTGAATAGACCAAGATAGTCTTAAGCACACCCTTGAAATAAACAGGGAGCTAGCTCTTCACAGCCAGGGCCATGGGTCTGTATCTTTTGTGCTGCACTAAAATCCACAAATGGCAAACCAGACATGAAAGGCAGCTTAATTCTATTCTGGAATCTATTGAAAACATTGAGGGAGGGGCTGCAGCTATCATTCAGAAGGGATGAGCACTTGCCTTTCTTCCAGAGGGTCTCAGATCCCAGTATCCACATAGACTACTCACAACTGTCTGTAACTCCAGCTCCACAGGATCCAACACCCTCTCCTGGCCTCCCCAGGAACTTGCATGCACATGCAACATACAATTAAACATACATACATACATACATACATACATACATACATACATACATACATACAAGAATTTAAAAAGAGAAAACACTGGAGAGTTTGTAATTCATGACAGCGTTTCTCAAAATCTCTTCATTTGTCACATCAATGGTGGCTACCCAATATTTCTAGCACCTTTCCCCCTACCTTTCTCCACATTTTAAGAAATAAAATTCATATAGTCTTCCTTTCTTTCCCCTTCCTACTTTACTTTCACTCTGGTTGTGACTCTGCTCCTGGCTGTTGAGCCCTGCTATGCAGTTGCTGGGCACACCCATTGCACTGAGGCCGAGAATGGAAGTTCAGAGGGGTTAAGGCTGCAACAAGGAAGGCAGGGACACAGCTGTATTGTATTGTATTTTCATACCTGGATTTGGATATACACTACCCCCACCATACCACCAGGAGATTCCTTATCTTCTTGCTAGGTAAAAGAGGACAGCAATGGGGAGTTTAAACTTGTGAGCAGGAATGCTTGAGGCCTCACGTGTATCCTTAAGATAGCTTGTAAGGCTGTATCTGCCAGCTACAAGGTGCGTTAGATTCCCATATCCAGGTGCCAGACTCTTCTCTTTCACATGGAAAGCTTGTTTGTTTTGAAACAGATTCCTGGCCTCTCTACAGATCTGATGAATCAGAATGTGGGGACAGAGTCCAGGAATCTGTGTTTTTAAGCTCAGCAGAGTTTAGACAATGGTAATGTTTGGCATGCCCTTCTCACATAGTACATACGAGTCTGAATTGGTTTTCTCTGTATTTAAGGTTGGAATTGGTAATGTGTAAACTTAAGAGTCCATTCTGTTGACCTTTAGTGATGTGGATGATGGGCAAAGGGCAAGGAAAAAGCATGGACCCTGAGAGTAAGTGTAGGCATCAAAAGGTCTGAAATCATTTATTCTACATAGCTTGCCCACACATCAATATCATCTTCCATAAAATGTTAACGGCAATCTAACAGATTAACAGTAAACAAACTTATATTTTGTTTATTGCTATGCCTCAAAAGAAATGCTACCGGTTCTAACTAAATGTCTGTTTTTATGTTCTGTCATTTCCAGGCATGAAAGTAACTCAAACAAATCCCAAGGCATAAGGAAATGGGCCTCGCTCTTCTGGACTCTGCAGCATTGGAAATGAAGCTGAGCAGACTTTATTACATCCCACGATTTTGCAGCCTTTTGCAAAGCATTTTATTGCACTTGTGGAAGCCACTGGGGTTATGCTTCAATCACGATGACTGACAGACTAACTTCACAAACAGTAGCATAGATACCCTGCCATAGTTTCTCAGTTACATACTTAGAATAGGACCTTTTCCAAACTGTCCCTTAGCCTGGATGAAAATAAAGTGGTAGCTAAAATATATACCTGGTGTTGCTGGCTGGCTGACTTAAAAATTGGTATTTTGGGGCCTCCAAAAGGTATAACTGATGAAGTTGCTTTCTTGGAGCTAGAATGCTTCCAGTGAGCCAAACGTTAGAGTAGAGATGAGATTTAGAGAATGTCATTGGCTGAGTAAAATAATAGCTCCGAAACCTTTCCTTGGTCAAACGCTCCTCCTGCCACCAGTGCACAAAAGCAAAGTTGGAAGAGTTCAAGATGGCCAAGGTCATTGTGGGAAACAAGCGAGTACAATGCACTGCTCATGTATCTTGCATTGTTTCGTGGTTTTGAAAATTTTTTTCTTTCTCATCTATCATCTATCTATCCATCATCCATCTATCGTTCATGTGTGTGTGTGTGTGTGTGTGTGTGTGTGTGATGTGTTCAGGAGCCATCTCTCCTTCCACTTTGTGGGTCCCGGGGAAGAAACTTTGGTTTTTAGGATAAGCATCAAGGACTTTTACCTGATGAGCCATATTACCAGCTCTCCATCATGTTTTTTGAGACAGGGTCTCTTTGGAACCTGGGGCTCACTGTCTATGTTAGGCAGGACAGCCAGCAAAACTCAGGGTCTCACCTGTCTCTACTTCTCCAAGTGCTTGGTTATAGGCATAGATTATAATGCCCCACTTTTAATGTAAGACCCTCAGAATGAGGAGTCTCCCCATTTCAGTCGGTACCCCCAAGAACTCAATGTCCAGTCCAGTCGATGCAACATGCAAGAGGCTTTAATGAACGGGAAACGTTTGCACAAACAGGCCCCCTCTAGCACACAGGCTAGAGAGAAGCAACATTCTCTGGGCACGGGTATTTTTAAAGGAAAAAAAACCACAAGCTTAGGAAGGGACTGTGACCCTCTGTCCATTGAGTACGTGACTAGAGTCATGGGTTCTCTTTTTGAGGCTGGATGGTCTCACTGTTCAGGTCAGCAGACCTCAGGGTGTGCTAATTAATCTTGTCTAAGCAAACAAGAGTTGCAGCTATCTCTTTGTTTCTTAAGGACTCTATTTACCACCTGCTGACACACTGACCAGAGGGGCAGTTTGAATTCTTGGTATCCGGCTATGTTAGGGCCTTGTGAGGGAAAGTTGCTGGTGGTTAGCAAATTCCAGGGAACTGAGTCACAGTGGCCTGGATTAGCTTTCCAGGTCAGTCTGCCCTGCATTGCAATTGGGTGGTTTCCTTAACTGGACTTTACTTTTTGTCTTTCATTAGCATAGGTGATGGGATCAATCTCAGGTCCTCATACTTGTGCGCCAGGCATTTTACTGATGGAGCTGTCTCTCAGCCCCACACACAATCCTGGGAGTAAAGGGGAAAGAACAGGGAAAATATTCAGTACCTATTCAGAAACTGTGCCCTTCTCCAACTTGATAAATTCTTTAAATAATGAATTTTGAAAGTGAATCTTGGCTCTGAAATCTCAGAGAAGGAAGTTAGTCAGCAAAGGTGAATGGTAGCATGGCAAGAAATGTTTGAAAATAGGATTTTTCTTTGCAATACAAATCCTCTTTTAAATTTTCCTTTGGCTTATTAGCCACTTACAGCCTGACGTCATCACAGACACACAGTGCTTTGGCCACTTCTAGTGCCTTGGTATCCTATGACTACAGAACCTAGGTGACTTGAACCTTAGATTATTCCCAAATCTGGCTGTTGGTGAAGTCTTGTTCTGTGGCTGTCTCCTACTGCTGCTGTTTGCACACTGCCAATTATCTCACACTTCTCCTGACTCCCTGCACATTCATGGCTTAGAATAACTGTCTTGGACTTACAGCTACTTGGATATTTGGTACCATCATGAGAGTACCTTCACTTGCTTCCATCTACAAAGTCCCTATGGCACATTCACCAATTCCAGGAATCTGAAAGGGGTTTATCTTTTAAAGCCCTCTATTCAACCTACTACTTAGGGTGCTCAGTACTGGACTGTTTCTGATCTTCAATAATAGACTCAGTGCATCTTGTTTAAAATCTTGCTCTGTGTCTTTGCACAACAGTGACTCGTCAATGGCCCCAACTGGCACTGCCTCTTCAATCTTCAAGCCTGGGCATCAAAGTTCTTTCCTTAGCTGGATCTTAGATACTCTGTAATCTGAACAGAATGTGCTCAGAACATAAAATGCCAGGGAACTAGAGGGAATGGGGAACATACCCAGAAATCTCCCAGCTGGAGGTTTGCTGATTGGTCAGTCAAACAAAAAAGCCCTATAAACAATCATTCTTCTATCGTGGAGCTCAAATGTGTCACTCTTTGGCTTTTGTAGCAACAGGACTTGAAAGCCAGCCCTTGCCTTTGCAGGTAATTGTGTTCTACACCCACTGGCTCTGAAGCACTGATGATTAAGCACTTAGTCAGAGGAAACATTAGCTGAATCCTATTGCAAGTCCTGGGTTGATTTTCCATGTTGTCTGTGCTATCAAAGCACTGCAATGTTCCTCCTTTATGTCTGCCCATTTCTCCACGAGTCTCCTCTGGTCTGCTGTGAAACTGTTTTTATTCCCCCTACTCCCCATCCATAAATTGAAACAGTGGGATGCGGTCAGGTAGAGTCGGGGCCTTTGGGAAGGGTTTGGTCATGAGAATACAATCTCTTACAGAGATGATCCATAGAGCTGCCCACCCTCATCACACCCTGAGAGCACCTGGTACCATATATGAACCACAGTGGGATTTCACTGAACACACAATCTTTGAGTGCCTGGATCTCAGACTTCATGCCTCCAGAACTACGAGAAGGACTGTCTGTTGTTTAGAAGCTATCTTGCTGGCTGTGCTTTGTTTCAGGTGGTGTCAAGAGACTCTGGTTTAGTTTGAACTGCAAAGATAAGGCACCTGGGAAGAACAGGCCTTGTCTCAGTAGAGCAGGTCCTGCACTAGGTCTTTGGGAGATGTATTGGAATCTGGTCTTGTCTGTCACAGCATACCTTCCTCTTTGTCATATTATATACACAGCCTTCAGCATATCATCGTGACAGGCATTATGATAGAAATTGCCAAAACCTTGGTGCAAACAAGCTTCACAAAGCCAATCTACTTCCTTTCTCTTTTCTTTAAAGTGGAATCAGCATCTACCATATGCCTCAAACTAGGAGATGTGTGACATTCAGGATTCAGCAAACCCATCCACAGGAACCAAATCTCCTCTTTGGATAGTCAAGGCGGCTGAGGCTTAGTGAGTATGTGGCTTTAAGTTACATGATAAGAATGCATGGTCCTCTTGAAAAGCTGCCCTCTTTCCCCTAAGCTAAGCTGTTTCTCAAAATGGAGGAGAAAGGGGCACAGGGTGTCTCCCATGAGAGAACTCTTTACTTTCCCTCATTGGGCAGACTCAATAGCATCCCTAAATGCTTAGTTAAAGTTAACTCTGAGCTGAGGTTCAGTCTTTGTCAGTTCCGTGTGCATTTACTAAGTATCCACAGCATGCCTTTCCTGTGGGAATCTTCTGAGAATTCTTGGAGCTTTCCTGGGCTGCTCCCTCATTTCCCTCCAACTTTCTCACATTATGACAGCATTGAGAGAACTCTGAACACTCAGTCTCTTTTTAATTCTCCTTGCAGCCTCCTTTTTTCCTCGCTCCCCTCTTTGCTCATGTTCTTGTCTTTGCCAGAAGCTAGATCACAAAAAAAAAAAAAAAAAAAAAAAAAAGCTTGTGAGCTGGAGAAGCACCATGACAGCTGTGACAGCTGTGATGACATGCTGCGGACTTGGTCTGTATCACCAAGAATTCATGTCAGAACGGAGGTTACCCAACTGCAGTAGGGGGTGACTCAGCTGGTCAAGTGTTAGAGCTTGATCCTCAGAATCCACAGTAAAAAGACAGGCAGGCATGTGCGCACCCACTTGCAATGCCTACAACTGAGCAGATCCCTGGGACTCACTAGTCAGCTAGGTCTAATTAGCAAGCCTCTGGTCCCAGTAAAAGACCCTGTCTTATAAAACAAGATGGATTTTGAGATGGCTAATCTTGGTTGTGAACTTGACATAACTGGGAAGAGAGAACTTCCATTTAAGACTTACTTCCATATGTTTGACCAGTGCAAATGTCTGTGGACATTTCCTTGATTGTGAATTGATACAGGAGGGCCCAACCCACTGTAGGTGATACATGAGAAAGATGACTGAACATGAACCTGGGAGCAAGCCAGTGAGCAATGCTCCTCCATTTTCTCTGCTTCAGTGTCTACTTCAAGCTCCTGCTGTGAGTTCCTGCCTTCAATGATAAACCATGACCTGAAAGTGTAAGATGAAATTAACCCTTTCTTCCCCAGGGTGCTTTGGATCAGTGTTTTATCACAGCACCAGAAAGCAAACAAATACAGCACCACAAAGCACAACACCTGATAATAGCCTTATCACACAAACAAGCAGAACCCTGAGAACAAGCCTTCCCCTTTAGCCTTCCATGCACACTTCCAGGCCTGGCAGAGCACCGCCTCTTTTTTGATGTTGGTTCCAGTAGGTCAGAACCCATATCCTGAAAACCAGCAGTATAAATAGATGCCAGCCCCCACCAAAAACAAATAGAAGCATTTCATCAGAGAATTTGGGTCCTGCATTTAACATATTTTACTCTGGAGGAAATGAGCTGTGAGTTAAATGCAATCAGGCCATTGGAGCCTCTCCAGTAGGGTTTCAGAGTTATTTAACACCACAGAAGTCTTCTTGTCTGGGCTAATTAAGTGATTAGCTTAGATCAATAGAAGATGAACAAGGGAAGGAAAGTGGGACAGCTGGAGCTTACTATTGGCTTAAAAATACGATGGTGACTTCAGCCACAACAAATAACATTGGTTAAAACCAGACCTAACTGCTGAAGACATGTGTATGTCAATTGTGAGGGGAAAGGCACTTGCCCACGCTGCTGACGGGATATGTTATTCAAAAGAATTTTTATGTGTGACCTGTTTCAAAGGGCTTCACTGGACTCAGACTCCAGCATAGGTCACAGGAGCAATTCTGAACAAATGTCATTCAAATGTGCTCTAAGGGATGTGGCCATAAAGCATTCATAGTGAATCCAGGCTTAGACAGAGGCAGGAACAAGTTTCTGTGTAACAAACTCCCATCTAATGGGACTTCCTCCATCCAAAGTGAAGCTCAGGAGTCCTGGTCAGAGAATGGCTGGGAGCTGAAGTATATGGCTCATCTGCTTTGTCTAAGTAACATTTGGAATCAGATAAGAGCAGCCAGACCCTACAAGGAAAGCAAGATTTAGGGGTTTCCTAGAGTAGTGGTTGGTGGTGGTGCTGGAAATAACAATAGCACATAATGTTCATTGAGTGTTTACTACGAATTATGCTTGCAGCGTTCCCTTCCAGGTCCTCTGTGTTATTACCTTCACAACATCCCTGAAGGTTACAGATAGGAAAATTACAACACAAAGGATGTCCTGGTTGATGGTGAGACCCAGTCGAGAGACATTAGAGCTTGGATTTGAGTCCAAATATTGTAGTCTAGGAATTCATGGCAATCTCTGCTTGACTGACAAGCTAGCCCAGGCTAAGATCTAAGACCCATCTTGCTGCTTCCTTCCCTTCTTCTGGGGCTAGCAAAGAGTTTTACACAACTCTGCAGTCCAAAGTTCCTCAACACTGAGCAGAGTTTGTACATTCACAGATACTCATCAGCCATCTGGCTTTATGGGAAGGTAAAGTCACATGGGGAGTGAACCCCAAAGAGAAATATCTGTGAGTGCACTGTGGGGAGTCTCCCACACTTCTGTTCCTCCAGTGTTCTCTGCGGTTCATATTTATGCCCCTGCTACATCACACCTCTCACACAATTCTCCTGCCTACCTCCATTTTCTCAGAGGAAAGGGAAGTGTCAGCACAGTACATGGAAAGTCAGATCCTTTGCCGTAAATGGACGCTAACAATAAGGATGAGTGCCATGGAAAACTGAAAATAGAACTTATTAAATTCTAGGGAGGGACTGTTGCCTGCTGAGAGCCCTCCTCAGAGGCCTGCCTTCTCACTTTATTATAAAAGGACATTAGCGAGTAGCATCGAGGTGTGAAAATGCCTCCCATTTCCACAGCCTGACTCCTGGAGGACTTAAGAGGAATAGGAGGGACTAGTTCCTCAGCTCAGATTTGTTTTGTTCACGGGACCCTGTGAAATCCATTGTCCTCCCCACTCCTGAAGAGCTGTGCCTCCCACTGGGAAGAACAGACCAGACTGTGTGGGCTCCCATGACCCACTCTCATGAGCAGTGGCTCCCCATGAAACAGGCATATCTGGGAGGAGGGAGCTGGTGTGACATTCCGATGGAGAGCAGTCCCAATGTCATGGCAGCAAGCAGAAGGGACCTCCCAGTCGGCCTGATCACTCTCAACACAACGGCCCTTGAAAGTGCCTGGCTCCAGACCCTGTCATTTTGTTGTAGAAATGAACAAGCAAGGAGAAACAATCGGAAATGTTTCTGTTTCACCAGAGTCTGACAGGGATGACCCAACTTCAAGAGGTAAATGCCTACAACCACTTCTCTTTACCTATTCCCATGCCCAAGAAAGAAAGGAGGGGGGGGTGGAGGGGAAAGAGGGATGAAAAAGGAATTCAGCAAATAGAGTGTGGAAATAATGCCCATCTCCACATTCAAGAATCTAAAATGCTGGTAAGTGTAAACAGTCCAAGACAATCAATGTTCCCGCTCTTTTCTCACTTCTAATCGGTTCCCCTTTCCTAACATGGGTCGGGCTCCTTTATGGTTGTTGTTCTTTTGATACAGCTGCTGTGATGCAGCTGCTATGGCCTAAGAAACACAAACACGAGATTGAGCACCCACGTGGAGTTTATTGAGAGAGGGGAGAGGAAAGAGGGGGGTAGCTGGTGGCCAACCGAAAGCGGGGAGAGAGAGAGAGAGAGAGAGAGAGAGAGAGAGAGAGAGAGAGAGAGAGAGAGAGAGAAAGGGGGGCCCCCAGAGAGAGCAAGAGAGAGAAGCAAGAGAGGCAAGAGAGAGGTGCGCTTGGCGCGCTTGCTTTAAAAGGGGAGCTGCACATGCGTAACCCAGTCTCTGCAGCCAGGTAGCTTGGGCAGTGGGGCTTGCATAACCCAGTCTCCGCCCAGCCAGGTAAGGGCTGACGTAGTGATTACACGTCCCGCCCATCAGAGGCGGGGCCCACAGACTGCCGAGCCTCAACAATGGTAACATGAACTGTGTCCATAGTAAGTAATATTTTTTAGACCTAAAACATACCACAATTGTCATTGTCATATACTTTTTTATAAATTTTATTTAAGTTAGAGAAAAAAATCTTACTTTATATATCAATCCCAGTTCCCTCTCCCTCCCATCCTACAATGACCCCCTACTGACTCCCCCCCCATTCCATCCTCCATCCACTCCCCAGGGAGGGTGAGCCTTCTATGAGGGATCATCAAAATCTGTCAGGTCATTTGGGGCAGGGCCTGGGCCCTCCCCCATGTATCTAGGCTGAGAGAGTATCTTGTCCATGGGGAATGGGCTCCCGAAGTCCATTCATGCACCAGGGATAAATCCTGGTTCCACTTCCAGAGGCCCATAGACTGCCCAGGCCTTCTAGCTGCCACCCACGTTCAGGAGGCCTGGTTCAGTCCGATGCTGGTTCCCCGGCTGTCAGACTAGGGTCCATGGGTTGCCACTTGCTCAGGTCAACTGTTTCTATGGGTTTCTGCAGCATGGTCTTGACGCCTTCATTCATCATTCATCCCTCTCTACAACTGGATTCAAGGAGTTCGGCTCAGTACTTAGCTGTGGATCTCTGCTCTTGCTTCAATAAGCTCCAGGATGGCATTTAAGATAGTCACCATTCTCAATATAGGGAAAGGACATTTAAGGTAGTATCTTCACTATTGCTTAGATTCTTAGTTGGGGTCATCCTTGTGGATCTCTGGACATTTCTCTAGGGTCAGATTTCAGTTTGAACCTATAATAACTTTATCATGCAGCTGTTTTAAATAGGAAAAATGGCAAACTTTTCACAGCTATCTTTCCAAAAAGTGTATGAAGCACACAGACACTGTCACTGACAAGGGTCTACACAAATGAGGCCTGGAGGCCATGGGACAGGCACTACAACCTGCTTCTAGCAACATCCAGGAAGAGGGATGCTTGCCTTACAGATGGGTACCTTGAGTGGAGAGAGTATCAGTGACTCTGTGACTTCCCAACGATTATAGAACATGTCACAGCCAGGCATGGCCCCAAGTCTGTCTTGCACTTAAGGTCACGGTTCTAACTACCAAGCTCTACTGAGCTACTAATGGAAATGAATCAAGTATTCATTACTATTCTTAATAATTACACATAGTTAATTCTGTATAATTAAGGCCAATAGACACTAATAAAAGCCAAACCTTTCTCCAAGATTCTATTGACCCATAGTTAGTTTGCAAAAGATATGAGTCTCATGACTTCCTTATATTAAAATCTTATTTCTTCTCCTTGTGCACACCACTGGATCAAGTCCTAATAAGATCAACCAACTCAGGGCTAGGGAGATGGCTCACAAGCATGAGAATACACATGAAGCCAGGCATGGTAGCACATGGAGATAGGAAGCAGAGACAAGAGAATCCCTGTAAGGTCTCTGGGTTAACTATCCTGGAGTGTGTGGAAATGGACAACAAAGAGATACCAGTGGCTGTCATCTGATCTCCACACATGTGTGTAGCATGTGTGCACAGACACACAACATACATATCATTATCATCACCAATTCATTTAGTGCTTCAGAACAATGGACCAGCAAAGTTTTTTAGGCATGGTCCTTAAATCACAAGTGATCTGGAAATGATAGCATTTGCTTTCAGTTCAAATATTTGGAAGGCTGAGGCATGAGGGTTGAGAATTTCAGAACCTCTCTCCCTCCCTCCCTCCCTCCCTCCCTCCCTCCCTCCCTCCCTCCGTCCCTCCCTTCCTCCATCCCCCCCCTCTCTCTAACACACACCAAAACTAAAAACAAAGCACAATAATTTGCAGGGTGGAAAAATATTTGCAATACACTCACATGTCAAGGGGTTGGTTGGCTTCCAGAAAATATACATATGTACATGATACATACATACAGACACACACACACACACACACACACACACACACACACACACACAAAGTTCAAGAAGCAACCATATACAACACACTAAGGCAACTGCAACTCAGAATCACAATGAGGTAACAACTCACCCCACTGAGAATGACTAATGTCAAAGGGGCAAAAGATAGAAAGGACTGGGCAGGGTGTGGGTAAGAGATATAAATTAGTGGATTATGCTAGAAAGTGCCATGGCAATCCTTCAGTTAACTGAGATCATATCATCTAAATATCCAACTACTGTCTGTTGAAAGGTTGTCTTCACCCTCATGTTTATTTCAGTATTATTCACAAAAGCTAAGAAATGGAAACAAAGAAAATGTCCATCAACTCACAAATGAATAAAGACAGTGTAGCATACACACAATGGAATATCACTTGATCATTAAAAAATGGTGTCTTGTCATTTGTAATAGCATGGACAGATGTAATAATGTAACATGAGCCAGGCTCAGAAAGATGAATTCCCTCAGAACTTATTCAGATGTGGAATTTTTTAAAAGTTTGTCTGACAGAAGTAGAATGGAGTTTTCTATGGGCTGATGAAGAACCTGACTGACTCCATTTTGAAGGCAGGATCCATTATTCTGTATTGTTAAAAATACATATCTATGTACTGTAAGAGCTGAGTTGAGTTACTACTTTTGTCTGTTTCCTAGAGCCTGACCTTCTCTAACCCATGACCTTGACTTGCTTTTTTTGAGAACACCCTTTCCCTCCCTGCCCCCTCTCTAATCATATAGCCACCACATGATGGTTTTGAGATCTTTTTCTGCATTTCCCTGTTGCCTTGTTGTCTCTCTTCTGTAAACCTGCTTTGCAACTGCTCATGATTTTACTCCTTTTTAAGGGTCTAAGAGATGGACTCAGGGCTGTTCTCTTTAACCTGCATCAGGAGGCAGTTGCTGGCCAGCTCTTGGGTGCACCCCAATCAAAGTCAAATTTCTTCAAATTTGACTCAGATTGAGGTAGTGGTCTTATTCTTGCCAATAGGGTTAATTAAGACTGGGACACCGGAAGGAGGATGAGAGCCTCCCTCGATAGTTAAAGTTTGATACAGCAAGCTCTGCAACTAATGTGCTGTTTGTAACCATGCCTACACTTGTGCTGTATCTTTCAAAAGGCTGGAAGAGAAGGCTAGAAGGCTTCATCACAAGGCACTGGTGAATATTTGAGGAAATAGAACTGTTCAACCTGATGTCAACATTATGCAATATATACATGCATCAAATATTAATGTTACCTCATCATTAAGTACAAATTGTGTGTGTATGTGTGTTCAATAAAACTACATATAAAAATGAAGGAAAACCTTTAAGAGAATAATAAATTCTAGTAGCTGATATTTATGATGTATTAATTGAGGTGAAAAATTAAATATCTTTCAATCATCTTTCCTATTAATAATTTTCACCCACCATATTTATTGCCAAAAAGGAAATCAAAACATACAGATTATCTTGGCTGGGACAAAATGCCTGACAAGAATCTGTTTTGGCTCACAGTTTCAAGCCCATCATGGTGGGAAGTCACAGCAGCAGGGAATGGGGCAGCTGCTCACAGTGCATCCTTGTAAGGAAGCAGAGAGAGATGAATACTGGTGCTCAACCCCCTTCTCCCTTTCATTCAGGCCGAGCCCCAGTCCATGGAATGGTACCTCCTGCATTAGGGAGGGTCTTTCCACCTCAGTTAAGCCAATTGAGAAGCTCTCTCACAAATATCTCCAAAGTTTGTTTCCTAGGTGATTCCAGATCAAGTTGAGAATCAAACCATTATAAAGATCTTAGATTGTTCAAGGTCACTCAATTTGTAAGGAGATGAACATGACTGATAGCGCAGAAATCTGTCTACAGCCTGCAGAGCTCATATAGGTGTTTGGTGAGGCAGGAAGATGGAGATGGACATAGTGACATTGGAAGGAGATAAGAGACTCTAGCACTAGAGCAAAGGCTGAGTAGAATGGACTCCCTGAGAGCTCTTACACACAGAAAAGCACCTCCTTCTCTCCACACTTTCTTGTAGGATCCCAAGGATTCATCATGCACATCTATGCATGTATGTCTATGGATGTAGCTTGAGGAACTTAGAGCACAGGGAGGATCTAGCAGCCTTCTAAAGTTACTGATCTTTAAATTCTTGATGTACCCACCCCATGCATCCACATTTTCCAGGTCTAGTTTTGGTGTGTGCCCCCAAATCTTACCTTGTTGTTCTCTTGTGCAGAAAGAAAGCTGATGTCCCTCAGGGGACCAGAGGAACTTGCTGAAGAAATACATGCTCCAAACTTTTCTCTAGGAAACTCACCTCACAGGTCTAAGACAAAGCCTGAAAGTTAGTGAAAACCAAACACTGGAGCCGGAGACTCTTCTGAGGGTGCTAGAAGCTCTAGTCACAAAACAATGTTTTAGACTTTTCTGAATGGGTATAATCTCAACCTTGAAGACCTGCTCCCATAAAGCCTTCTTTGGCCATCCTTATCCAACTGAACCCCTATGTTTGGTTGTCTTTGGGCTTTCCTTTTTCTGTCCATCCTATGAGTAAGACATAAGGACAGGCCAATGGGAGATACATGCACACAAGGAGAACGAGATTTTGCCAAATCCTTATGCTGTGACTTGAACTCCCAGATTCAGCTGTACCTGAGGCCCACAGACTTCTACACTAAGCATTGTGTGGAGTTCCTCAATGTTCTCTGGGGTTTATTCTACTGAGGAAGTGATAGTAAAGCAAGTAATGGATCTTTGTTGGCATGTCCTGGTAAATGAACACACAAACACCCATCTTCCTGGTCCAGGTGAAAGGCTGAGTCAGGATCCTGGCCTGTCTGCCCTCCAGCATCCTCATTGCCACCATTAGCATAATT
Source organism: Cricetiscus sungorus (assembly GCA_030556225.1). Classification (NCBI taxonomy): domain Eukaryota; kingdom Metazoa; phylum Chordata; class Mammalia; order Rodentia; family Cricetidae; genus Cricetiscus; species Cricetiscus sungorus. The sequence continues at coordinate 2,402,372 of JANBXA010000606.1, read as the reverse complement.
CTGACACAAATGTTCTGGTTTAATTGTTCATGGTGCTATGTCCTGGAGAACCATGGACAAGTAGCTGATGACTGCCATTCCTGCCACCACTCACAAAGTAAGTAGAGACACTAATGGAAATTCTGTCATGCCACCATCTCTGTGTTTCCAGTATCAGCAGCTGATTGACAGAAAGGGTAGCACAGAAGCCAGTTTTTAAAACCTCTCTCTAGCTCCCGTTTTCATGCCAGAGGCAAAGGAAGAAAAGCAGGGTGTGAGTGGAGGCACAAGCCTTGTAGCCCTGTAGCTGTCTACTGCAGATGAGAACTAGGAATCCAGCAGGGGTCCCTTTACAAGTGTGAAGCAGCAAGGAACTCTTTGTGCCTCTTTCCACCTCAAAGGAGCTTTCTGCAAAGGTCTTGGTTTCCATTCTTGGTGCTTTAATAATGGACCCCAAATTGCTTGAATTCACTTTGAAACCTCCAAGCTTTGGCTTCCTGAGACAAGACATTCCTTTGCAGGAAGAAACAAGATTAAAAGCTGGTGCTTGGGCCCAGATTATTCTCTGCCAGATTTGGAGCTGTTCAGCATTGTTCCCAGGCAGAAATTGATGTGTTCTCTCTAGAGGCTAGACTATACTTTCAGGGACCTCTCCTAAGGCCTGAACCCACAGTCCAACAACTCACTGGGTACTGAAGCCCTGATATCAGGACTTTATACCTGTTCTTTTCTTTGCTTTACCTTCCTTTCTTTTTCCTTCCTCATTTTCTTCCTCCTTCCTTCCTTTCTTTTTTCCTCCCTTCCTTTCTTACAAAATCTGCTAATCTGGTAGCTGAGGAAATCCAGCTTCCAGAAATTAGTGATTTCACTAAGTAGCACAGGAGGTGAGTAGAACAACATGACTGACCCTCTCCCAAGCCTTGACCCAGTTTCTGCCAGAAGTCTGTAAAAATGCCCCTACACCAGCAGTTCAATGATATCTCTATCTAGGGTCCCTTCATGCTAAACAGGCTCTCTGCTTCCTTTCTCAGCTATGATAAAACCCCTTCTTAAATCCATATCCCCATTTCCCTGGAGTTTGATTCTTCATATTTACAACATGAGACTCCAGATGCCACCGAGTCTGTGGGAATTTGATGAGCTCATGGTCATCTAGCACCGGAGGCAAGAAAGACAACTTGAACACAAAACACACTCCACTTTTCCTTCTGAAGACATTGTTTCTCATTCTTCTTTCCATCCCAAAGATGGGAAATTGAAATAAAATACACAGAGGTCATTATTGCATCCATATATCTGAGATTCGTGAGAAAAACTTCTCTTTACCATCACCTAGAACATAGAAAACCAGTATCTTTATAGCCAAGGTGAAAGGTAAGTTTGTTTATCTTCTGTATTTACCAGTGATGATTAAACTCCATTACTGAATGAGTGCGACAGGCTGAAGGCATTATGAATACCAACTTCATTTTCTTCTTAAACCAGGAGGACTAGCATAAGAGAAACCATGGGGCTCTTTTTGGCTTTATTTAAAACTCACTCTGGGGCTCTTTGTTATTATGCTAATAAATAACCATAACAACATTTCTCTTTACACAAAACAGGGGTTTCCACCTAGTGAAACCATTTCCCATTAAGATGCCACAGGCATAGAGCAGCACAGAGGCATCCCATAATGATTGGAAGCAAACTCACCTTGTTATTGTGTTTGTATCCCAACACCAATACCTTCAGGTTCCAACACTGTCACTGTATTGTCCTGGTGAAGAGGAGAAATTGTGAGCTCAATAATGACATGTTGGGTGACTCACCTAACTTCATTAACCAGAGCTTAATACTCTGTACTGCAAGCCTGTACTGCTTGCACATATGAATCTCTGAAATAATGCAAATAATCAGCTATAATCCTCAAGGCTCTCCAAAGCCCTAGAAGAGTCTGCAATAGTAGTCTCCATGAGCCTGGGAAGCATTTGAACTGATTAGTTCTGGACTTGTTCATCCAAAGTCAAGAGGAGGTGCCCACCTTCTTCCTCCATAAGGTTCTTGGACTATTTAGCTCACTTCCAAGTCAGAATGTCAGAACTGTACATAAAAATAAATAGAAAAAAAATGCAAGTCTCCTTGGTGGTTTGCTGAAGCCTCACTCTGACTGCTGTGAACTTTGTTAACCGTGACACCCCTGGAATATATGCCCTTTCCTCAATCCTTCCATCTGGGCTTGTAAAGGTCTTAGATGTGCTCTCCCTCTGACCCATGTTGAGGAATATGAATTTGATGCTCAGCTTAGGCCAAACCTCTACTGATTGCCTGTTCTATGCTGTCCATTAGGTAACATCTTTATCCTTAGGGGTAACACCACACCATTATCTGTTTACATTATTATTGCATGCTTCAGGGCTCTCTGTCTCCCTCCTCTCTTTCTCTCCCTTGCCTTCTCTCTCTTCCTCCATTCTCCACCTCTCCCTATCATCTCTTCTTGTTATTTTATGCTTACTATAGGCCAGAATACAGATGTTTCTGGCTTGACATTAGTGGCAACCTCTCACTTAATCTCCAGGCTCTAAGCTTGCTCTCTTATGGCTCCCCTTCCCATTATTCTTTAGAAATGAAATGTCCTCCCCAGGATCATATATGTAACACTTGGTCCACAATTTATGGCAATATTTTGGGAGGTATAAACTTAAGCAGGTTGAGCCTTGTTGGGGGAAGCTAGCCACTGTGAGGGTACCTGTGCCTTCAAAACTTATGCCCAGTTCGTGGCCCCATTCCCTCTTCTTGTCCATGGTTAGGTGGGCAGTATCATGCATGATCATGATTCTCTGCATCACTCAGCCCAGAATCAACGGAGCAAAAAGGGCTTAACACCTCTGAAATAATGAACCCAAAATGTCCCTTCCCTTTTTAAGTTGTTATGTAAATTATTTAGTCACATGACTGAAAAAATCAACCCACAGGCCGCCTGATCCATATTCTCACTAAACTCTGTCAGTAGAGCTTCTCAATTCTCAACCTCAGACTCCCAGATAGTTTCCTGATGTATAAAAGCTACAACAAAAATACCGTGCACAGTACAAACTTTCTGGGCCTTCGCCCCTACTCCTCCCACCCTGTCTCATTGTTCTTTTTATGTCTTTAATATCAAATAGTGAGAACTCTTTCCTGCCTTGAATTTGCTCCTTCTGTGCTCCTTATCTTCAATGGTTCTCCATAAAGTTTAGACCTCACAAACATGAGCTCTTCTAGAAACATTTTGCCCACAATGGGGAAGACAGCTTCCTGTACTGCACATCTCTCTGTCTTTGGTCATGTCACTTTTACTACACTCATAGCACACCGCCTTTATTTTTCTACTGTTTCTCTCATTCTCTCATTCTTGGAAATATGAGCTTCCAAGCTTAATATTTGAAGTTCTTATTTATTCTCTATCCTTGGTAAGGAGGCACACAGGCCACACTGAATAATGATATGAGATAACTCACATTCTTACAGAAGGATAGTATTCTTTTTAACAATACCATACTTGCTGTCATACACGAGATGGAATATAGACTTCCAGCACTGTCCCTGACTGGAAAAGGCCTCAGAGGAATCAGTACCCCATGGATTTTCCCAGGACCTATGCATTAGCATTGACTGGTGCAGCAATAAAGTGGATGAGTCCCTGGTGAGGCAGGGCATTGCAGGTCTCATTCTTCATTCACAAATCCTCAGCCAGCCTAGTGTAACTGACACATCAACAAAACAGGTTGATGAAGAAGGGTGTGAGGGTATAGAAAGGCATATTTGTGGGAACAGTGGTTATAACATCTATCTGTGTCCTTATCCAAAGATCTGTTCCAAAGGCATCCCTTGAGTTTCTATTGGTAACTTCTGAAAGAAATCCTCTCTGAAGGAAGATGCTCTTCAAGCCCCTGCTCCAGCTGTACAGCCCAGGCATGAAATGCTCTAGGCCCTGAAAGTTGAAAATGGTTCACTCCAAATCACAAGGCTAGACTCAAAGCTTCACTCCTTAACTTTAATTGGAGCTACATTGTTGAATGTTGTGCCTATTGCCTGGCTGAAAGACTAAGCACTAACCCTGCTGTGACCCTTAATAGTGACTATCAACTTGACAGATTCTGGAATTACCCAGGAGACAAATCTCTGGGAATTTCTGTAATGGAATTTTCAGAAAGAGTTAATTGAGGTCAGAGGCCCCACACTGAAGGTAGGTAGTACCTCCTGAACTGAATGAAAAGGAGGAGGGGAACTGAGCACCCGTCATCCTTCTCTCTGCTCCCTGACTGTGGGTGCAATGTGGCCAGCTGCCTCAGGCTCCATTGCTCTGCCTTCTCCCTCACGATGGCTCAAACCCTCAAACTGTGAACCATAATCATTCCTTCTTTTCATAAGATCCTCTCATTGGCCATTTTTCATAGCAGTTAGGAACTAATGCGACTGCCATACAAATCCTCACTAAGTGTGATCTATTTTGAATGGATTTGCTGTAGCCAACATCAGTTGGTAAAGCTCATGCTTTGTAAGTGTTAGAGTGCGAGTTCAGATCTGCAGCACTCATGTAAAATCTGATATGACATTTTGTAACATGGAAAACAAAAGACCCAGAGATAGCATTGTGGTTCAAACTTCAAGCTGATGATCAGAAAAGCAAAGCAGCTGGTTACTAGCTTTCGCTCTATCTCAGACTGAAATGTGACCCTGGGTCCACCAAACCACAGACTGAAGCCTCTCCTCAGTGTGTCTGAAGAATTCAGAGACATCAATGTCCTCCTATCCCCAATGTGGCAGGAGAATGAGTGCCTGATACTGAGCCCTGTTCCTGTCTTAGATACCTCTCACGAGTCCTGAGATTAAAGGCGTGTGGTCCCAAGTGCTGAGGTCATCTTTGTGTGAGATATTTCCTTGAGAACTTTATATATTTTGTACAGCTCACTCTGGCCTTGAACTAACAGAGATCCCTCTACCTCTATCCTGATTCCTAGGATTAAAGGTGTGTATCACCACTGCCTAGCTTCTGGGTGCTAGGATTAAAGGTGTGTATCGCCACTACCTGATCTCTACATCTTGAGGCTGACTTTGCTTTCTAGATCCTCTGGTAAGCTTTAATAAATCATAAAGAGTATATCACCACATCAGTATATGTCTGTAACTACAGTACTGGGCACAAATGAACAGGGACTGGCAAGTCTATGAAGCTCATTGACTAGGCACCCTAGTAGAATCCATGAACTCTAGATTCAGTAAGAAACCCTATCTCAAAACATAATGTGCTGAGCAAGAGATGATGACAACCAGTGTTGACCTCTGACCTGTCCTTCCCAAGGAAAAGCACATGTGCATGTACACCCACACAGACAATATATATACCACACACGGGGGTGGGGGGTAGAGGGAGAGAGAGAACGCTGCAGCTTCTGACACAATCTCTGTGGGAAATCGTTCTATTCAAGACTCCTTAAATGTTATCTACTTGCTATTAGTGTATGGCAGAGGCATGGAGTGGCCCAGCTAGAAAAAAAGAGAGAGAGAGAATATTTAGCTCCCAAATAGCATATTGCCCCAATAGGCAATTAGTTGGTGCCTCTTGCAGAAGTATGACACTTGATAACAGGAGTTGGAGTTGTGGGTTGTCTCCACATTTCCACATGATGCATTTTCAGAATTGAGAGTGAGTTGTATGCTGTGGTCTTTTGAGAACTAATTGGGTTAAGACTGCTCTCCTCTAACACAGTAAATAAACACACAAAATCCATTTGTGAATGTCAGAGGAACCCATGGACAAAGAGCCATCCATTTTTCTTTGTTGAGATGCTCCCCAGAATAAGATCAAGAAACAAACCTCTGCTTACATGGAGATTTAAATAGAGTCTTCTGGATGACCCCAATGGCTAGAAGGTAAGTTATCTCTTCAAAAATTGCTAGTCTACCATGCAGTAACAAGTGTTTCAAGGATCTCATGGCTCCCCTGGCAGTGAGTTGATGCTCTATGGGTAGCTGGTCTCTTGTGTATGAGGAGTAAATCTGGGGACAGTGCTAATTATATTCATTTAAAATTATATGCACTGATCACTAATAAATTGTCAAAAATGTTGCACTACAGTGTTCTGCATATTTGAACACTATGTATGCAAGTAAGACTAATAAACATAGTTGTTTAACTGACTGTTAACTGGATGGAAATCTTAACAGTCTACTGGCAATATATTTTGCATAGTAATGCTTTTTATTTTTTCTTTTATTAGTTATTCCTATCTGAATGGCCCACTTCTCTCCTTCTCACTTCTGTTCTTGACTACTTCTATCTACACAATGCAGAATTTCGATTAGAGGTTCAGGGGTGCATGTATTATGTTATGAGCAGGTTTTTCCTGCAGTTGGTCGCCTGGTCCTATTGCCACACCAACCCCCAAATGCCATATGTTACGAGTATGTTTTCCCCACCGATTGCCTGGTCCCGCCACTGTGCCAGCCCCAAATAACATGCAGAGACTCTGTATTTGATATAATGCAGTTGGCCAGGTACTAGCTTCTTATTGGCGAGCTCTTTCTTAATGATTAACCCATTTCTATTTCCACCAGGCTCATCCTACCGGGGAGCGATGGGCCAGCATGTTGCTCTCTCCAGGCTCTCCATCTTGACTCCTCCTTACTCCTTTCTCTTTCCTCCTAGTCTCCTAGCCCCGCCTATCTTGTTTTCCTATTGGCAAACAGTGCTTTATTCATTAACCAGTATGAGAAACATATTTACAGAATAACATCTTCCATCATGTATACACATTTATGTTGGTGCATGTAGATGGGTACAGGTGCATATGTGTGTCCACATGTGTTAAAGTCACATGTCAATCACAGGTATTCCTCAGGCACTGTCCTCTCTACCTTGTGTATGAGACTAGGATCTGCGGCTCTCTGATTTTGCTTGACTGGTTAGTTGGAAGACAGTCCTGGGGATCCTCCTGTCTCTGCAACTACAGTGCTGGGAATTATAAATTCACACAGCTAAGCCTACTTTCCATGTGGGTGCTGGGGAGTCCAAATGAAGTCCTTATACTTAGAACACATGTTACAGGCTGAGGCAGCCCTCTCTGGGGCTCTTAGACAATCTGACCTTCTGGGCTTGGAAGAATGAATACATCCTCTCAGACAGCCCACTTTATATAAGAGCTGTGCGACCTGCCACAAGCACCCAGTTTGTAGGAGATTCAACTGACATTGTGATGGTCTGCAAAATCTGTACCTTAAACAATATACATCTCCGAGTACAAAAAAAAATTACATAGTAAGATGCCCACCATGAGAACCATCCAAAAGACTTACCTATGTCACATGTTTGGTTTCTGGGTAAGTTAAAGGAATTCTCCATGCAGGTTAGTTGTACAACCTCCTGACTAGTGTTTGTAGTGTTTGATTAAAAAACAAAACTGGAAGGGAGAGATGGTTCAGAGATTAAGAGCACTGGCTGCTCTTCCAGAGGTCCTGAGTTCAATTTCCAGTAAACACATGGTTGCTCACAACCTTCTATAGTGAAATTTGGTGCCCTCTTCTGGCATGTATGCATACATGCCAGAACACTGCATACATAATAAATTAATAAATCTTTAAAAAGATGGGTCTGCTAAGGTCTCTAGGAATTAGGGAGACAGAGAACTAGCTTCTTCCAATTCCCTTCATAGTACAACTTAATAACATGTGTGTGCACCCATGCATTCAACTGATGTCATGGAGGGGAGAGGCAAACTTTTTCCTTTTTAATGAAATTGGTTAACAGATCTTTGTCAACTGTGTTGCCAAATAAACACATGTGAAATGTGACAACTGACCACCATGGCACCTAAGCCAGTCTTTTATCATGAAGCTGTCATAATAATTCCACAGTCCATATACTCCTTCAGGGCTGTGGTCCCTGGAGGCCATCAGACTTCATTCCACAGATAGAACAAGTCTATAGAAAGATCAAAGTGGGACTGCTTCCAGACCTTGGTGTCCTTTCTAGTTTGCTCCAGACTTGGAACTCAAGCACTGCTTGTGTTGTCCCTTTGGTGCACCAGGGGCAAAGCTGGGGAATGAAGACTTGGAACTTCAAGTCAGGGCTCAAATTGTAAACTTACTACTTTCTTTGGGAGAGGCACTGACAATGTCTAAGCTTCAGTTACCTCTTTGTGAGAATAAATAATAGTAATGATTCAGTATTATGTTGACAAATAGGGATTAACATGCTATAAGTATTTCATTTGTTCTTGGCAGATAGTGTGCTATATTATTTTCTATACTGTAACAGAATCACTACAAATTTGGTAGCTTGAAACTATGCAAATTAATTATATTTTAGTTCTGAAGTTCAGAAGTTCAAAGTTAGTTTTGACTAAAATCAAGGTGTTGGTAGACCAGCACTCCTTCTGAATAGTGTGGGGAAAGACCACTTCCTAGTCATTCTCAGCCTTTCAAGGCCACCTACACCCTTAGATTCTAGTCCTTTCCTCCATTGTCAAAGTGTATCCCTCCAACCTCTACATGGTCACCCAATTTCCTTCTATCCTTGTTCTTCCTGTCTCTTTCTCATGACTAGAGCATGATCATGAATAATTATGATTTCCAGATGTTCAGTTAATTACAACCCATACTCTCCTCTTGTGGTGTAAAGCAATGCATACTTGCAGGCTCAAGGGATTCAAACTTGGTCATATCTTAGGAGCTATTACCAAACTTGTCACATGCATGCACATTTATTTTAATGCTGTGTGTGTTCACTCTATCCCTTGTCTTTGATTTAAGTAAAATGTACCCCCCAAAAAAAGCAACAACATTTAATTTTATAGTGTGTGTTTATACCTCTAAGCCCCTCTGAGGACTCTGAGTCCCATTTCCCTCAACTCTTTCACACCCTTCCCATCATCCTTTGCCTTTACTTTTAGGCCATCATTACTGTTATGTTTATCCTGTGCATTGCTTTAGCCTGTGCTTAGAGTTCATATGAAGGGAAATTTTAGCTACAAACTTGATTGATTTGAAGAATACCATTCAGAGAGGTGATAAAACAATAGGACTAGGTGTGTCTGAGAGGCTGTTTTCAGAGGAAACTGGTGCATGATTCTTTAGGCTGAGTAGGGGAACACATGCCTTCAGTTTGGATCAAACAGCAGGTACCCAGATAGCACTACGACAGAGCTGGCATGCTCCTTTGCTACCCTTGGACTTCAGAATTTCACCCTCCCCTGACTTGTGATTTGGAGTCTTGACACAAGTGGTTCACCAGGTTCTGGTCCTTTATCCTTAGAAAGTTTTCCTTGGTTATGAGGCTTGGCTTGCAGCTACCATATGGCTGACATCCATCAGTCTTCAGATTGTTGACAGCTTACTATGGAACTTCTCAGTTTCAATGTATACACAAGCTATTTGCCAAATGTATGTCTATGTCCACATATATAGCTGTATCTATACTGGTTCTGTCTTGTGGAGAAGGCTTACTAACACAGAAATCACACTGTGATTTTGTGTCTAGTTTCTTGCATACAATATAATCATTGTGATGCACAGTGATTGCCCTCTTTTTGTTTCTTTGTGTCCATTGTTTGATATCATGCTTATTCTTTTGTGTGAGTGTGGGGAGGAGGAGAGGCTTGGGAGGGTAGCTGTGGGTATAGGTTCATAGATGCACATATTAGGGTAATCATATATACAAGTGTGTGGGCATGTATATGGTGATCAGGCATCAGACTAGGGTGTCATACCTCAGGAGCTGTCCTTGTCTTTTAAGGCAAGGTCCCTTGCTGGCCTGGGACTTATGAAGTTAGTTTGCAGGATGTGCAACAAGCCTACTTCCACCTCCCTAGCTCTAGGATTACACATATGTGTCACCATGCCACACTCTTTACACAGGCTCTGCTGTTCAGACTAACTGAACTATCTCCTTAGGACTTCATGCTTATTCTTAACCTATACTATCTATATCAGCAGTCTTCATTCATAAACATATGTTTCTATTTCAAGGATCATTTCAAATGCCACCCTTTAAAAGACTCCTGATGTAGTTTATGTTTTATGTGAGAAATGTTACCTATGACTGACTTCTATACTGCATGTCTCTGACCTCTGGGACTCATTCATGACATTCTGCTCATGAGTCAGCAGCTTTTCCCATGCATTGCCATCTGCCTTGGTCATCTTTGTATTATCACTGCCCCTAGAGATGAACCTCATAAATATAGCTGGCATCACCTCTGCTTTTTTTTTATAATTGCTCTGTAGTTGCTTATTAATTGAAATCCAGATGCATAGAACAGAACTCTTTCTTGGGTTTACTGTGAGACCCACACGGTAGCCAAGGGAATTTCTACGTAATCCCTTTTTGACACTGGTCAGAAAGAAATAAAAATGACGAGAAGAATGTTGGTGTTGGAAAGGCTAGAATTCAAAACTTTTGTCTAGTGAGGTGTGAATTTGTCTTTGTGAAAGTTAGTGTGTTAGAAACTTGGTCCCCATGCACAGTGATGAAAAGTGGAGGATTCAGGAGATAACTGGATTAATCTATTCATAGATTAGTGACATATTAATTGCTTCTCTTGTTTCCATGATAAAACACTATAACAAAAGTAACTCAAGGAGCAAGGGTTTATTTTGGCTTACATATTAAGGGTCTATCATATGGGGGGCATCATAACAGTGGATCTTGAGGTCATATTATGGATACATAGTCAGGTAGCAAGGAGTGATGAATAGTGATGCTCAACTTACTTTCTTCTTTGTATTTAATTCCTGGGATGGTGCTACCTACCTTACTTTACCTAATCTACATACTCTCTCAAAGGCATGTAAGGTAGATTTCTGTAAGGTTGATATTCAACATTAGCCAGCAAAAATGGATAGACAATTTATCAAGAAAGTGTCCTTGTTACAAAATCCAGTTTTCCCTCGGTTGCCTGTGATGCCCTACGTCATGAAAGATACAGCAGGGAAGCATGCACCAACTTCCCTTGGACAAAAATATAAGCTAAATAAATGGTGTCAATTGCTTAGTCTCATGTACTGCATTATACCAAGAGAAAATGGACTAAAACATTTCCTGGATTTACTCTTTAGTGGACACATAAGCCTCGTTTTCTTCTCAGTCTCTATTCATGTGTTTTATGGTAGGGCTAATGCTTTTTCAAGCTCTACATTTCCAAGGCATGCTAGAAATTACCCAGGTCACCAAGTGAACTGTCTCCCTTCTGTTGTCAATAGTTCAGAAGAGGCCCATGCCTGAGCTGATCCCTAGAAACTTAACCCTAAGACCGGAGTTTGCATTCTGGGGAAGCATGCTTTCTTTAATTCTGATCTAGGCCCAGAGGTACCCAGACTTAGGAAACTGGAATGAAAGGTCTTTTTTGGTCATTGTAAAAGGAACCAAAGTTTCTGAACGGTGTGAGAGAGACTTCCTGTTCTCAGGGTATTCCAAAACAGGGTAGTGATGGCACATGCCTTTAATCCCAGCACTCAGGAGGCAGGGGCAGGAGGATCTCTGTGAGTTTGAGACCAGCCTGGTCTACAGAGTGAGTTCCAGGATAGGCTCCAAAGCAATACAGAGAAACCCTGTCTTAAAGAAAGAAAGAAAGAAAGAAAGAAAGAAAGAAAGAAAGAAAGAAAGAGAGAGAGAGAAAAGGAAGAAAGAAGAAAGGAAAAAGAAAGACAAAACAAAACCCTTTAGTCTATTTTATGTCATTTGGGACTGCAAATAACATTTGAGAGATGCATTGTCTTGGCTATTTGTGCTCTGAGCTTCTTATTTGTCAAACTATGTTGAAGTCAAATATGCAATGGAGAGCATACAACCTCGATCCACCTATCAATGCTGACGTTTGCCTTTCTAAATAAAACAGCAAATCTATGAGAAATGGCATGATTAATTCTGGCTGGAACCTCCAGTCTACCCAGAGCAGAAAATCCCTAAGCACTGGGACGAGGCTGATGATACATGTGAAACAGCAGTGGAATCAAGATGCTGAAGCTTCACCTCACTGGAGCATCACTGTTTCTGTGCCCTAGCATAAGCTTATGTCAGCAGAAGCCAGTGCTTTGATGGAGAAGGCAAGGACAAACTACACAACGAGGTGATTCCCCAGTTTCCTCTCAATGATGTTTAATTCTTTCATAATTTTCATTTAGTTTTGGAGCCAGTTAGAAGTAATGGAGTACTGTGGGAATAATAATGACATTCCAGAATTATAATGTTATTTTTTATTATTTTATTTTTATTTATATGATGTGTATGTCATCAAGTGTCTGTGGAGGTCAGAAAGGAGTCTCCTGGTGCGATTATTACAGGTGAGTGTGAGCCACCCAGCATGAGTGTTTGCAACCAAACTTGAGTCCCTTAGAAAACTTTGGTCCTCTGGGAAAAAAAGCAAGTCTTTTAACCATGGAGTCATCACTCTAACCCTGATAATCACATCTTAACCCTTAATATGGCAAGAGGGTACAATCAGAGAAGGAAGCATGGGGGTTAGCCTGAACTACACAGGTTCCCCAAAGTGATAACAAGGTCCCTTAAGAGTGAAGACAACAGAGGTCACACGGAGGTCATGTGAGAAGAAGCAGACTCCTTGCTATCTTGAAGGGTGGCTAAGAGGGTCACAAGCAAGGAAAGCAAGTGGCCTCTAGGAGCTTCATAATTTCTCTCCTATAGGATCCGCGCTCCTCTAAGAAGTCATAGCATGGATCAAGAACTGGACGGCTACAACATTTACCTCATCATGTTCTGAAAGTGGAAATCACGAGGGAAGCATCATCGAGGTCAGAGACTGCTGAAGTTTCTATCCCTGCCTTTTAGTCAGTAGCCTTTCTGCTGTGTCCTTACAGTCCTCACTCTACATGAGCTGCGTCCACTGCTGAGTCCTTACAGAGCCCTCACTCTACATGAGCTGTGTCCTCATAGGTCCTCACTCTACATGAGCTGTGTCCTCACAGGTCCTCACTCTACATGAGCTGTGTCCACTGCTGAGTTCTTACAGGTCCTCACATTATGTGAGCTATGAGCACTTCCAGAATGTCTCTCTGGGTGTCCAAGAACCTTGTTTTAGTAAGGACAATACACCAGTCTGATTGGATGGAAGGCCCCACCCTAAGGTGTTCTCTTGAACTTAATTACCTCTTTGAAGATCCTGCCTCCAATTATGTGTAATCTGAAATCTTGAAGTTTACCTATGAATTAAGGGAAATACAAACCAGCTCAGAACACCTCCTGAAAGGAACACTGCCCTCGATTCTGCCCCAATAAGACCCCTACAGATTCACTCATAGAACCATGAGACAAGAAAGTTGTACTGTTTTAATCCACTAAGTTTGTGGTAGCTCAGGCATTTCAAGTAACACCTTCTATCTTTATTAATTCAGATTTTCCCCTCATTAAACTTAGGGGAAACATTCAGCATTATCCCCAGAGGTAGAAAAGATACTCAATATTTGCCTATACCCATGTAACTCAAATCAGGAAAATGTGAAATTTAATTCAACCAGACTGATTCCAAAGCATTTGCTCCATACTTCTCCCCTGTGCTTCCTGACACATGGAGGATTTGGAAAGTTTTATTACTTCTCAAACAAAACAAGAAAACATAGTGGGAGAATCCCAGGTTATATAGAGGCTCAAGGCCCAAGACTCTCACTTTGCAAATAAAGAGAACAAAGTTGGGGTGCTATAGGCATAGCCTAGGCTCTGGAAGGTTCCCATAGTATTTTCAGGTTCTTCTATCCTGAAACAAGGGAATGGACCAGGAACACATTGACAGAGGTAGAAACAGAACTCATGTCTTAAAGGAGAAAGGAATGGACCACAAGAGGAGAAAAGTTGGCAGCTCAGTGGAATTTCAATGGTATGAAATGTTTGCTTAGCACATGCCTTCTCCAGGGTGGCTATATCCCAGGTTTTTGTCAAGGAGGTGTTTCCCCTTTCTACCTACCGGTCCCTCTCACATTATGCTTAACTCCTCTCTCTTTCTTGCCGTAGGAATGAAGACCCTCCAAAGACCCAGAAGAAGTTCTCACAGACTGAAGTGAAGTCCAGAGCATCTGTCTCCAGCTCAGCACATAGTCACATGGCCATGCTTTCTTGCCAAATCACACGGACAGCTAATCATATCATCCTCCTCATCTTCCTATATCTTCTCACTTCTCATGAGAAAGGGGCTGAGATCATGTCACAAAGTCAACAAATGTCAACACTTGGTCTCAATCCCACAGTCATTCTCATGTCCTTGCTGCCACCTTCAAGGAAGTTATCTCCTTACTATCAAGCCATGGGAACAGCTGCTTTATCTTCTAAGAGAGGAGAAAGTAACCATGCTGGCATTTTGATCTTGGGATTATAAACTGAATGCTTACTGTCTATCTTACATTCCTTAGTATGGGTTGGGGCCAGGCTATCCAGCGTGTTACTTCTCTGAACATGAGTCTTATAGGAATTTTAGAAAATGAAATAGCCTTTGAAATTTTCATCTGACACATCTGAGTTCAAAATGGCTTCACTTCTATTAATCCATCTACAGATGTCAACAGTGGCAGAGAGACCTGAGTGCACAGATGGGGCCTGGACCACTACAGGAACACCCTGCCGACTATCTGGGGCACATCATAAAGGCTCTTGTACTTTATGACTTTTCTGAAACACCCCAGGAGTCAGCTTTTGTTTTCCTATCCAAACCATCCTTGTCATCTTTGTTTTTGGGAAGGGCCGATTATAGCATATGTAGAACTAGAAGCCAAAGCTTCAGTGGTAAGTTCTTCACAAACAACTAAATGCTCAAAGGCTACAGGCATGCTAGCTAGTAGCAAAGTCTGGCACACTGTCCATCAGTCATCCCCATCCTCTCCATAGTACATGTACCACGGGGCATCAGTCATCCCCATCTCCATCTTCTCATATACCACAGGGCAAACAGACTTCTCTTTAATTTGAGGCATCTATTAGGCCATGGAACTTGCTTATCACTGCATCTCAACACTGTGTCCCACCCCCTATTTCCTTGGGAGTCTCTGGAGTATTTTCAAGGGGAGGGATATAGTGGGTTAGTAGCAGATATTTTGTCTGTCTTATCCTTTGTCATTCTGATGACCAGTGTTGGTTGTCAGTTTGATGCAATTCAGACTCACCACAGAAGTCTTTGAGGGATTATATGGATTAGGTAAACCAATGTGGGAACACCTACCCCAAATAGAAGTGATGCCACTCTTAGACTGGACCCTAGACTGAATAAGAAGGAATAATGCTAAACACTAGCATTCATGTCTGTCTTCTTCCTGACTGTGGATGCCATGTGACCAAACATGTCCTTTTCCTGTGGCCATGCCTTCTTCACCATGATGGAGTTTTATCATCTGAAACTATAAGACAAATATATCCTTCTCTTCCTAAGGTTGCTTTCACCACACCAAGGAGACAGGTAACTGATGTAATCAAAAATATAGAGAGAATATTCCAAAAAGGCCTGTTATATTTAACACACAGCAAAGCTCTTAAGAGAACTGTTTTTGCTGAAGTTTAGAGGTTGTTATTTTGGAGCTTTAAACACTGATGTAAACACTGTCACTTTTGATTTGCTCTACGTTAACATCCTTGGGTGTCTGTGGCCTACTTAAAGTGACTACAGCAGTGAACTGAAGCATTCATGACGCTGCTAAAAGCCAAATTTCATTAAAGCTAAATGAGACGACACTCTCGGCAAGTTGATAGAATTTCGCATTTACTTACCACTTAAAATGGGGATTTTAGCTGCAACAGATTGAAGAGCACACAGGACACACAACTGAGTGATTATGATGAAATCATATTCAAATACTGTAACGTTAGCTAACTTACCAAATTTGAGGTGCCAATATATTGATTTTTTTTCAAGGCTTATATTCTTTTCCATTTTAGTTTCTCTTTGCTGGAATTTTCTTCATTTTGTTATAATATTCTCACATCATAATTGAGGGTCAAGGTGAAGAAAGGAAATCAGTGAAAATAATTAGACATTCTACTTAAAGTATTGATGAAGCATGCCCTTCTGTATATATGCTTCTTTTATTGGTTGATGATTAAAACACTGTATGGCCAATGAGGCAGGAAGAAAGGAAGGACTAGGAGATGAGGTGAATTCTGGGAAAGGTAGGCAAGAGCCTGCCAGAGATGCCATGTGGCCAAAAAAGTAACATGCCGGATTACAGGTAAACCACAGCCTCGTGGGAACACATAGATTAACAAATATGGATTAATAATTTGGAGAGAGCTAATCAATTAGAAGTCCAAGCCACTAGCCAACAGTTTCATAATTAATATGGCATCCTTGTGTTTATTTGGGGCTGAAGAGTGGCACCACCTGGAGGGACAAGAAACCTACAGGAACAAACTATTGCCAAGTGCAAGCATCTCACTGTAAAGATTCCTGTTAGAAACTTGCTAGAGAGTCCCGATGATACTCTGGGTCAATTGTACTGACAGTGAGCTCACATCATTCACAAGAAGATACAAAAGACAGCTTGCTGGAATGAGGGGCAGTTTACACTTCAAGAGATTCCTTCCCTGGCACAAATCTCTTCGATTAAACAGATAAACACAAGCAGTTCTTAAAAGTTTTCAAAATCAATCAAGACACTCAATTGTGAAAATTCCTTTTCAGATTAATTACACTTTTCATTAGACCAGGGACTACCAAGGCACAAATATGTCGCTGTTTGTCATGGTTTTGGTTCATCAAATAATAGAATAATCAATCATCTCCATTCTTGGAGGATGGCATAATCAAAGGTATTATGGAGGCAACTGGATTCATTCTCTCAAAGTAGTTGAACAATTAGGTGATTGTCAATTCTTAACTCTGACTTCGTATCTAATGACCCAAGTGTTTTCTTAACAACCTGCAAATTAAACGTGTTGCTTTTTTCTTTCTAGCAAACAGAGCAGGGTCACAGAAGACTAGCTTAGCTTTCCAATTGTTTTAAGATAATTCTAAAATACCCAAATCTATTAATAGAACAACATCAACAAACCGAGTTTACTTCAGGAAAAACACTAGCTCATAGCTGTGTATTACTATCCAGCCCTTATAGATACATGCTGGATGCACATGCTTGAATTACACTCGATTCAAAGGTAGACCATTTTTGTTCGGTTTCAAAGCAAAGGAAATGGACAATTCATTATTTAAATGTTTATTCTGGTCTTTTTTCTGGGATGACTTTGCCCTGAATTTAGCGAAACTTGGTCATTCCTAGTGCAGTCTGCTTTCTCTGGGATCCCTCTGGGGAGGAAGTGCAGGCCCCTCTCCTGCATTCCATACACAGGGAAACTGGAGTACCAAGCTCTTAGTTAGCTCAGTACTACACATGTCCATCCTTTATGCCCAGCTTCTTAAATTCAGCATCAAGATAACTGCTGTGTTTAGCGTCAGTTAAAGATCAAACCCCAGTTTTTCTCCTGTACTGTTAGGACTTCCAACAAGAGGTGGGATTATGTTTTATTCATCCTGTGAATCCTAAGGCCTCAGAACATTGTGACAACACAGTTGATATCCATAACTTTTATTTTCAGATTGATTTCCTTGTTTCCTTTGATGCTCTGTTTTCTAGAACTTGCTTGAGTCTCTCAAGATTTTGAAATCTGAGTTTTACTCCAAACATTCCTCTTTAGTTTTCCAGATGGCCTGCCACTTGATCAGAGCATCATGTTCACTCTGTTCTTGGACACAGACGCTGTCTGTTGTTTTCAGACACACTATGCCTAACAGTTTGTAAAGAGCCTTCAAAGGTACTCATTATCCCTTCTCTGTGTGAGGCGGTAGGTATGGCTCCAAATGCAGACTCCCAGGTAGAGGCCCATGGGAGAAGGGCAGGGATTTCCTGAACTCATTCCATCCTTTATACAGAGGTCTTTGTTCTGCAGCCAAAGAGACAGAGTTTGGTTGGCTAGAAACGAGGTGCAGAGTCTAAGAGCTGGGTTTATGGGGTGATTGTGAAATATGTAGACATTGATTAGCTCTGCTTTGAGTACAGCTCTTGACAGATTATTCAGAACGAGCAGGTTGGGTCCCATGGAACACTTGTCATAGGGAAATGATCTGCAGGTTTCCTCATATGGAGGAGTGGGCTGAATTTTCCCAGGGGATCTGTGAGAAGACAGGGTGTATGTATGATTTGGGGGCTGTTGGGTTTGCAGCAGTCAGCGCTGCCCTTTCTCCACAGCTGCTTTGACAGCAATTCCTAGGTGATTTAATTTTTCCCATACTGTGGCCTTTCCAGAGAACCTGATTGTGGTTCCTCTGGGGTACATAACAGCCCATCCAAAAGGAGTCCTCTGATAGCTCAATCTTCCTCCTACCCCACCTCCCGAGACTGAGATGTTCTATTCAGCCAGGTTTGGGTGCTGGCTCTCCCAGATGGATTGAACTTGGTTGATAGAGAATGAAGCAAAGGAATAGGTACTCTGTGACTTTGATGGGCTTGGTACCTACCATCCAAGGATCAGATCTGTCTGAAGACCTGTGTGCATTCCACATTAGCTTCTGCTCTGCTCTTACCTGTGATCCTGGGCAAAAGGCCTTGTTATGTCCCACTGTGGTGTCTAGGAAACAAGGTACGGCTGTCATGGACCTAGCAGGAAACCGACAGGGGCCAAAGCAGTGATCCTGTTAGGTCAGGTAGAGACCAGAAAGTCACTGTTGAGAGCACATTGAGGTTTTATTTTTCAGAAGCACTAAAAGATAATGACAAGACTTAAGAACATTTGGTGTCAAGTGCACAAATGCTAAACTGTGAAAAGAATTCTTGAAGTCATGTGATAAGAGCAAACCCATCTTCTTTCTGGGAATGAATAGGATGGCAGGTGATGAAACCTGCTAGAGCCAGTCCTGGGCGGGGAAAGAGGGTGCCTCATTTTGAGATCACTACAAGTAGCAAGCAGACACTCTGCTCACCTCCACCCAAGCCTGTACTTTGTCGAACATCTTTCCAAGCTGCGAACGACATGAGTTTGGAGAACAGGTCATGAGTGAAACCTAATACGAAGAGTTAGCCTGCTTCAGCCTCATGAAACTTAGTTTCGTTTCCTGACAAACCCCACCAGCAATGTGATGATGGTAACAATGCACAGTAATCACAGCACTTAATGTATTCCAGAGATGCTGTTAAATAGTTTATATTCATGATTTCAGGGAATTTTCAGACCAACCCATGACATCAGTACAGAGATTGACAGTAAGAGGTATCCCAGTGCAACAGGTGTGCAGGTGCATACACACACACACACACACACACACACACACACACAGACACAAACACACACGCACAGACACACGCATAGACACATACATACATAGATACACACACACACATAGACACACACACACATATACACACAGACATAGACACAAGACACATACACACATAGACACATACATACATACACACACACACATAGACACACACACACTCATAGACACACACACACACACACACACACACACACACACACACACACACAAATCCACTTTGTATATACGGTTAGCAAGGACCAGGAACAATTATGTTCAAGATGACACAGCTGACAATGAAAGCACCCAGAGGAGATAAAACATGAACTTTCTGGATCCATGAAGCTAGGCTTTTTTGTTGTTGCTCA
Source organism: Cricetiscus sungorus (assembly GCA_030556225.1). Classification (NCBI taxonomy): domain Eukaryota; kingdom Metazoa; phylum Chordata; class Mammalia; order Rodentia; family Cricetidae; genus Cricetiscus; species Cricetiscus sungorus. The sequence continues at coordinate 2,382,766 of JANBXA010000606.1, read as the reverse complement.
TCTGAGATAGTTTTACCATCTAGCCCAGGATAGTCTTGAACTCATGATCTTTTTTGCCTCTGCCTCTCAGAGTGCTGGGACCACAACATGTACCACCATGCCTAGTGTGGGAGTTTAACTTCTTTGACAGTTTTTCAAAGCTGTTCTCATATCACCATTTCAGAAACTATGTAACGTTAGTTTCCCAGGTACTGTCTTACAATGTATGCCACCCAAAAGGTAGGCAGCAATCTCTAACTACAGATACTACAATGTCAGACTCTGCTAGTGTTGAGTCAACCAGTCTCCAAGACGCCTTACCTTCACCCCGGGTACTGTCCTAACCTTCTGCCTTCTATAGGGTGCCCAAACCTCAACTCTGCACCTCATCTCAATGTCATAGTGGTGCCAGCATTTGTGCTTAGTCAGAAGTCCTCACAACACACTCATCCCTAGATTTTCTAGAAAGCAGGATAACGGGGGATGGAGCACATGGGACAGACCAGTTCCAGGGAGAAAACGCTATTCCTACTTTGAGACTTGCGTGTGGCAGGGGATAGTCTGCTCACCTTTCCCCAAACCTACGGACTACTGAACATATTTCAAGGGCATTCATTAGTGTGTTATTCTAATATCCAGACCCTTTGTACCTGGCCTCCATTTCTTCTTCTCAATAGCCTTATGAGGTACAGCCACCAACAGAGCTCTTGGCTAAGTTGTCTTTGTGGAATGTAATCCAGGCTTGCCGCTGAAGGTTCCCTTGAGGTGAGAGGAATGGAAGAACTGTGCATGCCAGAAGTCACATAGGTGGGTTTTAGATTGAATTCTGAAGACCTTCCTACTAATAAATTCTGTGTTCTAGATTCTTAGCCCCATATACAGAATTCCCCTTCACCAAAACTGGAGCACATCTCAGATCCTTCAAAACAACTGTGCTGCAACCTGCCCTCAGGCTATTCAGCAATTTGTGTTTCTAGGATAGTTTGCTCATGGTTTCAGAGACATGACCTAATTGGATTCACAGTGTCTTGAACTAAAATAGCCATTGTAATCCCCTCTACTTTCTGAGAAAGGAAGAAACACAAGCATGTTATTTTCACTGTGGACCCCATGTTTCCAGGAAGTATTTGTTAAACTAAGAGAAATTTAGAGGTGGTCGGAACATTATTGAAAATCCATTAGAGATCCATGAAGTACAAAATTGCTGAGGCTGGCATGAAAGCATCACACACAGCTCTTCTTTCCATAACACCAATATAGGTCTCCAGTACAAAAAACTAAGCCAGAGCAAATGAGGGAAAATATCTATGTTCACATAAGGGGGTTTTCAAGTGTTCCACCTTTGTGACAGCTACTAATTCTCCAGAAGCACTTGAAGGTGGTGGACAGAAGGTTCCAGCAGTCTTTCTTTCTACCATTTGGTCTATCCTACTATCCCAAAGACTCTAATGCTTGCAGATTGCATTGTTAACTGGATTAATTTAAATTGTGAGAACATATCTAATAAGAAGAGGAAGGGTCTTGAGTAGTTGGTATCATTAGATGAGTAAAAATAAAATACCTTTATCCTGTTCATCTATATTACATCCTTTAAAACATTGTATTATATTATTTGTATGTATGGCTATGAGCACATGAGTACATGCTATAGCATGTATGTGATGATCAGAGGACAATTTGCAATAGAGTTGGTTCTCCCCTTGCAGGTCATTCCAGGGATGGGATTCAGCTCATGAGTCTTGGCTACAGTTGCCTTTACTTGATGACTCATCTCATCAGCACCATTCCATTTCAGAGTCAGAGAAACGGAGGTTCAGAAAAGCTATAGCTAGTTGGGTGACCTTGAGCAAATTCATTGGCCTTTCTTAACCCCAGCTTCTATGACCTAACTCTAACGCCCGAGTTCTGAAGATGCTAAACACACAAATATTCATTGTCAGACTTTTAAGGTGCTGTGAAGAGAGTAATGGAATGGAATGAGCCACTCTCTTGTTCTTAAGGACAGACATACATATTGTTTCCTTCAAACCATCCTCAGTGACAACTTACAGTCATAAGACAATGTCACTATCGTAAGTTCACCAACAGTGCCAGCTGTTGGTGAGCTGGGGGGAGGGGATCTTCATCTTCTTACTATTTTGGAGTCTTGCTTCCTTTTTGTCTGACCTGTACAGCTTTGCCACTTCCCATTTTTATTACTTTTCAGTCGATAATAATCCAGTGTGTCAGATTTGAGTCCAGAGAAATGACAGTATACCACCCCAAGCTGAAGTGAGAATATTTCTTACCAACTCAAATATTTATGATCCAACAGTTAACCAGTCACTCAACTTGAGGCTTTTGGAGCCATAGGGCTCTTTTATTAGCCTCAGCATAAAGATGCCTTGTACATAAACATTTACTGTGGCAGTCTGCTAGCTGGCTTTTTAAAACCATGTTGATTTTAAAACCATGTTGTGTCAAGACAGAATGGTTCTAAAGAAAGCAGAAAGGAAGTTCTGTGTTATTTGCTTTCAAATTTACATATCTTGTCTCCTCATGGGACACACACACACACACACACACACACACACACACACACACACAGTCAACATGTTCACACAAAGCTTGTTTCCTGAGTTCCCACTACATGCCCTAAAAACATGGGGAATGTAAGGAAATAAAAGTATCCTGTAATAGTGAGGCTTCCATGCTAATAGGAAGGAACCAAACACAGCCAGGGAAGCGCATAGGAGAGCACACAGGTGACCAGCTCCTGCGTCTATGATGATACTTCATATATCATTTGAGTGACATATAAGCAAAACCTGAATGGAGTAGGTGGGAAAATATTCTGCAAAGAGCAAATAGGAAAGGCAAAGGCATTGCCAAATCACTAAACAATGGAAAGAGAGGCCAGGAGGTTGGTGTGTCAGCAGGAAGGTAAGGACACGCGGCAAAGCAGAGAAATAGAATCAGAAGGAAGTCTGAGGGGCAGGTGTAAGTGGCCTCATTGAGTAGAGTGTTACAGACAGGCTAGGGTTGTTGACTACTTAGTGAATAGGAAAGTGAATGAATGAGTAGACTGTTGAATTATTAAAAAAAAAAAGAAGAAGAAGAAAAGAAAAGAAAAGAAAAAGAAAAAGAGCTGGTCCTGTGCATGTGTTAGTGAGGATAGAAGCCATCTTCTTCAGAACCCACCGTTTATAGCAGTCACTGGTCTCTGAATGCTTGCAATATGCCAAGTCACCTAGAGGCATTCTGTGACCATTTCCATTGTCCCTTTCCATCATCTTGGGGACAAAGACAGGTTGGTAATGGAGGCAAGGGCAGTTTAAGGAACCTGCACAAGATCAAAAAGTGCTTGATGGTAGAGCCAAGGCCCATAGCTCCACCCCTCTGAATACCAGAGCTGGCCCCTATACTCCTGGATCTACTAGATCCAAGGCCAAGACGATGTGTGTGGTTTAACATACAAGGGGCCAGAACTGCCGAGGAATGGAGGTGGGTCTTGGAATGAACCCAAGTGGATCCCAAGCCAGAGTGGGCGGTATACATGATGCACAGTACTGATGACCCCTGAGAACTTGTTTGTGATTTAAGAAAAACACATTGCTCCAAACAATGGGGGCATAACCATAGGTAGCTGCATTTAAGCTGCCAAGTACGGAAGTGCCTTAGAATATCAGCTTTTCATTTGGGCCTTGGTTTTTTTTAATGAATTAGAAAGAGATACCAGATAAAATTCAGTATTTCCCACTTTTATGTGATTTTAAAGCAACTCTCTCTAAGTAGTCACAGATACACACCAGCCTGTTTTCTTTTGTGTTTTTCACTACTGGAAAACAAACCTTGAATCCAGGACTGTGTACAGGCATACTCTACCACAGACCTCTATGCCAGCCTCAGATACTGGCCACTAAATATAGCCTAAGAATTGAAGTAATTGTAGAATACACTGATGGTAGAATTTTTACTGTTTTGAGATAAGGTCTCATGATGGGGCCCAGGCTGGCTTCAAACTCATGGTTCCCCTGCCTCAGCCTCTAGAGTTCTGTGACTACAAGCATGAGCCATATGGTAGCTTAAATGCAGCTACTTTTATTTATGCCCCTATTAGTTGGAGCAATTATTTTTTTCTCAAAACACAAACATAATAAATACCAAATGAATGTGAAGGCCTCAGGGGTGTATAAAAATAACCAATTGTCTCCTCGATCCCTTCTTCCCCCTAATTTTAATGTTAATGATTAAATGCACATTTTAACTTTTCTCTCCTTTAATTTTTAAAATTAATCATATAAGGAAACATTCACACATAGTTCGACATGTTTCTTGTATTCTTTATTTTTTCTTTTTTATTGAAAATAGAGTATTTCCCATATAATATATTCTGATCACATTTCCTTCCCCAACGCTTCCCAGACCCTACCAACCTGCTACCCACCTAAATCCATACTCTTTCTCTCTTTCACTAGATAACTTGCATGCATCTAAAAAAATTAAATTAAATTAAAACAAACAAGAACATGACAAAGAAAACAAACAGAAAAGAATCAAAAGAAAGGTACAAGAAACACAGAGAAATTCAGAGACACACTTCATAGATGATTAATATCCTTCTTAAAAGTTAAATTTAAAAATCAATGTTTATCTTGTGTACATGTATGCATACATAAACACATGCTGAGCTGCATGCATGAGGTCAGAGGACAATGCTAGGTCTCTCCCTGCATAGTGCAGGTCCCAGGGACCAATATCAGCTAGTCAGGCTTTAGCAGAAAGTACTCCTATCCACTGAGCCATCACTGCAACACAGCAGCTTAATATTCTAATTCTTCCATGTAACAATCTGTCTCCCTGTGTCCCATGTGTCTTCATGTTATTCCTCATAATTTTTATTACTACCAATAAAGTTACAATAAAAGTTCTTCTAAAGCATACTTACATTTTTATGCTTTGATTTTTTTGAAATAGATTTTTAAGAGCAAATTGTTCAAAGACATAAACATTTAACATTTTAATAAAGACTATAAGATTTTTTTCAGCATGTTTTTACCTACCACATTTCTGCTAGCAGGATATAATACTGCCTTTTACTCACCTATTAAAAACACTGTTCTTAAAGTTTCTATGGGATTTTTCCCAACGTGATGAACAAAAATGTCTCTTTTTTGTCTTCTTCCCTGTTAAATGAATTTCCCCCTCCTTTTTAATGATTGCATACATTCATACAATGTACTATAAATTTTCACATCCTAACCCTCTTATTCCTCTCCCACCAGCTGAGTTCATCCCTCCTTCCAACCAGCGCCCCTCCTACTTTCTCATCTGTGTGTGTGGGGGGGGGCATTTTGTCAGTGATAGCTACTGTGGTTTTTTTTTGGGGGGGAATCTTCTGAATTATCAATACCTTCTGTGTGTGGGGGAGGATCTTGTAATTTAGTTATAGTTACACTGTTTTTAATTCAATAGTATTATATTTCCTGGTCATTTTCATTTAGCCTTTTATGAACTACTTTTTTGTAGACATTTATATTTTAAATTAGCTTTATCTTCCTATGGATTTGATGAGCATCTGTTCTGCTTCTGCTAGACCCTGGTTCTTTATCTTTTTATATCAATCAAGGTGAGGACTATTAGTTTATAAGCATTAATTGACTCTCTTTTACTGAATGACACTGAGGGCCCAGACTTAGGAAGGCACCCGGAGTCAGCAAGACAACTCAGCAGGTAGGGGTGCCTATTGCCAAGCCTGAAAATCTGAATTTGATCCTGGGAATCAACTGCTGCAAGTTGTTCTCTGACTTCTATATGTGTGCCATAGTAACACACACACACACACACACACACACACACACACACACACACACACACACTTTAACAATGAAGACTCATTTAACAATGGGATAGCTCAGCAGATAAAGGGACCTACCACCAAACTGAGGGCCTGCTTTGATCTCTAGAATTCACATGGTGGGGAAAAAAGAACTGGCTTCCACAAGTTGTCCTCAGCCTTTCACATGCATGCTGTGACACATGTGTGCATATGTGTGTGTCACACACAAACCCAAAATAAATAAAGATTAAAAAAAAGCAACTCTACCCAAAATCATATGATTTCATCCTATGTTTTTCTTCTTCCTTAAGCCTTTTCTGAATTAATACGGACTTTTTACAAGAAAGTCAACTACTTTCAAGTACTCAGTTTGGTAGTATTCGGGACATTGGCAATCTGGTGAAACCTTCTTCTTTATCTAGCCCCCAAAACCTCCTCATCCTCAAGAGATTCATTTCTTCTAAAGCAACCTTTCCATATTTCCTTTGACCCCAGTTATTCATCAGTGGAGCTACTGATCCCCTCTCCCCCCTCTTCTGTGTCTGTATTTATATGCTCTGGATATTTCATCTCAGTGACATTACACAGCATGTGTGACCTTTCGTATCTCAGGATTTTATTTCGCATAAAAATTCTAATAGTCAACTATGTTGTAGCATGTAATAGCATTTCATTCCTCTTCAAGGCTGAATAATGTTCTCGTGCATGAATAATATCCCTTAATTTCATTTTGTTTTATAACTGGAATATGTTTTCGCATGTGGTGTGAAATGAGAAAAATTTCATAAAGCCACTGACAGAGGAGTATAGTATAGATGCCAATTCCCAGGAATAAATTGAAATGAATCCATATTCAACAAGTACATTTATGTTTATTTCTTTATTTGGATTAACCTAACTTCTAAGTACATTTAACACATCTAATAGTGGCAACTGCCAGGTAGGAAGCAAGATCTTAAGGCAACAAATTAGCAGCATCTACCCTAGCAGTGTATATAGCCACTCCACTCTGATTCCTGGGCCCTCTTATGGGTCTGTTTGCTGTGAGCACTGGCAAGTCTGTGCGGCAACATTTAGTTAATCAATGTATCAGCATTATAAAGTTCCACTTAAAAGACACAGCATTCTATTTTGAAGCAGTGTGAGCTGAGAGTTCAGAAATAGCATGGGGACTCAAGCTAATCTATTTTCTAAACGTTCATTCCAGAGTGGTGGCAACTTTTGACCTTGATGCTGATTATGATTAGCATAGCAATCACTCTTCTATAATTAAAAGGCAGACAAGAGTTTTTTGGCTTGTTTATTAATCCCCTTATGAATCTTGCTTTATTTCCCAGCTATGAGGACAAAGTGTTTATATGACTCATGAGTGAGCGTGGGTGTAAGTCAGCCAAAAGATGGAGACCAAAGCCCCCTTAAAGAGTAACCATTTCCTCGTGGACATGACCCCCAAAGTGCAGAGTGCCCCGAGCTCTTTCCCATCTCACTCTCCTCAGCCACACAGTAACATGCAGTCACATGTTACATTCTATACCCAGCCATAGCAACGATGCTGACTTTCAGCTACTGGTTTTCTAGCAGATTGAGAGGGAAGCTGAGACTCCCTGCAGGACCCACAGTGTGAGAAACCACTGCAGTGTGTGGCCAGCCTTTCCCAGCCCTGCAGCGCCAAGTTCCTGCTCAATGCCAAGCCCCTGCCTCTCTAGGAACAACTTGAGTTACAGCCCGGAATCAAATTGTGTCTCTCCGTTTTAATGATGCGTATTACTTTCTGTTCACTTGATATACACAGGTACCATGCTAAGTGCTTTCTGGGCCTTGTCATTCAATCCTCCCGAAAGCACAATGAGGTACAATTACCATTCCCGGTTTTCAGAGGGGGCAACTGTGGCCTTGAGGTAGAAAATAGCTTGTTCAAGGTCATCTGATAATAAAGTTGGATCTAGAGAGACCCCCACGTGCTGCCTGGTCCCTGTGGCTCCCGAGATTTCACTTCACCACTTGCTTCATCCAGGCTTACATCTCCATCAGAGACATGGTTCCTATGGTAATGATGTAGGAAGGCAACACTGAGACCAGCAAGCACACAACAGACCCTCCACACCCTTGTCATTTCTGCCTGACTGTGGGTGACTCTATCATGATTCCCATTTCACACATGAGATAGCTGAGGCCCAGAGCAGACTCACAGAAGGAGAGCAGCCGTGGCTGTGGCGAGGGCTTCACGGGTCAGATAGCTCCCTGTCTCATCGCCGTACACTGCTTTGCAGTTCACTCAAGGCACTGCACCGGCTTCTTACCTCACATCCCTGCAGGAAGTGACTCAGCAGCTCTTCACCTCCCTGCTCTGACAAGCTCTGTTTTGAAGCTCCTCTCCCCAGGATGCTCTTGTCTAACAATGCTTTCAAAAGTATGGGCTCTGGAGAGACCAGTCAAGAACTGCATAAGTAATTGCAAGTCTATGTTTAATGCTGTACTATTTACAACAGCCACAATATGGAAACAGCCCAGATACCCATCAACACATAAATGAGTAAAGAAAATGGGATACATACACAGCTGAATTTAATAAGGCCATAAAGAAGACAAAGGTAGTGTGACATTAGTGGAAAATGCATACTACTGGGAACACCAGAAGGACAATAGGTTTTGCTTATACATGCATCCTAGATTTAATAAGATATATGGGTTTTTGTTAAAAAAGAAATGTAAATGTGGATCTTGTTAATAGTGCTTATTGTCTCGGATTCCCTGTGATGCCCAATTGCTCTCTGTGAGCAGTCAGCTCTGCTGTGAGCAGACGCTCCAAGGGGCAGTGTTCAAATCTTACCACTGTCTGATGGACAAGGGTGGGCCAAGGACTAGAAAGGAAATGGCAAAAACCAGATGTGTTCTGTCTCATAGCTGAGGCTCTGGTTCAGGAACTCCTTTGGAGCAAATGTCCATCACAATTTCTTGCCAACCATGCTGTCTCGAACGAAAAGAATCTACCTGACTTGTAAAAAAAAATAGATGTCTGAAGTTACGTGCCAAAGTTAAAACAGTAAGTATTTTTAACTAAATGTATTAATTTATTTTATATTCCAACCACAGTTTTTTCCTTCTCCTCCTCCATCCCCCGCGGCCCCTACACTCCATCCCCCAATCCGCTCCTCCTCCTCTGCTTCTGTTTAGAAAAGAGCAGGTCTCCCATGTGTATCAAGAAAGCATGGCATATCAAGTTGCAGTAAGACTAAGCACCTCTTCATGTATTAAGGACAGCTATGGCCACTTACTATGAGGAATATAGTCCCAAAAGACAGCAAAACTATTACATACAGCCCCTGTTCCCATGGTTAGAAGTCCCCAAAGTAGGCCAAACTATACAGCTGTCATATATTTGCAGAGTGCCTAGCCCATGTAGGCTCCCTGGTTGTTGCTTCACTCTGTGAGCTTCTATGAGCCCAGGTTAGTTGTTTCTATGGATTTGTGTGTGTGTGTGTGTGTGTGTGTGTGTGTGTGTGTGTGTGTGTGTGTGTGTGTGTGGTGACCTTGACCCTTGAACAATTCCTCCCTGTCTTCAGCAGGATTCCCTGAGCCAAGCCTAATGTTTGGTTATGGATCTCTGTATCTGTTTCCATCAGTTACTGGATGAAAGCTCTCTGATGACAATTGGGGTAGTCACCAATCTATGAGTACAGCAGAATATGGTTAGGCATCATTACATTGACATTTTTTTTCTCCAATCATATTTGGTTCTATACTAGAGCTCTAGGCCATCCATCCTCTGGGTCCTAGCACTCCAGGTTGTATCACGGATGTGCTCACTTTGTTGGCAATCGGTCTCAGGCTAGATCAGACATTGGTTGGCCACTCCCATAATCTCTGCTCCACCCTTACCCCAGCACATCCCATAGGCAGGACAGAATGTATCTCAAAGGTTGTGTGGCTGATTGGTGTCTCAATTCCCCCACTAAAAGGCTTGCCTGGTCACAGGAGCTGGCCAATTCAAGCTATGTATCCACTATTGCTAGGAGTCTTAGCTGGGCTCATCCTTGTAGATTCCTGGGAGTTGCCCTTGAACCAGTGTCTACCAAACCCCCAAATGTCTGCCTTTTCATCTCTTTTAGTACTCTCCTCTTCCATCCACACCCCAAACTGTCCCTCATGTTCCCATCTCCACCTGCCCCTAGTCCACCCATGAGATGTCTTCTATCTCTCTCCCCAGGGAAAACAATGCATCCCACCTTGAGCCGGATTTGCTACTTACCCTCTCTGGGTCTGTGGATTGTAGCATGGTTATCCTTTACTTTACAGATAATATCCACTTATAAGTGAGTACATACCGTGTTTGTCTTTCTGGGTCTGGGTTACCTTATTCAGAACGTTTTATTCTAGTTATATCCATTTGCCTTCAAATTTCATGATGTTGTTCTTTAACTGCTTAATAATACTCCATTGTGTAAATGTACTACATTTTCTTTATCTGTTCTTCTGTAGAGGGGTAGCTAGGCTGTTTCTAGTTTCCAGCTATTATTAATAAATCCTCTATTAGCAGAGTTGAGCAAGTATCCTTGTGGTAGGATGGAGCATCTTTTGTGTATATGTTCATCAGTGGTATAGATGGGTCTTGAAGTGGATCAAGTCCCAATTTTCTGAGAAACCTCCATACTGATTTCTACAGCAGCTGTACAAGTTTACAATCCCACCAGCAATGGAGGAGTGTTCCCTTTTCTGCACATTCTCTCCAGCAAGAGCTGTGACTTGTGTTTTTTATATTGGCCATTTTGATCAGTGTAAGATAGAATCTCAAAGTAGTTTTGATTTGAATCTCCCTGATGGCTAAGGATGTTGAACATTTCTTTGTTTCTCTACCATTTGAGATTCTTTGTTGAGAGTTCTCTGTTTAGATCAGTATTCCACTTCTTAAAATCTGTATGGCATTTTATTTTTTATTTATGCAATAAGTATTTTTGATGACTCTTTTGCAATATTTCCAAAATGACCTCAAATAGGGACTACAGAATATACATTGATCATTTTGCCTTAAAATAACCATGTACCTAAAAGGAATAAGAACAATGATAAAATTACCTAAAAACAAAATACCTGAGCACTATACTTATATGCTGTTACTTTAAGAACCCCAGATGTTCTAATTTTAGGGAAACAAGCACTATTATTTCCTCTAACTGAGAGTAGAAAAATGAAGAGGAAGGGTGGGTAAGTGCATCAGCTCCACACACAGGAGGGGTAGGACCAAGATTATCATGGCAGGCTCGCTGCACAGCCCACACTCTGACATTGCTTGCTCCACTGGAATCCAGTGTTTGCAGAGCTGGAAGAGTTGCCTAGATGAGGATGCAGTGGCTTTTGAAGTTATAATTGGCAGTGTCTCTATGATTTTGCACCCTGAAGATGCCAATGACGTTTGCATGTCATCCCATTCAGTCCCTGTGACCATATTTTAAAGGATGTTCTACTATCATCTTGCTCTAAGCACTCTAAAATGAAAGTTTAGAACAGGTGAGATAGTTGTACAAGCTTAAATAGCAGGTGAGTAGGCAAGTCAACAGTGGAGCCCAAGGCCTACCTGACTGCAAATACAATTTGTAAGACCATCTTCTAATGTGAACTTCTGAGTACTGCACAGAAATAAGCCATGGCTATTTATGTGAATTGAGTCTCATTAAAAATCTGATGGTGCCCTTCATCTGATGCTTTTAATTGTCAAATGCTTCCTACATTGGCTTTCTTGGCTTCTTGTTTCTATTAAAATATATTATGAGAAATCATAATAATTCAGATAATTATGGCAAGTTCAAAAAAGTCCTTCTGATCCTTCCTTCAATATCCCCTTTCTTCCGGACCATCAGCTATCCCCATATACCAGAGTATAGTCCACTTCAGCCTTATTTCTTCCCTTTACTTTTGTCTATCTTGCGTGCACACACACACACACACACACACACACACACGTGTGTACACATGCATGAATATGGTGACCAGAGGTCAATACTTCCTCAGTCTTTATCTACCTTATTTTTTGAGACAGGGTCTCTCCCCTTATATAGGCTGGCTGGCTAGAAGGCTGTAGGCACCCATCTGTCCTGTCTTCACCTCCACAAAGCTGGGGTTGTAGATGTATGCTGCCACATCTGTTTTTTTACATGACTGCTAGAGATCAGGACCCAGGTACTTATGATCATGCAACAAGTACCTTGTTGACTGAGTCATGTCCCCAGACCTTTGTCTTTATTCTTGATGCCTAAATTGGGGTCTTCTCTTGATTTCCAAGCTGTTGACTATGACTTACACATTCCTGCTCACTCAAGCCTAAAACTGAAGGACTGTCACTCTTCTTAAATATCCAATTCATATATTTGCCTATTTATTATGAATGAAATGGCATAGTGATATGGAACCATTCAATCATTCATAAAATTCTACATGCTAGACCATAGACACAAGGTCAAGTCTAACAAAAGATGGCTATTGGAGGTCATGACAATTTAATATGTAACAGTACATAAACAAGAGTAAGTGATCCAAGGAAGGTTTCCTTAAGTTTTTCAAAGTTGGGACTAACAGTCACCTTGTGCCCTCTCTTTCCTCTGACATGCCCAGTAACTATCATCTCTCACATACAGAGAAGAGATGGGAATTCAGACTCTCACTCTGAACGCCAGGCTGCACTACAAGGCATTCTGGTTCTGCACCACACAGCTCAGGTCCCCACGGGCTTTACTTTCTAGTCGTGTTTAACAACTAGAAACACTGGGAAAACTAGAAAACTGGCAGGGTGTGATCAGAGATGAGAAGCAAGGTATTCATAACCTTCAAAGACATGTTCTAGATTTGCCAAGGACTGGAATATGGGAGAGAAGGGCTAGAAACAAGAAACCTAGAAATGAGCCATGAGGCAGAGAACAATGAGACTGGAATTTTCTCCCTGACTGAGGCCTGAAATGGCCAAAATACACACAGCTCATGAGTGAGCTTTGGCCTACTGCCCGTTTTTATAAATAAAGTTTTATTGGAATACAGCCAGGCTTGTTTATAGACATGCTGCCCATGGCCTCTTCCATGGCCTTTCTATGTGGCTGCTGTCTTGGGTTTCAGAGCTCACATTCAGTAATAGATAAGTTTGTGGATCTAAAAAGAAGCCTCTGTGTTTGATCCATATCTTGTTGACTCTTTCATGGAACCACTGTAAGCTGCCCCAGCTTACATATGTATCTGCTCCTGGCTGGCAAATGGACAACAGCATGCCTGATTTTGCATCATGTGTAAAAGAGCCAGTAGTCCCTCAAAGATTAGAGGCCAAGGAAACACTCTTCTGGAGAAGAAGGGGTGAAGAATGAAATAGCACCATTGTTGTAGGTCTCTTGTGAAATATTCCTTTACACTGTGTGAAGATAGGCCACTGTGATTGGTTTAGTAAAAAGCTGGATGGCCAATAACTAGGCAGGGTTTGTGAGCAGAGAAGATGCTGGAAAGAAGAGTGAAGTTGTGAGGAGTTGCCAGGGATGCAGAGCAAACAGAATGAGCTTTACAGAGGAAAGGTGACTGAGCCACATATAGGAATGCAGATGAAAAGATGTGCGTTAAGTTATAAGAGTTAGTTAGAAACAAGCCTAAGCTATTGGCCAAGCTTCTATAATTATGAAGAAGCATCTATGTAGTTACTTGGGAGCTGGCTGATGGGACAAAGAAAAACTAATTACATATGTCGCCCAATGTTCAAGCATGTATTTCTACATAAGACCTGAGAAAGCTTTAGAAAACAAAGGCTCTAAGCACACAAAAATGGAGCCAAACACAGTTTCCTCAGCCTGCAGTCTCTCATGCAGGCTGCAGTACAGAGATGAGCCTCCTGGCTACAGCCTGTGGGTTTGAGACACCAGCTCTCTATGATCTAAGTTGAGCCAGTAGTTTAAGACTTTTCTCATGCAGACAGAAAAAGTTATAGACACACAGTAAAGCAGGTTCAGGTGGGAAAATCCTCTAAAGAGATTTCAGCATATTTAACAATGTGTGTAGGCTTAAGGAAAAACAAGAAAAGGTATAGTCATAAAAAATAAAAAGTTGAAAAATAATACAGTAAAGTTTTAAAGAAAGGGTAAAGTAATTAAAAAAAGAATCCATATAGAGATGAGAACTAAACAGGGAGTCTGTATCCTGTATGATATAGTATTATCTTTGAATTTTTTGATTGCCGATGAACAAATGATAACTGCCCAGAGACACTGGATTATTGAAACCACTAAATTAAACTAACCTATGTATTTTAAAAATGTCTTAACTTCAAAACAGAAGTAACAATTATGTTGTGTTGGAGTAGATGTTATTCTTTTGTTTCCACAGAAAATGAAAGGCTGTGGATTTGTTCAGGGTTAAAGAGGATCAGGTTTGATCAGGGGAGACTCCCTGAAAATCCCAGCTACAGACAAAAAGAAATAAACCTACAAAAATTACAAGACACGTGATGTATATTTTAACTGCTCAAACATAAAACAAAAAGAAACTTCTGTGGCTAGCTTGTGTGCAATGCACAGTCTACATTTGTATTAATGCAGATACGTATGTTACCTTTGAAAGTTTGTGTGATTTTAGAGCAAGGGGATCAGCCATTAGTGAAAACTGGAGGCTAGGGTGTTCCAGTCTCTTAGAATGCCTCTGCTGCAGTTTCCTGAGAGTTCTGCATCCGGAACAGCTTCAAGGCTACTGGTTCAGCATCATAGATTATTTTATCTCTCCTATGACTATGACTCATAATTTTCTCAGGGTCTCCTATAGATGCTGTTGTCCCCTTCCCTGCCCTCCAGACAACAGGAAGAAGTCTGGAGAACACAACACCCATATTCCTAAGAGACTGGAGTGGGCGGTTTCAGTCATTAGGTTAGTTATCGATGTTTGTCATCATTTGGGGGTGGGGTTGGTTATAAGATATTATTGGACATGATCAGAGACAAAGCCAAAGATTAGATTCACAGATTTCTTTTTGAAGGAAAAAGGGGGATATAGAAATGATGGGATAAAAGGATAGATCATTGAATCTACTTCTAAACTTAAAAAAAATTGTCTTAAATATTTTACATTGGTGTGTATTTTATACATTGATACAGGTTAAGGCTATTTTTGATTATACATATATATATACATATATATATATATATATGTTTCCATTCTTGTTTAAGGTATTTTTGTATATTGACACAAATTTAAGATTCTTTTTAATTTTAACATACTGTACATACATTTCCACTCTTGTTTAAGATATTGTACCTATGGAGCTCAATTTAAAAATATAATATAAATTTCTAGACCTTGAAAGTTATTATTACAAACTATTTAGGATAATAAAGAAATGAAGGTTTGTAGTTAGTCACTCATAGCAGTAAAACTTGTAGTCATGTTAAGTATGTTTTCAAGGTAAAACAGAGATATATTTTAGATAGATATATAGTCTTCAAACTCTTCAGAGATCTGCATAATATGGCATTTAAGCTGCTTTAATAACATACGGCTTTTCATGACAGTGAGACACATTTGCTGCTGGCAGCACCAATCTACTTCAGATTCAGCGAAGATGATGGGCATTGAAGAACTTCCATATAGAGTTTGCTTTATCTGTGGCAAAAGTTAGCCACTGGGCAAGAAATTGCCCTTGCCTCAACTGCTGACAGTATGCTGCCCAAATTGGACTTGCTGGACACAAAAGAAAGCAATTACTGAACTTTGCCAAGACCAGGTGGGACAATTTAGAAAATTCCTGTTTCATAAAGAAGTCTGTAGGCCTCTTGGCCGAAGATGGATGCTCTAACATTGCTGAAGAACCATGGGTTACTTTCCAGGCAGCCGTTTCTGCTATTTCTATAGTTTTAGAAATGGCTTGCACTGTACTTCCTGTTTACTCAGGCAATATTATATCCTTCTTGGGTTTTTGATGGAGTTGAAGACTAGGTAGTTATAGATGCAGTTTTCCTTAGGTATGATAGCAGATAAATTAGGTACAGAGTTTTGGACTCATTAAGATAAAATAAGTAATGGAATATTTTCTCCAAATATGTCAAATACAAATGGACTGGACATTATAAATGTAATTCTTACCTGATAATTTTCCTTATTATTTATACTTTTATTATGTTAAAAGTTTTCCTTTTTGCTTGAACAAAAAGGGGGAAATGTTTAGAATAGTTTTTTACACTGTGTGAAAATATGTCACTGTGATTGGTTTAATAAATAGCTGAACAACCAATAGGTAGGCAGGATTTGGGGGGCAGAGAGAATGCTAGGAAGGAGAAAGGTAGGATCATGAAGAGAAACCAGGGACAGGGACACAAAGCAACCAGCATGGATTTTACAAAGTAAAGGTAACTAAGCCATATAAAAAAAAAGCAAATGAAAAAGATGGATTAATTTAAGTTATAAGAACAAGTTAGAAATAAGCCTATGCTATTGGCTGAGCTCTCATCATTTATAAGAGGTTTCCATGTAGCTATTTGGGAGCTGGATGTCAGGACAGAGAAAGACTAATTACATGGGTCACTTAATGGGTTCTGGATTTTTAAATGAATTTTAGAAATATTAGAACTTCAAACAATTTCCCAGGCAACAAACAGGAGCAGAAAATAGTTTTCCACAGACAAAAGAGAGATGATTCTAGCATAAGCAGGAATCAAACAAGTACCTGAATAGGCACATTCCCCTGACAAGGAGTGTCCTAAAGGCCAATGAAAATACAAGACAATGCTTCAACTTTACTATTTATAGAAAGCAAATTAAATCAAGTTCCAATGCAAACTGCAAATGAAAACCAAAAAAATAATTAGTAGAATAACTAAAATTAAAGACAGGAAAGCTAAGTATCCACAAGCATGTGAGCAGAAACTGCTAACACTGCTGGTAAGGTACATTGATGATGAATTGGCTTTGAGAAATGTTTTGGTAGTATCTACTAAATCTGAGCTCATGTACATTCTGTGATGTGGGAGAATTTTACTCACGTGTTCACCCAAAAAGCCACTCAGAACATACTGTTTAGAATATTCACAAATACCCAGAAATAAATTAGTTAGTGGTATTTGTATATATGTACACATGCATGCACGCATGTACACACACACACACACACACACACACACACACACACACACACTGGAATAAAAAGGGAATATACAGCAATGGAAGAAAGTGTATCGTCTGGCATCATTCTATACAACAAAACAAATGAATTTTTCCTTTTTGGTGCTAATAGAAAATAGTAGGTGCAAAATGAGTACATTTATCTGGATTGAAGAAACAGGCAAAGCATCCTTGTGCTGTTAGAAATTATGGTA
The DNA here is from genome assembly GCA_030556225.1 of Cricetiscus sungorus. Taxonomy (NCBI): domain Eukaryota; kingdom Metazoa; phylum Chordata; class Mammalia; order Rodentia; family Cricetidae; genus Cricetiscus; species Cricetiscus sungorus. The sequence continues at coordinate 2,365,648 of JANBXA010000606.1, read as the reverse complement.
GTGACCCTCCTTAGGTAGATAGTGGCTGTTCTTAGGTGGGTGGTGGTTCTTTTTGGGTGGAATAGTGGCTCTCTTTGGGTGGGTTAACAACTAGAAAGAGCAGACTGTATGATGTTGGAGAGCTGCTAGTGGGTTTTTGTTGTCGTTGTTGTTGTTTTTGTTCGTTTTTGTTATTTTTCTTTTCAGAACACACTAAGAAGTTTGTTCTGGTTATAAAAACATACCAAAATCACATTTGGATATAGTAATACATTGAGCAGAAACTGGAAATGGCTGACCATTTTCTACATGAGAAAGATAAAATATGCTTCCTAGAATATAAAGCTTTGGATGAAGGGCATCTAAAAATCTATAGGTCTGCTGCTTCCCACATGCAACAGAAGGCCTTCATCGATCTGCTCAATTACTTTAGGAATGGACAAGCTTATTTTGCATCACAGGCCATTAGTGGTTTATAGAACACATTAAAAGCAGCATCCTTGAACACAGGGTAAGTAAAAATAAAATATCAATGCTATTTTGTAAGTTTTAAAACTATATTTCTATAGTTCTTCCATTTCTCATACATACACATTCATGCAAGGCAGTATGGGAGGACAGTGACACGCCCATAGCACTGATCAGGAAACTGAGGCCTATGGGCACATTCTCTTAAGTAATGGCAGAGATAACCTCTAAACCTGTTTCCCTTCCTGGGAACTTTGAGTAACATGAAATTTATATATGCATTAATAGTATAATGAGAACCAAAACCACTGTGAATTCAGTAATGTTTTAAAGCAAATTTGTATTTTGTTAATCATAGCTTGAAAGTGATCATGAAAATGAACCATGGCATACATTTGTATAGACAATGTTTAGTGCCTACATGCATTCAAGGACATCCAAGTTGTCCAAAGCTCAAGTATCCCAAGGGAAAGGAAGGCACAGTGTGAGTGATTTGGAAAGCCCCTAGAGCTGTCTGGAATATGCTGTAGTCTCCCAGAGTTCAGCATTCCCTGGAAAGCTCAAACCTTACTGCTTATCTTTCATCAAGAAACTTCCTGTTCATGTCCCCTCCGTGAGTGACACTATTTCACTTCGGGAAACTTCTTTCCTTCACTTTTAAATCACATCATGTGGTAGATATGACCTGACCCTACCCCGTGGCCAACCAGAACCTTCCCCTTCCTGGACATTGTGGGAGACTGGGCCAAATAGGGCCAAGTGACAGTCAGAATGGGGAAGAATCTCTGGGAAGCAGAAGTTGTAAACTGAGGCTGACAGCTAGCTTGGAGTTATAGGTAACCATCTAGATACCATATGTAAACGTGTTGAAAGTGAAGCTATCACACAGAAAACAGAGCCTAGACATGGTAGGAGAGTCTGATAGCATCTTAAACATCTGGATCCATCTGTACTTGGATCTGTTGTATCTTGGACTTGAAAGTTAAGTTTCCTTTGTATTTAGGTCATTGGTGTATGCAAGTGAATGTATCCAGACAAAGATCCTCAGACAGTAACATCACCTCTCTGTACTTCAGTTTTCTCATCTGAAACATAGTAATAATTAGGAACCCTTCTCAAAGAATGAAAGTAAGGAGCAGAGAAGAGAAGATGGGTGTAAGAACAGCTAGCATATTATAAGCTAGGAGAAAAATGCTTATTTGTGTTAAGGAGAAGATTACACAAATCTGTCCAATACTATAAGAGGCACTGGATAGCTCTTTCAAGGGCTGTTCTTATCCACATACATGTTGAAGATGCTGAAATCTGGAGTTCAGCAACTAGGAAGGAATTACAACAGAACAAATCTTGTTATTTCCCTGCTTAATTTTTAAGACAGGAAAGGGCATTATGCTAATGAGGCAATGAAGGTACATGCTCAAGCCCACGCCATGACCATCTAAGGCTGCTTTTCAGACCTGGAGGATATGCTGGGAAGAAAAACCATCATCTCCAACTCCACTGCAAGCTTCTTGGGTATCTGCAGAGTGCATCTCCAGCCTCACAGCAGCACAGAGGTGCATTAGGATTGCATTTCCCAGATTTGTTGGTTATTCTCCAGGCAGCTGCCCATTTAGAACTTTCAAGACAAGTCTGGAGTCCCAACTTTGCTGACAACAAACTAAAATGGATCTTTTTCCTGGAATACCTACTCCTGGGATTCCAGAACACCTCCTCTTCTTGGAGGTCAGTGCTGAATCTGACTGATTGTCAATACACACTTGTCCTTTTGTTTGTTTGTTTTGGTTTTGGTTTTTTGAGGCAGGGTTTCCCTGTATTGCTTTGGAGCCTGTCGTGGAACTCACTCTGTAGACCAGGCTGGCCTCAAACTCCCAGAGATCCACCTGTCTCTGCCTCCGGAGTGCTGGGATTAAAACATGTGCCACCAATGCCCTGCAACACTTGTCCTTTTAAAAATGCAAATAGTCTTACTTTCTTCTGGTTTAAAAATAGTATGCTTTTCAGATGGAAAAAAGGCATTCATATAGTCTATAGATGTATATGTAAATCAGTATATGATGTGAGAGAGTGTGCTGGCTAGTTTTATGTTAACTTGACACAAGCCAGAGACATTTTGGAAGAGGGAACCATAATTGAGAAATACCCACCACCAGACTGGCCTGTAGGCAAGTCTGAATGGTACTTACATGATTGATAATTGATGTGGGAAGGCCCAGCTCACTATGGGTGGTACCACCCCTGGGATGATATTTTTACATGTCGTAAGGAGGCTGGTTGGCTAAGCCATGAGAAGCAGCAATTCAGTAAGCAGCACTCCTCCATGGCCTCTGTATCAGTACATGCCTCAAGGTTCCTCCCCTCATTTCTCTATGATGGAGAGAGAGAGAGAGAGAGAGAGAGAGAGAGAGAGAGAGAGAGGAGACCTAAGATCTCTCTCTCTTTTAAAATACAAGTTGTATTACATTGTCTACATGGTTTTGTAAGCATCTTCTGTTACATAACATGCTAGCATCAATTTCCCTTTTCAATATCAGTAAAAATCAGACAAAATTTTCAATTCATTATGTTCTATACTTTATAGGCATTTGGGGCTTTTTCTTTAACATTTTGATTATTCTGTACAGTGGGAAAATTTGAAATATATAGTTAAATTATAAAATTTAACATAAAGATTCAAAATAACATCAGATTAAAGATAAACAAAACAGTGCTATCAGTGTAATGAATGCTCAAATACCATAGCCCTTGGGGACAATTCACAGTCAGACCACAACACAGACTGATCAAAGACACACCAGAGAAGTGATATCGTGCAGCAAATGAACAGAGGAACATTATGGACATGGTCTAGTGCTTGTGGGAGGCTTCCCCAGCTGTTGATTTGGGTTACTGTTTCAGTTAAAGTTTCTGTTGTTGTGACCAGGGAAACTATTACAAAGGAAGGTATTTAATGGAAGTGGCAGTTACAGTTTCAGAGGTTTAGTCCATTATTATCATGGCAGGGAGCATGGTGGTGTGCAGGCAGACACTGTGCTGGAGAAGGAGCTGCCACGTGTTGATATGCAGGCAACAGGAAGAAAACCGTCTCACTGGGCACAGCTTGAGCTTATATGATACCTTAAATCCCATCTTCACAGTGACACAGTTCCTACAACAGGAGTACTCTAGTGAGATCACATCCCTTCCAACAAGGCCACACCTCCTAATAGTGCCACACCCTTTGGGGTTATTTTCTTTCAACCAGTCCCAGTTACTATACACCTCAGTAGGAAACTAACCAAAGCAATGAGTTTAGGAACTGAATGGGAGGCATGTTGTCACATTAGGAACTGAATGGGAGGCATGTTGTCACAGCCTGTAAAACAACCACAGTACTCACAATAATCTGAATTCATTTGGCTCACCCTTTGGCAGCTTTCAGGTATCTGGGAAGCCTGAGGTTTGAAACCACTGGACTTCCCATAACTATACCAATGCCAGGTGAGTCTTTGTACTTCTTTCTTTGCAAGGCCTGTATCTGCAAGTCTCCATAGCCTGACCGAAATTCAGCATCATCTAAGCCTTCTTACTCCATCACCATGTTCACCAACCATGTAGTCATGAGTGTGTATCTGTGTGTGTGTGCGTGTGTGTGTGTGTGTGTGTGTGTGTGTGTCTGTATTGGTCTGTGTCTGTGCACATGCACATGTGCTCACATGTGTGTCTGTTTGTGTGTGTCCATGTGTGGTCCTACTGGACAGAGAGAGAGAGAAAGAGGTGGTGTTTGTACTTTGCCTCTTTCTAGTGTCTCTGGACTCTGGCTCTTGCCTAGCTTAAATGAGCATTGAGTAAATATTCCTTTATAACTGTGTGAATATATGTCTTTAGGCTTACTAAAGAAGCTAACTGGCCAATAGCTGAATAGGATAAGGTTAGGGGAAGAGTCAAACAGAGAATTCTGAAAAGGGTAGAGTGAGAGGAGTATTGAACAGACACAGAGAGAAGCAAGATGGACATGATCTACTGAAAAGAAGGCACCAAGTCACACAGCAAAGCATAGATAAAATATGGGTTAATTAAGGTTGTAAGAGTTGGCTAGTAATAGTAACCAAGTTATTAGCCAAGCATTTATAGTTACTATTAAGCCTCTATGTGGTTACTCAGGAACAGCTTGCAGGACAGAAACTTTTGCGTACGGTGTAGAAAGTGAACAGGAAGGTGGCCACCAATAAACATTGAATGAATGTTGACAATATTTATTTACCTCTAATTTGTTTCCTTCTGGAGCTCTCAAATTCCAACAAGTGGATAAGTAAATGCAAAACAAATCCATAGGGCCTCATTATTATCTCATTCTGTAGATAAAGGAAACAACTATTGAAAAAACAGGGAGTCTCTAAGATTATGTAAACTGCCCAGGGTCATAACACCAAGGAATATTTAAATTTAAGTCTGTAGTGTTAAAAAAATTATGCTCTTAGTAATAAGATTAACCTGTCTATGCATCTCTATTTTAAGAGATTAATGCTACAAGACATGAAATCCATATTGAGTGACATTCAAAACTGAGTAGGAGAGAAAACTATTCAGGAGAGGCTGAGTAGAAGGCTAGGTTCATGAAGTGTCCCCTGCATAAACATGAGGATCACATGGTTCCCAGCACAAACACACAGAGCCAGGTATGTTCCTGTAATCCCTGCACCAGGGCCCTGGAAGGCAGAAATAGGAGCATCACTGGTGTTTGCTGTCCAGGCAGTATCACTGAGACATCAGATTCCAGGCTCCAAGAAAAGGTGGACACTAGTTGAAGAAGGCAGTTTACATTAACCTCCAGGCTCCACACAGATGCATGAGCACACACAAAAATACAAATATATATATATTTATGTGTGTGTGATATATATATATATATACATATATATACATATATATAAGGATACATAAAAGGATATATATATATAGGATACATAAAAAGGTAATGAAATATAAAAAAAGAAAAGCCTATAGGAAATCCATCCAATTTTTCAAGAGTCTCAGTGAAATTGGTTTCCTGTGATAACTTGTAGAGACCAATCAAGATATCTACTAGAAATGTTCAGAGAAAAGAACTGTCCTTTTGTGCTCTAAGAAGTGTAGTTGTATAGATGATGGATGGTTGTATAGATAATATTTTCAAGTGTTAACAAACACACTTAACAAATTGGCATTAACAAATCCTTCCATCATCAAATCAGCATATAAAAATTAAATAACTTCTTGCCATAACACAAATTCTAATTGAGTTGATACTGAAGGTGTTCCAGGTGAAGGCCAAAGGGAGCTAGCCTCTGTTCTTCATGGCTCTCCCTGGCAGAAGCTAAAACCACCTGTAATAGAGTGACTTTGGGGCAGAACCAGAAGCAGAGAGAAACCAGCAATGGCTTTTGACAGATTGCCAAGAAGACCAACTGCCCTGTCCTCTTCCTCTTGATGAATGGCACTCTTACCTGCCCTCATTCAGAAACACACTGTCCTTAAGGTCCCTGCAACTTCTATCATGGTTTTCCAACTCAGCATCTCACACTATGCCCAAGGCCACACCTGAATTATTGTCTCCTCTCTTAATTGCAATTCTTATTCAAACTAAGTTCTAGCTCCTGTGTATACTGTTAATTGTTCAAGAGTTTCCAGAATGTCTATGTTGGTCTCCTCATTGGCACCGATACAGGATGCATCTGCTTCGTTTACAAAGTGTTAGTGTCCACTTAGCAGATACCATAGTGAAAGAGACAGTGGGTGAGTGAAGAAACAAGTATACTAGCTACAGAAATAGCTCAGTCCACAAAATAATTCCCTTGCAAGCATGAGGACTTCAGTTTGGTTCCCAGAAACCATGCTTATAAAAACAAACAATAAAAAAGTAATCCTAGAACTGGTAAGGCAGATGGAGGAAGATCTCTGAGGCTCACTGAGCAGCCACCTTAGTCTTGATGGAGGGAAGGAGTGACAGGGAGATGGGGGAAGGGGAGGAATGGAGAGAGGGAGGGAAAAGAGACTGGAAAAGGAGGTGGAGAGGGAGAGAGGGAGGGAGAGAAGGAAAGGTAGAAGAGAAGGGGAAGAGGAGAGAGGGAGAGGCAGGGGAAAGGGGAGGGAGGGGAGAGAGGGAGAAGAGAGACAGGGGAAGGGGAGGGAGGGGGAGAGACAGGTAAAGGGAAGGGGTGGAAGCAGAGAAAAAGGGAGGAGAAGAGACAGGGGTAGGGAGGGAGATGGTGGGAAGAAAGGAGGAGAGACAGAAAAAGAGGAGGGAGAAGGAGAGAAAGAGAGGGGGAGAAACAGAGGAGGAAAAACAGGGGAAGGGGAATGGAGACAGGGAGGGAAAGAGAGGGGGAAGGAGGAAGGGAAAGAGGGAGGGAATGAGTGAGGGAAAGAGAGAGGGGGGAGGGAGGGAGTGAGGGAGTGAGGGAGGGAGGAAGGGAAGAAGGGGGAGAGAGGGAGGGAGGGAGGGAGGGAGGGAGGGAGGGAGGGAGGGAGGGAGGGAGGGAGGAGGGAAGAAGGGAGGGAGGGAGGGAGGGAGGGAGGGAGGGAGGAAGGGAAGAAAGGAGGAAGGGAAGAAGGGAGGGAAGGAGGGAGGAAAAGGGGAAAGTCAGGGGAGGGAGCAGAGAGAAACAGAGGGAGGGAGAGACATTAAGTGTAACTTTAAGGATTGTTGAAAGATTAATAAGAAAAATACATGTAGCAAAGGAGGAATTGTAGTAGGTGAACTAAGAGAGCAGTCAGGAAAAATTTCTAAGTACAGCAGCAATGACCCGGACTGAGCAAAAGGGTCATGCAAGTTTCTAGGGGAGTATATCCAAGGAGGAGGAGATGGCACAGACAAAAAAACAGGACAACAGGACACACACCTACGAGAGATGAGCTGTGCTTTGCTGAGCAGTAACCAGACCAAACAAGTGAGCAAATTAAACAAAGTTAAGAGTGGGAAAAGAGAAGGCACGGAAGATCAGATGAAAATTCCTCTGGCTCCAGCTGGATAGAGAAGGGGTGATAACAAGTCCTTCATTTACAATCTGTTCTGGAGCAATCATGGTAGGGATTGCTGATGAACTAGTTGCCAGGAAATAAGGGGGAGTGTAAAGGATTGTGAGACTGAGCTGATAGATTCTTTCCATGCTAAAGAATCCCAGCCAGGATTTTCATGCAGATGCTGAACTCCAGAGTCCAGAGAAATCCATTCAAAAGGCACAGAGTTTGCTCCATCCCCTCGGCAAGACATTTCCTTCATCTGAGGTGCTAAAAATGGCCAAAGAGAGTGGGCATGGTGAAATTCAGAAACAAGAATTTCACAGGAAAGTGTACTGACCAAGATTGGCAACAATGAAACAGAATGTGCTGGACATGGGTAAGGCATGGAGGGGTGTGCTCTAGCCACCAGGAGCCTGACATCCTTAGCTTAAGTTCACAGTGACACACTGAGACATTCAGATGCATTGGAAATATTAGCCCTGGAGCTCAATACAGTTTCTTGTGGGAGGGTTGTCCTGTAGGATGTTTAGCACAAGATTTGAGCTCTACCCATAACTCTAGATAATAGTCCTGCCTCTGTCCCCAGTTGTTAAAATCAATGTGTTCAGATTTTGTCTAACATATTCTGGATAAGAAAGTCCTCAAGTTAATAACTGCTGTATCTAAGGGTAGCATTATTGCTTGGGGTGCCATAAAACCTTCACACTGGGGAACACATGAAAATAAACCTTCACACTGGGGAACACATGAAAATATGTCATGTTGTGGCTTCATAAATAGTCACAGTCTCCCTATTGGTACAATCAAAATGCTTTACCATTCTTTTGTCAAGAGTTATTTTGGTTTTCTGTTTTTTATTTTTATTTTTTAAATTATATTTCCAACTAGGAGAGAGTGCTCCTACCTCTGAACCTCTGGCAAGCACATCCAACCTTTGATGTTGCAACAGGATGTTGCCATCTCTACAGGTCACACTGGAAAACTAGTAGCCATGTTGCCAAAAAAGAATACAAAAGAAAGAAAACCTAAAAATGTTGTAGGTAGAGTTATAGTATGTGTTAGAAGTCATCAGTTGTCATAGATAGCATGTGGCCCTCAGTCTGTGGCTTAGATACCCATGCTGGAACTCTCAGCAAAGTGTCCTGTCATTACTTGTCCTCACAAACCAACTACTACCTCATCTCCTTGAGAAAATACCCATTGCATCATTCAGATCCCAGATCCATTATATTTCCCAAGGAAACCTTCTGTCACTGTGCTTGGGTAAGATCTCTTGAACCTTCGGGAATATCTAACCATGCTGTGTTGCTTTTGGTGTTGTTTGTTTTGTCTTTTTTTTAAAATGCCTTCTTAGTTTGCAAATCTATTTGAAGAATAATTTGATTATCCTTCTCCCTCACTAGAGTATGGCCTCCATAGAGTTAGAACTCTGGCTACTTTACACTGTGTTAAACTTTAGTCTCTCACACAGTCCTACATAAGACTCAAAGCTTACTGAACAAACAAATGAGTATATTAATTGAGATAATATTTGTAAAGTACCCTACAAATTGCTGTCATGACAGCAAACGGCTGTAGCATTTCCATTATTATCTCCAGCAGACTCATGTTCAATGACTCATTTCCTTCCTCATTCCCTCTTTTTCTTTTTTGTCATTTCTATTTTCTCCTACCTATAATAGGCATGAGCTATGCAAAGTAAACTTTTCTTATAAAATTCAAGATTTCAGAAGAGAGTAAATCTAAAAGTCTCATAGAAACCCGAGTTATTGTTTAAACTCTTGTGTTTGTTTTAAGTTTTTCCAGGTTCAAATGTCTGGGCTGTGGACCACACTGGGTTAAACTCCAGACAGCCTAAGCCACAAACTGGCTTGACCTTTGACTTTTCATGTGAGTTTGCTTGTAGGATGAAAAGCTAAGGACAAGATAGATGTCCCAGGGCTGAGAAGGGGGATAAGGGCAAGAAGGGCCATCCCAGAGCCTAGATTGTCTTTCCAGAGACAGTCCCGTGGCAGGCAATTGGATTGAGCAGAAGTGCAATTCAATTGTCTGTGAAAACAGAGCCCATTTGAGCAGTTCTGCTGTCTCTAAGGGATGTTTCATCTTCCCAGGAATGACCCAGGCCCTCTCCTTTCCTTTTGACTTCTTTAAACAATCCATTTGCCTAAGACATGTGGCATGAAATGCAGGGAACTCTGCTGTAGCCATTGGGATAGTTGACAATGACTAACTCCTGTTGGGTAGAAGGGACAACATCTCACAGTCTGTTCCTGACACCAGATCTGGATGCAGTTGGTTTGGTGATTTCCTTTTCATAATGAGATCCATAGAATGAATACCAGATGCAGGGAACATCTGCCATATAAAATCCAAATCCCAAGCCCCCACTGGGATGCATAAAATACTGGGACTTTTAGACATCTTCCCTCCTTCCCCATCTGGGGTTATCTAGAAATACCTGGAAAAGTAAAGATAACCACTGTGGTCATAAAACTGACTGTAAGAGACTTCTGCTCTGAGCCCAATTCACCATAAGGTGATAGGACAGATGAGCCTTCCTGAAATTCAAGCAACTCACTTAGCAGGGGCTTTGCTTAGCTGCTTACTTGATGCAAAGCACAAACTAGCTGTCTTCTACTGTGCTTTCATTTGGGTATTCCCCACTCTCCACTGCCCCTAAATACAAAGAAATGCACATTGTGCTAAGTATGATGGCTCAGCTACCCTTATTTCGAGGAAAATCTTCAGCTCTTCTTGCTTCATTCCACACAGAGGCTCCACAGTTTGTTGAGAACATGAGGGGCCTGGAAGAGAAGTTGGAAAACACTGCATTAAGCTGTCTCCTTAGTTATCTGCATGCCTGCACTGCCAGAGACCATCAGAGCCCAGGCATGTCCTCAGGGGGCCACAATTTGTTACAGAATCAGAATTTTAGATGTCTCAAATCTGGGATCATGACCTGGTGTGGCACCTTGTGTTCACAAGGGCACGGCACGGTCTCTCCGGTCTCTCCTTTGCCCCCACAAAGACGTACTCAACAAAGACTTAGTATGACTAGAGAGAGGGACACACTGTCCTACTTTACAGAAAAGCACATGGCAGAGAACAGCTCAATATGTGAGCTCATCACCTCCTCTTCTCCCTTTTTCCTTCCTTCCTTCCTTTCTTTCTTCCTTCCTTCCTTCCTCCCTCCTTCCTTCCTTCCTTCCTTCCTTCCTTCCTTCCTTCCTTCCTTCCTTCCTTCCTTCTCTCCTTTCCTTTCTTCCCATATTCAGGATATAGGACCTGGATAATAATGAGAAATCTCAAACACAGCAAAACGAACCTAAGGAAATGGCGAAGAAAAGCAGCAAAAATGAGGGGTTAAGGCCAGATCTATTCAAACCTTAGGTTCTGTTCAGACTCAGGTTCCTATGCTCAGAAACCTTCTCCATGCAGACCTTCCTGCGCTCCTCCAGACAAAGGCTTGCTGTGTTACTTTGGACACCTGCCTGTGGGGCAGTGTCTTTTCTTCATGTAGGTGGGTAGGGAAATGAAGTAAGGGCTAGCCTGACAAGCTCACTGGAAGACAATGCCCTGGTGTGATGTAATTTCTTTCTCTGAGGCAAGGCCCTCCCCAGGCCGAGTGAGGACCTGTCAGAACATGCAGGGAAACAACTGCAAGCATCTGGGCAAGATCACCCCAGTGACCTCACAGGTCTCACTCACCAGGCAGAGCAGTGTTTTAATTATTCTTTAATTATGCTCCATACCCATCCACAGCAGGAACTCTACCAGACCTGTGGCAGCGTCAGGGAAAAGGGGAAAGACAGAAGGGAAATGAAAGGACTTTCTGCCTGGATAGCAGGTTTGCTACGCTTTCTGATCAGTCCAGTTGGGCGTGAAAAGACAGAAAAACGTCCCTGTCTCAAAAGCCCACTGGAACAGAGGCAGCTAAGAAAGAGGAAAGAAAGGAGACTTTGAAAGTGATAATTAAAAGAAAAATCCAGTCCAGGCCTTTCAAGTTCTCTTGGGCTCAAGATTCCTTTTCCTTTTCTCCAGAGCCCTGTGCTTCTCCAGGAGGCTGGAGAGAATGCCTCTCCAGTGGCTTTTATGCCATCAACAGCTCAAGCTAGTACTTAGCCTCAAAGGAAAAGTCTTTCTTAGGTTGGGCTCATACCCAGGCCCAACCCTCTCGGGGACCACAGCATGCTGGGCTCTGAAGATCAGCCTTGGAGTAGAGGAATTTGAAAGTGGAAAAGTCCAAGGATTCCTCGAACCAATCACTCATAATTCTTTGATATATTTGGAACATGAAAGCCAGCTTCCTTGAGGGTGGGACAGGCACACATTCTCTCACTGTAGTCCATTATTACACTGCTTAGGTGCATACAACCTGTGATTCTTTGTTTCCTTTCAGATCCATTCAGTACAACACAATAGCTTTACACGTGGATCTGAATCTTAACTCTTGTCACTTGGTTGTATGACCATGTACAAGTCAGTTGATTTCATTGAACCTCAGTTTCTTTATCAAGTGATCATTCATGTGCTTCTTAATTCTTCTCACATTATGAAGATACAATGATAGACCTTTGAATATTCTAAACATGTCCTATTGTGTTTCATATAAGATATATAGAATATTCTGTACCAACCAGAACTTGTATATCAGTGCTTAATACAGCACCATTCACAATAACTAAGTATTTAGAATTGACTTGTGCTTCTGCCAACAGAATGGGTATAGGAAGCACGGTATTTATTTTAAACTTTCAAGATTTATTTATTTTACTTTATGTGCATGAATGTTTTCTTTTGTCTGTATGCATGCATATGACACATAGGCTGGTACCTATGGATGTCTGAAGAGAGCATCAGCATCCCCTGGAAATGTAGTTATAGATGGTAGTGAGTTACTATGTAGGGGCTTGGAACCATACTTGGGCCTTCTGCAAGAGTACTGTGGTGTTTGAATAAGAATGGCCCCTGTGGGCTCATATATTTGAATGTTTGGTCATCAGGGAGTGTCACTACCTGAGAGGAATTAGGAGGTGTGGCCTTGTTGGAGAAAGTGTGTTACTGGGGTTAGGTTTTGGCATTCCAAAAGCCCAAGTCAGTCCCAGTGTCTCTCTCTTCCTGATGTCTATGAATATAGAACTCTCAGCTACTTTTCCAGCACTAACTATGTCTGCCTGCATACCACTATGTTCTCTACCATGATGACAATGAACTAAATCTCTGAAACTGTAAGCAAGTCCAAATTAAATATTTTCTTTTGTAAGAGTTGCAGTGGTCATGGTGTCTCTTCACAGTAATAGAACACTGACTAAGATAAGTAGCAAGTGTTTTTAACTATTGAGCCATATTTCCATCCCAGAAGCATGGTATGGGTACATATGTGTCATTATACAAAATGGCATCTTATTCAGCCATAAAGAGAAAATGCAGGAAAATGGATTGAACCTGAGATTATGTTAAATGAATTAAGACAAACTCAGAAAAACAAATGCTGTGTTTTCTCTTATTTGTGCATCCTGGATTTTGTATGAATACATACAGTTGTATATGTATGAATGTCATGAAAATAGAAGCAAAGTTGTCTGGAGAAAGGAAGGAGACTACAGGGAGAGGTGTGAGGGGGAAGGGAAGGAGAGATCCTTGGTAAATCACATTATGTAACTGTGTGAATATGTCCGTATGAAACCCAGCACCATACCTACTTGTAAAGTTTTTAGCATATAAAATGGTGAGTTTAAGTCTGTGGGAAGCAGAGACAAAAAGCAGGCCGGAAGAGAGAAGATAGACACTCTGCTTCTGAGAAGTGGCCCCATGTAGCCACATACCAGAGAAGGCACAGGGCCTATGGTACAACCTCCCTGGACCAATTCTACAGGATGCAGTTAAACTTCTCAAGAACATATCAGCATTCATTCCTACCCTTTCATCTCCAAAGGATAGTGGTATCCCTATAATTACAAGACCCTGAATTGCACTAAATCTGCTTCCTACTGTGGCCTGACCAGGGCTGATTCCAGAGACTTGCTGGGTAGAGGCAACAAAGCCAACATGCCTACCCTGTTCTGGAGACCAAACATATCTTCCTATTTAGTTAGTACATGTCTTGTAGCTTACAATGTACCTATTTGAAGAATTGAAATAGCTTTATTTTATCTGTTGATATAAAGCAACAAAAGGAAAATTGGGTGTCTTACTTTGCTTTCTATCATTGTGATAAAGACCATAAGCAAAACCAGCTTGGGGAAGAAAGGGTTTATTTTACCTTGTAGCTTATGGTCCTTTGTGAATGGAAATAGTGCTGGAAGTCAAGGTGGGAAGCCGGAGGCAGGAAATAAAGCAGTGGCTATGGAGGGACATAGCTTACTGTCATGTTCTCCATGACTTACCCAGCTTGCATTCTTATATCTCCCAACACCACCTGTTCTGGGGTGGTATCACTCCTGACGAGTTGGCCCTACCCACATCAATCATTAATCAAAAATTGCTTCACAGACTTGCCTACATAAAATCTGATGGAGGCATTTCTCAACTGGGGTTACCCTTCCTAGATAATTCTAGCTTGTGTCAAGTTGATAAAAATTCATCTAGGACCCTGCCCTATATATTTCACAAAACTAGCTCTGTGATGGCAAGCTGAGGGAATCTAGGAAATTTAAGTCTCATTCCTTCATAGACTGATGGAGAGTCTGCCAACCCATGGGCGCTTTGTTGTAGGCACACCAGCGGCTATGTTGTTCAAAGATGTTTTTGCTGACATACGATCCATATATTATCATTGTCACATAGATGATTCTAGATGGAATTCAGATGCCCATGATGGTGTTCACCACTGAATATTCTTCTCCAAGGACATGAGATGAACCCGCAACAAACATTTCAGACTCATGTTCATGGCAATTGGTTCAAATTAAGCCAAAGTTTAAGGGTGAGAGGACTCATCTTAGAATGTTGAGGGCATAGGAATAGTGGGTAAGCACAGACAGCATGCAACTTTAAGGCAGGCCTTGGAGACTCAGGTATTGATCTAAGCAATTTCCCCAGAGCTTGAGAGATTCTACTTCTGCAACCATGAGTCTGGATCATTTGACTGTGGAAATCTTGCCTGTATTTAATAGTCCCTCAAGTTTCTTATATCTGATTGAAGGGAGACATGGAATCTGCCCATTGCAGAACCAGACATATAAATTCTCCCCAGGCCTGGATACTGCAGAGATATCTGGCTGCTCCACACCCCTTCTCTCCCTTCTGTTTTTCCAAATGCGAAGTCAACATAGGGAAGGTTTAAAACACATGTGCTCTGTAATTCCTAAATCATGTCTAAAAGATGTCAGCTTTTCTTCCATGGTTACTTGGTTAGGAATAATGCAAACTGCCCATGAGCATTTACCTCTAGCCTGTAATTATTCCACTTAACAGGATTTTCCTCTCTATGAAACACATTTATTCTTTATAGGCATGTGAATTTCTTCTCTTTTACTTTGAATTTTATTTTAAATGTTCTGAAATTGCCCTTGATTTAGAATGATCTTCTAGTGAGTAATATTTTAAATGCAATTCATTACTTGCTAAATCTACACTGTCCACAAGAGCCCACACTGCTTTTGTCTGTCCCAGCTGAGGTATGTTTTTAGAATGACACTGGAAAGCATGAGGAACATTTCATTAATAACTTTCATATTGATTGAATGTTAAATAATGATATTTTGGATATATGAGATTAATAAAATGTATTACTAAAATAAATTTTTCATGTTCTTTTTCTTTGCTTTTTAGTGTAATGGCTATAAAATTTAAAATTCTGTATGAGGCTTGCATTATATTTGGACAGCAGTGACCAAAATAATTAGTTTTATAACCTTGGGTTTGTTTTCAAGCCAATATTCTTGAGGGGCAACCTGCCTGTTCTCAGAAAATGGATGTAACTTTTAATGTATGTAGCAGCTGGGAATTTAAAGGGACTATTTACATTTAACATTTGGTCAATTGATTGATTATTTAGTATAAGCAGAATGTGGTGCCCTATAGATTGACTCTTGATCCCAAAGTGTTCACAGCTAAGAAGATGGATTAAGGTCATCAAACACATGATTAAGCAAAAATGCTAACCTCCTTCATTATTCTGAAACTTCATAAGAAATGGAACATTTTGAATGTTTAAAAACCTTCCCAAGGTAGAAGGATTCTAAACTCTGAGTTCAGATCACTGATATCTATATACAATATAGGTGGTATATAAAAATTTTTATGGAATCTATACTGTACAAAATAAAAAACAGTAACTAACCATAAAATACTATTTTAAAATTATATTATCAAGAGCTAGGAGTGTAACTTAATAGTAGAGTGCTTGTTGAACTTCCATGAATATATAATCCTAAATTTAAAAACAAAACAGAACAAAAAACCCATGTATATGAGTGGTTTTACTTGCAGGTCTGTGAGCTATGTGTGTGCAGTACCTTAACAGTCCACATGAGGGTAACAAATAATTTCTAATTGCAAACTGCCATGTGAGTGCTGGGAATCAAACTCTCAATTGCTAAGCCATCTTTCCAGCGTCATGCATAGTCTTTCTTGTGACATTTCATAAGAAAAGATGTCTTCCTTTATTTGTGACATGACTTGGTGGGCAAGCGTTGACTCAATGACATGCCACCTCACAAAGTCAGTAATTAAAGTGGAGCATTTGTACATGAAGATGCATGGATATTACTCTATCCAACAGAATACCAAGTTTTAGTAAACAGAACACTCCATTTCTCTCCTTTATAACTAAAAAAGACAGAATAGAATAATATGACACACACACACCATGACATGGGTCTCTACAGCTCAGATTTATGCTACTCTACTGACTGATAGGAGATGCACAAAAAACAATGACCTCTTTTTTACATTTGGCACTGGAACAATAAGTAGCCTCAAAACCGGAAATTAGGAAAGAACCTAACCTACATGGGAAGAATAGAAGGACAGAGAGGGTGGGCTGCATAGGAACAATAGGAAAGGTGGCCCAAGGACAGACACTCACCCAACTAACCCTTCAGCCTGGAAAAGGACAGAGCCTGAGGTGTTTCCCACTAGCTTCTGCATACTGAAGCTGCTGCAACTGTGGTCCAGCGTGGCCAGCATCCATCCCAAGTAGGTGGGATGATGATACCAGAACTTAGTGGTATCCTACATGTGATGCTGGTTTTGGAAACAGGAATGGTTGAGGAAGTCATGGAATTTTCCTCCATGGTTTGAGAGAGCCACTAAGGCCATGAAATATGTGCCAGGGTCAGAGTCTTTGCAAAGATGACCCAAGAAGCTTTGGTGTCAAACTGTAAAGGTAAAGCCTGGGCTTAATTTGTAGACATCAAGACGTTGATGATGCCAGAGCCCCGAGACATCCGCCAAGAAGAGCTGCATATGGGGAATGGAACCAACCCAAGGAAGGACACATATTTTGGGCTGTTGCAAGGGGTGGGGAGGAGGGAAATCTAAGTTCTTTGAGTTCGAAGACCCAGATACCAGATATGCAACCACAGGATTTGGGGCTTATCCTAGTAGACTTCAGCCTTCCTCATTACTCCCCTAGTCCTTCTTTTTTTTTTCTTTTTTCTTTTCTTTCTTTTTTTTTGTTTTGTTTTTTGTTTTGTTGTTGTTTTGTTTTGTTTTTTGAGACAGGGGTTCTCTGTATTGCTTTGGAGCCTGTCCTGAAACTCGCTCTGTAGACCAGGCTGGCCTCGAACTCACAGAGATCTGCCTGTCTCTGCCTCCCGAGCGCTGGGATTAAAGGTGTGAGCCAACAACGCCTGGCCTAGTCTTACTTTTTGGTTGGTTTTTTGTTTGTTTGTTTGTTTGTTTGTTTGTTTTTTCAGCAACAGAAAAGTAATTGAAAAGTTTCCCCGTCTATTTGTGAACACCTTAAGGATGGGTACCACATTTCTTTCATCTATCATACCACGCTTTTCACAGTGACCCTGATAACACCTGGGAATTAACAAATGCTGAGTGCTCTTACTGCACTTCAAACTTTTTTCCCAGCACAGATTATTCGGTTAAGCACGCTAGTTTGTATTTCGTTCCCTCTTCTTCCTGGGTTCTACTTTGCTGTTTTATACATATGGTCCCCTTTATAAAGCGTTTTCTGACAGTACACATTTCGTGTTTCATTTTTAGCTTTAACAAGTGCTAAAATCTGTCATCATAACACAAAGGATGCCATAATGAATGGGTGTGGATGTATTGTGATAGGAGTTTATTTGCAAAATCAACTGAGAGACTAGATCTAGTCCATGGGCTATAATTTGCCACTTTCTGTTCTGGAAGAAAATAGCACCTAAGATTTTAAATAGCCTAAAGTTTCCAATGAAAATAAGCTTTGTGTTTCTTTCATTTCTGATTCATTAGTAAAGGTAATCACTATAAGCACCTTTTCCATGTGTTCAAACAGAAAGTTCCACATGTATACACACACACACACACACACACACACACACACACACACACACTGAATCTTCTATTTAAATAGATAGAAAAATGTTTTTTCATGTTTTGAGCAAGCATATAGGCTCATATTATATATCAATCATAAACACACTCAGTACATTCTAATGACATTCTCTCCTTGAAATCACTGTTTAATAATTTGCCTTGAAAACCTTTCCACATGATGTGCTATTTCCTTCTTTAAAAAGTGACCTGATCACTGTTAGATAGATCATCATAGTTAGCTGTGTATGTGGTGCACACCTGTAAATTCAGCACTTGTGAGGCCAAGGCAGGAGTATTGAAAATTCAAAGCCAGCTTGGGATAGAAGCATACCTTACATACTTGTGCATGCTTACACACACACACACACACACACACACACACACACACACACACACGGGAGGGGATACACGTTCACACAGTGAGACAGAGGGAGATTAACCAACTCCGTTAATAGATACTTAATTCCCTTATAGCTAATTGAAAGTACAAAGCATATCAGTGAAGACTTTGGAACATGTGAATAAGTCCATATTTTGAGTAAATTTCTAGAAGAGGAATGTTTGGGTTAAAAGTGTGAGCTTTAGATCTTACCAAGTATTTCCAAGTCACCCACCACAAAGAGCTGACAATTTGTGCTCTCATCAACAATATATGGGGAAAGAAAGGCATCTTATTTAAGGGACATATATCTCTGCCAGATGAAGAAGTAGTTTTACAAACAGTATAAATAACTCGTAGAAAAAAATAACTGTAAAGCTACATTAAATAAAAAGGCTGAATTTTGTATAATTTTGTCTTTTAAATCTGAAACAAGAAATTTAAAACTACACAATAAATACAATTAAAAATAAATACACTTTTATTTTAGGGAAAAACATAAAAATGTTATAAAGATAGAACGAAGAATGAGTAAGTTAGTAAAATTCAGGGAAAACTGCAGTAAAATAGGAAGAGAAGTTTGGGAAGACAGATAATCTTAACCCGATGATAACACAAGACAATGTACACATGTATCAAAACATCACATTATCATGTTAGTATAAATATTTTCATGCATCCAATGAAAATATGTTTAGTTAAACAAAAATTAAATCAGAGTAAAGGGAAAGAAACATCACCTGAAGCCCCAGTGACAGCCACCTAAGGACTTTTGTCTGAACCCTGGGCTACACTGACAGCCTGTGACTCTGTGGAGGACGACTTCCTGCAGAGGGCTGCTCATGCATGTGTGTGTGTGTGTGTGTGTGTGTGTGTGTGAGTGAGAGAGAGAGAGAGAGAGAGAGAGAGAGAGAGAGAGAGAGAGAGAGAGAGAGAGGAGGGCGGGGGGTAGTGCTGCTTCCTGCTGGAGGGCTGCTCATGCGTGTGTTGTGTGTGTGTGTGTGTGTGTGTGTGTGTGTGTGTGTGAGAGAGAGAGAGAGAGAGAGAGAGAGAGAGAGAGAGAGAGAGAGAGAGAGAGAGAGAGAGAGAGAGAGGAGGGCGGGGGGTAGTGCTGCTTCCTGCTGGAGGGCTGCTCATGCGTGTGTTGTGTGTGTGTGTGTGTGTGTGTGTGTGTGTGTGAGAGAGAGAGAGAGAGAGAGAGAGAGAGAGAGAGAGAGAGGGAGAGTGAGTGGGGGGAGGGCGGGGGGGGCTGCTTCTTGCTGGAGGGCTGCTCATGGGTGTGGTGTGTGTGTGTGTGTGTGTGTGTGTGTGTGTGTGTGTGTGTGTGTGTGGTGTGTGTGTGGCGGGGGGTGCTGCTTCCTGCTCGAGGGCTGCTCATGTGTGTGGGGGGGGGGGCTGCTTCCTGCTGGAGGGCTGCTCATGTCATGTCGGGGGCTGCTCTTATGGTCAGAAGTTGCGCTTTGCCTTTGATAATACCCCACTCACTTGAGCACTGAGTGGCACAAAGACAGAACCTCAGGTACCACTAAGCCCCTTAGTCGCACTGCAAAAACACAACATGAAAAACCACACATAGTATGTTGGACTCCAACAATTATTACTCCACTGTTAAGTTCCCCGAGGAATGCAACTTAGATGATACACAAGATAATGAACTCAAAATTGCAATCTAAATACGTGCAAAGAACTCACAGAGGATATGAATAAATGCTGCAATGGAGACCAAGAAAGCTCTCCACAGAGAAACGAGGCTGACATGGAGAAAAGAGACGTCTAGGGATTTTCCATGAACTGGGCCAGTTGCTCATCTACCAAGCACCCATGCATCCTCTGCTATGCCTCTGCTCAGGTGGTTTGCTGCAGTTGCATGCTTTCAGCTGTCTACCTGTATTTTTTCCATAGCCACATCATGAGCAGAGTGTCCTTTGGTCCCCTTGTTTTGCTGATTGACTCGTATTAGCCAACGGTGAGACTGCAGAGGTGCCATTGGGCCAGTTCTGAACTTGACCTCCTAGGATTATAGAGTTATTTTTAAAGAAAATATACCCTGGAAAACTTGCTGGTTCAAGAAGAAGAGATGGGTGGAACAGAATTGGGGCCATGCCAGCTGAGTCAGGGTACACAGGTGGCCCCAAGCTGACCTGCAGATATGTGACCTAGCCTGGTCAACAGAAGGTGAACATACATAGTCTGTATCATCTGACTCTCAGCTCACTAGCAGACCACATGAATACTGGTAAATGGAGTAGACCACATGAATAGGGGTAAATGGCTGTTGCTTACAATGCCAAGTATAGGGACAGTTGCACATTAATAATTCATTAACTAGCCATTGTATAATCAGTGGGGATGAGTTTGGCCTAAGTCCTTCTGTCTCATAAATGTTTTTTCAGACCCACTATTCACAGGCAATAAGCCAAGTCTTAAGGGACATACTGAATTCAGGCGGTGACCGGGATCCTGGTATGAGAGACCCAAGTCTTCAAAGGGACGATGGCAGCAAATGAAATAGCCAATAAAGGTTCACGATCATGAGATGGTTTCTCAAAATGACTGCCTGGTTGCTTTCAGTTACCTCAAAAATGACAGCGTCTCCCAGGTGTGAATCTCATTTCAGCTCAGACTTGCTGGACAAGAATCCAGCTTTAAGTCGCTAGAATGTTCTAGGTAGAGAGAACAGCCACATCAGCAGCCTAGCCTGAAAAAGGGCAGGATACAAGAGAAGCCTAGTGCAGTGGGAACATGGGGAGCCCTTCCCCGTGGAGCCCTTCTGTTCCTCTTAGACAGCTGGTTCCTCAATGTGGCTCTCCTGTAATGTTTTCAATGGTACTTAGCAACGACCTGATTTTCTTTAATAAACTTATCTTGGACTTTAAATAAAAACGGAAACCTATCCTTACCATATCCTTTAAAACCGCTACTGGCCCTGACCCTCACTGAACACAAGGACAGTAAAACAACGAACTGTAACTGTTAGCCTAGATAACAGAAGGGGCAAGATTTCAGATTCTGAATCCAAAGAGTCAGTGACACATTTTCCCACCCATCCTGTGGCCTATGCTCTCAAATGGACATTTCTGTGTGTGGGTTTGAAGATGGTCTTACTGCGCAGCTAGCTGAGTTCAAACTCACTGTGTAGTTAAGGCTGGCCTTAAATTCACCATCCTCAAGCCTTAGCCTCAAGAGTTCTGGGAATATAGGTTAAATTGATTCTGCATTTGGCATAAAGACTCTGCATCTGAATTCCATAGGCTTGCCCTCTGAGATACAGAAAAGGCACAGCCCTTCCAGAGGCAGCAGGATTCCAAGGCAGGCTTTAGCTGGAGAATGATGGTGAATGCCTTTAGGACACAACAGGTTGTTCAGCCACCAACAAGAAGCTTCCTGTTTAGCAGCTACAAACTCTATGACCTTGAGTGGATTATCTGACTGACTCTGTATGCTTCAGATTTATTTATGAAATGTTGACTACCACAACCAGATGCAGGTTGATATGAAGGTTAAATAAGATCAAAACGTCCATGTTTAAACCACAGAGTCATTTCGTTGTGAAAAATCCTGGTTGTTAAAGATGACATACATACACATCTTTCCTGTCAGGGGCACTGGCTAGTTCCTTATTCACACCAGGAAGATGAAAGAATGTATTGATACTAACATGTAGCATGCTAAAGTATATATGGCACATACTATTATGATCCAGTAAATGCATTATTTTAAGATTCGTAATTAAGAAAGCCTCCAAAGTTTCCAGGGAGCAAATCATCACCCTGTCTTTGCTGTGATTTTTCTGCAGGCATATATGAAAGCACAACCAAGACGTTTCTTCCTGAAATATTCCTGTATAGAAAGTCTGATTACATCCCATTATACATCAGCCATGAGTCTAAAATATGCAAAGTGCAGCATTTATCTGGGGTCTATATTTCTATTTTGTTTATGTGATAGTCTGACATCTGAGCCTAAAATAAATAGTTTAGAAATCTCCTCCATGTCTCATAACCCACTAATTGACCCTTCTCCAACCTAGTGTCTTTCTGTCAGCATTAACCCTTGAATACCTGAGTTATAGTTAGCACTGCATCCACACACTTCCCCTAATAAGCAGAAGGAGTGAATTTCAGTGTTAGATTACAGTAGCACTCGTGTATGGTCCTGCTGCTCCAAGTCCTCAGAAGCTGGGGTGTGACAATCTCTCATGCCACTGGAAGCACAAAAAAAGGCCAAATTGCATCTCTGGCCACTGACTTTTGGATTTGTAAAGACCCAAGGATCACATGCATTTTCTTCTGTGGATAGCACTAAATAGGTAATACCAATGTTGCTGGGCAACTCACAAATGTATGATGTAAGTGCCACGGTTCCATTCTAAGTGATGCTATCTACACAGAATAACTTTCCTAGGATGATTTTTAGAAATGTAATGGCATAGCTAACTATCTGGCTGACTCCGTATCTTAGAACATCTGGGTAAGAAGAAAACTGGACCTGGCATTTAGATTTATCAGTAAGTAAATGGAAAACCAGTGATGGCTCACATTATGTTGGGGTTTTGCAACAGAATCCCAGTGTGATTCTGCTTCTGCTTCTCAAGAAGCTGGGGTTAGAGGTGGAACCAGTGTGCCCAGCTAGCCAAAGGGCCCTGTGATGACATTTACTTGACAGTGTAGCATCTCAAAGCAGGAATTAGCACTCCTGCCTTTCTGTGGAGCATGCTGTGGGAGGGGCTTGACAGGTGTTTCAAAGCTGAAATGTCCCCTGCTGGCTTCTCTTTATTGTTTTTCCTACTGTTTAAGGGGCCTTAGAACCTTCCGAAGGTGGGGTCTAGCTGGCAGAAATGTCAGAAAAGTAGGCCTTTGACGATTATAAACCAACTTTGGTTCTCCCCTCACGGCCTACTTCTTGGCCTCAGACCTACTCCCACCACCATGCCTGAGATTTCCTGCCAAGTCTTCCCCATCATGATGCACGGAACTCCTCTCAAATAATGAAACCAAAGTAAAATCCTCCCCCCACCCTGACCCCCCCTTTAAGATATTTTTCTGTTCCGGCAATCTAAAACTACTCAGTGAACCCCTGACATGTATGTGCTGAGTGGTTGGATAAATGAAAAAGAGATTAGCTGAGTAGGTAAGTGGATGAAATAATGAGTTACCAGATAAAATCAATAGACTGGCCTTTGAAAAGAAGACTTTCTGGCCTTAGAAAAGGAAGAGTTAGATCACAAATGCCAGGGAGACAGCTGGCTGTTCCCCTGAACCCTAAACCATTGGCATTAACACAGAAGCAAGGGATCATCTTCAAAGGGCAGTGTGCTGTCTCTTGGCCTCAGTTTTCAAAGGGTGGAAAACTCTCCTGGTGACGCACATACACCCTTCATCTAAACTTGTTTACACAAAAATCACCCTCCCCTTCCACACCACACAGTTCAGTAATCTATCCCAGCAGTTGCCTGTGGTATGGAAGATCACTCACACACCTTGGACAATCTTCCTCCCCTGGCTTTCAGCAAAGCCATGTGATTGCATGGTACATTCCTCTCTAAGAGCCTCATCAGCAGGGGTATCTAGTTGTACTAGACCACTCTCTGTTCCCAGAAAGCCACTTCAGTTCAAAGTGGGGAGTTATTGCTTCTGCTGACTATTTAGCCTAGGGTGATCTTCACATTTATTCCCTTCTCAGTGAAAGGCTATGCATTCTTTGAGATTTGAAGCCTTTAACTCCACATCTCAATGCCTCTTGGGAAATCCTCTTCCTTCCGTCAAGTTCCCTGTTTGACTTCATTTCCACCTCTGTGTAAGAATTATAATGGAAGTGATCTGAGCAATTATAGAGGGGATGGGAGCAGTAATAGGAGTCATAAAAGGAGAAGGATGAGACTACGACAGATTTATTGAACATTAACTATTACCAGGCACTGGACTAATTCCTTCCCATTTACTATTTTATTGAACCTTGCAAGGGCAGTTATCATCATTACTTTGTAGGCAAGCCTGGGGCTTTGAAATGGTTCCTAAATTACCTGGGATTACCCAGCTAGCAAGTTGTGGAGATGAGATTTGAAACCCAGTCTTAATACAATCCAGTTAAAATGAAAAACCACACCCCCTACTGCCACATCCCATCAGAAACATTTGTAGGTGTCTCTGTTTTCCCTACTCCCCCCTCCTCAGGGTAAGGAAGCAGCCCTGGGAATATAAAACCTCACTGTTGTGTTTAGCACATGTTTTGTTGAATGCATAAAAGAAGCCAGTATTTCCAAGAGTCACAATATGCATGTAATGAGCAGAGCTGAGCCTTTATAAACACTGGATGTGGCTAGTGAAAACCATCTGGTCTCTGACCTAACCCCGAGAGGAAATTATTTTACTGTGAAATTAGTATTACTGTTCTAGGGAATAGGGTCCTTCCATGCTAGATCTTTCCCAGTTTCTTGGATGTATTTCCAGCTGTGGGATAGGTTTAGTTGGATGTTTACACAGCAGAGTTTACTCTAGTGGAGAGTATGTGTGTCTTTTCCAAGCAAGCCAATGAACTGACTAAGACCGACACAGGTCAGATTTGATCTGAGTGTCTCTTTCATCTCCTGGTGGTACCCGGAAAAACTTTATTTACACAAAATGAGCCATGGCTTTTAGCTGTTATTGGAAAATGTACTACAATCTACTGTCAATGAACAGTCACAGTCAGGAATAAGTCAGTCTTCGCTCCCACTCCTGCCAGCTTTCTCCACTTCTCCTCCCAAACCTGCTGTACAATGATTACTACCATCCTTCCATGACATTCAATAGCCTAGTGTGCTCCCTCAGCTCTCCCTCCATCTAAAATGTCATGAAACAAACTCATATTGCTCGTGTCATTCTTTAAATAAGCAAATAGCAATGCAACCTTGTGTAGGGCCTCACTTTCCAAAGACCTTTCTGATTCTTGTTTATTGAACTTTTCTCAAGTGAGTACAACATATTCTCTCTTGGAGGAAACCCTAATTTGAAATGAAACATTTTCTTTTATATTCATGCATTCATATAATGATTAGTACCCATCTATCCCTAATTTCCTCCCCTTCAACTCCTGCCCTATGTGTTACCTCACTTTTCCCTTCCAATTTCTTGGACATTTCTTGTCTTTCAGCTGAATAAACTGATGAAATAGCCACTCTGTGGTAGGTTAGGGGGTTGGGAAGGTTTTTATTGTAGAGAGAGAAGCCAGAGGCATCTGAAAGAGCCCAGAGCAGAGAGAGAAAGTAGACTGAACATGGCCATGAGAGAAACAGGAGCAGAGCAGAGAGATAGAGAGAGGGCATGCGGGAGCGAAGAGCAGGGAAGGAGGGAGACAGAGAGACCAAGACCATGAGCATGACAATAGCAGAATTTAAGGAGATGGAGTAGCTGGGATGAGGGGAGCCTGGGGGAGGGCAGTTTGGATAGGGTAGGTGAGAAGAGTGTGAACGTGGAAATGTGTAACAGATACTTATGATTCTTGGGGAACATGGAGGCTGGCATGAGCTTTGCTGTGCTGATGGGCACCAGGGTTATACATTTGTCATGTCTGCATTTTAAAATTTGGAAAAATAGAGTTTCCTTTGGAGTTGACACAAACTTTGTGACACAACTCCTCCTCCCCCCATGTGTGCTATCCCTCATCCTCCTCTCTCTGTCATTTGATACTCAGAGTGTCCACTTAATATTGCCCGCATGTACGTGGGTTATGGAAACTTCTAGGAAACTATGAGTGGCCTCTCTAGACCTGAATCCTTGAAGAAAACAGATTGTCCCCCTGCTAGTAGCTCCTCAGAAAGGGGCGGGGCTTACTGAGTATCTCCCTATCCATGCTGGGACTTGGGCTTGTTTGATTTTATGCAAATTTTGTGTATAAGACTCAAGATATTGAGTTTGTGTGCACAACTTTGCTGCCATGTTCAGAATATAATTTTGCTATAGAAATCCATTTCCTTTGACATCTACAGTCTTTCTTCCCCCTCTTTGGCCATGATCTCTGAGCCTTGGGGAGTAGTGGTAGGGACAAATCAACTCAAATCAGTTTTAAATGTCATCTTTAGAAGATAGCAAGCACGGGGAATGAATAAAAGCAAATAGTTCCTTTTAACAGCAGACATTTGACACCTACTAATGTCTATTGATGTGCTCATTACAAGACTACAACTGTGCCTGAGACAGTGTCCTGTTCAGGTGACAAAAACATTGCAGACGTTATTACTCTTAAGAGAGGTAAGCTTGTGAGGAAATAGGAACAAGAAGCCTCATTGTTAGGATGGCTGGGTAGACATGAATTACAGAGAAGTGTCCCTCAGTACAGGCACTTTGATCATCCCATTAGATACCTGGGTTAGCTGGTACCTGAATAACACATTGCAGGCAGGAGGGATATGACAGCAGCTATAGCCCTCTTCTTACTGCCAAGAAACTTATGATTCAATGCTCAGAAAGACAAACCATTGGTCCCCCCAATAATTGCATCAGAAAGCTGGGGCCTTTAGCATTGCAATGCATGTCCAATGCTTACCCATTTAACTGCCACTGGCATGGCTTTGTGCTCTGATCATTACTTCTTGCCCATCAGAGATTGGGCACCTGTTGCTCTTTGTGTCAACCTGTCTGTACTCCTGACCCTCAGCTTTCAATGTTTCCTTCTGCAATGAGCCTCTCCTCTATTACCTGCCTGTCCTCTACTGTCAGGTACACCATGGTCCCTGGAATCACTTAAAAAGTCTCCATGGTCAAAGCCTGGTTTCAGCTTTGAGCTTAGACTCTAGATTCTTCTTCCATGAACTTCTAGCCACTAGCCACTGTTGGGGTCAGTATTCTGTCTTCCCGGCTATACTGAGCACCATTTTGTGCCTTGTACTTATATTTGGAGATACACTGTGGAAATTTATCCAAGCTCCACAGATGTTTGTGAGGTACCTGCTGGGTGCTAGGCACACTGATGGGCTCAGACATTACAGCCTGCTGGGGGCTTAATATCTGGGTCCCTTTCCTCTAAAACTACTCTGCTAAGAAGTTGGTCTGTGGAAATTCAATCTACTTCCTTTCTAGCTAATTCTCTCTAGGCTCCAGTGGGAGTCCTATTATGATTGTACATTTGTTTGATCCCTTTCTGCTAAGAACTATGAGGATGAACAAGCTAAGAAACCCTGTGCAGTTACCTTCTATTGAGGTAGACCTTTCTTTCACTGCTTATAACAGTTTTCTATACTTGACGTATTGCCTAAAACTTTTCAAATTCCCTCTGGAATTGAAGGACTCATTCTGCCCTTAGGAGGTCTTTTAAGTGATGAAATAAGTCAAAAATATTTCTAAAGTGGATTCACTAAAGCCCAGGAACTTGGAATGTACCAGTATATATATTTGGTCTTTATAGGACCTGTTGTGAGCGTGCTATGTCAGAAATATCAAAGAACACATTTGTGTCTTACCATAATGCTCGAGTTTATTTGTATAGCAATAAATTTACAAGGAACAGAGGTGCCAATGAAAACAACTTGTCAGATATTCCTGATTTCCTTGATAACCCAGGCCAAGCTAAATACAGATTCTTTTATATAAATCTTACTTTTTACATTAACTCTCGAATTATATAACACACAGTAAATGAGATGGCATTTATCTGTCTACCTATCTTCTTACCCCTCTACTCATCTATAAATGCATGTAGCTTACAGAATAGCTGTCAGGTACTAAAGAAGCAAAATGTTCAAGGATTTCCAGAGGTCTGTGAAATTATAGTATCTCCCTTCCATTGAAGATTAAGCGGAGACTTGAACAGCTGATATGGATTGAAGAGTCTCTGAATTGATAACAAACGAACTAAACTGGGGAAGATTTGAGACTGCTGGTGTGGAGTGAGGCTTCAGGGTCAGAGATAAACTGCAAGGGCAAGGGAAAGAAAGGCTAAGGTCTGGTCTGGCTAAACAAATAGACACACTGATGGCTAGTAGGTCTGCTTGGGCAAACAGCATAAAAGGAAGAAGCAAATTTAATTACTTTGTGTCAACAGTGGGTACCAATCCCGGCTGATGCCCTGGACTAGTCTGGAGTTCTGTGTGGTCAGTACTTGACAGACACGCTAGGCAGATTGTAATGCAAACAAATGCTCTTCAATTCACCCTAATAAATTTATATGATGTTTCTCTTTCTAACCCCAAGAATACTCATTCATCAGTCAGTGCTGCATGGATGGAGCCTAAAGACAGTGCCATTCACGTGTCCATCCAGGTGCAGAATGAGGTAAAACAGTTTTTATAAATGAAGTCTCAGTGAAAGGCACAGTTCTACATAGTGTGTCTTATTTTATACAAAACACAGTAACTTAAGCACACACAGCTGGACCACAATAGTGACCCACTGGTGTCACCACACCACAGAATCATTTCCCAGGAAGAGAGAAGGGTGTGCATCTTAATGCCATTCTTTAAAAGAGGATCAGTGATAATGAATTAGGGCCACGTCTGAGTCTTCCTGTTAGGACACATCAGCCACCAGAAACATCTGTCATAATTTTCAAACAGGCTGGGCATACCCCTACTCAGGGGCCACAACGCCTCCCTCACAATCAAGTCTGGACTGTTGAACAAGGCATTCAAGGATTCCTATGTCCCTCTGGTTTGGGTGACTTTTGTTCACCACACAGTCACAGTAAAAGCTTGCTTGCCTTTCTTTCAGAATAAGGTGTGTTTTAGTCTTCAGAGCCTTTAAATATCCTCTTTTCTGATCGGGACTGATACATTACAGATCCTCCTACAACTGTCTCATTTCTGCCTGAAAAAGCTCACCCCCTTGTACTCAATCCTCATCTTAGAAATCTCCATCATGCCATTCAGTTTAACATGTGCCACGAATACAATTACGTTTTAGCTTGTTCATCTCTGTCCTATAGAGTCTAAGTCCCCTGAAAAGGAGGTAGCTTTTTTTGGTTATCACTAAGTAAACAGAGCCTAGAACAGTCCTTGGGATATGATTGATAGTATATATTTCTTTTTGTAATCAATGAGTTTGGAAAAGCTGAATAGTTTTTCTGTCAACAGTTTTTCCCCCAAACAACAGTATTTAGTCCATACACAAATGTGGCCTAAGGAGCAATTAATCACAAACCTTGCTCACCAATGGTGAGCCAGTGTGGGATGCTCACAACCCCAGTAAGCATTAGTCTTCCTAGGTATTGTCCAGATGCTTCTGGCTCTGGTAATTCTTAGTTGCAGTTTAGTTGACGAGCACATCACCAGCTACCCAGGAGCCTATGCTCAAGAACAAGCTTGGTGCTGGCAAGAATCCTGGGAGGGAGGGCACAGGCTGTTGGGCTCCTCCTTCTCCTAGAGCTTCATACAGACCATTAGAAAATTGGGTAAATGGGACATGAGGGCAATTTACCAATAAGAGAGTCAAGAACTGTTGATATCGACATAAATGCCTTTTCATTGTGCCCCATAGTTTAAAACATCTAGTTATTGGTCAAATGTCTAGCAAGGTTAGGATTTATTTAGCTCCACTGCAACCCTGAAAGGAAATGTACTCTATCAAAAAATGTGTGTACTCGCAGCAATCACTGGAGACACGATGCACGCAGTGCTCTCATCTGTTTTTAATGCTGAGGACTGAGCCCAGTGCTTAGCATATGCCAGGCAAGTGCTCGGTTACCGACTTATGCTGCCAGCCCTACTCTAATTTTTAAGAAAGGCTGTCATTGAGTTGTATAGCATGGCCTTGAACTTGTCATCTTGTCACCTTAGCCCTGTGAGAAACTGAGATGACAAGCTTGCACAGCTATGCCCAGTGGTGTTAAATTTCTATGCAGGTCCTTTAGACACGCTATACTATGTGTACTTGATGGTTTCTTTTCTCCCCAGTGGCTAAGGTAAACACACCTTAAGCAATCATAAATGCATAGATTAACATCAGTCAAGATATCTTGAGCACATATAATTTAAATGGCTTTGCTGACTTCGTTTCACTCAGGCTTCGAAATCTGCTACATCAGGAGACGGGGCGGGGGTGGGGGGGATTTGTTTTTGTCCCTAGGATTTCATTGCAGTGTCTAAAATAAATCTAAATTGAAAATATCATATGAGCATGTATGATGGAATTACTGTGTCAAGTTCTTTGTGTATGTGATGTTTTATCTTTTCAAAAACCCAACAACAGTCTCCTTTGTGAGGAC
Source organism: Cricetiscus sungorus (assembly GCA_030556225.1). Classification (NCBI taxonomy): domain Eukaryota; kingdom Metazoa; phylum Chordata; class Mammalia; order Rodentia; family Cricetidae; genus Cricetiscus; species Cricetiscus sungorus. The sequence continues at coordinate 2,335,188 of JANBXA010000606.1, read as the reverse complement.
AAGTATAGCACAGGGTCCCCAAGATGTCACAGCTACTGAGGCCAGAGCTGGTTCTCTTCAAGCAGTCTGTCTGAAGAGCCCTCATCCTTAGTTATTCTGCTTTACCACCTCAGGAGATCACAAGCCATCCTCCTTGTCACTTGAAGGTTCAGAAACACCTGTGTATCCCATTGTGCTGCAGTATCAGCAGCACCTTGTTCCTAAAACTAAAGTGCCACCGTTGTTTATAGTTCTTTCACAGAGCAATCATAATGGATTGGCACTTAGCCCCACGACAGTGCAGTGCATTGGTAGGCAGGAGGTGGAATGCCTACACAGTGACAGTCAGCCTGAGGGAATTGTGCTTTTCTCCATCCATTTACTCACTCACTAGCTCAGTCAATAAACACCAGAGAGATGTGTAATTAGAAAATACTGCGAATATAGCAGTATTGAAGTAACCTGACATCCTCACATCCGGCATGTGCCTGCTAACCATTGGCGTCCTGTGGCAGCATTCTAGCCTGTGGCAATACCTGGAAAGGGCGAGAGTAGCTAGAGGGCAGGGAGGAGTAGTGGAGAGGGTGTGCACTGCTGTGAGGAAAGCATGGGTATGGTTTTCAATACCCTTCTCTGCAGTCTGTTCCTGGCACTTTTCTGGTACAGCCCATCTAAGGCTTCCACCTACCCTGTCCATTTACCTATAGTCAAAGAGATATATAGTTACTATGTATACTATAGTTACTGAGCTAGCAGATTCAGTCAAATGCTCTGGCTCTGCCCCTTCATTGCTAATTACTGGGCCAACTCTGCCAAAACACAGAAATCATGACCAGAGAAGAAACTTGTCGAAAGTCACACAGTGGTGTGCAGCCAATCAAACTGAAGTAGGCTGTTTCTAGAGTTCCTAATTACAGTCTTCTGCTGCCTAATGGTTAACTGTAGGCACTAGCTATGCGGACCTCCCGCTCCGCACAGAGGAAATAACAAACTGATTTTGCTAAGAGGGCTGTGCCTTCACCAAAGCCTGCAAGAAAGTGTAATACCCAGAGAAAAGAAACTCTCAAGCTTTGTGACCCTCCTGCCCTGAGGCCAGCATGACAGGGAGACGCATGGGCTTGAGCACAGGGTGAACACAGCATCTTCTCTCCCTAAGCCTCAGCATGTTGTGCATGGAGCCAGTCTGAATAGCCACTATTCCATAGGAAGAGCAGAATCTTGAAAGTCTTCCAACTTGTAACCCCTGGACCAGAAAGATATCTCCATAGCTATTAAAACAATAAAGCCCAACTTGGGAACTGCTTTTCCTCCAAAGTACATGTTTCCCCCTCTGTGGGACATGATAACCTCACTCTACAACAAGGGTGGGTGGGTCTCTTCTGGGAGCCTAGCCCTGGAGACAACAGTGAGTCTGTCTGTTCATTTTGCTAGAGGTATTCTATTAGTCTTGATTGCTTATGGGCTAGGATATAGCTCCCTTCACGGGCATCTGGCAAGGTAGAGGAGTGAAACAAAACAAAACAAAACAAAAAACCAAAATCAAACAAACAAAAAACCAGAAACACAGCATGTTGCTTTCACTGTGTCTTGGCACTCAGAGCCTGCCATGCAGGCAGTCCCTGGCATCACTTCTGGGCAGAAGTTGGCGTTCTCTTGGCCAGGGGGGCAGGAGCCAATGCCTCTTTTCTGTTGCTATATCAATTCATTTCTCTATCCCCAACAGTGTGTGTGTGTGTGTGTGTGTGTGTGTGTGTGTGTGTGTGTGTGTGTGTACATTCATAAATGTGGGTGTGTTTCTTGTGTTTTGTAGGTTCCAAGCAAAACTTTCTATTACAAGTGGGTCTTGGCCCTTGCTGGCAGAAAGCTTCCTCTAGCTATAGATATCTCATGACATCAGCCCAGGATCCCATGCTAAGCCAAGCATCCTTTAAGTACTTTGTGTATAGATTCTTGATTTTGCCACCTGGACTTGGAATTGTCTATCTCTCCTTGGCCTGGTGCTGTGAGGCTTCATTTTGTTTCTTCCTCTGCATAACTCAGTCCTACTTGGGCTGAAACACTTAGGCACCACATAATATTTTCTACTGTGACTTACAGCATCTGTCTCTGTCTTTTCCTTGAGCAAGGCCATGCTCATGGAGCGTTCAGACTCAGCTTCCTTTCTTTCCTGCCCTCTAGACTAACCATGCCGTGGAAATGGAGAGTTCTGTGCTGTGGGAATGCAAGGGCTTTCTTTAAAGCTGGGACTTGAAGTAGTACCTGTGCCTTACTTGCTTTTCTCCCCCTCTCAGTTCAGACCACTTTCTCTCTGGATAGTAAAAGGATTAAGACTGTGGAAGAGATACACTGGCTGGGATAGCGCTGTGGAACAATCTTTGAACACTGTAAATATGTATTATTCTCATTGATTACAGATTGGGCGGGAAAGCCAGAGTGGAGGATGCTAAAAAGAAAGAGGGCAGAGTCTGGATGAAATATTTCAACTCTAGGAAATTGCTTCACAACACCAAGTGGCTGTCTTCTGAAGTTGAGAAGTTCCCATGCTTGCCTGAACTCTCAAGATATGACTTTGGAAGGTTTGAGCAGCTTCAAGGCAATTAAGTCACACTAGAAAGTGCTTGGAATTTATGTAAAAAAATAAAACTAAATAAAATGAACTGGTAAAATAAATTGACACAAATTACTTGGAAGTCAAATGTCTAATAAGGGTTTAATATCAAGAGTCTGTAAACCCTTCTAAATCATCAAAAACTCAAGTCACTTAAAAGCAATGAGGAGAATTCAACAGATATATTTTCCAAAGAAGATACATGAACAGCCAGAGCACACACAAAAGGATGCTGGTGATCTTCGGTCACTAGCAGGATGTGAATCAAGACTATATTGAGATGACATGTTACACGTTGGTGGCTGAAATAAGAAAGACATACAAAGTGTTAGGAAGGGTCAGAGAAAAGTATAAGACAGGAAACCATTGTGATTTCCAGTTTGGAAGTTCTTCAAAAAGCTGGGGAGATGGCTTATAAATGCATACCCACGAGAAAATTTAGAAATGGTAGACATGTTCCCAATACCACTGACATACCCACTTAACGGTATCCAAGAAGGCAAGTTCCATTAAACATATTCTGCTACAATTTTTAAAAAATCATGGAAAAATACTATAAGAAAGTAATAAATCTGAAAATTTTTTTCTATGGTTCAACTAAGTGTCAGTTTGAGAACTAAAGAACACATGTTCAGGCTGGGACTTAATCCATCAGAACCCTGAGGCCTCAGTTACAGGATTCCTCTGCCCTTCAGTTCTGGGAAACAGAACATAACTAAGTATTTAGTGACTAAAGAAATGTGAAGAGAGACATTATTTATGGCACACTAATTCATCCTTGTGTGCCTAAGGGCAGCCACTAAGGAGGGCTGGGTAAACACCCTTGGTGATTAAGCAAGGATTGGATTGGGACTCAGATTTGCAAGACACAAAGCTCTCTTGCCTTGTGCAACTCCTGTTCACATCTCTCCTTCTTTCCTTGGAATACTGGCTTTCCATATTGTCATCAGGAACCAGGGGTGCCTTCAACAGAGGAGAGTTCTCTTGGAATCCCATTTTCCTGGGAGAAAGGACAAGCTTACACTGCAACAGCTCTCCACCGGCAAAAGGGGCAGCTTGGGGCTGTCTGCAAGCATGACAACTAAATGGTGTCAGACATAGGAAGCAAAAAGCCACTGGAATCAGGGAGGCCAGGACCTGGGCAGGCAGCAGGTGACAGTGCTTTATATAGGTCGCCAGATGGAACAGCATTCATTTCTGCCAAGGGTTCAGGCCCAGGTCCACACCTTCGCTAGTAGTATATGCAGAGCTCTTGTTAGCTCATTCTGGGGTGGGACATGATCAAAGGGGTCACAGAAGGCCCCAGGAAGCCAGACTCAGTCCTGCTCTTGCTGCAGTAAGTATGGCAGCGTGGGAGGATAGGATAAAGAAAAGTGGAGGTGATGGAGACTTACTCCAAGGACCAGGCCTGGCCTTGTGGGCTGCTGCTTAGCTAGGCTGCCCCAGATTTCTGCTCTCTGCTGCTTCTTTGGAGACCTCATTGATGAATCTGTTCTCTCTGGGCATGCAAGGCTTGTTCCTGCATTCATAAAAGCTTTATTATCTCTGCATTTGGGGAACCACTGTGTTTTCAGATCAGCATGAAGAGCCAAGCAACTAAGAAAATGAGTGGTTCCACAGAATGTTCAGGTCGTTACAAAACAGCCCACTCTGCCTTCATTTACTTTGGCAGGTGCAGTCTTAATGCTCCTTGCAGTCGACTGCCCATTAATGCCGCTAAGGAGGATTTGCAAACTATTTAAAGTCTGCTCTCTTTCTCTGGCTCTTCCCCTGTGGTGCAGGCCGGTTTCTGGGATGAAGTTGGATCAATAAACATACTCTTCCTGTCTGCTGAGACTTTCTGTCTTCCAATTAGAAGCGAGGAACAAAACATGCTGCTTTATTATAAAGAGACAGCAGTCAATTCTGGCTCGGTGTGGAGTAGGAAATGCCGTTTTTTTCAGATGTTTGTGTAACACAAACAACAAAGCGTCACTTGGAAAGCAACAGGATTTTCCTTAGCCAAACTATGTACAAATGGGCCCTTCCAGTGTTGAAAGGAAGGGGGAGTGAGCAGGGATGGAAGTCCTCATGGACTGTGGTGTAGCTCTCAGGGGCCTGGGTGTGTGCAAGCTGCAGCCAGGAAAACTGCCAGCCAGTGTCCTGACTTGAAGTTATTAAAACCATGGTTGGCCCAGGTGAGGTACAAAATCCCTACTCATTCTGAATCCTTTGCCTGGAGGAGACCAAGCGCTGAGATGCACACATCCAAATCAGGCGGCTACCCACAATCCTCTGCAAGGCATACTGAAGAAGCAGGGCTTGTGGGCTCTCCATACACTCAAACCCCAGACTCAAACCGCCTTATTTCCCAGAAGGCAATGCTTTGGGATCTTGAGGCTAAAGATTTTTCAGCTAGTACCATGATCTAAGGCTAAAAGTTCATTCAAAACATCAGTGCACTACTAAGGAGGAGGTGAGGGAAAAGAGGGAAGGGGGAAAAAGCGAGGAGCGGGCACAGGAGCCTGGCATTCAGGAGCATTGGGTTTTACTTAAAGCCCTGCATTCTCAGCTAATTACAACCTGCTCTACTACTTTTGGATGAAAAACTGTTCAGAACTAAAATCCCTGGATTTTCTCCTTAAGGGTTTGCAATGTGAAGGTCAAATAAGACAAATAGGAGCAAACTTTTTTCATCAATATTACCCAAGTAAAACTGTGCCACCTAGACCTGGAGGCTACGTTCTCTTTTTCTCTCTCTCCCTCTCTCTCTCTCGAACACACACACACACACACACACACACACACACACACACACACACACACACACACACACACACACAGTGAGTGGGGGGGCAGAGAATGGGTTTAATCTCCAATGTCTAAAAAGAAGTCTTGAAGGATATTGCACTTATTTTACTGAAGACAGAATTGATCATAGCCTGTCCAACATCTTCTTAATGGGTATCCTAGACTCAGCTCTGCTTCCTTGTTTTTGCCATCGTGGTAGCTATTCTGTTCTCTCCGCTCCCAGCTGTTCAGCCAGAGTGGATCATAACCCTTGCATGCCTCCTCTTTTAAAGCCTCTGTTCCAACATAGTTTTCTTCAGAGTAGAACAATCGTGTGCTTACTGTGCAAGGGAGCCAACTTCCTCTCTTTGAAGCTCTTCAGTACATTTCTACTCATGGTCATGATATGAATGACAAAGAGCCCCAACAGCTGGGGTAGTTACAGGACAGTATTGCCACACTCTCCCCTTTGTGGGCAGCTGGAAGAATTAAATGGAGATAATGCAGAAAGGGGCCTGATAGAGGAAAAATGTAAATGAAAGTGGCAAGATGTGAGGGCCAACAGTGATTACCAAATGGCCAGCCCATCTCAGCTAAACAATTCTCTTTGAAGATGTGTCACATTTGCCAGATGCATGGACCTCTAAAACACACTGAACTCTCAAGGCCAGGAAGCACTAATGGAAGTCTCTGGGCCTCAGGGAGGGCAATTCACCAAATGAGCAGACCATCCCTTCCTCCACTGGAGAGTTGTGATGTCAGTGTGATTTCTGTTGGGAGGAAGTCGATCTTCATGAAATCAAATCTGTTTCAAGCATGAGAATTGCCTGAAAGGAAAGGTTCCCTGAGAGGACAGATTCCCTGAGAGGCTGCCAGGATTCTACAAGAACCGGGGCCATAAAACCCAGCAGCATCCTCAGAGCAGGTGGAGAGGGCCCTTTAGAACAGCTGTCTGGTTACGGGCAGACCCTAGACCCTCATTTCCAAGGCAGTCTTGCACTTGGTATCTGCCTAGATCCCAAACTGCATTATGAGAGAAGCAGGCTTGCCTATGGATGTCCACCCTGGCCCCTGCTCATTTCTGATGAGAAAAATCCCACAGTCAGTGACTCTGGCAAGCTGCCCTTGTAGAAAGGGCTGAGGATAATGAACCTACAGCACCCACTGAGGATGCCTGCTGGCTTTCCCAGCTGGGAGCCCTTTGTTCTGAATGATAAAATATCTGAAACTCAACCAAAGTGTTCCAAGCCTGGAAACAGATGAAAAAAAGATACAGGTTCTCTTGGCTTCAGTGTGGACTCCTTGTTCCCATCTCCTCCAGTTCTAGAAGTACATCTTTCTGTCTCTTTCTTAGAAAGCTTTGTAAAAAGCCCCCAGCCATTGCTGCTTCCACAAGCCCTGGTACTGAAGGGCTCAGGGGGAATCAGGTATGTAGAAAGGGAGGAAAATGGTGACTACGCAGCAGTGGAGGAGGTCAGTGCTGTGCAAAGGATTCAGACCAGTATCACCTCACCCGCGAGTCCTCCTTGAGACTGAAGGGCAGAACTGAGATCAAACATGAAAAAAGGTTGAAAGAACAACACACAATATCTGGGGAGCATCAGTGCCACACAGCCTTTCTTATGGATGGTTTGACAACAGTCTTAGCAGACGTTCAGAGGCTGAAAGTCATCCAGACAGTAATGCTTACAGTGGAGTACCCCGAGAAGGCAACCTAATACAGTAATGTAAGAGTGTTGACAATCATGATGTCAGTCATGGAACAGAGTTTAAAAATGGACTAATTGGGGACTTCTCTGTCGTCTCTTTTAAGACTGACTTACATATTTAGTCATGTGCAAAGGAATTTTTGATGTCTTAAATATAGGAAAATAAGCAGGCTACCAACTGCTTGTATCATAAGCTCCAATTGTACAGAAGGGTGCAGAGATGTGTCATCTATACAGACTGGGTCAGAAATTTCTGTGATATAGATTTTCCAACACTCCCAATCTCTAGAAAAACTTACAGGTGACTCTTTCCTTTTCTTTCTTTTATCAGTTTTAATTTCTGTAAATACATGTAATATAAAATTTATTGTGTTAGCCATTTAAGGTACTTGGTTCTGTACTACTTATATCCACACTGCTGTGCACATAATCCTCAGAAACATTTCATCTTGAAAAACTGAAGCTCTCAGTGCCCAACTAGTCCCTCTCCTTCCATGCCAGTGTCCCAGGACTACCTGTCTCATGAAATTACCCATGCTGTGTTGCTCACATACCTGGAATCAGGCAGGGTGTCTTTTTTAACTGACTTAGCATGCCTTCGGGTAGTAGCACAAGTCAGAGCTTACTTTCTGTATGCATATTTCTTCAGGGACTTAGGAACAAGCCTGTCTGCTCTGAAAACTTGACAGAGACCTCATTTCACTCTTCTATTTCCTCCTTGAATTAACGCTTCCTTTCTCGTATATTGCTGTTCCAAGCCATAGGCACCTAGCAAAATATCCTTGGCCTTGCTGGCTGGGTCAGCTCTGTCCCTATTCTGCTCCTACTATGGGTGATCCTGACAAAGCAAAGCCATCTTCCTATCAGTAAAATTTCTACCTGTCACTTTGTCTCTGCCTTAGCTAACTGGCTGTATGTAGTATAGAGTAAATGTTCAGAGGATGTGTTTACAAAATGGAAGGATGGTGCTTTGGGGAAATAAAACCCTGATTCTCTCCTGGACAGCTGGTGCTGATCCAAAATTCTCTTTCCGGCTTCCTTAATCTCTAATCCCAACACCTGCCTCTACCCTCTTCACCCTGACATCCTCTCAGTCCCCCAATCTTGCAGAGTTAGCCTGAAGGGAAAGTGGTGGAGGAAAACATAGCCTTGCAAGGGCATGAAGAAATCTCACCTGAAAATGCACAATTCATTCTGGGCATGTAGCATTTGGAGGGATTTCACCTCTGAGGTGCCAGGATGTACTCAAACAACTAAGGACACAAGTTGTCCCAACAGGGTCACCTCTGTAAATAGCCAATGAGCAAGTATTCTCATTTCTCAGGGGAGCATCCAAGAATTTCTACTTGTAGTTGGGTTCTTGCTTCTGTTTGGTTCTAGGGCAATTATCTCTGGGAATTTCTAAAACCTGCTCTAGGGGTGGGAGCTGAAGCCTCTCCCTGAAAGTCTTCTGAAGTATGCTTCCTTATTTTACCAAGCTCAGGGGCCCACCTGCCCCAACAGATGTGTGCGCTTTCGTTTTGTTCTTAGCTTAGCATAACGTTACTATGATATGGTTATTTCCATGTTTGTGTTCCTCCTACATTTGAGGATTGAAATATGCCTTATTGTATGGAAGGAGATAGTATTGTTGATGATTTTACTATCCTTAATACAGAAAAGTCACTAAAGGGAGGATCTGTAAACTTTTCATGGGACATTGAAATTTAAACAGCAACCAGAAACTATTTCCTTTACCACTGACAATGTCCTCAATAAGAGAGCTGTATTTGAGAATTCGACTGCATCAGACACTTGTATTTTTGATTCCTTGGGCTTACCATTAAATAATGTGTACAATTGCCACCCCCATTTCATAGATGAGAAAACTAAGGTACAAAGAAGTGAGTAGATTTGCCCAGGTTTATGCAGCCCCGTAATCATCAAAGCAATATTTAAATTGCAATATCAACATTCAAATTCTTACAATCTTCTATTCCTCTCAACCAACTATTATCTCTTTGGAATAAATCAGTGTTGAGTGCTTGTGTGGCACGGATCCCTGACTGAGGGCGGTTAGGTAATTAATGAAAAAAAGGACTACAGACATGTGGACATAGGAAAACTGGAGTCAGGTAGGCTGGGCGCACTCTGATGGATTGGTCCAAACAATCCCCAACCTGGAATTTCAGTTTGTTTATTAGGTACAGCATAGGGGAAGATAGCCTCAGTAAGAGGCCTCTTTGGGCAGCAGTCTCTGGCTATAACTATCCAGGGGAAAGAAGCTACAGTTGCTAGCTTTTGCACACACTGATCAATTGTTGGTAAATACTTATCCCTGCATACACTGCCAACACCAGCCCTTGACCATCTCAAAGAAAGCTTTGCCATCTCAAGTCACTCCCCGGTGTGAAGGCTTTGCCATCCCCCTAGGCTTCACCCCAGTGTAAAGATTTTGCTATCCCTCTAAGTCTCACCCCAGTGTAAAGATTTTGCTATCCCTCTAAGTCTCACCCCGGTGTGAACACTTTGCGATCCTTTAAAGTCTCAGTGCAGTGTGAAGGCTTTGCCATTCCCATTGCTTTGAGGAATTGTGTCCTCAACATGGACCCAATACACACTCACTCAGGACTTCACCTCTCCTTACACAACTTATCCAGGCTTCCTGATCCTCCCTTGTGGTTCCTCCCTGGTATTCTGTGCCCCAAACTCTCCTCTTACTAGCCTTTGCCCCTGCACATGTCACCTGGTCTTGTGTTTGCTTCTTTGCATCTTGGTTTTTCTCCTATACCTGGGGTTACCATAATTGTACCAACAGCATCTTGTCTCTAGCTCTCTCTCTCTCTCTCTCTCTCTCTCTCTCTCTCTCTCTCTCTCTCTCTCTCTCTCTGTGTGTGTGTGTGTGTGTGTTAGAAATTCTACCCAGCAAATAATCAGCCATGCACTCTAAGATACAGATCTCAGCTTATGCATTAATGCTTTGGCAAGTTCCACCAACCCCCCCCCCAAAAAAAAAGCAGTTTCGTAGAACTTTTATAGGTCAGGTAACAGTGTGGATACCTGTAGGTGGTCTCCAAGTCCCATTCCCTCCAAAAGAATTTTTTACCACTGTTATGAATGTTTACAGAGACAGAAACTGCACGAACAAACATCAGGAGATAGATGGTTTGCAGGTAGCGATGTATAAGCATATAACATTTGCAGGTATCAATTTAAAAAAAAAAACAAAAACCTCCCTTTCTTAGCAAATAGGATCTAAGTATGACCTTTGTCCAGATAGCTGGTAACCACTTCTTAAGGTAGTTTCTTACCATTTGTTTGCATTCAAGTTAATGGTGTAGGGACTTTAACCAGCAGGCAGATATTGACACATTGAGGTAAAACTTCAACTCACTCCACTTTTACTCAAGCCTACAGTTCATAAGCGAAGGCTTCTAGTAGGCTAGCTTAACACAGAAGAGCAATTTGATTTTCTTAGATATATACCTAAGAGTAAAAAGTAGGCATTTGTATCATCTCCTTTTCGTGTGTGTGTGTGTGTGTGTGTGTGTGTGTGTGTGTGTGTGTGTGTGTGTGTTGTCCTTACACACAAGGAGGGCAGAGGAGGACATGGGGTATCTTCCTAAACCACTCTTACCTTGTTTCTGGAGATGGCATTTCTCACTGAACATGAATGAAGCTTGCTGTTTTTCTATTGGGCTGGTTGGTGAGTAAGCTCCTAGAATCCAGCTGTCTTTGCTGTCACCCCAAATCCATGCTGGGGTTACAGGCATGTATGGCCATACTGATTCAAACTCAGGTCTTTGTGCCTGAACAGCAAGAGTTCTTACCCACTCAGCCACCCCTTAGCCTGCTTTCAGTATCTTTCACAATACAGACTCCCAACACTTCTCTGGAAAGGTGAGTCCTGAAGAGCAATTTATCACATGCTGTGCAGTGACAGCTCTCACTCTTTAAAGGCACTATCGCCCTCTGCAGGCACTATCGCCCTCTGCAGGCCCTAATGGCCCTCTGCAGGTGCTATCACCTGCTGGAGCTACTGCCTTCTGAGGCTAACTTAATCCCCCAGAATACCCCGTGGCTGTGTTCAGCAACTAAATCCTCTCTGAGTTGATCACCTCTGCAGGAGGCCTCTCCGACTGCCCAGGGAACAGTCTCTTGCCTGCTTTGGTCATCCACCCCTGCAGTCACATAACACTGATTCATGTGTATATTTTTAATTTCCTCTACTGGAATGCAAGCTCAAAGACAGCAGCAGCATATGGTCCTGACTTGCTCTCTGTGGTTGTAGAAAGGGGTAAATGGCCAAAGCTGGCTGGGATAGTGTTCACCATGGAAAGTTCAAGGGAGCAATAGCAGGAATGTAGATTCTCACTGACCATGGCATTCTGGAGTAGCACATGGGGCTATTGCCATTTAGTGGTCATGTCTAAATAGAAGGACCCTATCTTTCAGGATGTGTAGATTTAAAACTGTTGTGGTAATTTGATATCGAAAGAAATGTATTATTTCCCTCTGTTCCCAGCTCCCAAGAAAAACTCTTAAGTCTTCGTAGATAGCGGTGTGAGGTGACTCTTCTGGTCTAATATTTAACATTTAATGGAGTCATGAAACAGAATTCCTAAGGCTTTTGGAATATCCCGATGTTAGGAGAATCAGACACAGGACTCCTGAGTCCCTTAAAATTCCCTCTGATATAAGAGCGTCTTTTATTTTCATGACTCTCAGAGGCCTCTTGCATAGCCTGGGATAAAGGGATCTAAATTAACCCACTTTCTATATTGTCACAAAACAGCTGAAGGCAACAATTTGAAAGAAGTTATGTTGATTTTACCCACACCCAGAAGTTTTAGTCCTCTTTGAGCTCTGGGAGAGAGGAGAGTGTCAGGATGGCAGAAACCCATGGGAGAGGTGCCTGAACATTTCATGGCAACCAGAATGCAGGAAAGAGGATCCTTCAAAGGCACATTCCCAGAAACCTGCTTCAAATTAATGCAGTCAAAGGAAGGCATCACAGGAAGCCTTAATTTACAGCTATCAGCCACACACACACACACACACACACAATGACAGCATGAGGAATGAGGCTGTCCCAAGCACCTGGGATCACCACCTCTGACAGGCAGGAACCATGCCTAGGCAGGAGAGAATGAACTCCCCCTCCCTCCCTCCCTCCCTCTCCCTCTCCCTCCCTCCCTCCCTCCCTCCCTCCCTCCCTCCCTCCCTCCCTCCCTCCCTCCCTCCCTCCCTCCCTCTCCCTCTCCCCCCCGCCCTCTGCCTCTCACTCCCCCCCCCCCCTCTCTCTCTCTCTCTCTCTCTCTCTCTCTCTCTCTCTCTCTCTCTCTCGTTTGTGTGTTTGTGTGCTTTTTTTTTTCCTTTTGGCATCTTTTTCTTGTCTCACCTGTCTTTTGCATATTTGTTTTGAATTTCCTGAGGTTTTTTTCCCCTCATTTTTTGTTTGTTTGTTTGTTTGTTTGTTTGGTTTTGTTTTGAAAGAGAGAGATACAAAGTACATAAAATTGGGTCAGAAAGGAGGTGGAGATGATTCATGAGGAGCTGGGGGAGGGGAAACTTGATCAAAATATATCATGAAAAGAATTCTTACTTAAAAGGAAAAAAAATTGTATCAGTTTCCTGTGTAGAAGTCAGTCCCACAGAAGGGGGTTTATTAACTCCTGTCCCTTGAGACACCTAGCCCTTAGGCTGAGAAACTGCAGAGTGAGAAAGAAGTCATATGAAAAAAAAGTAACAACCTGTCCCAGGCAAAATGAGTGGCGGTTAATGAACAATATCTGTCTCTACAAAAGAGAAAGAGCCTGTGGCCAATGGAAAGAGGGGGAAGTCACTGGTGGAGCATCTCATGCACTTCGGTCCAGACGTTCTACTGTGCCTCCTGGGGAAGTAGAGACACATACTGGAAAGCAGCATTTCATTCAGGGAATGGCCACAGGGATGGCACTGGTTCCACATAAGTGTACTTGAGCTAAATTCTCCCTAAATTGAACTGCTTTGTGATGCTAATGTCACAGCAGGGCATTGCTCTTGTGTCTATAGCAATGATGCTGTAAATAGACATATGGTGCTGCCAAGAACCTGAAGACCCAGCACATAATACTTGATAATGCAGAATATCACTAGTATTTATATCAGAGTGTATTTTATTAGAGTGTTCCCAATACTCACATTTTTAAACCTCCCTGTAGAGCCAAGTGTGATGGCATATGCCTATAATCCTAGCACTTGGGAAGCTGAGGCAGGGGGATTGTGAGTTCAACATTAGCCTAGACTGCAGAGAAAGGCATTGTCTATTAAAGGGAGATTCACATAAGATAAATGTCCTCTACTATCTAGGTTTTGTGAGTGTGCTCCATATATTAACGGCACAGGGACAAAATCAGCTGAAAAGACATTTCTTATAATGTATTGAAAGACAAAAAGTGAAGTCCAGTTAAGGAAACCCCCCCAATTGGAATGCAGAGCAGTCTGACCTGGAAAGCTAACCCAGGCCACTATGACTCAGTTCCCTGGAATTTGCTAACCACCAGCAACTTCCCCTCACAAGGCCCTAAGATAGCTGGATACCAAGAATTCAAACTGCCCCTCTGGTCAGTGTGTCAGCAGGTGGTAAATAGAGTCCTTAAGAAACAAAGAGATAGCTGCAACTCTTGTTTGCTTAGACAAGATTAATTAGCACACCCTGAGGCCTGCTAATCTGAACAGTGAGACCATCGGGCCTCAAAGAGAGAACCCATGACTCTGGTCACATACTCAATGGACAGAGGGTCACAGTCCCTCCCTAAGCTGTGGTTTTCCCTTTAAAAATACCCTCGCTCAGAGAATGTTGCTTCTCTCTAGCCTGTGTGCTGAGGTGGCCCGTTTGCAGAAACATTTCCTGTTCATTAAAGCCTCTTGCCTGTTGCATCGACTGGACTGGACATTGAGTTCTTGGGGGTACCAACCGAAATGGGGAGACTCCTCATTCTGAGGGTTTTACAGTATCTCCATTGGTAAGCAACACATGGTTGTAGTTGGTGACAAGAATATGGAATGCCATAGTATTCTGAAGCTGAAATGACTCTAGATCCCTGTGATCCAGCTTCTGCCTTCAAAAACTAGGAAACTCAGTAGTAGAGAGAAATTCCCATCTATTTAGATCTACAACTCTTAGAACAACTTGAAAAGTGAAAGTCAAAAATCCAGAGGCCAGAACATATAAGTAACTTAAAAACTTTATTAAAATACAAGTTCCGATTCAGTAGATGTGAAATAGGACATGATAATATGTTTTTGGTTATGTCCCAGGTGATGTCTATACAACTGGTCTATACTCAAGTCAAACAGCAGTGCAAATTTAGATTCAATGTATCAAACAGTGAGGTAATATTAAAGCTAGTCCCTTCTGATTTCAAAAGATGGAGCTCTCTGGAAGAGCCCTCAAGCAGGAGGCACTGATGTGTTGCAGGATATTTGTTTATATTGTGTGAAGATGTGTCATTGGGATTGGTTTAATAAAGTGATGACTAGCCAATAGCTAGAGGAGAAAATAGGCAGGACTTCCAGGGAAAGAGAGAAATTTGGGATGAATCTAGGCACATGAGAGATGCTAGCAAAAAAAATAATTGAGGCAGTTGGACATGCAGAATGGGAGAAAGATAAAAAAACCATATGGCAGAATGCAGATGAATAGAAACAGGCTAATTTGAGTTATAAGAGCTAGTTGAGAACAAGCCTGTTCTAAATGCCAAGCTTTCATAATTAATAGTAAGTCTCTGTGTCATTATCTGGGGCTGGCAGCCGAAAAGAAAGTTCAACTGCACTGATGATGTTTAAAGAAAATTTCCCTTAACTGTGTTTTGCATGGCCATGCAAAATATTAAAATGTCACCCTTCTCCTACACTTGCTTTGCACTAAAAGCATGTACAGTATTTCCTGTTGATCCCAGTTAGTAGATTTGTCCCAAGGGATCATATATGAGCAAAGAGAAAACACAAATACTTTTGCCAGGTATTTCTTCTCATTCCAGACTATGTCAAAGAATACATTATAATAAAAATAAATTTTAAAATTATTTATGAGTTCCTTCCAAATTTCAGCCAGAAGCCAAATGAAAGGCAATTTAGGAGAAATGCCTTTGCACCAGAAAGCAAAGATGTGGGATGACTGAGGCAATCAAGGAAGCACATTGCTTGCACCTTAATGATGGGAGATGTTATTCTGTATATGTTTCTTATACTGGTTAATAAAGCTCTGTGGCCAATGAGATAACAAGATAGGCTGGGCTAGGAGACCAGGAGGAGGAGAGAGGAAGTAGGTTGGAGTCGAGATGTAGCCCGGGAAGAAGCAGGATGCATGCCGCGGCTCCCGGATAAGATGACCACGTGGAAATACTTAGATAAGTAGAAATGGGTTAATAATTAAGACAGAGCTAGCCCATAAACAATAATGGTAACTGGCCAACAGGATTATATCTAATATAGAGTCTCCTGCGTGTTATTGGGGGCCGGCACGCCAGACCAGCTGCAGGCGGGCTGGCGGAAACATACACGCTACAAATGGCGCCCAACGTGGCTATAAGAACTTTCACTTAAAACTAATAAGAGCTTAAGAAATGTTTTAGAAACAAAGGAACAGAGACTAGCAAGACTTCTTAGTAGTAGCATTTTCTCGGTTGGATTTGTTTGTTGTAGACAGAGAGTTGCGAGGCTCCTTTAAGGGAGGTTTCCAATTAGCATAAGCGGCAAAAAAGCTGCCTTGCTTTTAAAGAGCTCTGCTAACAATTCATTGGTGTGTACAAGAGCTGCAATGAAGGTTTACACTGTGTTTTAAAAAATACGCTGGCTTGGGAGAGAAAAAGAAACAGGATACAATGGTTTAAAAAAGGAAAAAGAAAATAAAATGAATGGGTATGGTGGCACACGCCATTAATCCCAGCACTGGGCAGACAGATGCAAGCAGATCTCTATGATTTCAAAGTAAACCTGGTATGCACTGAATTCCAGGACAGATAAAAGTTACACAGAGAAACCCTGTCTCAAAATATGTAAAAATAGAAGTAGAATAAATAGAGTAATAAAAAAGCCACGTAAAGATGGAAAAAAAAGAGAGATTTTGGATACTATACGTGCTTCTGTTGTCTTTAAATTATTTGATTGCTGAGAAAATAACTACTGATAAAAGAAATGCTGCTGGATTAATTCAATTTATATATTTTAAAAATGCTTTGACTCAAAAATTTAAGTTTAAGGACAAGTTACTAGGGAAAAGGATTTCTATTTTTGTTTCTACAGAAAATGAAAAGCTATGGATTCTTTCCAGACTTATATGGTTTGATCAAGCGAGACCCCCTGAAACAATGCCCCAGATGATCCAACATTCAAAGCAATTGAGACAAAGCCTTGCAGACTACTGCCAAGATTTCTGCGTCTTCTTTGAACCCCCATGACAGCGCCCTCTACCAGCAGGAAGTAGTTTGGAAAGAACGACGCCCAAATTCCCAAATATTGTTTATAAATGTTTGTTTTCATTTAAATGGACTTGGTTATAAATGGCTATAACCACAAACAATCTATTTAAAGGTAAAAAGGGAATTATGGTATAGATATGAATACTTTGCTTTGAAATGGATTTTCTTTTATTGATACAATTTAAGGTCAAATTTGTGATTTGTATATTTCTCTTCTTGTTTAGGTATTGTGTTTATATGGCTCATTTAGAAATGTAATGTATAATTTAGTACAGATTATAGAGAGTTACCTATGGGAGTTAAGTCAGTTAGGATTTCTAGATGAGCAGAGATGTATTGGAGATGAATAGGCATTCTTCAAACCTTTCAAAGACCTACAGAACATGGCATTTAAAATGGTTTAGGGATTTTCTTGACTGTGAGGCACAACTGCTCCTGGTAACACCACCTACAGAAGAAAGGAAGATGGACATCGAAGAAACACATTATGGAGTTTGCTTCTAATATGGCAAGACTAGCCATTTGGGCAAGGTACTTCTCTTGTCTAGACTGTTTGACTTTATGTTGTAGAAACTGGACATGCAGGACCCACAAAAAGGTGACTGCTGATGCAAGATGGACATTGCTATAGGATTTCTGCTTCAAGGAAGAAGCAGACAGTCTACAGGACACAAAGAAAAATGAATGACAAACTGCCATTACAGGTGGACAGTTTAAAGTTTCCTGCCTTGTTGAGGAGTCTGGACACACACTATGGCCTATGGGCTGAAGATGGAACATTACAGAAGAACTTCGGGTGACTGGCCAGGCAATGAGTTGTCTCTGTCATTTCTAGAGTTTATATATTATCCTTCTGTGGTCTTTGATGGAGTTGAAGACAAGTAGTTATGGTTATAGTTTCCTTAGTTAGGATTAAAGATAAATTACATATAGGACTTTGGACTCACAAAGATAGGATGGATGATATTTTCTTTAAGTCTTACAAAATGTTAATGGACTAAATATTGTTAACTGTGATTCTTATTTGATAACTGTTGTATGATATATTTTGCTATGTTAAGGTTAAACCCCTTCTTTTACTTTAGACAGAAAAGAGGAGATGATGGGAGATGTTATTCTGTATACATGTTTCTCATACTGGTTAATAAAGCTCTGTGGCCAATGAGATAGCAAGATAGGCGGGGCTAGGAGACAAGGAGGAAAGAGGAAGTAGTAGGGTGGAGTCAACATGTAGCCCAGGGAGGAAGGAGGACGCCAGCCGTGGCTCCCCGATAAGACGACCACGTGGAAATACTTAGATAAGTAGAAATGGGTTAATAATTAAGGCAGAGCTAGCCCATAAACAATAATGGTAATTGGCCAACAGGATTGTATCAAATACAGAGTCTCTGAGTATTATTTGGGGCACACGTGGTTGTGGGACCATGGCGGCAGGACCTGCTGCGGCCGGCAGGTTCCTGCCGCAACACCTTAAACCTTTGTCCTCACGATTGACATCTAATTGCTGGAACCTGCCCTTGCAGGGCACAAGTAGGACCAAGTTTGTGCTTCCTCTGCCTCTCTTGAGGCAAGGCTGAACACTCAGTCGGCACACCTGGCCTCTTCTGTGCTTTAACTGTCAGCTTTCCCAGCTCATCTGGCTTGAGTTCCATAAACACACTACCTCTTGGCACCAGAACTCTGAGAAGGAGCATACTCAAGGTGAGCTGCTCAGCTATGGGCATACCGGTACTTGGGGCTGACAGTTCTCTGCACTAAGGGACAGGGTAGGTGGCATAATCTCTCCTTTCTCCAAACCAGTTATCAATTGCAACACAACCTCTCCCAAATCACAACAATGAAAATATCTCAAGAAATATCTAAAAGTGTAGCATGTGGATGTTTCCTTGGTTGAGATCATTAGTTTCCCTACAACTGAAGTACAGATATTGAAATTCCAGTTGTTATCCTTCTAGGCTGTGAAGACTAGGGCACATCGTCTGTCTCCAGATGCCAGTTTCCTCAATTCTCCAAATGATGAGGTGACATAATGATACAATTAGTATTAATACTGTTGCTACCTTACAAGATTGGTCATTTGGAGGATTATATGATTAAGTCATATAACATTCCCAGAGCAGTGACCAAACAGAATAAGAGCCTATGAACTATCTGCTGTGATTATTACCTGTCCATTACTGTCAACCAATGTGATATAGACCCAACTCTCAAACTGCAAAGCTTCTGTGGCCAGTTGGCCAACTGTACAAATCTTAACATGTAAGCACATGAGTTCTCAGTCTTCATTATCTAAGAGCAAGGGAAGGGACCAGCATAGGAAATGTTTTCATTTTAAGTTCAAAAGACACAGTGAGGAAGAGAGTAGAGAAGCATGAGCTGAATCTCTCAGAAGCCCAGTTGAGAGCATTTCCTCATAACGCAGGACTTTACATTTAGCTCCCCTAGAAAGGAACATGGGCATTTGCCCCAGCTTCCAGCTGAATTTTCTCTATTTTAGGTAGTAGACTAGAGTTGAATGAGAGCACCCTCTTTCATTCCTGGGAGGAGTGGGTCCTGGTTTGGAGGAAGAACCAGCACGAGCATTCAAAAGGATACTCAAACTGCCCCTTCCAAGCTCCACCTCCAGTCTGCCTCTCACACACTCTCTCTTAGAAGAACCACAAGCAGAGACAATCTGGATTGGTGGCTCTCAACCATCCTAATGCTGTGGCTCTTTAATACAGGTAGTTCCCCATGTAGTGACCTCCCCCAACCATAAAATTATTTTCACTGTTATTTCATAACTGTAATTTTTGCCACTGATATGGATTGTAATGTAAATATTTGTGTTGTTCCACGAGTAACAACTCTGTCTTACCAGCCAGGCCCCAAATAATGACACAGAGACTTACTATTAATTATGAAAGCTTGGCTTTTAGCATAGGCTTGTTTTTAACTAGCTTTTATAACTTAAATTAACCCATATTTTTTAAAATATAACTTCTACCAAATGACTTTTACCTCTGTCCTATTCTGTGTGCCCATGTGATTCATTTCCTACTTTCTCTCTCCCTGATAAAAGTCCTGCCTATATCTCTTGCCTAGCTATTGACCATTTAGCTCAGTAATAAACCAATCGCACCATTATGTCTTCACACAGTGTAAAAACATCCCACAACACTGATGGTCTTAGGCAACATCTATGGAAGAGTTGTTTGACCCTCAAAGCGGCCCAGACCTACAGGTTGAGAACCACTAATCTAGATTCTTGTTTTGCTTTACTAACCCTACCACTGATCTAAGAAGCCAGACTTTCACCATTTAACTCTGAACTCGACTTTTTCCAAACAGGGAAAGCATTCTAAGCCATTTTTTAGTTTTTATTAATTTTTTTTCATTTGGCTTCTAGAATCAGTGAGCGACAGGAGGCGCTAGGGTGCTGGTATTCAGGGTAGTCTTTTATTTATTTATTAAGTGATGTTTGATTTTTCAAGACAGGGTTTCTCTGTGTAACAGACCTGGATGTCTTGGAACTAACTCTGCAGAACAAGCTGGTCTTGAACTTACAGAGACCCACCTGCCTCTGCCTCCCACGTGCTGAAACTAAAGGTGTGTGCCACCACTGCCCAGCATTAGGGCAGTTTTAGAGCTAGAAGACATTAGTGAGTTCAGCCCAGAGGTTCTCCTCCCTCAATGCAGATGCAGTAACATAGCCAACGCTTCTGTGTTTCTCACAAAAGCCTGTCCTCCATAAGGCACTTCAAAGGGAAGTAGCCCCCACTTTTGCATGCTATGACACTCAGCTTAGATCAGGGATCTAGGGGCTGAAAGGTGAGATTGAAACACTGCCTGGCAGCATCTCTATCACAAGGCAAAATGGAAGGCCTGGGGGATCCCAAGGGAGCCTGGAAAAATAAACACAATGCCTGAATGGATTTTCTAGATGGGCATAGTAAAAAGAAAAAAAAAAGTTTAAGAACATAATGACCCGAGAAACCTATCAGCACAATAAAAAAGGTATTGCTAAGCTTCCATTGCAGGTTGGAGGTTAGGTAAATTCTTATACATAACAAACAAATAATTTAAATGCCTCATGGACAGTCTCTAAGGCATCGTTTGAAATACTACCTTGAATTTATTTTGCAGCAGTTGCCATGCCAACAGGAGGACTGTATTCCAAAGGGTAAATGGACACCACAGCCCCATAAGCCTTACAACCCTGTGCTTTCTCAGTGCATCCTGGGTATGCCTTGTCTCTTCTCCCTCCCTGGATACTCTCCAACCTCGTCTCCAGGGTGAAGCATTCTGTGCACTGAATTCTTCCCTCTTTGAACACGCTCTTGAATATCCCTTGTGGAATCTTGAGCCAGATTGTATCTCCTTATCCCAGCAATGCGAGGAGTTTCAGCTAACCCTCAAGTGTAGTCCAGTGCCTGAAGACAGAAGCTGGTGTGAAAAACAGAGATGTGAATGATAAAAAAAAAAAAAAGCATCTTCAACACTATACCTAATGCACAATGGGGCCTTCAGGCGATTGTAAACACATTCTGCAATACATTTGTCCATCAACAGAGTGTGGTTAGTATGCTAGTAAACCTTCAAAAGCCCACTTCCAAAAGTGTCTCTGGATACATGTATTATACATTTTTTCCCAAATTTACAAATTTTACACGGATAGAAAAGATATGCAGCTTGTAGCACAGACATAATAATGAAATATACAGGTCTTTATATGGTTTCTTTGGTGTTTGTAGAACTCTTTTGTTTGTAGCCAACCCTTACCCTTTGTCACTTCCCTTGCATAAATACTTCCATCATAGCCCAGTCCAGGCTGGGAAAAGAACATCGATGACTATGGAATTGAGATTTTGGCAGTGGCATAATAACTTATAGCATACTACACTTCAGCATAATAATATCATATACATCTCCCTAAAGATTCTATTATATAGTGGATATAAATAGAATAGACTCAAATATGCTCAAAGAAGACAGGACATGAAAGACAATGGCCAGTGGATCTTATAGCCAATGTTTTAGACTAGATTATTTCTAAGTTTAGGTTCAAAGCTATATATATTCAACATTCCTTGAAGTTTCGATCTGTGCACCAGTAGGAGAATTTATACCACTCTTGACACCAGTGCTTGGGAGAGAAGCATTCATCTGACTCATGGCTCCATGGCCCTGTGCCAAGAGGCTTTCGGTAGGTGTATTCTCATTTCACATGCTCCTCACCAATCTGACCACACTCATCCTTTCCCGACTTTGTCTATTCTTGTGCCTCATTTCTTTTTCTTTCCTTTCCTTTCACTCATTTTGTCACAGTCCTAGCCTGTACCTTTGCCACTCACTCCACGGATCACCTGAAAGACCTTTTAATTATTGTTATTTATTTTTATTCTGTTTCTTCTTTACATTCTTCTTTACTTCCCACGTTAGTTCTCTGCACATGTTCTTTCTGTCAGCTATTTAATTTAAAGCCTTCACTTGTCCTTTAATAAGTTCAGAATTAAGTCCAAAATCCTTGGAAACCCTGAATGGGGATGGTGACAATGGTTTGCTGAGCAAGAGGGATGAACCTGATTCCACAGAACTGCACAGATTAAAAGGTAGGCATGGAAACTTAGGCTAGGCATGCTTTACGGAAACAGAAAGATCAAAAAGGTACCCAAGGTCCCAAATAATATGCCCTGTCTTTGAATTTGATCAATGCATATTTCATTTCCCATATTACTACTGACAAGTTATCTTGATTGCCATAGAGTGAATGTTCTAACCCTGGGTTCTCAGGTTGGAATATAGTATCCAAGGGATGATAGCAGGAGGCAGGCTGATCAGGCTTTGCAACTGAGCCCTGATGCATGTATGGCATTCAAGCCCTGTGAAAAGCTTCAGAGAACATCCTTGGCTTCTCTGTGATATGAGAACACAGCCAGAGGATGCAGCCTGTCTATGAGCCAGGAGACAGACTCTCTAGATGCTGACTTGAACTCTCCACACTTTAGAACTAGAAAAAAATAAATCTTGTGTTGTTGGTTTTTGTTTTAAACTATACTATCTATGGCAATTTGTTACAGAAATAGGTAGGGGAAAGCTCACACAAATACTGGTCACTGCAACACACTGGACATGATGCTGAGCTGTCTACATTTCACTCTGTAAAGTAAATATTATTACCACCACCATTTTCCTAATGAGAAAACTGAATGATGAATATGCAAGGAAGATCACATATTCCAGATTACTGATGATCCTGTAGCAGTGGCAGATGTAATAACTCAGAAAACACATGTGTCTATGATAGCTCTCCAGCACAGAGCCAGGACTGGGTAACCTAAATTATACACTGCTCCTTGAGGACATATTTAAAAGGTGTCTGGACATATTTAAAGGGTGTCTGAAGAAAATGGTGGTGCATAGCAATATCTTAACAAATCAAAACCAATGCAAAAATGCAATGACAAATAACATCAAATTTAAAACAAGGACAATGTCTGACTGTAATTTTATAAATTTATGTTTGTCTTTTTCACTTCACCTTAATGTTGGTCCTGATAGCTACAAAATCTTTATCAAAGCAACCTAGGGCGATGGACTTTAGTTTTCCATTCTGAGTTTTAAATATATACTGCTTTAGTACATTTTACTTTTAATTAATATTATTTTACTTCACAAATCATGCTGCTATTACATTTTGGAATACATTGCAATATTTTGGTATGTGTTGTAATACAGAATGATTAAATCAAACTAACATATGTTTCATATTAATTAAGAATATCATTTATCATAATTACAGAATTTCTTGGAATCATCTTACATCTTTTGCCTAGGGCATATATCTCACTTCCTCCACCCCAGTCCTGGCCATAATATTCCATCAGCCAGGAAGAAAGGCCAAGGCCATTCTCTCTTCATATCGTCTCCACTGCTGACCACCAGACACCATATGTAAGTACTAATGTTAGCCTTCAAGCTGGTTTTGTTACAGGAAAATGTGGCTATTTGATTACCTGAGAAAACTCTTTCAAACTATACTGCATTTATGGTGTGTGTGTGTGTGTGTGTGTGTGTGTGTGTGTGTGTGTGTGCATGCCATGTGTGTAGAGGTCACAGGCTAGCTAACTGGAAACTGGTTTTCTCCTGCACCACGTTTCCTAGGCATTGATCTCGGGTCTTTAGACTTGGAGTCAAATGCCCTTACCTGTTCATCCATATCACCAGCCTCATGGGAACTCTATAAGGGAGGTCAGCATTTTGTTGTTGTTACTGCATCAGAATGCTTCTAGAAGCTAAATTATGTCTTTATAGTTTAAAGGTTATTGAGATGTCTGGTTATCATTATGACAATAGGAAAAGGGTTTGCCTTTCTAACAAGTTTTCTAAGAATTTAACAGTCTTGGATGCTTAGAAAACATTAAGCCAACAGTAGTATAATCTTGGTTTATTCCTGAAAACATAGCCACTGGCTCCAAGCACAGATTAAAATGGGGGAAACAGTGACACTCATTCAATGTCTAGATTTCAGAATAATCTGGAGATGTTGGTAGCAAGCACTGCCTTCTGGTTTATTCATGGTAAAGTACATCTTGTGAGAAATTGCTTTTTGTATTTTGAAAGGACCAAACATTGATATCGCTCTCTCTCTCTCCCCCCCTCTCCCCGCCCTCTTTCTCTCTCTCTCTCTCTCTCTCTCTCTCTCTCTCTCTCTCTCTCTCTCTCTCTCTCTCTCTCTCTCTCTCTCACACACACACACACACACCAGGAATTCAAAACAACTCATTAAATAATATAGGGATCATGAATTTGTTGTTACTTTACCAAAAGGTCAAGAGTTCTGGTTGCAGCATTAAATTAGTTCTAGGCTCAGAGATTTGAATAAGCCACTTTCCTGAGTTATGGCCAGGAGGCCCATGAGGCATGTATATGTGAGCTATGTTCCCTAAGGATGGAAGCTTAGAAAACCCAAGACATGGAGTTGACCCAAAAGAGAATCTTCCTGCTAAAATGCAAGTAATAGGAGCCTAACACTTGAAATGGCAGAGCAAACAAGTGAATATTCATCAGAGTTTGGAGTCAGGGCTGATCCCCAGGAGACAAGAAGAAGTCTACATAATCTACCAGGACCTTAGACTGTGGTGACCTTTTAGCAATGAAAGGCTGAGAGCTGGAACTGAGCTCTCAACAAAAACACAGGAGTCTTTGATTTTTTTTTATATGAGAGGAAGACTAGAAAAAAAATTCATCTGCTGGCTCAGAGAGTAATCCCATAAAACTATCATATATTTGAAGTTACAGGTAAGGAGATACCTTGTAGAATTATATCAAAACCCATGGCTGTGATGACCGGGCATCAGGTCTAAATTCACATGTGGTATGGAAACTTCTACATAGGAAATTAACATGAAAACAAACAAAGGGAACTATAAGAGAGTGGAATATCCTCTATGGATACTTTTGCAATATAAGACATAAAAGTTTTGTAAAAATATGTCTCTACCCTAGTCCCAACTCCAATGACAAGGCTATTTTTTTTAATGAAACTATCTGTACCAGATGACAAAGTACCAGGATAGAAAAGCCAGTGATGTAACAAACAAGATAAATAGTATTTCAAAAACTATGAATATACTTACTGAAATTATGAAATAAGTGTGTTACAATGATCAAAGATAAGGATACCATAAAAACCCTAGAAAATGAGTAGGACATTATTTTTAAAAGATCATGATGATTTATAAGAGAACTTAGTATAATACTGACAACAGAATATGTAATCATACACTATGACTTCCATCAGTAACTTGAATAAAACACACCACATCCATTTCCAAGGAGTTGGGTTTAGCTAGCTGGATTTGAAGAAACCACCCACAGTGCAGTGCACCTCTAAAGCAGTTAGGGGAACAACAGGGAGAGATTGACAAGCTCTACTCTGCATTCCAGTAGTGCTCTCTAAGGGGACTCCAGGGAAGGACACTTAAAGGTAAGACTGTTCTAGAGGGAATACATTCATTCATGTGTGAATATATGATCAGATCAATTCAACCTGGACAATTTTTGCTTGGTTGGCTTTTTAAAAAGTTATTGTAAGAAAATCTTTTCTGCAGTTGACTGAGACTCTAAGATAAACCCCAAGTTTGTTTTTAGAGCAGTTAACCATCTTTCTTCAGAATATCATGACCCAGAAGGTTGGGACCCAAAGGGAATTAGAATCAACTACAGTCAATCCATAGATACAAAAATCATATTCAAGAAGGCATGACATCAATCAACACCAATTTGTTTATTAAGCTGCTTAGTGTAGTGTACTATAAAATGCAAACCTATATACAGCATTAGTGATGTAAGATCATCAATGCTTTAACAACTAGTAATTATTGACATGCTACATGTTCTACTAAGCATGCTATAAACCTGTCCCCATTTAGTCTTTATAATAATATTCTGAGATAGTATATGTATTTAAATATGTATGCTAAATATTAGTGATTTAATGGAGACAGAAAAAGAAAGTATTTTGCCTAGGGTCTAAGAGAATATTAAAATTGGAATAGAAATGACTATTCAACATGTAAAAATCCAGAAAAACATAGATTAAGACACTTTGTAATGCAAGCATGCAGAACACATTGTGAACAGGTATATTTCATGAACACCCATATGCTACCTTTGAACACTGCCTTTCTTAATCAAGAAGGATATCTAGTTAAGGCTGGTCTTGCTGATAGCCAGAGACCTGGGTTTGCAGGTTACATGGCTGATGCAAACATATTAGCAATCCGATTTTAGAGGTCCACAAATATTGTTCGGCAATGGAAGGGAAAGACAGCTTGCTTATTTTGAGCACAAAATGCATTATGTTCATTTTTTAAAAAATGTCAGGCATATGCATGTAAGATGTGCCTGTTTTTCTAGCAATATGCTTTTCGCATACAATATGGAATTAAAAATAAATTGCTAATGGAGCTACAAGTGACTGAATCAGAAACAGTCAAGAAAATTAACAACATTGAGGCTTAGCAAGTCTTAACTCCCCCCTCAGAACAAGCCAAAGTGGGCTTCTTAGTGAGGTGACAGTGGGCACTTTTTTTCAATATTCTCTCTCCAAACATACAATAAGGACTATTTTGAAGTCAGTGCTTTTAGCAAGCCTCCTATTTTTCACTGCAGAGAAACCCAATTTATTCTTTGTTCAAAGTGAAAGTGGAATCGTAGCCATCTCGAAGGGGACTGATGAAAACATTGGCAAAACTTTCAGATAAAAGAGATCAAATTGTTTTCCAAGAATAAATAAATAAATAAATAAATTTTATTTTCTCTAACAGATGCCTGGAGAAAACTGAGTGGGGCTGGGTGAAGAGAGACCTCTGACATTTTTTCTTACAGCAGGTAAACCTTTTTAAAAAGCAATTCAGCATTTTAATCATTGCACTGGGTTGTCTGAAGCTAAGTATTTAACTTTTGGTTTGATTTTCATTTCTTCCATCATTCCGTAGTGCTGGTCCCTATGCTGACAGAAATATATTTCTAGCCCTTGAAAAAAGCCCTCAGGCATTCAAGGCCACCTTCTGGTTTGGCCTTTGGGGTGACATAATCAATGTTTCTTAAAGTCTTTCTTTTTGTGTGAGGCACCCCCATGCTTGAGTGAGGATTATATTTTTGACTCCACTGAAAGTAATTGAATTATTTTGCCCTTCCATTCCTTGTCAGTCTCCTGTCTGTGGATTTGAACTGGTCACTGGAGACTCTGCTTCCTAACATGGCGTTGAGAAGTGTGCCCAGATGGAGGACAATAAATTACCAGTTTGGAGAAAATTGAAGTAGACAAAAATTTAAATGCCACTCTTACGGTTTCTCTTGAACTTAAATTTCTACAGAAATGTCAAGGGCTCCGGACCCACTCCCAGTTATGATATTTCAATATTTCTCAGTTCACAGCGACCTCTGTTTCCTTTCCAAGAAAGGTTTTAGTATACTGTGCTTAGAACTTTTATTTTTCATTAACAGGATATAATTATATCCAGAAACCGCAGGCTAAGGTAGAGGTTTGCACTGGTGCCCAGCGTGTTTCTGTTGCACTTTATGCCGTCCCTTGAGCTGGCAGAGGCAGGCATAAAGCAGAGCTCAGCTCTACATGGTTGAGGCAACCAGCCCACGACCTACTAAAAGCCACCAAGATTTGATCAGTTTACAAGCTAGACACAGCACTCTCTCCAACCAGTGGAGACCAGGCCCCCAACACTCCACTGCTGAGCTCTCTATGCCGTATTCCCAGTAGGATTCAGGAAGCAAATTCTCTATGATTCACCTCCCTTTTACTTTCTTTACCTTAAAAGCTATCTATAGATTTATACTGGGACAGTTCTTGAGTGGAGGGAGAAAGTGACAGGGTCAGTACCTCTCTTTACCATCAGTGAGCTATATTTCCCTTGGCCAAACCTATGCTTTCTTCTCAGCTTCAGTTTTTTTTAAACCAGGAACAAATTGTTTGGGTTTGATCAGATGTCAGCCACGATTCAAGAATGCCCATAGAAGCCACAATAATTGTACAGCCCATGGCACTTATTGTTTAAATACCTACTGAATGACATGGTAACTAGTTTTCCAAAGTAGATAGACACAACTGCTGAGAAGGAAATACAACTTTACCTAAATATCAAAATTGTTAGTGTTTCACTATTTTCTCAACAGATGCACAAACAAAATGATATTCTTCATGACTTCGTTATTTAACACCTTCATCTGCTAAAAGCATATACAACAACACAAGGGCTATTTCATGAGACTTTTGTGAAAAAGTTGAGACCATGTAGGCAAGAGCTGGGTACAGGCTCTGAAAGGTCCTGAGTGGGTTCCACAAGGCAAATATAAGTGCTGAACATATCAGGGTAAAGACAGGGAAAGTGTTATCAGTCTGCCTTTTACTTTGGATAAGTAGGCTAAAGAAGAGAGTATGGCCTCTTCAAACACTCTTAAACTTCATAGTTTGAAAGTGAGAGTGATGGCATTACATACATCCAGCGTTTCCTTAACTCCACAAGGACTATGGTTTTATTTCCACCATCCTGTGGGCACATTGCTTTCAGTTGGCTTCTGTATTATTGGCTTCATAAAGTTAAAGTTTAATCTAATTTTAGTGAATGTTTTGCATCTTTCTCAGTCTACATCTCTTTTAAAAAGAAGAATACAGATGCTGTTTTACAACAACATGCAGGTTTGTACTTTACTCTTAGTGTGGGTTCCACATTTTAAATTGATTTTACACTTGTTTTCTGTGCATCCCTGCATGTGGTGTGTGTGTGTGTGTGTGTGTGTGTGTGTGTGTGTGTGTTACTTGCCATGGTGCATGTGTGGAGACCAGAGGACAACTTGCAGGAATTTCTTCTCTCCTTCCATCATGTGGGTCCTAGGAATGCAACTCAGAGTATCCAGTGTGAAAGCAAATGCCTACACTTATTGAGCCCTAAAGTTTCCACATTTTAAAAGATTGAAAACAATAAGGACAAATAGACCTTTTCTTCTAGTTCTACAATATGATTATAAAGTTAGGTACAGACTTTATACAAAAGATAATTCCCAAGAGATAAGGACAGAGATGTCCTGGTAGGGGGGAGACTGTGCCTCTTTAATCTGTTGTCTTATGTTTAGGGGGCACATACAGTGAGCAATAGTGAGCATGTAAGGCCAGGACAGTCAAATTAGAAATAGTCAGAGCCATCCATGAGGCCAAGTCCCACCAATTTTTCAGCATAGCCTATGATTGTCAATCTCTGTCAAGGATCCCATTCCCATCCAAACTCAGGCCCTAGCCAGTTTTCACTAACCTTGCCAAGCCACTCTCCAAACAAAACAAGACAAAAATGTTTTTATTACATGTGGTTAATGTCAATTTCCTTGCAATCCTCCCAGCAGCCCCTACCACATGTATAGGAGTTGTGTCTGACCTCACCCAATAATTGTAAGACCCTCAGAATGAGGAGTCTCTCCATTTCGGTCAGCACCCCCAAGAACTCAATGTCCAGTCCAGTTGATGCAACAAGCAAGAGGTTTTAATGAATGGAAAACGTTTGCGCAAATGGGCCCCCTCAGCACTCAGACTAGAGAGAAGCAACATTCTCCGGGCACGGGTATTTTTAAAGGCAAAACCTACAAACTTAGGGAGGGGCTGTGACCCTCTGACCATTGAGTACGTGACCAGAGTCATGGGCTCTAGCGTGCTCTTTATCTTTTCAGATGGTCTCACTATTTAGGGTGTGCTAATCAATCTTGCCTCAGCAAACGGGTGTTGCAGCTATCTCTGTGTTTCTCTTGGTCCCATCTGGAAATTCTTTGTATCCGGCTATCTTAGGGCCTTGTAAGGGAGAGGTTGCAGGTGGTTAGCTAATTCCAGGAACTAAGTCACAGTGGCCTTGGTCAGCTTTCTGCGTCAGACTGCCCTGCATTCCAATTATTTGAGCTCCATTTCATTTCTTTGCTAGTATAATTCTTTCAGTATCATGGTCCCTCTTTGCTGTTTTACCACACTGGACACACCAAGATCCCTTCTAACTCTGGAGATATTTTGTAGGACTACTCTCTGGCCATAGCAGTCTCTCTATCCACTTCTCACATATCTCTTCGCACCTCTCTAGAGAACTCAGTATCTCCCTCATGGCTTTATGTGATTCCTTCCAACAGTGATCACCACTATAATCACGGATTATTCTCGTCACACTGATTTCTTCTCTACGTTAGAAGCATGCATCTTGTCATGCCTTTTATCACTGCTTTGTCCATAACCCAGTGACCGCCCAATGTCTAGAAAGCTCAATAGATAACGGTGACAAATTTCTAATAGTATACTTTATTTCTATGGATGAACAAACTTCGATGTTGATTTTCACACAGCTATGCCACCTTTCCCACTGACGAGGCTCTAAGTGGCGAAAGGGCATTCCCACTATCACAGAAGGGTCCCTGGAATAGCTCCACTGGGGTCCCAACTCATCCAGAAAGAACTGACGTAATGACCAGGCTAGATTGCCTCCTAAATCTAACACAAACTGATTCTTCCTTGATTCTGTATGTGTTATTCTCCAGCACGAAACAATTTTATGTGAAGTCTTCAGTGAGCTCGGCTTACCTGGTGTGAAAATGTGATTGACATTGGGAGTGAGTCTCCCACTGAGAAATTTGAAAAACAGGAGGCACTCCATTCAATAGAGTTCTTTTCACTTCAGCTACAAAAGCCTTGTGGGAAATGCTAATCTTTTATTACTAGACTATTGTTTAATATTTATCCAGCACCAAAAACTGTGCTGAGGGTACACACTAGAGCTCATGTTGGGCTGCCTTTGGGGACTTTCCATTTAATTAGACAGATGGGGAAAAGTCTCCATGTGTGGTTCCCAATCACATTTATGAATAATAAGCTGGATGTCAGTTTCTGGAAGGATGTCCTGCTGACAGAAAGAGGCAGTGTATGGTGTATGCTATTGTGCTACACAAAGAGACCCTGGCACTCAGGGGCAAGCAGACTCACACACTGTAGTCCCCTCATCTCTGCTGTGAACCTGCTGTAGGGCATAGGATTTCTACTCTTGCTCAGAGACCCTCTTGCTCTGGGACCTTTCTCCTCTCCTTCGGGGGATGTAAATATTCCTTACACTTTGAGAACATGTCTGATTCAATTCTATTCTGCTCCCTTCCCTTACAGTGGGGTACAACAATCACAGTGACCTCGTTTGGATATCAGCTGGTCAACCTTTAAGGAACTGTGGTTTCTGCTTTGTCAAGAATGAGAGGTGCTGCTAGAACTGTAAGTAATAGAAGCCACCATTCAGACTGGTGGGCTCTGCACCACCTTTTATCATCACTGAGCCTTTGAAAGTTCTTTCTGTGCCTTTTCTCCAAAAGCCCATTCTGTGCACCTACCCTAGGCCTTTTCCATCTGAAGAGATTACTGTAACCGAATGCATATACTATAAAGTTCATGCATGCATGAGTACACACACACGTGCACGCACACACACACACACACACACACACACACACACACACACACACGTTCACACACATTTTATTGAGCCTCACTGATATATGGATAGTTGTACATCCACCCCCACAACCTGACTTTGGAACATTTTGTATCACCACACAAAAAATTGAGGTGCCATTGTGGTCAGTCCTCACCCCCACTGTAACCTTAGTTAAGCCTGAGATGTTGACCCTTGCTGAAGTCTTGGAATTGACCATCTATGGGTTTGTCACTTTGGGATGTTCTGCAGAGAGAATCTCATCACACATGTGGTTGGCGTGTGGCTTCCTTCACTGAGTGACTTTATCCACCCTGCAGTATGTAGATCAATGCCCAGCTGCTTTGTGTCACACAACCTCACAGCACTCCATACGCCAGTTCACACTCCTTTCCTACAAAAATGCCAGCCACAGCAAGGTTCTCACGGAGACCCTTTCTGTATTTTACTTATTTGGAGGAATCTCAGCTATTTTGTGTATGTGGTGGGGTCCATGTGTGTCCAGATGTACATATGGGATGTAGAGCTGGAGATCAGAGTTCAACACCTTTTTGTGTTGTTTTGTTTAATTCAAAGTCCAGGTCCCTAGCTTGGTCTGAAGTTAGTACTTAGGCTAGACTGGCTGGCCAGTAAACCTCTGGGATCTACCTGTCTCTGCTTCCCCAGCACCAGGATAACAAACCTGCATTCTTATCCTGAGCCTAGTAGAGGTCCTCGTATGGGTGCTGCACTTTACTGACTGAACATTCTCCCTGACCCAGAAATCTCTTTTTAGATAATATCTTTATCAAGTTTTTGCATCTTAAAGGACAAGCTTTTCTCTTACTCTGAGCCTATCATTGGGCACCCTTCACTATCACTTAGCAGCAAGCATAGCTATTTTTGTCCAGTGTTTGCTGATTCAAGGCAAGTTTCCTTTGGAGGGATTATCAGGCTAACCCCAGACTGGAATGATCAGTGTCAACCTTAATAATGTCAGTCTCAATAAATGACTCTCTTTAGCCACAAACAACAGTGAGACTGGCAACAATAAAGTGGTTGGGTTTGCAGTGGCAGAATAAAAGAAGGCACTTTGTCTGCAGGCATGTAAAACATGGATGACAAGATAGGCTGTTTGTGATTGTTCTGGGGCTCCTGTGGATGAATTGTTCAACCTCTGAAAGCATACATGAGCATCAGGACAATGGGCATGGCCTGGGGAACAGAAGAGTCACACGGGGCAAGGCTTCCCCACCTTGAACCCCAGTCTTCTGCATGCTGACCCTTAGAGCGAGCAGGTTTCCAACCCCAGCTGTGGTGGCAACTTGAGGACTCACTGCAAGGAGGATGGAAATGTCCAGCATCAGTCCTGGCTGCCCGGTTCTGTTCCTCGGACCTCACCACAGCGCATGTTACCACCTCCTGAGTCCTCAACTGTCATTGGCCTGCATCTCCCTGCTCAATCTGGAGAACAGCTTTTGCCCCACTACTTGGAAAGCCGGGCTGACAGTCAGAGCAGTACTGTGGCCTCAAAAGGAAAGGAAACTACACTGGAGTCCAGGCCCACATGCACTGACAGCTGTTCAGCAGCTCGCTGGGATCCCCAAAAGTCCAATCAAACATGAACACTAAGCTTCAGGAAGAGTCCACCAGCTGCATATTCCTTATCATGACAATGTCCTACTCTCCCCTGTGATGCCTCCAGACTTTGAGTCCTTCCCAATCAAGGATTCGCAGGAGGTTCTACCCCATTGCAAGGAAGGAACTGCACAGCCTTTGCCTCCCCTGCTACTGTGCAAACGCACTCACACCTTCTGTGTCTGCTCCCAGTACAGATGGGAGGCAGGGGGCCCACTGATGTGTCTATTGGTAATGAACTCCAAGGAACCTGCAGGTCTAAAAGTAGCTGTTCTTATAGCAGCTGGTATTTACTCTCTGGCTTCCTTCTTGCCTTTGTCACAGTACAGGACCTCAGGTGAGTGCTAATAATTGTCACATTTAAGTGGCTTAACCAGCTCACTTAGTCCTTGAATCCTTGATGTCATATGATGTCACCACCAGTCAAGGACACCCTGAGCACTTGGCATATCTCCAAAATGTAATGCTCGGATCCTCCTCCTGCTTTCATTGTTACAAAAAAAAAAAAAAAAAAGTGTAACTGTGTGACCCTGTGGGACTTAACTTGATTGGTTTCTGTCACTGCTGACTTCAGTAGCATTGGAGTTCTGGCCCCTGCAGATGTCTAGGGACTGTCTGAATGGTGTCAGGCGTCTGATGCTCACCATGATGATTGTGGATGAGACCTCATGCTACCCTGAATTAGCCTGAACAGCACAAGCAGCTGGCCCGGTGGGAATGTCACGAACCATCCTCTTTTCCTGTTCTGCCTTTGCATCCTAAGCTCAGGAGTGCAGTTTCCTGTGGACTGTGAGAAGCTGCAGGTTGGAAGCCAGCTCTTTGCCAGTTCTCTTCACACTCCCAGACCCCTTCTACCATTGCTCCCCTAAGGCAGTAAGCAAGTGCCTCTGGGGCTGCCTTTTGTAAGTTTTGTGTCCAGCTTGGTTGACATTCCACTAAAGCTAGCTTCCTGTGTCTGACACTAAAGACGAACCCTGTTGTAGTCACCTTCCCAGCTTCTAGGCCACCCCTTATTGCTGTAGCTTATTGCTTTTAACAGCTTGTTTAATGTCCCTGAAATAAGATGCCAACCTCTAGAGGAGGTATAGGTCTGAAAAGAGCACAGGGAGCTAAAAATACTCACCCATTTCATAAAGGGCCAGACACACTGTACCAACAGCTTACCTGGCCACCCTCCACACCTGATGGCACTAGAGACCCAATTCTTTCCTACTGGGAGACAATAAGGCATTTGCATGCTGATCCCAGCAATGAATAGGGGCTAGAAACCATGTTTAAACTGTCCTTGGGCTGGGCCAGAGCAGGCAGAGATTTATGCTTTCTAGAAAGATCCAAACACTGTAGTGGACTCCTTAAAACACAGTTCTTGACAAGGAAAAATAATCTCATTCTCAAAATACATATTAGTATGTGGCTATAAAAATGAAATATTTGGTGATGTCTCATTGTTATTGAATTAATTCAGCGTTTACTGTGAGAAAAGCTTTGAAGCCAGCCCACGCCTGTGTCAGAGCGCATGGATGGAGTTGTTAAAGAAATGGTAAGAATAGAGGATGGCAATGTCCAGCAACCCTTAGGCATGCTGCTCAATGCTGATCTGGGCACGGGGACTCCCCCTGCCGTCTGTCTTTGGGATATACACGGTATACTTAGGCATTTCTTAACAGATGCTTGTCAGCTGTCTGATTCTCATAAGTGACCTGCAAGGTCGTCTTCAAAAGAAAGAAAGTGGGATTTGGAGCAGCTGGGATTTGGGGGACAATATCAGAGCAGTTGTACCATCCCATGCCTGGTCAGGTCTGAGACTCCTGTGCTCAGTGACATGCAGCTGTGGACCAGGGCTTATTCTCCCTAACAACATCGGCAGCTGCTGCCTTCTCCCTGCCTTTTTAGCCAAGCAATGGTCTGGGGGGAGGAAGGCAGCAGATCCTGGGCAGTCTTTCCAAGATGGCACCTGAGCTGTCAAGGTTAATACAATGTGGAGAGGGGCCTGCCTGATCCAGATTCACCTGATCACATCCTGAAGTTTTGTGGGTACATCACCGCTCACAGGATTATGGGAAAGGGAACCAATGCTGCAGTTCCTATACTCAAGACGAATGGGTTTTGATGTGGAGAGTTTTAACCAGAAACTGGAAAGACAATGGCTTGCCTCTAACCTGCAAGGAACACGGACTGACCCTCCTGCCTGCACCCGATTTCACGCTTTCATTACAATTTCCACGGTGAAAATGGATTGATTCTGAGGCACTTTCGGTTGAGATTAAACATTTTCTATCTGTGGTGCTGTCAGCATTGTAAAGCACCTATTAGGG
This sequence comes from Cricetiscus sungorus, assembly GCA_030556225.1. NCBI lineage: Eukaryota > Metazoa > Chordata > Mammalia > Rodentia > Cricetidae > Cricetiscus > Cricetiscus sungorus. The sequence goes on along the minus strand of JANBXA010000606.1, from coordinate 2,299,749 downwards.
CAGTTAATTAGAACAGTGCGGACTGCTTTAACCTTCACAGTTATCTGTTTGCAGACGCTGACCCCTTCCCCAGTTATTGCTTACAGGTTAGCAATGCTCAGGGCAGGGCAGGGGATGGACAGACTGGCGATCCAACCGGGGAGCACTGAAAAGGTCTGAGCACAGGATCTTCATGTCACAGAAAGGTGCCTGATGGGAGCCCTCTGGCTTTAGTGACTAATTGAGCAGCCACTGAACTGTTCCCCCCAGTGTTACCTCAGGCCTGGAGAGAAGTGCTCTAGGATCTTAGAGTTCTACCAGATGTCTCACCAAAGCTCACCAAGGAAGATCAGCGGTTAAGTGGCCCTTCTCCTCACTTCATTTGCCACTTTCTCTGTGGTGGGTATCTGGGACTTACAACAGCAGTGACAACATCCAACTTGTCAGGTTCTGTGCAGGTCCCATAAGAGAGTGTGTAACCCAGTCTCCCCAACTCTCTACTTCACATGAGCATAGCCTTTATATACAAGAATGAGTACTGAGCCTCAAAAAGGGTTAAAAACTGTCTCCTGTCATACCTACTAGTTGTGAGTCTACACCCTACATTGGAGGCCTGACACCACAGTATGTTCTCCCAGCCAGCTCTCTGAAGACAATTTACTTAGCAGCTAAATGGACCTTTGCCCTTTTTGGCTACCTTCTGAAGGAACACACTAAATAATAATGAGCCTTGAGATTTCGTTCTTCCTTGTGACTGTCACTCACCCTATGACAGTTACCAGCAAAGAGTGGATGCACCCTCTGCAGGGGCAGGTTAAGAATGCTGGGCTGGCGCACCGAAAGGCTGCTGGTTTCTTCATTTTCTGTATAATGAGGTATGATTTCACACAGAGAGTTGTGGGCAGGGAAGGGGCAGGGTGAGGGTGCACACTGAAGGGTGCAGTATAAACTGTGTCCATAGAAAAGATTTGTCTAGCCTGGTTAATGAGTAACAGTTGGGATGATACAGTCACAGTGTGCCAAGTACCTTGAAATGCAATTTTGACCTGTCTTTATATAAAATACATACACATGCATGCATGCGTGTGTGTTGTGTGTGTGTGTGTGTGTGTGTGTGTGTGTATTGAAAGCACTTATACTTGTGCATACAAGGGTAAGAGGAAGAGGTTTCTGGTGTTTTTTCTCTTTCTCTCTGCCTTACTGCCTTGATACAGGGTCTGTCATTGTGGAAACGTTGTCATTTTGGCCGGATTAGTGCCCTCCAGCACACGCCATCTCCTGAGTGACAGGTAAGTTCATTAACCCCTCCTGCACGCCCTCTGTTGCTTCCTTGACCATCTCTTCTTGATGTCTCAATGGCAGAAAGTATCCAGCCGATAGCACACTTGATCAACTGTCAGTCCTGACTCAGAACAGAGGGCCAGGCTTTCTCATGCTACAGGATGAGGGTTGTCTAGTAACACTGATTTTTTTCAGAGTTAATCAAAAATACCTCTCAATGAATTGTAACCTGAGTGGGCAGCAGGGTCTAGAGGTGAGTTCATAGCCACTGGCATTAGCAATCTGGGTTTGGGTCTGGCTTCTTTACTTATTACTTGTCCAATCTGAGACAGCTGCTCGACCACTCTGGTGGAGCTTCACAATTCACTGCCTCCAGATTACCGTTTCTGTAGTAATGACTGCATGCATGTGGCTAGTTCAGGGCTGACTGTTTTTTTCTGCCATGTGATATTCCCAACAAGTATTAAAATATAAAGGCTTTTTAAATTTTTTTACTTTAATATAATGCTTGGTGGAAGCAAGGGGTTGTAAGCCCCAGTAGCAACTAGGATGCCTTAACCTAGAGAGTACTGAGAGTGGCATTTCTACTGTCTTATCTGCTGAACAACCTCTATCTCTAGGTATGCCCCTTGGCCAACCAAGAGACTTTCACATCAGAATTTTAATTTAATATTTGTTTGGATGGGTGCTTTTAGAGTGCATTTAAAAAATCTCCACAGAACCTACCCTTCAGCATTACAAGACACTGAATATTTTGAGACTCTTGACTGAAATAAGGCATCAAAAAATTAAGAATGTTTCTGATTAGATGTGAGTATCTTCATAGTGGTAAAAGTGAAGAATTTGCATTTAAATGAAAAGATTAATGACTAATATACAAAGCCCATATTTAATCACCATTTCTTTAACACACGTAATTTATATTTTTATTCAGATCACCAATAATAAAAAATGATAGGTGTAGTATTTTATAAAACAACGTCCATGCCACCAATCATGTGTCTTAGTTATAATTATTTCTGAGGCTGCTGTTTTCACACTGTTTCTTGGGAATGATCTAAATGTTGGTACAGTAACTCGGGTGTAACTATATATCAGAAGGTGTGAGTCTCGCCTCATAGAAATAGCTCAAGCTGAAAGGAAAAAAATAATCTCTTGGAAGTGACTTACTATGAAGCCTGCTCACTTGCTCTTTCCTCTCAACTCTGGGCTAAGTATGAGTTGGCCCCTTTCTCAATTTTAAGCAGTCCTCCAAAAGAATAAACCCAGATGGCCCTCTTCAAGGGAATCTAGAGGTGAAACTACAAAGGGGAAATATTTTCCTCTAAACTAAAATGCAAAGAAAAGTTCGGGAGAAAAAATAGATATGGCCCATAGTAACTTCAGCACCCCATCAGTGGTATGCCTTCCATTAAAAGCTATGATGCATTTGGTCTGTGAGTTATAAACCAAGGATTATGTGGTTTAAACTGCCTATGGTGGTTTATGTTTATAATTCCAGAACTCTCAAGAAGCAGAGGCTGGAGAATCACCAGTTACAGTCCATGCTGGCTTAAGTAGTGAGTTCTGTTATCCTGGGGTATATAGTGAAATCCTGCCTCAAAAAGCTAAACACAAAACAAACGAGCAAACAAAAAGTGTATTGTACTATAAATATTATAAACCATTTTCTTTTGTAATCAACCTCTGCTATCAATATTTATCCCACGCCCAGAGCAAAGCCCACACATACACTAAACAGCTTTTCCTGGGCAAAGGAGCCTGACAAAGGGGAAGCTGCTCCCAGACTGATGTCTGTTTTCTGTCTGTCTGGGGCTCTGGGCTCACTGTTGAGCAAATGCTGAACTCTGATTTATATTAGTAGGAGACTTGTAATAAAGGACAAATTTGAATTAAACAACCTTTCTCAGTGGGGAACAGCCAGTAACAAAGTCAGCAATGGAGACCTTTTCAGACAGCTTAAAGTTACTAGCTGGTACTCAGTCATCCTTGGGGCTATGATCATTTGTGAAGCTCCTCAATCCCTCTTCTCCTTTTCCAGTTTGCCTTCACTCATGGCCCTTTCCTCTCCCCACTCCCATTTGGACACAGCAAGGAAAAAATTACATTTAGTAAACAAGACAATGATAGGATATGGAAAGTTGGAGAGAATAAGCAATTAGATCTTTTGTCTGTTTATTCTTACAGGCTCAATTTAGTTCTAGGGTTTGACTTGTTCACAGCATGGTAGCCCTGTTCTGCCTCCAAGATCCTTGGTATGTGCCAGTGACGGGTGAGCAGTAAAGGTGCCTAGATGTTGGTTGCTGAAGGATTCTCTCTGGTTTTGAGTGGCACCGAGTCTTTGAGAGAAGGCTTTGCCCATGCTGAAGAGTCCATTTAGGAATAAATCTGGGCTAAGGAGACAGTTCAATCTGAAAGTGCTTCCTGTATAAACCCGAGACCTGAATTCAATTCCCAGCAGCTATGTAAAAGGCCAGTCATGGTGGTGTACCTTGTAATCCTGGCACTCCAAAGGCAAAGATAGAAAGGTCCTGGGGTTTACAGGTCAAGCAACTTAACCTATTTGGAAAGTTGCAGGTCAGTAAGAAATCCTGTCTCAAAAATGAAGACGGGTGGCTCCTAAGGAGAGACACCCAAGGTTGACCTCTGACCTCTACATGGGTGCACATACTTGTGCCTCCACAGAATATTAAAGTAACCCATAATAAAGTACCTTTAAAATAGTAAATAAAACTGAAAAGTATTATATGAAGGGAGGTAACAGACTTGGAAAGATTCTCTCTCTCACATGGATCTTAACTTTTAATGTTTCATGTATGTTAACCAGAGGACATAAGGGTTGTTACAGACTACAAGTGAGATAAGAGAGCCGAAGAGAGGGTAAGAGGTATGACAGAAGAGAGAAGGGACAAAGTACACACATGACATAAAAGCCAGAGAGTGCAGGGAGAAGAGATGATAATCTGGGCGGGAACAAAAAAACTAATCTTTTTTTAAATTTCACAATAAAGCCCAATATTTTATGTGACTAATAATAGTAGCTAACTAACTAAATTAATAAATCTGAATTCCTAAACAGATCCAAACTATTCCCCAAAAGGATATCTGAACAGAACTGACCTATATAAAATAAGCTGATAGCTAGCTAAGATAAATTCTAAAAGCATACAGTGACTCTTGGTTCTAAAAATGTGAAGAAAAAAAATTAATCGAAGAATGAGAGTCTAATGTGGTTTCTAGTCTCAGCCAGTGACCACATGAGGGCTGAGCTGTGGGATGATCCCAGATGTACAATAGAGAGGGACCTGGTCCAGTGGATAATGAAACCAGTGCAGTACAAAGAACACATATACCTTAATTTATGGGTCCTCTGTTGCTTCTGGATTCTTGTCCAAAAGACCTTTCAATTAAGCTCCCTCAGGTGGGAATCGGTCCCCATTTTCATGAGCACAGGGGTAATAGAAAAAGGCAAACAAGGTCTTTGTTTCTCCCTGGCACTCAATTCACTAATCATCTTCCCCCTATTCATCTCAGGCTCCTGCCAGAGTTCATCTCATCTTCATCAGCATTGCATCTCCCCTCTCATATTTCAAACAGCAATTGGAAAGCAGATATTTAATCAGAAAAGTTTGGGATTCATTTTTCGGATACTCAATCTGTCTTTAGAGACTTTCAGACAGACAAAATTGCTGTTGACTACAAAAGGCAACTGAAGTTTGTGTCCTTGAGAAATGTTACAAATCCTGGTGGAAAGGCAGGGGCCTTAGAGCCAGGCCAAATTTCAGCTCAGTTGCTACTAAGTGCCTGTCCTTGGGTTACTCATGTAATATCCCAGAGCCTCAGTTTTCCTGTCTGAAAAAATGGAATTAATTCTCCAAAGTGTGTTCTTGGAAGAGTGTTAAATGCAGGGGTTCAAATACAGTTCCAATATAGTAGAGAAAAGCCAGTCTTGCATAGTTGACTAAAGAGGGGCTAAAGAGGGCTCTCTCTCTCTCTCTCTCTCTCTCTCTCTCTCTCTCTCTCTCTCTCTCTCTCTGCCTCTCTCTCTCTCTCTCTCTCTCTCTCTCTCTCTCTCTCTCTCTCTCTCTCTCTCTCTCTCTCTGTCCCCCCACTCCTCTCATTTTTGGTTTTTTGAGACAGGGTTTCTCTGTGTTGCTTTGGAGCCTGTACTGGAACTCACAGTGTAGACCAGGCTGTCCTCGAACTCATAGAGATCCCCCTGCCTCTGCCTCCCGAGTGCTAGGATTAAATGCCACCAACGCCCTGATAAGGGGTATCTCTTAAAAATGAAGCTGAGGCCTCAGAAATATTGTGGTTAGGGTTTACCTTCAAAACTAGAGAAGAGGAACACCACTGTGACAAATGGGGCAAACTGGCCTATGTTGTCACCCTACGTGATCAGAATCACAGTCTCAGGAAAGTTGACAGTGCTCATTGACTGCGGCCAGGACCTGGTCCCTGTCTTTTGTGCCTATCAGTTGCTTCTGTGTCTTCATGAACCACAGTATTCCTCCCGCCCCCTGTAGGCTACTGACTCATTCTGCTCTACCTTGGCCGAACACAGCTTCACCAGATTCCTGAGTGTCACCACTTGGTGACCAGCTATATATACACATACTCTCTAATAGCTGTTGAGATCAGTTCCAAATTTAGGAAAAGGTTCTGGATAGAGTGCTGTGCAAGCTTGGTCTAATATGATGAGGATGGGTCATAGATAGGGTCATGTGGTAGAGAATTGTTGCTGGGGATTCATCAGCTTCATAGCAAGGCCAGCTAAAGAGGGACTTGTGACTTGAAAAGACAATATATAAGCTACTTGCTACAGAAGTTTCACACACACACACACACACACACACACACACACACACACACACACACTAATAAAGGGTAAAGGTAAAACCAAAAATTTGGAAGCAAAGCTATAGAGCTTTCCAGGAGGAGCATGGGTTGGGAGACTGGAATGACCCTTTTGCTCTTTGATGAATTGGTTCAAACTGTAAACCAAGGAGAATGTTGAATGGCAGGAACTGGAGGCTTTTCTGACACTTTTGTGTTTTTACTAACTGCAAGAAGTCATTGAGCCCCTGTCCTAAAGTCAAAATGTCAATCCTGGGTAAGAGATGAAGATGCTAAGGGTGCACATTTCTGTTACAATCAGTTTCATTTCTTTTGGTCATCCAGGCTTTTCCTTATTTTTGCATGAATTCCTTTTGTCAGAAAGGATCCCACAACTGAACATGAACCCCAGTTGATGGGAGATGTCCCTCTGTAAATATGTTTCTTGTATTGGTTAATGAATAAAGCACTGTTGGCCAATAGGAAAGCAAGATAGGTGGGACTAGGAGGAGACAGGAGGTAGGTAGGGAGAAGATCCAAGATGGAAGATGGAGAGAGCAGAACACTAGCACATCTCTCTGGTATGACAAGACCACGTGGAAATACTTGGATTAATAGAAATGGGTTAATATTTAAGACAGAGCTAGCTGATAAGAAACAAGTAACTGGCCAACAGCACTTATATCAAATACAGAGTCTCTGTGTGTTATTTGGAGCTGGTGTGGTGGTGGGACCTGACCAGGCAGAGGGAAAAACCTGCTCATAACACCCAGACCCATCTCAGACAGTGCAGGACATTCATGCTCCCTCTGGGATCTGTGCAGAGACTTTAGCAGATGCTTACACTGGCAGGTTCCTGGGGTTCCCACACTAGAACTCCCAGGTTTGAGCTGCTGATCAGACTTTCTTGATGAGCATAAAAACTTCTGAAGTGACAAGCTTGGCCCCTGATACAACTCAACGCCATCTGAGGCTCAAGTCTAGAATGCTTCAAAAGGAAGCCTTGATGTATTTCCACATCTAAAGGATCCACAGGTCAGAATCATCTCTTGCTTGAGGAAATGAGTAGGTAAGAAATAAACAGATTGAAGACTTTGCTTGGCTTTATTGTGTTCCCAGAATATACCCAGGTAACAAAGCCTGATTGTAAGATTGTACTGTGGGGAGGAATGGAATTAAGGCATTCTGAGGCCTCTCTGAAACACTGCATGACAGGGCAAAGGAACACAGGAAACTTGACAGTGAGAGGCCACATGTCAAGCCTGTCAAAGCTCAAGGACCTGGGGACAGGGGAAAGTGACAGCTACAGAGGAAAATGAATTACTCATGGCACAAGGGGATACTGTAGACTGCAGGGGTTTGTCTCTGAAATATGTTGAAGCCTGCTGCTCGGTGTGATCGCATTTGGAGGTGAGACATTTGAGAGGGAATTTGATCAGGAAGAGAGAGTCCTCACTAATGGGACACATGCTTCAGTAAAAGGCACACTCACCCCCACCCACACTGGAAATACCAAGCAGAATTAGGGGTTAGTCATTCCCCTAATTCCCTAGCTTCGGATACCTAGCTGGTACTGTTGCGTGTCTAAGGACATGAGTAACTCTCCTGTGCTCAGTTCTTGCTAGCCGTTCTCCTGTTCTTGAACAACACAACTTCTTGTACTACTGACTCAGAACTTTTTAGTATTTCCTTATATGATACGTTCCTGATGGACTGATAGACAGAGAAATTCCATCTTGGTGATTCATATCAACTCTGCCTGTTTCCACTGACCTGTGAGTTTATGCTTCCTGCCTTAAAGCTGACAGGCTGACCTAGAGTCCTGATGAGGCTGTTCTTGCTTCTCTGGTGGATGATACTTTGGCTTGGCTATCTATTGACCCCCTGAAGCACAGTCAACAGTTTTTATCCGTAACAGTAAGCATACAAGAGATATGTTGTACCTGCCAATTTTCCTGTTTTTTTCATTAGACTTTCTTCTAGAATCCATGAGAAGCAAATATTAGCTTCACAGAACATTGACTATGTGCATTCATGGAGCTGTATAAAACACCCACTCTGTAAAATCTGCAGATCATAGGCCTAAGGTGTTTCATGGTCCATTCAATTTTAGAGACCAAATAAATGATGGTAATTACTAAATGGTATTCATATGACTTATGTGACCATGCATGGTTAATGAGGTTGCAGGATTTTAACCAACATATCTTCTGAAGACAATGCCTTGAGTTAGTTGTCTTAGTAGGAAAACAACTTAGTTGTTTCCGATTGTCAAGGAAGTCAGTCCCCAATCAGCAATGCAGTAATTAACAGTAACAACAACAATAACATAAAACGTTTCCACTGTTGATACCATGCAGGAGTGCATTTTCACTATGCTCTATTTCTCAGCATCTCAACATGGTCCATGAATGCCTAAGAAGATTTCCTTTTTTTTTTTTTTTTTTTTTTTGCTCAGCCTTCCTTTGAACCCCTGTCCTGTGCTTCTACTTTGCTTCCTTCCTCTTTGTAAAGATAACACTTTCTACTCTTTCCAGTTGGTATTGCAGAGTCCAGTTGCATGTGAAGAGAAGGAATGAGCACACGAACATCCAAGGGAAGGCTCAGTCATATAACTCAAGCACTTGGACCTATGCCCCAGGAGTATCAGTTACAGGGGTGTCAGACACACCACACCATGGATTTAAAAGCATTTTTTGTTGCAGAATTCCTGGAATTCAATTAAACACTGTCTTTTCTAATGGTGTAAAATTGTCTATAACCATAACTGTTATAATTATTAAGAGTTTAACATATTGAGCACATTCTGGGATCAAACTTTCAATCTCCATAAAACTTTAGCATGATAAATTGTCTAATATTTATTTAAGAGACAAGAAAGAGAAGTTCTAAGAGATATTGTCACTTATAAACAGGGCTAGTGAATGGGAAGCTAACACATAGACCTAAGTTGGCGTCTTTCACCACAATTTTTACCTTCCCCCATAAATAAGTGACAAATAGCTTCCCATCTATAACAGAAAATACTGTGTTAGGTCCCCAGGAAGGCTGCAGATATCAGGAAGTGCAATTGTTTGCAACTACCTTGCATATAGGAAATGCTAAATCAAGTTAAATTAAATCCAACAGAGTTCTAGACAGTTAGCAAGCTTTTATTAACCCCCTGCTGTGTTGGGCACCCAGCCATGACTCCATTAAGCCCAATATCACTTAATTTATGAAAATGTTGTTATAATTATTTTGTTTCTGAAATTTAGGTTTCCTCAAAAAGGAAGTTCATTTCATAATATACATTACTTATCTCAATTCCCTTTCTGTTCTACACACATTTATGAATATCTAGAAGTATAGATACATCTTGGGTGGAGGGTTTGCCTAAACAATGTTCTTTCCTCTGCTTCTACAATTCCTCCAGCAGCCATATTCATGGAAGCTGACATGTCTGTCTATTGTCTAAATAAGGCCATACCGGTTCTGCTGCGAATGTGGAATAGAAATTTAGCATCTATTCATTATTCTGTTTGTGACTTACACATTCCATGTGAACATGTAGGAAATATGAGCTTAGGGGTCCACAGTACACAGAGAGAGAGAGGGAGAAGAGAAAAAGAAGAGAAGGATGAAGAGGAGAATGTGGAGGAGGAAGAAAGAGGAAGGGAGAGCTCAGATACATGATGAGAACTGTGGATTGGAAAGCAAAAATCTCAACAATATATGACAATCAAGATTGCTACTCTTAAAACTGCTCTAAATTCAGAGAAGACTTGATCCCAAGAAATTGCAGTTTGGAAATGAATAAATCAGGATGCTTTTGAAAATTAACAACTGACAAAATGACATTGTGAGGCACTGAGAAAAGCTGCACTTTATTCTCCTTTGGATTGCGGGGAAAGACCTAGTTACCATGCTATTGGGAAAACTGCCCCTAGATGGATGGTGTTTCTTGTTTAGCTCCACTGATGATATGTCTGAGGTGCTAGTAGCAACTGGAACACATGGGTATGGCCAGATGCTCTGGGCATACTGCACAGCACCTAATCCACAAGTGGTATAAGAAAACAGCCATACCTGCAACCCCAACTCTAAGAGATAACTTCACTAAGCCATGTCTCACAGATCCAAGGGGACACATGTGTTTCTTTTCACATGGTAAAAGGATACGTCAGTCTCTAACTTTAATTAATTACAGACAATTTGAAATACACTGTCAATAAAACAGAGTGTTGTGTACTAGTGGGAAAAGAAATGAGACGAAAAAATATAGCCTATCTCATTATTCATTTGTATTGATCTACATGTTCAAGCCAATATATCACAATTTGACAAAAGGTTAAATATTAACAGAAGAATCATTAATCTAACAAAACAAATTAGCATAACAGTGGCTCTCCTGGCGGGTGTTCTGTGTACCCTGGATGTGGATAGACTGTGGAAGCCTTCAGACTGAGGTTGGTACAGATCTTTATAGACCCAGCCATACCAGGTATATCAAGATTTTATTTTTAGATCACCAACCAGCTCCCAAATCATAACACAGACTTACTATTAGTTTTGAATGCTTGGCCTAGTTTAGGCACATTTTAACTTAAATTAACCTTTTAATTTAGCTAGCTCTTTTAGCTTAAATTAACCTGTTTCTTGTTACTTACCTTTTGTCTTGGAGCTTATTACCTTTATTACTTCTCTAGATCTGCTTCCACTGCTTCTCTATGCCTGTCTGGCTACTCTCTGCCTGGATTCTTGCCCTGGTGTGCCCCTCATTCTCTCCTCCTTCTTCTCACATCCCCTCACCGCCCTCCTTATCTAGATTTCTCTTCCTATTCATTCTCTCTACTTGGTAGCCCCATTCTGCTTTTTATTAGACCAATTATGTGCCTTAGGCAGTCAAGGTGAAACAAAGGCAACACATCTTTACATAATTAAACAAATGTAACACAAACAAAATTAACTCACCTTTACACAGTTGAAGTAATATTCTGCAGCTCAAACAAATGTAACACATTTTTACATAGTTAAAATAATATTCGACAACATCCAACCATGAACTATACTAGATCCTGACGTGAACAAGGCACAGAGGTTGCATTGGTGGATTGCAAAGGTCTTACTGTAAGCAACAAGCACATAAAACATACATCCCTTAACAAGGACAGAATATGGGGCATGGCCTTGGCACCTTTTCTTTTCAAATACTTCAGTGTGTGGTAGGGCTTAGCATAGCCAGCTCATCCTTGCATTTGAGATACAGCATTACCTCTCTGCACTTGTCTTCTGCTGTGAGTAGTCCCTTTCATGTGGTTCAGGCTATCATCAGATGCCTCTCTCTGACCAACAAGATGAAGTTTTCCTGGATGCTGGATGTGAAGCATGAGCTCATGCGGATTCCATGGAGTCTGTGACTGTGCTCCAACAAACACCGCTGGTTCTCACTCTAGAAAAGTGAAGAGCTGGAGAGTGGCCTTCCGCAAGGTAGGTTCCTAGAAAACTGCGTGGTCTTTGGGTACCACTGACTTTCTGTAGACTGCCACTTTTCAGCATCATGTTGTCTCATGATATGTTCAGATATCACTGTAACAGTATTTTTTGTTTATTTTATAAAACATATTTATTTGTTTGAGATAGTATCTCACTGTGTAGCCAGCTTAGCCTTAGCTTTCCAAGTGGTAGGATCAAAGACATGCCACCAAGCCTAGCTAAAGCTATGCTTCTCTTTATGGTACTAAAAACCAAATCACACACATAATTCTTCTGAGAGTAAAGAAATATTTCGATGAATTTTATCACCTTCTCCAGCTTTAGTTCAACACATTTTTCTTCTGTTGGATTGCTTTTATCTACTTGTAGTTGTATATTGTCTTGAGTGTCTTTCTACCTTTCCTTCGGTCATGAACCTATGTAATTTAGACATTGTTTCTGTATTCACCAATATACCTGTCCTGGCATCCATCTACATGCTCCTTATGTATCCACACATGTGTCTATGAGCCTAATTACTCATTTTTCTCTACCCATCTGGCACCTGAAGAAGTAAGTTCAGAAAATAACTTGTTAGATTTGGGGCAGAAGGAGAGATGGAAGCCTAGAAATATTCAATGGTAACATAAATTATTGAGTCAGTTAAATATATAATTAGAAACTTTGATTAAATCTGTCAGGAATTGCTGCCAATTTTGTTACTTTAAGATTACAAATTACAATTCACCAGGATTGTATTTTCAAAGATTACAAAATTTTGATAATTTCATTAGCAATTTGTGTTTCCCTAAGATTTCCCTAAAAACAAATAAAATCTAATAAGAGGATACTGACATTTCATGGCTACTGGGAGTTTACAATCAAAGTGAACAGGATCATTTTCAATAAAAATCATTCATTGGAATAACCAAACCTATTTGTCTGAGAAGAGATAGCATACCCCTTTATCAAATCATGTTGAGCATCTATGATCAATCAGAGACAACACACTTCGTAAACATATTTTCAATAATCTATAGACTTCATTTTATAGTATTTTTTTGAGAAGATTCCATGTGGTGCTGAGAAGAAGATATATCCCTTTGTTTTTCAATGGAATGTTCTATAAATGTCTGTTAAACCCAATTGGGTCATAACTTCTGTTAGTTCCTTCGTTTCTTTGTTAAGTTTCTGTCTCATGGTCCTGTCTAGTGGTGAGAGTGGGATGTTGAACTCTCCCACTATAAATGTGTGAAGTTTTATGTGTGATTTGAGTTTTAGTAATGTTTCTTTTACAAATGTGGGTGCCTTTGTATTTGGGGCATAGATGCTTAGAATTAAGACTTCATCTTGATGAATTTTTCCTGTGATGAATAGGATATAAAGCTCTACATTTCTTTTGATTGATTTTAGAGTCTAATTTATTAGATATTAGGATTGCTACACCCAGTTGTTTCTTGGGTCCATTTGATTGGAAAATCTTTTCCCAACCCTTAACTCTGAGGTGATGTCTGTCTTTGAAGTTGAAGTGTGCTTCTTGTATGCAGTAGAAGGATGGATTCAGTCTTCATATCTATTCTGGTAGCCTATGTCATTTTATAGGTGAGTTAAGACCATTAATATTGAGGGATATTAATGACCATTGATTGTTAATTTTTGTTTGTTTTGGATTTGTTGTTGGTGGTGGTATTATGTGTGGATTTCCCCCCATTTTTCTTTTCACTGTTGGTAAAATGGGATTATCTATTGTCTATGTTTTTGTGAGTATAGCTGACTTCCTTGGGTTGGAATTTTCCTTCCAGTACTTTCTGTAGGGCTGGATTATTGGATAAGTATTGTTTAAATCTGGTTTTGTCATGGAATATCTTGGTTTCTCCATCTATAGTGATTGAAAGCTTTGCTGGGTATAGTAATCTGGGCTGGCGTCCATCTATTCAGAACCTTCTGGCCTTCAGAGTTTCCATGGAGAAGTCAGGTATAATTCTGATATGACTGCCTTTATATGTTACTTGGCCCTTTTCCTTTGCTGATCTTAATATTCTTTCTTCATTATGTATGGTTGGTTAAAATTATTGCCTGCATTAAGCTCAGTTGTGTACTTCAAATGTAGGACACGCACATGCACATATCAGCATACAGATGGAGGTATTTTGTTATTTACACAATAAAAGTGCCCAAAATATAAGGATGACTTCCAACAAAGATCTGGCTTTGTAACTTTTGTAAAAATCTTTTGTTATTTCCACCATGGCAGCAATCTGTCTGAGCCATAAAAGCAGTTACAGCATCACCTGTTGTCACGCTCACCTCTAAGTGTCTGCCAGACACAGTTCTCTCTCTTGTCTCTCTTCTTACCTGTTCTGTCAGTCTGCCTGCCTCCCTAATGTCCCCACTCTGAGACTGTCGGTCTTTTCTTCTTCCACTCTCCCTAACTAACTCTGTTCCATGTGGCATGTTTGGTTTGTGGCATACCTTGGCAGGACCCACCAAAAGCTACACACTTTATCTTTAAAAAAAAAAAACTTTCACCTTTTTTCATCATGTCCGAGTTGCAATGTGGAATACTTGTGACAGCTCACCAGCACTGAAAAATTCTCAAAGGTCCCTCTCCCCCACAAATTCATCTATGTTATAGAACACAGTTTTCCCCAGCCTCCTCTCTTCAAGGATCTGACTGACATGGATCTATGGTAGATGTTATTTTCTTTGGAGCACTGAATATTCAATGGTCTTCAGGGATGCTCACTAAATGCTCCATAGTCAAGTTCACTTAGAACAACCTGCATAACATTCTGAACTCTCCAGGACTGTGAAGACTACAACAATATACAGATAATCTAGAGACAGGTAAGCTTGCTAGATTCATAATGCATCAAAAGGCATTTTAAGTCAATATTAAGAAACTGAGGGACTGTTATTAGTGGATGCACACAGATTCATAGACTGACAAAGAGGGGATTTTAAAATTCATTGAGAAAATTTAAGGGAACAAATAAGGTCAATTCCAAGAGATTTATATAGGAAAGGAAAGTTTTTTGTTGGAATCTTGGTGTGCTAATAGCTACTTTCCAATCTCTAATTTATAGAGGACCATTTTTGCTTGGCTTTTTGCTCTGTGAAGCATTGGCCAACTTCAAAGGCTGATGAAATCTGAGAGTGGTATTAGATCTAACATCATTTCAAAATGGGCTTTAAGCTGAGCCAGAATGAGTTGGACAGGAAGGGAAATAGAAAGGAAGAGAAAGGGTCTTCGGATAAAACTCTTAGGCTCATAGGAAATCGAAATATTATTTTTCCATCCTCTCTAGCAATCTCTGAGGCAGTTTATGCTGCTCTGAAATTATGCTGTTTCCTAGGATAGCATGGGAATACAGATACTACAGAGTGAGAAGGATTGTAATTTATGTGTCCCAATTAGCATGAGGGATTTCCTGGAAGCTGCACCATTCTCTGAGATGACTCTTTGAGTCTGTGCATGGAATCTTCAGGCTGTACTGAGCAGAGAATGCAGTTATGTTGGGTCAGCATCTCAGAAGTTATTTCCGGCATCACATTTAGCTCCATCGTTCAAAGAACCAGTTCTGACTACTGTAACTGTTCCAAGAGTTTCTTTTTTGTTGTTATCAAAGATATCTTAATTCTGAATCTATCAAAAACCAGGATTTTAAGCCTCCAAACCAAATCTTGGTAGAGTGAAAGGTGCAAAATGTAAGCAAAAGCAAAACTGTTTAGAAGAGTTGACAATCCTTGAAGGATTGGATAAAGCTTAAAAATATGGCATGTCTAGCAAGCCAAAAATTAAGAATCAATATAAATTCTCTGTGATGTGCTAGTCATCATCCCATGTCATTTTTATATAACCGTATACAGGGTTAGAAACAAGAAAGGCAAGATGGTGGCTAAGCCTGATGATCTGAGTCCCATTCCTTGGACTCTGACAACATAAAAGTTGCCCTCTACCCTCCACATATGTACGGAGACACACACACTCATACACATATGTACTCACAAAACAAATATGTAACAAAAACTAGTGAAAACAATTTCTTTAAAAAGGAAACAAGGTTATTAACACTATCTTAATTCCCACTATTGTTAAAGGTAGCACTTCATAATAGACATTTTAAAGTTAGCATTTTCTATAATATGACTGGATGTTTTATGCCATGGAGTTGCTAGGCATGGATTAGCACTCTGACTCTGCTATGTGTTATTTAAGTATCTTATGCTATTAACCTAAGTGAAGTTAGGGGGATATTATTCACTGTATCATAGTTTTGCTATGAAGTCTAGACATGACATATCCAAAGTTCTTATTACAGTGACACAACAGGATTCACATAAATAATGGTTTTCTCTATCACCATCATCAGTTGAATCCTCAAATCTCTTCTAGATTTTCTTGTCATACAACTGAATTTTAAGATAATACCAGAAGTTTAAAGTAGGGCTGTCAATCCATCTCTGGGTTCTTCATTCAGAGCTTCAGTCAGTCACCCACACATCAGGCACATTTGGGAAATCATTATGTCTATAGTGAATATGGACAGACTTTCCCCTTAAATTACCCCCAAGAAGTTCAGTTTTTTAGCTATTTACATGCTATTTGCATATTAGTAGGAATTATGTGTGACTTGGAGATGATGCAAAGGGCATAAGAAGCATGCCTTGGCTATGTACAGTATTATGCCTTTTATTTATTTGTTTATTTTGGTTTTCTGACACAGGGTTTCGCTGCATCGCTTTGGAGCCTGTTCTGAAACTAGCTCTGTAGACCAGGATGGACTGGACCTCACAGAGATTTGTCTGCCTCCGCCTCCTGAGTGCTGGCATTAAGGGCATGTGCCACCAATGCCCGGCCTAGTATTATGTCTTTCTACAAACAGGACTGGAGAATGAAATGGGGTACTACCCCATGAACTGAGGTTGACTTGATGCTATCCATCCTGTAATTCATATGCAAGGAAGATATGCTCTGAGCTGTGATTGTTTCATTGCTGCAAGCATTTCCCCTTTACTGTATACTTTTTAAGGACTTGTATCATGGGACATGAGGAACCTCCTCCCATCTGGATTTTGTGGGCTCTGCTCTCAGGAACTTCCTATGTCCTGGGTACTTCTTGCAAACTGACAGCTACATTCAGAGGCTTGGTCACACTCAGTTTGATCCCATTAGCAAGGCTGCTATCTGTAATGTGTTGTTTCACCTGGAGACACCTCATGTCTTCGTTTTACTCTTCTGATGTTAACAGTCATTAGGCCTCATGCTTGAACACCTCAGATGTTTGTAACCGTTTAATTCAACTTTGGGATTATAGTACTCTTACCTATATTACACCTGTGCACATACAAGAGTCTCAGAGCAGTGTATCAATGCTATTTGCTATTTCTGAATGCAGTTAATTTATAATTTTCAGCCTTTTGTTTTCACACTTGTGCACTGATTTTTCCTGCTTGCTTTATGACTGTACCACATCTGTGTTACCAGACCACACAGAGAATCTCTTAGTGTGATATTTCCCTTTTAGTCATAGACAACCAGGTAACAATGTCCCTACTTTTACTTCTAATTCTTACATTGACATCACTCATCACCACTTTATGATTTAAAGATGATTTTCTAATAGAGACTTTAAAAACTGAATGGAAAATGAAAAAATCATGCTAAACAACAACAACAAAAGAACTCACAGAGACACTCCATTTGAGTTCTTACAAACCACTCACTGTCTGGGCTCTTCGTGGTGGAATATTCATGCTGTTAACTGGTTCCTTCCAGCTTCCTGTACTTTATTTCTTTGTTGTCATAAAATTTGATGAGATTTAACACTTTCCCTCAACTGTCCTTTGGTGTAGACACCCAAATGTTTTCTTTAACAATTCAGACATTTTGCTGAAATATTCCTAAATGTCGACTGGTACAGAAAATAACAACCCTTTTCACTAAGAAATAAAAATTAATCTCAAGAAAAACAATGTAATTATATTTCCTTAGGTTTGCTCTGCTATGTTGGTTTGGTTCAGATTTTGCTTCAGGAATTCTCTTTTATTCATGTTAGAACTTTCGCTCTCTCATTTTTTTTTTCCTCCTAACTTACGTAGTTAAAGATATTGTGTGATTTGTTTTTTTAAGATAAAGTAATATTTATTTTATTTAAAACATTTTCCATATATTTATTTAAAACATTACAGCCATAAATAGTTGGATATAGTTACAATATAGCATATTTCTCCCCCTAAACAGATTAACTGATCAACATAAAAGGGTGAGTAAGCATGGAAACAAATCTCTGAGTGAGCAAATCCTTCTCTTCTTGTTTAAGGCATGTGAAGTTATAGAAGTTAAGATTGTCTTTGAGGCTGGAGACATAGCTCAGTGACAGAGCAGTTGCACAGTATGTGTGAGGCACTGATTTCAGCCCCTAGCACAACTATCAGTTTTTATTAATTAAATATTTATCCTTCCAGTGTTTTTTTTTTCTTTTGTAGAGTGTGGGATGAAGTTTATTTATATTTTATAAATTTTATTTAAATTAGAAACAATTTCATTTTACATATGAATCCCAGTTCCCTCTCTTCTCCCATTCTTCCATGCTCCCCACAGACCCTCCCATCCCCTCCCCCATCCACTTCCCAGGAAGGGTTAGACCTTCCATGGGGCATCATCAAAATCTGTCGAGTCATTTGGGGCAAAGCCTAGGCTCTTCCTGTGTATCTAGGCTGAGAGAGTATCCCTCCATGGGGAATGTGCTCCTGAAGTCCTGGTTCCACTGCCAGAGACCCCATAGACTGTCCAGGCCTCCCAGCTGTCACCCATGTTCAGGGGACCTGGTTCAGTCTTATGTTGTTTCCCCAGCTGTCAGACTGGGGTTCATTAGTTCCCATTTGCCCAGGTGAGCTGTACTGTTTCTGTGGGTTTCCTCAGTATCTGAAGGCATTGTTTTGTGTTTTGTATTCATTTACTCTTTCTAGTGAGGCCACTATTTCAAAAAAATATTGGGTTTTTTTTTTTTTTTTTTTTTTTTTTTGCTTTTCAAGACAGGGTTTCTCTGTGACTTTGGGGGCTGTTTTGGAACTGGCTCTTATAGACCAGACTGGTCTCAAACTCAACAGAGGTACGCCTGCCTCTGCCTCCTGAGTGCTGGGGTTAAAGATATGTGCCACCAACACCAGGCTTTGTGTTTTCTTTTTGCTTTTTGTATATTAGCATTTTTTAAAACATTTCCTAGGTTGTTTCAAAATAAAATTTTAATTTTTATCTTTTGAACATTTCTGAAATGTTTTCATTTCTCTAAAGATCCTTTCATCCTCATTTTTTTTTTTTTAATGAAAGGTTGTATAGGATTGGACCTGAGTATTCCTCTTTCCCTTATACTCTACCATATTAGTTTCCTTGGACTTTAGCTAAGAAGCTTGGTTCAACAAAATGGCTTTCCTTACTGTTATTATTTTGTGTTTTTTTTTCTCCTTGAAGCTGCTATTTCTATTGGTTTAATGCAGCTTTACAAACACAACAGCCAGGCCCCCTTTCCTCCACTCCTCTCTCCTTTACCTAGACCCTCTGCTCTGATAGCTCTGGCCTGGCAAGCATCACTGTCTTCTTTCGCTGTTCTGAAGAATTCTGAGGGGGACCTCTCAGCCTTCATACCAACAAGACTACACAGCTCCTTAAGGCCTGTGGGCTACTCCTCTGTTAGGAACACAGCCAGGCTCCTTGGTTAGTTGTCATTTTTATATCCCTTGCCTTCTCTCATCATGGGATTCCTCTCCTCTGATTTATGACTTACCCATCAACTTCACCCATCTTCTCACAGGCACTGATTGACGTCTTTTTGCATTTTGAGCATTTTGACATCTGTAATCATTTTCTCTGCCCCACCCCTGTGTTCTTACCTTCTGTCTCCTCTACCCCATCTCTCCTCTTCCCTTCTCTTTCCCTCTTTTATTTTTAATTCTTTCTTTCATTGGGATCAAACACAGTGTGTTGTAGATGTTAGGCAAATGCCAGAAGACAACTCCAAGAATGGAGTTGTGTGAGAATCCTGAGTGTTTGTGGGAAAACTCCAAGTAAATAAGACAAGAATCTTATGATCTCAGTTTCTTCAAAAACACAGAATTATTCTTGGAAAGTGTTTTAGTGCTCCTCCCTCCCAGGTGTAGCACCTAGGACTGAGTTTACTTCAGATTAGTCATTACACCTGGCTACAGTTATTTACGTATATGCCTCTATGGGAAAACATATGTTTGGTACATTTGGCTTGCCCATCACATGCAGCTTGCCTTTGTGATTGTATACTTTACTTAGTCACTTGACTTCTCTTAGCCGTCAGATTATAAATTGTCTGATGCTCTGAATAAAGTTGGCTATTGCATGAGACTCTAGTGTGCCTCATTCTGCAGTTCTGCTCTCCCAGGTCCTCTAGAGCAATAAACAGGCAAGAATTCCTCCTCCCACCTCCTTTCAGTTGTTTGGCTCCCAAATCCTGATTTTTCTAGGTGTTTTTCTCTCTCTCTCTCTCATCCTATTTGAAGACTCAGAGACAAATACACTGTCATCACCATGTTTCCCAGATCTTAATTCATAATTAAAAAAAAAAAGAGGAATGACTATTTGATTTACCATAAAGAAGAAAGCAACCAAAAGAGTTGGTTTGTTTTTTGTCTAGACACTAGAGCTCTGTGTTCCAGGAAACAATGCCAGTTCCCAGGTTTTAATGCTTTCCAAAACTATCTTTGGCAAACACAGGTGTGGCTTCAATAAAAAAAAAAAGAAAAGAAAAGAAAAAGAAAAAAACAAAAAGAAGTTTTCATTATGCAGTGATATTTACAATCGATCCCCTAGGCCTTTTTGTTGTTTCAACTCCGTTTTCTACCATGAACCTCAGCGGAATGGATTCAGTACAGCATTTAGAATGCTGAGCTTGATCCCTGCAGCTCCAGAGCTAATGGGCTATGGCCAGAGAACGGCCAAACTGGGCACCATCTGCTCTCACTGTTCGTTCCCTTCCGTTCTGTCAGCTACGGTGGGAGTTTTCTTGAATGGGAAGGTTTCTGTAGCTCTGTACAGATGCAGACAGAGAGAATTATGTACTTTACTAACGGGAAAACTAACTTCTAAGCATCCACTTATATATACGGGAACCCCCCCCCCCATTACGTATTTGCAGAGGTTAGATACTTTGGAGTCTTTTCTTCCACCATTGGTAACCCCAGGATCTAAACCATGTTGTGAGGCTTGGTGGCAAGCACCTATACCCAGTGATCTATGAAAAGAAAGAAAAAAAGAACTCATGAGAAATGAGATATGCCGCATGTTTCATTGCCCTGCTAAGCTGGGGGAAGCACAGAAAGGCAGAGCTGCGGTAATAGCACCTTTCCAAAGAGCTGGTTTCCAAACAATAATCTACTTTGAAAAGTTTAAGGTACTATTTACAGAGCTTCCAAGTGACCTATTCAGAGAGCTAGTTTGTTAATACATAGTCAATATACATAGTTAATATGTTCAGAGTTAGTGTGTTAATACATAGTTACTATGTATGTTAATATGTAGAGAGTTAGTGTATTAATACATAGTTAATACAGATAGTTACTATGTAGAAAGTTATTAGTACTGGCTATTTGCCATACTTCTGAGCAGTTAAATCACCTGAATTCTTTTTAGCAGATCTTTGTATTTGGACACAGATTCTAGGGTTCAAGATGTTTCTTGTTTTTCTCAAGTGTTTTCAAGCTGTGATGTCCTACTGGCTACCCAGCCAGGAGATTTAAAGCTGCTCAATGAGGACCTAAATTTTTATGATGTTAAACACAAGGAACACAGAATTTTGTTTATTTTGAAAAATAAGTGATTCATGGGGGATTGCTAAATCTTGATAATTAAGGATGATAAATTTTATGATTTTAATCACATTGTTTAGTTTAGAAAGCAGAGAAATTGAGGAGATCACTACAGTGAAGCAATAGAACCATGGGGACATAGGTCCCAATCTACAATAAACTAGCTCTCATTTAGTACTATGAAAGTGGGTCCTATAGTCGACTGAGAATCAGAACCCAAGCTGACCTGTATTCAAAGTTTCAAAAGAAAGGGCTGAGAATGTGGTTCTACTGGCAGAGTGCTTGCTAACATGAGTGGAGTCCTGGATTCAGTTCCTAGCTCTGAATAAATCTGGCATGATGGCACATAGCTATAATCCCAACACTCTCAATACTAGATAGATGGAGGCAGAAAGATCAGCAGTTCTGAGTACCCTTGGCTATAGAAGACGTTTGAAAATAGCCTGGGATGCATGAGACCCTATCTCAAAGTAAACACAAAATGTTTTAGGTTGGGATGAAGCACTCATATAGCATGCATATGTCCTAACTTCAATTCCCACCACTATATAAAACAGGCGTGGTTGTGGTCCTAGAATGCTAACACTAGAGAGACTGAGATGCTATAATGCTAGCATCAAAGGTTGAGATGGGTGACTTGCCAGAAGTTTGAGTCTGGCATGGGCTGCAGCAAACTTCTTAAAATAAATCGAATCAAAGAATGGAGAGAATGATGCCAAGCCTTATATCCTGAGGCCACACCCGGGAAAGTTGCCTTCTGAAATGAGATCCTTTTCCTAGAGCCCTTCCTGTTTCAGACAGGGAGCTCAGAAACACAATGGAGCCAAGTGACCAACTCACAGCAAACTTCAGACACCAAGGAGTTAAAGGCTATCTATCCTACATGCACAGTAGTCTAAAGAACTCTGGTTTGATTTTTATCTGTGCCTTTCAATGACCCCACTTCCATATTTCACATTCTTCAGAGAGTCACAAATATGGAACTCTCTCCCCACATCTGCTCACTTGCCATGGGCTCTCTCCCTATGAATGAATGAGGCATGCCAAGGCTCTGTGATGAAGAGGTCACTTAATTTCCGTTTGTAAAGCCAAATCTCCCATGCTCCCCGTAATTACCAATCAATTTTACATAAATAGCAAAATTAAGTCCCATTATTCTCATTTACCACAAAATTAGAGGAATTAATTAAACATGGAAAGGGGGCCAATGCCTGCCAAATCACCACTTCCAGTAGATAGAAACAAATTCCACGCAGACAGGAAGAAAACAGAACATGGCATCCAGAGACTGTGGAGGGATGTAACTGGAAGCAGCCTGTGAGTGTAGCAAGTGTCTGAAATACATATATCTATCTCGATGCTCCTTCTTGTCTTACAGAGATAACACGGGAAACACACTCTTCCCTACAGACACTGAGAAGCATCCTTGCAGGCTTGATGTAACACAAGGTGTGGGGCCCTTTCTGTTATTTGAAGAAGCTATGGTTTGTGTTTGGTCTGGGGGATATCTTAGTTATTTAAATGCTTGCCTTCCCAGCTGAGGACCCGAGTTCAAGCACCAGCACTCATGGAAGGAAAGCTAGGCTTGGTGGTGTGCAATTGCTATCCTAGAGCCAGAGAGGTGGAGGCAGAGAAACCCCTTCCTGAGGAGGCCCCCTGCCCAGCTGCTCTAACCTAATCAAAGAGCTCTGTGCATGCGAGACTTGTCTCAAAAACAAGATGAACCATGGCTAAAGAACATGCCTGAGGTTGACCTTCTAGAAGATTCAGGTTTGAACTCACACAGGCCTGAAAGCACACCTTCACAAACACGTGCATCTGCACACACAGGAATACACACATACGACATGCATATGCAAACTCTACAAACCCTGCAGAGAGGCAAGCCTATGCATATGACTGTTGCTCATGTGTCCAGCTAAGCTCTGGAAAGCACAGGAGCATCCCTGTTTCTTTGTTTATGTGATGAGTAAGACAAAATTTCTGAAATAGATGGCTAGCAGATGGGGAGGGGGTAAGGCCCGTGTTTGAACTCACATAAATTCAGCATCAGGTTGGATCACACTCAGATCTTTTACAAAGTTTAAACACTGTCAGGCCGAGGTTGATAAATGAAATTCACAAGCCTGCAAAGAAGACTGCCTGAGCACACGTTGCAAGAAAAGGGATACCCCATTGTGACAAAGCCCAATAACAAATATAATTCTGCTCTAATGTCTGCTTCTGCTTCCATCAGCCACTAGATGAAGGCTCTAGGATGACATATAAGGTAGTCATTAATCTCTTTATTGGAGAAAGGCACTTAAGGTAGCCTCTCCACTACTGCTTAGATTGTTAGTTGGAGTCATCCTTGTAGATCTCTGGACATTTCCCTAGTGCCAGATTTCTCTTAAAACCTATAGTGGCTACCTCTATTATGGTATCTCTTTTCTTGCTCTCCTCTATTTCTTTCCCAGACTCAATCTTCCTACTCCCTCATGCCCTCATCTTCCCTCCTCATCTTGTTCTCCTCCTCCTCCTAAGTTCTTTTCCTCTCCTCCTGCTCCCAATTTGCTTAGGAGATCTTGTCCCTTTCCCTTTCTCCAGGGGACCATGTATGTCTCTCTTAGGGTCATCCATGTTTCCAAGCTTTTCTGGCAGTGTGTACTGTAGGCTGGTCATCCTTTGCTCTATGTATAAAATCCATATATTAGTAAGTAAATATCATGTTCCTCTTTTTGTGACTGGGTTACCTCACTCAGGATGGTTTCTTCTAGTTCCATCCATTAGCTTGGAAATTTCAAAATTCCATTGCTTTTTTTTCCCCACTAAGTATTACTCCATTGTGTAAATATACCACATCTTCTTCACCCATTCTTCAGTAGAGAGACATTTAGGTTGCTTCCAGGTTCTGGCTATTACAAATAATGCTGCTATGAACATAGTTGAACAGATGTCCTTGTTGCATGGATGTGGATCATTTGGGTATATGCCTAAGAGTGGAATTACTGGATCTTCAGGTAGACTGATTCCCATTTTCCTGAGGAAACACCATACTAAGTTCCAAAGTTGCTATATGAGTTTGCACCCCCAACAGTAGTGGAAGAATGTGCCCCTTTCTCCACATCCTCTCCAGAATAAACTTTTTGTTTGTTTATTTTTTATATATTTATTATTTTTCTTATTTTACATATTGATCCCAGTTCTCTCTCTCCCTCTCTCACTTCCTCCCATTCCACCCACCCTACTCTCCACAGGAGGCCCTCCAGGAGGGATCATCAAAATCTGTCAAGTCATTTGGAGTAGAGACTAGGCCCTCCCTCTTGCCTCTAGGCTAAGGGAATATCCCTCCATAGGAAATGTGCTCCCGAAGTCCTTTTATGCACCAGAGAAGCATCTTGGTTCCACTATCAGAGGTCCCATAGACTGCCCAGGCCTTCTAACTGAGACCCATATTCAAGGGGTCTGAGTCATTCCAATACTGGTTTCCCAGCTATCATTTGGGGGGGGTGGTCCATGAGCTCCCCTTTGTTCAGGTCAGCTGTCTGTGGGTTTCTATAGCCTGGGCTTGACCCCATTTTCTTATCACTCCTCCTTCTCTGCAACAGGATTCCAGGAGTTCGGCTCAGTGTTTAGCTGTGGGTGTTTGCATCTGTTTCCATCAGCTACTAGATGAGGGCTCTATGGTGGCACTTAAGTTAGTTATCGATCTCATTATCAGGGAAGGGCATTTAAGGTAGCCTTTCCACTGTTGCTCAGATTGTTAGTTGGAGCCATCCTTGTACATCTCTGGACATTTCTCTAGAGTCAGTTTTTTCTTCAAACCTATTATTATTATTATTATTATTATTATTATTATTATTATTATTATTATTTATTTTGCTCTCATCTATTCCTCCCCTGACTCAATCTTCCTAGTCCCCCATAGTCTCTTCTCCCCTCTTCTCTTTCTCCTACCTCCCTCTCCACTCACTGCCCCCTTGCCCACTCCCAATATGCACAGGAAATCTTGTTCCTTTCCCCTTCTGTGAGGGACTTTGCATGAATCTCTTAGGTTCCTCCTTGTATCCTAGTTTCTCTGGTGGTATGAATTATAGGCTGGTGATCCTTTGCTCTATGTCTAAAATCCATTTATGAGTAAGTACATACCATGTTCCTCTTTTTTTTTTTTTTGACTGCTTTACCTCACTCAGGATGGTTTCTTCAAGTTCCATCAATTTACCTGCAAATTTCAAGAATCCATTGTCTTTTTCTACTGAGTAGTATTCCATTGTATAAATGTGCCACATGTTCTTTATTCATTCTTCAGTTGAGGGGCATCTAGGTTGCTTCCAGTTTCTTGCAATTACAAATAATGCTGCTATGAATATAGTTGAACACATGTCTTTGTTGCATGGATGTGGATCATTTGGGTATATGCCTAAGAGTGGAATTGCCCGGTCCTGTGATAGATTGATTCCCATTTTCCTAAGGAACCGCCATACTGATTTCCAAAATGGCTGTATAAGTTTGCACTCCCACCAGCAGTGAAGGAGTGTTCCCCTTTCTCCACATCCTCTCTGAATAAACTGTCATTGGTGTTTCTAATTTTATCCATTCTGACAGAAGTAAGATGGTATTTTAGAGTTGTTTTGGTTTGCATTTCTCTGATGGCTAACGATTTTGAGCACTTTCTTAAATGTCTTTCAGCCATTTTGAATGCCTCTATTGATAATTCTCTATTCAGTTCTGTACCCCACTTTTTAATAGGGTTATTTGGTGTTTTGTTGACTAGTTTCTTGAGTTCTTTGTATATTTTGTAGATCAGCCCTCTGTCAGATGTGGGGTTGGTGAAGATCTTTTCCCATTGTATGGGCTGCCATTTTGCTTGTTGACTGTGTCTTTTGTCTAACAGAAGTTTTTTAAATTTCAGGAGGTCCCATTTATTCATTGTCAATCTCAGTGTCTGTGCTACTGGCACTATGTTCAGGAAGCAGTCTCCTGTACCAACTTATTCAAGGGCACCTCCCACTTTCTCTTCTGAGAGTTTTAGTGTGGCTGGATTTATGTTGAGGTCTTTGATCCATTTGGACTTAAGTTTTGTGCATGGAGATAAATACAGATCTATCTGCAGTTTTCTACAAGTCATCATCCTGTTATGCTAGCACCATTTGTTGAAGATGCTTTCTTTTTTCCATTGTATAATTTTAGCTTTTTTGTCAAAAATCAGATGTCCGTAGGTTTGTGGGTAATATCATGGTTTTCAATTCTATTCCATTGGTCTACCTGTCTATTTTTTGTGCCAATACCAAGCTGTCTTCAGGACTATAGCTCTATAATAGAGCTTAAAGTCAGGGATGGTGATGCCTCCTGAAGTTCTTTTTATTGTACAGGGTTGTTTTGACTACCCTTTGTCTTTTGTTTTTTTCATATAAAGTTGAGTATTATTCTTTCAAGGTCCATGAAGAATTGTGCTGGGATTTTAATGGGGGATTGCATTGAATCTATAGATGGTTTTTGGCAAGAGTGCCATTTTTGCTATGTTCATCCTACCTATCCAAGAGCATAGAGATCTTTCCATTTTATGGTATCTTCTTTAATGTCTTTCTTTAAAGACTCGAAGTTCTTATTATATATGTCTTTCACTTGTTTGGTAAGTGTTACCCCAAGATGCTTTATGTTGTTTGTGGCTATTGTAAAAGGTGATTTTTCTATGATTTCTTTCTTAGCCCCTTTATTGGCTGTGTGTAGTAGAGCTACTGACTTTTTTTTTTAAAGTTAGTCTTGTATCCCGCCACACTGCTGAAGGTTTTAATCAGCTGTATGAGTTCCCTGGTAGAGTTTTTCAGGTCACTTATGTAAACTATCATATCATCTGCAAATAGTGAAAATTTCTTTCCACTTTGCATCCCCTTGATCTCCTTTTGTTTTTTTATTACTCTAGATAGAACCTCAAGTACAATATTAAAGAGATATGGAGAAAGTGGACCGCCTTGTCTTGTTCCTGATTTTATAGAAATCACATTGAGATTCTCTCCATTTAGTTTTATATTGGCTGTTGGTTTGCTGTATATTGCTTTTATTATGTTTAGGTATATTCCTGTTATCCCTGATCTCTCCAGGACCTTTATGGTGAAGGGATGTTGGATTTTGTCAAAGGCTTTTTGGAACCTAGTGAAATAATCATGTGGTTTTTTTTTTTTTTTCAGTTTGTTTATATGATGGATTACACTGATGGATTTTCACATTTTGAATCATGCCTGTATCCCTGGGAGGAAGCCTACTTGGTCATGGTGGATGATTTCTCTGATGTGTTCTTAGATTTGATTTACCAGTATTTTATTGAGTATTTTTGCATCAATTATCATGAGGGATATTGGTCTGTAGTGCTCTTTCTTAGTTATGTCTTTGTGTGGCTTAGGTACGAAGGTAATTGTAGCCTTGTATAAAGAGTTTGGCAATGACACTTCTGCTTCTATTGTGTGGAACACTGGGAGGAGTATTGGTATTAGCTATTCTTTGAATTTCTGGTAGAATTCTGCACTGAAACCATCTGGCCCTGTGCTTCTTTTGGTTGGGAGACTTTTGATGACTGCTTCTATTTCTTGAGGGGTTATAGGTCTATTTAATTTGCTTATTTGTTCTTGATTTAATTTTGGTACAAAATATCTATCCAGAAAATTGTCCATTTTATTACATTTTAGAATTTTGTGGAGTACAGGTTTTCAAAGTATGAACATAATTTGTATGTTCTCTCTCTGACTTTTGGTTAATTTGGATAAAGTTTCATCTATCTTGTTGATTTTCTCAAAGAACCAACTCTTTATTGCATTGATTCTTGATATTGTTTTCCTATTTTTCGACTTTATTGATTTCAACCTTCAATTTGATTATTTCCTGGTGTCTACTTCTCTAGGGCGAGTTTGCTTCATTTTGTTCTAGAGCTTTCCGTTGCAATGCTAATTCTCTAATGTGACTATTCTCTAGTTTCTTCATGTGGGCACTTAGTACTATGAACTTTCCTCTTAGTACTGCTTTGACAGTGTCCCATAAGTTTGTGTATGTTGTGTCTTCATTCTTATTGTATTCTAGGAAGTCTTTAATTTCTTTCTTTATTTCTTCCTTGACCCAGAAATGGTGCAATTGCACATTGTTCACTTTCCATGGGTTTGTAAGGTTTTTGAAATTTGTGTTGTTGAATTCCAACTTTAAAGCATGTTGGTCTGTTAAGATACAGGGGGTTATTCCAATTGTTTTATATTTGTTGAAGTTTGCTGTGTTGCTGAGTCTGTGGCCAATTTTAAAGAAGGTTCTGAGGCATTGAGAAGAAGGTATATTCTTTTGTGTTTGAATAGATTGTTCTATAAATATCTGTTAAACACAATTGAGTCATAACTGCTGTTAGTTCTTTTGTTTCTTTGTTAAGTTTCTGTCTGATAGATCTGTCTAGTGTTGAGAGTGGGGTGTTGAAATCTCCCACTATAAGTGCATTGGGTTTTATGTTCTATTTGAGTTTTAGTAATGTTTCTTTTATAAATGTGATGCCTTTGTATTTGAGGCATAGATGTTCAGAACTGAGACTTCATCTTGATGGATTTCTCCTTTGATAAATAAGAAATGACCCTCTTCATCTCTTTTGATTGAATTTTATTTAAAGTCTAATTAGATATTAGGGTTGCTACACCTGCTTGTTTCTTGGGTCTATTTGATTGGAAAATCTTTTCCCAACCCTTAACTCTGAGGTGATGTCTGTCTTTGAAGTTGAGGTGTGCTTCTTGTATATAGCAGAAGGACAGATTCTGTCTTCATATCAATTCTGTTTGCTTGTGTCTTTGTGTCTTTTTATAGGTAAATTAAGAACATTAATATTGGATAGTAATGATTATTGATTGTTAATTTTCTTTGTTTTGGATTTATTGCTGGTGGTGTTTCACCCCCCCATTTTTCTTTTGGCTGTTGGTTATGTGGGATTTCTTATTGCCTATATTTTTTGGGGTGTAGTTGACTTCCTTGGGTTGGAGTTTTCCTTTAGGAACATTAGGTAGGGCTTATCCACTTTATTAGTGGATAAGTATTGTTTAAATCTTATTTTGTCATGGAATATGTTGGTTTCTCCATCTGTAGTGACTGAAAGCTTTGCTGGGTTGTAGACTGGGCTGGCATCTGTGGTCTCTTAGTGTTTGTCTCTTAGACTATATCTTCAGGACCTTCTGACCTTCGGAGTTTCCATGGAGAAGACAGGTATCATTCAATTCTTATAGGTTTGCTTTAATATCTTACTTGGACTTTTTCCTTTGCTGTTCTTAATATTCTGTCTTTATTCTGTTTGGTGTTTTGATTACTATGTTGTGAGGAGACTTTTTTGTGGTTCACTCTGTTTGGTATTCTGTAAGCTTCTTGTGCTTTCATTGGCATATCATTCTTTAGGTTAGGAAAGTTTTCTTCTATGATTTTGTTGAATATATTTTCTGCACTTTTGAGGTGTGTTTCTTTACCATTTTCTATACCTGTTATTCTTAGATTTGGCTTTTTCATGGTTTCCCGTATTTCCTGGATATTTTGTTATAGGGATTTGTTGGCCTTAAGATTTTCTTTGGTTGATGAATCTATTTCTTCTAGTGTATCTTCAATGCCTAAGATTCTCTCATCCATTTCTTGTATTCTGTTGGTTATCCTTGCATCTGTAGTTCCTGATCGTTTACCTAGCCTTTCTATTTCCAGCATTTCCTCAAACTATTTTTTTTTGTCCTTATTTCAGCTTTCAAACCTTGCTCTGTTTATTGTTTCTTGCAATTATTGGTTTGTTTTTTTCTTTCATTTCCTCTTTTAGGGTCTATATCATCTTCATGAAGTTGTTTTTAGGGTCATTCTCCTTTGCTTCATCTGTGTTGGGTCATTCATATCTTGCTGGTGTGGAGTCCCTAGACTCTGGGGGCATCAAATTGACCTTTCTGTTGTTGACTGTGTTCTTACATTGTTTTATACCCATCCCTTCTTCCAGTATGTACCCATGTAGTCTCTTCCTCTCCTGGTGGGTACCAGACCAAGGTTCTCTTCTGATGGGAGTAAGCAGGTCCAATGATCCGATAGCTGTCCTTTTCCAGTGGGTGGAGGTGGGACTAGGGTGCTGGCAGACTCTGGATGGGCTAGTCCGCTGGGACAGATTACCCCCTGCTCAGTTACCAGTCCTCAGGTTGCTCTGAAAGGGCACCAGAAGGCAGGCTCCTTCTGTGGTTGGAGATGGTACAAGGATACTGGCAGATTCTGGACAGGCGTTCTGCCTGGGTGGACTCCCCCAAACATGCATAGCCCTGGGCCTCAGGAGGCTCTGAGCAGGGCCCCAGAAGCCTCCATACTGTTTCTTAAAATGAATTTTATTGCTGTGTCCATTTGATTTACTCTGAGTTTTTGACTTGGAAACACCAAATTGTTATCTCAAGTTGTGCTTGGTAAGCATGCAGGCATCCACCGAGTCTTTTCAATGAAAATAGCTCACTCTGGCAAAGGGAAGGCAATTGGATCTCTTTAATTAGAAGAAAAATGGTACATTTTTCTTCTAACTCCACACTGGAATTTTATTTACACAGAAGACCGCAATAATATTTTTTTGTTTTTTGAGTTTATGGTATGTCAAGTATCAGTATTTGAACATAGTTGAGGATGATTAAGAGAAATATAAATTGTATCACAAAAAATAAAAGACCCAGAGACTGATATTGGGTTGCAAGCTTCAAGCTGAAGATCAGAAAAGCAAAGCAGCCAGTCACCAGCTCTTTCTCTACCTCAGACTGAAATGCTATCCTGACTCCACCAAACTTCAGACTGTTGCCTCTCCTCAGTGGGCTGGAGAATCCTAAGACTTCAATGTCTTCCTGTCCTCAATGTAGCTGGAGAATGAGGCCTGATACTGATTACTAAAGACACTGCTCCTATCTTTTAGACCCCTCTAGTGCTGGGATTAAAGGCATATGTTCTCATGTGTTGAGATCATTTTTGTGTAGGCTATTTGGCTTTAGAACTGAATCAATCTTGTGTAGATGTGGGTAGCTCTAAACTCACTGAGATCCATCTACCTCTTAATCCTGAGCCACCTAGTTCTGTAGCTGCTAGAATTAAAGGTATGTATCAGCACTGCCTGACCTCTACAGCTTGACGCTGACTTTGCTTTCTGAATCCCCAGGAAAGCTTCAATAAATCATAAATAATATGATATGACAGAAAATGATGGGCACATCTCTCTCTCTCTCCCTTCTTCTCTTCCTCTTTCTCCCCTCCCTCTTTCCCCTTTGCTCTTTCCCTCCCTCCTCCCCTTTTTCCCTCCCTCACTCCCATCTGGCCTCCCTCACTCCCATCTGGCCTCCCTCCCTCCCATCTGGCCTCCCTCCCTCCCTCCCATCTAACCTTCCTCCCTCCCATCTGACCTCCCTCCTTCTCTCATAATTTCTTACCTATGATTTTTTTAAAAAATAAAATTCTCTCTAAAACTCCTTGTCTGTGGTCTGTGCATTCCATTCTATAAATTTGTGAGGCAGATGCCCAATACCCTGGCCGCCCTCAAGAGCTTCGATGACCATCAAATTTCTAGGAGTTCCCGAGAAAGACTATTTTGTTCTAAAATGTATCCCAGTATTCTTGAACCTCTACTTGTGTTTCTTTTAACTTAGTAGAATAAAAGAAAGAAATCTCAATCCAACATTAGCCAGAGGCAAGTGAAAGAGGAGGAAAAGAAGAAGAAATTTGCATTTACAGAAGGTTCAGTGAGTTACATAATTTAAGACTTCAACTAGATTACTAAAATTTAGCTGTGTGTGTATATGTCTGCATTAGAAAGCCAGAAGACAACCTCCAATGTTGTTCCTCGGGGCCACTGCTTTTTCTATCATTTATTTATTTATTTATTTATTTATTTTTATTTTTGGATACAGGGCCCCTCAACTGGCCTCGAACTCACACAGTGAGTTAATACTGTGTGGTTAATACTGTGTGGTTAACACTGTGTGGTTATCAAGTCCGCCAGCTCAAAGATTACATGTTTATGTCCTAACACCTACTTTTCCAGTAGCTGGTTCTGGGGATCAATTTCAGATCTTTGAATTTGCAAAGGCAGCTTGTTTCCAACTGAGGTATCCCAAGTCCCAGTAGTTAACTGAATGTTAAAGCTTTGTCCTTAAGAGTGTTAATAGCCACACATGGGTAAGAACGACTCAGAATTTGTCTGTTATTACTGTTGGTAGACATAAAAAGACATAAAACATTTCATTCAGACAGGCCAGGGCAGATGCATTACCCACCCTCTCCCTGTCAATTCTACAGTGTGGTAGGAGACGATAAAGTTGTACTGGAGACTGAGGTTTAGGGTGGGACATCTCTGGAGAGTTGCTCAAGTTGCTATGAATCTCCGAGCATTTCATTTGCTTGCCCTGTTCCCCACCAGGAGCCTGATTCCTCAAGGACTGGCAGCGAGCAGCCCTGGAAAGCCTAGGCAGCTGACACTTGTCAGACCCCGGGAGGGGCACCACTACTTGGGGGCAATTGCAATCTCTGCTATTATTTCCACTCTGCTGCCATCTCCTGAGGACTCTTGAAATCCGTCCGCTTGTGCAGCTGCCTTGTCTTTTGTCAAGAGACAAATTATCACTAGGGGAGAAGGGAGGAGGAAATGCTGGGTACACCTCTGCCCTGACACTGTGGGCCAAAGGGGAGATTGTGGCAGAGGGATGATAGACCAGATCCTCCTGTCTTCTGTTTATTTCCTTTCCCTGTATTTGAGTATTTATTGACATACAAGGTTTGGCAACACTGTAGTCCCTGATCGAATCATAGTTTCTGGGATACATGCAGAGGTTCTATTATTATCTCCAAAGGAAACTTGAGTTCTAGCAACAAAATATTACCGACATCGCAAAAAAGAAGTTCTTATCATTGTGCCTTTTCCTGTGATGGAGATTCCAGACAATGACAGAGGCGAACCCCTAGGGTTCCTAGGGCAAATCCTAAATGTCTGTGAGCTCCACTCAGGCCTCATCCTTGCCCACCAAATGCTATGAAGAAATAGAAGAAGTAGGTAGGTAACCACAGATCACAGATCTACTGAGGGCAGGAGGCAGTCACTACTTGAGTTTCTTACAGTGGGGCACAAGTGATGATGTAATTATTTACCCTGTGGTATGCCTTTTTGCCATGATTAGAGCATCAAGAAATCCAAAAATGCCTGGCTGGAACTTAAAGGCTAATTTAAAGGTGTGTGTGTGTGTGTGTGTGTGTGTGTGTGTGTGTGTGTGTGTGTGTGTGTGTGTGTGTATCTGTAGGTGCTTCCAACTTGGACAGCCCTGTACTATCTTAGATTTTTACCTGCCTCCACCTTCAGACAGAATTCCACCCACCTGCCCACTAGTTCCTTCAATGTCCTCCCTTTGGGGACCAGCTCAGGATGCCTCCTTTCATTGAATCCCAGAATTGAATGGGTCAGTAAGACTCCTGGCCTGGGGAAACCAGAGGCAAATATACAACCCTATTTTTGTAGGCTCTTGGTTTGGAGGGAAATTGTCCTCACTCTAATCACAGAGGGCAGTCCTGTTTCTAAGTATTTATTCTGTTGACACTATTTTGAACTTTCAAAACTCAAAAAAAAGTAACATAAATATAGAGAACTCTCACGTTCATTTTTGCAGATTCATTCATCTTAAGATTATATTTCTTGCCCATACTATTAATGTTTAATTTTAATTTTTATAATCAATTGGGAACAGGCTGCAGCCTTCTCACCTCTTGTTGTGAAATACTTCCATCTATATTTCTTAAAAATGCAGAGACTCCATTACAGAACTGTGCCATTCAGGTTCAGGTAACTTTGCTGGGTAGTTTTTGTTTGGTCACAATGCCCTTTGGTCTTTCCTCCTTTTTAATGAAGAATTTAGGACAATTTACATCTTGCTTTCTTGTGTTCTATTTAGTTTCTAAAACTCTGAGCCAAAGCTATGACTGGAACCCTTATCAGCACGGGCAATGATGTATTCCACTATCAAGCATTCTTGTCTGTTTTCATCATAGGGGCACATCGCTTGGTCCTTCTGTCTAAAGACCAAGGTGGCTTCATATTAGGACTTCCTGTGTCACTCCTGGCAGGAGGACAAAGCAGCAACATACAGACTAAGAGTTTCTAAGTTTTGGAAGATGGAGGAAAGGAAGGTTAGTGTGTCAGGAGACAAACTCTCAGTTACCCCAGACGACTCTGGAATAGGGGTTCTAGAAACCTCTTTCTCTCAAATCCAGCCCATGACTACCTCAATCCAGAATTCTGCATTTCATCTTAGATAGCACCACTAGAGTGGTGTTGTTTTGCTCACGAATGATTTGCAGAAAGGTCTGGCCTCAAGTAGCCCCAGGACAGGGAGGTGTAAACCCCAGACCAAGCTTATCCTCCCCAGGCACATCTGTTGCAGGTGTTAACCCCACCTCTCATTGCAGGGGCCTCCTTGGTGGGACCATGTTGGTACCTTGCAAGTTTCCCAGCACAATCATCCTGGGCATCATTCTCATTAGAACATTTGCGTGCAGACACAGATGGGACCATGAGTCAAAAGCTCAACTAGAATTGGAATTGCTCAGATGACAAAGTCCCCAAAGCTTTTAGAAAATTGAGAATGACACAGAGTGAACGCATGGCGTGTGAGAGCTGGAGAGATGTTCAAGAGACAGCAGTGGGCTGTCTCCACAGAGGCGTGAGAAACATGGGCTTGGGAGCAGGCACTGAGAGTATTGCCCCAGCGAAGTTGACTGAGTAGAAGGTATGCCTGCCTCCCACTGACATCCCTTGGCTCTAGGACACAGAAGTAGAAATGTTCATGAGGTCTCAAAATGAGCCCACATGACAAAAATTCATTGTACATAGAAAAAGGTTCTTTCAAAATCCGAACATTCAGAGCAGGTGGTATAACTCAATTGGTAGAATGCACGTCAAGTATTCATGAGGCTTTGGGGTTCCATGTCCAGTAGCACATAAATCAGGAATATGGTACATGTATGTAATCCCATAACTTGGAAAGTGGAGGCAAGAAAATCAGGAATTCAAAGATCATTCTCAGCTACACAACGAGTTCAGGGTAACCTGGCCTACAGGAGACCCTGTCTCAAAATCAAAACAACAACAAAAACTAGAAACAGCAGCTATGGTCACCAACCATAGAACCCACACATTTAAATGACGCTGAGTGGCACTTGCAAAGCTGTACACATCCCAAACAAAATCCCAAACGTGAGTCTGCAGAAAGAAAGGAAGCTGCATGGGTGAGGGGAGGAAGCATCTGGAATTCCCACTGAAGTCCTAGGTGTGTCTGCCCTATAGCAAAGGGAAACAAGCTGAAGAACAGACAAGGATCCACCTTCTGAGACAAACATCTTGTGTGCCCATTTGTGCCCAAATAGTCTAAGTCTCTAATAACATAGAAATACAGGATGATCTTGGGATACTGAGTGTGTTCATAGCATCAATATGGACTAACCAACTAAAACTGCATCTTCAGCTCAGTGGCAGCATGGACATCAGCTCAGAGGCACAACCCATTGTAAAGTCTCATGGAAGCAGAGAATAGACCACTCGGAAAATGCGCGATCAGGCAAACATTCCAGGCTAATGAAGATGCTACAGGGAAACCAAGGAGCACACAGAGGCAAATTCTGTCAGGCAACTAAGACAAGAGGGGCAGGAAGGAGAAGGCCATCAACAGGAAGGTGGCATATATGTATGCTGGGATCATCTGTGTGACATTACTGAACCTCACTGGACCTCATTTCTCTTACCAGTGACGTGACAGTTAGGAAGGGTTCCTACCCACTAATACTGTTGTAGGAGTTTAACTAATTGATTCTTATTCCGTGTGTGTGTGTGTGTGTGTGTGTGTGTGTGTGTGTGTGTGACATGTACATGTATGTTTTTGGGTGTGCCTGTCTTTACTTGTGTGTGAGTGTATTGTGTGAGGCTTGGGATGGATGCTCTCTACATTTTCATTGTGGCAGGATCTCGGTCAAACCCAGAGCTTTCCAATATGGCTGGTTCCCTAGCCAGCCTGTGCTGGGGATCTCAGTCACTATTTTCTGGTGGCTGCCTTTCAGGCAGACCACCATACACAATGGGCATTTGCATAGGTTCTGGGGATCTGAACCCGGGCCCTCACACTTGCACAGTGATCTTTGACACTGAATATCTCCCCAGCTCCCTTCTATGGGATTCTAAAGCTTTCAAATATGCTTAATGCAGAGTAAGGGCTGCCAGCATCTTAGTTACCATTGTTGTCATTCTTGTTAATTTGGTGTGCAATCTGTTTTGGCTTAAATGTATTTCTACCAGCTAACCAGGGTGTGGGAAAATAGCAGAATTAACAATTAAATGGGGTGGCAACCATGTTTTCAGTAAGCTAACTCTTACTAACTCTTGCCCTAGTGCACCAAGCACACGGCTACTGACTTAGCCTCAAGGTTTGCAGAACAGTCAGTGTGTATTCCTGCATCTAGTTTCTGCTCTGGAACTAAAACATGACAGTGCATGCAAAACTCTATTGTTTCTCATTATCAATAATATTAAAACAGTAGTAGTACAGTACAACAATTGAGGGTCGAATAATTTAATTTAAAATCTGCCAGTCAAACACAGAGGGAGAACTCAGCCGAAGAAGCCATTTTCCATAAGGAGGCAAAAATCAATTTTCATCTTTTTCTTTTGGGGGGGGCAGTGAGATAATAAAAATACATGTTTTGTAAATCACAATGCATATTTCATCCTGTTTCTACAAAAGCAAACTTTTTAAAGATCTTTCGTTTTGTCGTTTCTAAGATATTTTGACCTCTAGTTGTTATAATACCGGCAAAATAGGCGGTTTGTTTTCCAGTTTTAAAGTGAGACACTCAAGCCGGAACACAGGGGAAACTTCGCCATCTGCTGGCCAGAGTGGAGAAGTGCTTGGAGGGCACTTCCTAATGGAGGAGGGCGAGTTGCTATGGCTTGTACATGGAAAGCCCAATCACAGTTGCAACCTCCACAAAGTCACAACTTGAACCCCACTGCCACACTGCTGCTCTTGGGACAACTGGCCCTTGCTGATCTCTAGGAATAGCACATGCCTTTCCAACTGTAGAAGCAGGAAGTCGCCCAGCAGGAGCAAACAGCGAGCTCTAGTCTCCAGGTTCCTTGTTTGTCCTTCTTTCTGGATGGGAGCTCATCAGAGCCTGCGTTTCCTACCCTGTCTGAAGTATCAGGACATCCTGGGGTTCCAGGGATCCTCTGCTGCTCCCTTCTTTTCCTTGGGATTTTATGGCCAAATTAATTAAAACAAGCTTTTTTTCATTTGTGTACTTGGGCTGTCACCCCCTGAAGGGAGGGTTCCAGAGGTCAACATTGGCTGTGGGGAAGAAAGGTTTTTATAGCTCAGTGGTAGGGGTTTTCCAAATGGGGGATTTGGCAAAAAGATACTCAGGGTTACGGAAGCAGAACAAGTTGGTCATAACAACCTTCTGAAACAAAGACATGATCACAGGATGGTCATAAAGTAATCATAACAGCAGGAGGTCATAATGTAATGACATGACGATGGCCACTCCTGGAACAGGCAGTACAGAGCCACTTGTAGTTAAGGTTACAGGTGGGACATAACCCAATCCTTGAGAAACAGAATTAATCTCATACAGCAATGAACCGAGTTTGTCTTTGCTGTAAAAAGGCTTTCAAGCCTAACATTGACGTGGCTGGGCTGATGCTGGAGCTAGGACCTGAATCTTGGCTGCCTAGACTTACAATCCACACTCCCAATCTGTTTGAGACTTAGATAATTAACACTAAGAGGCCAGTTAATGCAACAGGCTGGAGAAACTAGATTGCTAGAAGAGACACCTCTGAAAATGTCCCTATGGTGACAGTGGGGACTTGGATGGAGAGATTGGGGATCTTTAATGGCTGGAGGGAAAGAAGTCAGTTCTCAGGAACAGGAAGAGAGGAACCCAGAGAGTATCTGTGAGTCCCACTAATAGAGAGTAAGACCACTACCATGGTTTAAAGTCAACCTGAAGCAAACTTTACTTAAATACTAGCCAGGTGGATGGGCTCTGGCCAGATCCATATCCAGGTTCCTAGGAAATGGCCCTGAGTCAGTTTGTAGGAGCTTAAAGTATTTCCCATTAGGCCCAATCAGGGGCAAACATACATACTGACATATTTCCTGCTTACAGCCAATCAGGGGCTAGAGTACAGCCTGACATATTTCCTGCCTATGTACCTCCTACCCACATTTGGTGCAAACAAACTTGTTTAGAGGGAAAACATGTGGCTTGTTATCTTCCATAAACAACAGCCTCCAGCATTTCAGAAACTATCTGTCCTTGAGCAAGGGGCTTACAGATATGAGACATTTTAAAACTTTGGCTCTCACACATCAAGGCCAAGCTACAGAAATATCAGATCATGAAAGAGACAGAGTTTAATGAGGCAACAAAGAGGAAAATGTCTCATATGAATGCCACAGTCAGTCTTGGTCAATATACTCAGCTCCACCATGGACTGGGTAGATAATGGGGATAAGGAAGGGGGGTCCTGAAAAATAGAATGTTGCTTCAATTTCCAGGGAAGGTGGTTGGCACTGAAGTATTGATAACGTAGCAGGGCTAGAAGACCACCCTCCTACATGCT
Organism: Cricetiscus sungorus; assembly: GCA_030556225.1. Taxonomy (NCBI): domain Eukaryota; kingdom Metazoa; phylum Chordata; class Mammalia; order Rodentia; family Cricetidae; genus Cricetiscus; species Cricetiscus sungorus. The sequence goes on along the minus strand of JANBXA010000606.1, from coordinate 2,260,730 downwards.
CCGGTGCTGTGAACAGCTCAGTTCCCAATAACTGGACAGGCTCCTGGCAACAGTTTGTCCTCACTTCAGAGTTTACTGGAGGCCAGGCATCGGGGTCACTAAGTAAGTCAAATTACTACTCCTGCACCCCATCTCAAACAGACTATGGGTCAATGCTTTGGAATGTAAACAGGCAAATTAAATTACAAAGTTGCACCTCCAAAGACACACCCTAGTGAAAATTAACGGAACAAAGCACTGGAGAACAATGGGCAAGACAAAGACCTAGCAACTAGGAGAGAAAGGCCTACCTATGTCTGTGCAAAAAAAGCCCTCTCAAGAGGAGCCATGCCAGGCTGAAAGATAGGCACATCTACCTAAGGGGGTGCTGGGCCAGAGATGCACTGCTCAGCACTTTATTCACTTTATTGTAATCACTTAGATTAGATTCGTCTAAAAAATTTTTTTTTGTTTTTGTTTTTTTTTTTTTGAAAATGTGAGCATTTGAATGGCTTGTTCTTTAGGAGGTGTCAAGAGTCTCAAAAGCAAGCATGTCCAGCTTCTGGTACTGAAGCAAGGCTTGGAGGGGACCCCTGAATCTGTGGCATGCGAGAAGGTGACAAGCCTCCCATGGCTTCAGCCACATCACAAGGCATCACAGGTTCAGAGGGCTAAGGGTGCCCTTAAAGGGTTGTAGTACAGAGTCATTTAGACATAAGTCAGTCGGTAGAGTGCTTGCCTACTGTGGATGAGGCCCTAGGTTCAAGCCATAGCACTACATAAAACTAGCTATGGTGGTTCATACCTGTGATTCCAGCAAATAAAGATAGAGGCAGAAAGATCCAAATGCCAAGGTCATCTTTAGCTAAGTTCCAGACTAGCCTGCACTGCGTAAAACTGTGTCTCAAAAGCCATGAAGAACTAAAATGAATAAATAAGTAAGTAACTTGGGGAGAACAAGTATTTGACTTAAGCCATCCTGAACCTTGATTTCTTGAGCAATGTGTCACCGATTTACAGGCAGTAAGTCAACTGGCAGACTGTGAATCTCAGACTCCTCTCGAGAAAAGGCATTACAACCACAGTAGCAAGACAAAGCACAAGCTCAAGTGGAATTTCAAATGATAGCCTTATGGGATTGTGGGTAGCCAAGAGATGAGCCCTGCATGGCCCTGGTGGCTGTGGTTCATGGCTGAGCCCCATGTGTTCCCCATGGCTGCTGCCCAGGTTGATGTCCATAGTCGCTGCCATGGGGACAATGTCCTTCCTGCCCACTGTTAACAGAGGATGCCTTAGCTTGGCAGTACTCAAGATGTCTTTATTTATTTATGATTCCTGGGTGTATATCCAAAATTGACTCCTGAGAGGCGGTCCTCTTTGGGGTCTGTCTCCAGGGAAGAGTAAATGTTGAACTGTTAAGATCTTCACCCTCCCCCATATAAGCAATAAATAATGCTTTGCACTCCTCTCTGATGTTCTGGCCACTGGTTTAACATCTTTCTACTTAAAATCATTTTAAAATAAATTTTTACTTTATTTTACACATCATGTGTATATGTGTGTGCTGGGTGAAGTGTGTGTGTGTGTGTGTGTGTGTGTGTGTGTGTGTGTGTGTGTGTGGTGGTGGTGGTGGTGGTGGTAGTAGGTATTCATCCATGCGACGTGACCACAGAAGCCACAGTGTCAGTCCCTTGGAGATAAAGTTGCAGGTGACTGCGAGCCATCTTGCATGCATGCTAGAACCGAACTGGGTCCTCTGAGGAGCACAGGCTACCACTGAGCCATCTGTCTTCCGGCTAAAGTACACCTCATGTGTATTTTTCCTTTTCACCAAGGACTGTCTATGTGAAGAGCTCTATCAGTCTTCTCCGGATGCCTAGATGTTGTCTAAAACAAAACTCGTCCCCCTGTGTACTTATTCAATGATTGGCTTGCCATGTCATCGAAATCCATAGAATTCACAGTGACTTCCTCTGACAGGTACTCAATGATTAGTTTCTCGAGCTTCACAACTGCTTCCACTCAATGCTCATTTAGTAAGTCATCCATAGCATCACATACACCTTCTAGGGACCTCCTCATGCCAGGCAACTTAACAAGAGTTACTACTTCAGACACAATCCCAGTTGACAGTGGGAATCACAGATCTTATCTATAAAAAGCCTTTTTGTTATCTGTATGTAGTGAACACACGTTTAAAATCCCCGAGCTGCTGACAAAGGTGGTGCCATATCTTGACCACTGTAAGCAGAGCTACAGTAAACACGGGAGGGCTGGGGTCTTTTCTATGTTGATTTCATTTCCTGTATGTGCCAATAGTAGGTTCAGAAGGAACATGGCCCTGTTGAAATGCTGATTTTCAGACTTCAGACCTCCTGGAGAACAGTGAGATAGCAAATTGATCTATCTCAAAGCTGGTGAGGTTCTGAGGCTTGTTTGTTATAGTCAGCATACTAGATGGCAAAGACTGGGCCAAATGCATAACTCAACAGAAAAGCTAAGTACAGGTTAGAGAAACATCATGAAAGTGGAACCCAAAGAACAGGGTGATAGTTGCATGTGGGAAAGTGAGGGCAGGGCACATGTAGAGGCAATGTCGATGCTCATGCATCTATTAATTAGCACTGATGGCTTTGGCAGGACTGCAGGGAACCATCTATAGAAAGGGACCAGGGACAAGAAGAGGAGATCCTTTAAGATCAGGCTGGCCCTACCTCCTGCACTGTGTTCTACTTTAATATGATAGAGTAGAGAAAAACCAGTGGGGAAATAAAAGGAAGGACAAAGGTAGGCTCACAGATGTGGTTAGAAACATCCCGTGGGACAAGCAACAGGATGGTATTCAAGAAAGCAGAGCAGGGGTGAGATGGGAGTGTGTTGGGATGGGTATTTCAGTTGGGACACACGGCTGAGACATGGGAAGGGTACTAGATGATGGTGATTCTGCTTTAGGATGAGGGTGCCTGCTAGCTTGAACTAAAGAACAGGATATGATAGTCACATAGAATTGGCTTAGAGCAGCATGGGTGTCAAGAGCAGAGTCCTGAGTCTCCCTTCCCTGCGGCATGAGCTCTGTACATGTCTGCTCAACCAAGTTGAAGTAGGAGTTGCCCTACAGAACCATGTGTAAGCTTTGGGTACCTCCTTTAGAGGAATCACACCACAGAGTAATAAAAGGTTGGATGTTATTTTAATTGAATTTGTTTTCAATTTATTTTCCACTGTCTGGGGAAAAGCCTTTTACACTCACATCATCTGATTCCTTTTTTAACTTTATGTCCATTATCCTCATGATGAGCTTTTAACGCATTAATGCAGCCCTGTTTGATGAAGAGTGATTCACACTGGCCAAATCAATAAATAGCAAAAGCTTAACAATGCACTGAACCGAGACACTGACCTAAGGTGTAAATGGAAAACCTGGCTTTTTCCTCAAAAAAAAAAAAAAAAAAAAAAAAGACCGCATTCTGGCACCTCCCAAACTCATGGTTTCAGGATGATTGTGCATAAATGCTGCTTCCAAACTATAATTCCCAAATGGCCATCAAGACACCAGAGCTAACCATAGCAACAAGCTGGAGGCTTCCTCTCTAGTCCTGGCCTTGATCTCTGGGTCCTTGTCCAGCAGAATGCTGGGGTTGAAGGCACCTTTCTACAGACACGTTTCTCAGGAAAAGAGAAGAATTAAGCAGAAACTCTGATGATTTCTTAAGTTTCAATGGAAGTTAAGAACGACAGAAAGTTTTTATATCCACACACACTGTGTGTGTGTGTGTGTGTGTGTGTGTGTGTGTGTGTGTGTGTGTGTGTGTGTGTGTGCATCTAAGCAAATGGAAATCATTTCCAATTTTACAGTGGCTTCTTAGGCTTACTGAAGATCAAAGAACTTGAAGATTATAACAGAGAAACTCTAAGGGTGTGAACATGTTCTCATTTCCACAAGGAGAAGGAAAGGCATTGGTATAACTTCACACGTGCAGGGCAGGGATGACTATAGTAAAACCCCTCATGGGCAGGGAGCAGGAAAGGCTTTGGTATAACCCTCACCAGCACGAAGCAGAAATGGCTTTGGGCTTCAGTTAATCAAGGGCTGGTCCCTGTCTGACCTGGTGTAATTGGATATCATAGCCTGGATATTTCATAAAGATTTACTGCAGTCAGAGTCCCTGAGGATGGAAGGTTGAGGGTGCATACCTGGTGAAGGCCTTCCTGATGATGGGGACTCTCTGAGGAGTTCTCAAGTGATTCAGGGAGCCTTGGGGTGAGAACAATGCATAGCAGAGACCATCAAGACAGCTTTTATGAGCCACAGACTCACTGGCGATAAGCTATTAACTGACTCATATAAACAGATTAATAACCACGGGGCAGCATCTATGAATGATACCACCCATTCCTACCTCTTAACACTGTACTGTGGGGATTAAATTTCAACAAGAGTTCTGGTAGAGACATCTAAATCATAGCTCTATAGTTGCCAGGGTCTGAGCCTCAATCAATTAAGATACAAATCCCCACACTGTCCTAAGGAATGCTAAATCTCTAAAGTGTCACCAAGTACATCAAGTGCTTTGGGGAGTCTGAGATTCTCCCAGCGGCTTTACTTTGTAGCATTCTTTGATGGTATCTGATGATCCATATGCCTTAGATAGTGTGAGGACATCTATAGAAAAATACTCTTTTTATTAAAAAAAAAATAAAGATTTGTTTGTTTTATGTTCACTCTGATGTTGGTGCATATGTGAAGGCTGGAGGGTAACCTTGAATGTTTTACCTCCAATGCTATTTGTTTACTATTGTCGTGGGGATAACAGGTCTCTTCCTGGCTAGGACAGCTGGCCAGCAGGCCTCAGGGATGTGCCTGTTCCTGCCTTTCCATTGCTGCCATCAAACTTGCATGCCACCATGCCCAGCATATTTAACGTGAGTTTGGGAGATTGAATCCAGGATTGACTGGCCTGTAAAACTCTGCTGATTAAAAATACTTCAACAATTTGAATGAAAACACCAGACCTCACTGTAGAATACAAAGAAAAATGTCCAACTAATTGTGATTTTAGGGAAACAACTGCAGCCCAAGCTCAGCCACATTTTTATATTAGCAAATGCTTTCACCATTTAACACCCTCTTGAACATATTGTCACCATTGTCTTAATCTCCCCTTTGGTGCATGTGGTCCCTTAGGGAAAATATGGGGCCTTTTGTATCCAATATGTTTGTTATACATACATACATACATGGAAGAAGAAGTGATATTCAAAACTCATTCTATCACAAAAGACAAAACCCCAGATCAAATTAGCCTAAAAATAGTTTTTTTACTGAAGAGCAAAGTGGGGAGCTTCCTACTCTGGAAAAACTCAACAGCCATGACCCAGACCCTAACAATGTACCCCAGAGAAGACATGTGGCACCCCACAGAGAAGACTGCTCCTTGGCCTAGTTCAGTCAAAAAGGCATTGCTCACCAATGGGTCTTCAGAAAATGACTCTGTGTTTGTGTTTTCTGGCCTTTCCTGTCCATAGCCTCTAAACACAGAAAATGGAGTTATCTGTGCCTGGGAAGTTCCAGGACTCAAGAACTTGGACTCTTGTCCTCCTCTTTTCTCTGGATACTTCTTGTATCTTTTTTTGTCTTCATTACTTTCCTTATGTTTCTTTTCCCAAATGGCTACATCTTAAAAACAGGTAAATTCTGCCATTGGCCTGGGTCATGACCTGGGTCTGCTATGGTTGTGCAACAGGCACATTGAGCTTATTCTTGCTTCAGCTGCATTTGACACAGAAGTAAAGCACAGATGCTCCGGCCCCCTAAAGGAAGAAGAAAGCTGAACTCAAAAGGAGGAAGGCATGCAAGGTTGCTGTTCCATGCCTGCAGATATGGTGATGATGGAAAGAAGCCGTTTAAGGCAACCTCCCCTTTCCTGCACACCTTCTGAATCCTGGAAAAGTTGTTTGGGGGCAAAGTGTCCTATGGGGATCAGTGCCGCCCTGCTGTCTGTTGAGCCCAGGAGGAGAGTGCACAGGGCAAATTGCTTTAGCAAATCCATCACTTCATGGGTGTTTCTGCACCTAATCTGTCTGCTGTGCTGCTTATGTCTTTTCATAAGTGGCGAAAACTTGTGCTAACACAGGAGAAATAAGCTCTCTTGCTTCCTTGAGTAATTCTTTGATGTTCATACAAAGGGGTTTTAAGTTTGTCGTCTTCCCCTTTGCGGTCCTTCGTTCTGAATGATTCATTTATCATGTGCTCATTGTCCAAATCAATTACAGATGTTTTATTGGTGGGTTAATTTAATTAGCTCTGTGGTAGTCCTTCATATTTATTTAATAATAATGGGATGCATTATTGTAAGTCATGCAAATGTTAACTTCTAATCAATGATCTAAAAAAAAAAGTTAAGAAAGAACACCCTTCTCCTTCCGTGCTCCTTAGAATCTCCTCTGATTTCTATCTGCATATCACCTTCCTTAGTTATGTCTACCCTTCCAGCTGTTCATCCATCTCTCTACCAGTCAGCCTTCCTGAGTACATACCTACATGTCTACCAACCAACCAAGACTTTTCAACTTGATCAAACAGATTCCTCTAGTCACAGCCCTCCCAAGGCCTGTTATGACTTAAGCATTCCATAGCAACCATACCAGTGGTTCTGTAATACTATGTGGGAAAATTTGAAGGGCCTGTGCTCACTGACTCCACTCTGCCTTACCTAATGGCCAGAACACAAATTGGAACATTTCACAGTCTCACAGTTTGCAAAGGCTGATGGACTGACTTGAAGAATCATTCCCTATTAGTCATTGAAACGAAGGCCATAGTTGCAACACCCTTCTCTGTCCAGATAGTCAATCCCAAGCACCGAGAACTCTCTCACCCATCAAAATAGATGTAAGCAGTTGCAGCAGCAGCACTGGCTCTCACAAAGCCCTTTGATTCTTGGTTTTGCATTTCTCTCCCAATTTCACCTCTGGAATTGGGTAATGTCTAAGACAAACAGTCACTAGAGAGGATTGTATTAGGGACTCTAGTGAATAATCTTTCAAGGAAGTATATTTTACAGCTAAAACTTGACCCACAGAGGCAAGTACTTAGTCATCATCTCTCCTCTGTCGGTATTTCCCTCCTAGCCAACTCTCCCAGGACTCAGGGTCATGTTTTTGATGCTATTGTAATACTGTTTCTTCATGGATAGTCAGAACAGGAAGAACTCAGAGCTGTGCTTTATAACCCATGTAACTCATTTCATGTATTTTTGACTGTTCTAATTATTGCTGACAGCATTACCCAGCCCCATAAAATATGACAATCTGATATTCAAAGGTGTCTATCTGTAGAACAAGGTCTTTAATTCAAGTGTCTGGACATAACTTCTTTGGCTAGAATATGTGAAAGTCAATATTCAGCAGCTGATATTCTAGAGTTATGAGTTATGCATCAGGATCTGATTTTTAAGGGTCGAGAATAGTCACACGTCGGAAAATTCAAGTCTGTTATCATGCAGTGCAACAAGGGGTAAGGCAGGGTGCTGCATGCAGAAAGCAGACTTAAGGATGTCGAGAAGCTTCTAAAAGAAGGCGAGTGCACTCTGAAGTTCTAATAATGAGCAGCAGTCAAGGCAGTACAGGGTGGCAGAGAGAAGAGAGAGGAGAAATGTGGGAAGTGGTACAGGAAAGATGCTATGTTTCTAAGAAGGAAAACAGACTGCCATTTAAAACTGATGGCAAGAGAGGGAGGGAGGTAAGAACTGAGGTAGAGATGGCACAAGACTGAAAAGGGGGTCCTGGAAGGAACATGGTGAGAGGTACATCGAGGAAACTTCTGGAGGCATGTTTAAGGTTTGGTCTTTCAACAACTCTGAAATACTTTCTGGGGAGAGAGCTCAGTTGCTAAAGTCCTTGTGGCATGGGCATGAGGATCTGAGATCAGATCCTCAGCATCTGCATAAAGAAGCAGACACAGGCATCCACCTGTCATTATAGTAATGTGGAGGTAGAAGCAGCAGGGTCCCTGGAGCTTGCTGGCCAGCCATCCTACTCAGATAGGTGAGCTCTACGTTTGATGAGAAACATTGTCTCAAAAAAAAATGTAGAGAGTGATTGAAGAAGACACCTGATGCTTAACCCTGGCTTCTCCATGCATGTGGACACACATGTGCACACATGAACATGTAAACACACTCACACTCACAAAAACCTTTCCTAGTGGGCTGTTTTCTCTGGGTACCTATGGAGAGTAGATTGGAATGCAAAGGATAAGGGTGAGCCTGGAGATAGAGCAGTGTTATACTGACACAGCATGAGTAAGAGCAGAGGCAGGGGGATGGGAGAACTACAGCAATTGGTAAAGGGAAGAGAGAGCCTAGGGAGAGGAGGAGATGGAGGAGATGGAGGAGATGGAGGAGGGAGATGGAGGAAGGAGCTAACATTGGGAGGAGGATTCACCAGAAGCATAGACTGCAAGGGCTGTCAAATGTCCTCTGAATCACTCATACATTTTGTATCATAGGCAAAGGAAGTGACAGGAGTCAGGCATGCATCTGAGGATGGTGTGTCTACACATATGTGTGAGTGTATGGAGTCCCACCCCCAACAGTTAAGTCCTCAGGAGGGGCCTAATCTAGCTGAGGCAGTAGTCTGTAACCCCACAAAAGAGGTGGCTCATGCTGCATGGCATTACCAGCTGGCTACAGTTCTAGCCCAGATCTTTACTCTTAGATCCAGCCTGACAAAGCAGCCTATTATGATCTTACTCTAAAGTATATCCCCGCTGGCTCATATCAGAGGCTTGGTCAACATCTGGAGGAGTAATTAGATCATGAGGGTGATTTTCAATGGGTCCATTCATTGATGAGTTTGTATTAAATATGATACTTGGAGTTGGAGCTTGGGTAGAAGTATGTCATTTGCCTCCTCCCTCCCCTTGTCGAGTTCCTCCTTCCTGACTATGAAAGGGTAAAGAGTTTTAGTCAGAGGCAAAGCCAAGAGTATGTGAAGTCCTGACTGGGTGTATTTGTTGGCATGAGTCAGCCATATCAAGGACAAAAGCCTCGGACCCCTGGGAAATTAGGAAATTCCTCCAACACTCTGGGTGAGGCTGGGGGTGGGGGATAGCAAAGCTTTCCTTTGGTTTGGGCATGGCTACTGATAGTCTGCAGAAGATGCGCACTATAACTTCCTCCCGGGATATTCATGACCTAAGACTGTCCTACTGAGATTAGCTAATCTCGCCTCCCTGATTCAGCTGCTTATCACAAACCCTTCTTCCCTGTTCAGTTCTCCATGAGAAACAGGCTGAGCTTCCAGGGTATTGAGGCTCTTCTCAGAGAGACAGGATCGCCGGACCCCAGCTTTCCAGTGCCCACATGCTGGTTTTCTTTTCTTTCCTTCACGGCCCCAGTCAAGTCAATACTTGGAGCCTTGCAAGGATGCAGCAAGCTTTCCTGCCCCTGTCCATTTGCCATGATCCCATTTTGCCTCGCCACAGGCCACAGAGCAATGGCCAGCTGGCCGCGGGCTGAGATCTCTAAAAGCGTGAACTAAATGAGATCTTCCTTCAAGTTGTTGTATTTTGTCACAGAAACACTGAGTGTCTGCATGGGACACTACCTATCCCATAGTGAAAAAGACTATCTGTCAGTCATTGTACAAAACTATTATAAAGGTTGTCTGAATTACAGGCACAGAGATGAATTCAACTTTCACTGTGGGTCATTGCATATAGAACAACATAGCTTTATAAACACTTAAAGTGGTGAGAAACCATTCAAAGACAACTTGAGCAAGCACTGACCTCTCCCATTCTGATTTGGCAAAGCAATAAGCGTGGCAGCACTTCGGAACTCTTCTCTAAACGAGACAAATGGAGGCATCAAGGTGGCTCAGCAGGTGCAAGACGGACCACCCGAGTTTGCACTGATAAACCCATAGAGAGGTGAAAAATAAACAGAAATAAAAATAACCCACAGTTACTCCCTGACCTCCACACATGCATGATGGATCATGCGCACGCACGCGCGCGCGCGCGCGCACGCACGCACATACACACACACACACACACACACACACACACGCATGCATACCATTTAAAAAAAATGTAAAGAAAGACAAAGAAAGTTGGAAAGGTCACACATGACATTATTATGAGTATGATTGTGAGTATGATGTGGTGCCAAGCCACAGCTGAGGTCTACACCTGTCACATGGAGGAGTCAGATATAAAGGCTTTTAAAAGGTCTATTTCTAGGGCCCCATGCTGCTGATCTCTGAGCCTGAGGCCTAAGCCCCAGATGTTCAAGTCTTGCACCTTTTCTGCTTCCAAGGCACAGGTCTCTAGTTGCCACAAAGGCACAGTGTTAGAGTCAAGATTCAGAAGTGGCTGCCTGGGCGCCCGCCGTGACTCTTAAGGTTCATGGTCTCTACCTCTGAATTGGTAGCTGCTGAGAAGGTCTGCCTTCTCTCTTTTGTCTTGGCTGCTGTCTGGCATTAGGGATAAGTGCCTAATGCTCAGCCTGCTTCTTAATTCTTCCTTGTGGAAAGGACCCACATTACTTTTAACTCAGCTTATCGCCTCATAAAATCACAAGGGAGGCCAGAAGCTGGGCACTTGGACCCCGCCTCCAGTCCCAAGTTGTCATACTTTATTTAATTCCCCCCTCATCTAGGCTGATTTAGCAGCAATGGCTGCCACTGTATCCTCAATTTTCATTTCTGTCCCCTGCTGTTCCTCTTGTGAACAGTGATGCATTACAATTTGCAGGTGCCTGGGGCTGCACATCCTTTCAAGTTATAATCAGCTGAAAATAAGATTTTTTTTCCATTGCAGGCTGAAGCCAACATGACTACCCACCTATTACCAAACCTGTATAATTAAAAATAAACACCACACACACACACACACACACACACACACACACACACACACACACGCACACACATACACACCAACATCTTGATGCCAGAAAGTTCAGGATTACAATTTCAGAGAAGCACTGACTAGAGTGAAAATGGGTGGGGCAAGCAGGTTGACGGAGAGGAAGGAGGGGAAACTGGAAGCTTCCACCAGAACTACCTTGGTAAGACAGGCGATAATTTACTTGAAAGCCACCCTGTGGTGTGCAATTTAGTTTCCTGGTTAACCTGTTGGGATTGAGTATGTGTAAATTTGTAAATATTTTGAATAGCATCCAATCACAATGACTGTTTCAAAGCTCTTGGCTGAGGGCAGGTGTTGTGCAGCTTTTCTCCCCCAATATTGGGGTATCACTGTAAAATTCAGCTGTGGGCCTCGCCCTGCTGGACTCCATACACCTGTGTCATCCCCTTCCACTGAGATGTGGATTTTGCCTCTCATCAATTGAATATGACCAAAGATGATGTGGAGTGACCTCCATAAGTATGTTACCCATATTATTAACTCCTGTCTTGCTGGGAGACTCCCTTCCTGGCTTGAAATGTTTGTACACACACATTTTATCCAGCAGTGTAAAACTAATACAGACATAAAAGTGTTTTGGAGAGGGGTGTGCTGGTGAGAGATTCCTTTCATGAAATTCATATTTACACGGGAAGATGGAGAGATTCTGAATTATCATACAGTGCGCTCAGCTTGTCTGAGTCCACCTGAGTCATGATTACTGCTGTGTGTTTTTGGCACTCTGGTTGGAAGACTTCCTGAATCTGCTAAGAGCACTGACACGGGCTGCTGTCAGTTCAGTTCCTTCTGCAAAGCACAGTGTGGAACTTGTGAGTGGCTAATATCCTCCCTTCTGTGCCTTCCAACACCACACACACACACACACACACACACACACACACACACACACACACACACAAGAATCTGGGAAACAAGATTTGACCCATCCCAACAGCCCAGGTTGCAGATGGGGAGACATTTTGAACTCCATTTCAAAACATCCATGCTGCCAAGGCCAGAAATTGCACATCTGAAGACTATGTTATATGCAGCAGCCTCAGCCTCAGTATTGTCTATGGGAAAAATAAAGGCCACATACATGTATGTGACACTTAGAAAAATTAAACACAGCCCTAGAAAGAGTTATCATTACTATGGTGAAGGGCTGGGGTCAGCAGTCCACATTGGAAAGAATGGGCTCCAGCCTCATTTCCAAAAGATCAACACAGGGATAGAGAGGAAACCTTAAAAGGAGCAAGGGAGAAAGTCCTGAGAGTAAGATGGCTAATGCAAAGTTAAATGGGGGCCCAGTGTGGTCCCCGAGGGAGGGTACCATAAGGCACAGTGAGGACTCAAAAGGCAGGAAAGTGTTTTGAAACCTATCTGCACTAAAACATTCTACTTGTAAAGGATATTTCACCATGCTCAGGTCATCCTGTTTACAATGTAAAGGAAAGTGACATGCTATAAATTGGGCAGAGGTTATGCAGATATTTCATAAAGTGACTTCACTGCAAGATATGATAAGCAGTGTGGGCAGGCACTGAAAGCCCTAACGTTGTAGGGGATACAATCTGTGTATTGGGCACTTGGCCTTAAACCAGTGACAGCACTGGAAGGTGGTGAAACTTTAAGGTACAGAGCCCTAAAGTCACACGAGTGTCAACGGGACATTAGTACCTAGCCTTTCGTACCTGTGTCTCTCTTTGGTTTGCATCTGTCATGATATTAGAAAATAACTCTTTCACATACTCTCAACCATGAGGTACTGCCTTGCCACAAGCCCCAACCAACAGAATTGATGGTGGACTGGAACAAACAATATGCAAGCCAAATAAACCTTCCCTGTTTTTATTTATTTATTTTTTGTCAACACACAATGTATATTCCTTTTTTTTAAATAATATTTTTATTTAAATTTGAAACAAGCTTGTTTTACACTCCAATCCCAATTTCATCACCCTCTGCTCCTTCCCTGCCCTCTGATCCCCATCCCATCTCCTTTATGCTTCCCAGGGAGAGTGAGGCCTTCCATGGGGGATCTCCCAAAGTCTGTTGTATCATTTGGAGCAGAGCCTAGGCCATCCCTCATATGTCTAAGCTGAGATAGTATTCCTCTATGTGGAATGACCTTCCATCTTTTTAAACTGATTACCCCAGGCATTTTGTTACAGTAACAGAAACCTGTCAATATAACTGGCAACTTAAGAAGTATAAGAGTTATCATCAGTGATAGGATTGTCTCTGATAGGAATCTGCTGAAATTCAAAGTAAACAAATACTAAAGTATGATATTTTATATTTACATAACAGCTATAATCTTGGAAAATATATTATGTAGTAAAACCTTGGGGAAAATATTTTATGTTTGATATAAATAAGTTTGATATAATAAGTTCCAGGCCCAAGCAGCTATAAATGGTTTTTCACTCTTTTGAAAGCCCTAGTAATATGTACAATCTTACAGGAACCAGGACTTATTTTTCAGTGTGGGGACTTTCTGAACATTTGTCATCTCAAGCCTTTGCTACTGATCACAAGTCAGTAGATCCTTACAGCATCACATCTTGACAGTCCAGAGGTTTTCAACAGGATTTTTAGGGAATGGTACCATTGGTACTGAGGAAATCTTAAGGACTATGATCTCAGGGGAGAGAATGGAATCTTCCAGAAGTGTCTTGGGAGAGAAAAGTGGAGTAACAGAGAGGCAAAAAGCACAGGACCAAGGATGACAAGCAAGCAGTTACCTTGCAGAGCCTGATGGCCAGCACCATAGATTCAAGAGTCAGCCAGGCCTGAGTGCTGTGACTCTGCAAGTATGACCCGCTCCCTGCTTCCCAATCATTATGGGACACACACACTTAGCATCTCAGAGCTTCAAGCTCTTCATCTATAGGAAGTGTTTTAGTATGGACATCTCATGGTTACACCGTGGGAGATCTGTGTTGTAGACTCTAGTGTGGTGCTCAAAGGGAAGCCTATGGCCAGGTATGTCACTGTTCCTTTACCTTTGTACTCCCAAGTTTTATTGGAGGAGCCCAGAAATGCCATTCTCATCTCAAGCAAGCTTGCATAATTCCAAGTCTTAATTCTCACCCAATGAGAAGCACAAGAGAGTAGCATTTTAAACAGCAAGTCTCTTTGGTCGAAATTCAGCAGGGTTACTCCTGAGTGAATTGCCTTCTTTGGCTGTCACCTCCCTCTTCGGTAAGAAGGACAGATAGTAGCCTCCATCCCCTGGCATTAGTTAAAAATTGAAGATAATTCACAAGAACACTTAGTGACCATTTTAGTGTCTGGTTCACAAACATCCATAGACAACGGCCATGCACCTGCACTGCTGTCATCAATTTGGCATTGCCTTCCTTATTTATTAGTTGACACAGTGTGATTATTCCTCCTAATAGAGACTCCAAACAGAACAGTAACGAAATGGATCTATTCTCAGCCTGTTTCTTGCTTGGCTCCTTATCAACGGCGCACTTGTCGGGTCATTTTAGCTACTGATGTGACTTTCTATCCCCTCTACTCTGTTCCTTCCACTTGGCAACTTTTAGAGAGAACAGATGCTTTGGATGTTGTTCTGGAAGGTACCAGATAGCTTCACATTACCTGTTAGGACAGCCTTTGTTGTCAGGTGTGAGCAAATAGTGAAACCTCTGCAAATATTTTGATACTAATCATAAAGGTGTCAAGTGGCTCTGATATACACTGGTGTCTATAAATGTGAGAGGCAATTTCCTCTGCTAGAAAATGGATGGGACCTCAGTGTCCCAGGAGATTGTCATCATGTGGAAGCCTTTATTTGGACTTTGTCTGGATCCCAAAGATTTTGTACAAATGCAGTAAGACAGTGCAATTGTATCAGAATGGCTTTGTTATTTATTTATTGTTGAAACAGTATTCAAGATGTCATGAGAAATACACACTCATCTTTATGTTAGGAGTCAATGTATTAGTGATTAAAAAATTTACGACTTTCATAAAATTTGAAAATTAAGGTTTTTTTTTCCATGCAAGGCAGAGCTTCTCCGCAGGACTCAGCTTCCTGGGGAAAACGGCTAATAATTATTAGCTATTATAGAAAGCAAAGTCAGGCTGGCATGAAATGTGCATGTTTCTACATTCTTGTTTCCCTTTGCTCACACAGCATCACTTGGATGAAGTAATAGCTATTCAGCTGGTTATTCCCTTATGACTGCAAGCCGCTTAGATCTCAGTCCTTACAAAAGCCAGTATTGACTATATGTAGAAATATCTGCAATGAGATGCTTCATGGCTGACATCTCTCATTCATAATTATTGCAAAGTCAGTCCGCCTAGGCTTAGTCAATGGCTAGTCAATATTCCCATTATAAACTGGATCAGGGTAAATATCTAGGGTCAGGACACAAAACAGAAATATATTCAATGGGGCCCTCAAGACTTGGACATTAGAGTTGGACAGAGATTTATGAACTGATGAGCCACAAAGATGGGCAGAGGCCATTGCTTTCTGAGATCTGTAGTCCATGGGCTGGAACCAAAGCTATTTTACAATGACTCCATGGTGGCTCGTTTTCATTGTTGACTTGACTGGATTTGTAATAACCTAAGAGACAAACCTCTGTGGACATCTGCAAAGGAATTTTCACACAGGATTAACTGAGACTCCACTTATGCCTCCAGTCTCACTATAGAGTCCCTGTTAAATATTAAGGAGAGAGGGAGCCCAACAGTACCACTCATCTTTCTGCTTCCAAACTGAGGACACACTGGGAGCTGCTGCCTCCTGGTCCCACTGTCACAGCTAGAATCCTGGAGGCTCCCTCACAACCATGCTTTCCCCACCACGATGGGCTATGCCTTCAGAATGTCACCCCAAATGGACCCTTCTTTCTTAGCGGCTTTTGCTGAGTATTATGCCACAGCAATGAGAAAAATAACTAATCCAGAAGCAGTGCTGGTGAAGAGCCTTCGTGGAGCAGAATCTATAGTGTCCAAGCTTGGCACAATGATGCATTGCCCATCTCCTCACAGGAGATTACAGTGTAAATGGGCATGGGCAACGTGGTCACAGTGGTCCATTAGCAACCATGAGTACCATGTGTTCTAATGTAACAGAGAGGTGTTGTCTGACCAGGATGATGAGGAAGCAGCGCAGGAATGTTAAAGGTCAGGTTAACTTATAATCAGTTATCAGTGTGGGATTTGTTTGCACCGTTATTCAGTATAAATCTACTTTGCCACACCAGTGTGAGCCTTAATTCAGAACTTTCCCATAAAACCTGCAAGTCAGCCAATGGTTGTGTGTTGTGCACAAGCTACTGAGGGTAATTTTCTTATTAAATCAGTATTTAGTAAAGATTCAGCCACAGTAAACAACTAAACAAGGACATTGGGAATCTTGGTTTTTTGTGAGCATCCCTTAGTCTCAGGGTTTTGCAGAAAATGCTTCAGGATGCCATTACTCACAGGCATGGTGAATGTCACTACCTGAGCTTAATTTAGGTAATTTTCCTGCTGCTCTAGTGTACTAGCACAGAAATGAGTATTAATTTACTGTGCTAATCTTTAATTAGAAATGAGCTTGGTCTGAAATAGCTGATACTAAAAGCTCAGCAACTTCTTATGCAAAAATAAAAGGCACCGAATCATTCACACACACACACACACACACACACACACACACACACACACACACACACACACACTTGCATCCTCTACCTCCCCCTACACACCTTCATTGCTCTGTCACTTTCATTTTAGAAACCTACTATTTGGATATCAATTTTGAATATGTTAACTGGCAAATGTAAATGATACTATAATATAGCAGCTTATTTGAGAAGCAAACAGACTTAGTGATGAATAGATTGTTGAAGACATCCTTAGAAAATGCCTTCGGGACTTCTCAGGCCTAAGAGCCTTGGAGAGGTTCAAGTGCAATTGCATTTCTGCAGTAGTAGAATCAGTGGGCTGATTCTAAGATACAAGCTTGTTCTAAAGATGACTCTAAAGGTGTTTTCCATAACTCCTACTGCTACTCAGGAATCGGGGTTTAGACAAGTTTGTTTACCCATCTAAGAGGCATTTATTCACTTTAAAAATACTGACTCTCTGCTGCAGGAAAGTTTTCTCCTTAGGGTAAGAATACTGTGATGGCAAACAAAGCTTTTGGAATTTTGTGCAAGACAGATGCAAGAGCTCATTCAAGCAGACCCAGTGGCACAGGCCTATAGTCCTAGCTCCTCCAGAAGCTGAGACAGCTCTGTAAATAAAATTTACAGGCTCTTATTAGATGTTTTCTCTTGTAGAGTTGCCTTAATTATGGTGTCTCTTTACAATAATAGAACATTGACTGAGATACCACCTCATCCAAAAATTACATATCAAACAGCACTAAAGCCAGAACTTCAAGTCTTGATTGATTGCTGTTATTTTGACCCCTGCTCTTAACCAATCGAAGATGTTACTCTCTATTATAGGAGAGTTTTCTACAAATTTTGCCAAGTATTCAGTGTTGCTTACCCTGTAAGAGATATTGCTATTGGGATCTTAGAATTCAATTTTATTGAAGTTGGCCATATGTTCACTTTAGCTCTCCCCCTCTCTCTCTCCTCACTCTCACCCATTATCCTGGTACCTGCCATTGCTAGTTGCTTATTTAATATCTATTTTTATTTCCTGCCTTAATACCAGAAGCTCAATGTTGTTTGGGGCAACACTACTTAAAGAAAAATAGGCATTTGTAACAAGGGGTGTTCATGTGACTGAATTGTGAGTAATGAGTTTTAAGAAGAAGCCTTACTTTTCTAATGAGAAATGACAGGTTCTACTGGACCATCATAAAGCATCCCCTTTATCTGCTGGAGCCATTTCTAAAAGGGAGGAAAATCTTGCACTGAGAAGATGAGGGTCACCTGCTAATCTAGCAGAACCAGAACCTGGCTGCTTCTCCTGAGACATAAGAAAGTACATTACCATTTGGTTCAGCACTAGAGTGTGGGGCTTTGTGCATGAAAGTGTTAACAATACCATAGGTAAAAACTACAGAGAACCCTGCAGAAAATCTGACATTGAGTATTCCACTTCTCCATTATCAGCACCATTTTCAAGCTGCCTTACTTTATGGAATGTTTTACCACCATGCATCAGTAATTCTTACCATGAGTCTATGGAGGGAGCATCACTACCTTACTTAATAGATGAGGAAACCAAGGCAACATGTGGTCCATCAGTAGAACATCATATGGGTCCAAAGCCCAATCCTGACCAGCTCATGTATCACTTTTGTAAAAGCACAGAAAGAAACTACTGCTAACATTGGAAAGATCACACGATTGATGTTTATGTACGTCACTGTTTAGACTGACCTTAGTGACCAAATGAAGATAAATTCATAGCTCTAATGTCTTGAGAATCAGTTCAGTGTAACATCGTTCCTTACATATTCAAGTTCTCCACCTTTCAAGTCCTTTGGACTTTCAAACAACATGACATGACATCAAACCCACTTTCAAGTGGAGCGACTGCTCAGGAAAAATACAAAGCTCCCTTGCCTGTTACCCTCCTATCTAAGAGCCAGCATTTGCAATCACCACACCCTATAAGTTATCAAGTTCTCTTGCTCTGAACTTATTCTAACCATAATGAGGTGGCGATTTGGGTTGTCAAATATAAAAGGAGGAAGGTTCCAGAAGGATGCACACATTCAGGGATATGCTGTGGCTATCAGTTGAGAAACAGACAACTCCATCTGGGTGATTCTTAAAATTTTTGTTTCTTCTCTCTGCTTAAACATAATTTTCTCTAGCAGCAAGCATTAGCCTCCAGGTCTAGGCTGATCTTCTCTTTCATGGATTAATACTCTATCAACATTCTAGAGGAGAAGAAACTTCTTTCAAGTCTTTTGATATTTAATCATCTGAACAGATTGTATTTTACTTTGTTCCAGATCAATGGTTCTCAACCTGTGGGTCTAAAGACTCTTTTCACAGGGGTCACCTAAGATGATCTACAAACACAGATATTTATATTATGATTCATAGCAGTAGCGAAATGTAACATAGCAGTGAATATAATTTTATGGTTGGAGGTCAGTACAACATGAACTGATTCAAGGGTCACAGCAATAGGAAGGTTGAGAAACACTGTTCCAGACCGAATCTACTTTATACTTCACTATCCACCCACCCCTACACACACATGCTAACCTTGGCTATGGTCCACCCAAACTTCAATTCCTGTATGTTAGGTCAGTTGCAGAGGCATTTGATGGGAGATGTCCTTCTGTATGCTGTGAATATATGTTTCTCTTATTGATGAATAAATGCTGATTGGCCAGTAGCCAGGCAGGAAGTATAGGTGGGGCTACCAGCTAGGAGAATTCTGGGAAAAGAGAAGGAAGAAAGCAATTGCCTGGGGGAGACGCCATGGGGCTGCCAAAGGAGTGACATGCTGGAGCATTACAGGTAAGCCACAGTCCTGTGGCAATATGTAGTTTAATAGAAATGGATTAATAATTAAGAGTTAGCCAATAAGAAGCCTGATCCATTGGCTAAACAGTTTATAATTAATATAAGCCTCTGTTTGCTTATTTGGGACTAAATAAGTTATGGGACTGGGCAGAACTGAAACTCTGTCTTCAGGCATTCCTTTGCTGGAGTTAGAACCTGCTTTTCCAGGGTTCTATTGTAGATTGAAGACTATAGGCTCTTAGGAGAGTTGTCCTAGTAAAGCAAATGTTTTACTGGATTTGTGCTGGTCTCTTTTTGATCACAGCTGACTCTCCAACTGCACAGACAACACATGTTCTTATTTCAAAACACTTACTGGCCCGGGTGGGGCCTTTAGAGAAGTCTCAAAGTTGCCTCTAAAATGCCTCAAGCCAGGTCCCTATGTTCTACAAGACTGTCATTGTCCTAACTACCACAGAACAGTTCACAGAATTCTTAGCACTCAATGGATTTTCTAGCATGGAGTACAAAAATTCTTCCACAATCCAAACATTCTTGTTTGTCACTGAAATACTCCTACTACCAATTTCTAATGTTGTGATAAAACACTAAGACCAAAAATAAGTTGGGGAGGGAAGGTGTATTTCGTCTTTTAGTTTGTAGACCATCATCTCTCAAAGGTAGGGAAGAAACTGAAGGCAAGGCCCTAGAGGCAGAAATTGCTGAGGCAGAGGCCATGAAGGAGTGCTGCTTACTGGCTTGTTCCTCATAGCTTTCTTTGCTTTCTTATTCACCCAGGTCCACCTCCCCAGAGATGGCACCACCCGCAGTGCACTGGCCTTTCCCACCTCATCAGAAAATGTATTATCGGCCTGCCCATATGGCTATCTGGTAGGATCATTTTCTCAGTTGAGATTCCTCTCATGAAAAGCCCCTAGCCTGTGTGAACTTGACATGAATCTAGCAAATGCACGATTCAAGGTTGGGGGATATGCAGGGCAGGGTTGTTCAGGGAGGAGAGAGTCTGAAGATGGAAGGCCCAGGGACGCAGAGCGCCCAGAGGATTCCCTCTACGGGGCTTCTCCCATCCCTTGATGGGAGCCTTTGTTTGTTTTAATGAAGTCTGTTGGTTGTGCTCCTTTTCTCTCTTGGTTGCTGGTATTTCTCTATCTTGGTCAAGCTGTAACTCCCTTGTACTCTGTCCCTCGGGATCTGTAACTGTTACTTGAATTCAGGACCCTCCTGTCCCCCACCCCTCTAACCTTCCCATCCTCCCACTCCCCAATACCAGTTCTCCAGGTATCACAGTGTCTACAGCCGCTGCTCTCCAACTGTCACTTCACTTTCTTGTCCCAGGGGTTCTTCTTTCCAGGAGGGACAGAGAGCAGACTCAGCAGCCCTGGGTAGCTGCCCTTAGCCCAAGACTCCCACAGTACTTTCTGAGAATTCTCTTTTCATTTTAGAAATTAGAAAATTTTAAAGAAAAGTATGGCATTCAGTTACACTTCTATGACTCAAAATTTGTCATTCTTAATCTCACATCTCCTTTTTCCATGTATTTGTTGGTAGAAAAGTGATTGAAGTTAAATTTGAACATATTTACCTTCAAAAGAAATACAAGAAAGTTTCAGATTCTGGTATTTTTTTTTCTGCCACCAATCCTATCTCCTCCTTCAAATTCCTTTCTCTCCTCTTCTCAAAAATTCCACCTCTAACCATTGTATATGTAATTTTATTGTCCTTTAAAAAATATGTCAACCTCTATCTATGTGCATGGGAAACATACACTATTGATTTTTGTGGTTTTCAAGTTCAGATTTGACCCAGACAGGGCATTAGTCTTCCAAGAACTGTTTCAGGTAATCTATGTGACCATCTCAATGCAGAAGAATCCCACATGAGTAATGAATGTCATTTAAACAACCTTTTAGCCAACCAGAAAGAAAGACTTTGTCAATCAGAAAAGAAAAATCAACAAAAATTATAGAGAAAAGGTACATTAATGGCAAAACATCAGTGTGGTTTTGAAAGCTAGTGACAGTTGCTGTTACTATACCTGTTGCATAGACCCAGGCCAGTGATAGAAAGACTTGATAAAATAAGAAAATACATCAGGATTAGTTAGAAAAGAAAAAACAAATCTGTTATAATCCACACACAGTATGATTATGTCTATCTAAGAGGGCTGGTGAGATCACTCTATCAGTAAATGTACTTGCTGCCAAGCCCTATGATATGAGTTAGATCCCTGGCATCCACTTGGTAGAAGATATGTGGCTCTTAGAACTTATTCTCTGACCTGTACACAAGCACTATGGGACATGCATATCCATGCTTCCTACCATATACATACACAATAAATTTGTACAATACTTAACAAATGCTTTTCAAAAAGCCAAGAGAATCAATACTCAAAACTAGTGTACAACAGCTGGTATTTGTACATAAAATAATCAGAGTACTTTCATATTATGCAATTAAAATGTGAGTTTGTGGAGTATGTGTGTGTGTGTGTGTGTGTGTGTGTGTGTGTGAGAGAGAGAGAGAGAGAGAGAGAGAGAGAGAGAGAGAGAGAGAGAGAGAGAGAGAGAGAGAGAGAGAAACTATATGTGATTATTTGGGGACAGGAACAATTTTTTCAAGAAGTATCTATATCATACCCCAATTACAGTAAATTCCTGGTATATTCAAGATAAAAACACATGAAAAGTAAAACTGTAACATTTTAAAAATAATACAGGGTGATATGACTCTGGACCAGGGCAACTTTTCTGAAATACAATACAAACTCTAACTCTGTCTTTGACTGTAAAAACTAAGCCTGCACAACATATTACAACTTCCATATCATAAGACACTGCAAATAAAGTGTAAAGTTGGCAGAAAGCATCATTAGTAATCTACAAATCTGACAAAGATAGATGAGCATATGAAGACTCTCTAGAGAAGACTGCAGTCAATAGGGAATCAGAGAATGAGGAGACACATCCTCCATTTCACCCATTTCATCACTAATTACCTCTATACAAATATATTACTGTTGAAAGCCCTCAAAGGTCCCCAATTAGACTCTGAATTATATATACAACATTTAACATTCACTTGAATGACAAAAATTGTGTATGAGGATATCATGTGCTGAGAAAGAGACAGGGCAATATGACCTACACTCAGCTGGAGACATGTTATGAACAAATATTATAAAATACAATTGAGTGGTTAAAAGATACCTATTGCAGCTTCCTAAATCAATATAGATGTTTCCCTAAAGCATAAATGTCAGTAGGAATGTATATGAGTATGTATATCACAATTTTTGTTTATTTTGATATTAAAAACACATTTTATATATTCTTTAATGCTAGATGTAGCAAAATTATAGAAAAAAATATATGAGTGAAAAACTAACAGCAACTTAACAGCAACTTTTCTGGAAACAGAGAGAGGAATAGGGTTGAGAAATCTAGCCTACTATCTTGGTGTTACTATTACAGTGATGAAACACCATGACCAAAGCAACTTGGGGAGGAAGGGCTTATTCAGCTTACTCTCCCATTATTGGTCATCATCAAAGGAGGTCAGGACAGGCGCTCAAGGAGTGTGGGAACTTGGAAGCAGGAGCTGATGCAGAGACCATGGAGAAGTGTTTTTTTCTTATAGAACCCAGAATCACCAGCCCAGGGATGACACCACTCACAATGCACTGGGACCTCCCACATTAATCACTAGTTAAGAAAAGGGTCTACAAGCTAAGCTACACCAACAATCTTTCTGAAGGCATTTGCTTAAACAAGGTTCCCTCCTCTCAGATGACTAGTTTGTGACAAGTTGATATAAAACTAACGAGCAAAATTGACCCCTTGTTAGCTCTGTAGGGCACATGAGCCAGTCAAAGATGGTGCCAAGGGGAAGTCAAGAGGGTAAGTTCTGAGTTGTTTACCAAAAACATGATTGGTTGCCTAGATCAAACCAGATGAAGTCACTGCATGAACAGCTCATGATCACTAGGTAAAGCATAGGATGCCTAAGTGTCCCTTGTCCCTCTGCCTGTTTGCTGGAGCCTCTCTGATTATAGCAGTTCTAACCAAGGAAGAGGAACTGTTGGATGGATCCATACATCTTTGGGAGCAACACCCCAGGACTACTCTCAGGCAGACCAACTTGCTGATGTCACCATCAAGGGCAGGACCCTGGCATAGTGACGCTATGGGTTAGATCCCCATACCATTGTTTGCCCCTTCCAGGTGGCAGATGTTAAATGGCTTACTCAGGTTAATGCCCACCTTGCTCTCATATTTGAAGGATTTATGGGGAGTATTGATTGCCATTATTGGCTGTCCAAATGGGCTCATCTTTTACAAAGACTACCCCTTATGATGCCTTCTTGTTTCCATCTGAACCCATCCCTGAAGCCATTTGTATCTTCACTGATAGGAGCCTAGCAGGTTCTGCCTTTGTTGCCTTTAGGGGATACACCTTCAGGGAAACTCTAACCTCCTAGGGTTCCTGACTAAGGGCAATGAATGGGCAGATAGACTGGTGATAGCCTACAGGAAGCCGCTCAATTGTATGACCCATGTCAATTGGAAAAGAATACATAGTAGATTCCCAATGATTCCTATAAAAGAAATAAAAAGATAGTTCACGCCTGCAAATCATGTCAACCATATCTAAGAGTTCCCCTCTACAGCCTCCAGGAGTTAACCCCAGAGGCCTACAGCCCAGTACCCTCTGGCAAACTGATGTTACTCATTTTCCAGCTTTTGGCAAATAGAAGTATGTTTTTGTCTCCATAGACACTTATTCAGGAGCCCGTTAGGCCACTGCACATACAGGAGGAACCAAACATGCTCAAGCTCATTTCCTCCAATGTTTTCCAACCCAAGGATTATCTGCACAGGTTAAGACTGGTAATGGCCCTAGCTTTGCCAGTAATTTCATGGCAGAATTTTTCAATAGATGGCACATCAAACATATGACAGGAATCTCTTACTCCTCAGGGACAAGCAATTGTAGAAAGAAACCATCAATGTCTTAAAGAACAACTTTTAAAATAAAATGGGGGAATCAGCCCCCATTTACAACTAGGAATGGCTTTATTCACTATTAATATTTTGAAGTTTTGAAAGGGAGCAACTGAATCTAAGTTCGAAAAACAATGTGGCCACCTAAACCCCAAACCCCAAGTTAAGGTCAAATGGAAAGACCCTCTAGCACCCCAACAGAGGGGACCAGACCCACAATGGGAAGAGGATTTGGATGTGTTTTTCCAATAGAGGAAGAAGTGCCCATCTGGCTTCTGGCCAGAAATCTAAAATTCCTGCCTATTCTCACAATGCAGGAGGATGACCAAAAACAGGTTTGTCCAACAAGGAAGGCAAGCGACAATGGTGATCAAAGTTCGTCTTTCATCTTCTGAAATAAGAGAGATAACAGAATGATACCTAACCATGTCCAAGGGTCTCAGACCCTTGAGAAACTCTTGTGTTCTTTAATTTTTAATTACAGATGATGTCTCACTTCCTGACTGCTCTGACACTCCTGATGCTGATGTTGACTGCTCCAACGACCACCTAGCAGAACCCTCAACATCTTCAAAAAATGATGTGGATGGTGAGCAATGGCACCATCGAAGATGTCCTCAACAGCATCATGAATGAGGTAGTACCCCAGACCTGATGGCCTACATTCTTCTTCGACCCCTGTGACCTGGTCCAAGGATCTTGGGACATGGAAGACTAGACTTCTTTTCATCGAGGATGATGTGAATGTGGAGGATTGTGGGGTGCCACCTGCTCCATGTATCAGACCCCCAATCCCCAGGGCTGCTCACATGTTCCCAACAGGGCAGCCTTAAGGGATACTGACTTTTACATATGCCCAGGGAACAATCAAACAGCAATGGACATAACCAAATATGGTGGGGTGGACGCCTTCTACTGTGCACAATGGAGGTGTGAGAAAATGGAGATGGATTCCTGGATAAGGCAATCTTCACCCTGTTGTTCCTTTAGAGTAATAGCCTTAATTTGTGTCTTTGGGCCTTGCCTCTTCAATAGGGTGGTCAGATTAATCAGAACAAAGACTCAAGAAACCTCTAGCATATATTGTGATAGGCTCAGCCCTGAGGATATCTCTCTTTTGAGTGAAACTTGACAAAAGATGATATTAGAGGCAAACCTCTGCGGAGGTGCCAAGATGCCTGTGCTTCGAAATGAAGTGTGCCATAGTCTAAAACAAAAAGGAGAAATTTGTAGGGCACACAAGCCAGTCAAAGATGGTGCTGAGGGGAAGTCAAGAGGGTGAGTCCTGAGTTGTTTACAGAAAAAAAAAAGGATTGTTGCCTATATCAAACCAAATGTGGTCACTACATGAATAGCTCATCATCACTAGGTAAAGCATAAGATGCCTAGGCATGTGATAGGCTGACCTTTAAAACCATTGGCTGATTGCCTCCCCCCTGGTTTTTTTTCCCTTTAGAAGATGCTTGCTATGAAACAATAAACAAGTTCCTGCTTGACTAGACTTCCTTCTGTGTCTGATTGTCTCCAAGCTTCTGAGAGGCTGGAGAACAGGTGAGCAGTGCATTTACCTTTCCTCAGTCCCAACTTAGCTTTCTGTGGCTGGGCTAAGACTCCCACAAGCTTGACATACAAACATATCACCATTAAGTTACAACCTTGCCTTTTGTCACTCCTCACATTAAAAACATAAATAACCTTAAAATTCTCACAATCTTTACAAACCCAAACATATTAAAAGTTCAGTCACTTTCTTTAAAATATCCAGTCCCTTTAAGAACTCTAAAACTCCAACACCTTTTGATTCATCTTAGTGGCATGGGGAGCTGCAGTGTGTCACTCAGGATACCCTTTTGTCCAATTAATCCTAACTGCACTAACTGCAAGTGTTAATTGCAATGAGTCATTGGTCTGGTTCAAGGTCTCTGGCCTGAGGGACCTGGGCAGCTGCTCAGTCCCAGACATCACCATGGCCCTGGTGGCAGCATAGGTCACAAAGATCAGCATGGCCTTTGGATGCCAACATGGTATCAGGTGGCTGACCAGACCCTAGGCATCTGCCCAATCCTTGTTGGTAATAAGGGTCACAGACATCAACTCAGACCCTGGCTGCTGCATGGCTACAAGCCTAGACATGACCTAAGGCAGCAACATCACCATGGCCCCAGGTGGCAGCACAAGCCACTCACATCTGTAGGGCTCCAGCTGCAGTATGACCCTAAGACACTAACAAGGTCTCAGGTGGTGACCCATAGCCCAGTCTACATGGCCTTCAATGATTACTGAAGCCATGGGCATCAATATAGACCCTGGCTGCTGCAGGGCCACAGACCCAAATATGTCCCTTGGCAGCAGCTGGAGGAGTGAGATATGTTTTATTTTGTTCTTATTTGATCTTTTGGAAGTTCTTTGGGGAGGTTGATGATGCAGGGGTGAGGGTTAGATAGGGTGAGACTAGGAGGTGAGCAGATTGGGGTGCATGATATGAAATTCCCAAAGAATCAATAAAGAATTATGTTACAAAAAAATTAAGATGCATAGACCTGCTGGCACTTTCCATAAGGAAAGTGAGTGTTCATTAGTGGAGAATTTGAAGTCAACATATTGTTTAAGATAGTGATGATGCTGAAGTTGACATGTCAAAGTATGTATCTAAATTGCAGCTGTGAGTCAAAAAGCAATATACAGGGTTTTCTAATTTGTCAAGTACCAGTAAAACTGTTGCATCTTGCTTTAAAAAATCCAAAATCTGTTCTATGTGTTTGAAATGTCTCAGCTGTGGGCTCCTGTAAAAAGCAAAATAAAGTTATAAACCTTCTTACTTCAGGAGGGAAGAACCAGGGCATAATCACAATCACATGAAAGCAATAAAACTGCCAACAGTGTAAATAACATAATGTCCAATGTCTGGGGTCCAGTTCCCAACAGTGTAAATAACACGATGTCCAATATCTAGGATCCACTTTCCATTGAATTAGTCAGTGTTCCTTCTGTTTCTATTTTGTGGAATAATTTTAGGAGTATTGGCATTAACTCTTCTTAGAAAGTGTGGTAGAATTCTGTGCTAAGGCTATTTGGCCCTAGAAATTATTGTTTGGGAAACTTTTAATGACTGCTTCAATTTCACTAGGGATTATAGATCTGTTTAAATTGACTAACTGATCTTTATTTAACTATGGTAAGTTGTATGCACAGAGAAAATTATCTATTTATTTTAGATTTTCCAATTTTGTAGAGTACAAGTTTTTTAAAGTAAGTCTTGTGATTCTGTTATGTCCCCCTTTTCATTTCTAATTTTGTTGATTTGGATATTGACTCTTTGCCTTTTAGTTAATTTGGATAAAGAGCTTTATCAATCTTATTTTCTCAAAGAACCAACTTTTCATTTCATTTATTCTTTATATTTTCTCTTTTTCTTTCTATTTTGTTGATTTCAGTCCTGTGTTTGTGTATTTCTTGCTATCTACTCCTTTTGAGTGTGATTTATTCTTCCTTTTCTAGAGCTTTCAGGTGTGCTATTAAATTGCTAGTATTAGATATTTCCAATTTTTAATGTAGGCATTTAGTTCTATTAGCTTACCTCTTAGTATAGCTTTCATTGTGTCCCACAAGTTTGTGTATGTTGTATATTAATTCTCATTCAATTTCTGAAAGTCTTTTGTAGTGAGATATCCACTCTGCTCACACCTGTTGCACTGACCACACCCATAGGGGCATGGGGACAGATGTGGACATGACCTGTGGGGACTAGGTCTGGGGTGCCACACCACAGCTCGCTCTCTTACTTCCTGGTCAGAGATCAAGAGCATCCACAGGCATCCTTGGAGCAGGAACCTGTGGTGGTCATTTGTTTCTGGTCTAAGTGATTTCTCCCCAAATAAACATCATCAGCCTATATTGTGTCCCGAAATCTTATTCCCCACACAATAGTCTTTAGTTTCTTGACCATTATTTATTCAGTGTTTGTTCTGTTTCCATGAGCTTGTAAGCTTTCTGTTGTTTCTCTTGTTGTTGATATCAAGCTTTAATTGAGGTGATAAGATGTAGGTTCTTAATTTAATTTTCTTGTATCTGCCGAGACTTGTTTTGTGTTCAAGTATGTGGTGGTCAATTTTGGAAAAAGTACTATGAGGTACTTTTGGGTGAAATACATGAGGTATGTTTGGGTGGAATGTTCTATAAATATCTGTTATGTCAATTTGTTTTATAACTTCAGTAAGCTCTAGGATTTATCTGTTTAATTTTTGTCTGTATAATCTGTCAATTGTGAAAGTGGGGTATTGAAGTCTCTCACTACCAGTATGTGATGGTCAATGAGTGATTTAAGCTGTAGTAGTTTCTTTTATGAACTTGGGTGCCTTTGTGTTTGGTGCATAGATGTTAAGAATTTCAGTGAGCAGGTAGTGTCCTTCTCTGTCATCTTCAGATTAGTTTTGCTTTAAAGTCTAATTTGTAAGATAGTAAAAGAACTGTAACAGCTTGTCTCTGAAGTCCATTTGCTTGGAATACCCTTTTTCAATCCTTTATCCTGAGGTAATGTCTATACTTGATGTTGAGATGTGTTTCTTAGATGCAGCAGAAAGATGGATCCTGTTTTCACATCCATTGTCTTAGCCTATGTCTCTTTATTGGAAAATTGACACAATTGATGTTGAGAGATACCAATGACCAATGCGCTCTCTCTCTCTCTCTCTCTCTCTCTCTCTCTCTCTCTCTCTCTCTCTCTCTCTCTCTCTCTCTCTCTCTCTCTCTCTCTCTCTCTCTCTCTCTCTCTCTCTCTCTCTCTCTCTCTCTCTCTCCTCTCTCTCTGCATGTGGCACTTGCTCATATTTTCTGTTTTTTTCTTTTGATTTTGCTAGTGTAAGATTATCTCCTGTGTTTTTATGGTTGTAGTTAACTTCTTTAGGTTGGAGGTTTTTTTTTTCTAGCATATTCTGTAGGGTGGGATTTCTAAACGGATATTGCTTCAATTTGACTTTACCATAGAATGTCTTATTTTACCCATCTTTAGTTTTTCTGGTTACAGTAGTCTTGTGTGTCATTTGTGGTCTCTTAAAGTCTCCAGCACATCTATTCATGCCCTTCTGGCTTTTAAGATCTCCATCAAGTACTCCTATTAGTGTTAATCTAATAGGTCTGCCTTTCTGTGTTACTTGTTCTTTTTCCTGTGTAGCTTTTAGCTTTACTAGTATTTTCTTTTCTGCCATCATTTCTTCAATGCCTGAAATGCATTCTTCCCTTTTTGTGTTCTGTTGGTGACTCTTGCCTCTACGGTTCCTGTTTGAGTTCCTAAACTTTTCATTTCCAGATTTCCCTCAGTTTAGATTTTCTTTATTGATTCTATTTCCATTTTCAGGTCTTGAACAATTTTATTCATTTCCTCCTACTTTTGTCTTTATATTTATTTGTTTCCTCTTTAATGACATCCATCAAATGTATAAAGTCTGTTTTATGGTATTTTTCTTGAGTTTCAAATATGTTGGAGCACTCTTGGGCTGCTCTTGAGCGTTCCTGGGTTCTAGTGAAGATATACTCTCCTGACTGTTACTGATGCTGTGTTTGTGCTGGCATCTGGGTATCTGGGAGGGGAAGATTGTAATTCTAGGTGCTGATGTCTGGCCTTATCTCAATGGGTGGGTGTTTTGTCCCTTGGTTTCTGTTTGGTCTCTGGTTCTTAGGAGAGTGTGGTGGCTGTGTATTTGTTGCCTGTAGGAAAACCTTCCTGGGCACTGATAGGTGTTAGCATTGGGGGTTCCAGGTAAAATATTTTTCTGGGTATTGGGATCTGAGGCTTATGAATGGGGAAAGGCTGGGAGAGTCCAGAAGTGGCTCACAGAAGGGAAGAAAGTAGTGTGTTTCACCAGAGTCTGCTTAGTTCCCTGGGAGTGGGGGCAGAGGGTGAGGAGACATCACCTCAGAAGGCTTGCTAAAGAGCTGGGGATGAGCTTTTCTGTGCTACCTGGGACTGCTCCATTCAGCATTGTTCTTGATTCCCACCAGAAGTGAAAGGGAAACTTCCACAATGTCCAGAGCCCTTGCTGTCCTGCAGATGAAGGAGGAGGTTGTCCTCAAACTCCTTGTTGCACGAACCCACTTAGGTGCCACCAACCTTGGCTTTCAAATGGAGCAGTACATCTACAAAAGGAAAAGTGATGGTATCTACATCATAAATCTGAAGAGGACCTGGGAGAAGCTGTTGCTAGCTGCCCCTGGCAATTGTTGCCATTGAGAACCCTGCTGATGTCAGTGTTATCTCCTCCAGGAACAATGAACAGGGAACCAAGCTGCTGCCACTAGAGCCACTCTGATTGCTGGCCATTTTATTCCTGGGACCTTCATCAACCAGATCCAATCAGCCTTCTAGGAGCCAGGGCTTCTAGTGGTGACTGATGACAGAGCTGACCACCAGCTCCTCACAGAGGCATCTTAAGTCATCCTGCTCACCATTACTCTGTGTGACACAGACTCTCCTTTGCACTATGTGGACGTTATCATCCCATTGAACAAGGGAGCTCACTCAGAGGGTCTGATGTGGTGGATGCTGGCCTGGGATGTACCCCACATGCGTGAAACTATCTCCCATTAGCACCCATGGGAGGTCATGACTGAGACCCAGAGGAGATTGAGATGGAGAAACAAGCTGCTGCTGAGAAGGCTATGACCAAGGAGGAATTTAAGAGTGAATGGACTGCACCAGTGCCTGAGTTCACAGCTGCTCAGATAGACAGGTCTGAGGGTGTGCAGGTGCCTTCCATACCCATCCCGCAGTTTCCTACTGAAGACTGTAGTGCCCAGCCAGCCACTAAGGACTGGTCAGCAGCTCCCATAGCATAGACCACTGAGTGGGTTGGAGCCACCACTGAGTGGTCCTGAGCTGCTCTGCAGACACCCGAGCAAAGAGGAAAGGGGCAGAACGAAAATAAAGCTCCTACAAGCTGTCAAAAGAAAGAAAGGAAGAAAGAAAGAGAAAGAAAAGGAATGAAGGAAGGAATCTGGGGATGAGACTCAGAGATTAATTTGTCAGAGCACAGAGGGAGGTGAAGTTCTGCACTTAGACTAGCGGCTTTCCTGACACAGCTGGGCCAATGGTCTCTCCTGGGCTCTCGCCAGGGACTCCAACCCTGCCACACAGCACCAAACCTCAGTTGTTCTCTGTGACCCCTTCACACCTTCAAAACCAGCACCACCTTGGTGGCTTTTACACTACCACATTCAGCTGCCAGCACAAGGTACAACCTTGACCATGTATGGACCACAGCCTCTGTGTGCTGACTCTCAGGAAACACTATCCAGAAGATTTCACTTCAATGATGCTGGTGGCTTAGTAATCACTACTAATTTCTCCGCTCCAGCTGACCAGCATCAGTATCCCAGTAAAGCAACGTTTTCACTTTAGTAATTCTGGTATCCTGTTAATCAGCCCCAGCTATCTTAATTCCCAGAATTAAGGACCACAGAGCCTTAATGTAAAATAACAAATGGTCCTGATAGTCTTTAATCTTCTTTTTGAAACTTCACATGCCAGGACTCCATTGGCTGCATTGCCCTCAACATTCTTATCTTCCAAGCTCCCATAGAAAAGCTCGCCAAACTTTGAACACACAATAGCTTTTCTAGCCTAAAGTTCCAAAGTCCTACCACAACCATCACAAAAACAAAATGGTCAAGTCTGTCACAGCCATACCCCATGATCCTGGTACCAGTTTTTTTTTTTTTTTTACCTAGAGTTATTATTGCTGTGATGGGACACCATGATGAAAGCAATTTGGAAAGGAGAGGATTTATTTGGCTTAAGCTTTCACATCACAGTTCATCATAAAAGAAGTCAGGACAGGGTAGAAATCTGGAGGCAGGAGCTGATACAGAGGCCTCAGAGGAGTGCTGCTTACTGACTTGCTCCTCATGGTCTACTCAGCCTGCTTTCTTATAGAACCAGGGCCACCAGCTCAGGGATGGTACCACTCAAAATAGGTTGGGCCCTCCCACATTAATCACTAGTTAAAAAATGCTCTACAAGCTCATCTACAGCCCAGTGTTACAGAGGCATATTCTTAAATGAGGTCCCCTCCTCTGAGGTGACTTTAACCTGTGTCAATTCACACAAAACTATTCAGCACTACTTCCTATAACATTTTCTCAAAATGCCCTGCACAGAGTTCATGAAATACTATCTGTAAAAGTCATGAGAAACACAAGTGGGCACATGGGTGTTCGCCACAGAGTTCTCCATGTGCCTGCCATCAATGTAATATTTAGTGGTCTAAAAGAATCTACCATTCTACAACAAATAAGCATGCAATTTCAAAGGCAGTAGTGGAAACATGGTTATGACCCTAAATGGTACATGGAATTCAAACCACTGAGAAAGTGGCAAACCTCTCTAGAAAAGTTGCCTTCTTTCCTTCCAAAGGAAAATCATATTTTATCTACACTCACCCCATTCATCTTCCAAATAATACACCTCTCCATGTTCATCATCATCAACCATGTCGGCCCGTCGAGATTCCAGAATGAATACTACTTCAAAGCACCTTCAACCATTTCCCCAAACATTGTCTATCACTGCTGGCCAGCCTCTGCCTGCCACTGCATTAAATAAATTTGTCTCTTTGATGTGTGGCTTGTCGACCTTGAAGTTCCTAGCCATCAGCATTTACACAGCTTTTTCTTTGGTCCCAGGCTCTAGCCTAGCTGCTGCATTTCATGTCACTTATTTTTCTTCTTCTTTATTACTTATCAAAAGCATTTACTTATCAGTTCGGCTTGGCTTAGATTCACAGTGGGCACTTTACTGTAGCTGGGGTCCAGTGTATTCATATTGGATTGGCTGTAGTTATTCAGGACTTCTTTGAACCTTGAGACATTTCCCCATTTCACTTACTTCTGCATAGCTGTGCATGGTTCATCTCAGCCCACACTTCTAATAACTCCAACTTCATCCATGATTCCTTGAACTCCTCCTTATCTTTGGCCTGGTGCCATTTGCTTATCTTGTTATTACCACAGATAACATCATTTAGTTTTAAAATTATATTTATTTTATTTGTGATTTTTTTTTTGTTTCTATGTATATGCCCGAGTCTCTGCAGAGACTAGAAGAGGGCATTGGATCACCTGTAGTCTTAGATGGTTGTGAGCTACCATGTGGGTGCTGGGAACCAAACCCAGGTCCTGGGAAAAAGCAACAAGAGTTCTTAACCAAAGAATCATTTCTCTAGGCCCCATGCACAACATCCTAATCAACCTCACCAGATTCAAGGTCCACTCAGCCAGAGTGGGTGGCTGTGCCATTCATTACACATGAACTATCAAACATAAAAGCTAGCATATAGGAGATACTCAATACATATTTCATGACCAAATGAAGGAGAATCAAGCCAGACTATGCCCAGTAAATTATTAATCTTCTGATGAGTGCTGCATTTTATCTTCATAAAGTTCAGGGTCACATGCAGCTCACACTTGTTTTGACTCATCGTAAGGATCAATCTTCCAAGTAGTTTTCACTGTTTTGTGTAGCTTCAGTTTCCCAGTTTTCTAGGCTATTCCTCAGATAATAAGTTCCATAGGTTCTAAGTTCAGTTGTAGCCTTTACACCAGTTTAAATGTTCTTTCAAATATGATGCCTGTAAATACAAAACATTTGCAGTTACAATGCTTTACTTTCATCCATGGAAAACACTACAGGACAGTTTTTCTTTTTAATTCCTAGATGACAATGAAGGGGAGGCAATACATATCAGGCAAAACTGGATGGCTGCTCCCACAGCCAGCCCTGGCTAACACACACGGGTGCCAGCCCGGGCTAACGCACACGGATGCCAGCCCTGGCTAACTCACCGATGCCAGCCCTGGCTAATGCACACAGATGCCAGCCCTGGCTAACTCACACTGATGCCAGCCCTGGCTAACTCACCGATGCCAGCCCTGGCTAACTCACACTGATGCCAGCCCTGGCTAACTCACACCGATGCCAGTCCTGGCTAATACACAGATGCCAGCCCTGGCTAACTCACCGATGCCAGCCCTGGCTAATGCACACAGATGCCAGCCCTGGCTAATGCACACAGATGCCAGCCCTGGCTAACGCACATGATGCCAGCCCTGGCTAACTCACCGATGCCAGCTCTGGCTAACTCACCGATGCCAGCCCTGGCTAACTCACCGATGCCAGCCCTGGCTAACACACACTGATGCCAGCCCTGACTAACACACCGATGCCAGCCCTGGCTAAAGCACACGGATGCCATCCCTGGCTAACTCACACTGATGCCAGCCCTGGCTAACTCACACTGATGCCAGCCCTGGCTAACTCACCGATGCCAGCCCTGGCTAACTCACACTGATGCCAGCCCTGGCTAATTCACACCGATGCCAGTCCTGGCTAATACACAGATGCCAGCCCTGGCTAACTCACCGATGCCAGCCCTGGCTAACTCACCGATGCCAGCCCTGGCTAACTCACACTGATGCCAGCCCTGGCTAACTCACACTGATGCCAGCCCTGGCTAACTCACCGATGCCAGCCCTGGCTAACTCACCGATGCCAGCCCTGGCAAACTCACACCGATGCCAGCCCTGGCTAACGCACACGGGTGCCAGCCCTGGCTAACTCTCACCGATGCCAGCCCTGGCTAACTCACCGATGCCAGCCCTGGCTAATGCACACGAGTGCCAGCCCTGGCTAACGCACACGGGTGCCAGCCCTGGCTAACTCACACAGATGCCAGCCCTGGCTAACAAACACTGACTTGGAAGCTTGATGTTGGTGATGATCATGGCTTTATTTCCAGTTCCACCAGCTTTTACAGGATGTTCTGCCAAATCTGAGACAATATGCCAATGTGAACACAAAAGAAGGAAGCTTAATGGGAACTGGTTGACCACTCTTCCTACTGACTTCATTCCAAGGTTTGCTTCTATAGCAGCAGTTGGGAGCAATACATTCTCTAAATTGTCACAAAGTTAAATGTTATAAATGTTATAAATGTTACCAACAGAGCAAGCAGAACTAGCTAAAGCAAGAGAAAAAAAAATCAACAACCAATGAAAAAAAGCAGTTATGATCTAGTGTAACTGTGCCAGTTTTTAACTTTATGCAAAATATATATTTAAACATTTAAGTGTTTGCATTGATGTTTATATATATATGCTGGGAAGTGGTGGTGCATGCCTTTAATCCCAGCGCTAGAGACACAGAGGTAGGTGGATTTCTGTGAGTTCAAGACCAGCCTGGATGGACTACAGAGTGAGTTCCAGGACAGGCTCCAAAACTACACAGAGAAACCCTGACTTCCCTGACTTGAAAAACCAAAAACCAAACCAAACCAAAACAAACATACATAAACCATATATGTATAAATTTGCCTTACTTATTATGATTACATTTAAATATATGTATTATAGCCTACAGAAATACATGTATGTTACATCAATCCTTGTCCCACCATAAAATAATTTTCCAGTGTAGAATTTGTGTAAACATTTCTACAATAGGTACTCTAAAAAATTGCTATGAAACTGCCTTAGTTAGGATGTCTATTGCTGTGAAGAAACGCCATGGCCATGGCAGCTCTTACAAAGGAA
The DNA here is from genome assembly GCA_030556225.1 of Cricetiscus sungorus. Classification (NCBI taxonomy): domain Eukaryota; kingdom Metazoa; phylum Chordata; class Mammalia; order Rodentia; family Cricetidae; genus Cricetiscus; species Cricetiscus sungorus. The sequence goes on along the minus strand of JANBXA010000606.1, from coordinate 2,224,791 downwards.
AACATTTAATGGGGCAGCCTAGAGTTTCAGAGGTTTAGTCTATTATCAGCATGGTGGGATATGGTCATGTACAGGTAGACATGGTGCTGGAGTTGAGAGTCTAACATTTTTATTGACAAGCCACAGGAAATAAAGTGAGACAATGGGCATGGCTCGAGCATATATGAGACCTCAAAGCCCACCTCCACAGTGACACACTTCCTTCAGCAATGCCATATGTATTCCAACAAAGCCACAACACCCTTTGGGGGGCATTTCCTTTCAAACCACAAGCATTTTAAGAAATTTGTTTAGCTTGAGAGAAGAAAAGCCTTCAATGAGTTCATGTTTTAATTTCATACAATGTTTAAAAATTTGTAAGGAAACCAAAGAGCATTTTTATTAAACCAGCATTTGGGATGTTTTCAAAATGCCCATTGGTGCTTGCCAAGCCATATGTCTCAATATCCTTACTCTTGATTTAAGCAATTAATCCTTTCCATCTTTCTTCTGAAGAGTTTTAAATTGTACTCATAAGCAGGGCTTATTACTATGAATTTCAAGCAAATACATTAATTCATATATTAAAATTGTCTTCTGCAAGCCCAGCTGCTCATACATGTGGTTAATGGCAGAGGGATGTGTGCTGAATTGGGCTGTGCTTTCCAAGTTAGACTTAGCAAAGTGTACCAGGAACTTGTCCTCAGCAATATTTCCTTCTCGGGACCAGTGCCTTCATCTCAGGAAAACATATTACTCATAGAATGGCTCCAGCTGGCTGTATCCCTGACTTTTACTGATGAGGGCTAATGTAATTTGTAGAGTTAAATATCGAAAAATGTTAAACCACATCCCATGTTTCCCCACCTAATGTTCGAAAGATTATGCCCTTCTTTTTTACCATAAAAAATCCAATAAGCCCATATGTCTCCTTTGGAATTCATGTTTAAATTTATGACATTAGGGATCATTCCCGAGGGTGTTTTTTCACAGGATGCCTAAAAAAAAAAATAATTTACAAGGTCTTGTATGTGTGTTAGGGAGGGGGTGATTTTGAAGCCATGGCTTTTTGAAAATCAGAAAGAAGGAAAATTAATTGTGCACTGGTGTAGCAGTTCCTTCTGGTTGGGACTACCAACTCACAAATTATGACATGGAGGAGACTTATTATTAATTATGAATGCTCAGCCTTAGCTTAGGCCTGTCCCTAACTAGTTCTTATAACTTAACCCATATTTTAAACTCTATGTTCAGGCAAATAATTCATTACCTCATCTCCATATTGCCCATCCTGCTTCCTCCACGTGTGGCTGGAGACGCCACCTTTCTTCCTCCCAGAGTTCTCTCTGCCTGGAAGTCTCACCTATACCTCCTGCCTAGCTATTGACCATTCAGCTTTTTATTACATCAAACACAGGAATACATCCTCATACAGTAAACGAATATCCCACAGTACACTGGAATAAGGGACCACATTCTGAATAAGACAGTTCTTTAGACTCATACTTTCATTTCCCCAGGCCCATGTACTGAGTTACTTTAAAACTCATATAATCTCTTCCTACCTCAGTTTGTGAAAGTAACAACAGCTGTTTCAGATCAAGGTTACCGGAACAATTCAGTAAAAAGACTTTATAAACTTTAGGGAAGTACCTGGAATAGCACATGCTGCTTCTGTTGCTGTCATTATTATTCATTTTGTGTTATAGTTAATAAAGTTTTATGTTTTACCATATTGTCTGAGTGTGCTGAGGTAATAGAGCTTGCCTTGGAGATAAATCAACCAAATATCGCCTTACAGGAGAAATTAGGTTCTAGTTTTCTCTAACCTGAGTACACTTGGAAAACTTTGATGTTTTGCAAGTAAACTGAAGTAGAAATAAAATCTCACATTCTTTAGTCACAGGAAAAGAACAAAAGGAAAGAAAACTAAAAAGAGGCTCACAAAGGCTGTGATGTAGCTAGCTCAACTACCATGCAGATGTTTCCGATACTGTGGGAACAGAACCAGTCTGGTGGAAGCAGAAAGGAGGCTTTGAAAGGATGCTGGGAAGACTGGTGAAGAATGATGAGGGAGGCATAGCAAAGGAGGTGCTTAGCAGAGAGGACCTGGCCAGAGAGAGTTCAGGCTCCTGGGGCTCTGGCAAGAGCATACTGCCCTGAACCCTGAGCCAGGTCCTGTATACCGTCTCACTTCCTATGTGGTCTGGAGAATGTTCTGCCTCTGCAGTGTTTCAAATGTTACTAGCAAGAAACCCTGTGCACATAATTCTTCTTGTAGGTCACACCCTCCTTCTCTGGCATATCGGAAACACAAAGTACCCAGTTCTTTCAATACACCCCACACTCCTAATGACTCCCATGACCAATAGACACTTGCCGATTGCATGTCTGAGGAGCTATGATAACTTAAAATGTGCAATGTACCTGAGCTCCCTTACCTGAAAAAGAAACTAAAAATGTCTGTAAAGATTTGCCTCAATATAGTGTTTTGTTTGAAGAGGGGCATAAGATTAATAAGCAGTGGCATTGATAATCGCGCGAGGCTCAGGAAAAGAGTTTTGCAGTCTATTGGACATTTTATTTTTCTCCTTTTATTTTTACCCTGTGTGAGATCATATTTAGATACGCTTCCCAAAATACATGCGTGATGCAGTCAGTAAGCTTTTTCACTTGTCTGTAGAGGAGAATGACACACACCACCTCCATCATATGCTGAGCTCTATGGTTCTGGAAACTTCCACTGGCTTTCTTTATTGAAAATCATCAATGGCTTTGACAGATGGAGAGGAAGGACAGAGTGATAGACCATGATACATCTTGGCAGTGTTTCTCAAAGTGGCTGTCCCTCTTATGGTCTGTTCTTTAATTTTTTTTCTAACAAGTGTCAAAGAAAAAGCTTGTATGGCCTTGCCACTGATGCTTCTCAAAGACAAAGGACAACAGATGCCTAAAATTGAAATCTCCATTCTAACCTGATGAATTTTCATTTCATTATGAAGTTTGTCAAGACTCGTTTGGACTTAGGTTTATGTTTCCATGCCCACTGAAAAAATACTTGGGTTGAAAATTGCATTGGCTATATTTTAGTTTTGACTTTTGTATGCAATTCTCAGCAACCTTAGAAGCTTATTAGCAGGTGTTAGAAATGTTAAAGTGAGCATCAGAAGATACAGGATATTTTCACTTCAATTCACTACATGTCCCTAGAATGCCTCAACAGTTTGTCATCAGGACTCACTGTTATGTAAGAAGTCTTATTTTATATGTAGGAAGATGGAGTCACATTGGCAACTAGTTTTCAATTAAATTGGCCACTTTCCCTGCAGTAGAAAATAATCTGTTGTGCTAAGTAATTTGAAATGGCATTTTCTTTAATAGGCAATTAAGATGTATGGCTAATGAGGCTCCTGAGACTATAAGCTAAAGCGAAAGCTACCATTTAAATGGCTTCCTCAGCTCAGGCTCTTGCCAATGGTGGGGAATGATTAGGAACCTTTCTCCACAAAGGTAGAATTTTGAGGCTACAACTACCTTCTGAACTAGTTGGCTTGGGTCCTATTTGAGGCAGAACTGTCTGTCCTCAAGCCATGGTTGGAGTTCCCATCTCTCTAGCTTGCAACACAGATGCAAACCAAAACAAAGTGAAAAATGAATAATAAAGCAGATTGGCCTCCATGGTGCCAGGCTCTGCTGCAGCTGCTGTGTGCGCATATTGTCCAGATGGGCTGATGTAGTAGTACCTCAGTTTCCTTGCTTACAGCCTCATGATAACTTGCCTGACATCTCAAAGCATATCTTAAAATATTTTTCAACCTTTGGCATCCTTTCCTGCCTTGGGCCTCGTGAATAAAACATTTATCCAGTCAGCAGCTTTGGCGGAAAGGAAAAGCCAAGGTCCATCTATCAGTGTCAGGAACTGAATCACCAAGGCTACAGATCCTCTACTCACCCTGTGTCTTTATAGCCAGGTTGGTAAGCAGTCAGATGGCGCCAGCTCCTGCATTCTTGGTGAGTATTCATTCTCCAGTCTGGTAACATGACTACCAAGTGAAAACAGTGAGTTTATGGCAGACAACGCCACCCCCTTTTCTGTATTTTGGCAGTCCGTTCTAGTTTGCTGGGATTGCTAAAATAAAGTCTCACAAATTGGGTGATTGAAACATATATTTATAGTCTCAGAGTTTTAGAAACTGAGAACCCAAGTCACAAGCTACAAGCTCTTGAAGCTTCAAGGCTAAAGTGTTAGTAGAGTTGGTTCCTTTGAGGGGTATGAGGGAAAACTTGGCCCAGGCCTCTTGCTTCATTTCTGGTTATTTTACTGGTAATCATTGGCAGTTTTGACATGTAGATGTATCACCCTGATCTTCACTCTCATGTAGCATCTTCCTGTAAATATCTGTATTCAATTCCATCTCTGAAGACGATGCCAGCCACACTTAGAGAAGCATCTATTTCAGTAAGAGCTCAATTCAACTAATTAGACCTTCACTGGCCTAATTTCCAAATAAGGTCACACTCCAAACAATGACTAGCTAGGACTTTAGTGCTACAATTTTTAAAGAACACAATTCAAATTATAAATTTTTAAACTTTCTCCCCAAATTAATTTCCTTTTCTTGTTTACATGAAGATCAACAACATCTATTCACAACATGTGAACAAGGATAGGTGAGTTCTTAAATGAGCAAGGAGAGTCTGGACTCACATTTAATCATTAGCTTACCCTAAGAACCAATGAAATATTGTGTCATTTAGTTACATATTAGATAACTAAAGCAGGTTGGGTATAAAGTATAACATCAATGCTGCTATTCCATGCTAAATAATTTTAAATGACTACATATTAAGACTGTGAGGGAAGAGAAATGAACAAAAAGCTTATTTTGTGACATAAAAGTTCAAAGCTGAGTACACAGAAAATACATCATCTTTTCCAAATTCCTAAAAAAAATGGCTTGAGGCTGTAACAGGTTTATGGCTATGGGTTCAAGTGGTGAAAGAGAAACAATCTTCTTGTGAAAAGTCCTAGGTGCCATACTGTGACATTAATGGAGCTATTAATAGTCTCAAATTGTTTGGCTCACTAGGAAACAACAATAGATTACGGTTTTAGCATGTATAAAGTGAGTCCTCCCCTAATATGCTGGTAAGAATACTGTCTTGATCATAAAGTATGCAAGTGAACCATACAAGGTCAGTCTCGCTCAGGATGGTAGAGGTTAATTAATACACCTGGAAGAACTCAGACAGATCCCTCTGTGACATCAATCCCATCATTTTTGTGGACTTTTCACATAGCCACAAAAATAAATGTATGTGGGAGAGAAATGTTATCATATCCTTTCCTGTCTTTCAACTCCTCCCAGATCCTCTCTGCTCTCTACCCAACCAAATTCACATTTCCTATTTCAAAAACAAACGAAAGAACAACAACAAAAACTTCTAGGTGTGCAGCCTTTCATGAGTGTGGTTATATAACTAGTCTCATACCATTTAAGAAAACTGACTTTCTTTTTGCCAGCAGTTATCATTTGTGAAAAGCTTCCTGGGTGGGGTGGGACTTTGTGCTCACTCCCCTCCCTTCATGCCTGAATTTTTTCTGGTTGCCACAATCTGTGGGTTCATAGGTACAACTGCCTTATTTTGTCTGGAACAAAAAAAAATTCACCTCCCCTGGCTCTTAGAATCTATCTTCCTCTTTTGCATAGATCTCTGAACTTGGAGGAGAGGGGTTTATAAAGACAATTCATTCGGGGCTGAATATCCCAACGCATCTTACTCTCTGCTCCTGGGTCCCTGTGTTATTTTCCATCTAATTTTTTTCTTTCCTGTTGAGGGCTGCTCAGATAGTCTTCATACACAGCCCAGGCCCACCTGTCTAGGTCATGGTGCCTGCACAGCAGGCTGGGCCCTCTCACACCAAGCAACAGTCAAGGAATTTCCCTCCTGGACACGGCATGCAGGCCAATCTTATGGAGACAATCTTCACCTGAGGCGCTCTCTTCCCAAGTGACTCCAGTTATGTTAAGCTGACAATAAGGACTAATCAGTACACACAGAGATATACATCTACAGATACACACAAAGACACACACACACACACACACACACACACACACAAAGGGAGACTCAGAGCCCCAGGATTTTATCATACAGAAAAAAACAGATTGTTGTGGAAAGCCTGTCTTTCCATCATTTATTTAGCATCCTGTGGCGCGCTAAGCCTGACCCGCAGGAAAGACGGCAACCACACGAGGATTCTTCTCAGATCACACTTTATTGGAGCCTCTTGGTTGAAGGGAGAGCTGAAGGTGAGGGGCCCCGGGCAGGAAGGGACAGCTGCTTATATATCCTACTAGGCAACGGGTCACGGTCTCATTGGCTCAAAAGACCTCGCCTCAGTGTTGGAGCCACGGGATTGGCTAGGGAACGAGCAGGCGCGCTGGAGTGCAGCCACCAAGCTGGCGTATGCACGAATAAGGTACACGAAAGAGGAAGTTCGCCATCTTGTAATGGCGTCCTGCGGGCGGCTGCCTACAGCATCCCAATAAAGATCTTCATGAAATGGAGTCCATTCCCAACATATTTTCTTCCTGTGTCCATCTACTATGGATTCTATTAAAGAAGAACCACTAATTCTGTCCTAAAGACTCAACAGGCAACATTACCTCATACAAACCACTAGTGCATCTTCAGACAGCTCCCAATGCCATCTAAAGCACTTCCAGGGCAAGCAGGAGAAAGCCACTTCTGTGATGATCTTCATGACATTGTTCAAAGAATCAGCCCTTAAATAATACTTCCTTCCATTATCACAGAAGACCACTTTGAAGAGGTCTTTGATTAAGCACTGCCGAAATAAAGAAATGACGTAGACAATAAAGTGTGACCAATGCAAAAAATGTGTCTTAGTGCTGTATGGTGCATCTGACACTGGAGTCCATCAGTTACTTACAAATGTCATTTCACATTTCCCTTTGTGGGCATTTTAGTTAGGTTTGAATTATACATCCGATTAATTAAAGAAAACTAAAACCTTTTCAGAGTATTTGAAACTATTTTCACACTGGCTGAAACTTCACACTCTGTAACTTTTCTTGCAATTGGAGGTCTTCGTCCAAAGGACCTTGCTATCCACAGTACCTTTGACTTCATTCACACTATGTGCCTGTTTTAATGTATCATCAACTTCACCAACACACAATTTCCTTAAGAAGCAACAGTCATAATTCCAGTTATCACGGTGTTCTTAAATCCATAACACATGTGCACACACACACACACACACACACACACACACACACACACACACACACACGCTACAAGCCTGTTTTTCCATTGATTTCTGGTGTTCTTAGATTGACAGAGAAGGGTTTTTGTCGAAGCTCTGACTACACATTACTGCCCTTTCTCCAAAGCTAGAGCACAGTTTCTAGAGCTCAGACTTCTCAACTCAGACCATTAGCCAATGCCAGAGTAAACTGCAGCCTACTGCATGACAGGCAAAGCATTCTACCATAGTGATTATAGCAGAGTGTTTGAGGAATAGTGAACCTTTTCAGGTTCAGAATCCTAATACCTTGAACCAAGGTGCTTCAACCGGCAAGCTGGGAGCTTAGGGTTGTACTAGCAAAGAGAAAATGCTTCACACGGATGCCTGTGTTCCTAGCCAAGGCTTCAGTACTATGTGGACCAGGAAAGAACTTTGCAGATGGAGAAATAAGAAACAGAAGAGAGCAGCCTGTATGGCTCACTGCTAGCAACAGCCTGCAAAGGTTGCAAATGTGAGTCTGGTTCCTGAGGTATCAGTACTCTAAAAGCCCAAAGGGAACTTTTGGGCTTCTTACAGCTTCAGTCTGAAGCCACCTGGGCAAGGCCAATCATTACTGTGGGGGAAATGTTATAATGCGGACAGGAAGAGTCCTCAAACTTGAAGGGATGTATGTATCCCGGTGAGGGCTGCCTATGGTGACTGAGGAAGAGTTCCCATCTCATGGTCACTGTTACTTCCCACCCCTGACTACCTTGAATGAGAAGGAAAAGTTAAAAGTTAAGCTCTTTTCTACCCCAGGGGCTGTGTTCATGCAGATTCCCGTGCCCAATGACTTGCTTTCTGGTTTTCAGAGACCTGGTACCTCCTCAACCATTAGCTTCTGACTAACTGTGGAAGCGACCGATCTTTTTGATCTTCTGTCCCAGTAATCCTTCTCATATCCTTTGGTGATGTTTTCATAGCCTCTGCTTTCCTTACTCATGACCCATATCCTCACAGAACTGAGTGTCCATGGGAGTGGTAGGAACAGCACCTTAGTGTCATGAGTGAAATGCCTTGTACAACCAAAAGTTTGTTGAATAGAAGTATTCCAGAATAGAATTGTCTGACAGAACTTTCTGGAATAACTGCTTTTTTGGAGCTTCTAATTACAAGCAGGTACCAAGTACTTGAAATATAAGTAGTATGTAGTATGTGTGTAGAATTACACCATAGGTTAAAGCTGTCATTGAGTTGAAATCAATATAGTCACACTGTAGGTAGTGGCTGCCATATCAGAGAGCACAGAGTTTTGTTTTGTTTTTTAATTATTTTTTTCTTATTTTACATATCTATCCCAGTTCCCTCTTTCTCCCATCCCCTCCGACTCCCCCTCTCATCCCATTCCCTACTCACTCCACAGGGAGGATGAGGCCTTCCAGGAGGGATCATCAAAATCTGTCAAGTCATTTGGGGTAGGGCCCAGACCCTCTCTCCTGTCTCTAGGTTAAGGGAGTATCCTTTCCATGGGGAATGTGCTCCCAAAGTCCTTTCGTGTACCAGAGATACATCCTGATTCCTCTGTCAGAGGTCCCTTAGACTGCCCAGGCCTTCTAACTGAGAACCACATTCATGGGGTCTGGGTCAGTCCTATGCTGGTTTCCCAGCTATCTGGGAACCATGAGCTCTCCTTATTTAGGTCAGCTGTCTCAAGGGGTTTCTGTAGCCTGGTCTGGACCCCTTGAGAGCATAGTTTTATTACATGCTTCTTGTCCTCAGAAAGAACATAACCATTCCCCCAAACCTAACTTGACTTGAAGAAGAAACTATCCTAATTTGAAAGTTGGTAACTTTGTGAGCTACTGGCCTATGCAGCCTGGCTATTTCTTATATTTTTGGTTGTGAGCCTAGTCTTTAAAGGCTGAGCTATCTCTCCTGCTCATGGTGATTTCTATTATCAATCTTAACAATCTTTTTCTTGGATATAGATTATGGTATATAAAGCTAGGTAATTTGACCCATATTTCTAATAAAATGTGTTAATATGTTTTCACTTCATTTCATTGATGATTTCTGCAAACATACAGAATTCAAGTTTCTTCAATACAGACATTAAGTGAAGTTATTTTTGAGGTGCTTGAATAATGAAAATATGCAAATACTACACTATGTGTCTTCTCCTTGACTCAGTACGCTGTGGTCTTAAAGGGCACAGGGTGTGTTTGCTACTTTTATGCTATTATTTATTTTCATGCCTGGCACAGGCTTGGGGGGGGGACAGAAAGCCTAGTAGTGTAAATATGCAAACCTGCACACACATGTGTACATGCTCATGAACACAAGTCACACATAATACACATGCCAACTGAAAATAGGCAACTAATTGAGCCCAGCACTCCTTTTTAAAGCAATACCACAATGGGAATGCTGTTGAAAAGGTGGGAACTTCTTACTTGCCAAGCAAGAATGTACTCTGCATAAAGTCACATTTCATCTTTGTAGTTCTGACTCTAAAGAACCTGGACCCCACATCTCCTCTTATTTTTTAGCGGGGGGCAAAGAATCACACTACTTATGTTCTCCTCTTTAGACTGCTATCTTGTCAATGGGTCCAGACAATTTGTTCTTACTTGGAAGCAACAGTCCAGTAAGTAATTTTTGTGAGAATTCCTAGGCACTCTTCCCTTTCCCTCCTTTTGTTCTGTCTTTGCTCTCCCTCCCACCTTTTTCATTACATGATCTGACTGTTTGATATAATGGATCACAGTGAGAATTTCCTCATTTTGATCTAGTTAGAAAATAGTCCCATTGCATCGGTGTTGACAGCAGATAGAGCAGATGCAGCTGGACTGCCCCAGGCCAGAAATCCTTTGTCTAAAACAAACAGAAACTCTGCCTCTCCCGGCTTTGCCACTGAAGCCTGTCTTCTGCTTCTCAACTGGAAAACTAACCCCAGGCACCTGCGTCAGGGGGCTGATTTCTACAAGTCAGAGTAATAGGCAAAATTGAGCAAGATCCTCTGGCTGCAGGGCTGATTTCCCTGTACCCAATTTGTTAGGGATGACATTTCTGTTAACATCTTTGTATTAAAACTGCATGATAGTTTAATTTCACCAGGATATCACACCATGGCAGTTAATAAGAAAGGCCCATCAAGAAGCATTACCCAAAAGATACCGTAGAACTAGCGTGCATGTGTGAGAGACAGACAGAGAGAATTTACAAGGTGATAAACTAATATTTTATATATATATATGTATATATATATATATATATATCTCCATATTGTAATTTATCACTCATCCCATTAGGAGCTATGTGGAACATCATTTTGTTTTTAATGGGTTGTTATGAAGTCTTTTGTTCTATTGGATCAGACACCATTATATATCAACCAACTCAGGCCTCCACTGTGCCTGTGAAGTGTGTCTGAGAAAACAAACTTTTTCTTTTCTCGTAAGTGACACACTTGCACAGGGCACAAGGCAAGGTTCTATTCCATCTCTTTAATAGTCATGTCCAACCATGGGAACAGCACAACCAGGAAGAGTTAGTTCCAAAAGTGACCAGGGGCTAGACAGTTGGTTCAGCAGTTCAGATTTGTCAGTGAACTTAATACTGGCTGTTCTTGAAGAGGACCCAGGTTAGTTCCCAACAACCATGTCCAGGTCACAACTATTTGTAACCAGTTCCGGGGGAATCTAGTGCTCCTTTTGGCCTCCTTGGGCATAGTAGGCACTAATACACATAAAAACTTAAAGCTATGGCCAGACAGCACTGAAGATCACACAAAGACATCCTTTGTATATTTCTATGATTGATTATAAGAACAGGAAGAAAGAAGTCTTGTCACCTTCCAGCTCTACAGTTCTCTAAAACACAGAAGGCAGAAGCAACACAGATCTTCAGACTGTGACTTGAGAGATGGTTTGAATTATAGATAATTCAGCACCTTCCAATTATGCAAAAACTCTCCCAGGCCAAAGATATCACCTCCTAAACTTGGGAATTTTAAAAAAAAAATTTAATTTGCATATAAAGTAATGCATTCACTATTACATTTATCATTACACTTTGTTCTTATTCCCTCAACACTGCCTCCCCTTTCCCCTCTAGCTCCCCCTCAAATTGTCCAATTTTCCATTCTTCTGCTTTCATATCTCATATCCATTATTAATAAATCATTTGGAAGCTTCTGGTTAATAAGGAGGGAGTAATTCTTTGCATAGCAGAATGTACTTCTCTCTATTCCCAGTTCTCTGACCCAGCAAAAATTACTGTCAACTATCTGTCCAGCTGAGGGATATTGATTCTCATGTTGCCCTGGCAACACATGAGTTGTCAGGTCTATGTGACTCTTACACTCAGTGCCTAATCTGTTCCTCCTGGCTTTTGGATTTTGACACTTTGTAAGCCTTAATTAGTTTACTTGATGGGACTTGCACATTTTATTTTTATACTAAGTAGCTATTGAAAACACAGCCATCCAGAGAACAGATCACAGAGCCTGAAATCGGTCTGCTGTCAGGCCAAGAAGAGACGACAAAGAGCAAGGAGGAAGGGGGAAGTGCAGACTCTCTTCCTGCTCTTCACTTGCTGGGGGATATCAAAACAGTTTTTGCCATCTGTCATAAAGCATGCTGTGAAAATTATGAAGCTGTTCGTTTTGACGGTTAATGCACACTCTGGCACTGTGATTAGATTACAACAGCATTACCTCACCACCACAGGTTCGGATCAATGCTCATTAACGCTGCATTTATGGGAGAGTCCAAGTTCATCGTAACTCACTTTCCAGTGTGGGTGTCTTCTGAGCAGTCCACTAAGCGTGCGGGACATTGGTTCTGCTGAGGGTGTGGTAGAGTAGTAACATGCAGAGGGAGAAGCGACTTCATGAAGCCATGCCAGGCCTCTAGAACAGCCGTCTTCAGAAAGGGGCTCACAGAGCCGCACAGTAGAGTGGGGTGCAAAGAGCATCTCAGGGAAACCAATACATAGAAAAACTACTGTCAGGACAAGCCTAAAAATGATTGTCTGTATTACTCTGCTGACCCATAGAGTGATGATGATTAAAGCACATGCACTTGTAAATATGTCATACTGGAATCTGCTATTTTCAATCAATTTATGGTAAGTTTTAATGATTGAAGTAAAAGAAAAAGAAGGCACTCACACCCATGCCCATGACATGTGCACACACAGAGAGTCATGCAGAAACATGTGTATGCACACAGGACAACAACTTTCACTTATGAATGTCTTTGTTGGGTATTTGGCATGATTTAACTTTTAATTTGCTACTTGAAAGTACACACCTTTTTAATCCTCTATGTAACAACAGAGAACAATTTGCAACATTGGTTGCCAATCATCAAATGTGAGATTTAAAGCAAAATTTAGAGTTTTCGGGAAAATTTAACATATAAGGGTCACATTAATGATAGTATTTTTGATGTTGGTCATTTAAATGTGTCAACATTTGGAAGACCTCCAAGAATTCCTGAATAATACATGATACATACGCATTATGCTATAAATGCAGGATAGTATAAAACCTTGCCCAGTGGAAAAAATACATTCAAAATATAAGAAAGACCAACATACTTTAATATAACAGTTTATAAAACATTAATCACCATGGCTTCTGATGACAAATACTGTAGACAGTCTTAAGACAAGCTGCCACTAGCCTTGTTTTAGTGTAGTATCAGAGGGATCCACCATAGCTCTTCAAAAGCGGTCACTGAAATAGTCATGTCTTATCACTACACAGTAAGTAAATAAGGTAGGGCACAGATGCCCCAACAAAAGTAAACATGGGACACCAACGGAATGCCAAGTAGGTAAGAGAAATCTAACAGTCTCCAGTTGTACTAAGCACAAAGAAAAGTTACACAAAACTATAAGGCAGTGCCACTTTCAAAAATTACTTTGGGTTTGGAATAGTCATTTGTTGTTCATAAAAATTATAGTTATAATGTAATAAATTATTTCAAAAAGCAAATATATTCAACATTTTCTTAAAAGTTTTAATATGGCTTATATGCAAACAAAAGACTTGAGACCAGCACATTTGCGGATGATTGGTTATTCTATACATGAGACCAAAGAGGACATTTCCCAAGGCATCAAGACCACATAGTCTCAAAAATAATAGTCACAAAGGAAAACAAGTTCCTGAAAAGGAGAGAAGAAAGTGTTTAGCTAGAGGACAAAGTAGGGAGTACATGTCAACTTACAGACACAGTAATGTCTTTCTAAGTAAGATTCTGGTAGTTCAAGAAAAAAAGACAAAGAACATCCAGTTCATGGATGTCATGAAACAAAAAAATCTGTCCAGCTGGGCGAAGAGAACACCCACAGAATGGGAAAAAATTGTCACCAGCTATACACCTGACAAAGGGTTAATATCAAGGGCTTACAAACAACTAAGAAGGCCTCAGTGCCAGCCAGGCAGAGATTGTCTTCCTATGATCATTGGTCATAAATGCCCACAGAAGTGTTCCAAATGATATAGAATATTGCCATTGCTCTCCATTTCCAAACATAACTTGTAACATCCAATATTACTGGGAATCTAAACTAGAACAGTCATCCTAGAAATCAGTCTAGTGATTTCTACAAAGAAATAAGAAGAAAAGAAAGAAGAAAAGAAGAAAAAGGAAAGTAAGGAAGGAAAAAGAAAACCTCTAGAAATAGATTCACATGGAACTAACTGTACCACTCTTGGCGGTACAGCGCAGACTGGGCTCCTGAGGCCTCTCCCCTAAATGAGGAGCTGTTGACAATTGAGAACTGGGGGGGGGGGAGAGAATTCCTTCTTATCAGGAGCCTCGTTACTTACTGTAAGAGTCCATACTCGAGTGGACAACTCCACATCTATGTGTATATGGGCATCAATTGGATTCAAAACACAAAAGTAAAATTTAAAAAGTTAAAGGGAACAAAGGTTGGAAGGGAGATATGATGAGGGGTGGGTCCTTGGGGAAGAATAGACTAAAGGAAAAACTATTTCATCAAGAAGTTGAAACTCTTTCCCTAAGTATAGACCATACAGTTGGAGAGCAAGAAATACATGGATCAGGCTTAGCCCAAGGACAATTGTCCTCTTTTCTCAGGTAAGACATATTTCTTTCCTTTATTTTCATATTGTATTGTTTCTACTTAGCCTTTCAAAGTACAGTATCTTAACAAAGAGCATTTCACTTCATGTTAACACCTAGGCAAAAAAGATGATTTGTAATTTGGTAATTTACATCAAATACAACGTATGGAACCCAAAAGCAAAGCTGAATGGGTAATGGATGATTCCAATTTTGAATGGAGGTTACTTCTTATGCAACACTACATGGTAACAGTAGAACTCTTCTGCTGATATGCCTTACATTACTTGAATGACAGTCATTAATTCCAATATGACTTATACATACCTATTGGTAGCCTCAGACACTGAGCTTCTGGCAGACAGATTGCAATCTTTGTTCAATGTTACAATTCCAGAGTACCAGATTAAAACCCAGCTATACTAGTATCAGAGGAATGTTAAAAGGCAATACATCTTGTAACAATGTGAGACTATGTTTCAGACTTCACATAAAATATTATCCCATAAACAGAACATTTATCATCTAGGCAAAACAAATCAGTTAAAGAACTCTGCTCTGGTATATGCTTCTTGGAACAAATCTAACAATACTGTCATCAGTTTAGACTACCCCACAGCCTGTACCCAACTGGGAGGAGCCATCTTAACAACCACATTCACCATCATTTTTTCCTGCCACAGAATGAGGAGATTAAATAAAAACAATTACTAAAAGCTGGCCTGGACCTCTTCTATATTTTCTCATGCAATGTTTTTCTTCCCTTTTGAAGTTTCTGGTAGCCTTAGGGAAAGGACATGAAGAATAAATCATGTCTTTCTCAATGAAATTGCCCTCTCTTCCTCACCCTCCCAGGTAGAAAACTATCTTTCACTTGCTTTGTTCTTTATCAACTTTTATTTAGAAACAAGTGAGGTGACTTTATGATGGCTTTGGCAGAGTTCAATTTTTGTAGGACACAAATCAGTTTTATTGTACAAAATTAAGGTCTTTACATTCCTAAATTTATTAAGGCTAAAAATAACATCAGTAGCCAATATCTCTAACGAACCTTATTTTACATCCTTCACAGAAAATGCTAAATGTTTAGTTTCACTTTCTACACTACTGGAAAAATTCAGCAAAGCATTCTGGCAAAAAGTACCATAAGGAGAGATGGTGTAATATTTGTATCTCAGTGATACTTTTGCCTAGTGTGCTACGACCCTAACGTACCCTCTGGTGCTTCAAATATAGCAGTATTTAATAAAATAGAATAATAAAAATAGCATAGCATAAATCACACCAAATGAGAATACCCTGGTATTATGTTTTACTTTGACCTGTATAGCTTGAAAGGGTATGTTCCTAAGTCCCCGAGGAGTCTTGATCAACCTGAAATATTTGTGTATGTTTTACATATGTACATGCATGTGTGTGGCTGCACGTGTGTATGAAGGTCAGAGGTTGTTACCTGGCACCTTCCTCTATTGCTCTCCATCTTCTTCTTTAAAAGTCTGTTGCTGAACCTGGAGTTCACCAGTTTAGAGAGACTAGCTGGCAGTGAGGTACAGGGATGCTTTTATGTAACCATGCTGGTGCTGGGTTGCATGCCTGGATAACGTGGCTGCTGGGAATCCTAACTGAATTCTTTATTGCTTACTGATTGAGTCATCTCTGCAGCTCCCCCCTACTATTCTAAAGTTCAACACAGGCTGTATTGAGTATGCTAGATACTAAACATACTTCCTCAAAGCTAGAAAGCATCACAATGCCAGAAGTCTTCCCTGTAAAGGAAAAAAAATGCACTGTGGAGAATGGTATGGGGGATCTGGGCTGTTTCCTTGTCTGAGCCAATGCTGAGCCATTTATTTATAGTAGCAATCGACCCCCACTGTCTTGGTTTTCTCATTTCATTTGTCAGCAAGAAAACCATACATCCTAGGTGCTGTATCAGAATCTGTTTTGCAGACTATATTTGCATTTGCTTATAAGAAAATAGAACTGTTTTGTTTTACCTCTTTTGAGGTATGTGTGAATGATATCAATTCTTCAAACAAAACCTGAGTCTGTTCTTATCTTCATGGCCACAATGGGGAATCTGATGACAAACTATTAAAGTTTACAATTAGTTTTGATATTGTGGATTTAAAAATTTAGCTCAATATCCATGTTGTATGTTAAATATTGTCAAAATACTGTCAAATACATCCTTTACTATCAGTTAAGTATCCCAGAATGTTGTTTTGACAATTAATGATAAATGACAATAGTATATATGCCAATTGCTACTTTCTTCTCCTTAATGGATTATTTTTTCTAAAACTTTAATGTTAAGCAACTATGAAAAAAATTTAAAAACACATTAATCTTGCAGATAGACAATGGGTTCCTCAGAGTCTTCAATAAGAACCAAAAGAAAAAAAAATATATGCTTAATTTGTATTTCTTAATATTTCTTCTTAATTTTATTCCTTTTCAAATTGCCATAATCTTGTAAAATTATTATTCACTGGAGACAAAAATCCCTCTTGGCTCTCAGCTTTTCTTCCTTCTCACTTTAAATTTAAAATATTCAAAGAAGTTTATTAGCAGGAAGAAAATGCAATTGCGCCTCTTGGCATGTCAGGAACAGTGGTCTGGCGCCCACCACAGGATATTGCCTCACATTTGCACTGAATGCCTTCTTAATAAAAGCTGAGAGAATCTGGTTTGGAAGAGAGGTTACCCTCAAGGAGAAGATGGGGGCTTTTCTCGTGCACTTGGGTTGGTACAAAGCTTAGCAATGAATACTTAGTGTTCTTTTTTTGCCTGACAGCTACCTATCCTTGTACTTAAAATCCATTTTTCTTACTATGGCCAAGTATGTGTTACTCTTAAAATTCAATTTGTACAACTCAGGGCATGGTTTGTGTTTGCAATCTAACACTTTCCTTCCCACTGTCTGCTCCCAGGACTTGCTATTATTCTCTAGAGAATCCCCACCCCTTGGATCTACATGGACTGGAGGCTGGGCTTGGAAGGCCTGCTTATCTCCAGTACCTGGTCACAGCTGACATGGCAAGCCCTGTTAATGGGGGGTTCATGACTTTATTTAAATCTTGCTCTTGACTTACCCTGGGTCACTGCTCCATCTCTGAGTTCTGCTGTTTTAATCTATGGAAATGGGAGCCATCATAAAAGCTCTTACAGAATTCTGAGGAATAGGCCAGAGCCCTGGAACCTACACAGCACAGTGTCCGATGAACATCAAGTGCTCGGTACATATTTCCTACAGCTACTAATACATAATCATTGCCACATCTTCCATGCAACAGGTAACAACATGAAAGTGTGATATGAACTTCATTCAATGCCTTAACAATCCATAAGGTTGCCACTGCTACTAACTCCATCTTGTAAATAGACTCAAAGGAAGGGAGGTGGAACGATTTGGACAGAAACTGTCAGTTCACACACAGAAGAGTCAAGATGAAACTGCAGAAGCCAGGCTCACCACCATGAGGCTGTTGTTATCTCCATTACTACCAGATAGTACATAACAAGTCTGTGTGAGTCATCTCTTAATTACAATGTTTATTTACAGTAGCAATGTAAACTGACACAACAAAACCTGTTCATATTCCTGCCTTTCCTGTGCAGCATCTGAAAGCATGGCATCACTATTATTGATCTTCATACCTGCTAAAGAATGAGAGAAAGTGTCCATGTTATTTGGCTGCATGTTTCCCTTAATTACAATATGTGTTTGTTATATAGAGTTCAAATAACAGAGAAGTATGCAGAGGAAAATAATAGTTCAGATCTTCCCATCACTCCCCTCTAATCCCAGTCCCCTGGGGAAACATGGATCACATATTTGCAGAAAAGCTTCAGATTCCTCTGCCCTTTACAGGCAACTATTTCTGCTATGCCCAAGTATAGGCAGATATGCAAATTCTTAGGTGTACATGAAGATATATACAAACCTGACTTTCATTTGAACAAGCCATACAAAATCAGCATATTAGGGAATAAACTGAGGCAAAAGCATGGATCTCTCATTAGAATATGTGAACAAGCCAAAAAAAAAAAAAAAAAAAAAAAAACACGAAGTTGAGAGGAGTCAAAAGTTAAATGCACACTTTTTTTTTATCATGTGAAATGCAAACATCTCTTGGTAAACAGCTTTGCATATGTTGCTCATACTGTGACCATTTTAGTGTGGATAATTACATGACCACGCTTCTTCTCAAGAATTAGGTCAAGAGTACCAGCTTTGGACATTTGTGTCACATGATACATAGAAATTGAACAATTTTCTACATCATTCAATACTTCACAGTATGCATATTCATTTTATACTCTTTCCACAGCTTTCATTTCTACTACTCCTTGTCAAAATATCTTTCCTTGTATGTCTTTTTCTCACATGGTCCCCTCTTACACCTAATCCTTATTTGTTCTTCAAATAATTGATCATTTTCTACCACCCTTGTGAAGACTTTGATTATTCTTGCTACTAATCCCAGACCTTTAGGAGCAGAATTGGTGAGATGTGATGGGACTCCCACAGGCAAAGCTTTTATTAGAATACCTCCTCAAGCAAAGTGCAGCTGAGACCAAGTTCAAGCTGGGGGCTCTCTCAACAAAAGAAAAGTGGTAGCTAATACAGACAGCATTCCATCATGAGCACGTGGGAGAAATTTCTTGTTCAAACATTAACATATTAGACTATCATCAGATAGTCATTGTTCATGATTTAAAATTTTCAAGATGTCAAAATGATCTCCCTACAGCCTACAAGTTCTAAGCAAGAAGAAAGAGAATACATGAAAGATTTACTAACTTGGGGCCTCCCAATGGACCCCTAGAAGTCATTAAACCCTTGGAAATGGTAAACAAAATCAAGAAAATATCCCCATGTACATATAGTGGGTAGGAATAGGTGCATGACTTTCATCAGGTTCCTGCCTCCAAAGGCTGAACAACCATGGTGTAGATAGATTACAGGAACATGAAAAGTGTTCAGGAAGGACAGCATGTGAGCATGGTGAGGAGTGGCCCTTGCTGTAGATGGAATGGTTTGTACAAGCATGAGTTTCTACTTCACTTTCAGCAGCTACTCAGGTGTTCAACATTACCAATCTCACATTGGATATTTTCAAAGACAATACATTCTTTTCTTCTGGCCTGGGTTTGCAGTGCAGAGCAGTGTAATGAGAAAACTAACAAGAAAAGTACCTCAGGCCAGGATGGTTGACATACAAATGAGCTTGCACATCAATTGCTCTCAATCCTCAGTATGCAATCCCACACTCACTTAAATACATAAAAACAGTACTGTGAGTCCCTGTTTCTATTGGTATGTGCTGCTGTGTAGCTGGTGTAAATGAACCTTATCATAAAACATATCATGCGTAGCCTTTCAAAAGACATTAGTAAGAATGATTCCTGAGTACATTTCTCGACCCCCCAAGAAGCCCAATGTGTAGAGCTCATTATTTCCGAAAGTTGGCAGGCCATAAAAGAAAAACATTCATTTTTGCTGACTTCCATTAGAAGTGATTTCCCACCAAATATGGGGTTGAATAACAGGCAAAGGTTTCAATATTTACAAATCCATCTTGGGATGAAGTTGAACCCTGAGGTATTTAGACAAATGTCAATTCGAATTATGGGAACAATTACTACTTTGTAAACTTAGAAGCAGATTCAGGATTTCCTGGAACTCACAACTGGGTTTTATTGAGCCTGTCACTTATAGGTAGGCGATGATGGACAAATCAGCTGATCCGATTTTTCTCATTTGTAAAATAAATAGGTTGGATCTTCTTTCCACTCATTCCCTTCTAGTTACAACATTTGACAACTCAAGTGGCACTTGTAAGGCACTGACAGGATGAAGATTTCTGATAGACAGTAAGGAAACAGATATGTCTATATTTAAGAAATGAACCCCTGAAAACTCATGCTGGATTATCATTCTGTAAAGTGGCTCTTACCATCTTATTAGAGACATGTAGACATGTTATCCTAGACAATGTAGACGGAAGTTTCTGTCCCACCTGGTCCCGTAGCCATTTAGTCCCAAATAAACACACAGAGGCTTATCTTATTGCTCAGGCTCATTACACAAGCTCTTACAATTTAAATTTATCCATAATTCTTATCTATATTTAGCCACATGGCTTGGTACCTTTTCTCAGTGAGGCATTCTCATCTTGCTTTCTCTGCATCTGCTGCAACTCACTCTTTGCTTTCCTCTTTCCAGTATTCTCCTAGTCTGGTAGTCCTGCCTATACTTTCTGCCTGGCTACTGGCCAATCAGCATTTTATTAAACCAATATGAGTAACAAATCTTTACAGTGAGCAAGAACAAAATCCCACGCCAAGACAATTTGAAGCCAACATAATTTGAAGCTGTATGTTTTCCTGGCTTTAGGATACACAGAGCTATATAAATAAACACCTAAGTAAAATGGAATCAACAGTTAAAATTTATCAGTGTTTTCTTCATTGCCAAGAACCAGAAATCTCTTTAATAGTTCCTCTTTGTTTTGGAGGTTTTTGTTTGTTTGTTTATTTTTTGAGACAGGGTTTCTCTGTATTGCTTTGGAGCCTGTCCTTGAAATAGCTCTGTAGACCAGGCTGGCCTCAAACTCACAGAAATCCTCCTGCCTCCGCCTCTCGAGTGCTGGAATAGTTTCTCTTTGTGTTGGGTGTGGTAGCACAGACTTTTAATCTCAGCACTCAGGAGGCAGAAGCAAGTGGCAGCAATTAGGCAGAAGCCTAATTTTTAGGCTAGCCTGATCTCCATAGTACGTTCTAGGCCAACAAGGGTACATATGGAGAGTTTGTTCAAATAATACAGTTTCTTAGTATATAAAAATTCTTATTGGTCCTCTATTATATGACAATCTGGAACAGTGGTTTTCAATTATCCTAATGATGAGATGCTTTAATACAGTTATCTTGACTCCTAGACATAAAATTATTCCATTGCTACTTATAACTGTACTTTTATACTTTTGTTACTCTTACTGTTATGTATTGTAATATCTGATGTGTAGGATATCTGATATGCAACTTCTGTGAAAAGGTTGTTCCATCCCCAAAGGGATAATAACCCATAGGATGAGAACCACTGATGTAGGATTTAAGATTTAGACAAAAGATCAAAGATATAGAGATCCCAATAAAGTTGATCTTGAAGCTTATTGTAATATTTATGACACTCACCAATGTCTGGAATATACATATTACTAGTCTTTCATGGTGCTAGTGCTTCCAAGAAAACAAAAGGCATTACAAATGTTATTGACTTGAGAAACATTTCTTCCAGACAAAATTTCAAACCTCATTCAGGGAATGCTCCTTTCTCCCTAGTGGAACGCTTGCAATGGTATCATCTACATATTGGTTTCTTTCCAAGGATTCAGAGTCATCAGTCATCAGGAAGAAAAAATAGGTCAGAACCTAGGCCAAAGGTTTTCTGTATCAGCAACTCAGTTCCATCCAGAACCACCCTACATGTGTCGGTGCCAGAGATGAACTTCCTTTCTTAGAAAGATGTCCACTTTCCTATATACAAACGTAGGGTAGCATAAGATAATCTTCTGTATCTTTTGGTCATTATGAACTGTCTTGGAATCTCAATTTTCCATTATGACACATCCAGTCAGTTACTCCATGCAGCCAAATTCTCTTCTTGAACAACACAAACTTTAAGTAAGAGAAGTAGATGGATTCTGATCCACCATACTGGCTTATTTACAGTGCCTCAACATTTGTCTTCAATCAAGTCTGAAAAGGCACTATGAGCTGGTTTTCTCTATTAGTGATAGTGATACATGAAAGGTAAAGTGTTACACCTAACACCCAGACTGAAAATAAGTGGAGGGGGGGGGAACCAGTGGCTCTTTTCCAGTCTCATTTTTGGTAAAAGTTGTGGTTTATTATAGTCAAGAGTAGAGACTGCCAGTATTGAGTCTTGCTTCTGATATTTGTTAATTTACTTAATCCACCCGAGTGCTTGAGTCTATAAATCAGGGATAGTAGTTGATCTTAATTATTTCTTCAAAGACTCCATCTCCAAATACCATCACAATTATGGTATCAATGTATGAATAGGAGAAACAGTCTAGTCCACTCAGATGCTCAGCATGGGGTTAGGCACAGCAGTTACCACTGAGTGAGTATTCACTACCATCTCCCCTGGGTGGGTTTGTTGTGTTGCTTTATAGAAGTAGGTATTAATAATTCTTTCTCTACAAACTCAAAGAGAGTGGGGGGAGGGTGTGGGAGAAATGGCTCAGGAGTTTAGAGCACTTGTTGCTCTTAGAGGGAACCTGGCTTTTGACTTCTAGCACCTATGTGGTGTTTCATAACCATCCATAACTCCAATTCCAGGGGATATTATGGCTGTGGCCACTAGACTTATGCACCTACATACTCACAGCCAAACACTCTCATACATGTAAAATTAAACATAAATTTAAAAATCACAAGTAAGTAACATCAATGTCCTTTTCAAAAGAGTTTGCCCTTCCACACCACCTGCTCAAAGATAATGCTTTCATTATACAAAAGTTTGGTGTGTGTGGACTGGAGTCCCTAATAACATGATGCCTTCCTTTCTCATGTTGGTCACAAGTTACAGGGCCTGAAGGTTCAGCCCTTGCTTCATTTTTAGTTCAGTAGCTCATGTGCCTAAACATTGAACTGCTGCTGGTTGTAATATCAACACAGCTGTTCTACTTCATAAAGCAGGTCCCAGTCTCCAAATGGGAGCCATTATGGCATTTCTCTATGCTTTAATGAACAGGCTTGGAAAGCAGTACTATTTCCAAAATGAACTTCCAAAATATCCACTGTGACTGTTCTCTTGGCACAAGAAGAAGAGCTGTCACTTTAGAAAATTGTGTCCATTTGGTGGAATCTTTGTTGTGGGACTTTCATTGTCATTTTTTTTCATGGGAATCTCAAAAGGGATAAGCTTGAAGGAGTGGAAGCTGTTTTGACATTCTTAAGTGATGCAAAAATATCCCACCTGTTGCAAAGAACTAATTTGCAAAGCAAATACTCCATAAAATCTTCATTTTATATGCTAACTCACCTTTTTAAAAAAAATAAATGTCTGCAGGGAACTTGGGTGGATTTATCTGTACAATAACAACACTCAAGACAGACAATGTCTTGTTCAGGTGCTACATGGGTTAACATAGGATATGAGAATTGTCAGAAGCATAGATAAATAAGATCAAACAGTATAAATTGATTCCAAATGAACTTTTACACAATTAATTGTCATTGCACATTTTATGCAGTTAAAAAAGAGTAGTGAGACTCTAACTTAAGAGCAACTGAAATTTATCTGCTCCCAGTTCTGGAGGCTACGAAGTCCAACATAGAGAGGCTGACATCTTTTGAGAAATGCCTCTAGATGTGTCTTCTCATGGCAAGAAGCAGAAGGCAGGCCCCAACGGAGCATATGATCATAAGCAAGAAGGGGATTCTCCTGTAAATTGACCTACTCTAGGAACAGGCATCTACCCTCAAGAGCAAGTCTTTAGACCACAGTCATTTTTTATGAGGTACCACCTCTTAATATTACTATAGCGGTAAATGAAGTTCCCAACACTTTATGTTTGGGGAAAGAGGTCACTCTGAAATAAAACCACTGAGCAGGTGATTGTTTATACTCCAGCCATTGTAATCCAGATAATCACACTTCCAAGATTAAAAACAGAAAGTTCCCTGCACATTCTTTAAGAAAGGGCATGTATGATGAATTTATAGAAATAGCTTTGTTACATGTACATGGCAAGTGAATTCAGATGTAACTGTCAATCTGTAAGATAGAGGTACGGTGTCACAAGAAAGTAGACTTGCCAAATTAAAGTGCGTTTGAGTAAGATGCACTCTCATTTCTGATCAAAGGGGGAAATTCATTATGGTGGTTTCCATCTCTGTAAATCATGCTCACATGTGCAAATGCACACACCTCCCTGTTTTTTAGCCCCCTTTTCATTTGAGTTGATAACTACCTTAGTCCAAGATATTATCATTGCTTATTTTTGTTCTTATACAAAATTCTTTCTAAAAGGAGAATCATTCACAGCTACTTATTTTACTCTCTTTCAATAATATCTGTGATATCTATTCTTGATTGTCAGCTTGACTACATCTGAAACTAACTAAAACCCAAGTGGCTAGGTACACCTGGGAGGGATTTTTTAAATTAAATCATTTGAAGTGGGAAGAACTACTTTTAATCTGTACCTTCTGATTTAGGGAGATAAACCTTTAATTCAGAGCTCTTGAGGTGTGAAGATCCACCTACAATCTGGGTCACACCTTCTGCTGGAAGCCCACACAAGAGGCCTGGTAAAAGGAAGCTTGCTTTCTTCCCCTGTTTGCTCTGGTTCTCACTGGCAAGCTCATTCCTTCACTGGCATTAGAGACTATTTCTTCAGGATTCCAGTGTGTCCTCAAGACCAGCCTTATGGACTGAACAACTACTATATTCATGAACCCTCTGTTTTGATAGGCAGCCATTGTTGGATTAGCTGACCATTCTCTCTATAATAAATCCCTACTCTGGCTACTCATCCTATGAGTTCTGCTCCTAAAAGAACCTTGGTCATTATAAATGTTGGTACTAGAAGAACAACACAAGAATAAGGATGAATTTTTAAGTATCGGGAATTGGTTTTCTAAATTGTCAATATCTACAGTTACCGAAGCCTCTCCTAGGAGCTTGGAGAGTGCTGAAAACGCATGGTGTAAACTATTTTATATGCTTAAGGAGAGTGTGAAATCATTTGATTATCCTGATTCACCAACTGTGAGAGACAAGGAATTTGGAGACTCTATACAAAATGTTTGTCTATTTGTGAAAAATAAGGAAAACCATGATGCTGGTTGGTTACCCTTAGCAAACCTGGATAAACTGACAATGTTTAGGAATGAGCTCTGTGACAAAATTAACCCATTTCTAGCATCTCAGAACACAGTGAAGAACAATAAACTCAATGATAATTTGACTAACTCCAGATATATACAGACAGTCTAAAAGTTTCTAAGTGTACCCTAGAAGAGAATCTTCTTTCCAGCAGCCAGTTGGAAAGATCTCCAGATCTCAGGTTGTGGAAAATCAAACTGAGGCCCTCATTGTATATTACAGCAAAATTTCAATACCTAGCCATATAGGGAATTGGCCATTAAATAAGGGCATTAATCAGGAAGGAATGGGATCCATCTGTATCTGGGAATGGAGATGAGTGGGAGGGCCCTATTGAAGCTGAGAACTTTCAACCCTCAGATTCTCAAGGGAATATCTCACCTGAGGTAGGAGTCTCTTTTCGATTAACAGAAAATATGCTCCCATCTGCAGAACCTGAAATATTGTTTTTTTATGCCTTTGACTGAGGAAATTAATTCCTTCATTGTCTGCTCAACCATCTTCTCTGAAGAAGTCAAGTAAGACAATACTTACCAGTCAGAACCTCCAATAGTTGTCTCTAGCAATATAATTAGATTTGGGGCAAAGCAGGCTCGTAGAGGGGAGGTAGAACATGTAGTTCATAAAGAGGTGTGTTGTACTGCTGAAGTGCTTAATGAGTTTGCTAATTCATTCAGTGAGAACTCTGGGGAGTGTGTGACTTAAAGGGTATGGGATAATGGTGGAAGGAACATAAAATCGGAGCAGGATGGATTGATTGATATGGGCCTCTGAGTGAAGATCCTGGACTTTTATATGGAAGCTCGAACAGTTAAAATAGGTGTCGAAAGGTTGTTTGAATAGTTGGCTGAACCATTTATCAAAAGATGGCCCACAGAAAAGAAGTTGGAGAAGCCTCAGATTAGGGTTTATGAAGGGATTTTAAGGCTCAGGAAAATTGCAATTCAGCAATTGCGTAAAGCTGGGAAAATATACCCTTCACTAATCCTAAAAATACAAAATGGTGAGAGGGCACCAGCATATTTGAAGAGTTTTATTGTTGTTCTTTTTCTTGTGTCAGACCTTAGGGTTACATGGCCGCAATCAATAGTCAATGGCTAGGTGATTATAGTTATTGTCATGGGCAACACAGACAAGGTAAATTTCATAATGACCTAATTCATAATGGTCAGCACAGCAAAGTGAATTTTATGGTGGCATGACCTGTATGGCCCTTTGGTACTGGCTAATCAGTCAATCAGTCATGGTATTTCTAGGCATGAAAGAGACAAGAAACATACTGCATTTTTGTTTGATCTGTATATATATATATATATATATGTATGTATGTATGTATGTATGTATGTATGTATGTGTGTGTGTTTCTCACATTCCCTCCCTGATCTGTGGGGTGAAGAGAGATTATATTTGGAAAGGCTTGTTGGAATGCCAGGGAAAAAGGTGAATCAAAGACAATACCATATTCCTGGAGGGGATGGCAGAAATTAGTGCCACCATCAAGGGGTGGTGGTTCCCACCACATCTTTCTTTACCTCTCTTGTCTGGCTAGAGCAGAAGACAGATGGATCATGCAGAATGACAACTGACTATCAAAAACTCAGCCAAATAGTGATTTTCTACTGCAGCTGTTATACTATGGGTCCCTGACCTTGATGGGCTGTTGTGCACAGGAAGTCCCAGAATTGGAGGGTGGGATCTGTGGAGCAGGGTCTCAGACAGCAGTGAGTACTGGCAAGTATAAACAACCCAAGAGACTGTGTCCGAAGACAGCTTATTTATTGAAGCAAAGGGGCAGGACCCAAATGAACAAGGGAGGGAATGCACCTAATTTGCATATGCAGACCTGACTGAAGATAGGCAGAGGTTAATGACACGCCAATTCAAATATGGAAGCATGAATGAAGTGCAGGGAGGAAAAACTGTGACAGTGGCAGGGACTTTCCAGGCATATGCATTAGTAGACTTTCAACTGCTAGTCACATCCCTCCCCTAGGATGACCCAAGTCTCTCACCATTCTACTGTCAAGAGATCCAGAGCCCTTTTATTTGTAACTCTGGCCATTTATCATTGGAGGGCACCCAGGCTATCTGTGGTGTCTGCTATGGCTTGACCCAGTTTGTCTTTGAAGTCCCCATCTAGGTGGCAGGTCTATACCAATACTGCTCCTGCTGTTTCCCCAGCTCCCAGTGAGTGAGTGAGTAAAATAAGCAATACAGGACTCCCTCAGCACTAAGAAAGATAGATAACCATGGGCACCATGAAAATAGGGATATATACTAATTTCCAAATTGCACAAAAATAACATGGTTTTCTAAGAGCTATGCAGAGTTCCCTCTGTTGCATGGAGAAGGGGTCAAGTCCCCTTTTGTTCTGCAGTATGAACTCTGCCAGGGAGTTCAAGAACCAATCGTTTATTTCAGGAACCCTTTTGGAATGTTCCTTTGGATACAGCTGGATTATAATCCTGAATGGTTTGTATAGAAATAATAATTTTTCAATCCATGTAATACTTATTTGGTTATGCATAAAGCAGGCCAGATACCTTATCATATTGTAGAACTATTTTAGCTAATGAGTCTACCAGTTGACAAATTTGGGCCCACCTTCTGACACCAATGGGCATCATAGATAGCCATTTTTCTGCCATGCCAGGAAATTTCCTTTGACTTAGCATTTCAGCCTGTTAAAGGTGTGGGGGAACAAGGTATAAGTACTTTTTTCTGTAACAACTTCCTGCTGAAACAGGGGCATCAGTTGTTAGGGCCCAGGAAGGCTGACAGGTCAGACAAACACTGGGCAACAAGGCATTTATCAGTAGTACCTGGTTATCTGGCCCAGCTGTAGAGACATGGAACAATCACATAGGGTGAGTTGGTCCACATCAGCTTTCAGTAAGTCCAGGGCTTGTAGTCATTTGGAGAATGTTGTAGTCAGTAGCTGATGCTTGGATGTGTCTCTTAGCCAAGCTCAAACTTGGTGAGAAAGATATAGGCTAGGGATAGAAGTTAAAATTTAGAACTTAAAGGAAAAATCTCACATTTGAAACTTTTGGGTTCAAGGTTTTGGTAGCTGAGGGAGAGGAGTCCTCTCATCTGACACTATAGCAGATGTGGTACCCTTACTTGAGCAGAATAATGCATCTGCTGGTACATAGTATACAGCTATTGGTCTAGCAAATCCCCCATTTTTTCAGTACCTGTTCATAATAAGCACTAGAAGCAATTTGCTTTCAGCTAGCTAAGCCAGCAGTATACTTTTATAATCTTACCTCAAGGATTTATTAACTTTCCAACCCTGTGTCCTATTACTTAGTTAGAAGGAATCAAAAATCTTGATCACCTGTCTCTTCCATATAACACCACACTGATGTACTATATTGATAGTATTCTGCTGATTGGATCAAGTGAGTATGAGCAACCTCTTTGCAATTGTTGGTAACACAGATGCACATCAGAGAAATGTGTGGAGGTTTGAATGAAAACGTCCCCTGCCTAGGCTCATATATTTGAATGCTTGGTCACTAGGGAATGGAACTCTTTGAAAGGCTTAGAAGGTGTGTGTTGCACATGTCTCAGTTGTTCTTAATAATAAAATCCCAGAGTTAGATTTAAGGGTAAATAATGAAAGATCAGAGAAAAAATGGAGCAAGCCACAGCCACACCTTACCTCACCAATTTTTCACTGTAAATTGTTCATCATAACTCTCTCCACAGCTCTAGGACATTGTACTTATTAAGACAAATAAAGAAGCAATAAGTATTCAAAGATGTATTCTATGTTTATAGTTCCTTACTATCAAAGGACCTTTGGAGATCCTATTAATTCTTTTATCCAAGTGGTTCTAGACCTTCCTAATGATGGGGCCCTTTAATACATTTCCTCACGTTTTGGTGAACCCCCCCCAACCATAAAGTTATTTTAATTGCTAATTCATAACTGTGAATGTACTACTGTTATAGTGATGTAATTATCTAATATATAGAATGGTTTTAGGTGATCCTTGTGAAAGAATCACTCAACTACCAAGAGTCATTTAACCTGTCATGACCTACAGGTTGAGAACCACTGTTTCAGTCACACAAGAGCTCCTGGAAACTGCCTCCACTGAGAAAGTTGCCCACCCAGAGTCATGGATGCAATGGAACTGGCAACTAAGGACCCAGTGCAGCTGCTTCATGGAGGACAGGGAGCCAACTGCAGAGACTGTGTAGCCTTCAGTAAACAAAAAATAATGTATTTGAGCCCCACTTTTCCCATTTGTGAAATGAGGCCCACATGAGCACAGACAATATATATTGAGAGATCCTAAGTTTACTTTTGACTAGTTACATGCCTTTGGATTAGTTTTAGCTCTGTCTGTCTGTCTGTCTGTCTGTCTATCTGTCTGTCTCTCATCTCTCCCTTTTTCATATATACTTTGATGTCCTTATTATTAGATGCACACAGAAATAGCCAACTGCCAGTATTAAAGTGAGAGACAATTTCCAAGTCATGCAACAAAAAAGCCTAGAACACAAGAAAGGGGAACCAAGAAGATGGCATTATCACCACTACTACCATTTCCTGATGCCTTCTCCATGCAGAGGAAATGAATTATCAGATAACTCTACCAAGCAAGTTTTGGAGAACAAAGCCACAGGGTGAAACACAGCTAAGTACAGTGTATATGCGAAGACGTCAGAGACAAAAGCTTTCTGAATCCCTTGACAGCAGAGGTTTCCAACAACTCCTCACATCTCCTGCCACTCAAAGAGTGAGAAAAGGCCAGTAGGCAAAACTGAAATTCTGTTTAATGGAGAGTGGGGGGCCTGGTGGATGCTTAGAGGTGGAGAACCCACATCCATCACACACACATTACATTCCACTTTATTCCATCAATACACACACTTCAAAGAACTTAGGCTTTTAGACACTAGTGTTCTACTTAATTCAGGAAGTGAGGGGGGTAAGATGCACTTTTGTTCACTTTTGTTCTAAACTTTTCTAAATGCTTCATCAGAATACCTTGTACCTCCCAAGGACAGACATTTCTCCATCACTAGAGTTGTTGAATATGTCTAATTCATACACAACTCAAGCCATTTTGAGCAAGCCTATTCTAGCCCCAGCTTCCATTCCTAATTAAGTCACAAGGCCTAACACTTCTAACAATCTGTTTATCTGGTGATAATCAGACATAACTTGTCACCAAGACAAATAGTGCTTGTTGTGTGCTCGCCACTGTTTTAAAGGGTTGTGGATGGAACAGTAAGAAATAAAGGTGGCATATCTACCCCCAGAAACCATTTGGGACTACATAGCTAGTGTGAAATTCTGTAGAAACAGACATGGTCATAATCCAATCTTGGGATCAGAGCTTTCCACGAAGCAACAGGAAAGTGGAGAGTGGAAAGGCTTTGCTGGGTAAATCAGCAGAAGCATGTGAAGACCAGAGATGAAAGTGAGGTAGTTCCCCAGGCAACGGAGAGTTCCCTGGAAACCCAATGTGTGAATGGCTAAGTCTATAAAGCTCTGGAAATCTCAGTGAGAGGATAGAGCAGAAGTCAAGGATTCCTAGGAAGATTTGGAGGATAGTTTTAGAGACTTTGCCTCTGTTCTATGAGTCACACAGCTCCCAAACTATACCAACTCTGAGTGCCATCTAGCTTCCAGAGACAAGGTGGACTTCAGCATCTTGGCTCCCTCATCAGATGCATGCTAGTGAGCGCACACTTTTCCAGCCTGTGCCCCATGTTAGAATCCCCTGCTTCATTCCTTATGGAATACCAAAGGACTAAGGTGTACTTGGTGAACTATCATGGTAACAGAAATGGAAAGAAATGTTTCAGATCTACTGTGGGTGATGAGGAAGAAATTCAACGGGACCTTGGTCTCCATTAGTGTCAAAGTAGGCTGGCAGAAGAAAGACTTGTCATAAGTCTGCTTTCTGGGAAATCCAAAAGGCAGGAAGCAATAAGAAAGATAGGTACATTCTTATTAAATGAGTGACTTTTCTTTCTCTCTCTCTCTCTCTCTCTCTCTCTCTCTCTCTCTCTCTCTCTCTCTCTCTCTCTCTCTCTCTCTCTCTCTCTCCCTCTCCCTCTCTTTTAAGAAATGAGGCCATCTCACACCAGGTTCTATGTAGCCTGATTACGGCACAATTTAAAGTTTTTCCAAAACAATCTTAAAAGATAATTAACCTAATCTGACATTTGAAAAGTCATTTGAAATCTCTATTTGGAGATTTGGTGAAATCTCTATTAAATAATATATTCGCCAGCAATGTGTGTATTAGTGATAACTCAGTTTATCAATGGCCACGGGATACCAAACTTTAGGCAAATGCTTCTATATGAACCTAGGGGCTGGTAATTATCTCCTACCAACCTTGCAGCTGTAATAAATCTATTTGTGATGTGACCCAGTTCTTAAAGTCACACCAGCTTGTTTCCAGGGTCCCCCACCTGAGGATTTAATACACATAACATAAAAAAGTTTGGAGTGGAGAGGGATTCCACTTTAATAATAACTGTCATTAAGAAATAATTAAAATTATGCTGTTTCAAAAGATTCATTGTTTAAGCTTTATCCCCTGAAAAGGCCATTTAGTCTTTTCATTGCCATTTCAGACATTTCAAAACTAATTCCACACTAAGAAACAAGTCATTGGGGGCCACCTAGATGCAAAAAAAATTGTAATTACATGGTTCTCTTAATTAATTTTGACAGTAGGTTTCATAACAAAGATCCCAAGTCAGTCTTGTATTTTCCAAGAAAAGCCCTGGGCATATATTCCCTCCGTGTAAAGCTGTCTGCAGATTCCCAGCTAGCCTCAGCAAGTACCTTGATTACTAATAACAAGACAAAGACAAACTCCTGGTGACTAATGAAGTCCCACTCAATAGACCTGGACTTGGGTGAATGAGGCCTGAGATCTTATCACTGTTCATTAGCACTACTTCTATCAAGAGCTGGACGCTAAATGCAAGCTGTGTAAATACAGAGGCACCAACTGGATCTGGGAGAAAAGGAATGAATTTCGCCAGCAGTAGCCAAGGAAAAGTTGAGTCAGGGCCCTCGTAAATTTCAGACATTAGAAGTTGTTCTCACCCAGGGCCTAATAATGGGAATTCAGATTCTACAAAAGCGGTTCACCTCCAACTGCTAGAATTTTTTTTTCCTCACAGAGCCTAGGAGATTCTATCATGCCTTGCACTCAGTAAGATGTTTGGTGACTTCTTATTTTCCTGCAGCTGAGCAACGTTGATTCTTTATGAACTGACAATCTGGATGATCCTATCAAAGCTGGCCCTCTTGCAGGGAAAGTATAGAAGCTTTTTCTACTGACAAGTATCTTCTCACCCCAGACTCTCATCTGTGCAGACACTGAACCTTTCATTATTTGCATAAGTGGTGGTAGTGTACATGAATTCTACTCATTGTTATTTAGTCTCATTCTTGTACCAGCACAAGAGACATTAAGTCTTTTGAGCTTGGCTTCAGCATTTCTCAAATTCTAGCATATTAATGGGATCTAATTTGATTCTAAATGACTAGGTCAGGACTCAGGGCATCTATATTACTACCTAGACAATGACCAGATGTCACCAGCTTGCAGCCCCATGTATGGGCTGGTTCAAAATGGGAGGGGGCACCACATTTCCTAGATATTGTTCAAATAGTCACACTACCTTGTTCCCTCTTGCCCCTGTGGGGATCTTTAGTTCTAATTGACAGTTTCTCCTCAGTATCACAGTCTTATTCCAATGGTACTCCCCAGTACCCATAAAAGCCAACACTACAACATAAATTAGTCCCATCTGAAAATACAGCCATAAAGGGAGACTTACTTCACTCTGCCTACTTGTCATTTCCATTACCAACGACACACAAATTAGTGAGAAACAATGAAGGACCAAATGTCCCATGTCCCTATGTTTATCTGAAGGTGTTGATTACCATAGCATAGATTTTTCTTATAAAGTAATTTATTTTAAATAAAAAAAGGTCAGGAAGCTATTTCATTTATCACTATTACAAAGGAGTCTAAGCCAGTGATGGAGAAATTAATTCCAAGTCAGAAGCTGCAATAACACTCCTGGTAATTGTGACAAAAAATTTAAATTAACATTTCTGTCACTGAGAGAAGTTTGATTAATTTTACAATTGGAGATGCTATCTCCAGAATATTGGGGGTATTGGAGGACAGAGCAGCTTCCAATTTAAGATGGGGATCCACATCTCTGAGACTCAAAATGTATCCACAAGACACCTTCACACTTTATTAACAGCTCAATCAGAGCCCTGCTGGAAAGAATTATCCAGAGTACATAGGGCTTGCTGGTAAACCTAGTAAAGAAAGAAGTCGAAAACATCTCTATGGCTGCTTGTTTTCTGTTTTACTAAGTATCTGGGGATACCTTTCCACTGTGGCCACTATAATTTTTATGGGCAGTAGGTAGGGGTGGGTTGGGGATAAAATACTGAAAAGGTTGCAGCCTGATCTTGTCCACTCCTGTTTCTTTACAGGTTTTATGCTGGGGGGTGGGAAGGACATGAATGATAATGTAATACCTGGACAGTGGGAATTGAAGGAAGGGTCACATCAATAGCTCAGTGAAACTAGCTTAAATGATCTTCTAGAAATGGATTTATCAATGATCTATGCAGTACACTGCTTCAAATAAACACAATTAAAATTTAGTTGGTGCTTATTTTGTTGAGGGCTTTTGATCTGAATGAATTCATTCAATCCTCATAATTGCTTTGCTAAATCAGAGTCTATAACTACCCTCATTTTATGGATGGATGCCCTATTGGGTCATAGGGAAGATAACAAACTTCAAGATTTTATAACTGTCTGGACAGTGAGGAATAGAGCCAGGCAAATTAGGGGTCAGCACACTAGATTCCACCCCACAGGTATAATGCAAATGGCTACCTACTTTGGTAGAGAAGCATAGTCATGCTTCTTTATTTATATACTTTTCTAATGTGCTTTCTGCTGTTGTGATAAACACTGTCAACAAAGTCAAGTTTGGAAGGAGAAAGTTAATTTCAGCTTATACTTCCAGACCCATTTTTGAAAGAAGTCAGGCAGGAACCATTGAAGAGCACTTCTTACTGGCTTGCTCCTAAGCTCTCCTTTCTTATATCTCAGGCCTACCTGCTTAGAGATCTGTGAGCTAGGCTCTCCTAAGACATCAATTAACAGTCAAGAAAATGGTCCACAAACATGTCTATAAACCAAGCTGATGGAGGCAATTCTCTAACTCAAGTAAACTCTGTTGGGATGTGTTGGGTTAATAGCCCAGATTAGCCATCACACATAATATGGCTATTTTTTTTATGCCAGTGCTAGAATTGGGAAGTGCAATAAAACTATGGCTCATAAAGACAAAATTGTTTACTAACTGCCATATATAGAGCAAGTCTGAAAATATGAGTTCATAACTATAATGCTGCACCAAACTGATGATTTCTGCTTTTAACTCTCAGTCTCCAGCAAAGAGTGAACATATTGGATGCTTTGGAACACTAATCCATCAAGTAACAAAAAGGAACTCTCAGACCATGGAAAAGCCTCACTTGTAAAATACAAATGTTAATTTATTAACACGTATAAATAATTTACTAAGGTTTACCAGTGTTAACATTAGAGTTTGATGTAAAACCTATCATTTAACTTGTGAAGCAAAACAGGAGAGAAAAAGTTCCTTGGTACATAGATGTGGTTAAAAAAGTGGTAGTTTCCAGCAGAACACTCTGAAATACTGTCAGGGAAGACATTGCATGTGTTTCTTCACCAAGACTGGATGGGATAGCACGGAAAACTTCAGTGTGAGATCATTGTCTATCAAGATGTCTTTTGCTTTCTTAGACAAAGTGTGAGAACAGGTTAAATAGTTTCAAATAAGATAAAATAGAAAAAGGAAGATGAGCAATTTCAGATTGGAAAAGTTTCGCCAAGAGTGAGATTCAACTATATATGAAGATCAAATGACAAAGGTCATATAAGAGGAGAGAAAAGCATAAAAATCAAACAGGAATGCAAAAGGGTAAAATGGAAGGAAAGAGTGGCATGTACTAACACTCATGGTAGTTTATGTTAATAGGTAATAGCTAGATCTACACAGAGCTTAGGCAACTGACATAGAAGTCTTACATGGAATGAGCTAGTGAAGGACAGCTGATAGTACATTTGTTGGAAAGGTGAGTATCCAAGGAACATTTTCCACAGTCATCCATCTGTATGATAAAGAGGTAAAGCATATATTAAAAAGCAACAATAAAAGTAGAAATGAATAAATAATTTTAAAATTAAAGCTTAAAATTGAGAGACTATGAAATATTAAAATCATTTGAAATAGCATAACTAACATTGTAATAGTAACTACAATGATTGTCTTGATCTAAACAGCTGAGCAAAATAGAAAGTAAGCTGAATCTTGAAATACATATATAGAAAAGATAGGTATAAACAGACATTGAAATCAGTGTAAGAGATACTTCATAAGTGGAATATAAATGCCTTCATTAAACAGTGTTAAACACCTACTTAGATTACATATAAAATAAGTTTTGGAGTTAAATTAAAAATGAAATCGGATTGACCATAGCACAAGCATGGAAACACTGATATTAAGGCAAAGCTATCTGAAAACAAGGGACCAGGGTTGTTAACATTCATTCCTTTACTTCCTGGCCTACCCAGACATGATCACATTTCTACTGGAGCTATGGTCTCCCAATCATAAACTTTACCTTCAAACTGTGAGTCAGATGAATCCCTTCTCCCTTAAGTTGCTTCTTCTTAGTAACAGAAAAATAACATATATATATGACCAAGAAGAAAGGTGATTGCTGGAATAAAATGGACCTAGTTAGTCTGAAGCTTTTGGTTTTTAGGAAGAATATTTAAAAGCCTACATCTACAAGTCTTGTATAACCTCTATCTGCTTAGCTTAAACCAATTAGAGAAAAAGTATTCACAATATACTAAAAGACTGTTCCACAGCAAGAACCATGCCACATCCCAAAAGTCATGCTGCCATGAAACTACCTCTATCAATACCTAAATACTTTAACTTATAAGAGCTAGTTAGTAGCAAGACTAAGCTATTGGACAAAAGTTTATAATTAATAATAAGTCTTTGTGCTGCTGAAATTTTTTGTCCTGCTCCCTTCAGCCCCAAATAAACACATAAGATGCTATATTAATTATTAAACTGTTGGGCAATATCTAGGGCTTTTTATCAACTATCTCTGTCTTAATTATTAACCATTTCTATAAATCTATGTATTTTCACCTAGTTTTGGCATACCCGAGAATGCCTGGACCTGTTACTCCTTTGGCGGCTACTTTACATCTCTTGCCTCTCTGCCTCTCTCCCCAGAATTCTCCTCATCTCCTAGCCCCACCTATATTCCTGTCTCTATTGGCCAAACAGTGTTTTATTCATCAATCAATAAGAGAAACATATATACAGAAGGATATCCACCATTATCTTTGTATGGTTATTTTGGAAGCGGGCTAGTGGGACAGAAAAAAACATACCTATATATGATGACCACATAAACCAAACCATGAGCCAAAGGAAATTTTCTCAACAAACAAACAAAAGCAGAAATAAAATATAAGAAACAAGACTTTAAAAGATTATTACAAATAGTTGACTAAATAAAATTATCCAACAATTGTAAAACAGGCCAGGCAAAAAAATTATTACTTTTCTATTGGTTACAAATTTATAAGATTATAAATTGATACTTATAATTAATACTTTATAAAGGACAGTATAACAATGATAATAAAATAATTAAAATTATACTGATGGAGAGAAACAGAAATTCAGCTAATTTAGGAAGAAAGCACTTGACAATTCCTGATTATCAAATCTGTGAGAGTTTTTATAACTGGATACCTATTTGATCAGTCAAATCAACCAATGTTCCCTTGTACAACCTCTGTCTTCAGTAGGCAGAATTTAGTTCAGTGGTCCTCCTCAAGTGGCAGAGATAATGTAAAGTCATAAAACACTTTAAAATAATTGATTAATGCTGGGATTGAACTCAGGAAATTTCATCTTAAGGGAAAAATATTATAGGTGTGCAAAAAGAGCAGAATGAAAATATAATCCTGATAGACTAAAAGATAAAAGCTAGTTGGAAAAACAAAACAAAAAAGACCTCCATACAAATAAGAGTAAGGTATGGGGTTATATAAGGTGTGGTCTATGAGGTTTGGTCTATGAGATTTGGTCTATAAGGTGTGGTTATATAAGGTGTGATCTATGAGATGTGCTATATAAGTATCAATAAAAGAGAATGGTATACCTACCAAATGGTATAGTCTACCAAATCCATGCTGTAAAAGAAGACAGAAGAAAACATTCTAAATATACTGTTATACTGTTGAGAGAAAAGTAATTATAACACAATGTCAACAATAGAGTCCTTGATTCAGAAACAAGATAAGATAATCAAGTATACAATGTTTGGTACAGAAAAATAAAAAGAAATTACTGGGTTTTTTCCTTGTGTTTTCTTATACTTTCTCATCTTTTTCTAGGGAACTCAACATAATTTTGTAATACTAGTAGTGTGTTCAATATTCCCTGTGAAAAGTAACACAGAAATAAGGTAGGATTGATTGCTTCTCCCATGGACTTAGTGAAGCTGTGGGTTGTGATGGCAAGAGGATTCAGAAGGCTGGAGCTGGAGTCAATGCATTACCACTGACTGATGATTAGAGTTAGGACATCTAAATGGTCTTCTGTGATACTGTGTTTCCTGGGGGGAGGGGAAAGGGTTATCAAGATGCCAGGCTGATTAAATTCTGAGCTCAGATGATCTTCAGGTAGATGTGGACCACTAAAAGGGAACTGCCCCTGGACATGTGTATATCACAGGATCCCTCACCTCAGAATTCTCTTAAGAGAACTCCTCCAAATTGTGTTGGTATCTAGTGTGGTACCTGACATATGGCGGACACACCACAATTATACCTGAGAAAATCACAGGTCCAACACCCATAAAATCCATCCAGCCAATAAAGACATGCATCCTGAGCAATCCAGAATTCCCTTGTGAGTTGGGCTTGCTACACAGGAAACTCTTTCTGCTCAACACAAACCTTTGTTCTCAAGGGATTTGACATTCCCTGACTCTTCTTCTCTCCCTGCCCATCCTATCTAATCACACAGTGGAGGGACAAGAAATAGAGAACAAGTGTGAATGGTTCCTGACAAGAGATGGGGTCTCACCATTCCCTTTTCCTGTACATGGCTCTATTTGATCAACCTTTTAGTTATCCAGACCCTTAGGAGATAGCAAAGACCAGGGGGAACAGTACGTACATTCATGGAAAAGACGTTCTCTTTGTAGCTTCTTTTCTCCTATGTGAAGCTACTGTTCTTCTAATACGTGGCAAACATATATGCCCAAATAGTAAGTTTACATCATCAATCTAAGTCATGTGCATGTGGTGAAATGATTTGGAACCACAGTAGTTTGTTTATTGTTTGTATGTTTAAATGTATTTGTGTATGTGTATGGTGTATAGGTGCCTGCAGAGGCCAGAAGAGGATGTTGAATCCTCTTGGCGCTAAAGTTGCATGTGATTGTGAGCCATCACACACACACACACAGATGCTGGAAATCAAACCTGAGACCTCTAGAAGAGTAGGAAAATTTGAAACACCCAAACAATTGCTAGCTCCAGCACAATGGGTCTGACATGTGTAGTTATGAGTTAGAGAAAACCACAAGGTCTCAAGTTTTCAAAATATACTTTCCTTTCCAATCCCCTTTCTTTCCCAGAAATTATTTAGGCAGCCCGAACAGGATTTATGCATACGTATTTGGGTATGGGCATATGTATAGGTGCTTATGGAAGCCCGATCTGGAGTTACAGGTAGCTCCCCCACATGAATTCTTATAATATTCTTGAAATCAAACTCAAGTCCTCTACAAGAACAGTGTGTGTTGTTCATAGCAGCATTA
This sequence comes from Cricetiscus sungorus, assembly GCA_030556225.1. Taxonomy (NCBI): domain Eukaryota; kingdom Metazoa; phylum Chordata; class Mammalia; order Rodentia; family Cricetidae; genus Cricetiscus; species Cricetiscus sungorus. Next base: position 2,185,546 of record JANBXA010000606.1, on the reverse strand, counting down.
TTTATAATAACCAAAACCTGGAAACAACATAAATGCCTCTCAACTGGAGAATGGGTAAGAAAAATGTAGTATATTTACACCATGGAATACTAGTCAGCTGTAAAAAATGATGACCTCATGAAATTTGCAGGTAATGGATGGAACTAGAAAAACAATCACCCTAAGTGAGGTAACTCAGACTCAGAAAGACAAACATGATATGTATTCACTCATAAGTGGATATTAGATGTAAATCAAAGGATAAGCAGATTATAATCCATAGCTTTAGAGAAGCTAGGAAACAGGAGGACTCTAAGAGAGACACATGGATCACCCTAAGAAGGGAAATTAGATGAGATCTATAGGGTAAACTCAGGATTGGGGTGGTAAGGAGATGGGGTGGAGGATGAGAACAAGAGGGAATGAGATGTCCAGGGTGGGGAGGGATGCAGTGGAAGAGGATTGAAAAAGATATCTTAATAGAGAGAGTCACTATGGGCTTAGGGAGAAATCTGGTGCTAGGGTAACTCCAAAGAATCCACAAGGATGACCCCAGCTAAGTGGAGAGGCTGCCCTAACTGCCCTACCCCTGTAGTCAGAATAGTGAATACTCCAACTATTCTCATAGGACCTTCATAGAGACTTCATCTGATAATTGATGGAACAGATGCAAGGATTCATAACCAGGCCCCAGGAAGAGCTCCAGAAATTCAGTTGAAGAGAGGGAGGAGGGAATATTTGAGCAAGAGAGGTCAAGATGATGATAGAGAAATCTATAGAGACAACTGAACCAAACTCATGGAAACTCATGAACTCTAAACCTACAACCCTGGGGACTCCAGGGGACTAGCTCAGGTCCTCAAGATGTAGAAGACAGTTGTGAAGCTTTGAGTAGCTGAGGGGCCTCTGGCGGTGGGACCATGATACAAACCTGGTACATGAGCTAGCTTGTGGGAACCCACTCCCTATGGTGGGATGTGATGCTCAGCCTTAATGCAGGGGAGAGGGGCCTGGCCCTGTCCCAACCTATTGTATCAAACTATGTTTATTCCTCATGGGAGCCCTTACTCATGAGAAGGAGAGGACTGTGAATGGCCTGGGGAGTGAGGGGAGTTGGGAAGAAATGAAGGGGCAGGAGGAGGTGTGGAGGGGAGTGTAGCATGTATGTTTTCTGCCAGCCCACCCGCTGCCGGTCTGGCGCACCAGCCCCAAATAACACACAGAGACTCTATATTTGTTACAATCCTGTGGGCCAGTGACTATCATTGTTTATGGGCTAGCTCTGTCTTAATTATTAACCCATTTTTATTTATCTAAGTATTTCTACATGGTCATCTTATCGGAGAGCCAACACCGGCATCTTCTTTCTTCATGCTCTACATCCTGACTCCTCCTAACTACTTCCTCTTTCCTCCTAGTCTCCTAGCCCACCTATCTAGTTTCCTATTGGCCCAACAGTGCTTTATTTATTAACCAGTATGAGAAACATATTTACAGAATAACATCTCCCATCATCTCCTCTTTTCTGTCTAAAATAAAAAGAAGGGGTTTAACCTTAACATAGCAAAATATATCATACAACAGTTATCAAATAAGAATCACAGTTAACAATATTTAGTCCATTAACATTTTGTAAGAGTTAAAGAAAATATTATCTATCCTACCTTTGTGAGTCTAAAGTCCTATATGTAACTTATCCTTAATCCTAACTAAGGAAAACTATAACCATAACTATCTGTATTCAACTCCTTCAAAGACCACAGAAGGATAATATATAAACTCTAGAAATGACAGAGACAACTCATTGCCTGGCTAGTCACCTGAAGTTCTTCTGTAATGTTCCATCTTCAGCCCATAGGCCATAGTGTGTCTCTAGACTCCTCAACAAAACAGGAAACTTTAAACTGTCCACCTGTATTGGCAGTTTGTCAGTCATTTTTCTTTGTGTCCTATAGACTGGCAGGCAGCCTCTTCCATGAAGCAGGAATCCTGTAGCAATATCCTTCTTGCATCAGCAGTCACCTTTTTGTGGGTCCTGCATGTCCAGTTTCTACAACATAAAGTCAAACAGTCCAGAAGAGCCGTACCTTGCCCAAATGTCTAGTCTTGCCATATTAGAAGCAAACTCCATAATGTGTTTCTTCGATGTCCATCTTTTTCTCTGATGCAGGTGGTGTTACCAGGAGCAGTTGTGCCTCATTGTCAAGAAAAATCCTAAACCATTTTAAATGACATATTCTGTAGGTCTTTGAAAGGTTTGAAGAATGCCTATTCATCTCAAATACATCTCTGCAATATCTAGAAATCCTAACTAACTTAACTCTAAGTTTTGACTATCATAGGTAACTCTATAATCTGTACTAAATTATACATTACATTTTTCAATGAGCTATATAAACATAATACCGAAACAAGAGGAGAAATATACATATCATAAAATTGACCTTAAATTGTATCAATAAATGAAAATCCATTCCAAAGCAAATTATTCATATCTATACCATAGGGGAGAACTATGGGTAGAATGTAAAATGAAAATTTAAAAATTAAAAGTAAGGAAAAAAAGAATAGTGTGTGTCTTAACCACTTATGCATCTCTTCAGTCCTCCATGCCTGTAATATTTAACTATCTCCCCAGCTGACTGGAAAGGATAGATAAAAACACATTTCATTTGACCATAGGCTCTGGGAGGTCATCAACAACTTTATCTACCCATTTAGAAGAATACTATCCATGAAGAAGCTGGTCCATAAATGTTTGCCAACTTTGTATTAACTAGGGATGTAGCATGCCACACCCTCTTAAAATTAATCTAGTATCAGAAGAATTCCAGGATAAGTATTTAAAGTCAAGGGAAACTGCTTTTATCATTTCCTTTGGGACTTTTCCACTTACAGTGTCACAGTCATATGTCCTTAGAAACAGAAAAGCAGAGGAAAGATGGAAGCTGAGAGAGGAATGAATTTCTGGTACATATAATCAAGCTCCACCAGATCCATAACCCTTGTCTGTCATGTTTCATCTGGAGAAAGTTACATCAAGAACAGTGGGCTGAGTCACAGTGACAGCTGTCAACTCTGCCCAGTGTTGGCATTGCCATGACCCTGTGAACTGGACAAGTTACAGCCTCCCCATAAGATGAGCATTTTCCCCTTGAATCATTTCTAAGAAACATCACATAGAGCAGAGTCAATGTGACAACACAGCAAATTTTATAAATTTTAAAAATTAGTAGTAACTGACACCCAAATATTCATTCTCCCAGTAATTTTTTTTTGTTTTAAAACCAGATAATTTTCACAAAGGGCATCTTTATGAACCTATATAGTTCAGTTCATTGAAATTTCTTCCTGGTGTCTGCCCACTTCCCAAGTATGCAAACAAGCAATAAGAAAACTTTACTGCTATCAACTCACTGCCTAAAATTATCCTGAGATTGGGTTGGTTCCTGACCCCTGCATTTGTGACTGCTTCTTTTCTCTGCTTGCCTTCAGATGAGCCCAAAATACTTCACCTCTCACAGCCAAGTCTTAAAAATCCCTTTCTCTAGATATAGAATTTAAAGCTCATACCTGCACTATTTCTGTTTTATATTGTCAAATCCTATTCACACCTCTGACCCTCAACTGCTTGAGAAGTATGTGAGTACACCCTAATGAATACGCAAAACATTAATTATGTTAATTAGGCAGTTTTCAGTATAATTATGCCTTCCAAAAACAAATGCTACAAACCTGTTCTTATAAGCCAGCCATTTTCCTTTCATTCCAAAAGTTGTTCTGCTGGATTAGTCTTTCCTTCTGAGAATACTGGGTTTCCTCTGCAAGTATAGCTCAGGCAGGAAGGAAGCCACACTGATCAGGTCCCTGGGAAGAAGCTAAGGAGATTAGGAGAGCCAAAAAGCAATAACACAGCCAGATAAGTCCACTGCCTTTGTCAGCAAGACTATGGGAAGAGACAAAATTAATAGCAAGATGAACTCATTTTCCAGGAATGCCTGTGCCTTACTATACCTGATGAAATGGTTTCAATATTAAGTCCTCTAGTTCCAACCCTCTGCTTCCTAGCTTCCATGAGGCCAGTATGTCTATTCCATCTGTTTCCTGCCTTGCCAAAGTCCTCAAAGCAATAGTACCTGATGGCTATCGACTGAAATCTTGAGACAAAACACAGCTTTAGTCCTTTGTTTAAATATGTAATTTTGTCAAATTAATGCAAAATGGCTACCATGTTCAGAATGCCTTGTTTTTAACAATGAGTAGTCAGAAGGAAATGTGGATTGATGCAGTTCTGTGGTAGACTATGCCAGTTAATTCTCTGTAGCAGGATATCTTCAAGGATCATTCTTGTGGCCACCATTGTGATTATTAATAAGACATAGGACTGCAGAGAGTTTTGTTTTTCTCCTTTTTTTTATTTAAATTTGAAACAAGCCTGTTTTACATGTCAATCCCGGTTTCCTCTCCCTCCCCTCCTCCCCTGCCCCCCACCAAACCCCACCCCATCCCCTTTCTGCTCCCCAGGGAGGGTGAGGCCTTCCATGGAGGATCTTCAAAGTCTGTAATATCATTTGGAGCAGGAGTATCCCTCTATGAGGAATGGGTCCACAAAGTCCATTCATATACTAGGGATAAATACTGATCCACTACCAGAGGACCCATAGACTGCCCAGGCCTCCTAACTGGCACGCACATTCAAGGGGTCTGGGTTTGTCCTATGCTAGTTTCCCAGCTATCAGTTTGGGGTCCATGAGCTCCCCCTTTTTGAGGTCAGCTGATTTTGTAGGTTCCTCCAGCTTGGTCTTGACCCCTTTGCTCATCACTTCTCCCTGTCTGCAACTGGATTCCAGGAGTTTTGTTTAGTGTTTAGCTGTGGGTGTCTGCTTCTGCTTCCATCAGCTACTGCTGGATGAGGGCTCTAGGATGACATATAAAGTAGTCGTCAATCTCAATATAGAGGAAGGGCATTTACAGCAGCCTCTCCAGTACTACTTAGATTGTTAGTTGAGGTCATCCTTGTTAGTCTCTGGACATTCCCTAGTGCCAGATTTCTCTTTAAACATATAACAGCTCCCTCTATTATGGTATCTCTTTTCTTGCTCTCATCCATTCTTCCTCTGACTTAGTCTTTCTGAACCTTCATGTCCTCCTCTCCCCTCCTCTTCTCTCCTTTTCTTTCTTCTACCTCCCTCTCCCCTCCCCACCCACCATGCTCCCAATTTACTCAGGAGATCTTGTCCCTTTCTCCTTCTCTGGGGAACCATGTATGTTTCTCTAAGTGAAAGTTAGGGAACTAAATAGTTTTGGCCCCATGAAGGAGAAAAAGAACTAACAACTAATAGTGGGGACAATTCAGTTGTTTCAAATGGATTCAAAAGAAAAAAAGAAAAGAAAAAATAAAAACAATGTGCAGGGAGATTTTTCAAAGTAGAAATTATATATATTATATATGTATATATACATATATACATATATATATATATTCAAAAAATAACATTCACTTTGAAGCCATCAGGGCAGCTAAGATTCAATCCCACAAGCAAATCCTTCCAAGTTAAAACAGTAAATAATTTGATTGATATAAAGATTGAAAGATTGATAGCCAGAATCACACAAGTCGTTCAGAAGCAGCACACAACATCAAGCTCCAACGATTAATAATGGTAAAAGACAACACTGTGATAATCAGCTTCACAGTGATGGATCATGGGAGGGTTTAATGAGAGAATTTTAGGAGAGGAATTTCAATAGAGTTGACTAGACTCAGAAAAATGCAAATCACACAGCTAAACCTGAAAGTGGGCTGCCTGCCCAGAGGGCACAGGCAGGAATGCCATTTTCCTGTCTGCACACTAAATGCTAAAATATCACACAAATTGGTGTCAAGAGGTTGAATGGAATCTGCTGCAGCAAAACGTGACTAGAGCAAAGAAACTGTGTTCACCATTCTCATCTGGAAGGCAGACTGGCTGGGCTAACAGAGCAGAAGCATGTCTTAGCATGATCCTGGGGACTCATTAATCTCCACTTAAGAGGTGAACACATTTGATGCCTTTGGTTTGCAAACCAATATTATCCTGTTTCAGAGAGTAAGTAACAGATAACTGTCCTCAGTGCCTGGTCCAGCCTGTATGTGCACACATGCGGTATATACTCATAAGGAGCTACATACTATTGTACTATTCTAAGCCGGGAGGAGGGAAGACTAAGTGAGCCTTAGTCCACAGTTTAGAATATAGAGGCTCTGTGTGGAGCACAAATTAGGATTTAATGGCACTCATGGATACAGGCAGGGAGGCTGTGTTTTAGAACATGGAAACTAGCCCATGTTAAAGACTCAGCTATGTCATAATTTCATGGTTGGTGCAGGGCTTGAAGCCCAGTTTCCTTATTTGCCAATATGAAAAATCACTGTTGTTTTAAGTTATTAGAAAGTTTAGCAGGGATAAAACTAGCACATTCCTTATGTAGTGTTGTGGCATACTATACCGTTCTACAAACTGTGCATTGTTTTCTCCCACAAAGTAATACCAATCCCAATAATAATGACATTATCACATACACATTTTTAGATAATCGAGAGTACAGAGAATAACTGTTTCTGCACGGAAGGGTGGGATCACAAGTTAGATTAAAATCAGAAGAAAATTTTTAAAATGGAAGGGATAAATATTTGGAAGGAATTGCCTAGAAAAATAAAAGACTCTCAAAACAAAGGGCAAGGGGGGTTCTGTAAACCAGAGCATACATTATGCAAAAAGCATGGCTAGCCTCAAACCTGGTAAGAATTTCAGTGTGGTTGGAAAATGGCATAGGCCTTAGGAGAAAGAAGGATCAACACACTGAAAAGTTTAAATACAATGCAAGAATCTTCCAAAGAAGCAAAAATGATCATTGATGGGGTTTACTTAAAATAACAACAATAAACTTGAAGAATTCTAAAGCACAGGAAGAATAAGCAAAATAAATCAAAAGGAGTTTGTGATAATTTATTTGATATATCCTTTGTTAAAAAATAAGGGTCCTCCAAACCCTATCTACATCATAAGCACAACTGAATCAAGTAACCAAGTAGTGTCAGGCAATCCCATCCTCATCATCTGTGTATGAGCCAACTGGCATTTCTCTATGCTAAGTGTCTTGTTGTGCATGAGCTGTTATTTATCTATAGTCTGCAGAATATCACCAGAACTTGAGAGGTGAGATCACTTGCCCAAGTACATGCTTATACTCACGCACATATGCATGCACACATGCCGAGTGAGGCACCTACTATGTGATCTAACTCATGTTTATAACCTTATCTCCCCCCATCCTTTCTTCTAAAACAACCAGCAGTAGCAATCTGCTCTACACAGACCACTAGAGACTTTAGACTTCCATTGGCTTCTGTTCTGCTCACAGTGGGAAAATCACATTATAAATTAATCCAGATGAAATGTTCGACTCTTCCCTACCCGTAAGAGGATGCACTGTCATCCTCGGGCCCCATGGACAGACCTTCAGAGGAAAATCCAGAGGCCTTGATTACATTTGCTTTTTTAATTAATCTAGAGTGTTAATTTTCAGCTGGAGGAAAGTTAATTTTTCCTTTTGTTAATCTAATGGCCACAGGCAGTGCTCAGGCTCTTGTGGCAGAAGTTTGGGATGAGTATAAAGTTTCCTAGTGCTACAGGAAATGCAGTGTTAAATTAAACAGCTTCCCCAGGAACAGAGGGTTGGAAACAGTGCTTGCAGATAGCTTCTCTCATGGAGAAGATGAAAGAGATTAATTCTGACCTACTCAGGCCAGCCTGATACCCAGGTACATTCTTTTGACCTCTTCACAATTCTTCTCTTAAGAAAAGAAAGAAAGGAAGAAGGAAGGAAGGGAGGGAGTGAGGGAGGGAGGAAAGGCAGGGAGGAAGGGAGGAAGGAAGGAAGGAAAAAAATATAAATTTCTTCCAGCCACAAAGGAAGCACTCCAAGTTTAGCTTTAAGAAAGGTCCGTGTTCTTTCTCTGACCACAATTCCATCCACAGCTCTTTTTTCTTGGTCCCTTCTGTGTAACCACCTTCTAGGTTGGGACCCTTTTAACTAGAACAAGGAGTATTATTTGGAAGCCAAATTAAAGCTACAGGCCATCAGGTTCTTCAGGAGAAAAATCAAGCAGTGAACCAGTCCCTTTGAAAATGTTTCGTTCTTGAGATTAGCTCTAAGTGAAAAACACATTCAGTTCTATATGCAAAATGGGGATGGAGTGTAGATGGGTAAACTTATGCAGGCATCAGGGGTTATACCTCTGCACACAGAACAATTCTTTCCCAGTGTAGATTTGAAACAATGAATTCAGCCAACCCACTTTTTAATGGTTTGCATTATTAAAAACATTACTTACGCTTTTGTGTGACAAAAAACATGAGTAATAATTTTGATAATAATTTTGTCTTTCATACACAAAGGAACTCAGTGTGAAAGTTTTTTGTGTTTTTTTTTTTTTAAAAACTATCTTTGGAGCAAAACTGCAGATTAGCAACACACTGGGAAAATGAGCCATTCAATTGAAGGAGAAGACTAAAGCACTAATTAGTTTTCAAATTTGAACCCTAGCAGACAGCTAGTAAAGCACTTAAACAATTATATTCACTAGAATATTTGGTTTACAGAGTAAGATATGAAATTCCTGGTTAGAAAAAGTATGTGAATATGTACATTTGTTACTTTTCCTGTAACAAAATACAATGACCAGAGCAACCTAGAAAACAGAGAGTTTATTTTGGGTTATGGTCATCTGTGGTGGTAGGGACAGCATGGTAACAGGCAGCTGAGAGATTACATCTTTAACCATACACACAAAGTAGAGAAAATACACAGGAAGTGGGGTACGCTTTTGAATTGTCCTTCTTCACTAGCCTCCACCTCCCTATGACCTCTCCAAACAGTGCCACCAACTAGGGACCTAGTGTTCAAACCCCTGAGCCTATGGGGGACATTTCCCATTCCACATTGCATATATGCCATTTCACCAGTTTTATCCTCGCTCTACTATTTTTCCACTTATTAAATATGATTTTAAGATTGACTTTGTTTCCACAGTAACAGGTTAAAGTAATTAGTATAAAACTAAGACTTAAACTTTTATGTTCAGACTTTTAAGCCTGCCCATAGTTCCTGCCCATAGCCTGCCATTCAGCCATTCAATGGGCTTTTATTGAGCATCTATTATGTCCCTGATCCCAAATCTAAAACAAATCAGGATCCCCAACCAATGAAACTTACTCCAGAGTGGAGAGACACATACTGAGTAATAAGCAAATGAGTTAAGTTGCATGTGAGAGGGTAGTATGTGTGGAGGAAAGGTGTAAGACTAGAAGATGGAGCAGAAATGCTACAGTTTGGATCATGAAGGTCCCCATAGGTCCATAGGTTAGAAACATACATACTCCCTGCATGTCTGCTGTTGGAGAGTGGTAGAACTTTGGGGATGGGACAGAGTAAGAAGGCCATGGCTGTTGGGGTGAGCCCTGAGATGTAATTGTGGGGCCACAGATCCCCCTTTATTTGATTACTGGTTATAAAGAAAGCATTGTGTCCCATTATGTGCTCTGGCATTACTATCCAGTACTTAGGCTAGAGACCTAACGGCGATGCTATCAATGAACTAAGGACTGAAACTTCCTAGCCTTTGAGCCCATAAAAACCTCTTCTCTTTAAAGTTAATTACCTGAGGTAATTCATTACAGTGATGGAAAGGTGACCAACACAGGGAATGATCCAGAGAGAACATCACATCCAGTGCTCAGACTCTACTAAAAATGGAGAAAAACTGTGGAGTATGGAAGAGATTTGATAGTTCAGGACAATTGGCCCTGTCTCGGATCTCATGTGTTCAAGAAGTCTATTAGACTATAACTGGCCTGAGATTTTAATAGAACAGTATGGTTTTCAGGAAGGAGAATTAGGCTGGAAAAGTAAATGAGTTCAGCCTAGTATGTGAAGGGTAATTAATGAGAAGGTGTTTGTGATTCCTAAAGAATTGAATGTAAGGAGGGTATGAGTTAGGTTCAAGGGCTCTCCAAATTTCTAACAAGAAAAGATAAAGTATGACAAAGGATATAGAAAAAGTAGGGAACAGAGCAAGTGTTTGTGACAGACTGGAGGTAGCTATCAGCTGTGTACCAGGAAAGCAAACACTCAGCTGAGCTGATTCTGCTGATGGAACAAGTCAACTAAGCAGAAAAAGCAGATGATAAGTGCATGGAAGGTACAAGCCTTGCATGGACACAGAATTTACCTTTCAGAGTCCTGACTCTTGTAGTTCTAGGCATCTTACTAATCTTACAAAGGTCTATGTTACGGCTTGCACGAGTCTCCCTACTTCATATGGTGCTCCTATTTGAATATGAAATCTCTCCTACTAGTTCATTCTTTGAACACCTGTTCCCTAGCTGGTAGAACAGTTTTTGAGGCTGTAGAATTTAGGTGGGGACTAGTTGCTTGACATAAACCACTGGGTCAGTGCTCTAAAAACCACACCTGGGCCATGGTTCTTGGTTCTGCTTTCTAGTTCACCTTAGTGGAACGAGCTCTGCCACAGATGCCCACTGCTGTGAACTAAATTGTTCTGCTGTGTCATAACTTTACTACCAGGATGGAATACAAAGCTTTGAAATGATGAGCCAAACTAAATCTGTCCTGCTTTTGTTTCTGTCAGGTATTTACATCACAACTAAACAAATAATGAAGTAATCAAATGTCCTAAATTACATGTGAATGGCATTTAGAAGTATGAGTGTCTTTATGGGCAAGCAGATCATGTACGTATTCATCCAGGAAGATTCATATATGCATAAATCAATAGGTTACCATGGAAGTGACTTCATTATATGACACACAGAATTCTAGAGGTATTACTATTTCTGATTTTATGCTGCATTAATGAGAAATAGTAATAAAAACCTCACTTTCTTGGCATGAAAGTAGAAAAGTTTATCAATGGGATCAAATTAAAGACCTAGACATAAATTTATACATCTATAATCACCTGATTCTTGACTTTTAAAAGCAGACATTTAAAATGGAAAAAAGACAGCATCTTTGTGATGGTCTAACTGGATGTCAGCAGGTTAAAAAAAAAAAAACAAACTCAAACAAAACTCAAGTCCAAGTGGATCAAAGACCTCAGCAAAAACAAAACAAAACAAAAGTTGGAGAAGATCTCTCCCTAACTTCACATCTGAAAGAGGGTTGATTTCCAAAATATATAAAGAACTCAAGAAACTCAACATCCACAAACTAAATAATCCAGTTCAAAACAGTGTACAAATCTAAACAGAGAATACTCAACAGAGGAATTTTAAATGGCAAGAATCACTTGAATAAATGTTTACCACCTTTGGCCATCAGGGAAATGCATATCAAAATGACTCTGAGATTCTATTTTGCACCTGTCAGAATGGCTAATATCAAAAACACAAGTGACAGTTATGCTGGAAAGGATAAGAAGCTAGGAGAACACTCCTCCATTGCTTGTGGGAGTGCAAACTTGCTCAGCCACTTTGGAAATCAATATGGCAATTCCTCAGAAAATTGAAATCAATATGACTCAAGATCTAGCTATACCACTCATGGGCATATATCCAAAGGGTGTTCTATCTTACTACAAGGACACATCCTCAACTATGTTCATCACTGCTCTGCTCGTAACAGCAAGGCCCTGGAAATAATCTAGGTGGCTCTCAATAGAAGAATTGATAAAGAAAATGTGCTACATTCATGCAATGGGATATTATTCAGATATTAAAAATGAAGACACTGCTAAATTTGTATGCAAATGGATATAACTATAAAAAGTTATTCTGAGTGAGGTAGCCCAGACCCAGAAAGACAAACATGGTATGTACTCACAAGTGGACATTCGCAGCTAATTGAAGGATAATCATGCTACAATTCACATACTCAGAAAGGATAAGTAACAAGGAGGGTCAGGGGGCATACTTGGATCTCCCTGGGAAGGGGGAATAGAATAGCTGTTGTGAGTATACTTGGAGCAGGTGTGGATAGGAACAGGTGGCATGTAGGGGAGATGGAGGGAAAGAATACTGGGAGATACAAGTGGAATTGGGGAAATTTGGGAGAGGTGATGTAGAAATCTGGTGCAATGGAAAGTCCCTGAAATCTTCGAGTGACCCTAGCAAAGACTCCTAATAATGGGGCATATGGAGCCTGAACTGGCCATCTTCTTTAACCAGACAAAGCTTTTAGAATTACAACTAGGACACAAATCCAGCCATAAAGCCTTTTATCTACAATCTGTCCTGCCTGTGAATTGTGCTATGGTAATGGTGGCTCATAACTTGTAGTGGACAACTAATGACTGGTCCAACTAGAGGCCTACACCACAAAAGGAAACCCACATCTGACACTGCATGGATGGCCAGGAACAAGAGCCTAGGCAGCCCAGAGACCCAGGATAGATCCAAACATGACTGGTGAAAAATCCAGTGAATGATTACTAATGATATTCTACTATACTCATAAATTTGTGCCTAGCCCAATGGCCATCAGAGAGGCTTCATTCAGTAGCTGGTGGGAGCAGATGCAGAGACCCACAGCCAAATACTAGACAAAGCTAGGGGAACCCCACAGAAGAGGATGGGAAGGATTGCAGGAGCCAGGCAGGTTAAGGACACAAGAACATAGCCCAACAGAATCAATTAAGCAGGCCATACAGGGTATCACAGAAATTGAAGTGACAATCATGGATCCTGTGTGGGTCTGAGCTAGTATACATATACTTTATGGTGGTGAAGCTGTTTATGTGGGACCTCTAATATTGAGAGTGTGGGTCTCTCTGACTCTTGCCTGCTCTTGGCACCATTTTCCTTCTATCTGGTGGCCTTGACCAACCTTGATGTGAGGGTTTGTGCCCAGTTGTTTGTAACGTGTTATTCCATGTTTGATTGGTACCTCTGGGAGGCCTGCTCCTTATTTGAAGGGAAACAGGAGGAGTAAATCTGAGTGGTGGAGAAGAGGGTAGACCGGGATAAAGTGGTGGCAAGGGAAGCCACAGTTGGGATGTAATACATGAGAGAAAAATAAAGCACCACCCTCAACAGCAAAAGCACTTTCTGCCTAGCTGGCTGTGGAATAGGCTCTAACATTTTGTGATGTAGCATGAAGTTCAAGTAGAAGTTCAGCATTTCCCAGTACCATGCTCTCTCGGCATCTAGAACTACAGAGTTGTGAGCCTAAAAAGCATCTCTCTTAAAATGACCTACCCCAAGGCATTGTTTACAGCAACAACAAACTAAGGTAGTTCATGAACATACTCCAAGCTCCCTTCCCCAATCTAGTACTTGGATAGGGCTGGCTTACATTATTAGTTGTTATTTTTGCCTTTTATTGTTTATGCAGATCCAATATCATATTTTATATTACTAAAATAATAAGAAAAAAATTATACAATTCCATACTTAATGGGATGGAGATGTTGTTCAGTTGGTAGAGTACTTGCTTAGCTTGCAGGAAGCCCTCTTCAACCCATAGCTCTACTAAAAACTGGGCACAGTGGCAGAGGCATGGAATTCTAGCACTCAACAGAAGTTCAAAGTTACCCTCAACTGCATAGTAAATTCATGGATATCCCAAGATGTATGATACGCTGACTCAAATATTTTCTTACGTAGATACTTGAGGTGTGGGCTTCTATGTCTCACTAATAAATCCCTCAAGTGTCTGGTCCACATTCCCACTACACAGAAGCCAAGTAGCAGGAAATGTGAGTTCCCAGACACCTAAGAGAATGGCAGTGGTTACACCCCATCTCCCATCAGGCAGACTGTATTTGCTCACACATCTGCCCAGAGAGGCATCTTCCTTTGCAGGCTCCCTTCTGAGTAGTTTCTACAGTCTCTGCTGGGATCTGCATTTCATATGAAGAATAGTCTAGAGAACTTTTATTGTGATAGATTTCCTCTAGACAAAAAGGGAGCATAGATCCAGGGATGCTACAATAAGCCCAGGAAGCTGTTGCCATGAGCCAGAGGCCACAAATGCTAATACATCATACAGGAGAGACCAGGTGCTGTGCAGTATGTCCTCAACCTGCCTGACAAGAGGACACTTTTCTGTGGTGATATTTTGTGTATGATACAACAAATAAAGCTTGCCTGATGATCAGAGTGTAAAGCTAGTCATATCACAGAGGCCAGGCAGTGATGGTACCCAACCCTAATCCCAGCACTCAGGAGACAGAGGCAGATGGATCTCTGTGGGTTCACGGCCAGCCTAGGATATGTGGAAATGAATCAGTCTGAAAGAGAAACAGAGCTCACATCTTTAAACCCAGAACTAAGGAGAGAGTAGCTGGGTGGGAAGAGGAATATAAGGTTGGAGGAGACAGGAACTCATGACAGTCTAGGCAGTCCGAGGAGCAGGGCAGTTTGGTAATGCAATCTGAGGACAGGATCACCCCTATGGTCTGAGCAGTGGTAGAGGTGAGAATTCTCTAGTGGCTGCCCCTTTGCTTCTCTGATGATTTTCAGCTTTAACCCCAATATCTGTCTCTGGATTTTATTATTTGTGCTATACTTTCCTGATGGATGAGACATCTTCAGAGACCAAGATATATGAGACACTCTGAGAGCAGCCACTACAGACTGGACTTCAGAAAAACGGGGACTGTGTCATGAGACCACCATGAGTAGTATGTGGTCCATAGATGTTTCACAATTTGTTGAACAAATTATAAGCTGGTAAGGCTGAACAAATCATTTAACAAAGCTAAAGGGATGCCTGATTTTACTCCAAATCCGCAGTGTGACAATGGAGTAAATCTGCAAGACTTACCTGTACAAAACCAGCCTGGCCCAGAACTGGAAGTCTGGGGAGTTTCCTGTTAGCAAGACCTCAGGCAGTCACGACACATTGGTGCCATGAACACACTGGAGGGGACCTGGTTTATATCTCTGATTTTACTGAGCCTGTCATTCAGGGCAGTGAACCTCTCCCACGCAACTAGACTTCTCTTACACCATTAACCCTATGTAGGTTGCCTGGTACTGAAACTGACCTTGCTTGACATTGGGAGAGATGCTCTGGCCTTAGATGACAACACCTGGTAGTAGATGTGTGTTTGGGGCAGGGGGAGGATACTAGCTTCAGTCTGTCTGTTTACTCTACTTGCAGTGGCAGAGCCTAACATCAAACGCACTGTGAGGAAAAAATGCCAGAAACAGGCACTTGCCTGTGTGCTGGGCACGCTGGCCAAAGACATTGGCCTTTCTGCCTGCCTCCTTAAAAGGTACCATTTACCCAGCATCTACTCAGTGTTGGGTATTTCATGTTCTCGACAGAGTTGCAATAATGAAATTGTCCCCATTTCACAGATAAGAAAAAACATCAGAAAAATGTTACCCACATGAAGAAAGAACATCAGAAAGTAATAATCAGGACTCAGATCCGACCTAACCTTAACTATTGCTTGCCTGGGAGTCTCAAGGTAGCTACAAAAGGCTGGACGACATCACCAAGGGGCTGAGAAAAATATGCCTATCCACTGTCTTTCAGGGATTCTGTATAGCAATATATTGTTAAATGTAACTTGGCTCAAATTCTGGCTTTTGCCATGTTTGCATTTTATTAAGGGGAATTTTCTCCCTTGAATTTTCAAGGTTTTGCTATATTTTCTACATTAAAGATATTTTCTCTATATAAATTTGGAGAAAACAAAAAATGATATGACATTTAAAAATTGAACGACATAAAATGTGATTGTGTTAGTTATTTCTATCACTTTGACAAAACATAAAAATAATCTTAAAGGAGGAAAGAGTTATCTGGGCTCACAATTTTAAGGTTTTAGTCAAGGCAGAAGATCGTGGCAGCAGAGCATAGCCTGGGGCCGATCATTTCATAAAACCTGTAAACAGAAAAGAAAGATCAAAAGAGATTAGGAACATGGTGCCCTTTAAGACCCCCTCTCAGTGATCTACTCCCTCTCTTCACGCCTCACTTCCCCACATGCAGGAGCACATGTCTGTAATCTGTACTTCTATGACAGTAGAATGTGTGATAGAGACATGCTTGCGGACCAGTTAGCTCAGCATAACAGGAAGTGAATAAGGGACCCTTTTCAAACAAGGCGGAATGCAAGGATCCATACTTGAGACTGCCCCATGACTTCTACACACATGTAGTGGCCTGTGTGTGACATCAGTCACTCATGAACATAAATATGCTCACACATCATATACACACAAATACAAAACTATCAATTCATCACAGGATCATTCCATCAGTAAAGTTCAGACCTTGATAAACGTCCCTCAAACCCTGACAATGACTGTAGTCATTAGCTGGGAGCCAATCCTTTAATGCGTGAGCTTTTGGAGGGCCATTTATTAGCCAGAGCCCTAGTACATGATTTGTTTCTAAGGCTAAGAAAACTTTGCTCCTCACAAAAAAAAAAAAAAAAAAAAAAAAGCCAATTTCAGGGATTGTCAATATTCCAACCCTATTCCTATGGGGCCTCATCTAGAGCTGAAAAAAATGTTTTAGAACCAGATATAAGTAAGTGGTGGTTAATATTATTGTGAATAATATTAACCTGCTCTGCTTGAGCTCTTAATTAGACACATAGGATCTATGGAACCCAAGATGGCAATCCTCTTGCCTAAGCTTGCTTACGACTGTGATTACAGGTATGTGCCATTGTACCAGCTTGCTTGAACACTTGAAATAATTAATTTTATATTATATGATTTTGAACTTTAAAATAACAACTTCATATTACTGGACCATTGGCTTGAACTCCACCACTCTTTTCCTTGGAGATGAGTGTTCCTCTTAGCAAAGCTGTGCAAGTTGCAGGCCTCCTTCCTCTAGGGCACTCTCTAAGACTCAAGGTCAATAGAACCTCCTGAGACACTGGATGAGATGTTGCCATGGAAATGTGGCTGCAGAATAAGCCCAGTTGGAGCAGAAGTGAGAGTGCCAAAGTGAGTCACTGTGAGCATCAAGTTTTAGAGCGTGCACTCATGTCAGCCTGTTTAAAAGGGTTTCTCAGAGCTGACGCTGTCCTTCTGCAAAATACAAAAACCTTGCTTGAGTGCATGCATGCTGTCTCACTAAGCTCCAGCCCAGTCAGTGGGATAACAGGTGTCCCTGTAACCACTCTGCCCATTAGAAATGAAGATATTCTAAAGAGACAATCTTGCTTCTCCCCTTGGCTATCAGACTACTGGAACAATGGTCTGTAAAATTAGAATTGTACCAGGATATCATGTTGGGAAAATGAAAGGCCGGGTCCCCGAGGGCAGCCAGATTAGAAATTTATCTCCTAGAGAAGGATTTGCATCTTGTCCTGACCTTGCAGGAGAGAAAGACTTTTAGGAGAGACTGGAGCTGAGATAGTGATAGGTGAACCTACACTTTGACTGGACAGCTCAGTTTTGCCATTTAAATCTTACTTTCATGTTAGGACCCCAAAGATGGACTGGAGGGCATGTCTTTGTCACTCTCCCTAATGTGCCCACATTGGTTGAATCTCCTTTTTCTTTTTCTCACCATTATTGTATCTTTAATTGGCAGGACTGGCAGAGCACAGGTTCTAACCAATGAGTCTATTAACACTTCCATCACCAAAACACCAATCCCCACTTCTACCCGGATTCCCACATGGGTGTTGTACAGTCATCATTCTCTTTCTCTCGTTTCCTACCTTATTTCAGCAGAACATTGCTAGCCAGACTGCTCTACTGTCTTTCTCCCAGACACCTCTTTGTACTCAAACAACTTTCATGTTCAGGCAAGGGCTCCATTTTAGCATGGAGTCAGCACCTCTCACTGTGGAATGGCATAGGGATCCTGCAGTATGCAGCATAATTCCTTTTCATCATGGTGCCAACTCTCATCATGCTATCTTGGAGCCACTTGGCACATGCCCAGAATCTTACAGCTTTTCATTTTATTTGGCAAATTGTCCTAACATTTTCTAACCTTCATACTCCGGACTCTGTCTAGTACATTGCCTCCATGAGTCCTACCTGAGCCTGGACCTTGCTGATCCAGTTAAAAACACAACCTGTTGTACAGAAAAATGTGTTCACCTCTATCACATATAATGCTGTGTTTTGGAGTCGTTGCTGTTCAGTGTTTGGGAGCAAGGGTGACATGCTCATTTTCATCTGCTGTGCCAGGTGACCAATATCACACACTTAGCACCACATTCCACCAGAACTCACAGCACAACTTCAGGGTATGTGATGGTTTTCCTGCATGCACTGCTGATCAGCTGTGTCAGGATAGAAGCCACCATGCTGACCTCACCAGCATGCTCCTTAGACTGTTTCTACTTCACAAAGATCAAAAGCAGACCAGAAAGAAGGCGAATACCATGAAATGGCCTTGTGCTTTAGTTTCTCCTCTGAAGGTCAGGGCTTTATAATGAGGCTCACAAAGGAGCAATCCGGTGGGCAAGAAACACGTATTAAAGGGACCTTTCCTATATCAAAAGGAAGAAATAGGTCATCGACCATTTTAATGGGATCATTTCAGACTGCTGGCCCCTGGTGCTGAAACCATATTGGAAATGGAAAAGTGAGTGGGATCTTTTATGTTTGTTAATAACAACCAAGCAGCAGTAAGACTGAAGTGGGCTAAAATTACACACTTCTGCACAAAGCACAGAGGCCAATGGATGCAGTGTGTCTTAGCAGTGTTGCATGACTTTTCATGGGGAGACATGACCAAAGATCTATTTATCCCAGATAGGGCACCACTGCCAGACGAAAGACACAATTCTGCTCAAGTCTAGCTTGACCAAACAGTGATCTTGTGAGACTTTCTTATAAGAAAAAGCATGAGAGCTTACAAGCCCGTGGGTGGCCTGCAAATAGTTCTATCACTGAAAAGTCTCAGCATGGGTAACACCCTCCTAGATCCTGTGTAGACAAAGTCTTTCTTCAGCAACTTTCTTCTTCCTGTATCCCAGCACCTCTCAAGACTACATGTGGTTGGGGCTGAATTATATGCAGTTGTGCAGTTTGGGGAGGGCCCTCAAAAGAGAGAGGGTGAGGGAGGGAGGAGGGAGAGAGAGAGAGAGAGAGAGAGAGAGAGAGAGAGAGAGAGAGAGAGAGAGACTAGAATCTCAGGTGAGGGTCTATTGTATTGACCCTCCTCAGCCTCTCTCTCTGTGACAGCATTGATTGTGAGGGTCTGAGCTGGTGAGAGCCCTCACATGAGTTGTCAAAGCTGCTCAGGTGAAGATAGTGATGGCCATGTCACAGCCAGAACTGTGTTCTATACCAGGCAGAATTTCTTAAAAGCAAGCCTGAAAACTTGCTGTGTACATGTTTATTTGTTGTGGAATATTTGTATACCGTGTGAAGATATGTTGCTGTGACTAGTATAATTAAAAGCTTAAAGGCCAATAGCTAGGGAGGAGAAGATAGGGGGCTTTGGGAAGATAGAGGAAGAGGAAAAGGAATGTAGGCAAGCGGGAGCCACAAGCAAGACTCAGAAGAAGCAGGATGGACAGACAGTATGGAGATGAGATAATGAGCCTTGTGGGAGAATATATATTAAAAAATAAGTTAATATAAGTTCTAAGAACTAGTTAGGAACAGGCCTAAGCTAAGGTCAAGCTTTTACAATTAATAATAAGTCTCCATGTCAGTATTTGGGAGCTGGCTGGTGGTACAAAGAAAGACTCACTACATTTACTTGACCAATCGACTTGCAGGCCAAGAGATTACAGTGTGAGACATGTACTAGAAAAGCTACAAACCAGGCTATCACATTTGCTCCACTGTACAAGCTGGGATAATCTGCCTCTGGAACCCTCTGTGGTGCCTTATGAAATGTGCCTAAAAGTGTCCATTGGGGGAAGAGAAGAAAAAACACCATTTCCTGGCTGCCATTTCCTCTCTCTAAGTCACCAGGAAAATGCCTAACTCTTTTGTCCCCAGACTGTACTTACAAACCAGCCCAGGAACTCTGGCAGTCACTCCATGCCATAGCAGCACAGAAGCCCCCAAATAAGACAGGAGGTGCTGTACGCATGTGAAATTGTGTGGTACCCTGTCAAGGCTGTCACAGGGCCCTTGTCAACTGGCTGTTGCAGCCAAGGTCTAAGAAGTCAGGCAAAGTTGCAGCCGTGTGTACTGACACCCATGACCTAGCTCAACAAGTAAGGCAGCACTGGCAGAAGACATTCCAAGTTCTACACACAGCTCCCACAATCCCACCTTCTAAAGAAAGACTGCTCAGACGGAGTGTGGCGGTTCACACCTATAAGCTGAGGCAGTAAGAGTGGCATGACTTTGAGGCCAGCCGAGGTAACATAGCGAGTTCAAAACTAACCTAAGGCATACAATGGACCGTGTTTCAATCCCCATACCCCCTTATTGAAGACAGAATGAAGGAAGGTATGCTGCTCAAAATGTGCCCATTTCTCTGAGCAATGGTAACCACAGAAAAGCAACTGGTTCTTTCTTGCCTCTTCCCAGTTTAAAAAAAGATTCTTGACTTCCATTGCTATGGTACATGGTATTGACATTGTGTCTCAGGTAATGATTTGGGATAAACACATTGACTACAGTTCTGCACGGGAATTTCCATCCTTTTGTTTTCCTCACAATGGATTCTGACTGACCCCATTGTTTTATAACTCTGCCTCCATAACACAGAGTTTATGATAAACTAAATGAAAGTTTCCTTTGATTTAATACATTAGCAAAATGTATCTTCACAATGACATCTGTTGCAGGGTCTGTCTTAAACACCCAGGCTAAAGAGAACAATTCATCCTGAGTTTTATATTTTTTTAAATTCAACTATGTATGATCTCATATCTTTTGAGTTAATCTAGCGATTTGTAGTAAAGGGAGAAGCTACACTACTTCTGTGGGTGTGTGGTGGACTAGAATCAGGAAGTATATCTATACTTTGTGGCTTCTCCAGTTTTCTGGAATGGTAAGTGACTCCCCAACTTGTCACTTAAACCTATCTGTCTAGCATTTAGTTCTCAGTGGTATAAAAAAGTTCTACTATACATCCTGCCTTGATTGCAGGGATGGTCCCCACTTTTCCATCTGTAGATTTAAATCACTCCCTGAGATGTACAGGCACCCAATTTGAGTTAGGGGTTAGATTTAAATGTGCTGTCAGTTTTGATTTTTCACATTATCTGCTCATGCTAACATGGAGGGCTGAGTAAACTAGCAATAACTTTTCAATTCAAAGAGGTCAAAGAAAGTCATTGTCATGTGAGCAGCCAAGGGTGCCTTCTGACCAGATTCAGCCAAATGAAGAAACAGAGTTGGTGGGTGAAGATGAAGGGAGGGCTTTCCTCTGTAGGGCAGGGCAACAGGGTTCTCCTCTCATTAACTTCTTACCTTTTGGAGAATCGATTCGTAAATTGTCTGTAGAGCACTGCAATAGCTACTAATTAGATGCCCTCTTATTGATTGCATGGCCATAAAGAAAACAGGAATTCAGAAAACATACATCAGAAAATGTCTGATGAAGCAGTCTGAGAGTCCATCAATGCCATAAATACAAGAGGCATTAGTAAATGCAAGAATGTAAAGCCATGTATTCACACTGGCACAAGGCTTTGTCCAGCTGGCATATCGATGTCCTGTCTGGTTTGGTTTTGTATTTCACAATATGTAACTATCAAAGCCCCAGCTCAACAACTGGTACCCAGTGCAGCATCTCCAAAGTTGCCTAAGCAGGAGGCAGGTGCTTCTTAGCAAAGAGCACTCTAGAGGAGATATGGTTTTTCCTCATTTAGTTTACATCTGTTCTGCCCAGACAGCACAGGGGAGTCAAGAAGGGCAGAGTTATGACACAATAACTCCTACCTATGTTCTCCATGATTTATAACCCTAGAGCTTTTTTCCCCTCCTATTATATTCCCTACATGGGTTTCTGTGAGAGCTGCTTGTTCAGTTACTCTGGGATCCAATCTGACTAGGGTATGTGGTCCCTATAGCTAAGAAACAAAGGAACATTCCAGTATCTTCCATTGAAAACTTTGTTTTTGCCTTGAAGAGATTGTATCACATTCTGTTCACATTCATTCTAGAAACTTGCAAGGGTATCCAGCCTACCTCCCAGGATAGTTATGAGCCAACATAAAACTACTTAAAACATTGTGAGGATTTGTGTGTGTGTGTGTGTGTGTGTGTGTGTGTGTGTGTGTGTGCATGTGCGTGTGTGTGTGTTTGTATGAATAATAATTTGATGCATTTAAGAGGGAAAGAGAGAGGGAGAGAGAGACAGGGTGAGAGAGAGAGAGAGACAGAGAGAAAGAAAAGAAAGGGCCAGGGGATACAAATTGGAAAGGAAGAAGTCAAAGTATCACTATTGAAAATGATACTATAGATAAGCAACCCCAAAAATCCTACCAGGAAACTTTAAAGCTAATAAACACCTTTATAAAGTGGCTGGATACAAAATAAACTAAAAAAAAAAAAAAGTCATTAGCCCTCCTATATACAAATGATACATGAATCAGGGAAACAATATCCTTTGCAATAGCCACAAATAACATAAAATATCTTGGGGTAACTCTAACCAAGCAAGCAAAAGGCTTGCATGGCAAGAGCTTCAAGTCTTTGAAGCGGGAGATTGGAGACGATATCAGAAGATGGAAAGATCTTCCATGATCATGGATCAGTAGAACTAATATAGTAAAAACAACTATCTTACCAAAAGCAATCTATATATTCAACACAATTTCCATAAAAATTCCAACACAATTATTCACAGACCTTGAAATAACAATAGTTGACGTCCTATGTAAAAACAAAAAATACAGGATAGCTTTAAAAAAAAAAGTTCTGTAAAATAAAAATGTCCAGAGGTATCCTCATCCCTGATTTTAACCTCTACTTTAGAGCAATGGTAATAAAAAAATTGCATGGTATGGGCATAAAAACAGACAGATTGATTAATGGAAATAATTGGAAGATCCAGTAGTAAATGCACACAGATGGATACAGGATTTTTGACATAGAAGCCAAAATTATATAATGAAAAAAAGTAGGAACAACTTTGAATTCAGGGGTACAGGAGACAACTTCCTGAATGTAACACTGATAGTACAGGCACTAAAATCAACAATCAATAAATGGAACCTCATGAAACTGAAAAGCTTACATAACACAAAAGATACTATCAAAAGTACATAATGACAGTCTACAGAAGAAGAAAAGATATTCCTCAGTTTCGTATTTAACAGAGGGATGATATCTAAAATATATAAAGAACCCAAGAAACTAAACATTCACAAACCAAATAATCTAATTTAAGAATGGGGTGCAGATCTATAGAGAATTCTTAACAGAGGAATTGCAAGTGGCTGAGAATCACTTAAAGAAATGTTCAACATCTTTAGCTATAAGGAAATGCAAATTAAAACAGCTCTGAGATTCCTCCTTGTAAATGTCACACTGTCAAAAATAAAAAACACAAGTGACAGCTCATTCTATCAAGGATGTGGAATAAGGGGAACACTCCTCCACCACTGACAGGCGCGCAAACTTGTATAGTTACTATGGAACTCAATAGGGCGTTTTCTCAGAAAACTGAGAATCAATCTGCCTCAAATCCAGCTATAGCACTCTTGGGCATACACCCAAAGGATGCTCTACCACACCACAAAGACACTTGCTTAATTATGTTCATAGCAGTTGTATTCATAATAGCCACAAACTGTAAACAAACTGGATTTCCTTCAAGTGAAGAATGGGTAAAGAAATTGTGGTACAATTACACAATGGAGAATTAATTATCTGTTAAAAACAATGGCATCAAGAAATTCATCCTGAATGAGCTAATCTAGACCCAGAAAAGCAAGCATGGTATTTACTCACTTATAAGTGGAAATTAGCACTTAAGTAAGGGTTAATCATAGTATAATCCAGAAACGGAGAAAAGCTAAGCAACAAGAAGGGCTCATGATGGGACACATGGGTCTCACTGTGCGGGGAGATAGGTGAGGGGAGAGGTCTGGATGGGTTGGAGATAAGAAGAGAAGGGTCAGGTAAGGAGAAGATGGAGGGAGAGAATCCTGGGAGAGACAGTCGGAATTGGGAATGGCTCTATAGAAACCAGTGCAGTGCTACATAAGACTCCTAGCAATGAGTAAAAAAGAGCCTGAATCAGCCATCTATGTAACCAGGCAAGTAGTGGAGGGGCTGGGGCACCACCCCAGCCACAAAGACTTTGACCTACAATTTGTCCTGCTTGTAAAATGTGCTGGAGTAAAGGTGGCACAGAACTTATGGGAGTGGCCAATGACTGGTCCAAGTTGAGACCAATGCTGCCCAAGGAAGCCCATGGCTGACACTGCCTGGAGAACTAGGAGCCAGAGTCTAGATAGCCCAGAGACCCAGGATAGAACCTAATACAACTGGAAAAAAAAAGAACATCAATAAAATGATTTCTAATGATAATCTGCTATACTCATAAACTTGTGTCTAGTTCAATGATCATCAGAGAGGCTTCATCTAGAAACTGATGGAAGCAGACTCATACCCACAGCCAAACATTAGGAAGAGCTTGGGAAATCCTGCAAAAGACGGGGAAGGATTGTAGGAATTGTAGGAGCCAGAGTGGTCAAGGACACCACAAGAAAACCCACAGATGCAACTATCCTGGGCCCATAGGGGCTCATAGAGGTTAAACCAACATCCATGGAACCTGCATGGAACCTGCACTGTGTGTATGTTACAGATGTGTAGCTTGGTCTTCTTGTGGGACTCCTAACAATGGGAGCACAGGCTGTCTCTGACTCTGCTGCCTGCTTTTGGAACCTTTCCTTCTATTGAATTGCCTTGTCCAGCCTTAGTAGGAGAGGAGGAGCCTAGTCTCACTGCAACTTGATATACCATGGCTGGTTGATATCCATGGGAGGCATGCCACTTTCTGAAGAGAAACTGAGTAGGAGAAGTGGATGTGGGGCAGAGTGGGAAGGTGGGACTGGCCGAAGAGGAGGGAAGGAAGACTGTGGTCTGCAAGTAACAAATAAATAAATACACAAAAACTTACCTTGTTCATGAAATTTCACAGTCTGTGTATATATTTAATAGACCTTCTTGGTATAAAGATTGATACATAGATATTTTAGACATGATTATTTATCAACGTATCTATATTCTAACTGTGTGCATGTACATTTACTGTTTATGTGGGATTCCTGAACCAAATATCTGTTTGAAATTACTGTTTGAGCAGTAATCATTCAACTATAGTTCATGGGCTAAATTTGTCTGTTTGTATGGCCTTTGAGCTAAAGGGAGACAGTACATTTTAAAACTTAATAAAAAAAAATAAACATTAACCTTCTATCTTATTGTCTATGCATTTATATAGTATCCTCACTTTTGCCTGTTTGGATTCTACTCAAAGTTACCATTCAGTTATTTAATGAAAAAGTGCCAACATTTGCCCTAGATTGCCAGGAAAGAAGGCCGGCTCTGGTCATTTTCCTAAGAATATGCAGGAAAGAGAGTCATGTGGAGGGACACATACCAGGTTAGATTTTGCAACTTACACACATGTTAATGTCCTTTCAAAATGTTTTGTATTTTAGGTCTTACTATGTAGCCTAGGAGGGTCTTGTACACATGATCTTGTGTCATCCTTTGAGGATGGGATTATAGGCTGACATACCCACCACAAACAAATAATACATTCTTGTCTTAGTCTTCCTTAGCAGAGTTAAAGAAAACAAAACAAGAAACAACAAAAACCAAACATCTTCTGATGCTCACCTGTGGAATAGGGCACCATCACTTAGTCTCCTCATGTGTTCATGTGCATTTTATGTGGGTCTGTGGATCACATTCTGCATCTTGGCCCTGGAACAAGCTGGACAAATGGAGTATACCTGTGGCAATGGCAATGGCTTTACCATTCCCATACATGAAACAGCATGGGATAAGAGAGCAAAGGCCCACTTAGAAATTGATGCCTCTCTTCCTGAAAAAAATTCAGGCATCTAATTATTTCATGGCAAAAATAGCTAGCCAGTTTCCTGGGGTGATCTGGTATCTTTGGTATTAACATTTTCAGTCTCCATTAGATACCATGCTATATTTAACAATAGCAAGGACTTGTACCCTAGGGTGAGGGGAACAAGAGAAAGCAGAGATCTAGAAAAAAAAAAAAACATTTGTTTTGCTGTGTTCTTGTTCCTTCCATATCCATGCAACCATCCATCTAGGAGCTGGGAACTTTCTTGATTCAGGGTTCTCTAAAGGGGAGACAGGGTTCCTGCTATTGAATTGTCTTGTCAATGGGAATGATAGATGTAAGCAAACTGTCAAAATAAAGTTACAGAAATACATCTAGAAAAATATGCCATGAAGAGAAACATTTAAGAGTATTCTGAAAAGATGGACATGAATCAGCTATGTGATTAGCTGCAGAAAACATAACTCAGATAGAGGAAACAGTAGTGTATGGACTCAAAATATGAAGGGTGAGAAAGGAGATAAAAATGCTGAGTGGGATAAAGGCCAGAGCAGAAGGGCAGGGTCAGATTGTGAAGAGGGTAGCCCTCACTTGATTTTGGTTGTTCACATGAGGTGTGGGGAATATCTCCAAGCATGCATCTGAGATCTGGCCCCTGAACTTTGAACTGGCTATTCCAGAAAGCCATTTGTCTAGATGAGGAGCCAGAAGGGTCTGCAAAATGGTGCCAGGGCAGTGTGAAGCTACTCAGTCTGCAGTCCAGCCTGCAGCCCAACTTGAAGGGGAAGTGTGGGACCCAATTGATGGGCCAGAGTTGGGAGCTGAAAGGATATAGATACAGGAAAGCAGTGACAAAAGATGCCAGATGATCAGGTAGGTACATCACAGCTTTTGCCACTGATGTGAGCCCTTGGGAATCTCTTTTTTTCTCTAAGTGGCTTGGCTAACACTCATCAGACCAGCTTCTTCTTGCAGTAGATGGGAATCAACATGGAGATCTACAACAGGACAGTGCACAGAGCTTGACAGACTTCAGAGCACTCAGCACTCTCCCCACTGCCTTCCCCCATAGAGGCTCAGAGAAAGTAGAAAGATTGTAAGAGCCAGAGATAGAGAATGACTACAAGGAATAACATCATCCAGACACAACAGAACTGATGCACAGAAGTCATAGCGATGGTGACAACATGCACAAGACCTGCAGAGTTCAAGCCAGATGGGGTACCAGCACTGAGAGGAGGAAACAGATACAGGCTCACATTCCTAAGAAACTGACTGCATCTGATAACTCACTAGAAAAGGGAACCTCAGTTTCCCCCAGTGAAATATCAACCACACTTCAGGGCAGACCCTAGATACAAGAGTAGTTGAGTAGTTGTTCAATGCAAAATGAACTCCATGTTTGATTTTTTTTCTTTTTTTTTTTAAGTGGACTTTTTGTTTCATTTTGTTTTATATTGGCATTTTTTGCTTATTGATCTTTTGTTCATTTGTTTTGATTTCGTTTGTGTTTTGTGTGTGGGGGCAGATGAAAGAGAAAGAAAGACCTAAAATCTTGTGGTTACAGAGGAGGGGAAGAACTAGTAGGAGTTGGGAAGGGAAAATATGAACAAAATATATGAAAAATTAATATATCTATATGTATAAAGAATCTAGAAATATGTTGAAATTTCTAAGTATATTTCCTACTAAGGCTTCTGAATTCTTGTTTAGTTAAAAACCCAAGCATAGCATGGAGATGCCATGCATGAGCCATAAGATAGAACAAATAAAGGTCTGTATAAGTGCTGAGCCCATGACACACTGTTTGAGGGCATGCTGTAGGTGTTTAAAGTAGGGTGAGCCCCCTTTGAGAGGAGGGCTGAGGAAATCTGAGTAATACCTTGGAGTCAGGCTGCAGGTAGTGACAGATTTGAAATGGGCAGGGAATAGTCGAGATAAGAAATGGTATGATGAGAACATTCTAGATCAAGGCTTCTGTGGTCTCCTTTTCTAATAATTAGCACAAAACATATTTTATAGTAACATGAATTTCTTCCCCTACTACCTGAATAAGATCAACATTAGCATGCCTTTTGGAGGAGGGGGAGGTCAGGAGTTCCTCTCTACAGGGATAGGGGGAGTCTGCTCTACTGCAAACAGGGCTCTTTTTTCTTTATAAACACAAAGAGGAACGCTATATGCTAATGAAAGGTATCAATCTTCATTATTTACTTCAAATGCTGGGCTCTCTCATAACAAAAGCTTCATTCTCTGTAATCTTATTGTTGTTTCCGAACATGAAGGCATTAGAATTCATTTCCACCTCCAGCTCTGGGTATGAGAGCTGCCTACTGCTCCCTCTCAGTTGCTGGTGTGAACCTATAATGCTATTTATATGGCTTTCTCAGTGAAGGTGTGGGGTAGAGTTCCCAGGTTCCCTCCATCTGACAGCTGCTATGCTGTCTGAAAACACATAATATTTTGAAGGGGTTTAGTCAGGCATACAGAGCCACAAGGGTAATTACTTAGGTTTCATTGCATTGTCCAAAAAAAAAATCTTAATGACCTAGGGATAAGGAGTGAATGTAAGGCAAATATTTTGCTTTATTTTACTTTTACTTCATTTCTCATTCACACATCCAGGCATGTACACCCAGAGAAGATGGAAAATGATGTTATTTCAGCAAGGATATTAATTCTGAAGAATATATATATATATATATATATATACATACATACATACATACATACATACATATCTGGCGGAGATGGCGCCTGGTGCCTGGTGTCACCAACTCCTGGAAGCACTAGGGCTCAGGAAGAATGCAGGGCTGCACTCAGCTCTAGAAGCTCATCCGCATCGAGGCTGTTTTCTCCATCTGTCTGCTGTTGAGTGTGGAGACATCCTGAATGTCCCCATTGCCCTTGTCTAAGTTTTTGTGTCATGAAAGGCAACACCACATCCTATAAGGAGATCTCAACATTTGATTTGAGGGAGAACAGAAATTCAAACTCCAAAGTCAGTGTGGTCCGGTCAGCAGCTAGTGTTATTTACTGTGCTCCTGTGGCTTGCTGTGCTTGGTGGTTAGTACTCAGCATTGTGGCCACAGCAACCTTGGTCTGAATCTGAGTAATAGCTCCAGTGTTATTTACCGTGTGTGAGAAGGACAAAACCCACTTTAAGAGTGTCATTAGTAGGGGGGGAAAGGGAGGAAGGAGGAGTGCTCCAGGAGGAGCAGGGGCATCTGTGTTCTTTCTTACTATATAATCCCTTGCCCCTAAGGTGGCGCCAAGACTCCTGGAACCTAGTCACCTGATCTGCATCTCAGACCTCCTGAATCACAAGGTTCTGGGAATGGCGGACAGGAATCTATGTTTTCAACAAGTAGCACATCCAGTAGAATCTGAGAACAACTTTCTTCACAGAAACTTCTTTAAAGGCATTTTCCCTGATGAAGTTTCTAAAACTATAAAGTAAGAAACCCAATTAATTCCTATTGCATTTCAGCCCATGTTGTACTCAGAATGTCTCTAAGTCATTTTAAAATTCTGTCATCATGATGGTGGTTAAGTTTGTGCATCAGTGGTAAAAGCTTGTAATAATCAGCCCTTCTTGCCACGTTGGCTTCTGACTGGTCTTAAAGTGAGCATGTACCTGTTAAAATCAGGACGGTGTGTAGCAGACACTGTGCCATGGGCAGCTGTTCATATTCTCTTGTTTTATGTGTCTTAAAGATGATGATGTGTGTGGCTGTGGGTTTTTTTTTTTTACTAACCACAAGAGTAAGGTGAGGTCAAAGTACTTCCACAATCACAGAGCAAAAATTCACCAAGCTCTAACTGCAAAGCTCAGCTAGGGATTCAGAAACAACTAAGAAGGCAGGCCCCAACCACAGATGATTTAAATCCTGAAACTGGAAGGAAGATAGGCCTCCAGCTTATCAACTTTACCAGGAAGCATCTTGGACACCAAAACAGGCATGTACAGTGAGGACATGGAGAAGGTGGAGTCAGCCTACGTGTGGAGACAGAGAGGCTGGTGTCCTGTAATACTCCAGCCAGACAACCCATATAGCACTGCCAATGACTGGGCAGGCTGATTTACTTAATCTAAGTGCTGTTGTTGCTTCTCTTCTGCCATATGTGTCAGATAGCAAAATCTCAAGGGGATACTGGCCTAAAATACCCCAGACAAAGGTTCTGCTTAATGCTTTCCCTACTTTTCTTATGGTGATTAGAATTAGAGTGTCTCCCATGGGCTTAGATGTTGAAATATTTGGTCTCAGAGTGGCTGCATTGTTTAGGTATACTTAAGAGGTGACTTTGCTGGAGGAAGTAAGACACTGGAATTTGAGGTTTCAAAGTCACACAGCATTCCCATCATGGATTCTTACCCCTATGGAACCATAAGCCCAAATAAACTCTTCCTTCTATACATTATCTTGAGCATGATGTTTTATTCCAGCAACAAGAAAGTAACTAAAACACCTTTGCTTCAATAAATATGTCAGTGTCTACCAAACTGAAATGAACTAGCTAGGCACCAAAGTGTATATAGATTATAGTTTATTGAGAAAGAAAGAGCCATAGACATGGACAAGACAGGTATTATAAAGTGTACTTACCCTAAGGGCCCCATGTAAAACATAAGAGAGAAGCATGAGAGGCAGAATTAGTTCTTCCTCACGTGTAGGGAATTTTCTAGGGAGAAAAATATTTGGTCTTGAATTCAACCTACTTGAAGATTTAAGACATTTAAGGATCAAATTTATTTAGGAAATAAATAAGGCAGTTCTATAGGATCAACTATAACAAAGAATAAATACTACACGAATAAAGCCTTTGCTGCATAAAAGAGTCAATTATGAGTCAACTGTGTCAGGAACACAGATACAAGTGTCTGTGCCCTCCCACAATATCAGCATTTACTGAACAACAGTAAGTTCATGGGGTGCAGTGGTTTTGTTGCCATTAAATTGTCAAACAACCCCTATTTTCTCAATAGCCTTAGCTCAGACAAAAATTAGTTATTTTATTCCAACCTTAATTACTAATATTAACTCTCAGATCATACGGTCCACACCACATAGTAAATATATCAACATGTGTATTTTTATGTAGGTTTCAGAATAGCTGAAGGGGTGAAGAGGAAGCAGTAGTGTTCATGAAGTTTCAAAGAGGCAGGAAAGTTGAGGTAGGTGCAGTCAGAATCTTGGGCAGGTGTTATGTATGGTAACTGACCCCTGACCCTGATGCACGTCTGCTAGAAATGGAGCCATATGCTCAGAGTTGGAATGAAAAATGAGACATGATGGAGGCTACACAGTCAGAGGATGGTCCAGATGGACAAGTACATAGATAGATGGATGCAGGTTTGGATGGATGAACAGGTGGACAGACGGGTGACAGTTCAGGGATGTCAGCTGAGGGGTCTGAGCAGAGCTGAAGCTCCTGGGAGCATGGGGAGTTCTCTATCGGTTTCTTGGTATATACATGAAATGAGAGGTCCGTGGAGCCATTGCCACTGGTTTCTAGGAGTCCTCCTCTTTCCAGGTCCAGATGAAAGAGCAGTGCCTTTCCCTCAATTTTGAGTGTCCAATAATTCTCAGGACTGGGTTGCTGATATGACTTTAATAAGCTTTGGAAACTTTACAGGGTGGCATGCTTTGTACTTTCTGGAATAAGTCATTTGTCTGCACCTCATTGTTAATGTTGGACAGCTGGTGGTGTTTACTTGTCCACTAAGGTCCAAAAGCATCCTCTGCACTCAAAATAGTGTCAAATACTGCTTATAAAAAGCAGTCTTGTGGGGATAAAGCAGAGACTGATAAACACTGTTTTATAGATCATGGAATAACATAGAGCAGGGAATAGCTTGATCAACTTCAGTGTTGAATATGTATAGACATGTGTTCTTGTCATTATTCCTTAAGTAATTTATGATACATAACACATAGCTGTATAATAAGCAGCCAGCTTAAACAACAAATCATCACATGGTGACTATTAACACAGCACTCGCATTGTGTTAGACAAAATAGCTAATCTAGAGGGGATTTAAGGCATATGGGGAATACACATGAATCACATGCAAATACTACCTTTTAGAAAGTCTTGACAATCTTCAAACTTTGTTATCGATGGGGTCCTGGAGTCAATTACTTTAATAACTGAAAAATTTATATACAAAACTACATGCTAAATTAATTTCATTTTTTAAAAACGTTTGACCAGGGGCAAGAAGGACATTGCATGAAAACACATTCTTGAGTTTCATACCTTTCTGCTATAACTATTTAAAAATTCAAAATTTCAAATTTCAAAATCCAAAATAAGTATATTAACTGCTCTAAACTCCCTAGACAGGGGAATAGGAGGGCAGCAGGAGCAGCTGAGATGGATGTCTCTAAGACTTTTGGTTCGGAGACAAGCAAACCCACACAGGGGAGGCTCCATGCACCCAACCACTGAGAGCCGATTTGTGGTTGCACCCATTGGAACTTCCAGCACCATTGGTGTTAAGTTAGTGCTGAAATGAATAGGCACTAGCACCACAAAGTGATGCCAGACATCCACTCATCTCGGGTCCTCCAAACTGAGGTTGCACGTTGGTGAGGACCTCGGCAAGCCGTCTCATCACAAACTTTATCTAGCACTGAAAGTCAATATCTGAGTCCTCTCCCCACCCAGAAGGTGAATTGATATTGAATTGAATCTTCCTTGTGCTGTTACAAAATAAGCCCTTAAAAAACAATGAGCAAATGGAAAATAGAGTGTCTTTTATTGATTGTGATGTTCCCACTAACTCGATTCTGGCAGGGGAGCTTCTGAGGCGGCGCATGTGCACGGAGCAAGGGCACTGCCACGGTCGATAGCTTCGAGGAAATGGACAGCCCTGTCTGCCTAATGGATCTCTCCAATTTCCTCCATTGGAATCCAAGTAGGGATTAGTCACCAGACAAATTTCTCAACGGCTCCTCCGGACGATGTTTGCCTTCAAAGCAATTTGGTAAATGTCAGTTGAGCATCTGGCTTACATTTATGAGATCCAAGTCTCTTCCCAAGTCACAGACCAAGTGGCACTGAGGTGTTCTGCTGCTTTTTGTGTGGTTGTCTTTGAATTTCTATATTTATTTTCTCCGAACTGAACTAGTAAAATACACACTCCCATGAAACAGGTGTGCCTGTGTGTGTGTGTTTTCAATAAAACATTTGTCAAAAATGCTTCAGTAATTCCTTAAATCCCCCTCTTTCCCTCTCAAGCTGTTTTCAGTAGAATTTCCAATGACTGTTTCATATTGGAAGAACATGGGGTACATGGAAATGTTGCTAAGACAACGAATGCAGTGATCTTCTCCAGTTCCCTTGCTCAGGAGGGTTTCCACCCTTCACCGTCTGAGTATCACTATGGTATATCTGCCATGTCCGGAAGCACGACCTGGTTAACTCCAGGACCAGTTGTATTTCTATTACACGCTGGCCCCTGCTCCAAGAGTTAGAACAAATTCAGTTCTCAGGGTCTTCGTTTCCCCTGCTCTGTTTCCTAGTCTTTGTTTATAGTCACCTTGCCATTGTTGAAAACAATGGCATTTTGTGGGTATTTTTTAGACTTGTTTCATAATTCAAGTTTGTTTCCTGTGGTTAACGTGGGTTGGGGGTTTAGCAACGAATACCTAAAGTGAAGTTTCTTTTCAGCTGCATCTTCTCGAATGGCATGGCTGTCACTGTAGCTTCTCACAGACAATGCTAGATTTGATGAAGTGGCCAGGTAGTATCCAGCAGTGATGCAAAAAAATAGGTCAAACCCTTGTGAATACAAGTCATAAGAAAGTTAAACTGTGGGAATGATCAATGGAGAAAAAAGAAAGCATCTCTTGGATAGCTCCAGACTTATCCAAGGATTGATTATACAAGCCCACTACAGCAGCTATAGAAAATTAGGACAACCTAAGAAAGATTCATCCTTTTGGAGAGTTCCTCCTTGCCCCGTGGGAAAAAAATTCTTGGAGCCTAACCCAGAGTTCTTAAGACACTGTAACAGTATTCTATCTTCTCCTTCTCACATTTAGCAAATGAATCTAATGCCATGTGTCCCACTCATTTCTTCATTTGAGGCACAAAGAAAGCAGATATAACAGCATGAAGTCCGCTCCAAAAACACCAGGTTTCTTCTCTGTGAACCTTTTGTTGTTAATGCAGCTAAGACAGAAACTGCAGTGCCATGAGCAGGCAATCTTGATAAATATTATCTGATGATACTAAATTTTAAGTGGAGCAATTATGCTAGTGTTCACAGATATAGAGAGAAAGTGAGACATTGGATGAGGGGTAGAGTCAAAGAATGTATTCACTTCCAATTTCTGTTTTCAAAGGTGTTTTGAAATCAGATGCTCCTCTATAACAGTCTCTCCTCATCAGTCTTCCAGGGTGTAGCCATGAAACCATTTGTTTGCTATATGCAACACAGGAGGATGACAAGGATGACACCCACTACAAAACTCTTGAGATAGCTTCAGTTGAAATTAGTATTTGCTGCCCCCCCAAAAAATGACTTTGCAGTTTCAAAGAGGTGAGACTATAGTTCTCTGTAACTGAAGGGACACTGGCCCACTCCAGTATGTGGCTCTGGCAGGCCTTGCTCCCCCCCCATTCCCTCTGCTTCTTAAAATCCATTAGATTACGTTCCTAAAGATAACCTTCAAGCTTTAATTCCCTATGGGGCACTTCCTCCTCCTGAGGCTGACTACCAAGGTCCAACTGTCAGAAGGCCCCTTTGGCTTACCTAATTAAAGCACCTAATTAAAATTAGGCTCCTCATTATAACATGGGTTCCCCCCTTTACCTTTATAAACTGCTGTTTGCCTATGTTCTCTGTCTGTCTCCTCCCTATCCCCCTCTCTCCCATTCTCCCTCCCCCTGTGCCTATGTTATATGTATTATGTGTATGTATGTGTGTTATCATTCTTGTAAGTGCAGTCATGCACTTCCATGGCAGCATGTAGATATCAGAGGACACCCTTAAGTGTCAGTCTTAACTTTCAACCTTGTTTGTTCAAGGGTCTGATGGGAGATATCATTCTGTAAATATGTTTCTCTTATTGGTTAATGAATAAAGGCCTGAATAGGAAAGCAAAATAGGTGGGACTAGGAGATAAGGAGGTTACAGGAAGAGGTAGGAGGAGATTCAAAATGTAGGACCAAGAGAGAACAATGCCGGGCCCTCTTTCCAGTAAGATAAGTCCACATGGAAATACTTAAATTAATAGACATGGGTTAATATTTAAGACAGAGCTAGTCAATAAGAAATGCTAATAACAGGCCAACAGCATTATATCTAATACAGCGTCTCTGTGTGTTATTTGGGGGCTGATGCGGCTCTGGGACCAGGCTGGCAGGAAAACATATTCCTAACCAAGGTCCCTTGTTATTCACTGCTCTATAAGCCAGCCTCTCTGGGCTGAGAGCTTCCTGGGATTCTCGTAGTTTATCTCCAATTTCACAATGGTGGCACTGCATTTATAGATGTGTGCCATCGAGTCCAGTCCACCTTTAAGTGAGTCCTGGAATCAAACTCAGGTTCTCATGCTTACAAGGAAAGAGCTCCACCCACAGAGACATCTCCCCTAGCCTAGAGATGCATTTTAAGTATTAGATCCCCAAGTGAGGCAAACATCATTAGAGTTTGATAAACAGCATTGGAGATTACCCATGAAGCCTCAGATATGAGAGAAAAATACCTAGCTCATGAAAAATATATGTAGAGAGACTTCAGGCTTTCTGTCTTCATGCAAATGTTAATATATGTTTTAAGAACATACTTTGCTAATCGAGTTTTTCACATTAGTTTGAATTATACCCTTTGATTTACATTTCAAAGGAAAAATGGTCCTACTGGACAAACTGCCAGCCAAAGGTACCAAAGTACATACATGTACTACTAAACACAGTCTTTCCATGAAAAACTAAATAAAAAGAAAAAGAAAGAAAAGCTTCATAATGGAGAATGGATGAGATACAAAAACCCACATCTGCTGATTTTGGATTTGTAGCACTGTGTCCCATTGTTAAGCTCACACCCACCAGGTCTTCTAACAACAGAAGTTTGCTTTTTTGTCATCACAGGAGAATACTTTGTGACAAGGCTTAGCCCTGCTTTGACCATAACTATTTTGTTTCTGGTTGTATGTTGGTGGTAAGAGATTTGCAGAATTATACAGCACAGTTTCTTACTGATTTCTAAATTTGGTTGGTGTAACTTTAATGGAAATTGAACCATGTCCCAGAATGAATTGTAGGCGCTGATGTGGATACAGGCTAGCAGAGTGTGGCAGGGTTAAAGACTAGGCAACAGTTCTGAGTAAGTCATCCTCAGGAAGTGAGGTGAGTCACAGACAAAAGAACAGACAGAAACCAAACTGACAACTGTGAATGTGAACAGATGTGAAATAGGAAATGAAGAAACTTCTGGAATATGTCTAGCTTGCCCAGCACCAGCTGTGTGGCATAGATCAAAGTGCTCAACGTCTTGGAAGCTACAATTTTCTTATCTGTAAGATGGGATAATGATAGGACATACTTCAAAGGAGTGTCACAGAGTTCATGGCACAATGCACAATATCCAACATTATCTGCTAGTATCACTCTTGCCACTGTCATATAAAAACACAAGTTGGTGCTTTTGCAACACCAGGCACATCCAAATATTCAACAAATGATGCCTGTTTCCATCGTGATTTGAGAGTTGTTATTCTGAATTCTAAGATTTAAAATTTCAGAAAAATGGTAGAATAAACTGAGGAAAATAAACTATGCTGGCCTTGCTGGGTCCATCCTCAACCTCCAGAACCTCAAATGTGGCTTGTAACTCCTCTGCACGGTTCCAGCCCGGTTGAGAGGAACATCTCCTCACTGGAAGCTGACATGATGGGTGAGGTCAATTTTGACTTGGGAGAAGAGTCTGTCCTGGGGATGAGATGCAATGTTTTTCCAAGACACACGACAAAGGTCGCCCCAGAGACAACTTTTCTTAATTGACGATGTTCCCAGTCACCAGAGGAGCTAAATGGACCTCCTGTGAATATCCCACTGGCATCCTGCATCTTGACAGCTACAATTCTTCCTTTTTCAATTTCAATTCTTATTGATTTTCAAGATTCTCATTTTAGAGATGTATGCCTTCATTGTACTACAGTGTTTAGTCATTTATCTGTGCCTGCTTTTATATGCTAGATTGATCTTTTGGTACCAAAGCTGCAGGGAGAGAGTAGGTTTGCTATTCAGGTGCCGTCACCCTCACAACCTATTAAGCAGAGATATTTCACCATCTAAGCTGAGGAAAAGACTCTAAAACAGCAGAAGTTCATGCTCATGCTTGGGAAGGAAGCAGCAGAAACCAGCAATGAACTACTTCTGAACAGCAAAAGCTTAAGTCAGTAAAACCTGTCTCTAAGAAGAACTGGGTGACCCAGGCACACCTGCTGTCTTCTGACTTCAAAGGTCACTTCTCTCTGGAAAGCCACAAAGTCACATTTTCTGATTCAAAACTTGCATGGGTTTAGTTATAGGCAGAAATGGTGGTCATTTTTATCATACCACATGACATAATCGTTAGAAGAGATTTTAAGAAATATGAAGAAGGCAAATGAAATACACCTGGATGAAAATAAAGTTATTAGCTAGTTTTTGTAAGAAATAAACCCTAGACTAAATGTTTCAGTTTCACCCAACTAAATCTAAGTACTCATGAGGAAAAACAACAACAACAACAACAAAACAAAAACAAAAGCCACTCCTTGAGGATTTAGATGGTTAGATATGTAGTACTTGCCCAGCACACAATGCATTGGGTTCTTTTCCCAACACTTAAAACATGGGAATTAAGGAATTAAAGGAATTAAAGCATGCCCACAAACATTTATGGGTTAAAGAACTACTTATTTTTCTCTATTAGCCTAATGTCAACAATTATGTCTCTAGTGACTGTGATGTTTCTTCAAGTCATGTTTTTACCTAAGAACTGGGGAATCACTTGGGTCTTT
Organism: Cricetiscus sungorus; assembly: GCA_030556225.1. Lineage (NCBI taxonomy): Eukaryota > Metazoa > Chordata > Mammalia > Rodentia > Cricetidae > Cricetiscus > Cricetiscus sungorus. The sequence goes on along the minus strand of JANBXA010000606.1, from coordinate 2,147,579 downwards.
GGATGAAGCAGCTGAAGACTAGGGAGGCTTTGCCTGAGGTTCCAGCTCTCTAAGTTGTAGCTTGTAGCCCCTCTTGGGGTCATGCGATTGAATGTGGAAGGGCTGTGAAAGTTTGGAAATAGCAAAAGGTGTCTGCATGTGCAGCAATGGAAATCAATTCAAAGTGTTTGGGATAATATTAGCCCATGTTGCATTAAGGGACCTCAGTATAATTTGCCCGTAAGTATACAATATGTGTTCTGCACATGCAAATGCCATCATATGGCATAGCACCAATGAATGCTGCCTAAAACACCTTCACTTGGACTCAAGTCGGATTCAAAACTATGTAATGAGTTGGAATACTTTTACTACAAATACAAAGTTTTCTGTCTTTATGTGGCCTATGTAAAGCAGATATTTTACATTTTCCCTATTGTCGCTCCTCAACATATGAGAATCAAATTAGTGTGTTTTTTGATTGCATTATGTTATGGATGTTGATTTTAAAAATTGTTTTTTGAGTTTCTGACTCAGATTTCATTTTTAAAAAATAGTTAAATGTATTTGGGCTTGAGATTTGGACAGGGTTTATATCAATTTCTGAAGGCCCCTTCCTAGTTTCACTTCTGTTGCTATGACAAATATCATAACAACCAGACAAACAAACCAACACAGTAAGGAGAAGGTTTATTTTTCTTATACTTCCAAGTTATGGGGAAGTCAAAGCAGAAGAAGCTCAAGCAGCAGGCCATAGTATATTCGAAGTCAAGAACAAAGGGTGAATTAGCACATCCTTGCTTTACTGCTCTCACTAACCTTTTCTTTTCTTAAACTGTTCATCCCCCTTCTCAAGGGATGGTACCCCCTCTATCTGCTTGGACTTCCTATAATCCACCAGAGACATACCCACTGGCCAGCTTGATCTCTAATTACTTATTAAGGGTCTGTTAGGGTTTTTATTGCCGTAACTAGACATCATGACCACGGCAATTTTTATAAAGGAAGATATTTAATTAAGACGGAGGTTTATAGTTTCAGAGGTTTAGTCTATTATCATCATGATGGGACACATGGGCTCATGCATGGTGACATGGTACTGGTTACATCTTAAAATACAGGAAACAGGAAGTGGACTGTGACACTGAGAGTAGCTTGAACATAGGAAACTTCAAAGTCTACCCAAGAGTGACATGCTTCTTCCTACAAGTTCACATCTACTCCAACAAAGTCATACCTCTGAAGACTTTGGGGGTCATTTCTTTCAAACCACCAGAGTCTTTTATAGTTTGTGTTAAATTGATAGCTGAAATGAACTAGCACTGGCCTTATATATACATTCTGCTAGGGGTTGGAAAGATGGCTCAGTGGTAAAAAGCTCAATACTGATCATTATAAAATCAAAATATCAATCAAATGAAAAAGATTGAATATGGCTTTTGTCCTGTAGTGTCAAATATTTAACTAAGATTTATTTTTATGTAAAAATTAGCAACAATGTCCACCTCACTAATATTCAAAATTTATGTTTGTCTTCAATAAATGATAAAATGGATATAAAAAGTTGTTAGCAATATGTTTCATTATAGTTTATTATCAATAAATGTTTTATTTGTATGGACTCTGATTAGAATGTGAAATCTTCCTGTAGTCTCTCATGTTTAAATACATGGTCTCTTGATGGTGGAGTTGCTTGGCAAGGCTGTGGAATGTTTATGAGATGAGGGTTTGGCTGGAGGAGAGGGTCACTGGGAGCTGATCTTGAGGTCTTGCATCCTGGCCTCCTCTATTCTTCACTTTCTGTTACTTGCTTATCAGTGCAATGTGAGCGCCAGTCTCTTATTCCTTCTGTCATGCCCTTTCTCTCCTAACAGGCTGTATGCCCCTCATTATTACCGTGCATTTGTTAAATGTTTTATCACAGCAACAGGAAAAAGAGAGAGAGTATACCCACTTTCTATACCCACATAGATAAGACCATGTGAAGAGTTCTCTGAGATAGCAATCTGCAAGTGGAAAAAAAGTTTAAGAATTCTGGGCCTCAGAACTTTCCCTAGAAACCAAAGAGACCAGAAGAGATATGAAGGCAGCTTTCAGTGAAACCAGAGAGAAGAGCTCTGTGAGTAGAGGCAAAGGTAGGTGACCCAGGAAAAGATAAAGAAATTGCTTCAAGTCTTTGTCCACTGAGGTTGTTATTGAGGTGGGCCTGAAAATTGCCTTCTGCTCAGGATGTCATGAGCCTTGAGTATAAAACTCTCTGCCATCTCCTTGAGCCAATGAAGAAGAAATAATTGATTTCATTCTATTATAGTCAGTGTGATCAAGAACTTGGGATGAGTGTGCAAGTTGAGATAGGAGATATTTAAGTGGATCTTACTATCTTGGGTTCATTTTTTGCTGTTGTTATCCTTGGGCTATTGATGGGGGAATCTCCTTCTGCACATATGTTTCTCTTATTGGTTGATGAATAAAACACTGATTGGCCAGTAGTGAGGCAGGAAGTATAGGTAGGGCAACCAGACCAGGAGAAGGCTGGGAAGAGAAAGAAGATGCCATGTAGATACTGAGAAGACAGGACATGCTAGGCATTCTCTGGTAAGATAGGGCCATGTTGAAATACATAGATTAGTAGTTATGGGCTAATAATTAAGAGAAAGCTATCCAGTAAGAAGCCTAAGTCATTCGCCAAACAGTTTCTAATTAATATAGCCTCTGTGTTTATTTGGAACTGAAGGGCAGCAGGACCAGGCAGAACCAAGTCTCAAGCTACAGGCTATAAATTAATAAAGAGCCACCTTGTACAGCTGTCAGCCTACTTTTTTACTTTTGAGGCCAGTTTAAGGCCCTAGAATGTTTTGCCTTCATCATCATTTCTTTTTAACTAATCATTAACAAGAAGTTTGACTTGGTTATTGAAATGTCAACATTTCAAAGTTATAGCCATTCTCTGAGGTTGCCTCCTTTCCCAGTTTCAACACACTTTTCTTACCTTTACTAGTGATTCACACAAAAATTCTTCCTGAGATCTGTGCAGTAAGGGAGGACTGTCAGTCACAATGTTCCATAGGAACTGAAAATTAACTGGGCTATTTGGAAGCCTCTAGTAACACAAATCATTTGTTGTTTATCTGAAGTAAAAATTAAGCAGTTCTGTTTGAGGCATGCTTTTACTAAAAGTTATTCATTATTTATTGGCTGTTCGAGTAACCCAGGCATCCTACCTTTCACCAGGCACTCTTACATTTTGCACAGCCCTGCACACATGCTGCTGTGTTTACTGTATTTCCCTTTGGAATGCAGAAGCTCATCTCATCCAATAAGAAACGCCATCTTCAAATGCCACAGTTTACGCCAGTTTGCTGGGAGTCCAGATAAGCTATGCTATTTAAAGTAAGTTTTGGAATATCATATGTATCCTGCTGCATCTTTGCTAGGGCTGGCAAGCTTCCATTCCTAATATGAGAATACCACTCTCGAACAGCTGTTGCAAGGGAAAAGGCACTCATTACTCATGGTAACACCAATCAGCATGTGTGGATTGACTGCTTTGGAATAAAGTGGCCCTCCTGACATGATCATTTCATTCAAAAGCTATCTATGTATATATGCTGTTTAGTGTTGGTACAGAAAGAGAGAAGTTTGCACCTTAACATGTGGTCATGAGAATCTGTTCCAAGTGCCTAAAGAGATAGTTCAGCAGTTAAGAGTAATTACTACTCTTACAAAGGACCTGGATTTAATTCCTGGCCCCAAGTCAGGTGAGTCACAACTGCCTATAACTCTAGTTCCAGGTGGTCTGATTGCCACTTCTAGTCTCTGCTGGTACCTGCATCCGCACAGTACATGCATGTACACTTAGGCATGCACACACAAAGTAGTTAGTATGTATTTTTAAGAGATAATGTGTTCGTGGGGTGGTGAATGCTCTAGTATTTCCAACCTCTTCCCTACGCTCTCAACACATGCCAGGGTCTGGAAATGCTGCCATGTGTTGTTTCTCTGCTTCATTCATCTGGAAGCATTTCACAATCTGCACACACACACACACACACACACACACACACACACACAGAGGACATCTAGAGACCAGTTCCCCATCGTGTTTAGCTTGAAGAGATGGTTCCCAGCATTCAATCTGGCCTTCTGCACTGCCTGTACAGTTTCCCACTGGGACAGCAGCATTTGTATGAGATCCTCACTAGGAATGTGGGGAGCAGGCCTGCTAAAGGAATGAATCTTGAGAAGCTTCCAGATATTCTTACCTCAGCTTAAGTGACCTATTTTTACAGATAGCACCAGGATCTTGCCCTCAGAGTCAAGTGTAGAAGGTAGAGTTCACTAAGAATATTAAGGCCCATGTAGAAAAGGAGAGTGTTTGGGAAGAGAAAGAAAACAGACTCAGAAAGACCAGTTCAAATGAGAAATTAAAGAAAGTCTTTCTTGAGTTCGGTGAAATAAAATGGTCCTGGAATGTAGTATCATGGAGCTTGAACAAACCTGGAAATGACATCAGATCTATTTATTTAGAATGGCTGAACCCCGCCTTTTCCAGACAGATGACGATACTCAGTATGTAAAACACTTTTACTCTGACTTTTAACATAACCTTTAGGAGGAAATCATGGGAGACATGATTATAATTCTTATTTCCATTGCCACAGATTGACTAATTGACAAAATTCTAGCTCCCAGGCAGGAGCCAGTGCTGGCACCTTCCCAGGCAGTGTCACTGACGTGGGGAGTGAGAACAGGCAGACTGCTCTCCCCAGAGCTCAGTATCATACCTCCTCAATGACACTGAACAAGTGGGGCACAGTTCAATCAACGACAAGAGTGATTCCTTCCCTATAAACAGCCAAACCAGCAACATGAAAAGCGGTTGACATATCCAGCACAGACTCAGTCTTGAGTTTGTAGAGGCTAGATTGAGAGAGAAACAGAAAAGAGCAAACAAGTACAAGAAGAAAGTCAGTAAGAAGGGTAGGGACAGAGCGCAATCAGACAAAACCTAACAACCAGACACACCACAGGTGGGGTGATGGCCCAAGTCTTCTTGCTCTTGGTTTCACCGTGCAGACTCCTGACACTGCTGCCATTCAGGTGATGCTGCCTCAGGTCACTCCTACTGAGCGTGTCCACTTCTCTTGCCAGCTCCTTCACTCTCATTACTCCTTTTTCGGAACACAGGTTTCTTTCTGCAAATAGAGAACAAACCAATCATGGTCTGAAATCCATTGCTAAGTCATCATAGCAATTCCTAAAATCCCAACACAGCTCCCAGCACGAATTAGGCCCCCATCCAATCCTTCACTGAATTGAGATTAAATTGAAGTCAACCACTCCTAATTTACTGCCTTGGTAAATAAATCAGACCCTGTTTGAAAAAATTAATTTTTAAATTTATATTTGCCATGACAAAAATACTGTCCTCTTCTACTAAGGTGAGTGAACGTGCACGTTGTGTTTTCGTTAAGGGGCAGCAATGCAAGATCTGCTGCTGGATTCCCAGGAGAGCGTGGGAAATGCCCTCTGGGTACTCACATTCTATGTCCTTCCCCATGAAGTATTTCCATTTTAATTCGGGATTGCTTCATTGAAAGAAGTGTGCAGCACGATGGACCATGTCTATGGGACTCCTCCAGATGCTACCCAGCTACTTGAGGACAGGACGGCTTTCCTCCAGATAAAGAGAATAGGACACAGCAGCTCCCATGGCTATTCCTGGTTGTCAACTTGAAGACATTTGGAATTAACTGAAACATAAAAATGGAGGGCAAACCTTTGCTCACATCAGAGCATTGTCCAGGATATTTAGTCACTTCCAGGTAATCAAACAAAATCTTCTCCAAAGGATGGAAGCTGAAGATAAAATCCAGTAATATGTTCTTGTTGGTTTCTTTAATAAATTTCATTTGTTTCATTCTACTTGTTTGTCCTTTTTTTTTTTTTTTTTTTAAAGACAGGGTCTCCCAGTCTGCCCTACAACTCACTACAAGTGCAGGCTGGCCTGGAACCTGTGCACTTAGCCTCTTATATGTTTGGGTTACAGGTTTGAGCCAAGCACCCTGAAAATTACAATTCATGTAAATGTAGGGACCTTTTTTTCAAAGGCACCATGATGAAGAAGTTGTAATATAGAAAAAAAAAACAAATCTCTTGTTAGGGCTAAAGGAAACTAAAATTGCTAAGATTGTGCACTTAATAAAGAGGCTCCACTGAACAAACTAACTGTGGTACATCCTTAGTGGCTTTTACCTAGAGGATGTGCACCAAGCTTTAAAAAGACAGAAGAAACACAAGTAGGTATGGCTGGTGAAAGAATCCTATCTGACCGGTGGGTGCCTGTCAAGGGGAGGAAAAGGGGAACAGAAAAGCAGAGTGTGGACATTGTAGAATAAACATTTGTGCGTTAGTAAAAATTTGTGAAAATACACAGAATGCATAATAAAAAATTAATCTTAATGCTGTGGACCTTATGTAACAACCTTGTGGCAATGTTGACTCACCAATTGTAACAATGTATCTCATTAATACAAGGTGATTAAAGGGACATTTGAGGTAGCCTGGGGACCTGTACCAGGATGTGGAGAAAATCTAAACTTTCTGCTTACTGCTTTTGTAAACAGTAAAACAAAACCAGGCTTATTAAATGTCTAAAGCATCCATATAAAGTTATAATCCATCACAACAATAATGTTAAATCAAAATATCAATCAAATTATCATGTCTGGTTTTCTGAACATGGAAGAAATACTGTAAGGGTTTTCTGTGTTGAACATGATACATCAAGAATTTTGAGAGCTAGGTAGGTAAATGTTTATAAACTACAAAATCAAAACAAAGGCATAGAAGAGCCCTCAGAAACAGAGTATGTCATGACAACAGGGCAACCAGGCAGAACTAAGACAGAGGAGCAGAAAAAAGGAAGCCCCTACATGAGGAACCTGATGAAAGGTCATAGTGATAACAGAAGAATTACACAAAAGGAAAATGCGCACTAAAAGAAAGCAGAGAGGCGTGGCAATTAGCTTCAGAATTGGCAGTGTAGCACTGTGTACAAGGTCTGAGTTCAAGCTGTCCTTGTGTTCTAAGGTATGGAGGAGGGAACCGCAGCAGGCTATAGTATGAGAACTTTTCAAGTTTCTAGCACGTTTCCATCTCCATCTCTGTTTTGTCTTCAGTGATAACAGCTATTCACATGCAAAGTTTCTACATGCTATCAGTTTACCAGGAGAGAAATAAGAACTAATGAGCTTTCTGGTGTGCTTCCTCCTTCAATCTGATGTCCATGCCACACACAAGATTCTGGGCAAGGGCAGTGCAGAGATGAGCAACTGCAGAGAGGTCCCTACCGGCTACCCTGCATGCCCATAACAACTGCCTTACAAATATGAAAAACGAGAACCAGTGCTTTCCATCGAGGCTGAAAGGTGTCTCTTGTGGAGGGCAATGAGGCCAAATCGGATATTGGTCAACATGCAGGTACCTTTATCCTCTGAGGCTGGGTTATTGGTTCTTATCGAATGGATGGAGAAAGATCTGAGCCACCAGGCCTGGAGGGGGTTGGAGCACACATGAGAAAATCTTGCACTTTCCTCCCACATTCCACCTTATACACAGGAAAGGCACCGTTGGAAGCTGACTGTATTTGTTCCTCCAAGGGTATGAGAAGGGGTAGTGGAGAGTCATGGGAACAAAGCAGCCTTCTTCAGCTGAGGGCTGTTGCTTGCGATGAGGATCATGGAGTCTATGTTATTTGCCTTTATCCATACCTCATTCTGGAGGGGTTTAGAAGCATTTGTTTTAAGTCCTTATGCTTGTTTACAGTATTACTCCAGTTTGTGTGTGTGTGTGTGTGTGTGTGTGTGTGTGTGTGTGTGTGTGTGTGTGTGTGTGTGTGAGAGAGAGAGAGAGAGTATGTATGTGTGGGGGGGTGCACTCTCAAGATTGCACGTGAGAATATGTTTAATTTTAATTGGTGTGCATGTGTTTAAGTTTATCAACTGTATTAAAGATTTATTTCAAAACATTAACATGCTATAGAAAGACACAAGTATGACCAGTGTTTTGAAAGCAATGGAAGCTAATATGAAGCCACCAGAAATGCATGAGAAGAGTTAACTATGCTCGCTCCCTCAGCTCCAATGTGGTAGTCCACCATCCCTGTACTGAGGAGGGTGTACCTGTTTGCAAAGCAGGGAGGACTATTCCTGTTTTACTTCATTCCAAATTGAAAGGGAAAGTCTCCAACTAATACCATGCCGCCTGAGTGGTTGGCATTTAAATTTTTTTACTTCTCAATAAATAGGAGACACTAAGGGTCAGAGCATTATGAACTACCTGCTGTAGCTTTTGTAAGAATGACTAGAATGTACCCAAGGCATATTCCTCTGGGATCTTTTAAAATGTTTTTGGTCATTCTGTATTGAGGCCAAACAGTTGATATCAGAAATGTTGGCTTTGTTTGTTGTCACAATGTCCAGAGCTATCTGATAGCTATGATTATGGAACTCAGGGTAATAGAAAGTGAAGAAAAATTCAACACCCTTACCTGTGATGAGAACTGATGTTGCCTTAGCAGCACATCCTTCTTCTTTTCCCCATCACAGTGGGAGAAGAGCACAGGTGAAGGTTATCAGGGTAGAAAATGGAGAACTTAAAAAATAACCCATAATTACCAAGGCCTTATGTGTCAAAAACTGCATATAGTCTGCTGACAATAATTAGAATTTTGAGGAAATGTTTTTCCTTATCCTAGCAGCCCATTCTAGTCTCCATTTTAGCAACTACAATAAGACACCATTCTTAATATAAGACACCAGGGTTTGCAGAGGTATAGACAAATTATGGTACCCATAGAACAGAATGTCAGTCTGTTTTCCCTGTTTGCCTAATAGACAGAAGATGCCTATGTGAATACAGAGGGATCTGACTGAACAACTGGATTAATTCTGGTGTCTTCCTTGAAAATGATTCAATTTCTGATTTGCAACAATTATAAGAAGTACACTGACTGAACAGAAGGATCCTTTAAATGTTAGTTTGAGGGTAGTTTCCCATGTTATTAAATAGAGAAAATAGAAATATTCATGGCCTGTACCCATATTTTCCAATTTCATTTTCTTTTTATTTGCACATAATTCTGTCAGTGCAGCTTCGCACGTGATCACTGTCCTTTCTACCACTGCATTCGTTTAACCTCAACTTTTGGGGTTTCTCTATGAGGAGTTGATATTTAATATATTGTCCATTCTCAAAAACAAAAGCAAATAGATGTTGGTATGTCAATATAATGCCATGCAATGTCTTTAAGATATAGGGATTCTATTTACACAGTCTTAGGTAAAAGAAAAATAGGAATCATACTTTCCCATTTGAAAACTTATGGTAAACAAAAAAGAATGGTTTGGGCATAATGAGAGTCATGTGGATCAATGCAGGGAAATTGAAAGTCTTGAAATGGGATCAGATGTTTACAGTCAATTGATTTCACCAGGGCTGCCAAGGCCATTTAACGTGAAAGCAAGAGTTGTGTGAACGAATGATACTAGGACACCTAGATACAAAAGACTGAAGCCAGGGCCTCGCCTCAGATCGTGTTCAAAAGGAAGGTAAGATTGGTTAAAGGGTTAAAAGAAAGGAATAAAAATACGAAGTTCCCCAGAAAAACACGGGAGAAGGTCTTAATGACCTTGCAATTGTCAATGAAATCTTAGATATGACAACAAAAGTATATGTGAAAAAAAATAGACTAAATTTCATTAAAATTTAAAACTTTTGCAGCTCAGAGCACTTTCAAAAGGGGAAAAAAAGACAACCTACAAAATGGAAAAAAAATGTTTGTACATAATTTAACTGGTACTTAATGATATAAGATCATTAGTGATGATTTTGTACACCATCAAAATATACAGAAAACTCTCAAGACTGAATGGAAAAGTCAGAGTTCTTAATTGGTCTAGATAATAAAAGGCCAGAGTCAGATATAGAGGGAAATGCTGAGAGATCAGAGAGAAGGAGTAAGCCACAGCACACCGTACCTCCTAAGCATCTCTAGACCAAATAAGAACTCCTTTTACCTATAAGATGTGTTGACCTCTTAAATGGAAACCGGGACATGTGTTACACTGGGGAAGAGTTTTTGCTTTTGTTTCCACAGGTGAAGAAAAAATATGGATACCATCAAAATAGATAAAGATTCGTTTTGAACAAGGCACTTCTTGTCTAGAAGAGAAGATCAAGTAGCATGGTGGTTTAATATAAACTAACCTATAATACTGACAAATGATTTTCATTTAACAGATATAACTTGCCTAGGAGAATTTCCCCAAAAATTTAGGGTTGGGGATTGGTTTTATTTTTGTCTTCCCAGGAGAATAAAATATGTCCAGCTAAGGAATCCAGAGATCACTAGACAAATGAGACATCGGAAGGAAAAGGGATAAAACATCTAGAAAAATTGTCCCCCAAAAAGGAGTAAATTGTCCTATTGGTATGTCACATTTACAACAGGGTAAAATTACATAAATCTCCCCAAATATCTGTTTCTTGTTTCAATTCAGATATAATACACGATTGGTCTTTCTGTAGTCTCAGTCCAATTAAAGATTAAAAGCTGGCTTTGGAGCTGGAGAATCTCTCTCTCTCTCTCTCTCTCTCTCTCTCTCTCTCTCTCTCTCTCTCTCTCTCTCTCTCTAAACCCAAGCATGCTTTTTAAAGTAAAATATAAAATCTCTGTCTCATGTCAGAAGAGCCATCTGATATGGAACAGAAGAAAAACAGATATTTAGGAATATTGTATTGCTACTAATCTCATAACTTTTGTCATAATACTAATTGTCATATAGAGTACTAACCAGTTCTAACTAAAAAACTTTTTTTGTCTACTTTCATGTACATGATTTCTTGTTTGAGTCTCTGTTTTCTACTGTGAACCATGACCATGCCTAACTGTGACCTTTGAAGTCTCCAAAAGGAGGATGGGCCCCACAATGACAACTTCACTAGGACTATCACAACACCATTATGCTGAACACCCCCAACTAAAGGTCAGCTTTGGACTAAAAACTGCTCATAACAATGCTGAGGTGACTTGCTGAGATGATGAAACCTCACAGACACTGCTTGGAACAATTGTGAGGTGGCCAGCATTTGAAACAAGCCTTGTACTTGCCCATTATACAGAAACTGGACAACAATTAACCAAAATTTTCTTTTCAGGATCCCCAAAACCAAAATTTTCTTTTCAGGATCCCCAAAACCAAAATTTTCTTTTCAGGATCCCCAAAATCAAAATTTTCTTTCCAGAATCCCCAAAAGATATCATTGCCCACAGACCGCAGGAAGTAACTTTAAGAACATGACACCCATGGTGGGGGTGCATGGTTTTTGGTCACTATTTGAGTTAAGGATGTTTGTCATTGTTTGGGGGATTGGTTACAAAAATGTTGTTGCTTAAGTACATGAAGAAAGTTGAACTAAGGGGATTATATTCAAGGTTTTGTTTTGTGAAAAAAAAAGAAAGAAAGAAAAGAAAGAAAAGAAAAGAAAAGAAAAGAAAAGAGGGGAATCCAGACATGGTAGGATAAAAAGGGTAGATTACTGAATCTACTCTGAAAAGAATAAGGGAGGATATAGAGATGCTGAGATGAAAAGGTAGATTATTGAACCTACTCTTAAAAACAACTACTTGCTTTAAACATTTTACATTGAACTACACTTCTATATATTGCATATAAATGTTGTATAGTGATACAAACTTGAGATTAATCTTAATAAATGTTTGTTATGAGTAGGTTTTTCTGCCACTCTGGTTCCTCTGCCTTGCAGGCCCCAAATACACACACAGAGACATTGTATTAGATATAATTCTGTAGGCCATTTCCTAGTTTCTTATCAGATGGCTCTGTCTTAAATATTAACCCATTTCTATTTATCTAAGTATTTCCACATGGTCTCATCTTACTGGAGAGAAACCCTGGCATTCTTCCCTCTCAGTCCTCCATTTTGAATCTCCTCCCTACTACTTCCAGAATATTTCTTCTCTCCTAGTCCCACCTGTCTTTCTTTCCTATTGGCCAACAGTGCTTTGTTCATTAACCAATATGAGAAACATATTTACAGAATAACATCTCCCATTATCTCCTCTTTTCTGTCTAAAATAAAAAGAAGGGGTTTAACCTTAACATAGTAAAATATATAACAAAACAGTTATCAAATAAGAACCGCAGTTAACAATGTTCAGTCCATTAATATTTAGTAAGATTTAAAGAAAATATTCTACCATCTATCCTATCTTTGTGAGTTCAAAGTCTTATATGTAACTTATCTTTAATCCTAACTAAGGAAAACTGTAACCACAACTATCTGTCTTCAACTCCATTAAAGACCACAGAAGGATAATATATAAACTTTAGAAATGACAGAGAAAACTCTCCTAGTCAGTCACCCGAAGTTCTTCTGTATTGTTCCATCTTCAGCCCAAAGGCCATAGTGTGTTAGGCAGACTCCTCAGCAAAGCAGGAAACTTTAAAATGTCTACCTGTATTGTCAGTTTGTCAGCCACTTGTCTCTGTGTCCTGCAGAAAGTCTGGCAGACTCTTCCATGCAGCAGGACCCTGTAGCACTGTCTATCTTGTATCACCAGTCACTTTTCTGTGGGCCCTGCATGTGCAGTTTGTACAGCATAAAATCAAACAGTCCAGAAAAGAGCAGTAGCTTGTCCAAATAGCTAGTCTTGCTATATTGGAAGCAAACTCCATAGTGTTTCTTTGATGTTCATCTTCCTTTCTGATGCAGTTGGTGTTGCCAGGAGCAGTTGTGCCTCACTGTTAAGAAAAACCCTAAACCATTTTAAATGCCATATTCTGTAGGTCTTTGAAAGGTTTGAAGAATATTTAACCATCATATCTCTCTCTCTCTCTCCATATATATATATATATATATATATATATATGTATGTATGTATATATGCATATAAAACCTAACTAACTTAAATTTTAACTATTATAGGTAACTATCCATAACCTGTACTAATTTATATATTACATTTTTAAATGAGCTATATAAACACAATACCTAAACCAGAGGAGAAATATACATATCACAAAATTGACCTTAAATTGTATCAATAAATGAAAATCCATTCCAAAACAAAGTATTCATATCTATACCTTAATCCCCTTTTTACCTTTAAAATATTGGTTGTAGTCATTAACCATTTATAACTAACTTCATATAAATGAAAACAAACATTTATAAATGATATTTGGGAATTTGGGTGTCATTCTTTCCAAACTCTTTTCTGCTGGTAGGGAGCGCTGTCATGGGGATCCTAAGAAGACACAGAAATCTTGGCTGTAGTCTATAAGGCTGCCTTGTCCCAACTGTTTTGAATGTTGGATCACCTGGGACGCTATTTCAGGGGGTCTGGCTTGATCAAACCATGTTAGTCTGGAAGGAATCCACAGCTTTTCATTTTTTGTAAAAAAAAAAAAAATAGAAATCCTTTTCCCCAGTAACCTATCCTTGGACTTAAATTTTGGAGTCAAAGCATTTTTAAAATATATAAATTGAATTAATCCAGCAGCATTTCTTTTAACAGTTGTTATTTCCTCAGCAGTCAAACGATACAAAGGCAATATAACATTGTACAGTATCCAGATTCTCTCTGTGCTTTCCATTTTTACGTGGCTTTTTTATTACTGTATTTCTTTTTCTATTTTTTTCATTTTTTGAGACAGGGTTTCTCTGTGTAACTTTTATCTGTCCTGGAATTAACTCTGTATACCAGGTTTATTTTGAAATCAGAGAGATCTGCATGCCTCTGTCTCCCAAGTGCTGGAATTAAAGGTGTGTGCCACCATACCCAGCTGCTCTTTTTCTTTTTATTACTCTTTTTAAAACCATTTTATTCTGTTTCTTTTTCTCTCTCAAGCCTACGTACATTTTTAAAAACCTTTAGAGGTTTTTCTTAATCTGAATCTATCTTTACTGTAAATCTTTATCTTTTTGTGGCCACTAGTCTTTTATCTGCTAAACAACATTGCTAAAATAAAAGCCACAGCTGTATTAGCCATAGTTTATCAAAGATGGTGGGGTTACTTTTACAGCCAAACTGAGAGTTGTGCTCACTGCCTTGGTCTATGCTGCCATCCAGAAGCATGTTGCCAGCTTGGAGATGTGGTCACTGCCATTGCCAGCTCTTGTACACACCATTCAGTTGTTAGCAGAGCTCTTTAAAAGCCTTGAGGATTTTTGCTGCTTGTGCTGAGTCAGGAAACCTCCCTTAAAGGAGATGCAAAAATCTCTGCTTGTCTCTAGCAAAACAGAGTCCAACTGAGAAAAATGTAGTTATTAAGTAGCCTTGCTTGTCTCTGTTCTTTTATTTCTAAAACCCTTCTTTAAGCTTTTCTTAAGTTTTAAGTGGAAGTTCTTATTAGCCACGTTGAAGGCACCATTATGTTATGAGCAGGTTTTCCCCTCCAGCATGGGCCCACCTCTTCATCAGCCCCCAATAAGACATAGAGATGCTGTATTAGATATAAAGCTGTGGACCTGTTACTATTGTTTCTTATAGGCTAGCTCTGTCTTAAGTATTAACCCATTTCTATTAATATAAGTGTTTCCATGTGGTCTTATCTTACCAGAGAGAGAGAGGCTGGCCTTCTACCCTGTAGGTCCTCCATCTTGAATCCCCTTCCTGCTACTTCCTCTCTCCTCCTTGTCTCCTTGCCCCACCTATCTTGCTTTCCTATTGGCCAACAGTGCTTTATTCATTAACCAATAAGAGAAACATATTTACAGAATGATATCTCCCATCAAATGTTAATGGATTAAATATTGTAATTATAGTTCTTGTTTAATAACTGTTTTGATATATGTAATTTTACTATGTTAAAGTTAAAACCTTTCTTTGTATTTACACAGAAAAGAGGAGATGATGGGAGATATTTTATGTATATGTTTGTCTTACTGTTTGATGAACAAGACACTGATTGGCCAGGCAGGATGATAGGTGGATTCTGAGAAGTGTAGGCAGAGAGGAGTCATCATGTGATCCCAAGAAGTGACAAAACTGGGCAGAAACTGCCACCAGCAAACCATAGAGGTCTGGAGGTCTGTATAGATAGGCAGGAAGTGACACAGCTGGGCAGAATCAGAATATAAGCAGGGACAGACAGGAAATCACTCTCTTCTCTGCGGAGATGTTGAGCAGCCATCATGTCGGCTGCTGGAGGAGTAATACCATGCTGGATATAACTGGGTAAGCCACAGCCTCGTGGCTATCGATAGATTGATAGAAATGGCTTAATAATTAAGACAGAGCTAACCAATAAGAAACGCTAATCACCAGCCAACAGTTTTATAATTAATATAGTGTCTGTGTGTTTATTTTGGGGTTCAAGGGCCAAAGGACCTGCCAGGTCAAAAACCGCATGTTACAAAGGAGCCCCAATAAAAAATGAACAAATGAATTAGGGAGACCAAAGAAATTTTAAAACTGCCCAAGAAGCACATGAAAATATGCATGACATCAAGTCACTGTGAACCACAGAGATAAAGCCAAGGAGATTGTGATCACATTTTAAGAAAACAGCATCAGCAAAGGACATGGCAAAAGTGAACCCTTACCCATCACTATGGAGATGTAACACAATGTAAAACAATATTCAGATTGTTTCTCACAAGGTTTACCATAGCATTATCACGTGGTCTAGCAATCCCATTTCTAAGTATACACAGTGCCTATTCTAATTGTAACTTGTTATGTCATAGTCAGTATCACTAGGAGGCCCGTTCTTGGTTTTTTGTTTTGTTTTGTTTTGTTTTGTTTTTGTCTTTTGTTTGTTTTGTTTGTTTTGTTTTTGTTTTTGTTTGTTTGGTTTTTTGGCTTTCTTTTTTTGTTTGTTTGTTTATGAAGGGAAATGGGGGAAGAATGGATCTGAGGGAGGGGACTGGGAAGAGTGAAAGGAAGAAAAACTCAGGATGTAATGTATAAAAAAGATTGAATAAAAATAAGCCTGAGGCAGATGGGAGACCTGACCCTGAGGTCATAAGAGCAGAAGCCTGCCCCTCTGCCTGCAGCACTCAGGAGATCAGGCCTTGCATCTCACCTGGGCAGCACGGCAGTGCTAACTCTGTTGATCTAAGTGTGGGTGAGCCAGCCCCCAAGTTGTGAGCACGAGAAAGTTGTCCCCACTACTTGTCTGTTATGTGGAGATGTAGGTGGGGGAAAGTCGACCCCCCCCTTACTCCACACCTCTGCCACCTGCAACATACGGAAGAGCTGGCCTTCCCCTTACAAGCTGCAGCGTTTAGGAAATCGGAACTTGCTTCTCACCTGGGCAGCACAGCATTCAGCTGACCCAACTGATGGAGGCACAGGCAAGCTGGCCCTGAGGTTATGGCAGTGGGACAGCTGGCCAAGTGGTGCTGAGGGGGAGGGAAAGATGCCCTCCCTCGTTTCCCTATTACCTGTGGTCGGCCAGGGAGTGGGCCCTGCCCTTTACTAGCTGTAACACTCAGTAAAGTGGAGCCTGTACCTTGCCCGGGCGCTGCATTAGAGCTGACCCTACTGACCAGGGTTCGGCGGAACCACATTGAGAATGTGAGCATGGGCGATCCGGCCCTGCCCCTCATCTGTCATAATGTTGTAGATGGCCAAGAGATGCCTTCCCTTTGCCCCTCCCCACCTGTGTCAGGTGGGAGAGCTGTCCCTGCCCCTCACCAGCTTCAACACTCAGGAGAGTAGCCCCTGAACCTTGCCTGGGCAGCACAGTAGAGCTGCCCCTGATGGTGGAGGTGTGGGGCAGCTCACCCTGAGGGCATGAGAGCAGGATACTTGGCCCCACCCTTTGCTCTTGCTGCAAGGAGTTAACTTGTCAGGACAATGTTTGAAGAGCTTGCTCTGGTAGCCAAGACAAGGGAGAGCTGGCAAGTTGACCAACCCTGCAACTGCTCAAGACCAGAACCAGGGGTATGAGTTGGCCCACTCCAACATATTTCCTGTCTATGATCTGCTGGAGCACATGAAGGGGCCCATCCTGCAGACCCAAAACTGCAGGATCTCCACAACAGTGCAACAACAGGATATTCAAGAGGAGTTGCAGGGAGGGCCCAATGTAGGAGAAACCAGAGGCCTCAAACCGGGCCAATGACTCTTTACAATGAATAATTGCATATTTAGCTTCCATGATGAGATTGCTTTTTACTCCTTTTTTCTCTTAAATTTTATTTATTTATTTATTATTTATTAATTATTATTATTATTATTATTATGATTATTATTATTATTATTTTGGGTGGGGGAGGTTGCAATGGCAGAAGCAGATATGAGTGAATGGAAAATGAGTGGAATTGAGATGCACAATGTGATAAACACAAAGAACAAATAAAAATTAAGTTGAAATTGTACATGATTGTTCATAACAATTTAATTCACAACAGTTAATAAGTAAAAGCAACCCAAATATCCACTGGATGATAAATGGATAGATAAAAACTGATATCCATATAAAAGAATGTTGTTCACACATAAAATAATGTAGCATGAGATGAGGTACTGTGGGGAGAGAGCCAACCAAAATGAAGGGATATAAGTGGAAAAATAAAAATGTTGGAAGGGACGCATCCTGCATGGCTTGTCAAAGCTCTTCCTTGCAGCTATGAGTTATTAAGCAAACTCCTCCATCAGAGGTGCTCTTAAGAATTCTAGGTCAAAGAGGTCCTAGAGGTCCACAAAACAATACAGTCTTGTGCTATTGCTCCTGATTACCTACAGAACTAAAGAAGACCCTGTTATTGAAGTTACCACACACCTGGGTTGCTTCATATAGAAAAATCAAGCTGATACTGAGGAAGAAGGCTCCTCCATGCTAACTAGTACTATAAAAACAACACTTGGGCAATAGTGGCACAACTATTATGAGGATAAGTAACTGTTCTGGTTGGATTGGAGACCCATCACACAGGAGGGAATCCATGCCTGATGTTATAGAGCCATCACAGAGCCTATGACTGGAAAGGATATTGGACCTGAAAGAAGGAAAATGATTCTGTTGTTTAGGTAAACTCATCACCTTCTAAAATATATGTGGTTATGCTCATAAACAATCACTACTCTTAGCCTTTCTTGCTAGTGAACTGTGATGTGACAGTCTTAGAGCCACACAAGGTACTGAGAATAAATGACAGCTGAGTGCTTATCCCCAAAGAATCATTCCCTTCCAAGACTGTAAGAGGAGGTAAAAGACTGTAGGAGTTGTAGAATAGAAGGGCTGCGGAGTTCTATTTTCTGGATAATACACAGCACTGCAATCATGAACAACCAGAATGCAAAGAACTAACTTAATAAAAACAACTGCTTTTTAAGCCAACTACTAAACTCTAATTTAAAAAGCCATTATACCTTTTTAAGTTATTAGTTATTCATATTCAAAACCTAAAAATTATTCAGAAACATCTTCTATTGCTCAAGAACTTTATCCATATCTCAAAAACAATTTAAAAGTAGTTTTTATACACACTACTATTCCATATGGGTTTTAATTTCTTCTGCAGCCTTCAGAATGATACTCTGAATGTTTTACACAATTTGAGCTGACATCTTTCATCTTTAGCACAAGTCACTTGATTGTGTAGTAAAACAATATATTTTCATTTATTTTTACCTAAAAATAGTGAAACACAATTGCATGTTATAGTATGGATAAACTTTGAGAAAACTATACAAATTAACAGGTGAATGTACAGAAGGCTGTTATTATGAGTTCACTGACAAAATATCCAGAGTAAGTAAAGCCACAGAAGGCAGGCAGCTGAGTTCTAGGTCCCAAGAAACTAGAAAGGGCATGGGCACCAGTGGATGTGGTGACCTTGGGGAAGTAACAACATTTGAAACCTGACTTAGACAAGATTTCTCATTATTCTGGTGGCTGACAAGTCCCGCTCAAGCTACTGGTGCCTGTGTAGGGCCTTTTTACAGTATTTCACATGGTAAAGAGAGATCAAATGTTGTGTCTCCATATCAGAAGAGAGTGGATCCATTTCTAGAAGCCTGTGTGGAGTGACCTCAGTCTATCCATGAGGGGTGCCTGAGATCTAAATTTATATCTTCCTAAAGGCCTCAACTACCATCCCTATTTGATAGGGACCACCAACATGGATTTCAAGGGACATTTTCAGATTATAGCACAGCCCAATGGACAATTAAAGAGTTGTGAGAATGTGTGAACCGCCACTGAATTATACACTTTGCATGTTCAATTGTATGGTATATTTTACTGTAGTCAAAATGTGCAGTAGTAAGATCATGTGTATAATTATCAAGAAAACCAGAACTCAAAAATAAGTATAAAATTTCAATTACATGTAAGTAAATTTGTCTGGGAGAAAAAAAATGAAAGAAAAACATGAAAGAAATAATATGAAGTGTTAATGAGATCATACTTAGGTTATAAAATAGTGAATGAACTTATTCATCCTTCGTATAGTTTGTATTTTTCAAGTTTGACTCAACATGTCTTACTTAAAAAAAATATGACAAAACAGTTTAATAGTTTAAATAACTACAACCCTGAGTCTGCCTTTATCCCAGCAGGGCCAATTGGAAAAGCCAGCTGTGAAAAGGAAAAAGAAGAGTACAGACAGAAAAGCATGAGTCAAGGGTAAGAGGCTGTTCCACAGAATAGCCAACACCTCCTGACTAGATGGGGGGTTCCACAGAGCCTGCAGAATGACCATTGCCTGCCTCACCATGCTGTGACCCTCATTAACAAAGTCAGTTCATTGTCAGAGGGCTTTCAGGATCAGCTAGTACCCCACCTTCCTGGGGAGTTCTGGGAAAACACAGGAGTCTTGGTGGTTGGATTAGTGATCACATTGTGGGCAGTAAACAGCCCAAGTGTGTGGTGTGTGTGTGTGTGTGTGTGTGTGTGTGTGTGTGTGTGTGTGTGTGTGTGTGTGTGTGTAGGGGGAGAGGGGTTAGAAACCCTCTAGCTTTCAGCTTCACTGCCCCCTGTGTTTTGCAATTGGACTGTTTCCTCCATCAGATCCTGGAAAATGAATTAGGGGAACTGTGTCACGTTCACACTAAGACATTTGCTAATAATACATCTACTGAAGGATCAGGGCTACTCAGCCCCTGGGATTTTGTCATTAATTATTCTAGTACAGGAAATGGAACCCAGAAGCCAGCTGTTATCACATCAAAATCCTTAACAATACATAGTTTCTCTAGCTGCTGGGCAGCAGGCAACAGCGAACTGCTTTCTGGGGAGACAGTGATGGTCTGGGTGTCTGAGCCTATGTGCACCTTAGCAGGCTGACCCTGGGCAGCCTTTCTGCAAGCAGGTGTTGGCTGCCTGGCTGCCAAAGGCTACACTACATATGGTAAAGCATTGCTAGAGAGATGAGCTGTAGGAAGAACCAGCTAGCTTACAATAATAAACAATACAATGAAATGTGTGCAATTCCTAAGCTCAGGGCTTTGTATTACTGCCCAACTCATTCTCTCTACTGGATCCAACGTCTCACAGCAAAAACAAAATATAGGCTATGGATTTTCCATTCACCATTCAACACAGTCTCAAGGGAATGGCCATCTACTTGGGACAAAGATTGGAAAGAAAGCTTCAAATACATTTGAAAATTGTTCCCTCCAAGTTTTCAAGGATGGATTTGTCTCACCGAACATACTGGCAGTAATCGACAGAAGTTTAGTTATTTCTCAAAGAAAACACATTGCCCACAGCAAGCAGAAGCTAGGAGCTAAAAGCCTCTGGGCATGACTAACAATGACTGTCAGATCTCTACCTGTCACAAACAGAAAGTGTCATGAAAACTGGGCAGCCTCTGAGGCAGGATGATTGCCCCATCCCTACCCCAGTCAGTTCCAAGCGGAGTCAGTCCTTAGGGAAACAACTGACAAAGGAAACCTTTGCCCACAGCCTTGTCAGGAATCTCCCCACCCAGGACAACAAGAGCCTCCCTTTTTCTAGCAAAGTCCAGATTCCTGGAAGCCAGGGGCTACTGGTCACCTCCCCTTATTTTTTGGTCTGCAGACTACTAGAAATTACTTGAGGGTTTTAGAAGATGACTCAGTGGGAAGAGAGCATGTGTTACACAAATACAAGGTTCTGAGTAAGTATCCCCAGCACGGATGTAGAAAAAGCCAAGTCTGGTGGCTCACTCCTGTACACACTCACACACACACACACACACACACCCCTCACTCTCTATTTGGATTATTTTGTGTGTTATAATAAAGGACAGCAGAAAACGGGTCTTCTTAGGATCTAGATTTCTAAGAGAAGGCACATGGAGATCTGAGCGCCTACTTGAGGGCATTCTGAACTACACAGAAGGACATGATACAGCATCAGTGTCTCTCTTAGGAAGGATGGCATACCTTCTGTGTTTTACGTAAACAAACTGCCTACAAGAGCCAACAATTAAAGAGATTGACTTTAGCAGAATCAACAGTGCTGATTTGCTGCCTCTTCTGGGGTTGAACTGTGATGGCACTGCTAGCAAATCAGAATATCCTATCCCCCAAATGCTGTCAGTTGCCAGGCATCCATGCCCCATCCTGTGCCATCCACATGCTGACCTGAAGGCCACACCAATAGTTTTAGTGAATAGTTTGTGAGCTAACAGGCTTTTCCATCTCTTTCTCAGCCACAGAATCCTTACAGGCCTTCTGTTGCTGATGACATAGTGATCAGAGCCACTAAACTACAGATGCCTTTATGTGAGTGTGAGATACTCATGAGCTATTTGGATTTGACAGCTACAGCTTTAAGAATAAAATAACCTCCAGCAAATAAAAGACCTTTTGGAGGATGAAGACATTTAAAGAAGTAATAACAAAGGATATGAACTGGCTACTAAGACACTAACTTCAGAGACAAACACAGTGACATCAGCATAAGGACTGATGACAGGGTTTAAAGCATGAGGCTTAGAACATGGGACAGTTATCTGTCTCATCCTTTAAATGCTGGGTATCTTTGGAATGTCACATGGCAACTCTAAGCTTTTGCTAACACCTTGTAAAAGGGAAGCTATCACAATTCCAGAGTTTTCCAATACCAATTACAGACATTGGTGTCTTTGTTCCATGTAATTATCGGCTTGTGCGCATCTTTCTACACTTAAATGACAAATAAAAGAACTGGATCTGAAATCCAGGATGCTAAATTAAGGAAGATGCTTGCAAAAAAAAAAAAATGATTCCTTTCTCGTCTAGAGAAGATGAACATGGCCTCAGTCTTGTAGATTCAAAAGCCAGTTGGGAAGTATGCTACAATTTATTGATGATGCATAGTGGATGTGTTTAGAATAATCTAATTTTCTAGTAGTGGCATTAAGAAACACGTGTCTTCCATGGGACCAGGAAGGAAAGGAGTCTGGGCAGCTGTAACCCTGCAGCTGTATAGAGGGCACATCTCTACCAAAGCTCTGCAGCAAATACCTATGCTGATAACATAATTCAGTGTGGTAAGTGTGAACTTTAATTATAGTGTTTTGTTTGCCAGAAAATCTTTTCATGAGCTTCCCTTTATTTGCATTAATTTCATTATTCCTACATGTATTTTTTTCCAACACCAACTAATTCTATAACACCAGCTATATGTGACAATTCAACCCTGATGCTTTCTCTGCTTAAAGGCTTTCTCAGAAGAACCTTAACTCCACAGGTTAAGGACACCTTTCCCCCCAGACTGTCTCCATTTCAAATGATGGTACCAGACCTTCCCCAATCTGTTTAGCTAACTACAAATTCAGGGGTTCCAATTACTACCTGTTATGAGCAGGTTTTCCTGCTAACCTGGTCCTAGCTGCGCCAACCCTAAATAACACACAGAGATGCTGTGTTTGATATAATTCTGTTGGCCTGTTACTAGCATTTCTTATTGGCTAGCTTTGTCTTAATTAACTCATTTCTAGTAATCTAAGTATTTCCACATGGTTTTACCTTACCAGAGAGAGGGCCCGGAGTCCTACCCTGTTGGTCCTATATCTTGAAATTCCTTCCTACTACTTTCCAAATCCTCCTTGTCTCCTAGTCCAGCCTATCTTGCTTTCCTATTGGCTAATGGTGCTTTATTCATTAACCAATAAGAGAAACATATTTACAGAATGACATCTCCCATCAACTACCTGTGGAAGCAAACAGAGAACTCAGGAAAGTACTTGACTTGCCATTACTATTTAGTATAAAACACACAAATCACAGATAGCCGAATGTAACATGAATAAACATAGCAAGGTGTGAGAGCAGGTAGAGGGCAGAGCATATATTCATGCATACAACTTTCCAGCAAGTCAGTGTGCACAGACCTCTCTATACTGAGATGTCTCCGTGGGTAAGAGTGCTTACTGTACAGGCACGGGGACCTAAGTTCAAATCCTAGGCACCCATATAAAATGCCAGGCATGGTTACACAAACCTAAAACCCCAGTGTTGGGGGACAGAAACAGACAGATCCTTGGAACTCGCTGTCCAACCAGCCCACTCCAAACAGTAAACTCTGGTACAGTGAGAGCCCCTGTTTTAAAGGAATATAATGGAGAGATAGAGGGGAATACTATTGTCTTCTTTGTCTGTTTTTGATTCTTGCATGGTCCACACACTTACCCACACACACACACACACACACACACACACACACACACACACAGAGAGAGAGAGAGAGAGAGAGAGAGAGAGAGAGAGAGAGAGAGAGAGAGAGAGAGAGAGAGAGAGAGAGAGAGGGAGAGAGAGGCAGACATGCACCAAGTACACAATAAAAAGATTCAATCTTCAAAGAAGCCAGGCATGTTTGCTTATACCTATCCCAGTATTTTGTAGGCTGAGCCAGGAGGATTGTAGTGAACTTGAAGCTAGTTTAAGCTATAACACAAGATTCTTTCTGCAAAAATTATAAATGGAAGGATTTTCAAGGTTGTGATACCTCATTGGTCACTGATAGTAAAATTGGACTTCCAGCCTTATACTCACTCCCTTTGTGACTCAAAGTCCCTGCCCTTTGTCCCCCCCAAGTGCCAGCTTTCATTACTGAGCTTCCCAGAACCCACCAAGAGTCACCCCATTAGCATAAACTCTTGGAAGGGATGAGTAACTAAAAACATTCCTATAGCCTATGGAGGAAATGCCAATGTGTTTCAGGAGCTCTGTGGCAGAAACTGGAGTAAAGACCAAATAAAATCTTTTCTGTACACTGTTTCCCAGAGATGATGATGATGGTGATGATGATGATGATGATGATGATCAATTTTATAATTGACATCAGTATTGATGAAGAACTTGGCTGCTCCCAACAAATCTTTCCTTCAAATTCTCAAAGCTGGGAGGGACCTTGATGCTTTCCTAAAATGCCAAGACATGTCAGGTGGCTTCTGACAAGAGTGCAGCCAGCAGGCCCCTCCCTTTGTTGCCACCACTGGAATGTTGATTGTACCTGTAGCTACATAGTAACAGTGTAAAATCACAGATGGCAGTTTGTTTTTGAGCCTCTATTTGACAGTCATGAATTTCCTGAGTTTGAATCCCCCAAACCCTCATCCAGTGGGTATGCAAGGTTGGTATCTGTTTACTATCCATCCTCTCCTTTTCGACAAGGTGCTCTCTCACTCTTTTTTAGACACTCTTTTAACTGGGCTTCCTCTCCTGCAGCTACAGACTATCTCTGCCTGAAGTGTGTATGTGAACAGTTCTCTAAAAGCTCTGAAGCTAGTTGGCACTGCTTATGAGCAGACACACACGGGCATGTCTTCTGGCATGCTCTCTAGTGGTTTTATCTCTTCTCTGACACAAAGAAGAACCATCTTCACTATTTTCATTTTCCAGTTTGTTAAATATTTATAGTGCATCCATTGTTTTTTAAAGAGAAAATTTACATTTAAGAGAATCCGAAATATGTAACTGATAAATTCTGTTTAAGGAACATCTAAACATAGGCCTGCAGTCATTTTCGTCTAACTTGAAGCGGTTCATCATAAACAAGAAGGCAATACACTTTCTAATCTGCTTCAGGATTCTTTCACAAGTGATTCTTGGAGCTGCATAACGTCTAGCTTAGCAACTTAGCAGAGTTCTCGGTATAGTCTATGACCAGGGATAGAGCACCAAGAATGGGTATTGAGAAATTAGAACCTAGGAGTGGGGACATAGGGAGAGAAGGAGAAGAATGAGTAAGAGTCTGGTTCCTGGCTAAATTTAAATCAGAATCCAAACTGAAAGCATGACCCATTAAAAGATACTTCCTGGTCTGTGGACGGAGAAGACAGCTCAGTGGACCAAACACTTGATATGTCTGCATTTGAATCCCCCAAACCCATGTAAATCTTAGCACAGAGCTTTAATCGCCCACACTTAGCACACACACACACACACACACACACACACACACACACACACACACACACCTACCCAGTATGATGCTGCTAAATGCAACCAGATATACAAGAATCACTGGAGATCATGAGGCAGCTACTCTGCCCTAAATGCAGTTGTGAACCACAGAGACACTGTCAAGGTAGAAGATGAGAGCGGACACTGGAAGTTGTCTTCTGACCTCCATATACACAGTGTGGCATGTGCAGGCTCTCATTCACATATATGATTGTGCATGTGTGAGCCTACACACATACACAATGACAAAAAAACCCAGAGGTACTTTCTAATGTAGGCTATTACACATACTTCCAAAATGTATGCCTTGTCATAAGTCAGTTTCTTTCTTGTGCTTTAGAAAAAAATTCAGAAATGCTCATTACCAGAGATGTCTGGCAAATTACTCCATTTTTCTCTCCATCAAATAGTCTTCCCATTTGATTAATCTTTGGGAATGCTCATAAAAAATTCATTTTTAGAGAAAATTGACTTTTTAATGTTTTTTAAAAACTATTTTACATGTGTGGGTGTTTGGTCTGCATGAATGTCTGTGCACATATACATTTGTTGCCCACATAGGGGGCTGAAGAGGGTATTGGATTCCCTGGAAAAACTGGAATTACAGACAATTGTGAGCTGACATGCAGATACTGGGAATTAAACCTGGATCCTCTAAAAGGGTAGCCATTACTCTTGATTTCTGAGCCATGTAATTTGTTTTGGTTTAAAGGGGCATTCAATAGTCACACTGCCACACACAAGAGAGACAAAAGCTTGCCAGCCAGCCACCTGAAACATTGGAGCTATTTCCCTTTCAAGGAACAGCCCTGGAAGAATATTTCTCAAAAACCCCTCCCACCCTTTTCCAACTCATAAATCTGACCCCCAATACACCAACACACACACACACACACACACACACACACAGAATAAAGTATCTCTCATCAACTTTATACCAGAAATCCTCATCTGAAATTCACATGGGGGAGTGGAACAAGAGATGTATGCATATATGTAGACATAGTTGTGGATAAGACATATTAGTATATATCTATGCTCAGATACTGAGGTACATGAATATGTATATAGATAGACACATCCAGTTTTCAAGTTCTGCATCACACACACACACACACACACACACACACACACACACACACACTATAAAAATGGAGTCAGCACAAAGCTCATCTTAGAAATTGGAGCCTAGGGACCTTAGTTCTCTTTCCCATCTTGCAAGATGGCAGGTGAAAAAGCCGAGAAGCCTGAAAAAAAAAGAGAAAAAAAAAATCCCTGCAGCCAAGAAGGCTGGTGGTGATGCCACAGGTGCCCCTGATGCTGGTGCAGCCATAAAAGGTGGCCCTAAGGTTAAAAAAAAAGCCAAGAAGGTGACGCTGCATTGCAGTAGGAGCCCTGTCCTGATTAGAGTAATTGGCAGGTACTTACTCCCAATCTGCTATGTATTGCAGAAGGGCCCTGTACAAAAGAAATTACTCAGCTGCAAAAACCAAGATTGAAAAGAAGAAAAAGGACGAGGTTGGTGATAGCAAGAATGGTGGTACCTGGGTAGTTAACCTTCGATAAATGTCCCAGTATTACCCTACTGAAGCTGTTGCTCGGAAGCTGCTGAGCCATGGCAAAAAGCCCTTCAGTCAGCATGTGAGAAAGCTGCATGCCAGCATCACTCCCGGGACTGTCCTGATTATCCTCACCGGGCGCCAGAGAGGCAACAGGGTGGTTTACCTGAAGCAGCTGGGCTGCAGCTTGCTACTTGTGACAGGACCTATTGCCCTCAACAGAGTTCCTCTGCGAAGAACACACCAGAAATTTGTCATCGCCACCTCTACAAAAGTTGATATCAGCAAGGTTAAATTCCCCAAACACCTGACTGATGCTTACTTCCAGAAGAAGCAGTTGCGCAAGCCCATGCACCAGGAGAGCAAGGTCTTCCACACAGAGATGGAGAAATATGAGATTACAGAGAGAGCAAGAAAATCGTGGACTCGCAGCTTTTGCCAATGATCAACGCTGTTCCTCGGCTTCAGGAATACCTGCCGTCTCAGTTCTCTCTGACAAATGGGAGGTATCCTCACAAACTGGTTTTCTAAATTCCTATCAACCTAATTAAACAGCTTCACATGTTTAAAAAAAAAAGAAAGAAATTGGAGAGAAGGGAAACTGAGCCAGCATAGACATATGCTCCATGCAGGGCTGGTGATATTAGAAACAAATACACAAAGCTCATCTGCCTCACTGATGTGTCCTCTACACCCAAAGTCACTTCCCCTCTTTCTGTGTGGGATCTGTAGCCTCACCACGTCATCTTCTCTTTTCACTGCTTTATGGTCCACTCTGAATTCTCACCTTTACTCACCTCTCAAAGCTGAGCCATTATGAGCATATCAAAGCCATCATGTAATTTCATGAGAAGTTCTCCTGTTCTGGAGGAAAGTGGAGCTGACAATTTTCTGGGCAGTAAGGGTTGTGTTCCAAATTACTGAAATCAGAGTCATCATAATGAACAGGGTCTGTCATTTTTCTGAAACCAGGGGCAACTCTGGGGCTAATTTTCCTTTCTGTATGCACTAGGGAAGTTCAGAACCAGAGCTAAAACCCTGGGTGGATGCCTACATATCTTTACTTCCTAGGTAATTGGTATAAGACTGTGAAATTCATAAACATTTTCTAAGAAGGTAAATCCTCTGGGATCCTAATGGCTCAGAGGTTGGCACTCTTTGCCAAAGCCAGATAAGCTGGTCACAAGAAGCACAAGAAACAGTAATGCCCACTGAGGATTTCCTACAGGTTCTTGTCTGGTAAAAGTTGTAAGACTGCCATTTTGAAACTAACAGTTCACCAAAGTTTTAGGACCCTTTGTTGACTCTTCTTTATCTACTGTAATTAGCTATCTTATCTAGGCAACAAGAGACCTTGGGTGAGTATGATATGAGAGAATATTTGAGGAGCGTATACTAAGAATCCATTTGGACATGTGACAGATCTCAGAACACACATGCTATAGCTCTCAAAACCTTAATTTAAGTCATCATGAGCTTTGAAAAAAATCACACAAGAAGCATATCCCATGCTCCCAACTCCCTCTCATCGTGACCTCTTCTTCTTATTCAATTACTTGTGGTGATATCTTGCTTGTACACATATAGCCTGTCTGAAGTTCAGAGAATGGAGCATGCTACTAGCCAACCACCTATATTTGGAGGTCTGTGCAGATAGACAGGGAATGAGGTAGCTGGGTAGAAACAGGATATAAGCAGGGAGAAACAGGAACTTGCTCCCTTGTCTTCAGAGACTCGAAGGAGGTAAGGTGTGCTGTGGCTTGCTCCTTCTTTCTGATCTCTCAGCATTTCCCTCTATATCTTTTTTTTATTACTTAGACCAATTAAGAACTCCATGTACAATTATTATTGTAGTACTGTCCAGTCCATTCATCTATTTAGTTCATAGAAAAAATAGTCTCAGAGCACAGAAAGATAGAATTTTTCTTTCATTTAATTTTAATGTTATCATAACATCTAATTTCTCCAAAGCAGTGCTTCTAAAATTAAACATGTATAATCCACCTGGTTAGTAGTTCTGAAGCCTAAGAGTGTGCAAACTGGATTGTAGATAATGGTGATTTCTACTCATTCTCAGGCCACACTTTGAGTAGCAAAGTGCTAGGTGACTGGCTAGGTTTCATGAGGGAGGAAGCAAAATTGCTACTATTTCCCTAGAAAGAGTAAGTGACATACTTTTGTGTAAGGAAAATGGAAGCAAGGTAGAAGGAAAAAAACTCCTGAAATCTCCAACACTGTTGCCTGCTATGCTTGCAAGAGAGCGTTTGATCTGATGTCAAGGCCCAAAGAAAAGGTGCCAATTAATTGAAAAAAAAACTTACTGGGAAATCTGGAGGCTAACAATCTGCTTGTATTGAGACAAGGAGAATCTACACAGAGGAATAACTGACAGAGGAAGAGAAGAAAAAAAGTAGAAGTCAAGTCTGATTTGAAAGCTGTCTAGATTTATCTGAAACATAAGGACAAATTCATCTCCCCTGTGAATTCATTCAGCAATTCAGCAAACAGCCTGCTATACAGAGTGAAGGTTGTTGTCTCAAATTCCCTAGGTTCTTCAGCAAGTACTCAAAGTCATGATACTAGATAAGATCTATGATTCTTGGCTAGAGACCAAGTATCATATTGTATGATGCTTTCAGTTTTTGACCTTAGCAGTCTTAAGTCTAAAAATTTGAGGAAATATCCTGCAGTTGAAGTTTGGGCTTTACTTTGGTTTAAATGTAATTGAGCAATCAGTTAAACATCATATTATTATTATAATACTTGACTTATAACAAGCAAAGCACTCACATGTATGTCTTCTCTTATCCATGCCTTTCTCCAGCAGAACCAGTTTGCTAGGTTGATTGATATGTGATCAAACTGGCAACATATGGGTTTTCTTCATGTGCAGTTTTCCATAACACACACACACACACACACACACACGAGACAGACACACACACACATACACACACACGCACACAAACACACATACACACACAGAGACAGACACACACACATACACACACACACACACACACACACACACACACACACACACACACATATATATATATATAGTTGTTGGTGTTCTTCAAAAAACAAAATCAAAAATACATTTGTGCACAAATGTATGTACAAACATACTGATTCATTATAAGAAGTTGGCTTACATCTCTATTGAGCTTAAGACATCCCAGGACCTGCCATTAGCAAATTGAAGATCAAGGAAAGCCAATGACATCATTGAGTCCAGTTTCAAGGACTGGAGAAATGAGGGAGCTAATGGTATAAATCTCAGCTGATTGATAAAATTAGACAAGATGTTTCAGTGTAAGTAATGAGGAAGAGGAAAATAGAAAAAGAAAGGCACAAGGCACAGTGTTCTTTCCTTTATCCTTTGCTCTGCTCAAGACATGGAGGACTGAATATGTCCATAACTATGGAGAGAGGGCAATTTATGTTACATAGTAGTACAGTACTCCAAATGCTGACCTCATCAGGATATTACCTATTTATTTATTTTTATTCTTCTCTCAGATATTAGATCTCAAATGCAGTTTCTCTTCCCTCCTCTCCTTCCAGTATCCTCACCCCTACTTCTCTTCCCCAGATTCACTCCTCCATTTCCCTTAAGGAAAATGCAGGCCTACTAGGCACCAAATATGGTATATCAAGTTGCAATTACATTAGGCACATCCCTCATACTGAGTCTAGGTGAGGCAACCCAGGAGGAGGAAAAGGGTCACAAAAGCAGGCAACAGAATGAGAGACTGCCCTCATTCCCACTATTAGGTTTCCTACAAGAACACTAAACTACAATATCATAACATGTATAGAGAGGATAAGTCAGACCTATACAGGCTCCCTGATTGTCAGTTCAGTCTCTGTGAGCCCCTAGGAGCCCAAGTTAGTTGCATCTGTGGGTTTTCTTGTGGTGTCCTTGACCCCTCTGGCTTCTACAATCCCACCCCCCCCATAGGATTCCCTGAACTCCAACTAATGTTTGACTGTGGGGATGCATCTATTCCCATCAGTTACTGGATGAGACCTCTTCAATGACGATTATGCTAGGCTCCAGATTATGGCAAAATATCATTAGAAATAATTTCAGCAACTGTTTTATTTTCTAGTTATATTACGTTCTATCCTAGATATATGGGCTATCTAGACTCTGGTTCCTGGCCCTCCAGGCAGTGTCAGGCATGGGTGTTGGATTTTGTTGTGGTGATATCTTGTTTATATTCTAACAAATACAGCTTGCCTGAAGATTAGAGGGCAGAGATAGCCAAAGAGGTCTGGAAGTGATATGGCTGGGCAGCATGGGTCTCAGGCTGGACCAGTCATTAGTCAGCCACTCCCACAACTTATGTGCCACCTTTACCCCAGCATATCTTGCAGGCAGGACAGATTGTAGGTCGAAGGCTTTGTGGCTGGTGTGGTGCCCCAGCCCCTCCACTACTTGCCTGGTTACAGAGATGCTGGTTAAGGCTCCTTATCACTCATTGCTAGGAGTCTTATGTAGTGTAGCCCTCAAAGATTCCTGAGAGATTTCACTGCACTGGTTTCTAGCTCTTCCCAAAGATGCCATTCCCAATTCCAGCTGTCTCTCCCAGTATTCTCTCCCTCCATCTTCTCCCCACCTGGTCCCCCTCTTCCCATCTCCACCCCAATCCCGACCTCTCCCCTCACCTACCAGTGAAGTGATATTGCTGGGCAGAGAGAGGAATATAAGGTGGGAGGAGACAGGAATGTACTCTCTTTTGGCTGAGGAATTAGCAAGGTAAGTGTTGACTGATATTTCAGTATTTGCCCCAATATCTGACGATGGGCTTTTATTATTAAGACCTATTAGAACTCATGTTACATTTTGTCAAAGGCTTTTTTGGCATGTAATGAGATGATCATTTTTTTTTCTTTCTTTCAGTTTGTGTATATATGGTGGATCACATTGACAGATTTTTTTTTTTTTTATTATGTTGAACTATCCTGGAATCTCTGGGATGAAGCTTACTCGATCATGGTGAATGATCTTTTTTATGTGTTCTTGTATTTGGAGTTTTTTGAGTATTTTTGCATCTATCTTCATAAGGGAACTAGGTCCGTAATTTTCTTTCCTAAGTCTTTGTGTAGTATTCCTGGGTGATTGTGGCCTCATAAAAAGTATTTGCCAATGCCCTTCTGTTTATGTTTTGTGGGATAATTTGAGGAATAGAAGTATTACCTCATCTTTGAAAACCTGATAAAACTCATGTAGAAAACCATGTAGCTCTGGGCTTTTTGGGGGGGGGGGCTTGGAAGACTGCTAATGACTGCTTCTATTTCCTTGGGTATTATAGAATCAAAAACTTTAGAAGTCCAGTCTAAATTTTTTGCTCAGGGTTAAAAATAAAGGGGGAGGGACTACAAATAAGTGAAGAAACTAAAATCTGGGGGGGAAAGGAATTGACTCACACACAATTGCTCCTCTGCATGGTCTTCTCTCTGTCTCTGACTCTCTCTCTCTCTCTCTGTCTCTCTGTCTCTCTGTCTCTCTGTTTCTTTGTTTCTCTGTTTTCTGTCTCTTGGGGGTATTGGTATAGATACACATTTGCAACAGTGATTAACAGTGATTCTTTTTACAATACTATGTGAGGCTTAAGCTTCTTCTGTCAGCAAGGCAGACAGAAGTTAAGATTTATACACAGAGCAATAAACTAAAACTACTAGAAGCAGCTTAGGGCAGTAGGTCAAAGAGAGGGTCTAAGTTTAATTTGCACAAGAAACAAAATCTGGCAATCTGGCTTCTTCTAGTGCTGTAGCCTCTGGTAGCACAGGCCTTTAGGAAAGTTACCCCTCTTCCCCCCCATCCGCCCCCACCCCAGGATGAGAAACCAGGCTGATTACCTTTGTCATTATCTGTCTTCTCAGGGGAAACAGGAGGAAGCAGTAAATCTCTGATCTAAGATCTCGCATTAATAAAACAAGAAGTTTGAGAATCTTTTAGTGCAGGTTTAATTTAGGTTATCACTTCTCTATCTGTCAGTGAAGTAAAGCCAAGGTCATACTTATTTTTTTCTATTTATCTAGGCAATTATGAATCAACAACTTTGGAGGTGTAGTAATTCTATGTCCTTGGATATTTGGGGATGATTAAATGGGATGATTTTGCCTGGTCCCTAAACACTGACCATTAATGCCCGTTAATGAAGGTAATTGCAGGAAGGCAGATCTCTGCAATTAAAATGGAGAGGGGGACAAGGACCTGACAGTAGGACACAGATCACGCGCATAGTTGAGAAATATAATCAGTAAACTAGGACTTGTTAATGGAGAACAGGTTTTACACATATCTAGGGAGTGTAATCAGTAAAACTCCCAATGCATGGGAGAAATTTGTTCAGTAAATGATCAGATAGTAGGAAGTAAACCCCACGTTTACTAGTTACAAGTGTCCTAGTTACAGAAAGGAATAAGCTACAGGGAGAATCTACACCAAGAAACAGCCAATTCACTATAGTGCCAAATACAGCTTTTTGTACTTGTTTCATCCATCAGGAGAACCCTTAATTCTTCTGGGTTCCCTCAAGATAGATAGCCATATGATCACTGTGAGAGCTTGCAGTTTGTAGCATTATACATACGTTTATTTAAATTGTTCATCCGGTCTTGATATAATTTTGACCTAATGATTCTTTGGATTTCTTTGGTGTCTTTTGTTTATGCCCCCCTTTAGTTTCTGATTTTGTTAATTTGGCTATTCTCCCTCTGTCTTTTAAGTTAGTCTGGATAAGGGTTTGTCTATCTTGTTGATGTTCTTAAAGAACTCTTTGTTTTACTGATACTTTGTATTGTTCTCTTTGTTTCTATTTAACTGATATTTGCCCTCAATTCCATTACTTCCTTCTGTCTACTCTGGGGTTAGTCTGCTTCTTTCCATTTTAATACTCTCAGGTGTGCTGTTAAGTTACTATTATGAGATCTCTCTAATTACTTTATGAAGGGAATTGCTCTATAAACTTAGTACAGTTGTCCTCTTAGCACAGCTTTCATTGCATCCTATTAGTTTGTGTGTGTTACACATTCACGTCATTGAATTCTAGGAAGTCTTTAATTTGTTTGATTTCTGTCTTGACCCAATAATCATTCAGTAGAGATTTGTTCAGTTTCCATGTCTTTGTGTGCTTTCTGTTGTTTCTGAAATCCAACTTTAATCCACGGTGGTCAGATATATGGAGGGGTTTATATATATATATATATATATATATATATATATATATATATATATATATATATATCTGCTGAGACTTACTTTGTAACCAGGTTATGTGGTCTATTTTGGAGAAAGTTCTGTGAGGTGCTATTAGGTGTTTTGGTGAAATGTCCTGTAGATATCTGTTAGGCTCATTTAAGGCATGATGTCCATTATTTCTGTTTAGTTTTTGTTTGGATGATGTGTCCATTGGTGAGAGTGGGGTTTTGAAGTTTCCTAGTATTGATGTGTGAAGTTGAATATATGTTTTAAACTTTAGCAATATTTCTTTTAGAAGTATTGCTGATCATGTGTTTGGAATATAGATGTTAAGCATTTTATGTCATCTTGGTGGATTTTTCTAGTTTGAACTCTATCTTGTTAGATATTAGAATAGCTACACCAGCATGTTCCTTGGATCCATTTGCTTGGAAAACCTTTTCCCAACCTTTAATGCTGAGGTAATATTTATCTTTGATGTTGAGGTGAGTTTCTTGTATGCAGCCGAAGGATGGATCCCGTTTTCATATCCATTCTGTAGTCTGTGTCTTTTTATTGGTGAATTGAGTTCACTGATATTGAGAGACATTAATGACCAATAATTGCTAATTCATGTTATTTTGTTGTTGCTGTTGTTTGAGCTCCCGTGTGTGTGTGTGTGTGTGTGTGTGTGTGTGTGTGTGTGTGTGTGTGGTATGCGTACATGTGTGCATGCATGATTTCCTTCTTTTGATTTTGCTGCTGTGAGACTATCTATTGCTGTATTTTCAAGGGTGGAGTTAACCTCCTTGGGTTGGAATTTTACAACTAGGATTGTAAGTTTTGCTGGGTATAGTCATAGCCTGGTCTAGCAATCATTGTCTTTTAGAGTATGCAGGACATCTTTCCAGGTCTTTCTGGATTTTAGAATCTTCTTTGAAAACTCAGGTGTGATTCTAATAGGTCTGCCTTTATATGTTACTTAGTCTTTCCCCTTGCAGCTTTTACTATTCTTTCTTTGTTCTGTGTGCTTAGTGTTTTGATTATTATATGACTTGGGGACTTTCTTTTCTGGTCCAATCTATTTGGTGTTCTGTAAGTGTCTCATATCTTTATAGGTAATCTTTTTAGGATTAGTAAATTTTTCTTCTATAATTTTGTTGAAAATGTTTTCTAGGCCTTTGAGCTTGAAATTCTCCTTCACCCATTCCTATTATTCTTAGGTCTGGTCATTTTCATAGTGTCCCAGATTTCCTGGCAATTTGTGTCAGGAATTTTTTAGATTTAATATTTTCTTTGACTGATGTAACACTTCCTTTTTTGTGGGTCTTCTATGCCTGGGAGTCTTTCTTCCATCTCTTGAATTCTGTTGGTGATAGTTGCTTCTACAGTTTGAGTTTGTTTACCTAGATTTTTCATCTGCAGGATTCCCTCAGTATGTGTAAGCTATATTATTTCTATTTTAATTTTGAGGTTGTGTAACAGTTTTATTCTTTTCCTCCCCTGTTTAATTTTTATTGGCTTTCATTAAGGGATTTATTTATTTCTTCCCAATGCTTGTGTTTTCATAGATTTCTTTAAAGGATTTATTCATTTACTCCTTAAGGACATCTATCATTGTCATAAAGTTGGTTTTAAGGTGGCTTTGTTGTGCTTCAGCTGTGTTAGAATATTCAAGGATAACTGTAGTAGGACTGTTGGGCTGTGGTGGTGCCATTTTACCCTGGCTGATATTGATTTTGTGTTTTTACCAGTGTCTAGGCATCTGATTTGGGTTAAATTTAGGTCTAGGTAGCAATCTCTGAGTTTGTCTTTGTTGGATGGGTGCTTTGTTCCTTGTTTTTTGTTTCCACTTTGGTCTTCTGATCTTTGTTACCTGTATTTCTGTCTGCTGGCATGATTGCTGGTTCAGCAGGCAGTCTCTGTCAGAGTTAGGGGCTGGGATTTTGCCAGCTAATTTGGCGTTTGGTCCAACAGGGCATCTCTGTACTTCTGACTGGCTGACTGGCGTGGTCTGTACCTGAGCAGTAGGTGTGTATCAGCACAGAAGCAGGCATGACAGTAGAGGTGGGTGGTGGGTACGAGGTTGTGTCACTAGGCTCTGAACACAGGATGTGGGAGGGTCCCGAGGGAAGGCAGGGTTCTTATCTGTTCTGACTGGTGTGCTTTCACCAGAGTATCAGATATCCACCAGATATTTCTTTTTATTTTTTAAGAATTACACACAAACACACACACACACACACACACACACACAGAAGAGAGAGAGAGAGAGAGAGAGAGAGAGAGAGAGAGAGAGAGAGAGAGGTCAGAGGTCAGCTTTCAAGAACTGGTTCTCTCTTTCCTCTGTGTATGTAGGTTACAGGGATCAAACTTGGTCCATAAAGCTTGACAGAAAATGACTTCACTTATTGAGCTATCTCAGGATGTCATCTGGAAACTTCTTCATAGATACATCATAATGCTTTTTCTGGGCATAAGCCCATCACATGTGAGACACAGTAACCAAGGCATCTCCTGCTACCATTTTAACTTTACATGAGGTTTCATTGGGGGGGAATTTTGTGTTTGATTGGTTGATTTTGGTCAATTTGCCTCTAACTCTTACCAAATGGGTAGTCATCATTTTACCAGAGGAGTACTCTGAGACCCATCTACTGATTACCCAACAAGGATTGCCAACACCAGATAAGCTGGTCACCAGAAGCACTAGAGAAATGTCCACTGCTTCTTTACTACAGGTCTTCTTTGGTCAGAGCAAGTACAGGTGTAGTAGCAATCGATCCCTGTGTGTACCTAGATGTCTGCATGTCCTTTGGCCTGTGGGATGTTTAGTCTGTCTCCCAAATCCGAATTTCAACCTGTAGAATCTTAACAAGTCATTTCCTTAGCCCAGCAGTTCTGGATTTGAATGGTATAAGCTAAATATAGGGGTGTTACTCTTCTCTGCTCATCATATTAAACCAATTATACAGAAACAGCTTGAGTTTTCAAATGCAAACATTTGGAAAAGTTTCAGAAGTCAACAAAGTACCCAAACTTGAGATTTGAAGACAGGTCTGTTCTAGACATATGTGGATGGCAATGATTACCATAGGTGAAGGGAGAGAAGATGGGGGAAGGGGAAGGAGGCACTTGGAAAGAGGTCATTGGCAAGCCAGAACCAGTTGGGCCTTACACCTTGTAACTAGGCACCCCACCAAGGGTTCCAAGGGAACAAATCCTTCAATTGCCATGCTATTTAGATGAGCTCTGTTGTTTCAACAGGAGTTCAAGTTCCTTTGTGCTAATGTAGCAAGCTGATGAAATAACAGTCTTGGAGTCAGATTTTAAGTTTTAGCTCTGTCTATCACTACATATTTTACAGTGGGTAAAGGACTTCTCCCTCAGAACCTTAGTTTTCTTAACTGTGGTATCTATAAAGTGATAACTGGCGTGTATTGAACTAGCAAGGATTCAACATGTTAATGTAGGGTTGCATCTGCTCCACTGGAAACCCACTGATGATGCTTGGTCTTTTGATGAAAAGCCAGGTTCTCTGGCACAGAGCATGGAGTTGAACCAACCCTGATGGGCAATCTCACTAAAGGAAGAGGGTTAACCACGGATTCAGGGTAATTGAGCCCTGAGATCTGAATTGATAGCTAGTTCTATCAGTTTCCTAAGCATCTAATTTATATGAGCCAGTGACTTGTGATATGTAGGCCTTGGTTGGACCATATTTACTGAAGAAGTAATTTTAATCCATACATTCTTTCAGACAGATTGTAAAGACTATTAAGTGGCACACACAAGTTAGAAATATTATAAATTTCATTATCTTTGAGGATCTGGACTTTTAAATATCAGTAAGTTTAAAAATCCATAATCTGGAACTCAGAAATCTATTTTAATAGAAATACCTTTTCAACATAGATTTTCACATGGATTTCAAAGAACATTTCTAAATTTGCTGAGGTAGACAAAATAAAGCATTGAAATGCATCTTGCCATGAATTAAAAGGAACTTTATTATTTGAGGCAATATTAAAACATTAAAATCAGAGGCAAAATAAATACCAATGTATCGAGATTAATAAGGGTTCAAAAACGGAAGTCTCAGTCTTCCAGAAGTCTCAGATAATTGTTCAAGTTAAACATTTGACATTTAGTCCTGTCCACAAAGGTGCTGCTGACAATATTGGACTTAGGAAGTTGTGGGTGTTTTCATGAATACTTACTCACAGCTTTTAGAAGCTACCACTCTTAACAATATTTAAGCCTAACTAATAATTTTATGACCTCTTTCAAAAGGAAAAGCTTTCCTATGAACCCTAATATCTCATTCTATACATGTTGAGTTATATAAAAATGTAATTATAACCATGCATAGATATATGCACCACATTAGAAATGGGAAAAATAAGTATAAAAGTGAAAATATGTTTTGTTAAGTGAAGTTCCCACTTGCCATGCCAACATTTCACATGGAAGTCTCTCCTTTGAATTTCTTGTGGACAACTTGTTCCTATTGTGAAAGTCATTAAGATCACCATCATTTCCAATGTCACTATCACAGGGAGTCTGTCATTGACACCCAGTGAAAAGTGGGAAAAGTGAACACTGTAGTGAGATATCCACCCCACCTGCACCAGGGTATAGGTCTGGGGTACCAGACCCCAGCTTGCTCTCTTACTTCTTTGCATCTGGGATCATCTTTGGAGCAGAAACCTGTAGCAGTCATCTGTTTCTGGAGTAAGTGATTTCTCCCCAAATAAACATCAATCAGCCTATATTGTGTTTCAGAATCTTATTTCCCACCCAATAGAACAGTCTTGGGATTTAGTCTCTTTCATTCCACATATTAATTCATGAGATTATTTTATGTGTTTAGCTGTATACTACCTTATTCTTACCTGGTACTGTCAATGTGTGTGCATGTATAGATAAGACTGAATGTGTGTGAATACATAAGACTGTGAGTGTATGTGTACATGTGTGTATAAGTATGTAAGACCATGAATATGTGTCTACCTATTACACTGTCTGTGTGTATGTACGTAGATTGTATGTATGTATATGTGTGCACGCATAAGACTATGAGTGTATGTGTATTACATAAAACTGTGAGTGAATATGTATGTGTGCGCATGCATGCATGCACGTGTGCATGTACATGATTGTGTTTACATACTTTGGGCAGAATTAAGGCTATTTCACTCGATATACCATAAGGGGATTGGAAAAAGCACCTTTGAGCATAAATGCTTCTCTTCAAGTCAGAGAAGTCACTTCATAAACACCATTAGAGCCCTTTAGTACCTAAGATGTCAGAACCAAGATGAGGTGACAACAGTCACAGTTATCTTTAAATAAATCATAGCTAAAGCCTGGATGCTCTCTTGCTCCTTTTTTAAACAAGAATAAGGTCCTTCCCTAGACAGATTAGCTGCCATACGGCATGATACATTTTATCAATAACACTTGTGAGGAGTGCCTTTATATGTCCCAAAAAACTGCACTCAAAGCCTGCCTGTCTGTTCTTAGACATACCCAGTCTAATTTAAAAACAAGGAAAAAATGATGATGAAAAATTTAAGCTTTCATATTTCTTTTCATATTTCTTTCATATTTCTTTTAATCATATTGTCAACAAAACTGTAAACAAAATAGGTCCTCTTCTGAACTCACTTTTATTTTGAATTTTTTGTGTTAGAAGACATTAATTAAATATTTTAATATCAGTATTAAAAAGAAATAGAAGGCTTTATGAGGAATTGAGAATAGCCATAAGTGAATACCATTGCCTGAGCTTGGATATGGCCGAGTGGCATGGCTCATTCTGATTCTAATGGCTTTGCCAGAATAACTCCTATCCTTGTCTCATATGATCACTCACTGCAACCCTTAGTCTGCAGTGTCTTTACCCCACTGAGGTAATGAATGCATCTGAGAACTTCTGTGAAGTGTGTAGTGATGAAGTCTTCCAAACACCTTTTTATTGTGTCATCTTCTTTGTCTCTGTGGGTGAAAGGAGCCAAGTGTTGTAGAAGCCTCAAATTTATTAGTGCTCAAAACCAGAAATGTGTGTGCCTCAGGTTTCATGGTCATAGCAAGATTCTGGGCTGAATTTTCCTGCCTGAGAAGGTGTTAACTCTGAGTCAGGGTGGTCATAGCATTTAAACCAACAATCAAACAATAGCTTTGCACTTGTTAGACTCCACACCAGGATTTTCCTCTGGGCACCTGAAATGCCATTTTTACCTTTTTCTCTTTTGTTACTTCTGCCAATCTTGCAATCCTCAATCCATTAGGGACTAAATACTATATTGCTCACTGTACATTCCAGAAAAGAAAAGCCAAGAAACATAACTCAGAAATGCATAGTTAACATACAACCAAATAAGAGTTTTAAAAGTCAGTTTTTATAAACATTTTGTTGTAATGGACTCCACATTAATAAATAGACTCCATCCCATAGGAATGCACTAGTATTCTAAGAAGTTATCCATGAATAAAGTGTGAGGCAATGTATTTAAAAGGACAGAATTATTCACTTAAAAATTCCGGTTACTCTACTAAAATCATGTGTGTTAGGTGTTGATTACCAACTCAGATAGAATGCACTCATTCAACTGATGGCTTTTGCTATACACCTAGCAGAGAAAGTAAAGAATATTGGTAGCTGATCTCATTCTTGTAGAGTTTAGTCTTATGGGAGATATGATAGCAAACAGATGAAAAAATAAACCAAAAGAGCATACACAGGGAAGACACTGAAGATCAATGTGAATAGACAGCCCCCTTTGGGGCTCTACAATGCAAACTGTTCTCAACAACTAAATGTTATTCTCTTCAGGATAAACAAATGAGTCCAAGGTGTCCTGAGAACTCCAGTTTAAATGCTCAGTGCCTTGCATGTCAGTACAACTTCATCAAATACCTAGAGCAGGAATTGTCTTAAGAGACAACAGAAGGAGGCAGGAAAGCAGCCAGGGTGCAGGTTAATCTGAACCTGAATTCTGGCTCCACTATTCATCCATTAGATGTCTTTGGGCCAGAAGCTTGTTCTTATTGTCTCTCCATTTGCTCACATGACTTAAGGGAGGGCTGTTCTTATTTCAGAGTTCTCAGAATATGCTAGTAAAAATATACTACCAGTCCAAATATTGTTCATACCAAGTGGATGTTCAAAGTGGTACCCATGATCCTTACCAAAGAAATTTGTCTCTTATTCTAAAGTACCCTAGGGATTCCTTGGAGGTGGTCTCTTTCTGCTAAACCAGGTATTTTCTTTGTCTTTCTCCTCTCTTCCCCTTGAAATGGAGGTCTGTCCTGTTACCAAAGATGAATGAGCCAAGCAACCCCACCAGATAACATGCCCTCCCCTTCAGTACTTAGAAAATAATAGAGTGGGTGGAGTCACAGCTAGACTACTGCCAGGTTATCAATTATATTCCTTTAATCAAGAGAAAAAGGTAAGCCATCATGTTAATTTGTCTATTGTAAATTATCTCAGGGCAAATATGATAGTAACTTTTTAAAATATAAATTATACACACTGCTATCAACAGTAAATATTTATTGGCAAACTACATATCACTATGTCCCTGGCTCACCTGCAAAATGTCCAAGAAAGTGTTTCATGTCATGGAATATGGACATGGATTTTCTAATTCGGATCTTCCTATACTAGCTCCTATTTACTCAGCATACTTTCTAGCTCTTTCTATGGATCCCCCTGTGATATGTATACTCCAAGCTTATGTGCAATTACAGCCCTGATACTTGAATTTCACATAAATCTCAACCCAGATTGTACTAAACAATTGTGACCTTTACCTTTTCCTGAAGAATAAATATTTAGTCTTTCATTAGCTAATGAACATTATATTCCCAGCCACTAATGACAGGAAGGTGCAACAACTGCTAAAAAGACATTTGATTATAAATGCTATTGGATTAATCTAACATATATTTAAAAAATGTTTTAACTTAAAAATTTAAGTCTAAGGACCTTACTTTGGAAAACAAGTTTTGTTTTTGTTTTCACAGTAGATGAAGAACTGTGGATTCTTTCCAGACTAATATGGTTTGCTCAAGCAAGACCCCATGAAGCAAGACTCCATGGCCCAAGTGATCCAACATCCAAAACAGCTGAGATGATGCAGCCTCAGACTACTACAGCATGGATTTGGACAAGTTTGTGTGTTTTCTAGGATCCTCATGATATTGAAAATGCCCCCAAACAGCAGGAAGAAGTTTGGAGAGAACTATGTCCTAATTCCCAAATAATGTTTATATTTATATTTTTTCATTTAAATGGGTTGGTTATAAATGGTTAATGATCACAGCCAATCTCTT
The DNA here is from genome assembly GCA_030556225.1 of Cricetiscus sungorus. Classification (NCBI taxonomy): domain Eukaryota; kingdom Metazoa; phylum Chordata; class Mammalia; order Rodentia; family Cricetidae; genus Cricetiscus; species Cricetiscus sungorus. The sequence continues at coordinate 2,105,089 of JANBXA010000606.1, read as the reverse complement.
TTTTAAAGAACAAAAGGGGGAATATGATATAGAAATACTTTGCATTGGTATGAATTTTGGTTTCTTGATACAAATTTAAGACCAATTTGGTGAAATATATATGTATATGTATATTTTTTCTTCTCTTGTTTAGTTATAGTGTTTATATATTTCATTTAAAATGTAATGTATAATTAAATGCAGATTATAAATAGTTTAACTTATAATCATCTTACTTATGTTTCTAGATGTATAAAGATATATTTCAGATGGGTAGATATTCTTCAAACTTTTCAAAGACCTACAGAATATGACATTTAAAATGATTTGGGGTTTTTATGAAAAAGAGACAACTGCTCCTGGCAAAACCAATTATGTCAAAGGAAGATGGGCATCAGAGACAATCAGTATAGATTTTGCTTTCAACATGGCAGAAATAGCCATTTGGGCAGGGACCATTTGACTATGTGCTGTCAAAACTGGAAATACAGGATCCACAGGAAAGTGACTGCTAAATTTGCCAAAACAAGATGGGACAGTCCTGCAGGGATGCTGCTTCATGGAAGAGTCTGCCAGACATTCTGTAGGACACAGAAAAAAATGACAGACAAGCTGCCATTTAGTGTGGACAGTTTAAAATTCCCTGCTTCACTGAGAAATCTGCCAGACACACTATGGTGTGTAGGCTGAAGATGGATGCTCCAACATTACAGAAAAACTTCAGGTGACTATCCAGGCAGCCAGATGTCTTTGTCAATTACAGAGCTTATATATTATCCTTCTGAGGTCTTTGATAGAGTTAAAGACAGATAGTTATGTTTACAGTTTTTCTTAGTTATGATAAAAGATAAGTTACATATAAGACTTTAGACTCACAAAGATAGGATAGATGACAGAACATTTTCTTTAAATTTTGCCAAATATTAATGGACTAAATATTGTTAACTATAGTCCTTACTTGATAACTGTTTTATTGTGTACAATTTTACTATGTTAAAGTTAAAACCCTTCTTTTTATTTAGACAGAAAAGAGGAGATGATGGAGGATGTACTTCTGTATATATGATTCTATTACTGGTTAATGAATAAAACACTGTTTGTCCAATAGCCAGTAGAGGTAGGAAGATAGGCAGAACTAGGAGATGAGGAAAATTCTGGGAAAGATAGGCAGGGAGAGACCATGAAGGGATGCTATGGAGAGACCAGGAAGATAGGATGTACCAGGTATTCTCTGGTAAGATAATGCCATGTAGAAATACATAGATTAGTAATCATGGGTTAATAATTAAGCAGAGCTAGCCAATCATAAGCCCTAGCCATTGGTCAACAGTTGAAAAATTATTATAAATCTCCGTAAGTTTATTTGAGGCTGACAGGTGGATGCAGGACTTTGTGGAAAAAAAAATACTCTGCAACAGTCTACCTGTAATTTGAATCCACTAACTGGTGAAACCACTGACTATGTCAGAAACATCATGATCTAATCATGTCTGGAAATAAACTTTCAGACATACTTCAAGGTGTGTGATCAAATATCCTAGACATCTCAATCCAGATTAAGAATCATATGAGCAATCAGACTGCTTCTCCAGGCAGCTTGGGTTACCTCTTACCTTGTCTGCTATTTTCCCACATGGAAGCTATGTCCCAGAGAAGGGTAATCTTCAAACCTAGGGCAGTTTTATCCAAAAATGGTAGATACTGCTGCTATACAGCTGTGTTACATAAATAAATTACTAATAAAAACACTAGAGCTTGAGGCTCTTTTGCAAGGTTTTTGTCACACAAGATACTGTATGTAGTTTTATTTAGGCTTTTAACTCAAAGGTCCAGGCATTCCATTGTTTTCCATATAACAACATTTTTAACACAAAACATATACTTGACACTTTATTGGTTTCATAATATTTGTTGAATTAATGAATGAGAAAAGTTTTCAGAAGAATGAAGAAAGGAAGGCATAATCATAAAACCAGCTGAAATAAGTTGAGTGCCTTAGAGGAGAAGCCATTGGGAATGGGAGGTAGACCAAAAGGCCAATAGGCAAGACTTCCCAGGGATCTAAGTGAATTCGACTCTCTGAAATTTGCCAATGATGTAGGATTTGGGAACATTATGAACAGAGCCAATACATTGTGGAGAAGGAAGCATTGGAACTGTGACCAAATGTACTATAGTGACAGGTTGTTTATCTGAGCAAAAGAAAGTTCTAAATGTAGGTGTGAGACATTAAGGAAACATGCAAGGAGAATGAGTTTTATTTGTCTGAACCAGAGTGTACAGAAAGAAACTGAGCTCAAAGGTTGGCCAAGACTCTAACCAGCCTGAGCTTACCCATGTAATGTTGGTGTTCATTGCATAGGAAGGTAGGATTCAGAGTGAGGAGCACATTTGTCACTATTACAGGAATATCTGACCCATGGTCATTGGCTGCATGATGCCAAGGGTTGTTATGCATGTGGTCAAATACAGAACTGGAAACTTAAATCATTATGATATATTTTTTGAAACCTTCTTTTATAAGTTAAGCACATGGTTTTCAAGAATTCTGTATATGTCAATACCCTCTCAAAAAAGTTAAATGCTGGACACCCCTTTTAGTATCTGCACATGATGCAAACACTGGGGAAACAATCTATACATCAAGTTCCATTTAATCTTGGATGGAATGCAATAGAGAGTCTTGTTTGATATGAATCCAACCCATGAGCTCTGTATTTGTCATGGTCTTTACACACTGAACAACCAAAGGAGATTGTCATAAAGGAAGTAAAGACAAAGGCACAGATAAAGGAACAATCACAAAGGCAGGTGCAGTGGCCTTGCCAGATTAAAGGCACAACTGCCATCATTCTCAGGTTTTAGGAAAAGAGGGGAACGTGGCATATCATGGATTACCGTGAAGTGAGCAGTGATCTTTGGTTTGGAGACACTGACAATCTACGGTGACCCAGTAATGGAGAACCCAGGAACGAAGCCCTGGAGTCATCACTTCCTCCTTTTGTGAACACAGCTGGGCTGTCATAGACAGACTCAACTGATAACCAGGCATTCCGGAAAACTGTAATTTAGTAACAAGGCTTGGCTTCTTGGGCTTGAGCAAAAGGGAAAAAGGTCATGTATCTGGAGGGACAAATGGAAGAAGACAAAATCACTTCATAACTTTATAAAAATGGAGAGATTAAATCTTAGGTGTAGAGCCAGTGATAATGATTGTCTAGCATGGAAAACATGCTTTGGTTTGTTTTCAGTGCATATGTTTTCATATTGAGCTTCTAGTATGATAGATGGTACTGGTTTTCCATTTACTTAAAGATAAAGTTCCCTTTCAGAATACACTAAAGTTTTAAAAGTGAGTCCATTTAAAGATAAATATAAAGTAAACAACAGCACAGATGGGAGGGAATAGCAAAGATAACCGAAGTGTGGTGACGTCCTGTAAAGTCCTATGCTGAACGGGCTGCAGCTGACAGGTTTTGAGCAAACGAGTGATAGGATCAAGGCTCTGCTTGGGCAGTTTAATGTACTTTCAGTATGAAGGACAGATAGAGATGGCAGGCAGAGGCCAGCAGGCCAAGCCCCTGGGGCTGGAGAGACAGGGACAGAGTGAAAGAGTTGAGGCAGAACAAATAGATCAAAAGAGTTAAGAATTCACTGCACCGAAGGCAATTATGATGCAGAGCAGAAGATAACAGCTGCCACCAAAATTGCCTTGAAAAACATCTATTATCCGGAATATTAGAACTGATGTAGCAAAATAATAGGGCAGGAATCAAGGCCCGTTAACAGGTAGAGCACTTATGTAATTCATCTCCCATGAGGCTGCCAGGGAGAAAACCACAAACATTTATCTAATGTGTACCTCCACTGCAGTGTTTCTCTGCAACTGCATTTGTTTCTGCACAGCTACATTTGTTTTTTACATTTGCAGAAAAAAAAAATCGGGAAGGTCATCCAGGCTTGGTGTGGAGCACCAGGAGAGCAATTTCTATGCCTTGCATAGATACCATAGTGGAGGTATTTTCAAAGCACAGACACTTAGGATGTTTATTTAGAGCTTTGGAGTAAGCCAGGAGATCTATTTTCCTGAACAGACTATTTAGTTAGAAAAATGAAACCAAATAGACATAATCATCCAAGTGTCAGAAAAACAATCTGAAACTACAGCTTAGGAATAACAGCTTATCATAGTTGTAACAAATCTTATGCTGGCAAGGATTTGAGACTAGGCACTCACCTTATTCTGGGTTATGCGTGGATGTACTACCCTAACCTCACTCCCCACACAATGAATTTCTAGACCAAGCTTCACTTGTATAAAAATTATTTTCAATTAAGTCCTCAAGTTCTGGTCCCCTGAGAGTTTTAATCATCATATTTTCAAATGAACCAGCAGTTCATAGGCATCAAGAGAAGGAAAGGCCTATCAGATTATCAAGTCTGCCCCAACAGATATCTAAAGAGTGTTCCCTGTAGTTCACTTTCAATTGCTTTGTTCACTTCTGGTTTTCAATGACTCCAGCAATGGGATTCTTCTTCAATATAAGAGGCCCATGGGAGTCTTTTCTCAGCCTCAGAGTCCTCACTTTAGAAAGCATATTCTTATATGAAGTCTTGCTACACCACTTGCCTCTCCCAATCGGCCCTTTTTTCTTCCCTACATTTATGCCGTACTGATGCCAGGGAATGACAATAGTTTTCCTCATCAATTACTCTCTTCTTTCCCCTCATTGCTTTTTATTCTTTGTTAATCTGAAGATTTCTATGCTTTTGTCTGCTTCTCTGGTCTATGTCACCATAGTAACTGAAGGCTTTGACAAGCACACCGTTTCACCAGAAGTCCTCAAAGGCTTCAGCTTGTCCTTGTGGCCTTCAACTCCAGTACAGAAGGGAACTTTCTATAATCTTGAGCATTTATGACATGATCAAGTCTGTGAGTACCTACACAATCACCTGCACTAGATAATCACCCAGTAAATCTTCAGGGTCTGGGAGGTAAATGTTCCCAGAGGAAGAGTTGGCTAAATGCCATCATGCATCCAGAACTGTAAGAAAGAGCAAAGTAACAAGGAGAATCATCCAGGAACACCCTTAACCATTCTGTGTCTCTGAACAGCAGTTTCCAAAGTTGTGAGAAGAGGGGGCTAGACCACAAACCCCATAAGGATGTTCTACGCAAAATAGTGCACAAATCCAACTTGAAGAAGTCATAGTGAAGCCCCTGTGCACGGTTGCCAGATTTATCAAGTGAAAACACAAGATTCCAGCTACATTAGGATTGCAAATAAATTAATAGTTTGTAGTATAACTTTATGCCACTCAATAATTGGAGTATGGCTTCCCCCAACCCCCACCCCTGCAAAATCTTATTTTTCCCTCTGAGGCTGAAACTTGATTGCCAAACTGAGCTTAATTCTTTCTACGCTAGTTTCAGATACTTAGGAGACTAAACATTAGTGTCAATTGACCTCGGTGGTTTGAGGCTGGCCTGACCAACATAAAGAGAGATAGTTGTCTTAAGAAAGAAAGGAAACACACACACACACACACACACACACAGAGGAGGTAGTGGGAGAAGGATGAGGAAGAGAGGAAAGCAGAGAAGTGAAGAAAGGCGATAATGGGAAGGAAGGGAAGGAAGGAGATGGAGGGGAGGGAAAAGTAGGAGAGAGAGAGAAGAGGAGATAAAAGGAGCAATTAGGCCTATAGGCCCTGTTTTCATTTGGCAATCACAATTCTTTCCTACTTCGGAATGTTACCTTATTTGCTTATGGTTGGCAGCTATGTGGCTGAGTGGATGGCTAATATCCCTAAGGTCTCAGTTCGAATGACTTGCCATGGAGAAATAGTTTCTCTTGGGAATGAGGCCCCTTATTGGTTGTCCAATAAATACTGGTTAGACGTAAAACCACACACACACACACACACACACACACACACACACACACACACACACACACACACACACAGGTGAATAACCAAAACAGACTCAGCAGGGACATATACTTACATATTTTATATACACATACATATATATTTGTACATACGAATACATGTATGTGAACAATGTAATCAAATGACCTAATGATAAAGCATGAAAGACTAGAGTAAAATGCCAGTCTCAGATATTTCCAAATACAACCAAATGTATTTCCTTCTTGGTCCCACAACAATCTATATATGGCCCAGTGAGAAATTACGCTCTTCACAGTAATCATTACCATCATATACAAAGTCTAAAACAAAATGTAAAGTCTAAGTTTCCTAGGCTGTAACACTTTACACCTGCCAGGACTCTCCACCGTGGGCAGACACATGCAATGGTCCACATGCAGCAACATAAGGTGTTAGAAATTTCCCCTTTGTCGGGCACTGTGCTGAGGACTTGATATGCATTGCATAGTGTAACTGTCACACAACATTGTAGAGTAGTAGGACTTTGCTATCTCTTACTGATAAGAACCTGTCAGAAGACAAAGTACGTGAACTCTCACAATTCATCCATTAAAGTGGAGGAGTTTTTGAAATGATAATAAACTAATTTCAAACTTTATATCTGAAAGTAAATTAAGAAATCCTGAAGAATAAGATATCTGGGGATTTATAATGAGCCTTATTTCAAAGACAAAGTACTTAAGACAGCGTGATGTTCAATAGAGGCAGAGAAGTAGACAAATGGAACAAAAATATATGTATATTATGCATATACACATACATATATTTGTAATAAATATATATTTCTGTATGTATTGTATGCATATACACACATGTATATATATATATTTGTAATAAATATGTTATATATAGAGGGAGAGAGTTTCAAATCAAGTTAATAACTAGAGTGATAACACTCTTCCCAAGAGCTATAGTCTGTCCAACAAAAACTTAAATCCAGACATCAGAAACCTCCTTTACAGCTATTGGTCAAGGAATCCAAAAGAATCTCAAAACAGTGTAAGGTATTGCCATTGACCTTAGTTGTCTACCAGAAATTGAAGGTAAACTTTAATTGCTGAAGACACTATAATAATATATACATACATACATATGAGCAAAAGTAAATGGGTAAATGGTGACAGTAGATTGAATTTATGTAATTACAATTATATACACACATAACAATACTAACAAATGGAAAAGTAGAGATAATTCACAGGAATATAAGGAAGGGGGAATAGTGGGAGATGAGTAAGATACAATATCGATGATTAAAGATGATCAAAGCATATTGTGTGTGTGTGTGTGTGTGTGTGTGTGTGTGTGTGTGTGTGTGTGTGTGTATAAAATATCCTAATAAACCCATCTTGGTACCAAACTTTAGAAATGGTCCCTGAAAAAGTATAGTCTTAATAAACACATCTTATACAATTAATACATGCTAATAAGCATTGAGAATTAAAAAAAAACATGAACAAAGGTGGAAAAGCCATATATAATAGGAGTTAAAAATAATACTGTTAAAATAGTCTCTGAACTTCAGTACAGCAGCCATGAAACACCCATGGCCTTTGATCCAATGAAATATGGCTGGCACAAATAGAAATCTGCCATGAGTATGAAGTTTTTACCATATTTCAAAGGTCCTGCTAACAATTTTAGTATAAAAGATACTAATTAATATTAAATGTTAATATAATATTTAATGGTGCTAGTTTAGGTGCAGTTAGATAATGTAAGCCAACAGTCCCAGCTTTATTTTATTTTCTTAATATGTCTAATATGAAATTTCTATCACAAATGAGCTTATCATTGCATTGCTGTTGGGGAATTCTTTGAGTTAATAAACAAGAACAAAACTCAGCATAAGGAAATGAGAAAGGATTTCCACAGAAGCTGGGCCACCACAAGAAGGTGCTCGATGTCATGACAAATCCAAACTAATCACACAATAACACTGCCCTGAAATGCCACCATCAGAGGAGCACTAGGAACACTAACCGTCTGATATCAGACAGGGCATGGAGCAATAGGAATCCTTATTCACTGCCACTGAGAGTGAAAATTGGAACCAGCACTTTAGAAAACAATTTGGCGTTAGGCTATAAAACTGAACATGTGTATAGGCTGTGAACTGGCACACTCACTCCTATATATCAGTCTAAGAGTACTGCTGCTGCTATGTGATGTGAGTTGTGCATCAAAATGCTTATTATCAGTGATGCCCCAAGCTCAGGAAGTCTCAAATTTCCTAGCAAACGGCCAGTGGTTAAACCAACTGTGCCATATTTTACATGTTGAAAACCTATGCAGAAGAGTTTAATAAAGTAAGTGGATACTATGAATATCTCAACAATGTAGAAATAGGAGGAGACGTGTGTCTCTTTAAAATATAAAAATCACATAAAATCCAGAGAACGCTGTGGCTGCAAGGGATTGAAACTGCAAGGCTAGGGAAGAATTCCTAGATAATGGGGCATCAGGGATGCTCTATTTCTTTGGTGGGTGGTGGGTCCATGGGGGCTTGCTTACCTCTGATTGAAACTGTAAATAGGCTATACATACCAGACTTTAAATGTGCCATTTTCCAGTTTAAAGAATTTTTAAAGGTAACATTATCCTGAGGGAGGTACCATGGGGAAGATTACATTTTGCCAGATAACCTGTCTTCCTTTGTACTTTAGTTAGCAGATTCTTTTGAGACAAGGTGTCCTTAGCTAGCCTAGAGCTTGCTATGAAGAGCAGAGTGATTTTGAACAATATAAATCTGCCTGCCTCTGCCTCCTGAGTGCTGGGATTAAAGGCATGAAGCACAACATTGGGTCCAAATTTTATTTTTGATGACATCTTTTAATGTCATCTCTCGATGACACTATGCCCTACCGATCTTAACAATTTGGCTTCTACCCTATCATCTTTCCTATATCCTATGTAGTCTCAAGAGTTTTGTGTGTGTGTGTGTGTGTGTGTGTGTGTGTGTGTGCCTCTGTGTTTACATGTGTATGTTTATGTACACACATATATGTATGTATGCATGTATATGTATTCACACAGATATGCATATTGTAAGTAACATCCACGAGAAAACAATAAAGGGCTTGCCATTCTTAGATCTTGACTTTAGTCAGTCATGAAGAGGGCCCACCTAAAGGAAAGTGGGACTCTCTTTCCCATGTGGCCTTAGAGTGAGGAACCTTGAAGGTGTGTGATGCTTGCTATTTCTCCAGTGTCCCCTTCTAATCTTTATTTATGGTCTTGTCACAGTTAATACATGGTAATTGGAGAACTCCCTGAAAGAAAATTTGAAATCACCTGTCAGTATTCTTGAAGATTGCCAAGCACAAAAGAATGCTCAGCCTTAGAGCTATATTTGCAGGGCAGATTGCCACAGATAGCCCTTGAAGGGCTCAGTTTACACTGATGCCAGGGAGCCAATACAGTGAACCTCAGAACTGAACTACTTTCTGATCCAAATACAATAAAATGATTTTTAAAAAGCATCTAATTATTCCCTGCAAACTGGATTATGTAACTCTTTCCCCTTAAAATGCCCAACTAAACCCCCAAAAGGAAATGTCAGAGCTATCGGGTATAGTTTATTTTCTTTCAATTAGAACAAAACATAAACTCATACTGACATTTGCACTCCCATATTCAGTACAGCCTGTGTATGAATGCCAATTTATGGAAATGACCCAAATGTCTAATGACAGATGAATAGGCCATAAAATATTGTACTCAGATGCAGTGGGGTATTTATTGTTCAGCTTTAGAAAGGAACGTCTGTCCATGACACTGATGAAACTCAGGAACTTTAGGTGAGGAAGCATATACAGGAAGACAAACACTGCCTGATCTCACTTATGCACAGAAGTCCTTATAATCAAATTTGTAGGTACACAGAAGATTGACAGTTACCAGGAACTGGATTTACTAAGAAAAGGGATTCTAAGTTTCCATAGTTAGACAAGATAAATAAGCACTCCTCTCTATACACATTTAGGAGATTATAAACAGTGTACTTTATATAGTAAAAATGTTGGCAAACGATGCAATGGAATAATCTTTCTGAACTCTGTGAATAGGCATTACTCTCGTTGGTTAATATGATTGGCTTATAGCAAGGCAGGATATAATTAGGTGGGACAATCAAACTGAGAATACTAGGATGAAGAGGAGCAAAGTCAGGGAAATGCCAGCCAGCTGCCAAGGGAACAGGAAGTGTAATAAATGAAGTAACAAGCTATGAGCCATGTTGCAAGCATAGATAAGAAATATCAGTTAATTTAAAATGTAAGAGTTAGGTAGTTATAAGCCTGAGCTATTGGCCAAACATTTACAATTAATAAAAGCCTCTGTGTGGTAATTTGGAAGTGGCTCCCGGGATCTCTACCTATAGAAAGATTCTTAATGCTTCATCACAAAAAATATAAATAAAAACATTTGAGGATATAGAATTGCTTACCTTGATTTCAACAATTGCATAATATGATTCCCCATAATCACATATCAGATGCCTTCAAAAGGGCAAAATGTCCAGCTGTGAGTCACTCTTGGAATTCAAATGCACAACACACACACACACACACACACACACACACATACACACACACACACACACACACACACACACACACACACACACACACCTGTATGAGCATGTAGATAGATATCTTAGTCTATGATAATTATTTCACCATGCAGACAAACATCAAAATGTCATATTGCGTTCTAAATATCACACCATAAACACATAACATTTTTAGTCCTCAATCATATATTTATAAAATTGGGGAAAATAAACAAAGCTGTTTTGAGTGTGCAATAGTCTGAACCATTTTTCCTTTGAAGACATTATCCACTCTGCCTGAGGGCACCTGGAGGCTTTCCTGGGTCAAATCACTCTTAGTAAGAAGTGCTTATGGGGTCTGCTAATTTCATTGATCCTAAGCAGACTCCTTTTCAGCCTCCAGAGGACCCTGGGCCCCATTTCTCAGTGTAAACCCTAGCTCCAGGATGTAGAGAATCAATGCACTCACTGTAATTCCCACCAAGGAGCAGAACAATTACTAAAATCTATTTGCCAGTAAATGTGCCTTGTCTTGTAAATCATTGGGTCGTTAACCTTAACAATTTCAATGTGCCGTCTCTATCCAATTCAATTAAAGTACAGACCAAGGTAATGCTTAAGAATACATTTCAGGCAAAGGAAAATACTATCATAGTATTATATCCTCATAAATTAAACAACAGAGAGAGAGAGAGAGAGAGAGAGAGAGAGAGAGAGAGAGAGAGAGAGAGAGAGAGAGAGAGGGAAACAGTGCAGAGGAAAACAAACACAACAAAACACAGGGCAGAGGAAAACAAAGGCAGTGATTCTGAGTAAAGTCAAAATTTTGAGAGTTAGGAAGAACCAGTGTTCAAGGCACAAACGCATGCATCATTTCTTCTGCCCTCCAGCATGGCAAATATCTGGGCAAAGGAGAAAGCCTGCTTGGACCTTGATTGCTCCAGCCATGCCTTTCTGAGTTGGAGATGCCTGAATTGTATCATAGCACAAAACAGTCTACTTCCTGGTTCTAGTCTTTCCAGACTATGCCAGAAAGGCTGAAGATGCTCTGAGCCCTGGTCTGGTCTCCAAAGAGAGAGATCATTTCAAGAGCAAGACAAAGAAAGTCCCCATGTTCTTTCCTGTTTGTCTCTTAGGGGATAGGCAGAGATTGAGAAGAAAAGAGAACATGTATTAAGACTAATGGTACCTTGTCAAGATTTGATAGCATAACAATGGATGTCTCTGCCCTTCCTGGGGATTTGACACAAAACTTTGTTTCATCTTCTTCCTTCAGTAACTATTCCAAGCTAGAATACTTTCTATTTGCATCCAGAGATACTGCTGGATATTCACCACACTTCTGCCAAGTCAGTAGCGAAAACATTGTCTTATAGTTCTGTAGATGGGAGGCAGCATGCAGGCCTCCCAAGGCTAAAATCAGGGTGTCAGCAGGACTGTCTGTACTCTGTTCTGGATGCTGGTTCCAGTGTTGCAGTATTAGCTGCCTACATGGGCCTTGGATGCCACTGAGGATAGATACCATCTTGCATTTCCCTTCTAATATGTCAGTTTTTAAGAAAGAAAAGTATTTGGAGCTAGGATTAGTATATAAGAGCACTTATTGCTAAAGGCCTAGGACATGAGTTAGGTTCTCCAGTGCCTCTGAAAAAGATGAACATGAATATGTGTACACCTATAATCTCAGGATTGTATTGGGACAGAGACAGGAAAATCACTGAGGCTCGCTGGCCTAACTGACTAAATGAAAATGTGAGCTCAGTTTGCTGAGATATCTTGTGTAAGGGGTTGAAGTAGGTAGTGACAGAGCAAGTCCTCTCTGTGCATGAGCATAGACATACAAACACACACACACACATACACACACACACTCACACATTCACACACGCATGCACATGTGCACACACACTAGTAGAGAAAATAAGTACATGTATGAGCATAGACACACACATGCATATTCACTTACATACTCACACACACATACACACACATATACACACATACACACACTAGTAGATAAGGTAAGTACTTGTATGAGCATAGACACACTCATACTCTCTCTCACACACATGCACACACACACTCACACTCACATACAGAGAGGGACATTACAGTACTTCTTTCTAAAGGTTTAAATACCACACGGAAGGGAGTAAGGTGAAGCTATTAGGGCTTTGTTGAGCCTTGCTATTGGAAGGCTGCTTCTTTTAGTCTGGTAAAAAGAATAGAACTGAGTTCTGCCTCTGGTCCTGGATGGAGACATAATATTCTAAACTACCTTTTCCTCCAACATAAGATTGCAGACCTACTGTTGTCCTTTCCTTAAGAGTTAATCCAAATGAGCATGCAACCAACTGGACAGGAAAGCCCCACTCAGGAAAGTTGGAGCCATATTAGAGAGGTGGGTGGAATAATTATCCCTTAGTGAGATAAGTGCTTAGAGAGCCAGCAGACCCTCTCTGGAAGCAGATGTTTTCAGATCTTCACAGCTAAGCTGGCCCACTTTCCTGAGTTCTAACTTTAAAAACTAGCTTTTCCTTTCCCCTTCTATCTCATCCTCAAATCTTAAGCATGCTAACGCTGACACTGGATTTGCTTCACACTTGTGAAGACACACCGATCCCCTTTCCCTATGCAGCTATGCACAGGCCTGACTCTAACTCAGAAGGCATGATGATGGGAGATGTTATTCTGCAAATATGTTTCTCATACTGGTTAATTAATAAAGCACTGTTGGGCCAATGAGAAAGCAAGATAGGTGGGGCTAGGAGACAAGGAGAAAAGAGGAAGTAGTTAGGAGGAGTCAGCATGGAGAGCTTGGAGAAAGAAGATGCCAGCCACGGCTCCCTGCTAAGATGACCACATGGAAATACTTAGATAAGTAGAAATGGGTTAATAATTAAGACAGAGCTAGCCCATAAACAATAATGGTAACTGGCCAACAGGATTGTATCAAATAGAGAGTCTCTCAGTGTTATTTGGGGCTGGCGTGCCAGACTAGCGGCGGGTGGGCTGGCGGTAAACATACAAGCTACAGCATGACACTTCCTTTTCTCCATCCTTTTCTTCCTTTCCTCCATCTCCCACCTTGCAGAAGCTTCTTCCATTCCAGCTTGTCTGCCCTGTTGTTTTTTCATCAAGCTAGCAATGTGGTCCTTGGCTTCCTTCCAAGTCTAACTTTAAATTCTTTTGTCTATGAGATTAAAAGCCTGCAAAAGAAAACCCTAATCTCTGTAGCATGATGCATTCACTTTTTTTTGGAATTTGGGTGCCCTTTCAATCTGGCTTTTAGCTAAGGGCTGTTCAGAGCTGTGAGAGGCCACCCATCTTTCCTCTTTTTATTTCTAAAAGCCAGCAAGAGCTGTAGTTCTTTTCATGTTTCCCCCCTCTCTCACTTGTCTCTCCCTGCTTTGTGAATCTTCCCATTCCAACTATAAAAGGCCATCTGCCTTTGCAAATTTACCTTAGCACATGACCTGACACAGTCAGACACCCATAGCTGCTTCAAAAAATTCTCCCATTTTTATATCCAAAGCTGACCCATGGTCAAAACACTTGTTATGTGGGATAACATAAGTTCCGGGTATTAGGCCATGGGTATCATTGTTTTAAGGGTGTGAGTGTGCTACTACCATCTACAAGCCTGCTCATGTAGCAGGACTGCCTTTAAGGACAGGAGAAGAAACATGACACTGAACCATGAACCTCTGAAACTTTTCCCCCACCTCCTCCTGACACTTCCATGCTGTGCTGTAAGAACATGTGGCTTCCCTCTTCCTCTTCTTTTCTCAGAAAGTCAGCCCCTCCTCTCATGGACTGCCATGCTTACTTTTTTTCCAACTGACACTTGTTAAAAAGCATCATCCACCCAATAATTCTCAGGCATCTTTTCCATAAGGGTCACCCTGGGAAGCATATGCCGATTTAGAATCTGGCTCAGATGTCTAAATGAGACACCAGATTTTGCTGGAAGCCTCAGTTTCCCCGTCTGTAAACTGGCAGCAATAACAGGATTTAGTGCAGAAGGTGTTTGTAAATGTGGCCAGAAGTCTGCACACAAAGCCTTGTGCACAGCATTAAGCTCTCAATAAAGGAAAGACACTTTATAGCCACTGGTATCACCATTCACTGTGTCTTTTAACATCTGTACAACAGGCAATGCTTTGCTCCCTATAAACATTGATTCACCCACCAGTCAAAAGAAAAGGAAACTTACTCATCTCAAGGGCAAGGTAGGAATTCCATTAAAGCACACATTTGCTTTCATGGTTTGCTTCATTGTTGAAACCTGAGAAACTTCAGCAGAATGGTTTATAGAATTTGTTGAAATTAAACATATATTACACTTACTGTATTAATTTTGTAGACAAAGTCCATTGTTTTGTTTTGTCTTGTTTTTGTTGTCTTTAAAGGACTGAACGTTGGCTATTATGAGCATTGAGGGGTATTTATCCTTATATTTGTTCAATGTACTATTGTAGTACAAAGTCACTGTAGCTAACACAGAATAGCTGAGTACCCTTAACCCTCTATTGTATGCAAATTCTCTCTTAAGATTGGCATTTAGAAGGCTCAGGCTAAGGCCTGGTGATGGACTCTTTATTTTAGCCTTTAGTCATTGAGTGTTTCTCGGGATTTAGGGAGCACTTCATTCCAACCAACTCCCGAGGTAAGCATATCAACAGAAGGCAGGCAGAGCTTGGCTCCCCCTTGGCTGTAACTAACCTATCTGAAATTTCCACCAATATTTTAAAAATGTCTTCAATAAGGATTTTGTTCTGTTCTGTCACTACAAAAACCCATAAAACTGTTCTCACATAGGACCATGGTATCTGAGGTAACCTTAAATCTGTCTTTCCAGGCCACAGTGACTCATGGTGATTCTCTTATTCCTTTTGCGTTGAATGCTTTTCTCTTGTAACGCAATGTCAGTAGTGGATTTTAAGAAACTAGAATGTTTGTACTGTGTTGCTATGCACTGTCATCTCCCAAGAGCAAGAGTCATATGCATCATGAGCAAGATAATCCTTTACTACTTGCATTTCACCCATTCTCTGCTATTCAGTTGTAGCAATAGAAAATAGACAAAGGCATCATCTTTCCCTATCCCTAATGTGCTCTAAAACAGTTTTAATTTAATATCCATGCAAATACATGAAGATTTAAACTGAATGGTAACATTTTTTAAATCCTTCTTTACATTTAATTCATTTTCACATGGAGGGCATGGCACAGTACACATGTGAAGGAAGAAGACAGCTTTCAGGAACCAGTCAGTTCCCCTTCCACCATGAGGGTTCTGGGGATCAAATTCAGGTCTTCAGACTTGGTGGCAAGCCCCTTTACTCTCTAAGCCATCTCATGAATCCTAGACAAAATTTCATGAAAGTGCTTATAACACATTTGAAATCCTCAAAGGAAGCTAAATCCAAATCCTAGGTGTTTGTTTTTAAGGCTTTTCCTGTGGAGGATCTTGCTTGCTGCACTGGATTGGCATCTGGTGATGTAACTATGGCCCTGTGCTGAGAAGACGGGCCCAGAGGCTTAGTCCCTTTGACTATCACACTATTACCTTTTGTTCACTGACAAAATAAATATGTTTTATTGGCATGCAGGAGTGGGAGTGTGAACTTGAGCTTACTCCAAAGGAAGATACACAAGTCGTCTTCCCCATGTCCGTTAGAGGAACAGACTAGTAACACAGAACTCTATCAGGACCAGAGAAGGGGAGGAGCCTCCACCCCAATTCCTTAACACCCCACTCCAGCCTCATGCTCTTTCTCATTCACAACAGGGATCTGTAAGATTAAATGTTTAGACCATTTCTTTCAGGCCTTGAAGAAAAACTGTTTCTGTAACAGAAAACTGAGATAATGGACTTGTCAAATGGCCACACAGTCAAATCTACTCATCTTCTACATTTGTCTTGTGGCCTTTCTCCTGATTTTAGCCAACAGACTCAGAGCTCATTCCTCTCTAGAAACTAGAATTGTTTAGAGAGGAACTGAATGTCTTTCTCTCCTGGCTTTCGACAAACTAAATAAATCTATTTTTGTTTCTCAATTTTTATTTCCTTTTAAAAATTATTTATTTATTTTTCAGAGTGGATTCTCACTATGTAGCTCTGTTTGTCCTCAAACTTACTATGTACACAAGGCTGATTTCAAACTCACAGAGATCCATCAGTGTCTTTCTCTTGAGGCAGATTAAAGGCGTGCATCACTATACCCAACTCTAGTTCCTATTTTAGAATGTAAGGAATCTAAATTGGTGGGCATGCACAAAGATCGCGGGGTAACAATAACAGCATATTATAACCGTAAAGAGAATCACATGACAAAATAGTATGCTGTGTGATTCCAGTGAGTTACTTAACCTCTCTGACTCAGTCACCTTCTCAGTTAAAAACTACAAGAGGCCAGTTTGTATCATGAGGAAGAAACTAATCAAGCATAAAGTTAATATAAAGCAGTGAATCTAGTTCTTGGTGAATAAAAAACGCTGGATTACCAATGTCGTTATGGCTTGTTATGGAGTAAAACCAACTTTTGGAGAATAGTTTATTTATAATTAAAAAGAATCAACATGAATGGTGAGGACCTCATCAGAGAAAACTGTAGGTTTACCCTGGGTGACAGGAAATAGTGTGAGTGATAGCAATCCCAGCACGGCAGACACAGGGCTCTCCTAGCTGGGTTAATAGTTACTGTCATCTAAAAGCCTTAAGTGTTTTGAGGGACATCTTCTCATATAATGGCCTAGAAGCTCATTGGTTGCCCTCATAGAAAGAAGCTAGACACTATCACACTGTCAACGGGATTCTGAAGGCATTGGAGTGTCTGCCCTGTAACCTAAACTCTACAGGCTATGTTACAGTCTTGCAACCCCAGCATCTCATGTCATGAGCTCATTGCCATCAATATATCTGGAGGAAGAAGCCTTATCTTTTCAGAAACATATGGCCAGTTCCCAGAATAAATGTCACCCAAGGCTGCCAGCAATGATGTAATGAGACAGGTTAACTGCAAAGTGGCAGGTTGGCTTCTTTCCTCTCTGGTAGCTGCCAGACCTCACAAAGCTAACTCTGCACACACATGGGATGTTCCGCTAGAAGCATCTCTTCATCCTCAGGATACACTCTCAGGAGGGAAATAGGGAGAAATCTAGTACCCATGGCAAGGGTACTGTACAATGCAGAGTCACATGCCTCCGGGAGCAATTTGATCCTAAGGGACAGGAATCACCTGCAATCTCCCTAGTGGGAATGAAGATCTAAAGAGACACCTGTGCCCCTCCCTTTGACTGCCAGAGACTGAGACAACAGATCTAAGTTCCCTAGGAGTTTCATGCCAGGAGAAGGGAGGGGTTTGAAGCCTGGTGCCAGCCAAAGGGAAAACTTGTATTCTGAAAAAGGGTTTTGTACCATTTTGACAACTAGTCAGAAGACCTTGCAAGAGACCTGAGTCTAGATAATGATGCTGGGCAGGACCACATCTTGACCATGACTGTTTAGCCACAAGCTTCTCTAGCCTTCCCTATAAATCTGAAGTTCCTGTCAGACTGGCAGAGATGAACTGGCAGGCAGACTGTCACTGGACCTCTTTCTTCTCACCGTGGCCACATTGAATAAGCCTCTCAACTCTACCTTTTTATTATTATTTGTCTCTTTGTCTCATAGAGGACAGGTGGCTCAAACCTAGCTCATGAGGGTGTGTGTGTGTGTGTGTGTGTGTGTGTGTGTGTGTGTGTGTGTGTGTGAATACTTCACAAATCCATGGCTGAGTAATACCCTGATGTATGGAGATTAGCACACATTGTTTTCTGCTTCCTTGGTTGGTGGATATCTGAGTTCTTCTCAAATGTTGACTGTCATCAACAGTACTGCTTTCAGCATGTGGAACCAAGCTTTACAAACATGTGTTTAAGTCCCTTGACTGTAATTCTAGGAGTACAATTGCTGGCCCACATGGCAACTATGTCAAATTTTTGAACAACGTGACTCTTTGCTAAAGTAGACACACCATTTCACAGTCCCAGAAGTTGGGGCTGAGGCTATAACAAGCTTTCACTTACCTGTGTCTTTTCATCCAGCCATCCTAACAATTGTTTGTTTTTTTCTTTCTAGTTTTAATCTGTATCTTCTATAGCTATTGCTGTGCAGTGGATTTGCATATGCTTATTGGCAACTTTTATGTCATGTATTGATATCCTTTCCTGAAGATCTAATTGAGTTGTCATTTTTGTAAATTGTACACATTTCTTCTGTGTTCTGGAGATGGGACAGCCTTGGCAGATAGGTGGTTAGAAAATATTTCTCTCCCAGTCTGTGGTTTTAAGTAGTATTGTTTAGGCACAAAATTTTCTTTTTAATTTTTTCACATTTTTAATTTATTTTGTGTGTTTATATACATGTTCCATAGCATACATGTGGATGTCAGAAGACAATTTGTGGGAATTGTTTCACTCCCTTCACCATGTAAGTCAAGGAGATTCAACTTGGGTTGTACAACTTGGTGGTAGGTATACATACTCACTGAGTTGCCTCATTGGTCCCACATAAAACTTTTTAATTCTGATGAAGTTTAGTATATGTGCATGCATATTAGAAATTTCATAGAGGAACAGGAAGAAATAATGCCTGAAAGTCTTCCAAAATTGATTTTTAAAAAGCCCACAATCACTATAGACATAAGATGGTCAATTCAATCTACTTTGGATAAAGTTAAAGCGATTCCCCACCACAAAGAGAGAGGAGCCAAGAAAACATCGGATATAACAAGACACAGAGAGTTATATGAGTAGAGACAGCTCCAACCTGCATGGCCGTCTCAAGCCAGCACAGAAAAGGACTACATTCTCCCCCCAGAACCTTCAAGGGGTACACCTTGCTGACACCCTGATGTTAGCTCACTATAAAACCGAATACATTTATGCTGTTTTAAATCAAATCGTGAAAATTAGTTATGGTGCCTCAGGGAAATGAAGTATCCTAAACCTTTCACTTCTCCACCATACTTTTACAAACAACATTAGTTCCTTTAGAGCTCTGCTCCTAAAGATAAAGAAGATTTATTTTGTGTGTATGTGCACATGCATGAGTGTGTGTGTGTTTGTGTGTGTGTGTGTGTGTGTGTGTTTTGGGAACTCAGGGTCATCTGCAAGAGCAGCAAGCACTCTTAACAGCTAAACCATCTCTCCAGGCCTCTGCATCTCTGTTCTTGTGCTCTTTGCTTAAACACAATCTCTGAGTCCATCACCAGATCTTGGGAACAAGGACTGTGGTCTGCTTCTGTCAGGATGAAGTCATGCTTATAAAAAAGGATGCTGGAATGAGACCCTTTGACTTCTCAGCTCCCAGATCCCAAAGAAGACAGCCATGCTTCAAGATTCTCAGCCCCTAGCTGCAAGAACAGCACACTTCCCCATCAGGGGAGTAAGTCGAGGATAGGAATTGGTTAATGTGTGACCCACGCAAGATGACAGTTTTTTGGGTGCCTTTTACCCTGGGAGGTAGGAAACCTGTTTGTGTTCCTGCCCTGCTCAAAGCCTCATGTGTTTAGGACTTGGACTTTCTTGTAGTAAGATCAGCTCAACCCATGCAAACTCTAGGGATGAGACTGAAGCTCACCTGCTCCCAGCATTCAAACAGCTATCTCTGAGGAAGTGGCTAAGGCAGAACAACCTGGGGCAGAAACAGGAAAGCCAGAACTTGTGACCATCATCAGTATGACCAGAGAGACTCTCATGCTGCTTTTAATTTTAGAAATGTGTCCCATGTCTTCCTCCTTACCAGATAAATCTAGAATTTCAGGACACACAGAAATTAGTTTTATACCTGTGTTTGAACAAGTGGATCAATGATGGTGCTGACATGCACAGAAGAAAAGACAGCAGAACCACAGTGTGAAATATCAATGATGTAGGAGAAAGCTGAGATGCTACACTAGCTATTGAATAGCAATTTCTCAAGAATTGAAACTTCCATTCTCAGTCATTAAGACTCACAAAGGAAGTAAACAATTCACAAGTCTTAGGAAATCCTTGAAACTCACAAGATTCACATGGCCTCTCCAACCCCAAAACTTTGCAAGCAGTAAGGACTGCTAAGGGTAGAGAAGACTGTTTGATCTCTAAAGCTGTCTACAAGTGATGCGCAGAACTCCAGGAGTGTAGCTTTGTCAAGTTTCAGTCTTACTGAATTCCTTATATCCTTCCAATTGAAGGTGAAATACTGCCTTATCTAAGAAGCACCCCCGGGATCCTGCCCATTCCCATGTCCACATCAGTGAACTCATCCCTACTTTTGTGCCATTCTCTTCTCCAGCTTGGATACTATGATTCTTAATCTCAATTGTCACATTGATGAGATCTAGAGATAGGGTCCCCTGAACAAGCACACCTGAGGATGGTTGTGTGATTAGGTTAGTTGAGACAGGAAGGGCTGTTCACTGTGAGTATCACCATTCTTTGGGCTGGGATTCAGGACTATGTAAAGAGGATACAGTGAGCTGAGCACGAAAATTCATCATTCTCTCCTCCCTTTAATAGGCACAACATGAGCAACTTCCCTAAGCTCCTGCCATTGTGACTTCCACTCATGATTAACTGTAATCAGGAACTGTGAACCAAACTAAAAACTTTCTTTCTTAAGTTGCTTTTGTCCGGGTGTATTTGTCACAGCCAAAAGGGAGAGGAACTAAGACAGCTTTAGGTAAGTAATGACCTTCCAGAATCTGCCACATGGCCAAATCAAGGAAAGCAAAGTTCCTGGAGTAGTGGCTGTGTGTTAAGTACAACTCTGAGATCATTTCATGTATTGACTAAGTTCACTTTCACAACAATCCTGGGATATAGCTGCTATTGCTGGTTTTGTTTTATGCAGTAGAAAGATTCAGGAAGAGACATGTGATTAGAAAGTTAGAGCTAAACTTTGAAGATAGTCAGTTTGATCCCAAATGCATACTTGTTCATTTTGATAAGTAATATCAAAGTTTAACAGTCTTCACAGGTTGTTGTGTTGGTAAAAGCAGGGATCTAGGTGGAACCATGGGAGTGACCACAGTCAAAAATCTAGGCTTGCTCTAATGAAGGCAACGCACAGAAGCCACACTTCTTAAACATTAGTGTTACTCAGGATTTTGAAGAACTAAGTGAAAATCCTAACTTTGATTCTTTGAAGAAAAGGGATGACTATGAGCCCTGGTACACATAGTTAGAGACAATGAGTGTGTCTTGTGCTGCTTGGATAGGGAGAGTGTCAATAGAGAGACAGAAGGCTGAGTGACGTCACTCAAAGAGTTTCATGCCCTAATCTCTGGAAAGAGCACATGTGTAAGAGCGACAGTGGGAAGGACTTTGTTTGCACAGGGAGGAAACATTAACTGTTTAATTGACCTAATTGGTTGGCCTGGTTGTCCAGACGAGCCCAGGATAATCACAAGAGCCCTTCAAAGTAGAAGAGAGAGGCTGAAGGAGAGTCAGATGAATATTTTCTGTCATAAATTTAGGTAAGAGGTCACAAACTAAAATATTCAAACTGTCTTGAGAAACTAGAAAGGACACGACAACAGATTCTCTGCTAGGGCCTCCGGAAGTTATACTGCCTTTGAAGAACCAAACATTTAGCCCCGTGAGATCCAAAACTATCTGATGCACATTTTGGGGATTTTCTAGCATCAAGCTCATAATCATTTGTTCCAGTTACTATGGGAAACTTAGAATAACAGTGAGTCAAAAGGATAAACCATGTTCATCTTGAGCCCACCCATCACATGCATTCCGGGTCAAGAGTGAACACAGCCTAGAACAATTGTAGATAAGCATGAACAGAGTCAGTGTAGCTGTAGATCACATAATGCTATAAGGTCGAAGGCTGGAGATCCTGGCACTAATCAGTCTTGCCCAACACCCCCAGGTGCATCACTCAAGTATCCTTCTTGGTCACTTGAATGCCTTTCTCACTTAGCTGCAAATCCAATGGTAACCGTCCAACATTTCTGACATGGATTGAATCATTTAAATTGAAAGGCATTGTGAGACCCATACAAAACAGCAAAGCTTATATCCTTGATGCCTGACACGTCCAGAAAACTGTTCCCCTCTTGCTACCATCAGCATCTGAAATGTCACCCACACCCACACCTTGGCCCCTTCAGGAGCTGAGGCCTTGAAGACAGAGGGAGTTCCTAAGGGTGGAGTTCGACCCCTGCGTCTGATCCTACTTTCTTCCCGAGTGTACTGTGATATAGGGAGCCTTGTGTACCATGAACTCTGTCATAAGTTCCCTACAGGGACAGTGGAAGCCTTCTGGATCCATGATCTAAAATAACCTCATTCCCTCAAGCTGCTTGCTTCCTTGTGGTTCCAGTAACAAAAACACCACTGATGCATTTCCACTTTCACTCCTTGCCTAAAAATAGATTTTGGAAGAATTAAAGTTGTCAAGTAATCATAGAAGAACTTTCTCTTCACGCCCTCTTTCTGGGGCCTGTGTGAGTAGGGAGTAGTGAGTGAGCCACACCTTACAGACATGCAGGACAGAACAGAGTGATTTGTACCAGCCTGCCACACTCTCAGAAAAAAAACATTCCAGTGATTTTATTTTTTTTGGCATCTGTGCTGTTTAAAGACCAAGACAGACTTAATGGAGGAGAGAGCTTGCCGCTCTCTGACCTCGGCTGTGTGCTTTTTCTCAATCTCCTGTCAAGTTTAGCACTATGAACAAACAATTACCAATGAGCTGGAACAGGAAAATTCAAAGGGCAGACAGCAATGAGATAACTCTGAGGTGAAGCTGAATCCAATCCGAGACAACACGGCTTTTCTGGGATGATTCCAGAGAAGATGGGCTGGCTGACCAGAGCTCTAAAAGGCATGCATAAGGACTTGGGCATGAGGTCTGGAGTGCTTGTGCTGGGGCTGTGGGGTCCTGGCAGGCTACAAACAGTCTATGAGCCTGGTCTCACATTCATGGGCATGGATACAGCTCCCTGGCAGGGTCATGCTGGAACCCTGCTCCTCACAAAGACACAGCCCCTCAACTGAAACAAATGAAGGTGAATGACATGGAAATATACTTAAAGTCTCACTAAATCCAAAAGCAGGAGCCTAGGTATTCTGGATTCCAGAATGTGGCTAATTTTGGGGACTAGCTACTACTGGAATATATAGAACACACATATATACATGTATGCACGCACACAGTGTGCGTGTGTGCACACACATGCACACACACACATACACACACACAAAGGTGTGCACATGCACACACAGCATTTAATAATATTTTTCAACTAAGAAAAGTCATGTACAATAAGTAATGAAATCATCTGTGTACCTTCCAGTGAAATTTTACAAATGTATATACTCCAGTAATTACACTAATATTAAGATCTAGCAGGAGTAAGTAACTGAGGCCTGTAGGCCAAATTCATTCTGCTCTTGAAATCTATTCTTCTGCCAGTACTCCTCCAATGCTTTGACCAGAGCCTGACAACCCACCCACTGTTTGTGTCTTGCCTATAGCCACCTGAATACTTCCTACTGAGTCCTCTGGCTCTTACTCCTAATCCTTTGAAGATTGTTCATCTTAATTTTTTAAATTACATAAGTTAGTGTCTCTGTGTGGGGATGTGCATCTGTGAACACACTCCCATGATGGTCAGCACTGGGCATTGGATCTCCTAGAGGTGGTGTCACAGGCAGTTGTGAGCATCCAGTACTGGGAGTACTGGGAAAGAAATCTGCAAGTACAGTACACACACTTAACCACTGAGCCATCTCTATAGTCTCAAAATTTTAGCAGCTATTCTTCAATAAGCTGCCAAGCTTCTCTCTCCTCTCCTTAAACCATTCTGGACACATATTTATTATTTTATTATCTTTATTGCTATTATTATTATTATTATTACTATTACTATTATACTGAGCCTATCTACATAATCATTTGGTACTAAAACCTGTATGTAGGCAGGATGGCCTCAAACTCACAGAGATCTGTCTGCTTCTGCCTCCTGAGTGCTGAGACTAAAAGCACATACCACCATGTTGGGTGACATGAACATATATTATTCTAGGTTAATTCTGTCGCATTCTTTTTCTTTCTTTTTTTTTTGTTTTGCTTTTTGTTTTTTTGTTTTGGAGGGGGCATGAAATATTATATTTTTTTACTTATTTTGGGTTCAGATTATTATCTGTGAGACACAATCAAATCATATCTACTTCTACTCCCAAGTGTTCTTGTGAGTAAGTTATGCTCCAGGTTTCCCCTTTCTGTCTCGATACTGCATTTCCCCAAATTCACTGTCTGATGGCCCCTAAATGCCACATTCATATAGGGATAGAGCCTGTCCCTATAACCCTATAGTAATAGTTTTTTCATAAATTCTCTCTCTCTCTCTCTCTCTCTCTCTCTCTCTCTCTCTCTCTCTCTCTCTCTCTCTCCCTCCCCCCGTCTTGTCTCATTGTGAACCATACTAATCCAATCATGGTTGGAGGTCCTTTCTTATATTACACAATTACTCATGGTTACTGAAATGCCTAGTAAAGTAGTAACCTATGCTATTGTTTTTAATAACTACCTATACTAGCAGAAAAGAGCAAAACCCACTGAGTACTCAAGACACTTTCAGTAAAAAGAGGGGCAGGGGCTAGAAGACTCTGTTAACACTTTGTGCTTCACCAAAAGAGCATACAAATTTAAGTAATGGGGCAAAGAGGGGTATTGAGCTCTTAGTGTTCCCTGGATCTACTCTTGAGCCATATGTCCGTAGAAGTCATGAGCATTGGACTCTGGGTCTGCTTGACAGCAGATCCTGATCTAGACCTCTGATGGCTGTAGCCATTGGCCCTGGTTACGTGATCTTATGGTTCTGGGCTCTTCTCCCAGCATTGGGTTGCATTACATCACAGCAACCAAGATCCCTTCCACACCCTCTGCTTACTGTGGGAACCAAGCTTGGACCAAGACTGGTAGGAGCAGGAATCTGTTCACAGATTTTTCAGGTGCACTTATAAGTTAAGGATTCTTGATGAGGATACCCCTTCAAAGAATTCAGAAGAGGAAAATTCAAAGTGTTCTTTACATGTTTAAAATGCAAGTAGTTTAGAAACTTAATGATAAAATAAATCCCCTCTAACACTTCAACAAGAACTAAGCAAAGACACTGAGTAGCAGACTGAACAGAAACATTGCTGGCTGCTGACTAAATAAATGTCTAGCTTGTAGGCAATGAGCAGACCCTGTTAGAACTGTGGAAGTACTGGACTCCTGGGTCTCTTGGTTGGTAGAAAGGCCTGAGGTAGGAAAAGGTAAACTCTAAAGAGCATAGGCAATTCAAGTTTTTGATGTGGTTCATATCATTTGTAAACAGAAATAGATTCAAAGATCCCAGGCCAAGGATGTTGGTTAAATATTCTATCCTTTCTGCTTCAGTTGCCACTGAAAATTAGTAGAGTCTTTCTGTGAGCAGACTAAATTCCCAAGTGAATGTTCTTGGTCAAGCCAATATTTTTAATTAGCTGCACAAATTCCAGGTTCTGCCCAATCCATGGATTGATTGTCTTTCATTCAGGCTCTCTGGAAGCCATATTTTATAAATCATGGCATAGATGTTATATGGGTGACTGTATTTGTGCATGTGTGTGTCTGTTTATGTGTGTATGCATGCATGTGTGTGAGTGTGTGTGTGTGTGTGTGTGTGTGTGTGTGTGTGTGAGAGAGAGAGAGAGAGAGAGAGAGAGAGAGAGAGAGAGAGAGAGAGAGAGAGGTCTACATGATGCACATGATAGTATCACAAAGCTTTCTGGGTTCTGGGCCTGAGATACAGATAGTCATACAGGGAAGTATGAATATAGAGGTTAAGTGATTCTCCTAGGAATTTTGCAAGTTATAGATAGAAACTATTTAGTACATTCAATGAAAAACCAGGTAGGTGGCCAGTCAGTAGATGAAGAGATGACAATGACGATGATGACAACAATAACGTTGCTGCTGATAGAGAATCACGGTTGATCACAATGTGCATCAAAAACCACTTCTGGGGCCTTTTCTGTAGTCCCTTCTCAACAGTGCTGACTGCACTAGGGAGTGTGGGGAGCAGGGGTTTCATAACTTGGGTTGATGAGCTTTGAAAATAGTGCCTTTGAGGAAGACACTAATGTAAAGAAACTAAAAGTGCCCACCAAAGACAGGGGAGATGGCTCAATGGGTAAAATGCCTGCTATGCAAACCTTGAGGGTCTGAGTTCATTCCCCCAGAACTAAGTTAAAAGGGGCATACACCCATAATCCCAACTGGGGAGCAGAGAAAACAGGATGTCTGGGGCTTACCAGCCAGCCAATCTAGTTGAATCAGTGAGCTTCAGGTTCAGTGAGAAACCTTGTCTCAAAAACAACATGGGGAGCAATTGAGGAAAGGAACACACACGCGCGTGCACGTGCGCACACACACACACACACACACACACACACACACACACACAGAGTCATGCATGCACCTACCCATTCACACACACATATGCACATACACACACAAAAGTGCCCCCAGTAGTTAGACTACAGGTAGTTGTACTTTTGCTTAAAAAAACAAATCACTCTAATAACACTTTAATACAGACTAAATAAAGCTATCATATGGCGATCGGAATTGGAATACTGCTTGAAGGATGTTAAAAGTTATTCCTTTCATTTCATAAGTTTGTGTAATTAAGTTAATGTCACAGTTTGCCCTTACATGGTGGCAACATGACAAGGGTGCAGGATTTTTACTGCATTGCTGGTTGGTTGCAATGATGTGTGATTCTATTGAATTGTTGTGTCCACATCCCTCCACCCTTCCTCTTTCAGATCGTGATGTCTGAGTGGTTATAAATAAGCCAGAAAACTGTGACTGTGGTTTGGCTCTACTCTCTTCTAATCCCAAATGAGTTCAGGTGTCAGTAGTAATTTTTTTAAGGAGACCTAACAAGAGAAGACAGGTCCTGAATTCTAGAGGAGAAAGTAAGGAAGTTCTATTTTTCTGTAAAACAAACTAACAGTACTACCTATGCGGGGCATACACTACCTATACCTTTTTGAAAACTATGGAAACTATGGAAACATTTATTGAAAACCTACTATGGACCAACCTTGCAGTAAATCTTATAAGAACTACAAGTGAGTGAAAGCGTAGCATGTCTAAGCAGTTCTCTTGCATCTGAGAAGAAAGACAAACCCTGAAGATGTCTTGGGCCATCCTTCACTGGAATAATGGTGGAGACTCAAAGACTTTCTGAGTGCCATAGTTCACGGAGGACACTGAGTTTTGAACAATTCTCTCCTAAACAGATACCGGGCTTCTCACTGTTTCCCAGTCCTGGAGTGACCCACCAGGCCCTCATATTTGATATACAACAGCAGGTCACTAAAAATATTTACAACCAAGAATGAAAGAGAACCTTGTCTCTCCTTTTCCTGTCTTTCAGCACACAGCTGAAATGATGCTGAGGCAGCAATCTTCACTTTTTACTTGGATTTAGAATCACCTAGGATATAGCTGACCCACCCCTGGGTGGGTCTGTCTATGAGGGCATTTACAGCACATAGTGGGAAGACTTAGTCTAAATCTGTGTAACACTATTCCATGATCTGGAGGCCCTGGATGGGAGAAAGAGGAATAAGAAGAAAATCAGCTCAGTGCCTCTATTTTCTATCTCCCCCATCTCCACAAGCATCTCTCTCCTCCTTGTTCCACCTGTAGTGAAAAGGTTCTGCCATGTGCTTCCAACATGAGTCTTTTCCTAACAGCTGGCCCAGAAACATGGAACCAAGGTAGTAGGGATGGAACCCTCTGAAACCAGGAGTCAAAACCAATAATCCCTTCCCTGAGTTGTTTCTGTCAGGTATCTGTTTACAAAGGTACCTAACATAGATAAATTCAGAGTGCTAAGAGAGAATTTGGGCAAACTCGTGTCTTAAAAGTAGACAAAATAGACTAATTTCCTACTGTGCTCTGAGCACAGCAGTGCTTCCTCGCTTGTCTTTCAAATAATGGCCTCTCACCACCATGCCGAGAGCCCTGATGAGAAAGCCCTGGAAATAAATGAGCTCTGTGTATGTACATGCTGGGAAGCTTCCACCCAGAGAGAAAAGCACTCCGGGTTAAGGGGGAGGGCTGCCCAATACACTTTCCCCTAGAAATATTACAACTGAAGAGAAGATGGCTTAAGTTGCTATGATTTGTGATCTGAAAATGAATATGTATTTTTATTGCAGTATTCATTATGCAGAGCACAGCAAGTTTTGCTTAAAGCAATCCCTGTATCACATCATATGGATATTTTATATTAGATTCTGCAGTGCACAAATTCATGTAGAGCAATTTCACAAATCCTAACAAGAACTTGGAAAGTGACCTTCTGGAGCACACTCATATGGCCCCACTTTTGTCTTCGTTCCTGGAGCCAGTTTTCAGTGTGTTCTTCCATACCTGTGTTCTACTTGATGTGTGGGATCCAAAACTGAGGAAGTCCCAGAAAACAAGACAACCTAAAGGAAGTCAATTTGCATCTGGATTGTGAAGGAAAAGCATGAGCAATGAATAATTCTATCCATAGAATGAAATCATTAGCTTAATTGTCCCCATGAATATGCGAATTAGCATATATAGGCTGTGTTATTCTATCAAAAATGATCTCAAATGACATGTATGATTTTCTAGTCATGGTGTTTGTCCTACCTCTACCTTTCCCTTGAGCTGAAACTACATTGGCCATACCCTCAGCTCCACTTAAGTAACTTGGGTAATTGGTTGGAGTAGAAGTAACTATCTTACACAAGAAGGCCCGTACTGAAAGCTGTCCAGAGACCAACACAACAAGTATAAGAGCTCCATCCATTAGCTAAGGGGCCATCTCCCTCCTAGACTGGAACTAGGAAGTTCATGGAACCAGAGAGTAGTGGTTGGCATGAGAGAGCATCTAGGACTCCAAAGCAACAGAGTTGCATACTAACAACTTCCTTTATCCAGTTATCCAGAGCTTCCCAGGCTTCTGAGTGGGCACCTGGATTTTCTCTTATTGAATTCTGATATCCTAAATCTTATTGTTCAAATTTTCCTGGAATTACTCAGCATATCCCTGTAGTCTATCTACCCTTTCTTAGTTCTCCGTTTGATGACATTGTACTAGACTGTAGAATGCTCCTCAAATGGAGTTTTTATGGTTTTGGTGATTGGATAGGAATAGAGTAGTAGTAGTTTGGAAAGGAGGTCCATGTGGAAAGCGACATTTTAATCAGATCATTGCAAGGTCCCACCAAGAACTATGGGTGTTAAGCTTGAGCCCTGACTTGTGGGGGGCATATGTAGCTTTCTCTAACATCCAAGTGACATTTCTTTCCCACCCCTGTCTGTACTGCACCTTAGTAGAGAAATCATGCAGCCTACCACTAAGACACAAAGAACCTTGCCCCATGTCCTCTAGAACAGACTATGTAAGGTATCTGGAATTCTTCTGAATGACAGATTTGTCTGTTACCCTTTGTTTCTTTATGCGTATAATTGTTAATGTCATGAGTGACTAATTGTATGTTTGTGTATGGTTTAATAGTATATTTTGTGATTTACATTGTTCCTGCATTGGGTGATATGAATTCTTCTGATTGCTTCCTGTAGTCTCTTTCAGACACCTTAGACTTACGTGCACACGTGTGTGTGTGTACATCCATCAGCATGCATATATGTATGTGTTTTGTTTTGAATCCTTCTTAATTTCCTTATGTTAACAAATGCTGAGAGTTTAATGCATATTATCTGCCCCAATTCTAGAATGAGCACTTTCTCCAAGTAGTTCTAGCTCCCTTATCTGCAAAATAGTATTAAATACAAAGGTATAGATACTAAACACACCTATGGATTTCCTAATTATGTTGCCTATTCATTCACCTCTTTTTTCTTTTTTCTCCCTTAAGCCTACTTTATTTGAATTTGTCACTTGAGACAAAAGTTTAATTAATAGAGATACAAAGATATAAAACAGAGCTCAACCATCTTTCCAATTTCAATAAATAATAACTCCATTCAGATTCTCCTCTGCAGGTCCAGGACACTACCCTGGTATTTCATTTAGTCCCAACTTGTCCTGCTCTCTTGCTCACTTCTCTCTGCATTCTCAAACAACTATCTGTTTTATAAGACTGTGATCTCCAGGGTTATTTTTCTGTTTTCTCATTTGCTGTATCAGTCTGAGCCCCTGTATTCAAGCTGTCTTGGAGATCTAGGCCAGTATGACACATATATTTCTGTTCCAATAAAAGCTAGTGAAGAGTGAAGCAGGGTTTCTCAAACAAAATGCAGTCAGTATCTTAGTGTTTAATTTTCTAATGAGGACCCCATCTCTGAAAAGGTCCTATTCCAGAAGATGGGCAGGCGGCTCAGGGGAGACATACTTACTGTGCACCCAGATAAAATGCTAGGCACGATGACTACAGTCTCAGGGCTAGGAACCAATGACCTTAGGTTCCCTGAGGGCTTCTGCCAGCCAGTTTCACTTAACCAGCAAGTTCCAGGTTCACTTAAAGACTCTGCCTTAAAAACATCTATGAATAGCAATTGAGGAAGATACACAATTGTTGGCCACTGGCCAGTACACTCACATGCACAAGAGCATGCACCCACACACTCAAGCATATATACACATACACCACCACCATGACCAACACCACAAAAAACAATGATTTAAAAAGCAATATTCCAGATTCCCTAACACTTAAAAGCCTCCAGTGGGAATTTCTCTCCTGCCATCCTGTTTTCTTTCTCATAGAATTTATTTATAATTGTGTTTTTATCCTTGTAACATGTTAATTGTCTGTATCCCTCGGTACACTGCGATCTCCATGAGAGAAGGCCTTGCTTTGCTCTTTACTCCCAGTCTTGTTCAACAATGTTAGCATATGATTTCACTTTGTAAATATTTGTAGAATACATATGTAGATGAATGAAGGGATGAACAAACACATCAATGAATGAGTGCTAGACTGATCTGGCACAAGACCTTCTCACAATCTTTGGTTCAGAAAGCCCAAAATTACCTAGTTATGTCATTGCAGAATATAAAAGAAAGATATCTAGGGAGCTTATATGCTGTCAAAAGTAGGATACAGTGTCAGCAGGTTTCTGGGACAGGGCATTGATCACCAGGCAGACAAGGGGGCAGGGCTATCTGTTTTGAGAAGGCACTTGAGGCATGATGATGCAATAACCATTAAGAGTAAAGTCCCGGAGCAGCTCCAAGAAAGTATGGGGAAGAGTTGGGGGCCTACGGGGAAAAAAGAAAGGCTTAGGGCGTATGCAGCAGTGTAGGTATGGTTTTCCTCTGCCAAGACTGCTCCCAAATAATTACTTAGAAACCTATATTAATTGTAAATGCTTGGCCAATAACTCAGGGTTGTGACTAGTTAACTCTTAAACTTAAGTTAACTCGTATTTCTTATCTATGCTTTGCCACATGGCTTGGTACCTTTTCTTAGTATGTTATGGCCATCTTTCTTCTCTCCATGTTGCTGACAACTTCTGACTTTATCCTTCTTCCCATCATTCCTAGTTTGGCTGGGCCACCTAACTTTATCCTTTTTTAGGTATTGGTCAATCAGCTTCTTTCTTAAACCAATCACAGTGACATGTATTCACACAGTGTAAAGGAATATTCCACACTATAGGAGTAATTAAGATTTGAGCTACAATAAATCATTTTGAAGAGGACTAGAAGTGGAGGCAGGGATCTAACTAGGCATAATCTGGAATGGTGGTGCTGAATGCTAGGACCATCTTCCTGAATGAAGAACAGTGAGGAATAGAGGTGAATACTGGATGGGGGTTAGTCTGTCATTCTGAGAACAACTGAATGCATGGCTGGTACACAGGGCTCTTTAGAAGTTTTATTAGCTTTTATTATGGGGGTGCTACACACTTGCTAGAGAGAGAGAGAGAGAGAGAGAGAGAGAGAGAGAGAGAGAGAGAGTGTGTAGATCAGAGGAAAACTCCTGGGAACTGGTTCTCCCATATATCCATGGACTGCAGCTGAGCTTGCCAGGCTTGCCAGGCTTGCCATCAAGCACCTTACCCACTGAGCTCCTCACCATTCCTTGTGAAACAACTGTACACAACTCTCTCAGTTCACATTGAAATATTATGTTGGGAGCCTAAACAACTCTGATGGGGATATTTACACCACAGGAGCTGAAAAACATTTAATCATTTTTACAATCCTTTCTTCCTAGAGGAGGACCCAGCAAACCCAACACAGAATCAGTAAGATTCTGGAAAGCCTTGCTTCTGCTGTGTTTTCTGTCCTCTGATGTTTGTCCCTAGAGTGAGTTTGTGCTGGGAGAAGTTCTGAGTGAGTGCAAGTTTATGCAAATGAGGAGTAGAATGTGATCTGCCCCAAGGATGCACTGCCTGGCATTAAGTCGCAGAATATTCTTGATTAGTGTTTTTACACTTAGTCATAATTTCTTATTAATAATAATTGCCTTTGTTCTATAGAAATAGGGTAGGAGAGAGAGAGAGAAAGAGATTGTATATGCATATGGGGGTGAATAGAACAAAGGAAGAGAGGAGCTCTTTCCTTGTCACTCTTGAATTATATACCATATCCTCAAAACAACCAGCATCAGGGCATGGTAGTACACATCTCTAATCCCATCATTTTGGAATCTGAAACAGAACTAAGTTCAGAGCTAGTTAGAACTATAGACAGCTACTACAACAAAAGCATAGAAGCCATCGGGACTGTGCCAAGTGGAGCAGTGCTTACACTCTATAAGAAAAACAAAACAAAACAAAACAAAAAAACAAGAAACACCCTGACCAAAATGAACTTGTAGGAAGAACGATTTTAGCTTACAGGTAACAGTCTTATCACTGATGGGAATCAGGTCAGAAACTTGACAGCAGAAACCATGGAAGAATGCTGCTTGCTAGATTTCTTACAGGCTCATGCTCCTCTGGCTTTATGCAGCCCAGGACTACTTGCCCAGGGAATGATGCTGCTGGCAATGAGCTGAGCACACCTTCATCAAATAACCATCAAGAAAATCCCCTACAGAGACTGACTGACCAATGTGATATGGGCAATTCCTCAACTAAGTCTCCCTTCAATGTGATACAGGCAATCCCTCAACTAAGACTACCTTCCAAGTGGAGGTTAGGTTGTATCAAGTTGACAGATAAAGCTAGTTAAACCAGAACCTTTTAATTCTTTGCCCCCAAGATGTTATGTTAATGATATAAAATAAAAACACAGTACAATTTTAAAAGTCCTATAGTCTTTTAAAAAAATCCAGTGATTTAAAAGATCAAGTTATCTTTTTAAACGCAAAGAAATTTGTGTTCCTGTATAATTAAACCTACCTTCTACTTCTTATTAAGAGAAAGAACTAGGGCATTGAAACAATTAGACTTGAGCAGACCTAAACTCCATCAGTGAAAATCCAAATTCTGTAGCTGAATGTCTAACATCTGGGGTTCACTCATAGTCTTCAGTGCTCTGAAGGGTTGGGCAATTCCACTCATCTGGCTCTGCCATCCATAGCACACATGGCTCATCTGGTAGGTTAGAATGGTCATCACACTGGGTTGGGCAGGTATTCCATTATCTTCTCTAATATCCTGGGCTTTCCACTTAGACTTCACTAGTGGGCTCATAGGGCCTCTCTGCCAGGGCTCCAACCCAACTACAAGATGACAAGCCTCAGCTTCCCTCCATGAGTCTTTTATGCTGTCAAAACCTACACCACCTTTATGGCTCTGACATACTATTTTCCAAGTCCTGCTGTGAAGTCCAAATGTAGCTCCAACCCCATTGGCCATCTTTATGTGCTAACTCTAACAAATACTTTCCTGTTGTCTCAGTGGAGCATAAGAGGTTTCAATACACTGGTGCCGATCTTCTGCTAATTACAGTTGATGTTTCAGGCTCAGCTGTCCAGGACACATAGATTCTTAGTCCAAATTATTATTTAAACAAACAAACAAACAAACAAGGAAACAAGCAAACAAATGAAAAACAGTCTGGGAGAGTGTTGTTTCCCTCTGAAATTTTACAAGTCAGGACTCCATTGTCTGTTCTTCTCTCAGTGTTCATCTCTACCAAGCTCCCACAGAATGCCCTGCTAAATTCTGCACACTCAACACCTTTTCTAACCCACCTTGCACAACCTTTCAATAGAATAGTCAAATGTATAATACTCCCATGGTCAAGTCCATTACAGCAACACCTACTTACCTGGTACCAAGTTGAGCCCTAGTTCCTTTCTGTAGCTGTGATAAGCAATATAACCAAAGGTGAGTTGGAGGAGGAAAGGATTTACCTGGCTTATACTTCAAGGCCACAATCCATCATTGAGGGAAGTCAGGAGAGGAAGTGAAACAGGAACTTGAAAGCAGAAGTCATGAAGGAATGCTGCTTGCTGACTTTCTTCCAGGCTCATATTCAGCTGTCTTTCTTATACAGTCCAGGACCACTTAGCCCAGGGAATGGTGCTCCCCACAATGATATAGGCTCTTGGACATCAATTAATTAGACAATGTCAAAAGACAATCTGATCTGGGCAATCTCTCAGAAAAGACTCACTTCTCAATTCCCCCACTGGTAGTCATGCCTGATCACAGGAGATGGCCAGTTCAGGCTATGTATTCATTATTGCTAGCAATCTTAGCTGTCATCCTTGTAGGTCCCTGGGAGTTTCCCTTACACTGGGTTTCTATCTGACATCAAAATGCTCCTCCTCTTCCAGTCATCTCTTCAAGTTCTCTTGCCCTCTGCCCACACCATTCTGAACCCTCATGTTCCTATCTCCATCTACCCAGAGTTTGCTCACCCACATAAAATTTCAATCTACAGCCTGTCCTGCCTAAGGGATGTGTTAGGGGAAAGGTGGCACAGAGATTGTAGGCATGGCCAACAGATAACTGGTACAGTCTGAGACACATGCCAACAGAGTAAGACTAAAGAAAGTGAGACTACCCCTAACACTGTCTGGAGTGACGAAGCCCGGATGCTTATTGGCCCAGAGACCTAGAATAAAACCAAACAAGACTGGAGAAAAAATGTCAATGTAATGATGCCTAACAATATTCTGCTACAGTCATAGATTGGTACCTAGCCCAATCTATCCTAGCCTGTCATCAGAGAGGCTATATCTAGTAAGTGATGGAAACAGATGCAGAGACCTACAGCCAAACATTAGGCTGTAGAAATGTTGCATATCAAATTCCTACATACCATACATTTTCATTATAATTATTAATGGCAGAAAAATTAGAGTTGTGAAATAGCAATGAAAATAATTTTATGGTTGGGGTCAATACAAATTGAAGAACTGTATTAAAGGGTCAGGTAACAGCATTAGGAATGTTGACAACCAGTGGTATTAAGCATGGCTCCATGTATAACCACTTTAGGAACAGCCTGGACTTGTATCTGGAGGATGAATGAAGGTATGGCCAAGTGTTGCCATTACAAGACAATATTGTCACCTACAAATCTTATACTGAGGAGCCATGAATTGAGTTACAAAAAGAAAACCTGACCCCCAAAGTCCAATATTTTAAATACATTTACAAGTCTTGGTGGAACTCCATTTATACTGTCTTTGAGTACCTTCAGTCCATGGGTCATGGTTTAGGGAAGTCTGACAGAGTATGGGAGTTCTTACAAATAGTTCTAGAAAGGAGGAGATCCACCAAGCAAAGACATGCTGACCAAGGTGTATGGGGAACAGAAATGCAGCTTCTATACTCCCTTTTCAGAACCCTGCAGGGAGAAATGTTACCCAAGTCCTTTTCTTCAACTCCAAAATTCAGATATTTTTAAAAAATGAAAACAAATATTTATAAACAATATTTGGTGTCAAACTGCTTCCTGCTGGTAGGGGACACTGTCATGGGAGATCAAAGAAGACACAGAAATCTTGGCTGTAGTCTGCAAGGCTGCTTTGTCCCATTGACATTGCTTCAGGGGGTCTTGCTTGATCAAACCACATTAGTCTGGAAGGAATCCACAGCTTTTCATTTTCTGTGGAAACAAAAATAGAAATCCTTTTCCCCAGTAACTTGTCCTTAGGCTTAAATTTTGGAATCAAAGCAGTTTTCCTTCTTTTTTTTTACTAATATAATTTAAAATTTTTACATGTGGATCCCAGTTTCCTCTCTCTTCCTCTCTCCAACCCTCTCTCCCTTGCTCCCTCCTTTCCTCCATCTTACCCTCTTTCCCCTGTGACATGCACCCTGGCCACCCTCCCCTCCCATCCCTCCACCCCCATTCCACTTGTAGGGCTATGCTATCCAGGTTGGACCATATAAATCTGTCAAGTCATTTGAAGTAGGGAATAGGACTTCTCTCCTGTCTTTAGGTTAAGGGGGTATCCCTCCATGGGGGCTGTGTCTGCAAGGTCCTTTTGTGCACCAGGAATAGATCCTGTTTCTACTGTCTGAAGTCCCCCAGACTGCTTAGTCCTTCTAG
This sequence comes from Cricetiscus sungorus, assembly GCA_030556225.1. Taxonomy (NCBI): domain Eukaryota; kingdom Metazoa; phylum Chordata; class Mammalia; order Rodentia; family Cricetidae; genus Cricetiscus; species Cricetiscus sungorus. Next base: position 2,068,105 of record JANBXA010000606.1, on the reverse strand, counting down.
CTGAGACCCATATTCAGGGGGTCTGAGTCAGTCCCATGCTGGATTCTCAGCTAGCAGTCTCCTCCTTGTTCAGGTCAGCTGTCTTTGTGTGTTTCTGCAACCTGGTCTTGTCTCCTCTCTTTGCATCTGGATTCTAGTTCAACTCAGTGTTTGGTTATGGGTGTTTGTTTCTGTTTCCAACAGGTACTAGATGAGGGTGGATAATTTAGTTGATGATCTCACTATCAGGGAAGGGCATTTATGGTAGCCTTTCCATGGTTGCTTGAATTATTAGTTGGAGTCGGTCTTGTAGTTCTCTAGACTTTTCTTTAGGTTCAGTTTTCTCTTCAAACCAATAATAACTCCCTCTTTTATGTCCACCACCCAAAAAAATTCAGATTTTTGCAACAATTCCATTAGCAGAGGTTGTAAATCTGATGACTAACAAGACACTGGATGGGTCTAGAGGATTACAACCTAAGCTCATGCAGAGGAAACCAACAAAGAATGGGAAATGAGTGGTTTGTCAAAACATCAAGTCTGTTGTCAAACGAAGACAATGACTAGCAGAATGCCAAAAATGTCTCTTGGTGACTTGACAATCAGTCTTCCTTTCCCTTGGCCAAGCTCAGATCCATTCTCTTCTCTTTTGCTTTGCATTCTCTTTCTTATGTGATTGGTAACCAAGTCTTACATGTGTGCAACGATGTTGAAGTCAATCTTTCCTGACATTTTCATTGGTTTACACTGAAATAAAACCAAGACCCTATGCCAAGAATGATGGATTTACAGATGCTCTAGAAATCACTAATGTAGGTTGGGGTCATAGTTCAGTAGGTAAAGTATGTGTCTTGTAAGAATGAGGACATGAGTTCAATGCCTTGGAACCAAAATCTGAAAATTCAGGCATGGCATCACACATTTCTAATCCTGGAAGAAATGGAGACCAGCAAATCCCCAGAACACACTGGCAAGCTAGCCTAGCCCATCAGTGAGAACAAGGCCAATGAGATATCTTCTCTCAAAAAGAAAAACTACAAACAAAACTAGGTAGACAGTGTTTGTGTAACAACGGATGGTATCCTCTACCTTTACACATGCTCACACATATACCTGAGCATACACATGAACAACGTACATATACACACAGAGAAATCATGTACATGTAGTGAGCAATCACTGATGTGGGTGCATTATGAAAATATAGCATAAGGCCTGACAGGGTAAAGAATATCCCTATAATTACCAACTGAATAGGGCACATAGAACTGTCCAGTCATCATCCAGGATCTTGCATATAAGCAACAGATAGTGATTATAGTGCCCTGACATGAACAGAAACTGAATGGAAGAACAAAGGGATGTCCAGGAGCTCAAAGGATAGACTGTTGAGAACAGGAAGGGACAAGAGTCAAGGCACTAAGGCCTATGGGAATCCACTTCTCTGTGCGTCCACTCTTACCAGCTGCAGCAGTTACACTCCAATGGTCTTCTTGAGAAATATCTTAACTCACAGAAAAATCCTAGTCTTACTTGTCATTCAAGGAACTGCTCAGTTCTTCTTTTATTAGACCCATTATTTGACACCTAATGAGATTTTGGCTTAGAGTTGGTTCCTAGCCCACAGAAGGCACTCACCACATATGAATAATGAATACATCAAGTCTCTACACATCCTTTTAGGTGTAGCTCAACTGCCATGAACTCCAGAAGACTTTTTCTGACCTTCCAGGTAGAATTACTCCTTCTTCTTCAAGTTCATACAGCATTGTTCTAATTCCTACAGTCAGCTAATAAGCTTCACTTCCTCCATAGACTAGAAGTTTCCCTCTAATGGAAATCACCTCATACAAATCTGTATACACAATATCTAGGATAAATCTCTGCTATTCCCTGCAATAGGTTTTAGGCTCATACAGTTATTTAAATTAAAATGAAATAAATAAAAATTAAATAAATGATTGATTTATTAAGTAGCTTTAGTCACATATTTAAGTTCTTAATGTCACATGGGACTGCAGACTATCACAACAGACAGTGCTAATGCCCACTGCTCCCATTAGCACAGAATGTTCTATTAGGCAACACTGTTAGTCACTCACTATCTAACAGATATAAACGTTTGACTTTATTGTGCATTACTTATTGTGCTATGTGTATCACCTCAATTAATTCTAAAAGATACACTCTGAAGCAGACAACATTGTTTCCATTTTAAAGATGAGAAAACTAAGACCCAGAAGGATAAGGTCATAAAACTTGAAGTTAATATGATCATATTTTACTATCCCCAAATACAGTCTCATGATGACTGTTGAATGTCCCTTATGTTCAAAGTCTTGCATAAATAAAACAGATAGCAAGTTCCCTGGTTAAATCCTAATGCCTCTACATGTGAGTTGTGAAACTTGGAAGAAGTTCAATGTGAGAGGTAACCATAGTGATTCCCAGAGTTATTGTCAAGAATGAGTATATATAGGGGCCTGCATAACTCACAGAACAGCAGGTATCCAATGAATCTCAGTCATTTTCTTCTCAGCATTTTAAACTCTAGTTATCAGAAACTTTTCAGTTGAGTTAGAAGTAACTAAGAAATCCATTATAAGCATTCCTCTAAATGTTTGTTCTAATTCCAAGATGCACCCTTTCAGTCTTCATCAATATTGTTCTACTGTGCCTTTTACAAGTCTTTGATTTACTGCCCACACAATTGTGTCATGGTAGCAATGTAAGATGACAGAAGGTGGAGGATAGACGTGCCTGCCAAGGAAATAAGAGCTTTTAGAAAAGAAGGAATTACCTCGATCGATGTGAACAGAGGCAATTATAGAGTTTAAGAGGAAGGAGTCAAGCTCTGGCCCCACTAGGAGTTCAAGGCCACACCTCTTCTCTAATGGGCTGAGTCCCCTGAATAGCTTTGAAGGAAACAAATCTGATTCTTATTCACTCAAAGACAGCTTGTGGTAATTAGTAAATACCACAGTTCAGGCAGGCTGTTGCCACACTGTCTACGAGGTCAGGTCTGAGAAGGAGTCAAATCACATAAAACCAAGAAGGAAAATACCTTCAAGTAAGTGGATGATAAGTGAATGCTTGGTTTCCAAAGTCAAAGCACTGGCAACAAGACTCTGGGTTCTTTGCACTGTTTTCCCCTGTGCATGCTTTGTTCTACCTATGGTCCTTTCCCTCTCAAATGTCTCTAGACATATTCTTTGATCCGGTAGAGTTACAGCACCAAATAATGTCAAGGCTGGATGATCAGTTTCGATGGTCAGCAGTGGGAAAGACTTGCAGTTGACTTGATCCAGTGGACCCAGTTTTGTCTCCATATTTGCCTGGTTGTGTGTGTTAGCTTTATCTTTAGGAAGCAGGGAGAAAGAAGGCTAGAGCTCACATATGCATGGTCCAGGGACATTAGATCATTGCCCTGAATACTCAGACCCTCCCCTATTTTACTACAGATTTATTCCTGCAGCCTTCCTTGGAGACACGGCAGTTGAGCGGGATGGCAGGCTTGTCAGTTCTTTTGCCAACATGGTGTTAGCAGGCATGCAAGCCTAGGCAGGGATGGAAAAGTTGTGTATGATCCAAGATAAGTCAGTGAAACCTCTCAAATGCTTTTGAACCATCACAAGACTGGGAGGACTAAGCAGCTCCAGGTAGGGTGGCCCAGATTAGCTAACATAGTTCTTCTTGCTGCAGGCTGCCAGGATTTCATGGCAGTGTAACCATACAGAATTCTAGTGGCATTGTTGACTTCTGGGAATGGGTAGTGACAGCAACAGCTAGTTCAGAAGACCTCTGAACTCTACTGAAATTCTCCATAAGACCAAGAAAGTCTGTCTTCCAAGCCCTGAGAAAGCTCATCCTCATCTCATTTGCCCAATCTAGGTAACAACCAATCACTGACAAGGACATTGGACTTATTCTTAGAAAAAATAGGCAGTGATAGTCATGTGGTATAGTAATGGTTTGAAAGGAATGGTCTCCATGGGCTCATATATTTGAATGCTTGGTCATTAAGCAGTGGTTCTACTTGAAATGAATTGGAAGATCTGGCCTTGTTGGAGTAGGTATTGCATTGTTGGATGAAGTATGTCACTATGGGGTAGGATTTGAGGGTTCAGAAGTTTAAGACAGGCCCAATGTCTCTTTCTTCCTGCTGCCTGTTGATTCAGTTGTAGAAATCTCAGCTACCTTTCCAGCCTGCATGTTGCCATGCTTCCCATTATGACGATAACAGACTAAACCTCTGATCAACTGTAAGCCAGCTCTAATTAAATATTTTTTATAAGAGTTGCAAGTACAGGAGAGAAAATGGGTATTTGGCAATGAAGATATATTTCATTGGTGAAATACTGCATTTCAGCATGAACACCTGAGTGCCATTCCTAGGTCCCATATAAAAATCATTTGGCTGTGATGGTATGTGTTGTGTTTATGATTACAGAGCTGGGATGAGGTTGGAAAGAATAGAATCCTGGGGCTTGGTGGTCAGCCTACTGAGCCTACTTTATAAATTCTATGCTGGAGAGGAAACATGTCTCAGAAAAGATGATGGACAGATAGCACCTGAAATTGATCTCTGCTCTTTGCTTGTTCACACATATGTACATTCATGTAGACAAATATGACATGTATAAACATTGTCTTTTTCAGTTTGTTTATATGGTGGATTACACTGAAAGATTTTTGTATGTTGAACCATCTCTGTATCCCTGGGATGAAGCCTACTTGATCATGGTGGATGATTATTCTGATGTGTTCTTGGATTCAATTTGCCAGCATTTTATTGAGTATTTTTACATCAATATGCAAATGAGGGATATTGGTTTGTAGTTCTCTTTCTTAGTTGTATCTTTGTGTGGCTTGGGAACTAAGGTAATTGTAGCCTAGTAAAAAAGAGTTTGGCATTGAGCCTTCTGCTTCTATTGTGTGGAACACTTTGAAGAGTATTGGTATTAGCTCTTCTTTGAATTTCTGATAAAATTCTGCATCTTTGAGGTAGGTTTCTTCATCTTCTATACCTATTATTCTTAAGTTTGGTCTTTTCACAGTGTCCCATATTTCCTGGGAATTCAGTGTTTTGGATTTGTTGGACTTAATATTTTCTTTGGTCAATGAATCTGTTTCTCCTAGTGTATCTTCAACACCTGAGATTCTTCCATCTCTTGGTTATGCTTGCATCTGTTGTATCTGTAGTTTACCCAGCTTTTCTAATTCCAGCATTCTCTCAGAAGGTGGTTTTATTTTTTTTGTTTGTTTGTTTTGTTTTTTGTTTGTCTCTATTTTAGCTTTCATACTTTGCACTGTCTCAATTGTTCTTGCAATTTTTGATTAGTCATTTCTCAATTTCTTTAATTTTTTGTTTGTTTTTTTCTTCCATTTCTTAAAAGAATTTTTTTCATTACCTCTTTGAGGGTCTCTATCATCATCATCATAAAGTTGTTTTTAGGGTCATTCTCTTCTGCTTCATTTGTGTTAGAATATTTAGGTCTTGCTGATGAAAAGTCCCTAGACTCTGGTGGCATCATATTTATCTTTCTACCGTTGATTGTTTTCTTTTTTTCCATTTTAAAATTAATTTTATTTTAAATTACTCTTCTCCACAAGTATTTTAGGATTCTATACTGTGCAATAACCCACAAAACCAATAACCTAATTCCAACATTTCTAGCAGCAAGCTACACAATTTTTCTAGGTAATAAATAAGGTAATAAAAAAGGTTGCCCTTCAATGGTTAAGGGAATACTTAAGTTTTTGTAAATTTAACACAAAAATCACACTTTAAGTTTATAAGGTTTAACACATAACTTCAAATATAACATGTTTTATAGGAATATACAAACTTTTAATTCCTAAAAGGTGACTTAATTTTTTAGGTTCAAAGTTACATTCTTCATATAGCTTTAAACTTTCTACACTCAACTATGACTTCCATGCCACTCCAGACAAGCTTAACATGACTGATCTAAAGTGTTATTTATCTTTCCCCAAAGAAGGTTAAAATGCAGTTTGTCTTAACTGCAGATTTCTAATAAACAGGACATCTACTACACTAACAAAAACTTTCAAACGATCATTTCTTTCCTCCTGGTAGGGAGTTTCTTATACTGCCGTCTACCCATCCCTTCTTCCAGTGCATACCGTTGAGGTCTCTTCCTCTCCTGGTGGGTACAGGATCAAGGTTCTCTTCCTAGTAGGTGCAAACAGGTCCAATACTCTGATGGCTCCCCTCTTCCAGTAGGTAGAGCAGGACTAGGGCATTGGAAGAATCTGAATGGGTTGGTCTTCTGTGACAGGTTCCCCAGGCCTCAGGAGGCTCCAAGCAATGCACTGGAATGCGTGCTGGAAACAGGCCCATGCTTAACTCCCCTTGTGGGTGGAGGTAAGCTTCATTAATACAGTGACATTGGCAGACTCTGGACGGGCTGGTCCACCAGGACAGTCCCCTCACCCCCCATGCATGCGAGCCTAGTCCCCAGTCCTCAGGTGGCTCCTGGGTATTTTTATCTTTCTACAGTGCAACACTGTGATTGAAATCTTTGGCTGTCATGACTCCTGTGTCTAATTCTGAGCTCTACATTTCATTACTTCTTTGATTTAAGGAATGTTCACTATCTTCTGCTTGAGCCTCAGTTTCTAAATATGTGAGCCAATTTTAACAGTATAATGATTAAACATACTATTTATTACATACTAGCTTTGTTTTTCTTGTTTCTTATCAGAATAATTAAATTGGAGTATTTACCTCATGGAATTATAAATTTATAGAGTATTAAAATTGAAAACATTATCAATGCAATATCCTCTAGGAGACAAGAAACACATATTTGCTTAGGAGAGCAAAATAGAGTGCCTGGGTGAGTCATTAGGGACAGATGGTCTAGGCTGTCATCTTATACCATCTTTTTGTAGATGATCTGTTAGATCTTTATTTAAACTACTTTTAATAACTGAGAACCAAAATTTTCCATTTATTTATGTATAACATGTGAACATTCACACCCAGAGACACATCTGAGTGATGATATTTCCTGAAGCAGGAACCAGCCTTGCCTACCAGTTTTGCCACTCTGTGCAGGGATGGATATCTGATAAAATCAGATAACTCTTTAAGGGGAAATGCATACTGAAATGGCAATATCTTCTACCTTCATTGCCCCCTAGGCTCAATCAAAATCCAGACTCATCTATGAAAGCTGTCAGAGCTCTGTAGGCCCACTGATTGCGACCTCTGTAGAGTTCCCAGTCATTGTAGCAAAATGTTGCAGACTGGATTCTCCTCCTCCTCTTCCCCTTCTTTTAAAAACGTGTGTGTGCGTGTGTGTGTGTGTGTGTGTGTGTGTGTGTGTGTGTGTGTGTGTATAGCATGCCATGAGTGTGGCAGTCAGGGAACAACCTTGAATGTCTGACCTTTCTTTTCACCCTGTTTCAGAAAGGATCTCTTATTCACCAAAGCATTCATCAAGCTGTATGGTGAGTTTATAGGGATTCTTCTACCTCAATCTTGCTGCACAAGCACCAGAATTACAGAAGTGTGCTATTGGGTCCACCTTTATGTAGGTTCTGGCTCTCTAAACTCAGGCCTTCAAGTTTGCATGTCAAGCACTTTACCCACTGAGCCATTTTCCATCTCCACAGAGAGGGTTCCTAATAGAAAGCTCTGTCTTTTCTGCAAGGCAGACATCTGAAATCAAGGCGCCTGCAGGTTTGATTTGGGTGGAGTATCTGAGCATCTCTTCCTATGCAACTTTCTTCTCAGAGTTTGCACTACTGCACTACTGCTCCTCTTCTTTATGTATATGGGTGTTTTGTGTACATCTATGTCTACACACAAGAAAGAGGCATTGGATCCCATGGAACTACAGATATAGGCAGTTGTGAGCTGTCATGTGAGTGCTGGGAATTTAACCCAGGTCCTTGGAAGAGCAGCTAGTGCTCTTAACCACTGAGCTATCTCTCTAGCTTCACTGTCTCTCTTGTGATGAGAATACATTCTATCAGATGCTGTTCAGGTCCTCATAGACTCATTGAACCTTAATATTCTCTACAAAGCCATTTTTGGTTATGGAGCTACACTGAATAGTTTAGGAGTTAATGTGGATGTCAGGGAAATACAATTCAGTCTATAGTTTGAACTTTGCCAGAAATGTCAGCACAGGAATTTGGAGCCTGGAAAGTTGTTGGGGTGCCCAGCTGTTTTCCCTGGAATCCTCAGAGGACGACATTCCCACAAACCATCTTTCTCTGTACCTTTGTCTTCTATCACAGTTTGGTAGCTCCATTTTCCTAAGTTAAACTTGTAGCTACCCTGAGACTAACCTTATCAGTAAGTTCCACTTCTGAATTCTGGGAACAACATTCTGTTTGCTCTCATTTAGACAGTCATTCTCTCCAACTTACGCTAGAATCCCAAGCTGAAAATAGGTGACCTTCTATGAGAATGAGAAAAATTTAAGCTGTGTTTCAATATTACCTCAACAATTGTATTTGCTCCATTTAAGAGTAGAATTCTTGCCCAGGCTCTAAGCTACCCCTGAAATCTTAAATGCAAAAATCCCTGAGAGCGATGTGCAATTTGATGTATTTGGAAGGTCTCCTATTACTTTAATGACTCCTAAACATCTTCAGGGATTATTATTTTTTTCTTATTTTACATATTGATCCCAGTTCCCTCTCCCTCCAATGCCGCATGACCCCCCTCTTGTCCCATTCCCACCCACTCCCCAGGGAGGGTGAGGCCTTCCAGGAGGGATCATCAAGGGAAGTCATTTGGGGTAGGGCCTATGCCCTCCCTCCTGTCTTTAGGTTAAGGGAATATCCCCCCACGCAGAATATGTTCCTTAAGTCCTTTCGAGCACCAGGGATACATCCTGATTTCACTGTCAGAGGTCCAACAGACTGCCCAGGCCTTCTAACTGAGACCCACATTCAGGGTTTCTGGGTTTGTCCTATGCTGTTTTCCCAGCTATCAGTATAGGGTTTATGAGCTCCCCCTTGTTCAGATCAGTTGTCTTTGTGGGTTTCTGTAGCCTGGTCTTTGCTAGATCACTTCTCCCTCTCTGCAACTGGATTCCAGGAGTTCATCTCAGTGTTTAGTTGTGGGTGTCTGCTTCTGTTTTCATCAGCTACTGGATGAAGGCTCTAGGATGGCATATAATGAAGTTATCAATCTCATTATCAGGAAAGGGCAGGCATTTAAGATAGCCTCTCCAATATTGCTGAGATTGTTAGTTGGGGTTATCTTTGTAGGTCTCTGGATATTTCTCTAGTGTTAGTTTTCTCTCTAACCCTATAATGGCTCCCTCTATTATGGTATCTCTTTTCTTGCTCTTGTCTATTAACCCCCTAACTCAATCTTCCTGGTCCCTCATGTTCTCCTCTCCCTTCCTCTTCTCCCCTCCCCCCCTTTTTTTAAAATCTTGAACTGCTCACATACTTGGCAGACAGAAAGGAAGAATATTCATAAAAACAAACTTAAGAAGGCTAGAGTTTTCAGCTTAGAGAAAATAAGATGAAGACACAGACTATACCCAGCTTTTCCTCTACCTCCACCATGAGCAACACAGAGCATGACGTCACATGGTCACATGCATGGAAACAGCTCCTAATAGGAAAAGCAACTTCAGAAGAGACTAGCACACCAAACCTTCCCAGTAGTTTCAATGTGTCTGCCAATGGGTGAACAAACTCACTGATCTGTCCGAATATTATGCAGTTCAAGGGCCACACACAGTAAACCAGCTTTGCAGATGATGTTTGAGTTTCCCGGGATAAGAGAGGACAGAATTGGCTCCCCCTGCTCATTTACAACCCATTTTCTGGTCAAATTGCACACCTGATTCTGTTAAAGAAAAGGAAGCATATGGCTATGGGTTCTTCAATAAGCCCATGAGGCAGATCCCTGACCTCACTACCTTTAATCACCAGTCTTGGGTGCACACTGATGTGAAAGGTCCAATGGCCCTTTGTGCACACAGATAGGACCCAGTAGTCAACACAATAGTGTGGCTCCTGGGGGAAATAAGGCACTTACTGGAGCTTCAGATGCCCACATGAAGAGGGGAAGTGAAGGGAGGGTCAGCACATCTTTGTCAATACCACTAGGACGTGCCAGCTCTCAGTACATCTCCACTGGAGGCTGAGACAAGGATGTGTTCCCTAACATCATTACAGGTGTGGTTACCTCTGTCAAGATAGCACAGAGCTTGTTGCCATGACCCACTTCCATCAGGCTGTGATGCTGCTAGCTAGCCTTTCCTGGTATCCTGGTACCCTATCACCTCCATCATCCTTTGCAATGACAGGAAGTAGATACAGTGAACCCAGGGCTTATTGCTCAGCACCCCTGTGCCCCTCCTTCCTCACCTTCCTTTCTGAACAGTGTAGTAGACTTTCTTTTGGGCCACCAACCAGCTACCAAATCATGACACAGAGAATTAATATCAATTATGAATGTTCACCCTCATCTTTTGCTTGTCCCACTAACTCTTCTTTAGTCTTTTTCATTAATTTGTTTTTTACATTTCAATAGCAGTTCCCCCTCCTTCCTCTTCTTCCACTACCTCTATTCCCCCCCACTCCATCTGCTCCTCTGAGAGAGTAAGGCCTCCTTAGGAAGTCTACTAAGTCTGCCCCATCATTTCATTGAGGCAGGACCAAGGCACCTTCCCACCCCCCATACCCCTGTGTCTAGGCTGAACAAGCTAGCTCTCTATGGGCTCCACAAAGTCAGTTTTTGCATTAGAATTAGGACTTGGACCCACTGCCAGTGGCCTCATATATTGTTCCATTCACATCATTTTCACCTAAATTAAGGGAGTCTAGTTCAGTCTTATGCAGGTTCCTCACTTATCAGACCAGAGTCAGTGATCTCTCACTATCTTGGACCAACTGATTCTGTGGGTTTCCCCACCATGGTCTTGACTCCTTTGCTCATATTACTATTCCTCCCTCACTTTGATTGTACTCCAGGTGCTTGGCCCAGTAGTTAGTTGTGGATTTCTGTATCTGCTTCCATCTCTTTCTGGGAGAGGATTCTAGCTTCTCTGGGATTGTGGCTTGTAGGCTGGTTATCTTTTGCTTTATGTCTGAGAAACTTCTATAAAGCAAAGGACATGATCAGCAAGACAAAATGGTCCTCTACAGAAGGGGAAAGATTTTCATCAACCCCACATCTGACAGAGGGATGATCTCCAATATATACAAAGAACTCAAGAAACTAGATATCAAACTCCTAATTAATCCAGTTAAAAAATGTGGTACAGATCTAAACAGATTTCTCAACAGAAAAATCTCAAATGGCAGACACACACTTAAGGGAATACTCAACATCCTTAGTCATCAGGGAAATGCAAATCAAAAACACTCTGAGATACCATCTTACACCGATCAGAATGGCTAAGATCAACAACACTGATCCCAGTGGAGAGGATGTGGAAAAAGGGGAACACTCCTCTATTGCTGGTGGGAGTGTAAACTTCTATAGCTGCTGTGGAAATCAGCATGGCGATTTCCCACTAACTCTTATAACTTATATTAAGTTGTTTCTTTTCAACCACATTTTACCTAATGGCTTTTTACATTTTTTTTTCATTCTGTGTGTCCTACTCCTCTGTCTGGTGGCTGCTTGGCTGGCCCCATGTGTCTCTCTCTTTTTCTTCCTCATTCTCTTTCTCTCTTGTCCACCTTCTCCTACTTATTTTCTCTGTCCACCATCCCCTCCTATCACTCTACTGCCTAGCTATCAGATGTTCTGCTTTTGACCAATAAGGTTCTTTAGGCAGGCAAGATAAAACAGCAACACATTTTTATATAATTAAACAAATGCAATATAAACAAATGTAATACATCTTTGTCTATTTAAAGTAATATTCTACAGCAGGACAGTGAAGGATGCTGGGATTTAGTTTCTGAGGAAAAAAAGGAAAGCAGAAGCCTAGATAAGGTTTTGGGTTTCTTCTAGAGTTCAATGATCTAGTAGTTATAAATAAAGTAGAAGTCTAAAGGCTATTTCTACTCTCTGGTGAACAGTGTTTTCTGGGACCTCAAGCTGGGGGGCAGGCAGCAAGAGGATGATCCATAAAGCAGAAGTCAGGTATTTCCAGCCACAGGGAGCATGTCAGCCTATTCTGAATAAAGCAGAGCTGTAGCCTGTGTACACAAGAGTTTTAGCCCTGTACTTTCTCTTTAAAGTGAACAAACATACTTGGAATTTGTTATCATATCCTTATCTCTCAAGTGAAGATGAAACTTCAGAGATCTACAAACAAATTCACATGTTATTTTTGAGCCACGGACTGTGCTTCTTTCTGTCTAGTCTGAACTTCACCAAGAAGCCATATGAGAAGAGGAGAAAAATAAGTTTACTCTCAACGAGCTTAGATAGCCACAGAGCCATGGACCACTGAGTGCGTCTACAAAAGGGACCACATTGGGGGTGCCACATTTGCTGTCTCAACATCCTTTTCCCTTCAAAGAACCAAGATGGGACTTTTTCAATGAGTTCTGAAACTTTAGTCCCTTGAAATGTGTCTCAGAAACATCTATAATACAGAAGTTTTATTTAGAACTGTGCTGTCTCTCTCTCTCTTTCTCTACCCAAATACGGCAGTTGCTCAAATGGAAAGCACTGAGAATTCCTACAAGGAGAGACTCCTTTTGACTGTGCTTAGCTCTTGGAATCTCTTATACATGCTACTGTGGTTGTTAGTTTTCACTTGATTGAATTGTGTCACCCAGAGGGGGCTAGAGATATGGCTTAGTAGTTAAGAGATCTTATTGCTCTTACAGAGAACCAATGTTTGGTTTCCAGCAACTACATAGTGATAAAAATCCATCTATAACTCCAAATCCTAAGTTCCAGAGGACCTGATACACACTTCTGATCCCTGCATACATTTGTTGTACATGGAAATATGCAAACAAAACATTAAGACATATACAATAAAATAATCTAAAAAAGTATGCCACTCAGAAGAATGATGAGGTGCACATGTGAATTACTGTGAGGATATTCCCACAGAGGATTGAGGGAGTATGTAACCCTGAATATGGTTAGACCCGTCCCATAGGCTGGAACCTAGACCAAATAAAAGCAGGGAAGGATGAAGCAATCCATGTGCTGGCATACCCTTTCTTCAGTCCCTGGTCTATTATAACTTAAATTGGTCTGTCCCTCCACACAGTCCCACCATGATGGTTTGACACTTGCAACTGTGAGACCAATTAAGACCTGCCTTTTGTAAGTGTTTTATATCAGAACTGTTGGTCATAGAGATAAGAAGGAAATAGTAATCTTTAGGCTTTTCATAGATACCTGTTTGGTATCATGCTCTGATTCCTTGCAGGCATAGAAATGGTGGCCTGAACAAATCACTGTCTTCATTCAATAAGATGCTTCTGCCTTGCATGGACTTCTCATATCCTCAACTTAATTTGACATCTGTGACTTTCACAATGAGAGTGCAGGTTTGTAACTATGTTATAAATCACTAGTAATTTCCAGTTCTCCAAATTGCCATACTGACCCTCTGTGAGGGGTTTGACAGCATTTCAGGCAAGTCAGTCCGCTCAGCTCTAGGATTGGGACATTTTGATAAGTCACCAAGAAACTTTTCCTAAAGACAGAGATGTCTGGGAAGTTAAGACGACCCCACTTTGAAATGCACATTGAACTACTTGATGCCTTATTTCAGTATTTAGTTAAAATACCATGTCTGGAGAAAATATATGTAATTTGCAATGTCAATACTAAAAATGACAGTAATTGTAATTTCCCTGAGTGGAACAACCTGCTACAAAAGAGATGTCAATACACTTAAAAGCTGAAGTCCTTCACAGAGTGTGAAATAACCTAGAATTCTTACTGAGTTTGAATGCTTTCCTCTATATTAGTATATCACATGTGTATGATATATGTGCGTATATGTGTACATACATTCCTGCCTGACTGTGAGTGCTGGTATGTGCATGTCATGGTGTGTGTGTGTGCACATGTGTGTGTGTGTGTGTGCACATGTGTGTGTGTGTGTGTGTGTGTGTGTGTGTGTGTGATGTGAAAGAGAGAGAGAAAGAGAGAGAGTCACAGTTCAACATTTTGCCTTTCCACTTTGTTAAAAAGGCTAGTTGGCCCCAAACCTTCCTCTAATTCTTCTTTGTCTATCATCCAGCTGTCAGAGTACTGGAGCATTTGCTATTATACCAGGGTGTATGAGTCCTAGGGATTTAAACTCAGGTCCTTACACTTATGCAAAAAGTGTTTTACCCACTAAGAAAACCCCATATGCGTGTTTATAATTCTATTTTCAGACCTGCATGCTCCTTTTTTTGGAGTATCTCTTAGGGTGGATATTTGGTACCACTATTGACAAGGCAGAAGGAAGGTACAAGGTAAACATTTCTGATCAGTGATCCTCTGATATACCACAGACCCCTTTCAAACAGAGGAGGGAAGGGTAATTTTTCTCATCTTCAGTTCAATATGGCCGGCCCCAAATAACACACAGAGACACAGTATTAAGTATGAAACTGTTGGCTGGTTACAAGCATTTCTTATTGGCTAGCTCTGTCTTACATATTAGCTCATTTCTATCAATCTAAGTGTTTTCACTTGGTCTTATCTTATTGGAGAGAGGTTTTTATCTTACCAGACCTCTTATTCCTCTTGCTTCTCGGCTCCTCTTTACTACATTTCCCAGAATCCTCCTCGTCTCTTAGTCCCCCCTTTCTTGCTTCCCTATAGGAAAACAGTGCTTTATTTATTAACCAATAAGAGAAACACATTTACAGAATGACATCTCCCATCATCTCTTTTCTGTCTAAATAAAAAGAAGGGTTTTAACTTTAACATAGTAAAATCACATATAATGAAACAGTTATTAAGCAAGAACTATAATTACAATATTTACTTCATTAACATTACCAAGGATTAAAGAAAATCTATGATATATCCTATCTTTGTAATTTTAAAGTCTTATATGGAACTTATCTTTAATCCTAACTAAGGAAAACTATAACCATAACTATCTGTCTTCAAAATCCATCAAATACCACACAAAGATAATATATAAACTCTATAATTAACAGAGGCAACTCACTGTCTAGTCAGTTACCCAAAGTTCTTCTGTAATTTTCCATCTTGAGTCCATAGGCCATAGTATGTATGACAGACTTCTCAGCAAAGTAGGGAATTCCAAATTGTCCCAACTGTGGTGACAGTTTTTCAGTCATTTTTCTCTGTATCCTGTAGAATGTCTGGCAGAATCTTCTATGAAGCAGAAATCTGGTAGTCCTGTCCATCTTTTTTCAGCAGTCATTTTCCTTGAGTCCTGCATGTCCAGTTTATACAGCATAAAGTCAAACAGTCCAGACAAGAGTAGTATCTTGCCCAAACAGATAGTCTTGCCATATTGGAAGAAAACTCTGTACGCGCCCAACCTCGATCAGCAAGGAAGATGAGACTCTGGGAAGATCTTCTTCATGCAGTTTTAATCAGGATCCTTGAACATGTTTCTTCTGACCCCGGGGAAATGCCTGCACAGGCTTAAATCCCCTTGCGCTAACCAACCCCAGTGAGCTACGTGGACCCTGCAGATAGGCTACTCCAACACGGAAGCAAACAGGCTGAACAGACTTAACCAAATAAAGGCTTGTTTACACCAGAGAGCGCTCACCAACAGGGAGGTGGAAGGCAGAAGCCAGCGCCATCTTTAAGGAGTGGCACTTCGCAGCTCTCTACAAAACTCCATGACGAGTTTCTTTGATGTCCATCTTCCTTTGTGACACAGGTGGTGTTTCTAGGAGCAGTTATATCTCACTGTCAAAAATAATTTTTAAAAAACCCTAAACCATTTAAAATGCCATATTCTTTAGGTCTTTGAGAGGTTTGAAGAATGCCTATCAATTTGAAATATATCTCTATATAACTCTAAAAAACCTAACTGTAAGTTTTGACTATTATAAGTAACTATCTACAATGTGTACTTAATTATACATTTTTAATGAGCTATGCAAACACAATACCTAAGCAAGAGGAGAAATATCCTTATCACAAAATTGATTTAAATTTGTATCAATAAACGAAAATTCTTTCCAAAACAAAGTATTCATTTCTATGTCATAATCCCTTTTTTACCTTTAAAAAGAGATTGGTTATAATATTAACCATTTATAACAAACCCCATTAAGATGAAAACAAACATTCATAGACAATATATGGGAATTTGGGTGTTGTTCTTTCCAAACTGCTTCCTGCTGGTTGGGGACACCGTAATACCATGGCAATGCTAAGAAGACACAGAAATCCTGGCTGTAGTGGTCTGCAAGGCTGCCTTGTCACAGCTGTTTTGAATGTTGGATCACCTAGGACACTGTTTTGGGGAGGGTCTTGCTTGATTAAACCATGTTAGTCTAGAAGGAATCCACAGCTTTTCATTTTCTGTGGTACAAAAATAGGAATTCTTTTCTCCAGTAACCTGTCCTTAGACTTAAATTTTGTAGTCAATGCATTTTTAAAATATATAAGTTGGATTAATTTAGCAGCATTGATAATCAAGTGTGTTTTAGTAATTGTTGTTCCTTCCTTAGCAACTGAGCGATTTAAAGACAACACAATAGCATGCAGTATCCAGACTCTCAGTGTGCTTTTTATTTTTACATGGGTTTTTATTACTCTATTTCTTTTACTTTTATTTTTTCATTTTTTAAAACAGGGTTTCTCTGTGAACTTTTGTCTGTCCTGAAATTCACTTTGTACACCAGGTTCACTTTGAAATCACAGAGATCTGTTTTCTTCTGCCTTCTGAATGCTGGAATTAAAGGTGTGTGCCACCACACCCAGCTACTCTCTTTCTGTCTATTTTTTAAACCACTTTATCCCATTTCTTTTTCTCTTCCAAGCCTACATATATTTTAAAACACACTGTAAACATTTAGAGGATTTCTTTACCTTAATCTGTGTACTGTAAATCTTTATCTTTTTCTGGTCACAAGTCTTTTATCTGCTCAACAACATTGCTTTTCAATATAGCAGGGGTATATTTACCACCAGCACTGAGAGCTGTGCTCACTGCCTTGGTCTATGCTGCCATCAAAGCAGCATGCTGCCTGCTGTAGATGTCACTGCCACTGCCAGCTGCTCATACACAACATTGAATTGTTAGCAGGGCCTATTAAAGGATCCCTGCGGGTTTTTCTGCTTATACTGAGTCAGGAAACCTCCCTTAAAAAAGCCACAGGAGTCTTTGCTTGTCTCTAGCAAAACAGAGCCCATCTGAGAAAAATGATGCTACCAAAAGCCTTGCTTGTCTCTGTTCTTTTGTTTCTAAAATCCCTTTTTAAGCTTTTGTCAAGTTTTAAGTAGAAGTTCTTAGTACCCACATTGCACACACCATTTTGTTATGAGCACTTTCCAACCAACCTGGTCGCAGAGCATATCAGCCCACAAATAACATGCAGAGACAGTGTATTAATTATGAAACTGTTGGCTGGTTACTAGCGTTTCTTCTTGGCTAGCTCTGTCTTAAATATTAATCCATTTCTATCAATCTAAGTATTTCCATGTGGTCTTATCTTACAGAAGAGAGGGTCCGGATTTCTCTCAGAGCCTAAATCTTGACTCCCCTCTACTACATTTCCCAGAATCTTCCTTGTCTCCTAGTCTCCCCTTTCTTGTTTCCCTATAGGCCAACAGTGCTTTATTCATTAATCAATATAAAACCCACATTTACAGAATGTAGAATGGCATCTTCCATCATGTAGGTACGAAATTAGAGATGAATGTATGTTTAAAGATGGACATCTTGCCTGGCTCTTTATGGAGTGAGCTCCATGATACACATACAAAGTGGCTGCAAATCACTCCCTGACACAGTGTTGGCAAGATAAGCTACTGGCCCTGTGACAGTCAGAAACAGGGGCAATCATATCTGAGCATGGTGGTTTGGTAAATGGGATGGAGGACTAGAAATTGGTATTTAAAGCTGAGATTACCCCCAAAGTATAACTCTGACAGTAAGTTTAAAAATTGCCCATTTATTGTTTTTGTGAGACATTTTTAGGTTCACTGAAAGGAAGCCTTCTGTTCCCCAAATGATCAAAATGACCCTTGGAAAGTGAAAATAGACACAACTCTTCTTTCTGTAGGTGTGTAAGCAGAGGAATAGAGAGCATGGGTGTCTCATGTTCATCCAGAAATGGACCACTCCTCTTGTTAGCTCATTTCTTCAGAGAGAACTTCATGACCTCCACAATACTTGAAAGGGTGCTGCTCCATCCATCCCAGCCACGAGCACTCTCAAACCCTTCTTCTAAGCAAGAAGCACACTGACAGCAAGAGTGTTGCTGGTGTCTGGCAGTGTCTGCAGGGTGAGCACAGGCCTCCAGCAAGTTCCAAGGCCACCACACCAGTGGATTGGCTGTAGATGCAGGACCCCAGCAGCTTTCACAGAGGGATGAGTTTCCTGTGTGCTGTGTCACCCTGGCAAACCTAAAACTCTCTGAAAGAGAGCAGTCTGATGTTTTAGTTAAAGGCTCTAGAGCTGAATAACCCTTCAGGTAATCAAAAACTATTGACATCTCACTCCATATAATATCTGCCTTAGTAGTGTTCCATTGTTATAAAGAGACACCATGATCATGGCACCTCTTATAAAGAAAAACATTTAACTGGGGCTGGCGTACAGTTCAGAGGTTTAGTCCACTATTATCATGGCAAGAAGCACACAGGCAGATGTAATGCTGGAGAATTAGCTGAGAGTTCTACATCTGGATTGGCAGGCATCAGAAAGTGACATTGAGGTCTGGCTTGAGCTTCTGAAACCTCAAAGCCAGGGGTGGTGTCCTTTTGAGCCTTACCCTCTGTGAGAACACAGGTCCCAACCAGGAAGTCAGGACTGCCCTGGACTTTTCTCTTACCCTTTCTACACAGTTTGCTTTCTATCCTCTGCAGATATCCCCATGTCCTTTTTCCAGACAGACATGAAGAACACCTTCCTCTCAGTTCCACACTTTTTGTTTTGTCTTTCCATGACTTAGCCGACAGACCCACTATGCTTCATGCTTCAGTCCTTGCCCATTTTTACCTGGTCCCAACTTGAGGACACAGACATTGTCACTGAAGCACACCACATCTAGATCCTCTTATAATATATATATATATATATATACAGGGAAAATTGAAACACCTATATAGTTGTCTTAGGGCTTCTATTGCTGTGAAAAGACACCATGACCACAGCAACTCTTATAAAGGAAATATGTAATTTGAATGGCTCGTTTACAGCTTTAGAGGTTTAGTCCATTATCATTGTGATGGGGAACATGGTGGTATGCAGGTAGATATGGCCCTGGAGTAGTAGCTGAGAGTCCTTTATGTTGCAGGCAACAATAAATCGACTGAAATACTGGGCAGCATAGTGAGCCTCAAAGCCCAACACCACAGTGACACACTTCCTCCAACAAAGCCACACTTTCTAAGTGTCAGTCCCTATGAGATTATGGCCAATCACATTCAAACTACTATAATAATATAATAGTATTTTATTTTATTTATTACTGTTTACTTGTTACAGGCAGGTACTATTTGTTTTCAGGTGTTAGGGGCTATTTATCACCCACAAAATGTAACTGCCTCTGAGATTCAGGCATTTATAGTTTAATGTGCACAATAGTGATGATAACTGAGGGAGCAGCTATTATGCACCTGTGTGCCAGGCCATGTGCCAGAACCCTCTTTCATATGCATCAGCTCCTTCTGTCTTCATAGACAAGAGGCAGAAGCAGGTGCAAAAGAGAAGCCCTATTCACATGCCTGCTGCTGACTCTCTAAGCTAAGGATCTGGGTTCTAAGTCTATGAACGTGACAGTTGTAAGGCAGAAGACAGATGTGAAGGTAAAGAATATACATCTCACATGCACATAACCTAAGACAAAGAATTTGCCAAGAGTGGCCAGTGAGAATTCTGCACAGTTATTAACACTGGATCCTCTAGCTTCGAGACACTGAAATAGCAATTGCTGAGCATCACTTAAAGTTGAAGGTGGGTCATGGTCAAGGTCTAATCCATTTTTGTGTTCCTTGTATGCCTAGCATAGCACCAAGAATTGGTCAACAAATGTGCATTCCTTTGATTTAATAAATTGAATTACATCCATTTAAGGACCTGGCTTTAATCAGAAAAATTTACATGCAGATGAAACAGACTCAGTTACTTCCAAGAAATATGCACAGAATAAACATAGACATGCTTCATTTAATTTCATCCCCACTTGAAAACCAGGAAGGAGGCCCAGGCTCCCATATTCCCTGTTTACGTGTTCTTCAATGATAGTGAGGGAATTAAGTGAGGTCTTCAGTACTCCCATTCCTCTACGGATGGATATTAAATGATGTTCCTTTAAGCTATCAGAACTGCTATATGGTTAAGGTTTGGAGTTCTGTCTTTTCATACTCTTTAGAAAAACAGGGGCCAGTCTGTACCTCAGCTCAGTGTACACATGATGATCTTCCCTGTCTCTGAGCCTCAGTTTATATGTGAACGTACTTGCTTCCAAAAATTGTTAGTTGATTCAGGAAGAAACTCATCATTCATCATGATACTCAGAAAACCACAAGGACACAAGTGTTCTATACATGGGGGCTATAGTGACCAACATAGCACAGGCTGCCTCCGCTTTACCTGAAGAGCCATTAGAGGGGAGGACAATGCTGCTCTCAACAGCAGATGTCTGGACTCATCTTCTCTCCATCTGCCTATTGACCCCATTCTCCATCACCTCCAATTTACAATGCAAAACCAAGTAAGGTTCTAGGCTCTCACACATTTCTGTGATATGGAATGACATTCATTTTGATCAGCAACCCTATACATACATAATGCACTGTATGAGTCACCAAAACTAATATTTAGCCCAGTTACATGTCTCCAGGGACTTTTATTCCCAGGCTCTAGAAAAGCCAAGGCTCCTGCTCCAAACATTTAAGACCTTATTTCAACATGTTGTGGTAATTTTATTTCAGTTTGATAGTCTCTTTCTAGAATCACACATAGACAAACTCAGCAAAGACACAGCAATGTATCCCATCAGTTATTATGCACAAGCAGAAAAACAAAAATAACAAACTCAAGTTTGCATGGATACTACAAGGGCATATGTAGAAAAATAATATAGGCCCATATCTATCTATCCAGCTATATGTTACCTGGTAACAGTACCCTAATATTTGTTGCTTAGAAAAGACATCAAGGACCCCTGTTGTTATTTGAGCCACTTTGCACACAAAGCTTTATCTACCAGAAAATAAACAGTTATGACCACAGTTATATCCCCATGAAGCTCTATCTACCACAGAATATTCAGTTATGACACCAGTGCTGCCACCTTATTTTTGGCTGGTCGAAATTTGGATATTGTGGGAGTAGCACACCTGGGAAGATGGCTGAATTATGAATCATTTGCCATGCAAGGTCATAAAGGCCTGAGTTAGATCCCCAGTACCAAACTACAAAGCCAGACCTAAATTATGCACATTTGTAATCTCAGAGCTAGAGAGGCAGAAACAGCTAGGATCCCTGGAGTTTGCTGGCTAGACAACCTAGACTAATCAGTAAGCCCTGGATCCCAGTGAAAGATCCCTTTTCAAAAATCAAAGTAGATGACTCCTGAGGAAATTACTTGAGGTTGACCCCTGGCCTCTAAATGTACACCCACAACTACAGGAATGTGGACCCATGCATACCTGGGTACTCAGGAACACAGAGAGAGAGAGAGAGAGAGAGAGAGAGAGAGAGAGTCTGGAAAAATGAAATTTTTCTTCCCTGAACAGACTTCTCTGGCCAAGACTGTAGGATGCTTTTGTGTTAAACTGGGGCATCAAACAGGGAAGGAGGTTCTTGAAAATAGAGGAGGGCACAGCCCGTACATAGGATTTCCCTAGCTAAAGGATAAGCACTTACAGAGAGTTCCTTGAATCCATGGCTAAGCATTCACTCGCTTAGGATCCCATGTCAGGCCTTTGCACATGTAAGCAGCTTAAACATGGTGATCCTGGATAAGAAGTCATCTTTTCTGGCTTCATAGTACTTCTAGAATATCCCACCGTTGTGAGAACCAGAGGGTATTCAAGTGCCCTTATCCAGGAAGTTTTCAGTGCCTTGGAAACATCTTAAGTTAGAAGGGGTTTGTCTCAGTATTCATTCGCATTCTCCTATTTTTACATTCTCCCCCTCCCTCCTTCCCTACCTTTCCCTTACATTTCCCTCCCTTCCTCTCCTCCCCCTTCTTTTCTCTTTCTTCCCCTTCTTTTAAAAATTCCTATCTCCTTTACTTTTTGTCTTGCCCAATCCCAATGTGGTAGCTTTTGTTTTGTCTTATTATATTTTATTTTGTTATATGTTTATTACTACCCCTTAAAAGCCTGTTTTATTTCTAATGCGAGACAGAAAGTGGACATGGATGGGAGGGGAGGTGGAGGAAAATATGGAGGAGTAGAGGAAGGGAAACCTTAACCAGGATATATTATAAAATTCTATTTCAATAAAAGGGCAGAATAATATACAATTAAATTAAAGGAAGAAGAAAGAGAAATTCCATTTCTAATGGCATGTGTTCCAGGGAGACTCCTCAGTCCCTCTATTTAGCTCACTTCCATGCAGGTCTGTCCATTCTTCAGATGTGGTTCCCAGGAACAGCCTGGGAAATATGCACAAGACCAGGTGTTTTGAAATCAAAACTAAGCTTGGAGACATGTTTTAAGTTGTTCTGCAGATAATAAAGGGCTCTGGACTCTTCTTGAAGGATGTCTGACAGCATCCCAAGGAACAATCAAGAAGAAGCAGGAGGAATCTTTATAAGCCCCTTTGGCTGGGTGTTTTCTCCTTACAGAAGGTGAATAGAGCATTTGTGTTTATTGGTGAAAATAGCCTATTCTGTATGCTCAACCTGATGACCCAAAGAGGTTAGTGTCAGTTTTTAGGGAAGGGAAGCGAGAGTGTGTGTAAATTGAGTAGAAGTACGAAGTTTCAAAAATACATTTTTCATGGAATGGAAGCTGAGGATGACATCTGACATGCAGCCAGCCTTATTAGTGAACACAAATTAACAAAGTATGGGAACACAATATTCATCACTATTCAAGAGTCTGTCCTCCACAATCACACACACATACACACCACGTACTACATATGCCGCACACATATATCACACACCACACACATACCACACATACACATCACACACACACATCACACATATAACACACACACACACTCATACACACACACATACACACACACTGCTCAGTCAGCTTCTCCCCTCCTTTGGAGTTCAGATAGCTTACTTTTCCTAGAGGAGACACTCTGTGTACTACTAATGTTATCAATTCCCCCTAAGTTCCTGTCATAACACAATTTTGGAAGCATTTGTCCACTTATTTGACCAGAGTTTCACTTTTTCTATGACTAGAACATACTCTGTATAAGATGCTCACAGTCACTCTATTCCTGTTGCCTTTGTGCCTTGTACAGTGGCTGACACACAGCAGTCCATAAGCATGTTTGTTCAGTGAGTGAATGAAGAGCTGAGAAATGCATGGATGGAGGCTGCCAATTCATTTGATTTTTGGCACTACTGGATAATAATGCAATAATCCTGTGGGAAAAGATTACTCAGCTGGAAGTCATGAATATACATTTTTATTTTCTCTCTCTCTCTCTCTCTCTCTCTCTCTCTCTCTCTCTCTCTCTCTCTCTCTCTCTCTCTCTCTCTCTCTCTCTCTCTCTCTCTCTCTCTCTCTCTCTCCCCCCCAACTAGCCAACTAGGCAATTGCCTCCACTCTATCAGGGTAATTCTGCATGAAGGTAATCAATCAATAAAATTAACAACTGCAATGACCTAAGATGAACAAATTCTTTAAAATTCATAGGCCAAGGGTTTGTAAAGATACATATTTGAAGGGGTCATTATTGGAGGAAATACTGAACTGAGTCACTGTTTTGAAAACTAGCCAATGAAGGGGCTGATTCTTTTTCTTACCTCCCTGGCCTCTGTGCTGGTGACCTCTCATAAGAGGAAGTTTTATTTTACAGAAACTTTCCAACAAACATACCAGAAAACAATGTTTCCAACCACCATTTTGAAGCTTAATCAACCATCTATCTGGTTACAGCAGAGTACTTTTTCCTAATATATTCAAGTATAACAGTATTTTAGTCTCAGAGTCATGGCACAAGACAACATGATTTCCTTCCCCTTTCCTTGAAATGTAAGAGTTTTTGACAGTTTCTCAATGGGGATGAGAAAGTCATACTTTTTCCAAGATTCTCTGCCCTAACTCAGAGAAACATGACATTCAGAAATGGTTTTCAGGTGTTGAGAGGACCCAGTCCTTCACTGCCCCCCCCCGCCCTTATGGAGGTCTCACTCCTAGCATGAACAGTGAGAAACCAGATTCCCACAGTCAAAGGCAGTGAGGTAGAAAAACCTTGCAGGCTTGATTTTTCATTCCTCTGTCTTGTCTCCACAACGGGGGAATTGGCCATCGCTTCTGTAGCTAAAGAAGCAGTTGTCTCTAGGAGTGTTCAGACTCCTCATCTGCAAGGTCACTTACTCTGTCTCTCTGCTTCACAGCTGAACAAGGCATCAGACATGGAAAATGAGAAGGAACATGGATTAAGAACAGCTGTTTGGTGGGGGGGTCAATAAAATGGGGAGTCCTGGAAAGCCGGAGGAACTGGGGACATTCTGAGGAGGGGACTGTGAAGTTGTGAACTCTGAGACCTGCTCTCAAGTTGAGCATACACAGATCTGACCAACGTGGATGGTCAACCCTTGTGTTCCTCAGAGGCTGCAGGTCGTTACGCTCCTTCCTGAGGGCATGATAAAAGACATTGGAACTACAGTCCTTAAAGGCTAGTTGGAACTTTTGACTTGAACCTCAGCAAATGATTTGCCTGCTAAACAAAATGATTAACATTCTCCATATGATTAAATAAGACACTCAAATATCTAAAACCTAAATCAATATTATTCAATGTGTGAAGAACCAGAATTTCCTTCCCTTTACCTACCTTGCTTCAAAACAATCCTATTATGAAAAAGCACAAATATAAGCAGGTGATTTTTTTCTGGCAAAAGTTCACAAGCAATTCAGAAGAGGAAAGTCTTTATAACCAACTGTGCTAGAACCATTAGACAACCATACATTTGTTAAATGCAAAAACACAAGTCTATCCCCCATGTAATAAGAAATAATTAAGTAAAATAAATCATACATCAAAAGTATAAAACTTTGTGGCAAAGCATAGAGTACAATAGAGCCGGATGAAATGTTTCACTGAACACACTGAATAAAAGCATTTGTCTCCAAGTCTGACACCATGAGCTCATCCTTGAGACCCACATGATAGAACTGACTTCCAAGAGTTGTCCTTTTACCACTGTAGTCATACTGTGGCATGTGTACATGCGTATGCATATGTGTACGTGTGTGCGCACACACAGAAATAAATTAATGTAATTTTAAATCTAATCTAACATAACAATGGATAATAATTGTAACCTAGATTTTAGCAACTTGTTATTAGACATGACAGAAAAGCAAAATTTATAAAGATCTTACCAAAACTAACATCAGGGGGAAAACTATATGATGCTGAAAAACAGGGCTAGGGAGAAAGTTCAATACAGAGTACTTACCTAGCATGTAGCTAGGGCTTGATTCCCAGCACTAGGATGATGATGATGGCCAACATGATAATGACAGACCAGGACAGCTAGTTTCTCAAAGAGGATGTAGAGAGGACAAATATATGTGAACATGTGTCCAACATCCCCATTCACTACAAAGACACAATGAATCACTACACATTTGACGGAGAAACTAAACTTAGCATCTTGATACTCCCAGTGCTGATGTTCCCATTCTTTGGTGGTACCAATGTAAAATGTTATGGTCACTCTATGAAACAGTGGGGCAGGTTCTTCTAATTTTATACATTACTTAGCTCACAAATGACACTTCTTCACATTTAACCTAAAGAAATAAAAAATTTGTTTGACAAATACTTCTTTTTTATTAATAATATAATTTAAAAATTTTACATGTGGATCCCAGTTTCCTCTCCCTTCTCTCCAATCCTCCCTCCCTCTTACCCTCTTTCCCCTGTGACATGCACCCTGGCCACCCTCCCCTCCCATTCCACTTGTAGGGCTATGCTATCCAGGTTGGGTCATATAAATCTATCAAGTCATTTGAAGTAGGGACTAGGACTTCTCTCCTGTCTCTAGGTTAAGGGGGTATCACTCTATGGGGGATGTGCCCGCAAGGTCCTTTTGTGCACCAGGAATAGATCCTGTTTTTACTGTCTGAGGTCCCCCAGACTGCTTACTCCTTCTAGCTGAGACCCATATTCAGGGGGTCTGAATCAGTTCCATGCTGGATTCCCAGCTATCAGTCTGGGGGGGCATTAGTTCCTCCTTGTTCAGGTCAGCTGTCTTTGTGTGTTTCTGTAACCTGGTCTTGTCCCCTCTCTCTGCATCTGGATTCTAGTTCGACTCAGTGTTTGGTTATGGGTGTTTGTTTCTGTTTCCAACAGGTACTAGATGAGGGCTCCATGATGGTGGATAATTTAGTTGATGATCTCACTATCAGGGAAGGGCATTTATGGTAGCCTTTCCATGGTTACTCTAATTGTTAGTTGGAGTCAGTCTTGTAGTTCTCTAGTCCTTTCTTTAGGTTTAGTTTTCTCTTCAAACCAATAATGGCTCCCTCTTTTATGTCCCCCCCTCTCTCACCCTGACTCAATCTATCTAGTCACACGTGCTTTCCTCTCCTCCCCTTCTCTTTCTCCTAGTTCTCTCTCAATTCCCTGCCCCCCCATTTCCAATGTGCTCTGGGGGACTTGTCCCTTCCCCCTTTTGTGAGGGACCATATATGAATCTCTTAGAATACACCTTGTATCCCAGTTCATCTGGTGGTGTGTATTATAGGCTGGTGATCCTTTGCTCTATGTCTAAATTCCATGTATGAGCGAGTACATACCCTGTTCCCCTTTTTGTGACTAGGTTGACAGTGACAAATACTTCTATGTGATAATGTTAGTGGTATTGTTGATGGCCAAAAACTGAAGAGTACTAAAATAAACCTAGCAAAGGAATGCATAATCAGACCCTAATACATCCATAAGACATAGATTCTACCAAGAAATAAAAAGGAATACACTATTGATCTTTTAGCCTCATGACACTACAAAGGGACCATGCTAAACAAAAAGACCTAAGCTCAAAGGATTACCCACTGTATAAAACCATCTCTGTGGCATTCTGGAAACAAACAAACAAAAAGCGAAAACACAACTATGGTGATAGGGAAAAGATCGGAGGCTGAATGGGTTAGGAAGTGGATGAAGGTGAGCTGTGAATATATAGTGAAACATGCGATCTCTGGGCATGATAGGACTTTTAAGATCTTAAGTGTGGATGTGGCCAGAATAGTCTGTGTTATCTTTCATGGATCTGTGTGCAAAATTATCTATTTTACTGTTGCTGAGCCTAATAAAGCAAGGAAATAATGAGCTCCAGAAGTTTCTTTGGAACATAGGGTTATTTCTTAGGAACACTTAGAGTTCATTAAATGATAAATATAACCCAGCAACCTTGTTAGTAACCTAACACCTACTCTGATACACAGTCTTTCTAGCATGTTCTTCACAACAGGTTGCTTGTTTAAATTTATCTTTCCGAGGACAACCAGAAATGCAAGATAGTCATTCTTCTTTACCGATATTAATGAAATCAATATACTTCAGTAAGATTAGTCTCAAGAAAATGAAAAGTTGATGATGAGGTATTGATGGGAGCATCACAATTGTCCACATTGTCCCCTTTTTGCTGGCTAAGAAAGATTCTTTACAGAATGTAGCATGACAGCAGGTGGAAGCATGAACTTAAACAAAAGACTGACCATCACTGTGTGTAATATTTAATATTGTCAACCTGATAGGATCAAGAACCGCTGGAGGGACAAGTCTGTGTGCATGCCTGGGAAACATTACCTTGAATAGGTTATTCAAGGTAGGAAAACCCATTTTAACTATGGTAGCACCATTCTATTTGCAGAGATCCTAGAGTGAATAGAAGAAAGCTAGCAGAATATAAATCGTCATTTCACCTATCTATAAGTCTACCATCTATCATCTATCTATCTCTTATCTATAAATCTATCACCTACTCATCATCTATCTACCACTTATCTATAAATCCATCACTTATCTATAAATCTATCATCTATCTATAGCTTTTCTATCTATCATTTTTGTTCATGCTGGGAAAAATCCAGCTCCCATGTTCTAAGGGTACTCAGGAAGCCATGAGACTAGTCTCACATAT
Organism: Cricetiscus sungorus; assembly: GCA_030556225.1. NCBI lineage: Eukaryota > Metazoa > Chordata > Mammalia > Rodentia > Cricetidae > Cricetiscus > Cricetiscus sungorus. The sequence continues at coordinate 2,039,737 of JANBXA010000606.1, read as the reverse complement.
AGAAGATGAGACCACTCCCCCACCTATGCTCATGTGAGTGAGTCTCTAGCTCACTTTGTTATTCACACCCCAACATGACCTCCACAGACTTAATCCAGGACTTAGATCTCCACCTCCTGTATTCCTAGCTCCCAGACACTATGACATTAATAAAAATGTTATTGTGGGTGGGGCAGAGCACACACACACACACACGCACACACACACACACACACACACACACACACACACACACACACACACACACACACACACACGTCAGCACACAGGAGGCCAGAAGAGGACACCACATGTCCTTTTCTGTTACTCTCTGAATTTTTCCTTTGAAACATGTTCGCTCAGGGAACCTGGAGCCAGTAAGTCCCAGTGTTCTTTGTGTCTCCTGCCTCACAGTGTTGGGGGGCACAGTCAACTGTGTAGTCACACTATTTTGTAACATGGGTTCTGGTGATTTGAACTCAGGTCCTCATGTTTGTACAGCAAGTGCCATTATGCTCCCCAGCCTCCCAAAATGTTCTTTTTTTCTTATTTTACATATCAATCCCAGTTCTCCCTCCCTCTCTCCCTCTCTCCCTCACTCCCCTGCCCCCCCGATCACCCTCCTATCCAATTACCCCCACACTCCATAGGGAGGATGGTGCCTTCTAGGAGGGATCAACAAAATCTGTCAAGTCATTTGGAGTAGGCCCTCCCTCCTCCCTTTGGGTTAAGGGAGTAGCCCTCCATGGGGAATGTGCTCCCAAGTCCTTTCGTGCACCAGGGATACATCCTGGTTCCACTGTCAGGGATCCCGTAGACTGTCGAGACCTCCTAACTGAGACCCATGTTCAGGGGTCTAAGTTGTCCAATTCTGGGGGTCCATTAGCTCCCCCTTGTTCAGGTCAGCTGTTCCAAAATGCTCTTTAAGCTAAGTTTTGAAATAACTTGTTATGCATCCTTAGATCCCTGATAGAAGAATCATGTTAAACCATTCTTCAGCATAAAATGAAGTAGAAGGAGAAAGAGAAAGGAGCTGAAATCATGACTCAGTTTAACACATTTGCCAAGCCAAGAAATGTTCAAGTTATTTGAATTTATGCCCCTGGTGGACAGCAATTTACACAAAGACCCAGAGCATTCCCAAAAAGGGATCTAAAAAACAAATCATCTTTCCACATTGACATTCTCAAGCTGATGTGAGGGAATATTGAGGAGATGACATTGAATATCTCCCCACAGCCTCCCACCAGGGATACCAAGACTGCTTCCTTGCTAACGATTTTAAATAGGATAGATCATATGGCTTGCCTAACAACAGAGCCAAGGAAAGGTTTGTATGAGGCAGATGTGATAAATGCATTTTAGTGCTGGCAATGAATGTTGTTTGCTCTTCTAATTAGCAAACACCATGCTAATATCTAAGCCAGAAAGACCAAACAAAAGTAAACACTTAGCACCAAGATTAAAACTGTGTCTCTACATCTCTATGCTCACACACTCAGAATCTCCTTCTTATTCAGCATATGCTATGAGGCGGGTGCCTGAGAAGTTACTCTAGGGAAGAGTATTCAATGTTCACTTCTTTCAGCACTGAAGAGAGGAAATGTGCCCAGCAACTCACAAACTGGGCAGCACTTGACTGAAAATATGCTTGGGCAGCATTGCTTGTTGCATTCTTCAAGAGGAAAATTGAAAACAGAAGATCACCAGGGTCAGGCAGTTATTACTGGAACCTGGCTCTTACAGAACATAATACATACCATTTCCCCCAACTAAATTGCATTGCTTTGTCCCAGCCACCTGATGGGGCCCAGTATAAGGTGTTTCTCTGACACAGATAACCACCTAGGTTTCCCAAGGCACATCCATTTAAAAGTGGGGCCCAAAGGAACACCAATGGTGACAGAAAAAAATGATACTTTTTGGTAACCTCAGCATTGTGGAGAATAGTTTCACAAGAACTAGTTTACAGAAAAGGAAAAACTGTATTATTAAACACATATAGTGCTATTCAGCAAAATCTGTTGCTGATGCAACTCTCAAAACTAAGCCTTCTGGAATCTTGTCTGAACTAGATCTCAAGTAAGTTCAAAGTAGTCTTCAGAGCAAGGCATTTCATTAATAATCTGAGTGCTAATAAAAAAAACTTTTAAATAACAAATTAATAGTAATTACTTAGGAAGCTGAGAGGGCGTATATAACACAGATAGATCCAACTGAAGAGCCAACATGGTGGCTCATGTCTATAATCTCAGAACTCAGTAGTCTGATGCAGGAGGATTACTACAACTTTGAGGCCATCCTAGGTTACAGAGTAAGACTCTGGTTCCAGAAAGAGAAAATGGACATGAGGGGGAAAGGCTCAAGTGAATCACAATTCCTATAAATTTTCAAGACTAGCAAGTAGTTTAACATGGTTACGTGGGTCAACTAGTTATAAACTCTGTGAGTCTGATTACTGGATCACATAAGCTTTGAACAAAATATCATCCGGATGCCCTAACAAAAACACAAAAACAAAACCATACGTCACCCCAATGAGAGTAGCAAACAGCTAACAATAGAAACTGAGTCTAGTGTGGTGCTATCATTTTTGAAATCTTGAAAGAAGGGAAATTGTTCAATATCAATGCCTGACCCAAATAACATTCTTTATCAAAGTCTCTAGATTAGAAACAGAAAATCCAAAGAGGACATCTCATACACATTCACGGTAATCATACATTACAAGAGACAAGAAAGAATGCATATGGGTAACAAAAAATAAAAATTGTGCTGGTTAACTCACTTTGTTTCATGAAGATACCCAGCAGAATTCTTAGGAGCTTGTATAGCTCCTTATAGCTTATAGGAGAAAGTAAGAAAAATTCATGCTGATTGGAGAGAAATGGTAGTTTCACTTAATGAATCTGATAAATGCTAATGTAAAAACATCTTTCTCCTCAAAACAGATTATCCCTGACCTCACCCATATTGCATGATGACCCTTTTTTCTCATTGCCTAATAAACCCATTATTGTTTCTCAGGATTTTATCATAGTCCCAAGGCCAGTATCCAGTATCTGATCCTCTCTATAGACAAGAAGATGGAGGCTTCAAGATAAATGACATATTTCTTCAATATCACAGAGCTTTGAAGGCAGGACCTGATTATAAACCTTTGTCTTGTTCCATATTGATCTCCCATTTTCCACCTAAAGATATTTAGAGAAAGCTGAGACAGGACGATCACTGAAAGCTTAAAGGCAGAGCTGGCTACTGAGGCCCTGTATCATAAATAAGTAAATAAATAAATAAATAAATAAATAAATAAATAAATAAATGGAAATAAAAGGAAGGAAAAATTTAGGGACCAATAAAAGCATTCCTAACTTAAGCAACATTATCCGTTAATAAGAGACCCTTGATGAAAGGTATTTGGGGAGGACACACTAAAGGATTATCTTATTTTATACATTTGTTTCTGTTCTATTCACTAAATTCCTGAGTGACATATTTAAGATGCAGCTGGCACTTTTATGATGTGATTGGCAATTGCCTGCTGTTCCCTGCTCTGAACTCTTAAGTCACTCAGGTGAATGGGATGTGATAAAGTGACACTTAGGATGGAGTTTGAGAAATTCAGTGTGAGCTTCAAGGACAGAGACCACAATGCTGCACAAGATTGGAAATTTCTCCCCTAACACCGGTCTGTCTACAATGCTATATTTAATGTCTTTATACTGCAACAGGAAAGAAAAGAATGATGCGAGAAACTCGAGGAAGCAACAGGGAAGAGGAAAAACTGCATGTTATACAATGCCATCAAAGGAGACAAGGCATTTTAATTGGCTCATCACTCCATACACAAAGCCAATATTTTCAGCAAATGGGGAAAGTAAAGGCACTATCTACATAGGCATTTCCAACCAACTCCCTGCACTTGATGGAAAACCCCACATAGGCTATGGCACTAAGCAAACACCTGGTATCTTTATTTAGAAAGTTCCCAATCAAGAAAACTAGTGGCTCAGTGGAAGAGAATCTCAAAATTCAGATGGACTCAGATCCCACTTCCTCAAGCATTCATTCATCTGAGTCAATCTGAATAATGACTGGTGGTGTGACACCCTGGATCAAACCAAACCAAACCAAACAAACAAACAAACAAGAAACAAAACAAATAATTTCTAGTCCTCCATTTATCTGAAGTCATAGCATGTTACATTATAACAAATGGACTTTGCTGCACTCCATTTCTGGCAGAGCCAAATTGAAACTAAAAAGAAGAATGTGAAGAATCTGTGCAGCTATGTCTTGGGACAAAAGTAGCGCCAATAGCAGCAAAAGCAGAATGGTTTCTTATGAGACTTGATGGTGTACCATAAGGTCTCCACAGCTAGATGGATTAGAGGTTGTATCCACCATATACAGCAACAGAATACCCACTGATAATCACACATTTTGTTCTGAGAACAGTTACAACAGCACACAGATGAGATGAAACACCTCTGTATATTCACATAACATAAAATCAATACTTAATTATAGCAGATCTGCATGGGGCTGGTGGTTAGCTCTAGAGAGGAGACTGTATGAAGCCTTCAGTGAGTTAGTGAAAGATTTGCAGTGTAACAACAAGGTGGAGCTGACCCCACTGATAGAGCCATACTGGCCTTTAATTGAGAACAACCTGAGACATAAATAATGATGCTGGAGCAGATGTTGCCCCAATGGTAGTTGCTTGAAAACTCTTCATATCACATCCCTCTGTGGGCATGCAAAGTTTCAGGAGACCTGGGTAAATGTAGGTAGCCTCTGAGAAATGACCCTAGGGAGAAGCTATGTGACAAAGTGAAATAACAGAGAGCATATAACATGGTGACCTGGTGTGGAGCCCAGTTCTACTGTCTCTAGCAAAATAGCTTACAGCTCAAGTTCATTATTCATGAAACAAGAAGGACAGTCAATCTGTCTAAGCTGGAGGGTCACAGTGAGGCTCAGAGAGCAGGGAGTGACTTGCAGACAAGGAGGCTACAGATCAATTAATGGTTGTTTTTGTTTAATTCTTCATTTTAATGTTTTGGTATATGTATGTGGTGTGCATACATATATGTAGACATGTGTGAAGTTGATGTGTTTCTCTCCAGTCTGTTTACTGAGGCTGGGTCTCTCAGCTGAACCTAGAACTTTATACTTTATTAGGCTGACTAGCCAGCTTACCCCAAGCACTCATGTCTCCATTTCCTGGGTACTAGGATTACAGGCAGCCACCACCACACCTGCCTCAACTTTTACATCAGTTCTGGGAGTATTTCTGTCTCCTCCCTTGCACTGCAAGCACCTTTTTCTACTGAAACATCTCCCCAGTCCTATTTACTTCTCATTGTCTCAGATAGCCCAATCTGACCTCAGATTGACCATATAACTGAGGATTACCTTGAATTTCTGATTCCTCTGTCTCCACTACCTGGATGGCAGGATTGCAAGTATATGCCACATGGCCCTGCCTATGGTTTATATGGTAGTAAAGATCCAATCCAGATGTCCGTGCACGCTAGATAAGTACTCTATTAATTGGGCTATATCTCCCAGAAAGATGCTATTTTTTATTTTAGAAAGAGATAAGATGTCAGTATGTAATATCATGAATAATCGAAAAGAAGTAATAGCTCCATTTATTGTTTTCAGTGCAATGTTAGCCAAGGTCGCACTGCAACACACATCAAAAAGAAAATAGAAATAAGTGAACTTGGAACAGATTCCAACTACAGTTAAGGACGTAGGTGATGAAACTATACAAACACTCATTAATCCACAAGTCCATACATCAGTTTAGTCACACTCTTGTGAGTAGACCAAAAAGCACTCGACTCCCAGGACTCTTCTCCATTTCATTGCACTTTGTAGAGCCTCTGCTATGTGCAAAGTGTTTCTTTGTCTTTACCATATACGAAAGCCTATGGGTTTGTTTATTCAACAAAATATCTTACCCCTCCTTGACAAAAAGTAATAGCTCTCAGGGGCTGAGCAGTAGGTACCTTTACAGAAACAACGCTGAAAGATGTGGTGAGTAAAAGAATAGGAGAAAACAGGAGGTGAGGTTATAGACTTCTTTACTAAATAGCTGATGGGTTGGGCCTTGAATAATAGTGTGGTTGCTTGTGAAAAGGAAAACAACTCTGACCAGTTTACCAAGTATGTGACTTTGGACATCTCTGACTTCAGGCACTGCTCAAAAAATGTAGATGAGTGCTGGGAACATGGCCAGGTTGTAGAGAGCTTGTCTACCATGTAGGAGGTCCTGGAGTCAAACATTTATGCCAGCAAATGTCCATGAAAGATTGAAAGACTGTTTCAGAACCCCTGGCCTGCTCTGTCCTAGCAGGATAGAAGCTCCCATCCTCACATATATTTGCAATGCTTTATTCCCTCCCGCCCCTTGTAATATGTATGTTAGTGAAAAGCTGCCTCATATCTATACAAGGTTTGTTCCCTGGACTTGAATCCATCAATCTTTCAGAAATAACAAAGAAAGCCACTCGGTGACAGAGAAAACTGGCCTAGCATGAAAATAAAAACTTCACAATCCACTGACAAGCTCCTGTGAAAGCAAGGCATGGCTGTCAAACTTGAGAGCTCAGTTTTACTAGAACTGGGTTTCCATAGGTGTGTTAAAATGCAATACATACTAAAGTATTGAAGCATTACTTAATTACTCTGGAGACATTTGCTAAACAGGATATATTTGCTATATTGCTAGTGGTTGACAATGCATTCCTAAGATCTACAGACCATCTAACAAAAACCCAACGCCAAGCATGAAAAACCCTCTTTTGATTCATTGGTCAGGAATGCTCAAGTGACTCTCCAAAACCAGTATGGGCTGTTGCCATTGCCCTTGGTTTCCCCCATCCCCCATAGATGGAAGGTAAGTCCCTATTGCTGACAACACCATGTGCTTCACACACGGAACCAAAAACCCCTGAACTATACTGACCTGAAAGTCTCCTCCCTGAGGACCAGCTTTCATAGTACCAGAAGGTGGTACCAAAAGAGGGAAACAACCAACAGTCCTACCTAGCAATGATGCCTGTTAAAACAACAGTGATTAGCATGGCACAATAACCCTAAGGATGGAGTAGTGGCATACAAACCTTGGCAGTAACAAACAGCTTTCTAATTGGACTTAAGACCTGCTCAACAAGAGGAGAATCATGCCCAGTACTGTAAACCTAGTCAACCACTCATCCTAATGAAGTCACTGCTACTGAAGGAGAACCTACAACTACAACTTTACTAACCAGCACTAACTACACTCTAAATATTTGCTCTTATACCCACAGATAAGTGTATCTTCATCTATCATCAAGGAAACTTATCTTTGCAACAGACAGAGACCATTACAGAAAACCTCAACAAATCGAAATGAAGAGCTGTGGAGCCCAGTTACTACAACACCATTCTTATACTTAATATTTATGTATCATTGTAGAAAAGTTGGCAGGAAGATTGTAAGAGGCAAAAGAATGGGAAATTTATTGCACGAGTGTATGTGTGCATGCACATGTGTGTGTCTCAACAATTAAAGAGAAAAGAGGTCATAAATTTTAAACAGAGCAATAGGGGCCACTTGGGAGTGTGTGAAGGAGGAAATGGAAGGGGAAATGATGTAATTGTATTATAATCTAATTTTTTAAATGAAAAGAATAAGAAATATCCAGATACCCGAGGCCTAAAGAGTACTTTGAACTGGCAACACAGTGTTTCCCAAATGGTGAGATTTTACTTTTCAAGATGAGGTCTAAATATGGAGGCTATATAGACACACCACCCATCCAATCTCTCTAGAACACACATTCCTGGAATACATTGATCTCAATATATAGCAGGGCAGATGAGGTTGTCATATAATCATAGCTGTCCTGGAAGGTATATGACAAAGCTACAGGTTGGCTCTTGAATGTAGAGCATGCTCTGAGTCTATGCATGTAACCCTCCCTGGGCTCTTGAACTCACCAAAGATTCTCAAACTCACAGAAACATTCCAGGAACCTTTAGAAAATTCTATAGGCATCTACACAGCAGGTATGTCTATAACAACTTAGTAAGATAGACCAGAGGGAAAATCCAAGCTACTAGAGTAGGCAATTGAGTTAAAAAAAAAAAAAAGATAAAACCAAGCAATCAAAGACCCATGTCTTCTGTGGCCCAACTCTTCAGGTATGACATTAGGACTTATGATGCCATGCCATGCTGTGGTGCTTGTACAGTGAGTAGGATCTGTCTGAGAGGACAGGCTCAGTTCTGTACTCAGGGCTAGGAATGCCAACTAAGGTCAGAGTAAGGAGCACAGCATGGGATGTTTGCATGATGCTTGGGTTGATCAATATGTCTCCTTTTAGATCTGTTCTTACCCCATCTTTGGGTTCAGCTTGGCTGAGCAGTTGATGGAAGTCAACTCTATTTTTCTAAGGATGAACATAGGAACAAACAAACCACCAAGGTACCAATCCTAGGAAACTCAGCTTCAACCAACAAAAGTCTAGGGACTGATTTGGAAAGTACTATAAGTCTTTCTGAGAAGAACTGCCTTGATTCCCAGCTTTATCCAAGCCTGCTCTTCCAAACTCCCACCATATCTGAAGCCGTCTTATTATTTGCAACAAATTTTCTGCTGTTAAATTAGCCAGAACCAATCCTACCCATGCACAATAAAAAATCTGGTTTGTGGCTGAACTAAATCTACATCATTGCTATGTACACAGGAACTAAGAGCTTCATGGGACTCTGAGTGTGTACATATGTGAACATGTGTATGTGCACATGTTTACTCCTCTCAAACAGACTGGCTTTACACCCATGATAAAATACCTTGTGGGCTTTATTTATAATACATGACATCATGCACAATTACTGAAAATATTTTGTTCAATTTATTATGAGCTAAATGGGAAATTAAGAGAACTCTTGTTGAAAGGAAATGGACGTCCATTTGACTTATTCTGATTATTTAGTATTTTACCCTTCCATTCATTGTTCTACTTAATTATATTTGGTTATTATAGAACCAAATATTCAAGTTGTATCTGTGTAACTATTGGTCTATATATCTTTTAAGATGAAACTTTATCCCAATCTACCACCAGGTTTCCAAGAATTCCGCAGGTTTCCCAACAAAGGGGATGAAGATATCCTCTTGGCTTTGCAGAGAAGCTGTCACCATGAAACTGTAGATCAGGAAATCCCCAAGATTGCCATCTAACTTTAATTGACTTTATCACTGTCCCTACTCTCTAGTTTACTGTCTTGATAGAAGGCCTTTTGGCATGGGTCCCTGTACTTCCAGGGTGATTGCATTCCCCAGCACCCCCCCAAAAAAAACTACAATAAGCAAAGTTAATTCATAGAGTTCTGAATGTGCCTTGTTTGTGTTGCTGTCTGATCTGAAAATGTATACTCTAAGAAGCAGGAATATCATTGCTAATCCATATCATGATGATATCTACAAATACTATGACACCTCACTCCCAGTGGAGGGGCTTTCTGGATTTTTTTGTCATTTCCTGACAAATAGGATGTGTGCTATCAACATAAGCACAGCGTAAGCTGTCTCCTCAAGTTAATAATCATGGGCCTGGAGGATTTTAGGCTTCAGATAGGAGATGCACCTGGACCCTGTATAATATATATATGTATATATATATATATATATATACATATATATATACATATATAGGTATATGTATATATATACCTATATAGGTATATGTATATATATATATATATATGGTACTTCTGCAAATTATTGTTATAGCTTTATCTGAATTTGGATGTATTTGTGTGTCTTTGTTAACAATAAAGAATTTCTAGGTACATAATAAATAAATTCGTGTTGCTGGATGGAGACAGGAAAGAGGGGAGGGGAAGAATTTTTATCTTCTCTTTCAGCTTACAACATAAGAATTGTCCATATGCTCATAGTCATTAAGAGTACCAATCTTCCCCACCAGTCAGGCCCAACTGCTGAAAATAAAATAAAAGCAAACTGAAGAGTGCAGTAATAACAAGGCAATTTTAGTGTACAATTGTACAGAAGGTAACACCAGTATAGAGAAACAGCAAAAATTGTTGACACACTGATCTGGCATCAGACAGTGGTTTCTACAGCTCTTGGATGAAGAGACACTTCTATCATCTTTTTCAGTAAACCAAACTTCCATCCATCTCAAATTCCCTATCTCAGGGCCCGAGGATGCAAAGCCTTATCTAACAAACGTTGTGGGGCCTGAGGCTGCCTTCCTCCCAGCTCCTGACCCTAGGCTTAGTCATAGAACCCCACAGTGTCAGTCCTGAGACAGGAGGCTCAGCCTCAGACCAGGGCATGCAAAATATACATTAACATAATCCACAAAGAACATCACCAGGAAAGCAAACATCAAAAACCTCTGGAGAAGATTCAAAACTCTGGGTTGGAGGGGTGTGCCTAGATTAATCCTATTAATGCATATATGTATATGTATATGTATATGTATATGTATATTTACAAAGAACTCTATAAAATGTACTATTGTAAAAGAAGCATGAAGACTTAATTAAGAATTCAACTGCCTATGTTACTGTGAAAGAAATGCAATTGCATCTAGTCTGAGAGATTTTAGGTTTTCTCCTGTCTAGTTTACTCATGATCAGAGTAAAATTGTGATAAGGGGTATTATATGACAGATTACATAAATGAGTTGCATGAACCCAGCATTTTGAAAATGATCATATACCCAACTCTCCACTCTACTGGATTCAGGAAAAGCTTACATAATAATAAGGCTTTATCACTATTTAAGTTTGCCAGGTAATCATCATTCTGAAAATACAGTGTCATATTGAGGCTATCTGGATGCTGCCAATGAGTTTACCAGTGGAGTGTATCTTTTATTCCTTACGTATGCCGTAAATCTCTGAATAGAAACACAGTGGGATTTAAGTGGGTGCCTCTGTCTTCCCATCTTCTCTTGTCCTGGGCTTTGGAACCAAATCCAAAACATTTCCACACTGAGCTATCATTCTTCTGTAAAGAACTTCCATGCCATCATGTCAATCGTTTTCTCATAGTAGACTGGAAGTTCAGAATGTAATGGCCACACCTCCTATCTACTGCCATGTCAGCAACAATGTTCATTTGACAGAGGAGGAAGTGAAGAGAGAGGGTGGATGGGATACCTGTAGATCAGGCAGAAGGTATTCTATTTCTATGAGTATGGTATAAACAAGTACAACTAATATAAGATTCCAGCCTTATGAAGCTTACAGTCCATTGAAAAGGCATTTTCATCTCTTAGGATAAGACCCAAAGATTTAGGTATAACCTAGCCGAGAGGAATCCCACTCCCCTTTTGTTTCTGTCCATGCCTCCTAATGTGGTGTGTGTGTGTGTGTGTGTGTGTGTGTGTGTGTGTGTGTGTGGCATGCACACACACATGTGCACACACACACACACACACACTCATGCACTCACACAGGGGTGACTATGTGCTTTTCACATTTTTAAACTTTTCTGTTTGTGCATGTATGTGTAGTTGCTCTACATGTGTAAGTATGGGGGATAGGGTGGGTGTGGTTGTATGCCACAGTTTGTGTAGGTCAAGGGACAAGCTCAGGTATCAGTCCTTGCTTTTACCTGTTTGACACGGGTTTCCTGTTGTACATTCCTGTGTATACTGTGTTATATGGACCATATGTGTCTCTGCCTCACATCTCACCATAGGAGTGCTGAGTTACAAATGCATGTGGATCTGTGTGCTGCTGTGTGCAGCTTTGTGTAGGTCCAGGGCATCTGAACTCAGGTCCTCACATTTTCATGGCAATCTCACTGTGCCATCTTCCCAGTGCATTTGTTGTTGTTGCTTGTTTTAGCTTCTGGTTTTTGCCAATATATCTACAAAAGTGTGTTAAATACAAGATCAGCTAACAACAGGAGATGGTGTTATTCTTACTGCTATTTTACCTCAATAGACCTACCCTGGAGTTTGAGGTACAGGGTCAGCTAATGACAGAGTGCTGTTCTTACTTCCCACTTCATGTTTTGTAACACAGTCTTCCTTGAGACCTCCCAAGAAAGAGAAATGGCTAGGTGAAGGCAAAGTCTGATTTTTCACAAGTTCCTGGTCAAATTCCTCCCTGCTGTCAGTCATCCTTCCCTAGTTTTAACAGTTGATTCTGGCATGAGTCCCCAGGCTTAATAGTTCATTTCACAGAATTCAGTTGTGTAATGTGAACAACACTCTCTGATTATCAACATACTCTTTCCATCATGAGCCAGTACTCCCAGCTCATTGCATTTGGAAGCATTCCTCATAGCTCTCTGCACAATAATGAGCTTCATGGCTCACTCATTCCTGTCTATTTTCTACACTAAAGCCAGAATTATCTTTTAAAGCATGTCTATTAGAACACCCTGCTCTCTGACTCAAAAGTCTATGGAAAGTCTCTGTCTGGGACTGGAGACACAGCTCAGGGGGCAAGACCACTTGATTAACATGTGTGGGGGCCTGAGTTTCTACCTGTAGAAAAATTCTAGGTAGCATCATACACAAGGCTGTAACCATAGCACTGTCTGGGAAACCAGAGAGACAGGGGGATCACTGGGCTTGATGGCTATCACCTTGGCTTTAGCTGTGTGAGAGACCGTGTCTCAAAGGCATAAGGTAAAAAGTGGTAGAACAAGACACCCAACTTCTTCCTTTGGCTATTGTATGTGTGTCAGAGGCACAAACACCTGTGCATAGGACACACACACACATACACACACACACACACACACACACACACACACACACACCACACACACACACACACCACAGAATTCTGCTGTACTTGAGAGAGCCTTAACACACCCTCTGAGGTCCTGCATGAGCTCGCTCCCATCTCACCCTTCTTCTCTTCTGCCCTGGCGCTGTGTTCTCAGGGACTCAGCCTATGGCTCTCTTTTGGCTCCTTCTGCATGTAGCACTCTTTCCTGGGGCATTTCTTGCTCGTGTCTTTTAGTCTCTGCTTAAATGTTACTTAATCAGGGATCCCTCTCAGCTGGGCAGTGGTGGAACACGCCGTTAGTCCCATCACTCAGGTGGGAGGCGGGGGTAGGCAGATATCTGTGAATTCTAGGCCAGAGTTGTCTAAAAACTATACAGAGAAACCCTGTCTCAAATAATAATAAGAAAAAAAAGAAAGAAATCCCTCTCACCATCACTGCATCAAAATTATGATCTCTGCCATTTTATAGAATATGTATACCCATGCACAGAGTTCTAGCTCTTCTTTAAGTCACCTTTATTGTATGTTTATTAGCTTGTTATTCACCTTATCTACTGTACTGAAAACTCCACTGGTGAGAGCACCTGACCACTCCCATGCCCCTGGCACAGGGCCTCCCAGAAGATAGCAGGTACCAGTGAATTTTGGAAGAATAAAAGTGTGTGTTCACTTGTGCTAAACTTGCCAGTCAAACTGTCCTTCAGTATCCTGCCTGCTCTACAATTATGACAACTGAATCCTCTGGCTGACGAGGTGACTCAGTTAAGAGCCTGCCACACTAGCAGGCATGGTAGGGTGTATCTATAAACCCAGTGCTGAAAAGCAGATCCCGGAGCTTGCTGGTCAACCAACAGAGAATCAGTAAGTTCAAGGTTCACAGAAAGACCCTGTTCCAAACAACATGGTGATGAGTGATTGTGGAAAGCACAAGCTCTTGACCTCTGGCTCCACATATATAAGCCCACACAATATCCCTCCACCATCATCCTCCACCCAAAACTACCTTAATTCTCTCTCTGCCCACTTTGGCAGCCAGGTGCTGATGGTGAGCCCTGACAGAAGGGCTATGTGTTGTACACATCAAATTTCAAAAAATAAGAATGAAAAAAGAACTGTAAAAGTCCTCAGTGAAATTTTAGTTGAAGCAATAATGTGTATGCATTAAGCAAAATGGAAATATTACTGAAACTGGTTCCATCTGTTTGTCTTTTTTAAACCTGTCTGTTGAAAAAGCTTCCATTGACATGTGAGTGTCATGTAGTTGTGATCATGTAGTATGACATCTTCTCTCATTTTGAGATACACATTGATAGCTCTCCATGCCTCCCAATGGCTTAGGAACTCATCCCCCTTTGCACTGGATAACCTGCATTCTTGCAGGTTGCACAGCTCATTTATCCATCCACCTATTCAAAGACATCTTTTCTGCTTTCGAGTTTTGCCAACAAAGGATAAAGCTGATATAAACATCCATGTGCTGGTTTTTGTGCAGACATATGTTTTCAACACTCAGATGACAATTGCTGAATCATATGGTAAGAGCATGTTTAATTTCATAAGAAACTGCCACACCATCTTTCCTAATGGTGGCAGCACTGGTATTCCTACCAGCCACAAATGAGTGTTCCTGTCCCTCTACATCCTCAGCAGCATTCCATGCAGTCAGTGACTTGGATTCTGGGCATTCTAGGAGTATCATTGCAAAATAGTTCCTTACTGTTTTGATTTATATTTTCCTAATTACATAGGATGTTAAACATTTCCCCGTGTATATTGATTTTTAATTTCCTATGTTAAATTTTTATTTATTTGTGAGTATGTACAGTTGCTTCAGTGTGCATGGGTAGGTCAGAGGACAATTTGAATGGTCCATTGTCTCCTATCACCATATGGGTCCCAGGTATCAATCTCAGGTCAGCAGACTTGGTGGCAACCACCTTTACCTACTGAGTTATCTCACTAGCCTTTCATGTTTCTCTGCTATCTGTTTATACTCTCTGGTGATGTTCACGTCTAAATGTTTTTTCAGGCATGTTTTGAGATGTCCCCCCCCCTTTGCCTCAGTCTCCTGTGTTCTAGTAACACAGGTATGAGCATCTGAGTAAGATTTCTTCACCCACTTATTTTTTTAACTAAGTTGTTCATTTTCTTATGTTTAACTTTCAAGTATTAGATGCATATTTTGGGTAACAGTCCCTCTGTAAATATTTTCTGCCCCCACCCCCACTGTGGCTTTTATCTCCAGTTCAATGAAGCAATCCTCAAACATCTAGAATAAGTATCCTAAAGCACATCTAACTGGACATCTTGTTTTGGTGCAAAGCACAATTACTACAGAAAAGCATAAGAAAATGTCTTTGTGTGTGTGTGTGAGTGTGTGTGTGTGTGTGTGTGTGTGTGTGTGTGTGTGTTAAAATTAAGACTAATGAAGTAACTTCTTCTTTTTCTTCTTCTTCTTCTTCTTCTTCTTCTTCTTCTTCTTCTTCTTCTTCTTCTTCTTCTTCTTCTTCTTCTTCTTCTCTTCTGTGAACAATGGTTCTCTTTTTCAGGCTAAAAATGTGCTCCTACTATAACACTACCCTGCATTTCCCCCATGAAATAAAATTGACTATATCAGGTCTCTTACCCTGAAATGGTGAATTTTTGTTGTTCACAAAGGAGGTGGCAGCTCTGAAGGATTTTGTTTGCTTTGTTTTTACTTACTCAGACATTTCAAACAGTAGCTAGAGTATACTTCATCTTTTAGGAAAGCCACAGCCCAACCTCTCAGCTTTGGATGCTGGGGACTGGCCAGGAAGCCAATCGAGCTGAAGAAAAAGGAGAAGAAATTGCAGAATATCTCTGAGATAGCATCAAGATTTGGAGCTCATCAGTTCAACATGAGTCCCAGGGCCCCACATGTATCTATTTCCCCAACACTAAGACTGCAAGGCTTTGCACCATGCCAGACTTTTTACACACATTCTGGGGAGTGAAGCCAGATCTCATGCTCACATGGCAAGTCCTTTACCCACTGAGCTGTCTTCCCAGTTCCTATCTTGCATCTATTGCAAGATTTTACAACCTTGATGAAGAAGACCAAGAATAGATCAATCCTGCAATCACTGGTACCACTAGACTATCATGAAAATCCTATTATCTGATAGTGACAAGTTCCTGTGGGATGCTGTTAGTGACTACCCCAGACCCTCTGAGGCAACTTGGTAACAGATGTACCATGAGGATACTGTCATTAGCTCAGTGTAAAATAACTTGGGTCAATCATTTTTCCTTGGTTTTCTCTCATACCTGGAGCTTTATTTCTCAACTCAAGTTCTCCTGGCTTAGTGTTTTTATGTCACTAGTTCCCATTGGCATTCCTGCCATTTTTTGAAGTTCTTTCTTGCTGCAGTTTCATCTTCCTTGGCCTTGGGATAGAGTGAAGTATAATAGATTTTTCTAGACTTCTAAAATTTTGATTGAATTTCTGTCTCTGAATGGAAGAAGTTCATTTCTAAAGTTACTCAAAGCAGAACCACTCAGCAAGATTCTAGTTAATATGAGCTTGGTACATACAGACCCACTCATTATGCCTCTCATGGGCAATTATAATGAACTTTAAGTGCTGGGCCCCTTTTTTTACTACTCTAAGTTTCATTTAAAGTTAAGCAGCTGGCAGTGATTCAATAAAAGGAGTTTAATATTTAAAATAGTCAATACAAAGGGTTATTTCTTAGGCCTTAAAGGCAAGTGTGACATAAAACTGATGAACTAACTTGGACAACTTCATTTTGTTTCTCAATTAGCTTCTTCAGTATGTGGAACTCTCAGTGTAAGAGATAACTGATTATCTGTGCCCATCACTGCTCTCACAACAGACATTCAACAGCTGAAGGAAAGTAATGAAACTGTGGTGTACATACACAATTGAACTTTATTCTGCTATAATGAGAGTGGAATTACGAAGTTTGTAGACAAATGAATGTAAATGAAAAAAATATACTGAGTGAGGTAGCCTAGGCCCAGATAGATAAAAAACACATGTTCCCTCACATCTATAGATTCCAACTTAGAATCTTTAGATGTGTATGAAATGAAAACTAGAAAGGGACCATTGGTGATGGATGCCTTTCATGAGGTGGGATAGCAGATAGACATGAAAATATATAGGGGCATATTAGGAATAGAACAATTGAAACAAAGGTATGGGGATGAGGAAGTATTAACCAAAATGAGTACAAGAAGAAGACATTGTTGTATCAGGGACAGATCATGCCTGATAGGTTGGTATTATACAGTTCAAAGGCTTCACAGATATGTGGTACTGTTGATGCCTTTCTAGGTAACCCACATAACACCTTTTGACACTATAAAAGCCACCCTGCAGATAGGAAGTTACTACATAGAGACCTACTTTGTAAAACAACAACAACAAAAAGCATTTTAAAGCAAAGGAAGGAAGAAAGCCTGCTTGGCTCTTAAGGCTGTTCCTAGAAGCCATAGGCTATGACACAAAAACCCAAGTACGAGATGAGGTGCTCTGCCTTATAAACTGTTGCTTAGGTCCCTACACCATTCCATGCCCTCACTATTTCTCCTGGTTGCCTCCCAGACCTAGACAGTTGATGAAGATATATACATCTTGGATGCAAAGTATAGAAAATTCAAGCTGCAACTTGACTGGAGGTTTCCTATCTGCTGATAATGTCTCAGTGTCAAGAAGTGAGAGGGAAATCAAATGCATTACATACAAATACATTTGCCAAAGATTAATTAGTCTAAAATATTTTTGTAAGGATTGAGACTCTGTGGTTATCAATAGGAAAAAAAAATTGTCCTTATTAGATGTTTTGTTTTCTCGAATATAAGTTGAGAAATAAACACAAGAAACAAATACTGCAGAACTGAGAGGGCTTGACCTGATGAGATATCTACTGTTTGATTAAAACTAAGAAAATCAAAATGAACTAAGAATTAAACCAAGAATATGCAAAATACAGCAAATGAACTGCATCCATTGTTACATGTCTGTCCACGTGATCAGACAGCGAACTATAGTGCTGTCCAGTCAGGAAGTATCTGTTTCAGATGGAGACTCACCACAGGACTGGCTGCCAAGGGTAGAGATGTGTTGGAGGTGGATGGTCAAATTGACTGGAATTAAGATGTGATAAACTGATCTAATCAAGGGAGTTTCATTCTGTTCTTATAACCAGGAGATAAACTCTCTTCTTCGGTTGTGAGACAGGCAAATAAGTGTGGTAATTCCTTATGCATGCAGAGAAGTAGAGACTCTACAATTAACTACAAGCTCCCAGCCCCTCTAATACTATGCTACTTCCATGACAATTTCAGGAGGTCACTCTACTTTCCATTCTATGTCCCTTCATCCCATTCTTCAGGATTTTCTCTGTACCAACATGAAAACATTAAGCCTGATAGGAACACAATGCTTGACTTGTCTGTCAGTTCTGATGAAGTGTCATGGGAGACATTACCAATCAATCACAGCACTAGACCAAACCTTAGAAACCTTTCCAACCCAATTCTCCAGGCAGCCACTCCTGACTGGGCTTGTTCATGAAGTTGTCCCAGGCAGCAGAGAATCCAGGGAACTATGTTACCACATCATACATCACCAGAAATTATAATATGTACAACAGCTCGATTACTGTCTCCAAACTCATCCACCTAGTTCCCTAATGTGTATTCGATGCTGTGGGGAACATGCATAAATCTTATCTTGAGGAGGCCAGTAACTCCTCAAAACTGAACTGCAGGTTAGCACTGCCTATGCGGGGAATTTCATCTGCCATTGTAAGTGTTCTGTTCATAGAAGGCTAAAGGAGCTTAGAGAAAAGCAAGTCTACTCTGACCAAATGGTGTGTGAAAAAAGCTGCATGGAGAGGAAAGGATATGAGATGGGTTTTTAGAAAAGGTATGACATGTGAGGGAAGGAGGAGAAAAGATCATTCCCGACACAAGAAGCTAGACTTAAATAAAGCACACAGGCAGTGAATCTAGGGAGTATATAGGAAACACTTACTGGCTGAGTGTTGGATTGGCAGTGTTCTGGAATAGCCAGGACAAAATAGAGATCAAGCTGGTTATCTGGTGATAGGTAGTGAATACCAGAGTAATGCCAGCTTTGATATTTGTTTTGAACAATTGGAGAACTAATAACAGCTTTGAGTTGGCACCTTGATTGCTATGCAGTAGACTGGGGCTGGCAAGGTCACCTAAGAGTCAGCAATATGGAAACCAGCTTTTGTGAAGAGAGGTACAACTTCCAGCTGGAGTTTGGAAGGTTCCTGTCAGGGACTACAGCTGGAGGAGAAATGGAAGCAAACACCCCTGACCAGTTCTATTATCCACTACTCCAACCGGTGTTCAGTCTGTGTTAGCCTGACCTGGAGAGACAGCTGGGCCTTAAGGGAAGATAAGGTATGGCCAGCTTGATGACACAGACCAGGGACTCTGGTGCTCCTTGTTTCATCAGTGGCAAGAAGATTAAAGAATTCTGTTTGCCCTGTGCTAGAGCACCATTTATTTACCTGGCAGCCCAGGATTCCAGCAGCATCATGGAACTGGAAAGGGAGACAGAGATGTGGGGAAGCAGGTAGAGGAGAGAGGTTAGAGAAAACACGAGGGCATACTATCCGGAGAGCTGAGCAGTGGTTCTCATCTGTCCTAACACTGTAACCCTCTAATACAGCTCCTCATGCTGCGGTGACCTCAAACATAAAATTATTTTTGTTGCTACTTCGTAACTGTAATTTTGCTACTGTTATGAATTATAATGTAAATATTTTTGGAGATAGAGGTTTGCCAAAGGGGCCATAGGTTTGCCACAGGCTGAGAACCACTGGCTCAGAGGCGGAGAGTTGGCTCTACAGAACTAGCAATTAGCTTGTACTGAACAATTTCTGTGGACACATTGCAGGCATGATTGCTGTGTTTCTCCATTGTTGCAGTGTTATGACAGATAACAAAGAAGAGAAACACCAGGGAAGAAAGTCATTTTGGCCCATGTTTTAAGAGGTTTGAAGCAATCATGGCAGCTGGCGCATGGGGGTACACAGACGTTCACATAATGATAGCTAAGAGTCAGAGAGGGGTAGAAAGAGACAGGAAGGAGGATAGAAGAAAGAAAAGAGAGAGAGAGATGGGGGAGGGAGAGGAAGAGAGAGAAATACAAATTTGGATAGATTCCTCTCTTTCCTTTTGAATCCATCCAGATGCCTAACAGTACCATCCACTATCAGAGCGGCTCTTCCCTCCTTAGCAGATCCTTCCTGGACACACCCAAAGTTGCTCTTCCTGATATCCTAAGATGCTCTCAGTCCAATCTCTTCAACAGTCAAGATGAACTTGAGAGCGTGCTATCTTCCCTATAATTTAGTTAAAGAATGTCAAACTCAGGAGAACCAAAAAGCTGAGGATCTGCCTGTGGGAAGCAAGTGTCCAAGTACCAAGTCCAAGTGCTGGCTTTGATCTCAGGTCTGCTTGACTTTCAGCCAGTTTCACACAGCACCACGTTAGGATCAGGCCAGGGCAGGGATACTCATTATCCTCCATCAACAACTTCTCCTTCATTCCTTTAGGGTCTTTCTATTGGTTTGAGCCTTTTGAACCATGAGTTTGCTTCCAAGGAGTTTTTCAGCTCCGCATCAAGCTTGGCTTCCAGTCAGCTGCCTGACACCACACTGTAGCCCCATGTTTTCTAGGATGTCTGTTCAATCCACTGATGCTCACTCCATCATCTAGAATTTAGAATTCTAACAGGAGTATGACAGCTGTGTGCCCCGTGTGTGTGTGTGTGTGTGTGTGATGTGTGTGTATATACACATATGTATACATACATTACACATACACAGAGATTGAGAAAAAGGCCACACAAAAAACAAAATGAAAGGACAGGCTAGTCAGAAGAATAAAAATAACACAGCCAAATTGGAGTCTCCGCAAAGTCCTACCAGCATGCACATCTAGCCATGCGCTGAACAAGGGCTTTTCCTAGTGAATGGTTAAAAAGAAGCCTGAGGCCTCAACCCTGCACAAAGAACTATGGGCAGCTAAGTAGTGGTGAGAGTTAGAGAGAAACAATCTTAACTCAAAGCAAAACACACTAATTGGTTATCTAGTACCAAAGGCTCCTCCCAATACAAGTAAGATTGTTCAGAACAAGCAGTTTATATTTAGGAATGTGTGTGTATATACATATATTTGAGTGACAACAATTAATGAAAAAAGAGGCTGTGAATTTGAAAGATAGCAATGATATATATATATGTATATATATATTACACACATATATGCTATAAAATAAAAGAAATAATAATAAAAGTTCTAAAAGGATTGTGTGCTTAATTATAAGACTCCTTATCAAGGATCTAAATCCTCATCACCACAATACAATAAAGGCAACAAAGGCCTGAGTTGTGTTAGTTCTCTCCAAACTGGAATTATCTTGATTGATTTCTAAATTAGAACAGTAGCTCACATTAGCTGCAAAAATGTCAGAATTATATAATACATATATATATTTTCCATCTCATAAAATAATCCCAGTGAGCAGTGAGATAACCACTCTTCAAAATATATTACGAACATAAAGTGTATGTTTTAACACAAATATATATTATAGCTAATGTACCATAATCTACTTTTTGTTTGTTGTTCTATTGTGGTTTTACCTCAACATCAAGATGAGGTCTTCCAACTAAAAATAATGTGGCATGGACATCATTAACTCCATTTCTCTCTGTCTCTCTGTCCCAATGACAGGTTATGAACCATAAACGACAAAGTCTGCCATGTATCTTAAAACCTGTAACAAAATGAGAAAAGTCACTAAAGGTGATATACAACTGTTTAACTATGCAAGGATGTGTTGTATTTGTTTAACTATGTAAAGATGTGTTTCATTTGTTTATGATGCAGAATATTTAACTATGTAAAGATGTGTTGCTGCTTTACCTTGCCTGCATAAGGCACCTGAATGGTCTAATAGTGAGAGAGGGGAGTAGAGCTGGAACTTCTGGGATGGTATATAGGAGGAGGAATTTAGGTTTGAGAAAGAAGAAAGAAAAAAGAACAACAGGGAGATACAAGGGGCCAGCCAACCAGATATGGAGGAAACAAGAAAGTAGGACATACAGAAGAAAAGAAAGATAAAAATCCCAAGGCAAAATGTAGATGAACAGAAACAGGTTAAAAGCTCTAGTAAGACTAGCCTAAGCTAAGGCTGAGCATTTGTAGTTAATAATAAGTCCCCATGTCTGTTTTTGGAGGCTTATTGGTGGTCCAAGGAAAACTCCATCTACTTCTACAGAAGCAATGTGAGACTTATAATTCTCTTAATGCATAAAAGAACCAGGCCTAAATGTTACTATAACAACTCCCCAATGGAGATACTTGAAAAGGAGAGTTCACTGGAGATGACCACTCAGACACACTTCATAACCAATCGAAAGTCTTTATTCCAGTATCACAGGAGCAATCAGTTTAGCAGAAGTTAAGGTCAGTAAGCTGGGGCATCCTGACCTTGGGTTACTAGAAATGAGTTCAGTAATTTTACCTGGAATTCTCCATCAGGAAGATCAAATTCTAGTTAAACCCAAAATGGCCTCAGCAAGAATAAAAGATGCAGGATTCTCTGCACTGTCTTGACCTGTCACATGATGAGATACAGGAATAAACTAAGGCCAAAGGAAGAGGAGGTGCTCCCGCTGTTCTAATACTATACCACAGAGTGTGTAATGTGTACATAACAGAAACATGCTTCTCACAGTTCTGGAGGCTGGAAGTTCAGTGGCAGGTGAAGACCAGGTTTCTGGTTCCAAGACGGTCCCTCATCCCCATATGAATAAAGATGGAGGAGTAAAATGGAATCAAGCCTGTTCTCTCCAACTTCTTTACAGAAGTACTAGAATATTTATGAAAGTCTTCATAGTCAAAATCCTTCCTAAAAGGCCATACCTTCTTGTAAATCTTTATTTTTATTTTTATGGGGTGTTTTACCTGTCTGTATGTCTGTGCACTACATGAGTGGCTTCTATCCATGGAGGACTGGGGTAACAAGAACTCAGGTCATTCCAGGACAGCTCCTTCATGGGCTTTTTCATAGAAGGAAAGTTCTTATAATAGAACTCCAGGAGGTGCATGCCATAGTTATTGTTTAAAATCCAAGTCTACAATGTAATTGAACAGCTTGATTTGCCCACTCCACGCTTACTGTTGTGGTGTAAATAGAAATTACACCCTCTTCAGCAGGGTTCACGGTCATCTGAACAATAACACCCAAGGTCTGTTTATTTACTATTTACTTATTATTTACTGTTTATTTACTTATTATTTACTAATAAGCAAGGCTAATGGAAATGAGATGAGGTGAACAAATATGCACAATGTTAGTTACTATATTGCAATCAGAACATTTTAAAGCTTCTTTTTTTTATTGGAAAGTTTCTTCTTCATTTTATATACATACATATTTTTTGTTATTTGTTCTTTGACAATTTCATATATGTTTATTACCCATTCTGATTTCTCTGTCCCCACATCTCTTCTCATTTCCCTCACATCCCTGTCAACTCTCTCTAATCCATAGTAGTCCTTTTCCAAAATTCATGACTTTTGGGTTTGTTTTCTGACACATTTAGTTTACCCAGACCTGTCTTATGACTATGGGATTAGAACTCTCACAGCCTCGTGGGATTACCAGTTGGTAAGCAATGATTCCTCTTTTCCCAGAATCTAATAATAACAATTATTATTAGATGTGATGCCTGGTACCCAAGGAGGTCAGAAGAGGTCACAGAACCCAGTTCTTATGGATGGTTGTGGGTCACCATGTATGTGTTGGGAATTGAACCTGAGTCTTCTGGCAAGACTAACAAGTGATCTTAACTGCTGTGGTCTCTTCAGCGCCTATGGCTGACTATTGATGTGCCAGGTATCCACAGTGATTGCAATGGCTACCTGCTGCCAGAAGGTGGCCACTCACAGCCCTTCTCTCTACCTTCTGTTTTTTACATTCTTTCTCCCTGCTTTTCCATTGTTCACTGAGCCTTAGAATGCATGTTTTGATAAGCACTCATCTGTCACTATCTCCAGAATCTTGTGCGATCACTTAGCCAAACTGAATATAAGATTTTCTAACTTGCAAGATCTTAGTTACAGACAGCCTTCCTAGTCACTGAATTTACCTCCCCACTCACTGATGAAATTTTTATTTATAAGAAAGGAATTGGTTTTGAGTGAATTACTATTATTCAGTTACTTGATTGCTTGATGATCATTAATAATTGTAAGAGACCCAACATTGGAAAATGTAGGTGATTTACAGGAGAGTACAGAGAATACAAATATAGCCAAAAGCTGAGGAAAACATATATTAAGGGGCATTGTCTCATCTCAAACAAATTTCTAACACTGTGCCATCTGCGGTGATAATAACTCAAGGAAATTATTTAAGATGTATCAATTAATTAATACTTGGCAGCAAGTACTCTAAAGCATAGAAGTTCAAAATCTATTTTTCAATAAGGGTGCAATGTGGATGGAATTATTATTTCTAGTGTCTTCATAATTATTATTATTCCTGTATCTATCCTATAGCACTAGCAGAGTTGGCTCAAAATAGTTAAAATTTCCTGGGTAAGCTGGGATGGGAGAGGAGTGAAGGGGGGGTGGGTAGTAACGTGAGGAATCAAGAAGACCAAGTTGGGAAAGGGATTGAGGGGGGGAGCAATGAAAAAGAGATCTTGATAGAGGGAGCCATTATGTAGTTAAGGAGAAACCTGGTGCTAAAGAAATTCTTAGGAATCCACAAGGATGACCCCAGCTAAGACTCCTAGCAATGGTGGAGAGGGTGTCTAAATGGTCCTTCTGCTTTAATCAGATTAGTAACTACCCTAATTGTCATCATTGACCCTACATCCAGTAACTGAGAGAAGCAGATTCAGTCCCATAGCCAAGCACTGGGATGAGCTCCTGGAGTTCAGTTGAAGAGAGGGAGAATGGGATCATATGAGCAAGGGGGGTCAAGACCATAATGGGGAAAACCACAGAGACAGCTGACCCCTGACCCGAGGTAGTGGGAACTCACAGATTATGGCCTAACCGCTGGGGAACCTGCATAGGACCAAACTAGATCTTCTGAATGTGGGTGACAGTTATGTGACTTGATTTGTTGGGAGGGGAGAGGCAGTGGCACCAGGATCTATCTGAAGTGTGTGAACTAGTTTTTTGGAGCCCATTCCTCAACCTTGATTCAGAGGGAAGGGGCTTGGTCCTGCCTCAGCATGGTATGCTAGATTTTGTTTACTCCCCAGGGAAGGCCTTACCTTCTCTGAGTAGTGGATGGGGAATAGGAATGGGGGGAGGTGTGAGGCAGCAGAAGGGGAAGGAAAGGGAACTTGGGTTGATATGTAAAATGAAAAATACATTGTTAAAATTAAAAGTCACTAATACTAATAATAATAATAATAATAATAATAATAATAAACTAGTAATCAATAGATGAGATGAGAATCACTTCCCAGGGACAGCTATCTGGTATTGGATACAAACAGCTCAGCTGAGATTGCCATCTGGGTTCCTTGGTTCTCTTTCTTCCTAGCTAGTTAGAACTTTACCACAGAGTAATGTGTGATTTTAAGCTGTGGGACACAGGTAGTACCTTATTGATAAGAGTAAATCAGGCTCCTTAGTCATAGTTCTAGATCTAAAGGTGAACCACATAGTAGGTCATTTCTAATAGCACTACCCTTCTTATACATGCAATAGAATATAGAAAGTGCATCTAAGAAGATGACAAAAATGCCACATGCCAATCAGCAACCCACAGTAGTCAAAGTAATATATATGTATGTATGTATGTATGTAGGTAGGTAGGTAGGTATGTAGGTGTGTGTGTGTGTGTGGTGTGTGTGTGTGTGTGTGTGTGTGTGTGTGTGTGTGTGTGTGTCCCCTATGGAATATAATGCCTAGACTTTAGTTCCTATGATAATATGATGATCAGAAAATTGGGAAATTGTATTACATAACTATTTTGAGTATTAACAAACACACAACACAAACTCAACTCTGCCATGAATAACCAAAGTAATTTCCACCATTCTAGTTTTCTACCAAATATAATGACAAAAGGGAGAAGATGCCAAACATAAATTGTTAATCTCTGTGGAACAAAGATCAGATCTCAAGGAGAATGAAATGGCTAAGAATCAGGATAAGAGTTACCAATAGGATTTAGTTGTACCAAAGAATTTTGGAAATCAGGGGTTCTCATGAGTTTCAGATACATGTGAAGTTTTGTGCATGTGGAATAAAATTTTACAAATTGGGACATAAAAAAATACTAAATTATAAAACTGAATAGTTTGCAGAGTTTAATGGACTGAAGGTGCCTAAGCATCTATGAACCAGAACAAAATATCCACAGTGGTCATTTGTGACATTCAGTGGACAAGGAATGCCAGTGTCATGCCCACAAACAAACCTGTCCCAGGCCAGTCATCACAAAGTTTGGAAATGGAGTCTCTAGAGCTCAAACTGATTAGAGAACGCATATCCTAAAATAACCAGACATCCAACTATGTAATAATCATAGTGTGTAGCAGCCAATCAAACAGTACAAGACAGGACAAGGAACAACTGGAACACGATCCATATTCAGGAGAAGGTTTGGGTAAGAGAAACACATAGATACTGGATGTCACCGGGATGAGCTGAGGTGAAACCATAGTTATAGCAGTGCATTAGCGTTTCTCAGGGAACCTGGCTCTACATCGAGAAACAGAACCCGAGAAAATCAACAAGTGTATCACTTACCAATGACAATACAGAGTCAAATGTGAGGCTCCACTGGATAGATTGTAACACCTACTTTAACCCAGCAGGAGAAAAGAAAAGTACTACTGAAAACAATTTTAGAATATAAAGTAATTAAAGCATGGGGAGAGGAGAGAAAATATTCTGAATGTGTAAAGTCAAAGGTTTGAATATTTGTTGAAAACTATATAAACCTATAGACTACTCTTCCTGAAAAGCCAGTGGAAATCTATCTTGAAAAATGTGAGGGGAAATACAAAGCCTATCCACCTATAATTTATAACTAGGGATAATATCTTTTCTAAAAAAGAGGAAAACAGAAGTTTCAGATAAAAACCTTAATCTGTAATTAGCAGATTCACATTTCAGAAAAGGGTAAGAAAACATATTTGGCAGAATAATAGAATTATCAGTGGAAATATAAATCTGCATAAGGGTGTATTAGAAATGGCAAGCAGGAACTTCAAGTACAATATTGAAGAGCTATGGAGAGAGTAGACATTTTTGTCTTGTTCCTGATTTTAGAGGAATCAGATCGAGTTTGATATTGGCTATTGGTTTGCTGTATATTGCTTTTATTATGCTTAGATATGTTCCTATTATCCCTGATCTTTCTATGACCTTTATCATAAAGGGGTGCTGGATTGTGTCAAAGGCTTTTTCAGCATCTAGTGAGATGATCATGTGGTTTTTCTCTTTCAGTTTGTTTATTTGGTAGATTACATTGATGCAATTTTATATGTGGAACCATCCCTGCATCCGTGGAATGAAGCCTTCTTGATCACGGTGGATGATTTCTCTGATATGTTCTTGTATTTGATTTGCCAATATTTTATTGAGTATTTTTGCATATTCGTGAAGGAGATTGGATCAAGGGATACAAATTGGAAAGGCAGAATCAAACTATCTCTATTTGCAGGTGATATGATAGTTTACATAAATGACCCAAAAAATTTCACCAGGGAACTCCTACAGCTGAAAAACACCTTCAGCAAAGTGGCAGGATTCAAGATTAACTAAAAAAAATCAGTAGCCTTACTGTATATAGACAATAAATGAGCTAAGAAAGAAATCAGAGAAATATTACCATTTGTAATAGCCACAAACATAAAATATCTTAGAGTAACAAGTGAAAGGCCTGTATAACAAGAACTTTGAGTCTTTAAAGACAGAAAGTAAAGAAGATACCAGAAAATGGAAAGATCTCCCATGCTCTTGGATACGTGGGATCAACATAGTAAAAGTGGCAATCTTGCCAAAAACAATCTACAGGTTCAATACAATCTCCATCAAAATCCTGGCACAATTCTTCTTGAAAGGACAATATTCAACTTTATATGGAAAAACAAAAAACCCAGAATAGCCAAAACAACTCTGTACAATAAAGGAACTTCAGGAGGCGTCACCATTCCTGACTTTGAGCCCTATTATAGAGCTATAATCCTGAAAATAGCTTGATATTGGCACAAAAATAGACAGGTTGACCAATGGAATCGAATTGAAAACCCTGATGTCAATCCATACACCTATGAACACCTGATGTTTGAAGAAAAAACAACTAAAATTATACAATGGAAAAAAGAAAACATCTTCAACAAATGGCTGGCACAACTGGATGATGCTATATAGAAGACTACAGATAAATCCATATCTATCTCCATGCACAAAACTTAAGTCCAAATGGATCAAAGACCTCAACATAAATCCAGCCATACTTAACCTCCTAGAAGAGAAAGTGGGAGGTACCCTTGAACGAATTGCCACAGGAGATGACTTCCTAAACATAACATCAGTAGCACAGACACTGAAATCGACAATTAATAAATGGGACCTCATGAAACTGAGAAGCTTCTGTAAGGCAAAGGACACAGTCAACAAGACAAAATGGCAGCCCACAGAATGGGAAAAGATCTTCACCAACTCCACATCTGATCATAAAAATATACGAAGAACTAAAGAAGCTAGTCAGTAAAACACCAAATAATCCAATTAAAAAGTGGGGTACAGAAATAATAGAGAATTCTCAATATAGGAAAATAAAATGGCTAAAAGACACTTAAAAAATACTCAACATCCTTATCCATCAAGAAAATGCTAATCAAAACAACTCTGAGATACCATATTAACACCTGTCAGCGTGACTAAAATTAAAAGTACCAATGACAGTTTATGCTGGAGAAGATGTGGAAAAGGGGAAAAACTTATACAGCCACTTTGGAAATCAGTTATGGCAGTTTCTCAGGAAAATGAAAATCAGTCTACCTGAAGATCCAGTAATTCCACTCTTAGTCATATACCCAAAGTATGCAATTCATAACACAAGGACATCTGTTCACTATGCTCATAGCAGCATTATTTGTAATAGCTAGAAAGTGGAAGCAACCTAAATGCCCCTCACCTAAGGAATGGATAAAGAAAATGTGGTACACTTACACAATGGAGTATTACTCAGCGGGGGGGGGGGAGGGGAGGGGGAATGAAATTTTGAAATTCCCGGACAAATGGACGAAACTAGAAGAAACCAACCTGAGTGAGGTAACCCAGACACAGAAAGACAAACATGGTATGTACTCACTCATATTTAGATACTAGACATAGAGCAAAAGATTACCAGCCTACAATGCACACCTCCTGGGAAGCTAGGGAACAAGGAGGCCCCCTAAGAAAAAAGCATGCATGGTCCTCTGGAGAAGGGGAAAGGGACATGATCTCCTGAGAAAATTGGGTGCAAGGGGGAGGGAGGGAGGAAAAGGAGGAGAAGGGGAGAAGCGTAACGGGGAGGAAAACATGGGGGATCAGGAAGATCAAATTGGGGGAAGAATGGAGAAGGAGAGCAAGAGATACCTTAATAGAGGGAGCCACTATTGGTTTAAAGAGAAATCTGGCACTATGGAATGTCCAGAGATCCACAAGGATGACCCCAACTAGGAATCTAAGCAATAGTGGAGAGGTTACCTTAAATGCCCTTCCCCTATAATGAGACCTTAAATGCCATCCTATCATAAATGTTGTGTCAGACTTTGATGATCCCTCATGAGGTGTGGATGGGTGGTGGGATGAGAAATTGGCGGGGTGCATGAGAATATGGGAGGGAGAGGGAACTGGAATTGGTATGTAAAATAAGATTGTTTCTAATTTAAATAAAATTTATTACAAAAAGAGAAACAAAGAATTCTCAGAAAAAATAACAGTAAATTTAAGCCCAATCATGGTGCTTATATACTATTTAAATGGCTTAACGTGTCCAATTGACCAAGGTTTATAGACTAGATATAAAAGTGAGACCAGCTGTTGAGAATTGTAAACTCAAAGTCAAAGAGGTTTAAGTGCTAAGGATACTAAAGTATACTAAATGCTTAGGGTGGGAGGAACTAAGTTAGTGACAGATGAGTACTTTGGAACACGAAACAAAACCTAAATAAATGATGTTTCAGATATAAAGAGGCTGAGTTACTGAAATCCCATATGTACACACAGTGATGGTGCAAGCCTGGCCAAGAAAGAAACAGAAGATAGCTCCAAAGAGAGATAAATCCATGGTTAGGGTCTTCCACATCAACAGTGGTTTCTGTCACTCATAGGCTAGACAATAAAAAAAACCCTTAGGAGATATTAAATATTAGAGGTACACTATCAATCATCTTGATCTATTAACATGTATACACATACAAACCACAAATAGCAGACTATATATTCTTTCCAAATGCACTTAACAAATTTACCAGCTTGTAGGCCATAAAATGAGTCTTAATAAGTATAATAGAATTGAAATAATAAAAATACATTCTCTCTGACAAAAATTAGAAATCATCCAGAAAGCTACCTGGAACCTAAAGCTATTTTTAAAGTAAACAACAGAATTCTAATAGCTTAGAATTAAGCCTACTCGGGTTTTGGGCAAAACAAAACAGTATTTTGCCTTCAACTAATAATCTGTGAATCAAAGGGAAATCTTAAATAGGATTTTTAACTAAATTAAAATAATAACACAGCACAGCAAAATTATGGGTTGTAACTAAACAAAGACTTCAAGATAAATTTGTGGTATTAGATTCTGTGAGAAAAATGAAGGCGTAACGTCAGTGACTCAATCATTTATATAGACCTAGGAGGAAAAGGAAAACCAACCCAAAGTAAACAAAAGGAAAGAAATAATAAAAGAGCAACATTACAATAATGATAATTTATTTCTAATTAGAGAAAAGTGAATTACCCCTGGAGGACTGAATTCAGGTATCCACTACTACAGCTTATGCAAACATTGAAAAGATGTAACAGTGACTTAAACAACCACTTGCCAAACAATGCCACAACTCAGGGGGCTGAAGAGAAACTTCAGATAACCCTAATTACTAACACCAATACTGAATAAAATCCAAATTATGAGAGTACCTATAAAGGAAGTTGACTTCATAATAAAACAACATTCCTATTGTGGAAAATCCCAGGCCAGACGGCTTCACTGATAAAATGTAATACATATTTAAAAGAGAATAATCTACTAACATAATTATTTCCAAAAATATATGAAAGTTACCAATAAATTTGCTGATAACAAAGTATCTCTTAAAGACCTTTTTTAAAAAAAAAAACATAGACAAATAGTCCTCATGAGTATAGATGCAGAAATTGTGCATTTAGGGACATATATATATATATATATATATATATATATATATATATATATATATAAAGAATATTTTCTAGTATCTGAGACTGGAGGTAGTAAGGTTGTGGGGATCCTAAGAGAAGAGGGTAGGAGAGATGAAGGGGAAGAAGTATCTATTAAACACTTTGCTTGAAGTTATCATATTGCTATCTATGCTATGCTAAAGTTAGCATACCCTGCATGGTAATGTTTAAAGAGTATTATCAAAAAAAAAAACCCCATGATACTATATAAAAATAAGAAAACCTTATTATAACAGGAATAAAAAGTTCGTTGAATATTAAAAACCCCAATTGGTGTAATTCATGTAATTGGTATCAATAGACCTCAGAAGTAAACCATATACAGGGATCAATAGAAACACAAAAGGCACTTAGAAAATGCATTCCTGTGATGGAGAGCTAGCTTAGTGGTAAGAGCACATTCTGCTCTAACAGAGGACCCACATTCAGTTCCTAACCACCACATTGGGTGGCACACACCTGCCTTTAACTCCTGCCCAAAGGGATCTAATGCCTCTGTCCTCTGTCCCTTTGATCTACATTCTTTTCATGGTTGATCCAGCCTGTTTCTCGAGGCTATAATTTTTTCCCATTTTCTTGCAGTATAAAATTACACAAAAGGAACCAAAATGTAGGGAACAAGAGATAACAGGGTACTCAGTACCAACTAAGAAGATCTCCTATCCAGTTCCTGCACTTAACATCCAGTGATCATTGCAGAAGAGGAGGCAGGAAGATTGTGAGAGCCAGAGGATCAGGAAGTTTGCTGTGAAATTGTGTCTCCTAGAAATGTCAGAAGGCACACCCATGAATTCTCATCAACATAATTTCCTAAACAAGACCTAATGACAACCTCCCCAGTGGGCATGCTAACTTGGAATGGGAAGCTCTCTTGAACCTCAATACTAGACAACGAACTTTGGACAACTGGGGAATGTTAAGAGGGAGAGAATACCTTTTCCCTAGGGAAGAGCACCCCAAGTGCTTATACAATGTCAAGTGGTCAGCCCTAAGACCATATAATCAGGTATTCAGCCTGAGCAGGTTGTGTTTATTTAGGAATATGAGATTATATATGTGTATACATATATATATATATGTATATATATATATATATAGTATAGCATACATATACATATGTATGCTACATGGGAGGGATTGGAGAAAAGAAAGGGAAAGGGGAAAATAATATATTTTCAAAACCAAAAAATTATTATAAATAAAAACTATACAATCTGTTGTAAATTGTGTTTACAGCTTACTTGTCATGCTGTGTGTTAGCTTTCAGTTGCTGTACTGCATACCTGTTGTAATCAACCTAATAAAGAGAGGATGTTTATTTGCTCATAATTTCAGGGTTTCTAGGCCTTGACCAGCTGGCTCAGAGGCTTTTCAACCTGACAGAAGGCAGAATGGGAAGGCAAGGAGTACACAGCTGAGCCAGGAAGAGAAAGAAAGGAAGACAGTGTGGCTGAAGTCCCGTAATCCCCTTCACGGGCATGTTCTAATGGCCAGGAGACTCCTAGGACCTTCCTGGAGTGCCAAACATTCACATAAGAGTTTAGGGAAACATTCAAGACACAAACGCCGACAATGATTATTTGAGCAGTTTGCCATTTTCTGACTATTCCAAGCATGTCTGTACATAAAAAGCTATGTATATGTATCCTAGTATACACAGCATATATACACATAAACCTCTTTAAGGGACTTTCCTAAGATGGCCTACTAATCACGACCTATTTACATAGTTATTCAGTGGCAAATTGCTCAACTTAATACCATTGCACACTTTAGTCAATCTACCTAGGGTACAGAGGCTTACTGTGGCTTCAATGCCTATTTCCTTGCTCACTTATAGGCTAGGCACTTTTTCTGTCAGGAGCCATGAGTATATTCTCTCTTGTGAAGTTTAAATGTCCATACTCATATTATCATGCCTGTCTTTTTGTTTTTCTTTCTAGTTCTTAGTGGTGCAGAATTGAGTGGATTGTTTTGCTTTCTTTTCTAATATTTTGCTAACTATGTCAGTAGTCAAATAAGTAAATTGCATGCAAGCTTCTTTTAGCCTATGTGACATTTTATAATACATTATTTATTGAATCTTATGAAATGACAATTTCCAATTTAAGAGTATTATAAACAGCAGTGCAGTGAGCAATCCTATGTAAATGCATGGGTGTCAGAAGAGGGGCTGCCGGGCCTCAAATAACAGAAAGAAGACATTGTCATCTGTGCAAAAAGGCTCATTTCATCATCTGTGGTATGCACACTTTCCTACCTTTCAGACATGTGTATCAGTGCTAGCGGAGGAACAAGCCAAAAAGGGAATCTAAAGGGAAGGGAGCTTGCTGTCTGCATCTGCTCTGGCCTGCACACCTTTGGGATTGAACTGTTTGGAGCAATAGGGAAAGGAGAAATGGCAGCCATCCATACAGGAAGCTGGGATTAGGCGGGCTGTGAGCTCTTGTGGAGACATGAGAGGTCCAGAAGTGCATGGTGTTTACTACA
This sequence comes from Cricetiscus sungorus, assembly GCA_030556225.1. Classification (NCBI taxonomy): domain Eukaryota; kingdom Metazoa; phylum Chordata; class Mammalia; order Rodentia; family Cricetidae; genus Cricetiscus; species Cricetiscus sungorus. The sequence goes on along the minus strand of JANBXA010000606.1, from coordinate 2,005,972 downwards.
TACAACTGAATGAGGAGCTGTGTTTAATTATGCAGACTGGGTTAGCTAGCCTCTGTAGCGGCCTGGTCTCAGGCAACATCCATCCAAAAGGAAGCTGTGCTTGATGCTTTCTACCCACATTGTCAACATCCTTATTCAGCACCTGAGGAAGGCCTTGCCACCCCACAAGTGTGAGGCACTAGGGTCCTTGGCGTGCCCTTTTTTTCACGTCAATAGTATATATTCACCCAGAACTCCATCCACTCTCCACAGTCTTCAGTATTTTGTTACAAAAAAAATATTCAAGAAAGTTGAAAGACAAGTGCCAAAAATATAAATACAGCAGTATCTTACTTAGGGATTTTGTACTAATTTGACCCCGGTTCCTCACTCCTACTCACCATTGATGGGAATTGTGACAGGGCAGAAAGATTTGAGAAGGAAATTAAATTTGCAATCTGTTTAAAATTGCATCTAATCTATTGCATCTAAATGAATTTAACTGACTGCATTTTTTTAGACTTGTTTAGACCCTCAGAAACCCCCTCCCTGTCACTCTTCTTGAATAAGCGTTCTTATATCAGGAATGGGGTGAGGAGATGTGCAGGCACAACACTGACTCAACAGGGCCAAAGATCTGTTTCTTTGGCCTTGGGCTCTTCACGTCTTTGGGGACAAGCTGTTGGCTCTTTGATCCTTAATGTGTACTGTTGCTCAGAGCAGGAGTCAGGCTTTTCCCTGGCTTTAATAACAATCCTTCTACTCCCCAGCTGCATTGGCCTCTCCTGCTTTACACAGACTCAAATTTTCATGGTATCTTCTTTCTGTTTCATGGGATGGACAATACACATTGGAGCTTGGAGGGGACTCAGAAGATCTACAAAGTATAGGCCCACTCAGAATCCACATTGTTGAGCCAGGGAAACTGAAGCTGCACAGCATCTCCCCTACTACCCAAATGACCTGTGCTACAGCATCCATGAAAAATTGCTTGCTGATTTCAGTTAACAGGAGTGGTAACTGTCCATCCATCTGTTAAACCTGTTTATGTAATGTGATCGCATTCATTTTCCCAAGGCAGGTCTGGAGAAATCAAGGACACGATATTTTGTTCCTCTCCCCCCAGATTCCTTTTACTTTATATCCTGAATTAGGCTAGAAAGGGGCCAATATGTTGTTCTTCAGTTTTCTCTCTGTCATGGCAGCCCTGGACCATCTTAAAGAATGGACATGTACTTCACAGCACGAGACAAGTCTGTACATTGGTCTCTCTGGAATGTCGTCTCTCCTACCATCCTTTGTGACAGCCATCCTTATCATTGGGTTAATCTGAGATTTAAGTAAGATACTGTACACAAATTGCTTAGTCAAGCTTAGATGCCTGAAATAACAATTGGCTGTTGGTTGTTGCATATCAGCAATCATGTTACCCACCAACTGAGATACAAAAGTGCATGAGCAGGTAGTTATCTGTCTATTCTATAAATGTAATCAATTAATCTTATAGATGCAGCCAAGGAAAACAGAATCTGTCTCTCTCACAGTTTCAATCTCTCTTGGTTATCTGGGGTCCATGTCTTATATAAAGTTTTTCAGGGTTCTTAGCCATTAAGAGACCCATAAGCTTATTTTATATAGGGACAGAGGATGGGGAGTTGAGAAGCTCTGTCACAATGATTCAGTTCTGATGCTGTAGCCTAAAAGAAGCCACAGAAATTATGTGAATGAATAAGTGGGATTCTGTTTTAATAAAGCTCTGTTTAGAACAAGAAATAGTGAACTAAATTCTGCCCACAGGATGCTACTCACTGGCCTCTGCTTCAGGTCAGTAATGAGGGCTAAGAACACAGCCCGGAGTGCAAAATAAATTGGATACATAAATAGAAAATAGATTCCTTCTAGTCTGAATTCTTCTAGCCCTAAAAGTCTAATCTACCATTGAATTCCAAGTATTCTTGGATTATTAAGTATCACTTCATACACCTCTCCTTTTCCCATGTGTGAAATAGCATTGACTACTTTGTAGTCAAACAGGCCTGGAACTGAGACCCAGCTTTTGCATTAGAATGATTTCATTTACCTTAACTTCTGTTAGCACATTTGCAAAATGGAAGGAAGAATGCTGATTTGTGGTTGTATGGAGTTCAGAAATGGAATGGGCACTGTGCCACATGCATGATAGCAACTGCAGAGGAGCTACTGATGAGGACTCGTGTAGCACGATGCATTTTGGTGTGAAAACCCTGGCTTTTTTATTATGCTGTACAGTTTTCCATGCACCTCTGCATACTTGGAACAAACACAGAGGAAAGAGTCCCCTTCAAAGTTTTCACAAAGTCAGTAACTGGGGCAGGTAACTGCAAGACTCCAGAGTGGAAACAAGCCATGCTGGATCCCCGTGAGCTAAGTGTTGCATGAGAACAGGAGCCATCCTCCAATGATCTCACTCATCACAGGATGCTGATGCTGGTATTTTCACCCTAATCATGCAGTCTTATAGTTCCCAAAAGCACCTCCCTTTTTGAACTCACACATACCTACCCATCTGTATTGTTAGGAGAAGGAACTCCATGAGGTCCAGGAATCTTCAAAGTATTATTAAAGCAATATTTTTATATTATTACCAAGCCTAATCCTATGTTGGATTTGCAGTTATACAGTTCATTCTAATGAATTCTTTTGTGCCCAGAAGAGAAATTGCCTTATATGTAATTTTCTCACATATGACTGAATAATGCAATTTTCTCACATATGACTGAATAAAAGGGTAGTTTGTGGCTCAAGTAATAAAAAAATCTGGGCAACTATGAACTGTCAAATAAGTTATATTGACTTACTGATAAAGCATACAGTGAGTTACTTCTACCTATGAAATACTGTCTGTGTAACTTCAAAGCCTATGGTTTTATGTCTTATGCTTATAAATATATATCAAATCTATGCTGTCTCACACTTAAGGGAAGATTTTTTGAGTTTTTGGCTATTTAATTTATTTATGGTCAACTCTTTAACACTATTAAAATTATTTAACTTTGACATCTCCACAAACATACATACAGGTTATCTGTTCTCTCTACTGAGAAGACAATTGCTAGTCGATTAAAGCAGAAAGAGGTATATTTGGCATCTTAAACATGCCTTCTATTAGGTCATCTACATATCTGAAACTACCCAACAATCAGTGTATGCAATAAGCTCCAAAGATGTCTGAGTTGGGTCTGAGTATCTTCCAAAGAAAGCCACTTCTCTGTAGCTACATGCCTTACAGCACTAAGATTTTGAGCTATCATGCATTGATCGATTCCCACTAACTTAACCTGGCAACACATCAGAATGCTTGAAATTGAAATGAACCATATTTGTATGACTGCATTTGACCTTCACAACTCTGTCGCGAGGACAGTCCTAATGCCACCGCCATTTAACTCATGAAGGTACTGGGGTACAAGGAGTTTGGAAAGGTTTTCTACAGATCTGTTACATGAGGTTTGCTTCAGATGTTGTCTGGAGCCATGCCAGACAGCAGACATCCACCAAACTGATTCTAACACTCACTCAGTAGGTTGTTCCTAATGACTCTCAAAAAAAAACAACCAAAACCCAATGAACAACAAAATCCTCCAAAACTAAGAAAACAAAGCAAAACACCACATAAATCAATCACTAAATAAATAAAAACTGTAACTTAATAAAATCACACAAAAGAAAAACTGGGAAGAACATTATGCTTGGTAAACTACTCCTTAACATGAGGCCTGCCCTGGAGTGGTTGATATATATATGCCATGCCACTCCACTGGAAAAATTGATTTCCCCTATCTCCTAGTAGGTATAAATGACAGTTCACTTGTTTATCTTAACCCCAGTGCCTAGGTTTTGATTATTTTTTCATTTTTGAATATAATAAATATGATAAGATAAAACAAAAACTATCACATTAATGTTGGACAAGACAAACCAACAGAAGGAAAACAGCCCGAGAAGGCACAAGCATCAGAAACCCACTTATTCACACACTCAGAATCCCATAAACACTAAACTGGAAGCCACTATATACACACAGAGGACGTGGTGCCAAACTGTGCTGTCCCTGTGCATGCTGCTTCAGTGTCTGTGACTTCATAGAAGCTGTTCTCATGTTGATTTAGAAAGCCTGGTTTTCCTGATGTCTCTGGCCCTTACACTCTTTCTGCCTCCTCGTCTGTGGAGTTTCTTAAACTCTGGGGCTGGGTTTTGGTGGAGACATCCATTTAGGGCTGAGTGTTCCAAGGTATAGAGTAAATTCTTATGTTCTTTATTGTAAAAGAGTTCATTCCTCTCTTAGTAAGGGTTTCTATGCTATTACCATAATCATGGTAACTCATAAAGAAAAACATTTAACTGAGGGGTTCACTTACAGTTTCAGAGGTTCAGTGTTAGCATCATGGCAGGGAGCACAGCAGCATATAGGCAGATGTGGTAAATAATTTACTTCATTCTCCAGGAAACTCACTGGCTTTTCTACTCCTTCCTACAATTTAAGAAATGAGTGTCAGGAGGTAGCTTAGTCAGTAAAGTACTTGCCATGTAAACATGAGGACCCAAGTTCAATCCTAGCACCCAGGTTGAAAAATAGTGAGGGTGATGGGTGTGTTTGCCACCCCAGTGCCGAGGAGGTAGAGACTGGTGGCTCACTAGCCAGGCAGCCCACCACAGTAATTGAAACCTAGCTCTGAATAAGGGCTTTGTCTCAGAAGAACAAGGCAGATGGCTCCGGAAGAACACAGAAGGCTAACCTCAGGTCTACACACACACACACACACACACACACACACACACACACACACACACACACCTGAGGAAAAGGAATGTGATCCTCTCGTCTTTAACTACTGCTCAACACTGACGTTTATTAATAACTTTCATTTTACTTTGTTCTCATTTTGCCTTTAGTTTATATATCACAACTAATGGCAGATACCAATTGTTTTAATAGAGCAAAATAACCAGTTTGGGGTTATTTTCCAAACTTTAAACTGATTCATAACACAGAAAATGAAAACTATGGACTACTTAGGCCTTTAATTCTTCTAAGAAACAGGGACATATTTAGGAGAAGTCAAGTATTTACTACATAGGTTAATACCACTTACTTCCTATAGGATACGGCGATCAGTCACTGCAAATTAAAACTGTAGGTTGCAGATTGCAATGATCCACTTGGTTAACAGCATTGGTAATTTCCAGCTGTGGCCTCGCTCAAAAGCCTGAACAGGCTGCCGTGGAGCTGGGGAAGCAGTCTGTGTGGATAGCTATTGTGAGTTGGTGAAGGAACACTTAACTGCATGTTGGTATGAGAGCAGAGCGGCATGCTGGGAAACTGGAGAGAATGCCATCTGTCTTACAAGCTTCCCCTTACAATTAGAAACATGAAATGTCAAGAGAATCCAGGGCTGAGGATAGCACTCCTTTTTTACCATGGAAAGCAGTCAGGACTGCAAGAGCTGCATTTTGCTTGAGCAGCTTGCTGTTTTGGAAGGAATAGGCAATGGAGATTTTAACGGAGTGGGCTGGGAGGGTGGGTGGATAGCATGTGAAGCTAGGCATGGAGGTGCTTCTCATCTCCACATAGCACCTGATGAAAAGCAGGCTTGGTACTGAGTTCCATCTATAAAGTTACCTACTCTGTGCCTCAGTTTCCTTGTGTGCAAAGTTGTGGAGGAAGAGTATCCATCTCTTAAAGTTAAAGTAGAAAGAAATGGAGTAAGAAAATAGCAGTGCTCCCCATACCGGAAGGATTCAGAAATGCTGTGGTGATTAGTGCTGACAACCTAATAGTCTCAAGAATCGCCCAGGAGACAAGTCTTTGGATGCCCATGAGGAGTCGGCACTAGATCATGCCTGTGAGGGATTGTCTGGATTAGACTATGTCTGTCTGTGAGGGATCATCTGGATTAGATTAATTGAGGTAGGAATAGCCAGTTTAGATGTGGGATGCCATTTCACAAGCTAGCGTCCTGGACTGAATAGAAAAGAAAAAGTGAACTGAGCACCAGCATTCATCTCTGCTTCTTGACTGTAGATGCTGTGTGACAAGCTGCCTCTGGCTCCTGCTCCCATGACTTTCCAAGCATGACAAATTGAACCCTTCCTTCCTGAAGTTGCTCATGTTGTGTATTTTGTTGCATCAACCGAACAAGTGACTAATACAAAGGTGTAGCAAGTGTGCTATTTGTTTCTGCATGCCTTGAGTTAAGTATTTAGACCTGAACCAGCACCTTCCCAATGTTTCCATGGAGCTCCTCAGAAGTCACATGCCTACATAGCCCAACTCACTGGTCTGCCAATCTTCATATTGAACATTTTCACCCTATGACCTGCAAACTTCCTCAACACCCTTGTTGAGGAGGGCCCAAACATGTGTATGTATACATTCTACAGAGGACTGTGAAAGGATCGGGATGGTCCTAACAGGTAAGCATAGAGGTACACAGCATGGACAAGTCCCCCATTTTTATAAACTCACCAAGAAATCAGCAAGCATCAACAGTGGAGTCCTTGCCGAATGAGAACAGAGCCACCTATCTGAGCCTTAGGAGGGGCTGGTGGGGACTAGGAGAACTGCTTTCTTCCACAGGGAAGCCTTGCACACCCAAAGCTAGCCAGCTTCTACCAAGTCCACATCTTTGAGCAGCAAGAGGACCAGATCAGGAACTGGGAGACTGCTAACAAACCATACTTCAAGCAAAATCCTCAGCATCCTTTGGGGCATGTTCTCAAGGTGCAGCTGCCAAGAAATTTGTCACAACCACAAGGAAAAACTAATAGGGTAAGATAATGAGATTCTGTAAGAGACTGAAACTACATATTTTAGCAAAGATCCTGATACATGCCACAGACATACCAGAAACTGTAGGCATGCCAGACTGTAAAGTCTTATAAATACTACATAATATTCAGTGACATTACTGTAGAAGTTGGCCGATTTTGTAACTTGGTAAATTTCTGTCCTAAAACTAGACATTTATATAGCCTATACCTTTTTCTCACAATCGAACTTTAAATGAGTCCATCTTAGGCTATGATTTTGACTTTTGTAGACTCTTGGATAGTAGCCAATATTCATAAAACTTTGACTTTTAGCTACAAGCAGAAAGGAAATCCCCAAATTTTAGTTCCTCAGCCAGACCCAAATGAGTTGTGGGTCACAGTACAAGTGGATGAGACAATACATACTATGCAATGTGTAAGCGGGATAAACCATGGGGTCCTGGAGGCTTCATGCCAAGAAAATAATGGAAGTAAGTGATCATTAGGAAATCAATCACTTAATCTGTAAATAACTGTCATGTGCAGTAATGTGTGTGATGCTATACTTGCTGCTTCTTCACAGGAAGATGTGGGGAATATGAAAGTGGAGATAAGTCCATAAATATTTCTGAGAAGACTATTGAAAATTTAATTAACTGAGCAATGAAGTCTGAATTCTTTAAGTTTAGATCTGAAATATGAGTTTCTCCTCCAAAGCATTCTTATTAGATGGAGGAGGCTGGAAGAAAAGGAAGACAACCAAACCAAAACAAACTGCCAGTAAATTTGAGCTCAGTAATGGTTTGTCACTAAAAAGAGATTAAAATGGGGCATCATTGTGTCTAATGACCAATACAGTGCATTAGGAAAATGATATCCCATTGGGTCTGTTTTTCCCAAGAAACAGGACTAAATCCCCAGTATATAACCCCACTAATTTGTATCAGGATTCCTACTGACTGTGAATCAAGAGCACTGTGGTAAACAATGTGTCCTTAACACATGGTTCCCATTCTCCAAGGATTGCAGGTCAAGAGGAAGGTAGAGGTGTATATGTGGCCAGCATGGCAGAATAGTATCTGATACATGCAAGCGTCCATGAAAGTAAACCAAACAAGGAATGACCTCCATAAAGTCTACTGGGCCACAACCAGCCACAGGATATTTAAGGCACAACTTAGAGTCAATTAGAGAACTTCCTCAGACAGCTCCAACTCTGTGTATGGACTCTGGTCTCTGCAGACCCAAATCCTCTCTCATCTACCTGTCTGTTCCCCTCCTTTCCTGTTTCCTCTTTTTTTTTTCTTTCTCAATGCTCCCTACCTCTCCACACTGCTTCTTGCTCAGATGCCCACACATTCACTTGCTCTGTTTGCCTGCCCCCTTCAGAATACTCAGCAAGTCCACCACACAGTTTATGATAGAAGGTCAATATTTGCCACTCACATTGTATTCTAATGTAGTTCTCACCATGGTTTACACTGGGGTGGAAAGTAGGATTTGCTTCTATGAAGGCTAGCTTCATTGAGCTTTCCATGTCAGAGTTGTGGGGAGTGTCAAATCTCTTACCAGTGAATTTCACTCAGGCTGACCCAACTGGGGAACTTTGAGGACCTAAGATTTAGCCAGGATTTGAACATGGCACAGACAGCCTTGCATTTTGGAGAGATGAAGACCTGAATAATCATGAAGAGATGCCTGTATCTTCACTCTAACCCTGTCTTCCTGGAGCATTTGGAACACTTTTAAATCCAAGATATTCTTAAACAAGGGCTGTGCAGTCTGAAATCATCTCTGAGCCCTGTCCTTGCATGAGAGGACTCACAAATAATGACAGGGATGTTCACTCACACAGGGAATAGGTCAATATTGCCATATTAGTACTCAAATGATGCCCCCAACTGGATGTTGCACCAATAGGTTTCTGTCTCTTGGGTCTATGACTCCTCAAAATGTTTCCAAATGTAATATTCTGAGCTTCTACTTTAAACAGATAGGCAATGCCAGTTAGTCTCACATGTCTTGGAAATGGTGCATTTCTTTCACATTCATGATCTCAGTTAAGGACAATAACACCAATAGCTTGTCCATAGCATTAGGCAACTGAGTATGTGGTGAGAAAGAGGGTACTACATCGGCACTAGATGTTTTAAGTTTCAGTCAATGGAAATGCTGCAACCAGACACCATCAGTGCAACAATCTTCTTTTGCCATCCAGGAAACAAAGGACAGAACACTGTTCCTGCTGTCACTCAACCATGTTGTTTGTGTACGGTGGGACATCCAGATCATGTAGGCACCAAAAATGCTCAGTAAGTATTGTGTTGGCTAAAGAAGTCATAAACTGTGATCAGAGCCCAGCAGCCTGGCTCCAGACACTTCCTGGGTGCACAAAGCCCTCTTTCTAGGCAAGTTTGTATCAGTCTTTAGCCTCTATCAGAATCACTGGAGTGGGTACTGGGGTCTTGAGAGGACTGTTAATGCTGGATGCTCAATCCATAGGTCTCATCAGTGTGCATTCTGAAATATGATCTGAAATTCAGCATGTCTAATAAGCCCCCTGGTGATGCTAATGCTGCATGTTTGAAACCAAACCCTGAGAATCTCTGTCCTAGGCCAGAATCCCCATGTTTTCATACCATCCATCTTTGCCCCTTTCTATCCAAGAAAGACATCTCTTCTTATCCACAATGGCAATGGAAGGAAGGAATAGCTGGATATTGCTCAGTCCATATAGCAACAGAAGCAAACCCCAGCAGAATGTGCTTAAATGATGGAGAGGAGCCATGACTTCCAAAAAGCACTTCTTTGTTTCAACATCCATTGTCACCCTAGGCAAATCAGCTAACCTTTCTGTTCTACATCCTGTCAATGGCATGTGGATAATCTTCACCTTTCCATGTTCCATGGATGTTGTGATAATTCAGTGATAAAATAAGGAAAACATTTTATAAACACTGGAAGATCCAGTGTATGTTATTATGCAATTGGTTCATGAAGTCACAGTGCTAATCTCAAGACTAGAATTCACTCAGGTGGGTGATGGGTGAATTCAGAAAGAAGCGTGGGTTCTCTTTATATACTGTACATCTGAAACAAAATGAAACAGCAAGATGTTCCAAAGTAGAACATGAAAATTAAAGCTGTATAATTCCAGAGGAAATACACTTCATTATCATGGGCCAAGTATAAAATAAATAGGGGAGAAATACAGCAATATGTTCCCATAAAGAATTTTGGGGAACTAGTCCTGAGTAACTTTAAATGCCTCTTCTATCTTTTACTGCAGAGCCAAGAAGGGCAGAAAATTATGACAAACTAATTATTATGATGGATGGGGAACCAATTCCTTCTGCTTGCAACACTGCTGGAGCAAAAATCAACCCTGCATCCTGCATTCTTCAACAGGCCAAGAACTGTAGATAATAATGGGCATTGCAGATTAACAGCATTATGTTAAGACAGAATTACTTTTTCATTTCCTAGCTCTTTCCCATGAACCTGCCCCTGCTTTACATGTTTCTGTTTCTTGTTTCCAAGGCACTATCTGTGTATTTAGGGTCGACGCCTTTCCAGCTAATTCAAGGTGACAGCATTCTTGTTGTGTCTGTGGCTTTATATGGCAAGTGTCAAGGGACCAGGTACTGATGAGACTGCTGCAAGGGAACTACTCTCACCAATAATTGAAGGTCATGGGACGAGTAGGGATGTAAAGCAAACAAACTATGGAGAAAAATCTGTAATTCTTTCACTTCATAGTATTTTTAAAAGAATTATAACTGCATTCAGCAACATATGTGAGAATGATAAGTTTAGAATAAAGAGATAGCCGCCATCTTTTTTTAAACTTCAGCAGGAAGTAAATTCCAGACAGCAGTTACATAATTAAGCAGCCATCTCATTATGCAAAGGAGCAAATTCTTTCATACATGCATCATTCACTTGTGTAGTCAATCATCACAGAGCACATGTATTAAGCATCTGCCCAATGCCAGGTATTCAGCTAAAAACTGGAAATGCAATGGGGGAACAATACAGGCATCAACTCTGTTATTTTAAGGGGGCAGACAAAAGTATAAAGACCAATATGCTGACAAATTGTAATTTGTAATAGCAGGTCAAATGGGGCTGGTATGGAGACTGAAAAGGGGACTACTATATGTAGTCAATGCATAGAGTCATCTCTGAAAAGACAGGGGACTAGGTGGGACTTACAACTGAAATGAGCATGACATTAAAGGAGAAGAGCAGAAAAAAAATCAAGGCAAGAGGACAGCATTTGCAATGCAGGATGACATGCAGTATATTCAAGAAGATGAACAGTTATGCAGTTGCTGCAGAGTAAGTAGGACCAAGAGGGGCAAGACATGGCTGCAAAACACTCAGGGACCAGTTTAGGCAGGAGAGACAGGCAGGGGCTAAGACCCATTTCTAGGTAAAAGGGCACATGACAGAAGAGCTTACAATGGTGTGTGTGTGTGTGTGTGTGTGTGTGTGTGTGTGTGTGTGCAACAATTTTCTTAGAGCTCTGAAAAGTAGGCATGGATATGTGAGGTCACTTGGGTTGGAATCTGAATGAGCAGTTGGTGGTGGTAAAATGAGAAGATAGGTTTAATGAGACCTGAAAAGGAGTCAATAGGGAATAGAATCGCAAAGATCATGCAAAGAGTCCTGGATGATGCAAATGCTGCTTGCTCAGGTGTCTTACTATTCACCAATTCTGTCTAAATACAGATTAGCAGGAAGAAAATGAAATTCCAGGGTAGAAACTTCATTGTTTTTGTAATCTTATATGCCATATTCGCAAAAACCAGAGTCAACATGCACTACTTGGTTTTAAAAAAAAGGTTTTCCATAAAACTGGATGGGCATGCAGTCCTAGCAGAGTGATCTTTCCCAACTCAACTCCCTCCATCAACAACTCATTCAGTTACACATCAGGATCTTGTTGGCCATGAAGTGCAGCAGAATGATCTCAAGCCAACATGGGGAATTTACATATAGAATGTATGGCCATATATTCACCACTGAAGCTGTATTCATATCTTAACTTGAAATTTATAATACATGTTCCAAGACTTGAACATGTGTAGTTGCCTTTGTATTTTGCAAGAATACAGGATCATTTTCACTAAGTTTATGGCTAGACCTGAAATTCTGCATTTCTAGCAGACTGCTGAGAGTCCTGGCCCACTGATGACAGAACAACAGTGTGATTATAATACACATTGTCCCATTTATAGTACACATACACTCATTTGTTGCTGCAACAGGCTTCAGAGAAGTTTAATCTTCATTTCACCAGAAAAACATAGGCTTGGAGAGCTTCCAATTATCTGCTGTCAAAACAGTATCAGTCCCTATGTGTCTCAGTTAGGGTTTCTATTGCTGTGATAAAACCATGAACAAAAGAAACTTCTGGAGAAGCGTGTTTATTTCATTTTATAGTTTGTAGTCTATCATCCAAGGAAGTCGGGACAGGAGGTCAAGACAGAAACCTGGAGGCAGGAACTGTTGTAGAGGATGGAGGGGTGTTTCTGACAGGCTTGCTTCTCATGAATTGCTCAGCCCATGGGTGGTATCCCTCACAGTAATCATCAATCAAAAAATAAACTACAAGCTAGTATGGTGGGACATTTTCTCAGTTGAGGTTTCCTCTTCTCAAATGACTGTACCTTATGTCGAGTTGACATAAAACTAGAAGCACAATAAGAGGTAAATTTAGGATATAAACCTCAGATCACAATACCATTTGTAATAAATTATACTTGTAAAATTTATAAGATTTCATAGGTTTTAAGACATACTTATTTTGTCATTTGTTGAATAAGTAAAACAAAGACCCATTTAAATGAGAATTAATCAATATATTTATATGAAGATCAGTTCATCAACAAAAGAACAATGTTTGATAATCACTATATTTAACAGGTCTATGTGTATGCAATTTTATTCATTTTAAATTAAAGTATAGTTTACATACACTAAAGAACATAGATCAGAAGTTTTCAGTTTTATTCATTTTTAATTAAGGTTAATTTACATACATTAAAATGCACAGATCTCAAGCATAAATATCATCCCCAAACAAGATATGAAATATTTCCACCACACCATAAAAAAAGTCACACCCCTTCCCAGATAATTTCTTGACCTACAAGAAGTTACAAATTTGGCCTGTTCATGACCTTCATGTGATCAAGAGTACCCACTGTAGCCTTCTGCTCTACCAGCTCTGCTAAGCAAGGGCTCACATGTCGTCTAATTAAAACCATACCCAGATCTCTTGTGGGTCAGCATCAGACACTAAACATGACATTTTGAGGTTAGTAACTACCATTATTTTATCAAGAAATACCCTCATACCCTATATTTGCAGGTCTTTCAGCAGGATTTTGCAATTCCCATGCATTTAAAGGTTTCTCGTTGAAAGCTAAAATGACAGAAATTACATATCAGTACCCACTGGACATTTGTTTATTTGTTTGAAACTTTGTTCAAGTTTTGTCACTAAGTCAAATGCTTCTGAAGCAAAGTCATCTTGTCTTTTGGTGACTGCCCTAATAGTACCTCCTAACACCAAACATGCCACAGCCAGGCATCATTTTCTTAAGCAAATATGTACCACAATTGCAACATCTTCAAGAAAATGAAATATTATTCTTATTTAAATGCAAACACTGTGATTGCAGAGCCTACTTGCTTACTCTTGTCTGAGCACCAATCGAAAGTCTTGGTCATTTTGTTAGGACCTTAATTTCTGCATCTCTTGTTGGTGTTGTAGAAACTAGATCACAGGTTATGCCTCAAAGTGTAGAATTTCAGGCTTAATGTACCCCTAAACTACTGTGGTTTGTCTTCTGTTATGTCTGAGCTTGTTCCATTAAACACACACACACATACATACACATACTAAATGCTTAGTGTCTACAGAGCTGACCAAACTAGCTGCACTTCAATTCTTCGTTTTATCTGACATAACTCAACATAACTCATGACTTGTGTCTTAGTGAGCATGCAGTATCCATAACAAAGCCCATTGTGTTGCATGAGTTACTTCTCCTGTTGTTGTGAACAGAAAGCAATTTAAGGGAAGAAAATTTTATTTATTCTGGATTACAGCTCAAGGGAATCCCTGCACCATGGCAGGTAAGGCATAACAACAGGAGGGGAAGGCATTGTGGCAGGGCAGGAGGCCATCTGGTCACATTGCATCAAGGGAAAAAAGTGAACAGGAAATGTCCCAGTCTGTACTACCCCAAGGCCCACCACCAGTTGACTGTGCAAGACTCCACTACCTAGAGGTATCAAAAGAACAAGCTGATGTCTGCTAGGAACCAAGTGTTCAAGCCTATTTGGGGGCCATGCCACAATCAAATCACAAGGGTTGCAGACAAGATTTGGAAGCATTTTTCTACTTACCATGTAAGCTAGAAATAACATATTATAAGAGGTGGTTCAAGCTGGAGAGATGGCTCAGTAGTTAACAGCACTGGCTGCTCTTCCAGAGATTCTGAGTTCAGTTCCCAGCAGCCACATGGTGGCTCACAAACATCTGTAATGAGATCTCTGGAACTCTTATGGACTACAGGCATACAGACAGAACACTATACACAATAAACAAATCTTTAAACAACAACAACAAAAATAATGATGTGGCTTTATGATACTGAAGAATTTTAGTGATTGGTAAATTCTAAATTTTCACTTGGGAAGCTTTAATGGATATCTCAGAATGCAGAATCCTGACCTGTATATCTGCATTTCTAACATCTTCCAGGACTAGGTACAGAGAAACACACTAAATATTTGCTAAGTCAATAGCAGTGGTTAAGTTAAAATAATGGTGACACTAATGGTTAAAAGAAATGATACCATGGTTCGCCTGACAAACTACAGAGTAATTACACAAGAAGTAGGAAGACAGCACAAATACACTTTGAAAAGGTTCTATCAGGAAAATTTCTTTTTAATGATCTTAGTGCTTTAGTACACCAAAGGAAATTATGCTGCAATTCTTAATCTATTTTTTTAACCAGTTTCAAATGTAAGTGTTCCTAGATCAGATGTTACTGTAATTACTAAGTGACAATCACATACAGATATAGTCAGACCATTCAATCCCACAAGCATTCACTAATATATTAGAATTATACTTTGATATTAAATTTTTAATCAAGAAATAATCACCATTCTTTTGAATGTCAATTTTGTAGCCATAAACTATCTAATATGCCCTTTTTAAAAAAGATTCTTTGGAGTGACAAATTATATCCTTCAATTAAAAATGAGTCTTTTTATTAGCTGCGTTTTTACTCACCTTGCTGGTTTTGAAGCTGTTTTCCCCTGGAATTGCTACACTGGCTAGTGCAGGGGAGTGGTAGAGAACAGAGGGCAGTGTTGTGCCCACTCTATTCTGGTTCCCCCTTGCAGCATCCAAGTCCAGCTACAGCCCTCAGTTCACTCTGCACAGCCCTGAAATGCCCCACCCTTGGTTCGTCATAGAAACAAGTCTTTCCCATCATTCTGGGTCTTGTTCTAATGTCCTCCTCACAAAGGCCTTTTTATATCATCCCTGCTGGTCATTACAACCCTCTGTTGTCAACTTATCTGAGGTCTGTTGGCATGGTCCCTCTTTTAATGAAAGTAAACCTCCACCAGATCAGGGCTATATCTGTCAGCTCTCAATAAATATTTGAAGTAGGACTGACTGAATGTACAGCTCACTTCATTCATACACACAAAACTTTAAACATGTGAAACTTGTAGAAGCAGCATGAAGATTTTTCTACATCCTAATACCCAAGGCTCAATGAACGTAGCTGGCAATAGGTCCCAGCATCTTGTTTTAATTTTTGTAGTTGAGATCATTAATTGTCATGGGTTGACTCATATGACATGACACCAAAGTGGGAATCACAGTACTGTTTCTCGAAATTCTGGAACGATCCATATAATATACTATGCCATGATTCCTAGGAATCACTGAGTGTCTGCGATGAGCTCCTTAGACATCTCCAAACTCCTTAGACATCTCCAAAGTTGGAAAATTAAGGAGACATATTGACAAAAGATTAATATGATATAGCTACTCCACTAGTCTTTAGAGCCTAGGGCATTGAAATGTACTCACAACAGTGTTTTCTTCTCCTTTTTTTTTTATTAAAATTATGTTCATGTTACATTTTTTTGATCAGCAGGCAAATATGGTGATGCAGATATTCTCTAAAATTATAAAAGAGCTGAAAAATTCTGATCACTTCATATTTCTTCTTTGCATTTTTTTTTTGTTTTGATGGGTTTAAATACAAAATTTCTTGCCACTGTGCTGCAATTGCTTGTAGTATTCAATATAGCAGCATGCTTTCCAGGTCTGTTAATAGTGTAACACTTACATTTTTGAATGCACATTCCATATTTTCCATATAATGATACTCCCTAGAACATGGTCCCATCATTAACCAATACATAACTGTAAAACTCAGAGTAATTCTTGCTCATTATATTAAACCTACAGAAAATGCCTAAAGAATGTCATTAAAGGGTGTCTAGGTAAAACAATATGGCTCTAGTAAAAAGACCTCTTGGGATTTAATACCATCCTGAATCCTTCTGGAATTTAGCAGTAGATCATAAAAGCTGACATATTATTCCTGTATCCATCCATATTCCTGCTAAATTATAATGGAATCAGCCACTCCCACATTCAAGGGAAACTAGACTCTCCTTTCCCACTCCTTATTTTATTAATTTTTTAAATTTAAATTAAAAACAATCTTATTTTATATACCAATTCCAACTTCCTCTCACTCCCCCCACCGTCTCCCCTACCCATCCCTCATCCATTCCTCAGAGAGGGTGAGCCTCCCATGAAGGATCATCATAGTCTGTTACATCACTTGGGGCAGGGCCTAAGTCCTTCCCCATGTATCTAGGCTGAGAGAGTATCCCTCCATGGGAAATGGGCTCTAAAAAAACAGTTCATGCACTAGGGATAAACCCTAGTTCCACTGCCAACAGCCCCAAAGACTGCCCAAGCCCCCCAAATGACACCAATGTTCAGGGGGCCTGGTTCAGTCTTAGGCAGGTTCTCCAGCTCTCAGTCTGGAGTCAGTAAGCTCCCACTTGCTCAGGTTAGCTTTTTGTGTGGGTTCTCCAACATTGTCTTAACCCCTTTGAAGATATCAGAAAATGGAAAAATCACATGTTCTAGGATACGTAGGGTTTACCTACTAAAAATGGCAATCTTGTCCAAAGCAATCTATAGATTCATTGCAATCCCCATCAAAATCCCACCACAATTCTTCACAGATCTTGAAAGAATAATACTAAACTTTATATGGAAAAACAAAAAAACCCAGGATAGCCAAAACAACCCTGTACAATAAAGGAACTTCAGAAGGCATCACCATTGCTGACTTCAAGCTCTATTATTGAGCTATAGTTCTGAAAACAGTTTGGTATTGGCATAAAAATAGTCAGGTAGAGCAATTGAATTGAATCAAAGACCATGATATTAATCCATATATCTATGAACACCTGATTTTTGACAAAGAAAAAAAAAAAGCTAAAATCATACAATGGAAAAGAGAAAGCATCTTCAACAAATGGTTGTTTCAGCAGGTTTCTCCTACCCGCCAGCGCCATCCCACTTGCCGCCAGTCTGGGCCCATAGCCACACCAGCCCCAAATAACACTCAGAGACTCTGTATTTGATACAATCCTGTTGGCCAGTTACCATTATTGTTTATGGGCTAGCTCTGTCTTAACTATTAACCCATTTCTACTTATCTAAGTATTTCCACGTGGTCGTCTTATCAGGGAGCCACGGCAGGCGTCCTGCTTCTTCCCTGGGCTACATCTTGACCCCGCTACTACCTCCTCTTTCCTCCTCCTGGTCTCCTAGCCCTGCCTATCTTGTTTCCTATTGGCCACAGGGCTTCATTAACCAGTATGAGAAACATATATACAGAATAACATCTCCCATCAAATGGTGCTGGAATAACTGGATGCAGACATGTAGAACATTGCAGATAGATCCATATCTATTGCCATGCACAAAACTCAAGTCCAAATGGATCAAAGACCTCAACATAAATCCAGCCACACTGATTCTCTTATAAGAGAAAGTAGGAAATACATTTGAACTCATTGGCACAGGAAACCACTTTTGAATCCTGAACATAACATCAGTAGCACAGACACTGAGATCAACAATTAATAAATGGGACCTCCTGAAACTAAGAACCTTCTGTAAGGTAAAGGGCATAGTCAACAAGACAAAACAGCAGCCTGCAGAATGGAAAAAGATTTTCACCAACCCCACATGTGACAGAGGGCTGATTTCCAAAATATACAAAGAACTCAAGAAACTAGTCACCAAAAGACCAAATTTCCTACTCACTTGAATTCATGTTTGGCCAATAGGATATTAGCAAGTCCAGCACAGCTTTAAAATGCTTAAACACATCTGTTTTGCCCATCTTGTATCTGTAAACCCTTCCCAACCTTATGAGCAACCAACCTCATGAGCAAATGAGCCATTGCCCTAGACAGGTAAGTGATCATGAAGGAAATGGCCTAGATATCTCTTTGCCCACTAAACTCCTAGAGATACCAATTAAGACACTCTTGACCTTACAGTACTAGGAATATGAGGGAAGCTATCTGAACCCATGTTTGTAGCCATCTGAAGAACTATGTGGTGAAAAAATCTAAGTCCGTTATATTTTTGTTAGCAAAAGATGTTAGAATCAGTGATTTCAGAGGAATTATTTTACCATATCAATTCTTGATTTCTTTTCTTAACCTTTTAAAATTTCAATTAAGATAATATTTTATTACTATGTATTTTCTTTTTCTCTTTACTCATCTCTCATACAATATATCGCCACTGCAGCTTCCTCTTCCTTCCCTTCTCTCAACTCTGTCCTATCCCCCTCTCCCCAGAACTACTGTTCCTCCATTTTTCTTTAGAAAGGAGCAGGTTTTCCCATGATATCAGCCAAACACACATGCAATAAGCCTGTCCTGCATAGGCCTGCACTAGGCCCTCTGCTTACATGATATGGTTATTGAGGTTGGGGTTTTTGTTGGACAACTAACAGTGGGAGTGGTAGTGTCTGACTCTTTTGCCTGATAGGGGGACCCTTCTCCTCATACTGGATTGCCTCACCCAGCCTTGATATTGAAAGACCCACAGAGCATGGACCCTCATGCTCCCACTCAGGAAAGGTGCCCCTCCCCCCAAATCACTCACGAGAAGTGGTCTTGATGCAAAAGCATGAGGTCTTTTATGTTCCAAATGCACTGGGGTCAACCGCCATACACCACGCAGGGGTAGAGGGCTAAGGACCTGGGATACAGATTTGAGACAGCTTTTATAGGGTTACAACAAAGCCCACGCATCATAAACCAATCATCTCATAGCATCCAGTGGGAACCAATCAATTTAAACTATACAAGCCTGCTTAGCCCCTGCATTTGCACGGGCTCCTGGGTAGGGTGACAAAGCTCATTTCCTGTGTTCACTCACTCACAGGTACTGTTGTAAACAGCCCTGTCGTAAACAGCCCTGTTGTAAACAGCCCTGACATAAACAGCAAAGAATGTGACCGTTAGCCTACTTACTGCCAGCAGACAGGATCTGGAATTTAAACTTCTAGCTTCCTGGAGTCAGTGGAGAGTTAGGCTAAATTTTTCCATCCTTAATAAACAATATGAGAGTTTGTGCCTAATCCTCAATGTATTTACATACAGAATGAAAGCAATAGTAGTCTAAGACCTTGATTCCAATATTACTGGTTTGCTTTAAATATTAAATGGGATGATGAGAGAAAGCACCTTACAAGTTTCCTGGTACACTGTAAAACTAACTAAATCTGCATTCACTCCTTCCAGTATGATGTTTCTTTAATAAAGACTGTTGTACTTAATATTTTCCATTCTGTTGGTATATTATTATTCATCATAACAATTAGTCCTAACATAAAATCATTACTTCATTGTATATTATGGACATGCTTTTGGCTGAATGCTCATATCTACCCATAATCACACAGTATGACAATATTTAGAAATAAGGCCTGTCAGAGCCACTAAGGTCACAAAAGCCCTGGGAGGAGGCATACATGACTCAATGAGATAAAGCTAGAAAAGGTATCTTGTTTGCTTTCCTTGGTGAGGACACAGGTTGCTGGTACTCTGCAACCTGGGAAAAAATGCTTGCCAGGGTTGAGTTTTGGTGTATCCTCACAAAGACTTCCAGCTTCTAACAAATTTCCAGAACTAACAAATTTCTATTCCTTTCAAGCCATCCCATCTATGGATTACAGTAGCTCTCAAGAACTGAGACAAGCTGGTTTTTCCATCTATGTTGGTTTGCATTTTAAGCTGCTTAGCTTCTAACACTAGGGAGCTCAGTGAAGCCCAAACCGTGCCACACAGAAATGTTGATAGCTTCTGGGGCATTCATACTTTTCCATGGAATCATGTCAGTGAGAAATAAAAAAGAGTATGTAGACCAAAGGAAAAGTTCTGGAATGACCAACATAACAACATAACATTTTTAAGAGCAAGCTAAAGAAGGCAGGCGATGCAGTGGGAGACAACTGAGCTGCATACATCAGGACTCCTACTGAGTAGTTGCCCTACGATGAGGTCTATGTTGTCCCTGAGCTAACCCTACTTAGATGGCAGCTGTTAGAATGTTGGTAGACAAATACCTGCTGATGAGTGGTGCAGGGGCTGAGGGCCCAGTGCCATGGCCATAGCAGCTGTGTTTTCAGGGGTCCTGATGAAGACTGACTCCACATGTACAGAATGCAAGGTTGGGGGTCCTGGAATGTCTATTTCAGCTCTGAAACTTCTGGGAAGAGCTTCTTGAGGTTTGAAGCTGCTAGGGACAACCAGCTGCTGTCCAGAGATGGAGAAAAGGAGGGGAAATCTTTGAGTACCATGATATCCCTGAGAACTGGCTATGTCTGTCTTCAGGATGAGAGCTAGTAGGGCACATTCTAGAATTAGACAGCTGGCCAGTGTTTCCATGCAAGTCTTTCCTCAATTTTTCTAGATTGCTCTCTGTAGTTTGTGCATTCCAGTCATTCTATTTCCTTTGACCTACTTCTCCAACTTTGTAAGAATGGAAAAATCTCTGTAGGAGCTAGAGTCAAGTAATGGCCAATGTATAACCAGTTATTGAGTTAGCCAAAGTACAGTTTCCTGTCTCCAATGTTTGCAGCAGACCTTCAAGAAAAATAGAGCCTTTATTCTCTAAATTTATGTCTTACTGACATTCCATATAATTTGTAAAATTTTGTTGGTAAATCTAGTATTATGAAAACAGATGAAAATAGATCAACTCTGTAACTGCTTTTCTTAGTTTCTCTTTAGAGAGAAATTTCTCTAAAACTACTAGCATGCTCACCCCAGGATTCAAACTCAATGGTTTGTTCTCTCAGTCATAGTGATCTTAGCCAGCATTCATGCCTTCATGCAGATGGCAGGCACACTGAATCTTTATATTGTATGTATGTCCTGATACATTTATTATTTGAAACATGCCTACTTTCAAAATATATCTAAGGCAGGTTAATAAGAGTGTTATATGAGAAGGCTATAGAGGCTGAGGAGATGGTTTGGTCTGTAATGTGTCTACAGGACAGACATGAAGACCTGGGCTCCATCCCCAGAACCCATGCCAAACCAAGTACAGCAGTATGCCTGGAACCCTGGTACTGGAGAGACATTTGTAGAACCTCTAGAGCTTGAAGGTCCACCTGTTTAGACAAATCAGTTAGCTCTGTATTCAATGAGAGATCATGTCTCAGAAACTAAAGACTGAGGTGTGGAGTTGTTGGGAAAGACTTGCAGTATCAAACCTTTACTTCCATTACATACCTGCATATGTGCCTGCATACACACACACACACACACACACACACACACACACACACACACACACACTCAAAATAATGCAGTCAAACATTTCCTCAACACTGGTTAATTGGCTACACAGGAAACATTTCGATGTGTTGTAAGATACTCGGACTCAGGCAGGCAGGGCTTGGATCTAAGAACTTTCACTTGCTAGAGAACCTAGGCAAACTGCCAGCTTCCTTCCAGTTGCAGGATTTTCTATTCCATGAGGGAAATTATAAGCACTTCCTCTAATTGTATCAATAAGTAAATAATAAAACACACAAGAAGTCAATACATAGATGAGATATTTTCAATACTGTTCACAGTACTGCATATACATTTCTACAATTGTATCAAGGACCCAACAGATTTTACGTGACTCTGCAATAATTTGACATTCTTGAAAACTGATAAAAGTTGCGTAAAGCCATAAACCAGTAGTTGATGAATCAGGATTTGAAACTGGGTATCTGTCCTTGAGTTCCTACCTTTATCTTTATCCACAAGTGATACAGAGCCAAGATGGAGATGAATGGATGAGGTAGTAGTTGGTCTCCAATATCTCTTTTGAGAGTGGCACTATTAGGTGTAGCAGCCTTTTTCTGAATTGCCAACCAACTCCCAAATCATGACATAGAGACTTAGTATTAGTTATTTTACATTTGTTCCACTAGCTCTTATAACTTAGTTTAACCTGTTTCTCTTCATTTACATTTTGCTGACTGGATTTTTACCTTTCTCTCATTCTGTATGTCTTACTCCATGTCTGGCTGGCTAGCCTTTTCTTGATTCTCTGTCTTCTCTCAAGCCTAGATTTCTCCTACTGCTTTTTTCTCTATACACCATCAATACCTGTCCCTCTACTGCCAATCAGTACCTGTCCCTTTATTGACCATTGTTATTAGATCAATCAGATGCCTTAGGCAGGCATGGTAAAACAACAACACATCTTTTCAGAATCATACAAATGTAGCATAAACAAATATAACACACCTTTACAAAGTTATAGTAATATTCTACAACAATTAGTAGGTATGGCTTTGATGAAATAGGTATGTATGGCCTTGTTAGAGGAAATGTATCACTGTGGGGGGTGGGCTTTGAGGTCTCATGTATGCTCAAGCCATGTCCAGTGTCCCAGAGTACTTCCTGTTGCCTGTAGGTCACCCTTGTCTGCCTGCACACCACCATATCATACCTGATGATAATGTACTAAACCTCTGAAAATGCAAGCCACATCATTTTATTATTTTCCCTTATAAGAGTTGCCATGGTCATGGTGTCCTTTGATAACAATAGAAACCATAACTAAGACAGAAGTTGGTACCAGGGACTAGTGTTTTGCTGTGATATGCCTGACCATGTTTTTGTTGGAAGGAACATGGACCTTTGGATTATGGATTAAAAAAGCAGTTAGATGCTTTAAGTGCTGTTTAATAAGCCATACTAGTAGGAACTGGAAGACCAGTGGGATTTGAACTGGGGTGCCTGGATGAACATGTTTCAGAGGAAAAGAATTTTAGTATGTTGCCTAGAGACTGCTCTTGTGATATTTTGGTGAAGAATGTGGCTGCTTTTTGTGTTTGTCCAAAAAGTCTGCCTGAGGCTAAAGTAAAGAATTTTGGATTAATTCTGTTGGCAGAGAAAAATCTCAAAACAGACCAGTAAAGACTCTGATGTGTGGTTATTAGTGTTAACTCTAGTGAAGATTTATAATGAGAAGGGACCAGGTGAGCAAGGAAAAATGTAAAATTTGAGGAAAAAAGGAAAACCAGGAAGTAGAATAGAGCTAAGTTCTATGTTCAAGGGGATAAATTATGAAATAGAATAAATGGAATTGTGACCCCAGGGCAAGATCCCATCCAGTTAAGTTCCCAACTTGTGAAAAGAAATTAAAGAGAAGCTTAGAGTAAAATGTGATGGTACATGCTTTTAACCTCAGCACTGTGAGGGGAGAGGCTAGAAGATCTCTGAGTTTGAGGCCATCTTGATCTACAGAGCAAGTTCCAGAGCAGCCAAGCATAGGCAGTGTAGGCAATTTTGGAACAGAAAGCTGGTAAAGATGGAGTAAAATGTGGGTGTCATGTTCCAGTCACAGCATACAACAGAATTTGGCAGCTTCAGCCATGTGGTTCTGGCTTTAGAGTCAAGGATAGGAGAAAGGCATTAAGGAACCTTCTTCCTTAACTAATAAAATCACGTAAGGCTAGGCATGTATCTGGGCTGTCATTGAATGAAGACAGCCTAGAGAGGCCATTGGGTGAAGCTGTGAAGGTGAAACCTGGATTGACTTGGAGACCCCAAGATATTAGAGATGCCAGAGTCATGGGATGCCTGCCGAGGAGAGCTGCTCATAAGGAGTAGAAACAGTCTAAGGGAAAGAAGTGTGTTGCAGTCAATAAACTGAAAAGAGTTGGAGAAATGAAGGGCACTTTGACATCAGACACGGAGATGCAGAGTGCAGAGTTTAGAGTTTGCCCAGGTGGTTTTCCGTCTTTTTTTTTTTTTTTTTTTTTTTTTTGGTGAGTATTTCCTCACCATTCTCCCCTTTTATGTTTTGGAATAGTAATATATATCCTGTGCCATTATGTGTTGGAAGTATATGATCTGTTTTTAATTTTGATTTTATAGGGAATTACAGGTAAGAGATTACATGAATCTCAGAAGAGACTTTGAACTTAGACTTTTAAATATTGTTGAGACTGTGACAGAATATGGAGACTTTTGAAGTTAGATTAGATATATTTTAAATTACAATATTATTAGAAGATTATGAGGCCAGAGAGTGGATGTTGGTTAGAATGTAATTGGCCTCCATATGCTCATTGGAAGTGGCACTATTAGAAGGTGTGGCTTCTAATAGTATGCAATAGGTATGGCCTTGTTGAAGGAAGTGTGTCACAGTGGAGGCAGACTTTGAGGTCCCATATATGCTCAAGCCAAGCCTAATGTCCCAGACCACTTCTTGTTGCCTGGAGGTCAAGATATAGGAGTCTCAGTTCCTTCTCCAGCACAATGTCTGCCTGCATGTCCCACCATGATGATAATAGACTAAACCTCTGAAACTGTAAGCCACCCCAGCTAAATGGTTTTCCTCTATAAGAGCTGCTGAGATCATAGTGTCTCTTCACAGCAACAGAAACTCTAAGACAGATAGTGGTCCCATTATCTTTATCACTTCCTGGCAGCCTGTGATGGCCTAAATGAGACATGTCTTCCACAGCCTTGGCCATTTGAATATTTGGTCCCCAGTTGGTAGCATTATACATAGGATTTGAGAATTTAAAGACTCCTGTCATTTTCTAGTTTGTTTTTGTGATTAATGACTGTGATTAAAGATTTGAGCCATTATCTTCCTGCTCCTGCCATCATGCCTTTCTGTCACCATGGACTCTGACCCTCTGGATTGTAAATTTAGATAAATTCTTGTATAAATTGTTTTGTGCAAGATGTTTTATCACAGCAATAGAAAAGTAATTCATGTCTTAACAACTTGAGAATGAAAGAGTTTACTTCAGCTTATATACATTATGAGGGTTAAGTTAAGACAGAAACTAACAACAAGAATGCCAGAGTAGGAGCTGATGCAGAAACATGGAAAACATTGCATATTGTTTTCCTTCCCATTGATTGCACAATCTGATTTTCTATATAACTCAGAACCACCTTCCCAGTGGTGCTAGTTCCCACAGTGGGCTGGGCCATCCCACATCAATCATTAGTCAAGAAAATGCCCTATAGACTGATGGGAGATGTTATTCTGTATATATGTTTCTCATACTGGTTAATAAAGCTCTGTGGTCAATGAGATAGCAAGATAGGTGGGGCTAGGAGACAAGGAGGAAAGAGGAAGTGGGAAGGGGGAGTCGAGATGTAGCCTGGGGAGGAAGGAAGATGCCCACCGCTGCTCCCCGATAAGACGACCACGTGGAAATACTTAGATAAGTAGAAATGGGTTAATAATTAAGACAGAGCTAGCCCATAAACAATAATGGTAATTGGCCAATAGGATTATATCAAATACAGAGTCTCTGAGTGTTATTTGGGGCTGATGCGGCTGAGGGCACAGACTGGCGGGTTGGCGGGCTGGCAGAAACATACATGCTACAATAGACTGGCCTACAATCTGATGGAGGTTTCTCTTCCCAGATAACCCTAACTTGTAACAAGTTGACCATATACACATTCATATGATCACATATTTGTTCTCTCTCTATCTCTGTGTGTGTGTATATATATGTGTGTGTGTGTTTGCATATATATATATATGTATATGCGTATATATATATATCATAAACTATATTATAAAGTGAACTACATTTAGGAGATAGTTCATACACTACGCTGAGATTAAATTATACAGCAAGCCATGCATAGAGGGAGAGCCCTAAAATTCCTGTTTCAATTTCACTCTACCACTACTTAGGTGACACTATAGAGTAAGCATAGGAGAATCGAGGAGGACATCTCAGCTTCACATGTTTGGGAGGAAAGTATGTCCATAGCAGCAGAACAATTCAGAGAGAAGCACCTGAAGTAATGACAAACAAAGCCCACAGGAGGAGAGTGGTCTGGAGACTCAGCACTGATGAGCTGGAGCATCTCTTCTGGGAAAAAAAAAAAGAGCCTGCACAGTGCCCTTGAGGGTTTTCTGTGGTACTGAAGGCAACAGCAATTAATTTCCTTTCCAAACCTATGAAATCTTAGATTTCAGCACATCTGAATCCCTAGGTCCCTAAAATTATAGCTGAAGGAAGACAAGCCAGCTATTTGTCTCAGGAAATTATTCAAGAGGATGGGTCACAGCTGTATGGTATGGCACTGTGGACAGTGTCGTCTCCAGAGAATCCACTAAGTGGCATGCCTTGTAAATACTGCCATTTTAATGGGAAACACCATTTCCACCCATTTCTCCTCATTCCTATGTCAATACATAAACTCTTCTGCTCACGCAGGCATATCTATGTACTCATATGCATTACTGTGGCCAATTTCAGTTTTATAATATTGAGAGTATCAGGAGGTTAAAAGATAATGCAGGGCCTGGGGAGATGGCTGAGCTGGCAATATACTTGCCATGAAAGCATAAGGCCCTGAGTCCTCTGCACCCATGTGAAAATCTGGGCCCAGTGGTGTACATGTGCAATCTCAGTACCATGGAGGCAGAAACAGGCAGGGGCCTAGGGCTTGCTAGGCAACATGCCTGGTCTAATTAGCAAGCCTAAGTCTCAATGAGAAATTCTGCCCCCAACCAAAAAATGGGGATATGGCAGTGACCTTTCATCTTCACATGCACCATGCATATGTATATATACATGATTACACAATACACACACATATACACATACAGAGAGAGAGATGGAGAGAGAGAGAGAGAGAGAGAGAGAGAGAGAGAGAGAGAGAGAACTGATGATGCTCATTTGAACTACCCAGCTAAGTTTTGTTATTAGAAATATTACCAGCAAGCATACAGTATGCACCAAAACCTGTTCTCGATCCTAATCCATTTTAAGTCAGACCTAACACAAAGACTGACAGTCTTCATTGAATTAATGAGGTAGTAAATAAATGAATCAATGGCTATGATTTATTATGCAAAATCTAATATAAATTTAAGACAAAGTTGTGGAATGTCTATAGAAGAGAGCACTACTACTTAACTGTGTATAGAATAACAATTGGGATGTACTGGTCTCCATATTATGCTGGACAGACATTGTAAGGAAAACAGGTTGGTTTTTAAGCTTCACAATTACAGAGTATGAAAGAAAATGCCTTCACCATAAAATGTCACCAGGAGACTTGAAATTCAAAGTACATTAAAAGCTTGGTTAAAAATAACCTAACCCCTAATTCTCAAGATCATATCCTTTAAATGTTAAGCTGAAGCAATGCCATGATTGTCAATAGTCAAATTTGCTGCTGCTGCTCTGCTTGCTTTTTGATATCCCTCTGTAGTTTCTCTCCATTTGCCTCCATTGTGTGACATTTAAAGATATAAAAACTGAAGCAAGATAGAGAGACAGGGGAAATTATGGGGACATGAAAAGGGAAAGGAGTCCCTCACCCTGGAGTGTGATTGAAGCATCTTGTGGACTAAGAATCAAGAATGTCAAAATAATTAACATTTGCTGTGAAACTTTCAGACAAAAATTAATAGTGTTTTCTGTTAAAACAGCAATGACTCAGGGTTCAGGCATGGGTATGTATGACCTTGAGAAGAACTTCATTTGTCTCACTGACATTTCCTGGGAAACCCAAACAAGATGGTTAGCTATGGCAGTGGGGCCTTCTGCCTTCTGGAAATCCTGTGCTCTGGGGTTTTCCCTTACCAACTTTAACCTTGTCAGGGCCCCTCATGACCCACCCTCTGATCTCACTAAGGTCTAGTATCCACCTTCTGAAGACAGTATCTTCAACCTTACCCAAATCCTATCCATTACTATTGTCACCACTGATAAAAGTTATGAGGCAAACTATAGAGAATTGTCCATACTCCCTCCTCAAAGTTGCCTCTTATGCTTATTCTTTATACTTAATTGCATCTACCCATTCACAAATCTTGATGGTAGATATCCAAACAAATGTTTACTGAGCACCATATATGGCAGAGACAGAAGCATGTTCCCCATCAGATTATTGTCATAATTATTTTTTTATCATTGTGTAAAAGACCATAGCCAAAAGTAACTTGAGGAAAAGGTTTATTTGCCATATATTTATTTCTCTGTTATAATCTACTGTTAAGGGAATTTAGGGCAAGAACCTAGAGGCAAGAACTGAAGCAGACACCAGGGAGGAGCTTGTTACTGGCTTGTTCTCCATGGTTTCTCAGCTTGCATTTTATATAATCCAGGACACCTGTCCAGAGTGAGTTGGGCCATTCCACATCAATCATTAGTCAAGAAAATGCCTCCACAGACTTGCCTTCAAATCAATCTGATGGAGGCATCCTCCCAGTTAATGTGGCTTCTTCTTAAGAGATTCTAATTTGTGTCAAGTTGACAAAAACTAACCCGCAGAATTATGGAGGGTGCTATGTGAATAGACAGGTAATAACTGTTCGAGTAATTCATCACTGAGACAGTAATTGAGTCTATGAAACCAAGTGCGGGTTACTTTACAGCAGGGACATGTGATCAAGAAATACAGACTGATCCTTGAAGGATTTTTCACCTAGAATTAATAAAGTTTGCTCTGGATGCCTTGAGCAGATGTGCGGAAAGCTGTGCAATGATCAGTAGAGGCCATTATAGTTTCATTATCAGCTACACTACTTGTGACAGCAGAGTATACACGAATAACACTAGAGAAGGCGAGACAGCCGATGGTGACAGTGCTTAACCAACTCTGTCTTTTGTTATTTTTTGTAATAGCTTGTGGATGAGGTGCTGGCACCACCCCAATTTTATCAAGAAAACTAGGACACAAATAGTTCATTCATAAGTCATTCATGATTATATACCTTACATCACTTTGAACCCAGTGGCATCCAGTCTTCAAAGCTCATTGACAACAACCATAGATCTTGCTGGATGGAACTTGAATACTCTTTCTTCAGGATGCCTGGTCTGTTGCCTGTTTTTTTCCCCTTGTACCATATTCAATCCTTGTTCAGACACCAAGTCCATTCAAGAGGTTAAGTGTTTTTGCACAGGCTAATTGAAAAGAGCACTTTCCAAGGGAATTCTTCCTGCCTGGTTATTTCCCATACTCTTCATAGTCTCAAGAATGATTTTGTTTTCAGATTGTATGTATTGGTTTGTACTGAAGAATTAACTTTGGAATATCTTTACATGAAATTCCTTTTATTGAAATGGGTTATAGAACAGGGATCAGTAGTGTGAATTCTGGTGCCTCCATTTGAAAAGTTAGGCTGGTGTTGAGAATAAATACAAGGCTTCAATCTTGGATATTGGATGTTGGCTGTAGAAAATTGTTGATTGACAGAGTCACTTCATTATGGGAGCCTGAACAAAATGTCAATTTATAAGTTCTGGCCCTATCACTGAATTACTGTCTTAGATGTATGCCCGATTACTTGGGATGTGATAGAATGGGAGCTGGCGTGAGCCAGGTCAGGTCAGGAGTTGTAGACCCAGATTATCCTTCAGGTGTCTGCAATGTTCCCAATGGGAGAAAAGAGTATTAGTTGGCCAGGGAAGAAGGAAGGAGAATGGAGGGGAAGCTTCAGTGTCAGGAAGAACAACCCATAAGCAAAACTTATTTACTATAATGGGGCTAGAGGCAGGAAGATTCTTTAGCCCTGGGATGGAAATCCTTAATAAACAAGTGCTCCAGACAAGGTTTCAAAATAGTCTGAAACATAGGAAGGATGGACACACACTAGTGGTACCTGCAGTAGACACTGAAACTTGGTTATTTTAAAAACAATGGACTATTGTAGCAGACACAAGAAAAATATTTTGAGACTCAGAAATCAAGGCATTTATTCTGGCCAGAAGGGACTCACAGTCTAAATAGGGATGACTTCTATTCTTTGGAGAATGGAAGTACATAATAAAGTGAACAGAGAACCACATGATTCAGAGTCATTGCCCCTGCCAACCCTATGGTCAAGATAACCTTCAAGACACTCTGAAGCTAAGTGTTCCTGGCATAGAACAGAAGTTCCTGGAACAGCCATGATTCTCAGTGGCTCCCTGGTTTCTATGAAGGTGAGTTTATCTTTACCTCTGACTTCTGCTACCTCTACCTACCTCTGCTACGGCAACAGGCCACTAAAGTCATGGGGCACTAAGAACCCATAGCATTTCAACAACAGGAACAGGTGATGTGACAGTGGAAACATTTCTTGGGGTCCAAAGAATGTCTTTGAAGATACTAGACTGAAAAGGACTAGCTAGCTCAGTTTACAGAAACCTAATTTAATAAAAATAAAAGAGGCAGAATCAGTTTAGATCATATCTTCCTATACTACATCATTTCCACATAGGAAAACAACTAATGAACTTCTTGTCCAGGGATTACCTCATATCCTGCTGTCATTCTTACTCATGGCCTTACTAGTTCCAATTCAAACTCACAGTGTATTTCAAACAATACCCAAGCTCCTAAATACATGTCCACATGGGCTGGCTTCTGCTGATATCCCTGTGGCCTCTGCTACTGTCCTCTTCTCACAGTGCTGGATTTCCCAGCTTATCCTTAGTTCTCCAAATCACTGTACTCCAAACATCAGCCTTCCAGTAGTTAGCTATTGTGATTATTAATGTAACCTCTACTGTGTAGAGAATACTTCCACATAGCCTACCATATCATTCCCAATACTGAAACTCTATTTCTATAGAACACTCTGTAAGTGAGAACATCCTATGTAAGGGTTTATCATTTGTCTTCCTCTACCCCTACATGAGCATTATAAGAGAAAACCCCAATTCCTGACCCCATGTTTAGCACAGCATGGTTGAATAAGATTGCTTCCTTGCTCTGTATGAATGTTTGATGATAGGCCTCAGTTTACAAATTCTGACAATGATCCTTCTATAGAATGAAACATGGACACAGTCTGCCCAGCCATTTTAATAAAACTGAAATATACACTTATTAAGTGTCATATTGTGCATATGTGAACTCCATGCTCTGCAAAATTACAAAAATGTGGTTTTGATTTATGGTAATGCAGGGAAAGTTTTAATAAGTTGTTCAATCTTGTTTGTTTCTGGGACTTCAGTGAATTTTCCCTTTCATGAAATTATTATTTAAAGTTCTAGTTAGTGAATTAATGTCAATAATTTAAATGAATTTCTTTATGCATAATTATCTCAGATTGGAAGGCAATAAAACAGTTGGAATTACTTTAAACAAATTATGAATTTCTTCCCCTTCATGTGCTCCACTGTTAACATTAAGGGAAGTTACTGCTGTAATTTCATATTTAAAGTGGAAGTATTTGGTTTAAAGCAAGTTGTAGAGATTTAAAAAAAAAATCCACACACTCCTCAGCTCTACCTCAGAGTAATAATAGCCCTGAGGTCAGGCTTCCTTAGTCAGTGATATTCAACCACACCAGGCATCTCAGTCAGCGATATTCAATCATGCTCAATGTATTTGGATTTTGTTTTCAAGAAATTAGTTTGGGGAGAAAACATCCCAAGGAGAAAAGCTGAACTTTAAGGAGATAAATAAATTAATGTATAATGCATTTTAAACTCATGAATAGCTAATGAGCTTCTTAACCTGTAGGAGTAGTAGATATTTTTCCCCAGGAAATATGGTGTTTTCCTAATATCTTGGAAATATAAAGGCAAATGGAGAAACGGATTAGTGATCAAATAAAAAGGCAGTTTTTTAAACTACCTTAAAGTATTCACATCTAAATTTTAACTAGTAGATAATTTAGTCAAATTGGACAATAGCATTAAAATGTTACAGGCAAGAGTTTCAATGCTTGATATGTCATTAGGCTGCAAACCATGTACTGGAAAGAACAGAAGTTAATGATGACAACCTCTGAGCAAATGTGGAGAAAAAGACTTGAAAAAAAAAAAAGATTTTTCTTCTATGAAAAAGAGGTGCAGATTAGACACACGATATTTACTTTGAGGATAATGACACTGATCCTTTGGTATTCAGAGCCAGAATACATTAAAGCAAACCATGAATATGAAACAAAGGAACAAATTAGATTTAAAATGCTGCTGCTGTTGGAACACCCAGCATGCAGCAGCTCTTGGTAGATATAGATTTCTCCTCTTAATAATAATGCAAGAGCCTCGTTCTACATAAGAATGGTTGTTGTCAATCAGTGTCCAAAAGTGGCCAATGTGGCTAAATTGAAACACAGGTCATGCTTCCATCACAGTAGATATATTATAGTGGTGACAATGAGACCTGTAACATTCGCCTACTATACTCTTGAGTGTGAAGATATGTTAATTCATTTTACAATACTTTCTATGATCAATCTTTAAAAAGAATAATAATGCAAAACCAGAAGTCACCAGAAGTATACTACCCTTGCCACCCTAAGGTGAGCCAGGTAAGGAGTAAGGTCAAGTACCAGAATAAGGAAAGGTAAAGGGATACCCCAGCATGAGCCAGGATAATTAGTGACATTTACTCATGTTCAATCTAGAACCGGAACTAGCCTATTTCAGAATCAACCTGTGCATGTCATTTTGCATATACTTTACTAAGTCAAGTCTATGGGAAATTATTTTAGACCATCACTCACATCACTCAACACAAAGTCTTGCAGAAATATAGCTGTCACCCAGCTAGACAGGAGTGGATCCTGAAAACACTCTGGGATTCCAGATTCCTATGACTTTTTTTTTTAACATATCGATCCCAGTTGCCTCTCCCTCCCTCCCTATTTCCCTCTCTCCCCCCTCACGTGTATCCTGACCACCCTCCTCTCCCACCCCTGCATTCCACATGTAGCATGGTGATGCCATCCAGGAGGGGTCTTCTAAATCTGTCAAGTCATTTGAAGTAGGGATTTAGGACTTCTCTCCTGTCTCTAGGTTAGGGAGTATCCCTCCATGGGGGATATACCCGCAAGGTCCGTTTGCACACCAGGAATACATCCTGGTTCTATTATCTGAGGTCCCTTAGACTGCTCAGTCCTTCTAGGTGAGACCCATGTTCAGGGGGACCTGAGTCAGTTCCATGCTGGATTCTCAGCTATCAGTCTGGGGGCCCGTTAGCTCTTCCTTGTTCAGGTCTGCTGTCTACGTGTTTCTGCAGCACGGTCTTGTCCTCCCTCTCTAAATCTGAATTCTAGTTCAGCTCAGTGTTTAGTTGTGGGTGTTTGCTTCTGTTTCCAACAGGTACTAGATGAGGGCTCCATGCTGGTGGCTAAGTTAGTCATTGATCAGGGAAGGACATTTATGGTAGCCTTTCCACTGTTGCTCAAATTGTTAGTTGGAGTCAGTCTTGTAGGTATCTGGACATTTCTTTAGGTTCATTTTTCTCTTCAATCCTATATCCTATAGTGGCTCCCTCTTTTATGTTCTCTCTCTCTCTCTCTCTCTCTCTCTCTCTCTCTCTCTCTCTCTCTCTCTCTCTCTCTCTGACTTTTCTGTTTTCTCTTCTTCCCCTGACTAGGAGAAAGAGAAGGGGAGGAGAGAAAAGCACATGGGACTAGGAAGATTCCTAAGACCTTTAACTGCTTTAGTTGCATGAAGATGCAACTCCATGGGATGGCTACTCATATTATCTTCATTTTTCAGCCGAGAACTGCAAAACACCTAGTTCAGAAACGTTCCCCAGCACAGGCATCTGATAGCCAACCATGCTTTCTCCTGGGATTCTTGTTTCCTGGCCATTGTTCATACAAAATCAGTTTGGTTTATTGTGAACCTGATATAGAACCAAAATACTGAAAGACGAAGGTTACAGCAATAGTTTAGGTAAAAGCAGTTTACTTCCAACATGACACTTGCCTAGCCTTACACAGCACTACTCTTAAATAGCTCATTTATAATAAAAGCTTAGTATCTTTATAATGGCAATTAAAACTTTCAAAAACAAAAGGAGACACTAAGTTGAGGAAGAGTTGTGTATTTGGAAGGAGTTGGGGGAAGTTTTGAATGTGGTCAAAATATATGACATTCTCAAAGAATCAGAAAAAATAAAGATGTAGATGTGTACTACAAATTTGTTTGTTTTTCCACCAATTGAAATTTGTATTTGTAACTTGCAGACCAGGGCACATGTCTGATTGATGCGTCTTACATACAGACTTAGAACCTCGAGATTCATTTAGCATTCCAACCTAAGTTCCCATGTCAGTAAACTGACTTGCAGCTGCTCCCAGGATAGAGCCCATTTATTGGCACCATGAATGATGTTACAAACATACTGATACATGCTGAGAACATGAGCACCCCATTAGGTGTGTTTCAGTGGTATTTAAGCTGTATATAAGTATAATGTATGAAATGTCCTTCAATTTTATTAGATCGACACAACTCAGAGTCTTCCAAGTTAAGCATGGCTTATAATATAGCAAAAATGGCCTAATTGTGCTATTCAGTAGACATTTTAAAATATTAACTCAATTGTTCTTCCCAAGGCAATGGAAGGGGAACAAAAGAAGCTTTTCTGAGGTCATGTGGGAAAGAGAACTCCTGGAAACCTCTCCTAGCCACCTCTGATTCCATGGCTTCAGCATCCAAGTCCCCTCAGACTGGATTTAGGCATTTCTGTAATTCTAGGAGAACATAAACATAGCTTTAGCACTGACATTGATAAATTACCTGGACTCCTTGGAATGCAAAAGGATATTGTAAAGGAGAAATCCAATACTGTCTGTGATAACACATTGAGGTCTCCAGAGAAAGGCATCTATTTAAATGTGGTAAAACAAGACTTGAAAGAAATATCAGGGGTTCCTGGGTTCTTTTTGTAACACCACCAAGCAGAGTTGGTAGATGGTGGTCTGTGTGTCTCTGCCTGAATACGTTCCCCTGAAGGTCAGGTTAGTTGTTGGCCATCTGGTCTGTAGGTGGTCATTGTGTCTACCACACCAGGCTTCTTGTTTTAACACCAAAACCTTCCTAAAAAGCATCCTTACAACAGTGTGTTTTTCCATATGATCATGTTGAAGATAAGGGTTTGTTTATCAATTTATATCTACATCAGCCTGGAGCCAAATCCATCTTTGTATTATCAAGAGTCCTTCATACCTTAATGAAATGCTGGGGCAAATTTGTATTATGGACCCAAATAGTAGAAGTCCTATCTAATTTATGATCTTGATTTTTTTCTAAAATTCTATATATTCATCTTGGTGGGGAAATAGAAGAGTACAATAACTAAGGATGTATAGAAAGTGAAGTCAAGTAAAGCAGGGGCCAGGAAGTAGTTCTGTGAATAAAGCCCTTGCCTCACAAGCTTAAGGATAAAATTCAAAGTCTCAAGACCCTCACAGAAGCCAGGCATGAGCCATGGCCAGCTGTAATCCTCACCCTAGGGAAGCAGAAGGGAGACCCCAGAGCAAACTGACTAGCTGGGAATGGCGGACTCTGGACTCATTGAGAGCGCTTTGCCTCTGCAAATAAAGTGGCGCTTAATCAGGGAAGCCATCTGGTATCAACTTCAGCTTCCAATGCACATGCACGCATGTGCCCACAAACATGCCAACACAGCAAAAAGTAAAGTGTACATTTTGGTATTAACCGTGTAACTGGAAACACAACGATGAGACCAACTCTGTTCAGGGTGTTATGGAAGAGGAAAAATCGGTTTTCTCCGATGGAGTAACACTGGGTATATTGACCACACTCCAGGGCAGGCCTCAGTTGACCAACATAAATCCAACTCTATGGGGCTTGCGTGTGTGTGCTTTGTTTCGTTGTTGTTGTTGTCGTCATTTTATTTTTAGAGAATGGACATGTAGTTGGGTGAGTGGAGCTTGGAGAATCTGGGGACTTGGGGAAGGGGGAAAAAAATTAATCAAAATACATTGTATAAAAATTCTCAAAAACAAATAAAAACTATTTTTTAAAACAGAAAACCACTGACTAAATATAAAACAATGCAGAAACATGTCTCATGCTCTGGTTTAGATTTCCTTTATCTACCACCTGTCTCCCAGGAGCTCTTGTGCTGGATGCTGGGTCCTTAGTGGAAGTCAGTGAGGTCAGTCCTACAGAAACATTACAGTGGTTTTCCTGAAGGCTAAACTAGTTTTTACCAGTGGGGTGTTTTGAAGGCATGTACTTGGCCTTTTCCCTGCTCTGGCTTCAGTCCCATCCCATAATCTCTCTTTGCATATGCATTCCTGTTTTGATATCTACCATGAGCTCCTCATCAGAGCCATGAGACGCTGGTGCTCTGCCCTGGAGCTTCTAAGACTATAACCTAACCAAACTCATTCTTTACCACATACTTCAGATATTTCCTTATTATAGCAATAGAAAACTAATGCACCCTGTGAAGCGTTTTCCACATTAATGTGCATATATTGATACAATAGGAACACATTCATAATGTAAATTGTCCATGGACATTTAGGAAGCCCAAATTTCTGCTGGCTTTATCTCACAGATTCAGAACATGTATAGTTGTGTCCAACCCAAGTTACTGTGGGGAAAAAAAACATCTTCAGAGCAACTTAGCAGACATTTCTCTCCCTAACATTACTATTTAGATGAGCTAGAAATAATCTCATCAGGAATTTTTTCTTAAGACACTGTTCATTATATTAGAAAACAGTTATGGTCCACTTTAAAATTGAGTTAATGATGGATTTTTCTAAGCAGCATTTTCCCATTAGCAATTTAGTAGCAGAATGTTTACTCCTGGAAAATGCCTGTTTCCCAGGGATTATTAATCATACTTTATTGGGAGGTAATCAGTTACATAGTTTACTTTTCCACACATTTTAAAAAATTTAAATGCAGAGATACTAATTTTTGCTATGAAAATCTACCAGCAATTACCATATTTACTTTTCATTTATGGGGGAATAATCTGTTTTAATTAAGCCTAACTGAAGAACTTTTATCAGATGTAATTATCTCTTTCGATAAATATGTCTCCACTAATTACATTTAACCATGGGATTTATAGTTCTTAAGTCATTTAGTAGGAAACATAATAAATCTCTAGTAATACAGGCTAAATTGCTATAAATTAATTCAGATCATTAACATAATAAACAAATTAGGATAATTTTGCTTAATTAGTTTGGGTGGTTAACTCAAAATCCCATGTAAGCTTCATGATAATCTTGATTTTTCACCATTATTTATATTCTGGCAATTATTTTTAGCACATTCACTTACATATTAGAGTATAAAGCAGACCCCTCTCTTAAACATTAGTTCTTTCACAAATGATTTCCAAAGAGGAAATGGAATTTACTATTGTTGGGTTTTTTGAGCTTCACAAAAAATTTACTATCAAAATTTTTTTACAAATAGTATTTTATATTGCTTCAAATGAGATAATCTTCCTATCTTGAACCTATTAATGTACTCTAGTTGTGACTGCTCCAGTTGGAGGTGTGAACCTACAGGGATGGCGCCTAAAAATGAGGCAAACTAAAGCAATAGCCATCTTTATCCAGGGCATCAGACGATTTATATTCTGACAGTTAAGCAAAGTCACAGAGAAAAGTGCACTTGAGTTCAAGCTGTACACAGATGCATGCAAGGGCAAGGTCGCATGAGTCCTATATACAGTCTGGAGGACAACTCCTGCTTGGAAACGTCAATCTGAATAGTAACGGGGAACATGATGGGTGATTTAAAGCAAGTCCACTCCTATTATTATGCCTGGAAAAGGCACAAAAGCACATGCCAAGAACAATCCATGTTATGGAGAAATGAGATTACAAGACTTCTGTCTTGCTTCCTTGGAGTTTACTCATGAGTTCTCAAAATTTCTCCTCACACTGCTTTTACTGTGCTCCTACACCAGTAAAAATGGTTTTGTTCCTGTATGTATATGAGTGTGGAGTGTATTTCTATACATGTATTACTCTGCCCACTCACCCTGTGTGTGTGTGTGTGTGTGTGTGTGTGTGTGTGTGTGTGTGTGTGTGTGTGGTAATCCACTTTCAGACCACATTAGGAATGTGAGTCTATACTTAAAGAAGGAAAGGTATACAGCAACAGGAAAGGAATACTAAATACAGCCCATTTAGAGAAATAAAAAAAAAAAGCAACTATGCCTTTCACAGTGAATAGAAGCCTTATGGAAATGTGTTATCCCAAGAGATGATGCAGCCTGAAACTGTTATTGCCTTCTAAAACAGTCCAGCTAAATGCAAAGGCCACATGTGGACTGGGCTATTAGAGAGGCAATATGCCATGTCCTCTTACATTTCTGCCATGCATCTCTCATCCTCTCTCACTTGTTTTCATTCCCTGGAGCTCCCAGGAAATACCAAGATCTAACCCCAGAAGGCCCTGTTTATGCTATGTGGGCATGGTCTATTGGGTAACATTGGACAGTATCTTCATTAATTTATCCCTTTTCTCACAGGTGATTATCTGCTTTCAGCACAGGTGGCCCTTCTAGACAAGACATCTCAATGCAAAAACTCCCAATTCCTGCTCCTGCTCTAGTCCAGTTTCAGGCCCCAGCTCCAGCTTCAGCTGGTTGCAGGCACCTAGACTGCCTGTTCTTGGTTCCATCATACCCATATTTTTTCTTCCATGTGGAAAGCTTGAAGGTGTGCTGCTGTGGTTTGCAGTCTTGCTTATCCTTCTGGAGCAATAAGCTTCTCTGGTTTGGGCGGCTCCAACAACTTGAGGGGAGGCACAGTCCTCTGTCTACTTAAACCCACCCAAGCTCTGTGAATCCCTGCTTATGACAGCCTCCCTGACTCCCTGACTCCACTCAGGGAACTCCACTGAGAATTTAGGCAGCATTTTAGTCATGGTGGTGAACAATAGGTTCTCAAAACATCCTGAATTATTAGTAAATGTAGAACGGGGAGCTGAGCGATTCCCCTTACCTTAATGCTGACTGGTTTTGGGTGCTTAGGGTACATCTAGAATGCCTAGCTTTAGTGAGCTCACCATCCTTCAGACAGGGCATCCCTTCCCCTACATCCACAGAAAAATTTTCCCTCACTCCTCATAAGACACATGCTCTTAGGATTTTTGACTATTCTTACTCTGTGCACAGTTTCCAAACCACATGAAATGAAGAGGCAGAAGTTATTATCTGTTGTAGGTAGGAGGAAAGGCCCACTGTAAAGACAACAAGCTTATAACACAAACATGAGAACAAAGAAAAATTTTTACAATTAATAGCCAGCAAGACACAAACCAAAGTCTTAGACCTGCAATGCTTGCAAGGTTGGTAACTAGAAGAGCCAAAGTAACTGTCTAAAGACAAGCTGAGGTTGCCATCTAACAAACAAGTCAGATAAAAATGGGCACAGCTTCAACGCATGACCACTCCCCCAGTAAGGGAAGCAATACATGAACCTCAGGATCATTGCCCTCACTGGATCAAGGGAACATACTCAAAGCATTGTGGGGACCCAATTGGTTTTGCACTATCAAATGCACAAGGGATAAACCAATGTCAAAAGAAATTGCCACAGTATTTGTCTCCTTGCTGGTATTACATAAATGCCCTGAAAAGTAGTTCTACTATTTTCCATCTCTCAGTTTTACTTAGTTTCTCACTTTCCCTGGATGAATTCTGTTTTTTGCACTGATCACACTTCCTTTGTTCACATCTTCATTCTTCATCATTCAGGTAAAGATCTCAGGAGCCACAGTTTCAGGAAGACTTTGGTATCTTCTGATTACCTGCACCTTAGTCCCTGAGTTAAGACTATCTAGATCAAGAGAGGATCACCACTGTTGAATATCTGAACCACAGAAGCATCTTTCTCCCTCACTAAGTCTAAATGAAAGCAGGGAAAACACCATGCTGGTTTCTGTGTGTCCTCAGAGCCCAAAATGTTCTCTCAGCCTTGTCTGGCTTTGCCTGGGAAGACAAGAACAAACATGTATTCAACTGATGATCCTCTAATGACAGGCAAAAACTATTATTCTACCCTAGTCTAGCTTAGAAAAAATCAGTGTTCATTGCAGTTACTTTCAAGAGTATGGGCAAGTCAGACAGTGGTCTCATTGTAAAGCCCACCCAAGGGGGGGAGCTATGAGTCATTCAGAGGATTCCTGACCTTCTAAGTTCTTCTCTTTCAAGGTCTTGCAGGGTTTGTTTTATTCTTCAGTCTGATAAATCTTAAGTTCTTCTAGTCAGAGGAAGCAGCCACACAACACTCATACAGAAAGAACTCATGAGCTACATTCAAATAAAGAAGAGTATGGAAAAGTAGAGTTAAGGTAGTGGAACTGCCCAGCAACTCAGGATCATCCCGAGCATGCCCTCATCTCAGTCTTGGTCCCCCTAGGCCCTCTGCTTGATGTGAGTGTGGGGCAGCTCAGGACCAACTCCCCCCATCCTCTCCTTAGAACTTCCTGGGTTGACTCTGTGTCTTGACGCACCCTATGCCCTCTGCTTGAGTGGACCCACCCTGGCACACTGGACCATCTGTAGTCTGCCCTCATCTCAGTTTTGCCCCCTACACCCTCTGTTTTTTTGGTCTTGCCCCCTATGTCCTCTGCAAGAGAACTCCAAGAGAACACAGACCAGCCAGAGTTACTGACATCAAAGTCCTAAGCCACCTACACCCACTGGAAAAGGAGAGTAGAGAGAGGCACTACCTGCATCCACTGGAAGAAGAGATAGGAAGACAACAGTACAAGAACACATTCAACAATAAAAAGACCAATATGATACCATCAGTATCTAGGGACTCTACACCAACAAGACCTGAACATCTAAATTCAGTTAAAGCAGAAAAGAATGACATTAAAAACAATGTTATAATTATTATAGAGACCTTCAAAGAAGAAATGAGAAAATCCTTGAAAGAAATGGAAGAAAAAACAAACCAAACACTGCAATAAATATCTTAAAGAAAGCAAGAAAAGCCAAGAAAAAAACAAAAGATCAAATAGATGAAGGAAAAATTCAAACAATTCAAGACCTGAAAACTGAAATAGAGACAATAAAGAAAACACGAACTTAGGGAAAGCTGGAAATAGAAAAGCTGGGTAAAGAATCAGGAACTAGAGATGCAAGCATAATCAACTGAACACAAGAGAAGGAAGAGACAAACTCATCACAGAAGATAAACTAGAGGAAATAGTTTTATCAACCAAAGAAAATCTTAAATACAACAAATCCTTAACATAAAATATCTGGGAAATATGGGACACTGTGAAAAACAAAGCTTAAGGATACTAGATACATAAGAAAGTGAAGAAGCCTAGCTAAAAGGTACAGAAAACATATTCAACAAAATCATAGAAGAAAACTTTCCCAACCTAAAGAAGAGCATGCTTATGAAAGTACAAGAAACTTACAGAACACCAAATAGACTGGACCAAATAAAAGTTCCCTTGCCACATAATAATCAAAACAACCAACATACAGAATAAAGAAAGAATATTAAGAGGAAAAAGGAAAAAGGCCAAGTAACATATAAAGGCAGTCATATCAGAATTACACCTGACTTCTCCATGGAAACCCTGAAAGCCAAAAGGTTCTAGATAGATGTCCTATAAACAATGAAAAACCATGGACGCTAGCCCAGATTATTATACCTAGCAAAACTCTCAATTACTATAGATGAAGAAAACAAGATATTCCATTACAAAACCAGATTTATACAATACATATCAACAAATCCAGCACTACAGAAAGTTATGGGAAAAAATTCCAACCCAAGGAAGTTAACTACACCCACAAAAACATAGGCAATGAATAATCCCACCATACCAAAAGTCAAAGAGTCAAATCTACACACAATACAACCACCAACAACAAATCCAAAACAAACAAAAATTAACAATCAGTGGTCCTTAATTCCCCTCAATATTAAGGGTCTTAACTCTCCTATAAAAAGACACAGGCTAACAGAATGGATACGAAGACAGAATCCATCCTTCTGCTGAATACAAGAAACACACCTCAACTTCAAAGACAAATGTTACTTCAGAGTTAAGGGTTGGGAAAAGATTTTTCAATCAAATGACCTTAAGAAGCAAGCTGGAGTAGCTATCCTAATATCAAACAAATTAGACTTCAAACTAAAATTAATAAAAAGATATGAACAAGGTCATTTCTTATTCAACACAGGAGAAATCATCAAGATTAAGTTTCAATTCTGAACATCTATGCACCAAATACAAAGGCACCCACATCAGTAAAAGAAACATTATTAATACTCAAGGGAGGGAGAGAGGGAGGGAGGGAAAACTGGGATCAATATGTAAAATAAGAAAATAAATAAATAAAAATACAAAAAAAAAAAAAGACTCAAATGTGTTCTCCTTGGGAAAAAATCCTCAAGTCACACATTAAACCACACACACTTATAGTAAGAGACTTCAGTACCCCACTCTCACCAATGGAAAGTAATACGAGACAGAAACTTAATAAAGGACTAACAGACACAATTAGGCTTAACAGACATCTATAGAATATTCCATTCAAATACAAAAGAATATACCTTGTTCTCAGCACCACATAGAACCTTCTCTAAAATCCACCACATACTAGACAATAAAGGAAACCTCAACAGAAAAAAAAAGAAAGAAAGAAAGAAAATGAAATAACTACCTGTATCTTAGTAGACCACCATGCCTTAAAATTAGAATCCAGCAACAATACAAATTTCAGGAGGCCTACAAACTTATGGAAATTGAACAATGCTCAACTGTACCACTCCTGGGTAAAGGAAGAAATAAAGAAAAAAAAAATCAAAGACTTCCTGGAATTCAAATGAAAATGAAGGCACAACATACCCAAATATACGGGATACTCTTAAAAAGGTGCTAAGAGAAAATTTCATAGCACTAAATGCCCAATGAGGAAACTGGAGAATAGCCACACTAAAGAATTAACAGCACACCTAAAAGCTCTAGAACAAAAAGAAGCAAACTCACCCAGGAGGAGTAGACACCAGGAAATCATCATATTGAGAGGTGAAATCAATAAAGATGAAAGAAAAAAAAAACAATACAAAGAATCAATGAAACAAAGACT
Source organism: Cricetiscus sungorus (assembly GCA_030556225.1). Classification (NCBI taxonomy): domain Eukaryota; kingdom Metazoa; phylum Chordata; class Mammalia; order Rodentia; family Cricetidae; genus Cricetiscus; species Cricetiscus sungorus. Next base: position 1,962,727 of record JANBXA010000606.1, on the reverse strand, counting down.
TGGTCCTTTGAGAAAATCAGCAAGATAGACAAACCTTTATTTAACTGAATAAAAAGGCAGAGAAAGAACATGCAAATTAACAAAATCAAAAATGAAAACAGGGACATAACAACAGACAGAGAAAATCCAGAGGATCATAATGTCATACTTTGAAAACTTATACTCTTCAAAATTTGAAAATTTGAAGGAAATGGACAATTTTCTAGATAGATATCACTTACCAAAATTACATCAAGAATAAACAAGCAATTTAAATAGACCTATAACCCCTAATGAAATAGAATCAATCATCAAAATTCCCCCAAACAAAAAAAAATCCCTGGGCCAGATAGGTTCAGTGCAGAATTCTACCAGAAGATCGAAGAGGAGATAATACCAATACTTCTCAAATTTCTCCACACAATAGAAGCAGAGGATCATTGCCAAACTTTTTACCAGGTTACAATTACCTTAGTACCCAAGCCACACAAAGACACAACTAAAAAAGAGCACTACAGTCCAATTTCCCCCATGAACACTAATGCAAAAATACTCAATAAAATACTGGTAAATTGAATCCAAGAACACATCAGAAAAATCATCCACCATGATCAAGTAGGCTTCAATCCAAAGATACAAGGATGATTCAACACATGAAATTCCATCAATGTAATCCACCACATAAACAAACTGAAAGAGAAAAACCACATGATCATTTCACTAGATGCTAAAAAAAGCCTTGGACAAAATTCAACACCCCTTCATGCTTAAGGTGTTGGAGAGATTAAGGATAACAGGAACATACCTAAATATAATAAAGGCAATATACAGCAAACCAACAGAACATCAAACTAAGTGGAGAGAAACTCAACACAATTCCTCTAAAATCAGGAACAAGACAAGGCTGTCCATTCTCTCCTTGCCTTTTCATTCTTGTACTTGAAGCCTAGCTACAGCAATAATACAACAAAAGGAGATCAGGGGGATAGAAATTGGAAAGGAAGAAGTCAAACTTTCACTATTTGCAGATGATAAGATAGCTTACATAAGTGACCTAAAAAATTCTATCCAGGAACTACTACAGCTGATAAACAACTTCAGCAAAGTGGCAGAATACAAGATTAACTGAAAGAAATCAGTAGCCCTACTATATATAGACAATAAAGGGGCTGAAAAAGAAATCAGAGAAACATCACTCTTTAAAATAGCCACAAACATCATAAATATCTTAGGGTAACTCTAACCAAATAGGCAAAAGACCTATATGGCAACACCTTTGAGACATTAAAGAAAGAAATTAAAGAACATTCAAGAAAATGGAAAGATCTTCCATGCTCTTAGATACGTGGGGTCAAAATAGTAAAAATGGCAATCTTGCCAAAAACAATCTGCAGATTCAATGCAATACCCATCAAAATCCTGGCACAAATCTTTACAGACCTTGAAAGGACAATATTCAGCTTCGTATGGAAAAACAAAAAACCCAGGCTAACCAAAAAAATCCCGTACAATAAAGGAACTTCTGTAAGCATCACCATCAACCTATACTGTAGAGCTGTAGTCCTGAAAACAGCTTGGTGTTGGCAGAAAAACAGATGGGTATACCAAAGGAATCAAATTGAAGACCCTGATATTAACCCACACACCTACGAACACCTGTTTTGACAAAGAAGCTAAAACTATACAATGGAAAAAAGAAAGCATCTTCAATAAATGGTTCTGATAGGTACAAGATCACAGATAGATCCATATCTATTGCCATGCACAAAACTTAAGTCCAAATGGATCAAAAATCTCAACATAAATCCAGCCACACTGAACCTCTTATTAGAAGAGAACAAATTGGTACAGGGGACTGCTTCCTGAACATAGCACCAGTAGCACAGACACTGAGATCAACACTTGACAAATGGGACCTCATGGGATTGAAAAGCTTCTGTAAGGCAAAGACATAGTCAACAAGACAAAATGGCAACCCAGAGAATGGGAAAAGATCTTCACCAACCCCCCCCCCATCTGACAGAGGGATGATTTCCAAAATATACAAAGAACTCAAGAAGTTAGTCACCAAATCACCAAATAATTCAATTAAAAAAGAAGGGTATAGAACTAAATAAAATTCTCAATAGAGGAATCTAAAATGGCTGAAAGACACTTAAGAAATTGCTCAATATCCTTAGCCATCAGGGAAATGCAAATCAAAACTACTCTTACACCCATCATAATGGCTAAAATGAAAAACACCAAGGATAATTTATGCTGGAGAGGATGTGGAGAAAGGGATCGCTCCTCCATTGCTGGCGGGTGTACAAACTCATGCAACCACTTTGGAAATCAGTATGGTGGTTCCTCAGGAAAATGGGAATCAGTCTACCTCAAGATCCAGCAATTCCACTCTTAGGCATATATGCAAAGGATACACCTTCATACAACAATGACATCTGTTTAACTATGTTCATAGCAGCATTATTTGTAATAGCCAGAACCTGAAAGCAACCTAAATGCCCCTCAGCTGGAGAATGGATGAAGAAAATGTGGTACATTTACACAATGGAGTACTACTTAGCAGAAAAAAAAAAAAACAATGGAATCTTGAAATTCACAGACAAATAGATGGAAATAGAAGACACCATCCTAAGTGAGGTAACCCAGTCACAGAAAGACAAACATGGTATGTACTCACTCACATACAGATATTAAACATAGAACAAAGGTTTGGCAGAATAAAATTCACACCTCCAGAGAGGCTAGGAAACAAGAAGGACCCTAAAAGAGACATACATGTTCCCCTGGTGAAGGGGAGAGGGACAAGAGCCCCTGAACAAATTGGGAGCATGGGGGTATCAGGGGAAGTAGGAGAAAGAGGAGGGAAGAAAAGGAGGGGGAGGAGAAATGAGGAATCGGGAAGGGGAGATGAATAGAAGAGAGGAAGAAAGGAGACACATCAATAGAGTGAGCCATTATAGGTTTAAATAAAAATATGGCACTAGGAAATTTTCCAGAGATACGCAAGGATGATCCCAACTAGGAATCTAAGCAATAGTGAAGAAGCTACCTTACCTCCACTTGCTTCCTCTTATATTAAAACAGCCTTTCTTATTGTTGCATACATACATGTGAATAAATATATAAATACATCTTGCTGAATAATTTAGTGTTGTTTGCTTATATATGCCTATGTTTTTAGTACTGACTGTTGTTGTTTTGCAGCTGCTATGGCCTAAGAAACACAAACACGAGATTGAGCGCCCACGTGGAGTTTATTGAGAGAGGGGAGAGGAAAGAGGGGGTAGCTGGTGGCCAACCGAAAGCGGGGAGAGAGAGAGAGAAAGGGGGGGGCTAGAAAGAGTGAGAGAGGGAAGCAAGAGAGAGGGAGATGAGAGGGAGGGACAAGAGAAGCAAGAGAGAGCAAGAGAAAGAGTTACGCTTGGCGTGCTTGCTTTAAAAGGGGAGCTTGCGCATGCGTAACCCAGTCTCCGCCCAGCCAGGTAAGGCCTGACATAGTGATTACGCGTGCTGCCCATTAGAGGCGGGGCCCACAGACTGCCAAGCCTCAACACTGACCACTTGATATTGGATAACCAGTTAGGGTAGTCATCCCTAGGGAAGACTGATTCTCCCCTCCCAGTAGTCATTAATTGCCAATATGTCTTCATACTTTAAAACTATGCTGTAGGCTACTAAACATCACACACTTTATACCTTACTAGTCATGGCAAGAAGACCAGAAATTAAGACTGACAGACTTCAACAGTATATCAGATTTTCCAAACATTATTATAGTATATACTAGAGGGCAGTCAGATCTCAATCTCACAGCAAAAAAATAATTTGCTACAGATCACATGCATAAATATGAAAGTTAAAACAACAGAACAATTAGAAAAATAAATCATCTTTGTAAGTCTGAGTTTACAAAACTTTCCCAGAGAAGAATAGAAAACATAATTCATGAAAGAATAAATTGATAATTTGGACTTTGTTTAAACTAGGAGCTTCGAAGCAGTAAAACACCATAAGATAAATGAACAGGCAAGCCACAGACCAGAGGAAACAAAATGTCTGCAATGAATCTACTTGAGTAAAGAACCATATACATGACATACAAAGAAGTCTTGCCTTTAATAAAAAAGGTAAGTATTCCACTGTGATCAAATTGACTTCCAACTTGACAGGATGTAGGATCACCATGGAAACAAACCTCTAGGCAAGTCTGTAAGGTTATAGCAATAAGCTTAATTGAGGTAGGAAGGCCTATCACAAATGTAAGTGGTACCAGTCCATGGGCTGGGCCCTGTACTGTATGAAACAGAGAGAGCTAACTGAACAGTGGCCTTCTTCTCTTTTTTGCTTTCCTGACTGTGGATACTCTGTGACTAGCAGCTCCAGCTGCTGTCCCCACGAAGGGCTATCGCTCAAATGGTTATCCAAAAGAAACTCTTTCTTAAATTACTTTGTGTCAAGCATGTGGTCACGCCTATGAGAAAAGTAGTGTCTCCAATAAGGTTTGAACAAAATATTTGAGGAGATTTTATGAAAGGAGGCATTCAAATGTCAAAAATACATAAAAATAGGTTAAGCACTGGCAGTGCTGACAGTCACTGAAACACAAATTATAGGATATCATGACTCATACAGAAATATGAAAACATGGTTATATAAAACATTGATTGGTTTGGGAGTAAGTAGGACATGTGTATGCTGCTGCTAGTGTGTCACAGTTGCTACCCAGCTAAGTGAGATGATAATCCATTTTGTCCTTTGTTATACTTTTTAGAATTCCAATTCATTTTCAAAATGAAAACTGCCTAATAACTGATTAAAATGTTAATATGCAATATACTATGATTGACAACTCCAAATCTTCCGTACCCAAGAGAAATTAAATATTTGTTCATAAAAAGAAACACACCACCTATACAAATAAATATTCATAGCAGGATTACGTATAAAAGTTTAAAGTTGAACAAGCCAGGCATTTGGAATCATAGCACCAGGGGCACAGATGATGGTGAGTCTCACTACCAAATGTTGACAAGGAGTAATCTAGTGACACATGGAGCAGATGGGCAACTCAAAGATAAGCTATGAGAAAGAAGACAAAACAAAGCTCTGTTCTGGAACATTCTATTTATATGGAGTCCAAGAATAACGTTTGGCGGAAGGAATTAGATTTTTAGCTGTCTCTGGAGGGAGGACTAACAGGAAAGGGTTACAAGGGGACATGTGGACTGGTGCAGCTGTCCAGTTCCTTCGCACACATTCATCAAACTGGATGGTTCCAGATCTGTATATAAGTTTACCTTATTTTAAAACTGAAAGAGCCAGAGATGATCCACAGATGCTCTAAAACCAGTCAGATATGTTGGTAGAAAGTACCAGTTTTCAAAATAAGATAAGGAGGTATAGTCATTCAAAATGATTAGTCCATGAGAACAGGGCACCATTGTTCTGAATGTAATGACAATATTTTTTATTATAACACATATGGCCATATTAATAATCCTTTGATATTTCTGGGCCTCTAGCAAAGATCAAACATCCCTCTGTGGTGTCAGAAGTGGGAATGAGAACTTTTACTTAAAACTTAACAAAAGCTTAAAAAATAGTTTTAGAAACAAAAGAACAGAGACAAGCAAGGCTTCTTGGAAGCAACATTTTTCTGGGTTGGACTCTGTTTTGTAAGAGACTAATCACGGCTCCTTTAAGAGGGGTTTCTTGACTCAGCATAAGTGGCAAAAAACCGCACGGATTTTAAAAAGCTCTGATAACAATTCATTGGTGTGTACGAGAGCTGGCAATGGCAGTGATGTGGTCCAAGCCAGCAGCAGATTTTGTATGCAGCACAGACCAAGGAGGTGAATACAGCTCTCACTGCTGGCAGTAAAATAGCCACCACCATATTGGATAGACCGCAGCTAAAGAAAAAAAAAAAAAAAAACAAACAAACAAAAAAAAAAACATGGCTTTCATTTTAGGAATGTTGTTGTTTAGCAGATAAAAGACTCATGGCCAGAAAAAGATAAAGATTTAAAGTAAAGACAGATTCAAATTAAGAAAAAATGTGGGTTACACTATGTTTTAAAATATACGTTGGCTTGGGAAAGAAAAAGAAACAGGATACAATGGATTAAAAAAGAAAAAAGAAAGTAGAATGGCTGGGTATGGTGGCACATGCCTTTAATCCCAGAACTCGGGAGGCAGAGGCAAACAGATCTCTGTGATTTCAAAGTAAACCAGGTATGCAATGAATTCCAGGACAGATAAAAGTTACACAGAAAAACCCTGTCTCAAAATATGGAAAAATAGAAGTAGAAGAAATAGAGTAATAAAAAAGCCACGTAAAGATGGAAAGCACAGAGAAACTTTGGATAATATACACAATTCTGTTGTCTTTAAATTGACTGCTAAAGAAATAACAACTGATAAAAGAAATGCTGCTGGATTAATTCAATTTATATATTTTAAAAATGCTTTGACTCCAAAATTTAAGCCTAAGGACAAGTTACTAGGGAAAAGGGTTTCTATTTTTGATTCCACAGAAAATGAAAAGCTGTGGATTTCTTCCAGACTAATGTGGTTTGATCAAGCAAGACCCCCTGAAGCATCGCCAATGGGACAATGACGCCTTGCAGACTACAGCCAAGATTTCTGCGTCTTCTTAGGATTCCCCATGACAGCGCCCCCTACAAGCAGAAAGTAGTTTGGAAAGAACGACGCCCAAATTAGACAAATATTGTTTATAAATGTTTGTTTTCATTTAAGTATTTGAGATGAATAGGCATTCTTCAAACCTTTCAAAGACCAACAGAATATGGCATTTAAAATGGTTTAGGGTTTTCCTTGACAGTGAGGCACAATTGCTCCTGGTAACACCACCTGTGTCAGAAATGAAGATGGATATTGAAGAAACGCGTTATGAAGTTTGCTTTCAATATGGCAAGATACGGTTCTTGTCTGGACTGTTTGACTTTATGCTGTATAAACTGGACATGCAGGACCCACAGAAAAGTGACTGCTAAAACAAGATGAAAAGTGCTACAGGGTTCCTGCTTCATAAAAGAGTCTGCCAGACACACTATGGCCTATGGGCTGAAGATGAAACATTACAGAAGAACTTCAGGTGACTGAACAGGCAGTGAGTTGTCTCTGTCATTTCTAGAGTTTATATATTATCCTTCTGTGATCTTTGAAGGAGTTGAAGACAGATAGTTATGGTTATAGCTTTCCTTAGTTAGGATAAAAGATAACTTACATATAAGACTTTGGACTCACCAAGATAGGATAGATGATGGAATATTTTCTTAAATTTTACAAAATGTTAATGGACTAAATATTGTTAACTGTGATTCTTAATTGATAACTGTTGTGTGATATATTTTGCTATGTTAAGGTTAAAACCCTTCTTTTTATTTTAGACAGAAAAGAGGAGATGATGGGAGATGTTATTCTGTAAATATTTTTCTCATACTGGTTAATGAATAAAGAACTGTTTGGCCAATGAGAAAGCAAGATAGGTGGGGCTAGGAGACAAGGAGGAAAGAGGAAGTAGTTAGGAGAAGTCAGCATGTAGAGCCTAGAGGAAGCAAGATGCTCCCCTCCCCCCGCTCGGATAAGATGACCACGTGGAAATACTTAGATAAATAGAAATGGGTTAATCATTAAGACAGAGCTAGCCGTTAAGAAATTAGGAACTGGCCAACAGGATTGTATCAAATACAGAGTCTCTGAGTGTTATTGGGGGCTGGCATGGTAGCAGGGTGGTGGGACCAGACTGGCCGCGGGGGAAAATCCTGCTCGTAACACCTCTGTGTATTATTTTCTTCTTTGGTAATGAGATGGGCATACCTTTCCCACATTTACTCAGTGATAGATGTCCCCACAACACTTTATAACTGTGGGTCACAGAAAGTGACACCTTGGTATCAGTTGCAGTCCCACACAAAGGACATGCTTACAACTTGAAAGGACCTACATCCCTTACTGGTGTGCTTTGAGTTTATTTCCTAATATGATGGATGTTATACTAAGACTCACTTGCTGACTCAAGGCAGGAGCATATCTCACATGTAACACTGTCCTTGACACAGTTATCACCCAGCTAGGCGAGACAACAATCCATTCTCTCCTTTGTTCTAGTGTTTCAAAGTTCAGTTTTATTACCAATTTATCCTCCCAAATTCCCTTAGAGTTTAGAGATACCTGGAGAGTACTTTCCTTTGCTAACACAAAGGAAATGGTACTGCTGACACTCGTCTTCTGTCCTTTCCCTTGGTGGATATGGATGAGATGCTGGAATGTGCAGGAGCTGTATGGCAGCCTGAGGACAATAGCAAACAAGATGAAAACAGGCAGAGTTGAGGTGAAGGCTGGGTTCTTGGTAGAATGACTGTGCCTCTGTACCGTATTTGGATACCTTTCTTCTAGAATACTTGTTCTAATAGGAAATGCTAGTTAGGAAAGTTTCAAAGAATGGCATACTTCCAGCGACAACCTAGATGCAAAGGCTGTCTCAAAGTGTATAGGAAAAGACTAAAAGGAAGTACATAGCCCTAAAGATTAATTCTGTCTGGAAGCAGGCCCTATATGAAACCCCAGAATCAAAGGAGTAGTGAATATCAAGCTCCACAATACTACCTGTAATTTTTAAAATGTGTGTATGTGAGAGAGAGGGGGGGGTGTGGGGGAGATAGAGAGAGAGAGAGAGAGAGAGAGAGAGAGAGAGAGAGAGAGAGAGAGAGAGAGAGAGTGTGTAACTGAGAAATTCTAGGGTGTTCAGTATGATATGCCTTTTCACAAAGAAAATGCCCTGGGCTTTGTTTTTCATTTTTTTCTACAGTGCATTCTGCCATATTCCAAGGGGCATCCATTAATTATCATCCCATTCTTGGCTCTGACAATGAAAATACTACATCATGTCAAAGATGTTCCTGCTAATAATTAATGATAATTTCCAAAGTGGAGAGCGACATATTTTATTGTCCCCAAGTTCAGAATAACTAGGGCTACCGTGCCCTCTAGCTCTGCCCTATGACAGAGCGAACTTAAAGCAGGACAGAAAGAGAGAGAGAGGCACAGGGTGTAGAAGTGATGATTTCATGACAAAAGAACCCCCCTGACCCCAGGGACAAATGAAGCCTCCCTGTAAAGGAAATTAGAACATTCTAGAAAAGTGTTTCTGATTACCTTCGATTTCAGAAGCCAATCCATAGTGCAGAGAGAGATGCCTAAAGGGATCCTCTGCTAATCTGATACAGGGAGATGGAGGAAGAGGTGGGAGTTTTAAGAATTGAGGAGAAACAAGAGCCTCTGCTCAGTTCAGTCTTGAACTCTTCCTGTTGACTACACTTGCTGCCATTTAATCCCATCTTGCTTTAGAATATGGGCATTGCTGGCCTCCCCATCTTCACCTGTCCTAATCTTCTAAATTGAAATTTAATGGGTGTCATCTTTGAGGCTGCCCATATATATCATCAAGTAGCCCTTCTACCTTGCTGGCATAACCCTGAGTTTTTATAGTACATCAGCTAAAAATCCTCTTTTCCATGTTCTCATGCAGGAAGAGCTGTCCTGTACTTAGTTCCAGTAAGAGACTTCAGTGGAATCTATGATGGCAACAGCTTTGCTTCCTTGATGAAAATGGTAAATATGGGAAGGAGCCAGGAGGATATTTGGTAAGCATTGTTGAAGTCCTGTTTGTACCCTAGCATGGTGTACACCTACCATGGTGGGACATGACTGCAATCTCAAGAGTTTCAGAGAGAGGGAGAGCAGGAGCAACAATCAACAAGCTAATGACACCACAATAAAGAAGCACTAAGTACACCTGTGTTCAAGGCTTTGTTGACACCAGCTCTGTGCACACGTCCTTCAGGGGATTTAATGTGAACACCACATTAAAAGTGGTTTGCTTAAACCACTTCTACCCACTTTATTGCCTGAAAGCAAATCTATTCCCTGTATACATGGGGTGAGGTACCTGGCACATAAGCATGAACCTTAGTTCAGATCAGGTGCAGTGGTATCTGTCTATAACTCAGTACCAGGAGGCTGTTGGGTGCAGAAACAGCCAGATCCCTGATTCTCATTAGCTACATTGTCAAGCCAAATGGATGAGCTCCAGATTCCATGAAAAGCTTCACTTTAAACTTAATGCAGGGAACCTGCATAGGACCCACCCAGGCTCTGAATGTGGTGACTATGTGCGGCTTGGGCGCTCTATGGGGCAGTAGAACCAGGATTTATCCCTGGTGCATGAACTGGATGTTTGGAGCCCATTCTCTTTGAAAGGATACCTTGCTCAGCCTAGATACAGGGGTAGGGCCTTGGTCCTGCCACAACATAACAGACTTTCTTGACTCCCCATGGGAGGACTTACCCTCTCTGAGGAGGAGGTGGAGTAGGGTAAAGTGGGGGTACTGGGAGGAGGGGGGAACTATATTGGTATGTAAAGTAAAATAAAAAAAAGTAAAGCAGGGAGAAATCAATGAAGGTATTCAATACCAACCTTTGGCTGCCATCTGTATGTGTGCAGGGACACACTCTCTCACACACACACACTCACAGACACACATTCTTACACACACACACACACTCTCTCTCTTTCTCTCTCTCTCTCTCTCACACACACACACACACACATGCATGCACACACACACACGCACACGCACACGCACACTCTCTCTCTCTCACACACGCGTACACACACACGCACGCACACACACACGCACACACACACACACACACACACACACACACACACACACACCATTTTTGGGCCCCATGTGTTTCCCTCCTTTTGTCCCCACACTACTATCTTTCTCCACCCCCCCCCCACTTCTGTTACAAGCTCCACTCTCTGTGGCTCAGATTGAAACCTTACAGGCAGGCCATTGCCCTTTCACCCACCCCAAGACCCACCACCTCTGGCTCTCTGGTTCTCAAAGGAACTCTAACCCAGCAACGTCTCTCCCTCTCCATTCCCACTTCCTTAGGCCTCTTGAACCAGCTCTCTCCCAGAAGCCAGTTGGTGGCGTGTGTAAGGCTGTGCCATTCTCTGCTGCGCATGCACTGGACTGAGTTTCACCATGAAGGACCTGTTTCATCATCTGCTTCTCTGAAAACTCAGCACTCCTCCACTCCTTGCTAGTTTCCTGCTGTCCAATCTGCCGGCCTTCTGCTTGTTCTCTGAATGCACCAGGGTTATGCTGCTCTGTGAACCTTCCTTCTAGCCTGGGAATACTTCCCCATAATGTGCTTGCAGTAGTTCAGATCAGAATGCCTTTTCTAGTCCTAGTCTTCAGCTTTGTAATGGTAGTCAGTACAAGTTTTCATGGGTGCTACCCAGAAGGAAATGTAAAGTCACTGGTAGGTTGTCCTCGGGGGGGGGCGGGTTGGGGGGCGTGGCTTGCAGATCCCAACTACAAGATAAAATGTTCAAGTTGCCACATGCCACTGCTGCAATGTACCCCCAAAAATGGGACCAAGTAGCCACAAATTAAAATTGTCAAAACTGTGGACAAGAATAAACATTCTCGATAGCTTGATTGTCTTGAATGTTTGTAACAATGGAAAACAAGCTGCCTGTAAACGATTCACTCATGTCATCCAGGCATTGGCTTATTTTCTATTTCCCTGGCATTTCGGTTTCCCACTCCTTCCCTATGACATCATTCTCCTTTTTGTTTCAGTGCAATTATCATCATGTACCAAACTTTTTCTTTTGGATCACCACCCAGCTCCCAAATCATGACACAGAGACTTATCCTAGCTTAGGCTCATCGTTTTTAGATAGCTCTTTTAACTTAAATTTACCTGGTTCTCTTTATTTGCATTTTGCCTTGGCCCTTTTCTTTTTCCTTTTGTGTATCTTACTTTCAGGGTTTCTTGTGTCTGCTGGGAAGCGGCTGCCTGGTTTCCTGCCCCTGGCGCGTCCCTCATTCTCTTCTCCTTTTTCTCTCATTTGCCCACTCTTGTTCTCTCTCCCTGGCAGCCCCACCTATCCCTCTCCTGCCTAGCTATTGGCTGTTCAGCTTTTTATTAGACCAATCAGGTACCTTAGGCAGGCAAAGTGTGAAGCAAATGCAACACATCTTTACATACTTTTAAGAAACTTACATAAGCAAATTATCACACTTTTACACAGTTAAAGTAATATTCCACAAGAGAAACAAATGCAACACATCTTTGCCCAGTTAAAATAATATTACCCAGCATGTGATATTTTCTTAATTCTGTGTTTGCTAATTAATTTCATGATTCCAGCCATTAGAATGTATTTACCTTCAGGGTCAAGATTTTGTCTCTTTCATCTATCGGTGAATAAAATAACACATAAAAATATACTTTACTTAGTGAATAAATGAATGAGTTTCTGTCTAGATGGCAGAGCCATGTAGATAAATTGTTCAGAGTCTGCCATGTCTGCATTTGCTTGGGGTAGGGCGATGGTTCTCAACCTTCCTAATACTGCCACACTTTACTACAGTTACTCATGTTGTGGTGTTGTGGTGACCCCTAACCACAAAATTGTTTTCATTATTACTTCATAACTATAATTTTGCTACAGGTATGGATCATAATGTAAACATGTGTTTTCTGATGGTCTTAGATAACTCCTGTGAAGGGGGCGACCCACAGGTTGAGAACCACTGGGGTAAGGCGGTCTTGTCACAAGGAATAAACATTTCATTGCCCAGAACAGAATGTTAACTTCAGTTGTAACAAAAATTATAGGTGTCCCTAACATTAGTAGATCATTTTTCATTTTAAAAATAACAAAAGGACATTATTGAACACACCTACTCAGGCATCTGAAGCAAGAAAATCAGAAGTGTGAGTCAGCCTTACCTACATAATAACAAGACCATCTCACAACACTAAAGAAAGACAGGAGGAAGGGAGGGGGCAGGAAAAGAGGTAGGGAGGGAGCCAGGGCACAGAGAAGATATTTGCCTTAGGTGGATCTATTGTATTTCTCCAAGCCCCTGAGTGCATCCAGAATCTCTCACTTTGTATCTTTGCAAAACATTCAAAGTGAAGGCACTGACTGCTCCTGGTCAGGCATTCTTGGCCTCATTTTGAAGTCTCTCACTCCATTTACCAATAACTAAAATGATAAAACTTTAACATAAAGAGGCTTGGGGACAAATAGAGTCTTTTAGTCTGAAGCATAAATTACGCTGACAACGTACATTATCACATGCTGCAGAGTTGCCAACCTGTTCTAGTTCAACTTTGTTACCAAATTACTCATCTTAATTACTCCCTTCTTCTTTTCCTTATCTCATTTTTCTCTAGTCATATTAATGGTCACATAATAATATTAGACAATGTTCACTAAGCTTAACTGAAAATAATGGCTGTTTTAAATCAGAGTTAATTAGTATGTCAAGAAGTTCAGGCAATTATGAGATCACATGATTTTTTTAAGGGCACAAGGGAAGAAAGCCCCTTTGCTAACTGCTAGTTCATGATTACATAAAGATCTTTAATGTTTTTCTTAGTGCTGTCACTGAACACTGGGTGACACAATTCTTCTGAGACCACTTGCCACTATCAACTACAGGTAACTAAGCCCCCCTTGTCCCACTCCACACCCCACAATCACTGCTCTGAGAAGACACATTTAATAGTAATTCATGACTCTCTGTGACATCTCTCTTTCAGGTTTAATAGTGAATCGTGGTTTATTCTATCTATATTTCATCATCCACAAGGAAGCTTTTCAAGAGCAAAAGATCAGTGCCATCTAATTCTCCCCTCCTTCTCAGCTATTTCTGGAGGACACAGTGGCTGAGACAGAGCTAGAAGGCACACCATCCTTGGCTCTAAGTGAATGAGTGAATGTGGGGCTTGAAGGGGAACAATGGGAGATGAGGAAGAGAGGGGACATTGAGAGCTTCATGCACAAAAGATGACCATCAGGATACTTCAATCATGGGCACCATAGCCAATCTCTTACACATATGTGGGACTTTGGGGGATGCCTAGAACCTCTGCCTTAATCCTTCCTAAAATAATCAGAATTGTAGGGCAGCTGAGAAAGAAGAGGAAAAATAGTTTGAGTTACGTCACTCACTCCTAAATAATTGTCTGCCAGAAAAATCAGTTCTGTTTTTGTTTTACTTTGTTTTAATTAAACATCGGCAAATAAGACAAAACTAAATACTGGGAGAATGGTGCCACAAAGATAAAGAGCATCTGTCTGTAGTGACAGAGCCCCATGTACCTAGGGTAGCTTGGGTAGTGAGTTTTAGCTGTTACCACAATGATGGTTCTGATTATGTCAGGAGACATTGGAGACCTTGGGAAGAAGATAAGGACCTTACCTGGCAAGGGCAGTGCTGGGGGTGTCAACTGATGGCAAAGGAAGTCCACCAGCCTGCATGATGTCTAGGGAAATTTTGGATGGAGCGGGACCTAAACTTGAGATACAGCAGCCCGTCATATTGTTTATTTTCAACTTCTTGAACTTGCAAAATTCAAAGGGGAATAGCTTCAATTAGTACATAATGAGCATCTGGTAAATGCAAGGCTTATAATGTATATGATACCTCTGCTTTGAGCTCTTAAGACCCACTTTTCTATTGCCATGCTGATAACCATCAACCTTCTCCATCAGACAGTGAACTTCAGAGCTCAGAATGTGATCATTCCAACCTTCCCAGACTTAGAAGTTACCCAAAATGCATTTGAATAGTTGATAAAAGGCATAAAACATTTGAGATGTGAAATATCAAGAGAATGGGTGCTATGAGGCACTGTATGGTGAATTGCTAATAAAAATAAGAAGAAAGCAGTGGACTTTGGGCTGAAGCCTGGAATCCTGCTGGTCCTAGGGGAAGCCCTGCCCCTGAGCCACATGTTTGCAGCATAGACACAGAAGCTGTTGCTCAATGAAAGTGGAAGAGTACAATACAGGGTGTGGGGGGGTCTATGGGTACATGCTTCTGCATAAATTATATCTATGTAAAAGACAGATATAAAATGTAAAGGGGGACAGGGAGATGGTTTATTAGGTAAAGGCACTTGCTCCCCAAGCCTGATCTCCATCCCATGTAGTAGAAGGAAAGAACCAACTCCCCAAAGTTGTTTTCTGACTTTTACATACACACACACACTACACCATGGCAAGCACACACACACACACACACACACACACACACACACACACACACACACACACACAAAATTACATCACGGTTTCAATATTGACCAATTTAATTTAATGAGTTACTATGGAGTGAAATCATTTTGAAAAGGGTTTATGAATTCATATTCATTTATTGTGATGATTTGGTAATTAAGTATGAAGCACTTATTTACACAATTCTATTTTGTCTATTCTGCTTATGTTAGAACAACTCAGTGTATGGCACAAGACCGAAGACATTGTTTATCACCCAATGAAATAATCATGAAAATCAATACTAATTTTACAAAAGGGGAAAATAAATGCCTTCATGAAAGACTGGGCAAGATGCAGCATAATCCAGAGGTCAAAGAACTTGGAATGATTGTGTCTATTTGGTGGATGAAGTCAGATGAATGATTCAGCCCAGACCAACTGACCTTCAGAACAGGCACCTTCTTTAAAACCTATAGTAATTCAATCAAATATTAGTCATAGTAAACCAGCACATTAGCCAAACAGCTCTTGGATGGTAAGTTGAGGCCGAATCACTCAGTTTCCTTTATAGTGCAAGGCATTAGGGGTGGCTAGGAAAGCTGGAAAGCTATGTGCCAACCTACAAGTTCTCAAAGTTGCCAGGAGCAACCACTGCAGATGCAGAGGCTTCAAGGTGATACAAGGTTAAAAGGATAGAAGCAGCCAGCATAGAGACAAAAGAAGTGGTCTCCAGGGTGGGATTCCAGGCTTAACAAGAGTCTTGTTCAAATGTTCTCCCCAATCTGTATTACTGAGCTGTTTGCTACTGTTCACCCACATTCTAACACACTTCAGATGCACTGGTTAGAAGAGAAGGTAGGAATGTAGCTTTAAAGTGCAAACCTTGATAGGGACCAGTCTCTAGCGTCAAGGAGCAAATGAGAAAATACAGGAAACGTGAGTTTATCCTTTGAGCATTTATAAAGTGTTGTGGGAGTCTATGGAAGAGGTGATCGCTGTGCCTTCCTAGTCCATTCCCTGCTTCACGCTCTGTGTATGCCGGCCTCTAACTTGTTCATGGAGGATCCCCTGTTCATACTCTTGTGTCTCACAGCAGTAGGCTTAGTGACCTCCAAATAGTCCCATATTCTAATGCCTGAGAAGTGTAAATGGTCTCATTACAGGGTAAAAGAGTCAGCAAATATATACTGGGGACTTCAAGATAAGGTGATATCCTCAATTATCTAAGTTGGCCAAACTAATCACATGGGCAATGTACAGAAAGGAGACAAAAGGACAATGGGCAAGGAATACAGTTGGTTTTGTGGTGTTAAATGGATCCTGGAAAAAAACTGGGTCATCAGCCCCACTGACATTGGAAACAGAATACTGCTTGTGACTCAAAAGTCCTACCCAAAATAGATAGCTCCTAGGTGTCAACAAAGACGAGTTCTTCCCTTCTGTCATCTACATTTGTGTCCTTGGGATAACCAAAGAAATAAACCAACTGAGCCATGCAGAGTTTCCACCCCCTCTGAGCCACAAGCTATTTAAACTACTGCAGTTTCTGGTCTTTTGTTAAGATAGAGGTAGTGTTATGGTGTACCTGCAAAGATAATTCCAAGAGGCCTAAGTTGAATAGTCTTTATTAACAGCAGGTGGGACTGTCCCAAGCAGATTAGAAGAATGGAGCCTCAACCTCTGGATGGTTTTTAATGGTGAAAACCATAATTGTGACATACAGAAAGGCAGCTCTGGTCATCTGCCACAAGAGTTGTTTACAGGAGCAGAGGTACAACAGTTAAATGGTCAGGCAGTTAAGCTTTAGCTCGGAGTCACATTGTGTAGGAACTTATGGCTAGTCCAGAGACAAGTTTACCATAAGATTCTATGGCTGGTATAAGTGAGCAGAGAGCAGTTTTTATGCAAGATAGTTTTAACAATTAAAATCTTCTCAGGAATGCTTTCACTAAATGGCATAACTATACTTCAGTGGTCCAATACAGTAGAACATTTGAAGTGTTGCCAGAAGTTATCTTCTGTTGTCCTCAGCCACCCCCATTCACCATGCCTTCTAATTCACAACATTTATTAACCTCCAGGGGAAGCAGGGGTCTCTTCCTACACTATTCCTATATTTTCTGTGCAGGCTTTCCTGTCTCCCTTGTTAGCACTCTTCTCTATGTTCATGAATGTCTGAGGTTATATACTATCTCTTAGTTCAGTTTGTGTCCCACTCCCGGTGAGTTACCCTGACATAGAATAGATAACTAGATTTCCATGTAATCTTAGCACATTTACCACCCCTGGGTGCATGATGCCAGTCAGTCCATGGCATTTCAATGTCGTGGTTAGAAATGTTGCATTATGAGGCAGCTCACCAACAATAGGTTAACACTCTTTCATTAATTGGTATTGACTGCCTTTTAAATACAAATCAGATGCTTCTGTGAGGGCTAAATTGAATACTACTTTGAAATTGGCCATGATAAAATACTATCACAGTTTGATGCTGGTACCCTCACTTATACACCTATGAATTACTACAGCATCAAAAGTTAACTTGATTATTGTTCCCCACTTAAACAAAGACAATTTAGTATCTCAGAAAACTGCCAATTCATGAAAATATGCAGCAAGTAATACTGTAGATAAAATCTCTACAGAACAAAATGGAAAGTTCATTATTTAGACTAAACTAACACCTTAAAATATTAACTGTAACTCTGGTACATATACCACACAGAGCATACCTTCCCCTCATTCTTGGTCATGCTTGGCCCACTGCTCAGGGGTGAGCGTTGGGCCAGAGTGCAGGTCCAACATCCCCTCCTCCCCTCCACCTCCTTGGAGTTTACTGGGTCAGCTCCTAGCATACTGGACTTGCCTATACACTCAGGACCACCTTGAGGCTTCACTCACCTGATCTTTGGACCCCATCACCTGCCCTCTGCTGGAGAGACCTCCGTGAGAGCTCGGATCACCCAGAGTTACAGACATCAAACTTCTGACCCAACTACACCCCCTGGGAGAGCAGAGTACAGAAAGAGAGAGAGAGAGAGAGAGAGAGAGAGAGAGAGAGAGAGAGAGAGAGAGAGAGGCCAGAAGGTCCTAGACAAATACAAAGAGTTCATGAATGCCAGCCCAGGCTACAATATACAGCAAAACTCTCAATCACTATAGACAAAGAAAACAAGAAATTCAATGACAAAGCCAGACTTAAAGAATACATATCCACAAACCCAGCCCTACAAAAAGTTCTGTAAGTAAAATTCCAACCCAAGGAAGTTAACTACACTCACAAAGATGTAGGCAATAGATAATCCCAATTTACCAGAACCCAAAAGAAAAACTGGGGCAAATAAACTCACAATACCACTGTCAACAACAAATCTAAAACAAACAAGAATTAACAATCAATAGTCCTTACTTTACCTCAATATTAATGGTCCTAACTCATATATAAAAACACACAGGCTAACAGAATGGATACGAAGACAGAATCCATCCTTCTTCCATCTTTCTGCTGCATACAAGAAACACTTCTAAGCTTCAAAGGTAGACATTACCTCAGGGTAAAGGTTGGAAAATGATTTTCCAATCAAATGGAACCAAGAAGCAAGCAGGTATAGCTATCCTAATATCTAACAAGTTAGACTTCAAACCAAAATTAATCAAAAGAGATGAAGAAGGTCATTTTGTATTCATCACAGGAGAAATCCATCAGTATAAAGTCTCAATTTTGAACATCTATGTCCCAAATACAAAGGTACCCACATTCATAAAAGAAATGCTACTAAAACTCAAAGCTCACATAAAACCGCACACATTCATAGTGGGAGACCTCAACACCCCACTTTTACCACTAGACAGGACCACCAGGCAGAAACTTAACAAAGAAACAAAATAACTAACAGAAGTATGTCCTAATTGGGTTTAACAGACATCTATAATATTCCATCCAAGAATATTCCTTCTTCTCAGCTCCACATGGAAACTTCTCTAACATCAACCACATACTAGGCAACATAACAACCTCAATAGATACAAAAAACAATTTGAAATAGCCCCCTGTTTCTTATCAGACCACCATGCTTTAAAGTTGGAATTCAACAACACAAATTGCACAAACACTATACAAACTCATGGAAACTAAACAATGAGCAATAGCACCATTCCTGTATCAAGGAAAGAATAAAGAAAGAAATTAAAGATTTCCTATAATTCAATGAGAATAAGGGCACAACATACCCGAACTTACGGGACACTTTGAAAGCAGTGTTATGAGGAAAATGCATTGCACTAAGTGTCCATATGAAGAAAACGGAGGATAATCATATTAGAGAATTAACAGCACAACTGAAAGCCCGAGAAAAAAAAACAAACAAACTCACCCCGGAGGAGTAGAAGCCAGGAAATAATCAATTTGAGGGCTGAAATCAATGAAGTGGAAACTAGAAAAACAATGCAAAGAATCAATATAACAAAGAGTTGGTTTTTCAAGAAAATCAACAAGATAGACAAACCTTTATCCAAACTAACCAAATAGCAGAGAGAGAACATGCAAATCAAGAAAATCAGAAATTAAAAGGGGGAAATAACAATGGACACTGAGGACATCCAGAAAATTTTTAGGTCATACTTTGAAAAGGTGCACTCCACAAAATTCAAAAATTCAAATGAAATGAACAAATTTCTGGATAGCTATCACCAAAATTAAATCAAGAACAGATAAGCAATTTAAATAGACCTATAACCTCTAATGAAATAGAAGCAGTCATCAAAAGCCTCCCAACAAAGGAAAAGGCTACAGCCAGATGGCTTCAGTGAAGAATTCTACCAGAAATTCAAAGAAGAGCTAGTACTAAAACTCCTCAAATTGTTCCACACAATAGAATCAGAAGGTTCATTACCAAACTCTTTTTATGAGGCTACAATTACCTTGGTACCCAAGCCACACAAAAACACAACTAAGAAAGAGAACTATAAACCAATATTCCTCATGAACATTAACGCAAAAATACTCAATAAAATACTGGCAAATCAAATCCAAGAAATCATCAGAGAAATCATCCACCATGACCAAGTAGGCTTCATCCCTGGGATGTGGGGATGGTTCAACATATGAAAATCTAGCAATGTGATCCACTATATAAACAAACTGAAGAAAAAAAATCATATGATCATCTCACTAAATGCTGAAAAGGCCTTGGACAAAATCCAACACCCTTTCATGATTAAGGTTTTGGAGAGATCAGGGATAGTAAGAACTTAACTAAACATGATAAAAGCAATATATAGTAAACCAACAGCCAACATTGTAAGGATTCAGGCATTATGTTGGCCTGCCCCTGTCAACTGGCAAAATGCACTCAGGCAGTACTCTGGTCAGCCCAGGATTCCATGAGCACTAGTCCGCAGGCAGGTATAAAGGACCTCTTTAAAAGGCAGACCCCTGCCCACTTATACTATTTTGCTTTCTCTTTTGTTCTCCTCTCTCTCTCTCTCTCTCTCTCTCTCTCTCTCTCTCTCTCTCTCTCTCTCTCTCTCTGCTTCTATCCTGCTTTTGATTGGCCACCAGCTACCCCCCTGTTTTACTTTCCGCCATTCTCCCTCTCTCTCCTATTTTGTTTCCAGTGCTTCTATATCTTTTCCCTTCTTCCTCACTCCCTTTTCTAAATAAACTCCTAATTCAAGCTCTATCTGCCTAGCATGTTATTCCCTCCACCTCACCACCTTGGTCACCCTCACTGCTACGGAACATGCTATCCTCTCCCACGCGGTCCCTTACCTTGGGACCCCACTCACTTGGGACCCTCATCTTGGACCACTTACCCCCACTCCGTCTTTAGATTTTATTCTTAAAACTGTAACAAAAGAACAATAAACATCAAACTGAATGGACAGAAGCTTAAGGCAATTCCTCTAAAATCACGAATAAGACAAGGCTGCCCATATCTCTCCATATCTCTTCAATATTGTACTTGAAGTTCTAGCTTAGACCAATAAGAAAACAAACGGAGATCAAGGGGATACAAATAGGAAAGGAAGAGATCAAACCATTATTATTTGCAGATGATATAATAGTTTACATAAGTGACTTGAAAAACTCTAACAAGGAACTCCAAAAGCTGATAATCACCTTCAGCAACATGGCAGAATACAAGATTAACTCAAAAAAAATCAGTAGTCCTACTATATACAGACAATAAAGGGGCTGAGAAAGAAATCAGAAAAATAATTACTCTGTACAATAGCCTTAAACTACATAAAATATCTTGGGGTAACGATAACCAAGCAAGTGAAAGATCTATATAGCAAGAACTTTGTGTCTTTAAAGAAATAAATTAAAAAAGATACCAGAAGATGGAAAGATTGTCTATGCTCTTGGTTAAGTAGGATCAACATAGTAAAAATGGCAACCTTACCAAAAGCAATCTACTGATTCAATGCAATCCCCAATAAAATCCCAGCACAATTCTTCACTGACCTTGAAATAATAATACTCAACTTAAATGGAAAAAGACCCAGGATAGCCAAAAACAAACAAACAAACAAAAAAAAACCAAAGCAAAAACAAACAAACAAAAAAACCCCAAAAAAACAAAAACAAAAAAACAAAAACAAAACAAAACAAAACAATAAAGGAACTTCAGGAGGCATCACCATTCCTGACTTTAAGCTCTACTATAGAGCTATAGATCTGAAAACAGCTTGGTATTGACACAAAAATAGACAGACCAATGGAATTGAATTGAAAACTATGATATTAACCCGCAAACCTATGAACACATGATTTTTGACAAAAAAAGCTAAAATTGTACAATGGAAAAAAGAATGCATCTTCAACAAATGGTGCTGGCACAACTGGATGATGGTGTGTAGAAGACTGTAGATAGACCTATGTCTATTGCCATGCACAAAACTTAAGTCCAAATGGATCAAAGACCTCAAGAAAATCCTGCAACACTCAACCTCTTAGAAGAGAAAATGAAAGGTACTCTTGAATGAATAGGTACTTGGGACCACCTGAAGATAACACCAATAGCTCAGACACTAAGATTGATAATTAATTAATGGGACCTCCTCAAAGTGAGAAGCTTCTGCAAGGCAAAGGACATAGTAGACAAGACCAAATGGCAGCCAACAGACTGGGAAAAGATCTTCACCAACCCCACATCTGACAGAGGGCTGATCTCCAAACAAAACAAAGAACTTAAGAAACTGTCACAAAAACACCAAATAACCCTATTAAAAATGGGGTAGAGAACTGAATAGAGAATTCTCAATAGAGGAATCCAAAATAGATGAAAGATGCCTAAAAAAGTGGTCAACATCCTTAGCCATCAGAGAAATGCAAATCAAAACAACTCTGAGATACCATCTTACTCTTCAGAATGGCTAAAATTAGAAATAGCAATGACAGCTTATTCTAGAGAGGATGTGGAGAAAGTAGAAAGGGGAACACTCCTCCACTGCTGATGTGAATGCAAATTTGTACAGCCATTTTGGAGATCAGTATGGCTGTTCCTTAGGAAAATGTGAATCAGTCCACCATAGGACCCGGCAATTCCACTCTTAGGGATATACCCAAATGACCCACATCCATGCAACAAAGACAACTGTTCAACTATGTCTATAGCAGCATTATTTGTAATAACAAGAACCTGGAAGCAACCTAGATGCCCCTCAACTGAAGAATGGATAAAGAAAATATGGCACATTTACACAGTGGAATACTACTCAGCGGAAAAAAGAATGGGATCTTGAAATTCATAGGCAAATGGATGGAACTTGAAGAAACCATCCTAAGTGAGGTAACCCAGTCACAAAAAAAGGAACACGGTATGTACTCACTCATATATGGATTTTAGACATAGAGCAAAGGATCACCAGCCTACCAGCCTATAATTCACACCGCCAGAGAAACTAGGATACAAGGAGGAACCTAAGAGATTCATACAAGGTCCCTCACTGAAGGGGAAAGGAACAAGATCTGCACATATTGGGAGTTGGGGGGGTAGTTAGGAGAAAGAGAAGGGAAGAAGAGGAGAACATGTGGGACAAGAAAGATAGAGTCAGGGGATGAATAGATGAGAGAGAGAGAGAGAGAGAGAGAGAGAGAGAGAGAGAGAGAGAGAGAGAGAGACCATAGAGGGAGCCATTATAGGTTTGAAGAGAAAACTGACTCTAGAGAAATGTCCAGAGACCTCTTAAATGCCCTTCCCTGATAATGAGATTGATAACTAACTTATGTGCCATCATAGAGCCCTCATCTAGTAGCTGATATAAACAGAAGCAGACACCTACAGCTAAACACTGAGCCAAAGACCAGGCTACAGAAACCCACAAAGACAGCTAACCTGATCAAGAGGGAATGCATGGATCCCCAGAATGATAGCTGGGAAACCAGCATTGAACTGACTCAGACTCCCTAACATGGGTCTCAGTTAGAAGGCCTAGGACAGTGGAACCAGGATGTTTCCCTGGTGCGTGAAAGGACTTTGGGAGTACATTCCCCATGGAGTGATACTCCTTTGGCCTAGAGGAAGGAGGGAGGGCCTAGTCCCTACTCAAAATGACTTGACAGATTTTGATGATTCCTCCTGGAAAGCATCACCCTCCCTGTGGAGTATGGGGAGGAATGGGACAGGATGGGAGGTCAGGGAGGCATGGGAGGGATGGAGGTAGAGGGAACAGGGATTGATATGTAAAATAAAAAATAACACATTTATATAAAAAATAAATAAAAGCAACAACTATGATTTAAAAACCCATTAAATATACATTCTTAGAATTATAACTATACATTCTTAGAATTATATTCTTAGAATTAAGAATAATTATATTCTTAGAATTAGAAATATAAATTATATTTGAGTACATAATTAGTAGAGAGGTCAGAATTATCTGGGATGTAAAAAGACAGTAAATATAATTTTATCTTTTAGAACATATGTTGATATATAATTCTAATAAACTTGTGAAGGAGACAAAGAAATAGTTATCAAATATCATATATTTTTATTTCAATATACTTTTCATTAACATTCATCATGCATCATAATTTTTCCTGGTTTTTATTAATTTTTATTGTAAAAACATCTTAGTTTACATACCAATTCCAGTTCCCTCTGCCTGTCATTCTTCTACTCCCCCCCCCCCCCCACTATCTTCCCATTCCACCCCACATCCACTTCTCAGGGAAGGTCATCAAAGTCTGTCACATCATTTGGGGGAGGACCAAGACTCTCCCCCTGAATCTAGGCTGAGAGAGTATCCCTCTGTAGGGAATGGGATACAAAAAGCCCATTCATGCACTAGTAGTAAATCCTGGACCCTCTGCCAGAGGCCTCATAAACTGTTCAAGGCTCCCAACTCTCACCTACATTCAGGGGGCCTAGTCCGGTCTTATGCAGGTTCCCCAGCTGTCAGTCTGGAATCAGTGAGCTCCCACTTGCTCAGGTCAGCTGTTTCTGTAGGTTTCCCCAACATGGTCTTGACCCCTTTTCTTATCACTCCTCCCTCTCTACAACTGGACTCCAGGAGTTCACCTCAGTGTTTAGCTGTGGATCTTTGCTTCTGCTTTCATCAGCCACTGAATTAAGGCTCTAGGATGGCATTTAAGGTAGTCATCAATCTCATTATAGAGGAAGGGTATGTAAGGTAGGCTTTTCACTATTACTTAGGTTCTTCCTTGGGGTCATCCTTGTGGATTCCTGGGAATTTCCCTAGTGCCAGGCTTCTCATTAACCCAATAATGGCTCCCTCTATCAAGGTATCTCTTTCCTTCCCTCAACTTGACCTTCCCAATCCTTCATGTTTTGCTCTCCCCTTCTCTTCTCTCCTCCCCATTCTCCTACTGCCCTCCCACTGCCCCTGTCCTCCCTCCCAATTTTCTCAGGAGATCTTGTCTATTTCTCCTTCTTGTGGGTCCATGTATGTCTCTCTTAGGTTCCTCCTTGTTACCTAGCTTCTCTGGGGTTGTGAACAGTAGGCTGGTTATCCTTTGCTCTGTGCCTAATATCCATTTATGAGTGAGCACTTACAGTGTTTGTCTTTCTGTATCTGGGTTACCCCATTCAAAATTGTTTCTTGCATCATAATTATTAAGCAACATAGCCCATCTAACCTCCAAGAAAACTGAAACAGCCCACAGGTTACCACAGTCCTTGACTCCAAGGAGAAATCAAACCTCCCAGAGGAAACCACCATGAAATATGAGCCTGTGTGCCCATTATTATTATTGATATAATTGCTTCAAGTGATGTACTTACTGCAGGTAAAGAAAATCTATAGGGACACTCTGATTTATTTTATCACTGCAAGGTGTCCTCCATACTTGAGTAGAGTGATATATTTATCTGTTTGTTAAAAAGGTAGTACTAATTGGCCTATCTGCTTACACCCCCTGGAGGAAGAACTGGATAAATGGGAAGCTGTTAGGGAGTGTAAACAGGCTAGCAAAAGTAAGCCAAACTATAAATTAAACCCAAATAATTGAGAAGGGAGGAGAATATAGAAAAAAATATTATGCATAAATGCCTTAAACTGCATGTCTGCAAACACTGACAGTGACAAGAATATTGGGATCTCAGAGCAAAAGAGGCTCAGTGATTGTGCACATGGTTAGGCAATGGGCCAGCACCAGGTTATGCCTGGTACCCAAGATTTATCTATTTGCTAGACCACATAGTATGTCTATTTACTAAACCACATAGTATGAAGATGGAAAACTAAATCACAAGCAAACTGTCAAGGGAAGTGAGCAGGAAACATCACAAGGGAAAAGGGAGCAGTGTTTTCCAAACGTTTAGCAAAGGTCTGAAGAACCTCAACAGGAAACTCAAATGGTCTTATAGCACATTTCCAGTCACAGCACAAACCCCAATCTTAGTTGCCAGTGCCTTATCTCTTCCTGTTCCACCCCACAGCAGTGTATGTCATGTCTAAAGGAAACTCCAATTCCATACACTCCAAAAAGTAGTCCATATATCCAGAAATGAGCTCAATCTGGGCTATAGGATTTCTGGAGGCTGCATAAAAGTCAGCACTCCACAGGAAGTTGTAAAACCTGTTCCCACCTGACAAAGGGAGTCACTTCCCTTATATCTAGCAGAAGGGATATTATGGTTCTTCATTGACATATACATACATACATACATACACACACACTTACATACATACATATCAAAGCCAAGGTCAGCTTCCAGACTTCCCCAGTTCCTTCAAAGCTCTCATGCCAGTCTCCTGGCCCTTTCCTCCCCCATTCCCTGCTACTCACCCTCCTTATAACCAGATATTCTTACTCTTCTATGTCTATTTTTCTCTCTTTCTTTCTTTCTTTCTTTCTTTCTTTCTTTCTATCTATCTATCTATCTATCATCTCTTTCTATCCACTTACCCTATCATTCTCTTTCTCTCACTATGCTCCTTCTCTCTGTCTCTTGCTGTCTCTCCATGTCTGCTTTATTCTCCCACTTCCCTATCCCTGGCCAAGTCCAATCAACAGGCCATGTTCAATCTACTTATTTTTCTCTCTGCTCTGCTATAAAGTCTTCCAGATACTTCTGGTTGTTTTCTTTCTCATATCTATAATAAAAACCTCAACCACACCATGCAGTAGTCATGTTGGGCCCCCTTCCACACACTGTGGAATTGGAAATTATGTCCAGGGTCCCCATAGTCTCTATGTAACACCTGAAAGTAGTCACTGGTATAACCAATGTAGGAAGTAGGTTGTTCAATACAGGAAGAAGGCTCTATGAAAATATCAAGAAAGAAGAATTTAATTTCATTTCATTTCAATTACATCAAATTACCCTTTTCTTGTGATGGGTACCCTTTTCTTAACAATGGCTGTGGCAATGTTCTGCCTTAGATAGGGAACTCAGGAAGGCCTCTCTCTGGTTATAGATTGTAACTTGGCTTTCAGATTCTAAAATCAAAAGGATAAGAAAAGTATTGTGACCAGAGGGGAGGATAGTGAAATCTCTGAGATAAGCTGTTGATGAGTCATTGAAGGTGAGAGGATAAAAGACAGGAATGTACAACATTCTGACTGGTATCCACATGGTAAGCAACAGCTGGCTTGGCTGTAGCCCATGAAGAGTAGGAAGCCACTGAGAATGTTCATAAGATGATCTGGGGTCTATTGATAGGATCTTTCTAAAGGTCATTTTCTAATGTGGAAGATAGCCTGTAGAGGACATGAGCAAAAATCAAATTTACAGAATGCTGTAGTTGCCCAGCAAGACTTTAAAGCATGAATGTAGAAATGGAGATAAGTAGAAAGGCCCATGAATTAGTTTAGATGCAGAGTCTAGAGACTTGTGTGTCACAGGGGTGATGGGAGATGTTATTCTGTAAATATGTTTCTCATACTGGTTAATTAATAAAGCCCTGTTGGTCAATAGAAAACTAGATAGGCGGGGCTAGGAGACTAGGAGGAGGAAAGAGGAAGTAGTTAGGAGTCAAGATGTAGAGGAAGGAAGACGCCAGCTGCGGCTCCCAGATATGATGGCCACGCGGAAATACCTAGATAAGTAGAAATGGGTTAATCATTAAGACAGAGCTAGCCCATAAACAACAATGGTAACTGGCCAACAGGATTGTATCAAATACAGAGTCTCTGAGTGTTATTTGGGGTTCATGTGGCAGGGGGGGGACCTTGGCAGCAGAACTGGGAGGCCGGCGGGTAGGAAAAACCTGCCATAACACAGGGGTTGGGAAAGTTGAGGGAAAGAGGAATAAAGATAACATCTGGGTACGTACAAAAATAGAAGGTGGATGTGGCACCTCTGCTGAGATCAGAAGGTGTTGTGTATTTCCTCCAGGTTAGACAACTTTATTGCTGTCCTGAGTCAGAGCACTCCTGATCAGATCAGACCTTAGGAGCCTAGGCTTACTAAGATTCAACAGAACAGGGAAGGGAGTTTCACCTGGCACCTAAACTTTCTCAAAATCATCATAGGAGCCCTTCTCTGGGGTTAGATAAGATGTAAGCAATGAAGGGGAAAGTCAAGATTCTTTGGTAGTCTATCTAGCCTTGAGTTATCCAGGTTGTGATTTTATCTATGAGTCAGTAAAGCTCCTGTAAGAAGCCCCACTAAGCCCACAGGTTTACCAATCTGGACTAGATGAAAACCCTTTCCTTAGTCTATCAATACCCTCTGCTTCTGGAGCAAATAGACTTTTTTTTTTATAAATATCTTCTCAGGAAAAGTCACACAACAAAGGGGCTAGAAGAGAATAGAGTTTGCAAACTAGGAAGAAAGAAGATGAATGAAAAATTTGAGAGAAGACAAAGACTCCTAAGTATCTGCTTGAACCTAGTCCATCAACCCATCAAATCTTCAAAGCAAGTGTTAGAGATTTCCACTGTTCATCAGAAGGGATTATTTACATCGCTTCACTAATGTGCCAGATACAGGGCTTGGGCAAAGATGTGATTTTAGTCTATACAGCTGTGTCTTCTCCACATCACCTCCCACTGCAGAAAGATCAAGTCTGTGCTTCTTTCAACCAAATGAAAACAGGCAAATAGTCTTTCTCAGGATGGCAGAGATCAAGTAGGGAATTTTCCCCACACTGGGTATATAAGAATAAAAATAAACCCAGCCATAGTTCCTGCATATGTGTTTGATGCTGTGCATGCTGAGAGTTCTGATTTTGCCCATGGCCATACCCTAGCCATAGAGACTACTGATGTGTTGCTTCCAGTCACAGTGATTTGAACCCTCACTCCTGGGAATGGAGGAGACACGGAGCCTCCACCCTTTGTCAACCTGTCTTGTGCTGGAGAACTTTAGCATGTCTGCATTTCTAGGCTACCGTTTGTGATTCATTGTCAACACATATGATATTTCTACATTAGGGATGATCTTGTGTCTACATTGGTAGTGTCTGTAGTCCTCTGTGAGAAAGCCTGCAGCAGAGAGATCCTTCCCAATTGCCAAGCCCTAAGCTAAGAAAGAGGGGAAGAGAGAGACAATGGGAAGAATGTGACTGTCTCTATGGTCTTACCAGCCTGGAGCCCTGTGGACGGCATTTGTACTCCGAAAACCAACTTTGATCCTTACAATGATCTAGAAGGCAACAACTACTATCATTTTAAACCCCTGAAGCCTGGAGCTCAGAGAGTTTCTTTAGTTTGCCATTGTTAAAAGCAGAGGAAAATTTCTGAGCTACACATACGAACACAATGTTTGTAACTTCTGTCCTTCTCTCCTGTAGTGCTTACACACAAAATCAGGAGAGAGACAGGTGAACAAAGTCTCTTTTGGAGCATGCCCTCATAATCTTATTAAAAAGATGAAATCATGAGGCCACAGTTACTAAAAATTAATTTCATTTTCAGTTCAGGCATGTCAGAGAAAAAAAACTCTAGGTTCTGTAATTGTTGCACATGTAGAATGTAGGTTATCACACTGTAATGAAAAACCTTGGCCATATTTAGCCATCTAGATTTTTATTTCCCAAGGCCATGATAAGGAAGATGACTGAAGTGTAGTTTGCATAATTATGAAGAAACTATGTTAGCAAAAGAAGGTGGGAAGCTCATTCTATTGCTACGAAAATCAATTCTCCCATCCAAATGAGAATGCCAGGTGAGGAACGGGAATTTACACGGCTACTTTTCACTGGGATGATTTGATTTATGTAAGTACCTTTTACGCCTTTCCTGCTCCTACATCCAGAATGGTGCATTTAAGCTGATGCGTATCGGGGCTGACTCCCTTTCTCATTTCAAGTTGATAATTTAAATGCTTTTGTTAAAGTTTCTACATTAACTTCCAGGGTTTAAAAAATGAAGCAAGTTTCTGCTCTCCATCAGATGCAAGAGCGATGGGAATTGATGTGGTATTGTCTTTAATGTAGCATACTGGGGCTGGGTGATTCATGTTGGTTCCCAGTCCGTCCCTTCTCTTTAAAGCACCATAAAATGAAAAATACAACAGCTGTTTCATATTAAAGAGAAATGCAAATGTGCATTAATGTAGCTCAAGAAATTTTGTATATGTTCAAAGAATTTATTATTTATATGAACAGAATCAATCTACAATTTTCCCACTGGATCAAGTGGTGCTTATTTCAGTGGCTTTGCTGGCTATTTCAATCAAGGCACAGAAAGAAATGATGTAGGAGCCAAGCAAAGAGTACATTTCTTTTTTCCTAATAATGTAGTGCCAACAAAAATTTTTTTGATGCCAGTTGCTCTCCAAAGATAACAGTAGCACATTCTCTCTACCCCCAGCTTAGTAGCCGAACTGATTTCAGTTGCTTGGTAAATAATCTCATCAGAGAAGTCAATTGTTCAGGCTGAGGTTTGTCAGGGCAAACTATTCAAACCTGGGTACTTTTTTGTTCCGGTAAATTATGTTTGGAAAAGACCTTCTAGCGAGATGCAATGTTTCCTCTATTGTCTACTCTAGTTGCAGATATAAATTATTTAAAGCAGGAGAGGTTTCCCTTGCTAATTAATGGCAGGCTGACTAAACAGCTCCCATCAATGCCTAAGGCTTCCTTCTATAAACAATTCTCCAACTAGTGTAATAGCGCTCTGCCATGGCTTTGCTAGGTAATTTTAATCAGTCACTGTGTATACCCTAGAAATCCAACAGCTGTGCACTTGGATGACCTGCTTATCATTAGCTGTTGAGCAGGGAATTTTGTGTAGGAAAAGACCACATGATTTTATAAATTTAGGAATGGCCCGACTCTATTATTTCTTCTAATTATAATTTACAACTTAGAAAGTGGCACATTCAGAGTGGAAAGTCACACCTTAGTGAAGAGGGATATGCCAGAAGCTGCTTCTTGCCACGCTTTCTATGTCCTTTTATTCTTTGCCAGGGAATAAGAGAATTGCCACCATCCATTGCCAGGGTCTGAACAGTTTTCAAGGGCTTCTGCTTTCCCTCTAGAATCATCAAGAGTTGCTTTCTGTGGCCAGGGAATCAATTTTCCCAAATATCAAGGGAAATTATACCAAATAATAGTGCTGAAAAGGGAGGCCTTTAGTTTACTAGAAGAATTTTTGGTGTTAAGATGACCACAGAAAGAGCCATAAAGACCTAGTGGAGATTAGGCCACTGGAGTACGTTTTGTCAGGTACGTGGACACAGACCTTCATTACCCTGCTGCTGCCTATGCAGTACTTTCCTAGGGAGCAACCTGGTACTCCTCATTAAAAGCCGGCAGCCTCAGTTTACACCTCTCCAACTGATATTGCCAGTTTTCCCTTTAATTTAATATATAACCATTCTGTGTCTTTCAAAAATAGATCCAATGCACTTGCTTTTGTAGAGGTGCTTCTCTCAAAGAAGCCGTAGCTTTGTTATGATTAGCTCATTAACTCCAATAATTATCAGAAGCTCTCTCTGCTCATCATTAGCGTTCATGTGGTGTGAAGATGGATTTCTTTGTACTTATACGGTGCTGTTGCCAAATGCGGTGTGACCCCCATTGATATCAAACATGACCTCTGGCTATGCAGATAGGGGCAGAGAGAACTATACAGAATATGCAAGCTCCTTTTCCTTCTTCTGTGGACATTCACTCCCCTGAGCACTTTAGACATTTAATTCATTGACAAGAAGTTAACCTTGGATTGTCAATGATGCTTATTCTAAGGAAAGGTGGACATTTTTCTTCTATGATTGCCTCAAATATGGATGTTTTGCTCCCAAGCACTGGTTTCCCAGCTTCTGTGCAGCCAACAAAGAGATCCAATACTCTCTTGGTTCTTTCTCGGGCTATAAACAACCTTTCCTTTCTCCCCTGAGTTAGCTCAGCTGAGGGAAGGCACAGGGAGGCCACAGTGCTTCCCAGGCTTTAGCTCATGCAGTCTTTGTAACAAGTAGACATGTTTAACAGAAGGAACAGCCTGTGAGAGAAGAACCAGAGTTAAAGTCAGCCTCCTTCTCAGTTAGTAGTCCATTTGCCTTGGAGAATTCTCTACCTAGTGATAGCATCCCCAGTAAAGTAATGTCAACACCTCCAGAAAAAAAGCCAAAGCTTGGGCCTTTCTGCTCCCTCATCTATTTCCAGCGGTATTTGAACACTTCACTCTGGGTTACTCTCTTTGGACCCCCAGCCACCACATGTTCTGTCTTCCCCTTTATCTGCTTCTTTATTTCTCCAAATGTCTTCCTGGCATCTTCCTCCTATGAGTGAGCCTTCCTCCTCTCCATGACTTTGCCCTTCCTTTTCCCTCATAGCCTGTGTCCCATCTTAACATTCATGTGCAAAACTTCTTCAACTTCAATTTTATTTTGAATAGTAAGCTAATCTCCATTTGTGTATTTTTCTTTTTAACTGGTTTCTTCTGAAATAAAGTAACAATCCCAAATTCCTTAGCAACACCTTCAAGACACTGTTTGCCTCAGCCGGCTCAACCCCACCCAACCCTCGATCCTTCTCACCCTCCCATCCAGTCTTATCCAACCCCCAGCTCCCATGCCCAACTGTGATTCATCTGTTCCATTCATTTGTCTCCATACCTCCTCATGCGAAGTCTTCCTCTTATCACTGCTGGAGAGAAACGCTAGGATCTGACGACTAGAAGGAGAAATGTGTGGAAGACACAGGTAGAGAATGTTAATTCTAACAAGTCAAAGATAAGAGTGAGTGCTCAGAGATAAGTGGGTAGGGGGGGGGGCTAGACTAGAGGAGGGAAAGTAGGGAGACGAAAGGCTGTGCCATTCTCTAATAAACACCAGTGCAAGAACATCATGACTGCAGTGGCTGTTGCAGTGACACACAGATTCTCACAACAATCATTTTCTTGCACTGTATAACTATGTGTTGTAAATCAACCTTGACTTTCCTTCCTCTGAGATACAATAGTAAACACAGCCTGGGCACCTGTAGTGAGCAAGGTACTAGTATAGTGAGGCATGTCACATGGATTCAAAAGTAGAAAATTTAGTTTAAAATGTGACTGCCAGACAAATAAAATGAAGAAATCAACAGACATGCTGTAAGGATTTAGTGTGTTGTGTGTGTGTGTGTGTGTGTGTGTGTGTATTAAAGGAACAATGAATATCACAAAATCACACCATGCAATGTCCTGTAAGAGAGTTGTGTGGGGTGGGGGTGAATCAAAAGGCTGCCTGTGAGCACGGATGGGAAAGAAAAGGGGCAAGTGATGCCAGCTGTTATTACTGTGACAGCCAAAAGGCACAGAATTTTAACAGTCCTTTGATTATGTTGGGCAGCTCTTCTCCATGTATCACCCCCAACTTGGGAAATACTAGTGCTTGAACTCCTGACCAGCTGGCAAGTAGGCGATGATAGAGCTGAGTACTGCAATGCATTGTGGACAGGGGGATTTGGGGCTAAAGGGGTAGGCTGTTGAGGGTTAGGGTTTTAGTGCAGTCTAAGGAATTTCACACCCATACAAAATGTGTGCTGGATGACAACGCAGTTCACCATGTCAAAGAGGGTAAATGTAAAGGGTATGGAGTGGTGGCTACACTGCACTGCAGTTGGTAAGTGGTAATGTAAGGTTTTTGACGAGATTATGGGAGAGGCTGTAAATGGAAATTATGAGTGAGTGTCAAGAGGTTCACATAGCCAGCAATCCTTGAAGTGTCCTGATCCAGTGGCATTCAGGAGCTGGTAGGCTGAGGTCAAAGTCTGAAGCAGGGGACAAAATGGCAGGTTTGAATTATGTAGGAGAGGGGATGCTAAAGAAGTTACAACATTGGAAGAAGGCTGAATCACCTCCTCTATTTCTCCTATCACTAGGGGTTGAGTAATGGGGATTTTAATTGTGCTCACCAGATGCTGGGGTTTGGAGAAATGGTAGAACTGTCTGGTAAACACCCAGTTCCCACTGAGGATCCCATGGATCCATGAAAGAGGTAAAGGATCCTGTTTCACTGATAGAGAAAGGACTCAGAACAACGATCCATATGTGGCATATGATATTGGCAAAACCAATATGGGTGTCCTATGCATGTGTGTGTGTAGTCACTGTTTACAATATCCTTGCTGGTCATACAGGAAGCTAGTGATAAGGTCATGGATTGAAGGAGGAGGATGGAATTCTAATTGGCTCCTTACAGCCTGCTATGGAACAATTTCCCAACCCTTTTTGGAGGAACTGTTTGTTAGATAAGCAGGGTTGTCTTGATCCTCAAATCTCCATATGTAAAAGTTGGCCTGGACAGAAGCAGACAGGGGTGTGGGGGTGGGGGTATGGGAGTCTATGTACAATCCAGCAGAGTCAAACTGTTGGGTAAAGCCTCATTCTTTTGGAACAAGGAAGAAAGTAGTTTATCTTGGTGTCCTCTGAAACTTAAGGGAGCAGGGCCCTGCTAGGGTTGATATGTAGGAAGGGAAATTATGTTGAGGCAGGGGAGTAAAGGTCTTGAGGTGGGATAGGTGAATCCAGTGAGGGAGGCCCTCAAGCTTAGGGGCTGTGGGTGTTACAAGAATTACCTTGAAGAGGCCCTGCCCTTTAGGGGGAAAGGGTGAAGGATGTTGGTCCCGAGGGAAAAAGAAGGACCTGATTCCCAGGGTTTACTGTGGACCAACAGGGGTTGGCACATGGCCAAATGGCCAGTAAAGTTGCATAGAGGGGAGTGGAGATGACAGAGTAAGGCGACACAGGGAAAGGTGAGAGTCTGAGTAAAAGTCTGGGTCAGAACCAGTCCTAAAATGGTGAGAAGGAAAGAAGTCGCTTGTGAGAGCCCATATCCTGAGAAGGGCCAACAGCAGGAGCTTTACCCAGTCGAGGTAAAGTTCTGTGACAGTTTGACAAGGGTGTTTTTAAGGAGCAATTGGTTCACTCTACCTTTCCTGTGGACTGGGAATGATATGGGATATGGAAAGGCCAAGAGATGTTGGGGGCTTTAGCTAGGGCTTGGGAAATCTGCGAGGTGAATTCAGGGCCATTGTCTGGTTGGAGAGAAGCAAAGATTCCAAAGCATGGAAGGATCTCTCAGAGGAGAGGTCAGAGAATGTCTGAGCCCTTTTGTTAGTAGTGGGTAATGCCTCCACCCACCCTGAGAAGGTGTCCGCCAGGACCAGGAGGTCCCTAAGGCATTTGACTGTGGACATGTGAGTAAAGTCAAGCTGCCAGTCAGGACTGGGGCAAAAGCTTCTGACCCGGTGGGTAGGAAAAGGGGGTTGCCATAATAGGATTTGGGGTCTGGCATTTGGCAGATTTCACAAGAGGCAGTGATAGCCTGCATGAAATGTAAATCCTCGGGAGTGGGCTTAAGGAGGGCCTTAACGAAGTAAGACACATCTTAGCTATTAGGATGAAAAGAGCTGGTATAGAGAAGGCAATTTTTTCCCAATGGTCAGGGGTGATAATGGGGATGTGGTTTATAATACAAGGGTGTCCTGCTGTAGGTGAAACAGCGTGGGGCAGAAGGATGTGAAAGGCATATTTGTAGTCACTGCAGACATTTAAGGTTTGTTCATGTGCCAACTGGATGGGACAGATGAGAGCTATTAGTTCAGCCTATGATTAGTGCTGTGGGAAGGGTCTGTGCCTCAACCACCTCAATATCTGATACTGTGGCATAGCCTGCTTTGGGGGCCTACTCATGCAAAAAGGAGCTGCCACCTGTGTCCCAGACATAGATGGCCTGAGGCAACGCTCCCTCTGGTATGTGTAAGGGAAGGAACAGTAGTTCCTCAGGTTTTCAATGCAAGAGTGACATGGTGAATGAACAGTGTTTGGTTGGG
The DNA here is from genome assembly GCA_030556225.1 of Cricetiscus sungorus. Lineage (NCBI taxonomy): Eukaryota > Metazoa > Chordata > Mammalia > Rodentia > Cricetidae > Cricetiscus > Cricetiscus sungorus. Next base: position 1,926,933 of record JANBXA010000606.1, on the reverse strand, counting down.
GAAGAATATTTGAGATGTTGAGGGCTAGGCATGATTGGAAAGTAAGTGTGGCATCTTCTAATAGTGCCACCTGGAGAGAAAGAACACAGGAGGGAGGTAGAATTTGTAAGCCTTTATATTTTAAGAGGTGGGACAGGTTGTGGGAGGAGAACATAGTGGTGGATGACCCAAAAGTTAGTTTCTTGGATTTGAGAATGAGAAGCTCATCAGCTGCTAAAGCACATATTTAGGGCCTTTGTAAGGCTCTCTAGGAATTGGGGTGGGTTTTCGTATTGGTTCTGGATGACCTCTTAGAGTTTCTCACAGTTTACTGGACTAAGGACAGCTTTATGGAGACCGGGCAGGAGGCAACTTTCTAGCCAGAATGTCCCCCACACTCAGATTTTTTCATTGGAAATCCCAGTAGGGACTGCCTCAGCCTTAGGGGTGTGCTGTTAGTTTGGGGGATTCCATCTGCAAGTGTTCTAGTCTGCTCCCAAACTCTCGTGTGCACCTCAGGAAGTAGTTACTATGTTGTTAGTTAGAATTATTTATTTACATACATTTACACACATACACACACACAAACCACACACACACACACACACACACACACACACGTCGTAGAAGGTGAGACTATGGGATTGGATGCTAAATTGAAATTATTTAATAAAAGTAAAGGAGTATCTTCTTTAATTTCTTTAAAGCCACAAAGTACTTATTGTATAGGTCTTTCACATGTTTGGTAAGCATTACCCCAAGATACTTTTTGTTGTTTGTGGCTATTGTAAATGGGGATGTTTCTCTGATTTCTTCCTCAGCCTCTTTCTCATCTGAATAGGGAAAGATCTCCCATGCTCTGTATGGAAAAACAAAAGACCCAGGATAGCCAAAACATCCCTGTACAATAAAAGAACTTCAGGAGGCATCACCATCCCTGACTTTAAGCTCTACTACAGAGCTATAATTCTGAACACAGCCTGGTATTGGCACAAAAATAGACAGGTAGACCAATGGAATTGAATCAAAAAGCCCAACATTAACCCACACACCTATGAACACCTGATTTTCGACAAAACAGATAAAAGAATACAATGGGGGGGGGAAGCATCTTCAACAAATGGTGCTGGGACAATTGGATGATTGTGTGTAGAAGACTGCAGATAGACCCAAGTCTATCGCCATGCACAAATGGATCAAGTCCAAATGGATCAAAGACCTCAACATAAATCCAGCCACAATGAACCTCTTAGAAGAGAAAGTAGGAGGTACCCTTGAACAAATTGGTATAGGAGACCGCTTCCTGAACATAACTTCAGAAGCACAGACACTGAGATCAACAATTAATAAGTGGAACCTCCTCAAACTTTGAAGCTTCTGTAAGGCAAAGGACACAGTGGACAAGACCAAACGGCAGCTCACAGACTGAGAAAAAATTTTTCCTACATCTGACAAACGGCTGATCTCCAAAATATATAAAAAACTCAAGAAACTAGTCAACAAAACACCAATAACCCTATTTAAAAATGGGGTACAGAATTGAAGAAAGAATTCTCAATAGAGGAAATCAAAGAGGCTGAAAGACACTTAAGAAAGTACTCAACATCCTAAGCTATCAGGGAAATGCAAATCAAAACAACTTTGAGATACCATCTTACTCCTGCCAGAATGGCTAAAATTAGAAACATCAATGACAACTTATGCTGGAGAGGATGTGGAGAAAGGGGAACACTCCACTGCTGGTGGGAGTACAAGCTCGTACAGCCATTTTGGAGATCAGTATGGCGGTTCCTCAGGAAAATGAGAATTAGTTTACCACAGGACCCAGCAATTCCGCTCTTAGGTATATACCCAAATGACCCAAATCCATGCAACAAAGATATGTGCTCAACTATGTTCATAGCAGCATTATTGGTAATATCAAGAACCTGAAAGCAACCTAGATGCCCCTCAACTGAAGAATGGATAAAGAAGATGTGGCACATCTACACAATGGAATACTACTTTGCAGAAAAAAAAAAATAATGCAATCTTGAAATTCGCAGGCAAGTGGATGGAACTTGAAGAAACCATCCTGAATGAGGTAACTCAGTCACAAAAAGAGAAACGGGATATGTACTAGCTCATATATGGATTTTAGACCTAGAGCAAAGGATCACCAGCCTATAATTCATACCACCAGAGGAACTAGGATACAAGGTATATTCTAAGAGATTCATATATGGTCCCTCACAAAAGGGGGAAGGAACAAGTGTCCAGAGCTCATGGGAAGTGGGGGGGCAGTGAATGTAGAGACAACTAGGAAAAAGAGAAGGGGTGGAGAGGAAAGCACATGCGACTAGGTAGGTTGTGTCAGGGTGAGAGAGGGGGGCATAAAAGAGGGAGCCATTATTGGTTTGAAAGAGAAAACTGAACCTAAAGAAAGGTTTAGAGAATTACAAGGCCGACCCCAACTAATAATTAGAGCAACCATAGAAAGGCTACCATAAACGACCTTCCCTGATATAGAGATCATCAACTAAATTATCCACCATCATGGAGTCCTCATCTAGTACCTGTTAGAAACAGAAGCAAACACCCATAATTAAACACTGAGTTGAACTAGAATCTAGATGCAATGAGAGAGAGAAGAACTGCAACTTTGTGTGCAGAAACACACAAAGACAGCTGACCTGAACAAGGAGGAGCTAATACCCCCCCCACGACTGATACCTTGGAATCCTGCATGGTACTGACTCCACCCCCTGAATATGGGTCTCAGCTAGAAGGACTGTGCAGACTGGAGGACCTCAGACAGTAGTAGAAACAGGATGTATTCCTGGTGCACAAAAGGACCTTGTGGACACATCCCCCATGGAGGGATACCCCCTTAACCTAGAGACAGGAAGGCAGTCCTAGTCCCTACTTCAAGTGACTTGACAGATTTACATGACCCTACCTGGATAGCATAGTCCTACAGGTGGAATGGGGGTGGGGGATGGGAGGGGGGCGGCCAGGGTGCACATCACAGGGTAAGATAAGGATAAGAGGGAGGTAGAAAGGTAGAGAGGAAGGGAGGGAGGGAGGGGGAGGAAACTGGGATTGACATGTAAATATTTTAAATTATGTTATTAATAAAAAAGTTAAAAAATATATAATTCAGGTCAAAAAAAGGAAAGAAAAAAGAAAGAAAGTAAAGGAGTTAGAGGTATATAATCTCATTTTTATTTTTTTTTATTTGAGAGAGTATATTTAATGAGAAGGGGACATGTACCCTGACTAGGTCACCCACCCTGGCAACCCTCCACAAAGGGAGAATAGCAGATTGTTTAGGCCAGGTAAGGAAAAGTAGAGAGGGTCCTTCTACAGTAGAGCAGAGACAAATAGCATGGTGACTGGAGGCTGCTGGTGAAATGAGAGTGAGTGCCAGGGTGGGATGGTTAGATCTGCCTCTTCCTGGACAGGGAGGAGACCGAAGGAGCCAGCGGAGGAGAAGGAACTGTGGGTTGAGGCCAGGAGCTAGGGGTCTTTAGCAGGATCAAGAGTAGTGGCTGGATTGTAGTGGAAGTCTCTCATTCAGATTTCACAGAAGTAGCTGAGTGGGGGAACAGGAAGAACACAGGAAAGGCTTGGCGCTAGCATAAGAGGAAGCTTTGATTTAGGGAATCTCTCCCCTTTTCCTTAATAACTAGTAGTATTTGTAAACATCCAAAATAACACTGGGGTGGCTATTTTGATTGATTATCTAAAGGATATTGAGGCCATATTTGACTACAAAGGCAGATAAGTTTGGGCGCTAGGTGGGGGGATCGGAGGTTCTCTAAGAGACACCCCAAGAGGGAGCCAGAACGTATGGATGGCAACGTTCCTTTGGGTGAGGAAGAGAAGAAGGTTTGCCTGAAGTCTAGGGCATCCCTGGGCCTCAGGAAGGATTGAATGAAGAGACACAAGACAAAAGAACGGGTTGCTCCCACACTCAACAGGGACCAGGGATGACAGTTAAAGAGACTTTGTGCCTGCTACCAGGACTTTTGAGTAAAGCCAAGGGCAAAACCCTCACTGAAGGGATAGGGTGAGGCTGGTGAAGAAAGTCAACATAGTTTTAAAGGCCTTGTTTGGGAGCACCTCTGCCTCCAAGAATACCAGATGGACGCTGGACACTGAACTGTCACACCCACCCTCAGATTCAGGGAAGTATTTACACTAACCAAAGGAGAATCTTACCTATTGCCACTGGTGGACGGAGTGCCCAGCAATCAATGGGCCAGGAGATAAGTCTGTTGTAGGTGGACTAGAAATAAGGGGTAGGGTTCCAGTGCACCCTAGACCCCTGGAGTGTAGCACAGGAACCAGAATATCTAATCTAGTCCCCGGCACCAATGTAAGGGTGTTGTGGTGATCAAAGAGCCAAAGAATGCCACAAAGTCAAACAATGCAACAGACCTCATGTGAAAAGAGCTGCCTCTGAATGGCGATGGGAAAGGAAAGGTGTGGACTTTATAAACGCTATAGCACATGTGCATAGAGACAATATTCAACCTGTGGTGACAGTGGACTGTTACATTCGGCCACTGGTGATGACATGACCACTGCCACCAAGTCAATAAAGGTGGGCTACAGACGCACCTGATTCTAGAATGTGGGTGGTTCTCAGTTTACCAGCACCCACTTAAACTACAAGATGCTTAAAAATATGACAAACACACATGCCTAAAATAAATGAGAAAATGAACAAACAAAATTATCATACATTTCACTAATGATTATGAAATACATATCAAAAAGCTTGTCATATTACCAGGAAACTTACCTGCTTATTAGTATAATGAACTTAGCCATTAAAACTAAGATTACTGTAATTGAAACAGATTGTATTTGAATCATTAATCTGAGATTTTTTTATAAGTACAGTTGAGTATGCTGTTTACCTTAATTTTCCATTGCTTACCTTTGAATGCCTTCAATATTTTGGCTTTAGATGTTTTTATATTTTGAAATTCTGTTTTTATAGAGAAAACTGACATAAAAGCACATGAGCAACTTAGTCACATTCTAGCATGAGTGAGGGAGAACTATTGACAGTCTATTGAAACTGGGAATGGGGGAGCCAATGCCTTTGGGGTCTTGTCATTAGTGTGGTGACCATGCTGCAGTGCAGGGCCCTCTATACTTGTTTATATAAAGGCAACACTGATTGGCTCAGAGGAATAGTTAAAAAAAAATGAAGTTTGGATCTTGAGGTGAAGGGGATATAGGGACATGGGGAATCAGGAAGGAATTAAAGTGGAGAAGTAAGTGTAATAAAAAAATACATTGTGTGGGTGTATGGAATTTTCAAAGAACAAACTTAAAATTTGATATTAAAAAATAATAAGTTCAAGGAAGCTAACAAGGCAGGACCACACATATCATTTAAACTCAAGAACCAAGAACTATGCAGTGGTTTTATTAAAAGCCCACCTTTTAATAAAACCCCGTATAGGACCCCGTTTTTCAAAGTGAGTCAGTTATAATGAGAACACTTAGGTTATTTGATTTATGAAATATATACACAGGACTGGTTTCTGATGCCAAGAAAAAATGGAACAGCAAAGAATTGACTGATTGCTGGAACACTTCCCTGCTCGTTTGTAATTACTTATGTAAGACTAAGTGTTAACACCTAATTATTTGGCTCCAAGAAAATACATTTGTAAAGATTCACCTTCAAAATGGCCAGTAGATTTCCATGCTCTCTCCAATTCATAACAGTTCTTGGCTGTGGACAACTGATCTCAATTAACTGCAGAAGACTAGGGTCCTGTGATGTTAAGAGTTTTTAGTTTTACAGACCAATAGAGGCTATGGTTCAGCAGTTCTGCATTATTAGTAGTATGCTCCTTAAATCTTAAGGGAGGCAGCCAACAGACTATTAAAGTCTTTAGAAATTAAATGAGAATTAATGGTTATGATTGTTGATTGTATCATTAACGAGGATAAGAAAAACAACTTTTGGTTTATATGCTTGTATGTACACGCATGAACACACACGTGTGGGCAAACTTGTGTTAGTGTACAGGTTTGTGTAAGGACACACGTGTGTGTGTGTGTGTGTGTGTGTGTGTGTGTGTGTGTGTGTGTGTGTGTTACATACATGGACCTGCATGTGGATGTCAGATATTGATACCAGGTGTCTTTTTTTATTGCCCTCCACCTTATTTTTAATACAGGGTCCCTCCATGAGCCTGGAGCTCACTGATACAGCCAGGCTAGTTGATCAGTAAGTATTGGGGAATCTCCCCATCTCCTCAACCCAGCATTGCCAGTACAGGCAGGTGCCACTACCTCCAACTTTTATAAGGGTTCTGGGGAATCAAACGCAGGTCTTTATATTTGTGTAACAAGCACTTTCCCAAATGAGCTATCTTCCCAGCTTTTACAATCTTTTAATCTACCAAACAACTTAACACATAGAAGCCTTCTTTACCTCAGATATAAAAACAAAGCAATAACTAAATATAAAAATTCATCATATACCCAGAAATTTTCCTATAAGCTTGGGATATATATTAATAGATAAAGAAGGAAATGCTACTAATGCTACAGAAATTATTGAATAGAATATGGTACCCAGCAGTCATCTTCAAGTCAAGGTGAGGTTCCATTATTGCGGTTTAATAAGGATCAGGATAAACAATTAGGCTGAACAGATATTTATTCAGGGAGAAATAACTCACAACATAGGCAGATGAATGCAGCGGGTTCCACAGTATTCTAAGCCTTCCAGTGTCCACTAGCGAGAGAGCCTCCGATCTGCTCCTCAGTCTTTTCCCCCAGGTCATGTCTGGCCCTGTCTCCACCCCCAATGGTCGTGGTCTAAACCACAGGTGCAGACAAGGTGAATATCTCACTACAGTTCCATAGTTAGATGTTCAGGTGACAGATGGAAAAACTGAATTATTAGGAGCATATAATACATTTTCCTTGAGAAGACAGATTTTAAAATGATTTAAAGAGTACAGGAGCAGGCAATAGATGGTGGTGAGGAAGAAACTAGATGGACTTGGGGTAAATGAAAAGACCAAGGCAAGAGACTAAGCGGTGGCCCTCACAAATGTTAGACTTGATTGACTTCATGGAAAGTGACCTGGCATTGTTAGTGATGAATGGTCTAGAGCATTGACCTTAAGTTTAGAGAGATAACATACATTAATATTCACCTTTTCAATCATCCATAATCAATCATGTGTTCTCTGTGTGTTAATTAGGTGTTAAAGGGCTAGATTCAAGCATTGGTGATCAAGAATAGCAAATCCTGGTACTAATGTGACCACTACTCCCATGACAAATATCATCAGCCAATCATAGCGCTCTTCATATTCCTCACAGACACAAATTCTCACTATTGTTCCACCAGAAGAAGGACAATGCAGTAAAATCAGGAAACAAGGGATAAGGACTAGAATGATGTTAAGAGAGTGACAGGGACTAGAGAGTTGGCCTAGTAGTTAAGAACACATACTGCTTTTACAGAGGACCAAAGCTTGATCCCCAGCATCAGTGATGGACTGCTTACAACCACCTGAGATTCCAGTTCTACCACTCCAGTCTGCATTCCATGGGCACCCACACTCACATGTGCACAGAGCTACACACACACACACACACACACACAATCAAAAATAATAAATCTTTAAAAATAGAATGGGGATAGAGACGTAGACAAAGTCAAAACATAGAAGAGCTGTAAAAGAGAATAGAAATGTGTAAATCACTAGATACTCTCTGAGCAATGAAATTTATTCATCAGAGTAAAAAACTGGCATTAAGATTTCTACCTTAGGCAATTAGAGGGCTGATGTACTCGTTAGTTTTCTTATTACTGTGACAGAATAATTGACAAGAGCAATTCAAGAAAGTAAGGGGGGCTTGCTTTGGCTCACAGGCAGGGACATGATGGCATCAGGAACATGAGGCTATGGGTCACCTGTGCCTCCTGTCTGCAGGCAAAAAGTGGCAATGCTGGCATTCAGCTCCCTTTCTTTTTGTTCTAAATCCAGGTACGAACACAAGGAATGGCACTGCCCATGTTTAAGGTTTGTCTTCCTATGCAAGTATCCCAATCTAGAAACTCCCTTGCAGATGTGCCCAGAGATTTGTTTCCATGGTAATTCTAAATCCCATCACGTTGACAATTAAGATTAGTTATCACAGCTGGCAATAGCATCTCTGAGTTTTATGAGGAAAAATGGGTCTATAGGGAAAGAAAAATAGCTAGTTTTAAATAATTTGAGCTAAAGTTTCTTGCGGAACATTCGAACAGAAAAAAACTAGTAAAAATTGATATTAGAGTTTGTAAGTTAGATACTCCATCATAGTTACCTAAGAGATGATAATGTAGGTGCTTTTTGTAACATTGAAGTTTCCTTATCTGAGTTTGAATTTTAGCTCTATCAATGAGCTCAGTCAAGGTTCTAATATGTCTTACTTAACCTCCTGTATCTTCACTTGACAGAGATATAAATAGATAGTATCTGTCACACAGGGTATCTTGAGGATGACCTGAATGCCCAGCACATACATTGTGTGCTATGTCATCATATTTGAGAAATGGATGGATCGTTGTTATAGCTCAGAAAATAAAAATACAAAGTAAGAAGACAAAATCAGTGAACACAGACATCTGAGCTCATTAGACTCTAAAGTAGTGGGCCTCTAGTTCAACGAAATGCCAGATGATATGACATAAACTACAGTGGACATAGGTGGTTCAGGTCAAAATGGACGATTACACCCTGAATGCAGAAAAGAAATTTGGTATTTCAAGTTCAGAGATGGTTTGATGACCAGGCTGGAGTAGTGAATTCTAAACCAATTAGATCCTCCTAGAAGAGCGGTTCTGAATGTAGGAGTTGTGACTCTTTCAAAGGGGTCACATATCAGTTATCCTACTGATGGGAGATGTTATTCTGTATATATGTTTCTCATACTGGTTAATAAAGCCCTGTGGCCAATAGGAAACTAGATAGGCGGGGCTAGGACACTAGAAGGAGGAAAGAGGAAGTAGCGGGGAGGAGTCGAGATGTAGCACGGGGAGGAAGGAAGACGCCCGCCGCGGCTCTCCGATAAGACGACCACGTGGAAATACTTAGATAAGTAGAAATGGGTTAATAATTAAGGCAGAGCTAGCCCATAAACAGTAATGGTAACTGGCCAACAGGATTGTATCAAATACAGAGTCTCAGAGTGTTATTTGGGGCTGGCGCGGCTGTGGGCCCAGACTGGCGGGCTGGCGGGCTGGTGGAAACATACACACTACATCCTACATATCAGATATTTACAGTATCATTCATAACAGTAGCAAAATTACAGTTATGAAGTAACAATTAAATAATTTATGGTTGGGGTCACCACAACACGAGGAACTGTATTAAAGGATCACAGCATTAGGAGGTTGAGAACCACTGCTCTAGAATGATCAGATGTATCTCAACACCATTGATCTTACCAAATACACCTTATCACAGCATGGTGACCCCAGGTCCTCACTTGCTTCTTGAGACTATTAAACCTTCTCATTGGCTGTTCAATCCTGAGCACAGTGGTATTTCAAAGTAGAGACAAATTCTGGTGCCATTCTCTTCACAACAGCTCCATTACAAAAGATGGCGGCATAAGGCTATTTGCAAACTCAGGAATGGGAAATAAGCCATGCTCCTGGAGGCTGTGATCCCATCCTCCTCCTTGCTGATGAGGATTGCACTGTGCGGTCCTTACACTGTAGGTTAGATGAGCATTCACAGAGAAAGTTTGTGTCTGTAGGTCACAGCTCTTCAACTGCTGAAGACTCTCTTCTCAGATACACTACCCAGTTCCCCATCAAGGAGCCTCATTCACACCATATTTCAATTAACAGTGAAGATATCTTCACAGCCAATTTTGTAATTCAATGGAACTGGGGGAGACATAGAAAACAGTAGATAAATTTGGGCTGTGTAGCACACAAAGTAACTTATGGTCAAAAGACAGACTTTTAGGCTAAAACTATCAAACTTTGTTGAAACTAATCTCGTTTATTAGTAACCACCCTCTTGCATCTGAGATGGCTTTCAGAATATCATTTAACCAATTAAATGAGAGAGAAGTGACATTATGGGGCTAGAGAGGCGGCTCAGTGGTGAAGAAAACTTACTGCTCTTGTAGAAGACCCCAGTTTGGTTCCCAGAACCCACATTATGGGGCACCGGGGGATCCAAAGCCTCTGGCATCCTTGAATACCTAAACTCTCATATGCATAACACATACATATACAAAGACACATACAGCCTATGAGAATAAAAATGTAAACCTTTAAAAAAGAAGTGATGTGATGCATCTTCCAAGAAGAGACCATAAGAAGCCTTGCAGCTTCCACCTCTAGTGCCTTCTCTGTGTGAAGACATCTGTGTGAAGACATTCTGCCATCAAGTCAGAAATCCAGCTACTCTAGGCTGCCTTGCCACTCAAGCTTGATATGTGGAAAATCCAAGACAGAAAAAGAGAAAGAAGGAAAGAGACAAGCAGACACACAGCTACATGGAGAGATGGAGAGACAGATAGACAAATAGACACACAGGCACAGGGAGAGGGAGAGGGAGAGGGAGAGGGAGAGGGAGAGAGAGAGAGAGAGAGAGAGAGAGAGAGAGAGAGAGAGACTCCAAGCTCACATATGCACACGCGCATGCACACACACCTCAGCTTAGGTATCAGAAACTGACTATTAAATAAGCTTTCTTGAACTTTCCAACTCCATCATATACAATGTAGAAAAGAAGGAAGGGACCAACCTACAACTAGAATAAAGACCCTGTATACACAAGCTCAATGAACTCTCAGCTGTTTGCCATTTGAATATGTAGCTGAGACCTTAGTCGTTCAAAAGCCTTTGCTGTAGCAGCTCACATTCAGGACCACAAAATCATGAGACATAATGTTACTGTCCCCAGTCACTAAGTTTTTAGTGTAGTTTATCCAACAGTAGTTGATAACTAGAATCCACTGTCCTAGGGACTCTCTAAGGGGAGTAATTGAGTAGGCCAATCAGTAGCTAGCTGTTTTCAATAGTTACGTTATTAAAACCAGTAGTATGTTTAATTCTATTAATTATTAATATTATCATTAAAGTAATGCAGGTTATTTAGAAAACACATAAAAGCCCAAGAAGATAATTAAAATCACCTATAATCCTAACACCAAAATACATCTTTAACGTGTACGTGTCATGTATTAACTTGATAGCATAAATAGATGTCACTTTTTAGTACATAAAAGCATAGCTATATAGTAAAGGTTTACAATAATAAAAGTTTTGAATTTCTCATGAGTCTGTGGTTTAAGAGGGATTTTACAGGAAGCTAGAGAAGGCAGCTCAATCTAGAGATCCCAGGAAGCTTCACACATATAAATGGTTTGTTTACAGAGCCTGAGTTGACATGTCTCTATTCCACATGGTCTGTCCTTTCTGAAGAGGTTATCCCAGGCTAGCTTTCAAATAGAAGTCTCAAAAATAACAGATGTGAGAGAATTAGCTAGACCTCTTGAAGCCTAGATTCAAAACTCCCACAGAATGTTCACTTCTGCCCATTCCACTATGCAATAAAGCCAAGAGGCAAGCAGAGTCATGTCAATAAAAGATAACTCCAACTCTTGATGGAGAATCAATTCTGAAAGACGCACTTATAAAGGGATGGGATAAATACAAGACTGATGCCTGTATCCTACAGCATTATACTTTGAATTGTATTCTGCCCCCCCCAAAAAATGCTTTTAAAAACTGTTGTTCTTAGAGTATGTTTGAAAAAAGAAAGTTGGATTAGTAACCTTTCTTAAAGGTATCTGTGCTGGTCCCCAAATGGAGTCACACTTTTAAGAGGTATGCCTTATTGGAAGTGTGTCACTGTGGAGGCAAGCTTGGAGGTTTCATATATGCTCAAGCCACACCCAGTATCTCAGTTCCTTTCCTATTGCATGCAGGATATAGAACTCTCAGCTCCTTCTCCAACACCATGTCTTCCTGCATGCTGCCATGTCCCTCCATGATGATAATATACTCAGTCGCTGAAACTATAAGCATTTAATGTTTTCCTTTATAAGAGTTGCTATGGTCATGATGTCTCTTCACAGCAATAGAAACCTTAACTAAGTCAGTATCCATTATTCTCTATGCATTTCTTTTCTCTATGGAGAAATCTCAAAGTTCTCCAAAATTTTTTTTCAAAGAGCAAATCATTTCATTCAGCTTCCATTTTCCAAAGTGCTCCAAACTGCTGGTTTCTTACCAGGACTAAGTGAATTTGGCCTATTGACATATCACAGTCTCTCTTTTAGAGTTTTGCCATCTTCTGAACTGGGTAACTGAATGATGGGTAGTGATGTGGTAACTGGGGCGTGGCAGAATATTGACATATTCTGATAGACAGTTTATTTCAAAGACTTGTAAATACAATAAACTGCACTAGAAAGGTCATTGCCAATATTTGTTTCTGAGGGGATGCATGCTTCAGGCAGAAACATCTCACCTGCTGAGTTTATATACCCCAAATATTAAACCCCAGAAACACATAAAAGTTAAATGAAAAAGTCATACTCAGCAGGTGACCTAGGTAAATGGGCCTGGGGGTTTGAGAAACACCAAGAAAGACACAATGGAATCTGCATCACTGTCTTTAGACACAATATGGATTACAATTCTTCATCAACAAAGCCATTAATCAGACAGTTATTTATAGAATATTCTAGAAACTAAAGTTTCCCTCTGGCTGGAAATAGTCATCTCTTAGGTCAGTGATACATGACAGGATTATCTTGATGCCTTCTAAGCAACATAAGCATCTATCTAATCAGTTCACAGTGTCATGAAACACACAAGTGTCAGCATAGTACAGATTTATACCTGGTCAGGATTCCTCCAAGCTAACATCTTAATTGGATGGCCTGGCAGTGTACAGTGTGTCCATTCTGATGTAAAGAGGGCTAATATACTTGGAAATAAATCCTAACCTAATCAGTATGGCTATTAGTTTTTAAATGTGCATGAACATATTGATGGGGATGGGGATAAAATGGAACTCTTTGAACTAAAGGTTAGAATGAAAATTGGCTTGACTGGTTTGGAAAGTAGTATGGAGGCGTTACATATAGAATTGCTACATTGCCTAGGAAAAGAAGCAGTCAGTATGCTGAAAAAATGTCTGTTGTTACATCATCATCATTCACAATAATACAAAAACAGCCTAGTTATGTATGACATAGGAAGATGGAAACAGAAGGATCCCTGGGTTCTGATGGTCAGCTGGTCTAGTCAATCAGCAAGCACCATGTAAAACTGAGTGCCCTTGTCTCACATCCAAGTACTAACCAGCCCCAACCCTGGTTAGGTTCCAACCAGGGATTAGACACATTCAAGATGTGTCACGGAAGAGAGACTGGCTCAAAAAATTAAGTGAAGAGCAAATGAGAATGACCTCAGTGTCAACCCTGGTCTCCACTCATACATATATGTATACACACACATACACACAAACATCACACACACACACACACACACACACACACACACACACACACACCATGCAAATGAAGTGGAGAGCTATTGAAGAAGATGCCTAATATCAACCTCTGGCCCCCACACAACAACATCAAATAAAGTTGTATAGGCTTGAACACTTTAAGTTCTGAGCCGTGGTTCTCTACCTGTGGCATGGAGATCTTTCAGTGTATTGATTGGGGCAACACAAGTGAGTTCCCGGCACACAGTGAGTCATGAGTAAATGTAAGCAATAGAGAAGTAAACACAGTTTTCAGTCCAAGATATCTTTGTCCCAGGAATGTTAATGAGACCAATAAGACAACTACAACAGATATTTTCTACCTCACTAAATACAAACACAGCTCATGAAAACCCATGACAGAACTAGATTAAGAAATAATCTGGGTACATCATAATGAGTTTGGTTAAATTTAACAATAGATATTTCATCATTCTCACCAGGCACATATAATAAAACTTGAAGATAAAGAAATCGAACAAACCCCAATGCTACTTATCAAAATTCAGAAAAACAAATGAAACCTTGGTTTTATAGCTCTAAGGAATCTAGTTAACATCAGAATCTATTTTCCCTCATTTCTCAAAATATTCACTTTTCCTCCCAGACAAAGGAGTATTGTTTTAATGCCAATAGCCAAATAGAAACTGCAAGTACAAACTTCTACAGGTCAAGTTCTCTGCCTCCCAAATCAACCATGTGGGAAAAAGCAAATTCCACTAATCACAGGTTAGCTCTTATTTACCTAGGTCCAAAATGAATTTTAAAAAAGTCAATGTGGTTTTATATAATTTCACATAAAGCAAGTATGTATTAGAGGATTGTAACTCACATTTATTTTCTTAATCCATTAGTAATAAATTTAGTTCTTATCTGGGCAACTATTTAGCTGATTTTAACTCCATTGCCTCAGTATCATTTTCTTGGTTTGTTCTTTAATTTTACAATATAAATCTTCTACAGCAAGTACTATTGACAATTCCTATTTGTACCCAACTTTCACAATTTGTCACTCTTGAAGATTTTAACTGAAATATGCACTACGGTTCAGCTTGATTAACAAATATCTACAATAATAAGAAAGTTAAGAATGAGTAAAAAGGGATTAAAATCATGAATAGAGACAATAAAAGAAAAAAAGAGAATAAAGTCATATATCTAACACAAGAAGATTAGAGTTGTATGTCTAACACATGAGGATTTACAGCCTGAATGCATTTTTTCAATGTCCAGAATTAACTCTGTAGCCCAAGGTAGCCTCAAACTCAAGATCTCCTTTCTGATTCTCTTGAATGATAGAATTACAGGTATGCTTCCCCAAGCCTTGCTCTTGGAAAACAATTTTACAGCACATAAAATATAGAGTCAAGGACTAGCACTAAGAAAGAAATCTTGATCCAGGGTAATTGCATTGAAGAGAACTATGCACTAAGTGTGAACTATTGTCTTCTTCAGGTACTTGCAACTAAGAGTATTTGGGAAATTCGCAAAGATACAGTGGAGACACCTGTGATGGTTCCTTGACTGGCATTTAGCATGTGCACACACTGCACACTCTGCATAAATCTTTACACAAGGTACTGCCAGCTCTCTGGAACATGTGTATTTCGCATATGTCAAGGACAGCTGCCCTGCACCTGTTCAAGAGCAATGTGGGTCAAACTCTGTGGGCTATAATATGGTTAGAAGGTTTAGATGCCTAGAAAAATCTAATAAATTATGACAAATACTTCAGCTCATTTTTCATAATACTGAAGTTGTTAATGCCATCAGCTCATGTGGTAACCCCTAGATGGTGTTGAGAAGCAAGACGGATGGAGATCATTTCATCAGCCATGTCCAGCCCACTGGGCACACCACTGCTTTGTTCACTGATCTGTTTGAAGACCAGCAAAACAAACATTTTCATCAAGTTGATTGCAAATGTTTCTGTAATATAGAACCGTTGTAAAAGTTTTGAATCTGTATTTATTCTTGGTAGGCAGGGGTCTGCTCTAAGGGCCTATGAGAATTTGTCTTGCTATCCACATCTCAGAGGGTGTCTCTCCTAGAAGAAGAAACATGCATTTCTTCCATGGCAACTTAGCAATTTGGGATCCTCCTGAGAACCAAGGCTGTACCTAAAATATTCATGGTTCTGATTCCCACAGGCTGATAAAGGAACGTCTCAACTAATGACATTTCCCCTGGTGCATGATCCAATACATACGGTTCCAGGGGTATGGTAAGATTGTTCCACTCTTGAGATTTTATTTCTCTTCAATGTTTCACTGCTACTCAGATAAATCTTTTAATATATAAGCATGTGAAACAGTGAAAAAAAAAGTATTCTAGTTCATTTTTTGGATTAATCTGATTCTGCTACTCATAAATTATGGATGATTCCATCTTGGGGCATTTTCCTTCTGCTCACTTTATAATTTAGTCTGACATTTGGATAGCCCTGGCCCTTCTGCACTGAAGTGCTTTTGAATCACTTAATTATAACCATTATATCTTGAGAGAAAATGTGTACCTGTAATGACTTGCCACTCTTAAGTGGCCGATTGAAGACAATGAAAGCAAGTTTTTGATATCAAAAAAGAAGAGTCACCCTATGCAATAAGAATGGGCCAGAGTAAAAGAACTTGAGGTGGCAAATTATAGGAGCCTATTTAGACTGGCTTGAGTCAAATAATAAGAACTAAGTAGGAACAGCCTGTCAGTAGGATCTTCTTGAAACCAGAAAAAAAAAAAAAAAAAAAAAAAAAAAAACTCAAGGCAGACTTAGAGAAATGCAATCCAGGATGAAAAAGCCACTAGGAACGAAAGGAGGGAGCCAGCCTCATCACATCTGAATGTGTGTACACTGTCTTCTCATTCTTTCCTCCTTGCCTTCTTTAAGTCACGTGATTTCCCCATCTGCATCCTGCCATTAATTTTCATTACCCACCTTTGCCTTTGCCTTTGCCTTCTGGTGTCTGAAGTCTCCTCACTACAGCTCCAGTACCCCAGCAGCTCCAGTACCTCCAAGTTCAAGATGAAAAAACTAGGTCCAAATGTCAAGAGGAAGAGAATGATAGAGTCAGTTTGGTTCAGGTGTTTACCTCTGCCTCAGAAACACACACATTTTAACCTAGTTAAATGTTATTCCATTGACATTATAGCTTTGTCATTCATAGGCATTATAACTAGGTAGGGACATTGGTTGCTTCCCTCTATTGGAGGCTTGCATGGTGCCTTCTGGTACCATGAAAGCTAGTCTTCAAGGAGAAAGGAGATTTCAAATCAGTTCTAGTTCAGAACTCTAAATCTGAAGTGCATGGTGTCCTCACCAATAGCACCTTACCTTCAACCAAGGACAATAGCAATAACTTGTGCTGTTTGAGGGATCTCCTGGACACCATGACCAACAACTCATAAAAGCATTTCTCATGCCTGGTGTTAGATTTTTGTTAGATGATCTATGGCTCTTTGTCAGCCCATGTGAGCAAATTTATTTAAACTATATATGTTCATTTATATACAAACTTGAAAATATTGTATGTATTTATATATAAATAGTTAATAGTATGATTCCTTACATTTTCAGACATTATTATTTTATTATTATTCTATTTCACCCATCCCTCTCCATCTGTATTTATCTCCCTCCCACCTCCCTGATTACAGCCCCCATTCTTCTCATTTTCCTGATCAGATAACTTGTGCCCTACTATTCCCTTCTCAGTTTTCGCCCTGTTAACCCTAACAATATATATAACCCAAAGGGTATAGTAGTGGCTTACATGCTTGGTGGTAACCAATAACTTTCTAATTGAACATAAGTCATACTCAACAAGAAGGAAATGGGTCTGGTACTAGAAACCTAGTTAAGTACCTAGCGCTAGTAGAGTCACAGCTCTTAGAATAGTAGCTACAATAACCACTTTACTAAAACATATCATTAACAATAATATCATTAAAATATATCATTAAAACTAATATCATTAAAAACAATATCATTACCAATATCATGACTGAATTCTAAATATATATTCTTATACCCACAGATAAGTGTAGCCCTCACCTGTCATCAAAGAAACTTTTCTTTGCTACAGACAGAAACTATTATAGAAAACCACAACCAATTGAAAAGCAGAGTTATAGAGCCCAGTCATAATGGACACATCTACAAAACAACTGTTGCGCCTAAAGCTCAGGGAACATTGTAGAAGAAAGGGCAGAAGGACTCTAAGATCCAGAGGTCCCAGGAGTTTGCTGTGAGACTCTGTCTCCTAGTCTGTCAGAAGCCACACCCATAAAGTTTTACCAACATGCCTTCCCAAACATGAGCTGAACAAGGACAACAAGAATAGACATGCTAAAGTGAATGGCTGAAAGTCCACAAGGCCTCAGCCCTACAGGCAACTAAGGAATGCTAGAAACTAGAAACATAGTCTTCCCTGGGGAAGAGCACATCTATTGGTTATTCAACAACAAATTGTTAGCCCTGAAAAACAATGTACATCATACAAGTAACATTATACTGACTGCTCAGGTTGTACTTACATATTTAGGAATACATGTATAGTTATATGTTGATTATTATATATACATATACATATGTAACAAAAACTGATGAAATTGTTCATGAAATTGATAGATAGCAAAGGATATATGGAAAGATGTGGAGGGAAGGAGGAAAGGGGGAGTGGAAGTCATTAAAAATGTCTATGTCTAAAGATGAAGCATGAAGAATAATGTCTGATGAATGGGGTGATAGAATCTTGTAAGTGTAATGGACTTGGAGCATCCAGTGGATTTTCCTGGCTCTATAGAAATCTAACAGCTATTTTTTTCTGGCTGGAAATGTTCTCAGTATAAGCATCTTTTAGCAGAGGCTTTTCTATTGCTGGGCAGATCCATCTTTACACAGGTCTAGAAGGGTCTGAACTGAGAAGCAGCTCAGAACACATGTGTCTTTTCATGTGTGTGCTTAGGTCTATTCTACAGAGTTCCCACAAGAGTTATAAAGTTCATGTGGCAAAAATTTACACACCACTCTCCCACTAACTTTCCTGATATCTATAATATGTCGTTTGTCCCTTCAACATCCTTCAGATTTTCTCCTCTCTGTCCGATCTCTGGCTTCCCAATAGCTCTTGGTATACACAGGTAGAAATATTTAAAATTTGTGAACCACCCAAAAGGATGTTCGTGGAGATCAATAATTCTCAACCAAGTATAATATTTCTATTAATGTGGCAAAAAATGTTTAGTTTATTGAGCTTTGTACTATGATGTGATGTTAAAGGACTTATGTGATATCTTTTCTCATTTAAAGCTGTTTGACTTAAGACAAACACTACACATGTTCACACACACACACATGTACACATACACAAACATGAGAAAGAGAAAACATTAAATTAACTTGTGACCCAGTTTCCTTACCTGTAAAGTTAAACGAAACATGGTGCCCATCATACACATATCATTAATAGTTAAATGATAATATATGTAAACAGCATAAAGTGCTATCTATTATACAGTTAATGCTAATAAATGGTAAACATTGTTTTGCAATGACTTGAATATCATTGTCTAGTATGTAGCTTTCTAAAGGGGTCACATTTCATGTGAATGCCTTAATTTCTCAGTTCATCCTACAGAAACTATCTCAATATCCTAACTAATCACTATACAATGTCTATTATCCATAACTGTGTTGATTTTGACCTATATTTCAAGATAATGAAAATATTGAATGAGATAAAACTTTGCAACATGCTGATAGGCCATTCAGAGTGTCTTTAAATTATCAAAGTGTCCCTCATCACCTCCTTCAAATTAGGCATCATTAGCTTTCTTCTTCAAAAGAGAGGTAAGACCCCTAACCAAAAACTACTTGTTTGAGGGTACAAAGGGAGAAAATTAGGAAGACAGAAGAAAAAAAATTCTAAATGAAAACCTGCTTTTTGCTTCAGTGTTCCTCTGGTAGAGTTAAAATAAAGATAGAAACTTGATGTCACAGATCTTCCTCTTTATGGAATGAAGAGAGCTAAGTAAGAATGAAACTGTCAGATTCTCAATCCCATCATGGAGTCATTGACAGGATTTCATATACATTACTTAATTCCTCTAAACCTCAGTTTCTCAGTTTTAAAATGGATACAATATTAATATCTGGTATAGCTATTTGTTGTGAGTTGGGATTCATCTGAATCCCCTATAATACATAGTAATTCTGGCAAATCTCATCTGTACTGTTTTTCAGTAGGCACTGTCAAACACCTTCAAAGGCAACAATTTCCACCTTGTTTAGCCACATTTGACTAAGCCACTCACTGTATGAAAGACAAGCAAAGGAAGAACTTCAGTCCTTTGAAAAGCAATACTGGCAATACTGTAATGTAGGTTATACCACCCACTCTCTCACCCATTCTGAGGCACATCTGCAGTCAGAATTGGCTTGTAATGTTTAGAGCAGTCTCTTTCCATGCCAGCCAATGCTATGATCAGGTTTTCAAAACTAATAGCATCCAGCCACTGCAACTATTATTATTGCTGCTGCTGCAGACAGAAGAGTGATGTGACAGCACAGGTGTGAGAACAATGTGATGGCCGAGCCAGACATGCAGTGGCCTCTAACCTCTACTGATGGGAGATGTTATTCTGTATATATGTTTCTCATACTGGTTAATAAAGCAATGTGGCCAATAGGAAACAAGATAGGCAGGGCTAGGAGACAGGAGGAGGAGAGAGGAAGTAGTTGGAGTCAAGATGTAGAGCATGAAGGAAGACACCCGCTGCGGCTCCCAGATAAGATAATCACGTGGAAATACTTAGATAAGTAGAAATGGGTTAATAATTAAGACAGAGCTAGCCCATAAACAATAATGGTAATTGGCCAACAGGATTGTATCAAATACAGAGTCTCTGAGTGTTACTTGGGGCTGGTGCGGCTGTGGGCCCAGACTGGCTGCAAGCAGGATGGCGCCCGCTGGCAGGTAGGAAAAGCCTGCCTTAACAAAATGGTGTCAGAACTGGGATTGAGAACTTTCACTTAAAACTTAACAAAGCTTAAAAAATAGTTTTTAGAAACAAGGGAACAGAGACTAGCAAGACTTCTTGGTAGCAGCATTTTCTTGGTTGGATTTGTTTTGACATATGGTTTGACTTATATGGTAGACAGAGATTTGCAGGGCTCCTTTAAGGGAGGTTTCCAAAATTAGCATAAGCGGCAAAAAAACCACCTTGTTTTTAAAAAGAGCTCTGCTAACAATTCAATGGTGTGTACAGAGCTGCAATGAAGGTTTACACCTTTATTTTAAAAAATACGCTGGCTTGGGAGAGAAAAAGAAACAGAATACAATGATTTAAAAAAGGAAAAAAAGGAAGTAAAATGGATGGTTATGGTGGTGCACGCCATTAAACCCAGCACTCGGGAGACAGAGGCAAGCAGATCTCTGTGATTTCAAAGTAAAACTGGTATTCACTGAATTCCAGGACAGATAAAAATTACACAGAGAAACCCTGTCTCAAAATATGTAAAAATAGAAGTAGAAGAAATAGAGTAATAAAAAAGCCACATAAAGATGGAAAACACAGAGAAATTTTGGATACTATACGCGCTTCTGTTGTCTTTAAATTATTTGATTGCTGAGAAAATAACAACTATTAATAAAAGAAATGCTGCTGGATTAATTCAATTTATATATTTTAAAAATGCTTTGACTCCAAAATTTAAGCCTAAGGACAAGTTACTGGGGAAAAGGATTTCTATTCTTGTTTCCACAGAAAATAAAAAGCTGTGGATTCTTTCCAGACTTATATGGTTTGATCAAGCCAGACCCCCTGAAACAGCTCCCCAGATGATCCAACATTCAAAGCAGTTGAGACAAAGCCTTGCAGATTACAGCCAAGATTTATGCATCTTCTTTGGACCCCAATGACAGCACCCTCTACCAGCAGGAAGTAGTTTGGAAAGAACGACGTCCAAATTCCCAAATATTGTTTATCAATGTTTGTTTTCATTTAAATTGGCTTGGTTATAAATGGTTAATGACCACAAGCAATCTTTTAAAAGGTAACAAGGGAATTATGGTATAGATATGAATACTTTGCTTTGGAATGGATTTTCATTTATTGATACAATTTAAGGTCAATTTTGTGATATGTATATTTCTCCTCATGTTTAGGTATTATGTTTATATAGCTCATTTAGAATGTAATGTATACTTTAACACAGATTATAGATAATTACCTATGATAATGAAAACTTATAGTTAAGTTAGTTAGGATTTCTAAATATGCAGAGATGTATTTGAGATGAATAGGTATTCTTCAAACCTTTCAAAGACCTACAGAATATGGCATTTAAAATGGTATAGGGTTTTTCTTGACAATGAGGCACAACTGCTCCTGGTAACACCACCTGCATCAGAAAGGAAGATGGATATCAAAGAAACGTGTTATGGAGTTTGCGTCTAATATGGCAAGACTAGCCATTTGGGCAAGGTACTGCTCTTCTGGACTGTTTGACTTTATGTTGTAGAAACTGGACATGCAGGACCCACAAAAAGATGACTGCTGATGCAAGGTGGACATTGCTACAGGGTTCCTGCTTCATGGAAGAGGCTGCCAGACAGCCAGACAGTCCACAGGACACAGAGAAAAGTGACTGACAAACTGCCATTACAGGTGGACAGTTTAAAGTTTCCTGCCTTGTTGAGGAGTCTGAACACACACTATGGCCTATGGGCTGAAGATGGAACATTACAGAAGAACTTTGGGTGACTGACCAGGCAATGAGTTGTCTCTGTCATTTCTAGAGTTTATATATTATCCTTCTGTGGTCTTTGATGGAGTTGAAGACAGGTAGTTATGGTTACAGATTTCCTTAGTTAGGATTAAAGATAAGTTACATATAGGACTTTAGACTCACAAAGATAGGACAGATGATATTTTCTTTAATCCTTACAAAATGTTTATGGACTAAATATTGTTAACTGTGATTCTTATTTGATAACTGTTGTATGTTATATTTTGCTATGTTAAGGTTAAACCCCTTCTTTTATTTTAGACAGAAAAGAGGAGATGATGGGAGATGTTATTCTGTATATATGTTTCTTATACTGGTTAATAAAGCACTGTGGCCAATAGGAAACAAGATAGGTGGGGCTAGGAGACCAGGAGCAGGAGAGAGGAAGTAGTTGGAGTCAAGATGTAGAGCATGGAGGAAGCAGGATGCCTGCTGTGGCTCCCTGATAAGACGACCACGTGGAAATACTTAGATAAGTAGAAATGGGTTAATAATTAAGACAGAGTTAGCCCATTAACAATAATAGTCATTGGCCAACAGGATTGTATCAAATACAGAGTCTCAGAGTGTTATTTGGAGCTGGTGCAGCTGTGGGCCCAGACTGGCGGCAGGCAGGCTGGTGGAAAACAACATGCTACACTATACTGTGTCACTGACTACTAGTTCTAAGAGGAGTTACTTAAGAAAAATGCGAAGGTTGGTAGTTGCCATTTCTACAACTGGTAATACTACCTTACAGCTCTACCCTATCAACCATGGACCTCTTGCACCAAATGGATGCCCAACCACTGCAGGAGACAGAACATTTGCTGCTCCAGTCTGGGTCTCAATTAATGAGAGAAAAAAAAATTCATTAGCAGAAACTTCTCAGACTAGGAAGACCACAGAACCAAAAAGTACATATTTATCCTCCTGGTACTAATAGATGGGAGGTGGGAAAATAAGCAGACTCGGGTGGGTGATCTCTTAGCTAGACAGTCACGAGAAGCCCAAGTAATGATATCAATGTGTAGTGTGCCCTTGTTTCTTCCTTAGGTCTGAAAACTGAATATTACTTGACAGAAATGGAATTGTAGTGGCATGAATATAAATTTAATGTGAGGTTCAAATGCAATTTTAATATTTATTTTGTATAGATAAATAGTAACAGTGCATATCTGAATAGAAAATGTATTATATTCAAGCCAAGGACTCACAAACTAATCTCATTTTAAATATATTTATTCAACGTGATAGACGAGAAGGAGGCAATGTCAATAGTTAGGCACTGAGTGTCTCCCTTACAGGAGTGAATCACCTTAGAGAACATCATTATTCTACTCCCATGCTCAGACTTTAGCCACAGGCATCCTCGAGGGAAAGCCAAGTTGAAGAACTCAGTTCTGAGGTCTTGGGGTGGGGATGGCAGGGATGGAGGAATAATGACAAGAGGATAACAATTAAAATTTGGAGTTAATTTCACTGGGTTGGGTCTGTGTAGATAGGGCTGAAAATCTGCCAGTCACTGAGTAAACAAGAGATGAAGAGGACTCTGAAGACTCTAGACACAAAGACCAGCAGTGGCTGAAGAAGATACCTGGTGGGCAAAGGTAAGAGCATGTTCCAATGAGAGCAGCCTACCTACCAATGTCCTCAGATTACACACAGGGTACAAACTTAGGCACTGGGGATGAAAAAGTGGGATGAGCATCCTTTAGAGCTGTGTCTGGGCGTCCTTAACTGCTTCCACCTCCATCTTTTCAAGGTCTTTGAAAACTTGAAATCACCCCCTGTCTATTACAATCCTTTGGCTGTTATATTGTGTGAACCTCACTCCTTTTTCCATCTTCCCACAACAATTCCAAAATGTGCCTACTTACTATTACATCACTAGATGCTCCTAAGATGCCTAGCACCCAGGAAGTTATGTTCATTACACACATTAGTGAGAGACAGAATCGCCTGTCTTTAGTATCACACCTCAAGCCAGGATCCTTTATCTGCTTCATTTTGTGTGTCAGGCCTGATCAGTGAGCAGCAGGTTCTGGAAGATGAAATCTCAGCTCAGTAGAGAAGCATCCATTCCAGGACTCTGGCCAGTGTGTCTCTGCAGTCAGAAGAGTAGCTCCCTGCTTGTCACCAGCACAACTACCATCAATACTGTGTTGAGTATGACTCTAATCACAAAGCATTATAATGTCTAGAAGCTAAGCCAAAGACCTATAATGTTTCAAACTCCTTGAGTGGTTGTCACATGCTGTCATGTTGACAACTAAGTTCCCATGTTCTTCAGCATTGAAGAAACCAAACTCAGAGGCAAATTCTATTTCAAGATGGAAAGAAGGCTGAGTGATGAGAAGAAATTAGCCAGAGCAGACTGCCCAGGGAACAGGGGCTGACCAGCAGCTCCTAGAAAGTCAAATATCAGCTTACAAATTCCCTTAGTTTAATTAATCAACTACTCTTCTAATTCTACAGGTGTCATTGGGGCTATTCCAATTTAAGAACAAACAGATGAATGCTATACTAGAGGTCCAAATTTAATCCTGGACACCTAATAAATGTATTAACATAAGAAAATATCTATTCTGACCAACCCAGAACCCACTGCTCTGCCACTGAGAATGGCCACAGAAACAGCCACTTACTCCACAGCAATAGCTGTTCTGTAACTGCAAAGCTCCAACTGTCTCGTTTCTGAGAGTCAGAACAGAACGTTTATCTGAAATTTGATTTGTGGTAGAAACAGATGTAAACTTCAAAAAGAATTATTCACATGTGTGCAGTAAAAAATTTTTCATTAACCCCCAAAATATCCAGGAAAAGTAAATAATGAGTATTTAATGTCCCTTTGTATAATTTGGCTAATTATGCAACTCTTAGATTATAATAGTGCTTGTGTAAACATAAGGATGTTTTATTTGCCACAAATTCCCTTATTTTACTTAATCAATTACTTTTATAATTCTGTGGGTGTCATTAAGGCCATTCGAATTTAAGGACAAGCAGATGTATGCTATACTAGGGTCCAAATTTAACCCTGGACACCTAATAAATGTATATGCAGAAGAAAATGTCTATTCTAAATATTCTATTTTACCATAAGGTTTCAGAAAAAATAGACCATGCTAATGGTGAAATTAAAAGTTTTAAGGTCTAATTTGGTTGCTTTCTGTGCACATTGCCTGTAACTTAGCTTGCAGCTAAATTTATCAAGATAACTTTCCTTTCACAGGGGGCCAAAAGCAATTTTCAAGTGAACACAGGGCTCAGAGTCCTGGTAGATGGTTTGTGCAGGGTAACTTTCATCAGACAACACCTCATGCTCTGAATCCCTTAGCTGCTAACAAGCATCTACCAGGCTCCAGGATAGCCATAAATAGCACCATTAAATGCTTGTATACACAACAAAGGTGTCTAATGGACCAATATCACACACTTCCCCATAGCAGCAGGACTTATTTTACAATGGGTTATTATGTTAATAGATTGTAAAATAGTATAGGAGAATGCAGCTGTAATGTATTTACCCCTGTAGACAAGGTGGGGGGGGGGAATGCTTTGCAGGCAATTATCGTGAATTATTGCCCTATCTGCAAAACAATTACTGTAGACTCATGTGTTTCAGTTTTCCAAGTTTATTACCATTAGCATACACAGGGTGAAAATAATTGAGCAAGATCCTCAAAAATCCACACTTGCAAACATCACCTTCTGCACCAGCAATGGCTGTAGGGGCCACCAGCCTTCCTTAGCTCCCCACAGCTCTTCCATTCTGGAAAAGACTTCTTGAACGCATCAAGTACTTTTAAGAAAAAAAAATGAACAATGGCTGTAATTTAGAATGCAATTAGCTCAGCTACTTCCCCCTTTATCTGTCTTCAATTACCCACAGCAACCCACCCACTTCCTCCACCACTGCCTCCTCCCAGTGCCAGCTGTTGCTCCCTGGTATGCTGTCATTCTGCCAGAGTGCAACATGATGAGGCCCCCAAGGGACTCAACTCAGCCACACTCTTTCCTTCTCCTGCCTTACATACAACATCTGGAAGACATGTTTACTGCCTTATGCATCTTCTCTGGAGATTTCCAGAAACAGAGTTCACTATGGCCAGTCCAGCCAACCCTCTGCCCTTGCAAATCTTGAAAGCATGCACCATGTGTAAGAGAAACGGCTATGTGAATGGAGACTATAAGAACAGTGTTGACAATAGGCAAAGCCCACAGCTTTCCCCTTAAAAACTTCCTTTAAAATCCCTCATTATCAGAGTGTTCCCAAACCCCAAACCTTCAGGACTTTGTCCATCTCTAGACTTTTCTGACAAGTTCCTTGGTCTTTGTCACCAAAGGGCCTTTGCATATGCAGTTTCTGCTGCTTATAAACCTCTTTATACAGTGCTCACATCTTACTATCATCCAAGCAAAGTTCAGATTTGAAGTGTTCCCCTCATCTAAAGTCCCATGAATGCTGTCCTTCCTCATCCATTGCATGCTCTCAAGATGTCACATTTCCGGCCTTTAAATTCCTTACTTACCACATGTAGGAAATTGGCTCCTATCTGTATGGTTATTTGTAACTTGCCGTTGTACCTGAATGCCCAGCACCCTAGTAAATGCTCCAAGAATATTTCTGAATGAGTAAAACTATTTAAAATCAAAAAAGTGAACAGAGATCAACATCATGTGTGAGAAAAGAATGCAGGGAGTGGTGTAGCTAAAATGGAGGGGAAGAGTGATGTAAATAGCACAGGGCAAACCTGTGCTGCTGTTGATGACACAGGGTAAACTACGAGGAAAGTCAATGGGGAGTAGCAACTACCGTATACAATATAGCATGGACCAAGAGAAGTAAGCAGAGAAATTGTCATGGGAAGTGGTAATTGACTGCAGTTTAGAGTGGAATACCAAGGCCAGGAGCCAGTCTGGGAGGGCTTGAGAGGAAATAAGAGGCAGGAAAATGGGCTATCTGGATCTGAACAGGGAGACAGAAAACGTCCAACACCAGGTGCAGTATTTAGCCAGAGCTTCATGGAGGAGAAGATGGATCTGCCTCAGTGGGAAGAGAAAGGAGGCCATGGCAAGACAAGCCAGGGGAAAGCCTAGAAGCAGCAGACAGGCAACCACAGGCCTAGAAGCCACAGGCTGCCCATCAGCAGAGCACCTGCCAAGGCAATACACAGAGCCACCAGGGGAAAGTCATAGTCTAGCCTTGGTCTTTTTCAGGGTGTGAGAAGCATAGATTTCTTCTGACTGCAGTCTTGAAGAAGCAGGGAGAAAAGTGACCCTGGGGCCAGAAGCTGGCAGCATCGTGCCCCAGGTCCCAAGTTGCAATTGGAGAGGGGAAAGCAGGCTGCTCAATCCAGCTGTGTGAATCAAAGCCTCTTCTAGGCCACACCAGAGGAAAAGAAGGGTTGGAAGTTGCAAGACAGGGCTGTTTTCTGCTGGAAGATCACTCTTGGCCATCTGTTAATGGTCCACCTGAGCAGTAGCATGGACAGTAAGTAACTCATATGTGCAGCACTGAGGATAATTCCTAAACCTCCACAGATCTCAGTGACATGGGTTGGTGGGAGAGACATCCGAACCTCACAGTGCACCCAGCAACACTGCCTGTCCTCAGATAGTACCAACAAGACCAGGAGTCATTCTGGAGCCAACACAAGCATTCTGCAGACACACAGTAGTTAGCAAGTTTGGGTAAAGAAAAATTACCACCAACAGTAGAAGAGTTTTCTCCAAACTTACTTTTAATGGATGATCACATTATATCCTTTCTAAAGGCACTTTTAAAACTCAATAAATGACTGCTTACCACAGAACACAATACAATCCTTTATAAGTTAAGCTGTTCTCGTGAATCACTTGTAATTACTGGGCATTTTTAAGCCCAGGGGATGTATAACTATATTATTGTATCTCTGTGATTTTTATGAAGTCAAGACAAGGAAACAAATCACTATAACTGAATTAATCTCCTTGCCAGAGCTCATAATAATCAGAGAGAACTTTAACATAAACCAAAAATCCATCGTTACTAAATCATTGGGTCTATTCCTAACTACTCCCTGGATTATTTATCCCAAAAGGGAAAAGTACCAAGGGAAGGGGAGGGAGAGAAGAGCTGAGAAGAAGAATGTGGAAGAAAGAAGATGGCAGAGTAGAAGAGACTGGAGAGGGAAGGGTGCTGTTAGCTCCCCAGGGCTGCAGAAAAAGCACACTCTTCTCTTAAGGGTGCAGAGATCTTCAGTGTGAATGCAAGGCACTGTGGGGTGTTCTTCCACAGACTTCAAAGCAAAGTGTGTCTCCATGCCATTTTTATAATCCAGTCTACTGGCTCATGGCCTTTTCTTCATCATCACAAGGCTGCCTTGTTCCACTCTCTGTTCTTTCCATTGGCATCCCTCTTCTTCCCACCTCTGACCTCTTGCCTTCATCTTATAAGAACCCTCACCACAAAGTCCAGGATCATTGCCCTATTTTTTAAGATGCCAACTTATGAGTATCTTCAGAGCCCTCTTGGCCATGTTTCTACCCAGCAAGTCCAATGGGTTCACTGGTAAGCATCTTTGTGGGAGTATTACTTGGCCAGCCAGACTTTTATTTTTAACAAGTTGGAAAAGAAAGAGACATTCAAACTGAATGAGAAATCTCAGAACCACTTTGCTAACAGATAACCTTCAAGCCTCACCAGAGGGCTCTTAAATTTACCCTCCTCAAAACAGATACAGAACTTGTCATCTGATTTTTCTCACCCAAAGCTAAGTAGGTAATAAGAGCATCTCATTGGAATTGCAGAGAAAAATACTGAAGGAAGACGGCCAACTTCAGCACCCATCACCACCCAACTTCCCCATGGCTGACCAGGAGCCACCTCCATCTGCTCAGCTGGACTTCTCTTGACACCACACAACATACTTCTTCAAGAACTTTTGGGGAAGGACTCAAGTCTCTTCTGTGATTGGAAATGTCATTCTATAAATGTTTCTCTTATTGGTTAATGAATAAAGCACTGTTGGCCAATAGAAAAGCAAGATAGGTGGGACTTGGAGACAAGGAGGACTCCAGGAAGTAGTAGGGGGAGTCATCATGTAGAGACCCAAGTGAGCAGAATGCCGGCCCCTCTCTCCGGTAAGATGAAACCACGTGGAAGTGCTTAGATTAATAGAAATGGATTAATAATTAAGACAGAGCTAGCTGATAAGAAACTAGGAACTGGCCTTCAGCTTTATATCGTATATAACGTCTCTGTGTGTTATTTTGGGCTGGCATGGCAGTGGGACCTGACTGGCTCCAGGGAAAAACCTATTTCTAACATTTCTGAGTAATTTTAAAGAAAGCCTACATTACACCATTAGGTCCTTCATTCAAAACACTTTGTGTCTTCAGGCATGGCCACACTGCATGGCTATTTCCAGGGATATGGAGTGAATGTCCTCTTCTACAAGTGAACCCACTCATAGGCATTTCCTTTCAGTATTGATTCCCCAAAACAGTATTAATGAATCCTGGAGTCTGCACAAAGATGTTATCTCACACACAAGTAAGAGTTAGAGGAGAGTACAAATGTTAGCCAGTGAAGCATGATTTGTATCATCTATGTTGACACCAGTGTGGAGAATATAAGCTCAGAGTCCCTTATTTCAAATTTTTGAGTCAGAGTTGCTGATTGGTGCTAATCCCTTCACTTGGAAATGTTTGAAGGCCATATTTAGCAAGAAACTTTGGAATGGTGTGTTCAGTTCTTGGCATGATGACATGATTTCATCTACAAAGTTTACACCTGAGAATTGTGCATTAAAGTTAAAAAAATTAAAATCTTACCATGTTTTAGTAAACTCACAACTCCGCACTGGGCCACCTTTATTGCACTGGGTTATATGTGGTTACAGGCTATGAGAGCAGAAAAGCCAACCAGGCTGTATCACAGTATCTCTGAAAGAGAGAGGGGAATTGTCATGCTTGTCATGCATGTAGGGCTCAGGACCATGATTCAGCCCTTACTCCAGGCTACAGTTTCCCTTCTGTTCCTGACCAGCCTTCTTCCCTCTTCCAATTACCCAGGACATTTCACTGTGCATACTCTCACTGGTGATAATCCCATTGCTCCATATTCAAGTACTGTACACACACAGAGTACCAAATCTGTCCGTGTTCAGGATGCTTCTATTTTACCAGGTACCTCACAGCACTTATTCAAAATTTACACAGAAAGATGCCCTGTAAGCAACTACAGCACAAGATGAAATGGTCCAATGTTCTAAAATAAGTTTGAACAAATAATGCCTACAAGATTCAGAGGCCAGTGAGACCAGAACTGGCCAGAAATAAGAAAGTTGGGGTCAAAATGGTCATATGTACCATGCTTGATCCTCAGCAGCACTCAAGGTTGACGATGTGAAAGGAGGACACTAGAGAGACAGACTTGGAAGAAAGGTACATCACATTTTGTGTTTGCTAAAAAAGTCCTATCCAGACCTCCCTTTTGCAAGCCTAGAAACTACATTCTAGACTTGAGAGCAGAGCAGACACTCGAGGTAAATTCACACTAACCACATTCATGAGTATGATGTAAAGCACCAGATGGCCAATGGATTGTTTCCTATGAACAATAACTGGGATTACAGCAATCTCATTGGTATGGCTGGCACATGTCTTCCCGGAAGACAAGGCGTAATCAAAAGGCTTGTGATTGAGCATGAAAGCAACTGGAGGAGTGCTATATATACACTGCTCATGTTTTCTGGCATGAGGCTAAGGTAGACTGGCATCTGTTCTGATAAGAACAGAGGCTTCAAAAAAACAAACCAAGATGCTGCTTCATTTTTCTTCTCCTTGCATTTGACAAACACTCATTAATAATGCAGTAAACATTTCCGTTCTAAACTCTATTGTTTTATTGTATTTATTCTGGTGTGTTTCTTTGTTTTGAGATAAGGCTTCTCTATGTGACTATGACTTGCAAGGAACTCATCAGGTAGATCAGTCTGGCTTCAAACTTGTAGCAATCCCTCTGCTTCTACCAAAGGGTCTGGGAGCATAGGTGCTTCTTGGAGTTTATCATCATATTCAGCTGAAGGACAATGATCTTAATGGCATCATGTTTATCTTGCTGATCTGAGAGCAACCTAGCTCTTTGAAAGCTTTGTGTATCTCTGCTCAGGCTCATAAATTTCAGAGAGAAGAAAAGAACATTTCCATGTAGTTGATAAAAATGAGGCTTGAATAGGTTTTCTATGGCCAGAACCAAGAAGAAAAATCAGAGCTCACAGAAGGAGTGGTAAAGAGACTACATTACTGTGATCACTTCATGACTATTACTCTTCTGTCTCATCTGGTCTCCCATCTGCCTTTCTCCATGAAAGCCACCACCCAGGGCCTAGGCCAGTCTCAGATAAGAGACCCTAAGAAGAGGAATCATTTTCCAGCACTTGTGAGTGCTCATAGAAGTGAATAGTACCTTCTGAGAGGTAGAGCTGACCCATGGTCCTGTTGCATGTCAGCCTGTGTGGATGTGGGAAAGCCCTGCCGCTGGCAACAGGAGCTGACCATCTGATCTTGTTGCATGTCAGCCTACATGGACATAGGAGAACCCCACTGTTGGCAATGGATGTGAGGGTGAATGATGGAGACAGACTCATGGGAGAAGAAATAACAAGAAAATGGCGAAATGTCTCTGGTCCTTTGTGCCTTCTTCCAAATTTTAAACACACTTCAGAAATGATAGCTATGCTGACCCCTCAAAGGTTATCATCCATTGCTGGGAGAGTGCTCAGCAAACATTTTCTGGAAAGAACTAGAGAATGTACATGTTAGGATTTGTAGGCTATCTGCTCTACGGCTACCTTAGTCATTTTTCTCTTGTAATCATAAGACACCATGACTAAAGTAACATAAAAAAAGGCTTTTGGGGGGCTTACAGTCTCAGAGGATTAGAGTCCATGAGCATCATGGCAGGAGGCATAGCAGGAGATAAGCATGGTACTAAAGTAGTAGCCGAGAATTTGTTTCGTGATCCACGAGCATGAGGCAGAGAGAGCTAACTGGGAATGGCATGCATTTTAAAACTTCAAAGCCCATGCCAGTAACACACTTCCTTCCTTCCTTCCTTCCTTCCTTCCTTCCTTCCTTCCTTCCTTTCTTTCTTTCTTCCTTTCTTTCTTATCTTAATCCCAAACAGTTTCAACAAATGGAGACCACGCATCTCTGTAACTCACTATAACCCATGCTTTCTTGCTTCAATCTACTTCTCGGGATCCCCATGAGAAGCTCATTTGGATAACATTCTAGACCCAGGAGGGCATAGACGCTTAAGCCTCCCTTGCACTGAACATGCTTCTAGTCTGTGATTATGTATGCTTGTACGTTTGTGTATGTGTGTACAGCCACCTGAAAATAAGCACCTGAAACACATGCAATTTTATGTGTAATTGACCAAGATTTAGAGTGTTATGGCAGTGCCATTTCCCCCATATGCCTTATGATTCTTTTCCCATAATCATAGACAGTATGGCAATCATTGGAAATGCACAAACCAACTCTGACAAGGAAATCATATAAGTTAACTATAGATCTATACCTCTCCCTCAGCTCCTTCAAGTACAGTCCTCAAGTTTCATCCCTCCTGCAGTGGCCACCTGCTTCAGCCTTTCTTCCCATCCTATCCCCATGTCCACTAGATCACATAGATCTTTCCCTCATAACCTCCTTCCTGTGCTCATTGATGTGTCACAACCCTTAAATCCAATACACATTCCCTGGGAACCTACAGAGCACTTCAGTCAGCTCAGCAGGTAGGGTAACTATAGATCTTCACCTCCAGTTCACTCCTCCAAGTTCAATCCCTCAGTCCCATCCCCAGCTCAGCCACCTCTCCTTACTCTCTGCCCCCATTCTTAGCGGTCTAAGCAGATCCTTGTGAAACACCCACTTTCCTCCATGGTGTGGATTCCTCAAACCCCAACAAGTCCAGCCCCATTCCTAAGTCTGAGGTCATAATACCTAGCAAATTATTTTAGCTGTGACCCCCTAAGTGACCATAGCTATCCGGATCCCAGAAGAATACTTTACCAGTCTACCACACTCTACTAAAAACTAGACAGAGCAACAGAAACTGAATATAGATGAAATTAGGCATCAGGATGAAGAGTTACAATTGTCCCAATCCCAGAAACCTCAACCCTAGCATAAAAAACAAAACAACAGCCAGGACAATATGTCTCCACTAGAGTCAGCAACTCTACTACAGCAGGCCCTGAGAATTGCAACAAGCTGAAGCACAAGAAGAAGAAGAAAAAAAAAATCTTAAAGTGGCCTTTATGAATGATAAAGTTCCTTAAAGAGGAAATGGAGGAATTCCTTAAAATATATATATATATATATATATCACACGCACACACACACACACACACACACACACACACACACACACACACACACACACACACAAACCAGAGACAGGGCAGGGGAGAGGTGACAGTGAACAGAAATAATGAATGAATAAATGAATGAATGAATGAATGAATGAATGAATGTCAAGGTCTGAAAATGAAAATAGAATAAAAAATGAAATCTAAAACTGAAGGAAATCTAGAAACAAAAACAAATTTCAGGAACTTGAACAGGAACCACAGAGGCAAGTCTCATCAACAAATACAAGAGATGAAAAAAAAGAATCTCAGTCACTGAGAACATGGTAGAATAAATAATAATAAATAAATAAACCAAATACCACTGTTGTAAAAACAAAATGCAGCAATCAAATGACTCCTAATGGCATTCCACTATACTCATAGTACCCTCCTCAGAAATCATCAGAGAAGCTTCCTCCTGCAGCAGAATAAATAAATAAATGACTTGAAGCTTCTAGACCCACAAGAAGAAATATGGTATGAATTCACTTATATGTGGCTAGGAACTGTTAAGTCAACAATAACCAAGCTACAGTCCATAGAACCTCAGATGTTGAGTATAGAGTAAGGAATTAAGGGCGACAGATTTTGTTATGAAAAGGAAATAGAATAGAGAGTTATAGGTAGATGGGGATTGGGGTGTGGAAGAACTAAGTGAAGTGAGGAGAGTAACCAGGGAGAGAATACAGGGAGAATCAACTAAAATTAAGGGCTATTTATGGGATAGTATGGAAGCCTAATACAGTAGAAGGTTCTTAAAATATATACATAAATGAAGGCTATCTAAATGAAATTGCCAAATAATGGAGAAGATAGACTTTCAACTGTCCATCTCTTGTCACCAAACAAAGCTCCCAATACCAGCATTGGGTTGCATCTGAGTGAATTATTAGCAAAAGGGGTCCCAAGGAAATCTCCAAACAACCTGTGTGGTCTGTTGCCAAGATTAAAGGTTGTTCTCCACAGACTGATGGCAAGGCCTCCTTGCTGAAAACACCTACACACTTCATTGAACATGGAGAAGTCCAGCTGGTTCCTACATAGACCCTTCTTCTCTTTGTTTTATTGCCTTTGGTATAGGAAGTGCCTGAGACTAGGTGAAACCAAATACCACAGCTGTAAAAACAAAACACAGCAATCAAATGACACCTAATGGCATTCCACTATACTCATAGATCAGTGTCTTCCTCAGAAATCATCAGAGAAGCTTCCTCCTGCAGCAAATGAGACAAACACAGAGACCCACAGCCAAACATTATGCAAAGAGTGGGAGACCTTGAAGCACTCAGCCCTAAATGGGATGTCTCCACCAAGTCTTCCTCTCAGATCTCGTGGAATCCTGTAGAAGAGGAGTCTGAAAGAGTGAATAAGCCAGGAGGAATTGAGGACACCAAGAAAACAAATCAGCATGATCAGAGCATATGAACTCATAGATCCTGAGGCAGCATGCATAGGGCCTGCACAAATCTGCCCCAGGTCCTCTGTGTGTTATTATGGCTTCCAGTTTAGTGGTTTTAGGGACTCCTGAGTATAAACTTACAGATGTTCGATTCTTCTGACTACTTTTGGATTCTTTTCTTCTGTTTATTTTCTTTCAATTTCAATGTGTCTTGTTTTATCTTATTATATTTCATTGTATCATATTAATTTTAATATATTATATTCCATTATAAGCCTTTTTTATTTCTAATGAGAGACAGAAAGGTATGGATGGGAGGGGAGATGGGAAGAAACTGGGAGGAATAGAGGGAGGAGAAACCATAATAAATAAAAAAAAAAAAAGAAAGGTAAAAACTATGATTTAACTTAGAAAAAACTCAAGAGTTTGTAAAACGCCCATGCTTTCTGGAGCCTCTTTTATAAACTTTTCTTAGGCATAGCTCACACTGTCTAAAACAGATTACAAGCACACAGGATATTTTTATGGAAGATTCTAGTTTTGTACGCAATGAAAATGTATTATTTATTCAGAAGCTGGTAACAGCAGTGCTGTATTTATTGTAAGCTGATTTTTTATTTGCATAGATTCAAACTTCAAAACTTATATCAATAAAATACTAAAATTAACATGGATAAAGACTACACAAGCCATCGGTGAGCAGCACTGACTGTACTAACTGCCAATGATAGACTCATACAGAGCAGTGATCTCAGGGGCCACGATAGACCTGAAGAGTTCCCATCACCTGGTGATGTTACAGCCATTTTAGTCTGTGTATGTGATGCTGGAATAGCCATCAAATCACCTCACAGAGCACTGGAAAGACCTGTGCACACACATAGAAGGCAGACGTGGAGCTCAGGCAGCTTGTCCTGTTACTCTCCATCTTACTCCTTTGATACAAGAGTAGCTGGAGTTTCTCTCCAGCCTGGGCCCATGGCCAATTAGCCCCAAATAAGTACACAGAAACAGACATATTAATTATAAACTATTTGGCCAATGGCTCAGTCTAATTATTGGCTAGCTCTCTCCCATTTCTATTAATCTTATCATGACAGAGAAGCATCCAGACCTGTTAGTCTTTCCTCGGATACATGGTGTCTCCTGATGGCCTCTCTCTGCAACATCTCTCCAGTATTCTCTTTGTCTGGTAGCCCTGTCTATACTTCCTGCCTGCTACTTGCCAATCAGTGTTGTATTCATCAACCAATAAAAGAAACATATATACCCCTGTCACTAGAGTCACTAACTGAACCTGAAACCAGGCTGGTAGGTAGCCAAGCGCCAGACATTCACTGCCTCCAGCTCGGCACTGGGTTATAAAACTACATACAGCCACACACAGCTTTTGTTGTGGAGTCTGAAACTGGGACTAAGGTCCCCACACTTGTGAAGCAAACTCTCTAGCACTCTTACCCCTGAGCCTTATCTCCAGCATAGCTTCATTGTTAAACAATAGTATCTGTACTGGATACTGATTTAAATCACATAAACTCTTGCTCTTAAAAGGAGACATTTTATTCATCTCTGTTCAGCACCCAGAATGACAAAGGGCAGACAATAGATCTCTTTGAGGCTCACTGTGGAATTTAGTGGTAAGTGTGCATGTTCCAACACTTATCCGCTGTCTGCCCTCCTCTCTTCAAATCTACTAATGGTGTTATAGTGACCTCAATGAAGAGACTTCAGAAACAAGCAAATATAAGGGTTCTGTTAGCTAGAAGAAATAAGCAGAAGGCTTATTCCAGTACAGAAATCACCCTTGCATTTCAGAAGGCTGGAGGAAAAATTGTGTTGTCCCTCAGCTGTTTGCTTTCTTAGGTGCACACAAATGTTCACTTGGCCACAGTGGTTCCTATGTTATGTATACGATTTACCAAACAGGAGGATATCAGTCTCATCTATTTGCTTCCATGCACTATAGTAAAACACCATTTACTTGGCCCGTGTTCCATTTGCATGAGAAATACAAGCGACTATGAACAGCATCTTGCCTGAACTGGCAAAATTACCATCTGGAGGCTGGGAATAGGAATCAGCAGTCTCTGGAAGGAACACAATGTTTCAAAACCCACCTGGCCCCCATTACTGCCTCAAAGCTTTCACAAAGCTTGCTATCCAGTCAAATCCCAGCAGCCTGAGATGTCAGTGAAGTGTTCTAAGACATGGCCCTGTTGTCTACCCTCAGCTATGTCTGGCTCTTAGCAGAGTGTCAACAGCTGCCCAAGGGAGGGAAAGATTCTTAGCCCCATGGTCTGCCCTCACCCTGGCTAGATGCCTGGATCTCAGTGTGTACACAATTCATTTTACACGACAGATGGAAATTGAGTTACAGCAAATAAATCACACAGCACTTCTTTGAGTAATGTCCTTCTGTGGGGAATCTTCTGTTGACTTACTGTGTCCCTGCACCTTTCTGATTAGCCACACAGATGTTTTATTGATATTTGACTCCTCTGAGAAATGTCTTATTTAAAGACTCTCCAGGGCTTTTTCAACATGCCGGGTTCTTCTACTTATCATGAGGAGCGTTTTGAACTGGTTAATTATAATCATGTGTCATTCTTTAGACACAATAAGCATACAAATATACAACACACAAATATTACCTCATATTATCAGGACCCTAGAATTCCCAGTCCTCATCCTGTCAAATGGTTCATTCAAAGTTTAGGGCTTTTGAGAGTAGAGAAGAGCTTGAAGTGTACAGTTGGATGTCTCTTTTACTATGTTTCAAGTAGATACTCTATCAAAAGAGCTCAAACACACTTACAGTGAGTCTTCAGAATCAGAGAGGCCAGGGTTGGAATTCCACCTGTGTCTATAGGTCTGGGCAAGTTAAATCCTCTGAGTTTCAAACCCAAATCTGTAGACAGCACACAAATGCTGCGTACCCCAGGATGCTCTTGTAAGGGAAGCCTGTCATAAAACATGGTTTCCAAAGTGCATTGGTAGTGTGTGTTCATGCATGCATTGGGGAGAGGGAGAAAATGAGAGTGGAAGAGATTGGAGGAGGAGAGGGAGGAGAAAAAGGGGGAACGGAAGGAGAAGGGGAAAGAGAAAGAAAAGGGGGAGAGAACAAAGAAGCTAGCATAGCTGTTT
Source organism: Cricetiscus sungorus (assembly GCA_030556225.1). Lineage (NCBI taxonomy): Eukaryota > Metazoa > Chordata > Mammalia > Rodentia > Cricetidae > Cricetiscus > Cricetiscus sungorus. The sequence goes on along the minus strand of JANBXA010000606.1, from coordinate 1,888,695 downwards.
GGTCCTTCTTTGGAATGGGTTGTGTTAACCCCATGTGACTGACAACTTCAAGTCCTATCCACATTCTGAATGGTTTCTGAACAAAATGCTCACAGCCAAACAAATTGTTCTGTAGGTTAGCCAGAACATGTCTTGGGGGAAAGAAGGTAATAAGGGCAGAATTAGCTGAGCAAGACTCAGGAAAGGACTCAGGACTCAAGTCTGAAATAAATCCAGATCCCAGTACCCACATTTCAACAGATTGATACAGCAGCTTTGGGGGTACAGATAAATGAGGATCTCCAAGGTGCATTGGCCAGCCAATATAGTCAGAATGTTAGTCACATATTCCTCTCAAAAAAATAAGGTAGAAGCCACGTGAGAGGAAATGATGGAGGACTGGAAGAGGTTAGAGATGGGAGAGGATAAAAAATGGAAAAGGAAGTAGAGAACTATTCTAATTATATTTTAATTTAAACAAAAAAAATCCAAAAAGAAATCTGAACAAATATAATAAGGCAGAGAAGCAATTAAGGAAGTATTCCTGACCTCAATCTCTGACCTCCATATGCAGTCACATAAACACACACACACACACACACACACACACACACAGAGAGAGAGAGAGAGAGAGAGAGAGAGAGAGAGAGAGAGACAGAGAGAGAATTAGATTCCCTAGAGAAGTATTATTGAAGTCCTTGCCTGATTCAACAGTGCTCATACACATCTAGCTGAAATTACCAATACATTTCCATATCAATATGTACAAAGCACACAGCCAGAGACTTGGAGATGGTCCAATTCCATTCATTCAATTCCATTCAAACAGATATAAGGAAACAGACAAGAAAAAACAGAAAGCAAGTCTTTGCACTTCAAAACTTTGGACAAGGAGTGGAGATTCACTGACTGGGGTCAGCTTTTAGGGTAAGGGTTAAAAGAGTACACTTAGCACTTTTATAATCTAAAAAATATGGTTTGAAATAAATTGACTATTATGCATTAAAAGGAGCCTTCTGTCAGGTAAAAATGGCCCGGGTTCTCCCTGGGGTGAGGGCTGGTCCATAGAGTACTTGGAAACCCCCACAACTCCATAATTCCTAATAAAAACAAAAGCTAAATCTTTATGCAGTAAGTTTTCCCTAGCATATTTTTCCTCTAATGACACTGAAGAACAGCAAAATCAAGATCTTATTTCCAGTTCTGGAGCCAAGTTGTTTCTCATTTTGATGAGTAGCTAGTTGTGTATTGTTTCATGTCTGCCTAGGGATGCTGCAGTGGCCAATCCATGACTCTGTATTAGATTTAGCTAAGGAGTCTTTTAAAAGATTATTGATCTTTCCAAGAGCAGAGCCCTAGCGTGCATGGAACAGCCAGCCCAGACATCTGCATTGATGAAAACGCTCACCAACAGAAAACAGTGTGCAGGACAGTAATAAACACTTGATAGAGCAGAGCACCAAAATTGTGTTATAAGATCTGAGATTATGGGTTGGGATTTCAATTGTTGCATCACATACGTTGGTGCAGAATCTGAGCCTTTGTAATAATCTACTTCCTCTCCAATTGCACAAAAATCTGCTGGTCGCAAGTGCCAAATGTCAGAGAAGGCAGAAGCTTGTGTAAGTTATGGAGCATTAAAAACAGGGAAGACTAAGCTGGGAGCTGTGGTGCTCAGGTGTGGTGTTGGCTTTTAGGAAAACTGAGACAGGAAGATCATAGAGCCCAGAAACTCAAGGCCATGCTGGGCTACATAGTAGGACCCTAAGCTCAAAAACAATGACAAATCATGACTCTTGCATCTATCATGGGCTAATTTAGGTACAGTATATATTCTAGATAAATACAACTTATCACCCCTAAGAGTCTGTACTATTGTTTTATAAATATAAATTTTCTTTTTACTTCCTAGTCTTGGAGGAAGGACAATTCTATCCAGCTGCTGTAGATGAATTATGAAGGATGTATGATGTCTCTTTTGAGGCTGGAAAGATGACTAAGTGAATAAAGTGTTTGTTTAAAACCTAAACTCAGATTCCAGTACCACACAAAGCCCAGGTGTGGTACCTCACATCTGTAATCCTGCACTGAGAAGAAAGCAGAGACAGTCAGATGCCAGGGGCTAGCTGGCCTCATCACCAGCGTGAAATAGTGAGTCCAAAGCTATTGAGAGAACTGTCTCAAAAAATTGGTTGAAAGACATGGGGAAACACAGAAACCCAAAGTCAACTTCTTCACACATACCACATGGGCACATATACACTGTACACACACACACACACACACACACACACACACACACACACATACACACGCATGCATAGCGTCTGTTTAAACATTTACTTGCAAGGAAAATTAACATGGTCATCCCTCTGGGTAGGTGAAAGGATAGTCTCTGAAGCTGATGGGAACATTCGTGTTTATGGTGTGTGTGGGGGGGGGGATTTCCTCCAGCAGAGGGAGATCACCCCAGAGCGCAGGTGCAGTCCTGCACACATGGAGTTGAGGGGACACCAGAGCTTCTTACATCCCGGGGAGTAAAGACTTGTTATTTCCTAACAGTGTTTATTCACCACTGAGTAGGAAGGGAAAGCAGGATTGAGATTACCTCTGGTTTTTGAAGTGCTGAAACTGATGTCATAATCAAAAAGTTTGAATGAAATTTTAAAAGTAAAATAAACTACCAAAATCTCCTTAAAAAGAAAACTATCACAGAGAGACTCAGGCAGTAAAGACATGGCTACTAGGGAAATGATTGAAATGTAGCCATGAAGACACAGAATGCTCATTTGGAAAAAGAATGGAAATCACAGGCTCATCCCATTACTGAGTCAAATGTGCCATGTGGCATATGGACAGTAACAACCACCATTGGGCTGGCTATGTGAAATGTATAATGTGAGGAAAGCAGAAGCCCACAAGGGATGCCATAAAGTCATAGGGCGGGCTGCACAACTCCAGGCCTGCCAGCAACCTGTGTGCCTGCAAGTCAAGGAAACAGCAAAAGAAGGATGTGCGTTTCCTAAGTTCATCCTACTTCATCAGAAAATCATACCATCAAAACCTCCGTTAATAGGCCATTAGATAAAATGTCCACACCTCTCTCTTTTGTCCTTTGGCCTCCTGGCTGCTTCACTCTCTTCCATCTCCCTCCCTCTCCCCCTCTCCCCATACAGCTCAGTCTGGTCATGTCCACTCTGGACTCACCCAGATGTCCCTGCCACTAACTATGCTCCTCCACATATCTATAATAAATATTCACTTCCACCATACCTAGGAGCAGCCATGTCCTTTCCTTTATACTTGTTTTAATTCATCTGGTGCTGAAATCGCAGGTGTGATTCAAATGAGTGTCCGTCCCAAGGAACGTGGCTGCTCCAAACCTACCTGGTGAACTGATTCTCCTAAGGTATGGATGAACTATTTGCTTCAGTTGGCTTTTGCTACCCACCAAATTTGATCTAGAAGATTCCTCTTCAAGTGCTTTTCCCCTCCACCTTAACTAACAATCCATCTCTCCTATTACTATCCATCTACTCACTTAGTGTCTCATCTCCCTACTACACTCTTTTTGGGGCAACCCACTATGTGGGCATTTCCCTGGTATGGCCTTTTGAGTGAGCAAATCCATACTATGCCCTTTGGGCTACTTACCACGTGGGCACACTCCCTGCTGTCACTTCAAGGCCCAGCTGTGGGCAATCCCAGTTACTAAGACACTTGGACCTCTCCAGCTATCTTCTCCTCTACCAGCTCTAACCACGTGTCTCTCCTCTTCTGCTGTGTAAGTATCACTATGAATCTCCCTGCTTTGTCTACTTTCACTATGAAAGCCACACTGGTGTGCCAAGAAGCTTCCTCTCACCCTGCTGAGCCTCCATCACATGGAAAGAGATGTTTCTCCTCTGTGATTTGGAACATTTCTCTCAGTCTCCTTGGGGATACCCTAGATTGAAATTCTTTTTACCAAGACATTTACTCCTCTGTTTCCTCTGGAACTTCCTCACTTCCCCCCTAGGAGCTACCTCCAAATAGCAGCTGCCTGCTAAGTCCTTCAGCCCTGTGGCTTCTGTGATAATGGTACCTTCTTTGAGTAGAGCTCCTGCTTTTTCCCTCCTTTCCTGTACTATCCTCTGTCTCTTAGCTACCTAATCCTCCCCATGTCGGAGCTCATTCTGTGACTCCTGTTCTCTTTCTCCCAGGACTCAATTGCTTCCTTGGACTTGGAGAATTTCTTAAAGCCTTGCTGTCTTGTTGAAATGGCTTGGTCTTAGTATAGCTCCATGGCCAATGATGGCACAGGCTGTAACAATGACACAAGCAAATGATCCCAAAACCTTTTATCTCAAAGGTTCTCTAACTTTCCATTCTTAAATCTTTTACTACAGTGATTTCTCTGGGCTTTGCTCTCAAGAAACCTTTTAAGACTATTGTGTAACTAGCATTTTATCTCAGGATTGATATGTGAATTCATTGGGTGTGGTTAAACAATCCTTAAAAATCTAACAAAATTTGGCTTTAAACTTATAACAAAAGGCTTATAATTAAAACCTATACATAGGAATTTTAATTTGCTACAATATCCTAGACATATTATTTAAATGTTATCTAGAATATACTATATATGTAATTTAGATTCAACTCTTGTTTAGACAAACATGTTTTAAATAGTAACCATGTGTCTTCCCTCCATCTTGGTGATGATTTTCAAGATGTAAGCAGACACATGACTGGCAGACTTTTTACTAAGAGTAAAGGGTACATGCAGTGTGACTTCACCATCTAAGGAGGACCACATGACATAAAGCAACTTTTATACACTTCTCAGTCCTACTAAGACCTTAGTTTATCACTGTGTCTTTTTTTATATTAAGGAAGCAACAAGTCTCAAATATTTTGGACTAGTATGGGTTTTAGTATGATAATAAAAATTTAAGATAATATTTGCTACAACATACTATATATGTGATATATATATATTTCAACTCTGGTTTAGAATATAATATACATGATGATAAACTTGTAAACCTATATAGGTCTATTCAGATTAACAAAAGCTGTTTTAAGATATATGTTTAACTACTTAGATCTTCACTAACTTTTTGTGGGTGTTTGTTTGTTTGTTTGTTTGTTCGTTTGTTTGTTTGAGACGAGGTTTCTCTATATTACAGCCCTAACTGTCTTGGAACTAGCTCTGTAAACCAGGTTGACCTCGAGCTCACATAGATCCATCTGCCTCTGCCTCCTAAATACTGGGATTAAAGGTGTTTGCCATCATCGACATTTTAACACCAAGCTACTAGAAAATTTAGATTAAAGGGATCAGACCCTCACCTAGCCCACTGCTTTGGGTTGCATGACAGGCTGCAGAAATATCCAGCAAGATGTAGCCTCTGACTCAGCACATGTTGCTTAGTTTCTGGCCTTCTGACCTTTCCAGAGCTGCCCTAGTCACTAGAAGGTCAGATACCCTCCATGTGGCAAGGAACCAATCAGCAGTTAGCTAGCAGTCTTTGGATGTGCTTTATGGTAGCGCCCTGGGAGGACCTAAAGGACATAACAACCAGTTGACCAATTAGCACAAGACAGGTCACCAAGGGAACCAGTCCTGAGACTGTTGCATATCCCCTAGACACTCCCCTTGCTCCTCCCAATAAATTCCCTGCCTCAAGGCCCCCTTTGGATCCTTGTCACTCCACCCACTGTGATGAAGGAACAAAAGGCCTGAGTTAAGACAGTTAACTCATTAAACAATAAAAGACTCTTTGCTTTTTGCATGGAAAAGGTTTTCTCGGTGATTTTGGGGTTCCAAATTTGGGCATAACAAAATAAGTAACATGTTTGATAAAAAAGTTATATGAGATATATTTGATAAGTAAGATTTGTTTGATAAATTTGTTTGATAAATAAGATAAATATTTGATAACCAAAATCTATAAATTCCTAAGGTCTACTCAAGTTCACAGGCAAACTTTAAGATTTAGCTATTTGGCTAAATTAAGTCAGACAAGGAACTGCAACATACTATGATAGTGTGTCTGATTTCCCCAAGAAATTCCTATTCCCAATGTCAAGCATTTGAGCAAAATTCTACATTCCCTCTGGGCCTTGAAGAAAAGCTCCCACTAGCTAAAAAGGGAGTCATTCTCCTGTCCCTTCCGTTAACATTTGACTATGGCCCCAGTTAACTTGTCAAGTTCAGTGATAGCCCCTAGGCTTCCTAATTCACTGCTCACAAGCACCCTTTCCCCCAGTTCCCATTTAACCCTGAAAAGCTCACCTAGGTGCTTTCCCTTGCTTTCCCCAGTGGGAGACAGCCTTAGAAGTGTGAAATCAACTTTTACTCTTTTCAAGCATCGAGTGACTTCTTTACTGAGCCCATTTTTATTTGCTATGTACTAATGAGATGAATTACAGGAACAAGCTTTATTTAGCTTCCTGTATATTTCAAAGTCAAGCCTAAAGCAAGCAACTAAATTAATTACACTTAATAGAATGATGGTCCTCAAACTCTTCAGAGATCTGCTTAATATGACATTTAAAATACTTAATACAGAAGCCTTTTGCACGCGCCTACCCCTGCCAGCAAGGAAGAAGCGACTCCGGAAAGATCTTCCTCATGCAGTTTTAATCAGGATCCTTGAAACATGTTCTTCTGACCCACGGGGCCCTGGGGAAATGCCCAGGCTTGAATCCCCTTATGCCAACCAACCCCAGTGAGCTACGTGGACCCTGCAGATAGGCTAATCTAACGTGGAAGCAGACAGGCTGAACAGACTTAACCAAAAAAGGGCTTGTTTACACCAGAGAGAGCTCACCCTTGGGGAAGTGGAAGGCAGAAGCCAGCACCATCTTTAAGGCGCGGGACTTCGCAGCTCTCTACAGTTCCCCCTTTTGGTTGTAATAACGCAACAGGCAAGGGTAGTGGTCTGGTCTCCAGTAAAGCAGTGGACATTGTAATGACCCTGAATCCTGGTAGTCAGCCAAGTCAGTGCCACACCCGTCCGGTATCTTTTTCCTGGAGGTGGGGCCTCGGACACTAACCCACATGCAACCAAACTTGCCCTTCTCGGAGTTGCTCACTTCCAGAGCTAACTTGGAGTGCAGTGCTAAGCCATACAACCTGAGCGTGAAGGATCAATACTTGTTCATGACTGCGAGCCATGCTTGGGGAGACTGTTCTGACTCAATGGCTGTAAATGCCTGGACAACCATAGCTGCATACCGCTTCTGAGCAAACCTCATCTTGCAAAGGCACCACAGGCCCACGAAGGAGATAAGCAACAAGAGGACAGCCATGGCTCCCATTCCCACCCACTCTTTCAGATGATCCGTGGTGACGGGAACCATGGTGACAATCCGGCAGCCAGACCTGCATCCACACATGTCGAATTTACTACAATGATGGCCACTTGCAGCTGTACCATTAAGTCATCAAAGTCAGCAGACCGATTTCCTAAAAGATAGCTAGACAACTGTCATGACAAATTAGCAGCACATGTAAAGTTCTCATACTGAATGGTGGTAACACACAAACCTGGAGACTTCATTTCACATCCCAATTTGGCCAGCTGCCACAGGTATCTATTTGCTCCTGCACCAGATTAATTCTTTGGTTTACAATCATTAAACCTCCTTTTAGTTGAACACCAATTGTAGATTGAGCATCCAAGGTGGTAGCCACACTCTTGGACAACTCATTTAGCTTAGAGGCTGTCTGCACCGATGTACTCATAGCCACAGCAGCCGTGACTGAATCCACAACTGCAAAAGAGATAGCTGCAACTATGGCTGCTGTAATGCCAAAATCTCTCTCTGTAGCCTCTACCAAACAGGCCATAAAATCTGAAAATGGTTTTATGGGGCCTTGTAGTATCTTAGTGAGGTTACCATTCACCTCTCCCTCATTGGGTAATGACATCCATGCTTTTATGGCAATCTGATTTACTTGTTCAAGACTTAAGTCATTTCGTACGGCTTTCCAGACCTCAGGGCAAAAGGAACATACCTGAGCCCCACCCTTCCTCACTCTGATAAGGAGAAGGCACTGAAGGCATTGTTCCAGGAGGGTCCCTCCCCTCCCCACATCACCATTTTTCCTCTCCCTTCCCCCTCTGCCCCTTAAGGGATTGTTTCTGAACCTTTTCTACGAGAGCTTGCCATTCTTCCTCAGAATCTGTTTCATCCATACCTGACTCTCCTGTGCTCTCAACCTCTTCTGATCTTTCTTCTTGTAACATTTCTAGCGCAGCTTTCCCTTTTTCCATCGCCTCTTTATAGTACCTCTGGTCTTCGATACAGCTACGCACTAACTTCCAAACAGTTCAGACTCTGGACTTTCGCATCCCTTGTTCCCAAGCAAAGTCAAGCCTAACTTGTCCCAGCATGCTACCGTGAGGTCTCCCGAAACTGCGAACCAAGGTGCAATGGCATCGCACTCACTCAGGAATCTTTCTAGTGTGCTTTTCTTTATTTTAAGTTTCTTTGACAAAAGTAGCTCCTGAAGAGCCAGAAAAATTGGATGAGACTGAGAAGTCCCCATTTTGAAATTTTTACTTTAGGTTCGTTACAACCTCTCTCTCAATGCCTGAGACTTTATTGTCACTTATTTCCGTGGTCTTTAACTTAGTCCCAACTTACCTGGGACTTTATTGCTCCTTACCAGAGACCTTATTGCCTCTTTACAGAGGGCCTTAATTTAGTTCAAACCCGGAACTTCATTGCTCCTTACCGGAGACCTTATCGCCTCTTTACCAAGGGCCTTAAATTTGGTCCCAACTTACCTTGGGAACTTGCCAGCACTGCCCTGACTGCAAGAAGTTCTGATCTGAAGATTCCTGGTACAGGCTGCCATTTGTACCGTGCCTGACCCTCGCCAGCAAGGAAGACGTGACTCCGCCGGGATGATCTTCTTCATACAGTTTTAATCAGGATCCTTGAAACATGTTCTTCTGACCCGCAAGAGCCCAAGGGACCCCTGCACAGGCTTAAATCTTCTTGCGCTAACCAACCCCAGTGAGCTATGTGGACCCTGCAGATAGGCTACTCTAACACGGAAGCAGACAGGCTGAACAGACTTAACCAAATAAGGGCTTGTTTACGCTAGAGAGCGCTCACCCTTGGGGAGGTGGAAGGCGGAAGCCAGCACCATCTTTAAGGCATGGCACTTTGCAGCTCTCTACACCTTTTGTGGTAGAGAGAAGTGCTGGCTCCTGGTAGCACCCTGGGATCTCCTCCCAAGAAGATGATAGGGAACAGGGGAACTCCACTTGGTACTCGCTTTTAACTGTGACAAAGCTGGCCACTGGGTGAGTATCTGGCCTTCACGTCATCTGCTGCCAGGACCCTGTCCAAACTGTGGACAAGAAAGACCCTGGGGAGTTGATTTCCCCACTTTATCTAGACAAGGCAGGCCAGTCCCCACTCCCCAGGTTCCTACTCCTGTTGGATATTCTGGTCCTTACTGACAAAACTTATGCTGCCTTTGGACCTCTGCTCTCAACAACCAAGAGGAACCCTAGGTGAATGTCCAGGTAGCTGGGAAGTCTCTGACATTTTAATAGATTTGGAAGCTGCTTGGTCCCAGTGAAATTCATCCTACTCAGGTGTCTGATGGCATTGATGATTAGGCTAGTGACAGCTTTGTCAGTTTAACAGCAGCAACCAAGGCTTCAGCTGCCTTCTCAGTTCCATTCATATGTAAAAATTAGGCCCTGGGCCTTACTTTCTTAAAGCAGCATTAATCTAGACAAAATTTATCTTGCTATCAGACTCCACAAAAAGAAAGAAAAGAGAGAGAGAGAGAGAGAGAGAGAGAGAGAGAGAGAGAGAGAGACTCACAAAACAGGTTTCAATGTAACTTTACTATTTCTTTATTTAAAGCAACTTGCTTTACAAGGACTGTTGTCAGTATTCAACCCCCCTGACCTGTGTCTCCTGGTAAATAATTGGGGGGGAAAATGATTTAGCATATATAAAAATTAAAATATATTTCAGATTTCTTTCTCTCTATGCTATTATTGTACTAAGATTTCAAAAGTTCAGAGTTTCAATACTAATAAACCGAGTTCCAGTAAGCTATTAATGTAGTTCTGGTAAGCACTGACTATTTTTATCATAGTCACATACTCAAGACTTTAGATTTTCTTTAGTTGTCTTCTAAGTACAGACATAAAAGTGCTTCTTGTTATATTAAAAGTATCTGTCCTGTCTACACACACCCCATCTTCTGGATAGAGGAAAGAGTGTCCATGCTTTTACCCAAACCATTTTGGGTCCCTGAGCCTCTACTATGACTCAGAGGCTTGAGTCTTTTCTACAATGTGGATTCTAGTACAGATGACAAATACATTCAGTACAGATGACATCTGTAATGTTAAGATAGCTAAACCTTATCACTCCTTTTTTCCCCTTGTAAACTTAAAAAATGGTTCTTGTAAGCTTCAGGGAATTGATTAGGATCCACCCCTCACAGGTCAAATGGACTCCAGATAAATACTAAAATCAACAGTCTATTTCCTCACCTGCTTATTCTTGAGAGTGGAATTTCTCTTTCTTTCCCTGGTTTTGGGACTAACCTCCCAAAACTACCAGGATAATAAACCTAAAAATTTCAAATATATATATATATATGTACATATATACATATATATATATTCCAAATATATATATATGTGTGTGTGTGTGTGTGTGTGTGTGTGTGTGTGTGTGTGTGTGTGTTCCAGCATATTTCCAAACAATTAAAGTAGCTCCAACTGCTACTTATACTTTCCTAGCCCCAAAAGGTCCTGCTGACAGCAAGTGAAACACGGCATTTCCCAGACTTGGCCAACATTCTAGCTTTTTGGGTCCCCAGCAACAATGCCCCAATGTCAATAGTTATAAACTATTATGTCGCCTATTATTATCAACAAAAGGCTGGGATGCTAAGTTTCAGACCTGAGGCAAACAAGTGACCTGGCCATCGGGTTCTCCCAGTACCCCTCAGTCCCTACCTGTTATAGGGCATGGCTTGCATACCCCACCCTGTGTCCTGAACTCCCCAGCCAGCGACTGGGCTGCTCTTCCCCCAGAGGCTCTTCCCTGTCCATCCAAATATTTTTGTTACCTGCCCCTTTTGCCTCCTGGTTGCTGCACCTAGTTCCCCTCTCTCCCCTCTTCCTTTCCCTCTTACATGGCCCAGCTCAGTCTGGTCTTGTCCACTCTGGATTCTCAGATGTCCCTGCCTCTGGCTGTGCCCTCTCACAGATCTACAATGCAATGTCCCCTACACACACACACACACACACACACACACACACAATTATCCACACATCCGAATACCACAGACCGAATACCAAGGAGCTGTTGTGAGTAATGGTATAGAAGAACCATTTTGATATGGAGAAGTGCCAACAAATTATTAGGTTTTTATAGTGGGCTGTGCTTTCTATGATGCATTTCATAAAAAATGACTCTTGGTTGTGCAATATGAAGAATACTGAAGTAATTTATTTATAACCACATTTATTTATTTATAACACATTGAGTGTACCCCATAATGCTAGACACTGGGGAAATGACAGTAAATGATAGTTTCCAGTCTCGTGGAACTTAGATTCTAAGGACAGGATGTAGAAAACAAACAGATGCAGGTATATGTGAAGATTGATGTGAGGTGATGTATACAATGGTAGAAAACATCCAGGCAGGAAGACAGGCACTTCTGGATGGGGGAGGGGGACCCCATGACTATAAAGAAGCCTCCTCTTTCAAGTGAACTGAGGGCAGGGCAGGAGCAGCAAAAGACAAAGGTTTTGATAAACAGGAGACTAGCCAGTGTATTTAAGAGGCAGCAAAGAAGCCAGACTGACCAGAACAGAGAGGAGGGGAAGTGACAAGGAGATGAGGTCAAAATGAGGTGGTGGGTAGCCTCTTCCATTGATGTGATCATCACAAGTCATGTATCCCATTATATATTCTCAGAGGGTTTTGAAGGAATGAGGTTGGCAGCCATTGGACAGATAAGATAATGCTTATATTCAGAGTCAGGCTGTCTCCTGTGTGGAGGATGTGCTGGTCACTATGACAAAATGCCAAAGGCTGGTGGCCTGTGAATCAGACATTTCTCAGTCTGGAGGCTGGGAGTCTAAGGTCAAGGTGTTTGGAGATTTCATATCTGAAAGGCTTGCTTCCTCACAGGTACATGGTTCTCATTCTGATCTAAAGGGCAGAGGGCCATATGGAACCAGAACTTTCTCATAAACATTTTTTAAAACAAGGTCTCATGTATATCATCTTATCATCCAGGCTAGCCTAAATTATTTTGTAACAAAGGATGACTTGAAACTCCTGAGCCTCTACCTTCTAAATACTAACATGCATGGTCCTTGGATCTCTTTCATAAAGGTACTATCCTATTCATAAGGCTCTGCTTTCATGACATAATTATCTCTCAAATATCTCCTAATCAAGTCACCTTGGAGGTTAGGATTTCACCTGTGAATTTCAGAGACACACAAATATTCTTGTTAAGCAGGAGGAAAAGCAGAACAACCAGGGATTGAGATAATCACCCCAAATAGCAATAATTCCCTGGACCAGACAGTAGGTTTCCATGGGCCAAAGAAGATCAGATTCCAGGCATTTTATGAAGGTGGATCTGCTGTGGTTTGCTAGGATGCAAGATGTACAGGGAAGAAGTAATGATGTGCCCTAGGATGATGAGGCTGATGAGTAGGACTCATAATTTATCAGAGGATGTGGAAATCAGGTTGTAATGGTTGAAGAAGTCCTAATGAGACAGGACTAAAGACAGGATGAAAGCAGAGGACCTGTACAACTCCATCATGGCTGACAGTTCTTCTGAAGAGTTTCATTAGCAAAAAGGGCAAGAGGTGGGGTGATATAATGGATGTGACATCAAATGCCAGCCAGAGTTGGCTGAAGTCAGAATATTAACATATCCTCCAGTGATAGTTTAAATAAGGAAGGACCCCCATTTTCTCGGACATTTGAGCACTGGGGCCCAGGTGGTGCTGCTGTTTGGGGGAGGTTAGTGGTGCAGCTTTGCTGGAGGGATTCAGGGGTGCTGCTTTGATTTCACTCTCTGATTCATGTTCATAGTCAAGACGTGAGCTTTCCGCTTCTTACTCCTGCTTCCATGCATCCTCACCATGATATAGCTCAATCACTCTGAACTATAAGCCCAAATAAGTACTTCTTTCTCTACATTGCTTTTGGTCATGATGCCTTATCACATATTCCTCTCCACCCCATGTTGGAAAAAATACTACATCTTTAAAATTATGATTTCTTGACTTAAAGAAGATTGTTTAACGAGTATACCAAGAAATGTTCACACAGAGAGGGACAAAGAGGAAAAATGGTAAGTAGTATATTAAAAATTAAAATAATAAATTAGGAACACTCAAATCAAAGGCTTTGAGTTAAGAGAAAGAAGTGATGGATCTGTGAATTGAGAAAAAAGAATTTCAAACTTATTTACACATATTTGCTCAAAAATCAAAGAAGTCACTATAAAGACATATTTTAATACCCATGTCCGGTGACTAGAACACTATCTTTTCATCGTCAGTTACCATATGGTTAAAGTGCATTAACTATACACTGAAGAACTACTTCCCAAGGACACCCTCATCTCATTCAGTCACGAGTGCCTTTCAGACTGGCCAAAATCTTGACTTATGCCAAAGAATTTCCGAAGAAAACAATAGAGAATCTCAGAAGTCAAATTGAAGCTAAGTTGGGATCTATTTAAAAGGAAAGAACACTCAAAATTCAGAGTGCCAGCTTTAGGAAAAGCTGAAGGGAAAGATACGCTGACTGGTCCAGAAGGCAGGCGATACCTGAAGCTGCAGCGGGGAATGGTCTCCTGGCAGGATGTGGCATCCATGCTCTTCTCTGAGAGACCCATCACAGCTGAGCTCTGCTCTGTGTCCCTAAGGGAACCTCAAATCAGAGCAATCCTTTTCTTCTGCTCTGGTCAGCTCCTGCCCAAAATGTTACTTCTGCTTCACTCTGCTAAAGGGGAAACCTCGGCAGAAATGCAGCAATCTTCAGCTCTGGCGGAAAGTTGCTTTTTCTGCTCCACTGGCAAGGGAGTCTCCCAACAAATGTATCTGTCTCTTCTGGGTTTTTTGTTTGTTTGTTTTTTGTTTTTTGTTTGGGTTTTGTTTTGTGTTTTGTTTTGTTTTCCGGTAAGGTAATGTCTCAGCAAAGGTTCTGCTCTGCACCTGAAAATGAAGATCTTAACCCAAAACTTTTAAGAAAGATTTATTTCAAAAGGAGTCCAGGAGAGTGACTGCCTCTGCCAGGGTGGAAAAGGACAACCCACAACTGAACAGGCAGAGGCCTTCTTAGGGCAGAGTTTTCCCAGGGAGATTTTTCTACTCAGAGATTGGTTAGTTTTCCTGCTCCCAATGGGTGGTTTGGTTGGTTGGGGCAGAGTTGGCTCTGGTTTCATGGCCAAGACGTTTTTCTTTCACTGGGCCTAGATTTTTGGTTCTAGTTTGGGGGTCAGGGCCTGTTTCTTTCACTGGCTCCGTTTCCAGGGCCAGTGAGTTTCTTTGGCACAAGTTTCAGAGTCAGGTTATTTTTCCTAGGTTCTGGGTTCAGAACTAAAATGTTGCTTTCACTGGCTGGGACTTCAGATCCAGGGTATGTTTCTTTCACTGGCTCTGGGTTCAGGGTCAGGATGCTAGATTTTGTGCTCTGACAGTGATTGGTTTTCCTGCCCAGGGATTGGTAGGTTTCATGTTCAGTTGGTCAGGGGTAGAGTTGACTTTGGTTCAGAGCCAAACAAACTGTCTTTCTTTTACTGGCCCTTTTTAGTCTTTTGGCTGTATTTTCAGGGACAAGGTGTATTTTTTTTTTCTGGCTCTGGTTCTAGGGCAAAAGTATGTTTCTTTGGTTCTGGGTTCAGGGCTAAACTGTTTCTTTGACTAGCTTTGGTTTCAGATTGCAGGGCCAAGGTGGGTTTCTTTGGCTAATGTTATGAATTTGGCACAAGGTGGAACCTTTGATGGATCCCATGGTGGGCAAGGGGAAAATGATGGATGAAAGACAGAGAACTGCAGACATAGCTTACATGGAGAGTTTATTGGGAGAAGGGAATGGAGTAGTGGAAGGGAAGGGAGAGGGGGAGAGAGGGAGAGAGAGACAGAGAGTGACAGAAAGAGAGAGCAGAAGTGGCCAGAGTTTGCCTCTTAAAGTGACCTCGAACCTGAGTACAGAGCCAGGCAACAGCTTGCCATGTAGAGAGGGGTGACACACTGTTCTAGGTTCCCAAGGGGTGGGGCCAGTTTTGCCTGGATTATAACAGCTGGTCCTACATTCCCCTTTTTTGTTCCTTAATAGACAATTGGAGGGGTGGAAAAGGGGCAACATTATCTTTAGACTACTTCCTGTTGACTCAGGACATTGAGGTTCTTGGGATAATCTTGATCTTCATCCTCAGGATGTAACCATGTGCTTCAGGTCTCTGACCTTATAGCTAAAGGTTGATAATCATCCAATAGTAACTGGTTAAAAGTCTGGTTAGAAATCTTTTAGATCTGTTCAGGAAGTGGTTTCCTGCACAACTCTTTCAAAGGTACCTCCCATTTTCTCTTCTAAGAGTTTCAGTGTGGCTGGATTTATGTTGAGATCTTTGATCCATTTGGACTTAAGTTTTGTGCATGGTCATAGATATGGATCCATCTGCAGTCTTCTACAAGTCAGCATTCAGTTATGCCAGCACCATTTGTTGAAGATGTTTTAATTTTTTTCATTGTATAATTTTAGCTTTATTGTCAAAAATCAGGTGTTTATAGATTTGGGGTTAATATCAGGGTTTTCGATTCGATTCCATTGGTCTACCTGTTTATTTTTGTGCCAATACCAAGCTGTATTCAGAACTATAGCTCTATAATAGAGCTATAGTCAAAGATGGTGATGCCTCTGGAAGTTCCTTTATTGTACAGGGTTATTTGGGCTATCCTGCATCTTTTGCTTTTCCATATAAAGTTGAGTATTGTTCTTTCAAGGTCTGTAAAGATTTTGATGGGATTTTGATGGGGATTGCATTGAATCTGTATATTGCTTTTGGCTAGATTGCCATTTTTTACTATGTTTATCCTACCTATTCAAGAGCATGGGAGATCTTTCCATTTTCTGGTATCTTCTTTAAGTTCTTTCTTTAAAGACAAAAAGTCCTTATTATATAGGTCTTTCACTTGTTTGGTTAGTGTTACCCACAAGATATTGTATGTTGTTTGTGGCTATTGTAAAAGGCGATGTTTTTCTGATTTCTTTCTCAGCCCCTTTATTGTCTGTATATAGTAGGGCTAATTTTTTTTTTTGTTTAATCTTGTATCCTGCCACTTTGCTGTAGGAGTTCCATGGTAGAGTTTTTTGGGTCACTTATGCAAACTATCATATCATCTGCAAATAGTGAAAGTTTGAGTTCTTCCTTTCCAATTTGTAAATCCTTGATCTCCTTTAGTTGTGTTCTTGCTCTATCTAGAACTTCAATACTGAAAAGGTGAGGAGAGAATGGACAGCCTAGTCTTGTTCCTGGTTTTAGAGGAATCACATTGAGTTTCTCTCCATTTAGTTTGATGCTGGCTAGTGGTCTTCTGCATATTATTTTATTATGTTCAGGTATGTTCCTGTTATCCCTGATCTCTCCAAGACCTTTATCATGAAAGGATGTTGGATTTTGTCAAAGGCTTTTTCAGCATGTAGTGAGATGATCATGTGGTTTTTTTTTTTCAGTTTCTTTATATGGTGGATCACATTGATGGATTTTCATATGTTGAACCATCCCTGCATCCCTGGAATGAAACCTACTTGGTCATGGTGGATAAGTTCACTGATATGTTCTTAGATTCAATTTACCAGTATTTTATTAAATATTTTTATTGAGTAGTTTTGCATCAATATTCATGAGGGATATTGTTCTGTAGTTCTCTTTCTTAGTTGTGTATTTGTGTGGCTTGGGTAATAAGGTGATTGTAGCCTCGTAAAAAGAGTTCAATGATTCTTCTGCTTCCATTGCTTGAAACACGAAGAAATCTAGACAAGAGGTTTATGAGACAGGGCATAATTAGTAAGACTAAGAAAAATAAGAGGCATTAAGAAGGCTAGCATCCTGTTCCACATCTATCGGTGATTCGCTGGCTAGGGGTATTAAGCTGTGCCTGTTCTTGAAGATCCATTTGGATTAGTTGGATCTTATCTTTCACTACACCTGATTAGTTGACATAGGAACAACATTCTTCCCTAAGAAAGAGACAAAGACCACATCTCTCTGCTGTTAGCAAATCTAATCCTCTCCAATTTTGTAGTATTTAGTTGGCCAGTGAGTCTATTTGTCCCTGAAGGATAAGGATAGTCTGAGCTACCCATTGGAAATCCTGGATGAATTGTGAGGAAAGCTGATGGTAAATAGCCAAGGAAGTAGTCAGTCCCACTGTTCCAGTGGCCATACCTGCAGTTATGCCCAGAGCAGCTAGAAAAGGTATTACTTGGATTGCTCATTTATCATATTATGCTGATATGAACTTTGTGATAGGAATCAGCAAGGGTTCTTCACAGGTACCACCCCTAATTTAGGTAAGAGAAACACCAGGTCACAGGTCTAGAACACTTATCATGTAAGCAGTGATAAACTTGAATACCACAGAGAATATAGACATTGTGAATGTTTGGACATAGGGGCTGGGTGGTAATATCAAGGGTAATGATATTATTGCAGTCTGCAGAATCCATGGTGCCCACAAGGTATGTTCCTGGGAAATTAAAGTAGTTCCTAACACCGAAGAGAGGAAATATGAGAGAGATAAGGGATGGCAGTGACATTTGACTTGAAGCAATTAACAAGTGGTAAGCTAAGAGAATCTAATAGGACAAAATGTTGACTGAGTTTGACCCTGAATGAACACACAACCAGAATTCTCCAAAGAGGTCAGGCTGAGCATTATTCAATAGCTGATATGCAGCAGTTAATGTCTGAAACGAGATGATGTGAGAGGGAGGTGGGGTCAATATCATCATCAAAAAAAAATATATTAAGGATGAAAGGACCTTTGAGGAGCTTTGGACTACTTCTTATACTGTGTCTATACCTAGGGGTCAAGAGAGTGGGATGTGTACTGTCTGTGTTTTGAGCATGCCTGGTGGGCAGCTATGATAAATGCTATAGTAAAGCTCACCAATAGCTCCCATTTCTCATCTGAGGTTTATGGGTCCTTAATTAGGATATAAAAGATTCCCTATTTCACATAAAAGGCAGAGGGTTTCCCTGAATGTGCCTTATGTCTCCAGCAGTCTCCAGACCCTACCACATTAGTGGACTGGTCAAATTGCTGGGTATATGTTTCTTGTACCTCAAATCTCCATATATGGAGTTCTCTGGCCATAGGGGTGAGTGGAATTAAATATAAGAAGAAGAGGTAGGGCATGACCCAATAAAGTGTGTGAGGCCTCATTCTTCTGAGACTGGAGGCAGACTGGTAGTCTGTATATAGCTTTAAGAATTGTCTCTTTGTTAATTGACAGGCATGGGTAAGAGCTATTAATTCAGCATACTGATTTGTGTTGTAGGATGGAAGGGTCTGTGATTCAACCACCATAACAATAGTCTAAACAATAGCATAGCCTTCCTTAATATAGGAAGGAGGTGCCATCTGTGGACCATGTATAAGTGACCTGAGGTAGTGCTATCTCCTTTTAAGTAACAGAGGGTGGAGGGGGGAGTCAAATCTGGAAGGTATAGGGCTGGAGCCTGGAGAAAGGCCTGTTGAAGTTTACAAAATGGCTTTATAACAGGGACTAAATGAGGATGACTTGAGGGGTCAAGGGCTACTTTATACAGGGATGGGTGAAAACAGGGAAAGAAGGAATCCAAGAGTGTAAGAAGCCAGACATCCATAGGAAATAGAGACTTTCATCCTTTGTGGAGCGACAGTGAGTGACTGGAATAAGTGTTTTCTATCTAGGGTAGGCTTAAGTCCCCTGAGGCTTGGGGAGAGAGTGGATATTGGGCATTAGTTATTTATTTGGTTAGGTTATGTAGCTGGATGATAACAAGACGTGGATGTTTGGCTATAAAAGGGTTTTGGGTGTCTCACAACTGGGAATCTACTTGAGAGGATGATAAAGGAAAAGGGGTATCTATCAGAATGTATGGTTTAGAGAAGAAGATGGAGAGGAGCGACTGGTAAGCCTGGGATTGAGCGGATGGAGGGAGCAAAGGAAATGGAAACTCCCACTTTGGTTAGGAGGTCCCTTACCAGCAAGGGAACAGGACAGGTACCACTAGGAAAGAATGGGTGAGGGGAATATTTCTAAAGACGGGGTTTGGTGAACTTGGTAAGGTTGTCCTCCTACTCTGACAATAGAGGAACAAGAGGGTAAGGTGGATCCCCAGAACTTCATCAAGACTGAAAAAATGTGGCTCCAGCATCCAGAAGGAAAGAGATGGATCACCTTGATACCTACCTCAGGCTTCCTGGGAAGAAACAGCAGGGCTACACCAGAGGAGTCTGGGTCCCATCAATCATCCATGGCCAGGCTGAGGAAGTTAGATGAATGGAGGTCTGGGTTAAATATCCTCCTCTCCCTCATGGCATGGGGAAATCAACACCTCAATGTCCTTCTTGATGGCAAATTAAACATGATCTGGGTGGTTTACGAGGAGGGTTTAGAGACTGACTGCCTACGTAACAAGGGTGTGGATGTTCTTGGGATTTAGTGATCAGGGAGCCTGGGATTTTGCTTTGGCCAGCTGAGAGATTTTAACATCATCAGACAGTTTTGTTTTCTGGATTTTCATTTCTTCTATGGTATGCCTTAAAGGCCATAGGTAAGGCTTCTGCTTGTGGAGATGGGGGCCCTCTCTCTAGATGTTTAAGTTTGGCCTTAATATCTGGAAAACTCTGAGAGATGAAGTAAATCATATGGAGTTTTTGTCCATCTGAGGTCTCAGGATCTGAAAGCCCCACAGGGCGTGGACCCTCATGCCCGGACTCAGGAAAGGCAGCACCCCAAATCACTCACAAGAAGCAGTCTTGATGTAAAAGCATGAGGTCTTTTATATTGCAAGTGCATTGGGGTCCACAGTCATATGCTACGCAGGGATAGAGGACCGAGGACCCTGAGTACAGAATTGAGACAGCTTTTATAGGGTTACAACAAAGCCCTCGAATCTTAAACCAATCATCTCATAGCATCCAGAGCCCACGAGGTATGGGCCAATGAATTTAAACCATCCAAGCCCGTGCTTTATAAACCAGTTTTCTATAGCCCCAGAGGTCTGCATTTGCGCCGGCTCCTGAGTGGGGTGGCAAAGTTCATTTCCTGTGCTCACATACTCACATGTCTTGTCGTAAACAACCCAGTGGTAAACAGCGAAGAATGTGACCTTTTGCCTACTTACTGCCAGGGACAATTTAAGGTATTTAGGGCTTTTTAGACTTCCAGTTTCCTGTGGTCATTGGAGAGTTAGGCTGTAGTTTTTCCATCCTTTCAGATCCAGCTTGGTATGTTGTAAGAGGGCCTTTGTGTAAGGTGGTTGAGGAATTGGGATGGGTTTTCATGTCTTTCCTGAATGACTTTGTGGATCCTCTTATAATTTACTGGCATTAGGACAATCCTGCAAAGACCAGGCAGGGATGGAGCTTGTTTATATCTGGGAGGTACAGGAGGTCCCATGACAAAACAGGATTGAATAGATCTGCCAGTGGGCTGAAAGTGGGTGCCAGGGAGAGTTGACCTAGATGACCTGTCATTGAGGATGTAGAAAGAGAAGCTGGAGGGAGCTGTGGGATTTTGTCTATCGGGGGAAGCTCATTATCTGGATCAAAGATAATAGATTCATCCTGTTCTGACTTTATAGCTAGCAGGAGCTGAGTGGGGAAACAGGAGGCACAGAGAGAAGGCTTAGAGTGAGGGTCTCTTTAAACACACACACACACACACTCACACACACACGCACACACACACACACACACACACAAATACACACACACATACATACACACACACACACACACACACACACACACACTACATACACACACAGAGAGAGAGAGAGAGAGAGAGAGAGAAGTTAAAAATAAATCTTTTGATCCAAAAAAGTGTTCCATTACCAACCTTTTTATTAAAAAAAAAGAAAGCTGTATAATTCTTTGAGCTTGTGAAGTAATAAGGTTCCATGTATATAATTTACCACCAGACTTGGAGATGAAGCAAAGTTTAAAAGCTATGTAAAGTTTTAGCTTAAGTTTATTATTATTATTTTAAAGAACTTCCTTTCAGAAGTGAACTTATAAGGTGGATAATGAGGTTCATTGTTCAGGTAGGAGGCCTAGAGAGGTTGCCTATGAGGTTCAATTCAAAGATCGCAATGTGTAAGACAGACTTTCTGACCTTTGGCATGCTTCATTAGCTATTTTAATACTCTTGTTTAAGATATTTCAGAAAAAGGGAATATTATCTCCATGAAGACAGTCCTTGCAGAAGTTTTTATCAAATTCTTGACTTTCAGGCAGTGAGAAACACCAACCAGATCCCAAATGCTTCCTATGTTTCCTTAATTCTCCCAACTCTCTTGTTTTGTGGTCATCTAAACAGTCCACTAAACTGATGCTCAAATCAGCTTAATAACATACTTTATGTGCTCATCTATTTATTCTGCAAATACCAATTATGTCTTGCAAGATGAACAACTTCTGAGAAGTTCTTGTTGGCCCTCAAGATTAGAACATTGGAACAAACAGAAGACCCAAACATGAGTGAGCATGACTACAGCCATGCTGTAGTGGGAGTGGGAGGACACAGAAGGAGTTGAAGGGGGAGAAGGAAGTGTAGAAATGACGTAAATACAGTACTCATGTTTGAAATCCTAATTTTTAAATTAAATTAAGTAATACCAGAGTCTTCTAAAGGGTAGTAAATTTTTCCACCCCTCAGGAAAGCTCCATCAAACAGACACTGGATTTTCTAATGATAGGTGAAACCTCTCATCTTGTAGGAGAGACTGTTAAACTCAGGAAGAAAAGAAATTAAAAGATTCAGGAAGTCCAAGAACTTTACCATACACACTAGGCCTTACTCTTTAAGCATATATGTGAGGTAAGAACTGCTGGGAGATGCTCATAGACAATCCAAGATGCCTAGAAGACTCTCAGAAAAGCCAAGGTTCCTGGAAGAATCAGACATCTTTAAGCTACAGAAGAGGCACAGACCAGCTGGGCTGGAAGACACACCCTCCAAAGTGTTGAGCTCCATGCCAGTTGTACATCAAGCTCCGGGTTTCATGAGCCTTGGGGTAAGCTTTGTAGCTGTCTTTGAGTCATTTCTGCTTCTTTTAGTAACACCTCACTCACATTCCCATAATTAACTCTGGTAAAACTCAGTAAGTAGCTCATCAGGTTGGATGTTGTGGTATTTTTACTTTGGTCTGTCATCAGTTCTTTATCTGGGGTAGGTTTGCTTACATTTCCCCAGCAAGTGTCACATAGCATGCATAAGTGTGCTGGTCTCAGAAAACACCAATACCCCAGTGGTTAGGACCACACCTGTCATTTCTCAACAAACTGCATCATCTCTCACATTAAAAAGGATTCACTTTAATGCCTTGATTGTATTTAATTTTAAGCTTGCATTAGTGTTGTTGCCATGCAGTGTGGGGCTATAAACTAAAACCCTGTATAAGCACTTCATACATACTCTCACAACAACTTCAGATACAGAATATGTGGATTGGATTAAGTTTCACTCATTAAAAAGAGGATTTGTATACTGTTTAGGTTTGAAGCATTGAATAAAGAATTATGTACACGGAATAGTACTTGTTGACTTGGCTGAAACAAATGTAGTCTCTGCTTTCTGTCTCTGTTTCTGTCTTTGATTCTGTCTCTGCCTCTCTCTCTCTCATTCCTTTCTCTCTCTTCTTTCTCTCTCTCTCTCTCTCTCTCACACACACACACACACACACACACACACACACACACACACACATACACGACTATATCATAGTTCTCAAAACCCATGAATATATTGGCTTCTACAGCAAGTTAAGGACGACATTATTCTGGAATATCCATGTAGACCTACTTAACATCATCAGGGTTCTCTAACATACAGAATAAAGAAAGAATATTAAGAGCCGTGACAGAAAAAGGACAGGTAACATATAAAGGCAGACCTATCAAAATTACACCTGACTTCTCCATGGAAACCATCAAGGACAGAAGGTCCTGGATAGATGTTCTACAAGTACTAAGAGTCCATGGATGCCAGCCCAGGCTACTATACCCAGCAAAACTCTCAATCACTATTGACGGAGAAAACAAGATATTTAATGACAAAGGCAGATTTTTACAATATGTATCTACAAATCCAGCCCTACAGAAAGCTTTGGAAAGAAAACTCCAGCCCAAGGAAGTTTACTATGCTCACAAAGACTTAGGCAACAGATAATCCCACTTCACCAGAAACCAAGGGTAAAAAAGAACAAATAAATTCACAATACCACTGCCAAAAGCAAATTAACAATCAATGGTCCTTACTCTCCCTCAACATTCATGGTCTAAACTCGCCTGTAAAAAGACACAGGCTAACAGAATGGATATGAAGACAGAATTCATCCTTCTGCTGCATACAAGAAACACACCTAAGCTACAAAGATAGACATTACCTCAGGGTAAAAGTCTGTGAAAAGATCTTCTAATCAAATGGACCCAAGAAGCAAGCAGGTGTGGCTATCCTAATATCTAACAAGTTAGACTTCAAACAAAATTAATCAAAAGAGGTGAAGATGGTCATTTCATATTCATTGCAGGAGAAATCCATCAACAAAACGTCTTGATTCTGAACATCTATGCCCCAAATACAAAGGCACCCACATCCATAAAAAAAAAAAAAAAAGCTACTAAAACTCAAAGCTCACATAAAACCTAACACACTTATAGTGGGAGACTTCAACACCCCACTCTCACCACTAGAAAGGACCACCAATCAGAAACTCAACAAAGAAACAAAAGAACTGACAGAAGTTATGTCTCAACTGGGTTTAACAGCCATCTATAGAACATTCCATCCAAACACAAAAGAATACACCTTTTTCTCTGCTCCACATGGAACCTTCTCTAAAATCGACCACATACTAGGTGGCATAAAAAACCTCAACAGATACAAAAGAATTGAAATAGTCCCCTGTATCTTATCAAACTACCATGCTTTAAAATTGGAATTCAACAACAACACAAATTGCAGAAACCCTACAAACTCATGGAAACTGAACAATGTGCAATAGCACCATACCTGGGTAAAAGAAGAAATAAAGAAAGAAATTAAGGACTTCCTAAAACTCATTGGGAATGAGGACACGACATATCCGAACTTATGGACACCTTGAAAGCAGTGTTACAAGGGAAGTTCATTGCACTGAGTGCCCATATGAAGAAAACAGAGGATAGTCACATTAGAGAATTAACAGCACAACGGAAAGTCTTAGAACCAAAACAAGCAAACTCACCCAGGAGGAGTAGACAGCAGGATATAATCAATTTGAGGGCTGAAATCAATAAAATAGAAACCAGGAAAACAATACAAAAAAATCAATGCAACAAAGAGTTGGTTTTTTGAGAAAATCAACAAGATAGACAAACCTTTATCCAAACTAATGAAAAAGCAGAGAGAGAACATGCAAATTAACAAAATCAGAAATGAAAAGGGGGATATAACAACAGACAAAGAAGAACTCCAGATAATATTCAGGTCATACTTTGAAATCCTGTACTCCAGAAAATTTGAAAATTCAAAGGAAATGGAAAAATTTCTGGACAACTATCACTTACCAAAATTAAACCAAGAACAGACAAACAACTTAAATAGACCTATAACCCTCAATGAAATCGAAAGAGTCATCAAAAGCCTTCCACCCCAAAAAAAGCCCAGGGCCAGATGGCTTCAGTGCAGAATTCTACCAGAAATTCAAGGAAGAGATAATTCCAATACTCCTCAAATTATTCCACACAATAGAGACAAAAGGCACATTACCAAACTCTTTCTACGAGGCCACAATCACCTTGGTACCCAAGCCTCGCAAACATACAACTAAGAAAGAAAACTACAGACCAATATCCCTGATGAACATCGACACAAAAATACTCAATTAAATACTGGCAAACCGAATCCAAGAATACATCAGAGAAAGCATCCACCATGTCCAAGTAGGCTTCATCCCTGGATTGCAAGGATGGTTTAACATACAAAAATCTATCAACGTGATCCACCATCTAAACAAACTGAAAAAGAAAAACCATCTGAGCATCTCCCTAGATGCTGAAAAATTCTTCCACAAAATTCAACACCCTTTCAAGATAAATGTCTTGGAGAGATCAGGGATAACAGGAACATACCTAAACATAATAAAAGCAATATACAGTAAACCAACAGCAAACATCAAACTGAATGGAGAGAAGCTTAAGGCAATTCCTCTAAAATCAGGAACAAGACAAGGCTGTCCTCTCTCTCCATATCTCAATATTGTACTTGAAGTTCTAGCTAAAGCTATGAGACAACAAAAGGAGATCAAGGGGATCCAAATTGGAAGGGAGGAAGTCAAAGTGTCTCTAGTTGCAGATGATATGATAGTTTACATGCGCGACCCAACAAACTCTACCAGGGAACTCCTACAGCTGATAAACACCTTCAGCAAACTAGCAAAAGATAAATGCAAAAATATCAGTAACCCTACTTTTTTCAGAAGACAAAGAGGCTGAGAAAGAAATCAGAAAATGATCACCCTTTACAATAGCCACAAACAACATAAAATATCTCACCGTAATGCTTACCAAACATGGGAAAGAACTATATAATAAGAACTTTGTGTCTTTAAAGAAAGAAATTAAAGAAGATACCAGAAAATGGAAAGATCTCCCATGCTCTTGGATTGGAAGGATAAATATAGTAAAAATGGCAGTCTTGCCAAAAGCAATCTATAGATTCAATGCAATTCCCATTAAAATCCCAGCACAATTCTTTACTGACCTTGAAAGGATAATAGTCAACTTTGTATGGAAAAACAAAAGACCCAGGATAGCCAAAACAACCCTGTACAATAAACGAACTTCAGGAGGCATCACCATCCCTGAGTTTAACCTCTACTACAGAGTTATAGTCCTGAAAACAGCCTGGTATTGGCCCAAAAATAGAAAGGTAGACCAATGGAATCAAATCAAAAATCCCGATATTAATCCACATAACTATGAACACCTGATTTTCGACAAAACAGCTAAAAGAATACAATGGGGGGAGGAAAGCATCTTCAACAAATGGTGCTGGCACAATTGGATGATTGTGTGTAGAAGACTGCAGATAGACCCAAGTTTATTGCCATGCACAAAACTCAAGTCCAAATGGATCAAAGACCTCAACATAAATCCAGCCACACTGAACCTCTAGGAAGAGAAAGTAGGAGGTACCCTTGAACAAATTAGTATTTGAGATCGCTTCCTGAACATAACTCTAGTAGCACAGACACTGAAATCAACAATTAATAAATGGGACCTCCTCAAACTTAGAAGCTTCTATAAGGCAAAGGACACAGTAGACAAGACCAAACAGCAGCCCATAGACTGGGAAAAATTTTTACCAGTTCTACATCTGACAAAGGGCTGATCTCCAAAATATACAAAGAACTCAAGAAACTAGGCAACAAAACACCAAATAGCCCTACTAAAAACTGGGGAACAGAATTGAAGAAAGAATTCTCAATAGAGGCAATCAAAGAGTCTGAAAGACACTTAAGAAAGTGTTCAACATCCTTAGCTGTCAGGAAATGCAAATCAAAACAACTTTGAGATACCATCTTACTCCTGCCATAATGGCTAAAATTAGAAACAACAATGACAACTTATGCTGGAGAGGATGTGGAGAAAGGGGAACACTCCTTCACTGCTGGTGCGAGTGCAAACTCATACAGCTATTTTGGAGCTCAGTATGGTGGTTCCTCAGAAAAATGGGAATTAGCTTACCACAGAACCCAGCAATTCCACTCTTAGGTATATACCCAAATGATCCACATCCATGCAACAAAGACATGTGCTCAACTATGTTCATAGCAGCATTATTTGTAATAGCAAGAACCTGGAAGCAACCTAGATGCTCCTGAACAGAAGAATGGATAAAAAAATGTTGTGGCACATCTACACAATGGAATACTACTCTGCAGAAAAAAATAATGGAATCTTGATATTTGCAGGCAAGTGGATGGAACTTGAAGAAACCATCCTGAATGAGGTAACTCAGTCACAAAAAGAGGAACAGGGTATGTACTCACTCATATCTGGATTTTAAACCTAGAGCAAAGGATCACCAGCCTACAATACACACCACCAGATGAACTGGAATACAAGGTATATTCTAAGACATTCATATATGGTCCCTCACAAAAGGGGGAAGGGACAAGTCCCCCCCAGAGTACATGGGAAATAGGGGGCAGTGAATGGAGAGAGAACTAGAGAAAGAGAAGGGGAGGAGAGGAAAACACTTGTGACTAGATAGGTTGAGTCAGGGTGAGAGAGGGGGCATAAAAGAGGGAGCCATTAATGGTTTGAAGAGAAAACTGAACCTAAAGAAAGGTCTAGAGAACTACAAGACTGACTCCAACTAATAATTTGAGCAAACATGGAAAGGCTACCATAAATGCCCTTCCCTGATAGTGAAATCATCAACTAAATTATCCACCATCATGGAGTCCTCATCTAGTACCTGCTGGAAACAGAAGCAAATACCCATAACCAAACACTGAGTCAAACTAGAATCCAAATGCAGAGAGAGGGGACAAGACCAGGTTGCAGAAACTCACAAAGACAGATGACCTGAACAATGACGAGCTTGCCCCCCCCCCCAGACTGATGGCTAGGAACCCAGCAAGGGACTGGCTCAGACCCCCTGTATATGTGTCTCAACTAGAAGGACTGAACAGTCTGGGGGACCTCAGACTGTAGATACAGGATCTATTTCTGGTGCACAAAAGGACCTTGTGGACACATCCCCCATGGAGGGATACCCCTTTAACCTAGAGACAGGAGAGCAGTCCTAGTCCCTACTTCAAATGACTTGACAGATTTATGTGACCGAACCTAGATAGCATAGCCCTACAAGTGGAATGGGGGTGGGGGATGGGAGGGGAGGTTGGCCAGGGTGCAAGTCACAGGGGAAAGAGGGTAAGAGGGAGGGAGGGGAGGAGGGATGGAGGGAGGGAGAGAGGGGGAGGGAGAGGAAACTGGGATCCACATGTAAAATTTTTAAATTATAGTATTATTAATAAAAAAGGAAGAAGAAATGCTGCTGGAATAATATATATATATATATATATATATATATATACATACATACATACATACATACATACATACATTTAAAATGCTTTAACTTCAAATTTTAAGCCTAAGGACAAGTTCCTGGGGAAAAGGATTTCTAATTTTGTTTCCACAGAAAATGAAAAGCTGTGGATCCCTTCCAAACTAATGTGGTTTGATCGAGCAAGACCCCCTGAAGCAACGTCAATGGAACAATGCAGCCTTGCAGACCACTAAGCCAGGATTTCTGCATTTTCTTAGGATTCCCCCCATGACAGCGCCCCCTACCAGTAGGAAGTAGCTTGGAAAGAAAGACACCAAATTCCCAAATATTGTTTATAAATGTTTTTTTTCATTTTTTTAATAAAGGCATGTATAATTATGTCCAGCATAAAATAAATAAATGTTTAAAAAAAAAGAACAGACAGAAAATGAGAGCTGTGGGATCAACTGTGGGGTCAGAGGCAATTAAGTGGAGTAATATGAAAAAGCAGTGAGAGGCAAAGAATACATGACACCTTTACAAGGGCTTATGATTTTCCCTTAAAGCCTCCAGAAAGAGCATACCACCTTAATTTTGTCCTTGTGATCTCCGAAGTTAAATCTATATTAAATCCATGTTGTTTTTAACCATAAAATGTGTGACAACTTGTTATAGAAGCAAGAGAAAACCAATATACAACTCACTCCATTCGTATGGAATAGGATACTGTATGTCCCAGCGTTATCCAGGAAGCCATTTGTTATCTCCCAGCAGGCTCTGAGGTGATGAGCAAAGCACAGACAGATGACAGGAAAAGAAAAGGGAGGGAATATAGAGGCCCAGATGTGGCCACAGCCTTTCCTTAGCAACAGGACAGGGTGCAAGGACAACAATAGGACTTGGTTCTGTGTCAGCAAGTCAAGGCTGACACAGAAGGAAATGAAGGCAGGGTATAGAACAGCCAGCAGAAGGATGATGTTGCTGGATGGGAGAAAACGGGGTGGGAAACGCTGCCTTTGTATTTGCTTTCACTGTTCACTTCAGCATGACACTTCCTCTGGGTCTATATTTGCTTTCCAACTCCCTAAGTTAGCAAGGCATCTTCAGGTTTTGCTCAGGAACAAAAGTGACTCCAACAGTACTAGAGTCAAGACAAATCCCCTCCAACATGTCATTCCCATCTGTAGAAGACCCAAGGCTGACGTGAGCATAACTTCCTCATCCTGGCCCCACAGAGAGGCCGAATGAAGAAATGAGTCAATGGCCAAGCCGACTCTGAGATGACTGTGCTAAAGTGGTGGAAGCTGACTGTCAAGCACCACCGTTTTCTTGTTCTTAAGGAACTGGGGGAAACGGTAATATCCTAAGAGCCCAGCATGATGCAAGCAAAACATAAATAAGCTAGCATGGAGGCTGCAAGGACAGACAGCACTGACAAAAGGGGATTTGCTAAGTAAAAGCTCAATAGACTCTAGTAAGATGCAGTGATGTATCGCCCGGAATTTTCTTGTCAAAACTGCTCATTTTTCCATGCTTCCTGGACCTCCTTTGCCCTACCTTTGTTGAGGCAGGATTAAATCATCCTCTGATATTAGTCCTTGGGTTAATCTTTTCTGAGACAGCAATCACTTGAGAGCATGCTACTGTGGATCACTGTGCAAAGAGTCTATCACAGCTTTTGGGCTGAATAAAAATAGAGCCTCTTTTCAGGTTGTCTCTCGGGACTTTATCACTGTACCTTTGATGCTGTTTGTTAAGAACCTGTTATAGTGCCTGTGGTAGCATTTTACTGTGTTACCACTTAACAATCAGAGAGTTGTTATGGACATTCTACCTGCCAGCCTGGTCGCAGAGCCACGTCAGCCCCAAATGAACACACAGACACTATATTAGTTATAATACTGTTAGCCGTTGGCTTGGGATTCTTCTTGGCTAGCTCTGTCTTAATTACCAACCCATTTCTATTAATCATAGTATTTTCATGAGGCTGTGGCTTACCCAGTAATGTCTGGCATGATGTTACTCCTCCAACAGCCTACATGGTGACTGACTCTGCCTACGCCTCCCAGAATCCTCATCTCCTAGACCCAATTATCTTTCTGCCTCATTGGCACAGTGCTTTAATTCATCAACCAATAGGAGAAGACATCCCCATCAGAGAGTACAAAAGACATCCCCATCAGAGAGTAACTTCTTACCTGGGAAGCTGAGATTTCAATTGTGTTCCAGGGTTTAGAGTTGCCTCTTATCAGGAAGATATTGGAAAGAACAAGAAATCTATTAACAAAGCACTGTCCTACGGCATGGGATGGTTGGAGGACAAACTCAGCTTGGACAGTTCTGGATCCCTTCTGCGGGTGCTTATTTCCTGGCAAAGCTAAAGTGTTCAAAGTGGTGTCAGTTGTCATCTTCACCACCCACTTGCTCGTTTTAAATGCAAATACATTGAATGTTAGCTACTCCAGGCCCCATTCAATTTAATGTTTACTGGAGTCAGGTTTATGCCACAACCTCTCTGAGAAAGGGATTGTAAAGAATATCCTAACATGCCTGGCGTTGGTGGCACACTTCTTTAATCCCAGCCCTTGGGAGGCAGAGGCAGGCAGATCTCTGTGAGTTCGAGACCAGCCTGGTCTACAAGAGCTAGTTCCAGGCTCTAAAGCTACACAGGGAAACCCTGTCTCAAAAAAACAAACAAATAAACAAAAAATCCTAACAGCAGAATCTATCAAGTAGTGAGGAGTACAATTTTCTTATGGGATGCTAATATTTAGTTGGATACTAATTACAAAATCCTCTTGAAAATGTCAATCAAGTCTTACAAAACAACTGGGCATGCAAGTTGTAAGGGACCTACAGTCATTCCCAAATTGTCCAGCTGTGAGTTCCCCAACAGTAACTCAGGATAATGGTTGCCCAAATCTCCCTAGACGCTGCCAGATAAATGAAACCCATTCTAATCTTAGATATACCTTTGTTCTTTATGCTATGAAAAAATACATTGGAGTTCCTGTTCTCTACCTTTGAGTCACTTTCTGTCCTTGGCAGTCAAGCAAAATGAATAGCCTCCTGTGGTGATATTTTGTGATCTAACAAATAAAGCTTACCTGATGACCAGAGTAAGGAGTTACCTACACTAGTTAACCATAGAGACTAGGCACTGGTGGTACAAACCTTTAATTCCAGCAACCTGGAGGCAGAGGAAGGCAGATCTCTATGAGTTCAAGGCCAGCCTGGGCTACACAAGATTGCTCCAGTCTAAAAAAGGAATAGAGCCAGGTGGTGGTGACTCACATCTTTAATCCCAGCACGCACTAGGAAGATGGACACAGGAGTGATATAGCTCAGCAGAGAGAGGCATATAAAGTGGGAGGAGAAAGAACCTTATGGATTCAGTCTGAGAAATCATAGGGACAGGATCACTCCTTTGGTCTGAGCAGTCAGTAGAGGTAAGAAGTCTCTCTAGTGGCTGCTCCTTTACTTCTCTGATCTTTCAGCATTTACCCTGATATCTGACTCCAGGTTGTTATTATTAAGGCCTATTAGAACTTGTGCTACATTTGGCACCTGACTTTAAGGCATAAATTCATGAAAAAGCCATTTGCTTATGACTTTGCAGCCACTGACAGAGGCTGGAGCTGCATGTTTGGGGCTCCCACTGAAGTCACTGCCCAGCAGGCTAGGTTCTTCTCTCTTTTTCCCCTAACCCTCTAAGCAAGTTTGAGGTTTTTTTGTTTTGTTTTGTTGTTTTGGGGGGGGGGTGGGGGGGGTTGTAGCCTCTCTACAACAAACTCTACAGGTTCTAAACTCCAGAGGAACTTGGGTTTTAAATGCTACAGGATCTACCTGCCTTAGAATGGCTGGCTCTGCCTTCAGGCAGCTCCTGCCACATGTGTTTCTTCGACACAATACAGTGTGTGCATTTTCAGACGGCCATCTCCCTCTACCCCATGGGTTGTGGGTTTCCCCTAGACTCCCTCTTGTTGGGCTGTCACTCTCAGCTCACAGGTCCATGCTAGCAGCTGCAGCTGTCCTTAGTCATGCCGTCCACCACCTGTGTTCTCCAATTACATGTTCTATGGAATGGAGCCTTAAGCTCCACCATCTTTCTCTGTAGATTTGGTGAGACAATTGGGAATTCTTAAAGGGGGGAATTAGATAGATACACAGAGAGAGAATTCCCCACATTAAAAGATGGAAACACTATTACAGTGAAGGGAGTTAGGTCTCTCTCTCTCTATGATAATACTCTAGACAGTTTGAAAAATAGAACAATTAAATGAGAGGTTATCAATATAGATGGGATTTATGTAATGTCACTTATAAACACTATTAGTTCTATCATTTTTGTTTTATCACAAAACTGTTGGTTAATATGAGTGCTAAGATATAAGTTTTAGAGAAACTTAGTAAAACAGATCACAGAGATATTCAAACTAAGACAGAGGAACTTAATGGAGAACCTATTTTAGCTAGTGTTCCATTATAAGGTTAGAGAGGAACCACCTAAGGTTTGAAAACAACCAACCTTAATATATATCCTGTCACCTTATAGGAACTGCCAAATGACAGGTTCCCCCAAGGCTGTTTAAGCCCTCAATGGAATCCTATGGAAATGTTATATGTAAGGAGATTCAAGGATGTATTCACCTTTTGTGACACAGATGATAAACTTTTGGTCAACTTGTAATAGAATTAGTTCGTTTATTACTGGCTTCTTTACTTCTCTGACTTTTCAGCATTTATCCCAATACCTAACTCTGGGTTTTTTATTGTTAAGACTTACCAGAACTTGTGCTATAGCCTCCCTCTGCCTCAGGCCTCACTGATTTTTCTCAGCTGATGAGCATGAGGTTTGGCTGTGCTGATAGCTTCTGGGTCTGCCTTTGTCACTGGTCCTCCTGGAGACTCATTCCCATAGCCTGGCTTAGTATTCAAACTGTGGTTTTGCACGTAGTTGAACATTGGAATTCATATAAAGGTGGGTATAATTTCACCAATCACAGCCACCAAATCAACCTTGCATTGAACATGGCCTACTTTCCACTAAGGCCATCTTGCAACTATTTTATGTTCCTTTCTTCCCTTCTAGCTTCCTTTCTTTCTTTCTCTCTTTCTGTATTCCTTTCTTTTTAAGATGTATTTTTTGTGTATATGGATTTTTTATGGATATTTTGTCTGCATGCTTGTCTTCACACCAGAAGAGGGAATTGGACATAATGGGACTTCAATTATAGATGGTTGTGAGCTTCCATGTGGGTGCTGAGAAATTAACTCAAGACCTCTGGGGGAATGGCCAGTGTTCTTAACTACTCAGCCATCTCTCTATCCCTCTGTTTCTTTCTCTGGTTTTTGGGTTTTTGTTTTGTTGTTTTGTGTTGTTTCTGTTTTTTTTGAGACAGGGTTTATCTATGTAGCTTTGGAGCCTATCCTGGCACTCACTCTGCAGCTCAGGCTGGCCTCGAACTCACAGTTATCTGCCTGCCTCTGCCTCCCAAGTACTGGGACTAGTGGTGGGCGCCACCAATGCCCAGCCTCCTTCTGTTTCTTAAGAGTCCAAATTACCCTTTGTAATCATCTCAAATTGTATTTCTCAAAACAAAGCAAAACTAAGGCTGCCTTAAAATCACTCCCAAGAATATAGAAACAAGGTGAGCATACACAAATGTCATTCTTTATTTTTGGTTTTTGGAGACCGGGTTTCTCTGTAGTTTTGGAGCCTGACCTGGTAGCTCTGTAGAACAGGCTAGCCTTGAACTCACAGAGATTCTCCAGCCTCTGCTTCCCGAATGCTGGGATTAAAAGCATGTGCCACCAACATCGCCTTACAAATGTCATTCGTTTTGTTTCATAGTAAGTAGGTTTTCTAATGGCATATACATACATACTTGGCTTGGGTTGACTCTCCTACAACTGCCATTCAGTTTTAATTTGCTGAATCTTAATTTATAAAAGTCAACTGGAAAAAGTCTCCTAGCTTGAATAATTTTCTTTAAAACACTTTCCCATCTAGGGATAAACTGAACTTGGGGGATATTATAGTGATTAAATGAAAGTAAGAAGAGATGATTTGATAAACTAAAAAAATAGTATCTAGGACAGATTGCAATACTGTTTCCTCAAAACATGAAATTTTGCAGCAACTTGTGTGGCTTAGTGCCCGGAACTCTTACTAGGGGAAGTATTGATGTTTAATAAGGATCAGGAGAAACAAATAGGCCGAATAGATATTTATTCAGGGAGAAATAGCTCACAACATAGACAGATGAACACCAGCAGATTCCTGGTCCCAAGGATGCCTCTGGATGTTCTCCTGTCTCTGTGCTGCAAGCAAGAGAGCTCTCTGAGCCCCCTTCTCAGCCTTAGTTCCCCCAGGTCACATCTAGCCCTGTCTCCACCCCTAATGGGCATGGTCTATGCCACAGGTGCAGACAAGGTGAATATCTCACTACAGGGCAGCAAGGAAATGAAGAAAGGACAGACATACACAGCAAAGCCAGAATTGGGTTAGAGTGTTCTAACACACCACAACCCAGAACTTCATTAACTGCAGTGCAGGGGAAGGGTCAGTTAGCTTCTGTAGGAGGCTCAGGCTGTAACTGGAAGAGGAAGCTGCAGTTCCTACTGTTGTACTCTGTATTATGGTTTCATTGATGTGACAAAGCACCATGACTAAAGAGCAAGTTGGGGAGGAAACGGCTTATGCTTACACTTCAACACTGCTGTTCACTGCTGAAGGAAGTCAGAACAGAACCTCAAACAGGGCAGTATTCCAGAGGCAGGAGCTGATGCAGAGGCCATGGAGGAGTGCTGCTTACTGGCTTGCTTCCCCTGACTTGCTTAGCCCACCTTCATGTAGAACTCATGGCCAGCTGCCAGAGATGAGGCCAATTACCATGGGCTGGACCCTCCCACATTGATAACTAAATGAGAAAATGCCTTATGGTTGGATATTAAGGAGGCATTTCCTCAGCTGAGGCTCCTTCCCCTGATAACTCTAGCATGTGCCAGTTGACATACAAAGTCACCCAGTGCACACTTCCTGACCAATCTTTCATAAACACTCATACTCAGCTCCCAAGGAAAGCTTTGCCATTTCTCCTGAGCATGGGCCATGTGGGTATCTGCTTTGCTAGCAACCATGGGTCCAACCTTGCAATCCTAATGTGGCATGTCAACAACACATTTGTTCTAGACTTCATTCACTCACGGCTTACTCTGTTCCCCACAATCACTACCTCTCAGAACATAGCAAAGGAAGAAATGAAATGGAAAATGGGAGCTGAGAAAGGAAGAAGGACCCAGGCTTGAGGTAGAGGCTGTAACAGTGGGCAGCCCTGAAAGTGGTGATGAGCTATGCATGAGTGCTAAGCATTGGTATGGTAGTTGCCAATGTCCACAGTGAGAATCTCACCCCACCTCAAGAAGACATTGTAATAATACAAACACAATTAGCCATGGGAAGTTGGGTGTGTTAAGTTCCCACCTCCCCATTTAGGCTTTTTCTTTCTTTTCTTTTTCTTTTCCTATTTTTTTTTTTAACTACTAGGCCCATCAACAAGCACTGATTGAAAAGGGAAAACTCAGAGATTTCAATTACTGTTAATGTTGCCTGAGTGTTTCCACTGTCACAGTCTAGGGCTTCAACTTTTTAATAAGTTTCCCGTAATTATTACAAGGTTTTGGTCTAATTCCAGCTGAGGATTTAATAGGACTCATTCTGACAAGATATAGGATATTGTCCCAATAGATGCTCATTTGGAAATGGGCCTCTTGCAATTTGGAGTGTGCAGAGCTGTGCAAGATTAAAAGTACTGGCAGTCTAATTTCTACCTTGTGTCCCAGGCTCCATGGATTTGTAGCTCATCCAGGCTGTCCATCTGGGGAGCAAACAGCATGTACTCCTTGATGAGAAACTCTGGCCAACCGGCCAGCTGTGAAAAAAATAGATTACTCTTGTCATTTTTTTCTGCTAGGTAATTTGCTGGGAGAAAATATATAATTTTTAGAAGGTGTACAGTTAAAAGCAAATCCTAGGGATGGGTGATTTATATTTAAAACTTCACTGCACTTTATTTGTTAATTTTTCAACAATACCATGACTGGGATACTATTTTTTAATTCTGGAGAAATAGAAAGGTTGGTTTCTGCTATTTGTACACTATTCAAGCACAGGTTAAGGGAACAGAGGAGAAAGAACACAGAAGAAATCGGTGGGCAGTCTGAACCAAACACAAAGAGATGTGCCATTGCTCTCCCCACAGGTAAAGGATATATTGTGGTAGAATTAAATAACTGCTGGGAAAATGAATCCTCTTATTGTCCCCAGGATGCTAAAATTGTAAAAGCACCTATTCAAGCTCCTAGCATATAACTTCATCCTTGTGAAATTTCAAAAGGTTGGGCTAGATAAATATTCAGCCTAATTCTACATCAATTGAGCTGCAGAATGGAGAGGGGGATTATTGGTAGCAGTGTAAATTGTGATGTGCTGAGTAACAGCTATAGTATAACCTGCTCACCAGGCAGGGTTTTCAGAGAGTGAACAGGATTTCATTCCCTACCTATTGCAAAGCTGAAATGCCTTAAACTTGCAAAGCTAAATTACTTTAAATAATATGTAAAATACCAGAACTGAACCGCATTTATGAAGTTCTGAGGAACCAAGATTTGAAAATACCAAGTTATGGTGAAGATGCCAAGTCTCAGAACCCTTCAAAATTGTATGTAAAACAGCCAAACCACTTTGATATGAGAAATATGTTTCTTGTATTTGTTAATGAATAAAGCACTGTTGGCCAATAGAAAAGCAAGATAGGCGGGGCTAGGAGACAAGGAGGAAAGAGGAAGTAGGAAGGAGGAGTCAACATGGAGAGCCAGGAGAGGTAGAACACCAGCCGGTAAGATGAGCCACGTGGAAATACTTAGCATAGTAGAAATGGGTTAATCATTAAGATAGAGCTAGCCAATAAACAATGATAGTAACTGGCCAACAGCATTGTATCAAATACAGAGCCTCTGCATGTTATTGGGGGCTGGCATGGCACCGAGACCAGACTGGCGGTGGAGAAAAACCTACTCGTAACACCACTTTGAAAAATGCTTTTGTGTGTTTTATAACATAAACAGTTTCTGACTGTAAGACTTAGCCATTATATTCCAGATGTTAATCCAAGACAAATGAAAACAGATATATAAAGATTTGCATATGAGTGTGCATGACAGTTATTCCGGTGAATGACTACATTGAGGTATATTTGTACATGGAGCTATTTTATTCAGCAATAAAAGGGAAAAAATTAGAGATATATAGAACATCATGAGTTAGATCATGATGTCAGTAACATTCTGTTGAGCAGAAGAGGCCAGACACTAAAGGGCACTATATTATTCCATATATTTGAGAAACTGGAAAGGACACATCCAAACTTTAGTGACAAATAGATGGTTAATTGCCTGGAGCATGATATGGGGAGGCAATTATTGACTAAGAAGAGAACAAAAAAACTTTCTGATTAATCATGTTTTTCTATTTCTAGATAATAATGACAGTTCTACAGCTATGTAAATGTCATAACTCAAGAAAGAATATTCCCTTATTATAAATTTATACCTCAATAGATACAAATAAATATGTTTATGTACAATTATTTGTTTGGAGATGTAGCACACTGATAGTGCACTTGCTGAAAACATGTGAAGTCCTGGACTCAATCTCACACATCACAAAATACAAAAATAAAACAAACTCACTATAGCCAGAGAGAATGAGGCTATAGGATTATGAGTTCTACACCAGCCTGAGCAGATTAGTAAGACCCCATCTCAAAATGAAAGCAAAAGCACACTATTAGTACATTCCAATTCAATTAGAGTGCAGGACTTTTAAAGGAATGTCACTTTTTCTCTTAACGTCACTGTCTCTCTTTTACCTATTTTGCTCCCAAACTTACCACTCTAGCCTTCTTGATAGCTTTGAATGTGCCAGACACACTAAAGATGGCAATAGCCATTCATCATGCTGGAAAACTATTATCTCAGTTACCTACCTGACTCGCTTCATTTCCTTCCATTCTTTTTCCAAATGTCATTATCTCAGCAGTACCTACTCTGCCCACTGTATTTAAAATTTCAACCTTCCATCTTAGTCCTTTTAGGAGCAAAAAGGACTAAGTCCTATTGAAACAAAATACTGCATACTGGGTAGTTCATAAGAACAAAAACAAAAAAAGTCATTCCTCACAGTTCTGGGGAATGGGAGATCTAGTATTTACATACTGGCAGCTGGCAAAGTCCTTTTGCTATGTCACATTGCAGAAGGGGAAAGAGGAGGCCAGAAAGAGATAAGAGGAGGCTGATTCAACCTGTCCATGAAGGCAGCACACATATGACCTAAACATCTCAGAAAGCAACACCCAACATCACTTGAAGGATCAAATTAATAATATAGACTTTGGCAATACATTCAAACTAAAATTACCTACAACATTATCCTGTTATATATTTCTGCATATGTTTATAATTCGATATACTCAACATGCTATGATTATCATATCCTCATTATCCCCCAAGTATACTCTGAATGACACAAGTTTGGAAAGTCATTTGTTTTGTTCATTGCTGAACTTCTACTACATTGACACACAGTAAGTATCTAAAATATGTTTCTTGAATAAATTAGTAAATACATTCATGGAAAGATTTAAATCAGCTATATGATTGTAATATTAAATGGAAGAGAAATGTATCTTCGCAAAAAGACAGCCTGTCTGGAACACTATGAGATTAAATAAAATCCAACTGTATCCATACAGCTGAAATAAAACAAGTGCAGCTGAAAATTGTCTTAATGTTCAGCCAATGCAAACAAAGGAAAGTGAAAGTGGCAACTGTAGTGTTTACATTAATAAAGACATCAATCTGGTATTCGGTATTTGGGGTAGATACCAAGTGACTAGAGGAGCTATAGGTTACTAGGAAGTTGTAAGCCTACAAGTTATTTGGAAAAAGAAAAAACCAAGAATCTAAAATTAAAAAAAAAATATTACACGTG
Organism: Cricetiscus sungorus; assembly: GCA_030556225.1. NCBI lineage: Eukaryota > Metazoa > Chordata > Mammalia > Rodentia > Cricetidae > Cricetiscus > Cricetiscus sungorus. Next base: position 1,849,325 of record JANBXA010000606.1, on the reverse strand, counting down.
AAGCAGAACTTGACAAGCAAAAATCTAATAGAAAACTTCAGGCTTCTAACAGATACAGTAGACAAAAGAGCTAGAATATATAGGAACTAAGTAAAACAGTAAACTCGATCACAAGCTTACTTGTCACTATAAACTTTTAACCTTACTAGTAAGTAAACTACATGAAGCAAGGTACATATTAATGCTGCTCACCACTATGTGGCCAGCACTTCCAAAAAACCCTGGCATGGGGTTATATGGAAGGTTCATTGGTTAAGAGAAATTGTGGTTCTCACAGAAAACCTGGGCTTCCTTCCCATTACCCGTCCAGTGGCCCATAAGTGCCTCTAACTCCAGTTCCAGAGGATCCAATACCCTCTGTTGACCTACATGAGCACTGAATGCATGTTGTAGAATATCAATTAACAATGCTGTGGAACAGTTGTTTAATGATTTCAAAGATGTGTTGTATTCATTTTTGTTTAAGTCTTTGAAGCTATGTTATTTCACCTGTCTAAAACACCTGATTTGTCTAATAAAAAGCTGAATGGACAATAGCAAGTCAGGAGAAAGGAAGGTGGGGCAGGCAGGCAGGCAGTCAGAGAGAATAAATAGGGGGAGAAATCTGGGAAGAGAAGATCAAAGAGCAAGAAAAGGAGGAGAGGACATCAGGGGCCAGTCACCCAGTACTCAACCAGCAACAGAATAAGAAAGAAAGGTATACAGAAATAGAGAAAGAGAAATGCCCAGAGTGAAAGGTAGAAAAGGTGGCTAGAAACAAGCCAAGTTAAGACCAGGAATTCATAAGCCTCTATGTGCATTTACACAGGAGCTGGGTGATAGGCTGCCAAAAGAGTCAAAGGGAAAAAATAAGAAAACAACCTGCCTACATTTTGGTGTACCAATGTGAGGCTCTAGAATATACACCTAGGTAGGGCCTGAGAAAGTATGTGTGTGTGTGGGGGGGGGTGAATGATACTGCTCCTTTAAGAAACTCCACTGTATAGCAAATAGAAACAACAAAAAAGCTAAGTAAAAATAAATGCTGCCATAGTGCAGGGCACTGGCATTCCATAGCTTGGGGGTGGGGGGGGTGTTGAATGCAATTCCTGGTCAAAGGCACAGCCCACTGGGCCTTGAGCTGTGGGAATGGTTCTCATGAACCTAGAAGCAGGCACAATCATTCAACAGCGCCTTGTTGAGAACCCCGATGTAGCTTAGCAGGTTAAGGTTTGCTCACAGGATCAAACAAGGCTGAAAGACTACACAGTGAAAAAGGTTTGGACAGGAAAACCTCTAAATAGGTTCCAGTGTGTTTTGCAATGTGCATAGATTTAGGCAAGAAAGAATATAGACATGGATGGACAGTGATAGAAGAAAATAAATAGTTTAAAAATACTACAGTAAAGTCCTTAAAGAGAGAGTAAAAGTAACATGAAAGGAAAAAGCCACATAAGATGGGAAATACACAGGGAGTCTGGACCCTTCGTGTTATTGTGATGATTTTGATTTTTTTTTTGATTGTTGATAAGCAAATGACAGCTGCTAAGAGACATGGGGTTGAAAGGGCTTATGAAATAAACCAGCATAGATATTTTAAGAATGCCTTAATTTTAAAATGAAAGTTTAAAAGTTGTATTTGTCAAATGGAAGTTAGAAATGCTTAATGCTTTAGAGAAGAGGTTTTACTTTTGCTTCCACAGAAAGCAAGAGGTTGTGGATTTGTTCCAAGGTAATATGGATCAAGTTGGATCAAGGGAGACCTCCTGCATCTTGACATGTGATAATTTATCAATAAAGGTTATAGCTGGTCTTCCCAGACCTTGGTTATTATTCTCGGTTTTTCTCAGGGACCCCCAAAGATACCTTTGCCCACAGAAAACTGGAAGCAGTCTGGAGAACATGATGCCCACATTCCCAAGAGATGGAGTGGATGGTCTTTGGTTATTTGGTAGGTTATAGATGTTTATTAGGAGTAGGATGAGAAGGAGGACTCAAAGGGACAGCCACCCAGCTACACAGCAAGCCAGGGAGTAAGAAGTAAAGAAAGGTATATAGGATAAAGAAAAAAAAAGCCCAGAGGCATAAGGTCCATGGGATAATTTTAATTAAGAAAGCTGGCTAGAAATAAGCCAAGCTAAGTATAAGGATTCAGGCATTATGCTAGCCTGCTGGTCACCTGGCAGAATGCACTCAGACAGTACCGTGGTCAGCCCAAGTGCAAAGGACCCTTTAATAGAAAGACCCGCCCACTTATGCTGTCTTTCTGGCTCCCATCTTTCCCTCTCTCTTTTCCTGGGGAACAGGACTTCTCTTCTGTCCTCTTTCTGTCTCTTTACTTCTTTTCTCTTTTTTCCCCTTTCCTCCCCTTTCTAGTAAAACTTCTCACTTAATCTCAGTCTTCCTGGAGTGTTTGTCCCTCCACCTTGGTCAACCTTATTCACCATGGAATCTGCGAAGGTCTCCCACTCAATGTCTCCCTCAATCTTTATCATAACACTAAGACTGGACATTTATAAGTAAGACTACATCTCTATGTATATTTATTTTGGAGCTGGATGGCAGGCTTTCCAAGAGCCAGAAGAGTAAAAAGTAAAAACAAACAAACAAAAAAAATTAACAACTACATATACATGTAGCTTATACACACTTTCTCTCTCTCTCTCTCTCTCTCTCTCACACACACACACACACACACACACACACACACACACACATACACTCATAATCTCAAACACTCATACACTCACACATTCACACCCATGCACCCATGCACACAAACCAACCAACCTTTAGAAAATACCTTCCATGGCAGGGACCTGCACCTTACCAGGGCATCACAATTGAGCCAACCCTGTTAGCAAAGGTGTGGATAAGACAGTCCCAAAATTGTGGTCATGGAAGAGCTGTCCCTAATACTCACCTGTCTTGTCCTGGCATGTGCATGGAAGAGTTGCTCTCCTTCCCCACCCCTGCCCATGAACACCTGTGGAGATGGTAGAACCAGGCCTGTGGTCACAAGAGCAGGAGAGACATCTCTGATCCCCACTGGGTACAACACTCAGAAGAGCACACCATGCTCCCTGCTAGCACAGAACAATAGAGCCAACCCTGTGAGCACAGGTGTGGGTGAGCCAGGGCCAAAGTTGTAAACCTGGGAGAGCTGTCCCCATTACCCATCTGCCTTATGGCAGCATGGATGGGGAAGAGTCGCCCTCTCTGCCCTGTCACCCCCTTCTCAAGTACCCATCAACACCTGAAGCAGGTAGGAGGGTTAGCCTTGTGGTCATAAGAGTGAGTATCCATCCCTGACCCCCACCAACTGCAACACTCAGGAGAGCAGGCCCTGTACCTCACAGTGACAACCCTCTTAGTGCAGCTGTGGCCCAGCCAGCCTGAAGTGGCAGCATGGGGAGTGCTGTCCACATTTCTCATCTGGAGACCAACCCTAGAGTTGCTCAGGCCCAGACCCAGGGTTATGACTTGGCCTGCCCTAACATCCACCCCATCTATGATCTGCTGGAGCACATGAAAGGACCTGACTCACAGACCCAGAACTGCATGTTCTCCACGACACAGGGCAGCAACTAGATACCCAGGAAGTGTCCTAGTGAGGGCCCAGCACCAATAGTGTGTAAAAACCAGAGGCCTCAAACCAGACCAGTGACTCTGCAATGAGCACTATGGGGACAAAGAGGTCCATGACATGACTGTGTCATACTGCAGCTTCCATGATAATATTTTTAATTTTTTCACCTTTTAAAATTGATTTTCTTTTTCTCTTAAATTTTATTTTATTTGGGGAGAGTGCAAGGGCAGAATGCAGATGCAAAAGGATAGTGAAATGAATGGGATCAAGATACATGATGTAAAAGACACTCAGAATTTTTTTAAAGAAAACCTGCCATGGAGTTGAAGTCAATTACGATTTGTTGAATGGATAGTTTACATTTATAACACGATTCTCCATTTGATATTTGAAAACGTTTTAACACTGTAACTGCACTAAAGGTAGTATTAGTAAGAAAAAGATGGTATGGATAGAGAATAGGTCATTAATTCTGCTAGCCTGTCTAGTTGGCCTATTCTGAGGATTCCCTCTCTGCTTCCTGGAGGTGGGGATTACAGTAAGGCAGCCACACCTACGTGGTACCATTCAAACTCTGGTCCTCATGCTTGTGTGGCATATATTACCCCGTCAGGCATCTCCCCCACAAACACACCTCTAACATCACCTTTCCATGTTGCTCTCAAAGTGCAGCTAATGTGAGCAGCTCCCTAAGAACAAAGAATGGCAGCACTGACAACGTATCACTGATGAAAACTTAAAATAGTATTACTCACATGGAAAACTAGAAACATACCAATCTTAAAACTCAGGAATGAAAACAATACTTTAAAACTGAATCCAGTGAGCATGCCGTTCTAAAATTACATCATAAAAATATAAATTATTATCTTGGTCAATGATCTATTGCTTTGAAAAGACACTATGACCATGGCAACTCTTATAAAGGAAAGCATTAATTGGTGCTGGCTTATAGTTCAGAGGTGTAGTCCACCGTCGATATGGTGAGAAGCACGGAGTGTGCAGGCAGATATGGTGATGGAGAGGTAGCTGAGGGTTCTACATCTAGATCAGTGGGCAGCAAGATGACACATGGGGATGGTGCTGAACCTGGTTTGAGCATTTGAAACCCCAAAGCCCACCACCAGTGACACAGTTCCTCCAACAAGGCCACACCTACTCCAACAAGGCCACACCTAATGCCATTCTTTATCCATTCAACTATATGAGCCTATGGGGCCATTCCTATTCAAACAACCACTGTTATTAAAACTGGACTGGGATTGTCTCCCAGTATGTAGAGTGCTTGCACAGCATACACAAAAGCATGGGTTTGATCTCAAGCACCATACAAAAACCAGCATGGGCACACATGCCTGCCATCCAAGTACCCAGGAAAGGAAAGGCAGGAGAATTAAAAATTCAAGGTCATTTTCAGCTACACAATAAGTTTGAGGCCCAACCTGATATAGATATATATATTCTTCCACTCTCACATATATATATATAATAAGTATTACATATACATGACAAATTTACCCAATGTAGGGCAGAAAAAATTAATTAACTAGTAAATAGTAACTAGAAAATTATCTAACAAATATACTGGTAGAAAAACTGGCAAAAATAATACAGAGGAAATAAAAGCAGCTGCTGATTCACAGTATCATCAGCCTCACTGACAATAAATGGTAACAATAAAATAAATAGTATTTGCTGTATATCTGAAAAGTAAAATTCAAGTAGCAAGAATATCTATGGCTTGCAAGGATGGCATAAAATGGGGCATTTATACTTCTCTGATGAAAATAAGAATTGATATAGTCTCTCTAGAAATAACCTATGAGAATTTCCTTAAAGTAAATTCATGTTGTGCTTTGCCTCTGAAACTCTGTTGTCATGCCTCTCTCAAAATAGTGCAAAGCATGAAATGCGTTTATCAGGATATTTGTAATACATTGCTTATTGTACTAAACAGCAGAAAACAAGTGGTGGACAACAATGAAAGACTGAATAAGCTATATCCAAGTCACACCAAGTATCATTTTTAACAAAATTAAGAAATGAGAGCTAAGTACATAGACCTACAGTAAATCTATTACTGCCATTTAATAAATCTTTTTGAAGGCACAGGAAGTGTAGTAAAATAACATAATGGCATTTCCACCCATGACCTGGACCCAAATTTTGTCTGGCTATGTGTAACTCTTGAGGCTAAAGAAGATGCACAGAAGAGTGTTGACAGATGTTACCAAGTTGGGAGAGGTGATTCAGTGAGAGTGGGTAAACAGAAGGTAAGAAGGAAGACTGAGCCAAGCAAAAACAAAAGTGAAGTGTAAACAGTACTTTCATAAAGATATGTGTATGTGCATGTATGCAATAATATAGAAGAAATATTTCACTTACTTCCAGTGGAAAATGCTTTTAACTAATTATGAGGTTCCTTCTGCTCAAATGAGTTTCTCAAACACATCAAAGGTTGAAAACAGAAAGTTCTCATCAACTATTTCACAATTTTTCAGAACCTGAAATTCACACGCTAGGCAGAAGGAAACTCTCTTTTTCCAAAGCTGCCTTAGGGCTCTAGTGGCTTAACCACAGAAACTGGAAATCTCAGAGCAGCCCAGAAAGAATATAAGTTACTTTATACAGGTTGATTAAAAACAAAAAGCAAACAAACAACAAAAAACCAGCTCAATCCACATAGAATTTAAGTTACTTAAAGTCAAGCCCTGTTTTTATTCCAGGCTGTCCATGTTAGATTCTTACATCAGAAAGCTGGGAAAAGCAGGTTTCACTAGAAAGAAATGACCAACCACAAGCCTCAGACTGTAAATAGCCAAGAAGAGACAGAGATCCTTAGATTTTCCACATTGAAAGAATCATGAACGCGAGAAAATCCCATTTCAGTTCTAAAAATCACAACTGATTCCATAAGATTGAAGTAATTATCCGGTCCCATACACTGTGTTAGTTTCTTGTTTGAATTTCGTGATTTAAGACAGTAGGAACTTTCTCTATAATCTAGAGACCAGATTTCTATTTCACCATGCAAACAGGTCATGGCATCTCTCAGATGCTCTAAACACTCCTAGTATTTCCAGTGTGGGGGCTGACAATAGTTCTTGGATTGTGGCCAGATCACTTCTCTATCTACTCTCTCACAATTTAATCTCTCGAGAGAAAAGATAAATAGTCAAATCTCCTAAAATGAACAAGACCTTTGGCCTAACAGACAAAATAATGAATGAAAAAAATAGGAACTCTATTACATCATCTTTTCATCCATCCTCTACTTCTAAAGTTCCATCTGCCTCTCTGTTCTATCTACAGAGGAAAGAATGGGAAAATGGTCCTCAAATGCATCCATTCAGCTGTTCATAAAGTGGCTCAGATAGCAACAAACCTGAACTGAGGTCTGAGCCAGACTTCTGGCCCCAAAACATGGTTTTAAGATCCGATCTAGCCAAAATCATTGCTACAACAAAAGACATAACATGCGTTTCCCCTTTAGATTGTTTTAATTTGTTCTAAATTATGAAAGCTGACTTCATTTATCAGGACATCGTTTAGATTTGTTGAAGTAAGCTCTTTCAAATGAAACCACATAAGTTCTTTCTTTCTACAAGAATTCATAGGGACACTTATATCAAATATGATCTCAAAATGAAGTGACCAGTTATGTCTTGGTTACATGTAATAAACCATACAGAAATGGGCAAACCACACATACTTGACAGAAGTACTTCTTAAAACACACCAATAATGCTGAAAACCTTTAAATTAAGAGAATTATACAAGAACAATGTCTTTAGTTCTTTGACTACTTTAAGCCTACAATAAAATATTCTTATCTCTCAAAGTCAAAATTAGTGCTGATGATTTATTTTGCCATTCTCTAATGGTATTCACATATCAGTCTGTTGCAACTAGACCATTATGGTTCTTAGAACTGATAATTGTCTTTGGAATAATTATTCCAAATGATTATTCTTGTAATTTTGTTCACTTAGATGTAATGTTTGAATACTGAGGTAGAACTTATTATTTTGAGAGCTATAACAATAAGTAGCATGTGTTGAAAGCCTTACAAACTTTTTAAAGATAGAGAAATTTAACTTTTACAGCTTGTCTGTACAAAAAATGTTATTCTAAAAAAACAAAATCGGGTTTTCTGTCATTTGAAGACACATTTATCTAAAATAATAATAATAATAAAAATAATGGTTGGGGATGGAGAGATGGCTCTGGGTAGGATCACTGTTGCAAAAGCAAGAGGATCTGAGTTTGAATCCCCAACTCCCATGCAAAAAGCTAGGTATAATCAAGCTTATCTATAATACCAACCCTGTGTGGAGACAAAAAGGAACTCTAGGGCTCCATGGCCACCAGCCCATCCTAAAACAATTCCAGGTTCAGTGAGAGAACTCATCAAGAGAATAAGACAGAATAGAATGCAATAGGATAACTGACATCCACCTCTGATTAAACTTTCATAGACATGAGTATACACATACCTGCCCACACATGTGCACATACACAAAGATTAAAACACATAAAGTAGGTGTAGGAGACTGCTTCCTGAACATAACTCCAGTAGCACAGATACTGAGATCAACAAGTAATAAATGGGACCTCCTCAAACTTAGAAGTTTCTGTAAGGCAAAGGGCACAGTAGACAAGACCAAACGGCAGTCCACAGACTGGGAAAAAATTTTTACCAAACATACATTTGACAAATGGCTGATATCCAAAATATACAAAGAACTCAAGAAACTAGTCAACAAAACACCAAATAGCCCTATTAAAAATGGGGTACAGAATTGAAGAAAGAATTCTCAATAGAGGAAACCAAAGAGACTGAAAGACACTTAAGAAAATGTTCAACATCCTTAGCTGTCAGGGAAATGAAAATGAAAAGAACTTTGAGATACAATCTTACTCCTGCCAGAATGGCTAAAATTAGAAACACCAATGACAACTTATGCTGGAGAGAATGTGGAGAAAGGGGAACACTTCTTCACTGCTGGTGGGAGTGCAAACTCCTACAGCCATTTTGGAGCTCAGTATGGAGGTTCCTCAGGAAAATGAGAATTAGTTTACCACAGGACCCAGCAATTCTGCTCTTAGGTATATACCCAAATGACCCACATCCATGAAACAGAAACATGTGCTCAACTACAGTCATAGCAGCATTATTTGTAATAGCAAGAACCTGGAAGTAACCTAGATGCCCCTCAACTAAAGAATGGATAAAGATGTGGCACATCTACACAATGGAATACTACTTTGCAGAAAAAAAATAATGGAATCTTGAAATTCGCAGGCAAGTGGATGGAACTTGAAGAAACCATCCTGAATGAGGTAACTCAGTCACAAAAAGAGGAACAGGATATGTACTCGCTCATATATGGATTTTAGACCTAGAGCAAAGGCTCACCAGCCTATAATACTCACCACCAGACAAACTGGGATACAAGGTGTATTCTAAAAGATTCATATATGGTCCCTCACAAAAGGGGGAAGGGACAAGTCCCCCAGAACACATGGGAAATGGGGGGAGGCAGTGAATGGAGAGAGAACTAGGAGAAAGAGAAAGGGAGGAGAGGAAAACACATGTGACTAGATAGATTGAGTCAGGGTGAGAGAGAGGTGGGGGCATAAAAGAGGGAGCCATTATTGGTTTGAAGAGAAAACTGAACCTAAAGAAAGGTCTAGAGAACTACAAGACCGACTCCAACTAATAATTCGAGCAAACATGGAAAGGCTACCATAAAAGCCCTTCCCTGATAGTGTGATCATCAATTAAATTATCCACCATCATGGAGTCCTCATCTAGTACCTGTTGAAAACAGAAGCAAACACCTTAACCAAGCACTGAGTCCAACCAGAATCCAGATGCAGAGAGAGGGGACAAGATCAGGTTGCAGAAACTCACGAAGACAGCTGACCTGAACAAGGAGGAGCTTGGGCTTCCCAGACTGAACCCAGCAAGGGACTGACTCAGACCCCCTGATTATGGGTCTCAACTAGAAGGACTGAGCAGTCTGGGGACCTCAGACAGTAGAAACAGGATTTATTTCTGGTGTACAAAAAGACCTTGCGGACACATCCCCCATAGAGGGATACCCCTTTAACCTAGAGACAGGAGAGAAGTCCTAGTCCCTACTTCAAATGACTTGACAGATTTACATGACCCAACCTGGATAGCATAGCCCTTCAAGTGGAATGGGGATTGGGGGGATGGGAGGGGAGGGGAGGGTAGACAGGGTGAATGTCACAGGGGAAAGAGGGTAAGAGGGAGGGAGGGAAGGAGGAAGAGAGGAAGGGAGGGAGGGCGGGAGGAAGGGAGAGGAAACTGGAATCCACATGTAAAATTTTTAAATTATATTATTAATAAAAAAAGGGAAAAATGCTGCTGGATTAATTATATATATATATATACATATATATATGTATATATATATATATCATATATATATGTATATATATATATTTAAAATGCTTGACTTTAAATTTTAAGCCTAAAGACAAGTACTGGGGAAAAGGATTTCTAATTTTGTTTCCACAGAAAATGAAAAGCTCTGGATCCCTTCCAGACTAATGTGGTTTGATTGAGCAAGACCCCCTGAAGCAATGTCAATGGGACAATGCAGCCTTGCAGACCACTACAGCCAGGATTTCTGTGTCTTCTTAGGATTCCCCCATGACAGTGCCCCCTACCAGCAGGAAGCAGTTTGGAAAGAATGATGCCCAAATTCCCAAATATTGTTTATAAATGTTTGTTTTCATTTTTTTAAAAAAAAGGCATGTATAATTATGTACAGCATAAAATAAATAAATGTTTTTAAAAAACACAAAGTAATAATGCATAATCTCCATAACTTAATACTCATAGTATCTTATGTAATTGAACGTCTGATTTATTTAAAGAGCAAATGCAGTGAGATTCATTTGTTCTTAAAAGCCAGATATTTAAACTAGCTGACAAAATTAAGTAAAGTATACTCACAATGAATGAAAAGATAGGAAACCTTAACAGGAGAATAGAAAATTAGAATGAACTATTTCTAAAGCAAAATACTCATTCGATTAACAAATGGAAATACCAGAGGGAAAGGTATGAAAACCTGAAAACAGATGAGTAGAAATTGTCTAAGGTGAAGAATAGGAAGAAAAAGTCAACCACGAGGGAGACTATATGGACTGAGCTAGGCCTCTGCATTATATTACAGTTGAGTCAACCACCCAGGAGCCTGCACTGAACTGACCTAGGCCTCTGCATTATGTTACAGTTGTGTAATTTGGTCCTCTCATGAGACTCCTAACAGTAGGAGCAGGGGCTGTTTCTGACTCTGTCACCTGCTTCTGGGCTCATTGCTCCTACTAGATTGACTCCTCCAGCCTTAATAGAAGAGGAGGAGCCTGGTCTTACTGCAGTTTGGTATACCATGGCTGGCTGCCATCTGTGGGAGGCCTGCCTTTTTCTGAAGAGAAATAGAAGAGGGACAATGGATGGAGATGAGGAGAGGGGAAGTGGAGGAGGGGAGAAGTGGGAAGAGACGAGGGAGGGGAAACTGTGGGGGATATAAAAACAACAACAACAAATAAACAAAAAAGAAGAAGGAGCAGAGGCCCAGTTAAATTGCTAAACAGTTCTACACAACTATGATCAAAATACTAGAAGGAGGAAAGAAAGAAAAAGGAAGGCAGCAAAGCATATGAAGCTATGGCTTAAGCAATCCCACCTTCCAAAAGGCTGAAACATAGCATTGGGAGCTCAAGACCAGCCTGGGCTACATCATGAGTTTAAAGCCAGCCTAAGCTAATTATCAAATACCAGTTCATGAGTAATAGCAGTTGTCTCATTGGAATTCTGAAAAGAATAAAATAACAAATAACTTTGAGTTAACTGAAAGAAAGAAGCTGTTAGATCACAATTCTGAATCTGCCAAAAAGTATTTTAAAATAAGAGTGTTTTTTTTTTTTAATATTCTATGATACTTTTTATTTTTTTGTATTGTGGAATTCTTTTCTCTTGCATTTTTCATTTTATTCATTTGGGTTCCTTCTCCCTTTTTAGTAAGTCTAGCTGAAGACTTACCAATTTTGTTTACCTTTCTTTAAAAACAAACAAACAAACCTCATTTCATTGATTTTTCTATTGATTTTTCTTCTTCTCGCTTTAACTTGTTTCTGCTCTATCTTTGTTGTTGTCTTTGTTCTGCTCATGGTGGGGGGGGCTTTGTCCCTGTTTTTTTCAAGTTGGTTTGTTTATTTGAGATATTTTGTGATATTGGCATTTTTCTATAGAGAGTATTGCTTTTGATATAAAGGACTATTTTTATTATACAATATACCTTGAACTATTTCTAATTTCCCTTTGATTTAATACAATTTCAATAATATGTTACTTTAATTTTACATATATTTAGTGCTCAGCATTGTTAAATATGTGTACATGTATGTATATATGTATGTAAATGTTTTTATATGGTAAAGAAAAACTCTATGAATAATTCCCAAAGTTGCTCATAGGCAGAACTTCGTGTGAATTCAATATCTGACTAGTTTCACAGTATCCCCATATTTGTAGTAAATTTATATTTGGAAAATTCCTCTATCATCTTCCTACTGGAAACCATGGAAATAAACAGTATGGCTGCTCTTGTGTATAGATTCAGCTTCTTGCTATCATCCTCATCAACATCATTATCATCATTATTCTTACCATTGTTGTTATAGAATCTGAAACCAAAGCAATAATGTGAAGTATACAATGACTGAGCAGTAATTAACTCAAGCATTTTCAAAGAAAGAGATCTAGAAAGAGGATAACAGGACATGGTTACTACGGAAGAGGAAATGGGGGATTAACTGGGAAGGGGGAAAATGGGAACACAAAGGCAGAGGGGGAAAGGAGAATAAATAACACTAAGTATGTTTGAAAAATTCATAGGGAAACATTATTTTATAAGCTTACTTAAAATGCATATATAATAAATACATGTACATACATACACATATATAATGGAGTTATGACATAGAAGATAGTAACATGTCCTCCAAGAGCCATAGACTTTCTGACAAAGACTCCATTGCCAGTATAAAACATCCTGTCCAGTTGCTGACAGCGGAATCCAAGAGGCTACTACTCAAACAGTATAAGCTATTGCTATTGCCCTTGATTTACTACTGAGAACTTGAAGGTAAAACCCTTTTGCTGAAGACATCACACATTTGAATACGGCCCTTGAAGGAATGACATGGAATAGACATGGAAGCCTCCTCCCTGAGGGTTAGTTCTTGTTGTATCAATGGCTCACTCTCACAGGTGCTACGCAAGCTGGTAAGAGAGAAAAACAATCGATCCTATCCAGATGTAAAGCTTGTGGATGGCAATAATGACTGGGCCAGCAAGACATCTCAATAAAGACATTCTAGCTTTATGGTAACCAACAGCTGTCTCATTAGACTTGAGGCTTACTCAATAGGAGGGAATTGATACCTATTACAATAAATCTAACCAACTATCCAGGGCTAGAGAGAGAGTAAAGACTTTAGAGAAGAACCTACTATTGATGTTTTTATAAATCAATATAATTCTCAACTATATTCTAAATACTTACCCTTATATTTATTCTGGTAAAAAATAAATACAGAGAATAAGTAACTGTATGTTGTTTAGCTCCAATTGATAGATCTACAGTATAACCTATGTATCCAAGGCTCAGGGGAAATTACACAAGAGAAGGTATGAGAAAGATTGTATGAGACAGAGGGCTAAGACATCTGCTGCTATGAAGTGTTTTATAAACGTGAAAGGTGAGCTGTGCCTGTGAAATATCAACAATATGGCCCCCTAAACAATTAATCCTTATACCAGCTCACATGCTGATGCAAATAGGGGAAACTTCAACTTCACAAAGACCCACCCTAGATGAAGAGCTATAGGCAATCAATGGCTGCCAAGAGAGGAAGAAATCAGTTTGCTTCAGACATGAGCATGCTGATAGGTTATCTAGTTCCAAGTAGTCAGGAATGTGACTACTAAACACAATGTGAAATGGGCTCAGTAGGTCGTGTGTGTGTGTGTGTGTGTGTGTGTGTAGAGAGAGAGAGAGAGAGAGAGAGAGAGAGAGAGAGAGAGAGAGAGAGAGAATTAATAAAGGGGTAAGGGGAGGTCATGAATTTCAGGAAGAGTTAGAGGGGTAAGATGGACGGGAGAAAATAATGTAAACATAGTAGTCATGTATGAAGTTTCTCAACCTAAAATTTTAAACTAAAGAAATATATTTTCAGTTGTTTGAGTTGTTCTTCCATAATATGGAGAACATCAGTCAAAGGTCAAGGTGGCCAATTCCCAAAGTGGAAGAACACGAAGGAGTGATAGCAACTATTCTAATCACAGGCAGCCAGGAATGCGGGGGGGGGGGGCTGGGGAGGGGGAGGGGGTGGAGGCACACATGAAAATGGTAACTGTTATGGAAGGTTCTTCCCTCCAGCCTGGTCCCACAGCCATGTCAGCCCCAAATGAGCACTCAGAGCCTTATAAGAATTATAAAACTGTTGGTCAGTGGCTTGTGCTTCTTATTGGCTAGCTCTGTCTTAATTATTAACCCATAACTACTAATCTATGTATTTCTACATGGTCTTATCTTATGAAAGAACACCTGACTCACATCCTCTCTTCCGGGGCTCACATCGCGATTCCTAAGCATCTCTGCAGAGAAGGGAGTGATTCCCTGTTTGTTCCTGATTCTGCCCAGCTATGTCACTTCCTGTTTGGCCAATCAGCCAAATCAGTGTTTTAATTATTAACCAATAAGAGAAACATATATACAAAAGAGCATTCCCAATCAGGTAACTGTAGGTATCAAGACAATATCCATATGCACACAGGAAAGCATCCTTTGGACACTGAGTGCTCTTCAACTTGGAGTTGACTTTTAAGTGCTAAACCCATGAATACATATGACATTAGTGTTTTCCTTTAAATGTTAAAATGTGGAATAGGTAACTTAGCCAGACAGTTTGCACAGGACAAGCTAAATGTTCTTCCTTTGCTCATTGTAGATAATGTGAACACAATGGAAGTATCAAAAAGCAAGATAAACAAAGAATATCCCCTAATCACACACAGAGGCCAGGCCTCTTTCTTTGCATTAAGCACAAGAAAGGTTACAGCGGGCCATCCATACATTATTAGCTTGCTCAATACTCTAGTTATTTCTGTAATTACTTATATAAGAATTCTCCTTTTGCATCTGTTAATACTTAAAATAATGTACACTTGAAAAATTACTGGTAGAATTCTAAAATTTCTAGAATGACTAGTAATGATGGGCCCTGTTCACTATGCTGACTCCTTGCTTGAGACAGCCAGCATTAGACGTGTATTTATCTACTTATAAAATTGTGACCCCCAAATGGCTCTACAAACAAGTTTCTGAAAGTTTTCATGGATTCTCACTATCTTCTCATGTGATCTATTGAGATGAATTATTGGCAATAGGCTTTCAGATGGAAGTAGCGCTTTTATTTTTCCCTCCTGAGAATAGAAATATATCCATGTTTTCCAATAAAAATCTAATATCTCTGTGCCAACCTGGGGAACTTAAACTAGATGAAGAGAACTCTCTTTCCTCCTTGTTATAGCCAGAGTGTAACTGATTATCCAACAGTGATGACAACGCCAGGAAGCAGGAATGGAGCTGGGAAAGAGCCAAACAAACCCTGGATGTTAAAGTTGGGAACACTCCAGAGCAGTGGTTTTCAACCTTCCTTATGCTGTGACCTTTTAATACAGTTAGTTTCTTGTGTTGTGGTGACCCCCAACCACAAAATGATTTAGTTGCTCCTTCATAATTGTGTTTTTGCTACTTATGTGAATCATAATGTAAATATCTGATATGTGACTCCAAGGGCTGTGACCCACAGGTTGAGAAACCCTGCTCCAGAGCACCTGGAAGCATCTATTGCCAGCCTGATACCTCTGTGACAACAGAGATCCACTTTTCGATCAGAGAGAAAATAAAAAAAAATACTGCTTTTTCCAAGTCTCTCATGCTTGTAACTATCTGTGAACCTTCAGATCACTTACTGGTACTCGAAAAGATGTGGCTGGAACCCAGGTCTTGAATCTAGCACGCTAGTCAAGAACATTCTGGCCACCAGAATGTATAAATTAAATCTGTCTGAAAGAACATTACTATTTTCTCCTTCCTGACCTCTTAGCAGTAACTAAGATTCAACACTGCCCCCTGCTGGTTGAAACACAGAAAAACATTCAGACCAAAAACTGGCCATCATGAGCCTACTTCCAGGGAATAATTTTCACACTTAAAACAAAATTTAAAAAAACTTATTAGATTCCTTGTATGAGGAGGGTTTCTTTTTTGTATTTGGGTTTTTTTCAAACAATAATTTAATTTGTAGGGTTTTTTTTCAAGTAAAAAAGGTAGAGATTTTCAATACATAAGTATATGTTTTTTTCCTTTTATTGTTTGGGGTTTTTGTTTGTTTGTTTGTTTGTTTGTTTTTGTTCTTGAAATACAAAGTTTTTCTGTGTAGCCGTGGTAGACTTGGAATTCACTATGCAGACCAGGCTGGCCTCAAAGAGATCCACCTGCCTCTGCCTCCTGAATGCTGGAACTAAAGTCCTGCACCACTACAGCCCACCTATAAGGGATTATTTTAACTGAATAAGCAAAGATGGTTTATAGTAAGGAACTTGCAGAGAACTTCGATGTTGGGTTTAGTAACATGGAATGTGGTATGTCACCCCTTGGCTTCATGGAAATTTCCTGTGGGTATTTAAGTGTAATAGATAACTCACTAAATATCTGTGAATTAAATTCATCAGACAAAATCTCAAAATTTTGAAACTTTGGCCCCTCCACAAACTCTGAAAGTTATGCTTAGTCACAAGAACAATAGCTCTAGAATTTTTGGCAGAGGAAATCTCAGCATACCATGTAATAGCAAAGAAAGGAGAAAAGCTCTGACACCTTTTGGCTACAAATTCATACAAGGGCAGTAATGACAGGACAGAGCCTGTGGATGCTCTGTGGATGCTGGTCTTGCATCCTTCATATAAAGACTGCTAGAAACTAATAGAAAAGCCTCTGCACACTGGCTTTGATGGCACCAAGACACCTGCAGAGACAGCACTGTGTCTAAGGGCTTCAGCCACCTGTGTGTTCCTGCATCCTGCAAATGACTGGAGAGCACGAGAGCATAAGGAAGCCACTGAGCAACTCCCAAAGAGCAAGGGGAATGACTTCAGAAAAGCACAGTTCTGTCTGTTCAAATAGCTGCCCATATGCTGCAAGCCACTTTCAAAGGTGATTAGAACACTGGACTTGGCAAAGTAGTTAATAATGCACAGTCCCCTCCATCAATAACCCAAGTTAAAATATACGACAAGATAAGGCTTCCTCTCCATTAGACCTATTCATAATGAACCACTCTGGGCTCACAGCATGTTCTCAATGCCACATTGTTGGGATTGTAGCATCAAAAGTTTCGCAAACAACATGATAACATTATACAAAATCAAAAACACATACTAAATGCTAGCTACAACAATATAATCATTTGACAAGTCTTGTGAAAATACCTGTGGTCTTCTTACTACCCATGAGCACCTTGCATCTCTCTGTCTCTTTGAGAACTGTTTTCTGCCTTTCCTCAATTAGACAATGAGCCCTGGTTATAGTTAATTGCATAGTCTGGTCAGTTCAGGAAGACTGTGTGTTAGCAATATCTGACAAAGTTTGGAGACACAAAGGGATCTGCTGGGTAGCACTTCCCATTCTATCAGTTGAGAATCAATGCAGTGACTATGTATCAACAGCAAGACTTATTAGACACTCAAGAGCTAAACGTAACCTCCAAGAATTATGATTGCTGATTTCCGAAAGTGTCAAGTCTGAAACTCTCTGCAAGACACAGGAAACTAGCTGAAATGGGAAAGATTCCTTAAACCTCCTACAACCTACGCCCAAAGGGAAAATTCTGCAGTTTCATAAGACACATTTGGGGTCCATCTTTCAGAAATAAGTCATCTCACCTATAAAGATTTCCTCCAGCACTTCTAAGACAAATGTATATCAGACCCTATAACTCCGGCATAAAATTTGTCAGAGCACAAATGGCAGGGAGCAGAGTGGTCCTGGCAAAAGATCCAACCGTGAGATGGCTATCAGTAGGAAGTCAGCAGAGAAGAGTGAATTGCAGAGGTTTCCAGAGGAAATGAAAGCCCTGGCTCCCAAGCTCAGCAGTGCATTAGAAGAAACACAGTTCGACGGGGGGGGGGGGGGGGGAATGTAGCCCAAGGGAGCAAGCAAGGGTTAATGCTGACTGAAACAGAGATGAAGCAAACCTGTGAGGAGGAAGGAGTGTTTCCAGAGCAGACATCCCGCACACCTGGATCTGGAGGACGCAGGCAGCACAGGCACTCATTTATTATAAAACAGTGTCTACCACAGGAACATCTCCATCTGAGAGCATTCCACCCAGGACAATGCCTATCCAACAAAAGCTGCAAAAGCATCGAGCAAAGGCAGGCAGCTCTGCACAGTCGTAGTGCTGAGATCAGAAAATCACATAAAATGGGCACAGGAGGAGTCTGCGGGGCATGGCCCTGGACTGGTAGAAAGTTATCCAGAAAAAGCAGAGAAGTGTTTTATGGATTTGACATACAAGTCTGTCAGAAGTGAACTAGATAATGCTAGGAGCTAAGAATTCCAAGGTGGCTTTAGGAGATTTCTCAACATCTTTAACTAATAGGACTTACCAATACTTAATAACATACATTCAAGATAACATACTAGTGGGGCATAGAAACATAGACTATTAAAATATTTAATAAGATTCATGACAAAATGAGGCCCAGTCTGTGAAGCTACTATGAGCTTGATCACCATGTTCAATGTCATTGGTAGAAAAGAAGCATATGATATTGTTCCTGTGATCCCGGGGCACAGAGAGTTGTACAGGTTTCTCCAATCCTTACAAATCCCCATAAAGTGGATAGTATCTGCATTCTACAGATAAGGAACCCAAGGCACCGAAGTGAAATGTCTTGACAAAGAGACACACGTACACAATTATTAAGTCAGAATCCAAACCACATAATTTGATTCTGTTATGTTTTTCCAATGTATGGCGCTTAAAATAGGAAGCTATATTAAATAGCATCTGGTTATGTTAGACTCAAAGAATACCCAGAAAAGTGGTAAGGTATAGCACAGATGAAAGACACAGAGTGGAGGCCAATGGTGATTCTCATACACCAAAGCTGGAGGAAACCCAAGAGCACAGAGCAGGAACCAGTGGAAACGGGGAAGATAACGGTAGCCCTGAGGGAGGCAACCTTCTTGAAAGGGAAGCACCACAGGCAGGTAGGAAGATATCCAGATGTGAGCAGAAGGTAAGGAGGGAGGCAGGCTGCCCAGGGTCTAGCAAGAAAGGCTACTTCCAAGAACAGCAGGGGCAGGGGACATGGAATGGGAGAAAGGAGCAGGGAAGTTGAAGCTGCTCTGGATAAGGACTCGTCTTTGAGCAGGAAGTGAAGTGCCTACTGCCACACTCACTTTGGTTTTGTCTACAGTTAAGTTAACCATACATGGGTTAAAACAACACAAACTCACCACTCTGCAGTTCTATAGTCAGACATGGGCCTCTCTGGTCTGGCCATCAGTGTTGTGATCTCTACTGACTCTTCCAGGAAAAAATTCACTGCCTTGCCCCTTTCAATTTATGAGGGCTGCCTACACATGTTGACTCCTTGGTGACCTGCCTTCCTCCTCCTAGCACTGTACCCCATGACCATTCATCTGTGCTCACGTGCCCTCAGAATGACAATGGGACGAGTTCTTCCCTTCTGAGCACTCTTGTGATTATATTGAGTCCAGGTGCATAATTTAAAGTAATTAATTGCTCTTGAGATTAAGGTCTTTAGTATTTATCATGATAGCAAAGCTCCCTTTGCCATATGAAAGAACACGTCACAGGTTCCTGTGAGAAGGACATTGATGTGCACCAGTCATTATTTTGTGTGTTCGGGCATCTCCAGCCTCTGTGACATAATACACCACACACACATCGCTGCCCAGTCCCTTGGTCATTCTCTGCTCACAAGCATTGGTGGCATCCCCTCACTAATGCTCATTTACCAGGTCTTAGTCACTGTTGTATTGCTGTGAAGAGATACCATGACCATGGCAATTCATATAAAAGAAATCATTTAATTTGGACTACCTTACAGTTTCAGAAACATAGTCCATTATCATCATGGTGGAAGTATGGAGGCAGGCATGGTGCTTGAGAAGGAGCTGAGAGCTGCATCCTGCTCTGAAAGCAAAAAGAGAGACCCTGGGCTTGGCACGGACTTTAACAACTTCAAAGCCCACTCTCAGTGACATTCTTTCTCCAACAAAACCACACTTTCTTTTAAACCCTTCAAATAGTGCCACTTCCTGGTGACTAAGTATTTAAAATATAAACCTCTGGGGGTCATTTTTCTTCAAACCCCCAAACCAAATGATGGGGCACAAGGGACATTTAAAGGAATACCTACCCATGAAAGTGAGGATACGACAGAGGTAAGGGACCAAAAAATGGCTGCTGGGTGACAATGTGCACTTGAGTTCAGAGACACAGAGCCAAAATATGTTGGAAAATAGTATGTAGTCTTTGAGCTCTAGGCCACTCTTCTACTAAACAAATAAAGTATTTGCTTCCTGGGCTGTTATGAAATTGAATGTCATGGATGTGATTAGACACACAGCAAACTCCTAACACAAATGCCAGCCCTCCCTTCCTAGTAGAAGCTGGGAAGTAAAGCAACGGAACCACAGTAAGAAACACCAACACAACTCAGAAGATTTGTCAGAAAGACTTAAACTTCAGGCTTCATTTAGAACAGTTTGGTCTTCCTGACTGAATAGCAAATGCGATATTGCTCCTTTTTATGGTTTGTGACCATATTCCTATGAAACTGTTAGGTAAAATGTCATTAGCAATGAATATTTAATTGAAAGATTAAAATCTGCAGCTATGGAGACTGAGGGGAGGTGATAAACACAAAATGAAATTTCACTAAGTATGTGTGTATATGTCTTCTTTAAAAATATTAATACTCAGAACCAGGGAGCAACAGGAAACTCATGAAACAGTCATTTATTCATTGGCAGTATCCACTGCAGTTCTAAACACTGAGGTATTGCCTGGCTTCCTGCTACTTATACTCTAGACAATGACAAAGTCTAATATGCCATTGTCTTCCCTTAAGAGAACACTTTGAACCCTTACTAAATGAGCATCACTGAAGTTTCAACCTTTATTTTAACTTCTTAGCTGGTATTTGAATGTTTCTAATTCTTTCATATTAGAGGAGGAAGAAGCTTTTACACCAAGATAAAAATCTATAAATAAAACATAAACCTTAATAAACAATACCATTAAAAATATATGAATTGAGCTCTTTTTCATGGCAACCACTCGGCAGTCAACTGTGGCAATAGGAAGCTGAATGTCTCCTTCCCAGCTACCTGCTGTCATAATTTCAGTGAAGTGAATGATGTACACAGCTTCATACTTTTTATGGGAAGCCATGGCCACAGAAGCAACTTTGATGCTCTCTGGGTGAAGAGTAGAAGGGTTATGTGGTTGGAATCCATGATGGGGATGACAGTGAGTTTTCCCTAAAACAGGGTGTCTTGACACACAGCAGAATGTGCCTGCTGTTGAAAAAGGAATGTTCTTGTTATAGACGAAGAATAGCAGAAGTGCATGCCTATTTAGAAATGCATAGTAGATGCCAATCTGAGTGTTCCTGACTGGGTTATTGGAAACAAGGGAGAGAGGGAGATTCCTGGACTGACATATGCTCTGTGCCTAAGTAGTTGAGCCAAAAAGAGCTAGCATTCTGAAAGGTTTTCAATCTCCCCAAAGAAAATGATGTCCACCAACATGTCAGAAAGTACTTTAACAACAAAGATAAGAACCCCATGACTAAAGCACCAAAGATTCCAGGTCTTATCCAATATATCCTTCAACATAGACGCTGAGGTATTGCTCTGAACAAACAGCACACTAAGGAAAGCAAAGAGGAGACTGCAGAATATGCTAAACTTTTGGCCAAGAGCACAAAGGAAGCCAAAGAAAATGCCAGGAACAGATTGCCAAGAGACTAGGCTGTCTCCTCTGACAGATTTGACTTCTAAGTCTGAGTCTAGTCAAAAATAAGTCTTTAAGAGTAACAAGTGAGTGATCAGACCAGGGGGAAAAGTATGAGATTCAGAAAAGTGTGTCACCTACTTTTATACTCCCACATTCTTCTAAAAATGTTTAGATCTAATAAAATCCATGTATATAAATTCAGCAATAAAACAGAATAAGAGAAATACAGAAGACAAAGAAAAGTAAGAAAAGAGAGGAGAGAGATGAAGTGTGGAAAATGGAAGGAAGGAAAATAAATAGTAGAAAACAGATTGACTCCTGAACATTTGAGCTTTTGTTTGATTTATGGGGAGTTTTGTTTTGTTGCTGTTTTTTATTTGAGCATTTTTTAAGGAAAGGATCTAGAAACTTGGCTTTTAGTATTCAACAATGCAAATAAAGGAAAAATACAGCTGCTAACAAAAACTACAGTTTTTAAATTAAAATATTCATGAGCCTGGAAAGGGTACTTCAGCATCTTCTGAGAGTTAAGATGATGCTTCCCTGACACTTACTGTCACACAGAGCATATCTTCAGTGACATGAGTCTTGAGCTGGTAGATATGTCATGGCAGGCTTGAGGGAAAGGTGGCTGATCTCAAGCATTGTGTACAAATACCCCAACTATACCCAATAGCAAGCTTCAAGCATGACATCTACATCTGAACTTAGAAAGAGATGTGGTCATAGCCCCCCCTTTTAATATTTTCTTCATTCTGATACAATAGTAAAGAAACAGCATCAAGAGTAAAGGTAAAATAAAATACAAACCTCTTAAGCATCTTTTTAAATTATTTATTTTGTTAATGTTATTAACTATAATGTACAAATTAATTGTCATTAATGGCTATGCCTGACAACCTGTTCACAAACTACTGAAAAGTCCTAGACTACATAGTAACTTTCATGTTAGTTCTTTCAGCATGTCTCAATATAGGTTGATGGTCCAACATCAAAGAGTAACTAAGTACATGACCTGATGAGTGGCCAAAATAATTCAGTCCTACAGGCAACATTAGCCAAGCAAGTGTACTGTCTTCAAACACCTCCCTCAGATGTGTCTGGGGAGAAAGTCCAGAAGCAGCTTTACTGCATTTGTGAAAATTCTTTGGGCATTTGGGAATATGAATGCAGATGAGTAGCTGAGCTTGGTAAGGCCAGAACAAAAGAAAATGTAAGAGTGTATATACTGGACTAGGAGACTAGAAGATGGATCTATCAGTTAGAAGTAGGTATACACAGGGTTGATTTCTTCTTTGACAGTTAAAGACCCTCCTACAACTGTTACCTGACCAGATTGCCACTTTAACTGTACTTGAGGTCAGTCACGTGTTAGATCTGATCTGAGAACCACTATTTGGAACATTACCAATAGCTTAAATGTTTCTTTTGAACAAAACATTAAAATGTTCAAATGAATCATATATTTGAGGGAAACAGGCTCAGGATAATTTAATTCTGTTACCACAGTTTCATTGATTTTTATATGTTCTCTTACTTTAAACAGGCATTCAAAATAATTACCCATAGTGGATGTTGACATTTGCTGTCCCTTAGAGAACTATCAACTTTAATTAGAGTCCAGAAAAGAAGTAACAGTATCTTATCAACTGGAAGACATTTGAGGATGGAAAAGTCAATATTTCAAAACACAACTAAGGAGACTGTAAAAGCCAAGTTTCTAAAACAGAAAAATTAATAGGATAAGATTTACATTTCCTGAATTATTCTGACATCACAAAGGCATTCACTGCCAGATCCTTTAAATATAATATCCTCTTTGTACATTTAAAATATTAACTAATATACAAAACACAACACTACCATCATATATAAATGGTATTAATCTAGGGACACAGCAGTTCACAAAGCTTATCCCTTCCAAATATAAACTGTGCAGTTGACAGCAAGTGACTCCATCCCACTCCTCTGCCTGTGAAAGATGATGCTCAGGAGTTTTGTAAGCATAAATAAATCCTGTTCTTGGAAACAGTCTTGAGTGAGTTAAAGACCCTTTCAAACTAATGCTATTGTTACATGGGAAGAGATAAAATTCTTGACATGTGCAGTGCCCATCACACCAGGTATGACAGCACACATCTTATAGTCTCTCCACCACATTGTTACCGAAGACTCACTGTTACTGAATGAAAATATGATGACTAAGGAGAACAGTGCTATCAGTCACATGGCTTGTCAGTGATCTTCCAGAATACCAACCCTGGCATGTGTGTCTCTGACCTAATGAAACCCTCTGAACCCCTCTTATAGCATTGGCTGTAAGAACTGAATTGATGTAATACAACCCTTCATACTCTGTCTGCTCACTAAGTATCCAATGCACGTGGTTTAGTTACTTACCAAAATACCTGAAATAGACAACTTAAATGAGGAAGTATTAATTGGAGCTCATGAGATGGTGCAGTCCATAATGTCAGGGAAAACAAGGAAGACATCATGGTGGCAGAAATGTGTGGTTGTGACTCCTCGGTAGACAAGGAAGCAGAGAGACTGATCCAGAACTTGCCATCTGGCCCATGTCCTCACGGTTCAGCCTCCCCACCCCCATATAGTAGCACCAGCTGGCGACCAAGTCTGCACACACATGAGCCTTCAGGGGAACATATGATATTCAGTCATAACATATTCCTCATGGCCATCCTATAATGAAAATGCATTCATTCTTAATTTCAGAAGGTGATCTGAATGTCCAATATATAAAATGAGAATCCAAGAGAGACAGAGACACAAAAAAATTCACAAGTCCTCAAGAATAAAACAGGAATATTCTATCGCAATTGTTATTTGCTCTGTGCTCTGTTTTGATTTTCTTTACTCCTTAGGTGGTAGTTTATTTGACTTATGGGTACTTTTGTAAGGACTGGGACAGGTGACCCTGTTACTAGATTTACTGGGTTTTGTT
Source organism: Cricetiscus sungorus (assembly GCA_030556225.1). Classification (NCBI taxonomy): domain Eukaryota; kingdom Metazoa; phylum Chordata; class Mammalia; order Rodentia; family Cricetidae; genus Cricetiscus; species Cricetiscus sungorus. The sequence goes on along the minus strand of JANBXA010000606.1, from coordinate 1,824,627 downwards.
CAGTTTAATGATCACTTCAACTCCTTGCTATTCTAAGCCACTGTTCTTTGCAGAGATTTCTCACAAAAGAGGCTGACCAATCAGACCAAGTTTGCCACAGTCAGTAGGCATAGTTCCCAGGTACAACCTGAGGTGCAAAGCAGAAGATAGAGAGAATAATATTGTCTTTTGATAATTGCAATATTATACCAAGAGAGACTGAGATCCAAAAGGGGTCTTGGAAGTTACAGCTGATGTTTCTCTCCTTCTTAGGATTGGCTACCACAGGTCCATCTTCACAAGGATGGTCTCTATGCTAGCATCTGCCTGATGCAATGTTAACCCTGATTCTCTGTAGGCTACATTAGCAGTATGTCCCTGGCATATACAACTATTAGACTTAATGCTGGGAGGAATGTTCAGAATGCAGCCTGAGAACTATTCTGAATCAGAGGTGCCCAAAGCCACGATTCTGTTTCTCTAACATGAGTTTGTGTCTTCAGAGAACAAATAACCCTGGAGTAAGTAGAGTAACAGGAATCTCTGGCTCACAGTTCCACACACAGAGTGCCTTTGTAACAGGACTTCCATACACACAAATGGTAGCATTTATCTTTGGAGAAACTCGCAGCTCAACTGCTTCCTGGAATTTGTCATTCTCAATTATGTAGAGCTTTTAAGTGGTATATTATTCTGTCAAAAATATGGCTTATCAACTAATAATGCTGCACTATCCATCAAATATCCCTCTCCATGTCACCCCCATGTGAAGAAGTGCATTTACAACCACACATTTTGAGAATGAATCATTTTGGCAAACAAATCTGTTCAGTCTCAGTACTTAATATTTTAAAATTAAAATGAAACTTTCCAAGATTGGGTGGAATATATTCAAACAGTAGAACTATATTTCAAAACATCTGTATTGCTTTTATTTAGAAAGGTAACAAAGAATTCAGACAATTGTACGCGCCTACCCCTGCCAGCAAGGAAGACGCGACTCCGAGAAGATCTTCTTCATGCAGTTTTAATCAGGATCCTTGAAACATGTTCTTCTGACCTGCGAGAGCCCTGGGGACCCCTGCACAGGCTTAAATACCCTTGAGCTAACCAACCCCAGTGAGCTACGTGGACCCTGCAGATAGACTACTCTAACACGGAAGCAGACAGGCTGAACAGACTTAACCAAATAAGGGCTTGTTTATGCCAGAGAGTGCTCACGCTTGGGGAGGTGGAAGGCAGAAGCCAGTGCCATCTTTAAGGAGTGGCACTTCGCGGCTCTCTACAGACAATGACCCAGGGATAGACTTTGTCAAATAAAATATATCCTGTCCCTGTGCCTTTGTACCTGATGCAGTTTCTAGTATCTGCCAAATGTGTTTTGTCAACAAAAAATGCATGCAAAATTATTAAAGAGATATTTTATGCTATTTTCTTGTAGGAAATATTTGAAGCCATGATTTACACTTACTGAACACCTGCAGTCTAACTATCCCATTATACTATCCCATTATAGCTTCAGTAACTATAACGCATGTCAGAGGCTACCTTACTGGGCTATTGAAAAGTTCAATGTTCAAAAGTCAATGAACTTAACAAAAAATAATATGTTACATCTGATCAGTAAATGCTCTATAGGATGACTCATGCTAACAGAGATCATACAAAACATGGTGACAAATGATTACATATTAACAGAGATCATACAGAACACTGTGACGAATGACTACACACTAAGAGAGATCATACAGAATACCTATTAATGGCCACATACTAACAGGGATCAAACAGAACACTATGATGAATGACTACATGCTAACAGAGATCATACAGAACACCGATTAATGGCTACATATTAACAGGGATCATACAAAGCACTGTACAGGAAGACTGCATACTCAATATGGTCTTAAAGAACACTGTTCTAGGTTCAGTTTTAACAATTACTTTCTTATTAGCTTTTCTGTCTTCCTTCCTTTTTTCTTTTATTCTCAAGATAGGGTCTTATTAGCCAAGGCTAGACTTGAACTTGAGATGCTCCGTCCTTGGCCTCCAAAATTCTAAGTCACGATCTTAACTTATACTTAGAAATTAGTAAGAAGTGTCTGGGGCTTTTGTAAAGATAATAAATTTGCACAATTGTTAATTGCTATATTCAGAGTTTGAACCATGCTAGATAAATTCAGGATGCTCCAACAATTTTTATAAAACAAATGCTATTCTTTCAGGAAGAAGTCATGTTTTGAATCAAGTCTTTAACCTTAAAGTATTTAAACCCACAAACTGTGTTACATTAGAGCACAGACCACCTGCTATTTGCTAAGAGAGGTCATAGTTTAAAACTGAACAAACCTCAAAGACAGAGACTAAGCAGAGGTCAGCAAATATTTTTCCATAAGAGGTCAGACAGTGGGTATTTTAGGCTTTGTGGACTATATATCTGTGTCATGGTAAATTAGCCCTGTGTTACAATATGTAAGTAAGTAGGCCTAGCTGTATTCCAGTAAAACACTGTTTACCAAGGCAGTCCATGAGCCTGACAACAGTATTTTGCAAACCGTTTTATCCTGTTTGGCAAGCAACCCAATTACACAAAACCCATCCATAACAACAAGCCAGTGAATGACCCTGGAGAAGAGATGTGTAAAGCCTATTCAGAGAAACATTCAAAACTAAATTTTCAAAAACTCATATCACTAAGGGACAAAAGTACAGAGGACTTGGAGGCTTTAGTAAGTCTTTGCCACTAACCCAATAGAAAATGGGCCAAGAATATAAATAGACAATCAAGAAAATGCAAATGACTCTGTATGACTCCCATGATTGGGAAAGATCATTTAAAACTACATCGACTTGATTATTCACAAGATATGGGAAGGCAGTGAGAGTGTACACTAATGCTGCCTGTTTAAAGAGAAATTTACTGGCTTTTATCCAAATCACAACTTCATATGCATTTTCTTAGCAATTTCACATCTAGGAATCTCTGTGTATATGTGTGTATGCATGCATTGTATGCATGGCATCTATGCACATGTGTGTACAAGTACATGTATCAGTGCACAGGAGGCCAAAAAGGGAGTTGTGTGTCCTGCTTTACCAATTTCTGTTTTAGTCCTTTCAGACAGGGCCCCTCACCGAACATAGGGCTTGACTGATGGCCAACAAGACCCAAGGTTCCCATCTCCTCCACCCTCAACAACACTGGGATTACGGACACAAACACCTGCCAAGCTTTACAGGGGCCTGGGATGTGAACCCAGGCCTTCATGTTCGCACTGCAAGCACTTTGACTCATTGAGCCATCGCCCCAGCCTCACATCCAGGAATTCCCCCCCCCCTAAAGTTGTCTAAGCTTTATTTCCTGTCACTGTGATGAAAGCAACTTGGGAGTAAAGGGTTTATGTGGTTACAATTGCATGTGGCAGGAAAGCCTCACAGCAGTTTGAGAAAACTGGGCACATTTCATGCACAGTCAAGAGCAGAGAGCATGAATTGGTACACACATGCTAGGTGTCAGATCTTGGCTTTGTCCACTCTTTCAAGCCTGTCTAGGGAATGGTTGCACCCACAGTGGAGGGGTCTATCACTTCAATTAATACAATTAGGAAAATCCTTCACTGGTATGCCCACAGGCCAATCTAAATTAGAGAATTCTTCTTTGAGACTATCCTGAAGTGATGAACTTTACATCAAAATGACAACCATCCTAACTAACCCTTGCAGGAAATATGTAGTTTGTAAGAAATGGCATAACATACAAGTTTATTCACCACAGCATGGTTACAGCACAAGAAAAATCCAAGTCTATCTTTAGAGAGATAATGAGTGCAAGAGTATGCATCCTTAACAGAAGAATGAGGATGCTCAGGGGGGACCAACACAGACAGTTCTCAAAAAGTATTTGAAAGAAAACAAAACTACAGAACTGTTTACATAAGATATGAACATTTATGTCAGGGGAAGCCAAGACATAACTATATAGACACAAACATGGCACATACAATATATGTGCATTATATAGACTAAAGATATTTGGGAGGATAAAAAGAAATTGATAATACCTTTGGTTTCTTATGGGCTGGGGAATTTGGACTTATTCAGAAATATCTCAAGTTTTCAAGTTTAAGAGACAGAACTCTGAAGTTTCTTTTACCAGGAAGCAGTTGCAGAATATATTCTCACCATCAGAGCTCCAAATACAGTAGAGCAGAGCCTTATGATAGAACGCTGGCTTCTTTGTCTCCCATGTATGGAAACTTAAATTCTGATTGGGTACTTGAAGATACGTGGTAGCTGCAACTTGGAGGAACTGGAGAAAAGAGAGCTACAGGAGCGATGTAGTAGTTTTGCACAAACTCACCAGCCCCCGCATACACACGAGGACATTGACCGGCCTGCATAGCTGTTTCCTTGTTTATCTCAGCCCTTGGGCCCCAGCACAGTCCAGCCTTTAATGCTAACATTCTTTTCAGCATCAGACACAGTGCCATGCTAGTTTAGAGGTTTATATTTTATAGCTTCATAACAGGGGTGGCCATTGTTTCTGGCCATGGCCTCAATAAGGCTTGATAAGAACCCAAAAGTGATTGCCCACTTTGAGAAGATGATGTAAAAATGAATCATGACTCCCTCTGCCCCAGGTTGTTATTTGGAGTTATTATGTACAAACAATTGTTTTAACTATACAATATTGAGTTTTTCAAAGCTGTTTCATCCTTTCCTCTCACAAGCTGAGACATTCCCTTCTCCCTGGGGTCCCATAAAGCCTCTCGAATGCCTTTTCTCACAGGTTACCAACTGGGTTTCTTTGATCAGAGCCACGATCTAGCAGCTGCCTTAGACTTCTGATTTGAGCCCAAGTGATCTTCGTAAAACTCCTCTTCAACTTGAATTCATTTTTACAGATTTTTAGTTTATCTTGCTGGAAGATCATTCTTCTCCATAGGGGGAAAATCAAAGCAAAATCAAAGTTGGGAGGCCCCCTGTGCCCGCTTGTTTGTGAAACACTGCAGCATCTGCCCCAAGCCAGTCTAACTCTCTGAGCTGCAAATGCAGCCGGTGAACCCTTTTCAAGTGTTCTGAACAAACATACTCTAATGGCACCAGAGTGCTAAAAGAAAAACATCTTACCTGCTCTTTTCTGTGGGCTCTTATTTTTAATCTTTTTAGGGAAGTTGGTAACATCATTGATTCCCATCATTTGCATAAATAAAAGCCCTTTGTCAGATCTCTGGTCTTGTGCACAGACAAACATTCCAGAAACCCATTTTGAGACAATAGAAGTTATCAGTGGGAAGCCAACATATCTGTGGCTTTATTCACTCTAGTGGCCTCTGTGACTTTTCCTTAACTACAGGAAAATGCCTGGTGGGCGCACCATGCCACCAGAACTTTTCCTCTTTTCTTTAGCATTAGTGTTGGTGGTGGTAACAAAGCTGTGTGATCTTTCTACTTCTCTCTGGAACGTTCTTTCTGGTTTGATACTTCATTGGTATAAAAGGTCAACAGATATTTTTTTCCTTCATTTCTTCCTATGATAAGTTAGCTGTCTAGCTGAAAGGATAATGTATTTGGCCTTAGAAAATGGCTAGGTCTTTAGCATTTGTGCTCATCCTTGTTGGCTCTCCCCAGGGAGCCAACATATGACTATCAAAGTACGAGAAATGAATTTAAAAAAATCTCTTGTGAAAACAAGCCTTTAAAATCAAACTAATATTAGCTGAAGGCACCGTTGGAATGGATCATCAAAAAAAAAAAAGTGGCCCTACCTTTTCCTCATGATCTCTCAGCTGGAAAAAACTGCAGCGAAAAGAACAATAGCCACCCATTTTAACTCAGAGGATTTGTGCCTGGCCTTCTGTGGTTGGGCAGGGAGGTGTAGCTCCCCTAGTGTGCTTGCTGCCACTTTGACCCAACAGCTGGGCTCAGGCTCTCTTATCTTTGCTCTTAATACAAGTGATGACTTTCCAGGTTCTACAGTTTCCAGAGAACATAAAAATTGGTCTCTAATACCACACTCAGACAGATGGAACTATATGAAATGTATGTACACACACACACACACACACACACACACACACACACACACACACAGACAGACAGACAGAGAGAGAGAGAAAGAGAGAGAGAGAGAGATGTCAAACAGAAGGAAGCAGTCCTATGTCCTAGCATATCCTTTCTCCAGATATATCTTAGCAAATAAATTGATAAGATTTTAGCTTGATATTACTGGAAAAGAATTTTTTGCTTTTAATTTCTTCTCTTCTGATAATTGATTCCTTATTCTTTCCTCCTTGCTTCCTCTGTCTTCTGTTCATTCTGTTATCTGCCTCAAGGACAGCCCGCACTACACTAGTCAGGCATGCCATAAAAGCAAGAGTGGCCCAGTTAATCAAACTAGGGACCTTGAGACCCTCCATTCCCTAGTAAGTCACAATGACCAGTTCTTAATCCAAATTCAATTCCACCTGAACATCTCTGTGTATTTTAGGAAAAGGAATACATAAGTTAATAAACATTCCCAAATAAAAAGCAATCGAGTTTGGAGGACAATTGATGACGTAGATTGTTAACAACAAAAAATCCTACCATCCTTTGCTTGCAGTTAACTTAGAAATAATTAATTTGGGATGTCATACATCTGAGCCCCTTGTTATTTGACCCTGGTGAGCTTTTCAACAGACAGAACCTCTGCCCTTGGCTTATTATACCGGTTGCCCAAGTCACTTTTCAGGGATAAGAAGCCTGCTTTTGCCCAGCACAATGACACCTCATTTGGTCTGCAGAAACCAGTAAAACGACTGAAACTAGACAGAAAATACTAGCATCTCCATCCTCACATGGCAACTGTCTCCTTTGAGTCTTTAACACTGGGCTAAAGACCCCTACCAGCTGCCATGCCAGGAACCAAAACACCATGAATAACAAAAACTATTGGCTTTGACACTCCTGAAAGATCATGACTCACTCACAGAAAGACACAAATATCCTTTCAAACCATCCTTTACCCTCATCCCTCCTACCCCACACCTGTAACTCTGTTACATAGACATTTTTGGTTTCTTCTAGTCTCAACTCTAGCAGCAGCATCAGTAGTGAAAGAAGCAGTTATGGGTTAAATCAAGCAATGCAGCAAGAAAACACATATGCTCTTTAGAAAAAAAGTAGGCCAAATCAGTCAGTGAGGGCTCCATCCTAGCAGGCATGGGACTTGTATTTCTCCTCTCACTGTCATCCCCTCCCTTTGCCAACCCTGGAGTGGGCATTTCCAGGAAAGAGGCGTGCTTTACTTAGAAGCCCATTTTACCCACAATTCAACCTAAACTGTTACATAAGATCAGAGAGACTCTTGTTATATATTGTTTTTTTTTTTTAATGACTTATTTTGGATGGAGCTATTAGTTGTCTCTTCCCTGGAGCTAGTCTCCTGTCCAACAACTAAACACCCTGGAGATGAGGTCTGAACTGCACAAATAAAATGTGGTCTGTTAAGAGGCTGTGTTTAGAGCTTTTACATCATTATTAAGTACATTCAAGCATTATTCAAGAGCATACAAACACAGTTTTACTTTAAGCTTAGTGGAACTTGTAAACAATATACTTTATTTTCAAAATTATACTTTTAAGACAAGTAGGATGCATATTATATGTGACTTGGTTAGCTTTCTCATAGGATCTGGCCCCATTGGTCCCTGGTAACTACCCAGATCCTGGCCAAGTACCTGGGAATATAACAGAAAAGTAGCAAATCCTTAAGTGTGTCCACATCATGACCATTGTTTTACATAATGTAAAGTCACTCTGCAGGTGTAATCTGGCTGTTGAGCTAGTTTCAAATCTTTTAAGCTCAAGGGCATGGCTTCAGTGGGTGCAGGGGTCATGTCACATACACAGGGAGCCTGGCCATCATCTTCCTAGGAACGGACCTTTCCAGATAGCAAAGCTCTAAGGTCTAGTGTGCACTGCCCTCTGAACTTAGATGCATGGCTCAGCACACCCATGGGTCTCCTGACACTCCAGGTTTTCTCTGGCCTTCATGGCTAACTTAAAAGTCATGACTCTTTTTTCACCTTCCCTCCTGACTTCTGCTGGAATTTTCAGTTTGCCTGAACTGTTCTCTGTCTCTCAAACTCTTGAGCTTTCTTCTGCATTCACTTTTAAAATTCTTTTATTGATGAAACTAATGGCACCCAAAGAAATCCCATTTCCCTGTAACACCTGGACCTTGTGGGTTCTTGTAGGTCCTGCTCCCAAGCACCCTCTGACTGACCATGACTCTCTACATCTGCCATATCTGTCTTCACATTCTGCTACAAATCTCTATTCCTGCCCTCCAGGGTTTTCCTGGCTGTGCCCACCTCTCTACGCCCTCTCAGGTAACTCGGAATTTGTTCCTATGAAAATTGAGTACTTAAAATTTGGCGATCCAATCTGAGATGAAATGTGAGCATAAATCATATGCCATACTTTCAAGAATACGGTTTTCAATGGTGGTTTAATGATAATATATCTTGTTAATGGTTTACATTGATTGTATGCTCAAACAACATACTGTCAAATAAATAACAAATAAATAAATGAACAATAACATGCTAGATTTAAAAACATACTGGATTAAATAAAAACTATAGTTAAAATTAAACTAGTCTGTTATATATTTTTCTAATGTGGCAAAGTTGTATGTGTAGTTAGCACACCTTTCTACTGGACAGTGCCTATTTAGCTGGGATCTCAGCTTCCTAAAGCACCATTTGATAGTGTTCTTAACCCCAGGGATGAAGTATAAGCCCCCATGGAAAAGTGTATATGAAGTGAGTATCAGCTATGTTGTTTTTCCTATAGAGCCTTTCCACTGTTGGTGACAATGTGCAATTGTCATGAGCTGAGTTCTGTCAAGGTGGCAAAGTCTGTGTGGAATGCTGTCTTTTCATGAGCTCAAGCCTTCAGATTAGTTCAGGGTGAACTAGTCTTTTCCAGGAGACAATTATGCATAGCTTACTATCTAGTTCATCACAACTAAACGCCACTATTCTCTCCTTTAAACATCTGTCTGGATCATTTTCATACGGAGATACAATGGGTCCTGATGTTGAATTCTGGCTCTCATTTTCAGATGTTATTGAAAATATACAGTTTACTGTGATCAATAAAACTGCCCTGACTCAAAGAGTGGTTTCTCTGATGTAGGTGGGTGTTTTAATATTGCACTGGCTAGTACAACGTCAGAAATCAGACCTATCTCAATGTCAACCCCCTAGTCAAGGCCAGTTCAATTATGTAGGCATAAGCAGCCCAGTTCCCAGAGCCCTAAAAATGTTTTGGTTTTTTAATTTAAAAAAAATCCTGAATATAATGAACTCAGGCTGGATTGTTCTCATCGTTGCTGTGATAGTGCCATGAAATATATCTTTAGTTATTCTAGGGGAGGGCCTACACAGGAACAAGCCCCGAGATCTTAAGTAGAGCCAGGATGCAACCGTGTAGCAGAGTGGGCTCATGTTTCAGTGTTTCTGAAGGTCAGTTCATCATCAGTGAGTGAGGATAACAGTAGTACCGGCATCACTGATGACGCATATAAGCAGTTTGCAAGCTCTGGAATGGACCTTTTTCCTAGGCACTCTGAAGAAGCCTGCTTCCTTATCCTGGTGATCACTTCTGGCCTCTGTAATGTCAACAACTTTTCTGCATAATTTCCAGGTAGGCATACTTAATAACAGGTTAGTGATCATGGCTAGAAGCATCAACAAGAAAATATGATACAGGCAGTTAGGCATTCCCAGCTAAAACCTGGAATAGCTCTGCCCTTGAGGGACTGTGTTGTGGCTCCAAAGACTTTCCAGAAGCAAGAAACAGCATTTGATGTACTAAACTCCCAGGATTAGGGGTATTTGCTCTTCTAGTGGAACTTAGGTGGAATTAGTTGATGCAATGCTTCTAGTGATTGAATAAGGTTTTAATTAATACACTATTGTTATGTTAATTGTATGTGGATACAATATATTAATAAATATAATGTAATCTATCCATTAAAAATACACATTCATCAGAGGAGGGGGCATGAAGTAGTACAGTATAAAATAAAGTTTCTATTCAGTACTTTGCTTGTAATTAGAGTTCAGTTCTTAGATGATTGCTAATGCTCTCGCTATTATTGTTTGTGCTTAAACCTTAACTACTTGGTGTGTAGCTGTCGTCCAAATTAAAATATTCACTCCTAAAGAGAGAAGAGAGACTTTTAAGACTCATAAAGTAAAAGAAACTTCTCTTAGAAAGCTCCAAATTTTTAAGGTTCTAAACACAGTAAGCAATTGATGGCAAGAGGGAACTTTCCAGCCAGTGAGCTGCCTGCAACTGTCCAGGGATTAAGCTTTAGTCTGTTGTCACCCAAGCAGGAATGAAGTTGTCTTTGGTTGGGTCATTCAGGCTTCTGTAAGTCATCACAATAAACTCATGGGTCGCCTGAGCTAGACTTGGGTAGAAGTCTTTCCTTTGTCTGTCATGCATGTCCCACCTGGACTGAATAGTGTCTGTTCAGGTCTCCTCAGGAAAAGTCACACAACCCTATTGAATTACTGGAGCCCTTTGAAAACAATTAGCTCTGTGTAAGTTTGGATAGGGTGATAAATATCCCAAAGGCCCAAGGTTTTGGCACACAAGCTGCATATTCACACCTTTATAAGCCTTTGGTACCACTGACCCAGGTTTCAGCCTGCTTCAGCTGTGTCACATTTTCTGGTCAATGCCTCCTGCTGTGATTCACTAAGGAAGAGGTCAGGCATCAATGCTGCCATGAAGTACTCCCATTTAGAAGTGACACATGAAGTTGTTCTTGAAACATTGTTTTCCACTGTATGGGTTACCATGGTAGAGAAGATGTCTTGATCTCTTAGTGTAGAATACATACATGTTAGTGGCCATATGGAGAAAAGCCTCACTTTCTTCTGATGTAACCTGCAACAGCCAATTGGAACTGTCACCCTCTGCTTATCATCTTGGCCAATCCCCTCTCTCATTGTTCTGGTTATGTGTCCTACTTCACTATATCTGTTGTAGAGTTGTACAGCTTCCTTGATTGCCGTACTCTTAGCAAACAGGTTAGCTGTCATTTAGAATCCAAATTATGAAGAACAAAGCAGGAACTCCCTGGAATTTCTGTCAGATGCCCCAAAGTTGCTATTCAACTAGTTTTTACTTGCTGACCTATGAGGTTTTGGCTCTTCATCATAAACAAATGAAGAGGTAATAACGTCCATGGCAAAGAGAAGGAATTAAAAGTAGAGGACAAAAATTATATTGTAAATATCCATGTGTCAGTTCTTTAATGATGGGAACAGTAGACATAAGCAGGTTAGGTAGACAGTGACAAGGACCTAGAAACTGAGCCTTTCTGATTCTTGTCTTTGGCAAGGAAAGCCAGCAACTTATATCCAGAGACATTGATTCATGTCCTGCTAATGGCTCCAGAAAATGATCTAGTGAGAAGCACTAGTCATATACAGCAGATCCCTCATTCTAGCCTCTGTGGCAGAAAGATGAATGGGTGGACCAACTGTACTGACCACCCCTCACTGTATAATGCCTCACCTACTGTTTACCATCAGCCCCATAAAAAGCCCAGGAGTAGCGGCAGCTCAATGCTCCCAAACTCCTGGGCCTGCCAGTGCTCTCCAACTCCTGGACCTGCTCCTCTAGTGCTTCCCATCTCCTAGACCTGCTGCCCTAGTGCTCCCCAACTCCTGGACTTGCTCCTCTAGTGCTCCCCAACTCCTGGACCTGTCAGTGCTCCCCATCTCCTAGACCTGCTCCTGCTTATAGCAACTCTGCTTTTCATATTCTCTTAAGCTCCTATGTGTGCACCCATAATAAACTCTTTTCTAAAAGTTCACCCTCCTTGTGATTCATAAAATTCCTTTTTCAAATCACAAGGCAAGAAGGACCTGGAGCCACAGATTTGGTGGAAGTTTTGTGACCATGAGCTTCCAATACCTGAACTCCCGAGTTAATACTACCTGGGGCTGGAAAGCCTATCATAGTCAACGACCTTGTCTCCCCCACCCGCATTGCAGTAATACATACCTACATTATCTGATGTGCATTAAGTATATGTGAGATTTGCTGTATCTAATGCATTATAGAAACAATGCATGTATATGTGTTACACATATACTGGATAGTTACTGTAATGATACATGGTATATTTTTGAACAGCAGAATTTGAACCACTCCTCCAAGCAGTTCCCTGGAACTGATGGCTAAGCGTCTAAGTACCACAAAATTACAGCAAAGACATATGTAAAAATCTATGTGTTTGTAACTCTCACCAGTTACACAGGAAGATGCAAGGACTTTGGAACTAGCACAAGGCCAGTCACAGTGTAACATGTCATGGCAACTATGGCAAATATCATATTAGCACCTTAAAATTAAACCTTGCTTTGCTAAGTGACCCAGAAAGTCTACTGCTGAGTATCTACTTCAAAGAAATAAAATGTGGAACTCGGGCAGCTTTCTACCCATGTTTATCAAAGCATGGATCTCACTACAAAAGAGACAAAAATGGCCTGACTCTCCACTGACAGTAACTAATAAACAAACAGTAGCATATTATTAAGCATGAGAACCAGGGAATCCTGACCTCCTGCATGACAGAGATAAACTCTAAAGGCAGTCTTAAGTAAAACAAGGCCATCAGGTAAAAAAAAAAATAAAATAAAAATAAAAATAATAATAAAGGCAAATATATGATTCTAGCTCTGTGAAGAACTTGGAGCAGTCAGCTTCCCAGACAGAAAATGAACTAGGACTGCTATCTTTTTTTTTTTTTTTTCAGTTTGCCAAGCTGTGACTGTTTATTAACTGACCAGATTACAAATATACCATGGGCAACACCTTAGTTCATCCGTCTAATAAGCCTGTTTATCTGGTCTACCCTGTTGCCAGTATCGCCACCTTCCACAAAGTGAGTAGTCTTTTTCTTCTTTCCACCTCGTGGAGAAGACAATTTGAAGAGCCACAGGAAGTTGTTGCCTTCCGTGAAGCGTTTTCCCACTGTGTAGATCTCATGGCTCAGATCTTCCATGCAGATAATGATGTATTTACCAAGAGATCGAGCAATCAAGGAATTGTCCATCAAGGCAATCTTTTCTTATTGATTTTGCCAAAGCCACACTTGTAGATGAGTTCGTTTACTGACTTCAGGTGGGGTTACCCCCATGCAGTGTATGGCTCCACTATCCTGGGCATGTTAATCGAAGCCTTGTTGAGCTTAACAACGGTGACATTGAAGATCTGACGAAGACGGAGTAGCTGCAACACCTTGCAGATCTTTGGGTCACACCTTTGGTACCTCGGATTCAGATGATGAATGCCAGCTTGGGTTAGCAGGCATGTAGAAGTTTCCAGCTTTCCTTGCCATCCTAGCCATGTGAATCTACGTCTGGTACATCTGCCTGTATTCCTTGTGATAATGCTTTGCCTTTTCATAGATAAGCTTCCTCCGTGACTTCCAAAGTATCTTCAGTGCAAACTTTTTCCGAAAGCGCTTCACCTTCAACTCCGTGAAATTCCTTCACTTTTTCTTAAGGGATTTTGGCACAGTGGGAGCCTTCTTTTTCTTCTCCAGCTCGGCCTCCATGGTTCTAGTCGGGGGGTTGGTGAAGAGGGGAGACAGAGCCAGGAACTGCTATCTTATAAGATGAATGAAGTTATGGAAATGACTGGCAGCAATGTGAATGTACTTCACACCACTGAACTATATACATACAAATAACTTTCATGTTATGTGTAGATTTATACCATGATGTTTAAAAAAGAAAGAAAATCTATGGTGACACGAATCAGGTAGAAGCCACCAAGAGGATTCCCCTGTAAGAGCTTTCCTGGTGGCAAGAACAGGGCAGCAGCCATGAAGAAAGGAGAGACAGATGTCACCAGCTCCAGCATGGCAGCCAAATAGCTCAGTGGAAAGTGCTCTGCCTTCTAATTTAACTCCAGTTACCCAAGAATCCAGCGCTCTCCTACTTGAGGGAGAATATTTCATTGTCAGCACTGCTCTACCTGTGGAGTCTGGGAGCTCTTTCCAGCTTCACTCCAAAGAAGAGGTACAGACGGCAGCCTTGTTTTTCTCTTTGTCTCTGTTCGCTGCCAAGACACATATGCTGTGTGGATCATGCTTCTTCCCACCCACCCTTCATTGCTGTCACTTTTCCTGTCTGAGACATATGCATGGTGCGTGTCGATGTGGGTTCAGTCTCCTATGCCATCGCCAAAGCTAAGGGTGGCTCCTGAACACAGGTACCTATGTGGAGCTGATTAGGAGGCTGGGTAAAAGTCTAAAAATGCTACAAGAAAAATGGCATGTGGCCAGATGTTTGCCTGCTCTGACCATAAAATAACTCGTGCCCTGTAGGCAAAGATACCACATGTTTATTTGTATCACTCCGAATTAAAAACACCACAATGTCAGCTGAGGTGGGGCACGGCTAGGGAAACATGTCTGCCAATAAGAAATCCATCAAAAGTACTATAGGAATATTGAAACTCCTGTCAGAATTGGCCATGAAGCAATGACAAAGGGGAGTAAGCTTGCCTAGTTTCAGGATACAATTCTTACTGTTCCCAATGCTCCCAGCTCTCACAGCCAGCAAGGGCACAAAACGAAGAACCACATGGGAAAGCAGGTTTGTGTTTCTTGAAAAGTTCAGCATTCTCTATCACATGACTGCCATTTCATAAACACTTTTCCAGGGAACTTAAAGCATTTGTCTATACAAAGAACTGAGCAAAATGTTTACAGACACTGTAGTTACAATGCCACACACTAGGAATAACATCAATATTAAGTGAATACGTATTTTGTAATATGTCCATAAAAAGGATTACTCAACCATATATACTGGACAATGTGGATGAATTAAAAATGAATTAGTTTTAGTTAAAGTAGGCAACTAAAAGGTAATAATATGGTATGATTGCATTTATACATAATTCAAAAAATACATATTAGCCTAAAGTGACAAAACTCAGAATAATGATGACCAGGCATTGATGGCTGAGACAGTGAGGATGTAGGAAGCAATACAAAGGGTACAGGAAATGTCAGGAGTTGTGGCTGTGTTGTCTTTACAACAGTGTTTTCATCTCACTACATATATAAAAGTCACCAAATTTTGTGTGTTAAGAACTATGCAGCTTTTCACATTTCCGATGCCTCTGCCATGTAGCCATTTCCTCTGGGTTAGACACAAGTATCATCACCATCTTAAAGCAGAGAAGCCATCATCACCCACAGAAGACTTCAGGAGATCCAGCCTTAACCATCCCACTGTGGAGAGAGTGGGGCTCAAGAGGTAATGGGGCCTCCTGGAGATCACTATAGGCCCCTCCCCTAAGCTGGGATATGTAACAGGTAAGCAGTGTACTGGAATGGGGTTCTTCAGCAATGTGACTGCCTATGCATTGGTACGGGACACACGGAGGCTGTCCATGTGTCACTGTGCTCCTATAAGTACTCCAATGAACTCATGAGCTCATCAGGTTGGACTTGAACGGATTTCTTTTACATCTGTTGGTGCTGATGCCTTCTCTGAGGTAAAGATGCTTCTTTACATCTCCCAGGAAACATCATGCACTAAGCTTGAGTTACTTTTTAGTGGTTGTCTTCACTGTTCTATTACTGTGAAAACATGCCATGACAAAGGCAACTCTTATAAAAGACAGTGTTTAACTGGGAGCTTGCGTACAGTTTCAGAGGTTTCGTCCACTAGCATCATGGTGGCATGGAGCATGGAGGCAGACAGCCACAGTGCTGTAAAAACAGCTGAGAGGTATATCCTGGGCCTGAAATCTCAAAGCTCACACCCAGTGACATACTTCCTCCAACAAGGCTATACTTCCTAATCCTTTTCAAATAGTGCCGCTCCCTGATTGCTAAACATTCACATACATAAACCTATGAGGACCAATCTTGTTCAAACCACCAAAGGGGTGTTGTAATTGGCTTACTCTTTCTGATAAGCAGCTGTATTTTCAATGTGATCCTCCAGTGTATTATTAGTAGGCTAGTTCCCAGATACTTAAAATTGTTGGTTGCAACCCCATTCAGGGTTGTTCTCATGAAATTGGATTGGCAGCCCATGAAATATTCACAATGAGAAAAGGTTTCTGAATGCACAAGGACCAACAATGAAATGAAAATCAAACAGTGATGAACATGGGATATACACACTTTGTGATGTACATGATATCACACATACCAAACCAACAAGCACAAACTGAAATGTGTCAGCTCAGATTTGAGATAATTGCATTCAATGAATTGTACCATTTTTTTTGTAGAAAGTTTCCACCATCCATAGAAACATAATTGTTTTCAGGAAGTAGAGAAGTAGAGATTTTATTTTGGGTTTTGTTTTATTTGAGGTTATAATACAATTACATAATTCTCCAATTCTCTTTCCTCCCTCTAAGACCTCCCATGTACGTTCCCACCATTTGATCTCTTTCAAATTCATAGTCTCTTTTTCTTTAATTGTTGTTGATGGTGGTGATGTTGGTGATGGTGCTGTGTGTGTGTGTGTGTGTGTGTGTGTGTGTATCCCTAAATATATAAATACAACCTGCTCAGTCTGTGTAGTATTACTTGTATGTACATGTTTTCAAGGCTGAGCATTTAGTATTGGATAGTCAACCTGTGTGCTCTTCCTGGGGAAGACTGTTTCTCCCATTCTCAGCATCCCTTAGTTTCCTATAATTATTTGTCTAGGGTGGAGGCCTCATGAGCTTTCCCCTTGTTCACATCTTATTTAGGCAGTCATGCTGATGAGACTTCATAAATTTAGCTTCTGACATTTCTAGAAAACACAATCTCACAACAAATTTCCTATTGTCTGATTCTTACCACCTTTCTGCCCCTCTTTAAATACTGCCTTTTAGAAAATTGGTAGAGACAGTATAGAAACAAACATGGAGGTTTCTCAAAAGACCAAAATTAGAGCTCCTAGGATCAATCTATAACTGAAGAACTCCAAGAGCCTTATCACAGAGATATGTGGGCATCTGTGTTGGCTGCTGCATTACTCACATAACTTAATATTTTCCTATCACCCTCTTCATGCAAGTATCAAATTAATACACCTTCAGATTGGGTTATGTGCAAATGCTTGCTTTCTAAAACTGCTGTTTGGGGTTTTGAGAGTCTATCTCCCTTATCAGGGTGACTGTCAATAAGGAAGTAAATGACAATGAATTATGCAAAGGTGTGTGAATAAGATAAGAAGCTCCCTTTCTGTAGCTGGGGGGGGAGTGGAGTATAAACTTGTGTGGCCACTGAGGAAATCATATGTTCTTCACTAAACTAGAGATATAGCTATTATGTGACCTAGATGTGCCACTCTGGGACACATGGATATGTGCATGTCAGCACTGTGTGCAATAGCCAGGATATGTAACAAACCTAGATGTCCATCAATAGTGAATGTATAAGGCAAATTTGATATATATACACAATAGAATATTGGGTAGCTATGAAGAAAATGAAACCAGCAGTGAAGGAGTATTCCCCTTTCTCTACATCCTCTCCAGCATAAGTTGTCATTGGTGTTTCTAATTTTAGCCATTCTGGCAGGAGTAAGATGGTATCCCAAAGTTGCATTTGCATTTCCCTGGTAGCTAAAGATGTTGAGCACTTTCTTAAGTGTCTTTCAGCCTCTTTGATTGCCTCTATTGAGAATTCTCTCTTCAGTTCTGTACCCCATTTTTAATAGGGTTATTTGGTGTTTTGTTGACTAGTTTTTTGAGTTCTTTGTATATTTTGGAGATCAGCCCTTTGTCAGATGTAAGATTGGTGAAAATCTTTTCCCAGTCTGTGGACTGCTGTTTGGTCTTGTTAACTGTGTCCTTTGCCTTACAGAAGCTTCTAAGTCTGAGGAGGTCCCATTTATTAATTGTTGATCTCAGTGTCTGTGCTACTGGAGTTATATTCAGGAAGCAGTCTCCTATACCAAATTGTTCAAGGGTACCTCCTACTTTCACTTTTAAGAGGTTCAGTGTGGCTGGATTTATGTTGAGGTCTTTGATCCATTTGGACTTGAGTTTTGTGCATGGCGATAGACATGGGTCTATCTGCAGTCTTCTACACACCATCATCCAATTGCGCCAGCACCATTTATTGAAGATGCTTTCCTCCCCCCATTGTATTCTTTTAGCTGTTTTGTCAAAAATCAGGTGTTCATAGGTATGTGGATTAATATCAGGATGTTTAATTTGATTCTATTGGTCTACCTGTCTATTTTTGTGCCAATGCCAGGCTATTTTCAGAACACTCCTCCACTGCTGGTGGGAATGCAAACTGTTACAGCCATTTTGGAGATCAGTATGGCAGTTCCTCAGGAAAATGGAAATTAGTTTACCACAGGACCCGGCAATCCCCCTCTTAGGCATATACCCAACTGATCCACATCCATGCAACAAAGACATGTGCTCAATTATGTTCATAGCAGCATTATTTGCAATAGCAAGAACCTGGAAGCAACCTAGATGTCCCTCAACTGAAGAATGGATAAAGAAGATGTGGCACATCTACACAATGGAATACTACTCTGCAGAAAAAAAATAATGGAATCTTGAAATTCCCAGGCAAGTGCATGGAACTTGAAGAAACCATCCTGAATGAGGTAACACAATCACAAAAAGAGAAACAGGGTATGTACTCGCTCATATATGGATTTTAGACCTAGAGCAAAGGATCACCAGCCTATAATACACACCACCAGACGAACTGGGATACAAGGTATATTCTAAGAGATTCATATATGGTCCCTCACAAAAGGGGGAAGGAACAAGTCCCCCAGAGCACATGGGAAGGGGGGGCAGTGAATGTAGAGACAACTAGGAGAAAGAGAAAGGGAGGAGAGGAAAGTACATGCGACTAGGTAGATTGAGTCAGGGTATGAATAGAAGACAGGAAAGAGAACATAAAAAAGGGAGCCATTTACCTAAAGAAAGGTCTAGAAACCTACAAGACTGACTCCAACTAACAATTTGAGCAACCGTGGAAAGGCTACCATAAATGCCTTCCCTGATATTGAGATCAACAGCTAAATTACTCACCATCATGGAGCCCTCATCTAGTACTTGTTAGAAACAGAAGCAAACACCCATAACTAAACACTGAGTTGAACTAGAATCCAGATGCAAAGAGAGAGGAAAAGACCAGGTTGCAGAAACACATAGAGACAGCTGACCTGAACAAGGAGGAGCTAATAGGCCCCCAGACTGATAGCTGGGAAACCAGCATGGGACTGACTCAGACCCCCTGAATATGGGTCTCAGCTAGAAAGACTGAGCAGTATAAGGTACCTCAGACAGTGGAACCAGAATGTATTCCTGGTGCACAAAAGGACCTTGTGGGTACATCCTCCATGGAGGGATACTCCCTTAACCTAGAGACAGGAGAGAAGTCCTAGTCCCTACTTCAAATGACTTGACAGATTTACATGACCCCTCCTGGATGGCATAGCCCTTCATGTGGAATGGGGTGGGGGAAGGCGGGTGGGAGGGGAGGGTGGTCAGGGTGCAAGTGAGGGGGGAGAGAGGGTAAGAGGAGGGGAGGGAGGGAGAGGGAACTGGGATCGACATGTAAATAATAATAATAATAATAGAGTTAAAAAAAGAAATAGGGAACTGGGATCGATATGTAAAATAAAATAAAATAATAAAATAAAAAGAAAGAAAATGAAACCATGGCATTCAGGCAATGAATGCAACTATAAATCATTATGGTAAACAAAATTAACTAGACTTATAAAAGACAAGTTAAATTCTACTTGTTTACTCTTAGATCAGAAACCTAGGTTTAAAATGTTATGTGTGTATGTATATTATTTGTATATGTGGAGGAGGTCATGAAACTAAAAAGGGGATCACTAGAAGGGGGGAAAGATCTTAAGGGAGGTGGAGGAAGGATAATAAAGTGTATGATAAAAAGCAGAAGGGAAAGGCTGGAGACACAACTCAGTGGAAAAACACTTACCATGTTAAGTGTGAGGACTTGCATCGAGATTCCCAAAACCTAGGTAAAGCTTGATGTAGCCATGCCCACCAGTAATCTCAGCCCTCTTGTAACAAGATAGAAGCTGGAGACCAGGCTCTCAGTAAGTTCACAGGCCATTTAGTCTGGCTTACACAGTAGTGAACAACAAGAGACCTATTTCAGACCAAGTGGGACTCGGGCACTGATACCCAGAGTGTCCTTTGATATCCACATATGTGCTGTTGTGTGTGCATGTCTACACAAAACACACAAAGGTGTACACATACACATTACATACACATATCCATAAAGATCAAATGGAAAAACTTATAGCAACACCACAAGTATGAAGAGTCTATCATGGGAACAATTATTCTATATGCTAACCTAAAAAACTAATCAAACGTTAAACCTTAAAAAATGGTGTATGAGTTGCTGAATTGAGTTTCATTTAAAAAAAAAAAATAATGTTCAGTGAGTTTTGGCTTGGGATTAGAACACCATTCTAAAATGGCTCCAGACTATGCTTCTGCCATTTTGTACTTCTATTTATATGAGGCTACATTCTCACCACTGATGATTATAAGCCAAAACACTGATCAACTTCACAGAGCATTAAACATGCTCTACGTACTAAAGTATCAGTCTACCAAGATTAAAGCTCCCTGAAAAAACAAACAAGCACACCCACCTCATTAGCATGCCAATATACATTAATCCTTAACACATGTTAAAGAAATACAAATATGTTTTTATTACAGTATGTATTTATCGATTGGTTGGTTGTTTTCATGTGTGTATGTGTGTACATATACATACATGCTATGATGTGCATATCAAAGTCACAGGACAACTTTTGGGAATTGTTCTCTCCTTCCTCTAAGATTGTCCCCAGGATCAAATGCAAGCTTGATGACTAGTGTCATTACTCTCTGAGGTGTCTTGTTTTGAATTCACAATGTACCTCATCCTGCACTTGAACTCTAGTCCTCCTCCTTTGCCAAGTGCTGAAATTACAGGTATGTGCCATAATGCCCATCTTGAAGAATTATTCTTTAATAACTGTCCTTGTTATCAATAAATATTTGAATTACATGCCTGCTTTATGTGCCATTATGTTTTGGGTTGCATAAGATTCATCAGACAACGGTGTTGTGAGGGGAAAAGGGTTAAGCAGCCCTGCTCTAGTCCATGCAAGTGAGATAACTCAGGTTGTCCTGTTTGGGCTCTCATCTTAGATCCATGATGTAATGAGTGCCTCATTACAGTCAGGGAAGAAGAGCATAAGCTCTGGAGATCTAGGTTTGCATATTCACTACTACACTGGCCAAGAAAAGCCAGACTATTTCATATTTGAGGGATGAGAAAAGAGATTGTATCTCTAGCTGGGAGTGAGTTCATTATCATTTCAAAGGATGTCGATAGGGAAAGTGTATTGAAGCAGAGTCATTTTACAATTAATCTTCCATACCCATTCAGAAACATGCATGGCTACACACTCAACATAGTAAGTATTTCATTTGACCAAATCAAGTAGGTGAAATCCCAGTTTTAGGGAACAGAAGATAGCTAAAATGCCCAAAGCCCATAAGCAAGCAGTTGCAGGGGTGAGATTCACTATGCCTAATTTCGGAGCATCTGCTCTCAAAAGCTGTGCCTCATTCTTTCTGATATCCAAAGCTCTGGGAGTCAAGGCTAGACAGGCCTCTGTGGTAATGCCACTTCAGAAGAGGTTCCAGAAATCGTTCTGCAGATGGAAAGAGGGGCTGGCTGACTCTGGCCTATAGATCAAGCTGTACCCTGGCCATTAAAGTTCAGTTTAGAAGTAAAATCTCTCCAACAGTCTGAATAGCAATAGCAACCAAGAAAGTCCTGGCTGAATATATAAAAGATAGCATGTTAAACTCATGAAGGTATTTCATAGGTCATGACTAAGATCCTGTTGAAGAAATTCATTGGAACTATTTGACCTATTAGGGTTTGTTTATTATCATTATCTCCCTGTTAGTATCTGCTTGTATAGGTGACAGGTTGTTACTGGGATGTTCACATGGAAGTCAATGATTTAGAAATCAGACTGCATTTCCCCATAGAAATAATACAACAAATGCTTCCAGGGAGGCCTATTAAAGTCCATTTAATACATAATGGATGAAGTACAGTGCAAAGAAGAAAAGAGCACTTCCCTGCAGTTTTCAAAATAAAACATTTAGTAAAATGCCAGGCAAGTTTTAATTCAGAAGTCCATGAATGGAGTTCACTCTCTACCTGCACTTCAAAAGTAGAACAGAACAATATAAAAATCCATTTTCCCACAGATATGAGTGTTTTCACCTGCCTCATAAGGCAGAATAAAATGTAGCTACATTTATTTTTAAATAATTGATTTCATCTCACGTGTAAGGTAAAGTTATATAAACCTGTTTGTTTTTGTTTTTTTTTTTAGTCACCAAAATATTTCTAAAGGCAAAATAGTTTCATTTTTATACCTACTGTAAATGAGTTGTCATATCAAAAATGCCATGGACTAGATGGCTTAAATAACAAAAATTCATTGTCTTATATTTCTGGAAGCTAGAATTGTTAATATCAAGGTGTTCCCACAATTTGGCTCCTTATGATAGTTCTCTTCCAGGCTTTTAGAACAAGAGGGAAAAGGAAGAGAGACAAAGATGGAGGACTAAGAAAGAGGTATCTGTGTGTGCATAAGCATCCCAAGACAAGAAATTAACTTTGGGTGTTGTTTTATGACAGGGTTTCTCACTGGCCTGTAGCTCACCAAATAGCTAGGCTTGGTTTGCTATCAAGACACAATATCTACCTGGTTCTGCCTCCCCAATGCTAGTATTATAAGCACACTCCACCAGACCCAAATTTTTTACATGTTCATGGGATTGCCTGGGTCCTTACAGCAAACACTTTACCAACTGGGCTATTTCCACGGACATAAGGAATTTCTTCTTTTAAAGCCAAATTTCTACTGAGTTAGGATTCGTCATTGATAGCCTCATGTAACATTAAGTACCTCTTAAAAGTACCATTGCAACACACATCATGAGGCAAAGCATCGACATAATGTTAGGAAAAGAGTATGTAATTCAGTCCACAGTGCAAAATTTGAAAATAAGAATCAGCTCTAAGAAATCTGGCACTAGGGACATATCCAGAGATCTACAAGAATGATCCCAACTAACAATATAAGCAATGGTAGGGAGGCTACCTTCAATGCCTTTCCCTGATAATGATATTGATGACTGACTACCTTATCTGCCATCCTAGAGCCTTCATCCAGTAGATGATGGAAGCAGAAAGATACCTACAGCTAAACACTGAGCTGAACTCCTGCAATCCAATTGCAGAGAGGGAGGAGTGATGATCAAAGGGGTTGAGACAAGGCTGAAGGAACCCACAGAAACAGCTGACCTGAACAAGGGGAAGCTTGTGAACCTCAGACTGATAGCTGGGAAACCAGCATAGGACCAACCCAGACTCCATGAACATGGGTGTTAGTTAGGAGGCAATCTATGGTAATCAATATTTATCCCTAGTATACTAATGGACTTTGGGAGCCCATTCCACATAGAGTGATGCTATCTCAGCCTAGTCAGATGGGGGATGGTCTAGGCCCTGCTCTAAATGACAGACTTTGAAGATTCCCCCATGTAAGTCCTTACTCTCCCTGGGGAGAAGAAAGGGGATGGGATGGGGGTTAGAGGGGTACAGGGGAAGAGGGGAGGGTGAAGGAACTGGGATTGACATGTAGAACAATCTTGTTTCAAAATTTAAATAAAAAAATCATCATAATAAAAAAAAGGAGGGCTGGGCATTGATGGTACATGCCTTTAATCCTAGTACTTGGGAGGCAGAGGCAGGCAGATCTCTGTGAGTTTGAGGCCAGCCTAGTCTACAGAGCTAGTTCCAGGATAGGCTCCAAAGCAATACAGAGAAACCATGTCTTGAAAAACCACAAAAAAAAAGGGGAGATTTTAAAGTGATTAGAAAAAAAAATAATCAGCTCTAAATCTTGAATACATTACTCAAAAATCTTTTCATGTAATCCTGTCTCACTCCCTGGTATAAGTAGATAGATGTTGTCAGATGGGCTGTAAGTAGAGACATAATCAGCCTGGCCTCATTTTTGAGATTGTGTGATCTGTGATATTCTATGAAGGATAATGTTAATTGTCAACTTAAAGCACAGGCCAGCCTCTAGCATACCTGTGAGGGGTTGTCTAGCAAGGTCAGCCTCTGAGGATGTTCACCAAGTGTTACATGAGGTAGGAGGACCTGTCTTAACTGTGGCTGGCACCACTCTTTGCATCGCAGATTGTCTGAAATGGAAAGGGCAATTGGGGCACTAACATGCATGCATTAATCTATTGCCCATTGTTCTTGCCCAGTTCTCTCAAGCTCCTGCCACTGGAACTTCCCTACCACAAGGTTCTGTAATTCAGAGCTATGAGTTGAATAAACCCATTTGCCTTTAAGTTGCCTTTGTTCAATTACTTTATCACAGCAGCAGGAAGAAACTAAGACAGCTTCCTTCTCATGTCAGTCTGATCCAGCTGAGGGTGAGTTCCTTCCTGCCCCCAAACACAGTAAGCACAAAGGCTCTGTTTTCAATGTCATCTCATTTAACGCACCAGCCATGGTGCTACAGCTGCCCTCCTTGCTTTCCATCATTCTTCCTTGTTTATTCACCACCATTTAGCTCTACCCAGTTAACCACAGGACATAACACAGATGTTCTTCCTTTGCTATCTCATCGCCTCCACTGACATGTTAAATCCATACAGCAAGGACTTTATCTTTTTGTTCTGCCCATTTGGGGTTACAAACCTTGCAGACCTTAGGTAAACAATGCCCTAAATTATTTCACAATCTCTGTATCTCTCCATGTGTTCTTTGACCTGTGTGTTTTTATTTGGTTGTCTCTTTTAAGTCTTCTTCACAAATGGAATAGGTCTTCTGCATGGCCGAAGATTTATTTGAAGACAAACTAATAGGTCTTCAGAACCGCACATAGAAAATTCATTGTTCTGACAGTTGGCAAGCAGCCTTTGCAGGAGTCCTTGGCTTTCCAGTCATTCCTGTAAAATTCATGTTTCCTGTGTTTCCATAGATTGGCATAAATCCAGCTTCGGCTGCTCTCTAATCAACACTCATTTGAATTGTGCAACTGGGTAATGTTTTATCACCCAGTAAAATTATATCTGCTGCCAATGATGTAATCATTCATGGATAACCAGGATTGTATTACTTAAAACCTAACGTTATATCTATTATGAAAAAGATCTAGTTCAGTGATTATGACCATTTGATTTCATTAGTTTTGATTTAAAAAAAAAAACAAAACAAAAAAAACAAAACACCATCCTTGTTGAAAATGAATCTGTTTCCCTGCTTCCAATGTAAGGATGAAAAAAATTTAGCCTAACTCTCCAATGACCTCAGGAAGTTTAAATTCCAAACCCTGTCCCCTGGCAGTAAGTAGGCAAAAGGTCACATTCTTTGCTGTTTACAACAGAGCTGTACTACAGCACCTGTGAGTAAGTGAACACAGGTCTGCACAAATGCAGACCTCCAGGGCTAAGTGCGGGCTTGGATGATTTAAATTGATTAGTCCGCACTGCACAGGCTCTGGATGCTATGAGATGATTGGTTTACACTGCGTGGGCTTTGTTGTAACCCTATAAAAGCTGTCTCAATTCTGTACCCAAGGTCCCCAGTCCTCTACCCCTGCGTGGCGTATGGCTGCGGACCCCAGTGCACTTGGAATATAAAAGACCCCATGCTTTTGCATCAAGACCACTTCTCGTGAGTGATTGGGGGGGGCGCCTTTCCTGAGTTGGGGCGTGAGGGTCCACGCTCTCCAGGTTTTTCACCAGTAGTTCTAAGAACAGTACTTGTCTTTTGTTGTCCTGTAACCCTGGTCATATGTTGTTGCCTTGAAACTCATTCACCCTGACTTTCTATCAGCTGGACGCACTCAAACAGGCTCTGCAGCCTCCAAGAAGGCTACTAATGATGCTAAATGAGCTTGCAAGGCTTGTAACATCAGAGGTAGGGTGTGAAATCTGTGTGGACCCTATATGGAAATCCATTTCATCTTGTCCTGAGTTCAGAGAGCTCAAATCACTCCTATTGTCTTTAAGACATTAGCTACAGGATGCCTGGGCCTCAATGGTGAATGGCTCCTGTCTAAATAACAATAGATTTGGGCCCAGACAGGTTTACACTCACCCTAAAGGGGGAGAGTATGTGGAATTATGGAATGCCTTTAGAATTAGAGGAAGTAATTGTTGTTTTCCCTTTATACATAATAATAGAAGTCCTTTGCCATTGTCCCCACCTTTGGTTGACTATTTAGATTTGGTTCGTGAGTAAAATGGCCCATTCAGTATGGACTGAATCTGCCTTCCTAACATCATACTATGAATCTGTCTTCTTTTTATCATCGATTGCTAGCCTTTCCCTCATCCACACTCCCTGACTCAGAAATGGACCCGGGGGCAATTGGCTGGTTCTGATCGCCACCCCACAAACTAAAGTCTATGACAGAAATCAAATTTCCTTTTACCCTGGCTAAGCTGAAGAAAAATCTATCCTGTTCTGCCTATGTTTTCATAGGCCTCCTAGCATTTTATGCACTTGCCATTTGATACCAGGCCTCTCTGTCCCCTTCAATATGCATTACTTAGAATGCAACCACAAGCTGAACATGCTCTCAAGCATGCTCCTCCTTAGCCAGGTCTCCTGAGCTCTGAAATGGCCAACTCCAAATCTGAGTATCACAAGAACACTTGCTCATTGGACAAAGTTCTGTCATTTATGGGGAAATGGCTATGAATGGAGAGTATCATATTAAGCAAATTAAACCAGTTTCTGAAGAAGAAAAAAAACAAAAATCAATGCTGTATTTTTTTTCCTTTGTGATCCTTAAATTTTATATAAATAGATAAAATTGTGAATGTTCATGTGGCATTAAAGTAGAAGTGAAACTTTCTAGGAAAACAAAGGGAACTAATGAGAGTAGGGGGGATAAGAAAGCAAAGGGTAGAGGTAGAGAAAGGGGAATGTACTCAATATGCATGTAAAAAGGTCCTATAACACACTAACATATATAGTGAAAAATGTAAAACCTTTTACAAATTAGTTAAGTGTATTGTAATTCAGTCTGTGATAATGTTTAAGGCATGGGAATTTAAAAACATGGAAATGGGACTGAATGGTATGAAATAGAAATCACATATAGTGTCTGCTGTAGGTTCAGCCTTACATGCAATACAAGTAAGAACAACACATAGATTCTGCCTGGGGGAAGTAACAAGCTAGTCTAGCTCCAGAGACCCTGTCTGAAGGTAATAAGGCTGAGTGTAGCAGAGTAAAACATTTGAGGTTTTCTTCTGGCCTACATGAGTGTACATAAACATGAACACCCACCACAGACACATGTATACTGTGAGAGCCAAAGCTACATTTTAAGTGTTAATTACTATACCTACCAGATCCATGAAACAAAAATGTCTCATATCTGTAAGGCGCTTGCCCAAGGACAGATAGTTCCTGAAATGCTGGAGGCTATGGTTTATGGGAGATAACAAGCCACAAGTCTTCACTCCCCTAAAAAAGTCTGTTTGATCCACATACCCTAGCTGTGCTTGATCACATGTGGGCAGGAGGTACATAGGCAGGAAATGCATCAGGTTGTACACTTGCCCCTGATTGGATGTAGGCTGGAGGTACAACAGGATGTATGCTTGTCCCTGGTTGGAACTGATGGCAAATAAATAATTAAGTTACTTCAACCATGTAATCTTTTTCTGGGAAACCAGAGATGGACCTGGCCAGAGTCCATCCACCTGGCCAGTATTTAATTAAAACTTGCTTTAAATTTAGCTTTAAATTGTGGTAGTGGTCTTATTCTCAACCAGTGGGATTAACAAGACAGGTGAGAGAGAGAGAGAGAGGGGGGGGGGGGAGAGGGAAAGAGAGAGAATATGAGACTATACCAAATAAGGCAAACAACAATAAGTGTCATAAAAGTATTATGTTGATACTTATAAATACTGAACAAATATTGAATAAATGTCATAAACTATCTCATGAACTTAAAACCTTTTATGCTGAGGGGGACCCTACATTTGTCATGTCAGGGAAACAAACCCGTAAAGAGATGAGAATGAAAACTGGGTGCAAATTGACCTCATCAACCACTTCAGGGAGTCTAATGCTGGACAGTTTATTGTCAGTGTCTTTAAAACACAGCACAATTTGGGAAAAGGTTTCCAGACAACAACCATTCCAATTCCATGTGTACAATAAAGCTCAAGGTGTGACTTCTTTACAGAGTCCATGTGACCATGAGGGTGGCTTCTATGGCTGATAGATCTAGAATCTAGTGTGGTCTCTGACCGATAGTATAGGTCAGCAAGTCGTAAAGTACATGTGATGTCTTCCCTAAGGATGGGTAATGGTCTAGTGATGGGAGATGTGATTCTGTATATATGTTTCTCATACTGTTAATAAAGCCCTGTGGCCAATAGAAAACTAGATAGGTGGGGCTAGGAGACTAGGAGGAGGAAGAGGAAGTAGTAGGTGGAGTCAAGATGTAGCCAGGGAAGAAGCAGGAAGCCTGCCACGCGGCTCCCCGATAAGACGACCACGTGGAAATACTTAGATAAGTAGAAATGGGTTAATCATTAAGACAGAGCTAGCCCATTAACAATAATGGTAACTGGCCAACAGGATTGTATCAAATACAGAGTCTCTGAGTGTTATTTGGGGCTGGCGCGGCTGTGGGCCCACGTGGCGGCAGAACCAGCGGCAGCCGGCGGGGAAACCTGCTGTAACAGTCTAGGGAGGAAAGCGTCTGCAATAAGCATTCTGGGAGATTTGGGTGAAAACTGGCTCTACAGCAGAGGGTGGGTGAGCTCTGCCTCTAAAGATAGCAATAAAGGTCACCAGGTCCTTAACAAAATCCATTCCCAGCCTTCTGGCTGGGAAAAGAGATATTCTATCTTCATTGAAAAGAGTCCTTTGTGTTTAACATTCCTGGTTTCCCTAGTAATTTGTTTGCACAAGGACTTTTGTGTCCCCAACATTTTCCATCACTCTTCTGTTCAACTTTATGCACATTTTTCTCATCCTTAAGAAATACATTCCCTAGAACATTCCCTAGGACCTTCCCTAGTGCTGCAACTGAGTACCAGATGCAGCCCCTCCCCCTCCCCTCTGTCCAGTCTTCCTGTGGATCCTACAAACCATTCCCCTCCCCCAGTTTCCCCTTCTCCCAGCCACCAACACCAGCAAGTATTCCCCTTGAACACACCAGGAAGGCAGGCAAGTAAAATAGCCAACACACTCTCTAAAAATCCAGACAGGAAACAGAAACCAAGGAATAAAATATCCACCCAAAAAAGAGAAACACAGAAATCAGCACTTAGCTCTATAATCACCCCAAAACCAGATGCCTAGATATTAGTGTGAGAACAAAATCAGTAACAACAAGGGCAATAAGTCTCTACCAGAGCCCAGCTGTCTTACCACAGCAAGCCCTGAATATTCCAATAGTTGAAGTACAAGAAAAAAGACCTTAAAGCCAACTATATGAAGATAATAAAGGTTCTTAAAGAGGAAATGAAAAAATCCTTTGTGATGGCTATTCTTGGTTATCAACTTGACTATATCTGCAATAAACTACAATGTGGAAATTGGGGTACACTTATGATCTGGATCTTGAGGCAGTAACATTCCTCAATTCTGATCTTAACGCTCGAAGACATAGGCCTTTGATCCAGATCTAGATGTGGGATGACACACGCCTTTAATTCAGATCTTGAGGATGGAAACACTATATTAATCTGGGCCACACCTTCTACTGAAAGCCATTACAAGGACAATGGAAGATGGAAGGGTTTGTTCATTCTTCGCCTGCTTACCCTTGCCTTGCTAGCACATCCATTCCTTCACTGGCATTGGAGTTCACTTCTCCAGGATTCCAGGATATACATAGAAGACCAGATGAAACACGCAACATCCTGAGACTGAGCAATTACTGGATTCTTGGATTTTTCCATTCAGAGCTAGCCATTGTTAGACTCATGTTGTAAGTCATTCCAGTAAATTCCACATACATGTACAGAAAGAGAGATTCATTCCAAACATTCTGTGACTCTAGAGAACCCTGACTAATATATCCCTAAAGAAATCCAGAAAAATATAAACAATAGAGGAAATAAACTACAGAGACAAGCTTCACCAACAGAATATGAGATGAAAGAGAGAATCTCATTGAAGATACAATAGAAGAAAAAGACATATTAGTCGAAGAGAGAGAGAGAGAGAGAGAGAGAGAGAGAGAGAGAGAGAGTTATATCTAAAAGAGTCCTGACACAGAACATTCAGAAAGTCTAGGAAAACATGAAAAAGACCAAACCTAAGAAAGATAAGAATAGAAGAAGGGGGAGAATTCCAGTTCAAAGGCCCAGAAAATATATTCAACAAAATCATAGAAGAAAATGTTCCTAACCTAAAGAAGAATATGCCTATAAAAGTACAAAAAGCATCCAGAACACCAAATAGATTGAACCCAGAAAAGAAAGTCCCCTGGCATTGACCCAGAAAAGAAAGTTCCCTGGCCACATAATAATTAAAATACTAAACATATAAAACAAAGAAAGAATATTAAAACCTGGAAGGAGAAAAGTTCAAGTAACACATAAAGGCAGATCTATTAGAATTACACCTAAATTCTCAGTAGAGATTCTAAAAGCCAGGAGGGCCTTGACAGATTAAGAGACCACAGATGCCAGCCCAGACTACTATACCCAACAAAACTCTCAATTACCTTAGATAAAGAAAATGAGATATTCCACATTAAAGTCAAATTTAAACAATATCTATCTACAAATCCATCTCTACAGAAGGTAGATACACACACACACTCCAACCCAAGGACATTAACTACACCCATGAAAACACGAGAGAGAAAAAAATCTCACACTAGCAAAACCAAAATAAGAGAAGCATGCACACAACAACAAAACTCTAATCCAAGGAAGTTAACTACAGCCAAGAGAAAACAGGAAATAAATAATCTGACAGCAGCAAAACCAAAAGAAGGGAAACACACACACACACAACATTACCAAAACAAAACTAAAATATATCTTCAATATCAGTGGTCACAATTTCCTGCCCCAAAGACATAGACTAATAGAATAGATGGGGACACAGGATCCATCCTTCTGCTACATACAGGAAACACACAACAACATCAACCATCAATGATAGACATCACCTCTGGGTAAAGGGTTGGAGAAAGATATTCCAAGCAAGTGGGCCAAAGAAGCAAGCTAGTATAGCTATTCTAATATCTAACAAAATAAACTTCAAACTAAAATTAACAAAAAAGAAATAGGGAGGATACTTCATGCTAACAGAAAAATCTACCAAGATAACATTTATTCTTAATACCTATGCCTCAAAGACAGGGCACACAATTTTGTAAAGGAAATTCTTCTGCAGCATAAATCGTATATTCACCTTCACATACTGAGACTGGGAGACTTTAATACCTCACTCTCACCAATAGACAGGTCATCTAGACAAAAATTAAGCAGAGAAAGACTGGAGCTAACAGACATCATAAATCAAATGGACCTAACAAATATCTATAGAACATTTCACCCAAACACAAAAGAATATACATTTTTCTGAGCACCTCAGGGAACTTTCTTCAAAATTGGCAAATTTAGGGTTCTATTCTAAGACACCATGACCATGGAAATTTTTTTTTGAGACAGGGTTTTTCTGGCTTTGGAGGCTGTCCTGGAACTAGCTTTTGTAGACCAGACTGGTCTTAAACTCACAGAGATCCACCTGAGTGCTGGGATTAAAGGCATGTGCCACCAACACCCGGCGATCGTGGAAATTCTTATAAAGGAAAACATTTCATTGGGGGTGGCTTACAGTTTCAAAGGTTTAGTCCATTATCATCACAAGGAGAAGCCTGGAAACATGCAGGCAGACGCGGTGCTGGAGAAGGAAGGCAACAGAAGGAGACTGCTACACTAGGCCTAGCTCGGGCATATGAGATCCCAAAGCCTCTCTCCACTACTACGTATTTCCTCCAACTAGGCCATACTTACTCCAACAAGGTTGCACCCCCTAATAGTGTCACTCCCTATGGGGCAAGCACTTGAACACATGAGTCTATGGGTCCCATTCCCATTCAAACCACCACATTGAAGCACACACTAAAGCACAAAGTGAGTCTCATTAGACACAAGGCAATTGAAATAACTCCCTACATCCTGTCAGACCACTATGGATTAAAGATTGAGATCAACAACAACAGGGACCACAGAAAACTTACAAACTCACATAATCTGAACAACTCTTCTACTGATTGACAAATGGGTCAGGATAGAAACAAAGAAATAAATTAATGACTTTCTATAATTCAATAAAAATGAATAGAAAACATATCCAAACTTACAAGACACAATAAAAGTAGTGCTAAGAGGAAGTTCATGAGATCTCCTGAGCATATTAGGAGTTGGGGGGGTAAGGGAGTGGAGAGGGAGTTAGGAGAAAGAGAAGGGGAGGAGAGGAGAACATGTGTGACCAGGAAGATTGAGTCAGGGGATAAATGGAGAGAGAGAGAAAGAGAGAGAGAGAGAGAGAGAGAGAGAGAGAGAGAGAGAGAGAGAGAGAGGATACCATAATAGAGAGAGCCTATATAGGTTCTGACTCTAAAGAAATGTCTAAAGACCTAAAAGGATGACCCCAGCTAACAATCTGAGAAATAGTGGAAAGGCTACCTTAAATGTCCCTGGTAATGAGATTGATAACTAACTTATGTGCTGTCATAGAGCCCTCATCTAGTAGCTGATGAAAACAGAAGCAGACACCCACAGCTAAACACTGAGCAGAAATCCTGGAATCCAATTGCAGAGAGGGAGGAGTGAAAAGAAAAGGGGTCAAGACCAGGCTACAGAAACCCACAGAGACAGCTAACCTGAACAAGGGAGAGCTCATGGACCCCAGACTGATAGCTGGGAAACCAGCATTTGACCGACCCAGATCCCTTGAATGTGGGTCTCAGTTGGAAAGCCTGGGCAGTCTAAGGGACCTCTGACAATGGAACCAGGATGTATCCCTGGTGCAGAAAAGGACTTTGGGAGCACATTCCCCATGGAGGGATACTCCCTTAAACTAAAGGTAGGAGGGAGGGCCTAGACCCTACGCCAGTCTTGACAGATTTTGATGATCCCTCCTGGAAGGCATCACCCTCCCTGTGAGGTAGGGCGCGGGGAAGCATGGGAGGAAGAGAGAACTGGGATTGATATGTAAAATAATAAAAAAATAAATATATATAAATAAATAAAGAGAAAGTTCACAGCACTAAGTACCCGCATAAAAATAATTTGAGAGATTTCATATTAGCAACCTGAAAGCTAGTGGTCAAAAAGAAGTAAGCAAACCCAAGAGTAGACAGTAGGAAATAATCAAACTAAGGTCTGAAATCAATAAAGTAGAAACAAAAAGAACAATACAAAAAATCAACAAAACATAAAGTTGGTTCTTTTAGAAAATCAACAAAATATACAGTCCTTCATCCAATCTAACTAAAAGACACAGAGTGACATCCAAATTAAGAAAAAAAAAAAAAAGAGGAATATAAGAATGGACATTGAGAAATCCAGACAATTATGAGACCATACTTTAAAAAACTGTACTCTACCAAATTGAGGCATCAAATAGAAATGGATAATTTGATAGCTACCACTTACCAAAGTTAATTCAAGATCAGATAAATAATTTAAATAGACTCATAACCCCTAGTTATAAGCAGTCATTGAAAGTCTCCTTTCAGGCAGTGGTGGCACACGCCTTTAATCCCAGCACTTAGGAGTCAGAGGCAAACAGATCTCTGTGAATTCAAGTCCAGCCTGGTCTACAGAGTGAGTTCCAGGACACTCAAGGCTACACAGAGAACCCTTGTCTTGAAAAAACAAAACAAAACAAAATTAAGTCTTCCAACAAAAAAAGCCCAGGGCCAGATGGTTTTAGTGCAGAATTCTACCAGACTTTCAAAGAAGAGTTAATGCCAACACTCCTCAAATTATTCTACAAAATAGAAATAGAAGAACAATTGCCAAATTCATTTTATGAGGCCACAGTTATCCTGATACTCAAATCACATAAAGACTCAACAAAGAAAGAATTACAGACTAATTTCCCATAAGAATATAGATGTAAAAATATTCAAGAAAATGCTCACAAACTGAATCCAATAACACATCAAAAACACCATTCACCATGATCAAGTAGGCTTCATCCCAGAGATTGAACATACAAAAATCAGTAAGTGTAATTCACCATATACAAAAATACATATATGTATGTATGTATGTATGTATGTATGTATGTATATGCAACCTTAAATATTCCAGGGAGCTCCTAAAGTTTATAAATGCATTCAACAAACTGTCTGGATACAAGATTAAATTTAAAAAATCAGTAGCTCTCCTCTCCTATATACAAAAGACAAACATTTAAAGAAAGAAGTCAGGGCAAAACAACCATAACAATAGTCCCAAATAATATGAAATATCTTGGAGTAATTCTAACCAAGAAAGTAGAGTACCTGCATGATAAAAAAAAAACCTTCAAGTCTTTGTAGAAAATAACTGAAGAATATGGAAAGATCCCCAATGCTCAAGGATCTATAGGATTAACATAGTGAAAATGGCTGTTCTACCAAAACAACAAATCCTCATCAAAATTCTAATTTAATTCTCAACAAACCTTGAAAGGACAATTCTCAACTTCACATGGAAAAGCAAAAGCCCAGGATAGCTAAAACAGTCCTGAACAATAAAAGAACTGCTAGAGGCATCACCATCCCTGATTACAGAGCACTACAGAGTTATAGAAATAAAAACTGCATGTTAGCATTAAAACAAGCAGGTTGGTCAATGAAATCAAGTCAAAGACCCAGATACCAATCTACACACTCATGAACATTTGATTGCTTATAAAGAGGCCAAAAAATACACACTGGGAAAAAGAAAGACAGCATTTTCAACAAATGGTGCTGGTCAAACTGGGAGTCTGCATGGAAAGAATGCTAATAGATATATATTTATCACCTGATATGGGACAATGCTCTTGTTCACTGTAAAGATTTGTCACTCATATTGGTTTAATAAAATGCTAATTGCCAGTAGCCAGGCAGGAAGTATAGGTGGGGTGACCAGACAAGGAGAATTATGGGAAGAAGAAAATCAGAGACAGAGTTACCAGCCAGATGCAGAGGAAGCAAGATAAGAATGTCTCATTGAGAAAAGGTACCAAACCATGTGGCTAAACATAGATAAAAATTATGGGTTAATTTGTTGGAAGAGCTTGTTGGTAATAAGCCTTAGCAATAGGCCAAACAGTTTATAATTAACACAAGTGTTTATTTATGACTGAATTGGCTACAGGACCAGATGGAACAGAAACTTCTGTATACAATCACCCTTCACAAAACTCAAGTCCAAGTAGATCAAAGACCTCAATATAAAACCCAAAACACTGGATCTTATAGAAGAGAAAGTGGGGAATAACTTTGAATACATTGGCACAGAAGACAAGTTCCTGAGCAAAACACAATGCACAGACAATTAGAGCAACAACTCATAAAACTCATCAAACTGAGTTGTTCATGTAAGGCAAAGGACACCATCCTTTAGATAATAAAGACTACAGAATGGGAAATGATTTTTAGCAACTATAGATCCAATAGAGAGCTAATATACAAAATATATAAAGAAATCAAGAAATCAGATACCAAAATTCCAAAGAATCCAATTTTAATATGGGGTACAGATCCCAAACAGAGAATTTAAAGTAGAGGAATCTCAAATGGCCGAGAAACACTTTAAAGAAATGTTCAACATCCTTAGCCATCAGGGAAATGCAAATCAAAGCTAGTTTGAGATTCCATCTTACACCTGTCAGAATGGTTAAGATCAAAAACACAAATGACATCTTGTGCTAGCAATATATAGAGCAAGAAGAACACTCCTGTATTGCTGGTGATAATGTAAACTTGTATAGTCTCTACAGAAATCAATATGGAGTGTTCTTTGAAATTTTGGGAATCAATTCACTTCAAGACACAGCTATACCACTCTTGGGTAGATAGCCAAAAGACAGCCACCCAATCCTACCACAAAGACACTACTAGCTCAACTATATTCACAGCAACTTTATTCACAACAGCCAGAAACTGAACACAACCTAGATATCCCTCAAACAAAAAATGGATAAAGGTGTCATGTGGTCTGCGATGGCATCACCCTACATGTGGAATTGGGGGGTTGGGAGGGAAGGAAGGGTGGTCAGGGTGCATGTGAGGGGGGGAGAGAGGGAAATAGGGAGGGATGGAGGAATGGAGAGAGGGAGAGGGAACTGGGATCAATATGTAAAATAAAAATAGAAAAATAAAAAAAAATAGATAAAGGAAATGTGGTACATTTACACAATGGATTATTACTCAGCTGTTAAAAATTACATCATAAGCCAGAGGTTGTGACAAACACCTTTAATCCCAGCATTTGGGAGGCAGAGGCAGGCAGATCTCTGTGAGTTCAAGACCAGCCTGGTCTACAAGAGCTAGTTCCAGGACAGCCTCTAAAGCCACAGAGACATCCTATCTCTAAAAACAAAACAAAACAAACAAACAAAAAATTACATCATGAAATTTGAAGGCAAATAGATGGAACTAAAAAAAGGTCATTCTGAATGAGGTAACCCAGACCCAGAAAGACGAAAATGGTGTGTGCTCACTTATAAGTGAACTCTAGCTGTTAAGTAAATGATAATCAATCTATAACCTACAGACCCAGAGAGGTTAAGTAAAGAGAAGAACTCTAGGGTAGAAGCACGGATCTCTTGGGCAAGAGGAAATAGATCTTGTGGCAGGACTAGGGGTGTGCAGGGAATAGAGTGGGAGGGATCACATGGGGGAGGGAATAGAGAGGGAGTATGGGGAGAGACTGCTGGAACTGGGGGCAGTTGGGGCATGATGTGTATTCCTGCAATCTGTTGAGTAACCCTAGTGAGAACTCCTAATGATGGAAGATAAAAGAGTCTGAACTGGCCATCTCTTGTAGCTAAGAAAGGCTTCCAGTGGTGTGCCAGGATTACATTCAGTTGAGTTGTCAAGATGTTCCAATGGAGATCCCCAAACAAACCTGGCTGAATTTAAAACAGAGATCACTCTCTGAAACCTGAAGACACAGAACGCAGAATGGTCAAGCTGGTGCCTCTGTAGCACAACAAAACTGAGCATCACTGACCAATAGAAGTGATCTGCCTCCTGCCTTTACCACATCAGACTCAGATATTAAGCCCAGATATGCTGCAAGGAAGAAGGGACCAGAAACTATAGTAAACAAAATTTGTAAAATCAGCTCTCATATAAAGGACATTATAATAATGCTTTGGTAATTATCTGTTGATAATCAATTCTGAAAATTGGTCTCAGAAGTTATACACTGATTTATTCATGAGATTCCAGTAAAACGCAATTGTGGTGTAACCCTTCCCTGTTCCACCCTCCTCTCCACTCTTGTCCCACACATATCCATGGCTACTCTCCAAAAATCTATGAAAACAGCCAGGCATTCAGTTGGAACATTTTCTTTGAATTTTTTTTTATGTTCACCTATGTATAGGGTATTTTGCCAACGTATTTTCCCAGGCATCATGGGCCAGCCTGCAGTCTGCAGAGAATGAAAGAGGGCATTGGATCTTTCAGAACTGGTATTTGTAAGTGGCTGTGTAGTTGCTGGGAATCAAACTAGGTCTTCTGAAGGAGCAGCCAGTCCTCTTGACCACTGAGCTATCTCTCCAGCCCTTCTTTGGACTTTTACTACTAATATTTTGTGAATATAGTGCATTGCATTAGTCTAATATAGGAATGATTTGTTTTCTGCACTAGCTCTTTCAAGGGTGTGTGCATTTTATAAAGGTATGAATCAATTAATTTGAAATATTAATGGTATAAAATTCAATATGTATTCATGGTGATTATCTACAAGGGAA
The DNA here is from genome assembly GCA_030556225.1 of Cricetiscus sungorus. Lineage (NCBI taxonomy): Eukaryota > Metazoa > Chordata > Mammalia > Rodentia > Cricetidae > Cricetiscus > Cricetiscus sungorus. The sequence continues at coordinate 1,786,511 of JANBXA010000606.1, read as the reverse complement.
TGTCAGGTCCCAGGACCAATTATATGTACTTACTGAAAACACATTCACAAATGAATAGAACTCAAGATCATGAGTACTATTAATTTTAATGTTCCCAAGATGAGTCAGAATTTTTAAAGAAAATGGCTCATTTGCTTAGATCTCTAGCTTTGGAAGTTGTTTTAAATTAGTGAAATCGGATGTCCTGAAATGTTTAAGTTGATGTAGAGTTTTCTTTCTGTGAGGATCCTTTCAGTGACTAAAGAGGTTCTTAATTTTATTTTAGTATTAAATAAGAATTTTCCCTCAGCATTTAATATTTTAATTGAATATGCTTGCTTTGCCTTGCATTATTCAGTTCAAAATTGTGTTTCCACCATTAAAAACTGAACTTTACCAGTGTTCTAATATCTCTGTGAATTGCTGCATCATTTCCCCACTGATCAAACCTAAAATATTATGTGATGATAAATATTTAAGAGGATAGATCCACAGCAATTTTGGCTGATAGCATTCACCATAATGAAGGAAAATGTTATAATAAATATGTGTTAAGACCCATTTCAACAGATAATGAATATTCTCAGTTGCATTTATATTTTAGTAAAATATTTGATATGATAGACACGATATTGTATAAATTATTATCCTGAGACATAGCCTAAGTCAAACATGAGTTGCTTTAAACACTCAGTGATGTTTCTTAATTCCAACACTTATTTTCCTATATACATATAAATTTAGCTACATGTTACTCAATACCTACTTATACATCTATTAAGAAAATTATGGTGTGACTTAATGTGGCATTTATCTGGCTTTATCCTCATACAATAATTTATATAGAATGAATACATGCATAAACACACATGCAGTTTTGATAGAAAGTGTCGCCCAAAAAGATTGATTTATTGAAGGCTTTGTGCCAGCTAGTAGCCTATTGACAAGGTAACCAAGGTAATTTCAACCAATAGATTAATACATTGGTGGTTCAGACTTAATTATCTACTAGTAGGTGGGTCCTAGATGGAAAATATAGAACAATCGCAGTGTTTCCTTGAACTCTCTCTTTCTCCAATGTGTGTGTGTGTGTGTGTGTGTGTGTGTGTGTGTGTGTGTGTATGTGTCTTATGTGTGTGTGTCTTATGTGTGTGTGTGTGTGTTGAATGCTGCACTGGGATTCCATTCTATGCTATCACAATGACTAGCATCAACAGAACAAATGATAACAAATGCTACTGGAGATGTGTGGAAAGAGGAACCCTTACACATACTAGAGGGAATGTGAACCTGTATAGGCACCATGCAAATGAGTATAGAGCTTTCTCAAAAGCATAAACACAGAACTTCCATGTGACCCAGCTATGCCATTTATGGGTACATAGACATATCTGAGTGCACTAGTCACAATAATGAGGAAATGTAATCAGCATGCATGTCCATCAAGAGTTGAATAAAGGAAATGTGTTATATATCCTTAATGGAATTTTATGAGCTGTGGAGATTGCTCAGTCAGTAGTTGAAAAAGTGCTAGCAGAAGTACACTAAGTCTGATCCCCAGCACTTAAGTTAAAGACAAAACAAAATAAAAACAAGTAGGCCTGTGTTAGTGCAGTCTTGTAATCTCAGGACTGTAGAGGCAGGGAAGACAGGACAGTCCTTGGAACCAGTCTCACCAAATTGGGAGAACTCCAGGTCCCAGGTAGAAACCTTGTCTCTAAAAGTGAGACAAAAAGCTTCTGAGAAACAACCCTAGTATTAACCTCTGGCCACTATATGCATGCACATGCACTTGTACTCACAGCTGCAAACACACATGCACACAAACATATGTGCCTAGAGAAAAGTGAAATCATAGCCTTTTGCAAAGAAAATAGATGGAAGTGGGACTCATCATATTAAGTAAAATATGTCAGATTCAGAAAGGAAAATACATTTTCTCATATACATAAACTAGTTGTAAAATACTATACAACTACACATGTGTATACATGTATGTGTGTGTATGTAGAAATAAGAAATATTTGATACCTATAGTGAGTATAAAAAACTAAAGCTGGAATGAAGCCCAGATGTATCTCAGTTTCATGTTACACCAATCTTGTCCCTTATACTGATAGTCTGACATAAGGAACAACACCATATATATGATGAGTATCATCATGCTGTTCTATGCCCACGATGCCTGGCATGAAATCATCAATTCAGTGATGCATATGATGAAGCATGACCAAGAAAGAGATAAAAGTTGATGGGAACAAATCTTGGGGGAGGTCAGGCACTGATTTTATCAGAAGTGAATTTTCAAATAATTATGATAGAGAAACCAGTATGAAATTTGGAAAATAAGGAATACTAGAAAAGGTAGAACCATTAGTAAATAACTACTCTAGTTCATTTTTTTGGTTCTAGAGTAAAACATCTGAGACAACATACTGGTTCTGGATGCTCTATAAAGTCCAGAAAAACTGGTGCTGATGTCTGTTCTCCATCTATAAAGACCTGTGGCATCACAGCATAAGAGGTCATCAGTTGTTTAAATGAGAATCCTTGCCAGCTTGGGTCTTTCTTCCTCTTATAAAGCTAATATGGAGTACAACTCTCACAACATTATCTAACCCTAATTCCTTCCTTCTTGCCTTTCTTCTAAATACCAATAACATACCATTGGAGGATTAAATTTCAATACTTTGGAGATAAAACATTCCAACCATAGAAAAAACTCAATCAGATCCAACCAAGTGAGAAACAGACTCTCCAAGAAAACATTACTAGGTTGTTCATGCCCTTATAAAGCTTAACCTTTAAATTTCATTATGTCAACAAAAATTATACAAAATACATGAAGTTGGGGATGGCAATAAGAAGTAATAAATAGAGTGATGTACCCCCCAAAGAACCAGGAAAGCAGTCGCAGAAAGAAGATAAAAGAACAAATAAAGAACAAGGATGGTAGACTAAAATCCATCCACATGACTAAGCACATTAGCTGGAAACAGATGACGCCCTCCATGTAAGAGCCAAAATATGATCAGAATGGGTTTTTATGTCATAAGAACTAACTATGCTGTGTTGATGAAACCTAGATATAAAATACACAGTGACAATTATGCTTGGTTATCAACTGTCAATTTTGATTACTGTTTAAGAGGAGTCAAAGCTAGTGAGATGCCCATTTACGTCTCCATGTGTTCCCTGAGACTAAGATGCTGGTCAGTGAGACAGGAAGGGAAATGCCTGCCCTGATGGGGTGGCACCCTCAAACTCATGGACTGCCTACTTGAAAACAGAAACTTGGGAATGACTAGTTTTAATTTTATTTCTGTTTCTTTCTTTGATATATATATATATATATATATATATATACAGGTATATATATATATATATATATATATATATATATATATATATATATATATATATAATAGGGTTTCACGAAGTAGAACTGGATTGTAAGTCACTATTTCAGTGAGGCTTGTCTGAAACTCTTGTCAACGTTTATGCTCCGGCCTCTTGAATTACAGACCTGAGCCACCAAACCCTACTTGGTCTTGACTGTACCTAGCACTGCTGCCATCTCCTGACATCAGGCTCCTGTTTCTTTGACCATTTAACATGAACTCATTACCAGTGACTCTCTGGAGAATGTCCAGATTTCAGCACCACACTGAAAATAGCAAGGCCTCCCACTTCCTGGACTCGAAGGCTGGTTCTCTATCTCTGCAGTATGCAGATAGCCAGTGTTGGAGTACCCAGTTCCCACGTGTAAGCCAATGCAATAGTTGGAGGTAGACAGATGGGTGGATGGGTGGGTGGATACTTCCTATTGGTCTGCTTCTCTGGAGAACCTTACCTAATATACTTATAAAAAGTAATGGTGTACACATTTCTCATTATGAAAAGTATAAACTATCCAGCTGGGCAAGGTGGCACATGCCTTTAATCACAGTACCAGGGAGGTTGAGGCAGACTGATTTCTGAGGTCAAGGCCAGCCTGGTCTACAGAGTGAGTTACAAGTCATCCAGGGCTACACAAAGAAACCGAGTCTCAGAAAAATAAAATGAAATATCCAAGTAGAAGTTATGGTAAATGCATAAAGAAAATTCAAAAAGGCTTTCTTTTTTTTTCTTTTTAATTAAAATTAAAAACAAGCTTGTTTTACATGTCAATCCTGGTTCCCTCTCCTTTCCCTCCTCCCCTACCCTCCCACCACCCTCCTATCACTTCCCCTTTCTGCTCCGCAGGGAGGGTGAGGCCTTCCATAGGGCATATTCAAAGTTTGTCATATCATTTGGAGCAGAGCCTATGCCCTCCCCCATGTGTCTAGGCTGAGAGAGTATCCCTCTATGTAGACTGAGCTCCCAAAGTCCATTACTATACTAGGGATAAATACTGATCCACTACCAGAGGCCCCAAAGATTGCCCAGGTCTCCTAACTGACACGCACGTTCATGGAGTCTAGGTCTGTCCTATGCTGGGGAAACAAGCTATCAGTCTGGGGTACACGAGCTTCCCCTTTTTCAGGTCAGCTGTGTCTGTGGGTTTCTCCAGCCTGGTCTTGACCCCTTTGCTTATCACTCCTCCCTCTCTGCAACTGGATTCTAGGAGTGTGACTTAGTGTTTAGCTGTGGGTGTCTGCTTCTGCTTCCATAGGCTACTGGATGAAGGCTCCAGGATGGCATATCAGGTAGTCATCAATCTCATTATTGGGGAAAGTTATTTAAGGCAACCTCATCACTATTGCTTAGATTGTTAGTTGGGGTCATCCTTGAGATCTCTGGACATTTCCCTAGTGCAAGATTTCTCTATAAACCTATAACAGCTCCATCTATTATGGTATCTCTTTTCTTGCTTTCCTGTATTCTTCCCCTGACTCAATCTTCCTGCTCCCTTATGTCCTCCTCTCCCCTCCTCTTCTCCTCTTTTTTTCCTTTTAACTCCCTCTCCCATCCCATCATGCTCCCAATTTGCTCAGGAGATCTTGTCCCTTTCTCCTTCTCCAAGGGACCATGTATGTCTCTCTTAAAGTCCTCCTTGTTTCCTAGCTTTTCTGGCGGTGTAAGCTGGTTATCCTTTGCTCTATGTCTAAAATCCATATATGAGTGAGTACATACCATGTTTGCCTTTTTGTGACTGGGTTACCTCACTCAGGATGGTTTCTTCTAGTTCCATCAGTTTGTCTGTGAATTTCAAGAAGCCATTGTTTTTTGTTTGTTTTTTGTTGTTGTTGTTATTGTTTATTTGGGGTTTTTTTTTGTTTTTTTTGTTTGTTTGTTTTTCTCCCACCAAGTAGTACTCCACTGTGTAAATGTACCACATTCTTTATCCATTCTTCAGTTGAGCTGCATTTAGGTTTCTTCCAGGTTCCGGCTGTTACAAATAATGCTGCTGTAAACACAGTTGAACAGATGTCCTTGTTGTATGAATGTGTACCTTTTGGGTATATGCCTAAGAGTGGAATTGCTGGATCTTGTGATAAACTGATTCCCATTTTCCTGAGGATCTGCCATACTGATTTCCAAAGTGGATCTATCTGTAGTCTTCTACACACCAGCATCCAGTTATACCAGCACCGTTTGTTGAAGATGCTTTCTTTTTCCATTGTATAATTTTAGCTGCTTTGTCAAAAATCAGGTGTTCGTAGGTGTGTGGGTTAATATCATGGTTTTCAATTAATTTCCATTGGCTACCTGCCTATTTTTGTGCCAATACAAAGCTGTTTTCAGGACTACAGTTCTATAGTAGAACTTAAAGTCAGGGATGGTGATACCTCCAGAAGTTCCTTTATTGTGCAGGATTATTTTCACTATCCTAGGTCTTTGTTTTTCCATATAAAGTTGAGTATTGTTCTTTCAAAGTCTGTGAAGAATTGTGCTGGGATTTCAAAAAGGCTTTTATTTAAATTCTATAGGTAAACACATCATAATAAGTTTCTAAGTAAAAAAGCTAAGGATCCCAAATGATACCCACTGAGGATCAATGCCATATTTTTTCCAAAGAAAGAAAAAGTTTAAAATCTCACTATGTCTTTTACCAAGAAAACTGAATTCTGGTATGGAAGATTCATTTACACAAATAATTTCATTGCAATATCCTGGATTCCTGTAATTAGACTGTATACATATACATTACATACAGCCTACCCTCTGTGTGTGTGTTCCTTACCAATGGATACATCCAATTACAAATTGATAATATTTGTGGGAAAATGCTCATCTGTACTAAATATGTCAAAGTCTTTCCTTTCTTGTCACTGTTGTCTAAGCAATGAAGACAATATAAAAATTATTTAAATAGCATTTATATTGTGTTAGAAATTATAAGTAATATAGAGATGATATAAGTATGTAAGAGAGTTGCATATAATACATGCAAATATTACTTTATACAAGGGATTTGATCATTTATATCCATGGGCTACCTGAAATGGCACACACATATTAAGGGAAACATACACACACCAACTTTTCCATGAAAACAAATAACAACAAATATTAATAATTAAATTCTATTGACTTGAGGCAATGGGGACTCATACAAAGTATTCAGGCTTGAGAAAGCAATATAACCCCTGCAACCAACGAAGTATTCCTTCAATAACCACAGAATGCTGAGGATACGGTATGGTTTGCATCGGAGATATGCCATATAGACGTTTTTAACACTCATTTCTGCAGCTGGTATCCCTAACTTGAGAGGTTCTGGCTTGCTGGAAGGTAAGACCTCATAGGAAGCAGCTGGGTACTGGGCAAAGTCTTTGAAGAGTATACCCAGCCTCCAGTTCTGGCAGTGCTCACTATGCTCTTGTGTTCCATGATGTGAGCAGTGTCTGCCACACACTACCACCACCATGAACTAGGCTGTTCTCCCTACCTTTTCCATAACAGGGTACTGAAGCTCTTTGAAACTGTGATCCAAAGCAAACCTTTCCTTTTTGAAGGTGTCGTGTGGTCAGAGAGACAATAATAGGCAAGGAGTATATATTATAATAAATGGCTGTGGGATATAAACAACCAGGTACATTCATCCTAGGAAGATATTACAACTCCCGAAAAATGACAACACAAACTTGGGATATTCAGGGAAAGATGAATTACTGTGGTGAATCATAGAAAAATGGGCAGAACAATGCAGAGGAGCACAGCTTTACATATACACTTTTTGATGAGGTTATGTGACTTGGCCATACTTTGAAGAAGTGAGGGAATAGATGACAGTATCTCACAATAATAGCCTGGAGAAAATGAATATCATAAATGCAGATCCAAAATGCTAAATAAGGAAAAAGTTTAAGTTTTCATAAACAAACCAATCACTTCGTGATGCGGGCTTCTCAGTATCCCATAATAAGAGAGAAATAGTCAACTTCGGAGCAGTAACAGAACTGCCTATACACTCATTTGTATATGCACCAAGACTGTAAGTCCAAATGAGCACAACAAACAGCATTTGTTTGAGCTGCAGAGATCCCGAGTCTTTCTGTTTGACATGTTGTTTGACACTGTACATCTGTGACTGAAGCTACAAGAGGGAAAACAAACAAATCAAAAGACATCAGCAACCATATCCAAAAAAGTCCAAACCCTTATGGAGTAACTCATAAATAAAATATAAAACACACAGATGTTATATCAGCAAAACACGGCACCAGATTATATCCTCCTCTCCCAGATGCTGTAAGTCTACACACATTTATCTAAATTATATTCTCTCTTTTCAGAGTCAGAACAATGCCTTCAATCCTGAGCACTGTCCCTTCCCATCTCCTTGTAACCATCTGGCAATTCTAAGAGTCATCTGAAAGCAGGAACAACCATACCAGTCCCTAAACCTCCTTGGAGTTAAAAGCTCACAGGGTGACACAAAGACACTTGGTGGAAAACTAAAAACAAGTAGATGGTTTCTGCCTTGAAATGTTTCCCAGAACAGATCCTTGAAAGCAGTGGAGCAGGCTTTGCCTAAAACTCATCAGAAGGGATGTTAGAGAGAGAAGAAAAAGCCTTTAGAAAAGATTCAAGAAGTATAAAATGCAGAGAATTGGCTCCCCATGATGTGAATGAGTATCATCTTTGAGCTGCTTTCCACAGACTGGCGTGAACTCACTGAAGTCTCTCCTGTGGGCACCAGCCCTGGAGATTTAAGTAGAGGTCACTGAATTTTACTACTTTTGTTTGAGGCCAGAAATGGAAGGATGAAAATACTACAAGCATGCCCAGTGCTTCTTCCTCGTCACTGAATTCTAAATCTCTCCTCATGATGGGCCTATGGTCTGCTCTGTATTTCCCAAGGTATTTACAAGCCCTCACCCAGTGTGGTGAAAGAAATAATGTTCAAGAGACACAAAGAGTCTATTCTTCATTTGGAAAGTGCACAGTTACTAGGGTGACAAAAAGTCACTGAATGTTATGCTACTAAGAACATGATAACTTGAAATAAGACAAAATTCGCTGACAACATTTAATTTGGAAAGTGCTTTGCTTAAATGTCTGACTTTTTTTTTTTTTTTTGAGGAACAATTGCTCCTTGGCCCCTGCTATAGTGTTTTCAAAGGCAATCATTTGTATCAGTTTGAAGTAATTACTTTTGCACATCCACCCAGTCTTTAAATACCATACCCATATGGCTGTTTGATTTTCCAATGGTTTATTTCTCACTTTGGAGGATTGCTTGCCTCCTGCTCCTCCTGTCTCACACACACCTTGGTGTACTTTCCAGCCTTAATACAGGTACATAGGAAGGATCAAAAGTCATGCTTGCTGACATTACAATGACAAAACACTATCCTTATTTGTGCCACGAAATGAACTACACTCGCTTTTCCTTGTGTGCATTTCTGGATTTTTCTCTGGTGCTAATAACTTTGTTTTTATTTAATGTTTATTTCATGTAGCTGAATGTGGCTTGCGCGCACGTGTGTGTGTGTGTGTGTGTGTGTGTGTGTGTGTGTGTGTGTGTGTGTCTGTCTGTCTGTCTGTCTGTCTGTCTGTCTATATGAAAGCCAGCAGTTAACCTCAGGTGTCATCATCAGCAATGTTCTGTTAAATGTTTTGAAGTTGGATACAATGCTCTCAGCTTTGTTTATCATTATTATTATTATTATACTTAGGGTCACTTTGTCTTTAGTGATTGTTTTGTGGTTCCATATAAATCTTAAGATTTTAAAATAATATTTCTGAGGAGAAAGTCATTAACATATAGATGAGAATTGCATTTAATCTATAGATTGCTTTGGGTGATAATGGTATTTCAAAACTAGTCTAAAATTAGTTCTACTGATCCATGAACATGGGATGTCTTTCTATTTCTTTTTGTGTTATCTATAATTTTAGACAGTGTTTCATAATTTTGACTGTAGAGATCTTTTATATATTTGAATATGTTGATCCCTGAGTATTTTATTTTTGTGATATTTTTAAATTTCTTTTGGGTAAATTCCTTGTTGGTAGGCTGATTCTGCAACTTAAAAGAGCTTGTCTGTGAGTCCCAAGGAATTTTTAGGTAGGGGTTAGTATTTCTGAAATAAAACTCAAAATTGTTTATATAATGCATTACATTAATTTACATCTGTAGGACTACCAAACATTGTGCTTTCTGGCTGGGAAATGTCAGTGCTGAGAACACTAATAACAAAAATCCAGGTAAGAAAATAAGGTAACACTTCTTGGTGAATTAAGACTTGTTATTTGTTTTTCCTGGGTAGTTAGAAGATGAAATTTAAGTTCATACTACTTTTAGTTTTTATTCTATGCACATGTTCAAACTTTCCCTCTGATCAAGGAATCTAGAGAAATAAGTATTACTTGTAATGAATTCTTCCTACTCAAAAGTTGACACATTGTAAGTTTGCTAATGGTGATGTTCACACAGACCTGAAATTCTCTTTCTTTAGTCTCTAAGGACAGAGTTCCTTATAAAGACTCAATGATTCAGTTGAACTTCATAGAGTGCTTCATTTTTTCAGCTCAGATAATTCAGGAAATGAAAATGTAAGCTGTTCATGCTGAAAATGTATATGTACTATAATTAGAGATCCCAGAAAAGCATTAACCTAGTTAAACATACATCTTTTTTAGGAAAGATCAAGAATGAAAACATTAAAGTTGTGTTTTCAATATTTCTGGCTTCATTCTCAGACATAGTGGCATGAAAATGAGATGGCACTATACATGTCAGGTTAGAGATGGAAACAGGGCAGGAGAGAGCCATCAGTTGTGGGTACTTTTTTCTTGGACACAGTGTCACAAGACTAAAGTCCTGACAGTCAGAATTTTCATGCAAAGTATAAGCTACATAAAAATAATGTTTTGTCTACAAACATACCCACCTTTTCTTTTAAGAAAAAGCAACCTCTTTCTTCCAGGGGCTCTTTAGAATCTCTCTTAGGAGAGGACAATAAAATCCCAAATGATACTCCAATTGAAATGTTGAATAAGAATTCATTAACCTTGAATATGGGAATAGGAACAGGGCTCAGAGGGGACAGGCAGGGTCCTAAAGTACTCACTTGGATCCTTATTCATCTGTGTAAATATGGCTCCAGGAAAACAGTTCTAACATGAACTGTTGTCTTTGCTGAGAGTCATCTGCACACTTATCTTACTTTTATGTCCAATGGTCTTGTTCTCAGAAAGCACTGTACAGTCTTTTCCTTTGGCTTGGAAACTTTCCCAGGTTATCACATTCTAGTTTTTCTCTCATTAAGGTTGACCACTGTGCCCTATATATGTATGTGGATCATACGGTGCCTGAAAAAAATATTTATGCTTGCATTTCTGTGTCAATATATCTTCCTACTAACTAGAATCTTAACATCTTAACTCATCAAGACCAGGATGAGGGTGATTATTGCTATTCCTGATTTTTTAAACATCATTTGTCCATAGTAGAGAAATAACTGATGATAAATGCCTTGACAATAAAAACTATAGTTTGCTATTCTCTAAAGTGCTTTGGAGAGAGGAGATATCCAAAAGTTATTCAGTCTCAAAGGAATCTATTTTTACCCTCATAAACAAATACAAATAGCAACTCAATCCAATTTAAAATCAAAAGTAATACTCTCAAAATAGTAGGTTATTAGTGAAGATCCAAAGCACACCCCCTCCCATAGGAGGCATGTTTCCTGATCCTAAGACATGGAAATAGAAAGAAGAGCATTATTGTAGGGAAGAGGAAAGGAGAGGGAGGAGCAAGACGATGGGAAGGACAAAGGGGAAGAGGGAGGCAAAGAATAAGAGGAAGAGAAGGGAGAAAGCCAAAAAGAGGAGGAAGAGGAGAAGGACTCAAAATGCTTTTTAAAGGTATGTTATTTTTCTAATTGAATACTTAAGTATAAATATCAATTTATTGCAAGTTTTGCACATGAAAGTATAATTCATATTGTAAGAAAGTTGAATTTTACTTAAATAAGCTCAGTAGGAAATAAGTTAATTATTTCAGAGTATAATGATGGTATAGTTTAAAGTGTAAATATTAACTTATTTCTAACTTATAATTAATATGTTTTTAAAAGAACTGTTGTAACAAAAAAATGCCTTTAAAACAGGAAGATACTTACAGCAGGGTCAAGAAAGTGATAAAGAAAAAAGTAACCAATAAAACACATATAAGCAAACTAGAAGGGTTAAATGTAGATTTATCTGTATATTTACATTAAATGTTTGGATATATTAGGTATTCAGAATATTAGTTATAAAATAGTTGTTTTATAGCAAAAAATGAATTGAAAATCAATAACTTGATATGGTTAAACCTATGAACCATTTAAACTTTCTAAAACCCAAACATGTATAATAGTAAAGGCCACTTCACAACATTTAATCCTCACAATATATCTACTGCCATATTCTCAGTAGACAACTGAAGACACATCAGTTCAGAGGTGGCAGATTGTCTGCATGGAAACACTTGGCCAGAAACAGAGCAAAGATTCAGAGAGGAATCTCCCAATCTCCAAAATCTATCTTAGTCCCACTCCACCACTCTATGGTCTAAGCACATACTTTCCACTAATTACCAGCATCTTTGCCTAAAGGTTTCTATTTCCATTGATGACCACATAGCACAATAATTAACTTTTTGCATTACATTAACAAAATAAGAAAAGAAAATATTTTGGGGGATGTATCAGGCAACACCGTGTCATTTCTCAGACCAGTATTTGTCTACCAATAAGTTCCATTTTCAATTTTAAAACTTTATTATTGTGCTATTTATCTGAAAGAAGCAAAAAATATAAGTTTACAGGCTGAGTTAAGATGTGAAGTATAGGGATCTCCTGCCTGGGGACTGCAGGCAGGTCAACTATCCCCCAGAGGACCAAGCAATCCAGTCTACTGACTTTGCTGTGTTAGTCCCGCCCCCACTCAGAGGAGAGCTGAGCTTGGGTCAGGCATGACTTCTGCTTGCCCTCTTTGGAATCTCCTGGCCCTGGAACAGCAGGAAGGTCGAATGGTCCCAGGCCGATCAAGCCATCCAGAGTCTGCTAACATTGTGGTGTTAGTCCTGCCTCAACGCACTGGGAGAGGGAGTCTCAGACCAGCCTGCACCCATTGTGAGACCACCGTGGAGTACTGGACCTGCTTGTACCCACCAGAAGAGAACCTTGGACCCATACCCACCAGGAGAGGAAGAGATCCCACCTGCACCCACTGGAAGAAGGGATGGGAAAACAACAATATAGGAACACATTCAACACCAGAAAAAGCAATATGATGCCATCAGAGTCTAGGGACTCTACACTAGGAAGACATGAACATCCCAACATAGATGAAGCAGAAGAGAATGATCTTAAAAACGACCTTATGTCAGGGTGGTGGTGGCACATGCCTTTAATACCACCACTTGGGAGGCAGAGATAGGTGAATCTCTGTGAGTTCAAGACCAGCCTGGTCTATAAGCTAGTTCCAGGACAGCCTCCAAAGCCAAAGAGAAACCCTGATTCGAAAAATAAAAAATACAAAAAGAAAACAAAGAAAATAACAACTTCATGAAGATGATAGAGATCCTAAAAGAAGAAATGAGAAAATCCTTTTAAAAAGTGGAAGGAAATGCAATCCATGAATTGCAAGAAACAATTCAAACAGTGCAAGGCTTGAAAGCTGAAACAGAAACAAAAAACAAAAAAACAAACAAAAAAACAATAACAATAAAAAAACAGTCTGAGGGAATGTTGGAATTAGAAAAGCTGGGTAAGTGATCAGAAACTACAGATGCAAGCATAACCAACAGAAAAGACAGAAGAATCAGGCATTTAAGATACACCAGGAGAAATAGATTCATGGGCTAAAGAAAACCTTAAGTCCAACAAATCCCAAACACAATGAAAAAGCTAAACCTAAGAGTAATAGGTATAGAAGAAGGTGAAAAAACCCAACTCAAATGTGAAGAAAATATATTCAACAAAATCAAGAAGAAAACTTTCCCAAACTAAAGAAATACATGCCAATGAAAACTTACAGAGCACCAAATAGAGTGGACCACAAAAGAAAGTCCCCTTGCCACATAATAATCAAAACTCCAAACCTACAAAATAAAGAAAAAAATATTAAGAGCAGCTAAAAAAAAAAAAAGCCAAATAACACATAAAGGCAAACATATCAGAATTATACCTGAATTTTCTATGTAAACTCTGAAAGCCAGAACATACTAGATACATATTCTACCAATATTAAGAGGCCACAGATGCCTGCCCAAACTACTATACCCAGCAAACCTTTCAATCACTATAGATGAAGAAAATAAGATAATCCATGACACAGCCAGATATAAACAATACATATCCACTAATCCAGACCTACAAAAACTTCTGGAAGGAAAACTCCAACCTAAGGAAGTTAACTACTCTCACAAAAAGAAAAGAAAAAAAAGACAATATATAATCTCACCTTACTAAAGTCAAAAGAAAAAGCAGGGCAAATCTACACACAATACCAACACCAACACCACGTCCAAAACAAAAAAGAATTAAGAATCAGTGGCCCTTAATTTCCCTCAATATTGGTCTTAACTCACCTATAAAAAGACACAGGTTAACAAAATGGATACAAAGACAGAATGAATCCTTCTGCTGCATACAAGAAACATATCTAAGCTTCAAAGACAGACATTGCCTCAGAGTAAAGGGTAGGGAAGATTTTCGAATCAAATGAACCCAAGAAACAAGCTGGTGTACCTATCCTAATATCCAACAAATTAGACTTCAAACTAAGATCAATCAAAAAGAGTGAAGAAGGTCATTTCATATTCATCACAGGAAAAAATCCATCAGGATGAACTCTCAATTCTGAACATCTATGCACCAACGCTAGTAAAGGAAACATTACTAAAACTCAAATCTCACATAAAACCTCATGCACTTATAGTAGGAGACTTCAACACTCCACTCTCACCACTAGACAGGACCACCAGACAGAAACTTAACAAAGAAACAAAAGAACTAACATAAGTTATGTCTCTATTGGTTTTAACAGACATCTATAGAACATTCCATCCAAACACACACACACACACACACACACACACACACACACACACACACACACACACAATGTACCTTCTTCTCAGCTCCACATGGAACTTTCTCTAAAATCAACTACATGCTCTGAAAAATAGCAAACCTCAACAAATACAAAAAAAAAAAAAAAACCCTGACTCTTATCAGACCACCATGTTCTAAAGTTAGAATTCAACAACAACACAAATTGCAGAAACCCTGCAAAATCATGGAAACTAAACAATACACAATTGCATCATTCCTGGGTCAAGGAAGAAATAAAGTAAAGACTTCCTAGAATTCAATGAGAATGAAGACACAACATATCGAAACTTATGGGACACTTTGAAAGCAGTGCTAAGAGGGAAGTTCATAGCTGTAAGTGCCCACATGAAGAAACTGGAAAACAGTCACAATAGAGAATTAACAGCTCACCTGAAAGCTACAGAACAAAGAGAAGCAAAGTCACCTCTTTCCCCCCACCAGGAGGACATTCCAGGAAATAATTAAATTGAGGGCTGAAGTCAATAAAGTAGAAACTAGGAAAACAATACAAAGAATCAATGTTAACATAGAGTTGGTTCTTCGAGAAAATCGACAAGATAGATAAACCTTTATCCAAACCAACCATAAGGCAGAGAGAACATGTAAATTAACAAAATCAGAAATGAAAAGGAGGACATAACAATGGACACTGAGGAAATCCAGAGACTCTTCAGGTCATACTTTGAAAACCTGTAGTCCACAAAATTTGAAAATTTAATGGAAATGGGCAATTTTCTGAATAGATATCACCAAAATTAAATCAAGAACACATAAGCAATTTAAACAGATATATAACCCTTAATGAAATAGAAGCAGTCATCAAAAGTCTCCCAAACCCCCCCAAAAAAAGAGGGGGGCCGAGCCAGATGGTTTCAGTGCAGATTTCTACCAGAAATTCAATGAAGAGCTACTACTACTCCTCCTCAAATTGTTACACACAATAGAAGCAGAAGGTTCATTGCCAAACTCTTTTTATGAGGCTACAATTAGCTTAGTACCCAAGCCACACAAAGACACAACTAAGAGAATTACAGACCAATATTTCTCATGAACATTGATGCAAAAATACTTAATAAAATACTGGCAAATCAAATCCAAGAACATACCAGAGGAATCACCCACCATGATCAATCAAGTAGGCTTCATCCCAGGGATGCAGAGACAGTTCAAGATACAAAAATCTATCAATGCAATCTACCATATAAACAAACTGAATAAGAAAAAACACATGATCATCTCACTAGATGCTGAAAAAACCTCTGATGAAATACAACATCCCTTCATGATAAATGTCCTGGAGAGATCATGGATAACAAGAACATACTTAAACATACTAAAAACAATATACAGTAATCCAACAGCCAACATCATACTAAATGGAGAGACACTTATTGTGATTCCTCCAAAACCAGGGACAAGACAAGGCTGTCCACTCTCTTTATATCATATTTGAAGTTCTAGATAGAGCAGTAAGACAACAAAAGGAGAACAAGGGGATACAAATGGGAAAGGAAGAAGTCAAACTGGCACTATTTGCCGATGATATGATAGTTTACAAGTGACTGAAAAAACTCTATCAGGGAACTTTTACAGCTGATAAACACCTTCAGCAAAGTGACCGGATACAAGATAAAACCAAAAAAAAAAAAAAAAAATCAGTAGCCCTAATATATAAAGATGATAAATGGGCTGAGAAAAAAGTCAGAGAAATATCACCTTTGCAATAGCCACAAACAACATAAAATATCTTGGGATAACACTAACCAAACAAGTGAAAGACCTGTATAGCAAGAACATTGAGTCTTTAAAGAAAGAAATTAAAGAAGATACCAGAAAATGGAAAGATCTCCTATGCACATGGATAGGTAGAATCAACATAGTAAAATGGCAATCTTGCCAAAAGCAATCTACAGATTCAATACAATACCCATCAAAATCACAGCACGATTCTTCACAGACCTTGAAAGAACAATACTCAAATTTGTAAGGAAAAATAAAAGACCCCTGATAGCCAAAACAATCCTGTACAATAAAGAAACTTCTGGAGGCATCACCATCCCTAAATTCAAATCCTATTATACAGATATAGTCCTGAAAACAGCTTGGTATTGGCACAAAATAGACAGGTAGACCAATTGAATTGAATCAAAAATCCTGATTAACCCACACACCTATGAATACCTGATTTTTGACAAAGCAGTTGAATTTATACAATGGAAAAAAGAAAGCATCTTCAACAAATGGTGCTGGCATAAATGGATGCTGTGTTGTAGAAGACTAGCTTAGGACTGACCAAGACCCCCTGAATGTGGGTCTCAATTTTGAGGCCTGGACCATCTATGGGGCCTCTAGTGTAAAAATGTACTTTGGAAGCCCATTCTACATAGAGGAGTACTCTCTTAGCCTAGACTCATGAGGGTGGGTCTGGGCCCTGCTCCAAATGATAGGACAGTCTTTGAAGATCTCCCTTGGAAGGCCTCTCTGGGGAGCAGAAAGGGGATGGGATAGAAGTTTGCTGGGGTGGAGAGATGAGAGGGAATTGGGATTGACATTTATAACAAGTTTGATTCTAATTTAAATAAATAAACAGAATAAATAGAATAAAAATAACCATTTATAAAAAAGATTTAAAGTATAAGATATAATAAAAAATTATATACTTAGAGTCAGATAAAACATTTAGCTTTGAAATAATGCATTGAAAATTTAGCTTAACCTGGAGAAAATGTAGATAAAATGAGTTTAGAAGCAAATAATATAATGTGAAAATACATTTTAAATGGAGCAATACTTGAGTTTAATGAATAAGAAAATTTTAAAATTTGAGGTGAAAGAATTCTACTCTAGAACAAGAATAGTCAAATAAACAAATATGGTAGATATCATAAAGCTGAGAGTCAATGATATTTACAGTTTATGGATATGATGAAGGGAATTCTAAATGCCATTCAGTAGGGATGTATCTACTTCCCTGCAATCATTTCCAGATATAACTATATTATTAAGTGTTTCCTAGTAGCATGAATCAGACAAGCCAAGACAGAATAGTGACCTTTATTAGCTTCATCATATTAAAAAGGCATTGATTTCAATAAGTTTCCTGGTTTACTAAAATATAGTTAATAAGGACCAACTCACAGAAGAATAAATCACATAGCATGTATTAAAAGAAATTTATAGTCTATAAATCAATATGCATGGAAAATTGATAATAATGGTAGATATTACAATAAAATAAAAAATATTTTGTCCACAGGATGTGTTATGAATCTGCTTACATAATTTAAATATCTGGGTTTATAAGTACATAAATCAACCCTAGACAAAGATCCGATCAACTAAAGAAGGCTGAAAGTATGCGAAATGGTCTTCCTCAAGGCTCCCAACTGCTTATTTAATACCAAGTGATCAGCCCTAAGATGATATAAACACAAGTAACATTGCATGAACTGAGAAGCCACACTGTATTAGTATATCTAGGAAGATGAATGTATATACAAATATAAACAAACAAATTTTAAAAACAGGCTATGAATTTTAAAGAGATATGGGTGTATGAGAATGCCTATAGGAAGGACAATAAAGGGAGAAATTGATGTAATTTCATTTTAATTTCAAAATTTAATATATGTAAAGTTAATGAACTAAAAAGGAAATTGAAAAGAAATATGTTAGCTCCATAATTATTAATTTATAAAGATGACCATGGTATTAAGTGAAAAGCAAATAGCATACGGCATGATTCTGTTTCACTAGAAACAAACATTAGTGTTTATTGCCCTAATGCAATGGGGTATCTAAAACAAGACTCGGAAGTGGATTGGGTCACGTCAGGCTGTGTAGACACTAAGATGAGAAAATGTTAAATTTTGCAGGTATATGTGAGAAATTATATCATTTACATTTTAAATGCCAATTCATGTTATTTTTGTAATTTGAGAAACAAATGCAATTTTTCTATTTTGTTCTGGAGATTGTGCTGTCATGAAGCCTAGACTGTCTTCAAACTGCCTCAGTTTCTAGAGCACTGGGATTACAGACAGGTACCACCATGACTTACAGTACTTGAGATGAGGGGCTCCAACTAGTGAGAAAGACAGTAGATAAGTACAGAAGAAAGAGGGAGAATGATGAAATAACAACAAGCATATCTGAAAAAAATCATAAGGAATTATAGTATTACAATCTACCTAAAATATAAGTAAGTCAATGCATTAATATACACATATAGTTTAATGAAATTTCCTCATGTGGACTGACCACTTAAAACAAAAACAAAAAACACAAAGTTTAACAGCAGACATGAGAAGCCCTCTCTTGAGTTGTTGGTCAGGGTCATCCAGGAGACTCCCTAAACATTCTGGGCTGTTGCTATTGCCTTCTGCTGCTCTCCCAGGGGTAGGAGGTAACTTCCTACTGCTGAAGATATGTACTTCAGACACGGGGCCTAGAAGCCTGTGAACTAAAACTGACCTTAATTCCTCTTCTCTGAGGACCAGTTTTCATAGTATCAGAAGGTGTTATGTAAGGTTCCAAAGGAGGGAACCAACCAGTAACTACATAGCTATGATACCTATGAACCACAACAATGGCCAGCACGGTACAATAACCCTAAGGTACAGTAGTGGCATGCATACCTTAGCAATAACCAATAACTCCTTAGTTGGAGTTGAGTCCTGTGCAACAAGACGGAAACCATGTCTGTTGATGGAAACCTAGCCAATTACCCAGGGATAGTGAACTGAATCTTTGAAATTAATGTTTCCCTCAAAACATCACCAAAATGTAATAGCATCCAATCTCCAATCTTATGGGATCACATAGCATGTGAGCAATGCTTTAGCTAAGTTTGCAGCACACTTACTTAACTCACCATTGGTCTGTAAATCCAAACAAGTAGTCACATTCAATTTTCTGCTAAAATCGCCCCCATATTGTCAAATTGAGTATCTAACCTAAGCTTTGAAATTCACACGAAGGGCAAGAGGACCCAGGAGCTTCCAAAATTTCAGGGGAGTAATTTAGAAGCAGGGGAGTGGGGGGGTGGAGAAAGATTAGAAAAAAGTCTTAATGTATGTAACAAGAAACCTAGAAGCTCTCATTTGAATCAGCTGAGGTACCCAGGATCTCCTGATACAGGGAGCCACTGTGTTGTATTGACATCCTTAACTGAGCCAATTTCAGATGTGCCCCAGTTAGCAGGAGGAAATTATTAGTCATGCTATCTAACGCCCTTGGAAAATCCATACAAGGGGTATCAACTTTGCTCAGAAATGTTGACTATAACAAACAAACAAACACACACACACACACACACACACACACACACACACACACAGTTATAACTGAGAGCCCTAACTCATCAACTCATGTGACTCAAGAAGGGGTGGCCCAAGGCCTTCATGCATTTGATGAAAACAATTGTTGTCAGGGTAGATGCGCACCTATCACAGCCACAGTGCATCAAAGATTGAAGCTGTCTAGGAGAGAAATAAGCAGGTAAAGAAGGCAGAATTCATTGACTAGCCATGCCTTCTCCAGACTGTGTTTGGGTGGCAGCAAGAGCCTGGGACAGAAAAAAAGCTACTGACAGAATTTACTCAACCTCCAAGGTAAGTAAGGGCTAAAATGTTGTGACCCATTAAACATGTTTCGTCTCTTCCGAAGCAGGTCTTTACTTTTATGGACCACTTTATTCTCACTGAGGAGTCTAGGGCACTTCATTGTGGCGGCAGTTTGAGGATGGAACCTAGCTGGGCCCTTTGTTTTGCCACCTGTCACTGTCACATCTTCAAAGCGGCATTCAAACCGCACGGGTATAGCTTTGAAACTGCTGTTCTCCCTAACATGAGAGCTGAGCTGGAGTAGACAGGGCTACTCTTATCATCCCTTAAACAAATGCTCCAAAAGGGAATCAGCATTAAACAAATGCAGGCTGCTCTTTGCAGACTGCCGTTCCAGCTGTGCATCAGAGCAGGCTCTACAGGGAAAGCTCTGGTCCCTACCCACGAAGATGTGAACCCAGCAACAGCCTTTTGAAAAGAAATGTCCTCCACGCTCTGAACAGCATTCACTTGACTCTGCTTTAGCAGTGTTTACTAGGCCAGGTGGGCCTGGGGCTTCGGGACAAAGAAGGCACAGTTTGAGGATGCTTAAGCACAGTTAAAGCTGGCCTTACCTTCACCTTCATAGTAAAGGAACAGCACGAGGAGTCCACAGAGCTACACTCAGAAAACATAACCGTTACATGAAAGGGGAGTTCAAAGGGGGAAAATTCTCCAATGGTGGGAGAAGCAGAAACAAAAGAGATAGGTGGCAGGAGGGCTGCTAATTCAAAGCATTGAGCAGATCGGGAGCTAAGCCTGCATTGCAGTAGCGCCCACTATTGGAGATACTGTTCCCCTAGCAACTCATATGCTGGTCCTGATGGGGAAAGGCTTCCCCTCAGACTTACCAGTAAGAGGAAAAAAGAAGTTACAGTACAGCCAAAATAACATTAACAATTGAAATATGGGCTGTTTTTGTACTTAAAGGGTCATCAGGCATTTTCTTACATTGTTGTATAAAGTTATGCTAAAAATTAGTTTTTAAAAGTTTTCCATATCTCAGAGAATTTTTCACGTATGCAAAAGAGAATCCCAAAGTGCTGTGGAAAGCTTTGGCTTATCTAAGGACGGTAAAATGGGGCCAGGTGAGCCTGCAGGAGGGGCAGGGTCAAACACACAGCAGTAATGAGCTACTGAGAATGCAGGAGATAAAGAGATTCTTTGGCATTCTGGAGGGGAAAAAACAACTAATTTTCTTAGTACATAATATGTTGCATCCTTTTTATATCGTTTACAAAGGAAATGTTCTTTGGTTCCTAGAGTAAGAGCTTCTTCTAACGCTTACTTGGCTGACTCTGAAAAGCAATGATTATAGCAAGTGTAATTAAAATAATTACAAGAGAAATGGGTACAAGTCCTTATCATGATGTGACTTTAAAATGCCATTTTTTTAAAGGGAAAATGGAGAAAATAGAGGGTATTCAAGCATACATATTTAGGCCATTTAGACAAACAACTTTTATTGAGTAGAAGTTTGTTTTAATGTAGCAAGACGTTAACAGTCTCAGGAGTGCCACCAATATAATCTTTCATGATGGATCAATGCAGAAGATGAAGTTCTGAAATCCAGATTCATCTATGGTTTGTCTTTCCCATGAGGATGGGTCACACAGAATTCACTACATGTGCCCATAGTGGGCTTCTGCAGACCTGGGCAATGGCTAAGAAAGATTTATTTATGGATACCTTTCCTTCACAATGCTGTTGTTGGTGAGACTTCAACTGTGGCCACCAAGACCCCCCACTCAGTAACTTGGAAGGATCAGTGAGCCTTTGCCCCATCTGTTGGATAAAAGCAGGTATTACTGGTTGACATATAAATTCTATCAGAGTCTGGGAAAAGAAAATTACTTCTGTCAGTTGGTCAGTCATTTGGTCTGTTGGTGGGATAACTCAGTTGTTTCTGCTCTTTAACTTGTTTAGCCTATAGTGCACTTATAGCAATTACACCTTTCTGATCCAGTGGCTGGGAGATGTCTGCCATGAACCATGTTGACTTCAGGAACCATATAAGATCAACTACAACTGCACCAGACCCGGTCACTTGTACCTGTCCATTCCTTCTCAGGCTACCTCTACTAGAAGAGGCCTTTTTGCATAATTACATCATAGCTTGGATATGAAAATGGTCATTGTTGGCACCAAAGAGATTGTTTCTATGTAACTATTCTTGAATCCCAAAAGCTCTGCAAAGGTTAATCCAGCCCTTGTGGAAGCTGATGAAGCACCTCTGTTTCTGTGTCATCATCACCCTTGAGAGCTATCCCAAGAACAGTATATTCCCCACTTTTGACTACATGCGAAGAAAAAAAGAAAAAAAAAGGTGAAACAAAAGGAAAGGAGGAAAAGAGGCCATGGAAAGAGCCCACAGCTAGTTCAAATAAGATAACAAGCCCAGAGAGAACAATAAAAAATAAAAACCAAAGAATCTTCTAGAAGCTGAGACTGTCTGCAATGAGTTACTAGTAAATCATATTCTTTTTCTGCTCATGGAGCATGCCCACGTTCCCTTAAGATGTTAGAAGCATGTGCAGCACACTGGTAATGTTCAGACAGTCATCTCTCCTGTCACACACAAGGCTGTATTCCTCCTTTATTACATTATGGGGTTTTGAGGATTAAATTATAACTAACAGATAAATAACATCAATGCCCTTTGGCCACTAAAGGATACTGGGCCCCTGTGTATCCATGAAAATAAATGTACACAAATAAGCCAACATGATGGAAAAGGTGATCAATACTAGAAAGCCAAATGAAGTCAGATTTTCATGCTTCGTAAGTACCATAGGAGTCTCCGTACATGGAGACAGGAACTCTTTATGCAGCCTTGATGGGACTTGTGATGCAGACTCCTTTACAGCTGCATTGTCTATTATGCTGTGTTAGCTGTTAGTGGCTCACACAGCATGAGTCACGGGATCAGAAAAGAATGGTTTCTCTTCTCCTGGTCTCCGATTATTACAAGTATTTCAATCTTATGGATGGGATGGAAAACGATGCACGGTGATTATCTTATTAGTTGATCTTCAAGTAAGCAGTACTATCAGGGCCTGAAAGGAGCACATTATTCCTTCATCTCTCTGACCTAACACAGTCATCTTGATAGATACCAAGAAGAAAGCTACTTCCTGACTCACAGTGTATTACAGTTCAGCTAAACAGAAACAGGATGCTCCATTGGGTTATAATAACAGCATTTTATACCGTGATTTACCAGAGACATGATCCCCTAGGTGCCTATGGGTATCTTTTCTCTTCAGGCTCCTTTAATTAAGGAGGGTTTCCAAACACGCATCCCTTCTTTACCATTTTCTTGTATTATACCTTATCTTTTCTATCATATTTATAGCACATTGTAACTGAGCACATTAGAAAGCATGGATAGCTGGGCATGTGGCAGGTAATTGGAAGAAAGCAATAATAATAATATCTAAAGATAACTCCAGGAGGCTCACTGCATTAGATAGGGAACCCTTCTGCTTGGAGCGCACTCCAGAAAAATCTTCTCCTGTTATCTCAAGTGCCTTCTTCCATTTCCTCCTCCCTGGGGGAATTTTACTTGGCACTGCCTAAAAGGAAGTTTTATAAATTGCAGCTGTCAACATCTGCTTACAACGTAGGAGCTGTGTCATTCAACAAACATGTCTAATGAGTAAGGTACAGAAATGGAAAGCTCACTCCAGAGAACATAAAATAATGGATAATTGTAAAAATATATACAACTTTAAGAGGATTTCAGTAAGTGCTAATGATACATACTTAAGCTGCTATTCCCACCTACCAGTCCAGACTTTTTTTTTTTTTTTAGATCAGAACAGTAAGGGAGCTGAGGAGACAGCTTTGTCAGCAAAGTTCTTACTACATAGCATGAGAGCCAAAGTTTGGCTACTGAACCAGACCCACATACAAATCCAAGCATAGTGTTATACACCTATAATCCAGGCATCAGGCAAGTGAAACAGGAGGATCCCTGGACTTTGATAATCAGCCTGTCTATGGAGAGCAACTGAGAGCAAAGCGTCTTCCATGCACATGTGCACTTGTACGCATGCTCCCTCAAAACACATGTGCAAACACATAAACACGAGAACAACCAGCTAATGATAATGAACTTGAGACAATGACGAAATGGGTACACTCATCCACTAAAAACGGTCCTCTTTTAGAAATGACAAAAGGAAAAGGAGAAAGCTAATAGCTTTGAATACCTCTTTTAAATTCACACTGAGATAATTCAAAGTATAGTTAATAAGTATAGAAGTGTTACTTCGGTATTTTTATCACTTGGAAAATACCTTTTAGAGTGTATCTATGGTACCAAAAGTGATAGAAAGTTAGGAAGACATCAAAGACTGATCAAATGAAATGGGTACTTTAGAGTCTATCTATGATAATCAGATACAAAATAATAGGTGGAATATACAGACATTCCCTCATTCATGATCTTACCTGCGCATACCATACCTGTATTTGCTACTCTTCTGTTGTTTAGATAAATCCCTGTGACCAAGGCCACATGCCAAAAAAGGGTTCAGTTCCAAAGGGTTAGGGACCATAGTGGAGAGGACAACACAGCAGCAGGCTGCAGGTTTGTCAGCTGGAACCAGAAGCTCAGAGCTGATGACTTACTTCTCAAGCTACAAGAGGAAGCACAGAGGAAACTGTGATGGTGTGAAGCCTTGGAACTTCAAAGCATCCCCAGTGGCAAGCGTCCTCTAGCAAAAACATACTTTCTAAACCTCCTCAAACAGTACCGCCAATTGGGAATCAGTGTTCAAATGCCAAGACCCCATGGGAATGTTCTCAATTTAACAACAATTACGTCTGTCATTATTTTAAGAGCTAAAAACAAATTTTCAAGACAAAGCTTGTTTTATATTGAGCTTTTGTTTCATTTGGTAGAAATAAAACAAGTAACAGTTGATAGACAGACTATAGAGCAACAAGAAAATTAACATTTTTTTTTTCTACCAAGGGCAATAGCTTGTCACTTTAGCTTCCAAAACTATGTCTATGAACAAGAAAACATAGGACTTAAAACATAAAGCCTTTTAAAATTACATTTGTTTTCTGAAGTTAACAGGTCACAGTTCTTAGAAAGAAAGAAAGAAAGAAAGAAAGAAAGAAAGAAAGAAAGAAAGAAAAAAGACTAAATGTGCCTATTTGAAGGAAGGCACAAATCCAAGGAAATTCTAGGTCTCAAGAAAGAAGATGAAGTGTACCTTTTCCCTCTCTGTATTGGCTATAATTCTGCCTGGTTTAATAGAACCATACTTTTACAGAAAGATCTGTATGTAGAGTGGGTTTGTTTGCAATTTTGCTTTTTTGCTTTTTCTTGATGAGGTTTTGCTTATTTGGCATGTTCAGCTGCTTTAGTTCCGTCTCTACCACAGGGAGGCCCGTCCATGGCAGCAAGGCTCTGGGATGTCTCATTTGCCAAGTATCCTAACACTTCACAGAGTGCTTGGCAAGAAGCATAGTGTTATCCTTGATTCTCTTTCTTACAACCCATCTCTGTTATGAGTTCTATTTCAAAAATACTTCCAGAATATTCAACCACTTCACATGACATAATTATGAATTTCCTGTGAGTCTCCTATACTTCACATGATGGACATGTGAAGCCAGTGTTGACTGCTATGTAATGGCCTTTATCTTTAAGCCAGAGTTTCATGACCAGCACCCACGAATCTACATCAGGCTAACTTGCCAGTGTGTAATCCATAGGGCAAAATCCCTCTCTTTCATACCTCTTTGTAGTCTTCTGTGTCTCCTTGGTAGCATCAAGCATCATTTTCACTGCATTCCCTCTGACCCAGGGCCCCTGCCTCTCCTGTTTTCTCTGCAAGACAACAAGAATGATGCACTGAAAATTAAAGGTGATAAAACAATTCATCAACACCCTCGTGAAGGCTTCTGTCTTCAGAGCACTGTACACAGTGCCTTTCTCTAACCTGGTTCCATTCTCCTCACTGCTCTATGAGTGTTCCTGCTTCAAATATTCTTGTTGATATTCAGATCATTCCTATCTCCACAAGGTCTTCCTACCTTCTTAAATGCTTAGTTGGCCCCATTCCCTCCTGTGATTTTCTCTGCATGACCTCAGCTTCTTGGCTATTGTTACTGTTTCTGTCTCCTGGCACAAGAGTTTAAGCTCCATGCAAGTAGGACTTGGCTTCATTTCACTTGTATCTCAAATCTCAAACAGTTTGCAGAACCACAATGGTTAGTTGTTGCCATTCTATTTGGTTGTATAAGCCCAAAAATGAGGTGGACTAAAGTCACATGCAATAGCCAGATTTACTCAGGGCACCAACCATTTTATAATCAGAGGGTTAAGCAAGGTCTCATGTGAGCAAAGTTCACTCGAGTTCAAGTTGTATATGGCCACCAGGGCAAGGGCACATGAGTCTCAGCTGTATGTAGTCAGGAGGACAACTGTGCTTAGAAACGTCATTCTGAACACTAACAGTAAATTGACGGGTAATCTGAAGTAAACCACCTCCTAGTTACACCTGGGAGGGGACAAAAGCATATTCCAGGAACACATCCATGTTATAAAAGAACAGAGGTCACAAGACTCTTGTCTGGTTTTCCCCACAAGGTCTCGGAAATCTCCTCACACTGCTTCATTCATGAACTGTGTTCTGACAGTTAGTGCCTAACAAATTCTTCTAAAATGGCTGAGTATAAACTTTTAGTCAAGACAGTCAGCCTTTCATTCTGCCAGAACTATGTAATAGAGTAATAATCAATGTTAACTCCTAGTGTGTTGGCTAATGACACAGTCAATACACTAATATGCAAAGGATGATGCAGGGGTGCCTGAGCTCACACATAGGGTCTATCTACAGCTTCCATTTCTATTCTGGTTGATTTAAAATCCTACTTTTATAAAGGCACAATTCCAGAAACTAATGTTACATACCCGCTTTGAGATTTAGTTTAGTTTCACAATTGAAAAAAAAAAGTTTTCCTCATGATTGTTGGGTTGATTATAAGAAGAATAAATGAAATCGCCTATGAAGTATTAAATTACTGATATTTTCACTTATAATCTCAATGAAATTTTACTAATTTGTTTTAATTGCATACCAGTTTATTTTGATATTGTTGAGTGACTTTCCCCAGAGAAACATAAAAAAATGCCTATTTGCCCCTGACAAGCTACCAAAAATAAAACCAAAATAAAAAAAGATTCCATCCAAATCTAGTTTGGTGAACCAGTGAACTTATTGGGTTATTTACAAAAGTATGGGTTAGAGGACACTTAGAGGAGCCTGGGTGACACAAAGACAGACCTTTGCATCACTGAAAAGCCTACCCAATGTGTGTGATAACTCACCGAGACTATGATGTCTCTTATACAACCAGCAGTCACATCAGAGGGCCAGGCAGTTCTTGTCAACAATTGTTATCTCATACATAATCTTGGAGAGGAACTTTATAAATCTTGTAACTTTTAGAAGCTTCTTAACTTTGTAAGTTGTGTTTATTTCAAGTCTTATGAAATGAATGCTTTCCTTTCTTCTACTACAGAATGTTTCAGTTTAAAGGGGAGTTGTGCAACAGCTATCACAAAGGAAAACTTGACAACTCATATATCACGATGCTCATGTTTTCATTTTATATCCTCACATACAGATGTTTCTCAAAAATATATAGTAACAAAAATGATAATTACTTTTACATCTCTTTGACAGAAACTTGAGAAAATCAACTTAATGGGAGGAAATTCCTCAGAGCTCTTGCCTTCTTTTGTGCTGAATGTGGGGTAAAAGCACATGCAGGGGAGGCCATTCACCTCATGGCAGATGGGAGGAAAAGACTGAGTAAGGGACTCTCAAAGCCACACTTCTAATGGCTACTTCCTCCAGATATAACCCACCTCCCATGGTTTCGATAGACTCCCCATATAGCACCGCCAGCTAGAGACCAAGCATGACACACATGAACCTATGAGGAGTCATCCTATCTTCAAATGATCTTCATATCTGTGAAATAATTGGTAACCACCAATAGTCTCATAATATATAATTACATAATTATTGTACTTTTGTTGTATTTTCTTCTAGATTATTTCCTATGACTATTTTTCAGTTTAATTGTAATGTACATATACTTTATATCTTGATTTTTCAGTTGTTATATAAACATAACATATTCTCACTTACCTGTAGTTGTTTTCCAGTCATTATTTTTTAATAGCTACATAATTTTGTCAAGCAAATGTACTATAATTTACTTTAATATTTTCCGATTATTGGTTACTTTAGTTATTTCCAACAGTTCAATAAAATTTAAAAGACCCCAAAAAGAGAAGGGGGGACAAACTAGCTTCCTTTTCTTTCTCCATTCTCTCCTCCCTCCCTTCTCTCCTCTAAATGAAAACATAGCAAGTTTGACCCTTTCAGAGAAAAAGAAACTGAATTCTTCCACTCTTTTGCAAGAGGACACTCCTGAATAATTTATGAGTACTTAACGATGAAAGAGATATATAGCATCTAGTTGATTATTAACATAATACAGCCAAATGAAACATTATCCTAAAAGTCACTTAATTGCAGCTGTGGAAATGAGACTTTGAACATTTTAGAAAGAAGTCATATTTGAGATGTAAATAAATACATTTCAAAATTATTTTAAGATCTTGCCTAGTACAAATTCTTCCCTGTAAATGGTAGTTATTGGAGGTTGTTTTCCCACCCCATCCCTGCCTAAACAGGAATGGGAAATCAGCCCTTTCAACTTACTTAATGAATAACTGAGAGAATAAAGTGGTACATTTCTAAAAATTTCTACAAATAAGAGGTAACATAAAATCAACTAGATTTCTGTATATAAATTTTAGTTTTACATTTTCATCAGGTGCTTTAAGAAACAACACAAATAGAAGCATAGAAACTGTGTTAATTACTTCAAACAGTGGTACTACTTGACTATGTAACCCCCAAAGAAGTATATCTCTTATATCAAAAATGGAAATGAGCCAGAAAAAAAAAACATTAATTTTACTTGATGCAAGAGAAAGGAGAAGCAGGAAGGAGGGAACACTAGTACCAACGTTTAAGCAGGCCATGAAGTGCAGGAGCAATTAGGAACCTCCGTGGCCTGCCCAATCCAACTGCTTCTCAGGCCCTCCCCAGTGAAACTTTTGTTCTGTTCCCTGCAAGCTGCTCTCCAGGCCTCATCACGTCCAGGGCTTTCTCAATGTCCTGTTGCTGCCCAGAACCAATGGCTTCTGACCATTCATTCAGCACCTTACTGTGGTGAAAATAATTCCCAAGAAGGCAAGTGTTTTGAGTTCTTCAGTGTTTGAAATTCTTTTTCCTTTTCCCTGTTTTCTTCCTCCATGACCAGTTTGTCTGGGCTCACGTTCTTCTTTTGAAAACTATGTTCTAAGGTGTTTAACAATAATTACTGGTTGCAGTAGAGAAATCTGTGCCATTCCAACATCATGGTAAAGGGAAGGCCTGGGGAGGTGTGTCTGGCAAACCTCAGAGCTTACACTAAGGGCCTGGTTATCCCTAGTTTCAGTCCTCGCCTTGGTACTTCACTTCACTTCCTGTACTGAGCCTCTGGAATCTGAAACTGGCCCATTGCCTGACAGGGAGGAAGTCTATATGACAATGACAAAAAGCTCACATTCCCTCTTTTTTTTTTTTTTTTTTTTTTTTTATCTGTACGAGTACCTTAAACCCACTTCTGCAAGACCTGACTCTAAGCTGAACAGGATCACAGTATTTTTAGGCTAACTGGTCCCCCATCTTCTTTCTGTATTTCAATTTGTTTCAGACACTCCAATCTCCTGTGCTCTGTGTAATAGTAAAATAATATTTCTACTCATTTGCTGATTTTCATTTAAAGTGTTGAAAACTGGGGTGGGAGAGATGTTTATTCATAAAGGAAATATAGGGACCTGTATTTCGTCCTCAGGATGAACTCACAGAAAAAATGTCAAACACGATGGTGCTCACTTACAATTCCAGTGCTGCAGAGGTACAGACATATGGGCCCCTGTGATGAACTGACTATCTAGCCACACTTAATCAGTGAACTTCAGACCAAGAATAGAAAACAGTGGCCATAGCTCATAGGGAATGTCGCTTGAGGTTAGTTACTTGCCTCCTCAGGCTCATGTGAACACACACACACACACACACACACACACACACACACACACACAACTGCATGTATGCACAGACAGGGGAGAAGGTAGTGAGAAGACTGCATTCTTGCTTAGTCTTTGTATTGGTTAGAGTTTTATTGCTGTGAAGAGACACTATGACCACAGCATCTCTTATAAAGAAAAGCATTTAAGTGGGGTTGGTTTACAGAGGTTCAGTCCATTATCATCTTGGCAGGAAGCATGGCAGCCCACAGACAGACATGGTGCTGAAAAGGGTGCTGAGAATTCCTGCTGTCAGCAGGCAGCAGGAATAGAAAAACACTGGACTTAGCTTGAGCATCTGAAACCTCAAAGCTCAACCCCAGTGACACAATCCTCCAACAAGGCCACACCTACTCCAACAAGACCACACCTACCCCAACAAGGCCACACCTAGTATTGCCACACCCTATGAGCCCATGGGGGCTGTTTTCAATCAAACTACCATATTCTTCAAGTGATGACCTCTCTGAGCCCTCCTTGGCTCACCCAGTCTACTCTTCTATTCCTCCCAGAGTACAGTGACCACAGTTCTACTTTCTACATTGCTTTCTTTGCAAAGTACTACACCTATGTCTCATAGAAGACATTTGAACACTTCCATGTACCTTCCCCTTTTTTCAAGGCTCTTATTGTAAGGACAAAGACTACTACTTTTATGTAGTTGCATAGTACTTAAAATAGGCAACCTGAGACTTTAGTGTGCTTATGGATCACGTGAATTACTTTTTTGAAATGTGGAGTCAAAGACATCACCTCCAACAGACTGAGAATGTGTCAAAAACTGGTTATTTAACAACCACACCTACATAGTTCTGAGATACATACTCCTTGGCTGACTTAGATTCATTTCCTATTCCTGTGATAAAATTCTATGGCAAAAGCAACCTAAGGAGAGGGTTTATTCTGGTTCACAGTTGAGGATATAATATACCTTCAACTCAGGAGAAACTTGAAACAGCTGCTCACATCGCATCCACAGTCAGGAATTAGAGAGTGAATGTATATATGCGGCTACTCAGCTCAGGTTCCCCACTCATACCACCCAGGAGCTTAGCTAGGGAATGATGCCACTCACAGTAGCTAGGGAATGATGCCACTCACAGTAGCTAGGGAATGATGCTACTCACAGTGGTCAGGTATCCCCACCTCAAACCGTATTTAGAAATACTCTGACATTGGCATGCCCCAAGGTAAGTCATTGTCCAGGTGACTCTAAGTTCTATTATTTGTCAATTAATGCTAAACATCACCTGGGTCATGGTATGAGAAGTATTTCCTAAAGACAAGCCTGAACATTTGCACAGGCACTAAATGAGATGATTACATTGGTTATTTTGTTGTTGTTTTTTTTTTCTCATTTTTATCTTTAAGATGTTGAAATTCCAATTCTTAATATATAAATGTAAATCTGACAGCCACAAATTTCTGTCAGTCTTTCCTGGCATTATTATACTGAGTTTGCTCCTTTTAATAATGCCTTGTAGAATTGCAAATTTCTGAAATTTTTAGTCTGCTATATAATGTACAATTCTATTTTGCTGTGTTGCCTTTATTTTATCTCTTATATGGATTCTATTTATAAAATTCTTGAATTTGACTAATGTACAAATCAGTTCAGGTCATGAAAATACCATAGATTTGGTGATCTGGAAAACATATATTTTGTCAAAGTTCTGGAAGCTGGAAATACAACTCTTGAATAAAATCATCAATCAAATAAATGTGCACACATACACAGGACTTCCTCAGCAACTTGCAGGTACTCAATAAGATTTGGTTTGAGTGTGATATACACAACTTCTATAAAACAATACTATAAAATTATGAAGAGAAGAAGACTATGTAGTGTGTTCTGCTTTAGACAAAGTCAGCACATGAAAATATACAGGTGTCTTTCTGCAAAAGAGAAGTAATTCAAACTTCATTGTGCATAGAAAGAATTTAAATATATCAATGGAGATCAATTCAGATGAAGTTAGCAGAAGGAATAATAACAACTTATAATTTAAATAAAAGCTTTTCAAATGTTTCAGTAATATGAGATTTTCAATGGGCTGAAGTAGAGAGAGGTCATTGGAAGTTAAATATATCTACTCCATTTCTGTCTGTCTGCCTCTCCCTCTTTGTCTTTCTCTCTGTCTCTCTCTGTCTCTCTCTTTGTCTCTGTGTCTCTCTGTGTCTCTCTCTGTGTCTCTCTCTGTGTCTCCCTCTGTGTCTCTCTATCTCTGTCTCTCTCTCTCTCTGTCTCTCTCGCATATTCACAAGCGTGTAGGCATGTGGGCACACATATCAGTAGGTGAATGTGTGAAAGCCAGAAGTTGACATTGTGTGCCTTCCTTTCTCACTCTGCAGTTTCTTCACCGAGGCAGTGAACTCACTGACTCTAGATCAGTTAGTTAATTTTGCCTATCTAGCCAGGCACCCCTTCACCCATCTCTGCCTCTGGGAATTACTGACCCTCTGCCACACTTTTATGGTTTTGTTTTGCTCTGCTTGTGGGTGCTGGGGATCAGAATTCTCATCTTCATGCTTCTGTGGGAACTACTTCATTCCTGCCATCTCCCCAGCATATCCACATGCTACAGTCCATTGGCCAAGGGTAGGTTCCATGATTACATCCAGCTTTCACTATGGAAGTAGTCTGATTCTTATATAATTGGGTAATGATGAACAATACCTATCACAAAACTATGGAATTTTTTCAACATAAAATTGCTGCTATTAAAATAGAAAAGTAATAAACAGGCTGAGTGGTGACGGCACACGCCTTTCATCCCAGCACTCAGGAGGATCTCTGTGAGTTCAAGGCCAGCTTGGTCTACAGAGCTAGTTCCAGGACAGCCAGGGCTACACACAGAGAAACCCTGTCTTGGGAATGCTGTTCTTCTCAAAGGTGTGTTAACAACAGTGTTTGACCACCACATAGGACATAGAGGCAAGAGACAGGCTTAGAGCGCCGTGGCTACAAGCAGATAGACAGAAATCGCCTTTCTGTGTCCAATGGTGTCTGAGTGGAACTGGAGGAGAAATTTTTGTCTTCGAGATTTCAAATTTGATTGAGAGTAAAGCTATTAAAGCCTCTTGCTCTGCCTGGAAAAGCCAGACTCTGATGGGTGCTCCCAAGGGAAGAGTAGCGTTGAGGAGCAGCATGCTCCAAAGAAGGAAAGGCCATAAGTCTCCCTCAACAGAAATCAGATCCAGGTGCCTGACGTGCTGCTCACCAGAGCGAGAGGCATCCTTTCTGTAGGACTCTCACAGCAAGAGAGACAGTCAAATTTCCTTCCTGGGAAATGTTAGTGGAGGAAGAAAATCAACAAATGTTGCTGTTTAGACTCAACCTCAGCTTCTAGAGAAGTCTCAAGTAAAAGTCAAAATTCAAGCATAGATAAGAAAGTGAGTTCCTAAATCTCTGTCCTAGCAGAAGAGCCATTGGCTGCAAGGGGGCAGGGAGACAGATTTTCTCAGGAATGGGGTCCCTGCCAGAACCCATATGTGCATTAAAGTGCCATTTGGAACATAATGGATTTAAAAATATAAGAGGGAGATATGGAGGTGCCATCTGGGAGG
Source organism: Cricetiscus sungorus (assembly GCA_030556225.1). Lineage (NCBI taxonomy): Eukaryota > Metazoa > Chordata > Mammalia > Rodentia > Cricetidae > Cricetiscus > Cricetiscus sungorus. The sequence goes on along the minus strand of JANBXA010000606.1, from coordinate 1,752,645 downwards.
AGCTGGAGTTGGGGAATAAGTGGTAGATATATTGAAAATACTTGGCTACATTTATGAAATTCTCAACAAATAATACAAATTTATCAAGAGACTGAGGACACTACTGGAAATATTGCAATAAGGATATTATATTATATTATATCTTTGACTTACTGCAGATTTTCTTACTATGATAATGTGTTAATATAGGAAAATATATTTACTCTTCATGAAAACTTACTGAAGTATTTATAGGATAAAGTATTATCTCCAACTTCTTTTAAAATTGTTCTTAAGGGTGTGTGTGTGTGTGTGTGTGTGTGTGTGTGTGTGTGTGTGTGTGTGTTAAGAGTGACAATGTGGCTGCATACTGAAACTGACCAAATATCATGATTCTCTTTGGGTATTTTTAAATGTTTACTGAAGCTTATTATTATGCTTAATTTTTCTTTCATTATAGAATCATGTATTTCTCTTCGAATAAAGAACAGTTAATTAGAGTTGTGCTTTCAGCCTACATAAATCAAATTGTAGTTATAAAGAGATCCATTACTGTAAGATAAAGTAAAATTACTTGCAAAACAATGAGCACAGAGTTCTTGTGAATGTATCTTCTTTTCTTTGTTTTTGTCTCCTGCAAACTCCCTTTTCTTGACTCTTCCTAGCCATCCCAGTTTGCTTTATATCACAAACGACTCTTCTCATATTCACACTCCATCAGCTTACATGCCATGTAATTAAATATTATAATTGAAACAAGTACAACTGACAGTAGAAAGTTTGGGGACAAAGTATAGTTGTCTTGTGGTACATGGCTGGGGTGTAGGGAGTTTCACGAGTCCTGGGGTACAGGAGGGTGTCTCCTAGTCCTGAGCTTTTGGTGTATTTTAGCGGCAGTGAACTTGTCAGCCATTGAGCTGATAGACCTTTAGAGTGGACTTTGGGCAGATGATATCTATTGTAGTAAAGTATGGCCTAAGCAGGATTTAATATTGCTCATAAGCCACTGAGTTTTACTTGCAGTAACTTTCCATTATTAAATTAGCTTATACACAAACACTTGAGTCAAGATATTGCAAGTGCTTTTTTTCCTCTAATAAAATGAAATAAAAGGGGCTCACACTTAGGCTCTGTCTTCTGCAGCAACTGCAATCATTGTGTGTTCATGAATACAGTAACCCAGTCGTGTTCAAAAGACATTGTTTCTCATCAGTCCTTCCCAACCACTCACTGGCTGTCATCATCTTTGCAGGCTCTCTTCCATGATGGTCTCTGAGCCTTTCAGGTAAACAGTGTAAGCTGTATGACCAGAGTGACATGTTCCCAGTCCTTCTGTGGATCTCTGTTCTAACTTCCACCCACTGCAAAAAGCAGCTATCAGTTGAGGGCTGAGAACTGCACTAATCTACCAGTGGGAAGGTCAGTGTTTGGAAGGCAGTTTTAGAACATAGCCATTTTACCATCTACAATATTAGAACCCAAACAAAGGCTGAAGAAATGCTCAAGCCATAATGGACTTGCCACACAGGCATAAGGATTTGAGTTTGACCACCGCAAGTCACCAGAACAAAACACACAGTAGGGCAGATGTGTTCAGGGGTGCTTATAATTCCAGTTCCTGGGACAGAGACAAGTGAATCCCTTCAGCCCATTATCTGAGGTTGTCTGCTGGCCTCTGAATCATGCATGCACATGTCCCTGTGTGCCACCATCAACACATACCTCCCATAGACACACAGACAATATACATACAAGAATCCAAATCAAGCCCATTGTATTTCTTTGATTTGTCTAGGTGGATTTTTTCACAAAGGTATCAAGATAATTCAACATCAAATTGCAGTTTTTTTTTTCAACAAATGGATCTATAACTGGATATCTGCATGGATCACATGATAAACTTGAACCTGCATTTTTTACTACACACAAAATCAAACTCAAAATGGATCATGCATGTGAATTTAAAGACCCAATCCATAAAACTTACTTTAAAATGTAGGAGGGAAAGTCCAGCCAATTGCAAGTACTACAAAAGATGAAGCCTAAGTCTGAAGCTCTTTTATTCCATTTTATTACATATAAAAGTCCATCCATCGAAAGAGTAGAAATTTTGTAACTGGATCACGAAAATTTTCAATGAAAAATTTAGAGTTCAGTGGAGCCCACAATCCAGCCACCTTTGAGAAATTCCTGGAGCTGATCTGAGCACAATAGACCTGCCTGTGCACTTGGGACCACCCGTAATTACCACCTGCCTGGTCTCGGACCTCCTCTGATCTTCTACTGGAGTTCTGGCCCCTCCCAGAGATCCACTTATCTCTGTGGGACCATTCTGAGTTCCTGATGGATGGATCCTTGACCCTTATCACAGGGCCACTGCTAAAGAGGCCTCACTCAGCTGGAGAGTGCCTGTCTGAGCTAGACCCAACTATCCCTGAGGAAACATCTTGCTGGCTGGCCTCTGCCAAAGAGGCCTCAGCTGTCCTCTGCTGAAGCCTGATCTTTGATCCTCATCGCTGGGGCCCTGCTTATGGAGAGACCTCCTAGAGAGCATGGACCACCCAGGGCTATAGACACCGAACCTCTGACCCAACTAAGCCCATAGACAGAGGGAGAGACCCCGCCAACACCTACTGGAAGAAGCTATGGGAACACGGCAATACAAGAAAACACCTAACATCTGAAAGATAATCATAACACCACCAAAATCTAGGGGATCTACACCAACCAGACTGGAACACAACAAAGCAAATGAATCAGAAGAGAATGACTTAAAAATTATCGTCATAAAAATAATAGAGGCCCTCAAAGAAGATGTGAGAAACTCCCTTAAAGAAATGGAAGAAAAAACAAACAAAAAATTGGGAGAAATGAATAAATTTCTTAAAGAAAGTACAGAAAGGCAAGAAAAAATAAACAGGTGAAGGAAATGGTTCAAGACTTGAAAACAGAAATGGAGACAATAAAGAAAACACAAACAAAAGGAATGCTGGAAATAGAAAAACTGGGCAAATGATCAGGAACTGCAGACTCAAGCATAACAAACAGAATTCAAGAGATGGAAGAGAATATCTCAGGTGCTGAAGATTAACTAGAGGAAATAGATTCATCGACCAAAGAAAATCGTAAATCCAACAAATCCTTAACACAAAACATCCAGGAAATATGGGACACTGTGAAAAGGCCAACCCTAAGAATAATAGGCATAGAGGAAGCGGAGGAAGCCCAGCTCAAAGGGGCCAAAAACCATATTTAAGAAAATCATTGAAGAAAACTTTCCCAATCTGAAGAAGGACATGCCCATGAAAGTACAAGAAGCATACCGAACACCAAATAGAATGCACTAAAGAACAAGAACCCTCAACATATAATATTCAAAATACCTAACATACAGAATAAAGGAAGAATATTAAGAGCAGCAAAGGAAAAGGCAGACCAGACCTATCAAAATTATGCCTGACTTCTCCATGGAAACCCTCAAGGCCAGAAGGTCCTGGATAGATGTTCTACAAATACTAAGAGTCCGTGGATGCCAGCCCAAACTACTATACCCATAAAAACTCTCAATCACTATGGATGGAAGAAACAAGATATTTAATGACAACGCCAGATTTTCACAGAAGGTATCTACAAATTCAGCTCTACAGAAAGTTTGCAAGGAAAACTCCAACTCAAGGAAGTTAACTATGCTCACACAGACTTAGGCAGCAGATAATCCCACTTCACCAGAAACCAAGGGTAAAGCAGGACAAATATATTCACAGTACTATTGCCAAAAACAAATCTAAAACAAACAAGCATTAACAATCAATGATCCTTACTTTCCCTCTACATTAATGGTCTTAACTTACCTATAAAAAGACGCAAACTAACAGAATGGATATGAAGACAGAAGTCATTCTTCTGCTGCATACAAGACACACATCTAAGCTTCAAAGACATTGCATTACATCAGGGTAAAGGACTTGGAAAATATCTTTCAATCAAATGGACCCAAGGAGCAAGCAGGTGTGGCTATCCTAAAATCTAACAAGTTAGACTTCAAACCAAAATTAATCAAAAGAGATGAAGATGGTCATTTCATATTCGTCACAGGAGAAATCCATCAACAACAAAAAGTCTCGATTCTGAACATCTATGCCCCAAATCCGAAGGCACCTACATTTGTAAAAGAAATGCTACTAAAACTCAACCTCACATAAAACCTTGCACACTTATAGTGAGAGAGACTTCAACACACCACTCTCACCACTAGACAGGACCACCAATCAGAAACTCAACAAAGAAACAAAAGAACTAACAGAAGTTATGTCTCAACTGGATTTAACAGACATCTATAGAACATTCCATCCAAACACAAAAGAATATACCTTCTTCTCTGCTCCACCTTCTCTAAAATCGACCACATACTAGGTGGCATAACAAACCTCAACAGATACAAAAGAATTGGAATAGTCTCCTGTATCTTATCAGACCACCATGCTTTAAAATTGGAATTCAACAACAACACAAATTGCAGAAACCCTACAAACTCATGGAAACAAAACAATGTGCAATTGCACCACACCTAGGTCAAAGAAGAAATAAAGAAAGAAATTAAGGACTTCCTAAAAATCAACAAGAATGAGGACAAGACATATCTGAACCTATGGGACACCTTGAAAGCAGTGTTATGATGGAAGTTCATTGCACTGAGTGCCCATATGAAGGAAACAGAGGATAGTCACATTAGAGAATTAGCAGCACAACTGAAAGCCTTAGAACAAAAACAAGCAAACTCACCCAGGAGGAGCAGATGCCAGGAAATAATCAAATTGAGGGCTAAAATCAATAAAATAGAAACCAGGAACAATAAAAAAAAATTAATGCAACAAAGAGTTGGTTTTTCAAGAAAATCAACAAGATAGCAAAACCCTTACCCAAACTAACAAAAAAGCAGAGAGAGAACATGCAAATTAACAAAATCAGAAACAAAAAGGGGGACATAACAACAAACAGAGAAGAAATCCAGACAATATTCAGGTCATACTTTGAAATCCTGTACTCCAGAAAATTTGAAAATTCAAAGGAAATGGACAAATTTCTGGATTACTGTCACTTACCAAAATTAAATAAAGAACAGACAAACAACTTAAATAGACCTATAACCCCCAATTAAATCGAAGCAGTCATCGAAAGCCTTCCAACCAAAAGAAAAAGCCCAGGGCCAGATGGCTTCAGTGCAGAACTCTACCATAAATTCAAGGAAAAGCTAATTTCAACACTAGTCAAATTGTTCCACACCTTAGAAACAGAAGGCTCATTACCAAATTCTTTCTATGAGGCAACAATCACCTTGGTACACAAGCCTCACAAAGATACAACTAAGAAAGAAAGAAAACTACAGACCAATATCCCTGATGAACATCAACACAAAAATACTCAATAAAATACTGGCAAACCAAATCCAAGAATACATCAGACAAATCATCCACCATGACCAAGTAGGCTTCATCCCTGGGTTACAGGGATAGTTTAACATATAAAAATCTATCAACGTGATCCACCATATAAACAAACTGAAAAAGAAAAACTATATTATCATCTCCCTAGATGTTGAAAAAGCCTTCAACAAAATTCAACACACTTTCATAATAAAGGTTTTGGAGAGATCAGGGATAACAGGAACATACCTAACATAATAAGAGCAATATACAGTAAACTAACAGCCAACATAAAACTGAATGGAGAGAAGCTTAAGGCAATTCTTCTATAATCAGGAACAAGACAAGGCTGTCCTCTCTCTCCATATCTCTTCAATATTAAAGTTCTAGCTAAAGCTATAAGACAACAAAAGGAGATCAAGGGGATCCAATTTGGAAGGGAAGAAGTCAAACTGTCTCTATTTGCAGATGATATGATAGTTTACATGAGCGACCCAAGAAACTCTTCCAGGGAACTCCTATAGCTGATAAACACCTTCAGCAAACTAGCAGGATACAAGATAAACTGAAAAAAAATCAGTAGTCCTACTTTATTCAGATGACAAAGAGGCTGAGAAAGAAATCAGAGAAAGATCACCCTTTACAATAGCCACAAACAACATAAAATATCTCGGGGTAATGCTTACCAAACATGTGAAAGACCTATACAATAAGAACTTTGTAACTTTAAAGAAAGAAATTAAAGAAGATACCAGAAAATGGAAAGATCTCCCATGATCTTGGATTGGAAGGATAAATATAGTAAAAATGGCAATCTTGCCAAAAGCAATCTACAGATTCAATGCAATCCCCCATTAAAATCCCAGCACAATTCTTCACTGACCTTGAAAAAATAATAATCAACATTGTGTGGAAAAACAAAAGACCCAGGATAGCTAAAACTACTCTGTACAATAAAAGAACTTCAGGAGGCATCACCATCCCTGACTTTAAGCTCTACTATAGAGCTATAGTTCTGAAAACAGCCTGGTATTCACACAAAAATAGACAGGTAGACCAATGAAATCAAATTGAAAATCCCGATATTGATCCACACACCTACAAACACCTGATTTTCTACAAAACAGCTAAAAAAATACAAGGGGAGGGGGGAGGAAAGCATCTTCAACAAATGGTGCTGGTGCAATTGGATAATGGTGTGTAGAAGACTGCAGATAGACCAATGTCTACCGCCATGCACAAAACTCAAGTCCAAATGGATCAAAGACCTCAACATAAATCCAGCCACAATGAACCTCTTAGAAGAAAGAGGTACCCTTGAACAAATTGGTATAGGAGACTGCTTCCTGAATATAACTCCAGTAGCACAGACACTGAGATTAACAATTAGTAAGTGGGACCTCCTCAAACTTAGAAGCTTCTGTAAGACAAAGGACAAAGTGGACAAGACCAAATGGCAACCCACAGACTGGGAAAAAAATTTTTACCAATCCTACATCTGACAAAGGGCTGATCTTCAATATATACAAAGAACTCAAGACACTAGTCATCAAAACACCAAATAGCCCTATTAAAAAATGGGGTACAGAATTGAAGAAAGAATTCTCAATAGAGGAAATCAAAAGGGCTGAAAGACACTTTAAAAAGTGCTCAACATCCTTAGCTATCAGGAAAATGCAAATCAAAACAACTTTGAGATACCATCTTACTCCTGCCAGAATGGCTAAAAATAGAAACACCAATGACAACTTATGCTGGAGAGGATGTGGAGAAAGGGGAACACTCCTTCACTGCTGGTGGGAGTGTTAACTCGTACAGCCATTTTGGAGATCAGTATGGCGGTTCCTCAGGAAAATGGGAATTAGTTTACCACAGGACCCAGCAATTCTGCTCTTAGGTATATAACCAAATGACCCACATCCATGCAACAAAGATATGTGCTCAACTATGGTCATAAGCAGCATTATTTGTAATAGCAAGAACCTGAAAGCAACCTAGATGCACCTCAACTGAAGAATGGATAAAGAAGTTGTGGCACATCTACCCATCTACACAATACTACTCTGCAGAAAAAAATAACGGAATCTTGAAATTGGCAGGCAAGTGGATGGAACTTGAAGAAACCATCCTGAATGAGGTAACCCAGTCACAAAAAGAGGAACAGGTTATGTACTCACTCATATATGGATTTTAGACCTAGAGCAAAGGATCACCAGCCTATAATTCACACCACCAGAGGAACTAGGATACAAGGCGTATTCTAAGAGATTCATATATGGTCCCTCGCAAAAGGGGGGAAGGGACAAGTCCCCCAGAACACATGGGAAGTGGGGGGGGGCAGTGAATGGATAGAGAACTAGGAGAAAGAGAAGGGGAGGAGAGGAAAGCATGTGTGACTAGGTAGGTTGAGTCAGGGTAGGAATAGAAGGCAGAGGAGAGAACATAAAAGAGGGAGCCATTATTGGTTTGAAGAGAAAACTGAACCTAAAGAAAGGTCTAGAGACCTACAAGACTGACTCCAACTAACAATTTGAGCAACTGTGGAAAGGCTACCATAAATGCCCTGCCTTGATAGTGAGATCATCAACTAAATTATCCACCATCATGGAGCCGTCATCTAGTACCTGTTGGAAACAGAAGCAAACACCCATAACCAAACACTGAGTCGAACTCGAATCCAGGTGCAGAGAGAGGGGACAAGACCAGGTTACAGAAACACACAAAGACAGCTGACCTGGACAAGGAGGAGCTAATGGTCCCCCCTAACTGATAGCTGGGAATCCAGCATGGGACTGACTCAGACCCCCTGAATATGGGTCTCAGCTAGAATGACTGAGCAATCTAAGGGACCTCAGACAGTGTAAACAGGATGTATTCCTGGTGCACTAAAGGACCTTACGGACACATCCCCCATAGCGGGATACTCCCTTAACCTAGAGACAGGAGAGAAGTCCTAGTCCCTACTTCAAATGACTTGACAGGTTTACATGACCCAACCTGGATAGCACAGCCCTACAAGTTGAATGAAGATGGGGAGGGTGGGAGGGGAGGGTGGCCAGGGTGCATGTCACAGGGGAAAAAGGGTAAGAGGAAGGGAAGGAGGGAGGGAGGGAGGGAGGGAGGGAGGGAGGCAGGGAGAGAGGGAGGGAGGGAAGGAGGGAGGGAGAGAGAGGAAATTGAGATCGACATGTAAATTTTTTAAATTATATTAATAAAAAAATAAAAAGATTAAAAGTTCATGAGTAGAAAAATTTTCTCTTCAATATATATGACTAAGAATATGTAACTAAAAGCCACAAACTAATGAAATAGTCAAAAGACTATTTCCAATAGTGTTATTACAATTCTTTAAAAAGAAGAAATCTTAGAAAATAAATTTGATTTTATTAAACTCTGTAAGACCTATATATAGACTTTACTACCCTCCCCCCACTGCTATGTCAAGGACAAAATACAGCTTCATGAATATTTCTAAATTTGTTCCATTTCAAATCTCTCTCCCACCCTACAGTATGTAATAAATTTGAAAACAAAGAACATATATCATTAAAGTATGTTAACCAGCTTCTTAGAACTGGTTCAACCTTGCTCCATTGATCATGTTTATCAACTAAATGTTTATATTTGTGACTGCAAATAAAGCAAAAAAAGGGAATTGTAGTATTCTATGTGTTTCAGTTGTGAACAGAGCTGGCTGAGTTTGAGAAATGTGTTATGATTTAAATGTAAAATGTCCTCTGTGGGCTCATGTGTTTGAATACTTGGCCCCAGCTCACGGAGCTGTTTCTAGAAAGGATGACATTTTTCGAACCTAGCACTAGCTTGCAGATGTGGATCTGTAGGGGCAAGCCTAGGGATTATAGCCCCCTGAGTTCTGACCAGGGCCCTCTGCTTTTGGTCAGCTGTAGAGAGATGAGCAGGCTGTGTCACTGGCCCACCATGCAGCTCCCTCCATGTCTTCCTGGCCATGATGAACTGTTTCATCACAACAAGTCAGAATAGACCCTTCCTGCCTCACCTTGCTTCTTGTGAGGTATCTGGTAACAGCAGCAAGAAAAGTGACTAATAGAAAATATAAGGCTTTGACATAAACTTAACCACAGTTAGAACTTAGCTAACAGTGAAGGACTGAAAAGGCGCTCTGTGGTAAGCCTAGATGCTGGTGAGAAACAGAACTAAACCAGAATTTAAATCTTGTAAAACGTACACTGACTCACAAAACTATACCAAACCAAACTATAATATGCAACATATTTAATGGTAGTTCATTTACGTACAAAATCAAAACAACAAATGAACAAGTGGGAAAAGTCTAAGAAGCCCTACTCTACTTAGTTACCAAAGTGATTCTCCTCAAACCATGATGTTTCCCACAAACCTCCCCACCTCTTTCCTGCACAGCGCTCATCTAAGCCCTAGGGACCTGACACAGTAGTCCTTTGCACTTACAAACATGTGCCCTGCTCCCTTCTAGCACAGGCCGTCTGTGGATAAAGCATTCCCACTTACTGGGTCAATCTTCCTCATTTGGAGGATCTGATTAATGCATCCAAATAACAGCTTACAATCAATACACCATCAGCCTCCTACTACAAGGGCTCCAGAACTATGCTCCTTAGTTCCACTCTAAGTCACGACAGTGTGCTTGCTTTTGAGGTAAATGTCTGTTTGAAGTCCTCATGCTCTATTATATGCCAAGTTATAAGCTCAGTTAGGGCACCAACCCAGTCTTTTGGCCTTAATGTGACTTTGACTATTGCAACTTTTTGGTAAATGCTCTCAGCTGAATGATTGAAGAAATAATAGAGCAAAGACAAGTCTCACATGTAGCAGAATTTCAATAGTTCATACAGCCATCCCGGAGGGGTGTATAATACCTGCTGATCAAAAGCACCCATGTTGATTGGACAGCCATTTTTAGTCCCATCACCATTATTCTCTAGGTCCTACTGTCAGTGGTAAGGGGACAGAGGCAGTTTCACATTGCCATCTACAACAGCCCAAGGAGCTTCCTTAGTTTTTCAAGGGCCTCAAGCCAGGTAAACTCAAAATCCATGGCTTCAATGCAGAAAAGAAATTCAGGGTTAGCCAGTACAAAGCAGACTTGAAGGTTTTATTGAAGAACTTTTAATACAGTCTTTAAGCAATGAGAATTGGAAGAAGAGAGAGGTTTTCAGGAGAAAAGTATTGCCCAGTAGGTGGTACAAGATTCTCGAGAGAGTCATACTTAAGTATTGTCCATGTGTAAGTATCTAGTGGCTCTCAAGTTATAGCGCAAGGGCTGCTGACACACCCCTCCTCTCCCTTCCTCTTCTCTCTTTTTGACAAATGAGAATACAGGAGGCTCCAGAGATGACAGGGTGGGTTATAAACAGGAGCCTCAAAGGATGGAAAACTTCTAGAATTTTTCAGATTTACATTTGGAAAGGGGGAAAGTCCTAGAATCCATGCATAAAACATTTCAAAATCCAGTTTAAATTTGAGGTTTTGGTTTCAAATGTATTTGCTCAGCCACCAGCTAGTCTCTAAACTACAAATTCATGTATATGTTTTCCATCATTGCTGGACTTTTCAAATCTAATGTTCTCTGTAACAAGCAGTTTCTTTTTCTCTTCTAAATTCCCTCCTTATTCCTATCTCTGTGCATGACAGCAGTCTACATTCAGTTCCAGATGTCATTCCTGATTCTCCTTTCTCATATACTTTCCATCTAAATTCAGCTTTCCCCCATGTTCAGAACCCTATAACAGCTTCCCTAATTCTTAATCCCCAAATTTGCATGTGACCTTAAGATAGGCCATGATGTAACTGTGTAGCAGAGATCCCGTGCTGAGGCAGAAAATGAGCTGAGCCTCTGGTGGCCATGGGGACACACCTCTCAAAAAGAAACTCCAAAGGTAATGACAACCAAACTCACAGCAAAATCTACATCTGCATATTTTCTGGCTTTTGTTTTTATATTTTTTATTAAAGTTATAACTGTAGAAGAAAGAGAGAGAAAGGAAGGAAGAAAGACAGGAAGAAAGGAAGGAAGGAAGGAAGGAAGGAAGGAAGGAAGGAAGGAAGGTAGAAGAGAAATTAAGGATTTTTCTCTCCCTAGATCTGACCAAAAGAGGGAATTACTGCCACCTTTACCAATTTCAACCACCCTTTAACAATGCACTGGTCCTTTGTCACCTCTCACACTCACTGCAAAATTCTTTGCATGTCTTTCCTGGTGCCCAGAGGTTTCCTTCTCCTAGATATCTACCTGCATTAATCCTTACATCATTCAGCCCACATAACAGCCAGGCACACATGTTCACAACTGTGATCTAAGCACTGAGAACAAGGAAGCAGGAAGACAATGAGCTTCAGAGAAACCCAGCCAATGTGGTGAGATTCTGTCTAAAACAAAATTGATTAAAAATACATCCTCACTGAAATGAAAGGCCCTTCCTCATCATGATCTAAGACAGCTCCTATTACTCTAGCTTTTATTATCATTTTTGTGCTTTTAATGGCACTTATTGCCAAGAACATTGTGTTCCATGTTTATTCATTTATATTGTTGCCACTATATTGTGAACCCCTAGAGGTCTGCCTATGTGGCTAAGCATCTAGGCTCTCAGTAATTACCCCATGAATGTATGACTAAATGAGTGAATGTGAGTGTCAGTGTCCAACTATGTAGAATTATCTGGCAATTTGGATTTTTCAAGTTCATTTGAATTTGAATAGGATGTTAATAACTATGACTAAAAGGGGTAGCAATGCAAAATACAATTTAAAAATGATTAGCTAAAGATGATTGCCAATCTCTACACACAGCTTATAAAAAATAAAAGCTTTATTGTTGTCATTTCCTAATTGATTTAAGAAACTTCAGGGTCAGACAAATTATTTCTTTTACAGTTTCCCTTTAGCCTTCCCCTGAAAAGACTGCAATCAACTTCTAATTCTGACAGCATTATAGCAACAATACTTTGTGTCAATGTGAAAATGGTATCATTTGTAAGGGAAAGTAGCAACACTATAGCGGTGATACTGTTAAATGACTCGCCCTGTGGCTATTTGTCAGGTAAAATATGAGATCTGGACAGAAGGTTGGTGTTAATTTGTCTCTGTCATCTTACTATTACAGGAAGAGACTTATTGAGTTTCCAAGTTAAGCAATAAGAAAACAAAACTGAAGACAAAATAACACTGCGATTTCTATCTTAGCTAATGCATACTTTACCTTGAGACTGCCAGGAGGGGGACTAAAAGAATTGTTTCATATCCCCACCTTTGTTTCTTTAAAGGCAGGAGTCACACTGCTCACTCACATGCTGCCTCTGTCCTCTTCTGCATCCAGTCCAAGTTCAATGCCATTTTATCTGCCAATAAAGTCAAAGTCATCAGCTTAGGTCACCTGGTAGTCACAGCCTGTGTTCCTATTAAATTACTTATAAAATTACTTAATTACTTCTAAAATAAGTCCCTGAAAGACCTCCCCATAATCACCTTTTTCTTCCTTCGAATCTACTCTACGTTACATGGTACTGATATTCTACTATACAGAGGGTCTAGGAACACCCTCTGTTTCTTAAAAGCATACAGTGGCCTCTCTTTGCTCTTAGTAAGATCCAGGTCAATACATATGTGTATTGGTCTCAATAAATGCCCCAACCTCACTTTTAATTACTCGTGAGTTATTTCTTTGGGCAAGAGCCATACTGACATCTTGATCCTCAAAAATGCCAAGAAAATTCTTTTAGGCATCATTCTGGTTTCATATAAAAGGTTGCTTCCCTTTTATATGAAGCATTAAATGAAAAAGCATTTCGGTCCCCTCAGACTAAAGTCCCCCTGTCATCCTCCTAGCTCTGACCACTCTCATCCCAACTCACGTTACAATCACAGATCAAGTGTGCTCATATGTTCAGTGTTTGTCACATAAATCACAATGTAAATACCCTGAAAACAGACACCTTCATAGTACTGTGCACTGTTCTCCCCCAAAATTTAGGATAAAGTCTAGAATATACTGGAAATTTAATAAATATCTGTGGCGTTGTTACATGAGAATATATATGAGGAAAAGGATGACAAGGAATTTAGAATACTTTTAAGACAATATTTTGATCACCAACAAACATTGGAACAAGGAAAAAGCTAGAAAAGCATTAATACTTAAATATTTAATACTTGAAATGGAATTTCTATGTATTGTTTAACATTGGAACAAGGAAAAGCTAAAAAATTATTTCCTGTGTAAATACATGAAACTAGAATTATAAAAGGAAATGTGGCTAGTCTTGAGACATGCATTACAGAGATTTAGTTAAAATATATAAATCACTTCATTAATGCCTTAAACTGTATATGAGGTTTTCATTGATATGTCATTTTGACTGCATTAAATGATACATATTCTTTCTTTTTTCTTTTACCTTTTTAACATTATTACCATGAAATTTAAGATATATAGGGCCCATATTATGTTAACTTTCTATTATATCTTGGTGTTAAATTAACTGTTTTATGTCATGTGTGTTGAAACTTCATCCCCAGTCAAAAGGGGTGGGTCTTTTAGGAGGTTTTATGGTTTTTGTTTTATTGTTGTTGTGTATTTTTGTTTTTGCTTTGTTATTGGGTTTTTTGGATAATTTTTTTAAATTTGAATTTGAAACAAGCTTGTTTTACATATCAATCCCAGTTCCCTCACCCTCCCCTCCTCCCCTGTCCCATCCCCTTTCTGCTCCCCAGGGAGAGTGAGGCCTTCCATGGGGAGTCATCAAAGTCTGTCATATTTTTTGGAGCAAGGCTTAGGCCCTTTCCCATGTGTCTAGACTGAGAGAGTATCCCTCTATGTGGAATGGGCTCCCAAAATCCTTATTAGGAATAAATACTGATCCACTACCAGAGGCCCCATAGACAGCCAGTCCTCCAAACTAACACCCACATTCAGGAGTCTGGGTTGGTCCTACGCTGGTTTCCCAGCTAACAATATGGGGTCCATGAGCTCCCCTTGTTCAGATCAGCTGTGTCTGTGGGTTTCTCCAGCCTGGTCTTGACCTCTTTGCTTATAACTACTCCTTCTCTGAAAGTGGATTCCAGGAGTTAGGCTAGTGTTTAGCTGTGGGTGTCTGCTTCTGCTTCCATCAGCTACTAGATGAAGGCTCTAGGATGGCATATAAGGTAGTCATCAATCTCATTATTGGGGAAGGGCATTTAAGGTAACCTTTACACTATTGCTTAGATTGTTAGTTGGGGTCATCCATATAGATCTCTCATAATTTCCCTAGTGCAAGATTTCTCTATAACTCTATAATGGCTCCCTCTATTATAGTATTTCTTTTCTTGTTCTCCTCTATTCTTTCCTGGTCTCAATCTTCCTGTTCCCACATGCCCACCTCTCCCTTCCTCTTCTCTCCTTCTCTTTCTCCTAAATCCCTCTCCCCTCCCTCCATGCTCCCAATTTGCTCAAGAGATCTTGCTCCTTTTTCTTTCTCCAGGGGACTATTTCTTTCTTTCTTAGGGTCCTCCTTGTTTCCTAGCTTTTCTAGCAGTGTGAATTGTAGGCTGGTTATCCTTTATTCTATGTCTAGAATCCATACATGAGTTAGTACATACCATATTTGTCTTTTTGTGACTGGGTTACCTCACTCAGGATGGTTTCTCCTAGTTCCATCCATTTCCCTGTGAATTTCAGGATCCCATTGTGTTTTTCTGTTGGGTAGTACTCTATTGTGTAAATGTACCACATATTCTCCATCCATTCTTCAGTTGAGGAGCATCAAGGTTGCTTCCAGGTTCTGGCTATTACAAATAATGCTGCTATGAAAATAGTTGAACAGATGGCCTTGTTGTATGAATGTGCATCTTTTGGGTATATGCCTAAGAGTGGAATTACTGGAACTTGAGGTAGACTAATTCTAATGTTCCTGTGGAACCACCATACGGATTTCCAGAGCTGCTGTACAAGTTTACACTCCCACCAGCAGTGGAGGAGTATTCCCCTTTCTCCACATCCTTTCCAGCAGGAACTATCTTTGGTGTTTTAGATTTTAGCTATTCTGACAGGAGTAAGATGGTTTCTCAGAGTTGTTTTGATTTGCATATCCCTGATGGCTAAAGATGTTGAACACTTTCTTAAGTGTCTTTCAGCCATTTTACATTCCTCTATTGAGAATTCTCTTTTGAGTTCTGTATCCCACTTTTCAGTTGGATCATTTGGTGTTTTGGTATATAGCTTCTGGAGTTCTTCGTATGTTTTGGAAATCAGACATCTGTCAGCACCATTTGCCAGCACCATTTGTTGAATGTGCTTTCTTTTTTCCATTGTATAAATTTAGCTGCTTTGTCAAAAATCATGTGTTCATAGGTGTATGGGTTAATATCAGTGTTTTCAGTTCAATTCCATTGGTCTACCTGTCTATTTTTGTGCCAATACCAAGCTGTTTTCAGGACTATAGCACTATAATAGAGCTTAAAGTCAGGAATGGTGATGCCCCCAGAAGTTCCTTTATGTACAGGGTTTTTTTTTTTAGCTATCCTGGGTCTTTTGTTTTTTCATATAAAGTTGAGTATTGTTCTTTCAAGGTCTGTGAAGAATTGTGCTGGTATCTTAATGGGGATTGCATTGAATCTGTAGATTGCTTTTAGCATGATTGCCATTTTTACTATATTGATCCTACCTTTCCAAGAGCACAGGAGATCTTCCCTTTTTCTGGTATCTGCTTTAATTTCTTTCTTTAAAGACTCAAAGTTCTAGGTATTTCACTTGTTTGGTAAGTGTTACCCCGAGATACTTTACGTTGTTTGTGGTTATTGTAAGAGTGATCTTTCTCTAATTTCTTTATCAGCTTCTTTATCATCTGTATGTATTAGGGTTATTCTTTTTTTTGAGTTAACCTTTTATTTTGTCACTTTGCTGAAGGTGTTTATCAGGTGTAGGAGTTCCCTGGTAGAGTTTTTCAGGTCACTTATGTAAACTATCATATTATCCGCAAATAGTGATAGTTTGACTTCTGCCTTTCCAATTTGTATCCCCTTGACCTCCTTTTGTTGTATTATTTCTCTAGATAGTACTTCAAGTATAATATTGAAGAGATATGAAGAGAGTGGGCAGCCTTGTCCTGTTCCTGATTTTAGAGGGATAGTATTGAGTTTCTCTCCATTTAGTTTGATGTTGGTTGTTGGTTTGCTGTATTTTGCTTTTATTATGTTTGGGTATGTTCCTGTTCCTGATCTCTCCAATACCTTTACCATGAAGGGGTGTTTGATTTTGCCAAAGGCTTTTTCAGCATCTAGTGAGATGATCATGTTGTTTTTCTTTTTCAGTTTGTTTATATGGTGAATCACGTTGATAGCTTTTTGTATGTTAAACCATCCCTGTAACCCAGGGATGAAGCCTACTTGGTCATGGTGGATGATTTCTCTGATGTATTCTTGGATTCAGTTTGCCAGTATTTTATTGAGTATTTTTGCATTGATGTTCATGAGAGACATTGGTCTGTAGTTCTCTTTCTTAGTTATGTCTTGGGTACCAGGGTAATTGTAGCCTAGTAAAAAGAGTTTGACAATGACCCTTCTGCTTCTATTATATGGTATATTGTGAAGAGTATTGATATTAGCTGTTCTTTGAATTTCTGGTAGAATTCTACACTGAAACCATCTGGCCCTGGGCTTTTTTTTGGTCGGGAGACTTTTGATGACTGCTTCAATTTCATTAGGGGTTATGGTCTATTTAAATTGCTTATTTTGTCTTGATTTAATTTTGGTAAGTGATATCTATCCAGAGAATTGTCCATTTCCTTTAAATTTTCAAATTTTGTGGAGTACAGGTTTTCAAAGTATGACCTGAATATTGTCTAAATTTCCTCTGAATATGTTGTTATGTCTTCGTTTTCATTTCTGATTTTGTTAATTTGCATGCTCTCTCTCTCTGTCTTTTGGTTAGTTCGGATAAAGGTTTGTTTATCTTGTTGAATTTCTCAAAGAACCAACTCTTCGTTACATTG
This sequence comes from Cricetiscus sungorus, assembly GCA_030556225.1. Lineage (NCBI taxonomy): Eukaryota > Metazoa > Chordata > Mammalia > Rodentia > Cricetidae > Cricetiscus > Cricetiscus sungorus. The sequence goes on along the minus strand of JANBXA010000606.1, from coordinate 1,735,256 downwards.
ATTCTTTTGTATTGTTTTCCTAGTTTTTACTTTATTGATTTCAGCCCTCAATTTGATTATTTCTTGGAATGTCCTCCTGGGGGGGGTGAGTTTGCTTCTTTTTGTTCTAGAGCTTTCCGTTGTGCTGTTAATTCTTTATTGTGACTATTCTCCAGTGTCTTCATGTGGGTCCTTAGGGCTATGAACTTCCCTCTTAGCACTGCTTTCAAAGTGTTTCATAAGTTTGGGCATGTTGTATCTTCAATATCATTGAATTCAAGGAAGTTTTTTATTTCTTTTTTATTTTTTCCTTGACCCAGGATGGTACAATTGCGCATTGTTCAATTTCCATGAGTTTGTAGGTTTTCTGCAATTTGTGTTGCTGTTGGATTCTAACTTTAAAGCATAGTGGTCTGATAAGATCCAGGGGGTTATTCCAATTTTTTTGTACCTATTGGGGTTTACTATATTGCTGGGTTATGTGGTTGATTTTTGAGAAGGTTCCATATGGAGGTGAGAAGAAGGTATATCCTTTTGTATTTGGATGGAATGTTCTATAAATATCTGTTAAACCCAATTGGGTCATAACTTCTGTTAGTTCCTTTGTTCTTTGTTAAGCTTCTGTCTGGTAGACCTGTCTAGTGTTGAAAGTGGGGTATTGAAATCACGTACTATAAGTGTGTGAGTTTTTTTTTGTGAGATTTGAGTTTAGTAATGTTTCTTTTACGAATGTGGATGCCTTTGTATAGATGTTCAGAATTGAGACTTCATCTTGATGGATTTCTTCTGTGATGAATAAGAAATTATCTTCTTAGACTCTTTTGATTGATTTTAATTTAAAGTCTAGTTGGTGGATATTAGGATTGCTATACCTGCTTGTTTCTTGGGTCCATTTGATTTGAAAATCTTTTCCCAACCCTCAACGCTGAGGTGACCTCTGTCTTTGAAGTTAAGGTATGTTTTTTGTATGCAGCAGAAGGATGGATTCTTTGTATCCATTCTTTTAGCCTGCGTCTTTTTATAGGCAAGATAAAAACCATTAATATTGAGGGATATTAATGACCATTGATGGTTAATTCTTGCTTGATTTGGATTTTCCCCCACTTTTCTTTTGGCTGTTGGTAAAGTGGGATTATGTATTTCCTATGATTTTGTGGGTGAAGTTAATTTCCTTGGCTTGGAGTTTTCCTTAGAACTTTTTGTTGGGTAGATTAGTTGATGTGTATTGTTTAAATCTGATTTTGTCATGTATTATATTGGTTTCTCCATCTATAGTGATTGAAAGCTTTGTTGGTTATAGTAGTCTAGGCTGGTATCCGTGATCTCTTCGCGTTGGCAGAATATCTATCCAGGACTTTCTGTCCTTCAGAGTTTCCATGGAAAAGTCAGGTGTAATTCTGTTATGTTTGCCTTTATATGTTACCTGGACATTTTCCTTTGTTGCTCTTAATATCCTTTCTTTATTCTGTATGTTTGGTTTTTTTATTGTTATGTGGTAAGGGAAATTTCTTTTGTGGTCCACTGTATTTGGTGTTCTATAAGCTTTTTTGTATTTTCATTGGTATGTCTTTTTTTAGGTTGGTAAAGTTTTCTTCTATGATTTTGTTGAATATATTTTCTACACATTTGAGTTGGGTTTCTTCACCTTTTTCTATACCTATTATTCTTATGTTTGGCCTTTTTATGGTGTCATACTTTTCCTGGATAATTTGTGTCATGGATTGGTTGGATTTTCTTTGGTCAATGAATCTATTTATCCTAGTGTATCTTCAATGTCTGAGATTCTCTCTCCTATCTCTTGTATGAGGTTGGTTATGCTTACATCTGTTCCTGATCATTTAACCAGCTTTACTAATTCCAGCATTCTCTCAGACTGTTTTTTGTTTGTTTGTTTGTTTTTATCTCTATTTCTATTTTAGCATTTAAGCCTTGCAATGTTTGAATTGTTTCTTAAAATTTTTGATTTGTCTTTTCCTCCATTTCTTGATTTTTTTTTTTGTTTTTTGTTTTTTTGTTTGTTTGTTTGGTTGGTTGGTTGGTTAGTTGGTTGGGGTTTTTTTGTTTGTTTGTTTGTTTGTTTGTTCCATTTCCTTAAAGGATTTTCTCATTACCTCTTTGAGGGTCTCTGTCATCATTATAAATTTCTTTTTAGTGCCACTCTCTTCTGCTTTATCTGTGTTGGAATTTTCAGGTCTTGCTGATGTGGAGTCTCTAGACTCTGTGAGCATCATACTGATCTTTCTAATGTTGACTGTGTTATTACACTGTTGTCTACCCATCCCTTCTTCTAGTGCATACCGTTAGGGTCTCTCCTTCTCCTGGTGGGTACAGGATCAAGGTTCTCTTCTAGTTCAATACTCTGATGGCTCACTTCCTCCAGTGGGTGGAGGTGGGACTAGGGCGCTGGCAGACTCAGGATGGTCCTGTCTGCCAGGGCTCCCATGCATGCAGTCCACAGTCTTCAGGAGTCTCTGAAGGTGGGCTCCTCCTGTGGGTGAAGGAGGGACCAGCACACTGGCAGACTTGGATAGGCTGATCCATTGGGACGGGTTCCCCCCGTGCATGTGCAGTCCCCAGGACTCAGGGGGCTCAGCCAAGTAGGGCCGGGGAAGGCAGGCCAGAAACAGGCCAAAGCTTACTTCCTACAGTGGTTGGGGTAGGATCAAGATGCTGGCAGGCTCTGGATGTGCTGGTCTGCTGGGACGGCTCCCTGCAAGCAGTCCCCAGTCCACAGGAGGCTCTGAGCAGAGCCCTTTTCAGAATTCTTAAACCATGAGAAATCCTCTCCCATGGATGGAATTAGTGCCTCATTAAAAGCCACAGGACTTTGTTTGTTTTGTAGGTGTTGTTTGCCTTTGTATTCATCTTCTGCATAAGGACACAAATCCTTCCCCTACAAAGGACTTCACAACAAAATTCCAGCTTGACAGTAGAGCTATGGATCTGTACCAGACAAGAAATATGCTAATGCCTTGACCTTGAATTTCCCAGCCTCCAAATTGTCAATAAATACATTTCTGCTTAGTTTAAACAACATAGTACATTTTGTTATAGCAACAGTTTCAAAGACAAGAAGGACCCTGCCTAAAGCTAGGCATGACATAACAAGACAAACACTGACTAGTGTGCTGTGTTGTAAGGAGTCATGAAGGAACTTCTTGTGTTGACACTATTTCTGTTTCTCGGCACCTCCAGGACTCCCAGATGTTTTTCTACACAGGCAAACATTTGTTCAATACATTACCTCACGTGGCCACATACTCTTCACAAACTGAATTACAAAGGCTTTCTTTCTTCATGCTTTTATTTAGACACTATCCTAGTTTGCAAAGTTCAACTTTCTTATTTTTCTGAATTATAAATGGTCAGACTATTGATAGAAGGCTTGGAACAAATCTTTGTATAATAAGTCATCTCTACTCAAAGTTAACTAGAAAACAAACACTGCAGGTGGCAACTCTGGTTAAGAATTATACACAGTTTTATGAATTATTTTGTATGTCTGAAAGCTTCACCCGCATGTGCACAAGAGCACACACAGCCATGCACAAACATATTCTTGAGACATTTTTAGAGAACCATTGAAGTTTGGTCATTTCTATACAGTTGCTTCTTCTGAAGACCCCAACAATAGTGACCACAAGATCCATCTTGATTTCTTAGGTCTAACCTAGCCCAGTGCTTGATATAATAGAAGCTCTAAGCAAATCTTTTCTTGAATTCATTGAATGAACATTATTTTCCTTTTGGGGGCCTCTAACAGTTAGTGTAGAGGTTTGAAAGAAAATGGCCCCCTTAGAGTCACACCAAGTGGCATTATTAGGAGGTATGACCTTGAGGGAGTAGGTGTGGTGGTATTGGAGGAAATGTGTCACTGGGGTGGGCTTTGAGGTCTCATATGCTTAAGCCAGGCCCAGTATGGCATTCTCTTCCTGCTGCTGTCAATCCACAGGTAGAACTCTCATCTCCTTCTCCAACACCATGTCTTCCTGCACACCGACCACCATGCTTCTTGCTGTGACAATAATGGACTCAACCTCTGAAACTGTAAGCTGCCCTCAATAAAATGTTTTTCTTTTTTAAGAGTTGCCATGGTCATGGTGTCTCATTATAGCAACGGAGGCTATAACTAAGACACTTACTGTAAGTTTAATTTATAAGATTTCATGTTGCAAACTATTGTTCAGGGTTTTATTTAATATTATTTCATGAGTATATATTCTGACTGGCTAAACAAAAGATAGAGTTTTTAATGTCCTTGTAATGCCTCGGGTAATTATGTAAACACTTCAGAATTCTATTATGCAATGAGCCACCAAATTCTAATCCTTAAACAAAACACTATTCCTTCATATTCATACAGAACCAGACTACCAACACATGTTAGCAGTTAATGCCATCTAGAGCAACAGGATAAGTTTATTAGCAAAATTATTATTTACACAACGTAGCGAATTTACCTCCCAAACCTAAGCTATAGTTTAGGATAAGAGATTCCCAGTCAATTACAAAAGGCAAATGATTTATTTAAATGTGAATTCTATAAGTATAATTTAAAATTTTCATCAAAATGTGTACTGCAAATTTTTTTTTCTTAGATTTAGATGAGAAACAAATGGCTTCATGGAAATAATGAGCTAATATGAACAACCTACATATTTGACCAGCTGCAAACAAGCCCTTACTTCTCTGTGAGGATACTTTGAGGCACTGCGCATACCTACTGACTGCCAAAGCTCAATGGGAGGAAACAGACAGGTAACCTTGATTCTTGGGAGCTCCTGAAGTGCCTTTGTTTCAATAAAAGTATCGGTAACCAAAACAGTTGAAGGACACAGAAGCAAAAAGCCTTACTTTGGATACTTTTGCTAATCAGAGAGCAAAGTGTACCACTGGGCTGGGTTCAAGATCTGAATGCAATCTGAACATTAGCTCCTCAGGTGTAAGCTGGAACTTCAATTTCAGATTTTTAATTGAATGGTTCTTACCAAGGAGTCACAACCTCAAGGCAGAGGTTGCTTTGTTTCACAGCATGTTTTTCTTTAACACTGGTATCCTAGATGGTGATATTCTCAGCACAATGGAGTTTAATCACAAAAGGTAAGCCTGTAAATGTCAATAGCCAAGCAGCATTTGTACATATGAACTGCTAACTTGGTCCGTTGCCACAGCCATTACTATTTTTATCTCTAGTGGCCACAGACTGCCTTGTTGATAGGCCATAGAAAATGTGGATGAAAAATTGCAGGTTTGTTTCAGTAACTGCCAGTGGATGCTAGGCATCATGGCAGCCACCTCTAACCCTTACATTTTCCCATAAACAAAACAATTGTCAGTTGAAGCAGATTTAACCATTTTACACCCATTATCTGTGCAGTTGAATTTCTTTCTTGTTAAGAACTACAATTTAAGAGTTCTGTGTGATATCTCCTGCACTTATGAGGCAGAGGCAGGTTAGTCTTTGAGTAAGCAGCCAGCTTGGTATACAGAGTAAGTTCCAGGACAGCCTCAGCTATACAGAGAAATCCTGTCTAGAAAAACGCCAAAAAGAACTGCAGTTTACCTTGGATCAAATAATCATTGTTCACAAAGAGATCCCACACCAACTCACAAACCTCCAAGTAACCTGTTGTGAAGTACTACAGAGCAAGGAAATGAGAGCTTTAATAGAAAGAGACAGGAAAGAAAAATGAGATTCTATACAGTGACGATAATGCATGGAAAAACTCCGGGAATCATAAATTAATTTAGGATGCTTTATTAATCAATTACACATTGATTGTTTGAGACTCTAACTAACATTTGTAATAGAATGTTTTCATTAAAAATGTGGCTCATATGATGTTCTAGAATATATTCTAGGTTAACTCAGAAGGTTAAAATGAAGAGTAGAAGTGATAGTGTTACCAATTGTTTTTAAAAATCAAAGAAATTTATTGATTCAGTAATGCTGTTTGAGAAGATTGTCAATTGAACACGGCATATGGGCTGCTGGGGGACTTCAAGAGGATAAAAGATGCGTGCATACAAAAGTCATCTAATTATCCTGAGGAAGTTAAGGATGTGGCCAAAGGAGGTAGGCAAGGGAGGGATGTTTCGCAACAGCAGTAAGAACCTGAGGGACAGACAAATATCTATGCAAAAACAAATAAATAAAATATTTTTTTGTATGTGGAAGTTTTTCTCTGTTTTATCTCGTTCTGCTGGACCAGTCTTTCTCCCACTCTAGGTCTCCATAGCCGCTTATGTTAATTATAATTGTTTGGCCAATAGTTCAGATTTTTTTTTTAGCTAGCTCTTCCTTATACATTAACTCATTTCTGTTCATCTGTGTATTTTCATGAGGCTGTGGCATACTGGTAATGCTCTGACATGTTACTCCTTTGGTGACTACCTGACATCTCCCTGATTCCACCTTCCTTCTCTCTGCATCTTTGTTTGACTTTCCTACCTAGCCATATTTTTTCCTGGCCATTGGCTAAAACAGCTTTTTTCATCAACCAATAAAAGCAACACATATTTGCAGCATACAAAAGGACACCCCACATCATTTCTTAAGGCAGAAGAAAATACAAGTTCAGTAAAAACCAAAAAGGCAATAGATGAGACCTCCCAAGCATTCTGGGTCCAGGGTGGTGCTTATGAATTCACATTAGGATGCTGTTTTAGCCTGAAGATGACTGGAACCATTGAGGCGAAGGATTGATTCTCATTTGCATTTTATCTCTTTGGAAATCTCATCCAAACAGCATGTGTAAAAGTTAGAGAAGGGACACATTAGAGGTACAGAATGCCAATAAAATCATAGTTCTGCTTAGAGACAGAAAGTTTTATGTACATGAACATAAGGTCTTGAGAGTTATTATAGAAATTAATGAACTATAAACAAAGGAAATAGTGCAAAGAATCAAGGAGTCTAAGAACTGGATCTTTGAAAGGAAAAGTAAGATCAACAGACCCTTAGCCCAACTATCCAGAAAGAAAGAGAAGGCCCAAGTTAACAGAATCAGAGATGGTAAGGAAAAAAATTATAACAAACTCCAAAGATATTCAAAACATTGTAAGAAATACTTTAAAAACTTTAGTTTAAAAAAGGTTATAAATGTGAAGGACAGTGAGGGGGCCTATATGGAAAAACTCAAAGGTAGGAAGCAAGGAAAAAATGTCGTAATTAAACTCTAATCTCAACAACAACAACAACAAAAAAACCCTATGCTCCATTAGGTTAAGAAACTGAGTGATTTCTAGATTCAGCTGAACCACCAAAGATAAACCAAGATGTCAACCAACTAAAGAAGCCCAGGACCAGATGTATCCACAGCAGAATTCTTCCAGACTTTCAAATAACTACAACTAACACTTCTCGGTTGATCTTTTGAAAGAAAGAAACTAAAGAAGCCCTTCCAACTCTTCTACAAAGCCAGCATTATATGAATATGAAAGCCAGGTAAAGACAACAAACAAGAAGTAAAATGAGTGTTTCTACTTTAAGCTCCAGAAAAGTAGTGGTATCATTCACTATGATGAGATTGGAGAGGAAAATAGATTGGAGGAGATTAGATTGGGCAGCAGATGGATAGTTTAATTTGGATGCATGAGTTGAAGATCCCTATGGAACATACAAAACTGAGATATGTTCTGAGAAAGATCAGAATTTCAAACGACATGGATAGTAGTTGGAAGCCTAGAAGAGAACAAATCCCCCTCAGAAATGTGTGAGAACATTGAAGAGTAGAGAAAGAAGGAACAATGACAGAATGGTTGTAGAAAAACAAATGAGGCCATTGATACAAAGTAAAAGGATTTCACAGAAGAGAAGGTGGTCAACAAGGATGACCAACCAAGATGAGAACTGATAATTATACACAAGAGTGAGCTCCTTGGCAGGAACTTTAGGAAGAGGAATTTGGTGGTACTATTCAGGGCCAGGCTGAATTGTAACAGCCTATGATGCAGATGTCTGGTAAGTAGATGATCCTTGAAATAGGTGTCTCTTAAGATGCAAATAATGGAAATTTAAGTAATGGGAGTAACTAGGGTTTCAGGCAGGGGAGGATATGCTTTATTTTGTTTGGTCCCTTGTCCAGGTTAAACATACAACAAGAAAAAAAATTATTTGAAGAAATGCAAAAAATCTTGAGTAACCCAAAGATAAGAGGTAGGAAAGAAGGAGAGCATGAAATTAAAGAGAAGGTAAAATGGACTGCATCCTTTATAGGAGGAACAAAGAGAAGGAACGGGCTAAGAACGATGCATTAAGCAATCTCTTTGCTGTTAGAGTGAAGAATATTTCTTCTCATGGTTTTTATAGTGTCTGCACCATGACAGAAATGAGGCATCAGCTGAGAGGAGGTAGTGTTGATAATGGGCTGCAGAAACCGATTAAGTGAGAGCACAGAGGCAGTAATGCTATTGGAGTGTTGTTCATGCAGGCATGTAGGACATCACAAACAATGGTACAATTGCAAAGAAAAAAACCAAGGTGTGAATGGCCTTAATTCATACACATATTATCTATTGATTAAATAGATAATAGTGGCTATGCTGTAATCCCAGAAGCTAAGAGAGCAGCACATCCTCCTCACAGCATAGAGGGTGGAATGATTGTTGTTGGATGGAGCAGGAAGAACAGGAAGGAGAAAGACTGGACTGGAACTCCACTGTGGGGTGAATAGTACATGCCAGACCATTATCTCAGTGCTAGAGTCTAACATTTATTTGCTTTGATGTTATCACAATGTCTAGAGATTGAGTATGAACTGAAAACATTGCTTGCATTTGGCAATTATCTGATGCAGGTATTATGTGGGCCACTGGTTCTGACTGAAAGGGTTATCATTCTTGAACTCTGTTAATATCAATCAGTTTCCATCCATTATCCAAGGCAAGGTCTGTAGTCCTTGAGGGATGCCTCATCCTAAGTTCCACATACCCAGAATGATGGACACATTTAGAACTTAATTAAGAAATGCATTCCACTCATATTTCTAAATTTTTCTTAACATTGAGTGCTTCGTGTCAAAGGAGGAATTTCAATACATAATATTCTAAACTGGTGGCTTATCTATTGTGGCTAAGTGCCAGCTCACAACAATAGCACAATCACACCACAAACAGCGAAATGTAGCAAGAGCAAGCAAAGATACACAGAGCATACTTACGTCATCACAAACAACAGAACAACTTGAGGGAATTAATATTAATCATGATGTTCTGTAAAAGGAGTCAGATATAGAGGGAAATTCTGAGAGAACACAGAGAGGGAGTTTGTCACAACACACCTTACATCTTAAATGTCTCAGCAGAGAAGAGAATGATTTCCTGTTTCCCCCTGTTCTTATCCTGTTTCTGCCAAGATTACCTCACTTTCTGTCTGCCTATATGGACCTCTAGATCTCTATGGTTAGCTAGAAGCAAGCTCCATTCTCTGACCCCCCAGACAGGCTTGTTTTATGCAAGAAATATCACCAATGTCTAAAATTTTAAAAAAGTTATAACCAGTATAAGAAAGGCTATGTATAATAAGTACAATAACAATATACAAATTTATACATGGTAAAGTACATCAGCAATGTCTATTCCATAAGCATATGCCAAATTCCAAAAAAATTCTCCATCACCTATTTTTTCTTGATGAGTCTAAACTTTTGTACTTAATGTACTTTCTATTCTAATTTGCATATCAAATTATCTTTTAATATCTTTTAAACCTATTACACTTAATATGTCTATAGTGAGTTTCTTTACTGATTCTGGGAAAACTATAACTATACTATTTAGTCTTCAACTCCCTCAGAGACCCAAGAAAGAAATAATATTAACGGAGTAAACAGGAAGTACGAGGAAGCAACTTCCAAAAAAAATGTGAGAAATGACAGAAATAGCTGTCTGTCTGGACAGTCACCCAAGATTGCTCTGCAACATTGGGGTATCCATCTTCAGCCAATAGGCCTAGTACATATGACAGACATTCTGTGAACCAGGATAATCTGAAGGACTGGACCACCTTGCTTGGAAAGGTTTGCAGTCACTCTTTTTGGTGTTTGTTTATCCAATTTGGACAGCAAACTATGAGCAGTTGAGGCAAGGGCATTTTCTTGCCCAGTAGCTTACCTTTAACACAAAGAACTCAAACTTCATGTGAAATTTCTTCAAGCCCATCATCTTCTCTGACGTAGATGGGTGCTGTTGTTCTTTTGCAGCTGCTATTGCCTAAGAAACACAAACACGAGATCAGCGCCCACACAGAGTATATTGAGAGAGGGGAGAGAAGGGGGATAGCTGGTGGCCAACCGAAAGCAGGGGTGGGGGGGTAAGAGAGAGAGAGAGAGAGAGAGAGAGAGAGAGAGAGAGAGAGAGAGAGAGTAAGAGAACAAAGAGCAAGAGCAAGGGAGCAAGAACAAAAGAGAGGTGCGCTTGGCGTGCTTGCTTTAAAAGGGGGTCTTGCGCATGCGTAACTGGATCCTCTGCACAGCCAGGTAAAGGCTTGAACAGCTAGGTAAAACCTGATGTAGTGATGACGTGGCCATAGAGGCGGGGTCCACAGACTGCTGAGTCCCAACAGGTGCTATCAGGAGCAGACATGTCTCATTGTAATAAAAAAAGTACCTATGTTATTAAAACCATGTTAAATATGATATTCTATAGATCTCTGAAGTGTTTGAAGATGACCTGCCTGTCTTTCTAACATATCAGTTCGACATTGAAAATATACCTAAAATGACTACAAGTTTGATTGTTATAGTTCTAACAATTATTAATTACTAAACTGCATTTCCTAATTGTCCTATATAAATAATAATAATAACTTTCAAGGACTAGAAATTTGTATTACATAGGTAAATGAGTTGTATGGACACAATAACTAGAATATTAGAAACATATCAAAATTAATCTCAAATTTGTATAACTGTATAACATTTGTATATAATATACTGAAGTCCAATCCAATATAAAATATTTAAAACTAGTAGTTGATTTTAAGAGTAAATTCAATAATTTACCTTTTCATGTCAACATCTCTATATCCTCCCAGGCAGAGAGAGGCCAAGAGAAGACACCATGTAGAGACCAGGAAGATAGGACACACCAGGCCTTCTCTGGCAAGATAAGGCCATGTAGAAATACATAGGTTAGTAGTTATGGGTTAATAACTAAGAAAGAGCTAGCCTGTAAGAAGCCCTAGCCTTCAGCCAACAGTTTTATAATTAATATAGCATCTGTTTGTTTATTTGGAACAATTGGCTGCAGGACCAGGTGAAAAGAAACCTCTGTCTTCAATATTCCAGAGCAGAAAATGTAAAAAAAAAAAAAAAAAACAAAACAAAAAAAACCCCTGAACTTTAGACTTGATCAGTCTCATAAGAATAATGAAAATTAAAATGCAATGGTGACACCCTTGAAACTTAGATTGAGAGGATAGATAGGTGGCAGATGGACAGATAAAATGAAAGAGAGACTGATAGACAGCATGTTTAAATAAGAAACTCCAATTAAAGTCCATAAAAGTTTTTATTAAAAGTGGAGAGACTTAAGACTGTATTTGAATATTTAAATAATAACAAAAACAACTGTGATTTAAAAAAAAACAACTAACAGTTTATTCTGTGCTGTCTTCAGTGAAGCTTATCATACTTTATATGTAAGACCATCCCTAGCCTCAGAGAATTAAACTAGAGAATCATGAATAGATGAATTAATCTGTTTATAACAAATAGGAAGAAAGCCTGAACTTAATGAAGTCTCAGGATTTCATGCAGTGTGAAACACTGTGGTTAAACATGTTGAGATGTCCTAGAAGGTATTTTTTAAAACTGCTTTTAAGTAGTAAAATAAATTATAAAATAGACACAAAAGAAAAACTGAAGGAAATGAAAGGCTTGAATGATTTTTATTTTAGATGGACTCTTATCACAAACACTTTAGCAATCATGTCCACCTTGTAATTAATTGTCTCTGGGTGAAATAAAAGCAGTATTTTTAGACAAATGAAATTTTCAGCTAGGCTCAACTCGTGTACCAAGTTGTTGTTCTGACCAATAATCTTTAGTGATATCAGGGTTAAGAAACAAGGTAAGGATATAAAAGGGGGGAAATCCAAACACATTGGAGGAGACTAAGGAATCAAGGTAACTAAATCCAATGTGGTAGGTATTGCTTTGGATACTGAGAAAGAAATGAATGATTCTGTGTGAATAAATAATGATTCTGTATGAATAATGTTACTATTATAACATTTAATAACTAATTTTTAAGTTAATGTTGAGACATACATGTAAAGATGTACACATATACTAGATATAAAAGGCAAAAAAATTGTACATGCTTTAAGTAATTTGAGTACTCCTGAGGAAAACCTCAGTCTTCCAGATGCATAACCAAATGTTATAAAAAATGTTTCCTAGCATTTTTATACCCTGTAAATATGTAACCATTTTTGTGTTTGTAAAAGTTTCTTCTTTCACCTACAATTTTGAGAAGATGCTCCAATCTCTCTGAAAATAATGTGGTGATCTCTGATTTAGACATGAAGCAAATTGCTCATCCTAATTTGTGAAGTATTTCACCCCAAACCAGGTAGACTTGTTAGTCACATGGACTTTCATTCTGTCTGCAAGGAGGCCCTAATAAGGACCGTGACCTGATGCTGACTCTCTGTCCACAGGCTTTGAATATTTGAGAGGAGCAGGGTTGGCCAAGTTTGGGACTATAAGTCACAATGGAAACTGGCCAAGAGTGGCTTCAGATGGGGCTAGAGAGGTAGCTCAATGGATAAAGACACTTGCAGTCAAGCTTGATGATGTGGGTATAATCATCTGATCCCAAATGGTGAAAGAAAAAAAAACTTCACATACACGTGAAAGCACACAGATACCCAAATAAATAAATGACTTGATAGATAGATGATATAGATAAATAGATAGATAGATAGATAGATAGATAGATAGATAGATAGATAGATACAAACATACATACATAGATACATACATAGATACATACATAGATAGATTGATATATGATAGATAGATAGATAGATAGATAGATAGATAGATAGAGAAATAAATTTTAAAATAGTAGCTTCAGAAACTTTCAAAGCCCTCTCAAACAGTTGAAGTTCTGAAAAGCATTAGGGGAGGAAGGAAAGAATCTGCCTCTGATATCATAGACACCCTTAACCTGTGCTCTTTTGTTTTCATACTATGAGTCCCACTTGTTCCTTATCCCAGTGTGAAGTGAACAAAACTGAGTAATGTTCATATAACTTAAAACTCTGAGAGTACATCTGACTTTAGACCCAAGGAGTTAAACAAATCTATGGGCAATGGCTTGAGTATAGATAGAGTTTTCATGGTTTCACATGCTTGAATAACTGTACATGTTGGGATTCATAAAGATAGGTCTGCTTCATCTTGCCTCAAGATCAGAGAGTTCAAAACTGCTCTTAGATCTAAAGGTCTAAACATTTAGCTATGGCAGGATGTTTTGGCCTTGGTAGCAGATGTCTTATCTAAATAACAACAGACTTGGGCTCAGGCGTGTTTACTTTTGACTCTGAAGACCAGATAGCAGATGTGGCTACCAAATATCTGGAGGATTAAGGGAAGTAAGTCTGTTTGCTCCTTATACATGATTATAGAAGTCTTCTGCAATTGTCCCCACATTTTGTTGGGTACGTAAGAATGTTGAATAAACTCAGGATGTTCAGTATTGACTGGAATTTTCCTCCTGACTCTACCCTGTGCCTCTGTCTTTCTCTTAATGTCTTTACATACCCTTTCTCAATTCATACTCCCCCTCTCAGATACAAACCAGGCAAGTCGATGGGCTCTGACTGTAGCCCCACAAACACAGCCTCCCACATGTACACAAGCTGTTTGAAGAGGCTGTGGAACCTTTAGGAAATGGGGCCTAACTGGAAGAACCAAGTCACTAGGAAGTGGACTTTGAGGATTATAGTCCTGCTCCTCTTCCTTCTAAGCACTGTGAAACAAGAAGTTGCCGTACACTCCCAATGCCATTCCAGCCTCCAGATGATGGCAAAGCCCCCAAACCACGTGCCAACTCCTTCTTCATTTAAATGGCTTCTGTCATGTGTTTAATCCCAGCAATGAAACTAGTGATTAATATACTATCCATGTCCAGCTGCTGTCTCTCCATCTTAGGAAAGATAGAGGTAGTCTATCCTACTGTGGGCTTGAGATAGGTCCCTAGATGTCCTATTTAATTCTCATTTATGCTGCATCTTTCCTTAACGATATCAGCTCTTTCCCCCAGTACTGACCCAGCTGAAGATCCATCAGGCCCCACTGGCTCTAATCTGATCATATTACTCTCTAACCAAATTATTGTGGTATATGTTGAGCCAGGTGTTACAATCACATTAGCTCACAGACTGAAAGTAAATTGAGAAAATAGATCACTTTGGTAGTTAAGTTTGTCAACTTGTTTGGATTGAAAAGTGCTTTAACAGATTAGTTAAATTCACCTCTGAGTGAGTCTGTGAGGACACTACCAGGAAGGATTATGTCCTGAAGAGTCTGACTATCATGGCATTTAATAGCTTAATCTATTGATAGATTCAAAATCTAAACAGCCTGTTGGGAGGTGGTAGAAATTGAAGATGGAGCCTGTTTAGAAGGGGTGAAGTGAATTGGGGTGTAGCTTTGAAAAGCATATCTGGCTCTAGCCTTCTGTGCCTCACTCTGCTTTCTAATCACTATGAGGGACTACGTCCTGTTCTTGCCACCGTGATGTTCCAACTTATCACAGGCTCCATTTAACACAGCCAAAGAGTATGCACTCAAACCTTTTGGGATTTTGTCACAATGGTACAAAAGTGGCATACTTATGGAGAGAGCAACTCTGGTTGACATTACAAGTTAAGGAATGCAGTTAATCTATAGACAAAATGGTACCAACCCATGTCCTCACATTTTCCTCTCATTGAGGATGAGGAATCATTATCAACACTGCATTAAGAACACTTGTAATTGCAAAAAGAAAACAAAGCTGATAAGATTAAAATATTTTCACCAGAAAGATTTATTTAGCTGTGAAGAGCTAGGCTCATATGATTAACACATAAACCACTAACCCCCATAATTTCAAACAGGAACCCATGAGTGTCGAAGCTGTGATCTCAAAGGGATATGGTTGCTCACTGGAAAGCTCTGAAATGCTTTCGTTGTGGGCATAAAAAGGAAATCATACAGAGACACAACATAGTATTATAATGTAATACATTGAATAATGCTTATATTAAAATAAACCAGCTTGCTAATGTTGTCTGAACTGGATGTGGATGCATAATGAGCTTGGGCAGCTACCCAAAAGGACCCATCCAGAGAACAAACAACTACTGGAAAGGCAAACACTCAGCATGGGCTTTCTTCAAAGGGTAAATAGAAAACAAGAGGGCCAGGAACTAACCATATGGTTTTAGGGAAATAAATGCTACCTTTTTGTTAGCACCTATTCAGAGAACACTAGTGCTATTCACAACCAACTATGCTAAATGTGTAGCATTATAAATTAATGGGTAATCTCAATAATTTATATGCAATCAAACAGTGATAACATAAAAATGGGTTAAATTTCTCTCACTGGCTATGGAACTCTTGCTGAAATTCTGTATCTACTAGATCAGTAGTAGTGCCATTATTTCTTTACATTGTACAGTAAATGATTAGAAGCATGCAAAGATGAGGTGAACTAATTGGCGAACTTTGGAAGTTTTCACGTAAGTTTGACCTGTTTTAAACATATGTGAAAAACATGAAGTGTTTGCTTATGGTTGGAAAAACGCATTTATGTCTTACAGACTAATTTTACAGTGTTTTCAAGATTTTCAAAAATTATGTTATGTCTGCATGAGTTTAGGTTCAGCATGTGTGTGTAGGTTCTTATAGAGGCCACAAGGCTGCAGATCCTTGGAACTGGATTCACAGGCAGCTGTGAGCCACCTGATTCGGGTGCTGGGAGCCAAATCCAGGTCCTCTACAACAGCAATGAGAGCTCTCAATCACTGAACAATTTCTCTAGCCCAAGACTATGTTTAAAATATAGCTAAAATACTCATACCATAGTTATCCTTGCTTACAAAGGGTCTTCGAACAATTTAGAAAAGGTGTCCATGAAGGATGGGTTCACCTCACAGTACATGCTATACAGTGAAAAGAAGTCTCTGCACAGACATAAAAGGTGCTCTGTTCTCTAAAGACTTGAAGTGGTTAAGAGGAATCAAGTGAAGTCGGGTTGCCTCACCTTCCCAGATTAGTCATTTTTCCTGTTGCTGCGGCAAAACGTTCTGACAAAAGCAACTTTAGGAAAGAAGGACTTATTTTGTCTCACAGTTCAACACTGGTGGGTAAATTAAGGCAGCTGGAACTTTAGGAACCTGATTATGTTAAAAGTGAGAAAGAAGAGACAAAAAAAAATGCTTGTCTTCAGCTCACTCTCTTCTTACACAATCTAGGATCCTAACTCAGAGAATAGTGCCACCTGTCCAGGTTTTCCTGCCTCAGTCAACCCAATCAAGAAAAGCATTCCAAGAGGCCCTTCTCCCAGGGGATTCTAAAACTCATCAAGTTGAAAACTGAGTTTAACTATTAGATCCTCTTCACCTCAATGTTGTTAAATGTTGTAACAGTTAATCTGTTAACAATATTGGTTCATTCCATAAAACAGGAGTAATTATAAAGAACAAGGCAGCACTTATCTTTCTTAATTGTTTTATAGAGTCATTTCCATATGGTCAGGATCTATTCATTAAAGAGTCTATTAATATAAGTAGCAGCTGTGTTCGCCACTTAACACAATGTTTTTGTTAAAATTTAAGATCTCAAATTATTTTCAACCCATTCTTCCTCAATAATACCCCCCAGGGTAGGTAACATAAAATAAATTATGAGGGGTTCAAAAACATAAATTGTGCATGGCCACAAAAATTCTCTAGTCTAATCTGATGAAAATTTTCAAGTTACACTGTCATTAGTCATTAGTGTAGAAGCTATTTTTACTTCTTCTCTTACATCAGTGAAGATTATTTTTGTCTCTTTTCCCAACAACTTCCCAATGGTTATTGTGATCAACTAAAGTCTCCCATTCTGATTCTAAGAGCTAGGATACACTGAGAGAAAGGAAAATGGGGGGGGGAAATACCAGTGATGGGAAAGGGACTGTCTTTAATCATGAAACAAATACAGAATGAATTCAGTTTGCACAATAGTATTCTGATTTGCAGCCAAAGGGCCATAGAAGTCTTTGTGTTTGCTTTTCATTAGGAATGTACACTGGCTACATTCTCTTCTGGCTCACTAGCAGCCACAAAATAAGCTTGCTCCTCTCAGTTATTAGATTCTGCATGCTGAGGCTTGTTTGTGCATTGAAGTGGACAGAAGCAGACTGTGAGCCAGCTTTGAGTTTCAGCCTTTGAATAGTTATTCTTGGCAGAATTCTTAGATGAGGTGGAGGGATTGAACTAATAGATGGCTATAGTAATGATAACAACTGCTATTTATTGACATCCTACTATGCATCTAACACTTGATAAGCTTTCATAATTAATTTTCATATCACACTTATTCTAAGACAGCAAGGAAGGTGATTGTAGAGGAAAGAAGCTAAAACTTGAAAAATGTCAAATAACTTACTCAGATCCTAGAGAGTAACAGGTATGAACAACGGGACTGGATCAGAGGTCCCAAAAGTCAATCTTCCATGGCTCCTTTCATATTTACATGGTGACTGAAAAGCAACATACGATGGGAGTAACAAACATATGATACAGAATGGACAAATCTACTATTTTTCTTTTTCCCCTAACTAAATATGGCCATCCTAGTATTATAATGAGTTCTATCAACATGTTAGTTGCAAAAATGACAATACTCAATGGTAAAATACAAACTTGGGGAATCTAGGTTGCCACTGCCAAATTTATTGGTGTGTCTTACAACACATTTCTCAGTATTAACTCAGATTTTTCACATAAATCATATTTTCTTTTTTTATTTAAATTTGAAACAAGTTTGTTTAACATGTCAATCCCACGTCCCTCGCCCTCCCCTCCACCCCAGTCTCCCACCTACCCCCACCTCAACCCTCATCCAACCCAATCCTTCCCCTTCTATACTTCCTGCTCCACGAGCCGTGCACCATCCAGCAACAATCATTCCACCCTCTATGCTGTTAGGAGGATGTGCTGCTCTCTTAGCTTCTGAGATTACAGCATGGCCACTATTACCTATTTCATCAAAAACTTTCTGTGTATGCCATTCATGCCTTGGTTTTAACTTTGCAATTGTACCATTGTTTGTGATGCCCTACATGCCTGCATGAACAACTCATTTCTGTCATGGTGTAGACACTGTAGAAACCATGAAAAGGAATATTCCTGACTTCAGCAACAAAGAGGTTGCCTGATGCATCACTCATAGTTCTCAGCCTGTTCCTTCTCTTTGTGAATGGAGGTGAGCCTAGGATGCTGACAGACTCTGAATGGGTTCCTCGTGTGCAGTCCCTAGTCCAAAGGAGTCTCTGCACAGGACACTGGAAGGCAGTCCAAATCATATTTTTTCTTAAGAATTGATCAGATGCAAAGAAAATGTGTCAGCCTAGAAAACTGATTCCAGAAATAAAATCTAGAAATGTTTCCAAAATGATAGCATCTGAGTGGTTTCTAAATTGGCCACATTGAGGAGTTAGGTCAGGTATACTCTAAAATCTATTAGATGACTTCAAGGCTGCTTGGATATACAGTGAGCACTTACTCTATTCACCCATCCATTCAACAGCATGTACTGTGGACAGTGGTGATAAATCAGCAACCAAGACAGCTATAGTCTCTGTCTCTGGAGGACATAATAGAAAGAAAAAAACAAATAAAACAATAAACAAAATAGCTACAGATCAGTGTGAAGGAACTGCTTCTACAGAACAATAACTCTATTTATTGGGGGGAGAACTTTACTGAAAATTGAAGGATGAGAAGCTAAATTTGAAAGAAGCAGGATTATAAAATCACCAAGAAAACAAAGTTACACAAGATTTGGTAACTGTGTGTAAATGGTATAGAAGAAACTAAGGACAAACATCTAGAAAAGTGGTATGACCCTGTTGCTGAAGACACAACTTACTTCTCACACTGGACATGGAGAAATCAAGCTGGTGCCCAAGTGGAAGCTTCACCCCTCCTGAGTAGCATTCATGTTGAAAGGTACTTTGCATGCTACTGGGAAAGAAAAGTAGTCATCAGCACCACCCTGCTACAGACCCTGCAATCTACAACAGCGAGCTGCTCAAAAAATATATATTGGGGCGACAGTGGAACAAATGTTATAGGAGTAACCAACCACTGTTTTATTGCATATAAGACCCAATCCATGAGATAGAATCCATACCTGACACTGCTAAAGTGGTCAAGAACCTGAGAATAGATAGGTCGAGGGCTCTAAGATAAACCAACTACTATTTTTTTTTAACTAAAGAACTCCTAGTGACATATTTCTATGCCCATAGATCAGAGCATCACTCAACACTTATCAGAGAAGCCTATACTAAGGGTTTTTGTTTGTTTGTTTGGTTGGTTGGTTGGTTAATTGCTTAGTTTAAAAAAAAAAAAACAGGGCTTCTTTGTGTAGCCCTGGCCATCCTGGACCAAGCTGGTCTTGATCTCAGAGATTGGAATGCCTCCATCTCCTGAGTACTGGAACTAAAGAGGTGTTCTACCACTGCCCGGCAGAAGAAATCTTGTTGTTGTTGTTGTTTTGAGAGATGGATTTTGTCTGGAACTTTCTCTGTAAGCCAGGCTGGCCTTGAACCCAGAGATCTGCCTGCCTCTGCCTTTTGAGAGCTAGAATTAAAGGCATATGCCACCATGCCTGTCTGGGGCACTAACTCGTTATTGCTTTCTTTATCAGACCTTCCCTCAAGGCTCAGTGGTCTCTTCTGAAGAGGAGACAGAAAGATTCTAAGAGCCAGAGGTGATGGATGAGTCCAAAGAAAAACAATGTCTTCTTAATGCAACAGGACTGTTACACACAGGAACTCCAATGACTGTAACAGCATGCATAAGATCTGCACATGTTCAAACAAGACAATATTCCATCACTGAGAAGAAGACATGGACATAAACCAAGAAGCTATTTGCAATTGATACTTGCTTAGAAAATGAAAATCAGTTTTATTAAGTGGATAATTACTGGATAGATAGACCCAATTCATAGCTAAAATCACTAACTTAAAGTGTCAGTAGAGTTGTTAACATCAGAGGCAAGGCCTTTGAAGTCCTTGCATGACATACTAGGCTCAAGCACTCATCCTCAATAGGTCAACTAAAAAGAAAAACTATAGTGAATAGCAAAGAAAATTGTGTGTGTGTGCATTGAGAAGAAGAACAGATAGATAGGTTCAATGACTACCACACACTAGGGTCCTGACATGAGGTCTGGATGGTAACAGAAGACTCCAAGGTGTCCACAGCTAAGCAGTCTTAGCCAAGGTTGTGGTAATCAGTCACTGCCCATCATTGCCCAAGCTCCAGCTCCTTTTTTGAGAACATTTGATGATTTTTTCAGAGCCATATGAAATCTCTTTACGGGATATAAATTCCTCCTTTTCAGGGAACAAAGGATTTTCTTTCTCCCAAGATGAGGTCCTAAGAAAACAAAAGCCCTTTAGTGTACATTGTTCCAGTGCTCTTGGTGGTGCAATCCTTTAATCCCAGCACTTGGGAGGCAAAGGCAGGCAGATCTCTGTGAGTTTGAGGCCAGCCTGGTCTACAGAGCTAGTTCCAGGACAGGCTCCAAAACAATACAGAGAAACTCTGTCTCAAAAAACAAAACAAAACAAAATGCACACACACACACACACACACACACACACACACACACACACAAAAAAAAAAAAACCAACAAAACCAAAAACAGATTAGTTTTATTCCTGTCAGGATAGTTATCAAAGATTTTTTTTTAAAATAAAAACTAGCAGCAATTTATCATATTGACTATGGTTTGTCTTTTATGTAGTCTTTATTGGAGGCATGCTTGCTTCATCACTTGCCTTTCCATGAATTTGATCATGAAGGGAGGTTTGATTTTATCAAAGGCCTTTTCTGTCTCGAGACAATCAATGGATTTATGTCTTTGTATACCTTTCTGTGAAGCATTGCATTGATTGATTTATGCATATCAGATCATTCCTAAATATCTGAAATAAAGACAACTTGATCATGATGGATAATCTTTATTTTATTTTATTAATTAAATTTATTCATTTATTTTATATCTCAACCTAATTTTTCCTCCCTCCTCTCCTCCCATTCCTTCTTCCTGATCCCCACTTCCAATCCACAACTCCTCAGTTTCTATTCTAGAAAGGGCAGGTTTACCATGGATGACAACAAAGCATGGCATATCAAGTTGAGGTAGGACTAAGCTCCTCCCTTGCATTAAGAGTGGGCAAAGCAACCCAGTACAAGGTATAGCTTCCTAGAAGCCAGCCAAAGCATTAGAGTCAGGCCTTGCTTCCACCACTAGGAATCCCACAACTAAATGATGCTATATAACTGTCACACATATGTAGAGGGCCTTGGTTGGTCCCACGCAGTCTCCCCAGCAGTGCAGAGTCTGTGAGCTCCTATGAGCCCAGGTTAGTTATTTCTGTGGGTTCCCTTGTGATAACCTTTACCCCTAGCTCATACAATTCTTCCTCTCTTGATCAGGATTCCTCAAGCTCTGCCCAGTGCTTGACTATGGATCTCTGCATCTGTTTCCATCAGTCACTGGATGAAGGCTCTCTGATGACAATTGGGGTAGTTACCTATCTGATTACGGGAGATGGCCATTTTAGACTATCTATCCACTATTGCTAGGAGTCTTAGCTGGGAACATCCTTATAGAGTTGTGGGAGTTTCCCTTGCACCATTTCTACCTGACCCCAAAATGCTCCTCCCCACATCACGATGGCTCATTCATTACTCTCCCTCTCTACCCATCCCCAACCCAATCCTTCAAGTTCCCATTTCCACTGGCCCCCAGTCTACCCAGGAGATCTATTTCCCCTTCCCATGGAAATCCATGCATCCCATCCCACAGCTTAGTAGGAGTGAGCAAACTTGTACAGCCACTTTGGAAATAGATACAATGGTTTCTCAGGAAATTGGGAATAAATCTACCTCAAGACCCACCAGAGCAATCTTGGGCTTATACCCAACGGATAATAAATGACTCCACAATAACACTTGCTCAACTATGTTCAGAATAGCATTATTCATAGTCGCCAGAACCTTGATAAATAATCTTTTTGATCATTGATACTGAACTTAGTTTACAAGTAATGTAATAAGAATTTTTGCATTTATGTTCATAGAAGGGATTGGTCTGTAATTTTCATTGTATCTTTATCTGATTTTGGTATCAGGGGAATACAGACTTTATAAAAAGATTTTGAAAGCTTTCCTTTCTTTTCAATTTTGTGATAATAACTGCGATAATTTTGTAATCCATAAAGAAGCACTCATGTTAATTTTTTGAGATCTGGCACAATTCTACAGTGACTCCATCAGTCCCTGAAGTTTTTTTTTTTTTTTTTTTAAGATGAGAGACATTACTACTTCAATCTAATTAGTGGCTGTAGTTATGTTGAAACTATTTGTTTCATCTTGTTTAATTGCATACATATATACCTAAAAATTCTTCTATTTCTTCTAGATTTTTCCAATATGATGGAATGTAGTTTTTTAAGACAGGTCTTTATGATTTTCTGAGTTTCGTTGATACCTGCTATTGTGTCTCTCTTTTATTTACAATTTCATTAATTTGGGTCTTCTCTTTTTGTTAATTTGGCTAAGGGTTTGCCCATCTTGATTATCTTTTCAAAAAAATCAATTTTTTGCACCATCGATTCTTTGTATTTCGTTGTTGCTCCTATTCCATTAATTTCCACCATGATGTTATTATTTCTTTCCATCTACTGTTTGGTGGCTTGGTTTATTCTTGTTTTCCAACTCCTTAATGCATTTCATAAAGTTATTTATTTGAGATTTCACAGAATTTTTGATATAGGCACTTAAAGCTGTAAACTTTGTCACTGGGGATTGCTTTTATTGTGCACTACAGATTTGGATATAATATATTGGGCTTTCATTTTCATTCAGGATTTTACATTGTTTTTCTTCTTAACTTCTTCAGTGACCCATTCATTTTTCATTGGTGCTCTGTTTCATTTCCATGAGTTTGTATGCTTTCTGTAGTTTCTCACACTGTTGGATCTATAACTTTATTCCTTGTGGACAGAGAGAATATGGGATGTTATTTCAATTTTCTTAAATGTGTTGAGACTTGCTCTGCATCCTAATAGATGGTCTATTTTGGAGAATTAATGTGAGAAGAATGAGTATTCTGTAGATGTCTGTTTGGCCATTTGATTGAGGCTTTTTTTTTAAACTTCAGTGCCTCTGTTTACTTTTTGTCACCTGCCTAGTGGTGACAGTGGGTATTGAAATCTAATTACTATGTTCAGGTTAATTGGTGTCTTTAGTGTTTGTTTTATGAAACTGGACGCAGCTGTGTTTGGTACATATGTTTACATTTCTAATACCCTCTTGACAGATTGCTCCCTTAGGGACTATGAAGTGGCCTTTAAAATCTCTCCTAATTTTGGCTTAAGGTTTATTTTTGTCTTGCAGTATATCACTGTGTCTGCCTGTTGCGTTTGTTTGGAGTACCTCCTTTCATTCTTTCACCCTGCAATGTATTTCTTAGCCACAGCAGAAAGACAGATTGATTCTCTGTTCCAATCCACAACTGCTAGGTTGTGTCTTTTTATTGGTGAAGTGAGACTAATTAAGAGTAATTACTGAAAGATGTGTAATGATGAAGTCATTTTGTTGATTCTGTGATAATTTTCTTTCCATTGACTTTCCCGATGCTGTTTAACCTCCCCTCATCCTGGGTATGTTTACCCTTCTCTTGACTACAAAGTATTTCTTCCATTATTCTCTGTGTAATGGGCTTAGGGGTTGTATATTCCATTAGTCTCTCTCTCTCTCTCTCTCTCTCTCTCTCTCTCTCTCTCTCTCTCTCTATCTCTCTCTCTCTCTCATGGATAGTTTTCAATTCTCCTTTAAATTTTATAGGTAGTTCAATAGATAATAGTCTAGGCTGGTAGGCATGATCTTTCAGAACTTGGAATACATCTTACAATCCCTCTGGCTAAAATACTTACCAGATAAAAGGATGTCAAAGAGACCCAAGTCTTCAAAATTCTCACTTCTGAATTAAAATAGGGCATAAATATATTAAGCATCTCTTCATTATTATGACAAAATATCTGAGAAACATTAGCTTAAAAGAAATTACTGTGACAAAGTACCTGAAAAATGTCAGCTTAAAAGAAGAAAAGTTTATTTTGGCTCTAGTTTATGGTCAGTTGGAGATGATGCAGATGTTGGTCACTGTTTGAGCTACATGTATCAATTCTACACAGTTCTTTTTACTCCTGTTATGCTCTAGCCACGTTCTCCTCCACCTAGTATCCTTGGTGGGGAACAAGAATGAGGAACACACATTTAAAACCCGAATTCTAATTCTAGTAGCCGGATGCACATGAGGAGACTAAAATTACTATTTTTCCCCAAAATGTATACTTTTGCTTAAACACAAAGTATTATGCTGAAACAAGTTTAGAATTCATGTTTTTTCTATGCCAAGAAACTGAACTAGATTTTACACCATGTAACCCAGACTGAAATAACTGTGCATCTGGATTGTATATGATAGCTGGAATGTAAAATTAATCACCTGTGGTAACAGAAAAAATACTATGGGGGTTACCATAAGAGCCACTTCAGAGTAATGAGATATTTATCGTTAATACACAACACCTTGTATGCATGAGTAGTTGAACTTCAACTGGAAGAGTTTAGTGAACAGCTAGCTACATTTTAAGTTCAGTTAGTGCTAAACTCAGTTACTTTTTCCAGATTAAAATCAGTGTATAAGTGTTGATAGAGAGCACTTTTATTTTCACTTTAAACTAAAACAGCTTCTTTCAGAACTACTTTAAAAAAATAAAAGCATAATTGTCTTCAGATCCAAAGCAGAAACCATACACAGACAGAGATATGGACCACTTAGAGACATGTATACAGAATAAGCATCCCTGAAGAGTTCAGATCAAATTACCCAATGCATTGACAGGAAAACAAGCAGATCATATTCTGTTCCCATTGGGGCTTTTTCCTTATGCTAGAAATGTATGGCAACATTACAGACATTGCTTCATAACACAGAAGAGAGAACTTTCTCAGGCCTTGCTATGGCTCAGCATGTCTCTGCTCATTCATCACACAAACCTATCATGTTGAACCACATGAATTTCTTTTTTCTATAGGTTCAGGATAGATGATTTGCAGTAACTTCATATGAATCCATGTAATATTTATACATTATATTTATAGATTCAAAAACTTTATTTTTAACAATGTAAAAATCTGAGGTCTGACGAAGTTGGTGTCCTGCAATTAGGTTAAAAGCAGAACTTGGGTTTTTCTGAAGGCCAGTGCTATATATTCTTTTCATGGTATTAATGTGCTTTGTGGTAGAATTTTTTTATGCTTTTTGACCATTGCTGTATTTTTAATTTTTCATTAATCAACTAATATAATTAAATATGGGGCTTCCCATCAAAATATAGATTGTCATTTCTCCTTTAAAATGGGGAAATATTTTCACTGCATCTAGGGTCAGCATTAGAATGAAGAACATTGGTATTGTATAGGTAAAATTTGTCAAATGATGCAAAAAACCCCCACAATAATCTAGATAAACAATGTTTTGATGCATTATTTCAAGAATCAGAGTTAGTGCAGAAAAACCTATTGTGAAAAACAGCAGTCTTAACAAAGAGAAGCCATTGTCTTCCCTTTCTGCTCCTCCCTCTTATCCTCCATTGTTGCATGGGAATAATGGAAATAATCATTTCTAATCAACTTTCTGTTCTGCCATCAACTGGCTAGGTTAATGAAAGTTGAAGAAGATACCAAAGCAGACTGGCCAATACAGACACTTCTTTTTTCTTTTACATGTGCATTTGTGTTATGTATGGGAGTGCAACATTCATGTGTATGTGTACATGTGCATGTGTGGTGTGTATGGGGTTGCACATTCATGTGTATGTATACAAGTTCTAGAGGCTCAAGATTGATGTTCAGAATGTTATTCCTTACTATTTTAAGCAGAGTCTCTCCAGCAAATCCAGAATTTGCCAAGTCCCAAGTCAGTTAGTCATATTAACCAGTTTGCTCTGGTGATCCCATCTTCTGAGGCTAGAAATTATAAGTGGGCTGTCATGCCCACTGAGCATTTACATGGATTCTGAGAATTCAAACACTAGGTTTTTGCTTATATGACAAAAGCTTTAATCACTGAGCAATTTTTCTAGTCCCCCAATAGAAGTTTTCTATATAACAACTTTATAATGACACTTTTCTACTTAGAAAAATGTGGGCTGTATTTTAATAGACATATATAGACATATACAATATTTCTTTTAACTTGTGTTTCATTATGCCTACCATGGCATTGTCTAATGAAAAATGCAACAAAGTAAAGGCAGAAGGAATCTTTTAGATCTTTATGTACCTCCCAGGCAGAAGAATCATTGTGATTTGTATATCCAATGTCCTGCCATGTGTGTTTTCACTGAAGACGAGGTCCCCAACTGGTGATAATGTTTTGGAGATGAAGGACATGGAGCATGACCATAGGAAGTAGGTCATTGGGAGCCTGCCTTTGAAGATGATAACTGTCCCCTAGTCTCTCCTTCTGTCTCTGTTTCTAGACCTTCAAGAGTTGAGTGGCTTCTGTCACATGCTCTATTCAATCACGAGCCAAGGAGCAAGAAGCCAAAGACTCTGGACTGAAACATTTCATTTCTTTTGCCACAGCAAGAAGGTCTAATGAATCAGTCTCCATTCGATGTGTTTCACTCTCCTGGTTTCACTTGCTTTTCTTCTGCTCATCTTTTAACATTACTAAGCTCTAGAACGTAGAACTGGACCTGTTTCTTTGCCCACTAGCCAAGGGGTAAATTACAGATAAACATTTTCTGTAAGCCTCTACTTTTCCTCTGAGGAGCAGATTTAAACACAGCACTTCCTACTTGATATCCTACTAAAGTGACTTGTTTGGGTGGTTAAGTGTGTCTACCAAAACAGAGGAGCTGAGGATTCTGCTCTTCTCCAACTCTTTCACCCTCCCGTGCTCTGCATTTCAGTAAATAGCAATTTTGAGATTAAATATTGGAAAGTCCTCTGTATTTAATTATACCCCTTGCATTGAGACCAGCAAAAAGTACTAATGGCTAATTATTTTTAAAGATCTGTTCTATTAATTTTTTTCCCATTTCTATGGCTATCTCTATGTATGTGTCCTTCCTCTCCCTAAATACGCCTTTAGACTGATTGTTTGGTGTTATCTCCTTTGCCTGCCCCATTGACTTTAACTTTTAGTAAACAAGTTTACATCTCTTTAAAATACATAATTATGAATATTGTGGAGGATATCTGTAATCTTGTAACCCAAAAGCTGAAGGAGGAAGACTGAGCTCCAAGCAAGCCGTGACCACACAGAAAAAACTCTGTCTTTAACAAAAACTCTCTCTCTCTCTCTCTCTCTCTCTCTCTCTCTCTCTCTCTCTCTCTCTCTCTCTCTCTCTCTGTGTGTGTGTGTGTGTGTGTGTGTGTGTGTGTGTTCATTCTATATTTTCCTCTACTGTAGAACATTACTACATTTTGTTTCAGTTACATTAAAACTACCTACTCCCGCAATGTGGGCTGCTATAGTCTCAGGATTGCTCCAGGCACAATCTCTCTTAAAGTTTTTTCTTTTATATTTTCTTGGCCTGAAATGATGTCTTCCAGTTTCTTAAAGGAACAGTTGTGTCTCACCTGTCAGATACTAGCTTTTTTTGAGCTCCACACAGTCTTCTCTTACCAGTCTTCTCTTACAAGCATTCCCTTGGCCACTCTTTTTCACCTAGCCTCTATCTTGGAACATTACCTTGCTAACTCTTTATTATATTTCTATCATATTCACTGATATAGTCTTAGCAATATATTCAATACATATTTACTGAATGGAGGTCTAGATTTATAAATGGATAAATGCCAATTAGCAACATTAACCCCTTAACTTTATATCACCAAAAGGCCTTCATAAGGAGTATTGCCCTTAAGCATAAATGAACTATCTGAATTAAAACTTGGCTGTGTTATTTTAAAGCTATTCCCATAAGCTCATTGCATAGCCAAATATTTCAATTTGGAGAAGACACAAATCTTTACCATAAAACCAAGCTGAAACAGTATCTGGGTCCTGAAAAGCAACCCAAGAACACAATGTTTAGAGTAAAAAAAAAAACATATGAAATTATGTGTATGGTAGCTGACAAAATGGGGCCCTAAACAGACTTCCAGAGAATCAAAGGATGTCTCTAAAACATTTTTCTGCCCTTTTGTTTTCAATGTTTTTATCCACATTTAAGTCCCCAAATATACAGTCTCTTAGACCACCATAGAACACGGCAACCATGGAGGAAAATAAATGTCAAAGGAAAATATTTTCATCATGCAGTCATCTCATTGTTGTGACTCTTCCACATCGACAACAAAATCTAGCAGCCTTCCTAATGATTACTTTTCACCTCCTGACATTTTGACATGTGACTCTTTTAAATGATATTTATCAAGGTTAAAAAGTAGTGCAAGTATTACCATGAATCAGCACTCAGACATGTCATTTCCTGTAAAGATTCCCTCTGCCCATTACAGTTCATCTGAAATATTTCTATTCCAAACCCAGGCAAGCATTACTCTGTCTCTTGTCTCTACAAAATGCTCCTGCTGTGGACATACCAAGTAAATTAAATCATATAGTATGAGTTCACAATCATCCAATATGCACTCATTCATTTATCTTGTTGTTGGTGTCTAACCAATATGTAGAAGTTATTAGGAGCTCATTCTTTTGGTTGAGGAAAATTATTTCACTATAGATCCATCACAAATGTCTACTGAGTAGCTGGTGGGCATTTAGGTTGTTCCAGTTTGGGTTGTTATAGTCTTGCTATAAAGTTTCAAATTATCTTTGTATAGAGTTGTTACATTTCTTTTGAGTAGATTCCTACAATTTGATGCCTTGCATTAGTATTTTATATTTAACTTTTTGAGTTAGCATTTTACCAAACTGCTTATGCAAATGGCTAAAACATTTTATATTCTCACTAGAAATATACATGTATTTCTGTTTCTCAATATTCTCCCATAATTGTAACTAATTTACTATAACTATTCCAGTGAGCATGAAATGGTTTTTAATTGTGGTTTTGATTTAATTTTTCCAATGACAAATGAATTTATAATCTTTTCATATGCTGAATAATCATTCCTGTCATGGTGTTGTGCTTCATTTCTTCTTTCTTTTCTCCCCCTCTCCTTTGTTTTGAGACAAGGTCCTACTCTGTAGTCCAAGCTGGCTTACAATTTACCATGTAGCCCAGGCTAGCCCAATTCCAGCAAAGTCTACTAAGTGAATTATCATACTTGACCATTTCCAATTCTTCATTAGATCATCTGTTCTTGTAACATTTTAGTTTACATATAAGATGGACTTGCACGTACATCTACAGGTGAAGATAGAAGTTCAGTGGTTTGATATTCAAATTGTTAGTATTCAGGCATCTGTACTAGCCTGTCCTTGGGGTTCTGACAGGATATTCCCTCAGCTGCCCCCTCTAAGAACACCACCTGTGTGTATTCACTTCAGTGTGTTCCCTTTTAAAAAGGCCCTGTCTGCCTCCCCTCTCTCTCTCTCTCTCTCTCTCTCTCTCTCTCTCTCTCTCTCTGTTTTTTCTCTCACACTCTGCTTCTCCACCTGTCTCTCTGTCTATCCCCCCTCTCTCTGCCTCTCTCTTCTCTTCTGCTGCTCCTTTCTCCAGAAGCTAGTTTCTCCCCTCCCTCTTTTCCAATTTCCTTTCCCCTAATTAAAACAAAACAAAACAAAACAAAACAACAAATAACAAAAAAAAAAAAAACCCTCCACACTAGGATTGCTGCATGGCACATTTTTTTCTCTCTCATGCCACTTGCTTTTTTGTTTTTAAAAATAAATTACAACACAAATGCTCTAATATATTTATTTAAGAGCTATCATTTCTCTAATGAGTTCCCTTGACATATTTGTCAAATGTCAATTCACTTTAAAATTCATTTTCCCCTTACCTGCATTATGTTGGAAAAACACCAAACTGTCTTGATAACTATAAGTTGTGAAATTAAGAACAAAAAGTCCTTGTGGATTCATGGGCCCTAGTACCAGGGTTTTTCTTAACCCTGGAGTGGGTCTCTCTATTAAGACATCCTTTCATGGCTCTTCCATTGTATCCCTACATCACTTGACCATCCTTCCCTCCCCCTTACCACCCACCCTGCTTCCAATTTACCCAGGAAATCTCATCTAATTACTCTTCCCAGTGTGATACATGTGTCCCTCTTACGGTCCTCCTTGTTACCCAGCTTCTCTGTAGCTGTAGATTATAGTCTGGTTATCCCTTGCTTTACATTTTATATCCACCTATGAGTGAGTACAGATACATACATTGTTTGTCTTTCTGAGTCTAGGTTAACAGCTGAACAGCACTCCATTATATAAATGCACCACATTTTCCCTATCCATTCCTCAGTTGTGGGACATCTAGGTTGTTCACATGTTCTAGCTATTATGAATAATGCTGCTATGAACATTGTTGAGCAAATGGCCTTGCCGTATGATTGAGCATCCTTTGAGTGAATGCCCAAGAGTGGTATCATCAGGTCTTGAGGTAGATCGATTCTCAATTTTCTTAGAAGCCACCATACTGATTTCCAAAGTGGCTGTACAAGTTTGCACTCTCACCAGCAGTGGAGAAGTGTTCCTCTAACTCCACATCCTCTCCATCATAAGCTGTCCTCCTCAGTATTTTTTTTTTGTCTTAGCCATTCTGGCATGTGTAAGATGGCATCTCAAAGTCATTTCAATTTGCATTCCTCTGATGATTAAGGATGTTGAAAACTTCCTTTAATGTCATCTGGCCATTTGAGATTATTCTGTTGAGACTTCTCTATTTAACACTGTATCTGCCACCTCCCCGCCCCCTTCAATTGGATTATTTGCTATTTTGATGCCTAGCTTCTTAAGTTCTTTATATATTTTGGATATCAGCCCTCTGTCAGACATGGGGTTAGTAAAGATCTTTTCCTATTCTGTAGGCTTCCAATTTGTCTTATTGACAATGTCCTTTACCTTATAGAAGATTTTCAGTTTCAGAAAGTTGTTGCTCTCAGTGTCTTTGCTACTGGTGTTCTATTTAGAAAGTGGTCTCCTATGCCAAGAATCCATAAGGATGCTCCAGCTAAGACTCCAACCAATAGTGGAGAGGATGCCCAAACTGGTCTACCCCAGTAATCAGATTGGTGAATATCTCAATTATCATCAGAGAACCTTTTATCCAGTAATTGATAGAAACAGACTTAGAGATCCACAACCAAGAACCTGGTGGAGCTCTGGGAATCCAGAGAGAGAGGAGGAAATATATAAGCAAGGGAGGTCAAGATCACGATGGAGAAATCTACAGAGACAGATGAACCAAGCTTGTGGAAACGCATGAACTCTGGACCAACATCTGGGAAGACTCCAGGATGAGACTGTGGCCCTCCACTGTGGGAGACAGTTGTGAAGCTTGAACTATCTGAGAAGCTCCTGGCAGTAGGACCACGATACAAACCTGGTACATGAGCTAGCTTGGTGCTCAACCTTAATGCATGGGAGGGGGGCTTGGCCCTACCCAATCTATTGTGCCAGACTATGTTGACTCTTCCTTCATGGGAGCCCTTAGCCATGAGGATGAGTGGAATAGGGGTGGTGGTAAGGGGGTGGGTGGGAGGAGCGGTGGAATAGAAAACTATGGTTGAATGGAAAATAAGACTTAAAATAATAATAATAATAATAATAATAATAATAATAATAATAATAATACAAAAAGTCTTCCAACTGTTTCTTTTCCAAAAGTTATTTTGTCTATTCTAACTGCTTTATATTTTCATGTAATTGTAGAGCATACTTTTAATCTATTTAAAATATAGCCAGAATTTTAAAAATCCCCTATAAATGATTGCATTAAATTCCCAGACCAATTACTGTGAAGTTTCTCTCTTGATAGTATTGAATATCTCAATCCAAAAGCAAGGAATGTCTTTGTAAAATCTTTCCATCTAAAACTGAGATGTTGCTCGGTGTTGGTGGTGCACCCCTTTATTCCCAGCACTTGAGAGGCAGAGGCAGGTGGATCTACGTGAGTTCAAGGCCAGCCTATTCTACAGAGCTAGTTCCACGTCAGGTTCCAAAGCAATACAGAGAAACTCTGTCTTGAAAATAAATAAATAAATAAATAAATAAATAAATAAATAAATAAATAACTGACCAAAAAAAAACAAAAACTGAGTTTGCATACATAACTTCAGTTTTTTGTAGGGCACACGAGCCAGTCAAAGATGGCACTGAGAGGAAGTCAGATGCCGAGTTCTGAGTAGTTTACAAATAAAGATGATTGGTTGTCTAGATCAAACCAGATGAGGTCACTGCATGAACAGCTCATGCTCACTAGGTAAAGCATAGGGTGCCTAGGCACGAGAAAGGCTGACCTTTAAAACCATTGGCTGACTGTTTTCCTGTTCTGTATTTTTGTTTTAGTTTAGTTTTGTTTTGTTTTAAAAGATGCATGTTGTGGGATCATAAACGAGTTCCTGCTTGACTAGAATCCCTGCTGCATCTGATTGTCTTCAGGATTCTGGGAGGCTGGGGAATGGGTGAGCAATGCAATGCACTTACCTTTCCTAGGACCCAGCTAAGCTTTCTGTGGTTGGGCTAAGACCCCTGTAGTTTTTTTTAGCTTGTTTTTGTAGAAACTTCATATGCCACACAATGTTCACTTCAAAATATATTCTACAATGGTTATTAATAAATCCAGTTAATAAACATCAGTGTTTAATTTTAGAATCTCTTCATCACCATCCAAAGAATCTCAGCTCCCATGAGCCATCATTGCCATCATCTTCTACCTCCAGGCCATTACTGACATTTCTGGCTCTGTAAGACTTGTCTAGATATACCATATAAATAAAATCATATAATATGATGGTGTTTTCACTTATATTTTCAAGGTCTATCTTGTATGTATCAGTTGGTTTATTTTCGTGGCTTATTCTATCATCTAGATATATCATCTGTCATTCCTCAAACATTTACTAGACATTAATTATACGCAGATGTGAACACTGTGAGCTATAATAATGACTGGCTTGGTAAGGCATCTTCAATGGCGTACTACTGGCATGAACATCATGAGAGTAACCTACTACTTTCCAATTAACTTTAAGTCCTGCTTCATAAGTTAAAATCTGCATCTGGCACCATTTTGAAGCCAAAACCCTATGGTTAGACAAGATAGACCTCAGGGGAAAACCCAATTTTATTATCCTGCTAACTAGATATAGTAGTAAACTGACTCCCAATGACTTATCATTATACGCACCACAGCTAGGCATCTCCCAGCCCTCATTTGAGAAGCTTCAATGTACAATAGGTAGTGATTAACACAGTGACCCACAACTTGCCACGTTTCAGAGAACAAGAGACTGCAGAAACTCATCCCTAAATGGAATACATATGGTGCACTCGTTCCTCCAAATATCTAGGGGTCATTGTGGAAGAGGAGGTAGAAAGAATGTAAGAGGCAGAGGTATTGATGACTTCTAGAAAACAGTTATCTTCAGGATACAGCAGAACAGCTTCATAGAAGTTGCAACAGCACGGACAAAACCTGTGTAAGCCCACACCAGACAATATCACAGAATCAAGGTGGAAATTGGGCACATAATGCTACTCCTAAATGTGGAACTATTGGCTGCTGAGGGAGGGACAGTTTTATCTAATAGTGTGACTATGTTCCAGGGGAAGATCACTCTTCAAAAAATATTTATGCAGTGCAGTACTAATGGCTTTTGACAAATTAAAAAGAGAAAAAGACACAACATTGGGTGAATAGAATGGGAAAGTGGAAGGTGACTTTGATATGTTAGATGAACCTATCTAATGACTAATAAAAAATTTTTAAAATAAATTAAAGAAGCTACAGAAGTCAGTTCAAATAGAAATATTCAGACCCCTTTTAGGGTTTACTACTTTGCCCGTGTTTCATTAGTCAGGGTGGCAACATTGAAGGCAAAGTCTGACCCAACCCATAATGGAGACAGCATCAAATAGGACTGCAGTTACTCACTGCAAGACATGTAAGATCAATAAATAAACCTTTGTTACTCAAGCTTCTCAGTTCAGGAGGATGTTTGTCCAGTGACCTAAATCTCGTCAGCTTACTGAAACATGGTAAAATGACTAATTACCTTTTCTTCTTTAAATACATTTTAAAAGGTCATAATAGCTAAGTTAAAAACTGTTACCTTAAATTAAATTTAAAAGTTTGAAAAATTAAAATAAAAGACTTTTTCTAACTTTTATTCTGGTCACAACGCTTACCCATCTAAACATCTAAATCTACATAAATTAGTATTACCCTTCTTACATGAGATATGTTCCTAATATGTGAAAAACTGATGCTCCTGTCCTAATATTCAGTCAGAAAACGTGTGATTCCAAGCATATGCAAGTGAATTCACAAAGAGTATGTACAAGCTATTGTGTACTACACTCCTTTATATTTGCATGTGTCTTCAAATTAAAACAATGTTATGAATTGAATACCAAAAGTGCAACTTTGGGTTATTTCATTGGAATGGTTTTTAATATCATATACTGGGTATTGTTTAGAAAATAAAAAATCTTGTGAATTAAATTTGTCCAATTCTCAGCATGTTCTAACTAGCTAAAACAATGTAAAGCAAAGGAGAAGGCACCACTTCAACAGTAGACAGAGAGGACAAGTTATCTACTACTTCAATAGGATACATGATACAGGTTAATCATCACATCAACAGGAAACAGAGGGGAAGATAGGTTATCAACAACTCAACTGAAGATAGAGAACACAGGTTGTCTACCACCTCAACAGGAGGCAGAGGACGACATAGGTTTTCTACCACTGCAACATGAATAATAAAAAACCAGAGATAGATATTGGGGTTCAATTGGGGATCAGAAAAGCAAAGCACCCAAGACACTAGAGAGTTCTCACCTCTACGAAATCTTCGGACTGAGAGATTCTGCCTCCATGAATTCTCAGACTGCCCTGCTCCTCACCAAATCTAAGACTGCGTACATTGCCATGATCTCCACCAAAAACCTCAACTGCCTGTGAGACTACACTAAGCTCCTTTTATACTCTCTAGTACTGAGATTAAAGGTTTGAGCTCTGTTTCTATTATAGACTGTTTCATTCTCATAAAATCATGGATGGCCTTGAACTCCCAGAGATCCATCTGCCACTGTCTCCTGAGTCCTTGGGTTAAAGCTGTGTGCCATCACTGCCCAGTTTATATGGCTGTGGCTAGTTTTGCATTCTGATCTCCAGGTGAGATTTATTACATCATAAACAACATATCACCACATACCGCCTCAACAGGAGACAGAGGGAAAATACAGGTAATCTACCACCTCAACAGGAGACAGAGGAGAAAACAGGTTTTCTACTACTTCAACGGGTGACAAAGGAGAAGACAGGTTATCTACAAAGTCAACAAGAGACAGAGAAAATTGATATCTACCACCTCAATAGGCAACAGAGAAGACAGGTTATCTACTATCTCAGCAGAAGACAGAGGAGAAGCCATGTTATCTCCCACCTCAACAGGGAACAGAGAAGAGAGGTTATCTACCACAACAGGTGACAGAGGGAAATGGCTGTTGGCATGAATGGAAATTAAAACCAAAGGAGTAAATTTCACACAGCATATAGTTAACATTATTTATGACAGTAGCTAGATGTTTGTATATATTGTCACGTTTACTTGCAATAGTATATTGTTAAAGTTACATATAGTTTTACATCTCCAACACTGGTTTTCATGTTTGTTAATAAATAAAAATGCTCTTTGGAAAGCTAAAGGTTTTCCAAGACAAGTATATAAGCAGAAAATGAAACTTCCAAATATGCCCTTACAGATTTATATCTTTCTTTTGATATTTATATTTAGCCTTAAAGTAATTTTAATTGAAAAAGTCTCAAAAAAACCAAGAAGGAGACAAACAAATGGGACAAAGAACTCAGGGAGAGAAAATTAAAAGCCTGAAATATTCAGGTTTAAGTAAGTAAATCCTAACCCCACATCGTGAGAGTAACAGATTTCCTAGGCAATAGCAGTGCTTAAATTTTTCTGTTGAAATCTGAACCCTGTTTATGATGTGATCATTAATTTTAATTTACCTTAGTTTATCATCCATGATTATCCATTTGGGAGATTATTTTTAGCCTCTCTATTTTACTCTGAGATATGTTATGACAATGTTGACAGGGTAGGACAGGGAAGGGTTCTGCAGCCTCTGGAGAACCCTACCATTGCTACAGATTCCCAGCCATGGGCTAGACAAACGCAGCACTTGCTTGAATTTCTTGGGTCCTGAGTTATAAAATATTTTAAATAATCCTACTTTGTATTATTATTCACAAAAATATAGTATATATACAATAGTATGGAAAAGGAGGCACAATTATGTTTTTCAAACAAATACATTTTGGCACTGGCATTTTGTCCAAGTCTCTACCTTCTGTACACTTACGTATGCACACATACAAATTTAAGTCATTCTATACGATACATTACTTCCATCGAGAAAGGCTAATTTATACTTTCCATGGCATTTTTTGGGAAGTACCATTTTGTTGCTTTAGCACTGGCTTATCCTATGCTTTTGATGTTCAGTAAAATATATGTCACATTAGTATCTGCCTCTTTAACATGGCTGGGAGGTTGCAAGAATGAATTAAAATGGGGCAGAGGGGAGACTGGGACATATAACAACCAAGTCCTTAGATAACTTTAGCTCTTTGAAATATGGAGAAGCATAGCCTAGGACGTTGACTGCATTCTGCACCTAACACAGTGAGCTCTCAGTGCCTTTCAAATGCTTGTTTTTAGACCAATAAAAGAATTATTCTTACAGACATGTTCCTGATTACAGGATGAGAGAAGAAAGAGTTTCATGTGAAGGGAGAAGTACCAGTTTTAGAATTGAAGGAAGTTCAAAAATACAAGCACTGTGTGGATAGGGGCTCTGGGCTCTATGTTGAAGGAACTTGCTTCTGCTGAGTATTATACTGGGAATAAGGTCATAGGAATAAAATATTCGAAGGCTTAAAGTCTTTTGTTCAGTTTTTCAAAAGCCACGTCACTGAAGAGTCCATGTTAACATGGCCATGACTCAGAAACTGTGAACCTCCCTGTGGAGTCTGCAGGTTGCTCAACAGTATGAGAACTCTCCTCTCTGTGGCTAGGCTGGTTGGGGTCTCCTCCCCGCAGCTGCTTACTCCTTTCCTCCTGGGGATACAAGTTTCTATTTTTGCAGACCTGTGACCTTCTGTTGTCCTCTGGAGGCTCATATCATCACCCCCTCCCTTCTGGAGGGGATGTTTCAATTCAGAATAAACTTCCATATAATAGGAAGGGATAGACTCCCCTTTGTAAAGGTGAAGGAGAAAGAAAGTATTTCATCCTTTCATTCACTAATAAAAAAATCACCACCATAGTTATTGGCAATGTTAGTTTAATTAGATAAGTAAATTAAAATCTACATGTAACCTGACTTTGGAAAATGAAACATCTCTCAGCAGTCTCCTAGTCTGCTGTAGCCAGAAGCGATGCTGAGAAGGGACCTGTTGTCTGACTTGGTATTACTCTAGGGTCAGAAACTCCTATTTCTGGGACCATAAACATTCCACTGGTTTAGCTCATGTGTAGGAGGTATCTCAGGAGTCAAACTATCCAGTACCATGACTGGCTCTATAGGGAACTGGTATTGTGACATGAGGGCAATGGAAGGTTCAGCCCCTCAGTAACCCAGGAAACAGGCAGACTGTTCGAGAGACAAGCTTTTTTAGTCACGTGTGGTTTTACACCGTACCAAGATGGAGGACAGTCTTCTATATGGTTCCACCGTCCTTCTTACCTTACAGGGACACAATAGAGTCAAGGAGGATATGTTAATGTTTGAGTCTAAGTGTTCTAAAACTCTTTGCATGTTCCCCTCATTCTTTCTCATTTATTTTTTTCCTGCTTAAATGAGATATTTTTGAAAACTTGTTATAGAGGCCATTTATCTGCTTTTGGATGCTCAGTATGATTTCTCCTTCCTTATAAATGACCCCCAAATTTCCTTAATATCCATATCCAATTAACTTAATCTTTTCTAATATGCATTTTGCCAGTATGTTTGTTTTTATAAACCTAAATGTTTGATATTTCATAAACTACTTTAAGAAAGTATTCATATTTTAACATTCAATTCCTAGAATGATGGTGTTACCCTAAGAGCCTCCAGGCAGCAGCCTGATCTGGGAATTTCAAATTTCTGCATAACTTTTAGAATCTTTGGTCATCTTAAGTTAGGAGACAGTCTCCAAAAATCTGCACAATCAGAACCATTTGTACTAAAAACAGTACAAGCATCAAAAAATACATGTTATACCTTCTTTTTTATTTATTTTTTAATTTTTTGTGCATTGTTGTAAATGTGTTGGATTCCCCTCAAACTGGAGTTAACAGACAGTTGTGAGCTGCCATGTGGGTGCTGGGAATTGAACCCAGGTCCTCTGGAAGAGCAGTCAGTGCTCTTAACCACTGAGCCATCTCTCCAGTCTCCATGTTATACCTTCTTGTTAAAGTGCACGTTGGTACTGTCAGATCAACAGTCAAACAGATGCCTTGGATGTACTACTTAATTTGTTTAAGACCACAAAATATACACAGTTCAAAAATTATGTTATGAGATCAGCATTATTATAATTCATAGTCAATCAAAATGTGGAAAAGTTTAACTCTTCAAGTATTAAAAATTTCACTGTTATTGTGAAAAATAATAAATTCTTTACAAATAAATTATGAACCACAGCCAAAATATAACCCATAACTAGATTCTTGTATAAACAGCATATTCTTAGTTCAAAAGAGTAGTATAACTTAGATTGATATTAATGGACATCCAACTTTGGCAAACAAAAACTATGCCATTTTAAAAAGCTATTTCTAGTTTTAAATATCATCCCAGATCGTTTAATAATATTAATATATCACAAAATTAATTTTTCGTGGAACAAAAATGAACATTTTATAGCTTGTAAGATGACTAATTCTTAGTGTTGTTAAATTAGGTTAAGCAATTTAATGCAATTACTAAATGTACTGACTTCTTAAAAATTTGTTGCATAATTAAAGAAACAGCTTCAGTATCTTTTATAACACATAAACAGTTTGTTTTAAGCCAAGTTATTTGGGGAGGGGGGGCTTTTTTTTCCTCATAATTCTGGTAGATGTTCTTGAAGGCAATGCCAAATCCAAGATTTTATACATATCTAGCATTCATCCAAATTAAATATGAGCAATCACTATTATAAGATTGGATCTTGTCCCATCTGTTTTTAAGCTCATGTTGTTAAAGAACTATATATGGCTATTTTCCTTTATAATCAGCCACTCCTGTGTGTGTTAAGCTGATCTGAGTTTGGCAGATTTCAGATTTGCTCCATTGCCTGAATAAGCCTGTATCAAATTTCCAAATGAAAATACAGCTATTAATGTTAGTAATTTGCTAGGAGTTCAGAGGGTTAGGAGATGATATTTGGCCTTGCAGCAAATCATATTATATTCATACAGCCTTAAACTAAAGAAACAAGTAATGAAAAGTAAAACTACTTGTATAAAATCACTCATTGATATACTGTGATTATCATGTTTGGCTCTATAACAATTTTTTCATAAAAATTGAGGTTATTATTCCAAGAAATAGCTCAAATAGCTTACTAGGTATAGGCACTTGTCACCTGAGGTCAATTCCTGAAGTCAATGTGGTTGAAGAAGAGAAATGACTCATTCAGGTTGTCCTATGACCTCTGTGTATGTGTTCACATGTACCCACAAACACATACAAATAAATAAGCACTTAATTGACTTGATTTTTAATTGAGGTTATTAATTTACCCTTAATTAAGTATGCTATCATCCATAAAGGCTTGCAGTGAAAGGGAACATGTCAAATATGAACATGAACAACAACAAAATACTCAATAGGATTGAAATGAGTAGGTATTCTGGAACTGGAGATGAAGGGGAGGGCTAGATTTTGCAAAGCCAACACAGCATCTATAGTTATTAAAAAGTGAGAAGCAGGAAATTGGTATGGTTGTATTCACTTTTCTTTTATTTCTGTACACATATGTGCTTGTTATGCATGGTGTATTATGAGTTCATGTTGTGTATAGTACATGTGGATGTGTATGGAAGGCAAAGGTTGACATCAAGTATCTTTCTCCATCACTCTCCATTTTATTTTTGCCAGGGTCTGTCACCAAACCAAGAGCTCATCAATTCCACTGGATTGGCTGGCCAATGGGTATCAGAGATCAACCTGTCTGCATTCCCCTTTTCTCCAGATCTTGGACTACAGATGCACAGGCTTTTACTTGGGCTCTGAGGTTTGAACTTGGGTTTTATTGCTTGTACAGCAGATACCTGACTGAATAAACCTTTTTCCCAACCCGAGGGTCGGCATTTTATAAAGATACTCTGACAGCTCCATAAAGGATTGTCATTGGAGTGTTAATTAGGAAGGTGTCATCAGAACTTAGGGAAGAGAAAATGATGGGTCAACCAGAGTAGAGACTACAATTAGGGAAAGGTGAGTCAACTTGGAAAGTATTTGGATAAAATGTCTACATGTTGGGGTAGATATAGAGAATGTGATAGATATTTACTAGTACATAATATTTATCAACTTAGCAATTTGCAATGCTTACTATATAAAAATGTATGGATAAGGAGTGCTCCTTGATTCAGAATCAGTCAAAAAAAAAAAAAAAAAAAAAAGGCTGTCATCAATGCTGACTGAAGATGTTTTGAATTATAAAGATGATGCGCTCTGTGACTTGATTTGGAGTCTTCTGAGGGACAGACCTCTGGGCCTGTCTCTGAAGGTGTTTCCAGACAAGTTTGATTAAGAAAGATGTACGCTGAACACACGGACCATCCCAGAGGCTGGGATCCTATGCTAAATGAATTGAAGAAGTTTATCCGAATCAGTATTCATCTCTCTGCATTCTGACTATGGGTATAACGTGACCCACCACCTCATGTCTCACCACCATGCCTTTCTTGAAATATTAAAATGTGTCTCTCAGACTGAGAGTCTAAGAAAATATTCCGTCCTTAAGTTGCTTTTGTAGAATGTTTTGTCACAGCAGTGAAAAAAAGTAACTAATACCGGCTTAGCCTGTCATCACGTGTATTCTCATTAGACTACAAAAATGTGTGACTATGGAGACAGGATTGGTGATCTGTAGCCAAGAAATGTCAAAAGGATTCTCCTCCATCCATCCTCCAGATGGAGTGTACCGTGCTGACGACTTCAATTTGTACTTCTGATTTTCCAAATTTACAAGAGAGTAAATTTCTCTCATTTTCAAGCCAGTTGGTCGTAGCAT
This sequence comes from Cricetiscus sungorus, assembly GCA_030556225.1. NCBI lineage: Eukaryota > Metazoa > Chordata > Mammalia > Rodentia > Cricetidae > Cricetiscus > Cricetiscus sungorus. Next base: position 1,693,541 of record JANBXA010000606.1, on the reverse strand, counting down.
GCTACATTATCCACAACAAACTAAAATATTCTACGGTGCTTTCCCTATCTGTGTTCACAGCATTCTGCCCAAGTTGTGATTGTATTCTCATTCCTTTAATTACTGCCTTTCTCACCTAATGTGTAACCTGGGTGCAGGCAGGACCTATTTCACAACTAGCCTCTGGGCATGGTTATCTGGAGCACTTCAGGCAGCACTCACCTCAGCGATCATTTGAGTAAAGAAGCCTTAGCTTTTGAAAGGGTTCAGTGATTTTGCAGGAGCATCCTCATTTCCCAGGGGCCTTCCCAAATTAACATTTTGTTATTTCTCAAAAGAAACCAAGCTTGGGAGTGTCTGAACAAAAGACCCCTGACCAAACAGTCACGGGTTCACAATACTTAGAGCTGGTGGGAAGAGTCGTGATCTGAGTTAGAGCCTGGGGGTAACCTTTTCCTTTTTTAGCTGATGGGTTACCACTTGCCACAGGTGTGGGGGGGGGAAGCCCCTCAGTTGCCTGGGCAACGCTTTAGCCTAGCCAGAGGCAAAGCACCCCGTAGGGCTTAGTGCGCAGGCGCCTCCGGGGAGCCAATGGGCGCGGCCGTTCAGACCCGGAGCTGGCTGCGCGGTTCCCGCGGGCGCGGTCGGTTGTGTGCCGGGAGGCGGCGGCGGACGGTCACGTAGGTTACGCACAATCACTCCGCGTCCCGCGGGCTCCGCACTCGGCGCCATCCCCTGCCGCGGCGCCCCGAGCGGGGGCCACGATGGCGCGAGCCGGCTGCTGCAGGCGCCGCTGACGGCGGGCGCGAGGCGCCGAGGCGAGCCCGTGCCGGCGGGGCCCAGAGGCGGCGCTTCCCGCCCACCTCCAGCCCACAGACAAACCGTGTGCCCCCAAACCCCGGGCCCTCTGCGGGAATGTTCAAAAATGAGTACCAGGTAACCCGAACGGGCTTCCTCCCCGGGGCGAGCTGCCTCGCCTTCTGGCTAGTGAAGCCTCCACTCCCGGGGTGAAAATTAATTAGTGACTAAGGCGTCTTGACCTTGAGTGTTTATGCTCCAGCCCAGCGCTTTTTAGTGCAGAATCTTTGGATTTCATTACAGAGTAGGTCATTGACCCTCCCCCATCCCCCGCCGCCAGACATCCAGAATAGGAATTTGAGCACCAGACCCCTGGTCCCCTCTTGTATCTTAGAAGCTATTTAGAAGAGTTAAAGAATGGATCACTTTAAAGCCAGGATTAAAGTAAGCACTTGGGCTGTGTGCTGTTTTCTTTTTCCTATGACTCTCCTGCATTGAGGTACATGAGGATTAGTTGGGGAATACTAAGGAAAACCCAGATTTCCTGACCCTCCTTCTAGATCTGGTGAATGACAAATGTGGATGGGTTTAGCTTGTGTAGTTTTAAAACAAGTCTGATCCAAGGATTACATTTGGAACACACTGTTTCTCAGTGTTCCTCAGACACCTTGCTGCTTGGATGGCATTCCCTTCCTCGGCAATCCTGTCTTCATCTTCATCTTCAAATTACCAGTCTATATAGCATCTCCATCTTTCTGTTAGAAATAGTGTCTTTGTGGCTTCATACTTTTGGCCAAACACTACTTGTCCTTAAAGTGGTGTGCGTTTCTTTTGTCCTGTTTTAGAAATTTGTTCTATGGGTTAGAATAAACTTAGTTTAATCGCAGCACGTGATATAGTATAATGTTATTAAATAACAGATGCCCCATTGTGGGCAATTTGGAAAACACAGGAAAAGAACTGGAGAGAAAAGGTTTACTGTTTCACCGAGGTTCAGGAGATTTCTTTTTAAAATCCAGCGGCATCAAACGTACAATTCATACAAAATGACCTGCCCTTAGAAGCAGTAGCATGTACAATTTTGCACATAGAAAGAAGAAATGTTCTACATGTCAGAAGCAAAACATGTTTTAGGAAAAATGCTGGTGAGTTTTTACGGGAACTAAAACAGGTTTTTGTAAAAATCAGTTTCTTTTATGTGCTTCGTGTATTGCAAATCATACTTAGTCTTCATTCCAGCTTCTCAAATTTTGCAACAAATTCTTCCTTGGAGATAATCGTTTAATTCCCCCATTTTTATTTGCAGAGTATATGGGTACTTAGTAATAACTTTAGCATTCCTATTAGTGTAACTGGTGGTCTTCAGTTTACAGTAGGTAACAATCTATAGAAAATATTCCTTTTGTTCTTCCTATATGTCTTCAAATATATTTGTATGAAAGAGACCGTAGAGATGTTCAGTAAGAACCACCTTCTACATATACCCCAGTCCTTCTTGGGTCTTTTTATGAATGAGTCTAAGCTACTTTCCCTCTTTATTGAATAATTTTCAACGGCAATATTAAGCCCTTGCTGCATGCCAAGTATTGTCCTTGATGATTTATGTTTGCTAGCCAGCATGATGCAACAACTTATTTGACAGATGGAAAAATCAAGGCATTAAGTAACTCCAAATTCAGAAAATTAAAAAGAAGGTATTGGAGCCTTAATCAGTATGATTACTAAGTTTACGTTCACACACAATGATAAGATTTATTAGCTTAGTTTATAATTGTTTAAGCCTTTTAGTATGGTCTTTTTAGTTGCTTTGATCTATACATGTCAAGTCAATGAGCCCTTTCTGTAATATTTCTGTGGCACAATTGGTGTTTATCATGTTTTTAAAGGTGAGTTTCTTAGTAAACTGAGGTAACCCAAATCCAATGGTTGTAGCTTACATGCAGCCAAAGTATAAGATAGGCATAATAACAGGGATAATGTTTTTCCCAGATCTGACTGTTTAACTGACAGATGGCTAGAACACTGGTTGTAGAGTCTGTGGTAGATACAATTTCTCCCACAGCATTGCATTTCACTGTGGATTTCTTGTTCTATTTTCTAGGGAGGTGCATTCGTTGAAATTTTTAGTGCTCAGGGGAAAAATCCTGGAGCAAAATGGAAGATCTTTGGCAGTCCATCTGTGATTTGGAAAGTAAGTGTTAGAAGTATCAAATCCTGGAAGGGATGTATGGGAATGTTATAGAAAAAGGGGCTCAGTCAGACTTCAGAAATGGTTTTCTTATTCCTCCACCATCAAAAGCTTTGTATTGGCTGTAGGCCCCACCACCACCACAGGACACCACCCCCTAGCTGGTTAAGACTTCCACATGGTGTGTAACCTCTCTGTGTTCATGGAGTCCTGCTTTATCATTTTAGGTGACTTTGATATCAGTGAAGAAAATCTCTCTAACCCCAGGCCTCTGGGTTTCTTGATTTCATCATCTTTAATGACATCTGATTCTGCTACAGCTTTACTATTACTATCATATCCTTGACCTCATCACCACAAACAGCGGGAACTCTGAAATTACCAAGTGAGACACAGTGACATTTTTCGATGACCTCGGTCTTTGATTCTTAAGCTTCCTTGTTCAGATCCACCCACTGTCTGTTCTTCAGTCTGATTGGGACCTTCAGGGCATATACTTTTCTGTTTCCTCCTTGTGGTTAGTTTTATTGGCTTTCTCTGAGGTCATATCTTTCTCTGCAGTGCAGAAACTAAAGTCTCATTTCAGTCGCTTTCTAGGAAGGACTTTGAAAGCCTTTGCTCTGTAGCCTATCACAATGCTTGCCTAGCCAGCCCCTGTCACATACCTATCTTTCCTTTGCATGTACCTGGGCTGCTCAATACTTTCAGAGAAAATACCTACAGTTTTAAGATTGATAAGTATAAATCCAACCCCAGTAGTTCAGAAAATTATCCTGTTATATTCTTGTCAGTATTCAAATGATCCTTTCTTGTCATCTTCAGTTTCCAGCTACCAGACTGCTTACTCCTAGCCCCTGCCCACATCCAGGGCATGCCCTCCTGCCTCACCAGAAGCTGACACCCCCACTTCCCAGGGAAAGCAGGAGCCATCAGGTGGAAGCCAATTTTCCTGGCTCCATCAGGGTGAATAAGAGATGAATAAGATTACCTGTAAATGAAACTTAAACCTGCTATGGAGTGTTTAGTGTCTGCTAAGCATAACATTAGACACATTGCATAATGTTATATAATATAATTAACTTTGTGAGGTAGATAGCTACGTGCCCTTCTGACAAGTGGGAATATTGACTTATGGAAAGACAAGGATAGAAATTGGGCAGTTCTTGCTCTGCATGAAGGAGAAACGGTACTCAGAGAACATGTGCCAGAGAAGTCAGGAGGGGCTTCCCCAAGTAAATGACATCGAGTTCTGTTATGGTTTGAATATAAAATGTACCCCCACAGGTGGTTCTATTCTGAGAGGTTGTAGAAACTTTGGGAGGTGGGGAATTGGATCACTGGGACCTGGTGTTCACAGGTTCTTTTTGGCCCCAGGTTTCTGTTCTTCCCTCCTTCCTATGTACCATGAAGAAGCTTTTCCACCTAGGCTGCCACCTCTGATATTTTGCCCGGGCTCATGGGATCAAGGAATTGTGGATTGAAATATTTGAAACCCTGACCTTAAAATAAGTATCGTTTTTGCTTTCAGTTGTTTATGGTGGATATTTCGTCACAGATGCCCAGAGTAACTAACACAAGTGCTAAGTGTCAGTCAGGCATCCAGAGAGGCTGCCACACAGAAGAGTGTGCCAAGTAAAGGGAGCAGTGTGAATAGAATCCCCGTATCAGGAGGGGGCTTGGCATTCTCAAGAAATGAGAAAGTTGTTGGTATTAAAATGAAAAGATTAAATTTGAAGTGCTGGGTGGGGACCAGCATATATAAGTGCTTTGTGACTATGTTGAAGGTTTGAGTAGTTATGTGCATAAATAAAACAAATAATATATTTGACATATATATATATATATACATATACACATATACATGTATATGTATGTGTGTGTGTGTGTGTGTGTATGTATGTATATGTTCATCACAAAAACACAGGGGATGCTATTACAGTGGACATTACATGGACTTACGTATTACAAAAGTCTCATTTATTAAAAAGAGATTTATTTTTATGTTTATGTATGTGTTTTGTCAATGTGAGTATATGCCATATTTTGGGGTGCCCAGAGAGGCGAGAGGACAGCATCTTACACCCTGGTGTGGAAACATAGATGCTTGTGAGCTGTCCAGCATGGGTGTTAGGAATTGAACGTGAATCTTCTAGAAGAGCAACAGGTGCTCTTGACTTCATAGCCATCTCTCCAGCCCCTTAGCTTAGTGTTAATTGTTACATTCCAGTTAATATTGTTTTGATATATATATTTTAATATATATATATATTTTTTTTCAAAGGCATAGCAGATATGAAATAATACATAATTAATTCCATTTGAGGTATGGCCTGAAAGCAAAGAACTTCTAGTGTGAATTCAGCAGGTGTTAGATACCACCTTCTGCTGTGTAGGAGGTGGTGATCGGTTGTGCACCTAGATGGAGATGCATGCAGGTAGCACAAAGCAACTACACCCAGAGCCAGTTAGTGGCTTTGGAATCCCTGAAGTTGGAGAACTTTTTTTCATTTGAAGAAAACATGTTTTCATTTTGTGTTCCATTCTCAGCAAGTCTCAGGATAAAAGCTGCATCAAGGTTTGAGTCTAGTTTTATGTCTTTTGTTTACCAAAAAAAAATCAATCAAACAAAAAAAAAACACCTTTTTCCTGGAATTTGCAATTTCAATTTTTACAGAATAAGCCAAATAAGATATGCTTCAATTGCTGCTATTTTCATTTTGTCCCATAGGAGTTTGATAAAGAAGTTAAAAGTTTTGTATTTATCCTGGAAGGCAGCAGCCAGACTAACAGAATTCAGTTGCCGAAGGAAAATAAGCAAATCCGTGAGTAAGACTTCTAATACTGGAATTCAGTGTTTGAGAGAATTACGTTTTGTGTCTTACAAGCAGGCATACAGTAGGACCTTTGTGGCATCTGCTGGTGTGAAGTCATGTGATATTTTTAATGTAGAAATTAACTATGTAGAAAAACATCCTCCCTCACTATCTTTCAATTTAGAACTATTTTAAATCCTAGATGATTATTTTAGTAGCTACTTATTATAACAATATTTATTGAGCACTAACTTTGTATGAGGGATTTCTCACAGTGATCCTTTACAGATGAGCATAAAAACATTGGGTTCTTATTAGAAAATCCAGTGGTTAAGGCAAAGCTTTGACACGAACTCAAGAATTCATAAGTTACAAGAACTTCAGTTTTTTTAAAGAACAAAAATGATAAAAATAATTACAAAAGACATTATTAGTAACAATAAGTTATAAACCTTTAGGAACAATATCTAACAAGTATAGATATGTTCTCTAACAAATAGCTGCAGTAATTGGTTCCAATGTGAAAATTAACAGTGGCATTTTAAAGCAGACAGAACCTTACAAGGTGACTTAGAGATGCGGTCTAGAAGAGCAGTTGTTGGCAGACATGAGGTTGAAATTTAAGGCTCTGTCACCAGATTAAGCTTTCAATAAAGTGATTAATTTGAGTAATGAATAAATATCAGATTTTTCACTTTTATTGGTTAAATATATATTTCTGTTTTTTGTAGAAATAAATTGGTAGTTCTTTTTTGCACTTGTCATTAACTTTGTCTTCATTTATTAAGAATATTTATTGGTGATAGAGCATTACCTAGCAGGCCCACAGGCCTGGGTTCAGTCCCTAGCAACATAAATAAAACATATTAAAAAGGCCTTCCATGCACCAGGCACTGTGGAAAGCCGTTGGTACCTGATTTCTAATTTTAATTTCCTTTCTAAAGTGTACAGATTCTAGGCTTTATGTACCATTTTAAATACTATATGACATTTTAAATTTCTAAAATATAAATCAAGCCACGGAAATTAGGGATGCAAGATGATTTAATTTAAAATGTTTTGCCAGAGTTTCTTTATAAACTAAAAAATCAACCTTAAAAGAGGATAGATAATTATTCTTATAGTTTTAAAATTAATTTGCTGCCACAGGTAAATGCAGCTGGCTTCCTCATAGTTCCTAGTTGGGTATGTGACTTATAGTAGAATGTTTTGTTGTTGTTGTTTTTATTTTCACATACATTTGTGTTTGTAAGTAAGTGAACTAAAATAAGTTAGACAAGCACATCTGGAATTGCAGTTCTTTTCTCATAGGAGACACAGTTTTTCTGTTTCGGGATGTTGACAGTTAAAAGTAGGCTAGTCTTTTTGCCTTTGTGTTTGGCTTGTGAAGATAGTCTGACTGCCTTTTAGTGTCCTCTGCATCAGTACCAATCATAGTATTGGTGGAATAAGGCAGCCCTGGTACCCTTCTCATTTGGCTCCGAGAAAGATTCCTCCTGTACCAAAGTGGCTAAACGCAGTCTCCCCTTTCCCCTTTCCTAATCTTACTCAGGTTTTTGGGTTTTTTCTTACTTTCCTCAGAAGTGGGGTTTAATGTGTTATAATTACCTCTTTAAATGTAGCAATGATGGCTTTTAATTAGAACAAACAGAAGAATCTTCTAATGTGTTTCTTACACAATGCCCTGCAATTAAAAATTAATCTGGCTTTTCCATAGCTTGTGCAGCAGTGTAACAAATGAAACGTTTTCTATGATCTCCCTGGCATTAATGCTGTTCAGATGCACTCTTTGGATGTTTTGATAGCAAAGATTGTAGTTATTTTTACTTGTATAAAATGGCCTTCTGTGTGAGTTTCGTGTGGTTAAACTGAAATTAGAAAGCATGCCTTGAATAGAGGAGAAATGGCTTTCAATTAACATCTCGATTAAGTTCAATTATCATTATGTATTCCTATTTTAAGAGTTAATACATACTTTATGCAAACTTGACATTCGGTAGTTCATTTGTATTTCTGACTCTATTAGAGACTTACAAGAAAAGTTTTATAATGAAATTAAGTATTTTTGACTGGTCCTATATGTTTGATCTGAGTTAAATTGTACTTGATCAGTCTTAAATAAATGAGTTGTTTTTAATTTGTTATTACTTTTACTTATTACTGTGTGATTGCATGCATGCACCATGGTGTGCATATGGGTCAGAAGACAACTTGTGGGAGACAGTTCTCTCTTACCATATGGGTTCTGGAAATGAACTTAGCTTAGCAAGCAAAAGCACTTAGCTGCTGAGCCATCCGACTCACCCTGTTGTAGCTAGAGTTTTCTGTTCCACCAGGTCCCACCACCCTTCAGCCCCAAATAAGCACACAGAGACATATTAATCATTAAAGAAGCCATGGCTGATGGCTATGGCTTCTTATTGGCTAGCTCTCCCTTAATTATTAACCCATTACTACTAATCTGTGTATTTCTACATGGCCTTATCTTATCAGAGAACACCTGGTGTGTCCTATCTTCCCAGTCGCTACATGGCATTTCCATTGCTGTCTCTCTACCTTCCTCTCCCCAGCCTTCTCCTGGTCTGGTAGCTCTGCCTATCCTTTCAGCCTGGCTACTAGCCAAACTGTTTTATTCATCAACCAATAAGAGAAACATGTATTCAGAAGGAGATCCCCCATCACCCTGTGGTTTTTGTTGTTTCTTTATAACCTAATAACCTCAAAAGAGTTTGTTGTTAAAATGTTGTAATTAATTTGCTGCAATAAGTAAAGTTCCTCATAGTTCCTAGTTGGATATGTGTCACAAAGTGCTTGAAATGGTACATAAAGCCTAGAATCTCTACAGTTTACAAAGGAAACTAAAAGTAAAAAGCAGGTACCTACAGCACATCTTTTCATAGTCTGGTGGATGGAAGGCATCCAATACAAGTTCTTTCTAATATGATTTACTTAATGTTGCTAGGAATTGAACCCGGCCTATGATCCTGCTAGGTAAATAACACCCATAAAATGAGAGAACATGTGACACTCATTATCACACTGTATACTTCTCCAGGGTATTTGTTAATCATCTTCTTTGTAACCCCTAACTCAGTGATGATTTATAGTTGATGTTCAGATAAGTTTGTTAAATGTGTCACAATGAGGACAATTCTGTTCTCATTTCTAATTGTAGCCATCTGCCCTTGGTAATGACACTTTCATCTATCATTTAACAGTTAGATAAATCTCTGCCACCCTTCAGCTTGGATGGTGTTGTATGGAGTTGACTGTATGAGAAGCATCACTGTCACACATAAATATACAGTAGGGATTTTGTATTCAAGAGTCACATTCAAAGTCATTGGTTTCCCTGCTGAATCATCTGAAACAAATAGTGTGTGTCCTGCCATCTGCATCCCCGAAGCCTGAGTTCAGCTATTCTAAAAGATGAGGATGGCTTCCTGTGGTTCCCCAAGGTCTCCTCACTGCTACTTTGCTATTCTTTTTAAATTATGTCTTGCTCTGTTTAAAACCCTTAAGTGTCTTTGATTTCACCATTCTATGAAAGTACTTTATCAGAGAGAGTAGTTTTCTGTATTCCTGAGCCAGTGGGGGTTCTCAGCCCTCATCCTCACCTCTGGGAGCATCTGAGACCACCAGCACCTCCTCAATACACTTCCCTCACTTCCCTCCTTGGATGTCTCCCACCTCCATCTCCATCAAACTGTATACTAGGTTGTTAGTTTTTCCTCTACTCCTGACCAAAGCTGCTTGGGATACTTCTTTCCTGCCTTTAACTTGTTAGCAAACAGCATTGTCTTTTTAACTGACGAGACCAAAATTCTTTAAATCTATTTCTATTTGTCTTTATTTTCTGAATCCATTAAGAAGAGATCAGCAGTACAGGGGAAAAGATTGAAAGTTTGCCTGCTCCTTACCCTTCAGTACTGCTCACACCTCTCTGGGCCCTGGATTATTGCAGTTTTTACTTCTGTTGGGCCTCCATATAGTCTGTTATCAAATTAGCAGCCAGAGTAGAACTTCTCAATTATAAGTGACATGTGAAACATGTTACCTTCTCATGAAAAATGTCCCATTTCCTAAAGTAAAAAGTATTTCTCAATGGGAATATGACTGTCTGATTCCCTCTTAACTCACTGGCTTTCTCTCTTATAGTCTTACTCCCCCACTGCATCCTACCCATTCTAGGACATTGCTGTTTTGACACCCAGCACACTCTCCTCCTTCCCAGCCCTAAGGCGACACCTTGGAGTGAGACCCACCCGACATGTACTTAAGTTAAACCTGACTTCATCATCCTGTTTCCAGATTTATGGCCCACCTGCTGCCCTGCTTTCATACTGTGGACAACACTTAATGTGTTTAATTGTTACTTCCACTGTTTTTCCAACTATTTTCAGAAAGCAAATTCCACTGATAGAAACTGCTTAGTTTGTCTTGTTTTACCTGATATACAGTCTAGTTAATCGGCATTGAACAAATGCTTGAATGAATGGCTTCCCACTGATTTTAGGTTGGCCCATATCTTTCACATGGCCTTCCAGGCTGCATGTGACTGAGTTTCAGATCTGTTTTTTTTCCCTCTTCAGTGTCTTATAGCAGCTGCCTGAGCATTTTAAGGTTCATTTCAGCTGTCATACCCTTCCCCCATGGACATCTTAACCTTCATCATAAGATGGAGTAATTCATCTACAGTCTGCTCCTCTCTCCTATACCACTACCACACTCCCAGTCATTTCCTGCCTATTGTTCCCAGCTCAGATCCTGCAGAATTTCTTTGGAACTACCTTTACTGATCATCTCTTCCTCTCAAGTTAAATGCTCTCATAGAACTTTGACCTCTTTTGTGAAACCATATTGTACATTACAAGAGGGTGTATATTATGACTGTCTTATTTACTAAAAACCTTCCAAGTTCTGTGCACAGCATGTGATCAGTAATTTTTGTTAAATGAGAAGGCAAATTCATAAGATGGTTCTTTGAGACACAGATGGAAATTATTAGCCTAGTTTAAGGGATGAAAGAGAAATTAAGGATGTGCTAAGGCTGTGATTGAAGTCTTGGAATGAGTTTATCCTGAGCTTTCTGGGCAGTGAGGAGGAATGATTGTCTGCGGCCTCATCCCATTTCTTGGATGATGCAGTCCTTGTAAAATGTATGTGAGGTATGCAATCTGTCATTTGTTCCAATGAAACAATCCTAAAAACACTGCTTAAAACTAAAACTAATGGTATTTTACAAGTTAAGTATATCTTTACATATTTAAAAGGAAAAAAGGAAGGGGACTTTATCCCTTTAACAAGGACTTCTGTATATTTTATACATTTAATGGCCATTTTTTAAACTAATGAGGCCTATATTCAGTATTACATAGAATGATTTTATATACAATGCAGATGTGAAGAGTCAGTTTAAATTTCCTAGGTCAGGGAAATATATACTACAATGGAGTTTATTTAGCATTACTGCCATATGGAATTGGCTTGGCAAATGTTATTAAAACACTCTTCTCTTTGTCATATCATCACCCTGTGGTATCATCACACTGAAAGCCTGTTGGAAAGTAGAGTTTTGGTGTGTGAGAATGCTGAATGACAGTTTTGTTTTTTTTATTTTGTTGAGGAAAAATATTGTTCATTTCTAAAACTGGTCTTTTACATGCAGCTCTCTGTGCTTGAAGGAAATAACACTAATTTAGTGAGATTTGTGGCACAGATTTTACAGGGCTGGCTTTGCATGAAGTTGATAATTTAAAAGAAGTTATCCTTGTGTATTTGATGAAAACATTCACCCCTGTATATTTGATGAAAAGCATTTATATGTGTGTGTGTGTGTGTGTGTGTGTGTGTGTGTGTGTGTGTGTGTGTGTGTATTTGGTCAATTATGTTTGTTTATAGAAAAGTTTGACATAAAACATAGAAGTGACTTATATTTCCCAGGAATGCTGTAAAACAGCTTATCATAAGAATCAAAATCCAGAAGTCTCAAAAGTTAAATTTATTATATTAATTACTAGCATAAATAAGACATACAACCCTTAACTCAGTTGTTTTCCTTGGAGTCCCATGTCTGTGCATATGGGTGCGTTTTTTGTGTGTGTGTGTGTGTGTGTGTGTGTGTGTGTGTGTGTGTGTGTGTGTGTGTGCTAGAAATTAAGTTCAGAATTGTGCATGCTAAGCAAGCACTCCAGCCATAGCTTAGGTGGGCTCTGAGTTGGAAGGTGAACCTTGAACTTGTGATCCTTCCTGCCTCTGCTTCCTAAGTTCTGGATTGTAAGGAAGCACCATCAGACCTGGCTCTTCCTTAAGTCTTTTTTTTCTATTTGTTTATACTTTTGGATTTATAGGAGAAGGTCATAGACAAAGTTATGACAACTTTATTTCATAAACAACACAGACAAATGTTCCTAACCTGCATATTTTTTTGGTGGGGGGTATGATCCTTGTGAGTTTTTATGACCATTTTTTAAATCTCATCAAGGATTGAACCGAGAAGCTCCTATATGGCTTGCCTGCCAAGGTCTTCTACAACCCATCCATACCAGTTCCCTAAGACATCTATTGGAAGCATCATAAATCGAGAGATTGATCAAAAGTTCAAAACCTTTGAGGGAATGACTTAAGTGACTGAATGTAGACAAAGTATAAAAATCAACTAACTTTATTTAAGCAGTTGTAGAGTACAGCTGTCAAAAGTTCCATATAGGTTGTTTTTTTTCCTCAAAATTTCTTATCCTTATGAAACTAGTGATGAGAATAAAAGCTATCATTTTTTTAGTGAGAATGAATTAAGAGCATGTTAACAAAAGGGATTATAAGTGAAACTATCTTTCCCCATCCAGTTAAGTGTGAACACCATTAAAATCGTAGAATCAAGATCTTCTTCATTGAGTCTTCACTTGTAGTTGCCATAATTAGAATTGCTTTTCTTGAGCTGCTCTTCTTTATTGAGTTGTTAGTAAGAGTATAAAACCTGTCAGAGAATAAAACTAATTGCCACATGTTTTTATGACCACACTGATGGGAATTCATAGCTTTATATGTGTGTGTGGACTGCTGTTCCATGCTCACATTCTCTTATGGCATAACAAAAGATGGCTAAAAATACTTTTTTTAAAATTTTCATAAAAATATCACCAGTGTCACAGATGGGATTTTAAAATGGAGCATTTGTTGAAGTTTGATTCAGTTGTCATCTGCCTTCTCTTTATAATCAGGTTTTAAATCATGATGGTGCTCCTGTATGCCTTCCTGCTCCTGAGCAGATGAACTATGCAGCTTGCTGGGAGCACTGACTGTGTCTGTTTGTGTGTACATATTAGGGGCCCGAACATTTCAAAATTTCATATTTTTTCTCTTTTTTTCTAGTTGGACTGATCCAGAGGTTTCTTGTACTTCAGATTTACATACCCTTGGGACAGGACTTCTCCACTGAACTACTGTAAGATCTATAGAACTTCTCGTGAATGTTTTATGTGCATTACACATTAGATCAACTGAAGCAGAGTAACTGTCATTAATTGCATGTTGCAGGTCTTACTTTTACATTAAACAGTAGTGATTTACTGAGTTGACATGAACTAATTAAGTAATTTAGGTTTATTTCGTGGGTATCCCTGCACTCTGAAATTTTGGGGGGAGAAAGAAAAAAGGTTTTATGTTTCAGAAGATGCTGTGGAATTTGACTTTACATTTTTCTTCTTTGCAGAACTACAGTTGGCTTAACATTGATTGAAAGACGTTGTAACACTACTGTAGTTTTGACATACTGTTTCCTTTTGTGTATGGGAACATAAGCTTGGAAAATGTTTATTTTCGGTAGCCTTACAAGATTATTAAGCAAAAGTTAAATTATTTTTACTTAATTGAGCTATGTGTTGCAAGATAGTAGTAGTACTAAAAATAACATTTGTAGTTTCATACAAAATTCAGGAGTTTCTAAGATTTTGTTACTAAATTTATGTATTTTAAATAAACCATTAAATGGTTTATTTTTGGTTTGCTTTTTAATTAAAAACCATGGAAGGCTTAGGAATTTGTCTTCAATCCTGGACAAAAGTGAGTTGCTAATAAGACAGTTTTGATCCAGCTTTATCAGCATTCACTGCAAACTAAAGGAAAGTATGTTTTTAGTAAATGAGAGTTATTAATTTCTCTCTGTTTATATAAACTGGGATATTAGTGATTTTTTTTTAGGTTGTCAGAGTCTGAATTTTAGCTTATAAGGTAAAACTGTGTTTTCTTAGCTAAAACAAATATGGAGCACCATATACTTTTGTTTTATTCAACCTTAAGCACCTGTGAACGTGTAAGATCTTCTTTTATCATCTTCTGTAGCTACTGCCATTCTTAAAGATAGCTCTTAGAGAGAGAAGACCAAAGCATCGTTTGATGCTCTCATGTGCCACTTCCTGCTTTCTACAGAGAAAAGTGTTTTCAAGACCCCAAAGGCATTCTAAAGGTGCTGAGAGCAACACAGAAAGCGTTACTTTCAGCACAGGAGAATGTGATTTCTGAATCGAAAGAAGGCGAAGTATGTTTTAAACTTTAAAGCTCTTTACATTGAAATCCAATTTTGCTCCCCTTTTCCCCCTGGATCTTGTCATGACCCTCACTTTGAGCATTTTTAAAGCAGTGGTAAAGTCGTTCCTAGCCGGCTTTGGATTAGAGGCTGTGAGAGCTATGGCTGGACTTTAGAGGCCTATGAGACCATCGAGACCTCCTTTTTTCTTTATAAAATTAAGCTTTATTTGTGCCCAAACACTTGAGCATATCACTCTAGCATACATGGTGCACTGTCTTAATTAATTTAATGACAAAACTTTAAAATTTGAGAAAACAACAGGTATCCTTAACCTGATCCTGGCAGGAAAGAAGCTGATGTATAAATTAACCAACTATTCTTTGCTAACACATTGCTAATGCTCTTGGCCTGCTTAAGTGTGGGAAACAGTTTGGCATTAATGATTAGATTGTGAATGTTGTTCACTGTAGTCATTGATTTTCATGTCCTCATGTCCACATGGGAAATGTGTTGATTTTCTAGGTGACTTTTGTTTTATAATTCTAGAAAAATGAATTCTTTTGGACACAAAGGGTAAAATTATTAAATGACATGGGTGAGAAACTCCCTTGTCAGTTTATTATATATGAACTAACTGATAGTCAAAATAGTTATGTTTTGTGCACAAATGACAGAGACCATGTTTTCAGCAAAAGGCAGATGGAATGATAGGTGATTTCCATTCTAACACATTTTCCCCAGGCCTTAAAAGAAAGGACTTTCTTTCAGTACCCTTCTTGTTGTACTGTTCCTAGCAGCACAGCCCTAGGCTATTTTAAATAATACATTTCTCTAACAAGCTTAGAAAGTAACCTAGCAGAACCATATCTGGTTTCTAAATTTCTTCATTGTTAGAGCAGGGAAAGCATTTTGTTTCTCAAAGGTTTTTGGTGTACATTGTTTGGTTTTCATCAGCGGAGTCTTACTAGCTCATTTAGGAGTTTAGCAATCATTTCCTCAGCCTCTTCCTATGTCTTTTATGCTTCCTGGATGATTTATTGTGCCCAGGAAGGGATAATACATGTGGATTGGGGGTGCTGTAGAGCCAGCAGCTGCTCAGCTTGAGGACCTAGTGTTGTCAGGCAGTGTGCTGCCCCCTGGGGATTTGAAATGTTTTGAATCTGTGACTGCTGTGACCATCACAGTCATCTTAGCTTTTCCCTGGACTTTCCAGCTTCTTCCTTGTCTTAGTTACAGCTTCTATTGCTGTGAAGAGAAACCATGACCACAACAATGCTTATAAAGGAAAACATTTAATTTAGCCTTGCATACAGTTTCAGGTATTTATCCCATTGTCTTCATGGAATCATACAGGCAGATGTGGTTCTGGAAAAGGAGCTGAGGCATCTTGACCCACGGGCAATAGCAAGTGAACTGAGTGCCACACTGTTCATAGCTTGAGCATAGCAGACTTCAAAACCCACCCCCAAAGTGACACACTTCCTTCAACAAGGCCAAAACCCCTAATAGTGCCACTAGCTGGGGGCCAGTTTCTTTCAATCCACCCCATTATACTCCCTGGTCTCCATGCAAAAATGCATTCAGTTCAACTTCAAAAGTTTCCATAGTCTATAATAGTCTCAAACTTACTTAAAAGTCTAAAGTTCAGAGTCTCTTCTGAGGACATGCAATACCCTGTACTATCAAAATCAAAAAGGCAGATCACATACTTCAACATATAATGACACAGGATATATATTGCCCTTCTAAAACATAGGGAAGAGAGCATAGCAAGGAAATATGGACCCAAACCAAGAGCAAAACTGAGCTGGACAAACTCCAAACTCTGCATCTCCATGTCTGATGTCAAAGTGTTCTCCATATCTCCATCTCCTTTCAGTTTTGTTGACAGCAATACACTTCTTTCTCTTGAATGGGTTCTACTCTCTGTTAGCAGCTCTCCTTGGCAAGTATCCCATGACTTTAGCGTCTCTAACATGTTGGGGTCTCCAAGGCAATCCAGGGTTCACCTTCACAGTTCGCCTTTCTATGCCTCCATTCAGGGACACCCCTATGTCTATCCTCAAAAGCCAGAACAAAGTGGCTGAAGCTGCCAAATTCTGCTGCTGCTGGCCTGGAACCTGACCCCCTTCTTCAATTACATCTGTACCAGCTTTCTGTTTTTAGTGGTTTCCTTCACTTCCTAAGCTTGGCTATACTGAATATTGGTCTGCAGACCAGGCTGGCCTCAAACTCAGAAATCTACCTGCCTCTGTCTTCCCAGTGCTAGGATTAAAGGCATGTACTGCCATACCAGGCTTTAAGCTTTTCTTTAATATCTTTCTACATGTTGGGAATTGAGTTGGGTGGGATTTTGCACTAAGGTCACTACTTCATTTATCCTATTTCTTAATCTATTTATCGCCTTGAACAGAAGAACTCTCTCCATTCCACTTTCTGGTGCGTTTTTTTCCTCCTCAGATTTTACATTTTGTATTTTTCTTTGTTCAGCTTGTTCATTTTTATTCTAAATCATCATTAGCGTTTACTATAATAACCATAGACAGTGTCTATACTGGGCTGTTTTAAGATTTCCTCTACCAGAAGAATTAATCCAAACTTTGACTTTAGCACCAGGCAAACTTTGAACAAGGACAAAAAGCAGGCAAGCAAACAGACAGCAACAACAAAACCCAGCCATATTTTTCACCAGAATATCACAAGAACAATCTCTAGGTAACATACTAGAAATTTCTTGAGCGATGCTCCTACAAATCAAATTACCCTCAGCACCACTGTCTTCTATGCTCCTATTAGTATGGCCCATTAAGCAGCATTTAAAGCATTCCACTGCTTTTCCTAATGCAAACTCCCAAAGTCCAGATTTTCCAAACAAAAACATGGTCAGGCCTTTCATAACAATACCCCAGTCTCTGGTACCAACTTGTCTTTGTTACTTACAGTTTCTATTTCTGTGAAGAGACTCCATGACCATGGCAACTTTTATAAAGTAAAAAAAAATTAATTTGGGCTGGCTTACAGTTTCAGAGGTTTAGTCCATTATCTTCATGGCGATGTGTATGCAGACATGGAATGGGAGAAGGAGCTAAGACTTCTGAATCTTGATCCACAGGTAATAGGAAGTGAACTGAGTACCACACTGTTTATAGCTTGAGCATAGGGGACCTCAAAACCCAGCTCCGCAGTAACACACTTCCTCCAACAAAGCTAAACAGCCCCTAATAATGCCACTCCCTACAGGGGCCATTGTCTTTCAAGCAAACACACTCTCTCAACAGTGTCCACACTGTACTTACTGCAAGCTGTCTTAAAAAAAAAAAAAAAAAAAAAAAAACAGTTTCCACAGGTGAAATGAGGATAAACTCAGAAGTCGTTAATGTTCTATGTGTCATGGTTTGTTCTTTTCTCCTGACGTACACCCCACTCTGAGCATATTTCTTGTCAGGTACTGATGTCTTCCCATCCTCATGCCTTTTGTCCATCCTTAAAAGCCAGGTGAAGTCCCTTCTTAGATTCCTGTGCACAATTAGTTTCTTTCCTCAACTCTTCCTATGCAATTCCTACTCTTAAGAATTTCTTCTTCTAGACTAAATGAGATCCATCTCTTAGACCCGTTTCTAGCACCTTGCTCATTTCCTTTATTAAAACCCTAAAAGTGCATAATTATCGCCTTGAGAGGTAGAGTTTGAGTTCCATGAAGAAAAGACCTTGTCCGTTAGACTCGGTGTGCCATTCCAGCACTTGCTACAGGATCTGACAACATAACAGGTTCTGAAATGTGGATCAGTGGGCAAGATGATGGTGGAGTAACGACTGGCAGTCTAATCTCTGTCCTCATGCATTGTACTCTAAGACCAAAATATCCATTCACATCTCAATAAATGCTGTGATAACACAGGAGCAAGATTGGTGGGCAGTGTGAATTAAAAGGTAGATGAAAGGATGTGGACAGATCTGTAGTGAAACTCTTTGAGACTTCGGGTAATTACATGATTAATCTCTCCTATGGGATGTGAGTATTGACACCTCACAAGTGCATCATAGATGTTAAATGAGAAAATTAACATAAAGTAGTAGTCATTTCTACTTATTAAACATGATATATCTAGGAGTTTCATTATCATTCTGGATACTTTATTTTAGCTTAATAAATACAAAGCCTAAGCTTCTTGATAGGTCATAACTATTAACTGTTTGGTTGTTAAGATGAAGTCTAAGAGATCTAGGGACTGGTTTGTGCGTTAGTCCTGTTAACCTCCTGAAGCCAGGATTCAGGTGTTTAGTTTACATTGAGGGCCTATGCTCCACATCTCAGTCCCATGCTTCCTTGCTTGCAATCCTGATAGTTTTTTGACTATACAAATACAGTGATAGTATACATACAGAAAATATTTCATTTGAATCTTAACAGAAGCTGAAGGTGCGAAGCCTTGTACATCTTGAGGGGCTTCTCATAATAATATACTCAGAGTTCCAGAAGGAAAGGGTTTTCTTTCTGGGCTGCTCCTACTTTACTCCTTTGAAAGAAATTAATAATTTACTCATTATTTATTATTGTTGTTTATAGTATTTTTTTTAATGAAAAGCAAGAACTTGTTTGTTGATTCTTTACTTTGGTTCCTGTGTAGGTCTCTACTTTAAACATCAAAGAATTACATTATTCAGTATCTTGCACTCAACAGCTATGATGGGTAACCATGTCACAAGGTTCATATTTCACTTAGCATCTGGGGCAAGTAGTTTTCACTGTACCGACACATTTGAAGTGCAGTAGCAGAATCCTTTTTGATCTTTTTAGTACTGATGTCATTCCACAGTTTGGGTGTCAGCCTTAAAGACTCACCTATTTTTAACAAAAGTCATTTTGATTTGCACAGTTTGTTATTAGTTGCATCTTTCCAAAGTATTCCAGTGAATACTGACTCAATTGCCTAAATAATGGTTTTTTAAAACCTTGTTCCTTCTTGTTATTTTCCAAACTGAGGCAGCAGTCATAGGTGCTTTAGCTCCTGGAGCAGACACTTAGCACAAAGCGGAGCACCCAGAACCTGCGCTCTTGGGGGAGATCCATCTGCATCTTGGAATTGAAATCCAGTGTGCTTTATTTCATACCACCAATCGCACTGAATGACTTTGGAATATTACACTCCTGACAAAAAATGTCATTGATTTTAGCAGATATTGTTGAGCTGCATTAGTTATTTTCTCTGTCTCTGTCCTTATTCTTTCATTATCTTGATGGATTCTGAGAGGCATCCTATTTGGTTATAACGCTGGTGAATTGTTGATAACATTATTTTTGTTCTGTTTTCAGTCAGCTCAGCCAGTGCATTTTGAAATTCTGTGAAAACTCATGTGATAGACATGCTGTGCTGTTTGTAGAGTTAAGATGCTCAAACCAAAGGTCTTAGAGGGTATTAGTGCTATAAAGCTTCATATATTTGGCCCTTAGCTGTTGAGTGTATTGCTTGTATTTAGAATCTGACAACAGTGAGAAGGAAATACTATATTTTAAAGACAGATCCCTAAAATTGTATGTGGTTCTCCATACCCTTTGATTCTGCACTGCAGCAGTCTAAAGTTGAAATTGTATCTGAATAGATTTTAATGGCTTTAGCCTGGAATTCAGCTTGGGATTTATGTTTATTCCAGAATTACTCTCTTGTTTTACCCATACCAGTTTCATGGCTTTCGGCATGACAGCTGTATCTGCATCACCAATCTTCACCAGTAAGTGGTAATGGAATCTGCTTATTGTCAGAGTTAATTGAAGGCAGTACATCTTGTTTTTCCTAAGAAATTTTAGGACCATGTAGACTTCAAAGCTTCCTTTTCAGTCTCTATATTGTAGAAAATTGGAATATCATAACAAACAAAGCATTATCGTTAGGCTAACTTAATGAAAGTTCCACTTATGTGACCTTTTTTATTTTGTACTTAGAGAAGCAAAGACATAAGAAAAGAATTTTAATAAAAATTCCATGTCTTTCCTTGCCATCAACTTTGCATCTGCCTTTCCCACTTCAGCCATGTCAGAAACAACAGATCATCAAAACCCTAAACCCAGAAAAGCACCTATAGCCTGTAGATTCGTGTGTGTCCCTTTCCTATACTAGCCATGTTCTTTGCCTCTTGATAGCCACCACAGTTGAGAGAATGCCTAGATTTGATCATTTCAGGTCACAGTGACATTTGTGAGAGCTTTTGAGATTGTGTCCATTTAACCAAACTCAAGTCACTGTAGAAAATTTGCTTTCTTAAACTCTTTGGTCATTTTGATGCTTTCCTTTGAAGAACATAATGGTCCCTGTCTCACTCTTTAGTTGTAAAGAGATGCTATCCAAACGCAAAGTACTATATTATTCAGTGAAATCCTTTTTTTCCTTTGGTAAAATCTTGTATATTGCCAAGTGAATCCATCTGTAAACTACCTGTCTAAAGTTGGAAATAAAATAGCCAGCAGCAGCTTCCTTTAAACAAGTGTCATATACTAAACTAGAGCTGACACTGCATGTCTTATTGTCATTTGAATGCATCTCATGTCTCATCCACTTTCTATTTTTTCTTTTTAAAATCATCAGTATTTAAGTCTCATTATTTTAATTATATCCAATTAAATGTACTTGCATAATCAGTATACTTTGTTACATGCATTAGTAAAGAGAGCACTTTAAGATGCTTTGCATAGTGGCTTTCTAAATGTATTAAATTTGCATACCTTAAAATAGGTTTCATGTAGAAGTTTTAGAAAACATATGTGACAGGTATATAAATCAGATGCCATATGCTTTACTTGTTAAAATATGTTTGTGCAAGGTCTTTCCTCATGTCTTAATTTGGCTCCCTTCTTTAAATTATTTTTGTAGCACCCGTTCTGTAACCTAGATGTTTGTTCAAAGCAAGTAGAAAATTTCACATACGTATATATTTGGAAAAATTCTTATTCTGTAAAACCATAATAAAAGGGTTCACATTTTTAAAGCACTGGGTGGTTAATAATTGCTGTACCAGTCATCAGGTTGTAAGGCAGTGTTCTATGGTGGGGCACTATGAGCTTGAGAGTCACTGCCATTTATTATCATGATGATTCTGGCAGGATGCTGAGTTCTCTGGGCATGGCAACCTCACCTGCACAGTGAGGACAAGATTAATACCTACTTATTGGCTAAGTGATTATGCTGTCCATATTGATTTATAACTTTTATATCACAGAGTACAGTGAAGTTTAATACTTAAGTTACTCATCTGAAACATTTTAAGCTCCCTGTGAACTTTTAATGGCATTAGACCCTGAAGAGAGACCAAAAGTAGCTTTTCCTAAGAAACTTACATCACTGTTGCCTCAGTGTCCTCAACTAGAAAGAAAAGATTGGCATGGACAAAGAGAGAGGCAAGCTTTCCAGCTTCAGTGTGGAAGCTGTGTGACTACTCAGTCGTAGCCATAGAGTTCATATTACAGTCTTGGTTCTAGCAGAGTCCATGTGACCAAACCAAGTGTGGGACCACAGATAGAGTGGTTCTGAGGGGACACAGAGGAGACTTGACATTACATGTGATAGCAGAGCTTTCTTCTCTGCCACTGTTTGCTGCCCTTAACCTTCCCTCAGCAGAATCATTTAGGATGCCATAGCAAGTAATGCTTTCTTTTTCTTTTGTCTACTTTCAGGAGATTGATTTTTTTATGCTGTGACATGTAGCTTCATTTGTTTGTTTGTTTGTTTATGATTTGGAGATATGTCTCTACTCATTTGCATATCATTCTGTCATGCTGTATTTTATATTTATTCTGATAGTTAATTTAATTTTCAAATAAAAGTAATTTGAAGCTGCTACAAAATAAGATGTTACAGGACTTACATAATCTTGCAAATAAAATGTGTAGTCATGTTTATTATTTTCATTAATAGGGCATTCTCATATATGTACGTTGTCCCCTCTTAGTATATAAAGTAATATAGGATTCATTTGGCTTTTACTCAGTTAGCAAGTATGACATTCAAGGAAAATTTCTACTATGGAGAAATATCCTAGCTTTAGAATTCTTGATTTGAGAAAATTCCCATTAAGTATGAGTATTTGAAAATAAATGTGTGTGTTTTGTGTGTATTGCATATGAGTGTAGGTACCCGAAGGCCAGAGGCTTCAGGTCTCTTGGATCTGGAGATACAGGCAGTTGGGAGCCATCTGACATGGGTACTGAGAATTTAACTTGGGACCTCTACAGGAGCAGTACCCATTCTTAACTGATACTGTTCCATCTGTTCAGCCCCCAGTAATGCTCATTCTGATGTATAGGTTGAAATACTTTAGCATATTTATTTGAATTCATCTTAGGATAGTACCTAATGTAACTTTTATCTCACAGTGGCAATCTTACTTCCATACCTTCACAACCAGCTTGCCACCTCCAACCAGAACATGGAATATATGAGGGCCTGAACATACTGCATTCTGATGAGGCTATCATTAAACGTTGAAATTTGGGACCCCATTTCTAAAATATACTGCTCAGATATTACAATAGGTTGCAGTAGAGTTAGTTAGCCTGATCCATAGTGATAAGTAAATGCTAGTCATGTAGTTGTCGTTTCTAAATCTTTGAGCTCCTTTAGTTGTTTTCAGTTTGTTGTGTTGTGTACTTTGATGTGGGAGGAGAAGAAAGAATTAAAATGTGTTTCAAAGTTGCTAAGATGGTAATATTCACACTTAGAATAAAATTCAGATAAATGAGTTTTAGAGCTAGTTGAAAGAACATTTAAGATAATATTGTATTGCTTTTTAAATGGGTCTATATTACTTCTGTACATCAGAAACAATAACCTACTTTTCATTTTGAAATCTTACAAACATTTGGGAATGAACATATTTGTATGTTTTAGATGAAGGCAGGCTACTAGTGCTCCGCACCAAATGTTAAGATCCACAGCTATAGTTCAGCCATTTCTTTATTTAAACTTGGGTAATAAGACATAGCTAACTAAAAATGACATTGGCAATTTTGATCACATTCAAAGTCTGTGTTTAATGTAACTGGATATCTACTTTACTTTTAAAATAATTGGTATCTCAGTTTTAAGTTACAGAGTTTGGTCTTGTGCAGTCCTGAATATCAGAATTTTCTGCCATCTGAGTTCAATCCAAATGCCCCATAGAGTGGTTGTCAGTGGGCATCATAGGCTTTTCTGGGACTGATCCCAGTTAGCTCCACCTCCTCAGCTTACCACATTCCCCTTTCTTGTGAAAGCCAATTTGGTGCTAAATTTCTCACATGGCCTCATATTGTTGACTCAAGTTTTCATCCAACCTATTTTTATTCCTTTACCTTTTATAGCTTAGCTGTTCTCTAGGGGCAAAGCAGAATGTAGACTGTACTAGTTACTTTTGTGTTGCTTTGATGGAAACCCTGACGAAAAGAAGAGAAAGAATTTGATTTGGCTCGGGGTTTAGAGGAGACATAGTCTATCCTGACAGCAAAGGCATAGCAGCAGGACCACAGGCCAGACTGACAGGAATCAGAGAGAACAGGAGGAAGTGGTCCAGAACTTTATTCTGAGAACTTGCCCTCAGTAACATACCTGTCCTAGTAAGCCCCCACCTCCCCAAACAGTGTGTTCAAACAGGAGCCTGTGGGGCACATTTCTCTTTGGCCCTCAGCACTAATCCTCTAGGAGTATTCCCTGTGGCCTCCAGTTGTTGAAAGTTTCTGCTTCCAGGGTGTCCCCAAAGCAGTAGACACAATTTCTTTGAAGGTAAGGATACTGCAGTCATTTCCATAGCACCAAGAAGAATTGTATGTGCATGGTGAGTTCTCGATCATATCAGTTGTATTGTATGATGGTGAAATGTTTTGATGTACTATGTTGCCATAAGTAGAAATAAAAAAGAGCAGAAAGGATCAGAGTAAGGAAGTAGATGGAAATAATTAGAGAGGGGTTTTGTTCAGCTTTCCTTTCTCAAGTATTTGTTTCTGAAAACCTAATGAGGGGGTTTCAGTTTCTCCTTTCACTTGTCCTCCCATGTATCAAGCAAGTTTCTCCTAGCTACACTTCAGTGACAGGATGACAGCTCTATCAGATGAGGAGAACTACATGTGGGTAAGGAGAAACCAATTTTCTCAAAAGGGACTTTAAGGCTGGACTGAAGCTGTTGAGCACCAAGTGTGACTGAGATGAAAACTGTTTGTAAGTCTATAATAGAATTCCCCAAAGACTACTTTAATTAAAACCAAGCAGTTTTCCCTGTTTATTGGAACACTTTAGTGATCTTACATTTTATATCTGCTTCATACTTAAAAGGCTATTACAATAAACGGTTCAAAACAATGACAATGAATTCTCAGTATAGTTGGTGGTGGGTTGCATTTGTTAGCCGAAAATAGAAACAGCTGTTCTGTTTGGTATACATTCTCTTTTTCCCCCTGAGGTTAAATACTATTGATTTATAATATGGAAAATAAAATATCTGAGCATTATTAAAAGCAGTACACTATTATCGATATGCCACAATGCTTTCAAATAAATACACAAATAAGCCATATTTTACACAGTTATGTGTTAACATATTATTTTTTAAAACCTTTAGCAGCTCAATTTTCAATTATAGGGAATGCATAAATCTTACCAATTCGCTATTTTTGAATATAAAAAACTCTGAAGCCCAAAAAAGGCTTATGACATTGCTCAGGTTTCTTTTTTCTTTACTGTGTGTGTGTGTGTGTGTGTGTGTGTGTGTGTATGTGTGTGTGTGTGTGTGTGTGTTTTGTGTGCACATATGTGGGTGTGTTTTGTGTGCACATATGTGGGTGTGTACTTATGCCCACACATGTGGAGACCAGAACAAGAAATCAGGTAACTTCCTCTGTCACCTTCAGTCTTGACACTGTGTCCCTCACCATTTCAGCTCAGCTCTTGGCCAACAAGCTCTCAGGATCCTCCTGTGGTTGTAGTGCTATGACCCCCAGTGCTTGGGTATGTGTACAACCATACCAAGCTTTTTACATGGATGGTGGGAAACAAAACTAGGGTCTGCTTGCTTCTAAAGTGAGTACTTTTTAGCCCACCGAATCATCTCCTCAGCCCACATTCCTCAGGCTTCTTAGTTGCAATGCCAGGTCTAAAATCCTAGATTTCCCAACTCTCTGAGTTTTTTATGCCCCCGCCCCCGCAACACAGTGCTGGAGATTGAACTCAGGACTTCATGCATGCTAGGCAAGTGTTTTTCCCCTGAATGAGAAGCTCCAGTCTTTTCTCTGGATATCTGTGCTATCTTTAGTGCTTGAGGTGCAAAAGGAAGAAGATGGCATATTCTGATTTGATAATCATGAGTTCTGATGTATTTTTAAGTGCATTTATTTCTGTAGCTGCTGTGAACTGTTGATTGCAAAGGGTTAATTCTGTTACTACAATCCAGGTTTTTTTTATTCTCTTACTCCTACCTCTAAAAATGAACAGAAGTAAATTGTGTGGATCACAGCTAGCAAGGCAAAATAAAGAAAATAAAGAAAAGGATAACTTCACAACTTTTTTATATGATCATGTATCTGAAGGTCAGAATTCTGTTAAATCATCTCAAGAAAAGATGTCAAAAAATCTGGACAGAGCTACACAGCACTCACCTGCTCTCAGGAAGAACCAAAACAACAGGTATAGAGCTGCATATGAATCACAAGAGATTACTGAAGATCAACAGTAAAAAAATGGAAACATTTTGAGATTCAGAAACCTAGGACAAAACCAGAGTCAAAGAAATAAAATACACTGGTGCCCACCATCTGGAATCCACAATGGACTCTCCTTTGTAGGAATACAAAGAAAGGCTTCCAAACAACTGTTAACATGGAAACTAGCTACCTATTGGCAACTCAAAACCCTCCCAGATGGCTGCCTGACTGTGTATGTAACCTGAGGTGCATAGTTAACCTGGCATTGAAAAGGACTTCACATTATCTCAGTGACTCCTTAGCGTGCTGTATGATCCATTTTGAGAAGGGAGCTGCTGTCTGAAGTTGGACAGCTCTAGAACTGTCCCGCTCTTCAAGCCTGAGTTGAACTAATGAAAAGGTGTCTTTTTCTTCACCCTTCTCCCAGTGTATAAGTCACAGCATCTCCCAGAGATGAAGTAAGAATGAATTGTTCATGATCTACAAAATTCCTGTGAGCTAAAGTGCTTATGAAGCAACAATGAAAACAATTTTCTGATTATAGTCACCAAAACATGAAGAACTGATTAAAAGGTCACATTGAGAGCCCCTGGACTAGACCAAACAACACAAAAGAATGAAGATCCAAATAAATAAAATTTAGACTTGAAGAAATAAGGTATTATAATTAATACCATAGAATTATAATTTATTAAAAATATAATTTTGAAAACTTGTATGTCAATAAATTGAAAAATACAGAGAAAAGGACAAGTTTCCATTGTATAATTTTAGCTTCTTTGTCAAAAATCATGTGGTCATAGGTGTGTGGGTTAATGTCGGGTTCTTCAATTTGATTCCATTGATCTGTCTGTTTTTATGCCAATACCAAGCTGTTTTTATTACTACAGCTCTACAGCAGATCTTTAAGTCAGGGATAGTGATGCCTCCGGTAGTTCCTCTATTGTACACGGTTGTTTCGGCCACCCTGGATTTTTTTGTTTTTCCATATAAAGTTGAGAATTGTCCTTTCAAGGCCTATGAAGAATTGTGTTGGGATTTTGATAAGGATTATATTGAATCTGTAGATTGCTTTTGGTAAGATTGCCATTTTTTACTATATTAATCCTACCAATCCATCATGAGCACTAGACATCTTTCCATTTTCTGATCTCTTCCCCAGTTTTTCTTCAAAGACTTATAATTCTTGTCATGTAAGTCCTTCAAATGTTAGAGTTACCCTAAGGTATTTTTTATAATTTGTGGCTATTGTAAAGGGTGTTGTTTCTCTGATTTCTTTCTCAGCCCATTTATCATCAATATATAGTAGAGCTACTGATTGTTTTATGTTTTTTATTGTTTGTTTTTTTAAAATCTTGTATCCCACCACATTACTGAAGGTATTTATCAGCTATCGGATTTCCCTGGTAGAATTTTTTGGTTCACTCATGTATACTATCGTATCATCTGCAAATAGTGAAAATTTGACCTCTTCCTTTCTAATTTGTATCCACTTGATCTCCTTTTGTTGCCTTACTGCTCTAACTAGTACCTCAAGTATTATATTGAAGGTAACGTATGTAGAGGGTAGACAGACTTGTCTTGTCCCTGATTTTAGTGAAATTACTTTGAGCTTCTCTACATTTCATTTGATGTTGGCTGGGGCTTGCTGTATATAGCCTTTATTGTGTTTAGGTATGTTCCTTGTTTCCATCTTCTCTCCAGAACCTTTATCATAAAGGGGTGTTGAATTTTATCAAAGGCTTTTTCAACATCTAATGAGATGATCATGTGTTTTTTTTTCTTTCAGTTTGTTTGTATGGTGGATTAAAATGGCAGATTTTCATATGCTGAACCATCCCTGCATATGTGGGATGAAGCCTACTTAATCATGGTGGGTGGTATTTTGATGTGTTCTTGGATTCAGTTTGCCAGTATTTTGTTAAGGATTTTTGCATCAGTGTTCATGAAGGAGATTGGTCTGTAATTCTCTTTCTTTGTTCCATCTTTGGTTTGAGCATTAGGGTAACTGTAGCCTCTAAAAGAAAATGGCAATATTCCCTCTGTTTCTGTTGTGAGGAGTATTGATATTAGCTCTCCTTTGAAATTCTGGTACAATTCTGTGCTGAAACCATCTGGCCCTGAGATTTTTTGTTTTTTGTTTTGATTTTGTTTCTTTTGAGGGGGGGTTGGGAGACTTTTAATGACTGTTTCTATTTCCTTAGGGGTTATAGGTCTGTTTAAATTGTCTGGTTTTGATTTAATTCTGATATGTGGTTCCTATTAAGAAAGTTGCTTATTTCTTTTAGATTTCCCAATTTTGTGGAGTGCAGGTTTTTGAAGTATGACCTAATGATTCTCTGTATTTTCTCAGAGTCTGTTGTTATGTCCCCTTTTTTATTCTACTTTTGTTAATTTGGTTTTTCTCTCTCTGCCTTTTGGTTAGTTTGGATAAGGGTTTAATCTGTCTTGTTAATTTTCTTAAAGAACCAACTCTTTTGTTTCATTTATTATTTTTTGGTACTGTTCTCTATGTTTGTTTTATTGATTTTAGCCATAAGTTTGATTATTTTCTGCCAACTACTCCTCCTAGGTTTGCTGTTAATTCTCACATGTTGAGATTGCAATGCTTTCATTTTGTTCTACAAGTTTGGGTAGGTTTTGGATTAATTTTCATTGAATTCTAGGAAGTCTTTAATTTCTTTATTTCTTCCTTAACCCAGTGATGGTTCAGTTGAGAGTTGTTCAATTTCTATTAGTTGCTAGGCTTTCTGTAGTTTATGTTGTTGAATTCTAACTTTAGCCTGCGGTGGTCTGATAAAATACAATGGGTTAGCCATTTTTTTTTTTAATCTGTTGAGATTTGCTTTATAGTGAATATGTGGTCAATTTTAGAGAAGGTTCCATGAGGTGCTGAGAAGAAGGTGTATTCTTTTCTGTTTGGATAAAATGTTTTGTAGATGTTTATTTAGTCCATTTGAGTCATAACATCTGTTAGTTCCCTTGTTGAGTTTCTTTCTGGCAGACCTGTCCAGTAGTGCAAGTTGGGTGTTGAAGTCTCCCACTATTAATGAGTGGGTTTGATATGTGATTTAAGCTTTAATAATTTTTTTTAACAAATGTGGGTGCCCTTGTGTTTCAGGCATAGGTGTTCAGAAGTAAGGCTTCATCTTGATGGATTTTTCCTTTGAGAAATATGAAATGTCTTCCATCTCTTTTGATTAATTTTAGTTTGAAATCTATTTTGTTAGATATTAGAATGACTACACCAGCTTGCTTCTAGGACCATTTGATTGGAAAATCTTTCTCAACCCTTTGCTCTGAGGTAATGTCTGTTTTGGAAGTTGGAGTATGTTTGTTGAATGGATCCTGTTTTATATCCATTCTGTTAGCATGTTTCTTTTTATTTGTGAATTGAATTTATTGATGTTAGGAGATATTATTGACCAGTGTCTGTTAATTCCTGTTAGTTTTTTGTTTTGGTGTGAAAGACCCGCAGAGTGTGGACCCTCACACCCCAACTCAGGAAAGGTGGCCCCCCCAAATCACTCACAAGAAGCTGTCTTGATGTAAAAGCATGAGGTCTTTTATATTCCAAGTGCACTGGGGCCCACAGTCATACGCCACACAGGGGTAAAGGACTGAGGACCCTGAGTACAGAATTGAGACAGCTTTTATAGGGTTACAACAAAGCCCACACATCTTAAACCAATCATCTCATAGCATCCAGAGCCTGCGCGGTGCTGACTAATCAATTTAAACTATCCTAGCCAGCGCTTTATAGACCAATCAGTTTTCGATAGCCCAGGAAGTTTGCATTTGTGGGGACTCCTGGGTAGGGTGACAAAGCTCATTTCCTGTGCTCACTTACTCACAGGTCTTGTGGTAAACAACCCTGTTGTAAACAGCAAAGAATGTGACCTTTTGCCTATTTATTGCCAGGGGACAGGGTCTGGAATTTAAACTTCTAGCTTCCTGGGGTCAGTGGAGAGTTAGGCTGTATTTTTCCATCCTTACACATGGTGGTGATGGTAATGTATGTGTTTCCCTTCTTTGGGTTTTGCTGGTATGAGATTATCTTTTGCCTGTGTTTTCGTGGATGTAACAGAGTTCCTTGGGTTGGAATTTTCCTTCTAGTACTTTCTGTAGTGCTGGATTTGTTTAAATCTGGTTTTGTCATGTAATATCTTGTTTTCTCTGTAACACAGGTTCTAATAGGTCTTAATAATAAAAGCCTGGAGTCAGAAATAGGGGAAAATGCTGAGAGATCAGAAAGAAGGATGATGCAAGCCAAAGCCACCTTTACCTCACTAGCTTCCCAGTGGTAAAGAAAGCAAGTTCCTGTTTCCTCCCGCCTTTATTCCTTTCTCTGGCTAGCCATCTCACATCCTGTCTGTCTTTATAGATCTCTAGACCTCTATGGTTAGCTAGTGGCAAGCCCTACCCTCTGGTCTTCAGACATGCTTTATTTATAGAAACAAGATATCACCACATTTCTCCATCCGTGTTGATTGAATGTGTTGCTGGGTATAGTAGTCTGGGCTGGCATCCATGGTTCCTAAGTTTCTATAAACATCTGTCTAGAACCTTCTAGCTTTTAGAATCTCCATTAAGAAGTCAGATGTAATTCTGATTAAGTCTTCTTTTGTATGTTACTTGGCATTTTTCTTTTTCAGCTCTTAAAATTCTTTATTCTGTATGCCTAGTGTGGTGATTACTATGTGGGGGGGGGGCTTCATTTATTTATTTTTTGGTTCAGCCTGTTTGGTGTTCTGTAAGCTTCTTGAACTTTTATTGGCATGTTCTTTAGGTTGGGAAAGTCATCTATGATTTTATTGAATATGTTTTCTGTGCCTTTGAACCAGGATTCTTCTATCCTTATTATTCTTAGGTTTGGTCTTTCTGTGGTGTCCCAGATTTCCTAGATGTTTTGTGTTAGGAATTTATTGGATTTATCATTTTCTTTTGCTGATGAATCTATTTTCTCTATTGTATCTTCAGCACCTGAGATTCTCTCTTCCATCTCTTGTATTCTGTTGGTGATGCTTACGTCTGTAGTTCCCCATACTTTCCATTTCCAGAATCCCCTCTGTTCAGTAATCAAGTCTCGAACCACTTCTTTTACCTGTTTGATTTTTGTTGTTGTTGTTTTGTTTTGGCTTTCTTTAAGGGATTTATTTACTTCTTCCAATTTTTTGCTCATCCTTTCCTAAGGGAACTTTTCATTTCCTCTTGTGTTTCAGCTGCACTGGAACATTCAGGTTTGCTGTTGTAGGATGGCTGGGTTCTGGTAGTGCCATATTGTTCTTTCAGTTGTTGAATGTTTTCTTACACTGGTGTTTACTCATCTTTGCTTCCAACTGGTGTGGCTTGTGCCCATGCCTGTTCTCCAACTGGTGTAGTTTGTACCTGTGCCCGATTTTCCAATTGGTGTGGTTTGTAGCTGTACCTATGTAATCTGCTGGGGAGGCAGGGGAGGGTTGCCATGGGGAGGATGTTCAGGTGTGTGGGGTTGGGTGGCAGAGTGGGTCTTGGAGGGACAGAGCCCAGTGGGTGTTGGTGGTTGGGGCACAGCCTGGAGGGAAGTCTCTCACCTGCCAAGTTCCCAGCTTTACTTTTACTATTAATACAGTACTAGAAATTTAGCCAGAGCAATTATGCTAGAAGGAATGAAAGGAATACAAATAGGAAAGTGAGATGCAGATCATCCTTGTTTGCAGATGATACCATTCTATCTACAGAAACATCTAAAATAGGATTTCTGTTCATGTCCAAATCCATACTTTCTCCCTCTCTCTGCCTTCCCGCCCCCCGACACACACACATCAGTTAATTCAGTAACAATAAAAAATGAACATACACTAATATTTAGCTTTTATACCAATAATGAATTTCTTGAGAAAGAAATGTAAGGCTTAATAGCTAGAAAAATAAGCAGAAATATTTAAGAATAAGATTAACTAAGAAATAATGAATCTCTACAATGAAAATTATAATACATTGATAAAATATATTAAACCTGACACTGAAGTGTGGAAAGACCTCTCGTGTTCATGGATTGGGAGAATTAATACAGGTTTTCCCAAATAGAAGAGTGATAATATTCAGTGTATATGGAAGCTCCGAAGACCCCAAACAACCAATTATGAGCACAAAGAGCAAAATTCCCACACTATATTATTTCAGGACACATTATAAAGCCAGAGAAGCCACAGCATTCTGCATTGGCATAAAATCAGCCATACAGCCCAGTAGAAAAGGCTAATGGCCCCAGGAATCAGGCCAAACATCTACAGCCAACTGGTTTTTATAAAGTTGCCAAAAATATATGAGTGAAATAAAAGGCCCTTTAAG
This sequence comes from Cricetiscus sungorus, assembly GCA_030556225.1. Lineage (NCBI taxonomy): Eukaryota > Metazoa > Chordata > Mammalia > Rodentia > Cricetidae > Cricetiscus > Cricetiscus sungorus. The sequence goes on along the minus strand of JANBXA010000606.1, from coordinate 1,661,244 downwards.
AAACTTTGCTGGGCAAATAGGGTATGTTCATGCAGAAAATTAAAATGTGTTCTCCTCTGCCATACACAAAATCCATCAAAATAGATCAAAGATTTAAAATAAGACCTGAAACTCCAAAAGGACTTGTGTTATTTACTTTTTGTTGCTGTGATAAAATACCATAACCAAAAGCAACTTAGAGATAAATGATTCATCTTAGCTTATGGTTCTAAAATGATAGTGTGGTGGCTTGAGTAACAATGGCCCCCATAGGCAAATAGATATGAATGCTTGACTATTAGGGAGTGACACTACTTGGGTGCGGTTAGGAGATGTGACTTTGTTGGCATAGGTTAACTTGTTGAAGGAAGTGTGAAACTAGGGTGGGATTTGAGGGTTTAAAAGCCCAAGCCATTCCCAGTGTCCCTCTCTTCCTACTGATTCCAGATGTAGTACTCTCAACTACTTCTCCAACACCATGTTTGCCTGCACACTGCCATGCTTTCCACCATTAACGATGATGGACTCAACCTCTGAACTGTAAGCCACTCCAATTAAATGTTGCCATCGTTGTGGTGTCTTGACACAGCAATAGAAACCCCAACTAAGACAAATGGCCTCCATAGGCTTATAGATTTGAATGCTTAGTCATTATGGAGTAACACTACTTGAGGGAGATCAGGAGGTATGGCCTTGCTGAGGTATAGCCTCACTGGAGGCAGTGTGCCACTGGGGTATGCTTTGAGGTTTCAAAGCCCAAGTCATCTCAGTGTCTCATTCTCCCTGCTGCCTGCAGATTCAGACGGAGTACTCTGAACTGCTTTTTCACCACTCGTCTGCCTGCACACCACCATGCCTCCCATCTTAACAATAATGGACTAAACCTCTGAAACTGTTAAGACAGACCCAATTAGATGTTTGCCCTTGTAAGAGTTACAATGGCTGGGTGGTAGTGGCACATGCCTTTAACTCAGCACTCAGGAGGCAGAGGCAGAGGCAGGCAGATCTCTGTAAGTTCGAGGCCAGCCTAGTCTACAAAGCTACACAAAGAAACCCTGTCTCGAAAAACAAACAAACAAAAAAGAGTTGCCATGCTGTGGCTGTGTTGTTTCTTCATAGCAATAGAACAGAGACTAAAACAGATAATGGCCATCATGACAGGGGAGGCCAAGCAGGACAGTAGGAGCCACAGGCACATTTCATCTGCACACAGGAAGCAGAGAAAGCACAGACAATACTTACAGATTTTGACTATGCAGAGCACAATTTACATTGATTAACCAAGGAAGTTTATATAGTATTATTGATGTGGCCTTAGAATCCCAGGCAACTTAGATACATTACCTAGAACAAGGGTTCCGTTGGAGATTCTAATGAAAATTTTGAGCCACTATTTTTCTCTGAATAGCAGTAGAGGTTCTCAGAAATATCTGTAGATGTTACTTGAAGGTGTCTTCTTGTATATTTATTAAGGAAACACATTCATTTACATACGTTGTACAACTTTTAAAACCATTAATCATTGATGCAGTGCTATTGATAAGTCTGTTGTTGGCTTATGATTAGAGTCCTTGTCTGCATTTCTGGCAAGAATTGTTTGCAAGAAGTTGAATATTATAGAAAAAACTGGGTCTTTAATGGCAGTTTTGAAACTGTATGTCAATGCAGTAGGTCTTGAAGTTCTTTGGTTTTCACTAATATGAACTCTTGTAACAGTTTAGGTAAGCTAACTTGAATTGGTTTAGTTCTCTTTCTCCTAATAACAAATAAGTACTAATAACTTTTTCTTGGCATTAAAAAAGATGGTAAGGGAAATGGATGAGATCTTGTCAGTAGCCAAAATCTAAGTACAGTTTAGTGTCCTTGCCAGCTTGGTGATAAAAGCTTGGCATAGGCTTAAGAAGTTTCAGTGGCAGGAAGAGCAGTAATGATCATGTCCTCTAAGACATGGGAGTCATTTTTAGTAGTGAAAAGTTTTTAAGACTGTAGAGAAAGGCTAGCTGCATTTGGACTCATTTAGTTAACTAAATGGACATTAGTGAATGAAAACGGTGGGACACCAAATGCTGGTATGGTAGGGTCATATGAGGTACAGGGGAGTCATTGCAGGTGGGTATGGAAGCCAGCATTAGGAAGAGTTTCCCCTTCACGCCCCCCTCTTGCTTGCTCTCTCTCTCTCTCTCTCTCTCTCTCTCTCTCTCTCTCTCTCTCTCTCTCTCCCCCTCACCCTCTTTATTTTCTTTACCTTCCTTCCCAACTCTTTCCTCTTTTCTCTCTCGTTTTCCTCATAGACTTTTCTGTGTTTCTGGTTCATTTTAAAGCCCACCAACCTAATTGTATGGCACCTAACTGAGAAAATGGTAGTTAGATGAGACATTTAACCTGTCCACTTGTGTCTCTTAGAATACACATAGTTTCAATAAACATCCCTCTTCATGGGGAGTGAGTCAGGAGAAAATTTGAAGTTAGCTGCTGAAAAATAGGTGTCACAGCCAGCTGAGAGCATCTTAGGTCGGAAGCTTTGCCTGTGACGATTTTCTTGTCTCTGGGGATTGCTGCCTCTCAGTAGTATTAGGTTTTTCTCTTTTTTGAATCCTTCTAAGATGCCAGCTATCATTGTTAGGTCCTGAGGGTTGATGCAATCATTCCCAGATTGTTTTTTATTTCATTGGGGCAGTGTATCACAAAGTGAGGTTCTGGCACTGACTGCATTGGGTCTGCAAATTCCCAGGTCCCACTCCAGACTACTCAAACAGAAAAAAACAGTCCCTTTAAGAACAAGTATTTGAACAAGTTGTCCAGATGATACTGATGCAACTGAGCTAGAGAATAACTGTCATCTTGAGTTCATTCACAGGTGCCCAGCATTTCTCGTCTTACCAGCCTCCAGCCCTAGCTGATGCCTGGTCTGTGAATTTAGAAACTCAATCCAGCATTCCTCACAGTGGTTCATGAGCAAATCCTGATGTCTGGCTTCTAAAGAGTATGTCAGACTTCAACATAGAAAGGTTGGTACCCTCAACTCTAGACCCTGCATCTCTTAGGTTTAGTCCTGAGAACAGATTCCATGTGCTCAACTTTTTTAAGACATTTATCTATCATCAGAAGTTCAAATGTAGAGGAGGACACTTGTAATTTCTTTAGTAAAATACTGTATTGCACCTTTGTGGAGAGTTTTTGAGGAACCCAACTGACTCCTACATGAGGCAAATGTGAGTCAATGGCTGTAAGATTTGATAATCTGTTGGCAGGAGCTGACTCTTGTCCTCTCACCATCTCCCTACTGTTCCTTTTTAACGTCCTTCTCCATTTTCTGCTTCTTCATCCTTCTCTCTCCTCCTCTTGTTATTTCTTTATTGCCCTTTCTGTGCCCATCGTTTTCTCTTTCTGTCTTCTCGTTTGGTCTACTTCCAGGAGTAAACTTATTCAGGGGGATAACATGATTGTTCAAGGGCCCCCAGGAGATGCTAATGACATGTATACCACTCTGGATGCTAACCACAGACATTGTTTTAGTCCTCCTAAAAGGAGTATTCCGGTCCTGAGACCTCTCTCTTCTGCCCATTAAATAAGAAATCAACTTTATGCTCATCAGTTCTCAGGCCTACTGTGCCCCCCACACGCACACACATTTTGATCATATAAATGATTGGATTGCTATTTTCTGGTAAATGTTTAGCACCTCTCCCTTGGGGTGGGGGAGTGGGACTCTCATGAATAGCACTTGCTAATTTCTGTGGTATAAATAGTCCCACCACAACTGATTGGAAGCTGTTGTCTAGACATCACCCATGAGGGCGTGGCTCAAGGGGTGGCAGCAGTGGAGTGTCGTGTCAGTCAGACCCTGTGTCCACAGTACCAGAGGCTCCTCGTTTGCACCTCTGACTCCATTAATACACATTTGGGGTTTGCCATCAGTATGTGCAGTACTGTAATTTGAAACAGCAGATATCTATTCACACTCTAACAGACTCTCTTTTCAGGACTGCCATTGACATAATTAATAGCAGCAGTATAGGATAATTGTCACAGCACTACCTTTTAGTCTGATTAAGTAAAATCCAATTGCAAACACTGCCAAAAATATTTAAACCTTTCACTGATTTGCAAACTGTTACTCCCTCTCATATGTCTGAGCTCAGTCAAAATACCACTTGAATTGACATAACTTTTGGGAATATAAATGTCATGAGATTTTAGCTAATATTCAGTTTAAAGTAAAATATCACTTAGTCCCCTTATTTCTTGTATTTACATTCTACATCATTTTGGTGGGCTCTCATTATTCTTATGTAGCTTCATGTTATGGTTTATGATGCATTCTTTCCAGCAACAGCTTTGCATACAGATGGAAATGTTGGGAATCGGGATTGGGCTGATTTTTTTTTCTGTTATGTGATTGATCTGGTCAGTGAACAAGAAATTCTTCGAGGCCATCCATCACTCCAGGCAGCTGCTGAGCTAAACCTTCTAACTCACTGCTTCCAGTCAGTCATGCAAGATTCGGGTTGTAAATATTGAATGCACAAACAACTGTTTAAATTTGCTCTCCTATCTGTTTTATGCAATTTCAGGAGATGAGCAAGCTGATATGTTGTTTAGTGGCAAGAAATGGAAAACAGTGAGTTCAGCATCACCCTTCCATACGTCACACAATTCACCTTGTTGACAAATATTTGGATCAAATTAATTCTTACTACCTTAAGCTACATTAGCATGAAGCCCACCAAGCATGTAATTCATGTAGCATTTTTTTTTCTTTTTGGATTTTATAGTTGAACAGTAGGACTGTTAGTAAATTTAGCAATCTGTCACATATATAGTAGCCAATTGTTAAATACTTCTGTGAATTTTGTTACCTCGTTACAGAAACAAAAACAGGGTAGTATTTGGAAAATATTTGGGCAGGAAAGAAAATAGCAGCTGGTTTGTCCTCACCATTATGGTGAACATGTAGGATACTGAGCGTGTGCAGGTGCCAGTACTTCTGTTGGAGTTCTAGAAAGCATGCACACTTTAATTGGTATTGATATGCATAATAGGTAAAATGCCAGCTGTCTGCTTGGACTCCTAAAAGTCTCTTTGTATGTAATAAATTTATGTAAACTTCCAAAAAATCTCTGTTTTAAACTTATTATTCAAATTATACAATCCTGGGACACCTTTTCAAGTAAAAGACGTGCATCTAAGCATTCATTAATAGCAAAAATGAACTGATTCCTAAAAAGAAATGATTTGTTTCTCTTCCTGGACTTACAGGGTATTCAACAGCATGTCACATGACACAAGGATTCTCGCCTCTCAGGGCAGCTGGGCGGGCTACCGTGATAGACACTGCTCACTGCTGAGACTCACTTCCTCTTTGTTGAAAACTGTGGGTCAGGATAGCTATGAACCCAGACACTTTGGCCAATGAAATGAAAGTGAAACTTTCTGGGCAGGGCTCCTTTTATTGGCCAGAGGTAGACTGCATGGCTACCTCTAGCCACAACATAGTCAAGGAAGGTGAGTTGGTTTAGTTGGGTTTATGGCTGTGCTGACCAGCTCTGCTGCTGGCTTCCTTCATCTGATTTTTGTTTTGTTTTTGGTGCATTGTTCTTTCCTCTTTCTTGCTTCAGCTATGACTACTATGTGAGAAAATGCAACCTGTATGCAAGACCGAGGGTGATCTATTGGAACATGGAACCAGACACTAGGAGTCTGGTGCTGTTCTAGAGGCAGATGGAGTGAGTCAACATTATAGTCATCTAAACTGCTGTTCTCGAGCTGTTCTTAGAACCTAACACTTTCCTAAGGATAGACTACTCTTCCTGGGTTAATATCTAAGTCTTCATGAGGTTATACATTTTCTTCTATTAAAACATGGCCTATACTGGAATTTGAAAATAAATATTTACCTGTCGTTACATGGAAATAAACTAGACCAGCATTGCTTTATTGATATGCCTTGTCACTTACAAATGTACAAATCACTAATGAGTATTTATGGTGAGAAACTTTCTTCATCTCAGTGGTTTCAGCTCTCAAATGTTACTTCTTTTCTTTCTTAACCTGTTCCTATCCTCCTCACTGTTCAGTGATCAAAGCCCCAGGAAGGAGACCAGATTCCAAACTGTAGTGACAGCATTGTATGTTCTAGAGGCATTGTCAAACATGCAAAGCTGCTTTATTATTTCCCACCCAGGATCTTTGCTGTGATGCTCTCAAGGTTTTTCATTTTGGTTCAAGTTGTCATGTCCAGCCAAATCCACTGCCTACTCTTCCTTTTTCTGCCTCTGTCCCCTCAGATCAAATTGGCCATAGGGTTGCTGGGTTATTGGTAGGATCTGCAAACCAGTAAAGCCTTCAACTCTTTCAAGTTACTGCTTCTCTTACTTCTGTGCCTAATCTTTTTTATATCCATCTGTGACATCTCACTTTCTCTTTAAAACTGAGTTAAATCATCCTTTATCCTGAACTGTCTTTTCCTATTTGAATTAGTGTTTCCTGCAACTGCTGTGGTTTCTGTAACATTCCTTGTACATTCTGTAATGCATTGATTTGGTTGATTTGTAGTTATTTATAGGTCTGCCTTTTCATGTAGACTAGTGGATTTTCAGCTCTGCTATCTAAGTTAGCATTTAGAAAGGAACTAATATTCAGAATTTAGAAGAATTTTTTTTCTAGCAAGAAAATAATGTAAATTCTCAGTACTTCATCATTGAGTACTAAGATTGTTTTATTATCATATGTGACCCTTGAGAGTAAGACATGCTTGTGGTTCATACTCATCAGTTACTCAAGAGTGACCCACCAGAGCATTGCTGCACACGCTTTCACTAACCCACCACTTTTCTTACATAGGTGCGTATCTTTTCTTGATTCACACAGCACACATGTGTACTGGTGCCCCACAGTTCCCACGGGCATTGGTTCCAAGACTCCTCAGATGCCAAAATTTGTAGATGGCTCTGTGTGTGCATACAGCCTTCATGCACCTTTCACATACTGTTTGTCATCTCTACATTGCTCACAGTAATATATGCAAATAGTTGTGATGCCCTTGTGTATAATTAAAATGCAGTATTGCCCACTCCCCTCCCCCCCAAAAAAAGAATCCACAGTTGGTTGAATCCTCAGGTGCAGAACCTGAAGAGTCAGAGGACTGACTTTATATAAAGAAAAGTAAAATGTAAGACTAAAGGAACTCACCTCCAGAAAAAGAGCACTCCTTTGTCTTCCAGGCCTGGGAACTGGAGGCTGTTCCTTGTTGGCCTAGGCTTGGGCTTTGCTGTAGGTTCAGCTTGATTAAGTTCATTACTGCTTCAGATCTTTTGAGGGAGAGGTCAGGCCTGGAACTGACTCCGGGAGACATTGAAGCAGATTTTCATATGTGTGACAAACCATCTAAACATTAGTGTCCTTCTGTTTTATAGCTCAAATATCAGGTCCCATGACCACTAGTTCGCTTTGCCCTCTACTTTCCAAGATCTGTTCCTTCCTGCCTTTGCTGGCCTTTTTTTTTTTTTTTTTATTGAGAAAATTTCTCCTTAAGATGTGCCTGTAGTATTTCTTAATCAGTGATTGTTGTAGACGGCCCAGCACACTGTAGATGGGGCCACCCTTGGGCAGCTGTGGTCCTGTGATGTATAAGAAAGCAGAAGGAGAAAGCCAGTAATCAGTGTTCCCCCATGGCCTCCATCAGCGCCTCCCTCCAGGTTCCTGCCTTCTTAAATTCCTGCCCTGAGTTCCCTGAATGATGAGGTGTGAGCTGTAAGATAAATAAACTCTTTCCTCCCAGAGTTGCTTTTGGTCATTGTAGTTTATCACAGCAATAGACACCTAACTAAGACACTGACCATCAGTCCAAAGCCTATGGAGAAAGATTGCCCCATACTCTGTGAAGGCCTAAAATTCTTTAGAGGATATTTCATCTCTCTTGGGTCCCTGCTGACCTCTGGTAACTGAAATCCCAGAACTCAGCAAATACAATTCTCCCTATCCTCTTATTGCTTGTACATATCATCAGCACCTGATAGACCCAAGAAAAAGTTGGCAGACAAGGGTAGCATGCCTTATAGTGGGGGCTTCTCAGAATTCTAATCACTCTAGTCCAATGCAGCTAGCATAAACTAAGCTGCTTTCTTCTTGTCCCCATTTGTGGCTGATTTCTTGTCTTCTCTGTAGAAATAAAAACAGCGGTGGGCCTCTGCTTTTATAAAGAGCCCATCTACTCCTGGAATTTAGTTCATTCAAGCCTTTTTATGTGATTGCCTTGAATGCTTTTATTGTGATTTTATAGTTGTTAGACTTGTGACAGGGTGTGAGAGTAGCAGTTTTTACAAATGATAGAGTTGAACCTCCCCTTTCTCATCCACCAATTGAATTATCTTTCCTTACATCTGTATGTGTGTATGTTTATATAGGTATGAGTGCAAATATACATGTATACACATATATTCAGAAATATATATATACACATGTATGTAGAAAACACAAAAGTGTAGGGATTTAAAACATTTTTTATAAAAGTTTATTTTATGTGAGTATGTACCTTGTGCCTGCAGAGCTCCAAAGAGGGAGTTACTGATGGTTGCAAGCCACCATGTAAATGCTTAGAACTGAACCTTGCTCTTTTACAAGAGCAACAAGTACTTTTAACTGCTGAGCCATCTCTCCAGCTCCTTAAAATATGTTTCACTGGTGAATATATGTTTCATGGTGAATACCCATCTTATAGTTACCTTTGTCCTATATACCCAAATTACTAAAAGAAGTATTATACCTGTAGAAATTATTTCAGCTTTCTTAGAGAAACAATATTCTTTCTGAAAGCTGTTGGTCATCACCTAATTCTATATTTGTAAGACACTTTGCAAATGAGAACTTCATGCTTCATACTTTTTGGCCTCATGAAATCTAGAAGTGAAAGTAATCAATACTTACATTTTATTAATTCACACATACTGTAGTCTGTATTGAAAGAAAGACTCAGATGATGAAAACATTTAATCATGTTAATATATTGAAACTTTTATGACAGTAAGAGCTTATGATTCAATGATATCTATTATCTATCTAGAAATATGGGTAGGAGGTTAAGCAAGATGCTATCAGTCTTATTTCATACCTGTTTAGTTTATCTAAAGATGCATAGAATGACAAATAGGAAGTACTTAATATAAAATGCTATGACATCAGCATCCATGCATGTCATAGTTTTATTTTATGGTCTCTCAGTCAAGTGTTATCTGTCACAGCAAAGTGCTTAATACGTATGTGTATCAGCAACTAAGATGCACTGTTTGAATATTTGGATGTCTTCTTTCTCATACATCTTTGGGGCAGTAAAGTTGGATGATCTGGGCTGGGCTTAACTGGGTTAATGTGCTTGAATCTGAGCTTGGCCACTCATTGAGATTTGAGCTCCTCGTGTATTCTTCCAGGTCAGTGCTGATAATACAGAAACAGCCAGGGCCCATCGCTGTGGCGGCAACATGCCCACAGCTGAGTGAGTAGGCACACCTAGATCCCAGCTTGAAACAACCTGCTATCTCTTCTCTCCTATAGTTAAGAAAAGCCATGCTGTGAATTAAGAATTAGAGACTCGTCCTGCCCAGTGGTTGGGAATTAAAAGTTCCATGGAAGAAAATGTGTACAGGGTGCCTGGTGATACAGTGGAGCCAACACATTGTCCTCTGCAGAGAAGCTGGTGCCAAGTGCTCCAGAACCCCACTGTGGGTGTTTTCCCTGGGAAAGACTAGGACTGAAAGGTGTGGTCACAACTCTGAGAATGCAGTCTGTGTTGGTATTTAGTGGCACTAGAACAGGCCTATCTCAGGTTTACCAGAGGTGGCAGCCGATGAAAAGGTTTGTGCAGACTGCAATGCTCAGGGCCCAGCTAATGAGGTGGCAGACTCTGCTTAGCTTCAGCTGACAGTACCAGAAGAACAGGCCCAGTTTTATGCTAAATCTTCCAGATTTTCAAGAGGATTTAAAATTTTTCAGATCATTAAAAAAATGATAACCCCCAATCTTAAAAGGTAAGCAAAGCCAGGAATTTACCAACTTCACCACAGTAATGACTATAAGTAAGAATTTCTTAAATTGCCATTGGAGTCTCTCTCTCTCTTTCCATACACACACACACACACACACACACACACACACACACACACCACACGTGTGTGTGTGTACATACACATACATAAATATATACATGTATGTTGATTCATAGAAAAATTCATTCATGTATATTATATTCATGAAATGGTGGTGGTGGTGTGTGTGTGTGTGTGTGTATGTGTGTTTTGAGATGCCATCTCACTATGTGTTGCCAAGGGCGACTTTCAGCTTGCAGTCGTACTTTAGCCTTCTGTATACTGACATTACATGGGCCACTGTATGCAGTGTGTGTTCATATAAACAAGTTTAACAGTCTTCTTATTATGGCTCTCATATATTTTTCATGCCTCAGTTGAGGGTTCAAACTGGAATGAAGTTTTGCTGTCTCCCATGTGCTTGTTGGGTGCCATAAACAGACCTTTGCTTGTATCACGCATTTATTGAGCATCTGCTATACACCAGAAACCACTCCAGCCTGTTATAATAAATCAGTACACAAAGCACAGATCCCTGCTCCCACCAAGTTCATGTTCTCTCTCTTTACAGCATGAGTGCCTTGTCCTAAAGCTGCATCACCATCTCATTCTTAGATTGTACTGGAATGTTGGCAGTAGAAGCCTGTTCATTCAGCTGCCTCAGGACCTTTATTGGGTAGGAACAGCCAGAAGCAGCAGCAGTTGATATATTTAACAAAGAGACAGTGTCAGTTAATCCAGTGTGTCTGCTAAATGAGCTGCTTGTATATTTAGTTCAAGCAAAAGCAATTTAAAAAAGAGCCCTTAGTAACTGAGGGAAATGAAAGTGAAATTAGAAACCCTTCATTTTGTTGCAGGTTCTGTTTCTGTTCTATTAGGCTCTGCCTTCCTGGAGATTAGTTTCACATCTCTGGTGATATATAGTGCAGTGAGGATTGACTCGTCTTTATCACCATCAGGTATAGTTTATCGTTTAGGCAGATACATCAGTTTTTCCATTTTCAAGTCAAGTCATGAAAGTAGATAGCAAATGTCTTTAGATTTTTGTCTCAGCAAAGTGTGCTTTCATGTCTATGTGAGTAGACATGTGACCACTATGAGCACTGTGGTCATTATCTGTAACTTGGATCTTTAATGGTGATAGCTTGTGGATTGCTTTGCCATATATCTGTTGATTTAGAAATATAAAAAGCAATAATATAAATATAATCAAACTATAAAAGCAAACTATGACTTGCTATTTGGGAACATAACTTGCCAATATAGAGTCAACATCCGATGCTTTTCAGTAGATTAGGCTGCAGAATACCTGTAAACACCAGGCTTTAGCTGCCTAACACATTTGTGTGGCAAATATTCATTTCCTTCCTTTCTTATTCAAAAACTGTGCCAACTGTTTTCCATTCCTCTGTCCATTATATGTTAGAGATAGTGGAGTGGAAAAGAAACTATATTGTTCTAATGCATAATGTGAGTATGCACCTTCAGATGACTGAGAAACATGTCTGCAATGTTTCACGGTTTTAAAAGCCTTTGAATTTTTTCCTTTCCTTGTGTTGCTTTCTGAGTGATTAAGCATTTATTACCCCTCTAACTACTTTTGAAATGCGTTGTCTTTTGATTTGACATAAGACTTTAGGGAAAAAATTCATAGAACTTTCAGTCTGAAACCACCCATGGCTTATGCCTCTGTCCTTAACTAAAACCCTGAGCAAGTTACTTAATTTTCAGAGACCCCGGTTTCTGCCACATAATGATTTTCTAAAAAATGTTTTAAGCCAAGCAAATGCTCTTATTTTAAAATAGTCATGATATTTTTGTCATACCGACTTGGAGGTGAGGGGTCAATGACATAGAAAAATTGCATCAGTCACTGAGTACATTGGCTTCATGTAACAGGAAATAGCATATCAAATCCAGTGTTCTCTATAGAGTAAGTCTGTAACTTTTTGTTATGGTGACCAGGATGCATATTATTACTTCTCTAAATTCACAACTGTAGTAGTGATGCTACTATCATCAGTGATAGTTCTTAAAGCATGTTACTAAAGTTATGGGTTTTAGAGATTTTAATTTGAATGGTATTTTTAATTAGTAAGTAGAACTTAGCACATAAAAGTTGCTCAATTAATTTCATATTAACAATATGTATCAGTTCTTGTTGGTTAAAGCCATTTTAGTTATGCTATATAGAAGCACTCATTTTTCCCAGGACTTTTGTTTAGAAATTGCAGTTGTCATCCTGAGGCCAGTGTTCTTTATCTCTTAGAAGAGAGGGAAGGTGAGAGAGAGTGAGCCAGCCAGCCCCATGTTAGTATACTCTTAACTTGTCAGGAGTAAAGAGCTGCCTTGGCAAATGAGAAAACCAAGGCCCTGGAAGTCATTTTGCAGCTTAACAGACCTGTAAGCCCAACTCAGTTCTGTTGAGCTCTGACAGTCCACATGACTTAACTTCATTACTCTGGCTTTTTGTAGATTGAGGTGTGGCCAACAAGTAAAGGAACTTACCACTAAGCTGGCTGACCTGAGGCTGTGGCAGGAGAAGAGAAATAACTCTGAGAAGTTGTCTTCTGACATCTGAGAGTGAGTGCACACATATGCAACACGTGTGCACATGCACACATGCGCGCGCACGTGCGCGTACACACACACACACACACACACACACACACACACACACACACACACACACATTAGTTAATTCTATATCCATAAACATATAAAATGCTATTTTAGTACATGTTTGGCATTTTTAAATGTCCAAATTTAGTCTTGTTTCATGGTTTGCCATGCATCACCATTTTTTTTCTTCTCTTCAAGCCACACTAATGGCAGAGTCCTTTGGAATCCCTCGACTCCTACAGTCACATTAGACACACTAAACCCAACCTAGAAAAGTCTTTTTTTCTCTGGGGGCTAAAGCTCTGAGCATCATGGCCACCAAGGACTTTTTCTACTATAGTATTCCTTCTTGGGACCCATAATAACTTATAGAGGTACTTGTTGAACCCTGTATTTTTATAGTAATATCAAACTGTCTTTGAGGACAAAAGTGCATGAACTACATAAGCCATAATTTACAATGTTTTCAATTTCTTTAGTCTCGTGTGTGTGTGTGTGTGTGTGTGTGTGTGTGTGTGTGTGTGTGTGTGTGTGTGTATTAGTTTTTGAGAAATGAAAATGTTTTTAAATCACTTGGAATTAATAAAAGCATTCTTTTTATACTTTAAATTCATTTTTGTTCATTATTTCCCCTCATCAATTGGCCTTGTCTTCATTTAACTCCATAAAAGATTTCCTTTTATGGTTGAAGATCTGGTCAGAACCCTCAGTTTTGTTCAAAACTGGGGTTTTTTTTTGTATTACTCACTTAAGCCCCAACTAAGTGACTCCTGTGCTGCGGCTCATAAACTCTCCACTCAGGCCTCTCTTTCTAGAGAAGTACAGGCCCACAGTGCACTCTGTTCTTTTCAGCCCAGAGGGCCTCCAGGTGGCTGTCCACTCTCCTGACTCATTTCTGTTAGTGTAGGTTTCTCAGCCCCACCCCCTGTCAAGCACCTTGGTGAGGACTGTATTTCCAAATGGTATCGTCAAATCATTGCTCCCTGATTTTAGAAAGTAATGTGAATGTGTGTGCACACACCATTTATTATCCTCTCTGACTCCAGCTTGCACTACATTGGATTTTGAACCGTTACCCCACACCTTTGTGCAAGCTGGCCAACATAGAGGATTTGATGCAAAGATAAATTTAGCAATTTAGGTGAAAAAGGGGGGGGCAAAGACAGAAAGTTCAAATTACTTTTCCTATACAAAATTTCTAAGTTGGAACTTTGTATTTCTGGTGTTTCACATACCAAATACAGTTAGATGTAAGCCCCAGAATCCTGTTAAGATCTTTTAAGACCTTTCTGAGTTAGCTCTAGCAGTTAGCAAAAAAAAAACCAGTGAGAGGCCCTTTAAATGAGTAGTTTATATCTCTCAGACTGCATACCATCACTATTGTAGTTCCTTGTGGCTTAAAACTATAGTGTTTACCCTTTCCTTCTTCTATGTAACAAGCCTTGTGGACAATAGTCACTGGAAATGCCTGACTTAATTCCTTTGTTCACACTGACACTGTTTCATCCTAGTGTAAATCCCTGTATCTGGTATGAAACAGCCTCCTTGTGGCATCTCTGAACCATCCAGGCTGAAGGAGCAGCTGCTTTCTGGCACAGCTGTCAGTCGGTACTGTGATGGGACCAATGGGAGCTTTTCAGATAAACACTTTCCTGTCTGACTAGTGCCTCACACGGTGTTAGCCAAATAGCACCGGAGCAAATGCCAGCCCATGGGTTGCACCTGAACTCTGACATGTTCATCCCTATTGGAGGACAGAATGTTCGTATTATCCTGACCTCAGCTTCTGTGGAAATATGCTTGTCTAACATCTTACTTCATCACCTCTCTCTACTCTATCCCTTCCTTCCTTCTGAGGCAGAAGCCAGATCTTGTGGGAAATCTGTCAGGACAACACTATTGAGAGAATTACCTATTTTTTCCTTTTTCCATTAAGGTTATTACCATAAAAATGACTGAAGGTATACAAGTACTCACAATGTTATATGACTATACTTCCCTTCTCTCAAGCGTTAGGGTTTCAGTATGTCTTTAAAAGAACTCATTATGGGCTAAAAGGATGGTTTAGTTAGTGAAGTGATTGCCACACAAACTTGAGGATTTAATTTGATCTACAACACCCCCACAAAAAACAGATGCTGTGGCTCAAGTCTGTAGTCCCAAGACTGGGGCAGAAGAGACATGAGGATCCCTAGGTGATGGCTGATCAAGGAAGACATCCAACATCAATCTCTGGCCTTTAAGTGTACAAACACACACACACACACACACACACACAATCACAAAACAAATTCTTTAACCTCTATTTACCCAAGGCCTAACATCTTGTCCTTCTGGTATTCGGGTCACTGGTATCATATCTCACTTCGTAAAGATAGAAATTATGGGAATTCCTTACAATGCCTGTCAGCCTGGGAACATTAAAGGCTGCCAAAGAGAGAAACCTGGCATAAATTATAGCACTGCCTCTGGGAAGCTAAGTGTCTAGGAGCTTTGTCCCTCAGTTCTGAGATGGAGACAGTAATGCCTCTCTCTTAAATTGTCAATAGGATTCACATTTCAAGATAATATATGAAAAAGGCAACACATTCAGCAGCTAGACTCTCTAGTTCACATCCCAGGCCACCAACAATTGTCTGTGAACATTGTGCTTCAGTTGTTCCCATTGAGATGGTAGAGGTGATGATGATAAATTTCACAAAGCTTTTGAGAGGATTATGTTAGTGCAAGTATTAGATATATAATAAAATTCAGTAAGATTGAGCTATTACAAACAACAAAATTACACATGAGCGCCTAAGATCATAGACTACTGTTCAGGGTGGCTATCCCAATGAGATAAAGAGTTGGACCACAGTATAATACAAAACTTTTCTCCTTTGAAAACTTCTTGTTAGGAAGAAAAATGTGCTTGGTGACAAAATTGATTTACATTCTGGTGCTAGCTTCTTGTCATCTTTATAAATCAATAGTAAATGCTTTCAGACCAATTTTTTGCTGTTGTTTATTTCTGTGGCCTAGGATACAATAGGCAGTGAGTAAATATGTTTATATAGCCTAGCCTAAAAACTTATTCAAGGTGTGTTATTAAGGTAAGTAAAATCTTTCTACATAACAGCTTTTTTCCCCCCTCATTTGTTACAGTTGGAATAAACCACAGCTGGTTTTTTGTTTGTTTGTTTGTTTCTTGTTGTTTGGTTGTTGGTCTTGGTACAAACAACTAAGAAAAGTTTTTAGTAAGAAATTTATTTGCATAAATAAGTTTAAAAATGATACTGCCCTGCAAATAAAACAAAATCTGGTTTTACTTAGAAAAGAACTACTGTAAATAAATATGCTTTGATTCATTAATGTCTGATTTTTTAATTTTTTTTAATTTAAATTAGAAACAAGCTTTTTTTTTTTTTTTTACATAGCAGTCCCAGTTCCAGCACACTCCTATTCTCCCCTATTTTCCCTATCAAATCCCATCCCATCACCTTTCTGCTTCCCAGGGAGGGTGAGGCCTTCCATGGGAAGTCTTCAAAGTCTGTCATATCATTTGGAGCAGGGCTCAGGCCTTCCCCCATGTGTCTAGGCTGAGGGAGCATCACTCTATGTGAAAAGGGGTCCAAAAGTCTATTCATATACTAGGGATAAATACTGATCCACTACCAGAGGCCCCATAGACTGCCCAGTCCTCCCAGATACATTCAGGGTATCTGAGTCAGTCCTATGCTGATTTCCCAGCTATCAGACTGGAGTCCATTAGCTCCTCCTTGTTCTCAGCAGTTTCTATAGGTTTCTCCAGCCCGGTCTTGACCCCTTTGTTCATCACTACTCCCGTCTTCAACCCAAAATAGGCAGTGAGCAAATTCTCCCCTATTCCACTTCCCTAGGACTAGCTGAGGCCAGCCACATTTGGGAAGCAATTCCTTTACACTCAGTCTGCCTAACCCAAACCAACTCTCCTCTACATTCCTAAAATAAATGTTTAAGTGAGTCTGTATCACTCAGGATAATGCAGAAAAGCAATGATTCTAGTCATCGTAGATAACAGGAGCTTGCCTTGAAGGTGACCTTTAGATATCCTTGTTTTAATCTAAATTTATTATTTTGAGAATTGCATCCTTGAGTAATATATTTACAACATTCCCCTCTCCCCTATCCTGCAACTCTTCTATTGTCCCTTCTATTTCTTCTCAAATTCAAGACCTCTTCTTTAATTATTAGTTACCTATATACGTATAAATACACACTCACCCTTGCATACAAAATCTGCTGGATCCATTTAGTGTTGCTGATGACTTAGAATATGATAACTTATCCGGCACTGCCTCCCTTTCTCAGCAACCTTAGATTGCCTATAGTTCTTTGTCTAGGAGTGGGGCCTTGTGAAATTTCCTCTATCTGTGTTGGCATGTTCAATAGTGTTGTCACCATGAAGGTCTTATTTAAGCAACCATTGTATTGAAATTTCCTAGGAACAACCTGTTGTGTCGAGAAGACAGTTGAGTAACTTATCTTTCATGGCCCTTACATTCTTTCCATCTCCTCTCCCATGATTTTCCCTGGCCTGAAGTGTAGGGATTGCATTATATGTGTAGCAACTGGGTTTGGGCATCCCTTTATTTTGACCAGTTGTAGGTCTGTGATAATCTCTACTGTTGCAAAAGAAGCTTCTTTGAAAGAGGGTGAGGGCTGCACTTACTTGAGGGTAGACAAATGAGCATTATGAATGCAGCTAGATTATGCTGGTTTAGGAAAATGCCAATAGTAGATTCCCCTAATGTTTCCTATTCAAAATCATGTAGCCTAATTTTAGATATGTTCTAATTACTCCCTTGTAAAATAAAATTTTCATTTTAATTTCTAGAATAATGTTTTGATGGGAAATTATTGACAACAGTTTCTGCTGAATTACAGTTGAAAATGTGAAGACTTGGTGTAGTTTTTTGGGGAAATTTTCAGGTTCAGATGAGTTGGCAGTCTGAAAAATAGATTTAGCAGATGGAAAGAATCTCTTGTGTGACAGCACAGAGGAAGGCAGGCTGCTCTGTGAATCTATACTATATCTCCTAATAATCTTTTCAGAGTGACCTCACAAGGCTATACAGTGAAGGTAGTCACCCTTTGTCAATCCAGCAAAAAGAGGTGGAGGTTTTGCAGCCAGAGGGCTTGGGAGCATGGAGAAAAATGTCTCAAAATTCAAAAGGGACCATTTGGAATTGCAAAAGACAATGGAGATGCTTGGAGTAGATTGGGTTCCTTCACAGAGGGAAAGGCACCCTGTTCCCTTTCAGGGTGTCAGAGCTCCCCCTGCTGCACAAGAAAGGAGAAGCAGAGCTGCCGCCCTGAAGGGCCTTCCCCTCCCCAGGGTTACTTTGGTCCTTTTCTCAAAGTCGTTGAAGCTGCTCTCATTCCCTGCTTCCACTCATCTCATCCCTTCTCTTCTCTTCTTGATAATTTATGTTATCATTTCAAAAACTGACAATTCAAAAAGACATCATTAGAAAGTGTATTTGCTGGTTTGTTGAGGTGACTGGAGATGCATATACATAAAGTACAATGTAGAAATACAGTGAACCTGGATAAAATGTGTTTGGCAAAGATGGGAGAAGGGAGAAGGCTGTGTTGCCGCAGAGGAGAACAGCTCTAGCTTTAATACTTGAATCCACAGGGCAGTGGTGGCGCACATCTTTAATCCCAGCACTCGGGAGGCAGAGGCAGGTGGATCTCTGTGAATCCGAGGCCAGCCTGGTATGCAAAGCTACACACAGAGAAGTCCTGCTTCAAAAAACCAAGCCAAGCCAACCACCACCACCACCACCACCACCAAAAAAAACCCAAACAAGAAACATTAAATACTTGAATTCTCTGAATTCTCTGGTGCCTTGGGCAAGTTACTTAACTTTCTTTGTGTGTTGCAGTTTCTCTGAAAAACAAAAACAAAAAACCGTCTGAGGATAATGACACTGGTTTTCCTCTGCTTCATAGGATTCTTATCAGATGAATGTCCCACTTTATCCAGCCATCTCACTCCAGCCACAGCCATCTATAATAAAGCTCAGAAGCCAGAAAGCACACCATCAGTGACCTGTTTGTGAGCAGACACCTATATACCTGGGTGTGTCCACATTTCTTCTCACCATAGCTACACAATTTTGTTTGTAAGGAAAGGTAGAAAAAGGAAAGATGAGGGAAGCAAATATGAGTATACTTGAAAAACTGGAGAAGATGCATTCTTATCCCAGAAGTGGAAGTAATAAAGACTAGATACCAGTCTGTCACATTACTGGGATCCAGCTTCAGAGATATATGGGCTTTAGCAATAGTATTTTGAATCATGTTCAGAATGTTCTTTTAAAAAATATATGTATGTGTTTGTGCATGTGTGTATCTGTCTATGTATGTATGCCATGTGTGTCCAGTTGCCTGCAGAGGCCAAAAGAAAGCATCAGATCCCTTGATCTGAAGTTTAAGTAAATTGTATTTACCCATTATGGCTGTAGCAGCCAATACTCTTAATGTCTGAGCCAATCTCTTCAGCCCAGAGATCTCCTTTACACGTAAGTTTGCACTGCACTGATAGGGAAGTGTGTCCTATATACTATGCCCAACAAGATGGAACCTGTTATGCCATGGTAACTAAGGTTCTCTTTTATGGCTTCTTAGTCTCATTAAGAGTACTTAAAAATCTAGATGGAAAGGAAGCTTAAGGAAATTTTACTAGTGCTGAGGAAAAAAATGTGAGCAAGCTATAAATTTTAAGCAGCTGTGGGAAGGAGGAAGTGGAAGATGAGGAAGAGATTAAAACATGCGAGGTTCAGTGAAAGAATACAAGACACCAGAATGTCCAGAAAAGCAAAATCTCTCCATTGTATTCCACTAGGGAGAAAACAGATTAAAAGAAAATTCATTATAGGAAAGCAAAATCCAAGTCAGAGTTCCTGCACAAACAGTAAGGAGTGCACACATGCACAGACAGGAAGGAGTGCACGGAAACCTCACACACATGCACAGACAGGAAGGAGTGCCTGGAAAGCTCACACACATGCACAGACAGTAAGGAGTGAACGGAAACCTCACACACATGCACAGACAGGAAGGAGTGCACGGAAAGCTCACACACACATGCACAGACAGTAAGGAGTGCACAGAAAGCTCACACACATGCACAGACAGGAAGGAGTGCACAGAAACCTCACACACATGCACAGACAGTAAGGAGTGCACGGAAAGCTCACACACATGCACAGACAGGAAGGAGTGCACGGAAAGCTCACACACATGCACAGACAGGAAGGAGTGCACGGAAAGCTCACACACATGCACAGACAGGAAGGAGTGCACGGAAAGCTCACACACACATGCACAGACAGGAAGGAGTGCACGGAAACCTCACACACACATGCACAGACAGGAAGGAGTGCACGGAAAGCTCACACACACATGCACAGACAGGAAGGAGAGCAAGGAAAACTCACACACATGCACAGACAGGAAGGAGTGCACGGAAAGCTCACACACACATGCACAGACAGGAAGGAGTGCACGGAAAGCTCACACACACATGCACAGACAGGAAGGAGTGCACGGAAACCTCACACACACATGCACAGACAGGAAGGAGAGCAAGGAAAACTCATACATGGAAGGGGAAACATTTGAACTGTGACCCACATTCAGACAAAGAGAGGTCATAGAGAAGCTGAGAAGAGCATCCTAGGCAAGTGAGAGCTGCCCCTTGCCCTGTGCAGGGCTTCCTCCCCGGCATTCCAAAGAGTCCTGTGTAGTGCTAGATGCAGTGACCCTACTCCAGCTGAGGCCTAGAGCACTCAGAAGGATGTGACAGTTTTTGTTCACATACAGAATCCCAGCTGTGGCTCACTAGTCATCCTCGGGAGAAAGAGTGGCTAAAGAGCTCTGCACCTCACATGGCCATGGCAGAGACCCTCTCTGCCAACAGCCATTTAAATACTTGTCTACCTTGATTTACTCTGCCAGTACACATCTCTGTCTCTTTGGAGTTGTTAATTTCTTCCGTCAACTATCTCATCCTCCCAGAGCCTCCCTGCAGGGGCTGTTCACAGCTGCAGTTCTGTTTTCAAGGCATTGTCAGCACACAGAATGCATTCCTTGTGCTCCTGGCTTTATTACATGCTATTATTCAGTGACACAGGCCCCTCTCAGCCATATGGGAATTCTCCTTTATACAAATTACTTGCATTTATTGGGATTTTTATCCTTTCTTCATGGGCTTATCTAATTTTGAAACTGCCTCCTTTGTCGGGAGGGTATAGCCCTTACCTTTTTTGCTGTGTCCTGTGATTTGCTAACAATAGATAAATAAATGGCTTATTCTTCATTCGTAGCCATCAAAAGTTATTGAAGGTAAGCATTAATTTTTAAAATGCTTTTCTTGGCCAGAAAAAAAAAACTTGGGGCTATTTATGTTTACATAAACTATAAACATTAGTTCGTTTCCACTGTTGAAAAATAATCACTTGTGAAATGCAAAGTAAGTTTTGTTTATTTTGTTGACAGTTACATGCAACTCAAAGAGTCCCACCACAAGTTCATTTTTATAGATCCATCATGGAATGGAAATTTATACTTCACAATTTTATGTTTCTTTGGTAAAGTAGAAATATTTAGAAAAGTTTATTAATGAATCTTGCAAACTTTGGTCATGAACTTGTGGTGTCCCCATTGCATACCTCAGCAATTCTGAATACTTCTTAAAGACAGGAAATGAGGAATGCTGCATCTAGCAAAACTCTAGGAAGGATTTAAAATGTAATCATCATTAGCAAAATTCTAAAAATGGCATGTTCTTCCTTAGTACATTAACTTCCTTGCTATAATGTTACGTATTTGCTTTCTCTGTGTATAAGATATACCACTCTTCCTATTATAGAGCTAAAGCTAGTTATCAGAGAATGACCTTGATTCTGTGTGACTTAGGGCATCATCAAGTACATTTTTTCAGATGGTTCGCATTTTAGTAAGAGTAAGTCTATAGGGCTTGTGTGATGCCTCAGGGGGTATAGGGCTGACATGATGGCTTATACACACAAAAATGAATAAATATAAGCAGAAAGAGTAAATCTGCAGAAAAAAACCCACAATGTAAATTTCTGTTTCTGATTCTAGCCGTGGAAAAACTTCAAAATGTCTGCTGCAGTTTTATCCATATTTTCTTTATTATATAGTTTACATTTATTTTACAATCATTTTTGTTAATATATAAAATATAAATAATGTTACTTATAATGAGTACTCTCTGGAAGTTTTACTTGATATAATCCTTGATATAAATATTCCAACACTTGGAATTATAGTGTTGATGTTCTCTTGGGAAACTATTGTTACTTTTCTTTCAGGCTTATTTACAGCATAATTTAAAAGTCTTATTAAAATGTCAAGTATTTTTTTAATTATAAAAATATGATTTAATAAAAGAAACTAAAGGTTAGAAATAATGAAGGCTAAATATTTTAGCTATATGCTTCTGTTAGGTCTTAAGTGAGGGTACAAAATAGTATCTTTACTAATTAAACCACTATAACAAATTTTCAACAGCTGATTCACATACAGACAGAAGAATTATATTTGTTGCAGTTGAGATGAGAGCATGATTTGACGTATGCCGCTTCACGAGGAAACATTAGAAATTCGTGTAGCAGTCTGGGGCCTGAGGCCCTGGAATAGTAGATTCTCCTCTTGCTTCTATGGCACATGCAGTACAAACAAGAAATAACATTTGAGATTACATTGAGCTGAGGTTTGTTAGTTATTATCACTGTAGTCTAAACCATTGTCACACAATTGTGACTCAGCTAAGTGATGTTTTTTCTGCATTCTGAATTTATCATGTTTTCATTTTAGTTTCATTTCTTGGCTCTCATTTTAGAAATGTTCATATTAAATAGCATCCCGTTGCAGAGACAACCCCTGTAGGTCCTTACATTTAATAAGGTTTTGTTTTGATTTTTGATGATCACTGTACAGTGAGTTTTATAGAGACATTTTTATAAAGTAAATCAGGTACTTTGATCACGCCCATCCCTCTCTAGGACCACTCCTCTTCCACTGCTTTCTTTCTCCACAGTTTTGCCTCTACTTTCATGTCATACCATACATGGGTGTGTTTATGTGTCTACATAAAACCTAGAATCCACAAATGAGAAAAAAACCTGTAATATTTATTTCTTGAGCCTTACTTAGTTTGCTTAATATGATAATCTCCAGTTGTATCCTTTTTATGGCTGAATAAAAGTCTACTATGTAGTGTTTATACCACATTTTCCTTATCCATCATCTGTCCATGGATACCTAGACTGTTTCCATAAGTAGGCTATTGTGAATAGGGCTGCAGTAAACATAGATGCAGGATCTTTGTGATGTGCTGACTTGGACTCTCTCAGGAATGTAACCACAAGTGTGGCAGTAACTCCATACTGATTTCCATACTGCCTGATTTATGGTTCTAAACATCAGCTTATAAATGTCCACCCTACAATTCTTCCAAGCATCTGTTGTTATTTGTTTTCTTGAATTCAAGAGTTCATTCATGTACTCTGGTTTCATTGAACATTCTTATAATTTTTCCTTTACCTTCTTTGTCTGGGTTTTCATCTTAAGTTGTTTTTCTGGATCAATTACTGTGGAATTGGTCATTTTCATTGGCTGATGCTGCCCTGATTTGTCATGTTTTGTGTGTTTTTCTATTATAATATGTATGTTTGGAGTTAGTTCTTCAGTTGGATTTTTTTTTTTAATATTTGTGTATTGTGTTGGGGAGAGTGCCCATGTCGGAGTCAGAGGACATGTGTAGGAGTGACTTCTCTTCTTCTACCATGTGGGTTCCAGGAATAGAACTCATGTCCTCAAGTTTGGCAACAACTGCCTTTGCCAGTGAGCCATCTCACCAGCCCTTAATTTCTTTTAAACACTATTTTGTTTCAGTTTAAATAATTGCAACACTTAAATAGGACTAGGAGATACAGATATAGATGATATATAGTTTATATTATATATATATGATGCAAAAGAAGAATTAGTTCTATTTCCTATCTTTGTGGAGGTTATGAAGAATGATGGTATAGCACAGTAGAAGTCAAAAAAAGAAAAATTAGTACCTGTTACTATGGAGCAAACATAGACCTTATTCTTGCTTTTTATTAGAGCTATGTGATAGAATCGGGGATAATTCTAAAGAGTGTTAGTAAATGCTCACAAAAGGTAAGGAAGACATTCAAGGATAGGGCAGGGGGTAGTGAGTGTAAAGGGCATTGTTTACGGTAAAACATTGGCTTGCCTGGAGAACAAATAGCAAGTAGAAGCAGTGGTGGCATACTCTAGAAAAATAAAGATTTCCTGTTTGTTCTTTAGACAGCGGATTCATGCTTTTTACAAATTAGGAACATAGTGTTTTGTTTTGTTTTTCTGGTATCTTAGCTTGCTGAGAAAAAGGAAAACCAGGAAGGGTAAGTTGAGGCTGTACAGTCAGGCAAGGGATGATGGGTTTTGAATAGCATGAGAGTGAAGAGCAAGATCTCAGGCTCTCAGAGAACATTTTCAGAGGTAATATAAACAAAGATAAGGAAAAGGTACAAGGAATCAGAAAAGGTGTGGGGGAAGGGTCACCATTCCTAGCACCTTACCAAGTCCCATTAACTTTGTAGGATTCTGTAAGTGATGGTGAGAACAAACACAGGCTCAGAGAAGCTCAGTAACAGCCCAGCATCATAACTGAGGTGCCCCATCCCAGGGCTGTCCATAGTTTGAATTTGTAGAGATGTGGAGGGGGGGGTTGTTTCTTGTTCTTACTGTAGTTTTAAGTTTCTAATTCTTTTTTCTTTGGCATTCTACCTCATATTATAGTTTTATAAAGTGAAATGATGAGCAATTCAAGAGTTGCTAAATAACTATAATTTGAAATTTCAAATTACTTCTCAACTATAAGCTAATTAAATTTTCAAGGCTGGCCCCACAAAAGTTGAAAATGCTTTTGTTTCTCTCTCCATGCATTGAGGCTGCATCTGTCTTTATCATGTGTTGAGTTTACCCTACTGTATTTACATAGTTCATTGATGTTGACCTATGCTTGGACCAGGCAATAGGAAAAAGGATAATGACCATACCCAAACTCTCCAGTAAAATGTGTTGAAAAGTTGTACTCCTAATCAGTCTTAAGTTCATAGTTCAATGACAGTGACTTGGGGATTTTCTCATATAAATTGGTAGTGTTAACGCTTTTAAAGAAAGGAAGCTAAGGACAGTTACTGATGGCTTACTGCAAGTGACATTCTTTTAGGCTCTTCAGAAAGGACAGGAGTATATAAGTAGGGAAGATCTAACCCCAACAGGACAGAATTCCATCACAATTGTGTTCGGACAAAGGCACCCTTCCTTTCCTCAACCAGGTCAACTCACATGCTTTTTCCCCATCCTTAATTTCAAGACATTAAAGTCAAAGAATCATGGGCAACAAAGCAGTGTTGAGAAATAGTCTGGGGACACCCCTGAAATCATGCCTTACAGATGTTAAATTGAAATAAAAGTCAGGGAAAGGGTGTATCAAAGTGCTTTGGAGGTGTATGCTATAGAGTCAGTCCAGCTGCCTGTATTATCCCAGTGCTGTTTCTGATACTCAGTGCCTATGTGATCTAAGTCTAGTGCCTCAGATTCCTAACCTGTAGGGGTAATAATGCAACTCCCATAGGTTTTAATAATAAATGTTGATAAAGCATGTGGCACAGGGAAACGCTGACACTTTTTGTTTTACTGATATTTCCAATGAACAAACCTTTGAATAAAGTAGTTTCTGGTGTTTACTCCTGAGTTTTGTTTTTTGTCTAAGTGCTCCACCCCCTGATAGGGTCTTACTAGATAGCCCAGGCTGGCCTCAGGCTTCTAAGTAGTAGCGTTACAAGCATGCACCCCATGCCCTGCTCTGTATAGTCTTCAAACAAAGAAAACTTAAAAATTGAATGTGGTAAAGCTGTTTTTCTTCATTAAATTGGAGTTCCTCTTGTATAACCACATTTTTTCTTAAGTAATCTAAACAATTGAAATGACCATTAAAAAGAAAGTCAGGATTGAGAATGGGGTTGAAAAGCAACACTGCAAAGAGCTTTGCAGAGAGAGCCGCCCTGGTGGCCAGAGTGGACTGACTGGTCATAAACCCACCCATTTGCTGCCCTGCCGTACAGATGGCATCCTAGACAGTTTAGTGTCCCTAAGGTAGACCTGGAAAGAATTGTGTAAGCCCATTGTCCTGATGAGTCATTTCGCATTGCCTGCAGCAGTATGGTGAGCCCAGTGCCTGTGGTCACATTTCTCTCGGATGGTGCTTCCTTGGCTTTAGCACCTCGTTGGCGCAGACCCTCTTCTCTCATTTGTACACGGGTTCTACTGAGAATCAGGCGCAAGCCTTGCTTACTGATATGTACTCAATCTGCTTTGGTTTTCAAACATGTTTTCTTCCACTCTGCCCTTGTATGTAGTACAAGTTGTGCTTTCAACCTGGGCAATGGCAGATGAGTGTACCTCAGAGCCGCCACACTTCCTCATGGATGCTCTTGGAAGACTGCCAATGAGTCATAGCAGCCTTGGAGTTCTTTTTAACGGAGCCCTCCAGTCCATCACTCCCAGTCACTTGATGCTGGAACTTTGGGTGGAACTTGTTTGCTGTCCAGGATTATGAGTTTCTTCAAATGGATTTATTTCTAATAATGATTTTTTTCCATAAACAAAAAACCTGAGGATAAGATATTAAATCTCATCTTTATGAAGGCATTCCTCTAGGGAGCAAAGATGACTCAGAATATCAGGCATCACAAGCAGGCCTTTGGTGAGTCAGTTGATAGTTGACTTTTTTTACAAGTGCCTGAAATGCTACCACTTAAGATTGGGATCAATAGACTTTAGATACCAAGCAGGAAGTGGCTTGACATTCTCACACAGAAATTCTGAGCCTGGATTTCAGCTTTGTTAGATTGAGAGCAGCCTTTTTCTGTGCCAATCTGGGTTAGCAAAAGTAGTTGAATTCTTAGGAGTTTTTGCATCTGGCTTAAGCATGTACATAAATACTCAGTTCTCAAAGTTCTGGAACATGAACAAAACTGATAAGTTTCATTGCCACACTGAAATACCATAAGCATTTAACTTACAAAGAGTTTTCAGACATGTTCTCGCCTACCTTCAAACCCTTTCTTCTTGGGTGTCAGGAATTGTGTCATGCAGAAGTATGTAGTGTCATTTTACTCATGAAAAGCATTTGTCTCAGCTATTTACCTTCTTAAATTTTGAGTGTAATCTCTCTCATACACATTCAGACCGGTGTTCTCAGCTGAGAAAGAGTAATAGAGAAATTCGGTATATGAGTCTATCAAAGATAGGTCAGCGATTGGGCTGCAGTTGTCTTTATCCAGAGGAACGGTGTCGCCTTCCTGTCTGTTAGCAGGGACTTCAGTGCCTTTACAACTACATGTCTTCCTGCCCTCCATTCTTCCTGCTCCTCCATGTTATTTCTTCATCTACTGTCACTTTCTCCTTCCAGACTTGGGGTATTTCCTTGGCATCCCCTTTCTTGCCAACACAAAATTTATTTGAATTTTGTTCATGCTTAGATGTGGAGGCACAGTTTGCAGAATGGACTTAAGTGGAGTTGCCCATTTGTGATCATCTTTAAGATAGGCAGTACACAAATGATGACAGTGTATGCTTCTTATTAAAGGGCTGACTACAAATCAAGGAGCCCCTTCATCTGAAACATGTTCCCACAGTCAAGTGTTCCTGTACTCCAGAGTATCCCCTGTCCCTTTCTTCTCTTTCCTCAATTAAAAAAAAAAATGTCAAAATGAGTAATACTCTAGCACCAGGACCTGATCACAAACCCAAACAGGTAGTGTTATGTTAATGCCACAGGAATAACAGTAAGAGAAATGAGCATAAGGCTTGCCTTCAGATGATCCAGTTACTCAATTTTAGAGTTCCAGGCCACAGTAGACATTTTCCTTTTAAGTGAGCAATAACAACAAAAAATAAAGGTGTGTGTGTTTTCTTAGAAAAAAATCATGCTATGTAGAAAACAAAGATTAAATAAGTTTTCTCAAGTGCTTCTTCAGAATTATATAGATTATTAAATTTCTTTAAATACATGCTCTTCATATACAATGTTGCAATTCTGACACATTATCTGGCAACATTATTCAATTGATGTTTACTGCACACTTACTTAATGACAGGCATTTACCGTGTAGATTGTTGCTGCCCTAGTATCCCAGAAGAGAAAATAGAAAAGCAAGTAAATAAAGTAGCATGATAAATAAAGATGGTGACAAGTGTTTGTAAGAAAACAGAGACTAACTGGAGAGGTTGTTCTTCCATAATTCTTAATTGTAAGATTTACATTAAGATTGAAGGGACGCCAAGCATGATGATACCTGTGATCCCAGCACTTAGGAGGTGGAGGCAGGAAGATCAGGAATGAAAGATCATCCTTGGCTACACAGTGAATTCCAGGTTAGGCTCTCTATATGGGACCCTGTGACAAAACAAAAGAAGACTTAAAGGATCACCAAAATAAACAAACAAATAAAAAACAACTGTGATGAATGGATGGCGGAGGCACTCCCACAAAGTAAAAGGTTGGGGAATCTTGTTATAAGAACACATCAGATGTTTTCCTCCATTTCCTGGCTGTCCTGGAATTCACTGTGTAGACTGGGGAGACCTCAACTCACAGACATCTGCCTGCCTCTGCCTCCCTCCCAAATGCTGCAATTAAAGGCACACACCTCCTCATCCTACTTGAACTCACACTTAAATTTCTTGTAGAATATTAGCAAAGTAGTTTGAGAATCCAATTTAGAGAAAAGCAAGAAATTCTTCATAAATCAAACATGAAGATGCTATTTTATTCTTCAACCACAGAGTAAGCTTGCTATCTCACTGAACAGGTGAATAAAGGAGAAGTGCCTTTTGCACAATATAACTCGTGTAATTATAGGGGCTTTGTGTGGAGAACGTGTGAATTGACTATTAAACTGCAGGACTTAATTTATCTCCACATTTCAAACTTACTTCAGACCAATAGAATCCTGCTAAGCTAATGAGTTTTTTTTTTAATATTGTCTAACCTAATTGGAAAATGTGTTTGTGTCATTTCCAGCCTAATCTAAATTATAAAAGAAAGACTTTCTATTTTCACTTTGTATTTTCCAAAAATTATAAGATAAAGTAACATAAAAATGACACTGATGGGTTACCATTAATACAATCTATAAGGTCCAAAGCAGTCAGTAGCCCTGCAGTAAGAAAGGTTTTGAAATTTTCCTGTAGATTTTCTACAGATCATCTTCTGGCCTCTGGGACACATAAATTTTACCATATGGCCTTCCAGTTTGTATATTATTGTACTGAACTGCCACCCCAAGCATCCATAAGAATGATATTGACAAAATGTCCACTCCTATTGAACTAAGTACTCAATAAGCCACTGTAAGTAAATTGTTGTGTTCCTAGCTCGAAGGCTAGTCTATTGATTCCCCACATGGCTTTGGTCCTTGTGGAAGAACCTTCCTATAGTTGTCTCCTGGGATCCACAAAGTTCTGTAAAATCTCAGATAGCAAATAATTTTCTTAAAATATTACTTGTTAATGTCCTACATATTATTAGCATATTTTTACTTCAAATGAATAGTTAAGCATTAAACAATGTTTTGGTCTTAGGGGCTTAAAGCATTCCAATTCATATTATATTGTATAATAACATATGCATGTATTTAATAAGGAAAGTTGCAATCACTTTCCAAAAAAGCAGGTATTAACATTTTTGTGAACAGCTCCAGAGATTACTTGTATGTGTATATTACATCCTTAACACACTCCCTTTTATCCACAAGTAGAATCCTTACATTCATACTGTCTGGAAATTGGTTTGGTGATGACACAATTCCTCACCTGTCTTGGGAATTTTTCGTGTTACCACACAGCAACCTGTCTCATTTTTTTTAATAGCTGCTGTGTGTTTCAGGAGTATGGCATGGTTTAGTTCATTTAGATTCACATGGTAGACCTGCTTTCCCTCTGAAGTTAGTGTCACAGTGAAAATTCCTATACATGTCTGTTTGTGTACTTATGAAATGGCATTTGTTTAAAGAGGGGTAAGATTATTGTGTAAAAATAGAACAGGAGAATGTAGAGGTATCTGACAGTAAGTGTTCAAGGTGGTTAAGGACATTTGACAAATACCCCATTGTTGGATACTGTCATAGTTTCACTTTTGGGAAACAGAACCTTTTCAAGTTTTCAAAACTCTTGGTAATTGGAAATCTTTAATAATCAGAGTTTGTGCTGCTTTATAGGTGATTGGAAATATAGCTGATTTGTTTAAAAATGAACCTTTATCAGAAGATACCTTTTTTGTTATACAATGTTTTTGAAGAGTGATCTTTTAAGGTACATGGTACTATTCATTTAGACAGAATACTCAATTAAATGGAACAGTCAATGAATGTTCTGGTTCTACATACAGATGAAAGTTTGAAAGGCCGAAAGGTTACTTTCCAAAAGAAAAGCAAAAGTTCAATGGCAAAATATGTTTGGAAGGTAGAGAGTGGTGCAAATGTCTGTAATTTGAACTCCTTTTA
The DNA here is from genome assembly GCA_030556225.1 of Cricetiscus sungorus. Classification (NCBI taxonomy): domain Eukaryota; kingdom Metazoa; phylum Chordata; class Mammalia; order Rodentia; family Cricetidae; genus Cricetiscus; species Cricetiscus sungorus. The sequence goes on along the minus strand of JANBXA010000606.1, from coordinate 1,630,922 downwards.
TGTTAAAGATTTTTGTTTTGTTTTGTCTGTGTTTGTTTTTGCAAGACAGTGTCTCTATGTAACTGCCATGGCTGTTCTGGAACTCACTCTTTAGTCCAGGTCAGCCTTGAACTCACAGACATCCACTGCCTCCTGAGAGCATGTGCCACCAAGGCCAGGCTAGAGATGGTTATTTTTGAAGTGATCAAATTACACCCAACTCTAGGTTCTCTAAGGAAGGTGAATATTGTTTGGAAACGAATGTTTTTTTATAGAAAGAGGAAAAGCCAATAAACCAAAACTGACAAGTAAGAAATAATGTCCTATGCTTATCACACCTTTCACGTTCTGTGGTGTGTTTATATTCACCTGTAAGGCACACTGAATGCCAATTACTAGCCCCAGTGTGTGCTAGAAAACAGTTTCTAGGATGTTTGCTTTAAAACAGAACACATGAAACCACAGTCTGTTTCCTTGTACTGTGCTGATGAGTTACCACAAACAGGATGAGTGAAAATACTAGCAACATCTGTTTCTGAAACTAAAAACCCAAAACAAAAGATATAAGGATGATCAATTTCCTCTGAATATCCTCGATACTATATTTTAAAATCTTACTTTATAACAATCTTGCATAGTATATAAATCAATGGTATATAAAATCTATTCTGTTTTACCCCTCCTTTGTGCTATTATTGTTGTATAAATTACATCCTTATGTATTATAATTCTAAACACAAGTTTATAATTACCATTTTATGCTCTTTAATTTCTTCCTCTTTTTTTTTTTTTTTTGTTCTTTTGTTTGTTTGTTTTTCAGTTTTGAAACAGGGTCATTGTATTGTTTGACCCAGGCTGGCCTGGAAGTTACTGTGGAACCCAGGTTATCCTTAAACTCATTATCTTCCTGCCTCATCCTTGTAAGTGCTGGAGTTAGTCATGTAACCACCACACCCAGCTGCTTATGTTTTTAAGTAAGACGATGGAGGGAGAAAGTTACAGCAAATACGTTTGCACTTCTTTTTGTGTTTGTCTATTCTCTTGCATGTCTTAACTAGTTTTCTTTTCTCCTCATCTGGATATAAATTACTGTGTATTGCCCTTACACTTAACCCTGAAGGGCTATTGTGTTGCTTATTGTTCTTGATATAATTACAAACCTGTCAAACAACCTAAGGAAAGAAGACCTTCTTTGGCTCACAGTTTGAGCATAGTCTCTCACCGCAGAAGAGTAATAGCACAAGGTCACACTGTGTCAGGGAGCAGAGAATGCTGAACCCTGGTGCTCAGTTCCCATTTCCCTTTTTATTCAGTGTGGGCTCCCAGCTGGTGAGTCTTCCCATTTCAGTTAACCTAATCTAGGAATTCCTCAAACATGCTGAGAACTCCATAACCGTGATGCTACTAAACCTTGCCCAGTTGGCAATCAGCTTTATCACAGCTACTTCTACTATTTTTTCAAGGTGGGTTGCTGGCAACGATTTCTCACAATTCTTATTTTTAAATATCTTAATTTCTTTTTCATTTCTAAATGGTGGGTTTGCCAAATTCAGGTTGATAGACTTTCTTTATGTGCCTTCCTAATGTCTCTCGTTTCTGTGGTTTTCGGAGAGACATCAGCTATTAATCTTAATGAGAGTCCTTTCTGTACACTGGACCACTTCCCTCTTGCTAAGTTAAGGCTCTGTCTTTGACTCTCTGTGGTATGATTATGAGCCTTCTAAGTGTTTTTAATTCACTATATGTGGAATTTTCAAGCTTCTTGGATGTACAGATAACATTTTCAATCACATGGCTGTTATTTCTCCATATAGTGTGCCTTTCCTGTGTCTCTTCTCTGACCCTATTCTCATGGGCATTTGATGGTTTCATATCCCACTGGTCTGTGAGGCCATGCTTGTTTTTTTCATAATATTGAAGTTAGGTAAACCTGTCTGTTAGTAAAAGCAAAAACTATGATCACCTAAATACAGATGGGTGAACTGTGTTGAAGCCCGGCATATATTCATGATAAAGACTCCACAAATTAGGATAAGATGAGACCCAGGACTTTATATCATACTTGATAGTGAAAAAACAAATACTTTCCCCTGTGGCTAATCTTGCCTGTCAACTTGACATACTTAGGAAGAAGTAACCTCTCTTGAAGAATTGCCTCCATCAGATTGCCTTATAGGTATGTCTGTGGGGCATTTCTTTATTGCAGTGATGTGGGAGGGTCCAGTCCATGTGGACCTAAGCTGTATAAGAAAGGTCACTGAATGGAAGTTGGGGAGCAAACCAGTAAGAAGCATTCCTCCATTGATTGTGCTTCAAGCTCCTGCCTTAAATTCTTACCGTAGCTTTTTTTGATGATGGAAACAGACAAAGACAAGAAGGATCGAGGGCTACATTGTGTTCCAATAAAACTTACAAAGCAGAATTGTTTCTCTGTTCTGTGAAGGACAGAGTTCTCAGTGAGTTTAAACTTCAGTAGAAGGTATCCAGAGAAATGTAACGAAATAAAAGCACTCATGAGAACTGCATAGAATTGGAATAATTGGATAAAGATGGAATCATTTTATACTGGCCTTTAAACTTCAATCCATAGCTGTATTACTACAGACCTAAACATAATGCCATGTATTTGAAGATGCTATTTTGCAATCTTACTATTTTCCTTATACTTACACCTAAAATGTGTATTCAAGGTTGGTAAGTTTTAGATCATAATAAGGAAAAATCAAAGTGGCAAAAACCATTTTGGCTTTAAGAACAAATGATTCTGATAAATGAATTCAGTCTTCAGAAGCCTGACATCAGTTCTGCAAGTTCATTGTAACCCGAAGCGAGCATTCCCCGATGGCTCTACTTGATTGTACCTAAAGAAGAAAAGTGCAAAGACAACTCAGTAGATGAGGTTGATCTGCCCTCTTGGAAGGAAGGAGCTATCATTTACTCAGATTCTTTCTGAGCTCGCCAGTGTGAAAAAAAAAAAATGCCAATCAAAGATGATGATATAAAAATGAACTGAAGATTGAATTGAAAAGTAATTCTCTTTTCAAGTGGTTTGTAAATCTAGATGTTAAGTTTGGAATGAATGTCGTTAATGACCAGGGCTGGGGGAGCAATGTACCTGCTCATCACTGGAATATTTTTACACATTAGGTTGATTTTCTTGTCAACTCCCCATTTTTTTAATCTTACTGCTAACCCTAACTTCGAGTGTTTACTTGAGGTTGTTATAGTGTTTTAACTTACATCTAATGCATCTTTAGGTACAAGAGGAGCAATGCCACTGTTTCTTCTTGCTCTATTTGCTTAGGTCATAGGGGTTTTAGCGGTGAAAATCAAGCCTGCATTGCAAGTGAAGAGCTTTACAAGCAGTCTTCCTTACAGCAACTTAATTGCCCCCAAAAAAGCACATTCGCATAATGAAGCTTTGAAGTAGTCACACACAGGCATTTATATTCTTTCTCTCATGAATGACTAATTTTATTTTTTTTTTTAAGTAGCAACTCAGCTTGCTTTCAGAACCATTTAAGCTTAGCACATGATTTTGTTTTCCTCCTAAACCAACAGCTCTTGATTATGGGGAAGGTTTGCATATTGATTTTTGCAGACAGTAGATATGCCCCTGTCACATTTAGTTCATAGCTGATCATGTGATCTTTTGGAGATTCTCCCCAGTGTCAAGCCACAGTGGCTAGAGCTAAGTGATCTACTTTGTGTGACATGAACCCTAACTTCTGTGAGGGTGGTGCTCAAGCTGGCACCTGTTGTGTCTTTGCCCCTGTTGAGCTTCACCGCCCCGTGAGTTGCCTCTTTTAATACTTTTATTGGGTGCATGGGAAGATCTACTGTGGTAGAGAAACAACTCTTTTGCACTTGTATACAATTCTCTTTGAAATATTTTTTCCCTCAGGTGTGTGTGTGTGTGTGTGTGTGTGTGTGTGTGTGTGTGTGTGTGTGTGTGTGTGATTTCCACCTGCTCTTTATTACCATCTGACCAGTGTGTCCCATCTTTTGAAGAGGCCTGACCTAACCAACTGCTCAGAAACAGTGCTTTCCACTCATGCCTCTCCGTTGCCTTCTTTATTTTCTCTTAGCACTTGTTTGGTGATGACATACTATATAATGTCTCTTATCTCTTACTATTTTCCCTGCTAGAACACATGCAGTATAAGGATAGAGACCTTGTGCTGTTCAGTGCTAGCCCCCTTATTTACTCAGTGTTTGCACTGAGGAAGTGCTCAGTAACTAGGGCTTTACAAGAGGAAGTTCATCAAGTAAATTAAATGAAATTAACTAAAACCCCTGACTATCTTTTTTAGAACCATCATAACCAGATCTAGCACTCAGGGACATATAGGAGGAAGCCTGCAGTGACCTCTCCACTATTGTTTTAAACCATAAATTCATCACAGCATGATAAAAGATTTCATGGCTTAAAATCCAAAGTGTTTGCACTTTCATCACAGAAGATGGGTCACTGATAGAGGACTTTGTAGACATGAATGATCACTTAAAGTAATGACCCACAGAAAAGACACTCAGTGAAGGTTAGACTTTGGTAAGTTTCTTTTGTGTCAGGCCATTCCAATCATTCTTCACATGTTCTCTAATGCAGTTAGATTCTGAGCACTGTCTACATTGTACAGGTGAAGAAATGAAAGTGTGGAGATTAAGTGATTTTCAAGTTGTCCAAATAATATATGGTAAAGCCTGGATTTGAACCCAGAAAATCTTCCTATAAAATGATTAAATAACTATGCCATATTTCTGTATGTGTGCTGTGTATGTGCAAATGAGTGCATGTATGTAGAGGCCAGAGATTGATGCTGGGTGTATTCCTTAATCATTTTCACCTTCTCTTTTGAGATAGGATCCCTCCAGAACCAGTGCTTACCAGTTGACCATACTGGCTAGCCAGCAAGCACCAGGGACCTGCTGATATCTGTCCTTCCCCATGTGCTAAATTATAGACACACAACCATATTTGCTGTGAATCCAAACTCATGCCCTTATGTTTGCCCAGCAAGCACATTAGTGACCAAGCCATCTTCCCATCCCCAGTATGACACGTTTCTGCTCCAGTTAGTTGGTAATAGGTAGTCTAAACTCATAACTAAAAACTAGCTTGTAGATTTTGAAAACTGTAACCAACTTAAAATAGTGGCAATGACAGTTTTTCCCTCAAATTAAAGAAGCCTACCAGTTTCAACCCAGAGATACAGGGATGGTTCAACATACAAAAATCAGTTTGATCCACTATATAAACAAACTGAAAAAAGAAAAACCACATGATCATCTCACTAGATTCTGAAAAAGCCCTTAATAAAATCCAACACCCTTTAATGATAAATGTCTTGGAGAGATCAAGGATAACAGGAACACACCTAAACGTAATAAAAGCAATATAGAGTAAACCAACAGCCAAAATCAAACTGAATGGAGAGAAGCTTAAGTCAATTCCTCTAAATTCAGGCATAAGACAAGGCTGCCCACTTTCTCCATATCTCTTCAATATTGTACATTAACTTTTAGCTAAAAGGGGATACAAATTGGGAAGGAAGAAGTCAAACTGTTACTATTTGTGCATGATATGATAGTTTACATAAGTGACCCAAAAAACTCTACTAGGGAACTTCTACAGCTGATGAACACCTTTAACAAATTAGCAGGATACAAAATTAACTAAAAAAAAAACAATAGCCCTACTATATACACACAATAAAGGGGGTAAAAAAGAAATCAGAGAAACATCACCCTTTACACTAGCCACAAGCGACATAAAGTATCTTGGGGAAACGCTTACCAAACAAATGAAAGACCAACATAGCAAGGACTTCGTGTCTTTAAAGAAAGAAATTAAAGAACATACCAGAAAATGAAAAAATCTCCCATGCTCTTGGATAGGTAGGATAAACATAGTAACAAAGGCAATCTTGCCAAAAGCAATCTACAGATTCAATGAAATAACCATCAAAATCCCACCACAATTATTCACTGATTTAAAAGGATAATACTGAAATTAATTTGGAAAAACAAAAACCCAGGATAGCCAAAACAACTCTATACAATAAAGGAACTTCGGGAGTCATCACCATCCTGACTTCAAGCTCTACTATAGAGCTGTAGTCATGAAAACAGTTTGGTATTGGCACAAAAATAGATTTTCACAATATGTATCACAAATCCAGCCCTACAAAAAGCTTTGGAAGGAAAACTCCAACTCAAGGAAGTTAACTACGCTCACAAAGATGTAGGCAACAGATAATCCCACTTCACTAGAAACCAAGGGTAAAGAAGGACAAATATATTCACAATACCACTGCCAAAAGCAAATCTAAAACAAACAAACATTAACAATCAATGGTCCTTACTCTCCCTCAACATTAATGATCTAAACTCACCTATAAAAAGAAACAGGCTAACAGAATGGATAGGAAGACAGAATTCATCCTTCTGCTGCATACAAGATACACATCTAAGCTTCAAAGATAGACATTACCTCATGGTAAAGGGCTGGGAAAAGAACTGCCAATCAAATGCACCCAAGAAGCAAGCAGGTGTGGCTATCCTAATATCTAACAAGTTAGACTTCAAACCAAAATTAATCAAAAGAGATGAAGATGGTCATTTCATATTCATCACAGGAGAAATCCATCAACACAAAGTTCCAATTCTGAACATCTATGCCCCAAATACAAAGGCACCCACATTCATAAAAGAAATGCTGCTAAAACTCAAAAATCACATAAAACCTCACACACTTATAGTGGGAGACTTCAACACACCACTCTCCCCACTAGACAGGACCACTCAACAAAGAAACAAAAGAACTAACAGAAGTTATGTCTCAACTGGTTTAACAGACATCTATAGAACATTCCATCCAAACACAAAAGAATATACCTTCTTCTCTGCTCCACACGGAACCTTCTCTTAAATCTAACACATACTAGGTGGCATAACAAACCTCAACAGATACAAAAGAATTGGAATAGTACCCTGTATCTTATCAGACCACCATGCTTTAAAATTGGAATTCAACAACAACACAAATCGAAGAAACCCTAGAAACTCATGGAAACTGAACAATGGGCAATTACACCACACCTGGGTCAAAGAAGAAATAAAGAAAGAAATTAAAGACTTCCTAAAATTCAATGAGAATGAGGACACGACATATCCGAACTTATGGGACACCTTGAAAGCAGTGTTGCAAAGGAAATTCATTGCACTGAGTGCCCATATGAAGAAAACAGAGGATAGTCACATTAGAGAATTAACAGCACAACTGAAAGACTTAGAACAAAAAAAAGCAAACTCACCCCGGAGGAGTAGACCCCTGGAAATAATCAAATTGAGGGCTAAAATCAATGAAATAGAAACCAGGAAAACAATACAAAAAATCAGTGCAACAAGGAGTTGGCTTTTTGAGAAAATCAATAAGATAGACAAACCTTTATCCAAACTAATGAAAAAGCAGAGAGAGATCATGCAAATTAACAAAATCAGAAATGAAAAAGGGGACATAATAAAGGACACAGAGGAAATCCAGACAACTTTCAGGTCATACTTTGAAAACCTATACTCTACAAAATTTGAAAATTCAAACTAAATGGACAAATTTCTGGATAACTATCACTTACCAAAATTAAAACAAGAACAGACAAACAACTTAAATAGACCTATAACCCCCAATTAAATCGAAGCAGTCATCGAAAGCCTTTCAACCAAAAAAAGCACAGGACCAGATGGCTTCAATGTAGAATTCTACCAGAAATTCAAGGAAGAGTTAATTCTAGTACTCCTCAAATTGTTCCCCACAATAGAGACAGAAGGCTAATTACCAAACTCTTTCTACGAGGCCACAATCACCTTGGTACCTAAGCCTCACAAAGATACAACTAAGAAAGAAAACTACAGATTAATATCCCTGATGAACATCGATGCAAAAATACTCAATAAAATACTGGCAAACCGAATCAAAGAATACATCAGAGAAATCATCCACCATGACCAAGTAGGCTTCATCCCTGGGTTGCAAGGATGGTTTAACTTACAAAAATCTATTAACGTGATCCACCATATAAACAAACTGAAAAAGAAAAACCATATGATCATCTCCCAAGATGCTGAAAAAGTCTTCGACAAAATTCAACACCCTTTAATCATAAAGGTCTTGCAGAGATCGGGATAACAGGAACATACTTAAACATAATAAAAGCCATATACAGCAAACCAACAGCCAACATTAAACTGAATGTAGAGAAGCTTAAAGCAATTTCTCTAAAATCAGGAGCAAGACAAGGCTACCCTCTCTCCATGTCTCTTCAGTGTTGTACTTGAAGTTCTAGCGAAAGCTATAACACAACAAAAAAGATCAAGTGGATTCAAATTGGAAAGGAAGAAGTCAAACTGTCTCTATTTGTGCATGATATGATAGTTTACATAAGTGACCCAATAAACGCTACCAGGGAACTCCTACAACTGACAAACACCTTCAGCAAACTAGCAGGATACAAGATAAACTCAAAAAAAATCAGTAGCCCTACTTTATTCAGATGACAAAGACGCTGAGAAAGAAATCAGAGAAACATCACCCTTTACAATAGTCACAAACAACATAAAAAATCTCGGGGTAACACTTAAACATTAAAAACTTTGTGTCTTTAAAGAAAGAAATTAAAGAAGATACCAGAAAATGGAAAGATCTCCTATGCTCTTGATTGGAAGGATAAATATAGTAAAAATGGCAGTTTGCCAAAAAGCAATCTATAGATTAAATGCAATCCCCATTAAAATCCCAGCATAATTCTTTAATGACCTTGAAAGGATAAAGTCAACTTTGAATGGAAAAACAAAAGACCCAGGATAGCCAAAACTACTCTGTACAATAAAAGAACTTAAGGAGGCATCACCATCTAACCTCTACTACAGAGCTATAGTCCTAACCTGAAAACAGCCTGGTATTGGCACAAAAATAGACAAGTAGACCAATGGAATCGAATTGAAAATCCCGATATTAATCTACACACCTACGAACACCTGATTTTCACAAAACAGCTAAAAAAATACAATGGGGGGAGGAAAGCATCTTCAACAAATGGTGCTGGCACAATTGGATGATGGTGTGTAGAAGACTGCAGATAGACCCATGTCTATTGCCATGCCCAAAACTCAAGTCCAAAAGGATCAAAGACCTCAACATAAATCCAGACACTGAACCTCTTAGAAGAGAAAATAGGAGATACCCTTGAACAAATTGATACAGGAGACTGCTTCCTGAACATAACTCCAGTAGCCCAGATACTGAGATCAACAATTAATAAATGGGACTTCCTCAAACTTAGAAGCTTCTGTAAGGCAAAGGACACAGTTGACAAGACCAAACGGCAGCCCACAGACTAGGAAAAAATTTTTACCAATCCTACATCTGACAAAGGGCTGATCTCAAAAATATACAAAGAACTCAAGAAACTAGGCAACAAAACACCAAATAGCCCTATTAAAAAATGGGGTACAAAATTGGAGAAAGAATTCTCAATAGAGGAAATCAAAGAGGCTGAAAGACACTTACGAAAGTGTTCAACATCCTTAGTTATCAGGATAATGCAAATGAAGACAACTTTGAGATACCATCTTACTCCTGCCATAATGGCTAAAATTAGAAACACTAATGACAACTTATGCTGGAGAGATTGTGGAGAAAAGAGAACACTCCTTCACTGCTGGTGGGAGTGCAAACTCGTACAGCCTTTTTGGAGATCAGTATTGCGGTTCTTCAAGAAATGGGAATTAGCTTACCATAGGACCCAGCAATTCCACTTTTAGGTATATACCCAAATGACTCACATCCATGCAACAAAGACATGTGCTCAACTATGTTCATAGCAGCATTATTTGTAATAGCAAGAACCTGGAAGCAACCTAGATGCCCCTCATCTGAAGAATGGATAAAGAAGATATGGCACTTCTACACAATGGAATACTACTATGCAGAAAAAAAAAATAACGAAATCTTGAAATTGGCAGGCAAGTGGATGGAACTTGAAGAAACCATCCTGAATGAGGTAACCCAGTCACAAAAAGAGGAACAGAATATGTACTCGCTCATATATGGATTTTAGACATAGAGCTAAGGTTCACCAGCCTATAATACACCCCACCAGACGAACTGGGATACAAGGTTTATTCTAAGAGATTCATATATGGTCCCTCACAAAATGGGGGAGGGACAAGTCCCCCATAGCACAGGGGAAATGGGGGGCAGTAATGGAGAGAGAACTAGGAGAAAGAGAAGGGGAGGAGAGGAAAACACGTGTGACTGTATAGATTGAGTCACGGTGGGGGGGGACATAAAAGAGGGGGCCATTATTGGTTTGAAGAGAAAACTGAACCTAAAGAAAGGTCTAGAGAACTACAAGACTGACTCCAACTAACAATTTGAGCAACTGTGGAAAGGCTACCATAAATGCTCTTCCCTGATAGTGAGATCATCAACTAAATTATCCACCATCATGGAGCCCTCATCTAGTACCTGTTGGAAGCAGAAGCAAACACCCATAACCAAACACTGAGTCGAACTAGAATCCAGATGCAGAGAGAGGGGATAAGACCAGGTTGCAGAAACACACAAAGACAGCTGACCTGAACAAGGAGGAGCTAATGACCCCCCCAGATTGATAGCTGGAAATCCAGCATGGGACTGACTCAGACCCCCTGAATATGGGTCTCAGCTAGAAGGACTGAGCAGTCTGGGGGACCTCAGACTATAGAAACAGGATCTATTCTTGGTGCACAAAGGACCTTACAGACACATCCTCCATGGAGGGATACCCCCTTAACCTAGAGACAGGAGAGAAGTCCTAGTCCCTACTTCAAATGACTTGAAGATTTACATGACCCAACCTGGATAGCATAGCTCTACAAGTGGAATGGGGGTGGGGGGATGGGATGGGAGGGTGGCCAGAGTGCATGTCACAGTGGAAAGAGGGTAAAAGGGAGGGAGGGAGGGTTGGAGGGAGGAAGGGAGTGGAAACTGGGATCCACATGTAAAATTTTTAAATTATATTATTAATAAACAGAAAAGAAAAAAATAGACAGGTAGTCCAGTGGAATCGAATCGAAAATCCTGATATTAACCCACACACCTACGTACACCTGATTTTTGACCAAACAGCTAAAAGTATACAATGGGAGGAGGAAATCATCTTCAACAAATGGTGTTGGCACAACTGGATGACGGTATGTAGAAGACTGCAAATAGACCCATGTCTGTCTCCATGCACAAAACTCAAGGTCAAATGGATCAAAGACCTCAACATAAATCCAGCCACACTGAACCTCTTAGTAGCGAAAGTGGGAGGTACCCTTGATCAAATTGGTACAGGAGATCACCTTCTGAACATAACACTAGTAGCACAGTCACTGAGATCAACAATTAATAAACGGGACCTCTTCAAACTGAGAAACTTCTGTAAGGCAAAGGACATGGTTGACAAAGCCCACAGTGTGGGGAAAGATCTTCACCAACCCTACATCTGACAGAGGGCTTATCTCCAAAATATACAAAGAACTCAAGAAACTAATCACCAGAACACCAAATAACTCAATTTTAAAAATGGGGTACAGAACTGAATAGAGAATTCTCAATAGAGGAATCCAAAATGGCTGAAAGACACTTAAGAAAAAGCTCAACATCCTTAGCCATCAGTGAAATGCAAATCAAAGTAACTCTGTGATACCATCTTACTCCTATCACAATGGCTAAAATTAGAAACACCAATTGTTATGAGTAGTTTTCCCTTCCGGTCTGGGCCCACCACCCAGAGATGCTGTATTTGATATAATGCTGTTCAATTACTAGTTTCTTATTTGGCTAGCTCTGTCTTAAATATTAACCCATTTCTATTAATCTAAGTGCTTCTACTTGATCTTATCTTACCAGAGAGAGGGGCTGGCATTCTTCTCTCTGTCTTCCATCTTGGATCTCCTCCCTACTACTTCCTCTCTCCTCCTAGTCGCCTAGTGCTACCTATCTTGCTTTCCTATTGGGCAACAGTGCTTTATTCATTAACCAATAAGACAAACATATTTACAGAATGAATCTCCCATCAACCAATGACAGCTTATGCTGGAGAGGATGTGGAGAAAGAGAAACACCCCTACACTGCTGGGGGGAGTGCAAACTTGTACAGCCATTTTGGAGATCAGTATCGCAGTTCCTCCGGAAAATGGGAATCAGTCTACCACAGGACCCAGTAATTCCGCTCTTAGGCATATACCCAAATGATCCATATCCATGTGTTCAACTATGTTTTTAGCAGCATTATTTGTGATAGCAACAACCTGGAAGCAACCTAGATGCTCCTCAAATGAAGAATGGATAAAGATGTGGTACATTTACACAATGGAATACTGCTCTGTGGCAAAAGAAAAACAACAATGAATCTTGAAATTCAGAAGAAACTATCCTGAATGAGGTAACCCAGTCACAAAAAGAACATGGTATGTACTGGCTCATATATGGATTTTATGCAGAGCAAAGGATCACTAGCCTATAATTCACACCACCAGAGAAACTAGGATACAAGGAGGAATCTAAGAGTTTCATACAAGGTCCTTCAAAGAAGGGGAAAGGAACAAGCTCTCCTGAGCATATTGGGAGTGGGGGTGGGGCAGTGAGTTGAGAAGGAGTTAGGAGAAAGAGAAGGGGAGGTGAGGAGAACACATGTGACCAGGAAGATTGAGTCAGGAACTGAATCGATGAGAGCAAGAAAAGAGATACCATAATAGAGGGAGCCATTATAGGTTTGAAGAGAAAACTGAATCCAGAGAAATGTCCAGAGACCTACAAGATTGACCCCCCAACTAATAATCTGAGCAACAGTGGAAAGGCTACCTTATATGCCCTTCCCAGGTAATGAGATTGATAACTAACTCATATGCCATCATTTAGTAGCTGATGGAAACAGAAGCAGACATCCACAGCTAAACACAGAGCAGAACTCCTGGTATCCAGATGCAGAGAGGGAGGAGTGATAAGAAAATGTGGGCGAGACCAGGCTACAGAAACCCACAGAGACAGCTGACCTGAACAAGGGGGAGCTAATGGAATCCAGTATTAGACCAACTCAGACCCCCTGAACATGGGACTCAGTTGGAAGGCCTGGGCAGTCTAAGGGACCTCTGACAGTTGAACCAGGATGTACCCCTGGTGCACAAAAGGACTTTGGGAGCAATTTCCCCATGGAGGGATACTCCCTTAGCCTTGAGGCAGGAGGGAGGGCCTAGTCCCTACTCCAAGGGTCTTGACAGATTTTTATGATCCTTCCTAGAAGGCATCACTCTCCCTGTGGAGTAGGGGGGATAATGGGATGGGAGGGGGCTGGAAACACTTGAAGGAGAAAGGGAGATGAAACTGGGATTGATATGTAAAATAAGCAAAAATAATAAATATATATATTAAAAAATAAAGTTATGCTTGAACACTGGGAACTTGGCAAATGGATGAGCTCTTCAAGACAGATGTCTCTGTGGAAGTTAAAGTGTGCTTTCTAAAAACTCTATAATAATGATAAATTCAACAACCCATTTAAATGCCATTACATCAGGAGTGTGGATAGGTAAAACTCAAACACATGGAACTGTATGTTACTCCCTTACAGAAATACAATATTTCCATCCTTTTATGGCTTATAAAATGGAGAATAGTCACCAATGTAGGTGGAGGGGGAAATGAAAAAAAATAGTGATTTAAAAAAAAAAAAAAAACCCACATTGCAGTCAAAGAGAAAAGAGATTGTTTTTAATTTGGAAATTTGGTATGGTATTGAAAAGGACATGGCATTTCAAAACAAATTCTAATGGATGATCATAATTTCAATTGACAAAACAGAAAGAATGCGATTTCTCAGAAAAGTACAGATGCAAACTATGAAAATAGCAGTGTGACTATGTTTAATGTGCAGTAAACATGCTGTTATTGCAGCCATTGCAGTCCTTCCAATGTATGTACCATGTCATATTGTCTGGACACTCCTCTACTAACCAGCTACAGGAGTGCTGGACAGTTTGGTGCAAGCTTTGGAAAGGGAAATATGTGGTTGTATGTTCCTTTTTCTTTTCCCTCAAGTAGTGCATTCTGTGGGTGTTATGAATGTGTCCTCAGAGGCTATGGTGGAACAAAGTTGGCATTGATAATGCTTTGTTACCTGTATCCAGGGGCCCTGATAGAACAGTGTTAGTGAGGACGGGCTAAAGGAAGTCCACAAATACCCAGGTAAAGAATTAACAGATGTGTATTTGGGGAGCAATCACACTATCACTGGAGCCATCCCTCTCCCCTCCACAGCTGGAGCTGGTCTTCAGGGAATTGCCAGCACTTCAGCATGTGCTGTGCTCACAGGCTTTCTTTCCTTTCTCTCTAACAGAAATCTGCTCAGTTTGGGTTTGGAATTGTCAAATGGACATATAAATAGTTTCTCCTTTTCCTCTTGACTTACCTCTTCCGGTTGTAAACTTCCTGGCAGCGGCACATGCTAGCTGTGAAACCTTGATCAAGTCTCTGAGACTCTCAATACAGTGGATCTTGTTTCCTAGAACTATTGGAAGGAGTAAATGAGCAGCCGTGTGGAAATGGGAGGCAGGTGTGGCACATGATAGGGATTTAGATGTTTCATTTCCAGCCCCGTTCTTTCCTATTTACACCTGTAACTGCTAAAGATTCTGACACCCATACAGAAGTGGAACAAAATGAAATAAAAGCGTAAGGAGTGAAAAAGCAGAACCAGAAAGTCTTTGTACACTGATGATGTGATTAAGTAGCAAACCCTCAAGGATGAGCAGAGCAGTGACTGGAGGGATGAAGCAATGTCTAGTAATAAGGTTTGCACACAAATATCACTTGATATCTCTATTCCAGCAGCAAATAGCCACAAAATTAGATTGCAAATATCACTGCCAATTGTGCAACAATTAAATTCCAAGTACCTAGAAATATTTTTAAAAGATATACACAATTTGTCAAATGCAAACAAAAAAATGATATGAGAAAAATTAGACAAGCTCTAACTGATGCAGATGTATTTCTTGTGACTAGATTAGGAAACTCAGCATTAGTTTTCCAAAGTGACCTTTAGATTCAATTTAATATTGCCAATAAGCTTAATTTTCAATATAACCAGATCTCCAACTGTATAAAAAAGCAAAGACTAAACAAACCTTAAAGAAAACCAGACTTACTATTAATCTGTAGTAATCAAAATAGTATGTTATTGGTAAAAGAAAAAGAAAAAATGAACACTGAAAAAATTGTTGATCAAGTAATAGTCCAAAAATAGATCCACACATATGCTTGTGTAGTGTCATTTGAATTAACATTTTCTCCATGGTTTCCTGTATTGGTAGCATGCCACTCTACACCCCACACTAGTGTTTTAGGAGATAATGTAGTCTTGTGGGAAGAGCTTAGGTCATTTCAGGTATTGCCTTCAAATGAATTAAGTAAATTGTTTGAGACCTTGAGTTTTTGCATGTGTGAGTTGTTCACAGGAGTTCAATTCCTAAATTGTTCTCTGTCATCCTCTCTCAAAATGTGACTTTCCTCCTATATCCACTCCTGATATTACAATGTCATCCTCCATCTACCATGGGGCCCTTAGCAGAGCAGACAAACCTCATCCTTGAGCCCCCATAATTATTTAAGCTAATAAACCTCATTTAAAATAAAGTTACATAAACCTTGTTTTAAAATAAAGTTTCCCAGCTTCAAGATTATCATTATGGCCATAGAAAATAAAATAGAGTAATATAGTCAACTGATTTTCAACGAAGGACCATGGGATTTCCATGAGGAGAGAGCTGAAGAAATGATAGTGGCACTACTGAAAACAGAATGAAGAAAAGTACTCTGCCCCACTGCATCCGACACACAGAAACTAGTTTGGGATGGCTCTTAGAATAACCGTGCATGAGACTCTGGGTTAATCCCCAGCACATATTTATGAGCATCCTAGCACCATACATGTACAAATCATTGTGTATACAATTGAGAATTTGAATAATTATATAAAAGCAATGTGGGACTAGGGAGAGAGTTTAGCTGCTAAGTGCTTGCCATGTCAAGCACATTAGGACCTGAATTTGATTCCAGCACTCACAGAAGAGCCAGATGTGGTGGTGTACACGTGTAATAGCAATGCCAGTGAAACAGACACGAGTCAAGCAATAAGACTTGCTAATCAGCCAGCATGTTGTAATTAGTGAGTCCTGCATCCCAGTGAGAGGTCCCATCTCATAAACCAAGATAGACAGGTGAGGAACAACACCCAGTGTTGACCTCTGGCCTCTACACACATGTGCACAGGTATACTTGCACACTCAAGAACATACATACACACTTACATGCAAGCACACATGCAAATGTAAAAATGTTCAATGTCAGTCACAGGGGAATGCAAATAAAATCATAATAACTACTTCCTGCCTATTGAGGTTGGTTGATATTTTAAGTTCTAATGACCTCAAACACATGGGGAAATGCAGACCCTGAAGCAGCTTTGAAGAAATGTCTCTGTCGGGTGCTTGTTGACTCAGCAGTCTCATTGCTGGTTGTTTACTAACATGAAAATATGTCCACCAGAAGTATTCACTGGAAGGCATCATAGTTGTGTCCACACAAATTTGATTTATTAAAAATCAAAATCGGAACCAGTCCAAATACTCAACTGTAGGATAGTAGATAAACTGTCTGGTTCCCAAGCAGAACTCAGCAATTTAAAAGACCTACTAATATCTGGCCAATGTAAATGAATCTTAAAATCTCCATATTAAGTGAAAGATTCAAACACAGGAGTTTGATCTGCACAGTTCATCTTGTGAGAAGTGAACAGCACATGGAAATTATCTAAGATGATAGAAGTGGGAAGCATAACTACCCACAGACTGAGAATTGTCTAACAGGGACCAAGAGAAAGCTTTCTAGGGTAATGGCTATAATTTCATTCGAGTAGCAATTAAATTAATTTATACAGTTATCAGAGTACACTAAAATTTTTATTTCAATTATATAAATTTTACCCTAATAAGGAAGTAAGACAGGCCAGAGAACTGGCTCAGTGGTTAAGAGTACTTGCTGCTCTTGCAGAGAATGCTTCAGTGGCCTCTTAACTACAGCCCAGAGGACATGGTGCCCTCTTCTGGCCTCTGTGGACACTACACTCATATGCACACACTAAACACACAAAGACACTCATACACATACATAAAAATAATGGCAATTCAAAAATAGACAAGACACCATAACTATTTTGATAACTATCCATAATGAAGGTTAGAGTGTAGGCTATATAATAGCTCTCTGCTTTGAATAATAAGCTTATAAACTCCTCACCTTGGCATAATGGCCTTGTGCAATTTGCCTTTGCCTAAGATTCTACCTCCTGCCCCTGCCTTCCTCTCAGGTCCTTCTCACTTTACATCATTGATGTATTCCCAGCACATCAGCCGGCTCAGTATTTATTGAATGTGTCAGTACATACATGAATACTCGTGTCATTCCATGTGCCATAGCAGTGATGAGACTGGAAAATTGCTATTCGGACTGCAGTCCTTAGTGATTTAGACAATTTCATTGTTTCTTCACTGCAAGCAAAGCAGAACTTTAAACTGGATCACAAGTTGTATACAGCTGAATTTTTGGTTAACACAGCCCTTCCCTTTGCATCTTATCCCTTGCAGTCTGTTACTCTCCATCTCTTTCCAGATACGGCACTTAATAGTATTCCTGGTGATAACGCTTGATCTACTCAACATCCTCAGTCCTCGTATCTGCTCTCTTCCTGTTGCTGACAGAATGGCCCACAAGGACAACTTGAGGGAGGGTACTTACTTTACTTTGTGACTTTAGAAGGTCCTCCCACATTGTCAGGGAAATGTAACAGAGCAGCAGAGGTCACCTCACCATGGGCCAGGGAGTAGAGACTGCTGTATTTCCACTAGACTCCACCTTTGTCTGTTTGCCTCAGCCCGGCTCCAGCCCACATTCACAGCAAGGCCTTCCCTATCAGTTGAGTGTGTCTGGAAATGTTCTTACTCACACCCATGCGCCTCAGTATACTCGGCGATCCTCTAGAACACACTGAGGTTGATCTTAACCGTCTATACACCGTGAGAAAGGTGTTTATGCCTCCCCATCAGGTAGTGCTTTTGTTTTTAAAACACATGTGTCGCTATACTAATACAAAATGTAACATTCACAAAAATGACATTTAAGAGGATGAGATGGAAGTTTTACTATATTTATTTTGCCACTTCAGGCCAGTTGTATACAGCTGAAGTGAAGGAGAGACCACATGTAACATTGATGTGAGAAAACACACTAATGTTAATGCAATTGAATTTTAACTTTCGTTTTTATTGTAATTGATGATGGCTTGGAAAACTTTTCTTCATTTTTATTTAAGTTAAATGATGTTATCATTTAGTGCAAGCAGAATGATTTTTTTTTTTTTTGGTCTGAAGTGTACTTTGAAATCATCTCCTGTTGTTTTATTTTTAATGCTAGCTATTTTCCCACAAGATACAGAGACTATTTTATAAGTAGTAATGAGATTATAGGTATTTTACAGGTAGTAATAAGATTATAGGTATTTTGTAGGTAGTAATGAATTATGGGTATTTTACAGGTAGTAATGAGATTATAGGTAATAATGAGTTATAGATATTTTATAGGTAATAATGAGATTAGAAAAGTGGAGAATGAGATGTATAGAAGAACTCTAGAATTGACTATATTGGGCTTTTTGATTATTTGTTTTTGTTGTTTTGTTTGAGACAGGAGTTCATTATGTAGCTCTGCCCAGGTAGGACTCTCTATAGATAAAGTTAGCATCAAAATCACGTCCATCCATCTGCCTCTACCTCCCAAATGCTGGGATTAAAGGTGTGCCCCACCAAGCCTGGAAAAAAGTACTATGTTGACTTTTTAAAAACAATTACACTATAAATATTAATAATAGTTATTTAAATGTCTCCTTGATAAATTATTATTATTATTATTATTATTATTATCACAGAGTGGGCATGTAATACATTTATAGAGAAGTTGCTACCATGGGGGAAGCCATTTATTTTCACATAAAAGAAAGGTGTTAAGAAAGCATCAGCCTGGCAGCACAGCAGCCCTAGACAGTGTGTGGATTTTCAGTTTGGGGTGTTACCTTTGAGACATAAAGGAAGCAGAACACAAAAACGAGCCTCTCTCAGTTTGAAGCAAATCTAATCTTTGTGATCAGGACTGTGGTCTAAATCTATTAAAGATGCTCAGATTTGGTGTCCTTGGCATCACTGTGGGGTGACCTGAATAGTGAGCAATAAACCCATGTATTAAAATTCAAGTTGGAAGATATGTGCTTAGGAAGTGAAACCGACAGTTAGTGCTTTGGTCTGTCTCAAAAAAGACTCAGAGCCTATGGAAAATGACAGGTGCACTTTGAGGGAGAGAAACCCATAATGTTTTCCTATTTAGTAGGTGACAGTATGTCCCAAGGTAACACAAGCTTAAGGGCTGGAACAAGCATGGTTACTAAAGGCTAGCGGTTTCTCAGTTCATACAAATTGAATTTTTTCATAGTCTGGAGGACTGTGGAAATCTAGTGTGGAGTGATGAAATAAATTAGCATATTAAGTGAATTTATACATTTAGGCCTGTGAGCACTTTGAATTTAAGAAAGAAATTTTATTACTGCTTGAAAGAAAATGACAACTCTTCAATTCTGTGTTCAAACTCCATGTTGGAAGGGGCTTATTTGATAAATTATATCATTTTGATGATTATCCAAAGAAATGTATTTTAAATTCATGGAAATCTTTCTTCTTTCCTGTCCTTTTTTTCTCAGAATTACTGATTTAGGAAACATCAAAAGAAGATTGTATTTATCAACAGTCCATAAGGAACTGTCCTCAACCCCTCTTCATGCAAAAATCCCACTCTTCATGATCAAGCGTAAAATTGTAAGTATCATATGAACGTAGCCTAAAATAGTATTAAATTGAATTCTTAAGACATTCATTTTGGGCCTTCTCTGTGTAGAAGGCCTTTTGTTAGGTACCATGATTCTATTAAAAATGATTTAAAAAGCATGCCTTTCCTCCCTGCCCCTTGACATCTACTAGGCAAAAGAGTATTATTTAAATACAATGTCACCAGAGCTGTGAAGGAAGCACACCAGAGAGAGATACCACTAACTCTGTAAAAGGGAAAGAATGTATTTGTTGGCCAGCCGCAGGCTTCATGCAGGGGATAGCAGTGGGTAGACTGGGAAAGCATGTAAATGGGGAAACATAAGTGACCCAGCGCCCCAAGCAAAGGGACTACATGGATAGAAGCTTGGAGGGCACAAGTGGTGTATCTCTCAGGAACACAGGCTAGTCATCACCATCACCAGACTGAAAACAGCACAACAGCCTGACACCGAAGAGGACTTGACCTCCTGGCGACTTCAGAAGGGTCTGCTTGGCTGTCTAGTCTTGCTCAAGCTTCAGTCGGACAAGTTTCATTTTGATGTTACTGCTCTCAGTACCGTATTTGTGTACCACCTGTTCTAGAATATGCTTGATTCTTTAAATTGACCCACATTTTAATTTCAGTTTATTTCAAAAGAAAGCTTCACAGAAGTTGTATAAACACAAAAGTTAGTACAATCTTCCAAAGTAAAACATGAATAGGGCTGGGGAGGTGTACTCACCACTAAGATGGTTGCAGTTGAAACCCCAGAAGCCAGGCTAAAGCTAATCAGGTGCAGCAACCACTTGGAATCCCAGGACTCGGGGAACAGAAACAGAGGGTGGGGGTCCTGCAGCCAGCTGACTTGTCAGAATTGTTGCGCTTCGGGTTTAGCAAGTGACCTTGTTTGATAAATAAAGTAAGGAGCAATCATATCAACTTCAGGCCTCCACACACATGCACAGCCACCTTCACAAAATGCTGTGATGGAGAAGAGGAGCTTATTAAATAAAGCTGAGGAAGGCTGGGATGCGGTAAGTGATACGGAGCTTGCCTAGGATGCATTAGACTCTGAGTTTCATCCCTGTCATCCTAAAACACACACACAAAAGAAGGGATTTTGGAATAGAAAAGGAAAACAGTTCTGTGGTTTGAGGAAACTGTTTTAGTAGTGAGGTCTACAACCATTTGAATGGGTAGAAGTGAAATGATGTGACCATTTGCTATAGTCTGGGCTAGAATTCATATAGACTGGGTGGTAGCAATAGGAGAATGAATGTGAGGCAGCTTGAGATTCATGTATCTAAATGATCTGAGACGTGTACACAGAGTACATCCACATATGATCTGAGACATGTGTACACAGAATATATCCACATAGGATCTGAGACACATGTACACAGAGTACATCCACATAAGATCTGAGACACGTGTACACAGAGGACATCCACATAGGATCTGAGACACGTGTACACAGAGGACATCCACATAAGATCTGAGACACGTGTACACAGAGGACATCCACATAGGATCTGAGACACGTGTACACAGAGGACATCCACATAGGATCTGAGACACGTGTACACAGAGGACATCCACATAGGATCTGAGACACGTGTACACAGAGGACATCCACATATGATCTGAGACACGTGTACACAGAGTACATCCACATAGGATCTGAGACACGTGTACACAGAGGACATCCACATAGGATCTGAGACACGTGTACACAGAGTACATCCACATAAGATCTGAGACACGTGTACACAGAGGACATCCACATAGGATCTGAGACACGTGTACACAGAGGACATCCACATAGGATCTGAGACACGTGTACACAGAGGACATCCACATAGGATCTGAGACACGTGTACACAGAGGACATCCACATATGTGGTGCCCTCTGTAAGAGTAAACACAAGAACTATGACTGAGGTCTTGCTGTGTTTTTAAATGTGTGTATGGGGGGAGCGTATGTGTTTGTGTTTATATATAATTTAAACATACATGTAATGCAAATACTTTGTACAGCTTAAATATAGGTCATTCCTGAGCATATAAGCAAAGCTAAATGGACTCAATAGGGTATGTGTGTATTTTATACATATGTGTAATATTTGTATATTAATATATTGTATATAATAAATTATATAAATTTATGTATTTATATATAAGCATAATATTAATAGTATATATAGGAATGAAATAGTTTGGGAGGGGGATACAGTAGTTTGGAAATGGAGGAGTTAGTGATATAGATGCAGTGCTCATGTATGAAATTCTCAAAAAATAATAAAACTAATAATAACATTGCTAGTCTAAAAATTCCTGTGTTAATTTTCTTTATCTGTAAAATGCAGCTAATGTAAGGCATATAAAGTATGCCTTACATTATATAACCACAAAGTTATTGAGATTTACATATTTTAATAATAAAGCTTTTAGAAGACTGCCTGGTAGTACAGTAAACCCTGGGAAAAGACATAACTGTGGTTTGCACTTTAAATGCTAAAGTGGGATTGGTCCTCTGTGGAAACTGCTCATCATTGCCATTGAATTTCTCAACCCTGTAGCTTCTGTGCTCTGCCCTTCACTCTCCTGTTTACTTGCCTGTCTTCTCCATCAGATTATAAGCAAGTCCCATTGAACTTTTAGCCCTTGTCTCTCTTAGTACATGGTACACAGTAAGTACTCAAATATTTTCTGAACAAAGTGAAAGTCTTAATGTGCCTCCTGATAAAATAATAAGGGTTTTGTAGACAAGTTATATAAGCTTTGCAATATTCTTGGTGATTTCACAAGTATCTATGAGTATTAAAATAAATGCTAAGAACTTTCTCTCACTTCCCTCATTCTCCTCTCAGCTCACAATGATGAAGCAGAAGGCTGATACACTCTCTTCCCAATGAGTGTCTATTGAACTTAAGTCGAGTGGTGTTTGAAAAGACAGTTTCTATCCCAAGCAGTAGAGATGCTAAGCATACCCCACTTACCCAGGACACCATCCTGAAGCCCCACTGCCCTCCATCATTGTGATATCTGCCCTAGTTTTCTGCTTTTGGGGGTGGGGCCAGTTCACTTTTTTTTCTACCCATTATCAGGTGTGTCTATCTTGATGGTAAATCTCAACAGAACATTCTGAAAGCACTTCAGCTAACATTTAAACGTTGAAATGTCTCATACAGAATTCCTGACCTCTGACCTCTGGAGATACCTCAGATTTCCTGATCTGAGACTCTTAGTTGATAAAGTACACAAGTACCCTGAGATACTTCTGCTTCACTCTGCTATCTGCCTGGGACTTCCAGGAGTCCTGGTTCAGAGGAGAATTGCTGAATTGTTCACTTTTCCTATGTCCTGTAGCTAAATCCTTTCAGTACCAACAGGCAATAAAATTAAATTCTTATAGCCAAACCAATCTGAATATTTATATATATAGGCCACTTTCTGTTTCAATTACCTTTAAATGTTAACCTTCCAAATTTATTTTCCATAGTATTCTTAAGTATTCTTAATTATGAAGATTCACTTTAACCTTTAAGTTACTGCGATTTATGTTTTTAACTTGAGTTTTCAGTGGCAAGAACAATTTTAAAAATTAATAACCATCACATTAAGCACTGGAAGTCCCCACTTAGTCAGAACTCATTGGAATCCATTTCATTTCTTCTTTATCACAACTTTTGTTAGTTGGTGATAGTGTAAGATGCAAATCAATGTCTTACTACCAAAATGTGCTATAATGTATAATAAATTTAATTCTGTTTGAATAGGAAGCTAATTATGAGCTGTTCAGAATGAATCACTAGCAATAGAGCAGAACAGTGTGATAAAATACTATGCCAAATCTTTTAGCAATTTTGTCAACTCAGACACCTAGTGTCTCATTTAAATGGATAAAAATTATTCCTTAGGTGATGGGGTATGTCCTGTCTGTATGCTGTTAATACATGTTTCTCTTATTGGTTGAAGAATAAAACACTGATTGACCAGTAGCCAGGCAGCAACCATAGGTGGGGAAACCAGATGAGGAGAATTCTGGGGAGAGAATGCAGAGAGGAACTGCCAGAGAGACACCACATAGCTACCAGGAAGATAGGATGCACCAGGAGTTCTCTGGTAAGATAAGGCTATGTAGAAATACATAGATTAATAGTATGGATTGATAATTAAGAGCTAGCCAGTTAGAAGCTTGAGTCATTGGCCAAACAGTTTATAATTATATATAAGTCTCTGTGGGTTGGGGCTAAACGGCTGTGGGATCAGGTGGGACAGGAACCCTGTCTACACTTAGGACATGTATCTTCTTTAACTTAACTCTATTGGCTTGTTATACATCTTAATAAAAACTAGAGGTCTAGTATATTGCACCTAAAACTTCTCAAGAATTCTCTTCCCCATTATCCTCAGACATCATGCTTGCCATTGAACCAATAATTCTGAAATTCAGGTCTTTTTTTTAAACAACATTTAATTTCCCTAGTATCACTGTATGAATCAGGAATAAAAGAGGCAGGCTTACTCAGATACAAGGTTATCAAAGATATATCAACTAGTCTCTTAAAATCTTCATAACCTAGTATCCTCTGTAATATTTATGGCATTTATTTAAGGATTTATAACTTTCATCTGACATACATCAATACCAATTTTTAAATATCCATTTTTCTTTCTACTTCCTGTCAGACTAACAGATAATTCACTTATTTGAGGAAGGGAGAGCTATCATCTGCTGACCTTGAATACTTAAGTAAGCACCAGTGGCCCCAAATGGTTTAGGAACAGACAACTCAGGCTGGCCTGTTTCAATAGCATGTATGCAGAGATGCTTTTGGGAATGAAGTGTGGGCATTTGGGGCTTTATTATAGGCATTCAGATGCTGGTTCTGTTGCCTTTTGCTATAGACCCTTAGGCTAAATCAGTCAATTTCTCAGCACTTCAGTTTTCTTGTCAGTTAAACAGAGTCAGTTGTAGAACTGGCTAAGGAGAGTCATTTGAACTAAAGGAGTTTTGTCTTAGAGCAACACTAAACTCATAGTAAATGTTCACTTGATATAAGTTTTAAAAAAATATACTGTTACTTGCTGTTTTTTCTGGACATGAACCCATTAACTTACGCTATAGAAATGAATGACTGAACTGAAGTTTATTTTAATTAACAAATATTTATTAAATTACTAATTGAATGTGAATCTAAAAATGAATGACATATGATCTTTCACTAGTATAATACTGCACAATTATTAATAGAACAGACTAAAACGCACTGCCATTGAAAGTAAATACCAGAAATGGCTTTGAAACTGGAAATAACAGATACATCTAGTCAAACGGAAAATAGTTGCAAATAATTTATTTACAAGGTTTAACTCTTTAAAAAAGGCAAGAATTCACTTTTTATTGACTTGGGATCAAGATGTACAATTCTCAGCTCCTTCTCCAAGACCATGTCTATCTACATGCCACCATGTCCTGTCATGATGATAATTGACTAAACCTCTCAAACTGTAAGCCAGCTGATTAAATATTTTCCTTGATAAAAGTTGCCATAATTATGGTGTCTCTTCACAGCAATAGAAACCCTAAGTCATAAGTTGGTACCAGGAACTGGAATGTTGCTGTGATAGGCATGACCATGCTTTTGTTTGAAGGGATGTGAACTTTGGAACTAGATATTAGAAAAGCAGTTCAATGCTTTAAGTGTTGCTTAATGAGCCATACTAGTAGGAGCATGAAATACAATGGTGTTGAATGTGATTTGGTGAACTGTGGGGAGATGGCTCAGGAGGTTACAGAGAAGAATTTTAGTATGTGGCCTAGAGATCATTCTTGTAATATTTTGGTGAAGAATGTGGCTGCTTTTTGCCCTTGTCCAAAGAGTCTACATCAGGCTAAAGTGAAGAGTTTTGAAAATATTCTTTTGGCAGAAGAAATCTCAAAAAAAGCATATTATAGACTCTGTCTTATGTTTGTTTATTAGTATTAACGCTAATGAAGATTTATAATAAAAAGGAGCAAGCTGAACAAGGAAAAGTACAAAATGTACAATTTGAGGTGAAAGGATGACCAGGAAGTAGAATGGGAATAAGTCCTGTGTTCAAGGAGATAAAAAGATTACGAAATAGAACAAAGGCAATGGTGACCTCAGGGCAAAAGTCTTACCCAGCCAAGTTTCCAACTTGTGAAATGGAATTCAAGCAAAGCTTAGATCCTGGTGGGATGGTGCATGCCTTTAATCCCAGCACTGAAAAGGCAGAAGCAGAGGAATTTCTGAGTTTGAGGCCAGCCTGGACTACAGAGCAATTTCCAAAACAGCCATGCTTAGGTAGTGAAGGTTACCATAAAAAACAGAAATCTGGTGAAGATGTAATTGATGTATCTCTGAGTTCAAGGTCATCCAAGTATACAGAGCAAGGTACAGGACAGCCAAGCTTGAGCAGTGAAGGTAACATCATAAACAGAAAGTCACTGAAGATGTAAATGAAAAAAAGACCATACTCCAAGTCCAGCAATCAGGAGAACCTGGCAAATTCAGCAGCGTGGTTCTGGTTTCAGAGTCAAGAAGTAACTAAAGAAAACAGCTGAATAGATGGAGAAAACAAGATATTTAACAACAAAGCCAGATTTTCACAATATGTATCTACAAATCCAGCCCTATAGAAAGTTCTGGAAGGAAAACTCCAACCCAAGGAAGTTACTATGCTCACAAAGACATAGGCGATAGATAATCCCACTTCACCAGAACCCAAGGGTAAAGCAGGGCAAATATATTCACAATACCACTGTGAACAACAAATCTAAAACAAACAAGCATTAACAATCAATGGACTTTGCGTTCCCTCAATATTAATGGTCTTAACTCACCTGTAAAAAGACACAGGCTAACAGAATGGATATGAAGACAGAATCCAACCTTCTGCTGTGTACAAGAAACACATCTAAGCTTCAAAGACAGACTTTACTTCAGGGTAAAGGGCTTGGAAAAGATCTTCCAAACAAATGGACCCAAAAAGCAAGAAGGTGTGTCTATCCTAATATCTAACAAGTTAGACTTCAAATCAAAATCAATCAAAAAAGATGAAGATGGTCATTTCGAATTCATCACAGGAGAAATCCATCAACACAAAGTTCCAATTCTGAACATCTATGCCCCAAATACAAAGGCACCGGCATTCGTAAAAGAAATGCTACTAAAACTCAAAGCTCACATAAAACCCCACACACTCACAATGGGGGACTTCAACATGCCACTCTCACCACTAGACAGAACCACCAGTCAGAAACTTAACAAAGAAACAAAAGAACTAACAGAAGTATTACTCAATTGGGTTTAACAGACATCTATAGAACATTCCATCCAAACACAAAAGAGTATACCTTCTTCTCTGCTTCACATAAAACCGTCTCTAAAATCGACCACATACTAGGTGACATAACAAACCTCAACAGATACAAAAAAAAAAAAAAAAAAAAAAGGAATAGTTCCCTGTATCTTATCAGACCACCATGCTTCAAAGTTGGAATTCAACAATAACACAAATCTCAGAAATCCCACAAACTCATGGAAACTGAACAATACGCAATTGCACCACACCTGGGTCAAAGAAGAAATAAAGTAAGGACTTCCTAAAATTCAGTGAGAATGAAGAAACAACATATCCGAACTTATGGGACACCTTGAAAGCATATGAAGAAAAAGTAGGGTAGTCACATTAGAGAATTAACAGCACAACTAAAAGCCTTAGAACAAAAAGAAACAAACTCACCATGGAGGAGTAGATGCCAGGAGATAATCAATTTGAGGGCTGAAATCAACAAAGTGCAAAGCAGGAAAACAATACAAAAAAATCAGTGCAACAAAGAGTAGTTTTATTCTAGAAAAGCAAAAAGGATAGACAAACCTTTATCCAAACTAACCAAAAAGCAGAGAGAGAACATACGAATTAACAAAATCAGGAATGGAAAGAGAGACATACAATGGATACTGAGGAAATCCAGACAATATTCAGGTCACATTTTGAAAACCAGTACTCCACAAAATTTGAAAATTCAAACAAAATGAACAAATTTCTGGATAACTATCACTTATCAAAATCAAGAACAGATAAACAATTTAAATACACCTATAACCCCTGAAGAAATAGAAGCAGTCATCGAAAGCCTCCTAACCAAAAAAGCACAGGGCCCCGTGGCTTCAGTGCAGAATTCTACCAGAAATTCAAGGAAGAGCTAATACCAGTACTCCTCAAGTTGTTCCACACGATAGAAACAGAAGGTTCATTATCAAACTCTTTTTACGAGGCCACAATCACCTTGGCACACGCCACACAAAGACAACTAAGAAAGAAAACTACAGACCAATATTGCTGATGAACAATGATGCAAAAATTCCCAATAAAATACTGGCAAACCGAATCCAAGAACACATCAAAGAAATCATCCACCATGACCAAGTAAGCTTCCTCCCTCCGTTGTAGGGATGGTTCAACATATGAAAATCTATCAGTGTGATCCACCATATAAACAAACTGAAAAAGAAAAAAAAAACACATATCCATCGCACTAGATGCTGAAAAAGCCTTTGACAAAATTCAACACCCTTTCATGATAAAGGTCTTGGAGAGTTCAGGGATAACAGGAACATAACTAAACATAATAAACATAATAAATATACAGTAACCCAACAGCCAACATCAAACTGAATGGAGAGAAGCTTAAGGTGATTCCTCTAAAATCAGGAGCAAGACAGGGCTGCCCCTCTCTCCATATCTCTTCAGTATTGTACTTGAAATTCTAGCTAAAGCAATAAGACAAGAAAAGGGGATCAAGGGGATACAAATTGGAAAGAAAGATGTTAAACTTTCACTATTTGCAGATGATATGATAGTTTACATAAGCGACCCAAAAAACTCTAGCAGGGAACTACTACAGCTGATAAACACCTTCAGCAAATTAGCAGGATACAAGATAAAAAAAAAAAAAAACTCAGTACTCAGTAGCACTACTATATACAGACAACAAAGGGGCTGAGAAAGAAATCAGAGAAACATCACCCTTTACAATAGTCACAAACAACATAAAGTGTCGTGGGAGTAACGTTTACCAAACAAGTGAAAGACCTATATAGCAAGAATTTTGTGTCTTTAAAGAAAGAAATTAAAGAAGATACCAGAAAATGGAAAGATCTCCCATGCTCTTGGATAGGTAGGATAAACATAGTAAAAATGGCAATCTTGCCAAAAACAATCTACAGATTCAATGCAATCCCCATTAAAATCCCAGCACAATTCTTCACTGGCCTTGAAAGGATAATTTTCAACTTAACATGGAAAAACAAAGGACTCAGGAAATCCAAACAACCTTGTACATAAAGGGACTTCAGGAGGCATTGCCATCCCCAACTTTAAACTCTACTGCAGAGCTACAGTCCTAAAAACAGCCTGGTATTGGCACAATACCAGGTAGACCAATGGAAATGAACCAAAAATCCTGATATTAACCCACACACCTACAAACACCTGATTTTTGACATAACAGCTAAAAGTATACAATGGGAGGAGGAAAGCATCTTTAACAAATGGTCCTGGCACAACTGGATGATGGTGTGTAGAAGACTGCATATAGACCCATTATCACCATGCACAAAACTCAAGTCCAAATGGATCAAAGACCTTAACATAAATCCAGCCACACCAAACCTCTTCGAAGAGAAAGTGGGAGGTACCCTTGAATAAAGTGGTACAGGAGACTGCTTCCTGAACATAACTCCAGTAGCACAACACTGTGGTTGATAATTAGAAATGGGACCTCCTCAAACTGAGAAGCTTCTGTAAGGCAAAGGACACAGTTGATAAGATCAAATGGCAGCCCAGAGACTGGAAAAAGATCTTCACCAATCCTACATCTGACAGAGGGCTTTTCTCAAAAATAAACAAAGAACTCAGGAACTAGTCAACAAAACACAAAATAACACTATTAAAAAATGGGGTACAGAATTGAAGAGTGAACTCTCATTAGAGGAAATCAAAAAGGCTGAAAGACAATTAAGAAAGTGCTCAACATCCTTAGCTATCAGGGAAATGCAAATCAAGACAAGTTTGAGATACACCTGACAGAATGACTAAAATTAGGAATACCAATGATAACTTATGCTGGAGAGGATATGGAGAAAGGGGAACATTCCTCCACTGCTGGTGGGAGTGCAAGCTTGTACAGCCATTTTGGAGATCAGTATGGCGGTTCCTCAGGAAAATGGAAATCAGTCTACCACAGGACCACGCAATCCCCCTCTTAGGTATATACTCAAATGATCCACATCCATGCAACAAAGACATCTGTTCAAGAATGTTCACAGCAGCATTATTTGTAATAGAAAAAACCTGGAAGCAACCTAGATGCCCCTCATCTGAAGAATGGATAAAGATGTGGCACATTTACACAATGGAATACTACTCTGTGGGGGGGGAAAAAAACAATGGAATCTTGAAATTCAACGGAAATGGATAGATCTTGAAGAAACCATCCTGAATGAGGTAACCTAATCACAAGAAGAGAAACATGGTATGTATTCACTCATATATGGATTTTAGACATAGAGCAAAGGATCACCAGCCTATATAATTCACACCACCAGAGAAAGTAGGATACAAGGAAGATTCTAAGAGATTCATATAAGGTCCCTCACAAAAGGGGAAAGGGACAAGATCTCCTGTGCTTATTGGGAGTGTGGGGTGCAGTGAGTGGAGAGGGAGCTAGAAGAAAGAGAAGGGGAGGAGAGGAAAGCACTTGGGGCTAGAAAGATTTGGTCAGGGGAGGAATAGACAAGAGAAAAAAGATTGAGTGAGAGGGGGAGAGAGAGAGAGAGGAGAGAAAGAGCAAGCATAAAAGAGGGAGCCATTATAGGTTTGAAGAGAAAACTGACTCTAGAGAAATGTCCAGAGACCTACAAGACTGACCCCAACTAACAATTTGAGCAACAGTGGAAAGGCTAACATAAATGCCCTTCTCTGATAATGATTGATAACTAACTTATATGCATTCATAGAGCCCTCTTCTAGTAGCTGATGGAAACAGAAGCAGACGCCCACAACTAAACAGAGCTGAACTTGAATCCAGATGCAGAGAGGGAGGAGAAGACCAGGCTATAGAAACACAGAGACAGCTGATCTGAACAAGGAGGAGCTAATGGGCCCCTAGACTGATAGCTGGGAACCCCCTGAATATGGGTCTCAGTTAGAAGGCCTGTGGAACCAGAATGTATCACTAGTGCACAAAAGGACTTTGAGAGCACATTCCCCATGGAGGGATACTCCCTTAACCTAGAGGCAGGAGAAAGGCCTAATCCCTACTCCAAATGACTTGACAGATTTAGATGACCCCTCCTGGAAGGCATCACCCTACATGTGGATTGGGGGTGGGATGGGAGGGGAGGGTGGATGGGGGAGCATGGAAGGGTGGAAAAGAGGGAGGGAGGGGGAACTGGGATCAACATGTAAAATAAAAATTAAAAATAAATATTAAAAGAAATGAAAACAGTTGAGGCCCGACATATGTCAGGGATCCCGAATGGGACCTAAAGAGATCATTGCATGAAACTGTGAAGATGAAACCTGGATTACCTTGGAGGTCAAAAGATGTTGGAAATGCCAGTGCTGTGACATACCTGCCTAGGGGAGCTGCTAATGGAGTGGAACCCACACAAAAGAGAGAAATGTGTTGCAGTCAATAAAGCTGATAGGAGTTTGAGAGCTGAAGAGCATTTTTATATAGCATGAAGAGACATGAAAAAGTTTGGAGTTTGCCCAGCTGTTTTCCAGTCTTGCTTGGGTCCAGTATTTCTTCACAGTGCTTTCTTCCCTGTTTTAAAACAGTGATGTATATCCTTGCCATTATATGTTGGAAGTATGTGATCAGCTTTTTTATTTTGATTTTATAGGGAATAATATTTAAGAGATTGCATGAATCTCATAAGAGACTTTGAACTTTTAAAATGTTGCTGAGGCTGCGATAGACTATGGGGACTTTTAAAGTTGGACAAAATGCATTTTTGCATTATGATATTGTCACAAGCTTATGGGGGCCAGGGAATGAAATGTGGTAGTCTGAATCTAATGGGCCCCCAGAAATTCATAAGGAATGGTACTATTGGTAGGTATGGTTTGTTAGAGGAAGTATGTCTCTGTGGAGGCAAGCTACACTAAAGAAGCATGGAGCCCAGAGCAGGGATGGTAAATCAGAGACTCCACAGCACAATCAAGGACTGGTGCTTGTAGTAAGGGCATGGGAGGATGGGAGGGTGAGGGAACTGGGATCGACATGTAAAATAAAGGGGAAGAATGGAGAGGAGGGGAGGAAAGGGGAGGGGAGGGGAGGGAAGGGGAGGGGAGGAAAGGGAAGAGAAGGGAAGGGAAGGGAAGGGAAGAAAGATAATGGCTCCCAAGAATGGGAGTGGGCTACTGAGCTAGGAAAAGACTATCATGACTTTAGTAGTCATGTATGGAACATCCTCATTCTCTCATGTCTAAGTGTCACTGTTTGTTCCATGTAGCTTAGATGTGAAAGGGTCTCCAGCCCTCTTCCAAATGGCTTCTTTAGTGTATCAATGTTGCTGCTACTCTCTCCAGTCCCTACTCCCCTGGCAGTCTGACAGGATTAGTACCTGTAAGACCTGGGAGAGCATGGTCCCTCACGCTCCCACTCAGGAAAGGCAGCCCCCCCCCCAAATTACTCACAAAGAGCGGTCTTGATGCAAACGCATAAGGTCCTTTATATTCCAGTATACTGGGGCCGTCAGCCATACACCATGCAGGGTAGAGGGCTGAGGACGACCCCTAGCACAGAATTGAGACAGCTTTTATAGGGTTACAGCAAAGCCCTCACATCGTGAACCAATCACCTCGTAGCATCCAGTGCAGACCAATTAATTTAAAGTATCCAACCCCGCCCTTAGCCCAGGAAGTCTGCTTTTGTACAGGCTTCTGGGTGTTCATTCACTACTGTAAACATTAAAGTAGGTGACCATCAGCTTGGGATTTAAGACTCCTAGCTTCCTGGGTTTTCTGGAGAATTAGGCGAAATTTTTCCATCCTATCATACCTAGAATATGTAAAGAGCACAGGTCCTCCTTAGGTTTGTGTGAAGTCCTGTGGTTAATCATGATCATTTGTTTATGAGAAATACCTGGGAAATCATTAAAGTGCATGTATTTCAGAGTGTTATTTGATCTTGGGGACTCTGCCTAATCAGTTGTTTCATACAATGGTAGACTAAGAATCAAAATGTAATATCAGGAGATGGTGGGATTGTGGACTGTGTGTCAGCAGGGGACAACACTGACTGAAGGGAGTGAGTCTCCTGGAGCCTGTCTTTGAAGGGTGCCTATCCCTAGCCCCTTCTTGTCTTCTCTTTGCTTTCTGCTGTGACAGCTTTCCTCTACATCACCCTTCCCCATAGTGTTTCTGCTTTGTAATGTAAACTTCTTATTCAGAACCAAACGTGGGTGGCATCTTGAAGCTTTTCCAAGAAGCAGACAATTTAAGAGTCGATTCTTTTAAAAGGGAACAGATTATGCAAGCAGCAGTTAACTCAAATGTAAAAGGAGAGAAAGGCTTGTGGTGGAAGGGAAGGTTGTCACAAAGTTCCACTTCACTCCATGGGTGTATTATTTACAGTCCCGTTAATACAGTCTCAGAATATGAAATGCTAGGGGAAAGGAGAGTAAACCAAAGATGATAATCCAGGGAGGGTGAAGTTTAAAAATCAGGGTGTGAAGTGAACCAGAGGTCTCATCTGACACGGGGCCAAGGGGTGAATTAATTTCTAAAAGTGTCAAAAATAATTAAATAAATTACATATGGAGAAGAGACTCATTAATTGATTTAACAGGATGATCAGGTAAAACCTTGACAGTAGTGTGCTCTTATTTTCTAGTTTGACTGTGACTTCAACAATTCTTAAGCTATTTTTTCTAAACTAACCCATCCTAAGCCCCCTCTGTGGTAACTGTCTTAAGTAGAAGCCACATGTCTGCCTCTCTTCTTAAGACAGAATACTATCTTATGTGTGTTATATCTCCAGAGGTGAGGCCAGTGCCGTGCACTTAATATGTACTCAGTGGGGGGTGGGGGGAACTAATGGAATTCTTGGTGGCTTGAACTGGGGCATGTTAAGACTTTTAGGAAAAGAAACTATGTTTATAGAACAATGGTGTTTATAGAATATACTAACGGATAAAGGCAACTCATGCCTCCATTCTCTATGATCTGGACTTCACCGGGCCATCAAGTTCCACATGATGGGCCTATCTATTGGATTTGTTCTTTGTATTCTAATGACTCCCATGTCAACCTTCTAACCAGCCTTCTCACTTCACACTTGTGTGACTGACAGACATAAGACTGTGTCTCAGTGATCTTTATTCTGGCAGCCCACCTCATCCCCTAAAGACCTCCTCTGTCACCGATGACCCAAACTTGATTCCCCAGTGCTCTGCATTTTCACATTATTATTTACAGAATGTCAGAAACATTTGCCTTGTAGAGAATCTCAGGTTCCCTCTCTAAGCCTTCAGAACTTGTTTTCACAGGGTCAATGCCCTATCCCAGGCCCTACTCAAAGTTCCACAATCCAGCTGATTACCACTATCCAGCTGTACTTAGACCCATTCCTCCTTAGCTAACTCCAGCCTCCATACTCCCCAAGAGACCATAGTACTGCCATGTCCCAGTAATGTAACTTTATGAAAAGAAAAAATATTTTTGATGTAATCAGTAACCCACTCCAGTCTCTAACTGATCTACTACTGAGATACCATAGGCTCAGCTCTTAATAAATCGGCATCCTCCTAGAAAGTCATAGTTATAATCTGTGCTTATAAAAATGATTGAAGACCCTAATATTTAAGAGAAGGACATGGAATTTTAATAGTATTTTTATTCTAATTTCAAAAATTATTTTTTACTTTTAACCTACAATCTTAAATATTTCTTAATTTCTCACTAATGGTTATTTTTCTTCTTCCTTTATTCAGCCAGACCAGAGAATTCATTTGATGAAGTACTAAGAAATCTAATTGTTTAATAGGCTGGAATTAGTACCTGCAATAGTACTTCAAAATTGGCATACACCCGGCATAATTACAAATCCTTTAGAAGAATCTATTTCTGTACAATAGGTTAATTGGTTGTTAAGTAGATAGTACTGGGTACCATTTAACCAAGCTTCTAATTTAATTCCTACCTTTTTCAAATCAAAACTAAAGTAGCTAATTGTAATCAAATTAATACCCTTAAAAAAACAACGGGCTACTTATCTCCGATGTTCAAGCTTTAAGTGTTCTAAGCACCTGCCGTTAGCTTTACACTAGCGTAGTGCCCACTGACAAGAGAGGTATTTCCCAGAGCAGCCATGCTTGTCTCATGATGGCAGCACCATAGTCACCTCACCACATTCAGATTATGGTGATTTGTGGAGGAGAATCAAGGCCACTTTTAAGGAAACTTGAGTCAAACAGAAAGAGCACCCTGTGGCCAAGCTGAAGGATATACATAAACACCTCAACTTCAAGCCTGTGGTGGCTCTCTGCTTCCATTGCGTGGAAGATCCTAACCACATCTGCTTCCCTTGTTCCTAGTGGTGCAATCTGTGCATTGACATGGTCGCTTTCACCAGTGAGATATTCAAGGGAGCAGTTTTCCAGTCCCTGGATGGAATTATCGTCTCTGCTAACTGTAAACTACGGAAGATCTTCACTTTAAAATCGAAGCCTCAAGAAGCTGCTGATAAAGATGGTAAGCTTAAGAGATAAATATTAATTTAGAATGCAAATGACATAAAAGTCTTTTAAACTGAGAACAGTTTTGGCATTGGCTAGGCTGATCTGTATTGCCACCATAAGTATCTGAGACTCCCTTCCGTCATACCTTGGCAGCATTGCTGAAGTGAGATAGAATCTCTGAAGTTTTAACTTCCTTATATCTAGGGATGTTGAATATTTTTGTATGTTTATTACCCTTTCTTACTCCCTCTTGAGAACTGTCTAGTTCATTAGCTTACTCGGGAAGTGAGTTGTTTGGATTTGGGATAGTGGCTTCTTTGATATTCTAGATCTGAATCCTCTGTCAAATATTGACCCATTCTATAAGTCATCTTCACTCAGCTCATTGTTTGCTTTGTAGTAAAAAGTTTTGTTTTGTTTCATGTAATCCTATTTCTCTGTTCTTGCTATTGCTTCTTTCTCTGTTCTTGCTATTGCTTCATGGACTACTGGAGTCCTTTTTAGGAAATTCTTGCTGATGCCTATATTATTATGTGTTTTCCCAATTTTCTCCTCTAATGGCCTTACAATAATGTCTTCTATTAAATTTTGTGTAGTCTAGGGATCCAGTTTCACTCTTTTTGTTTGTTTTAATTTCAATACTTTTATTTTTTAAACACTTCTCAACCGTGTTTGGCCCATTTTGGCATTGTACTTGTATATGTGGATAATCCAGTTTCCTCAGTAACCCTTTTGAAGACACTTTTTTTTCCCGTTTTATGGTTTGGGCATCTTTGTCAAAATCAGGTTTCTAAAGCTATATGGCCCTAATCATGTATGAATTCAATTCTGTTCTGTTCTATTCCATTCTATTCTATTGTTCTGTATATCTGATTTGTACCAGTACCATGTTAATATTGTCTTTGTGGTAAGAGTGAAAACCAGATGACATTGTGATAATGCTAACAGTTATCTCTTTCTGTGACTATTTAGTGTCTTTTGTATGTCCATATTAATTTAACAATTGTTTTTTCTAGTTCTATGACAACTATTATATTGGGGTTCTCTATAGGAACTGAACCAATATTAAACAGAAAGAGCAATGGTATGTGTGTGGGGGGGGTTAAAAGAACTTATTAAATCAACTTACTTTGAAATAGTAACAGCAGTTGTCTCATTCCTAAGAGACTGAGAACAAGGTAGGTGCTCTGTCCTGGAGTCTGGGTGCCTCTTCAGGTAAGTAGTCTATGGTGGCTCTCACACTGGAGGACACTAACCCAGGAGTTGCTCAATCCCATGGGCTAGGTGTCTTAGCAGCCCCAATCTTACAAAGAATACGTGGAGTGTTCCTCGGGGCCACTGGTCTTCAGGCAGTGACAGAGCCTAGAAATGTTGGTTCTAATAGCAGTAAAGAATCAACAACAGCAGCAATAGGCAGCAAGGGACAGAGCCAAGTGAGCATAGAATTATCCTCTTCCACACAACTCCTTTTATCTGTGCTGCTACCTGAAGCCACATCACAGGTGCCATTGTGGTGATATTTTGTTTGTGATCTAACAAATAAAGCTTACCTGAAGAACAATGAATGGAGCTAGCCACTAGTTAGCCATAAAGGTGAGGCAGTGGTGGCACATCTGTAATCCCAGCACTCATACTCGGGAGGCTGATCTCTTTGAGTTCAAGGCCAGAGTGGGCTACACAAAATTGATCCAGTCTAAAAGTGAAACCAATCGATGATGAATCACATCTTTAATACCATTACTTGGGAGTCACAGGCCTTTAATCCCAGCACTAGGGATGTAGAGACAGGAAGGGATATGGCTGGGCTGGGTAGAGGGAGGAATATAAAGTGGGAGGGGACAGGAGTTCAGCCCATTCAATCTGAGGATTCAGTAGAGGCAAGAACTAGTGGCTGCCTGTTCTGCTTCTCTGATTAACCAGTATATCTGACTCCAGGTTTTTACTATTAAAACAAATTAGATTTCCCATTACATGGCATTCCTTTGGGGGGGCAGGGTTTTTTTTGTTTTTTTTTTGTTGTTGTTTGTTTGTTTGTTTGTTTGTTTGTTTGTTTTTGCATAGCTCTGGTTGTCCTGGAACTCACTATGCAGACCAAACTGCCTTGAACTCAGAGATCTGCTTGCCTCTGCCTCCTGAGGCTGTATCGTTTGAATTTTGGCAGAGATTGTATGGAATCTATAGATCTCTTTCAGAGATGTAACCATTTTACTGTGCTGATTGTACTGATCCGTGAACCTAGGAAGCTTTTTCTGCCTCTCGTGTTCAAATTTTTTCATTATAAAGATCTTTTACTGGAAGGTGTTTTCCATGGTGTGGAACCGTTGTGATTGGGATTGTTTTGTTAATTCTTTCACATCATGTCCATTGTTTGCACATGGAGAAAAACCTTTTTTATAAGTTGAATTTTGTGCCCTCATACTTTGTTAAAAAAGTGTTTTATCCATTTTAGAAATCTCATGTTGGTCATTAGACTCTCTTATGTACCGGACCATAGTTTGTTCAGTTAGGGACACTGGCTTCTCCCTTTCTCACATGCACCATTTATTTACTTATTTTTTTATTTATTTATCTTACTGCACTAACTAAGAATAGAGTGGAGGGAGAGGGTATCCGTGTCTTCATGTAGTGGAAATGCTCTGTTTCCCTATTTAGTATGATATAAGCTATAGTTTTGCCACATTTTGCCTTTTTATTCTGTGTTTGGTTCCTTCTATTTCAGATTTTTTTAATGCTTTTATCACATGGATTATGTTTAGTATGTAGATTATGTTGAACTTTATCAGAGCCATCAATTTATTATCGTGTGATTTTTGTCCTGAGTATTACATTGTATCACATTTTTTATGTGTGTATAGGCTTATTCTTGCTTTCCTAGAATGAAGCCTGTTTGATAATGGAAAATGATCCTTTTTTCTGGTGGGTGAGGGAGTCAGACCTATGTTTATCCCGTTTGGGTTGTTAAATTTTAAAAATTGGGTTCCACGATCAAAAAATTAAAATTCTGTGTCCCAGGAAGACATCTTTACCTTTAAGTGCTTAGTAATAAACGTTTTTTAATGATAATATAATTACATCATTTCCCCTTTCCCTTTATTCTCTTCAAACCTCCCAAATACCTCTCCTTACTCTTTTTTCAAATTCATGACCTATGTTTTCACAATTATTACATGCATATATATATATATATGTGTGTGTGTATTTGTGTATATGTGTATATATACACAGGTATATATGTGTATATATACATATATACACAGGTATATATGTGTATATATACATAGGTATATATTCCAAAATGCATAAGTCCAACATGCTCAGTCCATGTAATGTTACTTGTATGTATGTTTTACAAATGGACCATTTGGTATTAGTCGATTTGTGTGTTCTTTCCTGGGAAAGATGTACTTCCCTGCTCTAACCATCCCTTGGATGCCTTTGGTTCTTTCTGCAGGGTTGAGGCCATTGGGATTCCACTTACCTACTTCAGCATATCTACTGTTGTTATCTTTGTTCATCTCAGGATTAGGCAGTTCTGTTTGTGATAATTTCTGAGTGTAGCTTCTGTTATTACTATAATAACATAATCTGATAGCAAACACTCTGTTCCTCTGGCCCTAACAGAGTAATTACCCCTATTTCAGAAATTATCCCTGAGGCTTGGTGTAGTATATTGTGATATATTGCTGGGACAAGACTCCACAACTGTGCATTCTGATTGGTTGTGGTTTTCTATAATGCTCTCCATCTGTTATAAAGAGAAGTTTCTTGATGTGGGACCATTGCCCTGTGTGGGATAGGAAGAGCAATAAACAGGATGAATAATGGTTCAAGTGATCTGGGGTGGTGGGGGTGAGAAAAACGGGAAGGAGCTCTAATTAAAGAGTAGGGAGGGAAATAAATATAGAAGAAGGGAGGATGTCTGAAACATTCATTCATAGGAATCATTAACTCCCTACTTTAAAAATGATGAATGTAATAAGTCTACATATAAACATAGATATATGATTTATAAATGAAATGTACTCATCTGAACTGACAATACTCCCTCCAGGAGCCAAAGAAAATGTTGCAAAAAGTCCCACACCAAGCATAAGAAGCACTCTTTTGGAGTTATTTGTCGGGTTGTCCAAGAAACTTCCAAAACATTACAGCCTACTGCCCTTTACTTATTTCTGAAGACATCATATATTTCAGACACAGAATCCAGAATCCCCTGATCTGGAACCAACCTGAGACTTCCTTGCTGATGACTAGCTTTTCATGGCTCCTTTAAGAAACCATGCAAGCTGCCAAAGGAGGCAAGCAACAATCCTGTAGGCCACAGCATTGTCCAGCATGGCAGGATGACCCTAATGTTACAGTAGAGGAATCCATGCTTTGGTAACCAATGATTCTCTCATTGACTTTAAATACCCACATGACAACAAGGAAGTCACACCTGATAAGAGAAACCTAGCCAACTACTCAGGTCTAATGAAGTTGTGGATCTTAGAGGAGAACTTACAACTGACATTTTAATGAAACAGCATAACATCTAACTACATTCTAAATATTTGTCCCTGTACTCACAGATAATTACCTTTTTAAATACATATGCATATAATTTTTTACATGTTCTTTGAGAATTTCATACATTTATAGACTATATTTTGATCATATTCTTTCTCCCAACTCAACTCCTAGTGTCCACTCTAACACCACATCTATGTTCTTACAAAGGAAAACATTTAACTGGAACTAGCTTACAGTTCAGAGGTTTAGTCCAGTATCATTCCATTCCATTAGCAGCATTCCTTGGCAGGTATCTATGGCTCTGGCATCTCCAACATCTTGTGGCCTCGAAGATAATCCAGGCTTCACTTTCATGGCTTCATGCAATGGCCTTTCTGGACCTCCACTCAGAGACACCCCTGACACATACCTGGCCTTGGTTGCTTTTCTTAGTCAGAGTGGAATATTCCATAGCCCCTTTCTTCTATCTATTTTCTGCTATCTTCTTTAATTCTTTCTGTAAAGACACAAAATTCTTGCTGTATAGGTCTTTCACTTGTTTGGTAAGCGTTACCCCAAGACACTTTCTGTTGTTTGTGGCTATTGTAAAGGGTGATGTTTCTCTGATTTTTCCCAGCCCCTTTGTTGTCTGTATACAGTAGAGCTACTGATTTTTTTTTTGAGTTTATCTTGTATCCTGCTAGTTTGATGAAGGTGTTTATCATCTTTTGAGTTCCCTGGTAGAGTTTTTTGGGTTGCTTATGTAAATTATCATATCAACCACAAATAGTGACAGTTTGACTTCTTCCTTTCCAATTTGTATCCCCTTGTTCTCCTCTTGTTGTGTTATTACTTTAGCTCACTCTCCCTATCTTTAGTTGTACCCTTTACCTTATGATGGATATGAAAGCAGAAATTCCCCTCAAGTTTCCAGCCAGCCTTTCTCTAGTCTCAAAGGCTTCAGCTATATTTTTTTTTCTCCTAAGTCTCTCCTTCAGCTTAAAAATGTAGAGTTGCTTTTGGCCTGTTTTTTTTGTTTTGTTTTGTCTTTTGTTGTTGTTGTTTGTTTTTTCATCTCCCAAACTGCATTGTGTTCCTTTTAAAAAATTTCTGGATCATAATTTTGATGGGGCTTAAAGAAGGATCAGAGATTAAATCTTGTATTTTACCTGCTATGCTTGATTTATGTTTTTCTTTACATTTACATTTACTAGGCTATGATTAATTTACTATGACCTGATTAGAGTGCATATAACTTTCTGTGCATGTAGTAGCATTTTATTGAAGGTTTTTGTTTTTTGCAGAATCTTCAACTGTAGCCTATAAGTGATAGATAATATGTACAGGAGCCTCATCTACTTGTGATCTATGGGGAACTGTCAATATGCACTGCTATATTTTGTTATCAAATTAAATGTATGGGCACAGCGTGAATGACCCACATCCAGGTGTAACTCAGGCCTAAAGTGCACAGAGAAATTTCTAAAAATTACTTCTGACATCTATGTGTAAATCTGTTCCCAGATTCTAGAATTGATTTTTAATAACATAATCCCAGGTGGAAATAAAAGGAAAGCATTAAACACCTCAATATTTTGAGGTGTTTATAACCATTGCAACAAGACTGTGTATTCATATGTAAGCACTAGACAGCTAATTAATCTATAGATATATTAATCAAATTGGGAATATTGTACACATTCTAGTCTTTATACTAGAATGTGAGGAAGATCTCAACTTTCCATTTCTAACATATTCAATAGGAAATTGTTGCTGTCAAATCATTATATGAAACTCATTCAGACTGAGAAAAGAATGAGAAAACAATGGAGTTCTTAGATGCTTTACTGTCATCTGCATATCCTTAATTTTGTGGCTTGCCCATACCATGACTCCTGCTTTGCAAAACAGAGACCATACATGTGCTTTTGCCAGCCTCCCTTGTAGCATATAACTCGTTTCCTACATATCAGACAATTATGATAAAATGCTTCATTCAACAGAAAGAAATATGGAGAAGAAGAAATCTACATCTGGTAGAGATGTAGAAAAGTAGACAGGGGCAGATATAATAGACATTCTAGAATCTAGAGTCTAGAACTATGGTGTGACTTAGGGAGCGTACAGAGCTGCAATGGCTGTGAGGAAAGGGAGACCACTTTCTGAACATAACTCCAGTAGCACAGACACTGAGGTTGATAATTAGAAATGGGACCTCCTCAAACTGAGAAGCTTCTGTAAGGCAAAGGACACACAAAGTTGACAAGACCAAATGGCAGCCACAGACTTCACCAGCCCTACCTCTTACAGAGGCCTGATCTCCAAAATATACAAAGAACTCAAGAAACTAGTCATCAAAACTCCAAATAACCCTATTAAAAAATGGAATACAGAACTGAAGAGAGAATTCTCAGTACAGGAATCCAAAATGGATGAAAGACACTTAAGAAAGTGCTCAACATCCTTAGCTATCAGGAAAATGCAAATCAAGACAACTTTGAGATACCATCTTACTACTGCCAGAATTGCTAAAATTAGGAACACCAATGACAACTTATGCTGGAGAGGATATGGAGAAAAGGGAACACTCCTACACTGCTGGTGGGAGTATAAACTTGTACAACCATTTTGAAGATCACTATGGCAATTCCTCAGAAAAATGGGTATCAGTCTACCACAGGACCCGGCAATCCCCCTCTTAGGCATATACCCAAATGATCCACATCCATGCAACACAGACATATGCTCAACTATGTTCATAGCAGCATTATTTGTAATAGCAAAGTACCTAGAAGCAACCTAGATGCCCCTCACTGAAGAATGGATAAAGAAGCTGTGGCACATTTACACAATGGAATACTACTCTGCAGAAAAAAAAATGGAATCTTGAAATTTGCAGGCAAATAGATGGAAAGTTGAAGAAACCATCCTGAATGAGGTAACCCAGTCACAAAATGAGGAACAAGGTATGTACTCACTCATATATGTATTTTAGACATAGACCAAAGGATCACCAGCCTATAATTCACACCACCAGAAAAACTAGGATACAAGGAGGAACCTAAGAGATTCATACATGGCCCCCCACAGAAGGGGAAAGGAACAAGATCTCCTAAGCATATTGGTAGGAGGCCATGGAGAGGAAGTTAGAAGAAAGAGAAGGGGAGAAGAGGATGGGTGAGGAGAACATGATGGACCAGAAGGATTGAGTCAGGAGACAAATAGATGAGAACAAGAAAAGAGATACCATAATAGAGGGAGCCATTATAGGTTTGAAGAGAAAACTGACTCTAGAGAAATGTCCAGAGACCTATAAGGTCTAACTAACTATCTGAGAAACAATGGAGAGGCTACCTTAAATGTCCTTCTCTGATAATGAGATCGATAACTAAATTATATGCCATCCTAGAACCTTCATCTATTAGCTGTTGGAAACAGAAGCAGACACCCACAGCTAGACACTCAGCCTAATTCCTGGAATCCAGTTGCAGAGTGGGAGGAGTGATAAGAAAAGGGGTCTAGACAAGGCTACAGTAACCCACTGAGACAGCTGACCTGAAGAATGGGGAGCTCATGGAGACCCCAGACTGATAGCTGGGAAACCAGCATTGAACCAACCCAGACCCCATGTACATGAGTGTCAACTAGAAGGCCTTGGCAGTCTACAGGACCTCTAACAGTGGAACTAGGATGTATTCCTGGTGTACGAAAGAACTTTGGGTGCACATTTTCCATAGAGGGGTACTCCCTTAGCCTAGAGACAGGAGGGAAGGTCTAGACTCTTCTCCAGATGACTTGACAGATTTTGATGATCCCTCCTGGAAGGCCTCACCCTTCCTGTAGAGTGGGTGGTGAATGGGATGTGATAGGGGGTCAGGGTGCATGGGAGGAAGAGGGCTGTGATCATTATGTAAAATAAGAAAAATAATAATTAAAATTCAAAGTTAAAAAAGAGTAATTTGCTCTTGCTTCACTTCAATATTCATTTTATTGAAGAATAAGTGTTATATTGTCAACTTTTTTGTATGTATATAGAAGTATGCCCAAATCCTAAATATGTCCTTTGTTGAATTACAGCAATGAGGACACATTCCTATGTTTCTGTAATCAAGAAATTTGAGCATTAAAATTATCCTGATAGTGCTGCTGTCCTCACATGACTGTGTCTTTCCCCTCCTTGCTTTTGTCAGGTTAATGGTGCCTCTTTCTCAACTTAATAAGGCTGGGGTCACATGGTGCCTGTATTTCCATTGTTTGTGGATCTATCTGTGTGACACATCTCTTTAGTGTGCTATTTATCACTACTATATCCCATGACATTTACAGAACAACCCTTATTTCATCATTGTTAGGCCATGACTAACGCTGCAGG
Organism: Cricetiscus sungorus; assembly: GCA_030556225.1. Taxonomy (NCBI): domain Eukaryota; kingdom Metazoa; phylum Chordata; class Mammalia; order Rodentia; family Cricetidae; genus Cricetiscus; species Cricetiscus sungorus. The sequence goes on along the minus strand of JANBXA010000606.1, from coordinate 1,586,302 downwards.
AAGCAGTCTCCTTTGGAGATCGTAGGTGGGACATTTTTTCTTGGCATTTGCCTGGAGCTCATTAATGAGTTTCCATATGACAGAAAACAAGTAGTATTTGTATTTCTGGGTCTGGCTTATTTTATTTATACTATAATGACTTCCAGTTCAACCTATATTTCTATAGATGTCATGTTTTAATGTTTTCTTCATAGTTGATTAAAAAGTCTGTTTTATGTCTATACCAAATATTTGTTTTCCGTTCATCTGTTTATGGACCTCTAGGCTTGTTCCATTCCTTAGCTATTGTGAGAAGTGCTAAGAAATAAACACAGATATGCAAGTATGTCTGTGGCATGCTGAGTTCAGGTAATTTGGGTAAATATCTAGGAATATGGCCAGGTGACAGGGCAGTTCTCATGGTAATGTTTTGGGGACCTGCTGCACTTATTCCATATTGGCTGCACTAATTTTTAGAATCATTTTCTATTGCTTGAATTTTTGCCTACATATATGAATGTGTGTCATGTGCATGTCTGATGCCCCTTGAGTTGAGAGTTTCTTGGGACTGGAGTTAGGCTGGTTTTGAGCTGCCCTGTCAGTTCTGGAAATTGAACCCAGAACCCTATAACAGGAAGAGCTCTTATTTAAAATTTATCAATTATTTTTCCCTAGCCTGATCGCATTTTCCCCTCCCTTCTTCCCTTCCTCCCTTCCTCCTCTCCTTCCGTGCTCTACTCATCCATTTCTCCTCCTTTTTCTTCAGAAAAGAGCAGGCCTCCCATGATTATCAGCCAGCCATGTCATATCAACTTGCGGTGAGACTAGGCATCTCCTCTCATATTAAGGCTGGACAAGGCAACCCAGTAGGAAGAAAGGGTCACAAAAGCAGGCAACAGAGTCAGAGACAGCCCCTGCTCCCATTGTTAGGAATCCCATAAGAAGACCACGCTACATAACTGTAGCATATGGTCAGTTCCATGCAGGCTCCCTGGTTGTCAGTTCACTCTCTTGAGCCCCTATGAGCCCACAGAGCTAGTTGATTCTGTGGGTTTTCTTATGGTGTCCTTGGCCCCTCTGGCTCCTATATGCCTTCCCCATCTTCCACAGAATTCCCCAGAGTCTACCTATAATGTTTGTCTGTGGGTCTCTGCATCTCTGGGTGAAGCCTCTCTGATGACAATTGGTCTATGCATCCATCAAAGAATATAGTAGAATATCATTAGGAATTGTTTCATTGACTTTGTTTTAGCATGATATGGATCTCAAGCTGGACCGGTCATCAGTTGGCCACTCCCATAATTTCTGCACCACCTTTACCCCAGAATATTTTGTAGACAGGACAAATTGTAGGTGCCAGTTCCTCCACTGGGAGTCTTGTCTGGTTACAGGAGATGGCTCCTTTAGGCTCTGTAACTCCCGTTGCTAGGAGTCTTAGTAGGGGTCATCCTCATAGATTCCTGGGAGGTTCCAAAGCACTAAGTTTTTAACTTATCCCTGAGAAGCTCCTGGCTCCAAATATCTTTCCCTGTATTCTCTCCCTCTATCGTCCCCCGACCTGATCCCTCCTGTCCCCGTACCCAACCCCCATCCATATTCATTCCCCTGTCCACCTGGATGTCTGTTCTAGCTCCCCTTCACAATGAGATCCATGCCCCAAACCAGCATGCCTTGTTACTTAGCTTCTTTGAGTCTGTTGGTTGTAGCACAGTTATCCTTTACTTCATAGGTAATATCCACCTATAAGTGAATACATACCATATTTCTCTTTCTGGGTCTGTGTCACTTCACCCTGGATGATCTATTACATCTATTTGCTTGCCATTTTCATGATGTCATTGTTTTTAACAGCTGAGTAACACTCCATTGTGTTGCTGTACTACATTTTCTTAATCCATTCTTTCATTGGGTGTCATCCAGGATGTTTCCAGATTCTGGCTATTGTACATAAAACTGCTATGAAAATAGCTGAGCAAGTGCCTTTCTAGTATGGTATAGTATCCTTTGGGTATATACACAGAAGTGGTATGCATGCCCAGCAGCCTTGAGATAGGCGGATTTCCAATTTTCTGAGAAACTACCATATGAATTTCCAAAGTTGTCATATAAGTTTGCACTCCTATTAGCAATAGAGGAGTATTTACCTTGTTTTACATCCTCACCAACATGAGTTTTTCAGTTTCGTGAGGTCCCATTTATTAATTGTTGATCTTAGTGTCTGCACTATTGGTCTTCTGTTCAGGAACTTGTCTCCTATACCAATATTTTCAAGCCTATTCCCCCACTTTGTCTTCTATCAGGTTCGTGTATCTAGTTTTATGTTGAGGCCTTTAATGAACTTGGACTTGGATTTTGTGCAGGATGATAGATATGGATCTATCTATATGCATTCTTCTATATGCCAATGTCCAGTTACACTAGCACCATTTGTTAAAGATGCTTTATTTTTTCCATTGTATATTTCTGGCTTCTGTATCAAAAATCGGTGTCCACAGGCATATGAATTTACATATACTTCTTCAGTTCCATTTTTCAACCTATTTCAACCCACTATCATGTGGGTTTTATTACTGTTACTCTGTGGAACATAGGTGATGCCTATGGAAGTTCTTATATTTTACTGGATTGTTTAATCTATTCTGGATTTATTGTTTTTCCATATGAACTGAGTATTGTTCTTTCAAGTTCTGTAAAGAATTGTGTTGGAATTTTGATAGGGATTATGTTGAATCTATAGATTACTTTTGGTAAGATGGCCATTTTTATTATTTTAATTCTACCAATCAATGACCATGGACAGTCTTTCCATCTTCTGCTATCTTCTTCAGTTTCTTTCCTCAAAGACTTGAACTTCTTTCCATTCTGGTCTCTTGCTTGCTTGGTTAGAGTTACCCTGAGATATATTATTTGTGACTATTGGAAAGGGTGTTATTTCCCTGATTTCTTTCTCAGCCCATTTATCACTTGTATATAAGATACTATTGAGTTTTTTTTTTAGTTTGTTTTGTATCCACCCACTTCCCTGAAGTTGTTGATCAGCTCTATGAGTTCTGTGGTAGAATTTTGGGGGTCACCTATGTGTACTATTGTATCATCCACAAATAGTGATTCATTGACTTCTTCCTTTCCAATTTGTATCCCCTTGATCTCCTTTTGTCTTATTGTTCTAGCTAAACCTTCAAGTTTTATATTGAATAAATATGGAGAGAGTGGACAGCTTTGTCTTGTCCCTGATTTTAGTGGAATTGCCTTAAATTTCTCTCTATTTAATATGGTATTGGCTGTCAGCTTTCTATATAGTGCTTTTATTTTGTTTAGGTATGTTCCTTGTATCCCTGATATCTCCAAGACCTTTATCATGAAGAGGGTGTTGGATTTTGTCACAAGCCTTTTCAGCATCTAGTGAGATGATCACATGGTTTTCTTCTTTCAAATTGTTAATGTGGTAGATTACATTGACAGATTTTTATATGTTGAACCATCCCTGCATCTCTGCAATGATGAAGCCTGCTTGATCTTGGTGGATGATCTTTTTATTTGTCTTTTGGATTTGATTTGCCAGTATTTTATTGAGTATTTTGGATCAATGTTCATGATGGATATTGGTCGGTAGTTGTCTTTCTTAGTTGTGTCTTTGTGTAGTTTGGGTGTCAAGGTTATTGTGGCCTCATAAAAAGAGTTTGGAAATGTTCCCTCTGCTTCTATGTGTAGAACAATTTGAAGAATATTGGTATTAGCTCCTCTTTGAAGGCCTGGTAGAATTCTGAGCTAAAACCATCTAGCCCTGGGCTTTTGTTTGGGAGACTTAATGAGTGCTTTATTTCTTTAGGGTAGTTATAAGTCTATTTAAGTTGTTTATCTGATACTTCCTTTGGTAAGTGATATCTATCAAGAATATTGTCCATTTCTTTTAGATTTTTCAATTTTGCAGAGTACAGGTTTTTGAAGTATGATCTAGTGATGGTTTGGATTTCCTCATTGTTGTTATGTCCCTATTTTCATTTCTGATTTTGTTAATTGGGATATTCGCTCTCTGCCTTTTAGTTAGTTTGGATAAGAATTTGTTTATCTAGTTCTCAAAGAATTAGCTCTTTGTTTCATTGATTCTTTGTATTATTCTCTTTGTTTCTATTTTATTGATTTCAGCCCCGAGTTTGATTATTTCCAGCCTTCTACTCCTCTTAGATGTGATTGCTTCTTTTTATTTTAAAGCTTTCCAGTGTACTATTAGGTTGTTAGTATGAGATCTCTCTAATTTCTTCATGAAGACACAGTGCTATGAATTTTCCCCTTTGTACCATTTTCATTGTATTTTATAAGTTTGGGTATGTTGTGCATTTGTTTTCATTAGATTCTAGGAAGTCTTTAATTCCTTCCTTTCCATAAGTTTGTAGGTGTTCTATTTTTCTGCTGTTGAAACCCAGCTTTAATCCATGGTGATCAGATAAGGCACAGGGGGTTATTTTAACTTTCTTGTATTTGTGGAGATTTGCTTTGTGAATGAGTATATGGTCAATTATGAAGAGTAAGGTGCTGAGAAGTTATATTCTTTTGTGTTTAGGTGATATTCTATAGGTGTCTGTTAGGTCCATTCTAAGCATAACATCTATTAGCTCTATTATTTCTTTGTTTAGTTTTTGTCTGAATGATCTACCCATTGGTGAAAGTGAGATATTGAAGTCTCTCACAATGAATCGTGAGGTACAATATGTGATTTAAGCTTCAGTAGTGTTTCTGTTACAAATGTGGGTACCCTTGCATTTAGGGCATAGATGTTAAGAATTGAAATGTCTTCTTGGTGGATTTTTCCATTGATTAGTATAAAATGTCGTTCTCCACCTCTTTTGATAAATTTTGGTAAAAAGTCTATTTTCTAGATATTAGAACAACTACAACAGCTTGTGTCGTGAGGTAATGTCTATGTTTGTGTGTTTCTTATACGCAGCAGAAGATCCTTATTTCATATCCATTCTTTTAGCCTGTGTCTTTTTATTGGGGAATTGAGTTCATTGATGTTTTGAAAGATATTAATAACCAGTGATTGTTATTTTGTTGTTGGTGGTGGGGTGGTGGTGGTGGTGGTGGTGGTGGTGGTGGTGGTGGTGGTGGTGGTGGTGATGGTGACAGCAGCGGCTGTGTGTGTGTGTGTGTGTGTGTGTGTGTGTGTGTGTGTGTGTGTGTGTCCCTTTTTTTGTTGCCCATGTTTTGCTGGTGTGATATTTATTTCCTGTGTTTACATGGGTGTAGCTAAAGTCCTTGGGTTGGACTTTTCCTTCTTACACCTTCTGTAGGACTGGATTTGTGAATAGATATTGTTTAAATATTACTTTGTCACAGGGACCTTGTGTCTCTGTGTGATGATTGAAGGTTTTACTGGGTTTGGTAGTCTAAGCTGGCATCTATGGTCTCTTTAGAGTCTGCAAGACATCTTCCCAGGCTCTCTGGCTTTTAGAATTTCTGTTGAGAATTAGGGTATAAGACTACTAGGTCTGCCTTTACCTGTTAGTTGGCCTTTTCTCCTTGCAGGTTTTAATGTTTTTTCTTTAGTGTTTTGATTATTATGTGGTGGAGGGACTTTGTTTTCAGGTCCACTTTATTTGGTGTTTTGTAAGCTTCTGTGGGTTCCTTTAGGTTGAGAAATGTTTTTTTTTGTGATTCTGTTAAATATATTTTCTGGGCCTTTGAGTTGAGAATATTCTCCTTCTAGTCCTATTGTAGTGTCCCAGATTTCCTGGATGTTTGTATTAGGAATTTTTTAACTAATAATTTTCTTTAACTGATGAATATATTTCTTCTATCATACCTTCAACACCTGAGATCCTGTCTTCCATCTTTTTGCTTGCTTCTGTAGTCCCTGTCTGGTTACCTAGATTTTTCCCTTTCCAGAATTCCCTCTGATTGTTTTCTTTACTGCTTCTATTTCCATTTTCAGGTTTTTAACATTGTCCTTCAATTGTTTATTTTTTCTTGGCTTCCTTGGCATACTTTAAAGGATTTATTGATTTTTTCCAATTTGTTGTCTTTTTGTCAGTTTTTTTCAAGGGATTTTTTTTCATTTCCTATTCAAGGACCTCTATCATGTTCATAAAATAATTTTAAAGTTCATTTTGTTGGCTTCATTTGTCTGCATTGGTAAGTTCAGGTTTACTGTCATAGGATAGCTGGGCTCTGGTGATACCATATTTCCCTTTCTGTTGTTGATTATGTTCTTATACTGGAGTTTAAGCATCTGGGTTTGGGACGAGTATAGGTCTAGGTGTTGATCCCTGAATTTGTCTTTGCTGGATGGGTGTTTCATTCATTCTGTTTTCCTCTCCGGTCTTTTAGTCTACATGACCAGGGTTTCTGACTAGAGTCTCTTCGGGTCCAGTAGTGTGTCTCCACTGGGGATTTTGCAGCCTGTAAGACCTTTGGGGCTTTGGGCAGCCAATGTTGCCTCTGTGGTTCAAAGTATCTGTGTGGCCTCTGGGGTTCTCGGCACCTGCCCAAGGGCTGGGATCAACAGCCCAGGGGAGAGGGTGCTATTGAGGGAATGTTGGATGGGTTTTAAGGAGTATTAACTGGATATGTGTGGTGACTTAACTTGGTTCCCTGGATCTGGCCCAGTCTCTGGTAAAGCAGGAGACTTCTGCCAAAGTTATGGGCTGAAGTACAGAGCCTAAGGGAAGGGGCACAGTCTGGGGTTGTTGGGCAGGCTCTAGTGGGCTGTGAACAATGGCTTACTTGGATCCTTAGGACAAACCTGGCTTCCAGTAAGACAGCAAGTTGTGGGCCCTGGATCTGAAGTGTGTGGTGTCTTCAGCAATAAGACTTACCTTCATCCTCAAGAGGCCATCATGGACAGTGGTAATAGCATATATTATTTGCGGAGTGTCTTGGATAACCCTGACCAACAACTTTAAATGGGGTTCTCCTGCCCAGCACTGGGATATTTGGTAGCTATGTATAGCTCTTGGATGTCTTTCAACAATGCCCCTAGACTTCTCTCTCCTGACCCCAGGTAACTTTTCAGTTCCCCTTTATATCACTATGCCCAACTATTCGCATGTCTAGTGTCCTTCTCATAGTACCTTATTCCTTTGAGATTTCTGCAGTTATTCTAGGTTATATACTCATATCTTAAGATCTAGAGCTGGGGAGCGGTTGAAAGAGAACATGCAGCATCTGTCTTTCTGGATCTGAATCACCTCACTTAGTATAATCTTTTTAGTTCCATTAATTTACCTGTAAATTTCATGGCTTTATTTTTAATACAGCTGAATGTAGTATGTACCACATTTCCATTATTCATCAGTACATTTTCATTTTCTATCTGTTGTGAATAGAGTGGCAATGAACATGACTGAGCAAGTATCTAGTAAATGGATATCAATCAAGCCTTTGGGGCATATGCCAAGGAGTGGTATATAGATGGTTCATATGGTGGCTTTATCATTAGCTTTTTTGAGAATTGTCCACACTGATTTCTATGACTCTATTCGGAGATTCCTCAAAAGTTGAAGTAAAAATGGCTAGAAAATATCTAACACACACATCATCATCATCATCATCCTCATCTTTAGCAATTAGGGAAATTTAATCAAAACCACTCTGAGATTTCATCTTACCCTAGGCAGAATGGCTGTCTATGATCAACAAAACAGTTGTCAACAAATGCTAGAGAAGACAGGGGAAGGTGAACTCATACACACCATTGTTGTTACTCATCCTTTGCCCCACTGCCGTTTTTCAGGCCTCTAATTCACCTTCCCCTCTAAACGGCCCTCTTCTTTAGTGATGTATATGTTATCTTCTCTTTCCCTACAGGTTCCTTCCAGTAAGATCTCTTCTTCCCCTCTTTGTATAGCCCCTGTTAAAATTCTATCACACCAACAGAACATATATACATGTAAATCTAGCTTTTCCATGAGACAAAGCATAGCATTTGTCTTTCTTGACAATTCTATATCGTGACTTATGTTTCTTTACGTTGCGGTAACTTCCTGTGTGTATAATTAATGTGCCATCTTGCTCGATTCACTCAGCTGTTGATGCTCATCTAAACTATTCCATTTTCAGGTATGATGAACAATGCAACACTGACTATAAGTACGCTAGAATCTCTATGATAGAAGTTAGGATCCCTGAGTGTATGACTCAAGAGCGATATACCTGGCATAAAGCATCAGTTCTAATTTAAGTTTCTTGAGACATCACCATAATAATTTCTATGGAGACTGCCCCAGTTGGCATTCTGAAACATCAGCAGCATCCGAGTGTTCTTCTGCAGCATATCCTTGCCAGCATTTGTTGTATTTTATTTTATTTTCATTTTCCTGGTGGCTAAAAATACTGAACACTTTCAAATATTTATTGACCATTTGTATTTATCCTTTTGAGTACAGTCTGTTCAGTTCTTCAGCTTATTTATTAATTGGAAGATTTTTTTTCTGACACTGACTTTCTCCACATTGGGAAAATGTTCCTCTTGGACAACCTTAACTGCATCCTAGTCCTTAACACTTACTGTGCCATATTTCCATTGGAGTCTATGATTTTTTTTAACTTTGCCCGTGGATTCTTTATTGACCATATTTGTATAGTTTTTGTGGTTGCTAAAGCTTTCTATTTTTTGTCTACTATGATAAGAAATGGGAAATCATTTATGGTGTGTGTGTGTGTGTGTGTGTGTGTGTGTGTGTGTGTGTGTGTATGTGTGTTTAATAAAGCTTGCTTTGTGGCCTATAATGTAAATATATATAATTTTAGAAAAATTACTAGAGCTACTGAGAAGAATGTATATTCGGTATCTGTTGGATGAGATATGTGTTAAATCTAGTGATCTGAAGTTTCTATGGTGATGACCTATCTAAAGATAGAAGTGGATTAATGAAATCACCAGTCATAATTATTCTGTCAGGACCTCTGTGACCTTACCTACCCATCAGGTTTTCATTTATGAAATTAGGAGCCCCAAAATTCAGTAGATGTATATTTGCAATAATTATGTTTCTTGATTTTGTTCCCTTCATTAATCTTAATGACCTGTTTATCTCTTCTTATTATTGGTTTGAAGTCTGCTTTACCAGATGTTAGAATAGCTATTCAAGGTTATTAGTTTGTATTTACTTGATTGGTAGCCTAATTTCCATGCTTTGACTCTTTTGTATAGGCTAGTTATATGTCTACTTGACACAAGCTAGAGAGGAGGAAGTCTCACCTGAGAAAATGCTTCCATAAGATCTAGCTATAGGCAACTTGAAGTACATTTTCTTAAATAGTGATTTATGGTGGAAGGACCAGACCTCTGTGGGTTATTTCACCCATAGGCTGTTGGTTTTGGTTTCTATAAGAAATCAGACAGCAGACCATGAGGAGCAAGCCAATATGCAGTACCTCCCTACCCCCATGGTCTCTGCATCAGCTTCTGCCTCCAGGTTCCTGCCTGTTTGAGTTGAGTCCCTGTTTTGATTTACTTTGACGATGAACACCAATATGAAAATGTAAGCCAAATAAATCCTTTCTTCCCAACTTGTTTTGGTTATGGTGCTTCAACATAGCAATCATAGCCCTGACTAAATTTTGTCGTGGTATTTGGTTCTCAGAGACAACAAATAGGAAGATCTTATTTTTAAGTCAGTTATCTGCATCTTCTAAATGGTGAATGGGGCCTCTGCGTGTTTAAAGGTACTATTGGAAGGAGTTTTCAAATTCTTGAAGGTTCCTTGATTGCTTTTCTGTTTGACTGGATTGGTATATCCTTTTACTTACTTTCTTGCTCCTATTAGGAAACTACTGTGTTGGACATCTTAGATCCCTTCTTACCTTCTTGGTTCCTCTATTCATCATGAAGTTACTCTTCTTGCCCTCTCATGATTCAGTCTGTCTTTCTTCCTTCTCTGTGTTTAATACTCCTTTTCAGTACTTTCTGCAGTGCTGGCTTGGGGCTCTGAATTGCTTTAGCTTGTGTTTGACTGGAAATATAGGTATTTCTCTATAAATTTTAAAAGATAGCTTTGCTGGATATAACAACCTTTGTTTACAATTATCTACTCTCAGGGCTCAAAATGTATCCTTTAATACTTTCTAGGCTTTTAGGGTTGCTGATGAGAGATTTTGTACATGGAAGTTACTGTTCCTCCAACTGGTTCCCAAATTAGCACAGGGGCTTATATTAATTATAAATGTTCAGCTGGTAGTGCAGGCATATTACCATCTAGCTCTTACACTTAAATTAACCCATAATTCATATCTATGTTTAGCCATTGAGGCTTGGTACCTTTTCTCAGTATAGCATTCTATTTGTTTCCTCTGCATTTGGCTGGCAACTCCTAACTTCCACCCTTCTGCTTACCATCATCCTTAGTTTGGTCACCTTGCTTATACTTACTGCATGGTTACTGTCCAGTCTGCATTTTATTAAACCAGTTGGAGTGACAATATTTATAGTCTACAAGAGGATTGTCCCACAGCAATATTTGATGTTATACTGGTGCATTTTCTCTATAGTTGAGGTGACATTTTCCTTACAACTTACTATATTGTCCTCTGCATTGTCTTTAATGTCTATCTGTGATGTGAAATAGAAATGTTCTTCTCTGGTTATACCAACTTAAATTTATAAATGCCTCATGTTTGAATATCCATTTCTGTCTTGGATTTTGGAAATGTTCTGCTATCATTTTAGTGTCTATATTAGATTTTGAATGAGCTCCTTCCCCATGGTTTGGTGTCTTGAACTTATCCCAAAGTTCATAAAAGATTATTCAGTGTTCTTTTTTGTAACATTTTGTAAATTTATGTATGTTTGGACATGTTGCTGCCTCAGCCTTCTTTATATATTCTATATTCCCCTTAGTCTTTGCTCATGATAGTTTTCACTGAGTTTTTTGTTTGTTTATTTGTTTGACTGGGCCTTTCATGTTTACCATTTATACTGGTTAGTTTTAATAATTTTCAACTTAATGCTGAATCTTTACTTACTTTTTTTTAAAATTTGTGCCCCAGATGGCTATTTCACCTCCCTTACTGACTTTATTGTCTGGGTCCTAAATTTCCTTTCTTCTTTTGTCATATATATATATATATATATATATATATATATGTATGTATGTATGTATGTATGTATGTATGTATATATATGTACATGTATATATATATATTCTTATTTTACATATAGATCCCAGTTCCTCCTCCCTCCCTCCAATGCCCCCCAACCACCTATCCAGTCCCATTCCCCACCCAACCACAGGGAGGGTGAGGCCTTCCAGAAGGGATCATCAAAATCTGTCAAGTCATTTGGAGAAGGGTCTAGGCCCTCCCTTCTATCTCAAGGTTAAGGGAGTTTCCCTCCATGGGGAATGTGCTCCCAAAGTCCTTTTGTGCACCAGGGAAACATCCTGGTTCCACTGTCAGAGGTCTCATAGACTTTCCAGGCCTTCTAACTGACACCCATGTTCAGAAAGTCTGAGTTGGTCCATGAGCTCCCCCTCGTTCAGGTCAGCTGTCTCTTGTTCTCAGGTAGCCTGGTCTTGTTCTCCCTCTCTGCATCTGGATTCCGAGTTCAGCTCCATGCTTAACTGTGGGTGTCTGCTTCTATTTGCAACAGTGACTAAATGAAGGTTCTAGGATGGCACATAAGTTAGTTATCAATCTCATTATCAGGGAAGGGCATTTAAGGTAGTCTTTCCACTGTTGCTCAGATTGTTAGTTGGGGTCATCCTTGTAGGTCTCTGGACATTTCTCTTGAGTCAGTTTTCTTTTCAAAGCTATAATGGCTCCCTCTATTATAGTCTCTCTCTCTCTTTCTCTCTCTCTCCCTCTCTCTCTCTCTATCTATCTCTCTCTCTCTCTCTCTCTCTCTCTCTCTCTCTCTCTCTCTCTCTCTCTCTCTCATCTATTCGTTCCCAAACTACTAGTCCCATATGTTCTCCTCTCATCCCTTTCTCTTCTTCCTAACTCCCTCTCCACTCACTGCCCCCCACTCCTGTGTTCCTTTGCCCTTCTGTGAGGGACCTTGTATGAATCTCTTAGAATACTCCTTTATTCTAGTTTCTCTGGTGGTGTGAATTATAGGCTGGTGATCCTTTGCTCTATGTCTAAAATCCATATATGAATGAGTATATACCATGTTCCTCTTTTTGTGACTGGGTTTTCTCATTCAGGATGGTTTCTTCAAGTTCCATCCATTTGCCTGCAAATTTCAAGATTCCATTGGTTCCCACCATCCCTGCTGATTAGTATTCCATTGTGTTAATGTGCCACGTCTTCTTTATCCATTCTTCAGTTGAGGGGCATCTAGGTTGTTTCCAGGTTCTTGCTATTACAAATAATGCTGCTATGAACATAGTTGAACAGATGTCCTTGTAGCATGAATGTAGATCATTTGAATATATGTCTGAGTGGAATTGCCAGGTCAAGTGGTAGACTGATACCCATTTTCCTGAGGAACAACCATACTGATCTCCAAAATGGCTGTACGAGTTTACACTCCCACCAGCAGTGAAGGAGTGTTCTCCTTTCTCTGCATCCTCTCCAGCATAAGCTGTCATTGGTGTTTCTAATTTTACATTCTGACAGTAGTAAGATGGTATCTCAGAGTTGTTTTGATTTGCATTTCCCTGACGGCTAAGGATGTTGAGTACTTCCTTAAGTGTCTTTCATCAATTTTGGATGCCTGTATTCAGTTCTGTAGTACCCCCACTTTTTAATTAGGTTATTTGGTGTTTTGTTGCCTAGTTTCTTGAGTTCTTTGTATATTTTGGAGATCAGCCCTCTTTCAGATGTAGGGTTGGTGAAGATATTTTCCCAGTCTGTGTGCTGCCATTTGGTCTTGTCAACTTTGTGTGTCCTTTGCTTTACAGAAACTTCTCAGTTTCAGGAGGTCCCATTTATTAATTGTCATTCAGTGTCTGTGCTACTGGTGTTATATTCAGGAATCATTCTCCTGTAACAATTTGTTCAAGTGTAGCTCACCCATTAAAGGCTAGGCTCACAACCATTTTTATACTGTTTAGTGTCCTCTATGTGTCATTAATCCTTTTGAAAGGTAGGACTCTAATCTTTGTATGGTACTTTATGTATCTCACTATCTTGGGTTTTTGGTCTTGGAAAGCTGTGAATCTGTAAAAGTGTCCTACTGGCTTGCCTTTTCATGTCTGTAGTGGTGTGTGTGTGTGAGTGAATGAGTGTGTGTGTGTGTGTGCGTGTGTGTGTGTGTGTGTCAGTGTGCGTATATGTGTGTGAGTGTGTGTGTGTGTGTGTGTGAATGTGTGACTGTGTGTGTGAGTGTGTGTGTGTGTGTGTGTGTGTGTGTGTGTGTGTGTTATACTTCTGTTCGCACACATAGATCCTCCATTTTTAATTTTTTGCCTTTTACACCCTATTTGTTTCATCATTTAATTTTATGTGAGTCTTCTAGTGAGTTGTCTTCACTTGACTTTATGTTCCTCATTACTATTTGAAAGGGAAACAGTGCAAAAGGATCGACAGTGATTTGACAAAGTTCTGGGTTTGACTTTAAGTAGAAAATACTAGTGTCCCAACACAGTTCAGAGAGTATCACAGTATTTCAGAGTGAGGAAATATAGATTATTATCAGCTTAGGGAGAGTTGTTTATTTCATTTTGTAGTGCATTTTTTTTCAAACATGTATTTATTTTATGCTGGATATAATTATAAATGCCTTTTTTTATAAATGAAAACAAACATTTATAAACAATATTTGGGAATTTGGGCATCATTCATTCCAAGCTACTTCCTGCTGGTAGGGGGCGCTGTCATGGGGGAATCCTAAGAAGACACAGAAATCCTGGCTGTAGTGGTCTACAGGGCTCCATTGTCCCATTGACCTTGCTTCAGGGGGTCTTGCTCGATCAAACCACATTAGTCTGGAAGGGATCCAGAGCTTTTAATTTTCTGTGGAAACAAAATTAGAAATTTATTTCCGCAGTAACTTGTCCTTAGGCTTAAATTTTGAAGCCAAAGCATTTAAAAAAAAAATTCAACATATATATATATGTTGAATTAATCCAGCAACATTTTTTCCTTTTTCCTTCTTCTTTTAATAATAATATAATTTAAAAATTTTACATATGGATCCCAGTTTCCTCTCCCTTCCTCCCTACAACTCTCACTCCCTCACTCCATCCCTACTCTCCTCCCTCCCTCTTATACTCTTTCCCCTGTAACTTGCACCTTGGCCACCCTCCCCTCCCATCCCCCACCCCTATTCCACTTGTAGGGCTGTGCTATCCAGGTTGGGTCATGTAAGTCTGTCAAGTCATTTGAAGTAGGGACTAGGACTTCTCTCCTGTCTCTAGGTTAAGGGGGTATCCCTCCATGAGGGACTTGTCTGCAAGGTCCTTTTATGCACCAGAAATAGATCCCGTTTCTACTGTCTGAGGTCCCCCAGACTGCTCAGTCCTTCTAGCTGAGACCCATATTCAGGGGGTCTGAGTCAGTCCCATGCTGGGTTCCTAGCCATCAGTCTGGGGGGCAAGCTCCTCCTTGTTCAGGTCAGCTGTCTTTGTGAGTTTCTGCAACCTGGTCTTGTCCCCTCTCTCTGCATCTGGATTCTAGTTCAACTCAGTGCTTGGTTATGGGTGTTTACTTCTGTTTGAACAGGAACTAGATGAGGACTCCATGATGGTGGATAATTTAGTTGATGATCTCACTATCAGGGAAGGGCATTTATGATAGCCTTTCCATGGTTGGTCGAATTATTAGTTGGAGTCAGTCTTGTAGTTCTCTAGACCTTTCTTTAGGTTCAGTTTTATCTTCAAACCAATAATGGCTCCCTCTTCTCTTTTATGCCCCCCCTCACCCTGACTCAGTCTATCCAATCACACGTGTTTTCCTCTCCTCCCCTTCTCTTTCTCCTAGTTCTCTCTCCATTCACTGTCCCCCATTTCCCATGTGTTCTGGGGGACTTGTCCCTTCCCCCTTTTGTGAGGGACCATATATGAATCTCTTAGAATACACCTTGTAACCCAGTTCATCTGGTGGGGTGTATTATAGGCTGGTGATCCTTTGCTCTACACCCAAAATCCATATATGAGCGAGTACATACCCTGTTCTTCTTTTTGTGACTGGGTTACAAAAAGGATGGTTTCTTCAAATTCCATCCACTTGCCTGCAAATTTCAAGATTCCATTATTTTTTCTGCATAGTAGTATTCCATTGTGTAGAAGTGCCACATCTTCTTTATGCATTCTTCAGTTGAAGGGCATCTAGGTTGCTTCCAGGTTCTTGCTATTACAAATAATGCTGCTATGAACATAGTTGAGCACATGTCTTTGTTGCATGGATGTGAGTCATTTGGGTATATACCTAAAAGTGGAATTGCTGGGTCCTATGGTAAGCTAATCCCCATTTTCCTGAGGAACTGCCACACTGATCTCCAAAATGGCTGTACGAGTTAACACTCCCACCAGCAGTGAAGGAGTGTTCCCCTTTCTCAACATCTTCTCCAGTGTAAATTGTCGTTGTTGTTCCTCAGTTTAGCCATTCTGGCAGGAGTAAGATGATATCTCAAAGTTGTTATGATTTGCATTTCCCTGATAGCTAAGGATGTTGAACACTTTAAGTGTCTTTTAGTCTCTTTGATTTCCTCTATTGAGAATTCTTTCTTCAATTCTGTACCCCATTTTTTAATAGGGCTATTTGGTGTTTTGTTGACTAGTTTATTGAGTTCTTTGTATATTTTGGAGATCAGCCCTTTGTCAGATGTAGGATTGGTAAAAAATTTTTCCCAGTCTGTGGGCTGCCGTTTGGTCTTGTCCACTGTGTCCTTTGCCTTACAGAAGCTTCTAAGTTTCAGGAAGTCCCGTTTATTAATTGTTGATATCAGTGTCTGTGCTACTGGAGTTATGTTCAGGAAGCAGTCTCCTGTATCAATTTGTTCAAGGGTACCTCCTATTTTCTCTTCTAAGAGGTTCAGTGTGGCTGGATTTATGTTGAGGTCTTTGATCCTTTTGGACTTGAGTTTTGGGTATGGCGATAGACATGGGTCTATGTGCAGTCTTCTACACACCATCATTCAATTGTGCCAGGACCATTTGTTGAAGATGCTTTCCTCCCCCCATTGTATTTTTTTTAGCTGTTTTGTGAAAATCAGGTGTTCGTAGGTGTGTGGATTAATATCGGGATTTTCAGTTCAATTCCATTGGTCTACCTGTCTATTTTTGTGCTAATACCAGGCTGTTTTCAGGTCAGGACTATAGCTCTGTAGTAGAGCTTAAAGTCAGGGATGGTGATGCCTCCTGAAGTTCTTTTATTGTACAGGGTTGTTTTGGCTATACTGGGTCTTTTGTTTTTCCATACAATGTTGACTTTATCCTTTCAAGGTCATTAAAGAATTGTGCTGGGATTTTAATGGGGATTGCATTTAATCTATAGATTGCTTTTGGCAAGATTGCCATTTTTTACTATATTTATCCTTCCAATCCAACAGCATAGGAGATCTTTCCATTTTCTGGTATCTTCTTTAATTTCTTTCTTTAAAGACACAAAGTTCTTATTGTATAGGTCTTTCACATGTTTAAGCATTACCCCGAGATATTTTATGTTGTTTATGACTATTGTAAAGGGTGATGTTTCTCTGATTTCTTTCTCAGCGTCTTTGTCATCTGAATAAAGTAGGGCTACTGATTTTTTTTTTGAGTTTATCTTGTATCCTGCTAGTTTGCTGAAGGTGTTTGTCAGTTGTAGGAGTTCCCTGGTAGTTTATTGGGTCACTTATGTAAACTGTCATATCATGCACAAATAGAGACAGTTTGACTTCTTCCTTTCCAATTTGGATCCACTTGATCTCCTTTTGTTGTCTTATAGCTTTCGCTAGAACTTCAAGTACAATATTGAAGAGATGTGGAGAGAGAGGACAGCCTTGTCTTGTTCTTGATTTTAGAGGAATTGCCTTAAGCTTCTCTCCATTCAGTTTGATGTTGGCTGTTGGTTTACTGTATATTGCTTTTATTATGTTTATGTATGTCCCTGTTATCCCTGATCTCTCCAAGACCTTTATCATTAAAGGGTGTTGAATTTTGTCGAAGGACTTTTTAGCATCTAGGGAGATGATAATATGGTTTTTCTTTTTCAGTTTGTTTATATGGTGGATCATGTTGATAAATTTTTGTATGTTAAACCATCCTTGCAACCCAGTGATGAACCTACTTGATCATGGTGGATGATTTCTCTGATGTATTCTTGGATTCAGTTTGCCAGTATTGAGTATTTTTGCATCCATATTCATCAGGGGTATTTGTAGTTTTCTTTCTTAGTTGTATCTTTGTGTGGTTTGGGTACCAAAGTGATTGTGGCCTCGTAGAAAGAGTTTGCTAATGTGCTTTCTGTCTTTATTGTGTAGAACAAATTAGCTCTTCTTTGAATTTCTGGTAGAATTCTACACTGAAGCCATCTGGCCCTGGGGTTTTTTTTTTTTTTTTTTTTTGGTTTTTTTTTTTGGTTGGAAGTCTTTTGATGACTGTTTCAATTTCATTGGGGGCTGTAGGTCTATGTAAGTTGTTTGTCTGTTCTTGGTTTAATTTTGGTAAGTGATAGTTGTCCAGAAATTTGTCCATTTCGTTTGAATTTTCAAATTTTGAAGAATACAGGTTTTCAAAGTATGACCTGAAAGTTGTCTGGATTTCCTCTGTGTCCGTTCTGATTTTGTTAATTTGCATGATCTCTCTCTGCTTTTTCGTTAGTTTGGATAAAGGTTTGTCTATCTTATTGATTTTCTCAAAAAAACCAACTCTTTGTTGCATTGACTTTATGTATTGTATCCTGGCTTCTATTTTATTGATTTCAGCCCTCAAATTGATTATTTCTTGGCATCTACTCCTCCAGGGTGAGTTTGCTTCTTTTTGTTCTAAGGCTTTCAGTTGTGCTGTAAATTCTCTAATGTGACTATCCTCTGCTTTCTGCATATGGACATTCAGTGCAATGAACTTCCCTGGTAACACTGCTTTCAAGGTGTCCCATAAGTTCGGATATGTTGTATCCTCATTCTCATTGAATTTTAGGAAATCCTTAATTTCTTATTTCTTCTTTGACCCAGGTGTGGTGCAATTGCCCATTGTTCAGTTTCCATGAGTTTGTATGGTTTCTGCGATTTGTGTTGTTGAATTCCAATTTTAAAGCATGGTGGTCTGATAAGATACAGGGTACTATTCCAATTCTTTTGTATCTGTTGAGGTTTGTTATGCCACCTAGTATGTGGTAGATTTTAGAGAAGGTTCTATGTGGAGCAGAGAAGAAGGTATATTGTTTTGTGTTTGGATGGAATGTTCTATAGATGTCTGTTAAACCCAGTTGAGACATAACTTCTGTAGGTTCTTTTGTTTCTTTGTTGAGTGTCTGATTGGTGGTCCTGTCTAGTGGTGAGAGTGGTGTGTTGAAGTCTCCCCCCTACAAGTGTGTGAGGTTTTATGTGAGCTTTGAGTTTTAGTAGCATTTCTTTTAAGAATGTGGGTTTGTCTTTATTTGGGGCATAGATGTTCAGAATCGAGACTTTTTGTTGATGGATTTCTCCCGTGATGAATATGAAATGACCATCTTCATCTCTTTTGATTAATTTTGGTTTGAAGTCTAACTTGTTAGATATTAGGATTGCCACACCTGCTTGCTTCTTGGGTCCGTTTGATTGGAAGATATTTTCCCAGCCCTTTACCCTGAGGTAATGTTTATCTTTGTACCTTAGGTGTGTTTCTTGTATGCAGCAGAAGGATGAATTCTGTCTTCGTATCCATTCTGTTAGCCTGTGTCTTTTTATAGGCGAGTTTAGACCATTAATGTTGAGGGAAAGTAAGGACCATTGATTGTTAATGGTTGTTTGTTTTAGATTTGCTTTTGGTATTGTGAATTTATTTGTCCTTCTTTACCCTTGGTTTCTGGTGAAGTGGGATTATCTGTTGGCTAAGTCTTTGTGAGTTTAGTAAACTTCCTTGGGTTGGAGTTTTCCTTCCAAAGCTTTCTGGAGGGCTGGATTTGTAGATGTGTGTTTTGAAAATCTGGCTTTGTCTTTAATATCTTGTTTTCTCCATCTATAATGATTGAGAGTTTTGCTGGATATAGTAGCCTGGGCTGACATCTGTGGACTCTTAGTACTTGTAGAACATCTATCCAGGACCTTCTGGCCTTGAGGGTTTCCATGGAGAAGTCAGGCGTAATTTTGATAGGTCTGCCTTTATATGTTACCTGTCCTTTTTCCTTCGCTGCTCTTAATATTCTTTCTTTATTCTGTATGTTAGGTGTTTTGAATATTATATGTCGAGGGGTCTTTTTTCTTTGGTGCAGTCTATTTGGTGTTCAGTATGCTTCTTGTACTTTCATGGGCATGTCCTCTTCAGATTGGGAAAGTTTTCCTCAATGATTTTGTTGAATATATTTTCTGCCCCTTTGAGCTGGGCTTCCTCACCTTCCTCTATACCTGTTATTCTTAGGTTTGGCCTTTTCACAGTGTCCCACATTTCCTCGATGTTTTGTGTTAAGGATTTGTTGGATTTACGATTTTCTTTGGTCGATTAATCTATTTCCTCTAGTTTATCTTCAGCACCTGAGATTCTCTCTTCCATCTCTTGAATTCTATTGGTTATGATTGCATCTGCAGTTCCTGATCGTTTGCCCAGTTTTTCTATTTCCAACATTTTTTCGGTTTGTGTTTTCTTTATTGTCTCCATTTCCATTTTCAAGTGTTAAACCTGTTTAATTGTTTTTTCTTGTTTTTCTGTACTTTCTTTAAGAATTTTATTCATTTCTTCCAATTTTTTGTTTGTTTTATCTTCCATTTCTTGGAGGGATTTTCTCAGATCTTCTTTCAGGGCCTCTATCATTTTTATGACGATAATTTTTAGGTCGTTCTCTTCTGAATCATTTGCTTTGTTGTGTTCTGGTCTAGTTGGTGTACTTCCCTGGATTCTGGTGGTGTTATGCTTGTCTTTCTGATGTTAGATATTTTCTTGTATTACTGTCTTCCCATAGCTTCTTCCAGTAGGTGTTGGTGGGGTTTCTCCCTCTCCTTATGAATTTAGGTGGGTCAGAGGTTCGACGTCTGTAGTTCTTGGTGGTCCAAGCTCTCTAGGAGGTCTCTCCATAGGCAGGGGCCCGACGATGGGGGTCAAAGTTCAAGCTCCAGCAGAGGAGAGCTGAGGCCTCTTTGGCAGAGGCTATCCTGCAGGATATTTCCTCAGGGATCACCGGGTCTAGCTCTAGCCAAGACCTCTAGGCAAGGCCTGGTGTTGGCAGACAAAGGCTGGGCTGATACTCAGGATGTTTCTGGGTCTAGCTGGCACTCTCCAACTGAGTAGTGCCTTTTTAGCAGAGGTCCTGTGATGGGGGTCAAGGATCCAGCCTGCAGGAACTCAGGGTGGACCTGCAGAGATAGGCGGATCTCTGGGAGGGGCCCAGAACTCCAGTAGAAGACCAGTGGTGGGGGGTCAGAGACCAGGCAGGTGGAAATTACGAGTGGTCCCACATGGGTAGGCTGGTCTATTGTGCTCAGATGGGCTCCAGGAATTTCCCTGAAGGTGGCTGGATTGTTGGCTTCACCCTTTGGCTCAGTGCTCAACCAGAGCTTGGGACAGTGCACAGGGTAGGGAAGAGAGCAGGGGGAGGGCAGGCTCTCGGTGGGGGTGGGCGGGGGTATATTGGAGCTCCAAGAGCACTCTCTTTGGGGACAGGATGCAGGGGCAGGGAGATCTAGGACCCACCCAGGGATTTCCAGGGAGGGTATAGGGGAGAATCTGCTGCCCTGGCAGTATTAGGCCCAAACTCACCTGTAGCCGAGGCCTGGTGACAGGGACAAAGGCTGGGCTGATACTCCTATTTTGTAGTTTCTTAGCATTAAGGTACCAATAATTAAAAAAGGGAAAGAGGCAGGTATTTTGGCACACACCTTTAATCCCAGCACTTGGGAGAAAAGGACAGGATGTTCCAGGGTTTTTCTCTGGGGCCACCAACCAGCTCCCAGATCATGACAGGGAGAATCGCTCTTAGTTGTAAATGCTCGGCCTAGCTTAGGCTCATTTTAGCAAGCTCTTTTAACTTAAATTAACCTGTTTCTCTTTTCTCTTTATCTACCTTTTGCATCTGTGCTTTTTACCTTCTTATTTTCTTTCTGTACATCTTACCTTCACTGCTTCCCATGTCTGGCTGGCTGGTGATTCCTGGCTTCTGGCCTAGGCGTCTCCCTCCTTTCCTCCTCTCTTCCCCTCCTCTCTTCCCCTCTCATTCTTTTTCCTTTTCTCCAGCCTAGAGGCCTCCTATTCATTCTGTCTGCTAGCCCCACCTATCCTTTCTCCTGCCACGTTATTGGCTGTTCAGCTCTTTCCTAGACCAATTAGGTGCCTTAGGCAGGCAAAGTGAAACAAATACAACACATCTTTATGTAAAGAAACACATCCTTACATCATCAGATAAATGCAGCACAAATAAATGTAACACACCTTTACACAGTTAAAGTAGTATTCTGCAGTATAAACAAATGTTAACAGATCTTTGCCAAGTAAAAATAATATTCTACAACAGATCCCTGAGTTCAAGGCCAGCCTGTCCAGGACATCCAGGACTACACAGAGAAACTCTGTCTTGAAGAAAACAAAAGAAAAAGAGGGTGAGGGGAGTGAAGAATAGTAAGAGGGAGAACAAATGGATGAGAACCTTAAGCGAAAAACAATAAAGAAAATGTTACAGATTAACTTTAGAACAAGTAAGGATAGGCTTGAAAGCGTTTTCGGCTGAAATACCAGCTAAACCAAAACAACTAAACATTTGTAGTACAGAAAAGTGTCAGGCTGGAGAAATGGCCCAACAGTTAAAAGTACTAGCTGTTCTTACAGAAGATCAGAGTTCAGTGCCCAGCACCCACGTCGCCAGTGGCTCACAAGCATCCTGTCCAACCTACTTCCGGCCTCCACAGGCAGTGCATATGGTGCACAGTCATACATGCAGCCAATACAACCATGCACATAAAATAGTCTTTCTAAAAACGTCAATTAAAACAATAAAATCAGAAGGTTCTGTAGTTTTAGGGTAGAGACCCAAAGACCACACAGCACAAAGTCCAAATTGAGTGTGAGTCTGTATTAAGCTGGCCTGGACCTACCCTGAAACACTTCTTACAGAGCTGCCTCCAGTACATTTTACAGGGAGCTTTTAAAAGCAAAGAGCACAGAAAAACTGCATCCTAGTTGCCAGTTGCATGGGGCAAGCAAGCAGTTTAACAGAAGCCAAAAACATGTAGTTAGCCGAGGTATTTGACCCCGAGTTTCTAGAACACTGTTTGTATCACAGTGGGGTTAGAAAAGTGGTAGAGGGGGAGTCTGCTTCAGGCAAAATCAGAGATGGCTCCAGTGAAGACAAGATAGAGGAACCTTTGTGCTGTCCCACTATAACGTCATTGATGTTTCTTCCCATGTGATTTCACCAGTAGCTCTGTTGATAGGGTAGGGCTACTAGTCTCAGTGAGTCAAATGACTTAAATCATATATGTCCTCCCTGCCCAGAAGATCTTGTGTATAAGACTCTGCAGAAGTCAACCCTGTCTGGCACCCTGTAGGCCTCTGGCGTAGTCTGAATGATTCTCTCCTTCATGTTTGCTTCCTGTTCATTTTACCAGCAAGATCTCAGATGTTTTTTTAGCACCACTGTTTCATGGTTCTTGCATAAGAAAGCTTTTATTTGCTGGCCAGTCTGTGTAAGGTTCAGTGCATTTCTTATGTTCCCCTGATGTTGCTTGCTTTGGTAGTGACGGGTGGTACCTACCATATCATGCTCAGCTTGTGGATAATCTCAGCTCATGTTCCTCTTCATCACTTGTGTGGCTGTCTTCACAGCCAGCACCACTCTGGGCTTCTCTCTGCCCTCAGCACTTGATCTTGCTCCATCTCTGCAGGCACTTACCACTCTCCTGATCACCATTCTCCTGGCATCCATGTTAAGTCAGCACAAGTCAGTGGCCACTCCTGACTACTTCTATGCAAGCATTTTATAGCTCTCTCCTCAGCTTATTTTTTCTCTGAGTAACTGTCTTTGCTTTCCCACTATTGTTTGTTTGTTTCCAATGTTCTTTAGCTCTTTTATTCACAGAAATCATGACTGCTTGGGACTCTTCTCCATAGATCACAAAGAGGCACTTTCTTTCTTTCTGGTTTTTTTTTTTTAACTCATTTTATGTACCAACCACAGTTTCCTCTCTATCCCCTCCTCCTGCTGCCCCCACCTTCTCCAAATCCCCATCCACTCCTTAGAACAGATAAGGCCTCCCATAGGGAATCATGAAAGCCTGGCACATTAAATTGAGACAGGACCTATCCCCTGCATCAAGGCTAAGCAAGGCATCCCACCATAGGAATGGGTTCCAAAACGCCAGCTCATGCACCAGGGATAAATCCTAGGTCCCACTGCCAGGGGAAAAGAGGCAGTTTCTAATCTCTCTCTTACCCAGAAATGCCATGCTCTTTCTACAGACATCAAGGCTAAAAGTTGAATGAATAAGTTGTTCAAAGTTGTACTGTAAAATGATTTTGCTCTACTTGGCTTCCTTATAGTGTTTACTCACTTATCAGAAATGGCTTATGTTTGGAGCATGGATGTCCTCCATTTCAGATATGGTATTTATTCTCTTTTCTACAGATGAACCCACAGATATGATTCCACGAAGCTGTCAACTTGCAACAGATGTTCCTCATGTCACACAGCTACTAAACATGACAAAAGTCTGCCAAACTGAAATAAAATATGGAGGTCATCGTTTACGATCAGCAGAATCAGGTATGCCCTGAGGTTCCCATGAGCATATGTCTACCCTCCCCCTGATAAGATGTCTTCCTCTAGAGACCTCCCTAACCATCATTCTTCCACAGAACTGCCAGTATATGAGGCCAGGGCCTGCAAGCTCAGGTCACTTGCTTCCCAGGCAGACAATTGAAATGAAGAAACATTTCTACTTCAGCACTGTGATTTACTGAGGGAAAGGAGACGGTAAGGAGAGACGTGAAACTATGTTTTTCTGTAGGGTAGTTATCGCTCTACAGAAAATGCTGCTTTATTCAAGTACTATGATAAAAGACAGTAAAGCTGTTCCCTGTGAAGGAGCTGTAGGGAGCGACAGGAGTGCAGCCAACTGGAACTTCACTGTCAGTTTAGAAAAGGAAACTTCGGTTCAGTTCTGGACAGTGTTGCCCTACCTGAATACGTATTGTTCATCTTTAAATAGTCTCAAAAGAGTTTTTTGAAGCCCATGAACTAAAGAAAATATTCTTAGGGTTACAGTATTCTACCTCTGTACAGACATTATTCCAGCTGACCAAGACAATGACAATGAGACACCTTAATACCAAACCCAATATAAGCTCAGCTCCCTGGATGTTTGAACTGCTGAAACATTTTAAAGTTTAAGCATTTAACAGTACAAAGCATGTTTTTTCCTGCCTTCTGGACTCTGCCCATAGAGACTCTTAGTTAATTTGGCTAATCTGTTTGTTTTGTTGGGTTTTTTGTTTTGTTTTGTTTTAACCTCCTCTAGTGATTGTTATGAGCAGCTTAGGAAGGTCCTGTGGTTCAAGTAACACTCAAATACAGGAAGGTAATTCAAAGGAAGCTAAAGGGTAGTCATCATGACAAATCATCTGTACAAGTAGATACTGAAAGCATTCTATGCATATCTATGTATTTATAGTATGTTCTTATAAGAAATTGATAAGAGATTTATGGAAGTGTGTTAGGGCAAAAGACTGAGTAAAAGCAAGGAGACAGCAAATTCTTGGACCATTATTCATAGGACTAATGTAAGGAATGGCTTGTGTGATGAAATGCCGTTTTAGAAGTACTGTGGGAGTCTTTCTTGTCCCTCAATAAAGAGATGGTAATGTTTTAGGTAGTTGCGTTCAACAGCAGGGTTCCAGACTGACAAGACCTGGACCAGTAGAAATCAGTGGCACCGAGAGAATCTGACTGGGAAGTGGCAGGGTTTGTGGCTTCTCAGATAACATGTATGGCCCAGAAAGTGGTCAGAGTTTAAAAGGAGCTCAGCTAGGAAGAGGGAAAAGTAAATATTTGTGATGAAAGTTGAAAGCATGAGCTCTTTATTGCCTGCATTTTCTTTGTCCATCTTAATCAGCATTATATGCCAGAAGTGGACCTCTGTTGTCCTTTTTTTCAGTACTAGAAAAGTGTATATATATGTATATATATATATATATATATATATATGCACCATACTGTTAACCCATATATATATATATATATAAATGCACCATACTGTTAACCCATATATATATATATATATACATATATATATATATATGCACCATACTGTTAACCATTGATTGCATCATTCCCAAACTCATAGAAAAGCAGAGAGAGTTATGATGCAAATGTCTGCTGCTTCATAATTATGCACTTTGAGTAGGACTTTCTGCCAGCAATGAGGCAATAGTGAAAATGTGTGTATTGTCTATATAACTAGACACAAAGAGAAATGGAAAGATTTTGTGCAAGCCATGTTTGTTAAGGAGCCATGGAAAAAAACAAAGAAGTATAAAAGTAAGCTCACTACATTTCGGGTGACAGTTTAATCATAAGATTTGCTACAGAATGCAGGGAGGCATTTTCAATAGCAAACACCATATCTGTGCCTATGATAATTTTCAATAACAGGGATGAATAAGCTGTGTCACATATGGTGATGACATGATTACTTGGCGATCTTTTGTTACCCTCTGTCCTTACAGCTGAATGTTTTTTTAAACTGCCTTTAAAATAAACACAAATCAATGTACAATATTATTGTCATCTTATGTAAAGCTCTCAGAGGTGCTTAAACTGAATAAGATTTAGTAAATACTAACATCAATGTTACAACTAAACAGAAACATTTCCATAGGCTATATTCAAGCCCAACTTACAGAGGGTAATATTGATATTTCCTTTGTAAATAATCTAAGTAGACTTGTAATGTGTAATAATAGTCAATTCAACTTACATCATGTATACAGAAAATTGTGAATTGATTAAATCAATGAGCGTATATTTTTTTTCTTGTTGAATACCAAGTATGTCCATTGTAGCCCGTTTTGATTCTGCCTCTTAGGTCAGTCTCATTGCACATGCATGATAGCCAAGATGACATGAACATACATGGTACTGTGTGGTTTTCTCTCTGCAAATACATTTCAGTAGCCAGGTTTTATATATGTGAACTTTAAAACTTAGTAAAAGTGAATGTATTAATAATTTCCCTGTGCAAGTGTCTGATTGGAATGATATCTCTGAGGATTATGCCCATGGGCAGGTTTTTAGATGTGGCTAGCCAGCAGATGTGACTCTATTTGAACTACTTGTTTTCGTCTCTTTCTAGTGAGTGAACTCCCACAATGAGATTTGAATTGCATGAGAAAATGACTATGTGTTCATATAATTGGCTGTGTAGTGCTCATGTAAATTTTGATATTTTATCATAAATGTACATATTGAGAGATCCCAGTGAGACCTTGGGATAAATAGCCATTTCCTATGGACTTTCACATCGCCAAAAAAAGAAACCTTGGAGTTTTTAACTGTTTTAGACTGTTCTGTTGAATGCTGTAGAGCTCAATCAAGAGCATGGAATGGAATTCATAAAATTACTGTTCAAAAAGCTCTGCATTACCTCTGTTGTCTATGTCAGCTCCCAGTGCACATTAGCTAATGACTTCAGGACTATAGGATCTGATAATCTTACTTTCATTAATGGAATCCCAGTTTAATTTAACCAACTGGCTGTTGAAGTGAAGCATTCAGCATTAATGACAAGATACAGTAGCCCACTGAACACAGATCAAATGTAGTAATTTACTTAAAAATTGGAAGGTGGTTTTCCCTGCTGTCTACCTTTTCACAACAGCCGTCGTCTTACTAGGTTCTCACTTTCTTTATAAATAAGAGGAACCTGATATCCTACCTCCCACCACAGCTATATACTTGTGGATTAATCCATCTAGAAGACAAAAGAAAAAGGGAGGGAGGAATAGAGGGAGGAACAGAGGGAAGGAAGCTGTCTTTGGCACTGGAGAAATCTGTATTAGACGTCTTATTTAGAATCCATATTATGAAAGCAAGATTCAAACTAAAGACCACATTTTGCTATGAAGCAGAAAAATTTAAAAGGAATTAGTACATGCTGTCATAAGAGCCAAAGAACCTCCCATAATTCATGGGTCAGTTGAATTAATACTGTGAAAATGGCTACCTTGCCAAAACCAATATGAAGATTCAGTGCAAACTGTATGAAAGGTCCAGTGACACTCTTCACATGAATAGAAACAAGAAATGAATCCTAAATTTTATTATCAAAGCACAACAGATCCCAGATGGGTAAAGCAGTTTTGAGCAAAAGGACCAATGGTGAAGATATCAATATACCTGGTTTCAGGTTAGACCACAGGGCATTAGTAACAAAAACAGTGTGGTACTGGCACAAGATTAGATATATAGAATAATAGAATAGAGTGAAAGACCAGAGAAAAACCACATAGTTACAGCTACCAAACTTTTTTAGAAAGATGTCAAAACCATACATTGGAGAAAAGACAGCCTTTTCAGCAAATGGTGTGGGGGAAGCTGGATATTCAGATGTAGAAGAATGACCTACATCAATCAGGTCAAAATGATGGAAGATATTAATATATGATGGGAAACTCTGAAACTGTTGATAGGAATATACTTCAAGACACAGAATTATGCAAGGACTTTCTGAAGAAAAAAAAAGACTCCAATAGCTCAAGGAATAAAACCAAGAATCAACAAGTGTGGTTATTATAAGAAATTAAAACAAAAGAAATAATTGATTGAATCAAGAAATAGCCTACACAGTGGGAGAACAATCTTTGCTCTGTTACAGGGATCCCACCAGAGACCACTCAGACACAGTCAATCCCTACTGAAAGTCTTTATTCCAGTCAGCTGGGACTACACTCAGGTATTGTGAAACCAAGTGTACCCCAAGCACTTAGCACAAGGGGCTTTTAAAGACAAAATCAGATCCTGTTATCTTACTTGGAAGCTGCAGATGGAGGTTTTGCACCAGCAGGAAGTTTAAGAAGCCAAGATAAATTAGTTAGGGCATCAGAAAAGAGCTGGGCAATTTTCCTTGGGATTCTCCATAAAGGAAGTCAAGTTTCTCATTAAACTGAAAATGGCCTCAGCAGGAATACAAGAAGGAGGAAACTCCACACTGTCTTGTCCTGTTACAGAGATTAACAACTAAACACAAGACTAGAGAGACAGTTCTTTAATTTTGTTGGTTAAAGAGATCACATAATGTTTAGTTCCATTGTCTGGTGATTCAAAATAAACTCATCTTTTGCATTTGAATTTGAATATTCTCCTTCCCTATCTTCAGTAAAAGTAAAACAGCACAACCAATTACATTCCTTCGTTTATTTTTTTTTTCCTGAAGGGAATTTAGAATGGATCGTGGGAGCTAGAAATGCCCAGAGAGATCAGAATGGTCATTGTGCAAACATGAGAACCAAAGTTCAGTTGCTAGCACCCATGAACAAAACCAGGCAACCTGAGCAACTTGTCACCAGGGTCTGAGGAATATGGAAACAGAAGGAACATGATCATTTGTGCTCCGTCTTCCAGCCCAGACTCAGGAAATAGCCCTGCCTCACAGGAGTAGCAAGGAATGATGGAAGAAGGCAGGTGGTGCCCTCTTCTGGTCTCCAGTATGTACATAGGCATGTACCTGCAAATACTTTTATGTAGACACAAATAAATACTTCTCGGGATGATAATAATCAGTGCTTTTGAAGTCATTCATAGCAATCATCACAAACTGGTTATAGAGAGAACTTTAGTTTTTCTATGTAATTTATGCACATGTTGAAATGTTAATATAAAATGTAGCAGTAACTACTAAATTGCTCTTAATCCACTAGCTATTTGTGTAGTTATTCTTGAACCAGTCTTTGTGTTCTGTTCCCTCTTTAATTCAAACTTCACAGACCCTTCTGCCTTGGGCTCCTAGCACAGTGATGATTAGAGGTGTGCAGCCCCATTCCTGGCACATTTCTTCTCCCTTAGGTACTTATTACAGAACTGCTTGTAATAACAAAACCTAGAGGCAAGTCACTTGTGTACAGTTGGAAACTGGTTCAGCAAGCATATGGTAAGCTGCTGTGCAGCTGTGCAAAGAGCAGTGTGCTCTGTCTGTGATGGTCTGGAATGTAATCTCAAAGTTGTATCAGTTAGTGAAAAGTAGAAGCCTAGAGTCATAATGGAATATGACCCCATTGATGGAATAGAAAATCATGGTGATCTAGGTATGACTTAATGATTGCCTCTGGAAGCAGAAATAATGCAGCTAGGGGCAGGAGGAAATGACTGCCTTCTCATGACACATTTTATTAGAGAATTTTAATTTTCTCACTACATCAATGATTTGTATTAATGATACATACTGAACACTTGTAAATCCTTTCTACATTATGAACCTTAAATTTTTTTGAGAATTGATAGAAAATTAAAATATATTTCTCTACCAAATACTAGTATTTGCACTAGTAAGATGTAATGGAAGCTGGAATATGGTGGCATACTTGGAATCCAAGCACTTAGGAGGCCGAGACAAGACTTTATTTGAGGCCAGCCATGACTGCATCGCAAGACCCTATCTTAAAAAGAAAGTATGTGTATGCATATACACAATAATTAATATAGGTTGGATATATTGAAAAAGTTATCAATATATAGAGAATTACAAAGAAATTGAAAATTATTGTCAAATTATACAATGCTGAGTTATTTTTATTTGTGGTATAAGGAAATATCTAGTTACATATCAGTGTGAATTTTAAACTGCATCATTTTATTGTTTTTATTTAAAACATTTTTAAATTTAAATATAGTCTGATCATGTTCTTCCCCTCCCCCATCCTTCCAGACCCTCTCCTCTCCCCTACCCTCCCAACTTTGTTTTCTCAAAAAACAAACAAAAACCAACATATCAACCAAACCACCCCTCCCAAAAAAAACACAAAAACAAAAAAAAACCAACCTGTAACCAAATAAAAGTATGTGCAAGTACACACACACAAAACAACAACAACAGAAAAAACTGTGGTCATGTGATGGTGGTACACCCCTTTAATCCCAGCACTCAGGAGGCAGGGAGGCAGGCAAAGTTTGTGTCCAGTCTAGTCTACAAAGTGCATCCCAGAACAACAGCCAGGGCAGTTAACAGAGAAACCCTATCTAAGCAAAACAAAACAAAACAACAAAAAAACAGCTGTGCAGTCTTTAATGATCAACTACATCTGAACGTGAGGCCTGTCCTGGAGGGGTTGATATACCCAGTGTTGCCCTCCTGGAGAAAACTGATTTTTTTCCCTCTCCTGGCACAGTCATATCTGATGAGAATGGCAAGAGTTATAAGGCCAGCACAGCTGCTTAACAAAGATCCAGCAAAGCTGAGCCACATGTTGGCCACTTTTGGTTTTGATCTCCACATGATGCGTGCTTGGGAGCTTTTAATATTTATACAACTTGGAGATAATGGATTGATGGAAATTTATTATGAATCATTTATGCCTTCTCCCAGGAGTATTTCTAAACTTCCCCAGGAGGGTCCTGAACATACTCCAGCTTTTAGGGAGCTATCCTTATCTACTTGGAGGTCTTCCTTATACCTTGGAGGTTGTAACATACATAAGGAAGCCAGAGGTCTCTTTATGAGGCTCTGAGACACTCTTAAAGCATCTGCCACTGTACTTACTCAGGAACAAAATAATCACAACAAAGTCAACTCTAAAAGGGTTAACAAGATTTGGTGGACTAGAGCAGTGGCCACAGTTCAGATTTCAAGCCTCTTTTCCACTGTACACTCAGATTATTTGGCATATACAGCAACAAAGTTAAATTAGATGGTTACCTCTGCCCTACATGGAGACTTATATTGATGGGCAAAGAATGACGTAGAGAGATGATAAAGAATGTAGTGTTAGCCTCCCTTTCTTATAAAAGTTAGCTCATGCAGGACCACTGTGGTGTCATGTGACCAAGGAGCAAAAGAATGCCAGGATTAAACATATAATATATAAATTGTAAGCATTGTATTATGCCAGAAACAGAATAATAACTGCAACAACTTTGGCCTGAGGAATTTTCTTGGGACTATTGATACTCTGACCATTAAGAGTTAATAATATACTGCTCAGGACATGGCAATCGGCCTGGATTAGCTTGGAGATTTTCTGTCAAGTGTCCTTGAAGCTGCAAGAGCTGCCTAGAAGTTGGGCTATATGGTTGATGAGGGAAAATGATTGTAAAAGGTAACTGTTTTGTCACAGTTTATCAATGATGACTAAAAGATATGCATGAGGAATTGAACATGTGTCTGAGAACAGAAATGATATGACCTATGTTTTGGAGCAAAGTGACTGTCCCTACTTACTGAGTTCTATATAAATAAAGAAGCACTCTGACGGCTAATCAGTCAGGCTCTGAGAATCTTCCAACCACTGTGCCTGGCACAGTCCTCCTTCATCTACTCCTGGCCTCTTCTCTGTAACCTGGCTCCTATAGAGGCATCTTGTTCCACCAGTAGATTTGAGGTACTGGGGCTTCAGTGTTCAGATATGATCCCTTATAAAGAAGAGGAGGGGCCTTTCTCTCTCTCTCTCTCTCTCTCTCTCTCTCTCTCTCTCTCTCTCTCTCTCTCTGTCTGTGTGTGTGTGTGTGTGTGTGTGTGTGTGTGTGTGTGTGTGTGTGCTTGTGGTCTCATCATCCTACATGGCAGCATCCTGCACCTCCAGGGGCAGAAGACCATCGTGGCTATTTACCTTAATTGTGTGAGTGCTCCTCAAATAAATATATTATTCTTTGATTTAGGCATTTGTGGACATCTTCTGCCATACCTTCACTTGGCTTCCAATGTAGGACTTGAACCTATGTCCCTGAGATTAAGAGTCTCATTCTCTACCAAGTAAGCTAACTGGGTGATACAAAAGTGTAATACAACTAATGTTCAACTCACAGAGAAACCAAAAGCCCTACACTTAAAATAGCTAAGTGACAAACCTGTCTAGGTAGGGCAGTAGCCTGTGACTTCAGAGAAGCTACAGGCTCCAGAACAACTTATTCAGGAACAACAAAATGCTGGACATATTGAAGAATCCACTAGCCATTGGAATTCTGCTGTATTTGTTATTAAAAAGAAGGCTGGAAAATGAAGAATGCTTACAGACCTGAGAGACATCAATAAAGTAATTCAGCCAATGGCGTGGAATGCTCTTGCTTTCTCTGATACCTAAAGAATGGCCTATTGTAGTTATTGACTTAAGAGACTGTTTCTTCACTATACCTTTACAAGAAAAAGGTAGTAAAAATTTGCCTTCATAGTGCCTATTTACAATAATTATCAGCCAGTCGAGATATATCAATGGAAGGTCCTTCCACAGGGAATGTTAAATGGCCCCACCCTGTGCCAATATTTTGTACAATAAAAGCATTGAAAATAATTTGTGTACAGTTATCACAATCTACAATTTATCATTATATGGATGATATTTTATTGACTGATTCAAATGCAGACACATTAGAAAAACTGTTCAAGGAAGTAAAGAAAGTTTTGCTTTTCTGGTGATTACTAATGCTCCTTAAAAAATACAGAGAAGAGACGCTATTAATTATTTAGTATATAAAATAGGTCTATAAAAGATTAGACCACAGAAAGTACAGATCAGGAGAGGTCGATAGACTTTTTTTTCATTTTTAAAATGTATTTTTATTTTTTTTAAACGTTTATTTTTTATGATGGATATAATTATACATGCCTTTTTTTAAATGAAAACAAACATTTATAAACAATATTTGGGAATTTGGGCATAATTCTTTCAAACTGCTTCCAGCTGGTAGGTGGCGCTGTCATGGGGACTCCTAAGAAGACACAGAAATCCTAGCTGTAGTGGTCTGCAAGGCTGCATTGTCCCATTGACATTGCTTCAGGGGGTCTTGCTCGATCAAACCACATTAGTCTGGAAGGAATCCAGAGCTTTTAATTTTGTGTGGAAACAAAATTAGAAATCCTTTTCCCCAGTAACTTGTCTTTAGGCTTAAATTTTGAAGTCAAAGCAATATATATATATATATATATATATATATATATATATATATAATTATGTATATATATATAATTAATTAATTAATCCAGCAGCATTTTTCCTTCTTTTTTTATTAATAATATAATTTAAAAAGTTTACATGTGGATCCCAGTTTCCTTTCCCTTCCTCTCTCCAAACCTCCCTCCATCCATCCCTCCTTCCCTCCCTCCCTCCCTCTTACCCTCTTTCCCCTGTGACATGCACCTTGGCCACTCTCCCCTCCCATCCCCCCACCCCATTCCACTTGTAGGGCTATGCTCTCCAGTTTGGGTCATGTAAATCTGTCAAGTCATTTGAAGTAGGGACTAGGACTTCTCTCCTGTCTCTAGGTTAACGGGGTATCCCTCCATGGGGGAATGTGTCCACAAGGTCCTTTTGTGCACCAGAAATAGATCCTGTTTCTACTTCTGAGGTCCCCCAGACTGCTCACAGGGGGTCTGAGTCAGTCCCTTGCTGGGTTCCTAGCCAACAGTCTGGGGAGCCCAAGCTCGTCCTTGTTCAGGTCAGCTGTCTTTGTGAGTTTCTGCAACCTGGTCTTGTCCCCTCTCTCTGCGTCTGGATTTTTGTTCGACTCAGTGTTTGGTTATGGGTGTTTGCTTCTGATTCCAACAGATACTAGATGAGGACCCCATGATGGTGGATAATTTAGTTGATGATCTCACTATCAGGGAAGGGCATTTATGGTAGCCTTTCCACGGTTGCTCAAATTATTAGTTGGAGTCAGTATTGTAGTTCTCTAGACCTTTCTTTAGGTTCAGTTTTATCTTCAAACCAATAATGGCTCCCTCTTCTCTTTTATGCTCCCCCTCTCTCTCACCCTGACTCAATCTATCCAGTCACACGTGTTTTCCTCTCCTCCCCTTCTCTTTCTCCTAGTTCTCTCTCCATTCACTGCCCCCCCATTTCCCATGTGCTCTGGGGGACTTGTCCTTTCCCCCTTTTGTGAGGGACCATATATGAATCTCTTAGAATGCACCTTGTATCCCAGTTCATCTGGTGGTGTGTATTATAGGCTGGTGATCCTTTGCTCTACATCTAAAATCCATATATGAGCGAGTACATACCCATTCAGGATGGTTTCTTCAAATTCCATCCACTTGCCTGCAAATTTCAAGATTCCGTTATTTTTTTCTGCAGAGTGTTCCATTGTGTAGATGTGCCACATCATTATTATACATTCTTCAGTTGAGG
Source organism: Cricetiscus sungorus (assembly GCA_030556225.1). Lineage (NCBI taxonomy): Eukaryota > Metazoa > Chordata > Mammalia > Rodentia > Cricetidae > Cricetiscus > Cricetiscus sungorus. Next base: position 1,552,013 of record JANBXA010000606.1, on the reverse strand, counting down.
GGCATCTAGGTTGCTTCCAGGTTCTTGCTATTACAAATAATGCTGCTATGAACATAGTTGAGCACATGTCTTTGTTGCATGGATGTGAGTCATTTGGGTATATACCTAAGAGTGGAATTGCTGGGTCCTGTGGTAAGCTAATTCCCATTTTCCTGAGGAACTGCCATACTGATCTGCAAAATGGTTCTACAAGTTTGCACTCTTACCAGCAGTGAAGGAGTGTTCCCTTTCTCCACATCCTCTCCAGCATAAGTTGTCATTGGTGTTTCTAATTTTAGCCATTCTGGCAGGAGTAAGATGGTATCTCAAAGTTGTTTTCATTTGCATTTCCCTGATAGCTAAGGATGTTGAACACTTTTTTAAATGTCTTTCAGCCTCTTTGATTTCCTCTATTGAGAATTCTTTCTCCAATTCTGTACCCCATTTTTTAATAGAGCTATTTGGTGTTTTGTTGCCTAGTTTCTTGAGTTCTTTGTATATTGTGGAGATCAGCCCTTTGTCAGATATAGGATTGTTAAAAAAAATTTTCCCAGTCTTTGGGCTGCCGTTTGGTCTTGTCAAATGTGTCCTTAGGCTTGATCTTCAAAAACTTCTAGGAGAGATTCCCCAGCTATAGACAATTATTAGAATAAAAGAATATGATCTAAAACATGTTTAAAAGACTCTAAGGAAACAAGGACTTACATATTCCAAGAATATTTTCACCTGACACTGAAAAGGATTTGGAATGGGTAGAAAAGAAAAGAAAAAAAGCACATGTGGATCATGTGAATCCAAAGCTTAACTGCATTCTGATTATGTTACACTCTGAAAGTTTCCCATTTAGGATTTTGATATAGAGGGAAGATATTATATTGAAATGGATATTTCTGCCACATAACAAACAAAATAAAAATTAAAAACACATATAGAAAATATTTCTGATTTCACTTTAAAAGGAAAGTTAAGACTTCATCAACTGACAGTAATGGACCCAGAAGAAATTATAGTATCATTAACTAAGAAGGAAATTTCCTCTTTATGGAAAGATAATGAATACTGGCAAAGAGCTTGAAATAATTTGGGGGGGGGGAGTTAACAATTATCCCAAAAGTGAGAGAATAAAATCTGAAAAAAAATTTGATCCTTCCACCAATTGTAAGAAAGATACCAATCTCTGGAGTCCCCATATTCTACACTGATACAAACAAATCAGATAAGACAGGATATAAATCAAGAGATATAAATAAAATGGTTCAGAGCCCTTGTAACTGTGCAAAAGACAGAAATGTATGATATTTTTGTTAATACTAATGTACTTTACAAAGCCTTTAAGTATAGTTCCTGACTCTCAATATGCAGAGAAAATTGTCTTAAACATTGAAACTGCTGAATTTATTCCTGATGATACAGAATTAACTTCAGTATTTATACAATTACAAAAAAATAATCAGGAATAGGAATCACCATATATATATATATCACATATAGGTAGATTAGAGTATCTTTTTGTGAACTATTTTAGCAACTATTAGCTATAGAAAACTTACATTGATATAGATTTTTGAATATTGATACTTATGTAAAATTAACTTTGTATTCCTGTCTTAGAAAATGTATATATTGTTTCAAATTTATATTTGTCATATTGTGTAGGTTCCTCTTTCTGTTTACATTTTGCACAAAATGTAGTTATTTTTATCATATTTTATGTATGTATTTTTCTACATTTGCTTAAGATATTTTGTATGTTGATACAATATAAGAATATTTCTGTCATTTTGTACTATACAGTTATACCTCTGATCAAGATATTTACACATACATGAATATTGTTACAATTTTGAGGTCATTGTCATCATGCTGCACATCTGCTTAAAGATTATTTTGTATATGAGAAGCTTCAGTTAGTAAGCAATATATGTTTTTGAGAAATACAGGTTATAATCACCCATGATTCTCTTACCTGGTTATATTAGTCAGTTTCTCTAAATGCTCATAGATGTACTCTGCATAGATATTTGATCATCATACACTTCAGAGACCTACAGAATATGGCACTTAAATGTTTTAATAATTTCAAACTCCATTGACACAAGACACAGTTGCTCCTGGCAGCACCAAGCTATTCCTGAGAGTATGATGGGCACCAGTGACACTTCATTTGGAGTTCTTGGAAAAACTGGCCTATTTGGCAAAGTTGTCCTTGCCTTGACTTCTGACAGTGGACATGCAGTGTTAACTGAATAAGCAGGAGATAAGCAGAGACTATTGAACCTTTCCAAGACAGGGTAGGACAGTATTTCAAATTTTCCTGTTTCTGATAATAGTCTGTCAGATACTCTAGGCCTTAGCCAAAGTTCATTGTCCTGATGTTACTGTGAGACCTTGGATGACTGTCCAGATAGCCAACTGTTTGTGTCATTTCTTACACTTCCTGCTAACCCAAGTAATGTTATTTTGCTTCTTGTGTCTTTGATGAGGTTGAAGACTAGATAGTCACAACTAATATCTTCTCTTATCTTAGCTGGAGCATATTAGGTATAAGACTTAGGCTTTCCAGAATAGGACAGCTGTTGGAGTAATCTCTGTAATTAATATGCCATTGCCCTTGGCCTGGACATTTACTGTGTGTTTCTTGCTTAATACTGCTCTTGATGGTTGTAGATCTAAATTTGTGTATGTTATTTGCCTTTCTTACGCCTGGACTATACTTGATAACTGTTATCATTGTAAATAGTTTTTGTATCAGTGTTTTAAAACACTCTTATTTAGATAAAAAGGTGGAAGTGTAGTAAGTAGCATCTTTTTCCACTAATAGATTTAAGGTACAGGCCTTAGGGTACCAATCTAAACAGACAATTCTCAACAGAACTATCTCAAATGGCAAAAAGACACTTAAGGAAATGCCCAATATACTTAGTCTTCAGGGAAATGCAAATCAAAACAACTCTGAGATACCATCTTACACTAATCAGAATGGCTAAGATCAAAAACACCAATGACAGTTTATGCTGGAGAAGATGTGGAGAAAGGGGAACACTCCTCTATTTCTGTAAGAATACAAACTTGTACAGCCTCTGTGAAATCAGTATGGCAATTTATTTTTCTTTTAGACCAGTATTATTTGGTTTTGCCATAGATCCCTGGGCTATCAAGTCTTAGGTTCTTAATAATCTAAGCAATGTCAGGTGTTGGTTTCATCTCTTAGAGTGGGGCTCTATGAGATGGATGGATGGATGGATGGATGCGTGGGTGGGTGGGTGGGTGGATGGGTGTATAGATATATGGGGTGAATGGATGGATGTCATAGGGAACATGTCAGGGATCCCACGTATTGGTTGTATTCTCTACCACGTAACTTAGTACTTACTTAATACCTTAATACTTACAAGGATCATAGGAAATACTTGATTGAGTGATCAAATGAATGAATGAACTAATGCTAACAAAATGATTTAAACACTATGGACATTTACCAACAATTCATCTTGGTCATAAAGCTAACATTTAGTGAGGTGCCACTATGTTCCAAGCACTAAAACTAAATTGAAGACTATCTCCCAAAAGCCTGCTGGATTTATAGGAAAATGCTCTGGTTCCAATGCACATCCTAGATCAAATAAAATAGAAAGCTTTCTCAAAATAAAGCTTAAAATTAGTTTTATTTTTCTTCATTAAACATAAGGAACAAAAACTAGGCTAGTTCTTGCCTTGTGGAGAAAACCAGTATCCTGCACACTGCCTTGTATCTTGCAGAATTGGCCCAGCTTCACACACAAACTGCCTAAGGACCTACCCCAGTTCAGCACAGAAAGATACAATCTAATTGTAGTTTTTAATATTATTTAATTGCCTTTCAAAAGTGTCATAAACTTTTTGTATTAATGAGATAAGACTACATACTAATTTTAATTATTTCCAAAAGTTGAAGTTAGATTGTAATCTCCCAGGACCTTTCTGCTTGAGGCATTTACCTATCTGCTTTTCTTTTCATCATACTTCTGTGCTTTGTAGACTGGCAGTTATCCAACAACTAAAAACAGCATTGGATTGAATACTTTGCACTGGGCGTAGACTCTCAAATCATCTGGTTACCCCACATCCTACAAGTCCCTTTTGGAATGCCTTACTTGCCAGGCTTTCAAGTCACTTCAGTTTGTCCTCTTAATCTCTCCCCCAACTTCTCTCCCTTTGAAATAGGACATTAAGGCCATTTGTTAGCTGCTTAGTTCCTCATAGACCTCATCAATCTCCTTGACACTCATTGGATTATGATATTCAGGAATTTTTGGTACCTATCAATATAATAATTAACCATCCATTTTTGAGATACTAAATACTTTTAGTTAGATAGGTTTAACTGACCTATCTAATGAGGGCAGTATTGTGTGTAATTTAAAAGGGAGGGGACAAATTAATAGAAACTTGTTTTTTAAGCTCCCACTAAAACTGTGAGCTAGTTTCTTCTTCTATGGAGTAAGAGCATCACACATAGAGAAGGACTGAGAACTGTAGATATCTGTGACATATATCATCCTTTAGATATCAAAGAATTCCCTTGACCCCAGAGACTGGATACCAACTCCCATTGAGCACAGTTAGAACACTTTATACTTTTCCTTTGTAGCCCCTTATTATAATCACAATCACTGAACTGTTTATTAATTTTTTGCTTAAACATCTATATGTCCCTCGCATGAGACTGTAATAAGCTTATTGAATGAGCTAGTGTTCCATCTTACTCGTACTCAATGCCAAATGGGTTAAGCACCTAGTCACTACTAAAGAATGAATGAAGAAATGACAGTAAATAGATCTTGTAAGCTTTGAATACTATTCAAGGTGGAAGGTACTAGCAATCTGTTTACTAAGCATCTATTCCCTCTAAGACACAACATGAAGTGTGGGACATGTCTAGTTTCATATAATCTTAACAGAAAATGTCATGACTTAACTACATTGTTATTCCAATTTTATGATTAAAGAAATAAGGCTTAGAAATGTCAGGTGCCTTCTCCAAAATAATATTGCCATGATAAAATCAACCGTTGCTCATGTTTTATACATGCTATAGAACAACAGTATGTACTAAAATAAAAATTAACACAAAATCTGGAGCCTGGTTCCACATGTCATTCTGAGTTGATTGTGAAGTAGAAGAAAGTGTGGGTCTGGCCCCTCAGTGTGAAAGCTGAAAGGCAGTAGATCTACTTGCTTAAGCTTTGAAAACCTTGCAAGCTTAAACAACTATAGTAATTAGAACATTGTATCTTGAGACAAAAAAAAAATGTTTATATGTTCTAAAGACAATTAGAGAGTGTACCCTCAGGTTTTACCATCTAACTTCAAAGGCATGCTCCCCTCAGTAAAACAGCAAAATAATTAATGATAAATCCCTGACTTACACCAAGTTCACTTTCTACAAACTCAAGAAAATGAAACGCCTCAAGCATGATTTTAATCTAATCTTGATATTTAACCTCATTTTATGCAGATTGATATCAGCTTTTAAAATAGCTACTTTTGAAATTCAAAGCACATGCATTTCTGCTTATGGTTTCCTTCTATTAATAATTTTTTGATAAGAAATTTTGTCCCTTCTTTATATTTTAGATACCAAATTGTAAATTACTTTGTCTTGTAGGTTAAATTAGGAACCTATGCTAACAATATGTAACATAATCACCTTAAAGGGAATTATTTGTGACAGTTAATATTATTCTAAGCAGTGAATTATTAAGACAAAAAAGGGATTTACACAACTGATATGTTCATGTGGTATCAAGTTTAAAGATATTTTAAATAATGGAGTATTTGTATTATTTATAGCTAAAAATTTATTTTAAAAAATATTCTTAAATTTAAATATACTGTGGTACATTATTCTATAATGACTCTTTACAATAGATCTTCTAAGGTCCAGAATATTATCTAGTGTAACAGGGCAAGACAGTGCAGAAGTTCGCCCATTTTGCATTCTTGCTGAGGCCATTACAGGGTTAACTGGAATTTTATTTCCTTGATGGAGAATCCCATGGAAAACTACCCAGCTCTATTCTAGGAACTCAAGGTCAGGATGTCCTAGCTAACTTGTCTCAGCTTGTGTTAAATTGCCTGTTACCCCCTCCAGCTAACTGCTTGTCTTAGCTTCTGTTAGAACTGCTTGCTTCAGACTACATGCTTCTGGGAAGACCCCACCCCCACCCACCCCCAGCTGCCAAGCAAGATGCTAGGACATGGTTTCTGCCATTAAAGGCCCCATTCTGAATACTTAGGGTCTCCTGTAACCTACACTCCCCCCTCCCCATAACACTTGGGTGTGGCCCCAGCTAGGAGGAATACAAACATTCAATTGGCTATAAACTGTGTGTGAGTGGTCCCCTCTGGTGGGCTCCCCATAATAGTTTTCCGTGATTTAAGATGACAGCATTTCAGGTTGAGCTGCATGTTTAGTAATCACTGCATGTTCATCATTGATTAGAAGACTCCTTTAAGAACAAGGGTACACAGAAGAAGTAAATGGGAAAGGGGTGTCACTTTAACTGGGAGCAGGGAGGGATGTTAATACAAAAGGGAGAGGAAGAGAGAAGAGATAATAACACTAATGATACTTGGAAAATCCACTGAGAAATATTATTCTAAAAGCATACTTTAAAACATAGTGTGTATGTCTCTCTGTGTATCTCTGTGTATATGCCTCTCTCTGTCTCTCTATCTCTCTGTCTCTCTCTCTGTCTCTCTCTCTCTCTCTCTCTCTCTCTCTCTCTCTCTCTCTCTGTGTGTGTGTGTGTGTGTGTGTGTACAGAGTTCAAATGAAGTTGCAGCACTTGAGGTGATAATTCTTGCTACATGAGCCAGAGACTAACAAAATGCCCAGTAGTAGGCATGAGAAACTTTCTTTAGAGTCATCAGTTATGGGAGAGTCCAAGAGGGTACAGAACAAGACCATCTATTGCCCTCAATTGGCACCTAGAAAGCAGAGGCTCATTATTTCAGATGCCACACTCTTTAGACACAGGACTTGGAAGATTCAAACTAGAACTCACTTGAAAGCTTCCTCCTGATGACTAGGTCTCATAGTATCAGAAGATGCTATGAAAGCTTTCAATAGAGAAAGTGATCATTAGTCCTGCCTGGCTTCCCAGCCCAAAAGCATGATTAGCCTGGCAAGATATCCCTAACAGTAAAATAGTGATACATATTTTAGAGATATCAGCTTTATGATTGCATTTAAGGTTCACTCAATAGTGAATTCATGCCTGATACTGCAAACCTCATCAGGAAAGGTGAATTTCCAGCAAGTTCTCTGCTGAGGAAGACCCAGAGAAAAGACTGAAGAAGCAATGGCTAACACATAAAGAGTCGGGACGTGCCTCCTTATCCTAGGGATAACACGCAACAATGCCTTGGGAAGAATTGGGAAAGGCAGAGTGTAGAAAGTAGGAAGTGTCAAGGCAGGTGTTGACAGGGATAAGGGCTAAGAGCCTCTGGGGAGCCATAGAAGAGTTCTAAGTGAAGTGGCTGAAGGAGACAATACACTTCCCTTTCTGTAAGAGCTCAGCTGCCTTTTGGAGAAAGGACGATATGAGTGCTGGAGCAGTCACAAGAGAACCTAGGGTGATTGGATGGATACTCACCATTATTTGAGAGTAGTATGTGCACGTTTTTAAAAAGATAATAACGTTTTTCTTTTTAGGGAAATAATTTAAATGAAATTATTTTAAGAGAATGCATATATATATATATGCATATATATATATTTAGGTCAGCAGTCTAAATAAAATCATTCACCGCAAGTAAATAAATACTGAAATGTGCTTTCTCAAGCATTTTCCTAGAGATTCTCAGCCACGCAAATGGTGAATAGTGTTTGCTCATGAGCAGGCTAGTGGTATGAGTCAACACAAACTTCACAGAGCAGTGCATGCTGGTCAAGTAACTTGGATAATTCAGGAATGACAAGTGTAGGATGCCCTACCAAAAGGAAGTGCCCAAGTCAGGATTGGGGCAGGGAAGGGCAAACAAGCTCAGAAGGTTAGTTGACACCAGACCCTCTGGAAGGAGAGGCCAGAATCTCATGCTGACCTTAAAATGCTAAAAACAAGTTCTACATGTGTTGGGCAACTAGGCAACCCTGAGGGTTTTAAGCAGAATGCAAACCATCGGCTCACTTCCAGGGTGGCCGGTGCTCCCTTTCTCTTTTCCTTCCTGGCACACAGCTGATTTACTTCTTTGAGCTCTCTGCAGGGCTTCATGGCTGTGCTTGGGAAGTAGGATGTAAAGAGTGCCAGCTCCCTGCCAGCTTACAACCCTCTGTTCTCGTGCCTTATCAGAAACATAGTCTGTGCATCTGACACTATTCCATTTTGTGTAGGAGTTAATTCAGACCCTGTGACATCTGAACTGTACTTTGAGAAGTGTGGTAAAATGATGTTTCTTACTTCACCCATTAATAGATTGACTTTCTCTAACAAACAGACCAGTTCATTGACAGAGGGGGAAGCAGCATCCGGAACAGTAAAAGTCAAGATGTCTGCCATATTGCCTTTGGGTCCAGGGTCCTTGGACCGCCTCCACTGTCTGGCAGACGGAATAACCTGAGGCTCTCCAGTGAGGTGGGTGAAAGAAATGTTTGAAGAGCTTACCCGAGCAAGGGCAAGGGGTGGTGACATGTGGGCTTTGGGAAGGAAGGGGAGAGCTGACTGTGTGCCTAAAGTAGATTTGCAACAGGAATTTTAGATCTTAAAAGGCTTCAAAATTGTTTCTCTTCTGTCATGTCAACATAATTAAATATACTTTTCATTAAACATATTGCTTACAAGCAAATATATATGAACATATTTTGCCTTCTCTGTCAAAAGAAATGTTGGATGCAGACAAGTACCCATACAATGCAGATTCCCAATGGTCTGCTTTTTAATTTTAACTTCCTTAAATCTTTGATGTGTAGGTGAATCTTACTCTCTATTTCTTTCAGGCAGGCGTAGCTCATAGGACGTTTTCTTTTTTGTATCTAGGAGTCCTGCTTGCCTGCATCCCACCTCATGTTCATTTTCTCCTTCCAATTCTAGTTTTCTCTAATTTCCCTTCCTGTCACTTTTTAGCTACAGTTACTCTGGCTTTTTCTCACTTACTTGTCCAAGTCTTTTCCTATATAGATTTTATAAAGATTAAATGTAATTCCTCTCTTTATAAACATGCATATTAATTCTTTTTCCTTACAGACAGTAAGATCTGTTGGGTACAAAAATAGCCAATTGTGCCAGCAGCCTTCAATAGAGAAGCATGTTAACACTACACAAGTGTCGGCCTTGCTGATACCTGAGTCTGAGAAGCAAGGAAAAAAAGAAAATATCCACCAAGTGAAGCAGACCAGGCCTACTTCTGGTAAGAAAGAATCACCTAGGAAGTTAGAGTCAGTGGAAAATAGTGAGAGTTATTCTTATTGAGATAATCAAATAGTATTCAAGACAGAGCTAAGTCCAGGAAAGGACCATTTAACATTGAATCAGGTGATGGAAGGATTATACATGCACTTTTTATCTGCTCTGTTCTTTTGTTCTGTTATTTCAAATAACTACACTGTCCTAGTTTTAGTTTCTGATAAGGATGCCAAAGTAAAATAGCATCTCATTATTATTTTATTTTGGAAATTCCATTTTTAAGTTTTCTTACTATAATTTCAGTTTCTGTTTATAGAAACTTTATTTTCTGTGCTCTCATTTTCTCTCGTTGTTGTAAAGGATGACTCTGTAGAAAGACTTTTGCCCTTTTCAGATTAAGAGCACAAGTCTAGCAGAGAAGTAAAGTGATTTGTAGCTTGTATTTATTAGAAAAATGGAGACCAGAACCCAAATCTGAATTGTTTTGTAACTTTCTGCCCATCTTGTTCTGAATAAGGAAAGGGAGAATTAATTTTACTTGAGTTAGAAATGAGTGCTGACCACTACAGATAATATCGTCCCTGGGGATAGAAACATGAGTAATGTAGCCTTGTAGTCCTGGTTTTGCCAGTGATTGTCTGTGAAGCCTGGTTCAGAGTTCTTCACCCTTGGAACCTCAGTTTCCTCTTCTATAAAGCAAGTCAAGCATGTACCAAAGGGAGATTCCTCAAAATGATTAAAAACCAGGAAATGTATGCTATTGCTCTTAGAAATAAAGGATTTAATGAATATTAGCTGCTACTATGATTATTACTTAAGTATCAAATTCTCTTTAGAATCCTCAAGGTTTGACCTCAGCTCACCATACATCTTTAGAACACTCCTTATTCTGCTACACTTTCTCTTTATAAGAAAAGTGTGTCTCTGTCAAGTTCATGTTTTATACTTTTTAATATAGCATGTTGTATGAATAACAGCACCCACACTTCTTGTAGCCCTCTATTCTTTGGATGAAATTTATCACTCACATAGAAATTCCAATGTTGAAATAAATAGGAATTAACACCTATTTTCTATAAAGGACTAAGCTGTGTTTTTTATATGGCCTCAAATTATGTTAAAATGAATATTCCCATTATAGTGATAAGTGTATTTACTGTATTATTTGAATGAATATAGTACTTTCTGTTCTGGCCTTTGTTCTCTGGTATGGAAATTTGCCAACCTGTCTACCTGTTCTATATCCACATCCCCCTCAACAACCATCAGCAGGTCAGAGCAGCAATGGGAGAGCTCGCTTGAAGAGTACCAGTGGAGAAAAGACCAAGGCACCCTGTGGTATGACAATGTGTGATACTATCTCAGAGCTGTGCATTATTCAGGGCAGTGAGATCTCTCTGCAGGTTGTAAATTTCAAAGGATTATGAGCCAATTCATTTAAAATATAAATGTCTGTTCTGTGGGGATTATGGAAATCAAATTTTCTGCAAAAGTATTCCTCTAGAGTCTGCCCTTACAGAGACAAGCTGGATTCAATAGACAGCAGCTCAGAAATGCAGAACCCCCTCCCTTTCTCAGGGCTAAAGAAAGCTTAAATTACTGCTACTGCTTTTCCTAAAAAAGACCCAAAAGTGAGGAACTTTCTGCCTGAAGTCTTTACCCAAATCAAACTTTATTATTATTTTTCATATTTAACTTATCTTTTCTTTCAAAGCAGGCTTTTTCAGGGCTCTTGTTACACTGATATGTCTCCCTTTAGAGTCTTTGCTTATGATATGATGCCATTTCTAACATAAGCATTGCCACACTTAAGCATTAGATAAATGTAAATGACTGTTGTAGCTATCCCTTTAAAGGTGGGATTTAAGGCATGTTTATGTAGATTTTTTGATATGTACATTAGTCTATTCCTTTAAAGAAGGGATTTGAGGCACACACACATACACACACACACACACACACACACACACACACATATATAGATATATATAGATATATATATAGATATATATACATACATACACACATATATACACACATAGATATAGATATAATATAGACATAGACATAGACATAGACATAGATATAGATATAGATATGTATGTCTATCTTGAATCCAGCCCAAGGGTGTCAGTAATAAATCTGTTAGCACAATTTCCCAAAATCTTAAGATTCAGTCTTCCAGGTCTCACATTATTCTTATCAAGGCAGGGTATACTTCTGCAGTAACACCCACATCCACCTTCTGAGGGAGATGAAGAAAAGGGCTTGCGTTAAAAGAATTACAATTTACTTCTGTTATGAAATCCAAGAAAAAAAATATAAGACACCTTTAAAATTATGTGAGTTTGGGAATTCTTTTTATTACATACTGTAAAATTTAAATCTAAAATGTCCTTGTATAAATACCAAAGCCTTTTAAGGTAAAGCTCTACAAAAAATGTAACAGATCATCTTAAAACATTCAACTATTTTAAGAAAATGCACATGAACCATAATACTTCTCATTTGCTTTTAAATAATTAAATGAAAAAACACAAAATTAATAATTTCAGAAACAACTTTTTATAAATATCAATAGAATAATACAGTGGAAATGTCTCTTCCAATAAAGGCAGTGTCTCAGGAAATAACAGGAATGAAGAGGAAGTAGCCACCACCCTCAACAGCATCACTCAGCCATGGACGGAGCCAGTGAACTCCAGCACTCCAGAACCCCAGGCTCCTGACCAACCAGGTTGGCACCCTTAGTAATCATAAAATTTTGCTGGAAATTTTGAGGAGTCCTACCACTGTTGTTACTGTTACCAAGAAAATTAGGGTTCCTTGTTGAGGTTCATAAGTTTCATTAATAAAAAGGATTTAAGAGTGGATACAAATAGAAAGCTGGGAGCAGTTTTACTAGTGTTTGGAAGAAAAACCCCAAGGCAGATGCGCTGTAAACCCCAGCAGCTCCTTTGTGGAGAGGGATGAAAAAGAGAAGGAAGAAAGCCTTGGTATTTGAGTTAAGCCACCCTGGCGGTCAGACAAGTGGTAGACAAGCAGCCTCATAGTACTAGGGAGTGGGAATTCTGGGAAGGAAAACTAAATGGTTAATTATTCACCTCTGCTTTACTGTGGTTTAAGGTGGACTCACCTCCCTGGCGTGGGTGCCCCTTCCTTTCTGAGAGTTGATCCCTTAGCCACACACTGGCCTGCCCATGTGGCTTTCTTCTTTTACATTATGGGTAGCTTGGAATGCCAGGCCTCCAACCAGGCCAGAGAAATAGCCTCCCCTAATTGGTCTCCATAGAGCTCTTTGTTTAAGCTACTGTAACCCGATATTTCAAACTCAGTCATTTCAAAAGAAGATACAATCATTTGCTAAAATTTATCATATTTTGTGAATCTCCCTTTTCATCTTCAATTTAATGTCAAACTCTAATGGATGAAAGTGTATTTTAATACCTCAGTTGTCCCATTCAAAAATAAAATCTTTAAAACTTTGAAACCTTGCCCTAACACTGAGCCCTCTTCCAAGCTCATCATCTATTGTATTCCCATCCTCTCTATAAATGGAGTTCACTGAGCCCATCAACATATCTTAGCAGGTGTTTGCTACTTTTACAAAGGCAAATTGTTTTTGAGCAAGGGAAAAGGGGAAATAAATGAAAATTGTTTGTAGTTTGTCAGTCTTACTTATGCAGTGTTGAAACCTTCATTAAAATGTTAGGCGCAATTAGTGTCTCTAGCATAAATCTGACTGTGTAGAAAAACTAATTAGATGTTTAGGTGATCATTCTTGCATTTATCTTGTTTGCTGCAATATTGTGATTACACAGTGATTTACATATTTCTCTAAGAAAACATACCAAATTATTCATTACAATTGATATGGAAATACTTGAGTTAAGAGTACAATCTCTAGTAAGCTGGTGGCAGTGAGGTTTCTAGTATACCTTGGTGTCAAACGCCCTCTTATTTTGACTTTTTGGCAGTTAATAATGTTGCCAAGTAGATCATGAGAAATTATCTAACTGAATAATGAAGATTCCCAGAATCCTTTCTGTTCCTTTGCTTTATGTATCCATGTATGTAACAAAGCGCACTGGTTTCTATAACCACTTTCAGCCTTTAGGCTATGCCCTTGAAAGTTGTATAAAACAGCAATATATATATATATGCATATAAATCAAACATCTGTGATAATAAAATTTCAGAAGAAATTTATTTTTGAATAATTGCTCAATATGTTTATAGAAATGTATATATAATTTTACTATTTATTAAACTGGAAGAGAAATTTAAATACTAATGAGATGTATGGTGGACAGATATGTGATATTTTAAGACAAAGAATGTCATCAACCATTTTCGGGGCTGATTGATATATTTTTATTTATAACTGTCAATGCTGAAATTGCTGCTTCACATAAGTACATGATATATATAAGGAGAACAGACAGAGGGCTGATCTAATTTAGGACAACATGGTGCTTATTTGGGAGAAACCCTGCAAAGGGGTCCCTGAGTGTCAGAGTCAGATCCTGTGTGCAGAGTGGGGTGGTCACAGGACAGAACAAGGAAAGGAGACTAAAGTATTTCCTTTCTTAGCCTGCGCTTAGCCACTACTGCGCATAGCTGGGAGGCAGGGAGTCCGGTGGGGTGAAGAACGCCAGGCCACTAACAGGCATCTCTTATGGTCAGTTGTTTCTGGGATCAATAGGTCAGGGAAGCAAGAATCTAAAACCCAAGTTGTTTTAGTTCTGGGAATTGTGGTTGTTTCCACAGCGCAGGCACTTTACAAATGGCATGGTCACAGCTAACAGCATGAAAGGGCTGTGTCATACATTACTAGAAACTGTCTCAATCCTGAATCACATTTCATCCAGTGATTTCTGTTGTTCTGATTGTTAAGCTCAAGCCAGCAACTCAAACAGTAATTTTGTTTTCATGACAGGGTTTCCCTGTAGCTTTGGAGCATGTGCTATAACTAACTCCCAGGGATCTGCCTGCCTCTGCCTCCCTAGTGCTGGGATTAAAGGTGTGTTCCACCACCGCCTTAAACAATAATTTTTAAAACATTCTGACGCCAGACCTGGTGGCACATGTCTGTAGAATTACTAGCCCTCCAGAAACAGAAATAGATGGATCTCTGTGACGTATGGTTCAACCTGGTCTACACAGTGGGTTCCAGGCCTGTCAGGGCCACATAAGGGGGGGCAGCAAGAGAGGAGGGCAGGTGATGGAGCATATACCTTTAATCTCAGCACGTAGGAGGCAGGGGCAGGCATATTCCTGTGAGGTCTAAAGCATGAGTCAGGACACTCAGGGCTTCACAGAGAAATCTTGACTCAAAAAAATACCAACCTAATACTTAATACTGAGGAATGACAGTAGGAAAATTGAAATCTTTATTTTACATAATTAAACTATTATTTGTCTACAAGAACAGAACACTAGCTGAGCAGTGATGGCTCTAACCTCTAATCCCAGCACTCAGGAGGCAGAGGCAGGCAGAAATCTGTGAGTACACAGCCAGACTGGTCTACAGTACTAGTTGTAGGACAGCCAGAGCTATACAGAGAAGCCCTGTCTCAAAAACAAAAACAAAAACAAAAATAACAAAAACAAAAAAAAAAACAAGCAAACAAAGACACAGAAAACTTCGTATGCCAAGTAAAAACACTACAATTCACAGCAGTCTCAAATCCGGGTGTTTCAGATAGTGTTTTTTGAATTGTGGTATGGTTATGGTGTGATGGTGTGGTGTGTGTTCAGCACTGGGCTGCAATAAAGCCGCACCATGCAACATAGGAGAGTACCATCAAAAATGCCTGGGATCATTGTGTGCTGTGTTTTTAATTAGTTTGTGACTTTTGCCTGATGGGAGATGTTATTCTGTATATATGTTTCTCATACTGGTTAATAAAGCCCTGTGGCCAATGAGATAGCAAGATAGGTGGGGCTAGGAGACAAGGAGGAAGAGGAAGTGAGTAGAGAGGAGTCGAGATGTAGCCCGGGAAGAAGCAGGACGCCTGCCGCGCGGCTCCCTGATAAGACGACCACGTGGAAATACTTAGATAAGTAGAAATGGGTTAATAATTAAGGCAGAGCTAGCCCATAAACAATAATGGTAATTGGCCAACAGGATTGTATCAAATATAGAGTCTCCTGCGTGTTATTGGGGGCCAGGACGCCAGACCAGCGGCGGATGGGCTGGCGGAAACTTACATGCTACATTTGCCTATTCAAAATCGTTTTACTGTTAACCAAAATTTTTGCAAACCCAAAGTAATTTTATCCAACCCAGGGTTGGAGACACTGTTTCAGAGTTAACACTAGATTTACTAGTGTTGCTGGGGTGTGTCTAGCCCTATGCAGAAGGGTTTGCTGCCCCAAATAGGAGTTGTTCATTTCAGCTGTCCACCTTGAATTAGACTACCAGTACCCCTGGGCAGGTGTGAGATAAAGTAACTTTACCTCCCAGTCATTTTGTGTAGCAAGTCCATGGTAAGTAACTGATGAGTACAGGCTTGAATTATTTATCATTTGTGCCATCAGTGTCCTTTTGTAAGAAGTTTCTGGGTCTTGTTTTTATTTTTATTTTTATTTATTTATTTTATTATTATTATTATTATTATTATTATTATTATTATTTTTGATTTTTCGAGACAGGGCTTCTCTGTATTGTTTTGGAACCTGTCCTGGAACTTGTTCTGTAGACCAGGCTGGCCTTGAACTCACAGAGGTCCGCCGGCCTCTGCCTCCTGATTGCTAGGACTAAAGGCGTGCACCACCAATGCCTGGCCTGAGTCTTGTTTTTAGAGTGTAGGCTTTGTAGTTGGCAAATCTTACATGTCCTGTGCTTACTTTCATTGTGGTCATAGTTGTAATAGATCAAAGGGTCCAGCATAAATTACTCCATCCACATCAGGGCTGGTCAGAACAGGTGCAAGCCCCAACCCTGAAACAATTCAGAGAGAAAAGGTGCATTCAAAGGGCTTATAGTCTTCATAAGGAAAGGAAGCAAACATTTCCTATAAACATTGTCCTGTCACATTGCCTAGATCATAGTTATAAAACCTACTCCAGTGTGGCATAAAAAAATGAAAGTTTTTAAACATTTGATAAAAACTTTTCTCACCAGTCATATGCAGAATTTTTTTTAACTTCAACAACAACAAAAAAAAAAAATGGTTATTTATCGGTTCAAAGGACTGCAAAGTCCAGGGGATATACCACTAGCTTCAGGCATGGTTGGATCCAGGGATACAAATTTTGCCACCAGAACTCAAGTCTTTCACTCTTTTGGCTCTGTTTCCCTCTGCACTGGCTTCATTTTTCTACCTGGCTCATTCAACATAGTAGGCCCTGTTGAGTTGAGTTTTCCTCCTACAAAGCTAAAGCATTTAAGTAAAGAGAACTTCTCCACAACTGAGTAAAACGCCTAGGTATATGCAAAATTTTTAAATAAAAGAAATAAGAAAATTATATCAAAACTTCTAAAATTAAATATGAAATTGTATTTCAACCTTCAGAAACCACCACTCAGATTAACAGTATTCCTGTGGCTTTGGAGTTGCTTGCAATGGCTGTTCAGTTTAATCTGTGAATTATTTCAATCAGCAAGAGGCAGAGAAATAGACTGTCAGTCATCCTTCCATGGTTTCCTTGATTCATAACCCACACAATGACCAGATGGTCTGTTTAAAAAAGCTTGTTCCATGCTGTACTGTCTTCCTGCAGTAAAAAGGGATGTATTAGTAACTCAAACCCTTTTAAATTTGGACAACTTCCCTCACTGGATGTCAAATTAATGAGGTTGTGCTATAAAGAACTTGCTGCAAGACAGGTGATAATTATTTCAGACTTACAGATTTCCTGGCCAGAGTTTCAACTCAAATGGAGAGGAAGTGTAAATGAGTTGCCGTGGCTGTGGGCACTGTTCTGTGGGTAACTGTTTAGCAAGACACAAGATGGTGGGGAAAATACCTCCCCTGGCTTCTGCTTTATTTGACAAATCTCTGTTTCAAAAAGAAATGTTAACCTAACCACCTAAATGAACATTGATGGAACACAGCTCTTACTGTTGTCATCTCTCCCCACAAACAGATGAGTGGATATTTCCTGAAAGCGCTGCTCTGACCTCTGGCCCAGCGTGTGGCAGTCAGTCTGTGCTCCTAGAAGGGGACTCATGCATCGCTCCACACCTGTGGCTAGAACCCAGCGAGGACAGTGAACCTGACCAGGCAGAGGAAACCCGGGTGGCTCCCAAGGACATTTTCACCTTTTCATCTAGACCAAGATCAGCACCTCATGGGAAGAATCATGACATGTCCCCAAAGGGGTACCCATTTATTCTGAACCCTGAAGAGGACAACGGTACGACAAGGAGAGATGCCCAGTTGGAAGACGATTTTTATGGCACTGACAGCAGCCAAGAGGTACATGACCTGATGCGTAAAATAGGGTTAAAGCAGGGGGTCCCATTTGTGCCAATAAGCATTCAAAGCAATTGGAGTGAAAGAATGGGAATCAAATGCTATTTATACAAATGCACCAGATTGCTATGTCAGTCAACAGTTCCATCCGGTTGTTATGGTGACTCAAAATTTCTGGATTTCTGTGTTATTAACAGACAATTTCGTGTTTAATTATGGAAGCCAATTTTTTTTGTGTTTATGATCTTTCATTTTAATCTTTGCCTCACAGAATTAGAAATAATTTATAGTTGAGTACATGATAGCAAGACCACTGAAAAGCTGACAACCCAGTGATGAGGGTATCTGGGGAAGCTGTGCTGTGGTTGCTAAGCATTCAGGATTGACACTTTTCTGGCTCCTTCCTCTCCTGCCATCTTTTAACCTTAGACCTATTAGGACTCATTATTTTCCATATGGTCCCAGAATTTCAAGAGTTATGCCAATTAAAGTTTAGATAATGAATCATAAATTAGTACTGGGACCCTCCTTACAGGAGGTGTCTATCTGGAATTATTTAGAATATAAATATATTGTAAGTACACTGATACAATATTTTCTTATAAATTTGTTAAAACTCAAACTGAATATGGCTTAGAAATATGTGTTTAAAAATTAATTACTACAATTTTATCTCTGTGAAATTAATCATCTATGTGTGTGCATATGTGGTTTGTGTGTGTTGGATACACTTGTGTACAATGCACGTGGAGGCCTTGGATATCATTTCCACCATTGTTTTCCTTCTGAAGCATGGTCTGTCCCTGCCCTGGAGCTCACTAAACAGTTATGCAGGCAGGCCCTGTGTACAGTGTGTTGCAGAATATGTCCACACCTCTATGTGCAGTGCCAGCCAAGGATATGGGGGCATTGCTTAGAGCTTTCACAGTAATTATGGGGTTTATATCTTCTAATGAATTTTGTTAGCAAAATGTGTATAGGATCCTTTTTATATATATACTGGCTTCTGCATGTGCTTGAATAGTACATGATGCTAAACATAGAGCATTTCATGCCACCCTTTTAAATGTTGGGCAGACCTATGTCTTTTGCCCTTAAGTCATTAAGCTGTTAAAAATTATAAAATAGACTTTTGTCTACATTGTCTAATAGGGTTTCCATCCTGTGTCATCACTTCTGATGTGTTATTTGGTGAAACTGGTCAGATTATTCTTACCACTTCATGCTTATAAGGGACAGACTTAAGTCTTTCCAAGGAGTACACAGCACCATCTTTCTTCTCTAATCCAAAAGACTTACTTTAATGGCAGAAATTTCCAGACAGATGAGAAATAGCTGTTCTCTGAAAGCAGTTTGATGAGGACTACCCTGGAAAGAGCATGTCATGAGGAACTTAACTATTATGTCTGTATGACGTATATGCCTTAAGCAATCATGTTTTGTGGGGAAAGGAAGACTTTCAGCTCTGTAGTTTGTATTTGATACCACTTGTTCGCTTTCTATTTCTATCTCTTATACTCCGGAAGCCCTTCAGTTTTTATTATACAAAAATGTATTTATTGATAACTCTATCAAATAGAAAATAAATTCGTCATGCATTCCCCCCAAACTCTGACAGCATAGCAAATGCCTGTCAGTGTGATCAGTAACATAAGGCTGGAGTCTGTGGTGGGACCACCCCAGTGCTCATACCTGCCTGGCTCACTGTTAATCAAAGCCTCCTAAGAATACACAGAGAAGGGACAGAAGCCTTGCCATATTATGGAGTCAGAGACACTAATAAAACAACCCAAGATATTACAATGTTTAAAAATAAAAAGCTGAACTATATTCATTTACATAAGTGTAATTATAAAATCTGTTTCCTTTTTTGTTTGGTTGTTTGCTGGGGTATAGCTGGAGTTTTGTTCTGCCCCATCCCACAGCAATTTATCCCCAAATAAACACACAGAGACTTATATTAATTATTAAACTCTGGTTGAAGGCTTAGGCTTCTTATTTGCTAGCTCTCTATTAACCCGTATCTATATATCTAAGTATTTCCATGTGGTCTTATCTTACTGGAGAATCTTGTTCCCTCAGCAGCTACATGGTGTCTGCTCTCATAGCTTCTCTCTGCGCCCTCTCCCCAAAATTCTCCTCATCTGGTTGCCCTGCCTATACCTCCTGACTGGCTACTGGCCAATCAGTGTTTCATTCATCAACCAATAAGAGAAACATTTATACAGAAGGACATCCCCCATCACTGGGATGGGGAGGGGGGAGGAGTCTCATATACTTTCTTGCAGGATAACTTTTCTTATTTATTGATTTATAAGCCATGGGAAATAGAGTTATACTTTTAGTATTTATTTTATATGCATCTCCAAGTTTGAATAAATGTTAGTTTAGATAATTGTAGCATACTTAATGTTAGTTACATTGTTTGGGGATGTTACATCCTTAGAATAACAATTATAGTTAAGAAAACATTCACATTATTGTACAAACCAGCAACAATTATACTTTTTATTATACTTGAAACATATACTAAACGTATACTCTGTGATTAAAAAAGACTTTCTATAATGCTTGACAAGTGAGTGGTATTTAAAGAGGAACTAGTTTAAATTCAGTAACATATAAAGCAGGTAGAATCAAACTATGCTGTTTGATAGACGGAAAGTGCAGCCTGTAGTAAAGACTCCTCCAAACAGGGCTCTAGGGAGACATTGTCTTCATGGTGTAAGGTGCCACTACCCTCATTAGTTCACATCTGGGCTCACTGTGTGAGCCTCAACACAATAACTTTTAAGATATTCTCTGCACTCTGCTTGGTGTGTATTTTATTCCCCAGGCTGTCATATATAGTAATAGTTGGTGCTCAATTAATTTTGAAGTTGTACCTTTTATTTGAAAAGCACATTATAGAAACATATTTCATGACAAGCTATAAAATTGAAACTACCATGTAAAATGAATTATCTTAGGAAAGCTATCAAAACAGAGGTCTTTGCATACTGTCCCATCTAAAAGAAGCCATTTGGTGCCTTGTCATTATTCCCAGTGTGGCTGGTAGATGCACCTTGAATTAGCTTTAAATTAATGTTTCATTAGTCCCTTAATTTAATTTTATCTGGAACTTAGTACTGTCACTTCCCACCAACTGAGGCTGTGTAGCACATACTAAAGGAGATGGTTTCAAATATACATACTCATCCTCTACAACAATTCATATTACAACATTAGATCCCATAATATCCATCTGGGATACAAATTAATATAGACTGCCTGTCACATTGAGATCACGTGGGAAAGCTTCCATAGCTTCTTTTCATCTGGTGTATGGAAGCCAGCAAGGGACAATTGTGTAAACAGACATGTTAAATACCTGCATTTCTTTTTCCTGCTATTGTTACTTTTAAGGTGTTTTTTACATTCAGTAATTTAGCTATTTCTCTTTTTGTTTTCTCCTAATAGAATGTATTACTGGGTTATCCACCTCCTCTTTCCCTTGATTAGCTCTTTCACACATCTGTATACATATAATGGGAAGTATGTTTGACCTACATGTGACATTTTATATTTCTGTAAAGTCTTTGAAAATGTCTAAATGTCAATATATGCATTAGGAAAATGGAAAGACTTTTTAAATATATTGCCTCACATTTTATTCCTGTATTCTATGAATTACAATGTAAGGTACTCTCGAGAATGGCATGCCAGATAAATCTAACATTTATTCTGTATGAATAACCCTTTTGGCTTATTTATTTCAGTATGTCTTTATTACTGCCCACTACGGCACTTCCGAAAAAGCCACAGGCCTCCTGGTCTGCTCTGCTAGGCTGGGCATTGTTGTACGGGTGGTGATGAAGGCATAAATTCCTCCTCTACTTAAAACCTAACAGTCTGCTATTTTTGTAGAAGCTACATGTTTTGGAGATTCGTGTTTGATTTTGGATAGGACTATCTGTAAGAACTCTTTAATATCAAATCTACCTCACTGGAAAATGTGATTTGTTTTGAACAATTATGGGAACTTTTTAACTTCTTAAAATATTCATATGCTTATACTTTCCTGTCCCATGCAGTCATTACCTCACCACAGAATTACAGTACTATAACAGAGATGATTTGCTCACCCAGTGTCAGACATGGTGGAGCCTGGGTGCTTGCTAAGAACTTGCATGTCCTCCTTTCAGTTTCCTTACAAGTGAGTGAACTGAAGGCTAACACACTGTTGTCACTTTTCTTTGTCATCCTGAGAAACTAAAACTTTGATGATTCCTGTAACAGTGAAGAATTAGAAATCCTTTTTGGATATGGTTGTTCCAAAGGCATTTAAGATACGTGGAAAGGCCAGTCTTGTTCTCATGAAACAACAGAAGTTCTATACTATCTCAGCTGTTTGCCAGTCCTGTTGTCTAGCTGAAAGGGTTGTCAGTTAACACATTTAAAATGTTGGTCAAAATAAAAACTTCCACTCACCAGATTGCAATTCAAGATTGCCATCAAAGATGAACTTGCAATATTGCAGATGTGTTTTATTTCAGACTTTGTAAGAATGTTATTGATGTCTTTTCTTTAGGTAAATATGATGGTCCCATTTTTACAAAGGCAAGAATGAGTTCTTTCCTGAGTCACTCAACATGAAAGTTGGGATTCAAAGAGCCTGGGTCCCATCTGCTCTAAGTCAGTGGCCCTCAAGAGTCATTAAAATTATCCTTTCAAAGTTACAGCTCAGCAAGAGCCATCCATTCTGTGCATCCAGAAATGATTGTCCAAATGCCCATCTGCACGCCCTCCTAAGAAACATGGCTCAACAAAGGGAGTGTGGGTTCCTTGGGGAAATCATCCACTTCAGCATGCATATGCTGTACTACAGTTAATCAGGCACTCTCTATTGATGTTTCTGGCACTGGGGTGTGATGGAATATTTAACAAACAAGTGTTTCTGTGCCTGAATACAAGTGGTACAAGAGCTCTGGGGGTTTTAAAATAGATGGGCAGGTGGGTAGGTACATACATACATACATACATACATACATACATACATACATACATACATACATACATTCATACATACATACATACATGCATACATGCATAGATAGAATGTGAAACTGGTAGGTAATCTTTTGGCTGCTCTGACAAAGTGCATTCAACTTCTGTGGGGTTTTCAGTAGCTCCATGATCAACCAAATGGATAATGTGTCTGTCCAATTCACTCTAAGGACGCTAACTTTTTATGCATGTAACAAATGCATAGAGCTCACACAGAAATTAACTCTTAAGCAGGTTAAGCCCAAATGCATTACATATGTGAAATCAGTGAACAACATCTGTTCCTTATACAAGAGGCAGGATCATTGCTGAAGGAAAGAACTGGGTGCTCTCAGTGCCCCTGTGGCAGAGAAGACTGTAGAATTTTCCTCTGACTGAGAGCTGAGCCAGGTCACATCAAAATATTAATTAAATTTAATCTTATATATCATCTTCTCAATCATCTTAATTCCCTTTCTGAATCTGGTATAAACTACAATTGATGGTCCAGGGAAAACCAACGGACACGTATCTATGGTTACCTGTGCAGATCCCCCAGTTACTTGTCCTTTCCATTTATTTAAAATAGCACAGAAGCACCTTAGCATGGTAATATACTCACTGGGGCATACATCTTCTTCTTGGCTGATATCCAAACCAGGATATAACTTAAGGAAATGTAAACTGACTGCCTAGATACGTGCTGTGAGTATTTTCATGTATATAAACTCTGTTTATGCCAAAGAGAAAGGAATTCCTGAAATAATTACTGGAAACAAGAAAAGGCTGTACCTTGATGCATTGTGAATGAAGTAGATTTCCTATCAAGTGAAGTCATTTGTTCAGGGCCTTCTAACTAAATTGGGGTTGATTTGCTTTTCAAATTTTCACAAGAGAGTTTCTGAGCTCTGGAGGGATTCCTTCACTACCTCCTCCATTATGAGTAGTATTGCTTTTGCTACCATCCTCTCTCTGCCATTACAGGTTTTCTGTTTCATTCATTTAACTAAATACAAAACCTGTACAGATTAATGGTGTGCAATGTGATGCTTCAATACATGTACATACCTTATTATTTAAATCAGGTTGAGTATATCTTCTCCATCTTATTTTTTTTATGTCATACTTCTTAAATCCTTACCTCTAGGTTTCTAGCATATACGTGCGTCACTGATGTTCATAATTACACTTTAGTGCTATATATACATATATATATATACACATACATACATACATACATATATCCCTGTTGTCTTGTGATCATTTATTTCTGTAGGAAGCAGTTGGGATTAGCAGACAGCAGTGCTGTCAAGCTTGGTCTTAAAGCCTCTGTCAATAATGCCTTAATGATCTGTAGTAAAGAATGATGATGGCAGAGGGTTCGTTTCTCAGGGACATGTCTTGCTGATATTCACCAGGACAAATTTTTGTTTATGCTAGTTTTACTACAAACATTTTACAAATAACAAAGGACCTTATCAGAGTCCCACAGATGGTAAAGAAAGAGCAGTGACACTGTGATCATCTCTTCCACGCCGCAGTCCAGGAGACCCTGCTTTCTTCTATAAGCCTCTTACTGGGTATGCTTCCCCTTCCCAACACTGGGCCCTGTGAGGATGCTCACATTGTTGAAGAACATGTCTTTGGATAGAAAACTAGAAAGAGTGCCAGAGACACTGGAACACTGCCCAGTCACCTCCTAGTGAATGAGTGGTGGTAACACTTCATTTTCATAAAGATACAAAAAAGGATCTGTCTAGTCTAGTATAGAAAGGAAAGGGAATAGAAAAGTTAGCAAATATCTGGGTTATTTCTGGGACAATGCTGGTGAATTCAGCATAGCCAACCAGCCAACTTTCCTCCTTTGTCTCCCTGCATCTCTTTCTCCCTCCCTCCTTCCCTCCTTCCTAAAAATTTGGTCTGACTGCTCTACAGTGTTCTCTCTTCTCCAAAGACAAAACAAAGCAAAGCAAAGCAAAACATTTACTTCTAACTGATCTAAACAAGTGCCAGTAGGATTTCTGTGATCCAAACATCCTCCATTCATTTACACACACACACACACACACACACACACACACACACACACACACACACACACCGCACACACACTAATTAGACTGTGTCATATCTCAGTAGTTGAGTGTTTGCCTAGTGTAGCCTTGATCCCTACACTGAAATGCAAGCCATGATATATATGTATATGTCAAAGGATGTAGGAGCCTTTGTAGTTGGCATTAATTCAATAAATATTCATTAGGCTCCTGTTACATGTACAGCATTTTGTAGCCATGGATAAGAAAGCTATGCAGAGTCCTTGTAAGAGACCCTGTTATTGTTAAGTCTGGGAAGCTCCACCCTTAAAATGCTGATTCCAAAACTGAAATCAGTCTAGCTTGACACTTCCTTGCCATAGACACCTCTGCATTGTCCATTCCATATCACAATCTCCTGATAGGCCTCTAAGATCAGCCTGGACTCTGGAAGCCTCAGCAAGCTGGGCTCACCCACCCATCTTCAGTAGCCCAATCAAATGAGTAATAGTGGAAACCAGAGGAAGAGATTTATTCAGTGTGTCTACATTGGTGAGAAGCACAAATACAAAGATCCAGTGACCTCCCCAGGTCCATCTTCAGGATGCTAATGTGAGGTTTAGATTTAAATAGAGAGAATGGGCGATGCATAGTTCAGTCCTGGTGGAAGCATGGACTGCCCATCATCAATGTCTCAGATCCAGTCTCTAAGGGTAGTCTGACAAGAGTCAGAATTGTCAGAAATCTCTTCTTGGAAGGCAAACTCTTCTCTGACTGGCACCCAGTCTTTTCTTACTCCCCCATGACATCCCTGGGAAATCCATTATCTTGGGAGGCCATTGTTTCAATAGCCCAGTGGTCAAAAGGACTGCACAAGTGTCTGTCCTCTCTCCTTCCAGGACAGTTACACTATCTCAGCACTCCACAACAGGGCCATACCATTGCTTCCAATCTGAGTCATTGTGATACTCTGTTTCAAAACACTGAATTCTTCATTGCCTCCTAAATAAAATCTGCAGGTGGCTGTGACTTGGCATGGCTTTATGTTCCTGCCGTCCATGTTGACTGGCATGAGACTCTCCACATGATGACCAAGGAAGAAAGTAGGGAAGACAGTAACAGATTCCTTCTAACCAAAAGCTCTACTAATGCCCTTGTCCCATGCTCAGCCTAGAATATGCCTGCTTCCTCCCCATCACATGTTCTTCATTCTCAAGGGGAATTTCACCTTCCTGGAGGGATCATCATTATTGAACATGTATCAAACTAAGCAGTCCAACTTTGTCACCAAATGTTTTGTTTAAAAATGCCAATGGGTAATAACAACATTGGTTCTGTGTGCCTGTGATGGAATGGCAAGGAATAGTTTACTGAAGCTGTATATATACATTTAGTGTCAGGGTATAGATCATCAGACACCACTTAATGTCTTTTAAATGAGCTATGTTTTATCTTTCCCCTGATAGAAACTTTATTGCTTACTGTGTATAAATATGAGTCAAATTAGAAAACTTCACCCTAATTATATACAATGATATAGTTATTTCTTTAAATATTATTATATAGTATGCCTTAGTTAGGGTTTCTATTGCTGAGATGACCAAAAAGCAAGTTGGGAAGAAAAGAGTTTATTTGGCTTATATTTCCCTGTGCTGCTCATCATCAAAACAAGTCAGGAAAGGAAGTCAAAGAAAAAAAAAAAAAAAAAAAAAAAGCAGGAACCTGAAGGCAGGATACGGAGACCATGGAGAGGTCCTAATTACTAGCTTGCTCAGCCTGTTTTCTTATAGAACCCAGAGCCACCATTCCAGGGATGGCACCACCCACAATGGGCTACCCCCCCCCACATACACACACATCACACATCTATCACTAATTAAGAAAATGCCTTACAGGATTGCCTACAGCCCAATTTTTTTCTTAATTGAGGTTCCCGTATCTCAAATGACATAAAACTATCTAGCATATAGCATGAAATTTTTATGCTACAATATGTAGTAATTCATAGCATAAGAAATAGCCCTGTATTGCTCCTTTCCATTTTTTATTATTTTCATGGCTGTTGATTTTTATATATGTAATTTCTCTCCTGTTAGATCTTAAAAAAAATTTAGCTTTGCTTTCCCATGGATAAATCACAGAACTATATATATGTAAAATTATTCTAGCATTCACTTTCAGCTTTCTAAGCAATTATAATGAAGAGGATGTTGATTTTTTTCTGGACAAATACACTTTTCATTGAAATGTTCACATAAGAAAAATACTTTATAAAACACGTTTCATTATCTACTGTTCTTTAACAATAAAATTGCCTGACAGCAGGCAAAAATTGCCTCACTAAACCCACATGTTCTTAGAATACCATTTCCTCAGTTAAATAAGCTAAATTTCTTAAGCTTTGGTCCTCTGTGGTTCCCACAGTTAGCTGAGTATGTAGACAAATATGCTGTTCTTGGATGCTGTTGGCAATTCGTGGGTCTTATTTTAGATGTTCTTTGAAGTGATTATGTGAATTTTTTTAATGTCCTCTAATTACTTACTTGGGAGTAGAAAAATGTGCCTTATCCAAACTACTTACCGTATAGGAAGACATTTTAGCAAATGATTAATACCTATTTGTAATTTGTATAGCTATTTTAGTTGCTCATATTTTTCTTTTCATATTAAAGTAAAATATATAGTGCCTTACTCATAGATTATATTAACTTGTTAAATACATGTGCTTTATATCTTATTCACAAGTTTCTGCCCAAAATTATTTTCACTTTATTCCACAATGTAGGGTAATCACAATATCCAGGGTTCTCCAGTCCCAAGAACCATTGCTTCTGTGTTAGCCCACTTAGAGAGCCTGGTAGACATGGGGAAGATGCCTAGAAAAGGACTCCATGGAAACAGGACCACCAGAAAGCAAGAGTTCCTTGGTGAGGCAAATAGATAGAAGTAGCTTTAAAATTGCATGCTGTTCAAGGCTCTGGAGAGCAAAATAACTCATCTAACGTACATATAAAAGTGAATCTATTAGATAGCTTACAGAATCAAAGGCTTCAAAAGGTTCCACCATGGCCATCTGCTGCTTGGCCTCTCAAACCAGGAAGCTGGAAGCCCTGGAATGGGAGAGAATAATGATGCAGACCCAGTCTAAGACTGGAGGCCTGGGAGAAGCACTGCTGGGAGTCCATAATGAAAGGCTTAAGACTCTCGTTTGATGCCCCTCGGCCATAGCAACAGGAAGAGTGCAAGCTGCCACCTCCCACTCTTTGTTCGAGCTAGAACCACATCTCACTGGGTAACTTTACTCATACTCCGTGTGGATTTTCTCTCATTCCCTGACCACCACCACCACCCTTCTGCCCCCTCCTCCCTCCCCCTCCGTAAAGCATTTCTGGAACCACCTTTACAGACACACCTAAAAAGTGTTCTAACAGTTTTCTAGGAATCTCTCAATCCAGTAACATGGTCAGCCAAGGCTAACCATCACAAATAGATCTGTTGCTTGTCCCATACCTTTCTAGTCATAAAGAAAGGAAGGAAGATGCTCTTAGAAAATTCCAAATCCCATGATCAAAGCAAAGGAACCTACTGTCCCAACACATGCCAGCTTCAGCAAGCAAAACCTTCCTAAAATAAGTATTGGTGGAAAGCTAAGTAGATTCCAGAAGGGTCTGTGTATGGTGTGGCTGTGGTTTCTGCATGGGCGGGGCTTCCTGTTGGTTGTGCTTTGATGACATTTACTACAGTATTATTCTTCATCATTTGGGTGATTAGTGATGTATTTTCTTTCCCATTCAGATGTTTAGATGTTTTAGTTCACTTACAGCAGCTGTTAAAGAGTGTGCTGCGCGTCCCAGGGATAATAGAATGCCTCATGTTTTTAATGAGAAACATAATTATCTGGTTCTCATCATAATAGTTATTTTTTATTTGCCAGTTACTTCCTATGATTTGAGTGATCACTGTCTGCAAATCATAAATGAGGACCTTATTTTTGAGCCAAAAGCTTGCCAGTTGAATTGACAGATTTTCAATAACAATCTACATTAGGAGCCATAAAAGCATCATTACTCTTTTCACTCTCTGGTCTCCGCAGCCATTTCACAAATAATAAACGATGTGAGTGAAGGTTAAGAGTAAAGCCGTGTCCT
The DNA here is from genome assembly GCA_030556225.1 of Cricetiscus sungorus. NCBI lineage: Eukaryota > Metazoa > Chordata > Mammalia > Rodentia > Cricetidae > Cricetiscus > Cricetiscus sungorus. Next base: position 1,523,019 of record JANBXA010000606.1, on the reverse strand, counting down.
CAGCTAAATCCCGAAACTAGTTATGTGCTGGCTGCATTTGTATCCAAAAGATTGGTGTTCCCCTTTCCACATTAATACTTCTCTTTCTTCACTTTCTTATAAAGTATGCTCAGAAACTGGACAGTGAATGAGACACTGCAGAACAAACCACACATTCTTCTTTCAAACATGAAAATTTGTATGTGTAATGTCCAAAACACATTCTGTATTTGTTATAGCACAAGATTTTGGCCCATTTATGCTTTTGGGAAGTCATTATCATCATTAGAATGGAAGTAACTAACGTAGCTGAGCATTTCCATATCTCCACCACTGTGCCACACTCTGTGCACGAAGCTTTTCATTTAAATTTCACAAAGGCCCCAAGAGATAGGAACTCTCATTGTGCCCACTGCTCAGATGGGGACAGTTGGGTGTAAAAGATTACATTGTCCAGGAACAGCAGCTGCTGTAGTTGAGCATGGATTCTCTTTGTAACTCTAGAATCGCTGTCCATAGTCAGCATGCCATGAGGGTAACCGTGTGCCACTTCTTCCTAATGCTAATAACCTCCCTTCGAGCAATACCAAAATGGAAAACACTGCTATCACAGTTAAATACAGTCTCTCTGTCTATATATCCAAAAAGTAACTTGCTTCTATCTGGTAATTTTTTTATAGAAACAAAACCAGAATACAAAAGTAAGCCTGTAAAGGCACAAATGGACTTGAAGTTCCCCATCACTCAGCAGTGTTTTGCATCATACAAGGGAGTAACAGAAAGAATAATGAACCAAGGTTTGGAGAGAAAGCTAGTGATGGGCTCTATATGTTCTCCTCACAAGAGACACATGAGTTAAGCCAACTACCAGAAATCCTTGAATCATTTCCAGGGGGTTTTAGTTTCCTGGGTTCAAAGCCCAAGCCCAACACATCTCTGCTCCCATGAAGCAGCTTTTAAGTCACTATTCCATTTCCAGCAGAGAGACTGACTGAACAGAAGCTCCAGAGGAATGAGCATGAGGAGGAACTATGTCTTGGGGGAAGACTAAAGGCACAAAGGTGTGACCTTCCATGCATGCAAAACATTTCCATTCAGTGTCAAAACTCCAACGTGGGCTGGAGAGATGACTCATACGCCTGCTGAAAACCCGAGTTCAGTTTAACTCCAGTTCCAGGGCTCCTCAGCCCCCTTCAGCATCTGCACTCATGCACATACCCACACATGACACAAAATTAAATGGTTTGAAAGCTCAGACCAGTCCAGTTTTATCTCTGACAACGCATGTAATCACCAAGACCCATGTCTTGCATTTGTAAATGTGACCAACTATCTTACTTTAATAGGAAATAAAATTATTGAAGAGAAAAGGTAGTCTTGCCTCACTGAAGAGTGAAATTACAACAGGAATGGAGTGTTCCTCAGAGACACACTTGAATCAGAAGTCCATGCTCATTGTCTTACAGTGGGTTCTAGATGTTTGCAACTAAGAACCTGTGAAAGTTTTCTCAAATGTGCCTTCTTTACAAAGGTATTCCCCTAGAGACCCAGAGAAATCGCTTTTCTCAATTTGACTACTTTATTGAGTCTTTTTACTTGATAGAATCCATCCTTTAAAATGTTCAATTGAGTGTGTTTTAGTATATTATCAATGCGCAGTCATCACCACTGTCATCCCAAAAGAAATCCAGTCCCCACTAAGTCATTTCCATCACCTTTGCCCTCACCATGTTCTGAGAAAACTACTGGTCTACTTCTTCTCCCTCCCTGCCTGTTCTGGACAGCTCATACAGAGGGAATCATCGTATATGGCCTTCTGTATCTGATCCCTTTGTTGAATATATACATCAAAGCACTTGATTCATTCTCTGTTGGGATTTTCTAGAGGAGCAGAATTTAGGAATTAATATATATATATTTTATCTAATATATGCATATATATACATATATATATATATATTAGAGTGGCTTATAGGCTGTGTTCCAGCTTGTCCAGCAATGGAAAGCCCAAGAATCCAGTTGTTCAGTTCATGAGGCTGGATATATATGCTAGAATATCTTCACTATTCCAAAGGCTGGAATCCCAAAGAAGTGGCTTCAAATGTCAGTGAATGAATGAATTTGCCAGTGAGAGTAAAAGCAAGCAGGCCAAGAGTGAACAACAGCTTCCTTCTTCCATGGTTTTATATGGGCTGCCACCTGCTGTAGCCCAAATTAAAGATGCTCTGCCTACGCTAAAGACCCAGATTAAAGGTGGACCTTCCCACTTTAATGATTTAATTTAGGAAAATCCCTCAGAGTTGACAACCAAGATCAGCTATCACACTAAACCTGCATCCTTAGTGTGGTTATGGCTTATTTCTTCATAGGCATTTGCACTGAGTATTTTTGAGTACATATGTAAAAGTGATAAGTCATAGGAAACTGCTCTTAGGAAGAGCTGCCAAACTGTCCCAAAGTGTCTGTTCTGTTTACCATTCCCATGAGCAGTGTCTGGTTTCCACTCTCTGAATATGCTAATCAGCATTTCTCCTGGTTTCTCTTTGGTATTTAAGACATCCTAGTGGCTGTTAAATGCTAGCACACTGATTTTTATTTGAATTTCTGTAATGACTAATGATGTTGAACAACCCTTCATGTGCATACTATCCATTTATATATATCTCTTTGGGATGAATGTCCTTTGCCTATTTTTAATTAGATTATCTTAGCATTATTCATTTGCAAGAATTCTTAATAGAGTTTGAATGAAACTTCCTTACCAAACATACGATTTAAAATATTTACTCCTACTCTGTGTGTTGCCTTTTCATTTACTTCTGGTACCTTTTTAATCATGAACATTTTAAATTTTGATGAACCTGCTGTTTTCCTCCATTGCTATACATTTGGTAGTATGCCCCCCCAAAAAAAATGCCTGACTCAAGGCCACAAATATTTACTGGAGACTTCTTCTGACACTTTTTTGGTTTTTCGAGACTGGGTTTCTCTGTATTGTTTTGGAGCCTATCCTGACCTCTCTCTGTAGACCAGGCTGGCCTCAAACTGACAGAGATCCGCCTGCCTCTGCCTCCCAAGTGCTAGGATTAAAGGTGTGCACCACCAACATCAGGCTCTTCTGACACTTTCATACCTCTGACTCTTCAATTATCTTATGAATATGCAGTATGTGGGGATTGTCTGCCTACATTATTTAATGTGGAAATTCAATGTTCCAGCATATTTTTTGAAAAAGAAATTTCTCCCAATATATGAGAAATATAAAAGCATACACGTATATTCTCTGTGCCACTACTGTATTATCTCTATTAGTCTAACTCTGTAAGCTTCAAGATCAAGAAGTGTACTTTCTCCAACTTTACTCTGCCATTTCCTTGTTCTTGCTCTGCATTTCCTTGTTTTTGCATTTCTGCATGAATTTGAGAATTTCAATTTTGGCATAAAAGGCAGCTGTGGATTTACTAAAACAGGCCCCTGTGTTGCAGGCTTGCTGTCCAGAGTGGGGCTATTGGGATATGCTGTGGACCTTTGGAGGGTGGGCTGCTGTGGGAAGTGTCGTTGGCACTGGACCTGAATGGCATTGTGAGAGGCAGGTCCCATCGTTTTAACCTTTTTCCTCTTTCCTTCTGTTGGCTTGTGAAGTAAAAGAACTTTGTCTACCAGACATCCCCTACCATGCATCTCTGGTGCCACCAGAGGCCTAAAGCAGTGAGTCTGCCCATCTTAGACTGGAACTTCAAGAGTCATCAACCAAATAACTCTTTCCTGATAAGGTCATTATCTCAAATACAGCAGTGTGTCATGGGAACTGACTGAGATGGGATGACATCAGATCTCCAGATCAATCTGTGAATGCCACCTCCTCATCCATATCAAACTCATGGCATATCTTTCTGGTTTTCCGTCTTTCTGCAGTGCTTCGTATTTCCACACACAAATTTAGCTTCTTTTGTTAATTTAGTCACATTCTATTATTTTTATACAATTGTTTTTTATTTCATCTTTATGGGGTCATTGCTAATATATAGAAGTACAGTTGATTTGCATCTTATAACCTTGGTGAACTTGTGTTTGTAGATTTCTATACATAGGATCATGTCACTATAGAAGGATAGTTTTATTTCTTCTTTATCACCTTAGTAAATTATCATTGATGGAATTTTTTTAAATTTCATTGACTTTGTACTTTGACTATTGTGGTCTTGCTATTGAAATCTAACACAGACAAATCGCACCAGCTAGATGTCACACTTGATGCCAAATATCAATCTTGAGAATTGTCCTGGCATCAGTTTGCAGTTATCAGTGCTGGGCTAGCTTCTCAGCCATACATTTGAATCACTGGCAGGTCATCATAAGTGGCATCACTACCAACTATGCTGAACATCTAAAATCACCTCCAAAGTGATGAGATATAACTATGTGGATAAGAACAGCTGCTGAGCGCATAAGGTCAGGAATTCCCCTCGCTGCTAGACATTCTCTAATGGGTTATAGCTGTTGAAAATAACAGCTGTGGAAAGGAATCTGTGCAAAAAGAATAGGAAAAAAACAGTGTACTGGAGTGGCAGAGCTGGGCAGCATGCCGGATACTTCAATGATTATCTGGGTGGTCATATTTGAGCTGTGATCAAAAATTTACTAAGATGCCAGATGTGCAAACAACCTAGGAACAGTGCTTTAAGCATCAGAAACATTGGAAAAAAGGCTATGAGAACAAAGCTGGGCTGTGTGATCAGACAGGAACATGGAGCCCAGACCATATTTTTAAAGGAGAGAAGGCTCTATCCCAAGGCTAATAGTATTTGGGGGGCTTTAAGTAAACCATTGAGATGCTTGCTTCTGGCTTGGCAAGAATGGGTGCAGCAGGCAGGAATGGAACAAGATGTTTTGCTGTTAGCTTAGAGTCAGATGTTTGATTGTGGAACTAATATGGTATGTGGAAGAGGAAATGAGCAGTTCTAAGGGTGGTCCTGAATTCAGAAGCTAAGAACCTGGACAGAGGGTAATGGGTAATGTTGTTCCAGTTATGGAATTTAGCCTCAAGGTCTTACAACCTGAAGTTGTGGGTGGACATCCCATTGAAAACCTGTGCTCTTACCAAGTAGCTAGCCACTTCATGACAAAGGAGGGACACAGCTGTCTGTGGCCCCTGACCTGGGAAGGTACTATTCTTAGGAATAATTACTGAAATTGATTTGCTGAGTGTTTGGTAAACTCCTTTGCAATGTTTTATTCATATTTTTATAGAGTTCTTTATTGTGAAGCTCAAATATTTTTAATTAAGAAGTGCAGCCCTTGGGGTAATATTGGAGCCATGTAGATAGCTGGTAATTAAACTTCATGCATGTACAACTGCATTCAAACCATTATGAGTGAACCATTTTAAACCTGCAATGACAGTCTGTGCATCTGTAAACAATCAAACAAAATAGACTTATCTAGTGGACTTGGTAGCTCCAGTCATCATACGTGAGCTGCAAAAGTAGAACAGTGTAGTAGCACCAAGAAAAGGAAGAATTTATTGAAAACTGAACATTTTCATAAGAAAGATAACTTTGGGTGCTTTCCTTAGGGGAAAGAAAAAACCTACCTTCCTGTAGGAAAGAAATTGCACAGTGACTCATATTTTTGACTTTTGATTTAATCATCATATTTCCAGTTTTCATCTCAAAACTCAATTATAGAAGAATACTTTTAAAGGTATTGTAGACTTTGTTTAATCTGTGCAATTTTTAAAATTAATTGCCACGCCATTTAGTATAACATGCAAAGGGATTAGTCTCACTGTCTCCCTGATATGTCTCAGCCCAATATTAGAATATGATGTAGCTAAGCCATATTTATTAAAAAGTAATAAAAGTCTATGTAATATTTGCTCTCCAAACTTAGAGAAAAATGAATTTTAAAATTATTTTAAAGTGTGAAAGGCCTTGTTCCATTTATATGAAGTTCCACGTTTTCTAAGTTATATAATACTGTTTGTTCAAAGGGAAGCCATCTGTCTCTCTTTGAATTTTTCACTGGAGTATACCATTTGCAGCTGTTTTTCCAGCATTACCCCATTGTATAAAGAATTTAGAAATGTGTTTCTGAGCCCTTACTTGCTCCAGTTACAATATTGCTTTGTTCCAAGCAACCTGTTTCAAGATCAGGTTCCCTGAATATTGGACATATGTCCACTACCCTAGCCCAATTGTACAGGTTCACTTAGAAGTGACTCATCCCCATTTGACAGGTTCATCACAGGTGTCCACTGGCTTCATGCTGCTCTGCAGCCAACTGACAAGGCTTTCCCAAACAGAGCGCTCCGTAAGTCAGGAGCCGTGGATACAGTGGCCCAGAGCACTAACCAGCCTCAGACAGACCTGTAAGAGTCTGAGTGCAGCATTCTTCCCCTTGTGACCTTGGACTTGCTACTGGTGCCTTCAGACTCAGTCACCTCATCAAAATGCTGGGGTTGGGGGTGACAATGCTTGTTCATAACGCAATTGGACTATGGTATAAAATAGTGTGTATAGATCACCTATCCCATATACAAGGAGAATGGTGTATTTACTTACTGCTCAGTAATACAGAAACCACTATATCTGGCATTCTAGGCAAATATAGCCTTTGAAAATTAACAAAGTTTCCAAAATTAATTACAAGGACTATAAGTTAAGTGGTTGCTGTACAGGTATATGCTTCTTGTGTCCCATAGTTGAATAATCAGTACATAGAGTAAATCCGTGTGTTCCTTCCATGAAGTATTTAGAAATGGGAACGGTATTTCTTCTCACAGAAACTGCCTTCTGGGTGCCTGCCCTGTTCCCAGAGCTAAACTGTAGGTGGCATCACTTCAGGGCTGATGGACAGAATTAAATTGAGCCAAAACTAGCAGTATTTTTTAAACCTGGAGTGCTAAATTGCATTGAACATTCCCACCAATTAATAGCTTTGGGGAAACAGTTTGATATTTGATTTTTTTTATCAGAATTGTACTCTCTCCTATCCCCAAAAAGACAAGATCTTTACCTGAGTCTTGTCTAAGGTTATTGCTGAAACTACTGAATCCTGGGATTGAGCAGTATTCATGTTGTCCATAAACATCTGAATTAGCAGAGGAGCCTGCCCCTAGCCCCTCTGCCCTCTTTAGAGTGAGGGTTCAATCCCAAATTTGCTGTTGCTACAGAACAGTTTGTTTCTTGCAATTTATTACACCCAGTGATTAGTTTGGCTGTAAACAAAAGCCCAGCTGTCTAAAGCAGAAGTTTGATGAGATGATAAAGAGTTGAGGATAGGCTAAAATGTGGGTGGTATCTGTAGAACAGAGGTCATTGGGACACTGGTATCTTTGCTAAGCAGCTTGGTGAGTGAGCAGTGCCTGTTGCTGTCATGAAGAGAAGCAATTTCAGATTTTCAAAAGTTGAAGCAATTGGGGCTGAGGAGATGAATCAGGTAAAGAGCTTGCCATATAAGACTGGAGTGTGTATCCCCAACACCTTTATAAACATTGGGTGGGTTAGGAGCCCATCTGAAATCCCAACATGATAAGGAGACAATCAGAACATCTTTAGAGCACGCTGGCTAGTGAGACTAGTAAAATTGTGGAGGTCTAAGTTCAAGCTAAAGATCTGCCTCCATATATAAGGTGGAGAACAATCAAGAGAGGCATTTGACAAGCACACATGCACACACACACATACAGAGAGAGACAGAGAGACAGAGAGAGAGAGAGAGAGAGAGAGAGAGAGAGAGAGAGAGAGAGAATAACATTAAAAAATTGCAAATAGAAGTTGACCAAATTGACAAGACTAACTGCATCAATACAGATACCTGCACTCTTTAGCCAGATTCACTGTGACAGCTCCCTGTGTGTTCTCCAACATACTAATGATAAGGCAAGCATCCTACTCAAGGGAAGAAATTTATCTTCTCTAATGTCTTGGTTTTGTATTTCAAGTAAGATCAAATATTATTTGCCATTTTCTTGTGTTACATAGAGAACTTGGCCAGCAGAGTCTCCAAAACATTCTAAGGTCTGAAGACTCTGGGGCTTTTCCTGTAGCCTTTTCTACAGGGTGCTCTATAACTTATCCTCAGTCCCCAGCTCCACTCTTCCCTAGACTATACCAATGTTGTTCATCAGACAGGAGCAAAGAGGCCCTAAGGTCACTAAGTGACAAGGCAGTGTCAAACACTAAGTTTCAAAAGTCCAGGTGCCTGTCTACCACAGCGAGCTGCTCCCTCCAGTTAGAGCCTACCAAAAATATTTTCATAACCATTCCAGAGGCAGCTTGACTTCTGTTGGCAGTAAGCACACAGGTGTCAAAATGTTTGTCATCTCACTTCTTAATACCATTGGGCCTTTCCATCTTCACACCCCCAAGATTTCGGATTGTTTACTCTGTGGTTTTCATTTCTATAATATTCAGTAACTTTAATTACTTAAGTAACTTGATTGCTTAAAAAAATAATTTAAACTATCATTTATTGAAATCTCCTTTGTCCCATGTTCAAGGCTACTGCTACCTTGAACATGTCATATCCTTGACTGTGAGGCCTCTTCAGCTTGATTCCTCCACATTTCTTCTAATGTATAGTTAATTGTTAAGCTTGGGAAGTACCTTGAACTCAGAAGATAAGTGCTGAAAAATTACAAGTCAGTTTTCATCTCACCACAAGGTTAATAAAAAGAATCCAGTTTTAATTGTCAAAATTCTTTCTGAAAATTAGTAAGTCAACTATCAAGGGGAAATATATAAAAGTATATTTTTATGTAGATTGTGGATTGGGGCAGTCTCTAAAAATACATCAATATACAAATCATTTAAAGATTGATTTGTGGCCATCCTTCCCAGATACATGGATTATACTAGATATTACCTATCTCCTCATAAGGAATTGTTGAGTCTAATTATCTGAATTTTCTTCCTGAAACCTTTTAGGGAATGGGTGTTTGGGTTGGGGATGTGACGTGCAGGGTTGTCATACAGATACTGAAAGGTCTATGGCAGATATTTAGTGGCAATGGCTCTGGTTATATCTAGATTTGTGACTGCCATTGACATAAAACACAATCTAGACTCTTGAGAAGTTGGTTCTTTTGAATGACTGACTCCAGCTTTGTGCGGGCTGATAGCACATCTTCTACACTTAGCAAAGTGTTTTAAGTCTTTAAGGCCATGGCTCAGACTTCAAGTTTTAATTTTTCCCTTGTGTGGTAGACATAAGCTGCAAGATAACTATAAATTGTGGACGAGCAGGGTGGCTCCCATTTGTGCCCCCTGCCTGCTCCTCATTTGTATTATTAGCCCTGTGTCTCCAGTGAATCAGAGCAAGTTCTTACAGGGTTGTATAGCTCACTGGTGACGAGATGCCTCAGGACACTAGTGTACTATTAGTTGTTAGAGGAACCAGACACTGTTGCAAGTAGTAACAGAAGGAAAATGAACTCTCAAGTTAAAATGGCAATTTAAGTTTAAAATTAGCTTCTAGGAATGGGCTCATACTATTCTTACTGTCATGAAGGGCTCCAAAACAGTTTCTAAAACTCTACTTACAGCTGCACAACTCGAGTAAATTTAAGTGTGCCAATGGCATTCACTGTACTTAGGCTGACCATTGGTTTATCTGTAGAACTGTCAGCATGTGTGGTCAGAGATTACCAAGTAGTCAGGTCCTCACAAATCCTCTGTTGCTGCTCCTGCCTGTCACTGTTCCTTTACAACTTTCCCCAGGGTCAGTTTTATCTCTATACTCACCATAATGCCTTCTTAGCGTTTTGTTGGTGAGAGTCAATAGAGCAATCATTTCATGGCTGTATAATTTACCCATGTGAATGTAACATCATTAATAATCAGTTTTACTAGGAAAAGGGGTAATTTTTATTTGGGAGCTATCAATGTATCTTTTGGTGAAATTTTAGACTTTCGATAAAACTTGACTGGAGTAAGGGAAGCAGTTTTGTTCTATACGTTTCGATTAATTATAGCTATTTTCATCCGTGTTACTTTAGGTCAGTATCACTTCTCTTTTAAAATAGTAGTGTGGAAGTATTACTTTCTAATCTATTCAAAGGATTCCAATGAACACAATCGGCATACTTCTGGCTTGCATCACAGTTTTTGTCTGAGAGTTGAAATATACTGCAGTTATCACCCATTCATTGTAAAGGCCCAGATTAGACATCTTCCCCATGAAGCTTACCAGAACTTTCAGGCCCTGATGTCACCAGTTGTATTATTCCCTAACAACACCATCCCTTTCCAGTGGGTGAGTATTAAGAAACACTCAGCACTGCTTGAAACAACAGTACTGAGATGGTTTGGGTTTGGTAGCAGATTGTATTTTTTTTTCTTCTGTGCTGGGGATAGAACTCAGGGACTCATCCACAGTTAGACAGGCACTCCACCACAGAATGGCTACCCTAGCTCCTGACTGACCTCATTCATATGCAGAAATTTTACAGCAGGATGTCCTGCTGTGCAGTAAGAGTGGTGTGATGATGGAGACTTGATTTCTAAAAGGGCACCACAGAGATGGCAAGCTCCAGAGCAGAGCAGGAAGAACTTCCCAGTGCTCTCTGCATGCTGTTCCCTCTCAGCTTAAAGAGACAGTGAGATTTCTTGGTCTCGCTTCTCTCCACACTGTAAGCTGAGGCTGAAGCTCCCCAAAATTTTCAGGCAGGTATTTAATCAATTAAACTATTCCATGCTGAAATCTTGGAAAGAGGGACTGGGTGAGGGGCATCAGGTTAAAAGGTTGTTTTGTGTGCCATGTTTCATTCATCATTCCAGTGGAGTGTGTTTCCTTTTGGCCTGATAACCATCATTTGCTGCCATGTAGCTGTCTCATCCCTGAAGTCTCGTTTGCTGTGCTAACCATAAGGCTCATGAGAGCATTCTCAACATGTAGGCAAGACTCCTTAGGGAGTCAAATGACCCACTCATGAGTGTTTCTCGAGACCATCAGAAAACTATGATTTCACAACAGTAGCAAAATTACATTTGTGAAGTACCCATGAAAATAATTTTGTGGTTAGGAGTTGCCACAGCCTGAGTAGCTGTATGAAAGGGTCACAGCATTAGCAAGGTTGAAAACCATTGCCATAATACCTTTGCAACTAATATCTGAAGACAGATCAATGAAAATAACCACCTAAAGGACTTAGTGAGCCAAGAACTTACCTGGGGCAGAGCATAGCTGAGTTGGACAGCCTTTAGCCCTTGCCTTATTCCTATCAAATCTGATTGGCAGCATCTCCCTTTCCTACAAAGAGTTTTGTAGACAAAATGTGGTTATAGTTACCATGTTGAGCCCTTCAGAATCAGAATTACATGAAACACTGTCCCTCTCAGCGGTTGGGCGATTCAGTTAGACAACGTCTTGTGTGTGGAGTCCCCTTGTTCTGAAGACTGTACTATAGGCCCCTTTCAAAATAATAAAGAAAACAATGATTTGGCATTTCTGATGATTGTGAAAGGACTTAAGAGATTGCATACTTTCTTTGAGCTAGCTGTCTTGGAGAACTAACGTGTTTGTTAGTTGCTCTATGTCTGTTCCCTTTCTAAATGGCTGTCAGGATGCACTTTATTGCTATAGGAAATAAGACTGTGAAAACACATAGAGTTCTAAGCAAGCCTAATATGGAAGAGCCTGGCATGGAGGACTGTCAGTAAGCATCTGTGCAATGAATCTCTCAATCTAGTTTATTTCCACTACTGTCCCTGCTTCATCACTGCCCATGGTAGATCTTTCTAACAACTACCAGTTCCACTGCCATCAAACTTAATGAATTATCAGATGACACCTTGGACTTAAATGTGGTGTTCTCCAGTTCTTTTGGACAGTCAATGATAGCCACTTTTGTGGTGCATCTCTTGAGGTCCAGCTGTGGAGATATATTATTTATGATGTATTACAGCTTGCCTGGGGGGTTAGAAATCAAAGCTAGCAACAGGCCATAGAGGTCAGGCTTTAATCTCAGCAGCTAATGCAAGCCACACCTTTAATCCCAGCACTAAAGAGACAAGCAGATAGATCTCTGTTAGTTCAAGGCCACACTGAACTACATGAAATTGATCCAGCCCTAAAGAGAAATAGCTCACACAAAGGAGATCTCAGCACTTGGGATCCCGTACCCTTAATCCCAGGATCTGAGAGGCATAAAAGGAAGAACCAAAGGGTCTCATGAGGCAATTAGTCTCCAGCCACATTGAACACAGGAAGAGATTTAGTTTCCAGTCAGGAAAGACAGGACCTCCTTTCAGCCTGAGGTAGAGGTAAGATCTAGTTAGTGGCTGTCTGCTTTCCTTTTCTTATCTTCAGTTTGAAGCTTGAACCCCAATATCAGTCTTGGGTTTTTATTAATTTGTGTTACACCAGGCTTCCATCTGCAATAGAAAAAAAAAAAAATGAAGGAAGGGAACAGCAATAACAGATCACAAGTATTGTTGCCAGCATTGAGGTCCTAAAGGTTGTTTTCACAGTGAGCCATGTATTCAAAGACAGCTGGTTGGATTCAGCAAGAAATGTTTAAATTGTCTTTATTTTTTCCCAATAATATGTTTTTATTGATTATTTTGGAATTTCACACCATGTACCCCGATCACACTTCCTAGCCCTTCCAGGTCTGCCCCTATTATGTGACCTTCCCCTCAAATAAAAATGAAGAAATAAAAAAAACACAAGTCCGATCTGTGTTGCCCATATACTCACTGGAGCATGGTCAAGCTCTTAAAGAAAAGTGAGGCCTTCTCCACCCTGAGCTCTGCCAGAAGTCCTTGATTGTGGAGAGCTACACTTCAGCATCCTTATTGCAACCTTTAAAGAGTTCTCTTTAACAGTTCCCTGTCTATGCTGTTACTTTCTTTTTGTTGAAGGAGGGTTGTCACCAAAGTCTATGTCCCTTTTTTTTCAACCACGACTCTGTAGTCATGAATGCCACTGCAAAAGGAGCTTGCTTGCCCATTACAGTGAGCAGGCACACAGATCCTGGCCTTCCAAGTGGTTTCTGGCAACAGCATGGACCATGGACATCATGCCACGGCTCTCAGCATGGTCTCTGGTAGCAATTCAGACACAGCCCTCTGCTAAAGCACAGACCCAGACACGGCCCTCATCAGCAGTGTGGACCATAGACATCAATATGGCTTCAGGTGGCTGCACAGGCCACTCATATCAACATGGCCCCAATGGCAGTACACACTGCCCATGCACATCAACATGGCTTGAGGTGGCAGTGCAGACCGTGGACATCTGCTGGGGTCTCAGTGGTGACACACAGCCTTCTCTCACATCTGTCATTAATGTCAAGTCTCTAGTTTCCCCCTCTCTCCACCGAACATGCACCTCTCCTTTCCTCCATCTCCCCCACCTCTCCAGTGCATATTCCTTCATCATAGTGCCATTGGAAACTGGAGTGTGTCACACAGCACATCCTTTTACCCAAACAGCTTTACATGTGAATATCCATTGCAACCAGTTACTGGTTTGGTTCAAGGTTTCTGGTTTCTGACAAACTGTAAATACTAGGCCATCACCAGGACTTATCTTGGATATAGTGTTGTTGCCCAGAGTCAGGGTGATCTTCTGGCTAGTCAAGGGGACTGTTCAAGCTCCATGCTCCCACACACCTCCCCTCCCTTGGCCTACCCAATGCTCACAGGCTCCACCTTTGTGCTTTTAGCCTGCAAGCAGCACCACTGCCTCAGGCTGTCTATTTCCCAGCAGGCAAGCACCTAGGGCTGCAGTGTAGCAGCTCCAAGCTAGGGCTGGCCAGTCCCATTCATTGGTAACAGCTGGCTCTACAGGACCCGCTCCACCATACCCTTCAGGAGCTGGCACATAGAGTGTCATAGTCCCAAGGCTCTTGATCTGGGCCCAGATGACTACAGAGTTCTCAGCCTGAGTGAAAGCCCAGCACAGGGCTTCCTGCCGATGCAGGGTTACAATTTTTAAATCTAAACACATTAATTTCTATTTTTGTATATATTTTATGTTTGTATATATTTTAATATAGTTATACGTAAAGGCACATGTATTAGCTATGACTATAACACATGGACAAGATAATCAGCTCACAGTTTGAAGGTTTCAGTGCACAACTGGTTGGGCCTGTTGTTTGGGGACCTGTGGAATGACAGCACATGGCAAAGCCATTCACCTCATAGCCAGGTGGTGAAAAAGAAAAGGAAAATACATGGTGTGCCTCACATCCCCTTTAATGGCATGGCCTGTGAGCTAACACTACCCACTAGCCCACCTCTCAAAAGTTACACTTCCGGGGACAGCAGGACAACTTAGTGGGGAAAGGTTCCTGCTGCACAAATCTGGATATCTCAGTTCAATGCCCAGAATCCACATTAGGGTGAAAGTCCTCTAGCCTTCATACATGCAGCATGACACACATGACATGCACAGGTATGCCCATGTACACACACACACACACACACACACACACACACACACACACGGGGGGGGGTGATAGGAGATGTGATTCTGTATATATGTTTCTCATACTGGTTAATAAAGCCCTGTGGCCAATAGTAAACAAGATAGGCGGGGCTAGGAGACCAGGAGGAGGAAAGAGGAAGTAGTAGGGAGGAGTCAAGATGTAGTCCGGGGAAGGAGCAGGACGCCTGCCACGCGGCTCCCCGATAAGACGACCACGTGGAAATACTTAGATAAGTAGAAATGGGTTAATGATTAAGGCAGAGCTAGCCCATTAACAATAATGGTAACTGGCCAACAGGATTGTATCAAATACAGAGTCTCTGAGTGTTATTTGGGGCACACGTGGTTGTGGGACCATGGCGGCAGGTCCGGGAGGCCGGCGGGGAGACCTGCTGTAACGGGGGGGGGGGGGGGTAGAGAGTTAGAGTACCCTCCTTGTCCTGTATCAAGTCCTTAGTACATGAGCATTTGATGGGTATGTGAAAGCCAGACCACACTTTTTTCAAATGCTAAGTGTGGATATCACTAGCATGTTATCACTGTTTGTGCAATTCTAAGCATCTGATATCTACTACTAAGCCTATTTCACATCCTATGAGCCTACTGTAGCCTCTCCAGATGAATAAACTAAGGCATGAAGAGATAGAGGCTTTCCTCAGTCATGGCTGGAAATGGCAAAATGAGGGCCTGGCTTTAGATCTGCCAGATAGAGTCATTACCCAAGCTCTTGTTTTCATCTCAGCACCCAGCTGTTAAGGCACTGTGCAGGCCTATGGAGTAAATAAACAGTCATACTAAAGACATCAATTTCATCTACTTCTCATGTCTATGTATTTGCCTACTCTAGACTTGTCAGATGGTGGAATAACATGATATGTGGCTGCTTTCATGTAGCATAATGCTTTTGAGGTCCATGTAGACTGTGGGATGTAATAAACTTTTATAACCCTTTATGACTGAGTTACATTATATAGATGGATAAGCAAAATTCCAACAATTAGTTTATGGACATTTAGCTCTTTTCACCTTTTGGCAATTTGGAATAATATTGCTATGAACAGTTGTGTATACCACTTTGGGTTTGTGTGTGTGTGTGTGTGTGTGTGTGTGTGTGTGTGTGTGTGTGTGTGTGTGTGTGTGTTAAGATTTTTGGTTCCCACTGTATCTCATAAACCCTCTATGCTAAGCATTTTGAGAAACTGCAAGCTTTTATTTTTCCAGACTAGCTTCTCTATTTTATATACCAACCCAGCAATGTATGAAAGGTCTATCTTTTTTATATAACCAGTATAAGTGAGGGAAATATTGTTACAAGCACTTCCCTGCCAACCTGGTCCCATAGTTGTGTCAGCCCCAAATAACACACAGAGATGCTGTATAAATTATGAAACTGTTGGCCAGTTACTAGCATTTCTTATTGGCTAGCTCTGTCTTAAATATTAACCCATAATCACTAATAAATGTATTTCTACATGATCTTAACTTACTGAGAACACCAGACTCGCATCCTCTTCCTGACATCACATCATGACTTTACTACATTTCCCAGAATCCTCCACCTCTCCTAGTCCCACCTATCTTGTTTTCCTTTAGGCCAATTCATTAACCAAAAAGAATTACAGAATGGCATCTCCCATCATCTCCTCTTTTCTGTCTAAAATAAGAATAAGGATTTTAACTTTAACATAGCAAAATACATAACAAAACAGTTATCAAATAAGAACTATAGTTAACAATATTTAATCCATTAACATTATCAGGAATTAAAGAAAATTTTCTATCACCTATCCTATCTTTGTGAGTCTAAAGTCCTATATGTAACTTATCTTTAATCCTAACTAAGGAAAAACTATAACCATAACTATCTGTCTTCAACTCCATCAAAGACCACAGAAGGATAATATATAAACTCTAGAAATGACAGAGACAATTTGCTACCTGGTCAGGCACCTGAAGTTCTTCTCTAATGTTCATCTTCAGCCTCTAGGCCATAGTGTGTCTGGCAGACTCCTCAGCAAAGCAGGAAACTTTAAACTGTCCATCTGTATTAGCAGTTTGTCAGTCACTTTTCTCTGTGTTCTGCAGAATGTCTGCCAGACTCTTCGATGAAGCAGAAACCCTGTAGCAATGTCCATCTTGTATCAGCAGTCACTTTCCTGTGAGTCCTGCATGTCCAGTTTATGTAGCATAAAGTCAAACAGTCCAGACAAGAACAGTACCTTGCCCAAATGGCTAGTCTTGCCATATTGGAAGTAAACTCCATAATGAGTTTCTTCAATGTACATCTTCCTTTCTGACGCAGTTGGTGTTGCCAGGAGCAGTTACATCTCACTGTCAAGAAAAACCCTAATCCATTTTAAATGCCATATTCTATAGGTCTTTGAAAGGTTTGAAGAATGCCTATCCAATTGAAATATATCTCTGTATATCTATAAAACCTAACATACCTATAAGTTTTGACTATTATAGGTAACTATCTATAATCTGTACTAAACTGCACATTACATTTTTAAATGAGCTATATAAACACAATACTTAAACAAGAGGAGAAATAGACATAACACAAAATTGACCTTAAATTTGTATCAATAAATGAAAACCCATTCCAAAACAAAGTATTCATTTCTATACTATAAAATACCATTGTAATTCTGAGTTGCATATTACCTCCTGACAATGATGCTGATCACATTGCCATGTTTTATTGTAACCTCAACTACCTCTTCTAACTTTGAAATATTACCTTTATAGTGGTTTTTCTTTGGAATATAGATGTTGCTCGTTTTATGTTTTCTCCCAAAGCTTCTTAAGTACTCATTAATGCTCCTACGTAACAGAAGTAACTCATCAAGAATACATAATAACTGTAAATATGTGGAGGCCAGATGTGGGACGTCTTAACTTCATAGAACAAACAGTAATGGGAAAAAAAGGTAAGCTAGGTCAAGATCCAGTAATAGTGCATAACTCTGGAGTGCCACTCTCACCTTTAGATAGGCAATGAAAACTAAAATTCAGTGAAAAAAAATCTTTATATGAACTATTCCATAGATAAAATGGACCTAACATATCTATAGAATATGTACTCTCCTCAGAAGCCCATGAACTTTGTCTAAAATAGTCCACATCCTTGGTCACAAAGAAAGTACAAACAAATTCAAAATAATTAAAATTATTCCTAACAACTTACCAGATCATAATAGAAGAAAACTAGAACTCAGTATCAAGAGAAACTACACAAAGACTTGGAGACCAACTGGTGAACTCTTGAATGACCTAGTGAGTGACACTGAGGAAATAAGAGGGAGTTTTTACATCCTTAAAATGAATTTTTAATGAAAATTAAAACACAACTACCAGTATCCTTGCAATGTAAGTAATTCAGTTCTAAGAGAAAAGCTTATAGCTATTAGTACTTATGTTAAGAAATCTGAGCAATCTCAAATAAATAGTCTAATGATGCACGTTGGGGGCTTAGAATATGAGAAGCAGCAAAGAAGCCGAAGCCATTCTACAGAGTGAAGAGGGGGCCAACAGAATGGAGGAGATGTAGTTGCCAATTGTACATCAGTCCAGAGATTAACATTTAAAAGATACAAAGAATCACAGAAACTTAAACATCAGAAAAAGAAACAAATAATCCATTCAGTGACTGAGCAGAGGAACTGAGCAGATGGTTCTCATAACAAGAAGCACAAATCACCCATAAATATTTGAAAAGATGTTTGTTATCGTTAGCCATCAGGAAATTGCAAATTAAAACTGCTTTGAGAATCCATTTTACCCTATCAGAATGGCTATCATCAAGAAAATACACAATGACCCTTACACACTGCTGGCAGGAGTCTAAGCCAGTCAGGCCACTATGGAATTAGAAGGAAAATTCCCTTTAAAACTAAGATCTACTGTAGGTCCTGGATATAATCCTGAGGAAATATCCAAAAGATTTTCCATCAACATACAGAGATAATTGTACATGCCTGTC
Source organism: Cricetiscus sungorus (assembly GCA_030556225.1). NCBI lineage: Eukaryota > Metazoa > Chordata > Mammalia > Rodentia > Cricetidae > Cricetiscus > Cricetiscus sungorus. The sequence goes on along the minus strand of JANBXA010000606.1, from coordinate 1,504,616 downwards.
TATTGCTACTATATACACAAAAGCCTGGGCATCCATCAAAGATGAATTGGTAAAGAAAAGTTTTGCACACAATAAAATTTTATTTAGCCTTAAGAAAAGGTAAATGAAACCATAACATTTACAAAGAAATGGGTAGAACTGGAGATCATTATGTTAAGCAAAATAAGTCAGACAGAAAGGCAAATACTACATGTATACTCTCATACAGACTTAGGTGTGGGGTGAGAAGGTAAAAGGGGGCTGTGAGAGGAAGAAGGACAGAAAACAAGAGATGGTAATGTAATTCATGTGCCATGAAAAGGAGGTGTTGTTGAAGTGCAAATATTATACAGTTTTAATGTGAGGAGAGTGTTCTATATCTGCTGGTGAAGTGAAAAGCTTGATAAGTATGACCAATGAAGTGTCTGATGGCATAGATGTGTGTAAAGATGTTTTATAAACCAGTAAGAACACTGTAATATGAGTTTTTAATTTGACCAAGTATATACATAACAAAGTACATACAAAGCATTTACATGATACTTTAAAAAGTAATTACATATATGGGGAGAGGGATCTTGTGGCACTAGGCTTCTGGAGCCATAGAGATTTAATTGAGATTCCCCAACAAGACACCAAAAAGTCCTCTCATCATACTATCAAATAGCAATATTTTAAATACTCAAATTATGGAGATGGCAATACCTTATTGGAAACCATTTGGTGTCTTAGAAACTCCAAGAATTGATTTCAGAATTACATTTTTTCATAAAGCAAACAGAAAGAAGACAGTAGCTAACTCAAAGGGTCCACCAAGGAAGGAATGGTTTCAGTGGTAAGATCTGAAAGTTACCATGTGTCATTGGAAGTCATCCAGAAAAAAAACTAAACAGAAATACTGGAGTTAACAGACATTATGGATCAAATAGACCGAACATATCTACAGAACATTTCACCCAAACACAAATACCTTCTCAGCAGTCACATACCTGGTCACAAAGTGTTGCAGAACATTCCTTTACACTGTGAACACGTGTCACTGTGATTGGTTTAATAAAGAACAGAATGGCCAATAGTAAAGCAGGAAGAGGTTAGGCAGGACTTCTGGGGACAGAGAGGTCTCATGGAAGAAGAAAGTCCTGTTGACTAACCATTATTTCCATACATGCCAGAAAACTTCAGGATTACATTTAAGTTAGGTATTAGACCTGAGCGCAAAGTGCGTTCCTCATATGTAATGCCGAGATTAGCCATAGTTTAAGCCAAAAGGAAAGGGAATGTGTTCAAGCTTTCATATACAAATTCCTGCCCTGTACAAGATTTATATGCTGCCAAAATGGCTCCGTAGGTAAAGGCACTTGCTGCCAAGCCTGACAACCTGAGTTCGACCTCCATGACCCTATGGTGGAAGGAGAGAACTAACTCTTGCTAGTCGGTCTGACCTCACCATGTACTTCATGCACACACATAAAAATGTAGTTTTGTGCATTCATTTTTCATTGTCATTCAGTAGGGAGTTGTTCATTTTCCATGAGTTTGTAGGCTTTCTGTTGATTTCATTATTGAAATCCAGCTTTAACCCATGGTGGCCTGATAGAATATGAGGGGTTATTTCAATTTGCTTGTATCTATTTAGACTTGCTTTATGTGGCTGAATTTTTCTTTGGCCACCAACTCACAAAAATGACAAGGGGATTTATTAATTATGAAAGCTCACTTTAGCTTAGGCTTTTTTCACTGGCTCTTACAACTTAAATTAACTTTTCTTTTCCTCTGTGTTTGCCACATGACTCCTGCTTTTACCTCTCCTCTTGCATGTCTTGTCTGAGCCCAGCTGGCAAGCCCGCCTTTCTTCTTCCGTGAGACCTCTCTGTCCCCGGAAGTCCTGCCTAACCTCTTCCTGCTTTACTATTGGCCATTCTGTTCTTTATTAAACCAATCACAGTGGCACGTGTTCACAGTGTAAAGGAATGTTCTGCAACACTTTGTGACCAGGTATGTGACTGCTGAGAAGGTATTTGTGTTTGGGTGAAATGTTCTGTAGATATGTTCGGTCTATTTGATCCATAATGTCTGTTAACTCCAGTATTTCTGTTTAGTTTTTTTCTGGATGACTTGCCCATTGGTGAAAGTTGGGTATTGAAGTTTCCCATTATTAATGTGTGACATTTGATATGTGATTTAAGCTGTAGTAATATTTGTGTTTTATAAATATTGGTGCCCTTGTGTTTCAGACACAGACATTGAGAATTGAAATGTCATCTTAGTGGATTTTTCCTTTGATGAATATGAAATGTCCTCCATCTCTTTTGATTAATTTTGGTTGGAGGTCTATATAGTTAGATATTAGAATAGCTACACTACCTTACTTCTTGGATCAGTTTACATAGAAAATCATCTTTCAACCCTTTACTCTGAGGTAATTTGATATTTGATATTGAGGTGTGTTTCTTGTATGCAGCAGAAGGGCAGATCCTGTTTTTTTATCCATTCTGTTAGTCTGTGTCTTTGTATTGGTGAGTTGAGTCTAATGATTTTGACAGATATTAATGACCAATGACTGTTAATTCCTATTATTTTATTGGTGGTGGTGGTGGTGGTGGTGGTGATTGTGTGTGTGTGTTAATTTCTGTTATTTTATTGTTGATGGTAGTGTTAGTGGTAGTGTGTGTGTGTGTCTGTGTGTGTGTGTGTGAGAGAGAGAGAGAGAGAGAGAGAGAGAGAGAGGAGAGAGAGAGAGAATTTCCCATATTTCAGTTTTGTTGGTATGAGATTATTTATTGCCTGTGTTTTTGTGGGTGTAGTTAACCTCCTTGGAATAGAATTTTCCTTCTAGCATCTTCATGAATTATCTTGTTTTCTCCATTTATGGTAATTGAAAGTTTATTGGATATAGTAGTCTGGGCTGGCATCTGTGGTCTCTTAGAGTCTTCAGAATATATGTCCAGGCCCTCTGGCTATTAATAGTCTTCATTGAGAAGTCAAGTATAATTCTAATAATTCCACCTTTGTATATTGCTTGGCCTTTTTCCTTTGCAACTTTTAATATTCTTTCTTTGTTCTGTTGAACTGAGATTCTCCTTCTTCTATTCCTATTATTCTTAGATTTGGTCTTTTCATAGTGTCCCAGATTTCCTGAATGTTTTGTCTTAGAAATGTTTTAGATTTAATATTTTCTTTGACTGGTGAGTCTATTTCTTCTACCATATCTTCAATGCCTGGGAATCTCTCTTCCATCTCTTGTTTTCTGTTGGTGATGCTTTTGTCTGTAGGTCCTGTTCACTTACCTTGATTTTCCATTTCCATAATTCCCATAGTTTGTGTTTTCTTTATTGCTTCTATTTCCATTTTCAGGTCTTGAACAGTCTCCTTCAACTGTTTTGTTTTGCTTTGTTTTGTTTTTCTTGGCTTTCTTTAAGGAAATTATTGATTTCCTCCCATTTATTGTTGACAGCCATTTTTTTGTTAAGTTGATTTTAAAGTCATTTTTTGTGCTTCAGCTGCATTGAAATATTCAGGTCTTCCTGGCATAGGATAGCTGGGTTGTGGTGGTACCATATTGCCCTTTCTATTACTGACTGTGTTCTTATACTGGTGATTAGGCATCTGGGTTTGGAATGATTATAGGTATAGGTGTTGATTTCTAGTTTGTCTATGTTGAATGGATGTTTTGTTCCTTAGTTTCTGTTTCCTCTTTGGTCTTTGTGGCCTGGGTTTCTGTCAGCTGACATGACTACTGATCCAATAGGAAGTCTTTGTCCAAGTTAGGGTTGGTTGGACTTCTGGCAGCTAGGTTAGCTTTGTCTTTGGCATAAAAAGGAGTCTCTGCCTGAATTGAGGGGTGGGATATGGTGTGGAGGAAGGGAGTGAGGATTAAAGTTACTGATTGAGTAGAGGAAGTCCACTGGATGGCCACCTATCTGTGGTCCTGGAGGCCGATGAGGTCTCTGATACAGCAGCCTCTGCTTGAGATACCTATGTGTTTTTCTGACTTGCTTGTTGTGCACCTCTTCTTCTGACTGTCATGACCTGCTCCTGGGCAGGAGTTCTGACTGTCGTGACCTGCTCCTGGGCAGGTGTTCTGACTGCCATGACCTGCTCCTGGGCAGGTGTTCTGACTGTCATGACCTGCTCCTGGGCAGGTGTTCTGACTGCCATGGCCTGCTCCTGGACAGGAGTTCTGACTGCCACGACCTGCTCCTGGGCAGGTGTTCTGACTGCCATGACCTGCTCCTGGGCAGGTGTTCTGACTGTCGTGACCTGCTCCTGGGCAGGTGTTCTGACTGTCGTGACCTGCTCCTGGGCAGGAGTTCTGACTGCCGTGACCTGCTCCTGGGCAGGTGTTCTGACTGTCGTGACCTGCTCCTGGGCAGGAGTTCTGACTGCCGTGACCTGCTCCTGGGCAGGTGTTCTGCTGTCATGACCTGCTCCTGGGCAGGTGTTCTGACTGCCATGGCCTGCTCCTGGACAGGAGTTCTGACTGCCATGACCTGCTCCTGGGCAGGTGTTCTGACTGTCATGACCTGCTCCTGGGCAGGTGTTCTGACTGTCGTTACCTGTTCCTGGACAGGTGTTCTGACTGTCATGACCTGTTCCTGGGCAGGTGTTCTGACTGCCATGGCCTGTTCCTGGGCAGGTGTTCTGACTGCCATGGCCTGCTCCTGGGAAAGTATTCTGCCTGGCATGGCCTCCTCCAGAGCAACAGAAGTCTGCCTGAGTTGAGACAGGAGGCACAGACAGGGAGGGGACAAGAGTAGGACTAGAGAGGGGGCAGTAGAATGGATCTTTGAGAACCAAATCTAAGGGGTGGGACAGTTCTGCTAGCAGGTGGGTGACTCGCCTATTCTTGTGACTAATGTGGCCTGCGCCTAAGCAATTGACATCTGCCCAAGTTGGAGACAGGCACATGGGGGGAGGGCAAGTATTTGAGACCTGAAACTAGGGAGTGGGGCAGTTCCACAGGTCACTCCTAAAAGATGTAATTTCCAAAAATTAAAGAAGAAATAATATTTGTGTTAGCATCTGGAGACTTACGGTAATAGTCTTGATTCCATCTACTCTCTGGTTTTCATCAATAAATGTCTAGTATATCTGTGAGGCCTCACCTTTTCCCACATTGAATTTGTTACCTTCCATGTATCTGTAATTTGATTATATTTAGTATTAGTAGTCAATGCTACTGAAATGTATCCATTAGCTTACAAGCCATTGCCTAGAAAGGGTGTCTCTCTTTCCCAAGATCCTTTTAAGTTGGCTGTGGTGACTCACACCTGCAACCTCAGCACTCAAGAGGCTGGAGTAAGAGAACTATTGTGACTTCTAGGCCAGCCTGGGCTATGGGGAAACACTTCTTCCAAAGCACATCAGTAGTAAACAGATAAATTAATGTAATTAAAAGCTGCTTTGAGTTTGAGCCCTGCAGTTAAGCACCTACAAATCTCCACTGTGGGATTCCAGGCAGAGTCAGGCAGTCCTGCGAATGACCAGCACAGCTCATGACGAACTAGTCAGATGCAAGGGAAAACTATAATTGGAACGAATGCTAAAAGTCAGGACTATTGAATTCTCTAACACACTTAGAGGAAGTGGCCCCATTTGCCAGTCAAGAACAGCCTTGCCAAGGGAGAGTGGCATCAGCTAGCCAGTTGGGCAGCCAGAGGGAACTAGCATGGGAGGAGAACTAAGGCCTGTGCAAGCCGGTGCTTTTGAGGGTCTGCCTTCACAAAGGTAGCGAGCAGAAAGATTAGATCGGGTAGGGAGGGCAACCTCTCGTAAAGATGGGAAGAACTTTTGGGCCTCAATCAGAGGGAGCTCTGATTGCAGGTAGGGCTACAGTCCCACTTGTGGGTAGCCCATGAAATCAAAAGCAAGTGACTTTGTCATCTCTCTGTCCCTTGGCCAGGAATACAACTGGAGAAACTATCAGCCCAGCCAGATGAGCGAATGTGAGCTGCAGATGCTAGCAAGCCTCCGACGGCAACAGAATGAGGACCTGGAAGACACTGGTGATCCTCATGGCCTGAGCGCATCCCAAGTGGACAATTGTAATGTTAGCATCAGTACCAGCAGTGATGACACAACCACGTGGAACTCTTGTCTGCCACCTGTGAGTTCTACACTTTGCATCTATTCCTTCACCTTCAAAAGGAGGAAGCCCATTTCTAACACAGCTGAGCCTTATCTAGGAAAAGTAGATCCCAAATGAAGCACCCACTATGAGAGACATACAGAGCTCATTCTGAGATAGTCTTTTAGGGGAGGGACAGATAATAGAGGGTACCATTGTCTTGTCTTACACCGTCTTCGACATTCTTGGAAATGTGTGTGTGATGATTGATTGACTTAGTTCTCTTTGGTTCTGCACAATAAATGAGAACCAGATCATTTATAAACATAAATATCTATTTTATCTAGTTCTAAAATCTGGAAAGTCCAGGGTCAAAGGACCTGTTTTTGGCAAAGGTATTATAAATGCATCATCCCATGATAGCAGGCAGAAAGATGGGTGTGGGGAGGGGGAAGCAGACTTTCCACTGAAAGGAGCTAGGTGAATCTTTTTATCATGAACTTGCTCCCACAATAATGGGATTTATTCATTCATGGACAGAGTCTTCACCGCTCACCACCTCAGAAATATCTCTCCTCGCTTCTCCTTCATGTAGGCAATTAAGTTCCTTATATGTGGACTTTGGAGGGGAGGGATCCTCAAATCACAGCAGTATATAAAATCATGCAATGAAATGGGCTCTGACAGTTCCTGCTCCTAACATAAGCCTTTTGCCACATAAAAGAGACTTAATATTTTCATTGAAATACGTATTCAATGGATTAAGAGAATGGAAAAGACTGTAGACATAGTAAACACCGTTCCCCTGTGAGGACAGAAAAGAGCTTCTGTAGAAGTCATCAGGTGCTTACTGGCTCCTCTGTGTTTGAGGGGACATGATAGGAGTTACAGGTATCTTTTCCAAAGGTTTACAACCACATGCATTTACATGTTAAAACATTAGTATAGCCATCACCCTCCCCATGGCCCCGCAGAGGATGAAATATAAAATCTTTGACTCAAGCTTATACTAGCTATATAAAGCTAGGAATGTAGCACAGTGGTTGAGTCCTTGCCAAGCATGTGTGACATCCTGGCTTTCATCCCAGTATTGAAACACTTCAATAAACAAAAGCTGAGTCTTCTTCATACAGACAGTCTGCAATCCCAACCAAAATAGCACAAGAATAGCTCTGACAACATAGGTTCCTGACCATCTCTTGCCTGCTTCCTTTGATACCAACTGGAAATAATAAAAGCCCTCATAATAAAAACTTAAATTAGGGACTGGAGAGACAGACAGTCTACCACTTAAAAGCACTCACTGCTCTTTTGAGGACCTGGGTTTGGTTCCCAGCACCCATATAGTGGCCCACAGCCATCTGTAACTCCAGCTCCAGAGGATTCTATATCCTTGTCTGGCCTCCACGGGCACCAGACACACATGTCATACATATACAAACATGCAGACAAAAAATCCAAGCACATAAAGTAAAAGTTAAATCTTCAAAATTGTTAAATTACGCTTTAAACCTACATAAATATTAACTTCAAATGTGATGGAGAGAAACGTATTATATTTAACAAATATTCATTTTGCAACCTGCTTTTATCGTAAAGCCAGTATTTCCAGATCTCTAATACCTTTGTAGGCCTCCCATGTCTCAGCTTCCTGCATCTCATAGTCTTTACACTTCCCAACAAGAGCACTGAGGCTCTGTCTCTCTTCCTGGTAATTCTTATTATGTGAGTTGCTTGTCAAGGAGGTACAGACAACCAATGGAAAATGAGGCTCCTGTGCTCTTGAGAGTACATGGGACTCATCATGGCAGGTGACATCAAACAGATGCCAAGGAGATGCAGAGTGGGGAAGTTACCACTAGTCCTCAATGAGTGCCTTTTAGCTCCCTCTCCCTTGCTTAATTTGTGATTTCATTAGACATGGCCATGGATACATAGAACTCTTCAAACAGCCTTGGTGTTGGACAGTATCCACCGCCCAGAAAAATGCCAGTGTCCCTGAGACTTTGGCCATACAGCATCCTCACTCCAAAGTAAAAAGCATAAGTCCATTTGAGACAGGAGTGAAACACGCCTTTCTATAGAATATTCCTCAGCAGTCACTTAAACCCAGTTACAGAGAGAGCAGTGGCCTCTGTATGGAGCTTATTTTGTCAGGGAGTGGCTCAGAGACCGGCAGTACAGAGGGCAAGCTGAGGAATGATTATTTATGGACTGAGAAGTCTGAACTCTTGGTTGCCCTGGATACCGGGTTCTCATCACTGTCCTGTTCTGGCAAGAACTAAAGTCGCCTGCATGACAAGTACTCAGCTCTAAAAGCACACGGCCAAAAATAACACCATTAGTAATGAACTTAACAACCCCTCTATTCAACCAAATGAGAAATTGAAAAGTCTATTTTTTTAGACAGAAAATTTTGAAAATCCTACCTTTTGCATTCATAGGATATGTTTATTATTTCATCAGATTCAGTTTGCTCCAATATTGGAACTATCAACAAATGGGAAATTGCATTCCGTAATGAAGTCTGCATCCTGCTGCTCGTGTGGCGTTTAAATAGAGCAATTTACAAGTATTGTTTCAGGCTCTCTGAGAGCTCATGCTTTTCTCAGGAAAGGTGTGGAGTTGGTGAAAGCAACGTAAAGAGCTTCTGGTATTACCATTAGGATGTCCTGCCTTGCTCCTGTCCAGATGGATGCTCCCACGGCCCTTGAGCCAGAAGAGTGGAAGACATCCACCCTTCTCCCACATTTCCATTCCCCCAGAGCCATATTGGCCTTCAGATCCTAAGGCTCTTCTCTTTGTTCCTTTTTAATTGCATTTTTAGATTTAGACATTTTGTTTGGTGTGTATGAGTGTTTGGCCTCCATATATGAATGTTTACCGTGTGCTTTCCCTGTGCCCTCAGAGGTCAGAAGAGGATGTCAGATTCACGGGAACTGGAGTCACAGATGGCACAAATCACCATATACGTGAATGCTAAGAACCCAACCTAGGTCCTCCTGGAGAGCACCAAGTCTCCTTAGCTGATGAGCCATCTCCCCACCTCTGTGCTTCTTAACCCCCACTGCCTAACACCACAGACTCTGCATGCTGCTGTTTGCTCATCTGAATTTCTGCACCAGCATCTCATCCTCTCCTTCCCTCAGGCTGTGGGTTAGGAGCAGTGGTTCTAAAGCCATAGTGTGGGGAGTCAAAGCCAGCTATTACCTTGTAAAGCAACTGGTGCTGAATTAGAAACATAATAAGCGCTTAGTAAAAATCTTGGTTTTTAGAGATGGCTCATGTGGCTAAGAACACTTGCTGCTCTTGCAGAGGGCCAGGATTCTGTTCCCTGCATCCATGTCAGGCAGCTCACAGTATCTAACTCCCTCTTCCGGTCTCTGTAGGTAGACACACACAGCACATACTCACACAGACATACACACATGAACAAAGTAAATCTTCAAACTTTCTCATTTTTCACACAAGACCTTTGTAAAGCCTGGATCTGCCCTGTGTTCGTTCTCTCTCTCTCTCTCTCTCTCTCTCTCTCTCTCTCTCTCTCTCTCTCTCTCTCTCTCTCTCTCTCTCTCTCTGTCTCTCTGTCTCTCTCTCTCTCTCTGTCTCTCTCTCTCTCTCTTCCTCTCTCTCTGTCTCTCTCTCTCTCTCTCTCTGTCTCTCTCTCTCTCTCTCTCTCTCTCTCTCTCTCTCTCTCTCTCTCTCTCTCTCTCTCATCCTTACAGCCCTTCAGTGGATCCTCATGGTCTCTTGAGTTTGGCACTTTGAGAAGTGCACATCTCAGCCTCACCAGTCACTTCTCTCCATCCCATGCTTTCAAACCAGCTGTAGTTCCCTGGCTGCACTGTGTGAATATATGTGTACCTTGCACCAGATTATCCCTCAGACAGTTCAAGAACTTTCTGAGGCTCAACTCTAAGCCTCACTATGAAAGCTGTATCTTATTTTATGCCCTAGAACCAGGAATACCTAGCTCACATCCCAAACTTGCTTGTTTGTGCCACACTCATTCATTCTGCACCTTTTTCTAGTATAATGTCTTGGGAAGTGGGCTGGGTGTTGGGGGATATAACTTGTCCCCATCTTAAGATGTGCACAGAGATAAAGGCTATGTAATCCTGGGTGGTGAATGACAATAAAACAAAAAAACTACAGGATGATGTAGGAGGACCTATTAATTTGGCTTCTGGATTGCTTTTAGAGAAGGCATCAGGTCAAAGTTCATGAATGTTTACACATTTACACATAGACATAAGGGGGGACAGAGTTTCAGATGCCAAGAAGGAGCAGACACATCTGTGGAGATGAGGACAGAGTCTCTCCCTAGACAAGATGCCCTTCTCTTCAAGCCTCTGCTTCTCTTCAGCTCACACAGAGCAGAAAACTCCTTTCCTACCTAGCCCATGGCATCCAGCATATGCACAGGAGGTTGACAGGACTCCAGCCACACTGTACTACCTGGCTGTCACTGGGAGGGGGGGGGCTGCCCCTGCTCTCTGCAGATGCTCTTTCATACCACGCCTCCCTTTGAAATAGACCCACTTGTTTGTTTGTGCTTGGTTGTTTCTGTTACCTGCTTTGCTTACACAGTGGCTTTTTATTAAAGAATTATTTGATGTGCAGATGGAGGACAGCTTGGGTAAGTTAGTCTTCTTCCACTGTGGAAGTTACCAGGCCCATGGAAAACACCTTACCTGCTGAGCCAGTCCCTAAAAAAATTTATTGTTAAAGTGTTTTATGGTCACTACAAAACTTGAAATTACAGAAATATCAAATAAATGTCCCCCTGTCCTCAAGTACATTCAGCCTCCTGCATTTTCAATAGGCTCAACTATAGATAGCACTTAGCAACATTAAATAACCATTGTCTCCAGTGTCCCCAGTCCATAAGACACCCAACACGAGCAGCACAGCTGGTTGTCAGTCATTGATTAAATGAAACAATCAGTAATGTGCACACTAAATAATTTCTTTTTACTCCAAAGTAAACGAGTTTTCATCAGCTCCTAATCAAACGTCAGCTTTGTTTTACTTAAGTAAGTCTTGAGTGGCACGTGCAATATTTTATGATAACTATTGATACTAAACATTCTGTACACACCCGGAGAAGCTCTCCCTCCCAGCAAAGCTTCTTGAGCAATTGTGGCCACAGATTTAGAGAAGCCATGCCCAGAAACTGTCCTCACAGGAGGAGCTAGAGAGGAGACAAGAACACAGTAAAGTCTTAAGCAACAGCTGTCGTGTTTGCCACAAGCTCTGATTCACCAGCATCAGTACAGTTCTGAGTAGTATGTACTGCTTAAGAGGTATTTAGATTAATAAATTAGTCATTTAAAAGTGCAATTAAATGTAACCATACTTCTCTTCGCAAATTGGTTTTGTAGACTTCTTAAGCTAAATAAATCAAGTCTACTGAGAAATTCATTGGCCTTTGACAAATTTTTCCAAAGTTTCTAACTTAAACCCAAATTCAATTAAAACAATACCTTCCAACTTCTGTGGAACTCTGGCTATAAGCAATCGATTTTGGAGGCATTCTGGAATAGTAGCCCTCTTGAGACTTCTGAAAACTTGGTTGTGTGCAGCCCTGGGAAGGTAATTACGACTTAGTTACAATGAATTTTGAGTGAGTGTGTTTCTGATTCTGATTGGCAATGACATGAAAACGTTCCATTCCTGGTGTGGGGGTATGTGCATGCTCATGTGCATTCTCATGAATATAGATTCATAAGATAACCAAAAGAATATAAAGCTGTCCTGGGCCCAATTCCCATGTTTGTCATTTACTTGCATTGTAAAATGAATTCACCAAAGAGCTTTCCCTTGCTGCCTTCTGCCAGCAAATGAGCCAAGTTCCCAAGATTGGAACCTGCTGCTCCCCCAGGGATATTTCTTCAAGTTTTGTGGCTACTAGAGCTATACAGGTGGACCAGGGTGCTTCGAGTGGTCTAGGGCCGTGGAGGTGGTTGGAGGCTACACAAGCAAAGATGCACTGTGCTCGTTCAGTTGAGCTTACACATTGGTGCCCCACACACACAGTGTTGCTGATGGTCTTTGGTGTTGTCCTTTGTTAGCACTTAATTGTTTCTGCCCCTCTATGAACCTAGGGTCAAAAAAAGCACACCTGCCAGGCAGGTGGTGGTGGCTCCCAGCACTCAGGAGGCAGAGGCAGGGAGTTCGAGACCAGCCTGGTCTACAGAGTAAGTTCCAGGACAGGGTCCAAGCTTCAAAACTACACAGAGAAAGCCTGTCTCAAAAAAACACAAAACAAACAACAACAACAAAAAGAAAACATAAACAGCACACCTAATGCGCACTCTGTTCTCTGAATAGATGCCTCAAAGCTATTATTCCTTCAAATTAAAAATCCTCATACCATAACCTAATATAATATATAAGCCTTCCCAGCTTGGCAAAAAGGGGGCAAGGGGAATCTGGATGCTCATCTTATGTATACATCAATGTGGCATTTTGCAAAGCATAGTATTTGGAGAAAAATGAGGCAAATTCTCTTACTAACATCCCAAGCATATGGTGAGGTTCTCAGACAAGTTATTTATGGCCTTGATTAACCTTGCAATATTATTGCCATTTTGAATAGATTCTGCATAACAACATAAAGATATTGTCTGTACCTCTCAACATAGCAGGATTATCTTATCTCTTGTTCTTTTATTTAGCCTTCCCTGCTCTCCCTTACCTCAACATTTCCAGCAAATTGATCATAGGAAGTCAAAGCCTCTGTGTGGTGCTGATTTTATGATGCCTGTTTCCTGGCACTAGTGCATAGCAACAGCGCCACCAAAAGGACAAGGTCTGCCATTGCTGTCTGCTGTATCTTAAAACAGTTTCGAGTTTAGCAGTATAATAAAAACTTACTGTCCTTGATTTTAAATATATAGTGACTTGCAGTGAGAGTCAAATCAAGTGAATTTAATTTATAATAATTGGACAGCCTCCTATACTCCAGAAAAATGTATCTTGGGTCTCCCTTTTTTACATGCCATATACTGAATGGATCCTGCCCTGCTGTTACTCAGAACATTGTATTGCACGTTCTGCGTGAATTCCCAAGGTACAATAAACAATACAAGCAAACTGTGTTGAGATTGGCAACTGTGGAATCTCACTGAGTGGGCACAGATTCTGGCTCCACTATTTCCTGGCAGGCATGATCCTGGGTAATACTAGTATCTGAATGTCCTCTTCTAACAAATGGAGTTAATTATATATAGTTCTCAAGCTTCCTGTGGGGCTCAAATGAGATAATCTCCCTCAAGAATTAGCATGGAGTAAATTGGAAGTAAATGAAAGACACTGCTGTTGCTGTTGTGGCTTTTTGTAGTTGCTGCCTGGTAAGTTGCTGCCACTGCCATTACTGGTACTATTGAGTTACTTGTAGGCATCAGTAATGGTCTTTTGCACCTACATACAGTATTCTATAGATAAGGCTGAACTCTAAAATCAATCCTTAGTTTTATTTTCTATCACAGGTTCTGTCACAGGATGTTACTGTCCTAAATATAAATTTACTGATGCACACATAGAGAAATATGGTAGGGAAAGAAAATGTCTTCTTCACTACATACATAGATCCATGGCTGAGGATGTGTAACAGAAGACAGATTATTAAATAAAAGCATACAAATTAATTGCATATAAGTTTTACATGACAAAAGAGCCCTCAAAAATAAATGAAGACCCAAAGAAATGATTAAACATGTAAAAAAAATAGCTAAATGCACATTGTCATGCTAGATTTGACAGAGTAGAAACTCATGGAGAAATAAGATTTAATAAAGGCGATAGGATCTATTGGAAATATACCGGGAGAACCTTTTGGTGAGTTTCTTCCCTGTGTTCCTGCGTCTTCGGAAATGAGGGTTTTCCAGTTACATAGGTGGTTATGACTTGGTTCAGGGGCAGACCACAAGGTCCTGCCTCGGTTTTATGAGCTGCATGAGAGGCAAAGGTTGCTTCTTTGCTTTCTCAAATGCAAGCTACCTAATGTGGGGTAGTGAGGCTTACGCCCATGATATCCACTTGGTAACATTTGCCTTCAGACAGACAGCCTCTGGTCCTCCCATGCATTTATGCCACCAGCTTATACTCCTCTGAAAAGCTCCTGCTGAATGTTTTCAAACATTGTGAATTGTTATCGGCTGTGCTCTTCCCCTCATATCACTGAATGTATTTTACATTATCTGAAGATGAGCAACGGAAGGAAGCAGAGAGTCTGCATCGTTCACAGAGCTGCATCACAAACACAATAGGTTCTTTCCAAGGGAGGAAAGGCAGCATCTGGAGTAAGGGCTTGGAACGAGTGTTCGTTGAATTTAATGGCTATAAAATACAGTGGTGGGCATTTGCCTGAATATCAGAACTGTGATGTTCGGAAAGTTTTGGAATGCCTGCAAAAATAAATAAGCAAAAGTCTAGTAACCGGAGGCCTCAGTGCCGCTAAACTACTGAGTGAATACCAATGAATTTATTATTGGGAATAATTTTCTATTCCAGTGTGAGTTGATCCAGAGAAGCAATCCGTTAGGCCTTTTGCTTGCTAATTTCTCTTGCTATGAAGTAATAAAGCCTAAATTGTCAACTAAATTTTACTTGCAGATTGCTGAAAGTTTGATTTCTCTGGAGATCAAATATGCCTTGTGACATGCTTCCTTTTCCCTGTCCTTCCAGCTGTTGTTTCTTGCTACTGAAATGGTGATGCACCAGTGTCATCCAGTTACCAAGTGTCTAAGCACACTAAAAATCACAGTGTGTCACAGGTAGCTGGCTAAGAGAAGTGGTTATCACACAAGGTGTTTGATACAAATTAAATAGATACTTGCAAGAGAGCATTCAAAGGGCTTTATGCTCATGAGTTCCCATCACCTGTATAATTAATATTTTAGGATCCCTTAAAATAAGAACTGTATGGAGCATAAGAAAAGTAGTCTCTTTACATACGGCCACACTGCTGGCCTTGGCTGTGGGTCGGTACTGTGAAGCCACACTCACTGTGGCTAAGAAAGAAAGCCTTAACTCCAGCCTCTCTGGAAACAAAAGTTACATTCTGAATACAAGGCAGAAATGCATGCCAGATTCCAACTTGTAATGAGATCAGAATGCCAAAGTAAAGCAATTTTTCATCATTGTTAGCCACATAAGGAAAGTATTTAGAATTATGTTCAAAATGGAGTGCGTATTAGCTGTTACAAACTTTTCCCCTTTTGTAGGCCAAAGAGGAAATACCAAGTTTCATTACTAGTATTTGTCCTTCTGGGGATTTCTTCTGCTTTGTTTTGTTTGTTTGTATTTAGTTGTGTTTCAAATAATAATGGCAGGTTTAATGTGGGGGAATATGAGTGCTCACACTTTTATTAGCAGCCCTTTCTCAACTTGTTTTCGTCAGTGCTTACAGCTGTATTCTACAGCTGGGGGATGACCCCCTAGGCCTAAGATCCACATGAATGATTTCAGTTAATGGCATTAGAGGTGATGTGTAAATATCTTTTCTGTGTAATTAGTTATTGCTCGTGCTTTCAACAGAGCATTTGCTCCTCAGGAGGTCTTATTTTCTTTTGCTCTCTCTGGAAATCGCAACAGTATAAAAACTCCACAAGAACAACTCTCATGTGTGGCCTTTATTTACATCATAGATGCTATTGAACCTTATCACTGGTTATTAGGATAGCCTGCATTTTATCATTTATTTTACCCTGTGGTATACTGGGTCTCTCAGAGCCTTTCTTTGCCTATGCTGTGAAGCAAAGCCAGTCCTTTCCAGTAAATGGAATGTAAAAAATGAAAATTGTTGATATCAAGTGGGAGCTTAGTCTGACAGCTGGGGGGAACCAGCATCAGACTGAACCAGGTCCCCAGAACGTGGGTATCAGTTAGGGGTTCTGGGCAGTTTATGGGGCTGCAGGCAGTGGAACCAGTATTTATTTCTATTGCACGAGTAGGGATACTCTCTCAGCCTAGATACACGCAGAGGGCCTAGGTGCTGTCCCAAATGATGTGACAGACTTTGATGATCCCCCATGGGAGGACTCACCCTCCCTGAGGAATGGATGGGGGTGGGATGAGGAGATCGTGGAAGGAGTGGGAGGACGGATGGGAGAAGAAACTGGGAATGGTATGGAAAATAAGATTGTTTTTAATTTAAGTAGAAATTAATTTAAAAACAATACGAATTGTTGATATGAGGATATCAAAGTGAGAATTAGTATAATGGTGTACATGAAGGCCCCTGCTCTGACTGTGCTGCTTCACAGGTGTTTGCCCCTGACATGAAGATCACTGTGCTGACTGCCATCTCACAGGTGTTTTGTCTCTTACAGCCTGTCACCCAGGGTCATCACTATCAAACAGAAATGAATCCACCTTCTCCATCGAACCCTCGGTAAGAGTCATTAATAACCTACATGGTCTTGATTCAAAAGTTTTACTTGGAAGGCTGTATATTATTCTTGGTTACATAAAATTTATCTGCCAAATTTTTATTGGTGGTGGTGGTGGTTGTTGTTTTTTGTTTGCTTGGAGGTTGCTTGGCTTGTTTAGATTTTGAGACAGTCTCAGCATGAAATAGCTTTCCTGAAACTTGCTGTGTAGATCAGGCAGTCCTTGAATTCACAGAGATGCACCTGCTGGTACCAGTGTCCAGCCAGACTTCATCTCTCTTGAAATTTTGCTCTGTCTGCTTTTCTTATCCAAACTGTGTGGTAGTGGCAACAAACCACCTGTGTTCAAATGCATGGTTGCAGGATTTTAGGCAAGGTTATTCAGGCATAATAATTCATGATATTTTTAAGGACATTCAAATGAACTAATTGATGAAAAATTCTTAGCATAGTTATTAGCACATACCAAGCTCTTTATGAGCAGTAACTTGTGATTTTCATAAATATGCCATTTTATAGGAATTTGATTCCAGTGCGTATGGAGTACGAGTATTTTATATGCCTTTAAACTTATCAAGAAACCTTATGAAAGTTCAAATAATAATTCACTTTTTTCACAAATTCATAATTTTCTAATCTCAAAATATTGCTACTTCAAAAATATTATTGTCACTGAATCACTTTTTAACATAATTTTAGGCTGATTAGGAATAAGCAAGTGTGAATGTGAGTACTAAAAACTCATACGGTAGCCAGCCCATGCTTTCTCATGCATATTTATGGAAGCTAGTTTATTCAGATAAATCATTACTTCATTACTGTTTCCTAAGGGTTCTTGGAAACCAGTGAATCTCCAGCTTCACTAACTGTCTTAGTTACAGGAATGCATCTCTAACCCATTTGTGAGTTGACCTGTGGATTAAGCTGACATCAAGGAGAACACAGCTCTGGCTCCAGAGTGTGGTCTGTTCTATCATGTTTGACTTCTAACTGCAATGACTTGGAGCAAAGACAACTTTGCTAGTGTTGAGAGAGCAGGGAAGGGAGAAAGAGAGAGAAGCGGGAGGGATCTGTCCAATTAGAATACCATGCTGCATACTAGAGGAGAAAGACAGGCAAGGTTCCTTCTCCATTCCTGTTTGCGGCCTCCTTTCTACTCCATTCTCTCTAAACACTAGCTCTCTCTACTGCTCATTTCAGACATAGCTGCCTGATAGCTCTTGAGTTCCATCTACATAAGGAAAGGTTAACAAACATGTCTGAATCTCCATTTCCACTTTCTAATTTCTACTTTCAATGACTGAGAGTGGACCAAGTATCTCTTTCTGGTTCAATCCATAACGAATAGTGAACTAAAGCAGGAAGAGTACTAACAAGGCTCCTGGAGACCATCTACATGGCTTAAGGACTTTTATTAGAGCTGGGAATATTTATGATATAAGTAGAAATTAGCACTCATCCTCGTGTTCCTAGTCCATGCTCTGATAGGAACTTTGAAGGCGTGTCATTCATAAATAGAAGATAGATAGATAGATAGATAGATAGATACATACATACATACATACATACATATACATACATAGATATATACATAGATACATAGACAGAAGATAGATACTAGATAGATAGATAGATAGATAGATAGATAGATAGATAGATAGATAGATAGATAGTTAGATAGAGTCACTTACAACCTTGCCTGACAAGTTTCTTTTCTATATGCAAAAAAAGCTGGAAATTCAACTTTAACCCTAATTATAAAAACTCGAGAATGTGTAGTTTGAGCAAGTGAGAAGGGAGTAAGATATCCTAGAAAGTAGAGCACTGGCTTCAAAGGAAGCCATCACTCATGCACTAACCTGGTAAATTGTCTCAGGCCAGATTTCACAGCATAGTACAAGGCTCCTCATGTGTAAAAGAAAGAAATGGAATTATGTGCCTTCTGAGGTTAGGCCCAACCTTAGGACTCGGGGACTTTCCACAACACTCATTCCTACTGTGAAGGGTCGAATGACTTGTCTTTATCTCACTAAGCTGAAAAGAAGAGTCATAAACACTGGATGAGTGATTGACATTTTGTTGGGATAGTATGTGACTCTGACTATCCCTTTTTCTGGTCAATTTCAAAAGTTAGAATAAAAAAAAAAACTTCACTGTTTTTCTACAACCAAGTATTCATTCACTTAGGAAAACTAGTTTACATTTCTTCATAGTGAAAATTAAAGGAAAAAAACATAAAGAATAAAAGGTGATTTCAAATCCATTTGCTATCAAGTAATCCATTGTTTCCTACAAAATTATTATATAACTTCAAATAAAGATAACCCTGCAGCTTATGTGGCTTGGCTCCTGACACTTAAACTGGAGAGTTGGCAGAAAGGCGTTATTGAGCCATAAACATAGAAGATGGTAAAATTTTGAGATCAGCATTATCATCATATAAAGTGAGATTAATTGATTCATGTGATACATGTGATTTAATTTCAATTGAAGGCTAGCATTATGGTTCACATTTGCATTGTAAGAAACACTATTGTTTTTCTTATAAACAATACCCCATACTTTAAAGATATGAGAAGCCAAGTCTCTAAATGCAAACCTTTTGATTTTAAAAAAAAAAAAAAAAAACACATCTAACCTAAATCCTAGATGGGACATTTTGCTTAGGGAGAGGCTGAGCTGTGTCTAAAAAGCAGGCATTAGTGTGATCATAATCATAGTAAGGGCATCGGAGCAGAGACAGGAAATGTGTGCATGTATGCCCCCTAAGAGCACAGCAGGATGTGACAAGTGGCCACGTTAACTTCAGTGAAATGCTGCAGCTACTCCAGGCATCTGTGAACCTAGAACTTTTAAATTGTGTATGCTCATGTGCATATATATACCCAGATTTAGAGTCAACTCTCAATTAGCTTCATTAACGTAACAGAGAAGTCAGCGTCCTCGGGGTCTTTTATTTACATTTTGTTCTGGAAAGATTTTCATTTCTGAAACATAATTGCTCTCTTCATTTTGTGTGTGCAGGATTAATAATAAGGATAATATACAGCCCACAAAGCAAGCAAATTCAGGTGATAGAAAGTTGGTTCCAGGTTGGAAATAGCTAAAACACTGAATATATTCATAGCTTGTTTTCTTCACAGCGAAGTCATTCACGTACACTCTCAGGGCACTGCTTGACATTGGATCGAGGTGAGAGGCAATGGTAATCATTTTCCTGAGAAGATTGCAGGCTAGGAAGTGATATGTATGTGGTTCACCTCATCGCATACCCTGGCATGTCTCGATTTGTGCAGAGCCATTTTCCCATGCATCCTTAGGCAGGGGGTGGCATTTCCCATTATTTTTTCCTAATGCACCAACTAATATGCAGGCACCATCTCAGATGCTAGGGCCCTTTCCTCCCCATCCACTGATGCTACTTCATGGGGCACTGACAGCTTTTACAAGGTACAGAAATGGCTAACATTATCTAATACAATTTAGAGGAGTACGGGGCAGGAGGAAACAATTTCACAGTTCATTCATGTTGAGAAATGTCTCCTAGCATGTAAACTTGCATGCTGCCAAACAGAGCAAAATGGGTCCTATTTGTAGCCTCAGATCATTTATTTGAAAATGCCAGCTATGGGTTTGTGGGTTTAGAGCCGTCCCTTAGGCACAGCTATTTATATGTTTATGTAGATTCTTCAGAATAGTAGACGGCATTTTTGCTCAGTAGTGAATTTTACGAAATAATCTATGATTATGTTCTGGTTATGTGTTCATGTGGATAGAGTTGACTGTCAGTCTTTTCTGTTGAATAGGGATGCTGCTTGCTATCTTACAACCTATTGGAAATTTAGGGAGAGGAAGGAATGGGGTCTAAGGCTTCATAAGGTTTTAAATGTTTGTGGAAATAATATCGAAAACAGTTCTAGAATCTCCAAGCAGCAGGAAATGGTTCTGTTTTATAGTGTTTGCTTTGTGGCTTATCACCATCTGTGGATGGTTTGTGTTGGTGCTGTTTAATGTCATTGCAGAGTATGTGCTGATCTAATCCTTACTGCTTTGCCACACCTTGGTGTGATATAAACATACTTATAACTGCAATCATCTGATAAAGCCCTAAAGACTCTGACAAATGATTAATAACCAATGACCTTCATTCCTGCTGGCTCAGCCCACCAGTGCAAGCAAGCTGGGCTCCATCACACCCTATGTGGGCCACTAGGCCTCCTCCACTCCTTCCCCACTTTTCAGCACTCTGCCTCACAGGTCCCTCTTCTAGTGCTCAAGCCTTCTTTCTTGTGCCAGAAGAAAGAGATAACACACAAATGTGTCCATGGAGCTCACCCCTCTGGTTCCTCTTCACCTCGCTCTTAAAACAGGACAGAGTCTGTCCTTCCTAAGCAAGCATTCCATTCACCTCACCACAGGGCTACTCCTGTCGCCTGGGTTTTGTGTTGCCTCGGCCTGTGTATACAGAGGCACAGATTGTCTTTATGGTTTCTCTTGCTAGATTTCTATGGGGAAAGATATCAGCACAGATTCACGCTTACTCAAGGCCCCAATTCTCCATATTTAGAGCTCCAAGCCCATGTGTTGAGGGCCTGGGTCTAAAGACGCCTGTGGTACCCTGTGGGGCAGTGGAAGCTTGGGAGGTTGAGCCTTGAGGGGAATGTTGAGATCTAACCAAACCACACCTTAACCCACCCCGCATCACTCTGTGGGGTGTGTGTGTGTGTGTGTGTGTGTGTGTGTGTGTGTGTGTGTGTGTGTGTGTGTGTGTGTATCTCCTGGTTGTCATGAAGAGACTGCTGCATGTCCCCCACTGGGGCACACAGGTCCAGATCAACAACCAATAATCAAGAACTGAAACCTCTGCCTCTGGAAATCAAATAATCTTTCCTCTTTTGAAGTGGCTTGGCTTGGGTGTTTGTTACAGTGATGGAAAGCTGAAGAACACACTTTCTCTTTCTGTTTCTCCCTCTTGCTTGTATTGTTCTCTGGGTGACGACAGGAGCTCTATCAGCCTTGGAGTTGACAGAATGAGGGAAAGAGGAGAGGGAGGGAAAAGCATTGTGTGGAGAAACATGGAAAATGAAAGTGCTTACTCTGAATATTAACCAGTTAAAATTTGTGTTTCAATGGTTATAAGAATTCTTCCTTTTCCTGACGATAGGACAATAAGGACAATACAGATGTCCTTCTGTATATATGTTTCTCTTATTGTTATTGCCAGTAGCCAGGCAGGAAGGATAGGCAGGGCAACCAGACCAAGAAAAGACTGGGAGAGGAGGCAGAGAGAGATGCAGAGAGACTCCATGCTGCCCACGGAATAACATTCTGGATTACAGGTAAGCCACAGTCTCGTGGCAATACATATATTAATAGAAATGAGTTAATAACTAACACAGAGCTAACCAGTATGAAGCCCTAGCCATCAGCCAACAGTTGTATACTTAATATAGCATCCATGTGTTTATTTGGGGCTAATCTACTACGGGACCAGGCTGGAAAGAAAATTCAGCAACAAAGCTTGCTTTTGTTGTGTACTGCTGTGTGCCTTACTCACTTCCCACTACACCCGGTGGCTCTCTCTTGACCTCATATATTGGAGGCTGTCTATCTTTGGGAGCTCTGCCTGCAGTTCTCTTTTCCTCATGTTTTCATAGCTGCTGTCTCCTGCTGATAGGGTCACTACCATCTCTCCAGCAAGTCCTCCCTAACACTCACCCTGAAATCATCACAGGGCTCTTCGCTAATTGACTTTTTTATTGGTTCATTTTCTACATGCATTCCTTCCCCCTCCAGCGTGCTGTTATGTAAAGTGTATGAGCTGAGTCCCACCTTTCTCACAGAACCCCTACCTCTTCAAACAGCCCACACCCAGTAAAAGCACAAGAAATGTGTGTTAAAATCACTGGAACTCACATTTCAAAGATGACTTTCTAATCTATCTTTACAAGCTTTATCCTGTGGATTGGCACTTGAGATAGAACCCATGCACATTCAGATTCTTTACTTCCTTGGAGCCATCAGATACCTGGCTTTATGTAGGAATGTATTTTATTTCCATGAATTTATTTTTAAACTATGCCTTAAAAATATCCATAACCCAAAGTCTCTGAAAAAATTGTTATTTTAAGCTTTTAAATAGAGAGAGTTTACTAAAAGTGAATGAGTGTGGTCTCTCGGGTGCTTACTGGAAAAGGCTTGTCTCAACTGGTCATTCATTTGCATTCCGTAGAGTCGGTGCCACTTACTAGCCTCTGCTTGAGTTACCACTGCTGAAGAAGGTGCATTTAGCACTCACTGGGCTGGATAGGCAAATAGGATATTTGAATAAATGTATATATGTATACAACTATATACACATCCATTTTGAATAAAAGAGAAAGGGGTAAAAACCTGAACCTGTGAGGGTAGCACATTTAATTCAAGAATCTTCTTCCCCACCCACCCTTTTAATAAAGAGATTCTTGAGACCACTGCTCTACTATGAGAACTGACTTTCAAGACATCTGGGCCCTTTTCCTCTCCAATCTCCTGCAGATGGCCTCTGCATTGCCCCAGGGACATGGTTCCCAGAAACATGCTTGAAAATCAGCCTGTTTTCACTCCTAACCATTCTTAAGCCTGGACAGTAAACCACCCAACTCAGAACCACTTCTCCCCCTAGGGAGGTCAGCAATTTACCAGCAGAACCAGGTGAATGAACAGGGTGGACAACCAGTGGTCCCCTGCCCCTCATGTCCTTCCTCCACTGCCTTTGACACTTGCTGACCTGCCCATCCCACTTTCAGTCCTGGTTCTCATGGCTCTCCTACCTCAACAGCTTTACCCAGTCCTAGGCCCTAACCAGTCAGGATAGCAGCCCACTCCTTCCGACCTACTCCAGGTGTCTTTATCTTCACTTTCTTCCCTGCTCGTTCCTGGACCTGCCTCTCTGAGCCCAAGATAAGCCCACTCTGACTTACCCTTGGCTGTGACCAAGATCTCTCTTGGGCTGCTGGCACTCAGCCCTCAGTGTAGGTCTTCTGGTTTTTCCATCATGTGTGTTAAGACTGGAAAATGTTAACCAATATTTTAATAATTGTCTCGTTTTCCAAAGTTGCAAACTTATGAAACCCTTGTTCATGGGGCTTCGAAACAATAGAGTACCTCTTCTCCCTCTAACTTACCAAAGTTTCTGTGTCTGAACTGACACATCCCTAAAGAATCTTGGCATCTCTCACTAGCAGAATGCAGTACTCCTGAGATCATTCAGGCCTCCCTATTCACTGCTATTCATCCAGATAGTGAACGCACATCCCCTGTGGCCCATCATCCAGGAAAAAGATGACAATTACCAAAGCAACTGTTTACCAGTCTAACAATTGGATAGTTTCCATGTTTAACTGAAAGATTCCTTTTTAAAGAATAATAATAATCTTTAGCAACTGTAAGTGTGTTACAAGCAATTTCCCGCCAGCCTGGTCCCAGTGCCATGTCAGTACCAAAATAACACACAGAGACTCTATTAGTTATAAAGCTGTTAGCCAGTGGCTTGAGCTTCTTATTGGCTAGCTCTGTCTTAAATATTAACTCATTTCTATCCACCTGTTTCTACATGGTCTTATCTTACTGGAGAAGGGGTCCAGACACTTTACTTCTCTCACATCCTATATCTTGACTCCCCTCTACTACATCTCCCAGAGTCCTCCTGGTCTCCTAGTCCTGCCTACCTTGCCTTTCTATTTGCCAACAGTGCTTTATTCATTAACCAATAAGAGAAGCATATCTCCCATCATCCCCTCTTTTCTGTCTAAAATAAAAAGGGCTTTAACTTTAACATAGTAAAATTGTATATGACAAAACAGTTATCAAATAAGAACTATAGTTAAAAATATTTAGTTCATTATCATACAGCAAGAATTAAACATTTCATTGTTTATCATATCTTTGTCCATTAAAGTCTTATATGTAACTAATCTTCAATCCTAACTAAGGAAAACTATAACCATAACTATCTGTCTTCAATCCCAGATTAAACTGTCACAATTTTTGTTCTCTCTTCCTACATAGAAATATTAGGTACATGACTTAAGCTTTCCATCTTAGGACAACTCTATATTAATCTCTGTTATGCCTTCACCCTAGGGCTGGATATGTAGTTCTTGCTATTTGCTCTTGTTACCTCACTGGCAATAGATCTTAAGTTTATTTGTTCTTAATTTCCCTTTTCTTGGAGCATACTTGATATTTACTGTCTTTGTATATAGATTTTTATCAAGCCTAAATCTATTCTTTAGACTAAAAGGGGAATTATAGTGAGATACCTATCCCGCCCACACCTGTTGCACTGACAGAGCCCATTGGGGCATCGGGACAGGTGTGTGTGTGACCTGGGGAGACTAGGTCTTGCTTCCTAGCTGGAGACAGAGAGACATCCTTGGGTCGGGAACCTGTGGCGGTCATCTGTTTCTGGTGTAAGTGATTTCTCCCCAAATAAACACCCATCAGCCTATCATTTTCCAGATTCTTATTTTCCACGCTATAGTAAGTGGTGATCCTAGTTTATACCATCCCAGTTCTGCTAGAAGTGACAGGACAGGACAGGACAGGAGAGAGTAGACCAAGGTCTCAGAGAATGACATGTACCCTAAGAAATGGAAGGCCATAATTACTGTCATGTCCATAGCCAGCCATGTCTCTAGACCCCTGCCTTCTTGTCCATTTTGTAATCCAATGCAGAAGAGCTGCCTTGTTTAAATAAGAAAGCCAACAGCAAGAGAAATTAAAAGTGAATTTTCAGACCCTAGCTTTAAAGCTGCTTTGTGACTCCGAATCCCTTTCCCCATGACCTGAGAAATTCCACTCTGTGTGTCATGCAGACTGGTAGTGTTCAGATGAGGGAGGGGTGGGGCTGAGGGGTGTGTACCAAGCATAGCACAGGGAAGGTGGCATGCACAGACTCTACTTCTGTTAGAAGTTGCCCGTTTCTTCCCTGTATTTCATGTCTCTTGTTAATGAAAAACATTGTGCTCTTAAATTGATTGAAATTAAAACGCATAATTTCTCATTTTAGCAATATATTATGTTTATTGGCTTTTATAGTTTTATATTATGATGTTCATTACACATAAAAACCCACTCAATATAATAAATACAGTATGAATCAGATCCTCGGCCTGTTTTGAGTGACTCCAAGGTGAAAAGCAACAAACTCCTTGCTGATTTAATTGAACCTAATACAAACATTATTGTTCTATTAACTCTTTTCTTGCCCATTGATTTTTAAAAGTCTATACACCCTTTGCCATCCATTAAATCAAATCACATGCAATCTGTTGCTCAGGACAAGAAAATGCTGTTGGGTGCTGGGTCAGTACATTCATGTGAGAAAGAATCATATATACTCTTAAACAGACTTATTGGGAAATACTTCTCATATTTTGCTATAAACAACTTCTTTGCTCTTGATTTTTGAGTTAACAACAGTGAAACATCACATGGATACACAGCTGAGTAACAAGTGAAGCCAAATGTCAAACTGTAGGTGGCTTTATTATCTCTTACTGAATATAATTAAAAGCTAGATCTTACATAACCTCGTGGTTTTTAGTTCATGTGTGTGACAGGCTCACATGCCTCTTGTGGGTGGGAGTCATCCCTCACCCATAGCTCACCTTTTCCTTCTCTTAAGGGTTCAAACTAAAGGTTGGAAATCTGCTCCTTGGCCACTAGAATTAAAAGAAAATTCTCCTTTTTTCACTTTTTAAAATGTTTTTATTTCATTTTACATTCCAACCACAGTTCTTCCTCCCACACCCTCTCCTCACCTCCTCCAGACCCCTCACTCCCCCCCCCCCAGCCCACCTCTAATCCTTCCTCCTCATGGGTAAGAGCTCCCATGAGGAATCAATAAAGTCTGGCACAATAGGTTGAGGCAGGCCAGGCCCCTCCCCATGCTTTAAGGCTGAGCATGGCATCCCACCATGGGGAATGGGCTCCAACAAGCCAGCTCATGTGCCTGGTTTGTGTTGTGGTCCTACTATCATGGGCCCCTCAGCTAATTCAAGCTTCACAACTGTCTCCCACATATGGAGGGCCTACTTTGGTCCCCTGGAGTCTCCACAGCTGTAGGTCAGAGTTCATGTGTTTCCATGAACTCAGTTCAGCCGTCTCTGTAGATTTCTCCATCCTAATCTTGACCTCCCTTGCTCATATATTTCCTCCTCCCTCTCCTCAACTGGATTCCTGGGACTCTGCCTGGTGCTTGGTTGTGGATTTCTGAATCTGGCCACTAAAATTAAAAGAAGTTTCTATCATGGCTTGGTCAGTGTTTTGAGTTGGTAAAGAGTACACTTTCTTTATTTTTCACAATTTACCCTTCCCCATACTCTTTAACAACACTCTTACTGAAAACAAAAACTACCTTCATTCTGCAAACCTGATTAATTCATATTAGGAGTCCCTAACCCTAACCCTTCATTCTGAAAATACTATTAATCTATCTTAAGGGTGCCAAAAAAGTTCTGATTTTTTTTTTCTCCTGGACTCATAAAAGAAGTGGGAAACAAAGAAGGACAACTGCCCACGTGACAGTCTCAACGTCTGCTCCTGAATTTCCAGGTTCCAGCACTAGCCAAAAAGCACTATGGCAAGGCTCGCAGTAAATGAAGACCTTATGTATTAGGGGAGGAATGGATCTGTCACTTTGAGGGATTGTGAGGCAAAGAGTGGATTAGCTGATTACTCATAGTCAGAAGGCAGCTTGGTGAAAAATGTGCAGGAACCGGTAAGTGTGGGTTTGTGCTGATTTAATGATATTCTTAAACTACAATAACATTCTGCTGCTGTGATATAATAAAGTACTTGGCTTGCATTTTTAAATCATCAACATATTTCTAGTTTGACCTTAAAAAATACTCCGGGCTATTCTCTATTAAATTTGTAGCTTCTGAATTAGAAACAAGCACCACCTAAGATGCCATGGCGGTGGCCTCTCACCAAGCATCCCTGGCCTTTTCTGAGCTGGTGCTTGCAAGGCTGGCTTCCCTCTGACATCTCTCTGCAGCTCCTACCTTCCAAACCGAACTTTGTATTTTAAGTTTGCCAGCGCCCTAGATGGGTCTTCAGGGATCTTGGTCACAAAAGTCTGTCTTCTAGCAGCCATATGTATCAACATGCTCATCTGTCATCTGTCATTGTTAGCTCCCATTGCTTTACAACTTTATACTGAGATTATAATTTAAGAATAAGCCTACTGCTTTTCCATGGATGGTGGATGGAAGTTCGAGTTGCTTACTCAGTAATAGCAAGAAAATTAATTACTTTTATTTTGTATCATTGCAGATATTCATCAGAAAAAATTAAGAAAGTTCATATTTTAAACAAATAAATGTGAGATATGAACAGCATACATGTAACTAACTTGACAAGGATGGACTTGCATTGCCAAAAACTGTCCCAATAAAATGTCTCTGGCGCCTTTAAACAGTGTTTGTTTTCACATCATAGCATCCGTGTCTAATGTGAGGGAGGCGTGGCTTGTTTTATATTATTTTCTCTTGGTTTGACAATGGGGGCTTTATGTGGTTGTATGTAACAAACTTAAAGGAACTAATATTTGCTGTCTAAACACTTAAGCCTAAGCCTGGTGCAAATACTCAGTAGCCAGGGCCTGAATCCTAGATGGTGACAGTTCAACTCATGGTGGTGGCAGGGAGGTGGAGTGTGTGTGTGTGTGTGTGTGTGTGTGTTACCAGGATTCAGCATGGTTGTGGACTTTTCCTGTTCTGAAATTAACACTCCCAAGTTAGGGTAAATAAAAGAGCCAAGTCACTGGAAGACACAAACCAAAGGAAGAAATTCTGAGCTGTGCTTGGTGAAGGCAGTTTGCGTGTATTCTGGCATCCTTGCATAGCCATTGTCTTCAACAGTTGTTGATGTTCTTCGTCAGGTGTTTCCAGCCCTTCAGACTCCCAGGCACATATGTGGTTGGCCTGCAGCCAACCACCCCCACTCATTATAGCCAATCAATTAGTAACAAAATTGCTTCCGTTATTATTTGGTATTGGCGCATACAACAAGCAATTTTTGGGGGTGGTATAATGCTCTGGTTAAAGTCCATTAACATCCGAAGTCTAATAGGCCTTCCAAACTTTCCCTGGAACCCCTGGGCCTCCTCCTCCTCCTCCTCCTTAGGTTGCTCTCCAAGCCTCTACCTCTGGTTATTCAGGGCGCCACTCATTTCTGAGGAACTCCAGCATGCATTGTCAATACACTCTGCCTTGCCTCATTGTCTGCTGTCAGTTGATCCGCAGATCCCAACAACAGACCTCATGTAAACACACCCATAA
The DNA here is from genome assembly GCA_030556225.1 of Cricetiscus sungorus. NCBI lineage: Eukaryota > Metazoa > Chordata > Mammalia > Rodentia > Cricetidae > Cricetiscus > Cricetiscus sungorus. The sequence continues at coordinate 1,475,844 of JANBXA010000606.1, read as the reverse complement.
CTGCCACAAGCTGCAGAGAACTGGTTTTGTGTGCTAGAAGAGATAAATAAATTGCACTGTATTCACAAGACAGAATACTAACTACATGCAAAAGCATGTAAGTTTGGCAAATATAACATTTAGAAAAGATTCTTGATAGCTACAGAGTACATACTGGTTAATTCAAAACGCGCATTTTGAGCTGTAGTAGTGCCATCTGGTGGTCCTTGAGGAAAAGGCATAGTGACTAGAAGAAGCAATGAGGAACTCCTCTTTCGTGCCCCATTGATGCCTATAAGCCCCTTTTGGGTGTTGGTCCCTGAATTGTATTACTTGTACACTTTTCCATGCAAAGTTCACTAATAATCGTCATGAATGCGGCTCCAGGTCTGATAAAGTTGGTACGCTCTGTCTTTCTGTTTCATAGCCTTCTGCAGAGTGAGAACCACATGAAGGCTGAATAGCTGCTGTGGTAACCCTGAATAATAGCAGTGACTGCACTAGCCTGGGCACTGGAGAGAGTTATTACTGTCCCTGGGAAGCCTGCTTGACTCACAGGAAAGGCCTGAGCCCATGCCACAAGATTATTCCTTCCCAAGTGTTTTTTAAAACAGCATTTTACCGTCATATCTGTTTAAAAGTCCACTTGTCACCCACATTGGCATCCTATCACAATATTTTTCATTAACTGAAGTGTTACAATTAACACAGTCTGCCACTGCTGGGGGAAATTAATGTCGTCAGTGGAATAGCCTCTGTGCTTTCTCAGCTCTGTCTTGTAGAGCCAGTCAACACAGTCGGGGGAGGACTGCCATGCACCTCACACAGCCTTTCTCTTCACCCTACCCTTGTTTGAGTACTAAAAATAAAGGTATAGCCAAACTTTCAAAAGAAAAATGGAAATCACTATGCAAATATGATCTCTGATAACCCAACACATTTAATGAAAATGACACCTGTGTTTATCCTTCACAAAAGGCCCACAAAGCTGAATTGAGCAGCAAATTAAAACACACCTGCTCTCTATGCTCTTCAAAATCTCACAGGAGGGTTTAAGTACGTTTTTATTTTCTATTCCAATCTTAGGGTAATTAATTCTCTAGTTGGGGTTAGAAACTTTTCTGCTCTTAACTTGCCAAAGGCTGAGTTAGAGTGCACTTGGCAAGCCCTTGTTTGGGAGGCTAGGAGATATCGTACAGAGCCTTCGATCTAAAGCTCTGTCTGGAATTTCAAGTAACAACTACTGAGACGTCCACAGTGTGGTAGAGTTTACGCGTGATGCTGTGCTGTGTGGCAGGAGTTTACTTTGGGAGTGTATCTGTACTCTGTTCATTTCTATCTCTTTTTTGTGGGGGTGGTTGTTGAGGCAGGATTTCTTTATGTAGTCCAGGCTATGGGAAACTCACTCTGTAGACTAGGCTGGTCTTGAACTCACAGATATCTGCCTGCCTCTGCTGCCTGAGTTCTGAGATTAAAGATGTGTGCCACCACTACCCAGCTCTTACCTCCTTTTTCAATATGGAATATCTAGGCCCATTGTGCTCATAGCATGAAACACTGAGAGAGTTTTCACTTTACCCTTACTTGACTTTGAATATTTAGGGAAAATTCTCAGTTTGCAGATTTATCTAATGGTACTACAATGTCACTCTTCTCTGTTTAACATTCAGCTTTGTTAATCAAGAAAAACATAGATTGGCTCTTTGCATGTTGATTAAATTGATTACAGCTGTGGGTCTTGATAGCAGGGTTTTTTTTTCAAGTGTCTCTAATTAATCAGACAATGCTTGATTGGGCTTTTTCTGTTTTGAGGAGATAAACTGCCTTCCTCAAGAATTTTCACCCCGAATCATTCTCCGTTGCAATGTAAAGAAGTGAATCACCACCTGGGTGACTTTGGTTTCCTTTTATCCTTCAGCAGCTGAAATAAAATGAAAAGAGGAGAAAGAAGAAGAAACAAGGGAAGAGGAAAATGGGGGAGGGAAAGAGATTTTGAAAGACAAATTAAAATCTAATACTAAACTTCACATACTCATTTGAACACAACCTCAAGAATGAAGGAAGTTTGAGTTCCCTCAAAGCCATTCTGGTGGTCTGCCCTCCGCAGGACAGGGGTTCTCAACTCTCTGCTCTAACCATTCTCTGCCAACTTGTGTCCTTTGAACTGCGGGGCATAGCACTGGGCCTTGTTTGCTTTAGATTCAACTTTCATGAATGAGTTTTAATATGACCACCAATTTTTAGTCATCTCTCTAGATGAAACGCCTGTCATTCTGCAGATACAAATTTGACCATTTCCAGGAACACTGTCACCATTGAAGAAGACCTGAGACATTCTGCTTTCATCTTTGAGGTCCATTCATCAAGTGAAGAAGGCCACTAGGACCTTGGCTTATATGGTGGGAGACAGTGAGGAAAGCACTGTTTTCCTATTCCTCCCCATCAGCAGATGAGTTCATAAAGTGTTCAATAAGCACTGCTCACCTTCATCCCTGACTTCAGCTGTTTTCAGACACTTCACAAGTCATCTGTCAATCTCATCATGCTGGAAGACCCTAAAAGAGACAGGTTCTAACTTTTCTTAATAACAACATGGAGACTTTTTATTAATTATGAAAACTTAGCCTTAGCTTAGGCTTGTTCCCAACTAGATCTTAAAACTTAAGCTAACCCATCCATATTAATCTACATTTTGCCACCTGGCTTGTTACCTCTCTTGGTACCTTATGTCCAACTTCCTGAACATCTGGCTGGCAACTTTCCCACCTCAGATTCTTTCCCAGAGTCCCAGAAGTTCCTCCTCTCCTCCCCTGCCTAGCTGTTGTCCATTCCAATCTTTATTAAACCAATCAGAAGATGCCTAAGCAGGTGAGAAAGGACAGAGACACATCTTCACAGAATGTGTCCCAACAGCAGAGTACCTGCCTAGAGAGAGAAAACCCCTGGTTCTTTACCCAGAACTCAAACAACAATAATGCCTAAAGTACAAATCAAAATACAACGAAAGTAATAAGGTAGAAAATGAAAAGGCTGCCTTACCTACATTCCTAGTCCTTCATTGCTGCTGCCAGTTGTAATGGTTCAGAATGGTTTCTTAGACACCTAATGTCTTGAAAGTTTCTGTGCATCTGCTAGAAAATGCAGTTTATATGTGGTTTTGTTTGTGGAAAGGGAATAAGCCTAGCCTCTGTACTACTTCCTTTGGGAGCTTTCCACCAATGGGCCCAGCGCATCTTTCTGAAATTGTACACACAGACTGGCTTACTTTCCGAGAGCATCTGGAAATCACTTCATTGTTTAACTGTATCTGGACATCTAGGTGATTTCCACACAGTTGTTATCACCAAGAGTCCTAGAACCAACATGCTCATGCTCTTCTCTCTCTGAAGGCCACCGTGAGTTTCTAGTAGGAGAATTACTCTGGCAAAAGAAAACTTTGATAAGCATTGCCAAATTGCTTACCAGTTCACCGATTCACTCCTGTCAGCAGTCTAAGTACTTTTCCATCTTATTTGCTTTTCTGATAAGACTTCCTGGGAAAAAAAAAGACCCAGGCAATCTTTGAACTCATTGTTTGGGTGAGGGTTACCCTGATTTCCTTCCTCTGCCTGCCTTCACCTCCCCACTGTAGCACTGTAGCACTGTAGGCACATGCTGACAAGCTCAGCTCATCTCTTGCTCTTAGCCTCATAAGACAGTAGAAAATTTTGCCTAGCTGTCACTGGGATATCATTATTTTAACTTGCATTTCTTCCTGTATAATATCAAACATTGTCTATGCACTGAAGAACATGACATGTCTTCTTCTCTGACTGCCTATTAATGAGTTTGTGGAATCATTCCTTAATTTGTTCAACATCCCTATGTATCCAACACAGTGTTGATCACATGAACACTGAATTAAATGTAACTTAACAAATAAAGCACACAAAAATAATCCAAAATACTTATTTAAATGCACCTTTACAAATGAAGCATGCAGTAATCTAAATGTGCTAGAATATAAGATCCTCCAGGCTCATTGCCATTGCCAGAAACGTTGACATGCTGAAGAAGCATTTAAACATGATGTCCTCTAGGGAGAGTGTTGAAAAATGTTCAGGGCAGCGAAGAGGCCACTGCACTCTCTGGTTCTCCAGCTGAGCTTATGAATCATACTGACCAACGATAGGTTAATAGGAGGAAAGCATGCACATTCCCTTTGGTGCAAATATTTTAAGTCTGCAAGTGCCTGGAAGCTTTCATAGAGGGGAAATGGAGATCCAAAGGAGGCCCAGACACTGAGGCTTTGACTCCCTTAAACACATAGATGACGAATACAAATGCAACATGAAAAGAAATGCAAAGAAGACTTGGGATGGAAGTGTATAAGAGAAACTACTAGAAGATGAGAGTTCTTTTCATACAGTTTGTTCAGATTGATCTTACTGTCAGATCCCTATCTTTGATGACAAGTGTTTTATTCTCCCTAATACAAAAGAAAGTGCCTTTAATAGAGAACATATATGTCCTAGTTTTAGGAAGGCAGAAAGTAAGAGAGCTCCAACTTAAAGGAATCAGCACGATAGAGTGATAGCTGTGGGGTGAGATATTCTGATTCTGTTGAACTGAACCGTAAGAAATTAATATTCTCAAGGCAGAGTTCTATGTCTCTCCTATTTCTATATACCTATATATTTAAATAATACCATTATTTATTTCCAACTGTCCTGGCTGATATTTGTAGCCCTCTTTTATCTCCTACCCATCCATTCTCTACATTCTTGCTAAAAGGCAAAGCCATGCGTCTTCCATACTAACATCTCTTGCTTGACTCCCTAAGGCCTTCATAATTTACTTTGCCACCAGAGCATTGCAGTTTTTCAGCAACTGAATGCAGTACATGCATGCATGTATGAAATGTGTACACCAGGGTTCATCATTCCGAATTGCCACAAGTGTTCCAATAGCCCCTGCGTTCCCTATGGCATTGCATGATGTTTCTTCTAGAGTATAATTTCACCTATTTTCTACAGTGTTGCCTCATTTTCATCCTTAAAGAATGCCTGTCTTGTGACTGCTGCTATAAAGCCTTCCAGAAATTGCTCTAACTACTCCCACAAGGGAATTTCTCAAGAGCAAGTGTCATGCCTTACATCTAGTACTCAGGAAAACAATAGACATCTTGTAAGCTTAAGATTATGAATGGCTATGATGAAAGAGTATAGGAAGTAATAGGAAGGGGTCAGCCTTTTTCAATAATGTCTCAAGTTCATGGGACATTACTGCTCATGTGTCTTGATTATATTTGCTGTCTAATGCCATGATAAGTGATTCTAGACCTTAATTATCTGCCATATCAGATGAGTATAAAGAAGTAAGTACTTTTATGACTTCTTGGAACATAAAAACTTGGCATAACCTTGTACTCTGTGATTTGTAGGTTTTCTAATGAAAGATATGGGGGGGCTATTATGTAAAGACTATAAGTAAAAGAGAACAACTTCCTACTTGTATGAACACTTGTTGTATGTCTCCAGATAATATGCCATTCGAAAGCTGCTAGAACTTATAATCAAATTTAGTAAAGTTGTAGGACACAAAATCAGCATGCAAAAATTGGTAACATTTTTATACAACCATGATAAACTTGACAAAAATGAAAATTTTCAAGGCTATTCATTGTAGCTATATACTAAAATAAATATTCAGGAAGAAATTTAAGCAAAAGAGTAAAAGACCTCTGAACTGAAAAGTATAAACTATTGATGAAAGAAACTCTGGGGCGCTAAAACAATGAAATGTTATGACTATCCTCTTGGATTGAAAGAATACTATCCTAAAATTATCATGCATAGCAAAGCAGTGTATTGATTCAGTAAGATGCCCACTGAAAGGAAAAATATCAGCTCAAGATCCCTAAGGCCAAGCTCTGGAACAAAAGGATTTATTTGCCCCAGGGGAACAGAGGGCGGGGAATTAGAGGCAAACACAGGAGATAGAGGATAAGGGAGAAGAAGGAAGGAAACAAGGGAAAGGGGACAGGGGTATTTGTCCCAAGGGATAAAGGACTGCCTCTGGATAGAGGGGAGATAGACATGGCACATTGGAAAATAGTGGTTTATAAAGGAAGTGGGAAACCTGCCATAGCCATGATCAACACTCTCGAACTGGCCAGAGTCCCTTCACCCATCAACGTCAGAATCTTTTCCCATGAAATAGAAAAGCATCCTAGAATTCACATGGAACCATAAAAGACACCCATGCTAGCCAGGGTGGTTCTAAGGGGAGAAAACACCAGTAAAAACTATATGGGAGGTGTCACAATACCTGACTTCAAAAATATGCTTCAAAGTTACAGTAATTAAATCAGCATGGCATAAAAGCAGATGGATAGTGCAATGGCACAGAATAACTCAGAAATTAATCCTTGTTAATGTGACCAGCTAATTTTTGACAAAGCTTCCTAGAACATAGCTCATTTCAATAAATACTATCAAAAGTGTGTCTCCATCTGCAGGGAAATAAATTAGGTCCCTTCTCACCATCCACAAAACCACCTCAAAATAGATAAAACTGCTAAACTTTAAACCTTAAACTGTGAGATAACTACAGTAATAAGTACAAGGGAAAACACATTCAGACACTGATAGAGGCACCAGTATTTTAAATAAGACCCCGAAAGTGCAGCCAACAAATCAAAAACAGGCTGCTATGATCCTAGCACCCTAAAAAACTGTGCCCAGCAATATAAATAATCCACAGAATCACCAGGCAACCAGCAGAATTCGAGAAAACATAGGCTTCCTACTCAACTGCCAAGGGATTTATATATCCACAATATAAGAATTCAAGCAACAGGAAAATCAGGCTGATGATAACTGCTTAGAGAAGTAGGTGCTCTGAAAGAAGACATATAAGGGCCAAGTGCATAGAACAATGCTCAGTCTTGCATAGAGCAATTAAATAGGATTTTAAAAAGTGTAGAAATAAACCGCACTGCTACAAGAATATGAATTTCAATAAATGCACCAAAACCATGGGAAAAAAGGTAGTCTGTTCAGCAAACGCTGCTGGAAAAATAGGTACCACATGCTGTGGAAGGAGCTGAATCCTCTGTCCCACCCTGTGATAACATCAGTTCTGTCACGGGCCCCCAACCCTCCCTGATGACCTGTTGGTAGTGAATGGTTGCTGCATGGATGGGGGGGGGGGGTGAAACTGTTTTCTTCAGTGGTGTAGCCACTGTAATTGTCCAGGCTCCGGTAAAGAAGCTCCCCCCATACACACGTAAGGGACCCTAGTTAAACTCAGTGAGGCACAAACAACAGAGACATGAAGGTAGGAGGGGCTTGATAGGGAAAGGGACAAGTTCCACAGAGGAGGATGGGAGTGAGAGGTGCCATGAGTGAAAATAATCAGAATATATGATATACATACGTGAAATCATCAAAGAGAGATTGTAAAAGTATTGTTTAAGTGAGAGAGAATTCAAAATGGATCGAATACCTTAATGTAAAACCTAGAACTTGGAAACTAATAGAGCAAACACCCCAAGATACAGGCGTGGGCAAAATCATCCTGAAAGAGCGCCAGGAGGCCAAGGAATAAGCAAGAGTGTGTAAGTGAGATTGCGTCAAATCAAACAGCTTCTGTCTAGTGAATAAAGTAAAGAGACAGCCTAGTGGAGGGAAAGGTGACAAGATTTGTACAAAAATATATACAGAACTGAAACCTTAAAATACCAAAACTTGCATTATAATTAAAATAAATGGCCAAATGAATTAACTATTTTTTTCAGAACTAACACAAATGGTTGATAAATATTTATATGAAAAAAAATCTAAAATCCTTAGTCATCGGGGAAATCCAAGTCAAAACTACATTGGGATTCCATCTCACTGTCAGAGTAGCTGTTATCAAGAGTACACACACACACACACACACACACACACACACACACACACACTCACTCACTTCTGGCTGCCTGTGATGTGAAGAATGTGGGGAAATGTGGTAAAATAGCAGAAGCTCTAGTGCATTGTGGGATGAGATGTAAATTAGTGAGGCCATCATGGAAATCAGCATAGAGGCTCTTCAAGAAACTTAAAAGTAGAACTGTCTGACCATGCTGTTGTGACACTCCAGAATAGTTTAAATTCTTGTCAACAGACTTGCCTGCACACCCATGTTTGCTGTGTCACTAGTCACAATAGCTGCTTTATAGAATTAGCCTAAGTTATAATGAATAAATAAGAGGTAAATGTGATACAGTTTTACACCATGAACTTTCATCTATTCATAGAGAACAATTAGATTATGTCATTGAAGGAAAGTGGATGAAACTTAAAAATCGATGTAAGGAAATAAGCCAGACTCACAAGGAAAAAACAGCCCATATTCTCTTCATATGCAGAATCTAGAATATGTACATCTAGGAAATGTGCAGTCTAGGAAAGCACAAAAGAGTAAGAAATGGATAAGTCTCATGATGTCCAGTGAAAGTGTCATAGTGAAATCCATCAATTTGTACAATGACTAGATGCTCCGTCTCACTAATCACCAGAAAATTGCAAAACAAAGCCACAAAGAGTCTCTCCTTGTTAGAATGTCTGTCATCAGAAAGACCAAAAATGAATTCTGGCAATGATGCACATACCATGCTGTTGTTGGGAATATAAAGTAGAAGAGTCATTATAGAGAACAGTATGGAGAGTCCTTAAACACTAAAAAAAAAAAATGGAAGGAACATGATTCTGAGGGGCTTTTTCTACTTACATTTTTGAGAGTATCATATATGATTGCTGTATTTATATCATTTCTACACTTCTCTCTTCATCCTCCAACCCTTCCAATGTTCCCCTGCCACTCCATCTTAAATTAATGACCTCTTCTTTTTTACTATTACTTTGTTACTCTAACATCTTGAGTCCATCTGATATTGCTTGTATGCCCATGTGTTCAGAGCTGACCACCCACTTGGGACTGGATAACCTATCAGGGAGTTTTCCCTGTGGAAAACCGATTCTTCCTGCCCACTCCCCATCTCTCAGCACTTCTTTCAGTGGGGCCTTGGGAGATACAGACCCTGATTATGCAAACATAGTGTTAAAACCCCATGAGTACAGCTTCCCAGTCACCCAGGAGGCACCCTGGCTCTCCAGCTCTTGCACTCCTCCCCTCCCCACTGATTTGGGAAAATGTCAGTACTAAGTTCTCCCTGTACGGTCTGTGACTCTCAAGACACCAGTAGTTAGCTGGGTTTACAGTACCAGGTGTGAATTCCTACCGGCTGAGTAGACCTAAGTCCATTTAGGCAGCTGATAATTGCTTCCAAGATAAGAGTGCCACTGTTGTTTCCAAGATAAGAGTGCCATTGGGGACATCTTTCTGTTCTGGTCATCCATGTTTCATAGTCCTTACAGCTAAGTAGGACTTCTGATTGTCATTCTCTCATAGCTTGCATGGATGCACACTTGCTAAGTCAGTCCTGGCAAGGCAGAGACAAACAGATCCCTTGGGATGTCTCAGTGGCCCATCGGCATAGTCTCCTGGGAGAGTTCCAGGCCAGTGAAGGACCGTATCTCAAAAAATTAAAACATAAAAAAGATAGCTGGTTCCCAGAGAATGACACTAGTATTGTCACCTGGCTTAAATGAATGCATACATTCACACCCACACATATGAAGGGGGGAAAGAAAGAATGTAGCAGTGTGTATGGAATTCAGGTCATCATGTTGAATGAAATAGACAGGCACGGGAAGATAAATACACAGTGCTTTCACTCATTTGTGGGAAGAGTCAGCCAGTTTCGTAGGAAGTAGAATGAAATACTGGGCATGAGACAGCGAACAGCAGAGGAAACGAGTTGGAAGGACACAGGAGTTCAGAAGGAGACACCAGGTCGTGAGGTGGAGGAGTTGCATTTTGTTCTTCTCTAGCACAGCAGAGTTACTGTAAATTTAAATAATATATGATACATTTCAAAATGGCTAAAGAGTGCAAATCTCCAACATGTAAAAGTGGAAATATTATTACCCTGGTTTGATTATTATGCAATATGTGTGTGTGTTTTAACTCACATTATGTACCTCAACATGTGCACAAATCCTGTATCTCAACCGAGGCACATACTGCATTCTAGGCTTTTGATATTCCTGTGCTTAATAAACACTGAGGAACATCTGTTCTGCCGCAGTCTGCTGGCCAGAGCCAGGGAGGACTGTCTCCATCACAGAACTCGGGGTATAACTGGGAGCCGCACTGCCTCGTGTTGAGAGCTCAGTTGCCTTTTGAGAAGTGGGAAAGGAATTCTGCTGAATTTGAGAGATTATTACAAATACCTTCTTAGAAATGTGATGCCTGTACCATAATCTAGAGTCTGGGAAGGACTTCACCGACCAGGTGAGGAGTGACCAAGAACATTCAGGGAGTGAGAGCAGCTCAGTGCGTCTGCAGGGCAGGCAAGGTGGGACAGGAGAAAGCTGTACTGGTTAGGATGGGGTCTCGAAGGCCAAGGAAAGGGCTGAGCTTTCTCCCACTGCAGTGGCTTTCCAGTGACACCGACTGAATTAATCAGGCAGGAAAACATCGAATTTCAGTCTCAGGTAGGGTGTGGACAGCACAAAAGTGAGGGCCAGAGAACGATGCCTGGGGAGCTGAGGGGCTTTTGCCATGGACAGTATGAAGCGAGAGTAGCTTGGACTTCCACTGTAGGAGCAGAGTCGGTGACAAATGTACTCGAAAGAGGCAGAAATCTGTGACAGAGCCTTGAGAACTTTCCATTTCACAGTTCCCTGCTGTTGTGGAATAATATTTTAAGGTGTGTTACATTTGTTTATGCTGTGAGATGCTTGTTAAATGATTCAAAGGTGTGTTGCATTCTTTTGTCTTGCATTTGTTTAACTCTGTGAAGCTGTGTGTGTTTAAAACGTCTGATTGCTCTAATAAAGAGCTGAACATCCCACAGCAAGGCAGGAGCAAGGATAGCAGGGCTGGCAGGCAGAGAGAATAAAAAGTAAGAAAAATCTGGGAGGAGAGGAGATTAATGAGCAAGAAAACAAGGAGAGGAGAAGAGTAGCCACACCCACACCCACACCAACACCACACCCACACCACCCACACCACCCACCCACACCCACACCCACACCCACACCCCACCCACACCCACACCCACACCACCCCCCACCCACACCACCCACACCCCACCCACTCCCACACCCCACCCACTCCCACACCCACACCCCTCCCACACCCACACCCCACCCACACCCCCACCACTCCCATCCCCCACCCACACAACCCAAACCCACACCCACACCACCCCCCACCCACACCACCCACACCCCCACCACCCCTACCCCCACCACCCCCCACCCACACCCACACCCACACCCCACCCACACCACCCACACCACTCCCACCCCCCACCCACACCCCTGACCCACACCCCCCCACCCTCATCACCCCCCACCCATACCCCACACCCCTGGCACACAGCCAGCCATGGAGTAAAAGTGAAAGTAGGATATACAAAAGAAAAGAGCCCAGGGACAAAAGGTAGGCAGGATAATTTAAGTTAAGAAAAACTGATAAGAAACAAGCCAAGCTAAGGCCAGGCATTCATAAGAAAGAATACGCCTCTGAGAGTGATTTATTTGGGAATTGGATGGTGCATCCCCAAGAGCATAAGAGTGAAAACAACCAACAGCACCCTTCTCTAAGATACAGGTCACTGAACACAGCTCACAGGCCAAGTCCTGTCTGCTGCCATCTTTCCAGGTCCCCTTCAGAACCCTGTGACACCTTTTAAACTTCCCCTCTGGTTGCTTTTCATACCACAGCAGACATGGAACCATGTGGCTGGCTCATACACTTACTGCCCAACGTTTCCCAGAAGACCTGGAACCTTACCTCCAGGAGACCCATGGTACAGATGTGCTTTCTTAGGGATCCAGGAATATATTACAGACACCTAAGAACAGACTCTGACCTCCTGAATTGGAAGTTTGCAATTCATGTATATTTTGCTAGAAAACCGGGCCAGTTTCTAGAAGAAACTGAGTTTCCCCAAAACTGAGGTGTTTATCAGTCTTTCCCCAGTCTTCTCAGACCAGAAAAGACTTTTAAAATTCACTTTGCTTTCAGTGAAAAAGAAATAGTCATTGGTAGCAGATGAATGTCACCAAGTAATAGACAGGTGTTGCTGCGAGCTTCCAAGTTCTGGACAAGGCTTCCTCTGCTCTCCCCAGAGCTTATGGTAGCAGGCATCTGAGCACCCAATGACCACCTAAGTGCACACCAGATTATAGACAGACTCACTGCAAGGGGACCCTTTAAGGACACTCACAGATTAGCCGATCAGCCAGTGAGTACACCCCCTGTTCTGGAGTCATTTTCTGTCCACTGGAATGCTTCCTCCTTCTGACCAGGACACTCTCCAAGCAGGAAACAAAAATAGTGTGTCCTGCAGTTCCCAGGGCCAATAGTTGCCATATGTGCAAAGAGATGATAAGCTAACTTCTGCTCATACGTTTTTGTGTTGTTTTGTGTTGTGTGTGTGTGTGTGTGTGTGTTTGTATATGTAGAAACATATTAATAAAATTAATGTATGTAAAATAATTACCTCACCAACAAAATCTTAATTTAAATATAGAATTTGAAGTCAGAGTCTATCTTTTGTTTAACTGTGTGTGTGTGTGTGTGTGTGTGTGTGTGTGTGAATACCAGCGTGCCATGAGTTACAGGTCAGGGGTTAGAGGGCACCTTCAGGGGCTGATCCTCACTTTCTACCTTATTTAAGACAATGTCTTTTGTTTTTCACCACTTTTTACAAATGCAAGTGTCTAGGGTTTGTCCTACCTCCACCTCCCATCTCTCCATAGGAGAGCTGGGATTACAAATGCATGCTACCATATCTGGGGATCCAAACTCAGGCCCTTATGCTTGCACAGCAATCATTTTTATACAATAAGATATCTCCCTACCTAAAATCACAATCTGTCTTAACAGAGAATATTAACAGTTCTACTCAAATAATGCCCACTGTCCAGCACATTGGCTAGCTGAACCAAACTTTGTTAAAGTATTCCTTTTTTTTAACCAAAATTTTAAGGTCATTCCAACCTTATTAAAATTCACAAGTTAGTTTTTATTCTTCCTTTGCATTGTATTTTTGTGTGTGTTATTTAAAATGATTCCACTACTTTGACTCTTAAATAAAACAGTCTGATGACAATTCTCAGCATATACACATGGGCCGAGGAGCTCTCTCATGTTTCAACTGGAGGAAGTGTTGGGAAGCCCTCAAGAGCAACAGGGAGAAAGAAGCTTTTGGATGTGCTCAGACTGATGGAAATAAAGTTGACTAAGGAGCAGAGGCCTTTCCATAATGGGTGAGCTCAGCCCTTTGCAGGAAGGGGTGATGGTCGGAGCTGAAGAAACCACCAGAGTGTTGACCACAGGATGGTTGTGAGAATGGCAGAGCAAAGAACAAGAAGAGCTTCCAAAACTTGGGTAACTAGGATAAGAAGCTCAAGCAAATCGCTCAGAATGAAAACTATGATAGGCACCTGTGCTGGTCACTTTCTGTTGCTGTGCTAGAACACTGACCAAAACTAACTTGGGGAGGAAGGGATTTATTTAGCTTACCCATCTGAGAGAAGTCAAGGCAGAACCTGGAGGCAGGAGCTGAGACAGAGGCCATGGAGGGGTGCTGCTTACTGACTTGCTTCCTATGGCTTGCTTAACCTGCATCTGTATAACATCCGAGACCTGCCTGCCCAGGGGTGGCACCACCAGCAATAGGTGTCTCCCTCCCACATCAATCATTAATCAACAATCTGCCCCATAAGCAGGAACCATCAAAAAAGCTGCTTACTCTCCATGGTTTGCTTCCATGGCTTACTCAACATGCAACTGCCTGTATAGCGGTGGCACTGCCCGCAGTGGTCTGTCTTCCCACATCAATCATGAACCAAGAAAACGCCCCTAGAGACGTGACCCACAGACTCGTCTGATGGAAGCAATGCCTCAATTGAAGTTCTTTCTTCCCAGCTGACCCTAGATTGTGTCGAGCTGACAATGAACTAACCACTGCAGTACCTTGTAAATGAATCTGAGCTGAAAGTCCCCATTCACTGGGTATTTTTTTGTTTTTCCGTGCAAAGGAGGTTGAAAGGAGTTGATCATGAGTCGAGATAATGGATTAGCACTAAGCATGCACAAATAGGTAAACATTTAAGGTACAGTTGCCTTACCACTGACTGCTATTTAACAAGTGACAAGAAGGAGGAGGAGGAAGAAGGAAGAAATAATCTCAAAAAATCACACGTGGAGGCTTATTCTTACTTATGATGCCCAGCCGTAGCTTGGCTTGTTTATTGCCAGCTTTTCTTAACAAATTATCCCGACTACCCTTTGCCCCTGGGCTTTTTTCTTTTCTTACTCTTAACTCTGTGGCTGGCTGGCTGGCTGGCTGGCTGGCTGGCTGGCTGGCTGGCTGGCTGGCTGGCTGGCTGAATGACTGGCCCTTGATATCCTCCTTCTCTGGCTCCTACCTACCCGATTCTATTTACCCCCTTTGCCTACCAGTCCTGCCTACCCTTGTTCCTGCCTCTCTACTAGCCGTTCAGCTCCTTATTAGAACTATCATCAGGTGTTCTAGACAGGCACAGTAACACAGCTTCACAACTTCACAAATGCAGCGTAAACAAAAGTCACACACCTTAAAATATTCTACCACAATGTAGCTCAATGGCAGAGACTTGGGCAGAATGCACAGTACATTGAATTGAGTTTGATCTTAATATTAAAATGGGAAAAAAAGAGGAAGAAAAGGAAGAGGGTCACTCAATATAGAAAAGGGCATGATCCAGACAGCATCTCTTACAGTGTGCTGTATAGTTCCAAGAGATATGACAGTTCTGAGGACACAAATGAGCATAGTTCCACATCCTCTGTCTTCCACTTGAGAGTGATTCATGGTAGTTTGAAGATTTTTAAAGGTACTTCAAGAAAAACTTTTGTTTGTTTTTGTTTAGCCCCTATTCAGTTAACATGCAAACTTTTTTTTTAATTATAGTTTGTAAATGGCTTGCCCAGGAAAAGCCAAATAAAAGAGTTACTCTAAAATTTTAATTGCATGATATATGTTACTTTTCTATTGCTATGATTAAAGACCATGACCAAGGCAGCTCATAGAAGGAAGGGTTTATTTGGCATACAGTTCCACCCCATCATTGTGGGAAATATAGCAGCAGACACACATGGGGACCAGAGCAGCACTAAGAACCAGGAGCGCACATCTCAGACCACAAGCAGGAAGCAAAGTCAGAAGGGTGAGAGTCTTCTACCTCTCAAACCCACCCTTAGTAACATTCCTCCTTTACAAACCTCCCCAGATAGTGCCACTAACTGGGGACCAAGTATTCAAATGCCATAGCCTGTGGGAGCATCTCATTCAAATCATCACAAATATACTATAAATCCTTGTTAAAATAATGCCAATTGTCAATAGAATTCTAGTCACTGAGAAAGCTAATGTTTTATGTGACCTTACTCTAGAGTAGAACTGTACCACCAATAACTGGGAGAAAATATGCATCCACGTCTATAAAATGCGTTTGTAGGGAAAGGCTTTCTAACTATGACTAAATACAGATGCCTAAAAAAGTAGACACATTTGACTACTGCTACATGAAAATAAAAAGTATTTATAGGAAGGGAAAAATAAACAAAGCAAAAACAAATGGCCGAACAAAAAGAGAAACTGTGATATAAGGTGAAAAAGACATGAATGTATGGGCAAATCGATTCATACATATATACATACAACCACATGCATATATATGTACATACATATGTTTATCAGATGGCTTTAAATATGAAAATACAACAAATCTACTTATACTAAGAATTAAGACAAATCAAAACTCCCTTATGAAGCAGTTCTCATGGATCAGGCTGAGAAGAATTTAAAAACTTCACATGATGTCCAAGTTGATTTTGCTCTGGGGAAACTCATTCTTGCGCATTGCTAATGAGAAAGTAGATGGGTGCTGAGGAAACTTGTCAGGCTCTAACAGGTGCCCCTCACACAGGGATTTGTCAGTGCCTAACAACACCAAGCATGCCTTTTGTTCCAAGAGTCTCACTTGTGGGAACTTGCCTTGGACAAGTCTGCAGAGATGAAATCCCAAAGCTCTTCCCTGCAGTGCTCATTGTAGCTACAAGTATTGCAAACATGCCCAAAGGTGGGACGGAGTTGAAGGAAGTGGCAGTGAATCCACATGACAAAGCATTGTGCAGCTATAACAATAAGGAAGTATTCTATAAACATATGGGAGAGCTTCCTGTGTGTGATAAGCTAAAAGTATAAAAAGAAAGAAACTACGAAAGAATTAGCTATAGCGTGCCACTTTTGCATGAGGGGAGCTTTTTTTTTTTTAAGGAATATATGTTTATAGATATACATACTTGCATGCAATAACAGTGTTTTAAAAAGGCTGTGAATTTGAAGGAGAGTGGGGATGAGTGGATTTGGAAGGAGGAATGGGAAGGAAAATGTTGTAATAAATTATAATCTCGAGTTTAAAAAAGAGGATAAAAAGGTATGTTTGGGCTTTCTTTTACAGGCAAAACATTTCTCTTAACAGTGGGTAGGGACAGGACCGGAAGGACAGTCCACAGGGATGGAGAAGGCTCTGGTTTTATCTGAACATATCGTTCTGTGTATTTTGATTTTTCAGTTGTTAATGTTTTTTTAATTCAACAACATTTCTTTAAAAATAATGCAACTCAAGGGAAATTGAGGGGACAGTCCTGACAGTGTGATAAAAACAGAAGCAGGCAGTTTGCTTTCATGTGAAGAATTTGACCACACTGAAAAGGGCCAGAGAAGGCGTACTCAAGAAAATTTTGAGTGCAATAGTTTGACTAAAGGGGGGAAAACCCTGAAAGTACGGAACTCTAAAATGCAGGTGTATAGTTGGCTGGAATGTTTGCTTGTGTTGTGTTTTGTCTGTTTTTGTGTGGTTTGTGTTTCTTTCACTTAGCATGTTAGAGACTGCTTTTTGTATGTCTATAACCCATTGCCCTGAGGAGAATGGGAGCAGGTTGCTCTCTGTCAGAAATGAGTTATTAATAAGAGAAGCTAGAGAGATAGTGTTAGTGTGGTAGGAATCAGTATGGGTTTCTCGTTAGAGTTGGGTAGCCATCAAATGTTTCCAGTAAAGAACCAGATAGTAAGCACTTAACCCTGCTGTAGTAGACAAACATAGCCATAGACATTACTGGGATGCATACATGTGACCGTAATCTGATGAAGCATCATTTGTGGACACCGAATTTTGAATTTCATATACTTTTCATACATTAAATATTATATCCATTTAACCAATGAAAATATAAATGGCTAAATAAGTTTGCATACTAAATAAAAACAAACTGTGAAATAGACTTGGCCCCTGGGCCATAGTTCACAACTTCTGGTTGACTAACCAAATGATTAATAATAAATGTAATGAAATGTTTTTAAATCTTAGTAATTGATACACAAAAATTCTTCATAATCTTTTTGTTATTTCTTTTTTAAATTTGAGATTATTTTAACCACAAAAGAATCATATATTGTCCACACTTACAGTGGAAAAGCAGTAACATCAAGTCATTTGCCCAACATTCAAACAAGGATCACATTCATGCTGCTGGGATTTCCTAGACCAAGAGTAGGACACACACACACTCACACACACGCTCATACACACACACACACACATTCACACTCATACACACACTCTCACACACACTCTCTCACACACACACACTCACACACACACACACATACATACATACATACACTCTCACACACACATTCATACACACACACACACACACACACACACACACACACACACACTATGAAGAGTCGTCCCTGGTCTGAAATGGGAAGAGGTTCTTCAGATTATACCATTCTTTTCTCCTGCTCACCTGTTTTTCATCACTTTCATTAAGAAATGAGGTCCCTGGGCTGGTACTTTGTATATGACCTCATGATTTTCTATAGTACAGGAATTTTTTGGTCTGCTATAATTAAATAGACTTAATAAAAGGTACTAATCAGAAAATGTCCTGTTAGTTTGAATGTCTGTGACAAATCCTTTCTGATGTCCTTAATGTGTTACTATGAAATTCAATTACACAGCATGCTCACCTCGCTCATTTCAGCAACCAAAGTCTAGGGATAACTGTAAGTCATGATTGAAAGTCTCTTAAGAAATTCCAAGTAGGAACTGAGTAATTTTTACATTAAAATGCCTGTATACTGGGAGGATGGGTGGCTTGCAGAAGAGAAGCCTCCACTGTGTAATCCAGTGAGCATTCAGCATCCCTTACTGGTTTAATTCCAGCAAGACCATGTCCTTGGTTTGTCACCATAGGTCAGGCAATAGCATGGGCTTCCTTGATCAGAGTATCGCAACTGAAATTTACTGAGTAATAACTCTGTACCCAGATCCATGCCAAATGGGCTTGATCTACATCTGTAAGCAAAACGCAGAAACATTACCATCTTTCTCCTTCCTATAGGTCAAGCTGAGCAGCATTCAGTGATTTGGCCAATCTCTTACTGTAAGAAAAACGGATCTGGCACTGGCCTGAGAGCAATATTGTTAGCTCCTGATTAGAACTGCTTCCCATTGTAGATTAAAGAAAGTACAAAATACAGAAATTTAGAAAGAAAACATTGTCATAGAACGTGCTCCTGTTTAGAAGAAAGGGGTAACACTAATATCCGTGCAATAAATAGCATTGACATTGGAAGATCCTGTCTGTATCCCAGCCTGCCCCCTTCCACCTAAGCCGCTCAGGAACAGGTTTAGGGATGAGACACATTTAACTCATGCCTTCTAGACAGCACCACTTGAATTGCACTTGCCCAGGTATCTGTTGGCAAGGGAGGGAGAGGACGACGACTATGAGAGAGGAGGCTGAGGAAGGGAAATAAAGATGGTTCCACACCAGATCCAAGGCTGACTTCTGCTCAACTCATGTGGAGAACACTGTCATCTACAACACATCACACATGATTGTGTCAGACTTTCTCAGCCAAGATCAGAAAGAGCATCATCTCTGCTGTATCTCTTCTGATTTGCTGACATAGTTTCCTTATGGGGGAAGTGTACTGCAGGACGGTGAAGTGCTTTAGTGGGTAAAGGCGCTTGCCATCAAGCCTGAGGACATGAGGTTGGTTCCAGGACCCACAGCGGGGAAGAAGAGGACTCAAGTTGTCCTCTGAGCTCCACATGCTCATCATACCCCCACAAATAATCTTTAAAGTATGAATACTACGTTTTCTTGGCAATAATAATAAACTTTTAATCATTTTTATCTCTTTTATTTTTGAGACTATAGTGTAATTCATTTCCCTCTTCCCTACCTATCTCCAAACTCTCTCCTTGCTCTCTTTCAAATTCATGGCCTCTTTTTGCATTAATTGTTGTTACATGCACACACACACACACACACACACACACACATATACATATATATTCCTAAATATGACCTATTTAGTATGTATAATGTTATGTGTGTTTTCAGAGCTTACCATTTGGTATTGGATACCCAACTGATATAAAGAGAAATGATAACCATTTAACTTGTGGATTTAATAAAGAAACTCATTGATTAAATGATCAATTTCTTATTAACCTCGTCACAGATCTGAATATTAATTTCTCAACTTTTCCTTACTAAAACATGAAAGGAGGCCAAGTGCTTCTTTGTAAAGCCATAGATGTGAAAACCAAGGGAAAACTTCAAGTGCACGTGTGGGCTACAGTTGCATTGCTCACCTGCCTCCTTTTCCCCTTAGAGACTGGTTGACCATGCTGAGCCCACCAATTGTCCCTCCCAGTCAGCAGCCAACAGAGCAGCCTCTAGACTCCTCTGCAAGTGCGAGCGTGCAAGGTAAGCATACCAGAAATGCTATGCATAAAAATACACAGGTAATTTACTACAGATAGAGAATAATCAGCCACTCTGAGACACTGCTGCTTTCATAGTGACCATATAGACTTGCACATCAAAACTGAGGTCGCCCGTACCTCATCTTTTATGCAGTCTGTTTCTAAGTAGGTTGCAGAGAGGAATAGCCCTGTTCTGAAGGTTCGCCCCAGGGCAACATACAGTTGAAAGCATCAGGAGTCTCTTTGATGCCTGCATCAGCCTCATCTGATTGCCAGCTATAGCACTTCCCACCGTGTGACCACTGTGAATTTTAGTTGCCTGTTCCACAGTGCCTGCCCGGCCCCACATGCTACTTCCTTGTAAAGATTCAGTAAGGTTCAATATTTGAAACACTTGGACCAGTGACTGCCAGATACCAGCAGCTGGTATCATAGTAATACAGTCTATGCCTCTCAGAACACTAGAGTTCAGCCGTGCATTGTGTGATGGCGTTTTGGTCAGGAGTGGACCTCACACATATGACACCGGTCTGAAAAAGTTATAATGGAACTAGGAAATTCCTACTTCCTGATGTCCTGTCATCACCTCACATCATCACCACACATCCTAACAAGACATCACCTATGATTTATGAGTTGATAATATAAACAACCCACAAGACCGCACATGGTTAAAAGTATGGCACATGTAATCACACACAGTACACAATGCAGGACAATAAACTGTTACTGGCTTGTGTAGTATACTTTTAATCATTACTTTAGCATGTTCTCCTGTCCACTAAAGTGTGTCTACTGTAAAATAGCATGCCATGCTATATGAGCAGCTTCATTATCTTCTGTTAACAGTTTCTTGATGCCACCAGGAGACACATCAGGTGACAGAATTGAGCCATCTTAGCTTGCATAAATGAGCACACTCTGACATTCACACAGCAGAGTCACTGCATTTTTCTATATCACTGCATGACCCCATTGTGAAATAACTTTGCCTTTATGCGTTTGCCTTAAATTGGAGATACAGCCTTTCACTAAAGTGAGATCAGGACATACCTACACACAGTGCAGTCACCGTAGGAAACCGGAATGAAAGTTCCCTCTGTGACAGGGAAGTCATGAAGATGAACCACTGGGCTTTAGTTAGGAGCAGGGAGCCTGGGTGTCAGGAAGAGATAGAAAAGGGACACTGGAGACTCTCCAGACTGGAGAAGAAAGTCATTTGTCAAGGTGTCTGCTTAGCATGCATCAACCCTCGCATGGGGACACGCACCTGTAAGCATAGCGTAGACAGGGTCAGGAAGTCACAATTAGCTGGTTTCAGGCTAGCCTGCACTACATAAGACTCTGTCTCAAAACATGGAAACAAACAGAAAGAATCTCCAGTGAAAGCAGTGAATAGTGTGCCTGGGGTGGAAGGGAACACTAGTTCACTCAGCGCAGAGTTGGAGTGACAGATGACCTCCAAGAAGACTCTCTGGGGCAGTTTTCTAGTTGAGTTTTGAAGATGGAAGAACACTGCATCTAGCGTTTTTAGGTGAAACTAATACAAATCGCTCCAACAAAAGTGCCAGCCCCCCTCTCCCAGCTGCCCCGGGGAGGAAGTAGTGCATCCGTTTTTCTTCAGGTGTGGAGAATTCATTGTGAGAGCTCATATATCTGACTTGTACTTTTGGGCTGCCCAAGGGATGGAGATGTCTCTGTGATTTACTGTCTGAAATAGATTATGCCCCTCAAATTGGGAAACTTTTTAGAGGTGTACATTTATAATTACTTATGACAGAAAAATAGAATCTTGGCTGTCAGAAGGAGACCTTGCTGTGAGGGAACAAATAATATGTTATGTTAAGTGTCCAGAATAAACCACAGGGACCAGGAGCATGGTCCTTGAGCAAAGGCACTGGTGTATATATATTAGTGATGAGTGGCTGGAAGGGTGTCCTCAGGTCACCACGACACAGCTCAGTTCTGGCAGGGCCAGCTACATAATGCTGAAGGTAAACAGAACTTCCACTGAGGACAGTTTCACAAATTCAGGGAGCAGTAGCAACATGCTGGCCAGAGTTCACCAGATGAAGGGCAAGCACTCCTGCCTGCCACCCTCTGTGTCCATCACCACTGCCCTTCTCCTTGGGAGCTATTGTCTCCTATTTGTTCACCATCTCCTTTCTGATATGCTTGAGTGGTTTGTAGTTAATATCATCAAAACTACTGTTTCCTGTTTGTTTAATCTCCCCAAGGTAATGATGAGATTTTAGGCAGCCTGGCACAATCTGTACTTAACTGGCACACTGAGATAGAGTTTCCATCCAATCCTATAAAATATTTGTCAAAGAAAAATAATGTTCAGGCTCCCGGTTCATATCATCAGAAGAGGAAGGAGGCATGGTTGCAGTCGTGTGGAATTCATCCTGGATTTCTGTTGCCATTCCTACGCTGAGTCATTGCATTTAACCCTCATACTGCCGACATGGAGAAGAAATCAAGAAAAAGATGAGTTTTTTTTCTATTGAGAGTTCCTTGTCTATCAAGAAGAAAGAAGAAAGGGAGGGAGGGAGAGGGAGAGAAAGAAAGAAAGAAAGAAAGAAAGAAAGAAAGAAAGAAAGAAAGAAAGAAGAAAGAAAGAGAAGGAAGGAAGGAAGGAAGGAAGAATTGAATCATATTTTAGAACCTACTGGTGAATATGATGGAGTAGATTGCTTGTGGCAAGATTGCCATTTTTACTATGTTGATCCTATCTATCCAAGTGATCTTCATGTGTAGCCTCTAAAGTGTGAGCCCTGTTATCATCCCCATCTTCCATATAGTTCTCTCAGGCTGTGCAGCAATGCCTTGGACCACCTCACCTCCTTCCCCGAAGGAAGAGCCAATGTAATTGGAGCAGCTTGAGGTAAACAGCATGATGACCTGACTAACATGTAACTTTAGAAAACTTACCCAAGGCATTCAAAGGGAATGCATGAACTACTTCTAGCCCTGGAACCCAAGGTTCGTGTCTCTGCCTTATTCAATAGGAGTCTGTCCCAGCCAGTTCCTGCCCAGCCTGAATGTCTCTAGGACATAACCTCCACCTTAAGTGAGCCATGCACCTGGAAAAACAGTGTTGTGCTCACGGAGTTATGTTCTGACCACTGCCATGGACTGAAGGACAACTGTCTGGCTCTTCATGATTCCTCCTAGGCTATAATACACTTAAGGAATATCAATTACCACAAGCACAAGTGCCCTTAACACTTACTTAAAAAGTGTTCGCTCAGAGCCTGCGTGAAATGTAAAATGGGAAGTGAAGATTTCAGAACTCACTCAAAAAAACTACTGAGCTGACCTTTTGAAAATGAACCATACTTTGCTGGAAGAATGGTTGTCAATTTGTTTTTGACATTTGTTCCTTTACAGATATGACCCTTAAATTATTCATGCCTACCAGCTCCAACATGGAATAATAATCAGTTCTTTCTTCAGCCTGTAGACCTCTCCGCTGTTCACAAAAATTAGGAGGAACAAAGACCTTCCAAGGAGTTTTTAGCATAGTCAGAGTCTCATAAAAATAACACTCCTGCATGTTCTTTACAGCAGAGTCACACGGGCTGTTCCTTTCAGAACAGCCATCAGTCTCCAAGATACAAATAGGCAGCAAATGCTTTTTATATGCAACATCCAAATTAACTAGTAAAGAATTCCCAGAATTCTCACCACTCCCTATAGACAGACAGACAGACAGAAGGCGGTATGTGGCTGCCTAGTCCCCATTAACAGAAGTGTCCATTCACAGTTCCTATGTTGACAGCCACAGGATAACTTCACATTTAACGGTCTGGGTCTAGGAGGTCTGCTTCACTGAACATCAGTGGTACCAGGTGCCTACAGCAATGCCAGGACGTAGTGAACACTCCAAAAAGTTCTGCTAACTAGATGAGTGTTTGGTCCATGAGGGATACAGGGAATTTTGATCTAGCCTGTGGATTTTCTTAGAATTTATTTACAATCCAAAGAAGATTATAGATGTGATGCAGCCCAGAGCCCGGTCTGTATAACAAAACCCCTATCTTTTTTCTTAAACTTTAGTTGATCTTATTTTCAATTTCAGAATCACAAATGTATTCTGTCTTGGGGGGGTAGAATACTCTTTGTTTTTTATAAGTTTTTGAGATTCTATACAAGGAGTTTGGGTCATATTCACCCTCCCTCCCACAACTCCTCCCAGACCACCTCCCCACCTCCCTTCCCACCCAACTATGTGTCCTTTTTTTTCCACTAAGGCCAGTTTGTGCTGCCTAAATATTCTTAGACACCTGGCCTTCCATCGGATGTAGTTGACTTGTCAGGGGCAGCACTCTTTGAGAAAACTGGGAAACAAAACAATCAGTGAGCTATAATAGAAGCTTAATGAGGTACTGCTGCTTTCCCTGAATGCTATAGACATTTTCTGTGTTATCCTACACTGCCCAGTAGGACATTATGTTCTACTTGATAGTGAGGTCAGGAGAGTAGCCTGTCTCACACAGCCACATGTGAAGAAGCACAGTGCCACAGGCCTGACCATCTGCAGCTTACCCCATTCTATGGCACCTACCACAGAATATCTGTTGAGGTGATAAAAACCACACAAGTGGCAGATTCACTCTGATAGCTTTTAACCTTGTAAGGTCCTTCCTGTGATGCTTTCTGAATTCAGTAGTTGTCTTCATGGTTATGAGAGTGGGGGGTCAGAGGTCATCCTTGGGTATTGTGCCTCAGGAGCCATCTACCTTGTTTATTGAGACATGTTTTTCATCTTGCCACATAGTCTAACCTGGCCATCAGGTCCCAGGTTCTTCATATCTTCCCGTCTCACTGAGATGATGGATTCTAAGATGAAAGTTGAGTCTTCATGCCTACCAGGCAAGCATTTTGCTAGCTGAGCTATCCCTCCAGTTCTCAATAGCCCACTTTGTACCCTACTTAGACCCCAACTCAACTCCCAGTGTATAAAATGATTCATGGTTTTCTAACACATTCTAAAAGGCAGTGTCCCTGTCACTTCTGTGGGCCAACCTATTACTATTTGTTCCCAACTTAAGCTTGAGGTGGAGAGATATATTCTCTGAATCACTTTCAGGGCCCAAGGTCGTCTCCTCTGTAGATCTCAGAGGTTCTGGTCCAGCAACATGCTCACTATTGTAAAGAGGCGCCCACCCTTCGGGAATACAAGTCCGCTGCTCTCGAATAAAAACATAAACACGTTGCTTTGTTGACTCTAAAGTTCTAGCCTTCTCCTAGAGCCATCCTTACTTAGGCGTACCACATGCCCTCCGGGAAGGATGATGGCCCAGCATAGAAGTCCAGCTTCCCTTGCTGAGAAGGGAATGCACAGTTAGTTCAGTGCTGGCACCTGACCAGAAGTCATGCTCATGTGAAAGCTGTGGGCTCTGGAGGCTACAGTGGTATGGCTAGGAGCCTCCCTCACATGTGACAAGTCACATTTGGAATTATAATAGAGACAACCTGGAAGGAATAAAGTTGCAATAACCCCTAAATAAGCAGCCAGGTCCCTCAGTGTGACCCTTAAATGACATCTCCTAAATAAAACAATCTCACTCATCCACCCAGATGACATTTCATTCCCAGTGGCGCCTGGCATATGATTTGCTTTCCAAAAGCAACACAGCTTTCTAGTAGAAGAGGCTTTCCATCATTTCAGCTCCACCCTAGTATTCTGTCTTCCTCCACTTGAAGGTGCCGGTTTGCAGAAGACCAAAATCGAGTGGTTCACTGTAGACCTCTCAGATGCTACTGTGCTTGAATTTCCCCCTCTCTGGAGGATGCTGGTAACAAGACTCTCCAGGCAACTGGTGCTAGGCAGAGTCTTATCTCAAATGTCATCTGTATTGATTCTCAGGCTCACTACTCCACACAGTGACTGCCTCACTAGTGAATCACTTAAACAGTAGTATATTAGTATGCACATAAAAATACAGTCAGTCATTCCTTAGGATCTATAGGAGGGAAAATGCATTTTTTTTTAATTCTAGAGGCAGCATCAGAAAATCGAAAATCAAATAGAGTGTCTTGATTTCAAGATTTTAAATCTGATAAAGCAGTGCCCTTCATTTATTCGCAAGCATTAAGTCTTAGCTTGCACATCAGGTTTTCTATTATCCACAGTTAAAATGCATTAAATATAGATAATTAAGCAGTTGTATTAATTGCCTCTCAAAGGTGAACTGGAGGGGTTATTTACCCGAACTGATGTGACTGAAGGAGGGCAGCCAATATTGTTGCATTCTGTCTGACTCTGCTAGGTTTTCTTCTGTTATTGCTGCTAACCAATTTCAAAGTAGATGAGGCTGAAAGTTTGTACATAGATTATTATCTGAAAGGTATTTTATTTCAGTAGAAATTGCTTTGTTATAGGGAGAAGAGTAAAAATGTAATTTGGACGCCTGTCCAGATGCTCTGAGCCTGGTAGCAGAAAATGAGTTTATTTGTTAATTTGTCCTTTTGGAGTTTCTATATCCAGCCTTTAAATAGAGCAATTTAGCATTTTAAGGGGGAAAATTTTAAAACTTTGCAGTGTCTGAGAATATAATTGAAAATTACCCCATACCCATACAGGATAATTACCTTCCAAAACATTCCCCAACACTTGACATCATAGTGGCAATTGCTTAATGATACTATAATTTCATTATGCAGAGCTTCCTATGGCAAAATGATTAAGTTGGAGGCCTGAGAAATTAAATTACTATGAAAACAAAACCTTTAATGTAAGTTTAAAGTACTTATTTCAGTGTAAAATTATACATAAGCTCACCCAATTTTTGTACAAATACCATTGTTGGTAGTTTTTAAATTCATCCATTTAAAGCTTTGGTACTAAAACTCAGAAAACTATGTTAGTCCCATGATTCTAATGCATGAAGCTCCCATTCTGTGGTTGGATATGTCAAGATGAATGCATTCCTATAGCAATTGCTGCTTTGGTTTGTCTGCATTGTATGCAAAGAGCTCTGCTAATGAATCAGACCCACCTAGATCGCTCTGCAGTGGGGTGATAAGACCCACAGCCCACCACAGTGGCTGTTTCCATCTTGAAAGATCCCCAGCTGGTTGTAAATGTATTGAGTTTTCAGTGTAACAGCACCAGTTTACATTGTTACTGTTCTTAGTGCAGGCACAGAATACACTGAGCAACTACACAGACCACGGTCCTCTTGAGCTCAAGGTTGGTCTAATCAATGCGTTAGTAAAAACCAGAAAGTAAATGGCAGACCCGCAAGCACTCATGATTCATCGTTAACCTTGTTACTTATGACTTTCATATTATATTTGATAGAAAAAATAGTTTCCCTCTGTGAAGCAAATGATTTTTTTGGTCTAAGGACTTTTAATCAGAGATGAATTTGTCTTAGTGTCCTATATAAGCTAGTAGGGAACTGTTTGCTGTTATTGCAAAGACTATGTATGACCAGGGGAAAGGGTGTGGAGGTAAGTCAGAGCAGGAACCTAGAGGTGTGAAGAGAGCTGCTTACTGGCTTGCTCAGCCGGCCCTGTTAAAGCACCAGGGCCACCAGGCCAAGGGCGGCACTGCTCACAGTGAGCTTGGCCCTTCCACATCTGTCATCAGTCAGGAAAATCACTACACGCTTGCCCACAGGCCAATCTAGCAGGGGCATTTTCTCAATTGTGGTTCCCTCTTCCCAAATGACTCTAGTGCATATCACATTGCATAAAACTACCCAACACAACGTGTATAGCATTTGTTGAGAACTCACTGTATGCTGACTATAATGTCACCCTATCCCCACTGGAAAGATGTAGGTTCTATTAATATCCCAATTCACACAAAACTGAGGCTCAGCAATGAATTTTCCCAAGTGTCTCAGCTTCTGTGAGGTAGAAATGGGATGTGGAGCCATTTCCACATCGTCTAAATGTCTTATACGCTGCCTCTACAAAGCCTTTGGTCCGTGCTTATAGCTGTATTGACACCTATAAATTACTAAATAATTAATAAATTACTAAAAATATATAGCTTATAGTTCATGATTTATCACATTACTACCATAAATAGTAATAACCACCATTTACTGACCAACTACTATGTGCACTGTGCTGTGTACATCACCACATTCAACTGAACCCCCCTCCTCTCCCCAAAAGCCCAATGGCAGACATGTTGTGAGGAAATTAAGGTTGAAAGAGGCAAATCAACTTGCAGCTAGACACCATTCAGGCATGCTGGAATTTGAAATTTGGAAATTAGGTATTTTTAGCCCCTCTGGAGGACAGTGCCCTGTTAACTCCTTGTTAACCTTTTGCAGCTGCTTTGTTTGTATGGGTAAGTTACATCTGTTGGAAAGCAACTTTCAGCCTCTGCACAAGAAAGTTGGACAGAAACAGACCTCCAGAGACTGTCCTTAAGGCAACAGAAGAGATAAGGGAAGGCAACATTTCTTCTCAGATCTCCTGTTCATTAAAAAGTGTGCCAAGTACACAGGTTAGCTACTACTGTTAGTCCAATGTGGTTGATAGCAAAGTCCTGTAAAACTTCAAGGATATAGAAACCCTTGTAGTCCAAGGCTACAGCGCTCATGAGAGCTGGATGTGGACCACTGGATGTGGTCTTCGTGCTGTGTAGAGCTTCTACAAAATCCTCTACTAGTATTGCCCTGGCCTTCACCCTCTCCAGAGCACATTTCCATGTACTGGACAGCTCTATGCTAATAGAGTTCCTCTTTGTTCTGAGTCTAAATAGAAGCCTCAAGCCTTCTTGCCTCCTCCTGGGACCCCACCAAATCCTCTAAACTCCTCATGCCTACAGCACCCTCATTTTTAATGCAGGAAGGGCTAATGCCCCCCATCACCAAGCTTGCTCTTTTCCTTTGGGCTGATGGAACTCATTACCCCTGGCCTCCCAATAGACTCCATCATATTCACCAGTAGGTTCTAAAATATGAGAAGTCAATTTTCTTCTCCTTATAAATCTAATATTTGAAAATGTAGGACACCTTACATTTTTCTAGTCTATCTCATGTTTAAATTCCCAATTAAATGTGTGATTCCACACCCTTCACAAAAACATCAGGCATGGTGTTAAAAGCTAAATTTGGGCACATTAAGATTATAAAGAGTTTATTTGAGCAGAGAGAACTCTGTGAGTTGGTCATCACTAACCTGAAGCCCAGGAAGCTCAAGTAAGGGCAAGAGGAAACTGACACGTGTCATTCCTTGAAAACTAGACCATGAAGATAACTGTAGGAGTGGAAGGCAATTCAAGGATGCTTAGGCAGTTTCGCAGTAGCAGGACTCAGGTCCTGTTTGTCTCTTTATACACTGAGCTGGGGTTTTGGTTTGTGTACTAAGTAGGAACCCAGGGAACAGGAACAAGTTCAGATTAGTAGCCTATTAATTTCTCAAGGGTATATGAGAAGGAATGCTGAACCTAAGCCTCATAACTTGACTCTGCTCCAAGCTCCGCCTCTGAATCACTACCAGGCAACCTCAGGTGAGCTACTTCCTTTTGCAGGCCTTGACTTCCTCATCTGCAAAAAGGAAACCCTAAGGAACCCCTGCCTCTTCTATCGTGTCATGATTGATTATGGAGGGCACTAGAGAAAGCCCCTTCCAGACCATCAGGCTGAGCCAATGAAACACCAACCAGCAGGGCTGATGCAGCCATTCCTCTTAGCCCCAATTTATGCAGATTTCAACTCAGAAGTACCAAGCCATCACATGTTAACTATATTCCCTAAGAACAAATATTGAATGTTTTTGCTCTTACTCTTTTGGCTTTTTATCCTTTTAGCAGGACCCACCACCCAGCTCCCAAGTAAATCACACGTGGAGGCTTATTCTTAGTCATGAATGCCAGGCCTTAGCTTGGCTTGTTTCTAGCCATCTTAACTTAAATTATCCCAACTACGTTTTCCCTCTGGGCTTTTATCTTTCTTTCTTCTCCATTTTGTACTTTGCTTCCTTCTCCGTAGCTGGCTGGTCCCAATATCCTCCTCTCCTCTCTCATTTCTCTTTTCTTCCTTGTTTCTCCTCCTATTCTCTGCCTGCCAGCCCTGCCTATCCTTGCTCCTGCCTCACAATTGGCCAGTTAGCTCTTTATTAAATCATCAGGTGTTTTAGATAAAGAATCACAGCTTCACAGAGTTAGACAAATGCAGCATAGGCAAGTCACATACCTTAAAATAATATTCCCCAACAAACAAGCTTGTTTCTTATCTTTGTGTGCCTAGCACCCCACTCAGGGTTTGGCTCTGGGAAGGGTTATGTTAAATGGTCCAGATAGTAACAAGAAGGCTGGGCTGTGGAGTGGCTTCCAAGCCTTGCTCCTCATGTGGGTACATACCCATGGACCTAACTCCAGTTTGCCAATACCCTGATAGTGATTGTGACAGCTCACTCTGATCTAACTGGGTAACATGCAAGCCCCACCACCACTACCTGATTGTACTATGAGCTGTAACATTTAGAATGGTGGGCTTTGTGTATTGTATTGTATTGTATTGTATTGTATTGTATTGTATTGTATTGTATTGTATTTTTAAGGAGGGTATTACTGTGGCCAGGCTGGTCTAGAACTCGTGGCCCTTCACCCCCTGATGTACACACTCCAGTAATGGGCTTTCATTTCATGGGCTTTCATTTATGCCTTCAACAATCAACTTTGGAGACTGGGAAAAGGCTCAGTCAGTAAAGTGGCCCCACACAAACATGAGGGCTTGAGTTCAGATCCCAACACTCGAATAAAAACCGAGAATGAGAGTTCACACCTCTAATCCCAGTGCTGTAAAGGTGGAAATGAGTGGATCCATGAGCTCATTGGCCAGTTATGATAGCCAAATCAGTGAGCTTCAGATTCTGTGAAGCATATTGCCTCCAAAACTAAGATGGAGAGCAGTTGAGCATGACACCAGATACTTATCTTTGACCTTGAACACACACACACACACACACACACACACACACACACACACACACACACACTTAAACATGTACACACCCATGAACCATGCACGGGTTTTACTGAACCTCTGTCTCTTGCAAATCTTTCTCTCATGCTCACTGCTAAAGCCCTTTGGATGTCAACCTTGAGGAGCTCACAGCCCAATTGTCCTTAGTGGGCTAAGCCAAGAAAGAGAGAAGTGTCTAACCACCTCTTTTTCTCTGAGCCTTACCTCACCCGTCTCACTCAGAAGTAAAGACTGTCTGAAGGACATAGGACTCTTCCAAATGCCAAAGTCCTTTACAATATTGGGCACACCAAGGAGCTCAGAAAGTATTCTTGTAAGACATTTTTAATTGTATACTACTTATTGGAAACTCTGCTAATGATTTAGGCAATGCATGTTCCCTCTACTCACACCATCATCTATATCCCCATCAAGCTCATACCTTCCTACCACAAAGGAAATGAGAGTCCACCTCTCGTGTTCTGTGTGCTATGGATTTTAGCTTTATAAAGAGCAGCATTTAAATACATAGTTGTCTGGTAGCCTTTTTGAAACAAAATGAATATAGACTCTCTTTTGACCTGGATTCATACTGCTGTGCTTAGACACAGCTCTGACACGTGTAGGACTTTAGAACTGTGGTAAAAGAATTTTGGATATCATCCAGCATTCCCTGATCCCAGTGCATGTCCTTTGGTCCTTTGACTCTGCCATTTTATTCTTTCTCCTTCAGACTCTTCTCTATGCCATTTTAGTTTTGCTTGGTGTTATTGTTGTTATTGTTGTTGTTGTTTTATTTTTTATGTGTAAGAGTGTTTCACCTGCTTGTATGTCTATGTACCATGTGTACAGTACCCAAGGAGGCCAAAAATGGGTGCTGGGTGCCCTGAGACTGGAGTTACTACTCAAAGTTCAAGCTGTCTTGTAGGTGCTAGGAATCAAACCTGGAACCTCTGGAAAAGCAGCCAGTGTGTTTTTAACCACTGAGTCATTGTGGAGCTGACCCTTTAAGTACCTGACATTGCTTCTCAAATGCACACCACTCATGTACCTACCCTGTCCGTCCTTCCCAGCCTAACCCTTGCCTGCATAAAGAAAGTTTCTTGAGCAATAGTAATCCTTACCCTGCCTCCCTTCCGGGGTGACACTTTAGGAATCTGTGCCAGGCCAATAGCTGACCTGTCTGTGGTTCCCTTGGCCCACAGGTGAAGAAGCCCTGAGTGCAGAAGAAGATGAGGAGGTACTGACTTTGTTGTATGACCCATGCCTCAACTGCTACTTTGACCCTCAGACTGGGAAGTACTATGAGCTGGTGTAGCTCCCACCCCCAGGGCAGAAAGCAACCACAGTGGATGGAACATGACAGCAGCATGACAACCACAATGGACACCGTGACCTGTGTGTTGTACAGGTGGGCCCAAAGACTCAAAAGGATTCGGGAGAAGTGCTTTGTAAATGACGTTCAATGTTAAGAATGCCTGCATTCTCTTTGTAGCTGTGTGTGTGTGCTTTGAAACTTGTGAAGGAATTAAATCAGACAACAGATCTTAGGTCCTGAATTTGCTCTTAGTTGTTCATTCCGATCGTCTAAGTGTCATTATGTTATATAAGCAAATTAATGATTACTTGTTCAGATTTTTCCAGTGTTAATCTCTGATACATGATGGCTTGATACACTACATAAGGTGTATTCTTGTTTAAAGATGTCTGAAACATTTTATAGCTTGTTGGTATTAAAAAATAAAGTGTAGTGGTCAAGAGACCACTTCCTCTTTTCTTCTCCCTGTTGTCTTTACCAGATTATTTCCAGGCCACTTTCCACTCCTGTAGACTCTTAGGAAGCATGAGCTAGTTGGATTTTGTGACCAGGTTTTTGGGTCTTCTCAGTCCAGTGCCTTGAGTGAGCACTTGCAGAGATCACAGCGTCGGTAAGATGAGACTGCTCAGCACCACAGTTGCTTTTACTCCTCTTACACCACTCACCTTTGAATTCCAATACTCAAGCTCTGTGGATCCAGATGTAAGAAGGAGTTGCCATCTGAACACCCTTTCATGCCTCCCTCGCTGCTTCTGTGACCTGTGCCTACAGAGACTCGATGGCGTTTTCTTGTCCTTAAGGCAACATCAGAGCAGCTCTGCTTGCATCCCAAGGCAAGAAATGTGCGTGTTCTGCATCCAGGTACCTGGCCTTGAATCATGTGCCAAGTGCATTAAGACTGAGCTGGGGAAGTGCTTATTCACAGGCGTGTGTTGTTTTTCCATAGAGGTTTTTAATAAGAAACGGTACTATTAGAAAGGAAAAATTATTGGTGTGTGGTTGGACTTAACAGCAGTGCTCTGGTTTCATTTAATGTTGCCTGATAGAGGAAATACGAACTTTTTCCATAAGCAGATTGGGCTCTTGTTCAAAGGATCATACATTATTTAAAGCCATGTTTATGCATGATAAGCTTTTAATCCTTTTTCTCAAATCATACCTTCGTTATGAATGTCTCTCAAATATCTTCATGTTTACAAAATGAAAATGAATAAAAGGAGGATTCATTGAGCATGCAAAATTATAAAAGATTGATTTTGGAGGGGTGCTTTATTCTATTTTTTGAGACAGGATCTCACTATGTAGCCCTCTGACTGGCTTGGAACTCTCACTATGTAGACCAGGCTATCCTCAAACTCACAGAGATCCACCCATCAGTGCCTCCAGGGTGCTGGGATTGATGGATGAGCCACCATACCCATGGAAATTGGAGTCATCTTGATTAAGAGCTTGAAGATTGAAATGGGGGTTAAAAAGCCTTGCTCCTACTTTAAACAGTCTTGAGGCCATCCACAGAGTAGACCATGTTGTTGAACAGTTTTTTAGTTAGGACTCACAGTTACATCAGAAACATGAGCTGCTAAATAGGGAGGCGGGTAAGGATGCAAGAATGTCCCATATTTCCCAAAACAGGTTGCTTCCCAGTTTCCAGGCAGATTTAAGATGAGACCCCAAGAACAATGGAAAATTCTGCTAGGATCCTGTGTAAGAATAGACAGCCTTCAGCTCAGATTCAAAGACTGACTGAACAAGCAAGCTGGGCATCAGGGAGGGAGTCGTGGCAGCTGCCATGTGATCCTGGAGCTGCAGCCACTGTCCATTCCTCATGACAGTTGGTTATCACAATGGCAGTGGAACCTTTACCTGTCTCAGGTTTCTGCTTAAGGATCAAGAAACCAATGAGGCAGGGCAAGAAGCCTTATACAGTTGACATATGTGAAGCCCAAACTAGCAAAAAGAAACCTAGGAACATACTTGCAGCCCAGATTCAAAAGAGCAGGCACCTGACTATGCACGATGGCATCCAGGGTCTATGAAGTACTCTGGCTCATTATAATACCAAATGCATGCCCCTGGTGGGGGTTTAAGATGTAACACGTGAAGTTTACAGGTCCATATGTAGAGCTTGGGCCAGCCAGTCTGCACTAGGAGACCAAGATGCCAAGAATCCCATGCTGTACAAATGGACCAAAAGCATGCCCTGACTCTACAGCAGGCCCTTGCTCTACTACACTCTCTCTGTCCCAGCCTTCTTTCTCCCTGGAAGTGAATCTTTTTCTAACAAATCTTCTCTCCTGTTACAACTGTGTCTCTTCTAAATTTCCTGTTCAGGGGCATAAGCACCTCCAGGAGTCGTCTTCAGACCTCTGATGATATCAACCAATGTCACTATCAAGCCTGCTTGTCCATTTTTCACAGGGCCCATGGGATGAGGGTAAGAGAGTCCCTAAGGAGAAAGGCTGCTGTTAATGAATGGAGGGGGTCAGGCAGACAAAAACCAACCAAAGGTTATCTCTGCCTCTCCTCTGTCTCTTCTTGCTCTCTGAAGCTCTCCTCATAACTCTTAATTACAAAGTTCTCAAGCCAGAACACTCCTCTCCCATAACCAACCATATAGAAATATTGGCTTTCATTTTCAATTCAGAAATGCAACTCGGGATAACAGCTGGTCAAGTTTGAGGCAGGACTTCTTCTGTGGATGAGGGAAGAAGGCTGTAGAAGCCCCTGTGAACTGAGATGCCACCCCAAAGGCGGGCTACCACAGAGTCTAATTAACCAGTCTGTACATTTGACTATCTTTTTTAAAGGAAGCAGATGAACAGTTGGCTACAAAGAATAGAAGATATAAAAAAAATGCATTTCTCACCACCAATTTTAAGCCAAAGTGATACATTCTGTTTATTTGGAAACTCACTGGCTGGGCTTTACTTCACTGTATCAAGTTCTGTTGCCTCCTGGAGTCTCCTGCAACTGGTGCCCAGGTTCTATATCCACAGAGTCTAGCCAAGCACAGCTAGACATTGCAAGTTTCTGAAACAGCAAATTTAATTTGCAGTACAGGTTAAGAGTCTCTCAAAAGAGTGATGGCATGTGTGCCTGTGGGAACCATTCCACAGCATCTGCTGTTTTCAAGGCCTTAGTTTCTAGTATGTGTCACTTACATCTAGAACTGATGGCTGCAATGAACACTGAAAACAATAGATGGGCTCAATATGGAGCCACACCCGAAGGTCATTTGCTATCAGTCTGGAGACTGATTTAGTTTCTCATTTCCTTTAATCAGAATGAAACTTAGTTTTAGTCTTCAATCTCTATGTGATTATTGAATTACAGATCTCAATTAATAGGAATTATGAAAGAGCAACTGTCAACAATGCATCCTATCACAGCAATGATTTACTGCCCCTGGAAATGATGGGTGTTCTCTGCCGCCCCCACCCCAGCCCCAACAGCCCTCTCTCCTGGTCCTATTAATCTCCTTTCCATTAAAGGGAAAGACTAGTATGCATATGCAGAGTTTGGCAAAATACTTTGTCATATAGTATCTCTCTCTTTTATATTAACTTCACTCAAATCAGTTGTCTCAAACATATTCTTGGTTTGATGCTTTGTTTGTTTGTTTGTTTTCTATAAACTTTTAAGAAACAAAACTGGTGCCATCACTGAGTACAGAAGACAAAGAACAAGTAATTAAAAGAGTTAGTTTTAAAATTGTTCTTTGGTTTTGGTAAGATCTAGCTTCTGTAATTGCTGGAATTGTGGAAGCTTGGCATCAGCTACGCACCTGTTTGTGTTGCAGCATCTCAGTATTATACATCATTCATTTCGCATTCCAGACAACCTGGTCACAGAATTCTGTTTTCTCTATTTCTCCTATTAGATGGGTTGGTGTGCAATCATCTACTTTGGCATAGAGGGAATAATCCAAAACTACTTCTTTAAACCTCAAACTTTATAATTCAGGTTGAAGAACTGATTTCCCAGAGGCACTCAGTTGTAGAGGGTAGAGTATAACCCATGATTTCTCTTTTCTGGGTAGGTTTTTCTCACAGAGATCCACCTACCTCTGCCGCCCAAGTGCTGGGATTAAAGGCTGGTGCCACCACTACCCAACTATCTCCTTCTCTTTCACTCTGCAGATCCCTCCCCTCAGTTGTCACAGAGGATACTCAATAGGCTCACAGACTTTACATGTCAAGGATCAACACTGTCCAGTGTGCCTGCTAAGAAATAGAACTTCCAATCCAGATCAGTAAATGCAGTGGGAGTGGAGGGAAACACTAGAGATGTAGGACTGTCGTTTGTCTTTATAGAGAGGTTCCCAGCTGGGGAGTGGTGGTAGAAGTGTGTTTGTGTGTGTGTGTGTGTGTGTGTGTGTGTGTGTGTGTGTGTGTCTGTGTGTGTGTGTGTGTGTGTATGAGTGTGTGTGTGTCTGTGTGTGTATGTGTGTGTGTGTGTGTCTGTGAGTGTGTGTGTGTATGAGTGTGTGTGTGTCTGTGAGTGTGTGTGTGTCTGTGAGTGTATGTGTGTGTGTGTGAGTGTGAGTGTGTGTGTATGAGTGTGTGTGTGTGTCTGTGAGTGTGTGTGTGTCTGTGAGTGTGTGTGTGTGTGTCTGTGAGTGTGTGTGTGTGTATGAGAGTGTGTGTGTGTGTCTGCGAGTATGTGTGTGTGTATGAGTGTGTGTGTGTGTCTGTGAGTGTGTGTGTGTATGAGTATATGTGTGTGTGTCTGTGAGTGTGTGTGTGTGTCTGTGAGTGTGTGTGTGTGTGTATGAGTGTGTGTGTGTGTGTGTGTGTGTGTGAGAGAGAGAGAGAGAGAGAGAGAGAGAGAGAGAGAGAGAGAGAGAGAGAAAGAGAGAATATTCTTAGGAAAATTTTCAAAGATGGATCTGTTCACCCTAGATAGGAAAGGTATGGACAAATCAAAGAAAGGATTCCAGCAAAGTCCAGATTAACATACCAGTGAATCAAGTGGAGTTATTTACAGGTGCATGGGTGACTAGGTACCTGCTACACCACCAAGAGCAACGTATTGGCAGTCACACCACAGAAAAGTCACCCATATCGGGGCAACTCACAAAACATGGCACCACTGTGGATCCTGTGGGCATCTTTCAGGGAGCTATGCTACTGAAGAATACCTCTCACCATCATCTTTCCAAGGTCTGTGGAACTGGACAGGGGGCTGAGCCTCATGAAGGCTGTGAGCTGAGCTGTTTTCCCTCTTCCTTTCCAAGGGATTTTTTTTAAATTTAAATTAAAAACAATCTTATTTTCCATACCAATCCAAGTTCTCTCTCCCTCCCATCCTCCCATGTCCCTCGCCTCCCCCTTCCACTCCCCAGGAAGGATGAGGCCTCCCATGAGGGATCATCAAAGTCTGTCACATCATTTGGGGAAGGGCATAGGCTAAGCGAGTATCCCTCCATAGGGAATGGGCTCCCAAAGTCCATGCACTAGGAATAAATACTGACTGTTCTGGCCTCCCAACTGACACCTACATTCAGGGGGCCTGTTTCAGTTCTATGCTGGTTCCCCAGCTGTCAGACTGGGGTCACATATATAAATGGCTATTTTTGCTTATGCTCTGCTACTCAGTTGCCATGGTGGGTGGAGTTTTCTACCTCTGCCATGACTGTTCTTCATATGCTAAACTAGACCTCAGTCCCCACCCTACTTTTCTGCCACACTTGATTCAAGATGGCTATGATTGTGTCCAACACAGAAGTAGCCACACAACGGGCTGGGAGTGGTTAGAAGAGTTGTTGCTTCTTGGGTTTCATAGTGGCTAGATACTTCACAGATTCCTGACCAGGCCACGAGATCATTCTTCAGACTCACTTTTCATCCAAAACCAGGAATACTGAAAGCTCAATATTCCCCAGCTGAGACCTCCATTACCCACGGTGAAGAAACGTTCTCCCATTTTCAATTATGCACACATGTAACTGTAGGTAACACAGTTAAACTCTAACAAAGGAAAAATCTAAGTGAAGGTTCATTCATCATGGATATTGCACCTTTACATCTTAATGGATACTTTGGTTCTGGTTTGTGTGGTTTTAATATAATTTACAATCACATTAAGTCAAAATAATTTGACTTATAAGAATTAAATTGCCAATAAACATGGGCCACAGATAACACTAATTTTTACTGCTGACATATTCTTCTGTAGTTAATCACCTATAATTCCATGAAGCGTTACAGAAGTGAAGTGTAGGAAATGGTATTGATTGGTTTTCATCAGCCCAACTAATCATTGTCGGTGGTTTTTTTTTTTTTTTTTTTTTTTTGCTGAACTTGGCAAGATCTAAGCATATAAGCTTTCTTCTAATAGTAATAAGTATTGTCAATATTTTAACCTGTGGATCAGAAATGGTCTCTAATTTGCCATAGTGGATACTTCCAAAAGCACTGGGGAACTGCTATTCTTGGGACTTTAATTATTGAAAATCATCTGGGAGAATTTAGCCCAAGAAGTTCAGAAGGGGAAATTACTTTTGTTAATTTCTGATAATATGCCATTATGAAATATAATTTCTATTAATAGAGTTTCTGTGATCTATTAGTAAGTCAAGGGATAGGATGAAAAGTGCCCTCAGCTTTGCTTTATATCTTCCTGAAGAAAGATTATCTTAATTAAAGATATCAAGGAAATCTCACCATTTGCTTTTTGTACTGTATCTCAGCTTTGTGTCACTATAATGAAATACATGATACAGGCTACTTCATGAAAAAGAAAGAAGTTACTTGACACACATTTTTGGAAGTTCAAAAGTCCTATCACACAGTTCACACTCTATGGCATGACATATTCACTTGGTTTCATAGCTTCACAGTAAACAAAACACAATGTCAAGAACAAGCAATTACATGTGCCAACAGGAGCACACCATGTGTGTTGGTCAAACTCTCCCTCTTGTGAAAATGTCTCCAAGGGCCTGAGGAGCCTCCCACCAGTTCCATCTTTCAAAGTTGCTTAGCAACCAGTAGTGCCACCCCAGAGATACCAAGCCTCCAAACACAGTAAGCCCCTTGGGGACACCCAACCAACACCTGAGCCATAGAACATACGATCAACAAAACTGGATCACACATTTAAAATCATGACAGTTTTTCTTACAATTTTTTCAACCAACCCCACTAAAGAAAACTTTGTTTTGCCTTTGGACCTTCCTTGCTACTTTTAGTAAGTATAATATTCTTCCCCTAATATTTGACTTTTCTTTGACTTCTAACATATAGATAATTCTAAAAATCATGAAAAATAAAATGTGTCTAGGTGTTTAGATATGAATAGTGTTAAGCAGTGTCTCTTTAGTTAGCTTATTTCAATACATTCTAATCTGAAGTTAGGTATTGTCAAGAACATCTGCCATAGAAAATCCATTCCTCTTTTTAAAAGTGACTATTTCTCAGCTAAGCAAAATAACCTATGTATGCTGCAGGTAAGGAGCAGGGTATAGCTCAGTGGCAAAGTGCTTGCTTAGCCTGTGCAAAGCCCTGGGTTTGGTCTCTACCACAGGAGAAAAGAGGGAAGCAATGAAAATGAAGACAGAAAGGGGGGAGGGAAAACCAAGTAAGAGCAGAAGGGATGAGTTCAAGTATTCTCTGCTTGGCAACTCTGTTATCATTAGTGATGACTACAGTCTTAATATATAAGGGACATTAGGGTTAAGATGTATAATTTTGGAGAGTTTTTACTTGCCTGTGTTTTCAGTCTCATATTGAATTTCAGGGGATTCTAAAAATTGCTGCAACCAGTCCCACTCCTGGATATTCCTGCCTCCTTACTCCAGCCTGGGGTTGTGACTTGGCATCAGAATATTTGCAGGTTCCCCAAAGATCCTTACATGGATCCAAGGCTTAAACCATCTGACCAAGCCACCTCTCCTTGCCTGCCTTTCTTTCTCTTTTTGACTTCTTGTGGGACTAGAATGAGCAGTTTGAAGAGTCCCAAAAGCATACAATGCCAGTAACATTCAACAGTTTCAATCAGCAGACTGGCCATAGGTGGATCTGTAGACAATCCAATAACATCCTGATGGCTGAGGTTAGCCCCACTGTGGTTTATTACTGCTAAAAACATTCTTGTTTTCCTTTCTTTGGGTTCACTGTGTGTACATTTCAAGCTAACACATTCATTCTCTTTCCTCGCTGTCAGATGATAGATCGTTTATGTTCCTGGACATATCTGGGTCTCAGCTTCCAAATTAATAAAGGAAGGGAGATGCATTGAGTGAGTGTTTGAAAGTGATAGAAGCCACTGTCTTCAGCTATTGAGATCAGCATAGGGGTCACCCCTCATCCTGAGTGGGTATGTTACAAGACTCCCTGGGAATGGCTGAACTGTGACTAATATCAGACTCTTTATCTGCTGCCTTTCTTGTTGTATGTACAGAACTGTGAAGAAGCTTCATGTATAAATGAGGCACACAGTAAGAGATTAACAATAACAAATCAAATAGAACTATTTGAGGCTAGATTGCAATAGAAGCTATGTGAATGGTCTTTCTCAAAATATCTGAACTCATTACATTATAGTGACACTTCAATGATTTACCACAGATAACTGGACCTGAAAAAAAATGGAATTGCCCTCACAAAAATGGTGTGTGGAAGAGTGTTTTGTATAACCAAGATCCATCAGGTCACCAAACTATTCATGACTTAGTACCATTTCTAAAGCTTCCAGGAAGCCTTAGGGGTTTTCTATCTATTTTAACTCTTAGGGGATTAAAGCTATTTTTCTACCACATAAAATCACATTCATTTGGAACTAACCAAAAGCATAGACCTTGGCTTTTGCCTTCCCTGGACCTATAGCATTCTTCCGAATGTAAACAGGTAGAAGAGACAAAGGGAGCTGAAAACCTCCCATACGTCACCAAATCAGGATCATAGCTCTCCCCTAATGTCTAATCTCAAATGAGAAGTACTTTGGGCCAGGAAAGAACTATAATGGTTATTGAACAGCATGATGATGATGAGACAGAAAAGAAAGGCCCAGAGAAGGCAAGAAATCTGTGGTGATATCTTGTTTGTACAAATAAAGCGAATCTGAAGACCAGAGGGTGGCTTGCCACTAGCTAACCATAGAGATCTGGAGGTGTGTGCCGAAAGTGACATGGCTGAGTAGAGAAAGGAATATAGTAGGGAGGAAACAGGAACTTGTCCTTTCCACTGGGAAGCTAATGAGGTAAAGGTGGCTTTGTTTTGCTCCTTCTCTCTGATCTCTCAGCATTTTTCCCTATATCTGACTCAGGCTCTTATTATTAAGACCTGTTAGAACCCTTGTTCAGAAATCAGTCAGCCAAAAACCAAGTCTTGGAGGACCACAGACCTCTGTTCCATACTTCTGCAAGTGACTGATTGGTGGAGTAAGAATATAAACTGGTTTGTGTGCAAAATCTTAAGTGGCAATTTGATCTCAGCAAGCAGGAAACTTGTAGACACACACAAGCATGATGCTGGCTGGTGAACTATGGGCTTAACGTGTATGAGGGGCTCTGGGAATTTTTCCTGATGTGCTTATCATTTGTACCTGAGGTGCTGGACCAAGGACTTGCAGGCTGCTCCACAGTGGCTATTGCGACATCCCTGAAAGCATGTGTGGATGTGCAGATACTTTTCTGCATGCAATTAGAGTTTCATACTGTGCTTAGAAGGCTGAGCTTTAAAAATGTTTAATCTGAAAACAGGAATCAACTACATACCCATGCTCAAAAGAATCAGTATTTCCTAAGGACTGGAGGAAATAAAGGAACCCACCTGTACTAGCTGGTACTATGCCCGAAAACAGGCACTTCAGAAACTGTTCAAAACTCGACTCATTCAGTATTTGTATAATTCAGGTCTGAGCCAAATGGTTGAAAGAACTAATTCCAACATGAATTTTCAGAGTCTTACTCAAGTATTACTCAATCAACAGTTCCCATACAAATCAAGGATCTCACACATGTTAATGTGACCAATCAGCTCATATCAAATTTTTTTCATTTTGGTGTGATTTGGTTGTTATCTTCTTTTGTTTTTCTACTTTATCCTTCATGGTACTGTGTGGATTTTTCCCAGACATCCCATTTTTACTATTAATGCAAGTACTATTAATACAAGTTATTATTGTGACTCTATTTTAGAGCATATGAAGAGTACTTTAAATAAGTAAGACCTATAATTCCAGATGTATGCAGTTCCAGATAGGCTCCCTTACCCTCAGGCTAAATCAATGACACTTGTCTAATGATTGGATCCAATTATATTAAATTTAAGAAATGAATTTTCAGCTTTGCCTTTCCTATTCAGAAGGTCAACCACTCTTACAAAGATTTTTGTAAAAATATTTGCAAATATCTCCCCAAGTTTTCATTAAGAATTTAATCACAGCTTAGAAAAAGCTTCATCAAGCACACACTAGTGTTTCGCAAACACAGTTTCCCATCCATCCCTGAGGTTTGCAGCACAGACTCTGAGGAGGACTGCATATTCACATCCAGGGAGTCTGTTTCTGAAACTCCTTTCTTGCCAGGCTGGCTGTTAGAAACCAACTAAGGTGAGAAGCAACTTTTCAATTAACCCCACACTGTCACCTCTAATACCAGGCTACACTGCACACACCAGCCTGTAAACTAGTATCTACTATAAATCTCACAGTAGTTTCACCCACCTAAAATGGTAAAAGGCATTGGAAGCATCTTTCAGCTGATCCTGAACCATCCTTTCTGACACTGTTCTACCACATGGTCAAAGACCACAAGCAACGCGTGCATCATTTCAACAACTGCTGCTTGATGTTCGTGCACAAAGCTCATTGGTTCTTCAAATGCGTCCCCTGCTGTTTCTGCAACATCTGTACTGATCTGGCATCACCAATGCCACCAGTTAATGTGTTAAAGGGAAACTATGTCCCGTTTCTTACCTCATAAATCACTACAGTAGACATGGGGTTATGACTCTGCTCAACACTTAACCATGGCCCAGGAATCAGTGGTTGTCTTTGAGTTTCTTTATTGTCAACACAACCATTTATTGAGTTCTCACTCTGCTCCCAAGCTCTGCACTGAACCATGCTTTCTCGGTTTCTTTTCCTATTATCATGATATAATATATATAATAATATATAACATGCATATGATATCTAATATATACCCTGACAAAAGCACCTCAAGGGACAAAGGTTTGTTTTGTCTCACAGTTCAAGGTTGCTATTCATTACACAGGTAAGTCACAACAGCATTCATCTGAGGCAGCTCATCATATTGCATGGACAGTCAGAAGCAGACAACAATGAATGTTTCTATTAAGGTCGTTTTCTCCTTTTATATGCTCTAGGATTCCATGTTAGTGCCACCTATGTTGAATGGGTCTTTTACCCCAAATATCCTAATCAAGATAATCCCCCACAGGCGTGTCCAGGAGCCTTTCTACCAGGTAATTCTAGATTTCATCAAGTTCACAATTGTGATTAAGTATCACAATTAAATACCCTATCTAATCTTCATAACAACTCAGGTGAAAGTATCAATCCACTATATAAACTAAGAAGCTGAAGTCCCAGCAGACTCCGGATCTTTCTGGGAGGCCATGCAGGTAGCCATATGTGTGACATCAAAGCTCATGACTTAGCCACCAGGGGCACTACTGGCATGAATTGTTTTCATATGGCTAACATCCACATTACCTATTAATAAACCAAGTGCTCATCATGACATCTTGCTCTGTGCTTAGGCTTTAGCAATGTAGCTGCAGCTTGAACAGTAGTTCCCTGTTTAACTACTGTACCTCAAGGAGTCTCTACAGTTTTCAAAAGAATGTCCATGAGAAATTTTACCTTTGTAAATACCCAACCACATTTCAAGCTTATTGATAGTTTATGTGTTGGGAACATTCTTCCTATTGTCTATGAATTTAATAAAAGGAAAATACTTCATGTGGCACATAGGTATTATTTCAAAAATCTATTTCTTCTCAGTAAGTTATCCGTCTTGCCTTTCTATTCCCCTAATGTTTCTATAGTAATATGGCATCCTCAGCCACCTTTTATTGGCACCAAAGAGTCATTTGTAATCACTCCCAACTTGTTCTAAAATGCAGCCTCCAATCATAAGACAACAACAGATCATGCAGAAGTTTAGCAGGACCCGGAGCATTTCTTACCTTAATGGTGGTACTGTACGACTCAGCTCTTTCTTAACAGTTGATAACAAGAAGCTTGCTGCTATGCAGGATCGTGAGAGTCAAGCTGTATCACTTACACCTGTAACAATATCTGCTGCTCACATAATGAGGACAAATAAGCAGACACAGCTATGACAGGCAAAAGAAAGCTGCATAAACTACCACCACCCTGTTCCCCTGCCAGAGCCTCTGGCTGCTTTAGACCCAACCAGATATGGCCTGGCTTTTCCTATATCAGATAATCAGGGTCTGTAATCTGGGCCTGTCATGGCACAACTGCCATTCCAAGTGGGTACCCCTGCATGCTCACAGGAACACGTGAGTAGCTGCCATTCACTGTGAAACCAGACTGCTTCTCATTGGGTCATAAATTGCTTTTAGTGGGGGCAAGGTGTGTGCTCATGTGGAGATCAGAGGATAGCTTCAGGAGTTGCTCCTATCCACTTTTTTTTGAGATTTGG
Source organism: Cricetiscus sungorus (assembly GCA_030556225.1). Taxonomy (NCBI): domain Eukaryota; kingdom Metazoa; phylum Chordata; class Mammalia; order Rodentia; family Cricetidae; genus Cricetiscus; species Cricetiscus sungorus. The sequence goes on along the minus strand of JANBXA010000606.1, from coordinate 1,431,024 downwards.
TCTCTCACGGAACCCTGGGTCTCACCAATAGATTAGGCAGGCTGACCAGCAATACTCACAAATTCTCCTGTCTCTGTCTCTGAATTATAAGTGTATACCACAGTACATGGCTTTCCTTCGCTTGGGTCTGGGTCTCTAACACAGGTCCACATGTTTTCAAGGCAGGTACTTGAAAATTTACACTGATTTTGAGACCATCCAGTGAAGTTCTGCTCCATATCCACCAACAAAATATGTATATCTCTGAGGCATGCCTGCTCTGTTAGATGTCAATAGTATACATAGAACTGTTGTCCTTACTAAAAACACACACAAAGGTAACAAAGGGCCCAGGAAAACTCAATGTAGCAGTTATTGAAGCTACATAATCCTGCTGCTAACCCTCATGAGAAAGTACCTCCTGTACTCACCTAGCAAAACCTGAGGTCCACAGAATTCAAGTGATGGAGGCCACCAAGATACTGAGGCTTGCCTGTCACCATAGCCATTACTCCCACCTAGCCACATGTCATATAATAAAGTGTTCATTATGAATACCTCCTGATTGGCAATAAAGGTACAAGGACATGCTCTGTCTTCCAAGCATGGTGACACAGCCCTGTCATCTGGAGGATGAAGCAGGATGACATGATGGGACTGCATATTGATACTCTGGCTCAAAGAAAAAAAAATTTCTGTGTTTGCAGTTAGAAGTATGTCAGAGAACAAAAACATCTTTGCAAAGAAAAAAACCCAAATACCAGAGTACAGGTTCTTTCACTCTGCAGCTGTGGCTCAGTCAGTAAAATCATTGAATGTGAAATGCGAGTGACATTACATGACTTCAATTTTCCCATTAAAATGTGTAATACTGGATGATTGTGTGTTTTGTTTGTGTGAAGGTGGGGCAGGTTTACTTTCCAAGACTGCAAATGTCATTACAAAGTGTTACATATTTATTAGCTCATCTGCTGCTCTAGAATTACTGGAGGGAGGGCGGATCTTACTATAAGTGATCTCTTCACAGTCACTGTTTTACCACCTGATGTGCAAAATAACAACACACGGTAAGCATTTATTACTGTGTCGAGCAATTTCAATTTTCAATTGAATTCATGGCATTCTTTAAAGCCCACAAAAGTGAGCATTTGCTTTGCTTCAGGTTTCATTTTCATCTCTTGGATGAGGAGAGTATTCACTGGTACTTGAGAAAATCAAGCTTGGAGAACTGCAGTGTAGTTTTGGGGATTAAAATATGACCACATGGTCACAGACATGGCGGCTGCACATTACAGGGTGGACATGGAAGAGATGGCAAAGTGAACTTGCATCAGCCACTCAGGTATTTCCAGGGCAGATGCTCTACTGGGAGGCAGATGCTATATTTTACTAACACTGAATTCAATTGTCTTGCAAGCAATGACTGTTTCTCTCTCTTGGAGAAATAACAGCAGAGTGTGTCAGTTGGGGGATGTTTCTAAAACAACTGATTCCACAAATAACAATTAAATAAAGACTTCAGTGGGAAGATCACAGCCAGAATGTGATGTACACAGCTAAAAGGAGTAGAAAAGAGCCAGTTGCAGAATAACCTGTCTACTCTGTCTCTCTCCTGACTTGATCCCACAAAAGGTTGGCTTAGGAGACTTGGAAATGATATCTCACAGGTATTTGACCCATAACAAAACACTCCAAATTCAAGAGGTATAAAACCACAATGGCATTGTGTTCACTGATTCTTTCGATCACTTAACTCAGATCCATAATAGCCAAGACTTCAGCCAAGAAGATTCACTTGAATAGGATATGAATAAATTGGAGTGATCTGGAAGCTTCTTCTCACATGTCTCCTGTCTATTGAAGGACACATGAAAGCTAGCCTTCAGCTGGGACTACTGACTGGAACCTACTTAGAGCCTCTACCTTCAGCTACTGCCAATATAACAGCTGGGTCCAAAGATGGCGTATCTAAAAAGTTCAATAGAACCAGATGAATGCTGTACACCTGCCCAAAACCAATATCAGAAGTCACATGGTGTCTCTGCACAGCATTCTATTGGTTACTGTGATGGTTAATATTGTCAGTTTCACAGGATCTGGAATACCCTAGGAAACAAATGTCTAGTTATGTCCATAAGAAAGTTTCTAGATTAGTAGGGATGGGAAGACCCATGTTAAATATGAATGAAACCATGTTGTGGACTGAGATCCTAGACTGAATAAAAAGGAAAAAGAACCTGAGCCAAGCAGCATTCATGTCCCTCTACTTTAACCAGTTGCTGTTCTGGTTGAACAGTAGGTCATTCTCCAGTGACAGTCCTGAGGAGAAAGGACCAGGAAATACAAACTAAAGGAGATAGGAAAGGTGGGTTCAGAATGTCTTGGACATGCTGATGACTTATGTCAAGCAAGTTTATTGAAAAATATAGCATCTTATGAATAGTTCTCAAAGGAAAAAAATGGGTCAGAGTCAATAATAATAATAATAATAATAATAATAATAATAATAATAATAATAATAATAAAGCTACCATACAATGGGATGCAGTCAGCAGGAGGAAGAATGCATGAGGGGAACACAAGTTCATTATATCTCAAGTGCATCACAGACTGAGCACACAACTGCCTTAAACTGATAACTCCAGACTCACCAGCTGGGAAAAGCCAAGTTCCACAGGACCAAAACAAAGGCTCTGACCCCACCCAGATGAGACCTTGCCATGTCTACACCCAGGCAAGGACACAGAGTTCCCTTGGTCTTTGCTCTAAGAAAGCTCTCAATGAGCTGCCTCAAGTTCCTGCTGCCATAATTTCTCCAACTGTGTTGTAGTACATTTTGAGGTTGTACTTTCTACCTGGGCTGTAGCCATGAACTATGTGATAAAATAAACTCTCTTACAGTGGGGACTTCTCAAACACACATAAACAAGGTAGACCACTTTAACTTTTCATCCCTGCTTATTAAAGATCTCTCTGTGAAAACAGGTGCTTGGGAGTGGTTTGTGTCTAATCTGGGAACCAGGATGGAGCCCCTGCTCTGTGGGGACCCTTCAGTGACTGCATATAAGACTCACTACTTGCTCTAACTACTCAACATATTAACTAAAAAGCATATTTGTGACTGTATCCCAACCTTGGGTTTGTAAAAAACACTTAATAACTTCCTAGTAAAGAGCTTTTCACAATCCTGTGTATTTTATACACATAAAAAATCTTCTTCTGGAGAAAGCTGAACCTAGAGAAATGTCCAGAGACCTACAAGACTGACCCCAACTAACAATATGAGCAACAATGGGAAGGCTACCATAAATGTCCTTCCCTGATAATGAGATCAATGACTAACTTATTTACCATCATGGAGCCCTCATCTAGTAGCTGATGGAAACAGAAGCAAACACCCACAACTAAACACTTAGCAGAACTGGAATCCAGATGCAGAGAGGGAGGACAAGACCAGCCTGCAGAAACACATAGAGACAGCATACCTGAACAAGAATGAGCTACTGGGCCCCCCAGACTGATAGCTGGGAATCCAGCATGGGACTGAATCAGACCCCCTTGAACATGGGTCTCAGCTAGAAGGCCTGAGCAGTCTAAGGGACCTCAGACAGTGGAACCAGGATGTATTCCTGGTGCACAAAAGGACTTTGGGGGCACATCCCCCATGGAAGGATAAACCCTTAACCTAGAGACAAGAGAGAAGTCCTAGTCCCTACTCCAAGTGACTTGACAGATGTAGATGACCCCTCCTGGAGGGCATCACCCTAAATGTGGAGTGGGGGGATGGGAGGGGATGGTGGGGGCAAAAGAGGGTGAGAGAGAGGGAAAGAGGGAGGAGGGTAGGATCAATATGTAAAATAAAAATAAATAAATTAATATATATACTTTAAAAAAGAAGAATAAGAAGAGGGTGCAATGGCTCACAAAGGAAAAACAGATTCTCACTGAGTATACAAACCACACTTAAGGGCAGGCCCCGTGCCCAGCAGTAGATGGCCAATAAAAAGGAATGGGTAGTTTTGGAAAAAAAAAATCTTCTTCTGGACCTTTCCTTGTTGGAATCTCCTGACCCATGGCCACCAGTCACTACCTGCCACTGAATCCCCCAGAGAGACCTGGAGGTAGACTGAGCCATCCAGCATCTGCCACCATCCCAGTCTTGGACCTGGATCTACAGGAAGTGGTGAGTGCTGGGTCTTTTCCTACCCACCTTTCCCTGTTGGAGTCCCCTAACCTGTGGCTCCAAGACTGATCCATTCTCACCACCAAATCCCCCAAAGAGACCTAGAGGCAGACTGAGCCATGTAGCATCTGCCACCATTAGAGTCTTGGACCTACCTACCTACCAAGAGAGAACCTTGGACCCATCCCCACCACGAGAGAACTCACCTGTACTTATTGAAAGAAGTGATGTGAAGACAACAGTATATGAACACATTCAACAACAGAAAGACTAATATGACACCCCCAGAGTCCAGGAATTATACACCAGCAAGACCTGAACATCCCAATGCAGATGAAGCAGAAGAGAACAACCTTAAAAACAACTTTATGAAGATGATAGAGACCCTCAAAGAGGGAATGAGAAAATCCCTTTTAAAAAACGGAACAGAAAACAAAAATGGAATAAATGGAGGAAAAGACAAACCAAAAAAAATGCAAGAAATAAACAAATCTTTTAAAGAAAGCAAGGAAAGCCAAGAAAGCAAACTGATGAAGGAAATAATGCAAACAGTTCAAGAACTGAAAACTGAAATAGAGTCAATAAACACACACACACACACACACACACACACACACACACACACACACAACAGGGAATGCTGGAAATGGAAAATCTGGGTAAATGATCAGGAACTATAGATGCAAGTAAACCCAACAGAATACAAGAGATAGAATAGAGACTCTCAGGTGCTGAAGATAAATTAGAGGAAATGGATTAATCAACCAAAGAAAAACTTAAGTCCAACAGGTCCTTAACACAAAATATTCAGAAAATAAGAGGCACTGTGAAAAGGCCAAACTTACAAAAAAATAGATATAGAAGAAGGTGAATAGGCCCAGCTCAAAAGTGCAAAAAACATACTCAACAAAATTGTAGAAGAAAATTTTCCCAACCTAAAGAAGGACATGCCTATGAAAGTATAAGAAGCTTACAGAACACCAAATAGACTGGACCAAAAAACAGTCCCCTTGCCACATAATAATCAAAACACCAAACACACAGAATAAAGAAAAGATAATAAAGGCAACAAAGGAAAACTTCAAGTAATATATAAAAGCAGACATATCAGAATTACACCTGATTTCTCAATGGAAATCTGAAAGCCAGAAGGTCCTGAGTAGATATTCTACCAACACTAAGAGACCATGGATACCAGCCCAGACTACTATATCCAGCAAAGCTTTCAATCAATATAGATGAAGAAAACAAGATATTACATGACAAAACTAGATTTACACAATACATATCCACAAATCCAGCCCTACAGAAAATACTGGAATGAAAACCCCAACGCAAAGAAGTTAACTACACTCACAAAGATACAGGCAATAGGTGATCCCACATTACCAAAAGCCAAAAAAAAGGGGGGGAGGGAATCCACACACATTACCATCGCCAAAAATAAATAAAAAAGAACCAAGAATCAACAATCAATAGTCATTAATATCCCTCAATATCAATGGTCTTAATTCATTATAAAAAGACACAGGCTAACAGAATGGATACAAAAACAGAATCCATCCTTCTGCTGCATACAAGAAACACACCTCAATGTCAAAGATAGACGTTACCTCGGAGTAAAGGGTTGGGAAAAGAGATGAAGAAGATCATTTCATATTCATCGCAAGAGAAATCCATCAAGATGAAGTCTCAATTCTGAACATCTATGCACCAAATACAAAGGCATCCACATTTGTAAAAGAAACATTACTAAAACTCAAATCACACATTAAACCCACACACTTATACTGGGAGACTTCAACATCCCACTCTCACCAATGGACGAGACTAACAGACAGAAACTTAACAAAGAAACAAAGGAACTAACAGAAGTTATGACACAATTGGGTTTAACAGACATCTATAGAGCATTCCGTCCAAACAGAAAAGAATATACCTTCTTCTCAGTGGAACATACACCTTCTTTAAAATTAACCACATACTCATCATCAACACAAACCTCAAGAGATTAAAAAAAAAAAAATGGAATAACCCCCTGTATCTTATCAGATCACCATGGTTTAAAGTTAGAATTCAACAGCAACACAGATGGCAGAAAACCCACAAACTCATGGAAATTGAACAATACTAAATTGTATCATGCCTGTAGTGTGGTTTAATAAGGATCAGGATAAACAATTAGGCCGAATAGATGTTTATTAAGGGAGAAATAACTCACAACATAGACAGATGAGCGCAGCGGGTTACACCGGATCCTAAGCCTCCCATCGTCCACCACCAAGAGAGGCCCCGACCCTTCCCCAGCCTTTTTCCCCAGGTCATGTCCGGCCCTGTCTCCACCCCCCCAATGGGCGTGGCCTAAGCCACTGGTGCGGACAAGATGAATATCTCCCTACAATTCCCCTTTTAGTCTAAAGAAAAGATTTGGGCTTGATACAAAACTATATACAAAACAGTGAATAACAAGTGTGCTCTAAGGAAAGGAAAATCGAGAACAAAACGACCTACATATCTAGTCTTAGGGTGAAAGCATAATGGAGTTTACAATAGAGTTATCCTAAGCTGGAAAGCTTAAGTCTAGTACCTAATATATCTAACTAGGAAGAGAGAATAATAGTTGTGATAGTTTAATCTACAACCTCATCAAGACCTGAGAAGGAAAATAGCGATACTAGGGTAGACGGGAAGTGCGGATGGGCAACTTCCAAAAGGGGCAGCGAAGACAGAAACAGCAAGCTACCTGTACAGTCACCCAAGGTCTCACAGCAACGTTGGTACAGCCAGTTTTGGCTAAGGCCAAGAGTACTTGACAGACCACAACAAAAGCAGGGAGGAAGAAAGGCTGTCTTACCCTGTCTTGGCAAGGTTCAGCAGTCTTCTATATTTGTCTCCTGCAAGCACATAGGACCACATGTCCAGATCAGTGGTCAAGGTAGGGGCGGTTCCTTGCCCAAGAGGCCATAGCTAAAGTAAGGATGAACTCCAGAAGGAGCAACAACAGTGTCCAACATACTTTCAGGAAAGTGCATGGTGCTGTCAGGAGCAACAGTGTCTCATGTCAACGGCGTACTAATATTAAAACATTTAAATGCCGTGTTCTGCAGGTCTATGAAGTGATTGGAGATTAAGCATCTATGTCTGACTAATCTCGTAGGTAAAGGAAACACAGGTGAGGATAATCTGTAATACTCAGGAATTTAGCTAAAAAACCTGATTAAAACTTCCTTGAGTAAAGCAAGGATACACACCTACACAATATAATTATGCACATGTAAATTCCTAAAGTAGAGGTAGAGTAGAAATGTCTAGACAAGAGATAGCTCTAAAGGGCAACAAGATAAATATCCCAAATTGTATCAATATACAAAATGTCTTGAACACAAAGTATACATACATAGACTATGGCGAGAATAATGTACATAAAACAAAAATGGAAAGATTTCACACAATGTGACAAAATATAATATACAATTTTTCCAGTACATAGGTTACCACAGATAAGAATATATAACAATGTAAGCTGTAATACTAATATCTCACTCTTACTAAATAATTCACAAGAAGGTAGGCTAATCTACCTATATCCATTCTGAGCCATACCCTTCCCAACCATACCCTATTCCTGTCTAAAAGAGATAACTGAGACTAAATATCACCTTCCATACCCAACCCCAAGTAACTAAAACCAACACTATGAAGATGAATATTATCCCTAAATTCCAAGAGTGGGGTGAGGGGGCATCGTCATCTTAAGATTACTTCCTGCTGAAATTGCTCCATGGGATCCTGTAGGAAGAAAATTTTTAGCAACCAAATTTTTCAACAGAACTGGCTGTGACATATGTAGGTATTCATTGTGTGGCAGAAAATGCTTGACTGGAGTTCTATTTGAAACTCTGGCCAGGCTGTAATAAGAAGGTGCACTATTACAGCTAGCTTGAGTTGTCTTGAGCAAAGCAATCTCAAACCGGTTATAGGGTGAAGTTTGTAGCTCAGATGCATCAGGTTGAGTAGAGTGGAAATGACCATTTGGGGCCCCATCTTCTTTCCAGAGTGTTCAAGGATTGCTGTTAGAATGTTGTTGTTTAGCAGATAAAAGACTCGTGGCCAGAAAAAGATAAAGATTTAAAGTAAAGACAGATTCACATTAATAAAAAATGATAAAGGTTTACACTGTGTTTTAAAATATATGTAGGCTTGGGAAAGAAAGAGAAAAGAAATAAAATAGTTTTAAAAAGACAGAATATGGTTGGGTGTGGTGGCACACGCCTTAATCCTAGCACTTGGGAGGCAGAGACAAACAGATCTCTGTGATTTCAAAGGAAACCTTGTGTGCAGTGAATTCCAGGACAGATAAAAGTTACACAGAGAAACCCTGTCTCAAAATATGTAAAAGAAATAGAATAATAAACAAAGCCACGTAAAGATGGAAAGCACAGAGAATCTTTGGATATTATACACTGTTCTGTTATCTTTAAATTGTTTGACTGCAGAGGAAATAACAACAGTTAAAAGAAATACTGCTGGATTAATTCAATTTATATATTTTAAAAATGCTTTGATTCCAAAATTTAAGGACAAGTTACTGGGGAAAAGGAGTTCTATTTTTGTTTCCACAGAAAATGAAAAGCTGTGATTCCTTCCAGACTAACATGGTTTGATCAAGCAAGACCCCCTGAAGCAACGTCAATGAGACATTGCAGCCTTGCAGACCACTACAGACAGGATTTCTGGGTCCCCTTAAGATCACCCATGACAGCGCCCCCTACCAGCAGGAAGTAGTTTGGAAAGAACAACGCCCAAATTCCAATGTTGTTTATAAATGTTTGTTTTCATTTAAATGGGCTTGGTTGTAAAGGGCTAATGACCATAAGCAATCTTTTTAAAGGTAAAAAGGGAATTATGGTATAAACATGAATATTTTGCCTTGGAATGGATTTTCATTTATTGATACAAATTTAAGGTCAATTTTATGATATGTATATTTCTCCTCTTGTTTAGATATTGTGTTTATATAGCTCATTGGAAAATGTATAATTTAATACAGATTATAGAGAGTTACCTATTATAGTTAAAACTTAGAGTTAAATTAGTTAGGATTTATAGATATACAGATGTATTTGAGATGAATAGGCATTCTTCAAACCTTTCAAAGACCTACAGAATATTGTATTTAAAATGGTTTAAGGTTTTTCTTGGCAGTGAGGCACAACTGCTCCTGGTAACACCACCTGCATCAGAAAGGAAGATGGACATCGAAGAAACACATTATGGAGTTTGCTTCTAATATGGCAAGACTAGCCATATGGACAAGGTACTGCTCTTCTGGACTATTTGATTTTATGCTGTAGAAACTGGACATGCAGGACCCACACAAAGGTGACTGCTGATGCAAGATGGACAATGCTACAGGGTTACTGCTTCATGGAAGAGTCTGCCAGACATTCTGGAGGACACAGAGAAAAGTGACTGACAAACTGCCAATACAGGTGGACAGTTTAAAGTTTCCTGCTTTGTTGAGGAGTCTGGAGACACACTATGGCCTATGGGCTGAAGATGGAACATTACAGAAGAACTTTGGGTGACTGACCAGGCAATGAGTTGTTTTTGTCATTTTTATATATTATCCTTCTGTGATCTTTGAAGGAGTTGAAGACAGATAATTATGGTTATAGTTTTCCTTAGTTAGGATTAAAGATAAGTTACATATAGGACTTTAGACTCACAAAGATAGGATAGATGATATTTTCTTTAAGTCTTAAAAAATGTTAATGGACTAAATATTGTTAATGTGATTCTTATTTGATAACTGTTGTATGATATATTTTGCCATATTAAGGTTAAACCCCTCCTTTTATTTTAGACAGAAAAGAGGAGATGGTGGGAGATGTTATTCTGTAAATATGTTTCTCATACTGGTTAATGAATAAAGCCCTGTTGGCCAATGAGAAAGCAAGATAGGCAGGGCTAGGAGACTAGGAGGAAAGAGGAAGTAGTTAGGAGGAGTCAGCATGTAGAGTGTGGAGAAAGCAAGATGCTGGCCCGCTACACTCGGATAAGATGACCATGTGGAAATACTTAGATAAGTAGAAATGGGTTAATAATTAAGACAGAGCTAGCCCATAAACAATAATAGTAACTGGCCAACAGGATTGTATCAAATACAGAGTCTCTGCGTGTTATTGGGTCTCGCATGACGGCGGTACCGGGCGGCCGGCAGGGAGGAACAAAGAGCGGGACCCGACCAGCGGTGGGGAAAAACCTGCTCGTAGCATGCCTGGGTCAAGGAAGAAATAAATAAACAAATTAAATACTTCCTAGAATTCAATGGAAATGGGGGCACAACATACCCAAACTTAGAGGACACTTTGAAAGCAGTGCTAAGAGGAAAGTTCATAGCATTAAGGGCCCACATGAAAAACTGGAGAATAGTCACAATAGAGAAATAATAGCACACTTAAAAGCTCTCCAACAAAAAGAAGCAAACTCACCCAGGAGAAGTAGACACCATGAAATAATCAAATTGAGGTCTGAAATCAATAAAATAGAGACAAAGAAAGCAATACAAAGAAACAATGAAACAAAGTTGGATTTTCAAGAAAAATTAACAAGATAGATGAACCATTACCTAAACTAACCAAAAAGCAGAGAGAGAACATGCAAATTAACAAAATCAGAAATGAAAAGGGGGACATAACAGACACTGAAGAAATCCAGAGAATTTTTAGGTCATACTTTGAAACCCTGTACCCCACAAAATTGGAAAATTTAGGGGACATGAACAATTTTCTGTATAGATATCACCTACCAAAATTAAATCAAAAACAGATAAGCAATTTAAATAGATCTATAATCCCTAATTAAACAGAAGCAGTCATCAAGTCTCCCAAACCAAAAAAAAAAAAAAAAAGCCCAGGGCCAGATGGTTTCAGTGACGAATTCTACCAGAAATTCAAAGAAGAGCTAATATCAAAATCCTCTAATGGGGCTCTATATATGTTTCTCTTATTGGTTAATGAATAAAACACTGATGGGCTGATTGGCCAGACAGAAAGTAGTATAGCTGGGTATAAGCAGGGACAAACAGGAAATTGCTTTCTTCTCTGTGGAGACACTTAGCAGTCACCCTGTGAGCCACCAAAGGAATTAGAGTTCCAGATCCCTCTCCGGTAAGATAAGACCAAGTGGAAATATTTAGATTAATAGAAATAGGTTAATAATTAAGACAGAGCTAGCTAATAAGAAACCCTAGTCACTGACCAACAGTCTTATACTTAATATAGCATCCATGTGCTTCTTTAGGGTTGAGAAGGGCGGCAGGATCAGCTGAGAAAAAGAACCTCACGTTATACTCCTCCATTTTTCCTCACAATAGAAGCAAACAGGTCATTGTCAAACCCTTTCAATGAGGCTACTAAGAAAGAGAATTACAGACCAGTTACCCCCATGAATATTGATGCAAAATGCTCAATAAAATACTGACAACTAAATCCAAGAACACATCAAAAAAATCATCCACCATAATCAAGTAGGCTTCATTCCAGAGATACAAGGATGGTTCAACATATGAAATCTATTAATATTATCAACCATATAAATAAACTGAAAAAGAAAACCACATGAGCATTTCACTAGGTGCTTAAAAGAGAGGATGTGGAGAGAGTGGAACACTCCTCCATTGCTAGTGGGAGTGCAAACTTGTACAGCCATGTTGGAAATCAGTGTGGTGGTTTCTCAGGAAAATGAGAATCAGTCTATCTCAAGATAAAGCAATTCCACTTTTAGGCATATACCCAAAGGATGCACATTCGTACAACAAGGACATCAATTATGTTCATAGAAGCATTATTTGTAATAGTCAGAACATGGAAGCAACTAGATGCCCCTCAGCCAAAGAATGGATAAAGAAAATATGATGAATTTACACAATGCAGTACTACTCAGTGGAGGGGGGGCACAATGGAATCTTGAAATTCATAGGCAAATGGATGGAACTGGAAGAAATCATCCTGAGTGAGGTAACCCAGTCACAGAAAGACATACATGGTATGAACTCACTCAAGAATATTAGACATAGAACAAAGGATTGCCAGCCTACAATCCATACCTCCACAGAAGCTAAGAAACAAGGAGGAACCTAAGAGAGACATACATGGTTCCTCAGAGTAGGGGAAAGGTACAAGAGTTCCTAAACAAATTGGGAGCACGGGGGATGGAGGGGAGGGAAGTAGGAGAAAAAAGAAGGGAGAAGAGGAGGGGGAGAACATGAGGGATTAGGAAAACTGAGTCGGGAAGAATAGAGGAGAGCAAGAAAAGAAATATCTTAATAGAGGGAGCCATTATAGGTTTAAAGAGAAATCTGGCACTAGGGAAATGTCCAGAGATCCACAAGGATGACCCCAACTAAGAATCTAAGCAATAGTGGAGAGACTACTTAAATGTCCTTCCCCTATAATGAGATTGATGACCATGTTAAATGCCATCATAGAGCCTCATCCAGCAGCTGATGGAAGCAGAGATTCTCAGCTAAGCTCTGAGCTGAACTCCTGGAATCCAGTTGTAGAGAGGGAGGAGTGATGAGCAAAGGGGTCAAGACCATGTTGGGGAAACCCACAGAAACAGCTGATCTGAGCAAGTGGGAGCTCATGGACCCCAGTCTGATAGCTGGGGAACCAGCACAGGATAGTACCAGGCCCCCTGAGCATTGATGCCAATTAGGAGTCCTTGGCAGTCTGTGGGTCCTCTGGCAGTGAAACCAGTATTTATCCCTAGTGCACAAATGGACTTTGGGAGCTTATTCCCCCATGAAGGGATATCTCTCAGCCTAGATACATAGGGAGGGCCTAGGTCCTAACCCAAATGATGTGACAAACATTGATGATCCCTCATGGAAGGCCTCACCGTCCCTGACCAATGGATGGGAGGTGGGATGGGGGCAGGTGGCCCATGGAGGGCATGGGAAGATGGGAGGGAGAGGGAACTGGGATTGATATGTAAAATAAGGTTGCTTCTAATTTAAATAAAAATATCTTTAAAAAGAAACATTTTTCTGGGCATGAGAGATGGATCAGAGGTTAAAAGCACTTTCTGTTCTTACAGAAGACCCAGGTTCAGTTTCCAGCACCTACCTAAGGCAGCTCATATCTCCAGTTCCAGAGGATCTGATTTCCTCTTCTGGCCTCCACGGGCAACTGAACACATGTGGAGCACACATGCACAATCAAACCAATCCTTTTTTAAAAACAGAGAACTTTCTTCTGAGAGGGAGTCAGCAGGCATCCCTGGGTTACCAAGGGTCGACCATGATACCCAAAACACACAGTTCTGAACTCAACTGTGTGACTAGCCCATGCTAGTCACAGGCAGCATCAAGGGGGTGATAACTACTCTTGGTAAACACATTGGAACACACTTACCTTCAGTCCTGAATCTGTGGGGTGGGTGGATTTGAGACAGGGTCCCTTTGTGTAGCCCTGGCTATCCTGGAACTCACTCTGTACACCAGGCTGACCTCAAACTCACAGAGATCATGCGTGCTGGGATTAAAGATGTGCAACCACCATCCAGACTTTAGTTCCTGACTCCTGTTACCTTTGAAACTGCTGCTAAACTACTGACACCTGTTAAGAGCACTGGCAGCTCTTCCAAAGGACTTGGGCTCAAATCCCAGCACCCACTTACTTCTTTCACAGTCCTTCCTCAGGCTGGACCTTTCTGATTCTCACAGGACAAACCCAGATGTGGTGGAAAATGGCTGCCCTCATGTTAGTGTATGGTCTTTTAAGGCCTGGATGCTTTAGGGAAACAGATGATGTCTTCCCGCTGGGATGATTTGCACTATGACTGTTGTCAGGTTATTCAGCTTGGTTTGTGCAACCTTTGCTCAACATGCCCTTTATCATAGCTGCTAGTTTGCCCACAGTCATTTTTCCAGATCGAAGTCTCTCAGCTCCCTATGACATGACTCTGATAAGCCCTCTGAGGAGCCAAAAGAAATAATGTCATATCCAGACAGTGGACAAAGGTCAGTCTTCTTGTGTGGCCACATAATGTGTGCCCCAGGGAAATCACCATATCATTAATCCTTAGAGATAGATGCCATTCAACCTTCTTCTCCAACTATATCTGGCCACAGAACACAGCCAAGCCCTGAGAAGGAAAGGCCATAAGGTTCTCAAGCTTTCCTAATATTGTCAGTGTCTGGGTGACATGAAGCCTCTGCAGACAGAAGGTTGTCTGCTACCCCAGTCTGGGGGTCTAGACACATGTGTTATTTTCACACTCCCTAAGAACATTCAATCTGTGAATTCCTTCAATTACTTTGTCTGGCCCCTTGTATGGCATTCTAAATCTAGGGTTAATAGACTTGACTATATTAATTTAGTGCTGTCAAACAAATTATCCTGCAACTTGGTAATAACACACAGCATTCTTGTGGCCCAGAATAGAGGTACTGCTTAGCTAAGGGTCTCTGACTTGAGGTCTCTCATGGACATTGACTATGAGTTCACCTGCAGGGTCCACTGAGGGAACATCTGCTTCCAAGCATCTTCACACCAGTACTGAGTTCTTCACCAGCTGTTGTGCTGAGGCTGTTGGACACTACACTGGGCCCCTCGGCTGGGTCCTCCCCATATGGCAGCTGGCTTCACTGGAAAGAGCTAGTGGGGAAGCATGAGAGATCAAACAAGAGAAAAAACAGAGAACCTTCTTCTATCTTGGCCTTAAAAGTGATAGCTACCCTTCCATTGTTGTGAGTCTATTCAGTAGGAACAAGCCATGGGCGCATCTTGTGCTCTGGGAAATAGTTATACAACAGCATGTGCACAAGAAGGCAAAGCATCTTGGGAGCCACCTAGAAGCCACCCACTGCAGTGAGTAGTTAAGTGAAACTGCTTAACTTTCACCAGCTCCACACTCAAGGGTTCAGCCCACTCCACATCATGAATGTGCCTTGTCACTGCTCCCTGAACATCATGGTACAACAAACATTTCTCCACCTACTTGCTTTGCATTAGTTATGGTAAGCAATCTTGACATGTCCAGCATGGGTTCCATGGAGACACTCCATCATTGTACGTGATATTTGAACATCCTCAGATTTGAGTATCCACAAAGGGTCCTGATGAGGAATATCAAGGAACAACTGTGTATTGACAACCAAGCCAAGAGGCTGTAACCTGAGGCCCTTGAACATTGGGTTATCTTAGGGATTCTTGGGGCTTGGAGCCAAACATTGGCCATCATGGATATTGCTGGGAAGGGGATCTACAATTTTCACTAGATTCCCAAATTATCTCAAGACTCCAAACAGATAAATAATCACTCCCATTTTCTTTCCAGTTATCTCTCTTTGCTTCCCAAATGTTCTAGATGGTATCTCAGGACCAATAAATAGAGGAAAGAGTCAGATGGGTACAGGCATAAGTTGGTAGGCCTGTGGCGTTAAAAACCATCCTGTCCAACATAGAGTGAAACAGAGGTCTGGGGAAAGGAACAGGAAAGGCAGCTTGATGGGTCCAGGGTACCAAGTGTCCTGAAGGATTTGGATGCTGAGCTTGTACTGTTTTCAGGTTTGGAGGTGGGGTTTGCTCTGTTTTCATCATTTTATGGCCTCTGTGAAGACAAGAGTGGGGAGTAGTATGATGTGTTTAGATGCCCACTCTGAAAACATGGATCTTTTTCAGCCAATGTACAAATATTGGTTCAATATAGTGTCCTGTAAAAACTATTCTCAGCTCCTTTGTTTTATCTATAGTGTTTGTTTGTTTGTTGTCTTTTGTTTTTTCTGTCAATTGGTTTGAAAGTGGCTACCATAAGGTAGCAAATCGTGAGTAAGCAGGCACTTGAGAATTCATCCTGAATCAATGAGCTAATTGCTTCTGAACAGTGTAGCTAAAATCAAGCATGAAAAATGATGGGTTAGAGATGGTGGCTAACCCCCTCAATGAAGCTGCTTTTGTAACAGAAACCCCCCTCTCCCTGCAGTTGAACCAAGTTTAAGGCTCCCAGCAAGGAGCATGCCTGGCTATTAATCCCCTGCACTTCATACTCTTCAAAGAAATTATCCTCTCTGGACTCCAGTTTCAATAAAATGAAAATAACGAGAAGACTCACTGCACTGGGCTGTAGGTCAGTTAGATCAGATTCTTGAGATAAAATACTTAGCCACGCTTGTGTCTCAGAATAAGCCCCAGTGAGATGGATCCTACATGGATGAGCAACCCTCTTCTCTTCATAACCATAAAGGATAGAAGCTTAAGTAAGATCCCAGCCAGTGAAAAGTAAAGAATACATGGATCTGGATGTGGTACACTCAGGAAGCTGAGGCAGGAGGATTGCATGTTCCAGGTTAGCCTGAAGTCCTTAGCCAGACCCTGCCTCAAAGAGAAAAGCAAGAACAAGCAACATGTTTTCCTTTTCACTCCGGCATTTTCCCATCTAACTACTGTGACATATAACTACTGTTAAGAGCCCTGGAGTCCAGAGGCTTAGGAAGGAGTCTCCTCTGCCTACATATACTCATGACCTTCAGCATGTCACTTCTCTCTTCCCTGCCAAGGTTACAAGTAGCAGCTCAAACTTGCACACAAATGCCTAGAGGCAATATTTGCTGTCTTAACATCCTACTCCAATTTTCTCCATAGCTACCTGTGGCAGACACTTGTAGTCAACACTTAGAAAGGAAAGCTAAGCCAGCAATACATTCATAGCTCCTCTCTCTCTCTCTCTCTCTCTCTCTCTCTCTCTCTCTCTCTCTCTCTCTCTCTCTACACACACACTCACTCACACACACACACACACACGGGGAGGGAGAAAGAAAATACTTATGAAATACATACATAAAATGTATGTGAAAATGCATATGTATATATAAAACATCTTGACAAAGAGGGCTGTGTATGTAGTTCGGTGATACAGCAATTGTATACTATATGAAAGGCCCTAGTGTCTATTACTAGCACACACACATACATACAGAGACAGAGAGAGACAGACACAGAGAGAGAGAGAGAGAGAATTCAACCTGGTTTTCTCATAAGTGTATTAATGGCAGATGTTCTGAGAAACAAAAGCAAGGCAGAGACTTTGCTTTTGGAGAAATAGATGTGGATGTCTGGGTGACATCTAGCAAACAACCTGGGATTTATGGGGTTCTGGGACATGCCTCCCAGTAAATCATCATACAACCTTTGTGGTTACCAGAATGGAGCACAGAGACATCTCATGATGGAAATCGCTTTTAATGGCAGTCATTCCTACTGACATTAATGATGGCACTTGTGAATTGTGACAAATGCATCTTGTAGTTGCAAGAAAGGACCTGCAGAACTGCATGGTAACCCCTGGCTCCTCCTGTTCACACTTGCTTCGCCATGACAGGTAAGCTTAAAATCATCAGTTAAATGTAACTAAGGTAAAATCTCTCATTTCTCTCATTCTTTGCAAGTCTTGTTTGCCAATCCAGCCATGGATGTCACCATGTTGGAGTTACAGCCTGTGAGATGTACAGACTCTGAGACAGGGTAGCAATGACCTCAAGCCAAAGCCCACACATGTTTCTACTTCCCCGGGTCCTCACAGTGGACCTGAATCATGGAAGATACTGTGACAACACTCTGGAATCTATGATCTGTCACATCCTGGGAGTTCAGCTCCTGTCCCCACGCAAAACTTGAAAGCTGTGTGGAAACAGCCCACTCAGAAAGCCTATGAGCTCCAGGGAAACACATTTCAAAAAGATCACTCCCCTGCCCTGTTGAGGGACAGGGAACCCCACATGACATCCCTTCACCCAGGGCAATATCATAACCAACCTAAGGACTCTCCAGAATTACAAGGGATAAAGAAAATAAGGCACACTTTGCTGGCCTGTTTTCTAAGATCTGCATATTATTTGAAAGTAAATGTAGCAGAGAGGGTTCAGAAAAAAACGAAATTCAACATTTAATGTGAAATAATTTTCTATGGCACTATCACGATCCATTAACCCCTTTAAAAAAAAAGCCATTTTCAGCAACATCTGACATCTTCCAAGGCAAACAAAAGCACCAAATGCAGCATATCTCTTTAGATGCTCGTGTGTGTGTGTGTGTGTGTGTGTGTGTGTGTGTGTGTGTTATAAATCCCATTACCCAAAGAAGAAAACGATAACTGCTAAGAAGGACTCCTGTGTCATCACACACATGTTTTAATAGAAAAAGGGCCTCAAAATTGAATTACTGCCAGAAGATTTGGTACAGAAAAGGGCATTGAGAACAGACCTTGTCAGATCATATTCAGAATGTTTTATAAGGCATGTCACAGCACACGCTGAAATCTCATGGATTTTATGCTGGGGCAAAAGAGGCCTGGAGCTGTTAGTTCTGAGGTTGGAAAACATAGAAACTGTAGAAACAAGCCATAACCCCTTTTGCCCCCAAGCTACAAAGGGCTCCTAGAAAATGAGAAAGCGGGAGAGAGGAAGAGCATGTGTGTACTCCTGCACAGGGGCACTCAATCTCAGACTGTTACAGTGAAAAGGGAGGTAGACACAGAATTCTCAGAAGTCTGAAGGCCAGCTAACCTGGCATATGCAGCAGCAAACAACACAAAACACCACCCCCACACACAAACAAGGTGCCTGAAGTTGTCTTCTGACCTCCACACAGGAACTACGTCACATGCATCCTCACACATATGCAAGCACACATATAACACACAAATACACACACTCACACATGGACAAAGAATGAGTGCAACTCTGTGGTACTGGAGAGAAAGCCTGCTTTATTTCTTACAGTCTATCTTGGGCTTTTTCACCATGGACATTATGGGTCAAATAATTCTCCATTAAGGGATCTGGAACTGCCTTGTCTTTATAAAATGCATAGTAATAACTGTGGGCTCCACCTACTACATGTCCATTACCACCCACCTTCCAGATGTGGCCATCTAAAATGTGTCTAGACATTACCAACTAACCCCATCTCAAAGAGTAGCATGTATGTGTGTGTGTGTGTGCGCGCACACACACACACACACACACACACACACACACACACACACAAAGAGCCACTCATCTATCTTAAGAGTTATTGCTATATTTTTAAAAAAGAATGAGAAATATATCATTTTCAGGAAAATAGATGCAGCTGGAAATCATCTTAGGAAGCAAGCTAAGCAGGCTGTGAGAGACAAATGTCATACACACTCTCTATATGTAGATTCTCGATGTTTTAAAGCTAGACATGGTGGTGCACATCTACAATCCTGGTACTTGAGAGGTAGAGGCAAGAGGAACAGGACCTCAAGGCCATACAGTAAGTTCAAGGCCAACCTGAGCTACATTAGACTCTGTCTACTCTGTCTCAAAAAGAAAAAGGACACAAATGCAAAGGGGCCAATAGGAGGAGGGCACACACTAGGTTAAAAAAAAAAGCGGAACACACCACGTGTATTAATTACTTTTCTCATCTCTGTGACAACACTTGACAGAAGCAAGTTTGGGAAGAAAGAATTGATTTGGGCTTGTGGCTTGAGGAAACCCTGTCACAGAAGCGTGCAACAGCTGCTAGTTACCTGGCTTTGACTAGGAAACAGAGAAACTGGCATCAGAAAGGGCCGGGACTGCAGTACCCTGGGGCAAAGTAGAGATGAGCCAGCACAGCTGTCTATAGAAACTACTGGGGGTAAATCCAGCCAAAATGGGTAGGTAGAGCAAGAGTGAAGGAGAGGGGATGAGCATAAAGAGGCACCAAAGAGCCAAAATTGCAGGTGTCCCTCCTGCAGCAGCAAGATATAACATTGGCTGGAGAGGGAAGTCATAAGAACTGAGTTCCTTGAATCTAAGAGATTCATACAAGAGCCCTCACCTAGTAGCTGATGGAAACAGAAGCAGACACCCACAGCTAAACACTGAGCTGAACTGGAACGCAGATGCAGAAAGGGAGGACAAGACCAGGCTATAGAAACCCACAGAGACAGTTGATACAGTTGTACAGACTGATAGCTGGGAATCCAGCATTGGACTGACTCAGACCCCCTGAACATGGGTCTCAGCTTGAAGGCCTGGGCAGTCTAAGGGACCTCAGACAGTGAAACTACGATGCACAAAAGGACTTTGGGAGCACATTCCCCATGGAGGGGCACTCCCTTAACCTAGAGGCAGGAGGGAGGGCCTAGTCCCTACTCCAAATGACTTGACAGATTTTGTTTACCCCTCCTGGAAGGCATCACCCTCCCTGTGCAGTGGTAGGGAGATGGGATGGGAGGGTGGTCAGGGGGCATGGGAGGGTTGGAGAGAGGGAGGGAGGGAGGGGGAACCCCCTCCTTTCTTATTTTACATATTTTACATTATGTAAAATAAGAAAAATTTTTTAAAAAAAGAAAAATAAAACAAATCTATAATTATCTATGTACCCGTATATGTCTGCAGGTTCTGCATCTTGTCAGTAAATAGAAAATGGAGGAAAAGGAGCAGGATCATTTAAAAAAAAATAAGAAAGAAAGAAAGAAAGAAAGAAAGAAAGAAAGAAAGAAAGAAAGAAAAGAAAGGAAGGAAGAAAGGAAGGAAGAAAGAAAGAAAGAAAGAAAGGAGAGAGAGAGAGAAAGAGAGAAAGAGAGAAAGAAAGAAAGAGAAAGGAAGAAAGAAAGGAAGGAAGGAAGGAAGGAAGGAAGGAAGGAAGGAAGGAAGAAAGGAAGGAAGGAGTTTCTACCTAGACTAACTGCTGCTGAAGTCGAAGACTGCCGCAGCACTGGAAATAAATGAAAGGTTCATTTATAAATCAGATGCTCATATTAAAAAACAAAGGACATCAATATTTTTCTGATGCTTAATTAATACAATTTTCTGAAGTAAATAGCATTTGAAGATAATTAATTGGTAAATTAGTATACTATCCAATTGAAGCACTTCTCATGGGTGTTTGCCAATTTAGGGGGCTTGCTTATGGAAAATGCAAGGATTGGGTGGAGCCTAGCCCTGAAATAAAACTGATTCCTCACTGAGAACTCCAAAGGTTGTGTCCCAAAAGTGTAGCAACAAACCACGAAAGGATGTTTAGGGAAATAGGTATGAAAAATATTTGTCTGGAATAAAATTGAGCAGACTACTTCTACTTCTGCCTCCTCATGGAGTCTGACCTCAGCCAAGCCATTTGAATCTTTTGGCATGTGAGAGAGGGATGGGAGGGCTCATGATCACAGGGTCATGATGCCATCTCACCCAAGAGGAATCCGTGGATGTTCACCTACTTTCAAGCCATCCACTAACTCCAAGAACTCTTGTGTCCTGCCAATATATTCCCTTCCACTTAGGATGGTCAGCATTCTCATGTGCCAGCAACTAAGAATTTTGACCAAGACATAAATAACTTGAAGGAAGAGAGAAGCTGTATATTAATCAAGTTTCCCACTCAGGTTAGGTTCTCTGTATAAGGCCAGAGCAGCTTGCTTTTAGAAATATGAGGGTGGCAGCCACAAGCCATTTAGCTTTGATAAATGCAGAGAGTGTGGTTTGGAGGGCATCTGTCTCCAACTAAAATGGGAACAGAAAGAATTATGACCAGAGAGAGAGGTGGAAGAGGGCAGTCGATCCATTTACCAGAACATATGAAATGAAGTCATTAGCCAACAAACAAAGGGCAGAAACATTGTTCGACAGTCTCCTATGATGACTTGAGGGTCCTACTTAAAAGAATTATTAGAATGAATGGCAAATCCCCCAGGCTGGTTGTGAATCAGGGCAGCTGTGCTTCCTGGATTGTCTGCCTGGCTCCTTATTCCTATGCTCTCAGGGCAGCTTCCTCAGCAGACCTCCCATTGCTCAGGGCCTGTATCAACCAGAAGCACACCTTAGGTATTTGATAAACTTTTGCCGAAAGAACGGACAAATTGTTATCCCAGTTCTATATCCCTATTATAGAAAAGAAGGAGAATATAATTTCTAGAATATGACATGCTTTTAGCCACCCATGTAAGGGTGTGTCACTCAATTCCAAGTGTTCATTCAAGCCTTTCATATGCTTATACCTTAGTTCTTAGAAGCCATCTTCTAAGAGGGCAGTGAGGGATTCTTCATTCTTTGAATTTATGTCACCATATAACCTCTTCCTATCTGGAAGAGTAATGAGTACATCTGCCCAGTGTAACCAATAATAATTCCAATGATAAAGGACCACTTCTAAGATACAACATAAAAGATACCATGACTGCAACTTCGCTTTCCAGGATATCTAGAAAAAATACAAATTGTCATATAATAAGAATATTCAAGAAGTTTCCCATGAGGTCCACAAGGTGAAGAACTAATGTTTGCTGTTGGTTTTGTTAAGAGCCAGCATGAATGTATCATACAAACAGATAAACCATTTTGGACTCCTCCAGTCACAAGCAAATATTTGGAAGACAGCCTCATGACCAGTCACAGTCCAGAACCAATTAGCCAACAGAAATTATACCCTTAAGCTTGGAGGAGAAGAGAATGAACTTTCTGTTGGATCTGTGCTCAGAACAGAAATTTGAGAGCCTAAAAATCTAACTATTCATACGAGGTTTGGCCCATTTTCTTTCTAACCAGGTATCTGTGAGCCACTGTACCATGCATGCCACAAAGGGCTGAGCCAATCCTGAACCTGAAACAAAACATCTGGTTCTAAAGTGAAAATTATTAAATGGCTCCTCACTTTTCTCTAATGAATGTTTCAGCTCAGTTTTTTTCTCAAGCGCATAGACCCCTAATCCTTGGCATATACAGAAAAGACAAACGAAAGATTCTACACACATACTCACAAAGATAAACAAATACCATACTCTTTAGGTACATAACTCTTATGCATTCATATGCCATAAATAACAACAGAAGTTGGCAGGCATGATTTTACTTATACAGTATCCAATGGTGCCAAGAGTCCTTTTGTCATCCATAAGCTCTTGTTAGGTGAAGAGAGGTAACTAAAAGTTTGCCTTGTTGGGGATTACAAATTGCTCCTGAAAAATACAAAGAGAAGATTCTACTAATTACTTATAGTAAAAGATAGGTTTGCAATAAGTTAGACCCCCCCAAAAGGTACCAATTAGGAGAAATTGGTTGCAGACTCTTAATGAGTTTCAAAGATTGCAGGGAGACTTTGTCAATTAGCAGGAATAGAC
Source organism: Cricetiscus sungorus (assembly GCA_030556225.1). Lineage (NCBI taxonomy): Eukaryota > Metazoa > Chordata > Mammalia > Rodentia > Cricetidae > Cricetiscus > Cricetiscus sungorus. Next base: position 1,407,728 of record JANBXA010000606.1, on the reverse strand, counting down.
AGACCCAGCAGAAATTGTAGTACCTTTTAATAATGATGAAATTGATAAAGTATGGGCAAAAAGTTAATCTTGGCAAACAACTTGCAGTAATTCTTTGAGAGAGATTAACAACAAATATCCCAAAAGAAAGAGAATTCAACTTATAAAGAGAGCTAACTGGATCCTTCCTCACAATGTTCAGGGAACACCAATAACTGGAGCCCCTACATTCTATAGTGGTGCAAATAAATCAGGAAAGCCAGGTTACAAAGATTTAAGTAAAGTGGCTCAAAGCCCTTATGAGTCTGTCCAAAAGTCAGAATTATATTCTATTCTCAAAGTATTAATGTATTTTAAAGAACCTCTCAGTATAGTTGCTGACTCTCAATATGCATAAAGAGTTGTTTTACACATTGAAACTTCTGGATTCATTCCTGACAAGTCAGAATTAACTTTTTTATTTATTCAGTTACAAGAAATAATCAGGAATAGGGATCATTCCTTATATGTTACACACATCTGATCCCATAGGGGTCTGCCTGGCCATTTAGCAAAGGTAATAAAGAAATTGATCAATTATTGATAGGAAATGTGCAAAAGGACTCAAAATTTCATAAAGAACATAATGCCAATAGGAAAAGTTAGTAAAAAGATTTTTCTACCACTTGGAAACAAGCCAAGGAATTTATAAGGAAAGGTCCTATTTGTTCCTTATACAACCAAACTCTGTAGGAAGTAACCCAAAAGGTACTCAAAGGAATGAAATCTGACATATGGATGTGTTTCATCTTGTAGAATTTAGAAAATTAAAATATGTATTTTCAATGGGCAATTGCTTTAAGTTCTGAAAAGGATGATTCTGTAATTACACATTTGTTAGAAATTATGGCCATCATATGCAAATTAAGACAGACAATGCTCTAGTAAAATGAAATGGGATTTTTTTGCTTATTACAATATAAAGCACATTATAGGTATTCCACACAATCCAACAGAGCAAACAGTTATAGAAAGATCAAGTTTAACTCTACATGATACACTAAATAAACATAAAGAGGTAATTAAGACCCCCAGAAATAGATTGCATAATGTCTTATTAACTTTGAACTTTCTGAATGCTAATAAGAAAGGAACAACAGCTGCAGAGAGACATTGGATAACAGAAAGAAACTACAGAATTAAATCAGTCCATATATTTTAAAGATGTGCTGACCTCAGAATAGAAGCCAGAATGTTGTATTTCGTTTCGTTTCGATTTTATTTGATTCGATTCTTCCCTATCTGTTAAGATGGGGGAGGGGTTTGCTTCTGTTTCCACAAAAGAAGAAAAGCTATGAATACTACCAAAATTGATAAAGATTAGATTTAAACAAGAGACCTCTTGATTAGAAGACATGACCGTTCATCAAACAGCATGGCTGTTCAATCTGAACTAACCTTAAAAGTAACAAACGCTTTGCATTTGATCAGATAACTTGCCACAAGGGAACCTCCCCAAAATTAGAGTTGGGGCAGGGCTTTGTTTTTGTCTTTTCAGGAGAATGAGGCATCCAACTAAGGAATCTGAAGACAACTAGACAACATGGACATCTGAAGAAAAAGGACAAATCACCTAGAAAAAAAAATGCTCCAAGAAAAAGAATAATTTGGCTTATGAGTTCAACAGAATAAAATTTCACAGATCTTCCCAAATGTTTATTTCTACTGCTCTCTAGGGAAATATATCTTTTTGAAGTCCTGGTCCAATTAAAAATGAAAGCTGGCTTTGAAGTTGGAGTGGGGCTCTCTCCTTCTCTAAACACAAGGGTATTTGTTAAAGTAAAATCCAAAATCTCTGTCTCATGTCAGAAGAGCCACCTGATAAGGGACAGAAGAAAAACAAAAATTAAGGAACTATTGCGTTGCCACTAACCTCATAATCCTTTGCTTTTATTTTGACTGTTTAAAGCTTTTCTTAAAATATAAATATTATCTCAAAATATGTACAATTAATATATATTTTTGAAATTTTGTCATGATATTAATGGTCATGTAAAATTCTAACTAATTCTAGAAAAAGGCTTCATCTAGCTTCCTGTAGATGATTTCAGGTTTGAGTCTCTATCAGGTATCTAGAAATTAAGTTTTTGTACTCTAGATGTATATAACAAATATTGATCCTTAACCTCATTAAGGTCTGCTGCATAAGACATTTAAACTATTTAAGTCTTCTGCAGTGAGCCATGACCACCCCTAACATTTGAAGTCTCCAAAAGGAGGATGGGGCCCCACAACAACAATTCCACATACAACAGTATGTAATAATACTGTTAAGCTGACAAATATCACCTAAAGATTGGCTTTGGAGTACAAACTGCTCACGACCATTTCGAGGTGGCTAGCTAAGGTGATCCAGCCTCACAGACTACTCTAGCCAGTATTTGAGACAAGCCCTGCATATTCTCATTATACAGAGACTAGACAAGTGATATAGTTCTCTCTCCTAGGACTTGACAATTAACTCAAATTTTTCTTTTCAGAATCCCCTAAAGATGCCCTCACACCCAGACAGCAAGAAGTAAATTTAAGAATACAATGGCCACATTCCCAAGAGGTAGTGTGATGGGAGATGTTATTCTGTAAGTGGGATTGAGAACTTTCACTTAAAACTTAACAAAAGCTTAAAAAATAGTTGTTAGAAACAAAAGAACAGAGACAAGCAAGGCTTCTTGGTAGCAGCATTTTTCTGGGTTGGATTCTGTTTTGCTAGAGACAAAGAAAGATTTGCACGGCCCCTTTAAGGGAGGTTTCCTGACTCAGCAAAAGCAGCAAAAAAAAAAAAAAAAAACAAAACAAAACAAAACAAAAACAAAAGAATAATACCCAAATTCCCAAATATTGTTTATAAATGTTTGTTTTCATTTAAATGGGCTTGGTTATAAAGGGCTAATGACCACAAGCAATCTTTTTAAAGGTAAAAAGGGAATTGTGGTATAGATATGAATGCTTTGTTTTGGAATGGATTTTCATTTATTGATACAAATTTAAGTCAATTTTGTGATATGCATTTTTCTCCTCTTGTTTAGGTATTGTGTTTATATAGCTCATTGAAAAATGTAATGTATAATTTAATGCAGATTATAGATAGTTACCTATTATAGTCAAAACTTAGGTGAGTTAGGTTTTCTAGATATATAGAGATGTATTTGAGATGGATAGGCATTCTTCAAACCTTTCAAAGACCTACAGAATATGGCACAGAATATGGCATTTAAAATGGTTTAGGGTTTTTCTTGACAGAGAGGCACAATTGCTCCTGATAACACCACCTGCATCAGAAAGGAAGATGGACATCGAAAAAAACACATTATGGAGTTTGCTTCTAATATGGCAAGACTAACCATTTGGGCAAGGCACTGCTCTTCTCAACTGTTTGACTTTATGCTGAATAAACTGGACATGCAAGACCCACAGAAAAGTGACTGCTGAAACAAGATGGACAGTACTACAGGGTTCCTGCTTCATGAAAGAGTCTTCCAGACACACCATGGCCTATGGGCTAAAGATGGAACATTACAGAAGAACTTCGGGTAACTAACTAGGCAATGAGTTGTTTCTGTCATTTGTAGAATTTATATATTCTCCTTCTGTGGTCTTTGAAGGAGTTGAAGACAGATAGTTATGGTTATAGTTTTCCTTAGTTAGGATTAAAGATAAGTTACATATAGGACTTTAGACTCACAAAGATAGGATAGATGATATTTTCTTTAAGTCTTACAAAATGCTAATGGACTAAATATTGTTAACTGTGATTCTTATTTGATAACTGTTGTATGGTATATTTTGCTATGTTAAGGTTAAAACCCTCCTTATTTTATACAGAAAAGAGGAGATGATGGAAGATGTTATTCTGTAAATATGTTTCTCATACTGGTTAATGAATAAAGCACTGTTGGGCCAATGGAAAAGCAAGATAGGCGGGACTAGGAGACAAAGAGGAAAGAGGAAGTAGTTAGGAGGAGTCAGCCTGTAGAGCCTGGAGAAAGCAGATGCGGACCCACCACTCTCTGGTAAGATGAGCCATGTGGAAATACTTAGAATAGTAGAAATGGGTTAATCATTAAGACAGAGCTAGCCCATAAACAATGATAGTAACTGGCCAACTGTTACAACAAGATTGTAACAAATACAGAGTCTCAGCGTGTTATTTGGGGCTAGCACAGCAGTGGGACCAGGCAGCTGGCAGGGAGGAACAAAGAGTGGGACCTTTCCACCAGGCAGACTGGCAGAAAACATACATGCTACAGTAGTGTCTATGTTTTTGTCACTCAATGTGTTATGGATATTTGCCATTGTTTGAGGGGGGTGATTACAAATTGTTATTAGTAATGATCAGGAAAAAAGTCAAACAAAGGAGACTAGATTCAGAGTTCTTGTTTTGAAAAGAAAAAAGGGGAATATAGATATGATAGGAAATGATGGTAAATTATTGAATCTACTCTGAAAAGAAAAGGGGGGGATATAGAAATAATATAAAAAGATAGATTATTGAATCTAATTTTAAACTAAAACAGTAACTCCTGGTTTTAAATATTTTACATTGGCTTGGAATTGATACAAATTTTGAGGTTATTATTATATGCATATATATTTCTAATCTTGTTCAAGGTATTATACCTATGCAACTCATTTAACAATGTAATGCAAATTTTACCCTGAAAGTTATTATTACCAACTATTTATGATAATAAGGAAATACAGTTTAGCAATTAGTCACCTATTACAATAGAACTTGTAGTCATATTAGGCACATTTTCAAGGTCAAACAGAGATATAGTTTAGATAGACAGGTCATCTTCAAACACTTCAGAGATGTGCAGAATATGGCATTTAAGATGTTTCAATAATATAAGTTCTTTTCTTTTTTATGACAATGAGACATGTCTGCTCTTGGCAGCACCAATCTGCTTCAATGGGCATCAAAGAAATCCACATGAAGTTTATTTTCTTTGTGGCAAAAGTTAGCCACTGGGCAACAAAGTGCTGTTGCCTCAACTACTGGCAGTATGCTGTCCAAATTGGGCAAACAGGACATAAAAGAAAGAACTGCTGAACTTTGCCAAGACAAGGACAAGGTAGGACAGTCCTTCAGAATATCCTGCTTCACAGAAAACTCTGTCAGATATGCTAGGCCTGTAAGCTGAAGATGGATGCCCCAATTTTGCAGAGAAACTTTGGGTGACTGTACAGACAGCCAGTTGTTGCTGTAATTTCTCACATTTTTTGGAAGTTGCTTGCACTTCCTGCTTACTCAGGTAATGTTATCTTCTTGGGTCTCTCTGATGAAGTTGAAGACTTTATAGTTGCAGTTATAGTTTTCCTTGTTACCAGGTTCAGAAAAGAAATTCACTAAGGAAATGTAAAGTGTATAAGGTCGAGAGACATACAAAAAAAAAAAACAGTTTTGGTAATACAAATTAGAATAGAAAGTGAATTAGGTACAACATTTTGAACTAATCAAGATAGGATAGAGATGGAGTATTTTCTCTAAATTTGTCGATTTTTAATGGATTAGACCATGGTTGATGTATTTATATTGTTATTGTACTTGTTGTATATAGTTTTCATATAATAGTTATAACCTTTTTATTTTAGACAAAAAGAGGGAAGTGTGGTGATATCTTGTTTGTACTCTAACAAATAAAGCTTGCCTGAAGATCAGAGGGCAGAGCTAGCAACTAGCTAACCACAGAGTTCTGGAGGTCTGACATTTACTATGCTGTGGGGATGCCGAGCAGCCCTCTAGAGAAACCATAAATGGCAAGCCTAAACTGGGCATTCATATGAGTAAGCTCTCTTGGATAGAATCATCCAACCACAATGGAATCTTTAGATGATTATAGCCCAACCAACATTTTAATCACAACCTCTTATCTGATTGTATGACTCTGAGATAGATTCACAGAACTAAACTGCTCCTGGATTCCTGGCACACAAGTATTGTCAAAGAGTAAATATATATTGAAGCCTCTGGGTTTTAGGGTAACTTTTTCCATAATTGGTAACTGATAAACAACATGGAGTTATCAAATGGTCCATTGATAAAACTTCCCAGCAACACACAGCTATTATAATCACAAACTTTCAGCACAGCAATTATCTACACTAGGTTTACATAAGAATAGGCCCATCAACAGCCAGACAGGGATGGAGGAGGGATTTGGGTTTCCTGACATAATGAGAGGCAGAAGACAGGAGGGGTGTGGCAAGGGTAACTAAATGGCACTTATAATCTTCTTTCCAGACAATATGAAAACAGTTCTTTCAACCAGAACACCTGGCTTTTGAAGCTTCCCATCCAGAATAGTACAGCATTTTAAAATGAAATCCTCCAACTGTCCAAACACCCTGATCCCCTCCTGCTTAATTTTGCCCCAACTCAATGAAGAAAGGTGCACAGCTGCATCCGGGGTGAAAGCTAAGTCTTGAGAAAACCTAGTTGACCCCCTAGTCCAGATAAAGGTGAGTTATGTGTGGGAAGAGAACACACCCAGCAGTAAAGCATGTTTTGTAGGAAAGAAATGTATTTGGCAAAGATCATTCCCTTCTCTGTTAAACTATCAGCTCTTTGAACAACTTAGCCAACATTTGCTTTCAATGTGTGCTTTTTGTGGGTGTGAGTAGAGGCAGGAAAAAAAGGGGGATATGATAGTATTTGCTTCCAACAGTGCAAGAAATTGGTTCCCATCAAGCACTGGCTGGTCAGCTGGAAAGGAGACAGAGCAGAGAGAAGTGAACTGGATCCAACACATGACACTGTACTTCATCCTTTGGGAATCGTGAAAAGAGGACCCCATCACACCCTTCCATGGAGAGGGTACATAGGTACCTGTCCTCATGAGGAGTGCCAGACAGCTTTGTGTGGTGGAAGTCCAGGAATGGAAGAGTGTTACAACAAGCAACTCCTCCTCTCAGCACTTCCATAAAACAGGAACAGAATCCTTCTACAGCATGTGTTAGCTTCTGTTTACTGATACTTAGCTCTGTGCTTGGAAGCAAGCTCACAGTTTCATATATTCCTGTGGCCTCGGGGGCTGAAATTACATTAAATAACTCCATCCCAAGGCTATCCAAAAGCCAAACTCTGTGATAAGGCACAATGACAGACACATGAATTCCAGCAGTCAGGACGCTGGGGCAAGTGGATCATGAGTTTGAAGCCATTCTGAGCTACATATGTTTAAAAAATAAACATAAATAAAAATTTAAAAAAAATACAACAAAGCTGGTATTTGCTCCCAGGTCCCTGGTTCCAAAACTTACACTCCTAAATCACTATCATAATATCTAAAAAAAAAAATGGAAGCAAACAAAAGCATACTTCCAGCAGACAGCAATCCAGAGAACTCCATGGTTGTATGCACACATTTACGATATATGGACAAAAGGAGAAAATATAACCAAAATATTAACAGATGTGTGAAAACTAAAGATAAACAAAAGAGACTAATTACTATTAAGCAAAGAAAGATCACCATCTGTCTTAGTTAGGGTTACTATCGCTGTGATAAAACAACATAGCCAAAACATGTTGGGGAAGAAAGGTTTTATGATGTGGCTTACACTTCCACATCATAGTTCATCATCAAAGGATGTCAGGGTCAGGACAGGAACTCAAGCAGGGCAGGAACCTGGAGGCATCATCTGATGATATGAAGATCATGGAGGTATGCTATTTACTGTCTTGCTACCCACAGCTTGCTGAGCCTGTTTCTTATAGAACCCAGGACCACCACCACCATCAATCACTAATTAAGAAAATGTCCTACAGAAAATGGAGGCATTTTCTCATATTGAGGCTTACTCCTCTCTGATGACTCTAGCTTGTGTCAAGTTGACATAAACGAACCAGAGCATCATCATACTTGGTGCCTGTTTCTCCATCTGCTGAAATTATACATAAACATGTGAGAGGGACGAACTATAAGCCTTCTTTCTGTAAAGACAGAACTACTGTCTGGGTATGTAGCTCAGTTGATGAACTGATTGCCTTGTATACACGCAGTCTCCAAACCATATAAGCAAGCTATGGTGATACACACCTGGGGGCATATACCCAGCACTAGGGGCATAGAAGCAGGAAGATCAAAAGTTCAAGGCCATCCTCAGACACATAGTTGAGGCCACTTAAAACCCTGTCAAACACACACACACACACACACACACACACACACACACACACACACACACAAACAAAACTGCATTTGACAGTTTCTCTGAATAAAAAATTTTATCAAAGTATAGGGCTACATTAAGCTAACAAGCCATTGTCCTTTAATATATCCTCTACACATTGACTCTTGATGTGGCACGACATACTCTTTCTAAGTATTTAGGTCAAGGTGAGCTTATGCAACTATTTTAAGCACCATTTTGGTGACCCAGTGTATCTACAGACTAGGGCCTAGAGTGAGGACAGAACTGGACAAAGACCATTTGGAGCCAGTAAGATGGGTCTACCACACTGAGCTTTCCCCAGGAAATACATCCTCAAAACAGGACCTGAACCTTCCCAAGGGGAGTTGATTTTATTTCTGGGACCCACTCAGATCTCAAACTTCCAGAGACAGAGAAAAGACCCAATGGCTTTTCTCAAAAATTCTTCACTTAAGTGCTGGAAGTAAACTTCCTGGTCCACTCAACACACAGAAACTCATAGGGTGAAGAAGTTCAGACCAGAAGAATGCTAAAATATAATCTGAGAACCATTGGCTCACTGAATGCCATAGGCCTCCCAGTCACATGTCTGTGTTTGCCCACATTCAGTCCCTCAGTGCATAGCATGAGAGGCAGTAAATGATGTTCAACTCTGACACATTCTGAAGCCATCAGTCTCTGAAAAGATCATTGTCAAATAAAAATAGTTCAGCTTCAAAGAGAAGTGTTTGAAATCCCATGTATACTTACATTTCTCAGTGGTCGCCAGTTTATTAGTGAAATACTTCTGCCTGCCCAGCTACCACACCCCAGCTTCAACCTCTCAGAATATCTCTCTCCAACACCCTAGACCTCTGACCTCAGAGACGTCCCCCCCCCTTGACATTCATCTGCAGCCTTTACACCTTACCTCAACGTGTCCTGTCTAGCTCCGTCTTTCTCCCTCCTTCAGCTGCCTATTTTTTGTACAGATTACATATGACAGAAGCTCTGAGAACTGAGTGGCAAAGCTCTTTCCCACAGGAGAGGCCAAGGGTGTTGAATATGAAGAAGGTGGCCCAGAGTGATCAAAGGCAGCATTAAGCAAAAGAAGAAAGGAATACTCATCTACAGAGGAGCCTGAGGAAAGACCACAGATGAACTGTGAGGAGTTGTGGGGGGTGGGGAGGGGAAAATAGTGCTCGTGTTGCAGGGACCCACTCTGCCACATCCTCTCTCCAACTCCCAGCAGCATCTGAAATTATGTGCCATGCTGTTTATCGGATCGCCCAGGCAGCAGAGATCATTACCTCATGAGTCCTAAGCCAGGGATGCATCTCACGACTCCACATGTAATGTAGTGAGAGGCCTCAGCCAAAGCTAAACCCATACACTTCTCCAATTACCCAGCATTGTCCACATACAAATGACCAGGCAAGTGAGGAAAGTAAGGAACAGCAGGGAAAAGACAAGGATGGTGGCGGTGGCGCTAGAACCTCGGCAGGGCAGTAACGGTGCAGACTTAAGTCTAAGCGCATCTGAGCTATGCGTGGTCCAGACTCCAGCCTAGCATGCATGACCTACAGCCCTGAGACCTGAGCCTTTGAGTTTTTTGGTTTGGTCTGGTTTTTGGCAACTTTGTTGTCACCATTTAGATCTCTGTGAATGTTCATTCTACTTCTGTCTTCCCTAAGACCTCGCCTGTCCTCAGCCACAACCTCGTACAGAGGAGTGGCTTCACTTAGAGTGCATAGGAGCCCCTGTTTGACCTAACATTCAAGGCAGCACTTCAATAACACATTATCCCCTTGACAGTCCAGGAAATGGTGTGGCCCCAGCTCTATAAGCACCCTCTCAGAGCCAAGGGCTAAATTTCCACATTTATACTGGCCTGTCAGAAAGTGACTGAAAAGAAAATTCTACCTGCTCAACAGCCCTGGGGAAGTGGGCTGCAACTGGCAGCCCCTGAGGCAGTGGTGGGATGAGTGTGACATTTCCAAGAGCTTGGGAACTCAAGTGTGTTCTGCCTCCACTGCGATTCCCAAGCTGGTAAGGAACCAGCTGCCTTACCAAACTGCTTTGGAAACAGCTGAATGGGCTTCTCAGAATGGATTAGCTGAGCTATGGTGTGTTTATACATGCATGAGCTGCAAGTGGAATTTCTTCAGAGGCTACCAATGGGAAGGTCTGAGCAGGATGGCTCTGAGAAGACGAAAAGCAAGGGCTGTGATTAAAGCAGTAGGATCTTTGAAAGAAAAGGTCAGGCACATTTAATATGGCCCTTGATGTGAGAATGAAAGCAGAAATTTACCTTGCCATCCAACTGCCTACCAAGTGGTTTTCACTGTTCACAGCACGTAAGTTAGACTAAGCACTTGTTGTGCTTAGGACCATGGGCAATGTTTACGACCTAAAGGGACATGTGAAAGTCTACTTGGGAAATCTCCGAACAAGCACAACCCAGCCCCTCCATTCACAGGCTGTATCTTTTTGTTACCAATCCTCTCTGTACCTCAGTCTCCTCACCAAAGAAACACTGAAGTGGACTGAGAAGATGCCTCCGTGGCTAAGCTCTTGCTTGCTCATGCATGAGAACCCAAGTTCAGATCTCAAAAGACCACATAAAAACTGGCCAGGTGTAGCAACTGCTACAATTCCAGCCCTCGGAAGGCAAAAAAGACTAAGGATCCCTGGAACACACTGGTTACCTAGACCAGCTAGAACTGGCTAGCTCTGGATTCAGCAAGAGAACCTGACTCAGTAAATAAAGCAGAGAATGATCAGGGAAAATACCTGACGTGAATTTCAGGTCTTCACACACATGCACACATGCATGTACATGCTCACATGTAAACATATATATGCACACAAAAATAAATAGAGTATCTCCACCTGGGATGGGGAGATGCAAAACCACTGATTTGCAGGGCATGCTAACAGTTCTGAGGTAGAATGCCTGAAAACTGAGGTTTCAAAATGGCATCATCCAGTGGCATCAGGAAGCAGGACTCAGCAGTGTTGGTGGATGAGCTACTCTACCTCTCCTTGGTCTGCAGGAGATTTTTTTTCAAGATGTGCTAAACATACTCTCTAGATTAAGACTGGGTTTTCCTGAATGCTCTATAAAGACCAATTAACTGCACTAACGTATCTATCAGCTTGGAGGGAGCTCCTAAGACATAATTAGACAACTGCCACCAAACCTAAGGAACATCAAGCCCTACGAGCGACAGTAATGGAAAGCTTTGTTTTCTCTTGTGGATTCCACCTGAGGTAGCTATGGGAAAATACCAAGAAACAAGGTGGAGAAGAGTTCTCAAGTGTCAAAGCCACCTTTGGCCAGTGTTCCCAAGGCAGGGTGCGATGGAACCTTGGTATAGCTTTCTGTACTGGGAAGATCCTACCAGCTCTCAACAGATGATCCTTCCGTATTATTAAGCACTGATTGATAGCTTGGTATTGGCCACAGTAAAAGTAATTACAACGCAGGAATCAATAAATGATACCAATGTGGACGTTGAGACAAACAAATGGGGCCTGGTTGTCAGCATGCCACGGGCTGTTACCAAAGGAAGGTGCTGGGGACATAAGGTTTCACAAGCCATGGAAGTACTACAGGCTCTATCCATCTCTCAAGTGACAACTATCTTCTCCTCGTCTTCCAGGATCAGCCAATCAAATCTGAGCTCTGTCTCACAAACAGGTCTACATGGTACGCTGGCCTGCCCACCAGTGCTCTTCTCACTTGCTGCTATGCCATAATCAAGAATTTTCAGTCTAGAACTTGGTATATGCTATCTTTGCTCCTAGAATGTTCTCTCCCTGCTCTATCACAAGTGACTGGAATCTTCCCATCTTTAGTTCCCAACCTCAAAGTTACTTCTTTCGAAGTCGTCCCTTCAATTATGCTATCTTTTGTGTGTGAAAAGATTTATAAAATTAGATGAGGGGTCTCCTGCCTGTCTAGTACTACAATGGATGCCAGAGAAAATACAGACGAGTTCCTAAGCCAGGTCTTCCATGTGTCATCCTCCCACAACCCCCTCCCATCCCCAGATGAAGTCCAGAGACGTGGCGGCCAGCTGATCTGCATTCCTGCCCTGAGGCACTCTGTTTTTTGTAATCTCTTCTTTTCCTGTGGTTTCAAGATGTCATAGAAAATTCACTTTTGACCTGCCCAAGAATCAGAAAAGGACTTTGGCTCTAGCACACATTCTGGGCACCCTTAGCCTCTAAGATCAGCATCAGATAAATAATATAAGAAAAACAAAATGTTCTAAGAACACAAGGGGATGCCTGGGCAGCTCTACCAAAGGGCTAAACCTACTGCTACCAAGTGACACGGCAGACCTCAAAGTAACTTCCGATGGCTTCTGTCACCTAGCAAACATGATCCCATCCCGAGTGCAGGTGGGAACTTTGGCTTCAGGTATGTATAGTTGAAGGGAATTTTATTTAAAAGTATATTTGTGTCAGTATATTTGGATTTAGCCAGAAGAGAGATCATGTTCAGTGGGTTGGATTAACTGGCTGAATGTCTTTAAACAGGAGACTGTTCCCTCCCTAAGCTGAGAGATGTTTCTTGCTGACGAGTGAAATAAACAGCCACACCTGGGAGCCTCCCTGGCCTGAGCATAGTTTCCCACCAACAGCCTGCAGACACTTGGGGCCTTCAATCGCACTACAAGATATGTGTTAGCCTGTCACACAGCATGAATTGGGAAATAAACTCTCTCCCAGGCCAGCCTCCAGTGAGAGCTCACACTAACTTATGCCATTTGCAGCCTGGGGTTGAGGGGACACACAAGCAAAGAATGTGCCTGATTCAAGAAACTATGTAATAAATATGTAATCCTTTAAATGGTTTAGAATGATAGCTTCACAAATTATGGGGTAAAGGAGCATATTGCACAAACCTGAAATAAGACCTGAGTTCAATTCTCAGAGTCTATGCAAAGGTGAAGGAAAGAACCAACTCCACAAAGTTGTCCTCTGACCTCTGCCCATGCATCCAGGCACAGGGTGAATACACACTACACATCATATAGACAAAATAAAAGTATTTTCAAAGAATATGATGATTTTCTTGGAGCAATAGACAACTAATGTAGACCATAGAATCTCTTCCAAGGGGAGCATAGAGAGAGGTACTAAGAGAATAAACAGTAATACATTTATATCCTTGCTTTGTAACATCTTATTTGTGGTCATGGGAGGTCATCTCTGCTGCCATACAAAGAATTTTAGATACTCCCTAGACTGTAAAAGCCTTTCATCAGTATGCAAAGAATCTACTATGTGTCAGGACCTATTCACAGGCCCTAAGCATCCATAGAAGACTGTAGCAAAGCCTTGCTATAAGAGGTTACAAACAGGGAGGCATACAGCACACAGAAACTCACTGTCCCTCATTAGACATTCAACAGAGGCTGCCAGTAGCTGTGTAAAGTCCATGACCAAAAATGGATAAAAGCCTACTTAGCTTAGAATCAACCAGAAGAGAGAGAGTCTGAGAGTGTGTTTATATTATATCTGACTCACAAGAGATGACTGACAAATTTCCAGAAATCTCCAGATCTAGGATTTGAATTATTTAAGTATATAAGTAAAAATACATTAAAAACAAAGGTAATAGATACTCAACACACAATAGATATTAATTTTTGATGCAATTGTATTTTTCCATGACCACTGAATTTGCCATGAGTATGTTGTGTCTGTAGAATGGTAGCTCCCATCCCTTCCCAACTTGCCATGAGTGTCTTAGTTAGGGTTCCTATTGCTGTGAAGAGACAACATGACCATGGCAACTCTTATAAAGAAAAGCATTTAATTGTGGTGGCTCGCCTACAGTTCAGAGGTTTAGTCCATTATCATCATGGCAGAACAGACATGGTGCTAGAGAAGGAGCTGGGAGATCCTACATCTTGACTTACAGACAATAGGAAGTGGTTTGAGATACTGGGCATGGCTCAAAGATGGATGACCAACGCCCACCTCCATAGTGGCACACTTCCTGCAAGTCCACATCTACAGCAACAAAGCAACATAATGCCATTCCCTTTGGGGGCCACTTTCTCCTTTTTATCTTTTTTTATGATTTTACTTATAATAATGTTCACAGTGTTCTGTCTGCATGCCAGAAGAGGGCACCAAATCTCATTATAGATGGTTGTGAGCCACCATGTAGTTGCTGGGAATTGAACTCAAGACCTATGCAAGAGCAGCCAATGCTCTTAACTTCTGAGCCACCTCTCCAGCCTTTGGGAACCACTTTCTTTCAAACCACCACACATAATGAGTATGTTGTATCTGTTGAATGGTACCTCCCATCTCCTCCCAACTGCATACTTAGCAAGTTGATAATAACAACTTGTGTGTGTGTGTGTGTGTGTGTGTGTGTGTGTGTGTGCGTGTGCGTGTGTGTGTGTGTGTGTGTGTGTGGTGTATAGTTGTGAGAATTGGAGACACTGACTGGTCTATTGCTGCCTGGTTGTCTAAACCTTAAAAAGAAGTTAATATATGTATATTAGTAATACAGATTAATCTGCTATGATTAAAACCATTATGTTGGACACAAAAGTCAAAATTTGAGAGGGCTGGGTATAGTGGCACACATCTGTAATCACAACACTTGGGAGGCTGAAACAGGAGAGAAGCACATTTGAGGCCAATGTGAGATCCACAGTAAGATCCTGTCTTCAGAAAATAATGGTAGAAATATTTATTAACTTGCTTCAGCAAATCACTAGTGTTTTTGAGGATGAAGTTTTGGCATATGTCATATTTGTTTTACTGTCATCTGACGCTAACATAAAATAGCAATGTGAAAGCATTAGACTCGGTCATTTGGTGACTCAGTAGACTTTTTCTGCTACATCAGAAACGAATCAAATATATGTTCATGCTTTAATTTTGTCAAATCAAAACCACAGGTAGGCTTGTACAAGTTGGTGAAAATGAATAAGAGTGGAGTCACCTGAGACTCAATTGGCTGTGTTGGGTTTACAGTTAAGAGTCCTGGGCTATTGGTCACAAAAAGACAAACATGGTACATACTCAGTCATATATGGATTTTAGACATAAAGCAATAAATCACCATCCTACAATCCACACCACCAGAAAAGCTAGAAAATGAGGAGGACCCTAAGAGAGACACACATGGTTCCCTGGAGAAGGGGAAAGGGACAAGATCTCCCAAGCACATTGGGAGCATGGTGGGAGAGGGAGTTAGGAGAAAGAGAAGAAGAGAAGAGGAGGAGAGAAGAAGACATGAAGGAGCAGGAAGATTGAGTCAGGCCAAGAATAGAGGAGAGCAAGAAAAAAGATATCATAATAGAGGGAACCATTACAGGTTTTAAGAGAAATCTTGCACTAGGGAAATGTCCAGAGATCTACAAAATGACCCCAACTAACAATCTAAGAAATAGAGGAGAGGCTACCTTAAATGCTATTCCCCAATAATGAGATTGATGACTACCTTATATGCCATCATAGAGCCTTCATCCAGTAGCTGATGGAAGCAGAAGCAGACACCCACAGCTAAGCACTGAGCTGAACTCCTGGAATCCAGTTTGCAAACAGGGAGGAGTGATACACAAAGGGTTCAAGACCAGGCTAGAGAAACCCACAGAAACAGCTGACCTGAACAAGGGGGAGTTCATGGACCCCAGACTGATAGCTGGGAAGCCAGCATAGAACTGACCCAGATGCCCTGAATGTGGGTGTTAGGAGGACAAGGCAGGCTATGGAGCCTCTGGTAATGGATCAGTATTTATCCCTAGTATAAGAATGAACTTTGGGAACCCATTCCACATAGAAAGATACTCTCTCAGCCTAGACACATGAGATAGGGCCTAGGCCCTGCTCTAAATGATATGACAGACTTTGGAGATTCCCCATGGAAGGCCTCACTCTCCCTGGGAGCAGAAAGGGGATGGGATGGAGGTTGGGGGAGGGACAGGAGAGAGTAAGAGAACTATTGACATGTAAAAAAAGCTTGCTTCAAATGTAAATAAAAATAGTATCATAAATAAATAAATAAATAAATAAATAAATAAATAAATAAATAAATAAGTAAATAGTTCTGGGCTGCAAGCCTTACCTCCATCATCTCATCTGAGGATGCAAACTACCAGTTATGACACCGATGAGGATTCCCTCCCATAATCTTTATTGTGCATAGGAGACTTCAGCTCAAAGAGAAGAAATTACTTGTTCAAGCAAGTTCAGACCCTGTGCCCCTGGAGTGACAGGTGAGGCTGGGGTTTTCCTAGGCATCTGGGGAAAGATGAAGTGTGAGCGTGTTGGGAAGCATGAAGACTAAGTCTTCTTCCAATATTCACCATGGCAACAGTAATGACAACATGTGGGAGAACCAGAAACAAAATTGTTTTCTATTTTCATATCTCCTAGGGAATAAATTATTTCCTTCAACTAACAGGAAAATCTTGTTTTCAGAAAAATTTTTGAGTGCCTATATAGAACCTCTTCCTCTTATCCATGAAAGCTACATCTCAAGGCCAACAGAGATCCCTAAAACCCTAGAGAGTAACCTACCCTATCTATTGGATGTTTCTGTCTTTCACATACATGATAAGGAAGAGTACTTCCTCTCCAGGCACAGTTACTAAGAACTAGGGGCAGTTATAACAACACACTACAATAAAATGTTACTTAAACAGTGTTTTTCCATCCCCCTGCCCAAACTCTTTCACTCTTAATACATTTCCATGTAACATTTTAAGCCCAAGTTTGCCTATGGGTAACTGAAACTTCAGAAAACGGAATCCACTGATACAGGGGAAATAAATGCTATCAGTCTAAAGATAGGAGACATGGGAGAAAGGGGGCAGGGAAGGGGGAAGGAGAGAAGAAAAGGAGGAGAGCGGGAAGGAGGGAGGGAGACAGGAAGGGAAAGAGGGAAGGAAGGAGGGAGAGAGGGAAGGAGGGAGAGAAAGAGGGAGGGAGGGAGGGAGAGAGGGAAGGAGGGAGAAAAAGAGGGAGGGAGGGAGAGAAAGAGGGAGGGAGGGAGAGAAAGAGGGAGGAAGGGAGGAAGGAAAGGAAAGAAAGAGGGAGGGAGGAAAGGAGAGAAAGAGGGAGGGAGGGAGAGAAAGAGGGAGGAAGGGAGGGAGGAAAGAAAGAGGGAGGGAGGGAGAAAGGAGAGAAAGAGGGAGGGAGGGAGAGAGGTAGGGAGGGAGAGAAAGAGGGAGGGAGGGAGGGAGGGAGGGAGGGAGGGAGGGAGGGAGGGAGGGAGGAAAGGAGAGAAAGAGGGAGGGAGGGAGAGAGGGAAGGAGGAAAGGAGAGAAAGAGGGAGGGAGGGAAGGAGGAAAGGAGAGAAAGAGGGAGGGAGGGAGGGAGGAGGGAGGGAGGGAGGAGGAGAGGGAGGAAGGAGGAAAGGAGAGAAAGAGGGAGGGAGGGAAGGAGGAAAGGAGAGAAAGAGGGAGGGAGGGAGGGAGGGAGGAGGGAGGGAGGGAGGGAGGGAGGGAGGGAGGGAGAGATGCCCCAAACTGTATCAGGAAATAGATAAGTGTATTTTTCCTTTCCTTTGATTTTGTAGACCCCAGCCTGGTTTCTAGCCCAGGGACTGTGTCCATTAAATATGTTTTATTGGTAAACAGCCAGAAATATGAATGCTGTAGAAACTTTTCAAACCCAAGTGCTACCCTCCTTTGCCAATTTACTAGGGTGCCTAGAGAGAACCAAAGAAGTGAACCCCAAACTGTGCCTTCTCTGAGCTGCCCTAGAGTAAGGCCTGCCACCCATATCCCTGATGGGCCCCACTCAAGGTCCAGCTTCTGGAACAGAAATTCTCATTCACCCATTCTGCATCCCGGCCTACTTTAACTTAGACTTCGTTGCCAGAGGCTTAGCTTCCAGCCAACCCAGTCAGCTACCTAAAAGCTGGGAAGAGCAAACACTCTCTGGTGCAATGAAAGGACAATAGCCATGAACCCCAGAGTCTTAAAAGCTCTGAGTTGCCCATAAAGATTAGCTGCTTCCTCCTTAGGCCTTCAGGATGTCTGTCCTGCCCAAAGCGCCCCCCTCCCCAGCCTAGAAAGGTGGTGGTGACTTGGGAAGACTTAGATCATGCCACACTCAGAGAACATCTCTGCATCACGAAACCTGCACTGACACCCAGGAGGGCTTAGCTGATGGAAAGTCTAGAAGACAGAGAAAGGGAGGTGGAGACAGAATATAGTGCTGCCAGCAATCTGATTATAAAGTAATCTCAGTTAACTGTAGCAGAAGAGAGAGAGAGAGAGAGAGAGAGAGAGAGAGAGAGAGAGAGAGAGAGAGAGAAAGAACATTTCCGCCAGAAGGTGTAGCTCAGCAGTAGGACCCTTATGTGCTAGCAACATATCCACACAGCCCTGGGTCCATCCCCAGCATGAAGGAGAAGGCAGGTGAGATACACAGAGAAGAGAAAGGGGGGCTAATTAGGTAGGAAAAGAAAAGAAAAACAAAATCACCACCACCCCACCTCCCAGAGATAAATCGTCTTGTGCCATTTTAGCTACCTAAGTCACCACATCTGTGTTTGACCTGATAGCCTTGTGGCGGGCAGGTAAAACTCACTTTGGGGACATAAAAACAGGCCTCCATCTTCCATCAACCCTACAGCTAATATCTTCAGATAGCATCCAAGGCCTACAGCAGTGGCTTTCAGCTTTACTGTGACCGCTGGCTTGATGTTTGCACCATTGTATGTGCAAAGTGTCTTCATTCATGATATTTTCTATTCCTATACAGCTTCTTAAAACTGTTCCTCATAGGAACATGGTACCTGATGACCCAAATCGGTGTTTCTAGGTGTAATCATTCATACTGGCCTCCAGTGTAAACTCTCTCACTTCCTTTGAGGAAAAGGTTCGTGTTTCTGTGGGGTGCCAAAGAGTTCATTTTCACTGACACAGTTTCTCAGACTGGTTCCGGGTACCATCATGGGCTTCCACTGCCCAAATATCCAACACTACCTTGTTGAGTGAATGCTGCAAGTTTTTCTAGGGCTCGGACTTCCTTTGGTTTGACCAATGTTGCATTTGTTTATTTGGATATGTTTTTTAGGATCCTGTTCTTATCTTTCATTGGTTTTGTCAGGTCCAAAGTCCCAAAATGGCAGTGCTGGTGACATTGTCTTACACATAAGGCCTTTGGCTGGGTACACAGTGGATTGCTACTGTAAACAAGCAGATCTCTCAAGGAGACTTCTGTTCACCAGGAACCACCCTTAATCCTCCAGGAACACCCCTTAACAGGAACACCCCCTTTTCCTGTCGTATTAGCTCACACCACCACCCTGCGGGATACCAAATAAAATCTGCCTGCTTTTACCAAATAAAATCTGCCTGCTTTCCCGACATTTTGCTCTTCCCTCTGACCCTTCCCCATTCCACCCCACTCCTGCTCACCTACCCCAAGAGATGCCTTGGTAATGAATCTTTCTGCTTTGGTAGTTTCTCTGAACCATCACTTACAGGTTTCAGAGCACTCAGCTTAAGGCATTATTTAATTTTATTTCAATTTATGTATACGGGTGATTTGCCTGCAAGTATGTCACTTTCACACCTGGTGCCTGGCAAGGCCAGAAGAAGGCATTGAACGCCCTGAGTTACAGGTGATTGTGGGACACCTGGTGTGGGTACTGGGAATTGAACCCTTGTCCTCTGGAACAATGACCTGTGCTCTTAACCACTGAGCCATTTCTCCAGCCTGGAAAGTATCCATTCTGTTTGCTTTCAAAACACACAGTTCCAAAGCGTTTAACTTATTTTGTTCGTTTGTTTGTTTGTTTTCAAACTATTCAGTTGGTTAATTTGCAATCATGTGGTCCTTTTCTCCTGCCACTTTCTCAGTATCTATTTCAAGGAAGGAGGAAATGGACAAAATCTGCACTGACACTCCAGCTGGCCTTATGTTTGATAATTGCATTATATCAGCTTACAAGTATTTGGAAAATGGACAAGTGAAACTAAAGATAACTTGGCTTTAAAATTCCTTCAACGAAGAACATTTGATCCCAAAAAGAATCTTTCTTTGTACACCAAACTGAAAGATCTGGGCAATAGAGTTAAAAAATGGAATTAAGTAAACAAGCAGCCTGTTTTTATTAAAAAATTTTAAACATCTACAAAAATTAAAAAACTGATAATTTATAAAAATTAATGAGAGTCCAAGAAACTAAACCATGGTATAAAAGAAAATAATGTTATGTCAGAAGAAAGCTAAACTACAACATGCGCGCGCGCGTGCGTGCGTGCGCGCACACACACACACACACACAAAACTCTTATCAACCATTCTACTCTCGCCTGACTTTACCTCTTTCTTTTTTATCTCCAAGAAAAACAAAATTCCATTACAAAGGGAAGCACAGTCATGACCTGTTCTTGTTCTAGAATAAAATTTAAAGGGGAAAAGGAGGTCTTAAACTGTATTAAAAATATTGCACCTATGAAGGCAAGTATCTGCTAAAGTGAACAAGCAGCCTACTTTATTACAAAATTTAAACATCTTCTTTTACTAAGACATACACCCTGGGTGTGTTGTATGTGCCCATGATAACTTTTCATCTAGAATAAAACACAATCTGTCCCTAAAATTCCTAAAAGTAACTAAGCAACAAAATGCAGAGCTACTGAATTTTACATTTTTTAGACTGGATACCTACTACAAACACTGTCCTTTGCCTAATTTGAGACATGTGTAGATAAATATGGGCATTATAGGATAGATTCTACCAATAGATTTAAATATCTTAAGAAGTTTGAATGTGCCATAAGGCTTTTTAGCATTTTTAAATGTTGTACTTTAACATTTTTAGTATTAACAAAAACATTATAATTCAACTGGTTGGGTCTAGTTAATATCTTCCTCTTCCTCCTCCTCCTTCTCCTCTTTCTTCATGGGGAGAACTTAATTTGTTTGGAGCTTTGAAGATATAGGTTTATGATAGAGCTGCCCCCAGATGGAGCTCCTTTTCATCTTCCTAACATTATATGTCATAAAACAACATCTGACCCTTTTCTACACACAAAGTATAATATGTGATCAACAGGAAAACTATGAGCTGAAATGCCCCTCAAAAAAAATTAAGGCACATCTATGGCAAATGTTCTGCAAAGTTGAAAGATTGATTAGTACTTCTGCGATTGTCACAGGTTCAGACACAAATTCTCTTGGAATACCTTAGCCCTCTAAGTCATCATTTGTTGTCCACCACTGTCTGGCCTAATGCCTATGACTATCAGGGAAAGGTTTGGAGTATACAACAGACCCCAGTTTCCACCGACTCAAAGGTTAAGAACCTCATCCAATGAAAGAGACTACCCATTTTACTGTGACCTACCTCCCTGGTATTTCCAGCAATTTATTTTTTAAAATGTCTTGATTCATGATTTTCTTTCTTCTGACCCTATTAAAACTGCAGAAAACTGTTACCACACTAGAACATAAAATTTGAAAGAACGCAACACTGTGATTCTTTTTCCTTAAAATTTTTATTATTTAAATTGGTAACAAGTTTGTTTACATGTTAATCTCAGTTCCTGCACCCTCCTGCCCTCCCCTGTTCCCCCACCAACTGCCATCCCATCCCCTTTCAGCTCCCCAGGGAGTTTTCCATGAGAAGTTTTCAAAGTTTGTCATATCATTTAGAGCAGGGCCTAGCCCCTCCTCCATGTGTCTATCCCTCTATGTGAAATGGAATCCCAAAGTTCATTCCAATGCTAGAGATAAATACTGATCCATTACCAGAGGTCCCATAGCCTGCCTCGTCCTCCTAACACCCACATTCAGGGCATCTGGGTCAGTCCTATGCTGGTTTCCCAGCTATCAGACTGGAGTCCATGAGCTCCCCCTTGTTCAGTTTCTGTGGAGTTTTCCAGCCTGGTCTTGACCCCTTTGTGTATCACTCCTCCATCTGCAACTGGATTCCAAGAGTTCAGCTCAGTGCTTAGCTGTGGGTGTCTGCTTCTACTTTCAACAGCTACTGGATGAAGGCTCTAGGATGGCATATAAGGTAGTCATCAATCTCATTATCTGGAAAATGCATTTAAGGCAGCCTCTCCACTATTGCTTGGATTGTTAGTTGGGGTCATCCTTGTAGATCTCTGAACATTTCCCTAGTGCAAGATTTCTCTTAAAACCTATAATGGTTCCCTCTATTATGATATCTGTTTTCTTGCTCTCCTCTATTTTTGGCCTGACTCAATCTTCCTGCTCCACCATGCTCGTCTCTCCCCTCCTCTTTCTCCTAACTCCCTCTCCTCTCTGGCCATGCTCCCAATTTGATTGGGAGATCTTGTCCCTTTCCCCTTCTCCAGGGGACCATGTATGTCTCTCTTAGGTTCCTCCTTGTTTCCTAGCTTTTCTGATAGTGTGGATTATAGGCTGGGATCCTTTGCTCTATGTCTAAAAACCATATATGAGTGAGTATGTACCATGTTTGTCTTTTTGTGACTAGGTTACCTCACTCAGGATGGTGTCTTCTAATTCCATCCATTTGCCTGTGAATTTTAAGATTCCATTGTTCCATCCCGTCCCCCGTCTCCCCTCCCCATCAGTAGTACTCCAGTGTGTAAATGTGCCAC
This sequence comes from Cricetiscus sungorus, assembly GCA_030556225.1. Classification (NCBI taxonomy): domain Eukaryota; kingdom Metazoa; phylum Chordata; class Mammalia; order Rodentia; family Cricetidae; genus Cricetiscus; species Cricetiscus sungorus. Next base: position 1,384,983 of record JANBXA010000606.1, on the reverse strand, counting down.
ATTTTCTCCATCCGTTCTTCAGTTGAGGGGCATTTAATTTGCTTCCAGGTTCTGGCTATTACAAATAATGCTGCTATGAACATAATTGAACAGATGTCTTTGTTGTATGAATGTGCATCTTTTAGATATATGCCTAAGAGTGGAATTACTGAATCTTGAGATAGACTTGTTCCCATTTTCCTGAGAAATCACCATACTGATTTTCAAAGTGGCTGTACAAGTTTGCACTCACACCACCACTAGAGGAGTGTACCCTTTTCTCCACATCCTCTCCAGCACAAACTGTCTTTGGTATTTTGATTTAACCATTCTGACAGGAGTAAGATGGTTTCTCAGAGTTGTTTTGATTTGCATTTCCCTGATAGCTAAGGATGTTGAACACTTTCTCAAGTACTCAATAGAGGAATTTTAGATTCCTCTATTGAGAATTCTCTATTTATTCAGTACCCCACTTTTTAATTGGATTATTTGGGGTTTTAGTAACTAGCTCTTTGAGTTCTTTGTATATTTTAGAAATCAGCCCTCTGTCAGATGTGGGGTTGGTGAATATCTTTTCCCATTCTTTGGGGTGATGTTTTGTCTTGTTGACTGTGTACTTTGCCTTATAGAAGCTTTTCAATTTCATGATGTCCCATTTATTAATTGTGGATCTCATTGTCTGTGATACTGATGTTATGTTCAGGAAGTGGTCTCCTGTACCAATTCATTCAAGGGCACCTCCCACATTCTCTTCTAAGAGGTTCAGTGTGGCTGGATTTATGTTGAGGTCTTTGATCCATTTGGACTTAAGTTTTGTGCATGGCAATAGACATGGATCTATCTGCAGTCTTCTACAAGTCAGCATCTAGTTATGCCAGCACCATTTGTTGAAGATGCTTTCCTCCTTCCATTGTATAATTTTAGCTTCTTTGTCAAAAGCCAGGTATTTGTAGGTTTGTGGGTTAACATCAGGGTTTACAGTTCAATTACATTGGCCTTCCTATCTATTTTTGTGCCAAGCTGTTTTGGGGACTATTGCTCTATAATAGAGCTTGAAGTCAGGGATGGTGATGTTTCCAGAAGTTCCTTTATTGTATAAAGTTGTTTTGGCTATCCTGGGTCTTTTGTTTTCCCATATAAAGTTGAATATTGTTCTTTCAAGGTCTGTGAAGAATTGTTCTGGGATTTTGATGGGGATTTGCATTGAATCTGTAGATTGCTTCCAGCAAGATTGCCATTTTTGCTATGTTGATCCTACCTACCCAAGAGCATGGGAGATCTTTCCGATTTCTGGTATCTTCTTTTATTTCTTTCTTTAAAGACTCAAAGTTCTTATTAGATAGGTCTTTCACTTGTTTGGTTAGCTTTAACTCAATATATTTTATGTTGTTTGTGGGTATTGTTTGTGGGTATTGTGGCAGATGTTTCTCTGATTTTTTTTCTCAGCCCCTGCATTATCTGTATAGAGTAAGGCTACTGGGTTTTTGTTTTTTGGGGTTTTTTTGTTGTTGTTGTTGTTGTTGTTGTTGTTTTCAGTTAATCTTGTATCCTGTCACTTTGCTGAAGATGTTTCTCAGCTACAGGAATTTCCTGGTAGAGTTTTCAGGTCACTTACGTAAACTATCACATCATCTGCAGATAGTGAAATTTGACTTTTTCCTTTCCATTTTGTAGCTCCTTAGTCTACTTTTTTCTTATTGCTCTAGCTAGTCCTTCAAATACAATATTGAAGAGATATGCAGAGAGTGGGCAGCCTTGTCTTGTTCCTGATTTTAGAGGAATAGCATTGAGTTTCTCTCCATTTAATTTGATGTTGGCTGTCAGTTTGCTGTATATTGCTTTTATTATGTTCGCTTTTATTATGCATATTGCTTTTATTATGTTATCCCTGATCTCTCCAAGACCTTTATCGTAAGAGGGTGTAAGATTTTGTTAAGGCTTTTTCAGCATCTAGTGAGATGATCATGTGGCTTTTCTTTTTCAGTTTGTTTATATGGTGGATTACATTGATGGATTTTTCGTATGTTAAACCATCCCTGCATCCCTGGGATGAAGCCTACTTGGTCATGGTGGATGATTTCTCTGATGTGTTCTTGGATTCAATTTGCCAGTATTTTATTAAGTATTTTTGAATCAATGTTCACGAGGGATATTGGTTTGTAGTTCTCTTTCTTAGTTGTGTCTTTGTGTGGCTTGAGTACGAAGATAATTGTGGCCTTGTAAACAGAGTTTGGCAATGAACCTTCTGTTTCTATTGTGTGGAACACTTTGAGGAGTATTTGTATTAGCTCTTCTTTGAATTTCTGATAGAATTCTACACTGAAACCATCTGGCCCTATACTTTATTTGGTTGGTAGACTCTTGATGACTGCTTCTATTTTGTTAGGGGTTATAGGTCTATTAAGTTGCTTATCTGTTCTTGAGTTAATTTTGGTAAGTGATATCTATCCAGAAAATTGTCCATTTCCATGAAATTTTCAAATTTTGTGGAGTACAGGTTTTCAAAGTATGACCTGAAAGTTCTCTGGATTTCCTCAGTGTCTGTCATTATGTTCCCCTTTTTATTTCTGATTTTGTTGATTTGCATGTTCCCACTCTGCCTTTTGCTTAGTTTGAATAAAGGTTTATCTATCTTGTTGATTTTCTCGAAGAACTAACTCTTTGTTACATTGATTCTTTGTATTGTTTTCCTAGTTTCTACTTTATTGATTTCCTGGCATCTACTCCTCCAGGGTGAGTTTGCTTCTTTCTGTTCTAGAGCTTTAAGTTGTGCTGTTAATTCTCTAATGTGACTATTCTTCAGTTTCTTCATATGGACACTTAGTGCTATGAACTTTCCTCATAGCACTGCTTTCAAAGCATCCCATAAATTTGAGTGTGTTGTATCTTCATTCTCATTGAATTCTAAAAAGTCTTTAATTTCTTCCTTTATTTCTTCCTTGACCCAGAAATGATGCAATTACGCATTGTTCAATTTCCATGAGTTTGTAGGGTTTCTGCAATTTGTGTTGCTGTTGAATTCCAACTTTAAAGCATGGTGGTCTGATAAGATACAGGGGATTATTCCAATTTTTTTGTACCTATTGAGGTTTGCTATATTGCTTAGTATTTATGTGGTTGATTTTAGAGAAGGTTCCATGCGGCACTGAGAAGATGTATTATTTTGTGTTTGGATGGAATGTTATATAGATGTCTGTTAACCCCAATTGGGACATAACTTCTGTTAGTGCCTTTGTTTCTTTATTAAGTTTCTGACTTGTGGTCCTGACTAGTGTAGAGTGGGGTGTTGAAATCTCCCACTATAAGTGTGTGAGGCTTTATGTGTGATTTGAGTTTTAGTAATGTTCCTTTTACAAATGTGGATGCCTTTGTATTTAGGGCATAGATGTTTAGAATTGAGACTTCATCTTGATGGATTTCTCCTATGATGAATAAGAAATTACCTTCTTCATCTCTTTTGATTGATTTTAGTTTAAAGTCTAATTTGCTAGATACTAGGATTGCTACACCCGTTTGTTTCTTGGGTTCATTTGATTGCAAAAACTTTTCCCAACCCGTAACTCTGAGGTAACATCTGTCTTTGAAGTTGAGGTGTGTTTCTTGTATGCAGCAAAAGGATGGATTTTGTCTTCATATCCATTCTGTTAATAAAGTGGGATTACCTATTACCTATGGTTTTGTGGGTATAGTTGACTTCCTTGGGTTGGAGATTTCCTTCCAGAACTTTCTGTATGGCTGTATTAGTTGATAAACATTGTTGAAATCTGGTTTTATCATGGAATATCTTGGTTTCTCCATTTATAGTGACTGAAAGCCCGGAAGGTGGGCTGTTTCTGGGGGCAGAGGCAGGACCAGGATGCTGGCAGACTTGGACAGGCAGGTCTACTTGGATGGGCTCCCCCAAGCATGTGCAATCTGCAGGCCTCCAGCACTGACATTTCTTATCATCTTCAGTCTGCACATTTGTTGTTTGCATTTGTGATTTGTTACTGTGATCCTAACCCACAAACAGTTCTGAAATTTCTGTGTTAGGGTGTAACACAAGATCCTGTTTCCATATCACTAAGCCCCTCCCACTCCATTTTTAAGCAACCCTATTGTGGTTCAATAAGGGTCAGGATAAACAAATAGGTCGAATAGATGTTTATTAAGGGAGAAACAACTCACAACACAGACAGATGAACACAGCAGTTAAAACTGGATGCTCCTCTCTCCGTGTCCCGCCAGAAAGGGCCTTTCTCCGCCTCCTCCTGAGACTAAACTCCATCGGTCACTTCCGCCCCTGGCTCCACCCCTCAATGGGTGTGGTCAGTGCCACAGAAGCAGACACGGTGAATATCCCACTACAATTCCCCTTTCAGTATAAAGAGAAGATTTAAGCTTGATACAAAACTATATACAAAACAGTGAATAACAAGTGTGCTCTAAGAAAAGGAAAATCGAGACCAAAACCACAAACATACCTAGTCCTAGGGTGAAGGCATAAGGGAGTTTACAATAGAGTTGTCCTAAGCTGAAAAGCTTAAGTCTAGTACTTAATATCTAACTAGGAAGAGAGAATAATACTAAGATAGTTTAATCTACAACCTCACCAAGACCTGAGAAGGAAAATTACAATACTAGGGTAGACGGGAAGTGCAGATGGGCAACTTCCAAAAGGTGCAGTGAGGACAGAAACAGCAAGCTACCTGGACAGTCACCCAAGGTCTCACAGCAATGTTGGTACAGCCAGATATGACTAAGGCCAGGAGTATTTGACAGACCACAACAAAAGCAGAGAGGTAGAAAGGCTGTTTTACCGTGACTTGGCAAGGTTCAGCAGTCTTCTAAGTTTGTCTCCTGCAAGCATATAGGACCGCATGTCCAAATCAGTGGTCAAGGCTGAGGCAGTTCCTTGCCCAAGAGGCCATTAGCCGAAGCGAGGATGAACTCCAGAAGGAGCAACAACAGTGTCCAACATACTTTCGGGAAAGTGCACGGTGCTGTCAGGAGCAACAGTGTCTCATGTCAACAGAGTACTAATATATAAAACATTTAAATGCCATGTTCTGCAGGTCTATGAAGTGATTGAAGATTAAGCATCTATGTCTGACTAATCTCATAGGCAAAGGAAACATGGGTGAGGATAATCTGTAATACTCAGGAACTTGGCTAACAAGCCTGAATAAAACTTCCTTGAGCAAAGCAAGGATAAATACCTAAACAATATAACTATGTACATGTATATATATATATATATATATATATATATATATATATATATATAAATTCACACATGTAAATTCCTAAAGTAGAGGTAGAGTAAAAATGTCTAAACAAGAGGTAGAGCTCTAAAGGGCAGCAAGACAAATATCCCAAATTGTAACAAATACAAAATGTCTTGAACACAAGCAATAGTATACATACATAGAATATGGCAAGTATAATGTACATAAAACATCATAAATGGAAAGATTTCACACAATACAACAAATATAAGATACAATTCTTCCAGGAAGGGAATAAACTTAATTTTACATAGGTTACCACAAATAATAATATATAACAATGTAAGCTGTAATACTAATGTCTCATTCTTACTGAATAATTCACAAGAAAATAGGCTAATCTACCTATATCCATTCTGAATCATACCTTTCCCAACCATACCCTATTCCTGTCTAAAAGAGATAACCAAGTCTAAGTATCACCTTCCAAACCCAACCCCAAGTAACTAAAACCAACCCTATGAAGATGAATATTATTCCTAAATTCCAAGAGTGGGGAAAGGGGGCGTTGTTATCTTAAGATTACTTCCTGCTGAAATGGGACGATGATTTCTCCATGGGATCCTGTTGGAAAAAAATTTTTAGCAACCAAATTTCTAAACAGAACTGGCTGTAACATATTATGTAGGTAGTCATTGTATGGCAGAAAATGCTTGACTGGAATTCTAATTGAAATTTGGCCAGGTTGTAATAAGAAGGTGCACCAATACAGCTAGCTAGTCATGAGTTGTCTCGAGAAAAGCAGTCTCAAACCGGTTTAGGGTGCAGTTTGTAGTCCAGATGCAACAGGTTGAGTCAAGTGGAAATGTCCAATTGGGGCCCCATCTCCTTTCCAGAGTGTTCAAAGATTGCTGTTGAGAACTGTTATAGTCCTTGTGGAAAATTTAAATATCAATATCAAGGTAAAATTTTTAATTTTACGGTATGCATTAGGGCAAGGCAACAGTAAGCATTAAAATGTAAATGAGAAAATTAGGATTTCAGACAGAAAATTGCGAATAAGTGAATGAGTCCTTCGATTTTGTTTTCTTCTGCCTTACACCAATTGGCTTCTTGATATAAGGCAGAAACTGTGAATTTAATCTTAACAACATGCTTGAATTTAGAGAAGGAAAGCCAAATCCAACTCCAAAGCCAGCACTGGTTTACATGAATCGGGACTACAGAAATATTAGATAGTAAAGAAAACTAGATTTCAGTATAGAAACAGTTTACTAGACTTAAATATTTTTACCATAAATCATATTCCTCTTCATTAAGTGATTCTTTCTGGAGAGCTGTCTTCTCTTCTGTAGGTACCTACATGTTTAGTGTCCTTTGGTTGTTTGAAGATAGGTGTTCTCTGTTTTCCTGTAAGGACAAGAACAGAACACTTCCCCTACCTTTGAGAAGTCTCCACATCTCTCATGGGACCTTATTTATTGGATTACTTGTCATTTCTCTTCATTAAGATGTTACTCTTGTTCAACCCGGATCTTGATTAACTTAGATGGTATCCATAGCTTTTCTTCTCCTGTAGATACAAATGCAAAACCCCTACCCCAACGTAACACATATCCTGGTTTCCATTCTGAGGTCAATACATCCTTGAAGTACACCGGCTGATGTAGTTCAGAAGTTTTTTCTATTGTCCAGTGTCTTTCTGCAGCTGTTTTTCCTTTTTCATCAGCATTAAGAAAGTTTAATGTTAATAAAGCATTATGTAATCTGTGTTTGGGTGTCTTGGTTCCTCCTGCCTGTTTATGGAGCATTTCCTTTAAAGTACGATTAGATCTCTCAACTACTGCTTGTCCTGTAGGATTGTGTGGTATACCAGTTATGTGTTTTATGTTATAATACTCAAAAAACTGTTTCAATTTGTTGGAAATATATGCCGGAGCGTTGTCAGTTTTTATTTGTGCGGGTATGCCCATAATGGCCATTACCTCTAAAAGGTGTGTGATAACAGAATCAGCCTTTTCAGAGCTCAGAGCAGTAGCCCATTGAAACCCTGAAAATGTATCTATAGTGTGATGTACGTATTTTAATTTTCCAAATTCTGCAAAATGAAACACATCCATTTGCCATATTTCATTTCTATTTATACCTTTAGGGTTACTGCCTGGTGGTAAAGGAGTTTGGTTATAGAATGAGCAAGTAGGACATTTCCTTACTATTTCCTTGGCTTGTTGCCAAGTGATAGAAAAGTCCTTTTTCAAACCTTTGCTGTTCACATGGTGTTTCTTATGAAACTCTGAGGCTTCTAGCACACTTCCTATCAATAACCGATCAATTTCATCATTGCCTTGTGCTAGAGGACCTGGCAGACCCGTATGGGATCTGATGTGTTATATATATAGGATGAATCCTCTTTCTGATAGTATCTTGTAACTGTATAAACAATGAAGTTAATTCTGTATCATCAGGAATAAATTCTGCAGTCTCGATGTGTAAGACTACTCTCTCTGCATATTGAGAGTCAGTAACTATATTGAGGGGTTCTGTAAAATCCATAAGTACCATGAGAATGGCATACAATTCTGCCTTTTGTACAGAATTGTAAGGGCTTTGAACTACTTTGCTTATTTCTCCTGATTTATATCCTGCTTTACCAGATTTGTTTGCATCAGTGTAGAATGTAGGAACTCCAGAGATAGGTGTTTGTCTTAAAATGCGTGGAAGGATCCAAATCGTCTTCTTTATGAATTTGATTCTTTCAGTTTTGGGATAATTGTTGCTAATTATTCCCAAAAAATTACTGCATGCTCTCTGCCAATATTCATTATCTTTCCATAAGGAGGAAATTTCCTCATTAGTTAAAGGTACAATAATTTCTGCTGGATCTCTTCCTGTTAATTGACAAAGTCTTAATTTACCTTTTAAAATCAAGTCAGAGATCTTTTCTATATATGTTTTTAGTTTTTTTATTCTGTTTATGTGGTAAGAATATCCATTCTAGTATGTCTTCTCTCTGCATCAAAATCCCTGAAGGATATTCTCTAGATGGTAATATAACCAGAATACAGTCTAGATTTGGATCCACACGGTCCACATGTGCTTCTAATATCCTCTTTTCTACCCATTCTAATTCCTTTTCTGCTTCAGCTGATAGTATTCGGGGACTATTCAAATCCTTGTCCCCTTTTAGGGCCATTTTCAAGTTTTTCAAATCATGCCCTTCAACTCCAATAATAGTTTGCAGTTGAGAAATCTCTCCTAGTAATTTTTGAAGATCATTAAGAGTCTGGTAGCGATCTCTCCTGATCTGTACTTTTTGTGGTCTGATTTTCTGTAGACCTATTTTATATCCTAAGTAGTTGATTGACTCTCCTTTTTGTATTTTTTCAGGTGCAATTTGTAATCCCCAGCGAGGTAAAACTTCCTTCAGTTTCTCAAACATTTTTTCTAATATGTCTGCTTTCGAGTCAGCTAACAATATATCATCCATGTAATGATAGATTATGGATTGTGGAAACTGTTTACGAATTATTTCCAGTGGTTTTTGTTATTCTGTATATATGTTTCTCATACTGGTTAATAAAGCCCTGTGGCCAATAGGAAACAAGATAGGCGGGACTAGGAGACCAGGAGGAAGAGAGAGGAAGTTGGTTGGAGTCAAGATGTAGCCCGGGGAAGGAGCAGGACGCCTGCCGCACGGCTCCCCGATAAGACGACCACGTGGAAATACTTAGATAAGTAGAAATGGGTTAATAATTAAGACAGAGCTAGCCCATAAACAGTAATGGTAACTGGCCGACGGGATTGTATCAAATACAGAGTCTCTGAGTGTTATTTGGGGCACACGTGGTTGCAGGACAATGGCGGCAGAACCACCGGCAGCCGGCAGGGAAACCTACTGTAACATAATGGTGTCAGAAGCGGGATTAAGAACTTTCACTTAAAACTTAACAAAAGCTTAAAAAATAGTTTTTAGAAACAAGGGAACAGAGACTTCTTGGTAGCAGCATTTTCTTGATTGGATTTGTTTTGCTGTAGACAGAGATTTGCGCGGCTCCTTTAAGGGAAGTTTCCAAAATTAGCATAAGCAGCAAAAAGCCGCCTGGCTTTTAAAGAGCTCTGCTAACAATTCATTGGTGTGTACAAGAGCTGCAATGAAGGTTTACACTGTGTTTTTAAAAATACGCTGGCTTGGGAGAGAAAAAGAAACAGGATACAATGGTTTAAAAAAGAAAAAAGGAACTAGAATTAATCCTAGTACTCGGCAGACAGAGGCAAGCAGATCTCTGTGATTTCAAAGTAAACCTGGTATGGAGTGAATTCCAGGACAGATAAAAGTTACACAGAGAAACCCTGTCTCAAAATATGTAAAAATAGAAGTAGAATAAATAGAGTAATAAGAAAGCCACGTAAAGATGGAAAACACAGAGAGATTTTGGATACTATACACACTTCTGTTGTCTTTAAATTATTTGCTTGCTGAGAAAATAACAACTAATAAAAGAAATGCTGCTAGATTAATTCAATTTATATATTTTAAGAATGCTTTGACTCCAAAATTTAAGCCTAAGGACAAGCTACTGGGGAAAAGGATTTCTATTTTTGTTTCCACAGAAAATGAAAAGCTACAGATTCTTTACAGACTTATATGGTTTGATCAAGCCAGACCCCCTGAAACAATGCCCCAGGTGATCCAATATTCAAAGCAGTTGAGACAAAGCCTTGCAGACTACAGCCAAGATTTCTATATCTTCTTTGGATCCCCATGACAGCGCCCTCTACCAGCAGGAAGTAATTTGGAAAGAACAACGCCCAAATTCCCAAATATTGTTTATAAATGTTTGTTTTCATTTAAATGGACTTGGTTATAAATGGCTATAACCACAAACAATCTTTTTAAAGGTAAAAAGGGAATTATGGTATAGATATGAATACTTTGCTTTGGAATGGATTTTCTTTTATTGATACAATTTAAGGTCAATTTTATGATATGTATATTTCTCCTCTTGTTTAGGTATTGTGTTTATATAGCTCATTGGAAAATGTAATGTATAATTTAGTACAGATTATAGAGAGTTACCTATGATAGTTAAAACTTGGAGTTAAGTTAGTTAGGATTTCTAGATATGCAGAGATGGATATATTTGAGATGACTAGGCATTCTTCAAACCTTTCAAAGGCCTACAGAATATGGCATTTAAAATGGTTTAGGGTTTTTCTTGACAGTGAGGCACACCTACAGAAGAAAGGAAGATGGACATTGAAGAAACTCGTTATGAAGTTTGCTTCTAATATGGCCAGACTGGCCATTTGGACAAGGTATTGCTCTTGTCTCTGTTTGACTTTATGTTGTAGAAACTGGACATGCAGGACCCACAAAGAGGTGACTGCTGATGCAAGATGGACATTGCTACAGGATTCCTGCTTCATGGAAGAGGCTGCCAGACAGCCAGACAGTCTACAGGACACAGAGAAAAGTTTCCTGCCTTGTTAAGGAGTCTGGACACACACTATTTCCTATGGGCTGAAGATGGAACATTACAGAAGAACTTCGGGTGACTGACCAGGCAATGAATTGTCTCTGTCATTTCTAGAGTTTATATATTATCCTTCTGTGGTCTTTGAAGGAGTTGAAGACAGGTAGTTATGGTTATAGTTTTCCTTGGTTAGGATTAAAGATAAGTTACATATAGGACTTTAGACTCACAAAGATAGGATAGATGATATTTTCTTTAAGTCTTACAAAATGTTAATGGACTAAATATTGTTAACTGTGATTCTTATTTGATAACTGTTGAATGGTATATTTTGCTATGTTAAGGTTAGACATGTTTATTTTAGACAGAAAAGAGGAGATGATGGGAGATGTTATTCTGTATATATGTTTCTCATACTGGTTAATAAAGCACTGTGGCCAATAGAAAACTAGATAGGCGGGGCTAGGAGACTAGGAGGAGGAAAAGGAAGTAGTAGGTAGAGTCGAGATGTAGCCCGGGAAGAAGCAGGAAGCCTGCCTCGCGGCTCCCTGATAAGACGACCACGTGGAAACACTTAGATAAGTAGAAATGGGTTAATGATTAAGGCAGAGCTAGCCCATTAACAATAATGGTAACTGGCCAACAGGATTGTATCAAATACAGAGTCTCTGAGTGTTATTTGGGGCTGGCACGGCAGAGGGCCCAGAGGGCCCACGTGGCTGCAGGACCGGGAGGCCGGCGGGGAGACCTGCTGTAACACAACCCCAAGAAAAGAGGAGCTTTGATTAAAGTAACATAGTAGAAGCAAAGATGTTCTAGATACCCACACAAATGCCACTTGAAATGAAAGTTACTTGATTAAGAAAATTAAAAGATGGGCACTTAGACATTTTCCATGTGCTGCTCTGAAAGGATTACTGTGAAAAAGTATTCTTTTTGGAGGCAGAGTATAGCACAGTGGCAGCCCACTCCAGAGAAGCAACAGAGGCAGAGTTCACCGTGGCATCAACCTGCAAGGTGAGACTTGTGGTGGCTCTGAGGCATTGACAACAATTTTCTTCCAAAGTCCCTCTGGAAAAGGAACACCTGTGTCCCAGCCAGCAACCAGTGCCACCCTGTGTCCAGCATCCAGTGTCCACCACATAGCAACCACCAGAGCCTCAGACCTGCTTGCAACTTGAGGAGTGACCACCTGAGCTTTGAGCCCTCCTGTACCTAGAGGAGCTATCAGCAGAGTCACCAACTGCACCAATTAGAGGAAGAGGGACCCCTGACCCACAGGCACCACTGGTACCAATTGGAAGAAGAAATAGATAGAAAACAAGATAAGAATACACTCAACAACACAAAGAGCAATACAGCACTGCCAGAAACTAGTGATTCTACAAAAGCAAGACCTGAACATCCCAACACAGATGAAGCAGAAGAAAATGACCTTTAAAATAAATTTATGGAGATGATTAAGGCCCTGAAAACAGAAATTTAAAATTCCCTTAAAGAAATGGAGAAAAGGCAAACAAAAATTGGAAATTCCTTAAAGAAAACCAATAAAAAGCAATCAAACAAGAGAAGGAACGAGTTCAAGACTTAAAACCATAAATAGAGGCAATAAAGAAAACATAGCTGAGGTAATTCTGGAAATGAAAAATCTGGGTAAATGATCAGGAATGACAGATAAACATAAACAACAGAATACAAGAGATGTAAGACAGAATCTCAAGTGTTGAAGATAGAATAGAGGAAATAGATTCATAGGTCAAAGGAAATGTTAAGCTCAACAAATTCTTAACACAAAATAGCCAGGAAATATGGGACACCATGAAAATACCAAATGCAAAAAAATTAAAAAAAGAGAAGATCATCTCAACGGCAAAGAAAATATACTCAACAAAATTATAGAGGAAACTTTCCCAAGCTTTTAGGATATACCAATGAAAGTACACGAAGATTATAGAACACCAAATAAAACTGAACCAAAAACAAAGTCCCCTTGCCACATAATAATCAAAACACCAAACGTACAGAATGTTAAGAACTTCAAAGGAGAAAGGGTAGGTAACACATAAAGGCAGACCTGTCAGAATTACACCTGACTTCTCAATGGAAACAATGAAAGCTGGAAGGTCTTGGATGAGTATTATGCAGACACTAAGAGACCATGTGTAAGACCCTCAGAATGAGGAGTCTCCCCATTTCAGTCAGTACCCCCAAGAACTCAAAGTCCAGTCCAGTTGATGCAACATGCAATGAACAGGATATGTTTGCACAAATGGACTTCCTCAGCACACAGGCTAGAGAAAAGCAACATTTTTCTGGGTTCAGGTATTTTTAAAGGAAAAAAACTACAAGCTTAGGGTGGGGCTGTGACTCCCTGTCTGCTGCATACTTGACCAGTCATGGGTTTTCCTTGAGGCCGGATGGTCTCACCTTAGGGCCTCGGGGTGCACTAATTAATCTTGTCTGGGCAAACTGGAGTTGCAGCTATCACTGGCGGGAGGGGCAGTGTGAATTCTTGGTATCCTGCTATCTTAGGGCCCTGTGAGGGAAGTTGCCAGTGCTTTTCCAGGTCATGCTGTCCTTCATTTTAAGTGAGGGATTTCCTTTACTTTGCTTTTGGTCTTTCACATGGATGGCAGACTACTGTACCCAACAAAGCTTTCAACCACCGTAGATGGAGAAAACAAGATGTTCCATGACAGAACAAGATTTAAACAATACCTATCCACAAATGTAGAGAGCTGTGAAGTGCCACGCCTTAAAGATGTCCCTGGCTTCCGCCTTCCACCTCCCCAAGGGTGAGCACTCTCTGGCGTAAACAAGCCCTTAATTGGTTAAGTCTATTCAACCTGTCTGCTTCTGCACTAGAGTAGCCTATCTGCAGGGTCCATGTAGCTCACTGGGGTTGGTTAGCGCAAGGGGATTTTAAGCCTGAGCAGGCATTTCCCCCAGGGTCTCGCGGGTCAGAAGAACATGTTTCAAGGATCCTGATTAAAACTGCATGAAGAAGATCTTCCCAGAGTCGCGTCTTCCTTGCTGGCGAGGGCAGGTGTGGTACAAATGGTGGCCCATATGGGGAATTTTTCAGATCAGAACTTCTTGCAGTCAGGGCAGCGCTGGCAAGTTCCCAAGGTAAGTTGGGACCAAATTTAAGGCCCTCGGTAAAGAGGCAATAAGGTCTCTGGTAAGGAGCAATGAAGTTCCGGGTTTGGACCAAATTAAGGCCCTCCGTAAAGAGGGACCAAATTAAGGCCCTCGGTAAAGAGGCGATAAAATCTCCGGTAAGGAGCAATAAAGGCCCAGGTAAGTTGGGACCAAGTTAAAGATGGTGGAAATAAGCGACAATAAAGTCTCAGGCATTGAGAGAGAGGTTATAATGAACCTAAACTAAAATTTTCAAAATGGGGACTTCTCAGTCTCATCCAATTTTTCTGGCTCTTCAGGAGCTACTTTTGTCAAAGAAACTTAAAATAAAGAAAAGCACACTAGAAAGATTCCTGAGCGAATGCAATGCCATTGCACCTTGGTTTGCAGTTTCAGGAGACCTCACAGTAGCATGCTGGGACAAGTTAGGCAGGGATCTTTACTTTGCTTGGGAACAAGGGACGCTAAAGTCCGGAGTCCGACCTGTTTGGAAGTTAGTGCATAGCTGTATGGAAGACAAGAGGTACTGTAAAGAGGCGATAAAAAAAGAGAAAGCTGTGCTAAAAATGTTACAAGAAGAAAGATCAGAAGAGGTTGAGAGCACAGGAGAGTCAGGTAGGGACAAAACAGATTCTGAGGAAGAATTGCAAGCCCTCATAGAAAAGGTTCAGAAACAATCCCTTAAGGGGCAGAGGGGGAAGGGAGAGGAGAAATGGTGATGTGGGGGAGGGGAGGGACCCTCCTGGAACAATGCCTTCTGCGCCTTCTCCTGATCAGAGTGAGGAAGGGCGGGGCCGAGGTACAGGGCTTTCCTTTTGCCCTGAGTTCTGGAAAGCCTTATGAAATGACTTAAGTCTTGAACAAGTAAATCAGATTGCCATAAAAGCATTGAAGTCATTACCCAATAAGGGAGAGGTGAATTGTAACCTCACTAAGACACTACAAGGCCCCATAAAACCATTTTCATATTTTATGGCCTGTTTGGTAGAGGCTGCAGGGAGAGATTTTGGCATTACAGCAGCCATAGTTGCAGCTATCTCTTTTGCAGTTGTGGGTTCAGTCATGGCTGCCATGGCTATGAGTACATGAGTGCAGACAGTGTCTAAGCTAAATGAGTTGTCCAAGAATGTGGCTACTTCCTTGGGTACTCAATCTACAATTGGTGCTCAACTAAAAGGATGTTTAATGATTGTAAACCAAAGAATTAATCTGGTGCAGGAGCAAATAGATATCTTGTGGCAGCTGGCCCAATTGGGATGTGAAATGAAATATCCAGGTTTGTGTGTTACCAGCATTCAGTATGAGAACTTTACACGTGCTGCTAATTTGTCACGACAGTTGTCTAGCTATCTTTTAGGAAATTGGTCTGCTGACTTTGATGACTTAATGGTACAGCTGCGAGTGGCCATCGTTGCAGTAAATTCGACACGTGTGGATGCAGGACTGGCTGCCAGATTGTCATCATGGTTCCCGTCGCCATGGATCATCTGAAAGAGTGGGTAGGAATGGGAACCATGGCTGTCCTCTTGTTGCTTACCTCCTTCGTGGCCCTGTGGTGCCTTTCCAAGATGAGGTTTGCTAAGAAGCAGTATGCAGCTATGGTTGTCCAGGCATTTACAGCCATTGAGGCAGGACAGTCTCCCCAAGCATGGCTTGTAATCATGAACAAGTATTGATCCTTCACGCTCAGGTTGTATGGCTTAGCACTACACTCCGAGTTAGCTCTGGAAGTGAGCAACTCCGAGAAGGGCATGTGGGTTGGTGTCCGAGGCCCCACCTCCAGGAAAAAGATGCCAGACGGGTGTGGCACTGACTTGGCTGACTACCAGGATTCAGGGTCATTACAATGTCCACTGCTTTACTGAAGATCAGACCACTACCCTTGCCTGTTGCATTATTAAAACAAAAAGGGGGAACTGTAGAGAGCCGCGAAGTGCCACGCCTTAAAGATGTCCCTGGCTTCTGCCTTCCACCTCTCCAAGGGTGAGCGCTCTCTGGCGTAAACAAGCCCTTAATTGGTTACGTCTGTTCAGCCTGTCTGCTTCCGCATTAGAGGAGCCTATCTGCAGGGTCCATGTAGCTCACTGGGGTTGGTTAGCGCAAGGGGATTTTAAGCCTGAGCAGGCATTTCCCCAGGGTCTCTCGGGTCAGAAGAACATGTTTCAAGGATCCTGATTAAAACTGCATGAAGAAGATCTTCCCAGAGTCTCGTCTTCCTTGCTGGCGAGGGCAGGCGCAGTACACACAAACCCAGCCCTACAGGAAATACTAGAAGGAAAACTCCAACCCAAAAAGGTTAGCCATACCCACAAAAACACAGGCAAAAGATAATACCATGCCAGAAAATCCAAAAGAAGAGAAATACATACATAATACCACTAACAAAAACAAAAATAGCAGGAACTAGCAATTGCTGGTCATTAATATCCCTTAATATCAATGGACTCAATTCACCTATGAAAAGACACAGACTAAGAGATGGATACAAAAAAAGAATCTATCCTTCTCATACATGAAAGAAACCTTAATGTCAAAGACAGACATTACCTCAGAGTAAAGGGTTGGGCAAAGATTTTCCAATCAAATGGACCTAAGAAATAACCTGGTGTAGCTATCCTAATATCTAACAAGATAGACTTCAAACTAAAATTAATCAAAAGAGATGAAGAATGACATTTCATATTCATCACATAAAAACAAACTTATCAAGATGAACTCTCAGATGCCCCAAAAACAAGGGCACAAATATTTGTAAAAGAAGCATTATTAAAGCTTAAATCATATATCAAGTCCCACACACTAATAGTGGAAGACTTCAACACCACATTCTCACCTCTGGACAGGTCTGTTAGACAGAAACTTAACAGGGAAATAAAAGAACTAACAGATGTTATGATTCAAATGAACCCAATAGATATCTATAGAACATTCCACCCAAACACAAAACAGCACCCCATGGAACCTTCTCTAAAAGTGACCACATACTCAGTAACAAAGCAAACCTCAACACATACCAAAAAAAGAGAAAGAAATAACTCCCTATATCTTATCAGATCACCATGGCTTAAAATTAGAATTTAACAGCAACACTAATTGTAAAAAGTCCACAAACTCATGGAAATTGAACAATACTCAATTAAATCATTATTGGGTCAAGGAAGAAATAAAGAAATTAAAAGACTTCTTAAAATTCAATACAAATTACATCACCCAAACTTACAGGACACAATAAAAGCAGTGATAAGAAGAGAGTTCATGGCACTAAATGCCTACCTAAAGAAGCTGTAGAAACCCACACACAATTAACAGAACAACTGAAAACTCTACAACAAAAAGAAGAAAACTCATCCAGGAGGAGTAGACACCAGGAAATAATCAAATTGGGGGCTGAAATAAATAAAATAAAATAAAAACAATACAAAGCCTCGATGAGACAAAGAGTTGGTTCTTTGAGAAAATCAACAAGATAGACAAACCATTATCCAAACTGGCCAAAAGGCAGAGAGAGAATATCCAAATTAATAAATTCAAAAATAAAAAGGGGTACATAACAATAGACGTTGAGGAAATCCGGAGAATCATTAGCTCATACTTCAAAATCTTGTACTCCACAAAATTGGAAAAGTTAAAGGAAATGGACAATTTTCTGGATAAGTACCACATACCAAAATTAAGTCAAGACTAGATAAACAAATTAAATTAGATAGTCATCAAAAGTCTCCCAGCTTTAAAAAAAAAAAAAAAAAAAAAAGCCCAGGGACAGATGGTTTCAGCACAAAATTCTATCAGAAATTCAAAGAACTAATATCAATGCTCCTCAAATTGTTCCACACAATAAAAACAGAAGATACACTGTCAAACTCTTTTTCTAAGGTTACAATTACCCTGACACCTAAGAAAGAGAATTACAGTCCAATTCCCCTCATGAACAGCGATGCAAGACTACTCAACAAGATACTGGCAAACTGAGTCGAAGCACACATCAGAAATATCCACTATGATCAAGTAGGCTTCATCACAGAAATTCGGGAATGGTTCAACCTATGAAATCTGTAATGTAATTCACCATATAAACAAACTGAAAAAGAAAAAAAAACCACATGATCATCTCATTAGATGCTTTAAAAAGCTTTCTACATATTCCAACACCCATTCATGATAAAGGTCTTGGAAAGATCAAGGATAAAATGAACATACCTACACATAATTAAGGGCAATGTACAGCAAACCAATAGACAACATCAAACTAAATGGAGAGAAACTCAAAGCAATTTCACTAAAATTAAAAACAAGACAAGGCTGGCCTCTCTCTCCATATCAATTCAATATAACACCAGAAGTTTTAGCTAGAGCAATAAGACAACAAAAGGATATCAAGGGGATACAAATTGGAAAGGAAGAAGTCAAACTTTTGCTATTTTCTGATGATATGATCATATACATAAGTGACCCCAAAAATTCTACCATGGAACTCCTACAACTGATAAACACCTACAGTAATGTGGCAAGATACAAGGTTAACTCAAAAAAAAAAAAGACAAAAAAAAAAACAAAAAAACAAAAAACAGTGTACTTCTATATACAAATCATAAACAGGCTGAAAAAGAAAGCTGGGACACATCACCCTTCCCAATAGCCACAAACAGCATAAAATATCTGGGGTAATTCTAACAAACAAGTGAAAGACCTGTATGACAAGAGCTTTAAGTCTTTGAAGAATGAAATTAAAGAAAATATCAGAAAATGGAAAGATCTCCTATACTGTTGGATAGGTAGAATTAGTATAGTAAAAATGGCAATCTTATCAAAAGCAATCTACAGATTCAATGCAATTCCCATCGAAATTCCAGCACAATTCTTCACAGACCTCGAAAGAATAATACCCAACTTCATATGGAAAAACAAAAAGCCCAAGATAGCCAAAACATACAGTAAAAGAACTTCAGGAGGCATCAGCATCCCTAACTTCAAGCTCTATTATAGAGCTACAATAATGAAAACAGCTTGGTGTTAACATAAAAATAGACAGGTGAACCAATGGAATCAAATCAAAACCCTGATACTATCCACACACCTATGAACACCTGATTTTTGACAAAGAGGCTAAGATTATACAATGGAAAAAAGAAAGTATCTTCATCACATGATGCTGGCATAATTGAGGTTGACATGTAGAAGAATGTAAATAGATCTGTTGGGCCTTAAAAGACTCAAGCCTGAGGCCTAGTAAGCTCAGTGTAACTTCCTGAGCCTGATTTGAGTTTAGCGACATGTCTCTGGCCAGCAACTTCAGTATGTGAGTGACTCAGAATAGCCTGATCTGGAACTGCCTCTGCCTAGCTACTGCTGACATGCTGAATCATAATTGGTCCCAATACCTCACCCCTTGCTAAATAAGGTTCATGCCCATGGCCCCAAAACTACATATGCAGTTACCTGTTGTAATAAAACGAGATCCTGCTTCCCCAGACTCCAGGATCAGTGTGTGTTTCTCCCCATACCGGGAAGGGATAGGTCTGAGTTGTCTGACACTCACCATCCTGCCCATCCCCAATAAGGAAATCGGCTAGGCCAGTCCTTGGTCAACACTATCTTTAGGAAGATCCGGCATAGATCCATATCTATTGTTATGCACAAAATTCAAGTCTAAATACATCAAAGACCTCAGCATAAATCTAACCACACTGAACCTCACAGAAGAAAAAGTGGGAAGTAGCCTTGAATGCATTGGCACAGGAGACCACTTCCTAAATAGAACACCAGTAGCACAAAACTGAGAGAAACAATTAATAATTGGGACCTCCTGAAACTGAGTAACTTCTGTAAGGCAAAAGACGTGGTCAACAAGACAAAAAATGGCAGCCTACAGAATGGGAAAAGATCTTCACCAACCCCACATCTGAAAGAGGGTTGATCTCCAAAATATACAAAGAACTCAAGAAACTGGACATCAAAATACCAAATAATATAGTTTTAAAATGGGGTACAGATCTAAACAGAATTCTCAACAGAAGAAACTCAAATGACTGAAAGACATTTATAGAATTGCTCAAAATACTTAGCCATCAGGAAAAGGTAAATCAAAACAACTCTGAGATATCATCTTAAACCTGTCAGCCTAAGATCAAAAACACTGATGACAGCCTATTTTCGAGAGGATGTAGAGTAAGGGGAACACTCCACTGCTGGTGGAAGTGCAAACTTGTACAACCATTTTGGAAATCAGTATGGTGGTTACTCAGAAAATTGAGAATCAATCTACCTCAAGACCCAGCAATACCACTCTTGGGCGTATACCCAAAGGATGCACACTCACACCACAAGAACATTTGCTCAACTATGTTCATAGCAGCATTGTTTGTAATAGCCAGAAATGGAAACAACCTAGATGTTTCTCAACCTAAGAATGGATAGAGAAAATGTAATGCATTTATACAATCGAGTACTACTCAGTGGTAAAAAAACAATATCTTGAAATTTGCAGGCAAATGAACAGAACTAGAATAAAAAAAAAAAAACCATCCTGAGTGAGGTAACCTAAACCCAGAAAGACAAATATGCTATGCACTCACTCATAAGTGTATATTAGGCATAAAGGAAAACCAGACTATAATCCACAACCCCAGAGAAGCTAGGTAACAGAAAGGACCCTAAGGGAAGTCTACACAGATCCACCTAGGAAGAAGAAATAAACAAAATCTCCTCAGTATATTAGGAGCATGGAAGAGAGGAGGAGAATAGAAGGGGAGAGGGGAGGGGAAAGGAAAGTGGGGAGGAGAACATGAGGAAACAAAAAATTAAAGTAAGAGGGATGACAGAGAGGGAGAACAAGAAAAAAGATATCTTGATGGAGACATTATGGGATTAGCTAGAAATCTGGCACTAGGTAAATTCCCAAGAATCCACAAGGATGACCCCACATAAAACTATAAGCCATAGTGGAGAAAGGGGATGAACTGACCTTCCCCTGTAATCAGATTGAGGACTACCATATTTGTCAAACTTTCATCCAGCAACTGATGGAAGCAGATGCAGAGATCCACAGCTAACCACTGGGTCAATCTCCTGGAGTCCAGTCCAAGAGAAGGAGGAGCGATAATATGAGCAAAGGGGAGAAGACCATGATGAAGAAACGCACAGAGACAACTGACCCAAGCCATTGAGAGCTCACCAACTCAGGAAAGACAGCTGCGGAACCTGCCTAGGACCAAACCCAAATGCAGGTGACTGTGGGTGACTTGGGCAATGGGACCAGGATCTATCCCTAGTACATGAACTAGCTTTCTGGAGCCCATTTCCTATGGAGGGATACCTTGCTCAGCCTAGACATGGGGGGCCTTGGTCAGGTCTCAAAGTGGTGATGGGACAGATTTTGTTAACTTCCCATGGGAGGCCTTACCCTCTCTGAGGAGGGAGTGGAGTGGAGTGAGGGGAAGGTGGGGGAAGTGGAATGAGGTGAAAGAGGGAGAACTGGGATTGATATGCAAAATTAAAAATAAAATAAAATTTAAGAAAATAAAATATTATCTTCATAATTCTTGAAGTATCTGAAGGGCTTTTTCCACTTCCTATATTATTAATAGGTAATTGTTCAAGGGCAAAGAAAAATTGTGTGTTAGTTTTATCATCACTGTGCAAAAAAAAAAAAATCCTGAGAAAATTAACTTTTAGAAGGAAAGAGTCACTTTGTTGGTGTTCTTAGAGACTTCAGCCACCATGCTGGAGAAAAGTGGTTCATATCACACGGCCAGGAAACAGAAAATATAGGGACCAAGGATCAGACTTAACTTTTGAAGGTCATCCCCCACTGAGCTACTTCTTTCCATAGGCCTTAGCTCCAAAGTTCCTACCAGCGTCCTTAATGGCATCATGGACCAACAATCAATCCTGTGGGGGAACATTTTATACTCAGACCCTAAGAAAGCCACAGATGGTGTTAGGACTGCTCACCAGTTAATCTGAAAACAGGAAGAAAGGAACCTAAGAATGTGAGGAAGAAAGTGAGATATGATGGGAGGGAAGGGAGAGGGGGGAGGAAGGGAGGGAAGGGAGAGGGGGGAGGAAGGGAGGGAGGGAAGGAAGGGCAGAAAAGCAATCATGTTGGGTTTGAAGATGGACGAGGGAAATAAGAGACAAGACTAGACAGCATCTAGGCAGCATCTCAAAACCAGAAATAAATGTCTTCCCTGAAGGAAATTCCCTGCTTCAGAAAGGAAAGTAGCCTTAGCTCAGTGAGACCCTTGTCAGACGTGAGACATGGGTAAGCCACCTTCTCACTCCTCTAGAGAGAGAAGGACACATGTTGAAAGGCTCTAGCCGTCACTGTTGCCATTGTCGATGGAGCTGTGGTGCTAGGAGGAGGAGTGGGGGGAGAAACGTGCCACTGATCCTTTCCAAAGAAATTGCTAACTATATTGGCATTCTACCTCTAACCATGATTTTCATGCCAAGGCCCTGATTTAATTACAAAGATTGTGACATTAAGCACATGTAGCCATGTTAGATTCAGTTAATGAGAGTAAAGAAATCTGTAAATTGTCGGTGGCTTTTTTATGGTGCCACATGGGGAAGAAATGCTTTGTGTCTTCTTCCTTTTGCTACCAAGGCTCATGGATACTGCAAAAAATGAGGTAAATTTGGTGTCAAAGTGATCACAAAGAAACCTTAGCATAGACGCTAGTCTAGTCTCCTCTCAAAGATTAAGCAATTGGACATTTGTTTCCTTGATAGCCAGCTCTCCTAGCCTGTGCACCTAGGTCAGTAGACACCCACACATGCACTCCTGCTCCTCCCTTGCATGCACACTCATGCACCAACACAGTTACATACCATAAAATCCACATGCGGATGTGCATAGAGGACTCTGCTAAGTATTTGCTCTCTGACAAGCAGGGGGAAGTTTGCTCCTGTGTTTTTTCCACAGTATGAAGCATTCTAATTCTGAGGAAATAAACTTAATCTTCAGATTAGTTCTCTGCCTGTCAGGAACACAGAACTGTACACAATGGGGGGGGGCTCAAATCAGAAGATGTTTTTTGTGTTCTGAAGCTCCAAGAAAGCTAAGGGCCCCGCCCGATGGCTATTGTCTTAACTTCCCTGAGACATGAATTGCTACTGACAAAGCCAGGGTCCTGAGACCTTTGGCAACACTAAGTGATGGCGACTGTTCCCACCTTCTTCTCACCCCTGGGTCAGCATTTGGCAACAAATGTGCATGATGGGAAATGAGGCACCTAGACTCAAACACCAGCTGTCCCATTTTCTACACATGCTGTTCTGGAGACCCTCCTGCCTCTGGGAGAGCAGAAAGCAGCTGTCTACTGTCACTAGAAATGCCAAATGCCCAGGTGATGCTGTGCCATGATCCCAAGTTGGGGCTGACCCAGCATTTCAGCTCAGGTTGCAGGTTGCAGGTGTGGTCAACCTTTTAACATTGCAATACAAGCTTGTCATCATCAAAGTTCATGCTGGAGAACCAATCAATCAAATTAATTTTTTTAAGTAGGGAAAAAACCCTCAGTGTTTTAAGTAAGCTTGTGGTTTTGCACTGGGCTGTGTTCATAGCCATCTAGGGCTGCTGTAATGCATTCTCCATGTTCACAGCTACCTTACAATAAAGGATTATCCTATGAAAACAACGTCTCTATGAAAATGCTCAGAACATGCTCCAACACCCCAACCATGCAACCCCACAAGGTCACAGTTGGTGACCAGACCAGTGCTTACTGGGAGACCAGAACTCATGCTTCATCTGCCAAGTCTTCACTGGGCATTGTCTGCAGCCAAGGCACAGTTTCCTGACTGTGGAAAATGGCCCCCAAAGGGAGTGGCACTATTAAGAGATCTGGCTTTGTTGGAGTGGGTGTGGCTTTGTTGAAGGAAGTGTGTCACTGTTGGGGCAGCCTTTGAGGCTTCCTTTGCTCGGGGTACCACCCTGTGCGATTGTCAGTTGACCTCCTGCTGCCTTCTGGCCAAGATGTAGCCAGTATCACATCTGCCTGCATGCCACCATGCTCCCATGTCATGATGGTGGACTGAAGCTCTGAAACTGTAGCGAGGCAAGCCCCTGCCACCCAATTAAATGTTTTCCGTTCTCATGGTGTCTCTTCACAGCAATAGAAACCCCAAATAAGACTGACTCGCCTTCTAGTACAGCAGAACAGATAATGGACACCAATCCTGGGGTTCAAACAAACATACCCCGAAGTTTGCCGTTCTGCCTTGCTGAGCTCAAGAGCAGCCTTGGACACCAGGTCCCTTTGAGCTTCTTGCTTCTCCCTGAAGTACAGAGTGGGTCCTGTCACTGGTGTCTCCCTTCTGAAACAGCTACTCCTACAGGAAATGTGATTACTTTCAACTCCTTGGAACTCTTTCCCATTAGCGGGAATGATGAACACTGGGAGAGGAGGCCAAAAGCCATCACCAAACCCAGACAGGCTTTTCGTGGACTCTTCCCAGGACAGCACACTCTGGGAGATTGCCTGGTAGACTATCTGCATAATAAGAGTCTGTGCCTGCAGTGCGATCTGTCTTCACCTGGACCACCTACCCCACACTCATTTCCGTCCCTGTGATGACAGAATGTTAGATTCTGACCCTGTGGATTTTCAAATCATGGATAGCTCCAGTATACATGTGTAAGACAGTAAATAAAATGGTTTTTTTCTTGATTAGCTGCCTTCTGTTGTTAGGCTGCCTGCCGAGACGTTTTATGATGGGAAGGGACAAGATCACCACCCCCCTCTCTTGCCCCTGTGATATTTTTTTTCAGGACTATGCTTGTGAAGACTGACTCTACAGATGACCATGTCTTAATTCTGCCTCCAGTAAGTAAATATGTACTGTTTCCAAGAAAGGGAGAATAGAAGTCAAAGGTTCCGTTTATTCATTCATTAGCTGGTCTGAAGAGAACCTGAACTAGTCAGACTGCCTGTGTGGGTCCAGTGCAATCTCAGGGGTAACCCTCAGGATGGAAGATGGGCAGAGAGTGCCTGGGAAAACTGAAGGAATAAAGACTGTTCAGCAGAGGCAAAGGTGCTAGCTGGGGGGTGGGGGAGGGGCACCTAGACTGCGGAGAGAGGAAGAAGTCTCTGCAGACTCCTGCATAGCCCTGTGCTGCCCGCTCCTTGATCTTGGGTGAACACTAAATCCGTGTTGTTTGGAGCCACCAGGCTTGCAGTGACTTGTTACACACAGCTCCTCCAGGACATCTTCACACCACTTGCTAAAGGAGGTTCCCAAGGTAACTGAAGCCAAGGCTTCACGCATACTCAACAGGATCTGTATAAGTTGCCATCATTTTACTTGATTGGTTTGTTTGCTTGCTTTGGGAAAGGGACCACATATCCCGACCCCCACTCTGAAGGGCAGGTGTACCACAAGGCACAGCCCTTTGCAGCCAGGCCAGCAGAGGAGAGGATGAGTGGAGGAGTCTGGGGGGGAGAGGGGGGAGCAGCGGTCAGTCTGCCCTCCTCTGCTGGCCTGAGTAGGGAGCCACTTGTCCCCAGGGACTTCTCCCTATCCGTCCATGCCACTTGTTTTTATTTCCTGACCAGCTGTTGTACCTTATGTCCCAACACACTCATCCCAAGGGGTCTCATATCTTTTAGGGGGAGCAATTGGGGTTAATAGATGAGGAAGCCTCAGCCCCACCCCTGGCCAAATGCGTGAGGAACAACGGCCCTTCTGGACAAAAACTCATCCTAGAGGGATATAAGGAATGAAAGTCTCCCTTGGTGACAAAGTCTAGGGATGTTGACCCCCTCCAGATGCCTGGGTGTAGGCAGAGCGAGGTGGCATCTACCCCTTTCACTGTCCTTTCCCCTGCTTCACCTCCAGCTTCTGTCTCTAATTCATTGTGCCCAAACCCAAACCCGGAGTCTTTCTCCCGCCCTGTCTCCTCTCCCCATTGACCCTCACTTTTCATCCAAGAGGGCCCGGTTCCCAAAGTGGGCTCAGCACCCTCACGAGCCCTTTCACTAACTCACAATGCCTACCCAACCTCACTCAGACCCTGGAAGACTTATCACAAAGTGGGTGTTTTATTAGTTTATTGGTGTTGGGGTGGGGAGAGATTCGCTCCCGAGTTGTTCAGGCTTACACACAGAAGGGCTGGCCGGAGCTGCTGCGCTGTGTGTGGAGGAAAACAAGCACAGCCCTGCCCATGCCCACACCAGACTTTAGCCTCATTTTCTCCCCAGAGAGCTCCAGATTAAACTTCCTCCTTCCTGGTAAGGCTGTTTAATGAGGCAGGGTTGGTTTATGGCAAATCCAAGCAGGGCAGAGCATGGGCAGGGCAAGGAGCAGCTGCCTTTCCAGGGAGCCTGTGACCAGCCTGTCACTCCCTCTGGGCAGCTGCATCCAGAGGAGGGCAACCGCCTAGGGAAGGCCACAACCCCTCCAAGAACCAGGACGCTGCTCCATCAGCAGCCAGGTCAGGGAAGCCGCTGGTTGAGCCAGGATTCAAGGGATCATCAGCTGATTCATCACCCCTTCTCCACCAAGGTAGGGAAGCATGAGCCATGAGCCTCAGGTCCGTCTCTGCCAGGCTGGAGAGGGCTTACCTCTTGGTCCACATTTTTGACGGAATGTTAGAAGCAGGTAGGATTTGAAATGAAGAATAAGCAATGCCTGGGAGAGAAAGCAAGAGGGGGACATGAACAGACTTCCTCTGAGGGGGTCTAGTCCAACTGACAATCGGACAAGGAGAAGGCTGGATTAGCTCTCAGTGCAGTTCATTCTGTGATTGATTAGTTATACCTGATGTGGGTACAAAGATAAGATCTCAGGTTCAAAAGCCTGGCATTTGAAAACCTGCACTGTAGATATCCTTTGACCACAGAGACTCTCTAAATGTATTAGTTCACCCATGGATTCATGTTTTTAAAAGAAAGAATACAATCTAGATGAGCATCAAGTTCCACAAATATTTGGATAATGAGGAAGGACAGGATGTTCTCTGGCCACAAATTTCATTCATCTCTGAAAAGACTGACCTGAAATGTTATGACAAAGGTACATGTTCTTGAGGATTTTCCAGCAATGTACTATCAGGCTGGTCCCTCTCCCTAAGATCTGTTTCCTCGTCTGTGGAATGGGAGTGAAGGGTGGAATATCCCGGTTCAATCCCTTCAGTTTTAGCTCATCAGGTATCTGTGGGAGGGACTGAAAAAGCACAGAAAATAGCACCAGCTGCGTGCTAAATGTTCTCCATGTAGTATCCTCTGTGAGGCCATTTCTCCTTATTACTCCCACTCCAAAACTGGGGGCAAGTCTTCCTTCCCGCAGGCAGAGTGGCTGCAAAGTTCAGGCTCAGTGCCCCGTAATACAGCTGATTTGGGATTGTCTCTGCAGATGGTTCACTCACAGAATAGTAACTGAGCACTTCCTGCAGGACAGGTTAAATACACCATTGTTCTAGCCAGAAAGCAAAAATGGACCTACAGGAACTAAGGCATGTGCTGAGGCAGTGTGGACTTAGAAGGTAGGAAGACAAGGAGGTAGGGATGGGGTCACAGTGGTCAGAGCACAGAAGGGCTGGCTGTCAGAAGTGAGATGAGGAAGGGTGATACCCAGGTTAAGCACAGCTGGAGGGAGAAGGTGGCTTCTCCCAGTTGCTCCATCTGTCTGCACCGGGACCCTGGGGCATTCTGTCGTGTGCTCACTAGTACAGCGCCTCCTGAGTGAGCTGCCTTGTGTGCAAATTGGCCCCAGTTGCCTGCTCTATTCCAGAAGGAATCTGGAGATCCGCAGAGCTGAGCAGCCTAACCTCACTGGCACTTAGGCATTTTCTCTGTGGTAGAGGGTATGCTAGAGTCTTGACAATGTTTTCTTAGTCTGAAGTAGCTGCTCCTCCTGGGATGAGTCCAGTCTGTGTCATGGAGGATTAATGTGGCTTCAAATAGACAATGGACAGCCTACAGCAGGGCTGTCTCTTGGAGAGGATGCTGGAGCCCCCAATGGCTAGCCCCAACCCTTTTGTAGGTCCTAGAAGGCAGGTGGGAACTCTGAAGTTTCCTCCCCAGGGAGCAGCCAAAAGTTCCAAGTCATAGAGAGAAGTACCTTCAGTGTCTGGACCCCACGTCTGTCTTTTGTCCATCTGTGACTCTTTGGGCCAGTTGTTTCATCTTCTGTTCTTGCCTCAGCCTCTCGGTCTCCAAAGAATGGGACGTCCATTTTACAGTGAACGTATTGAGACTTAATCCATTTACTTATTGAGATTCATAGTCTGGCTTATTTCTTTTAAAAATAAAGAACAAGGGCATTAACACATTCCCTGAGGCTTGACTGATGTAAATTTGAAGAAAAAAATAAGCTCGATAGTGTAAAGCGCTCAGCATGGTGCTGGCATGCAGCGGGGGAGCACGCGCACGAACACTCTTGTCAACGTCCAGTGCCTACTGTGCCTTAGGCACTGTGCAATGTACCAGGCTTTACAAAATGACAAAACGCCATCTCAGAAAGCTCACACGCTATCAGAATAGTCACACTGAAGGCTGAGTAAAACAGGTGGTGACACTACAAGAGATGTGTTGCGTTGGTCAGCTTCCTATCACTGACAAAATACCAGAGAAAATCAACTGCAAAGATGATGTATTTGTCTCATGTTTTCACTCTGTTGTCATTTGGCTCTGATGGATCAGGGCCTGTGCTATGCCAGGGCACTATGGTGTGGAGTACGCAGAGAAACATAGCTGCTCATTTTGTAATGACTGGAAAGCTAAGAAGGAGAGCGTGAGCTAGAGGCTGTAGACAAAATGTATCCTTCAAGGTCATACCTCCATGAACAACTCTTTTCAACAAGTTTCTACCTCTTAACATGTCCACCACTTGCAAATAGCCCATTATGTTATGAACTCAGTAGATCAACCAGTTCTAATGTTAGAACCTTTGTGGTCCAACCATCCCCATAGTGATTGGATCTGAACCTCTGAACGCTTCTGCATTGGGGACCAAGCCTTCAGCACATGAGTTTTTGAAGGATATCTCACAGGCAAGCCAGAATAGATAGGTAAAGATTCTGTGTGATCAATACAAGGAATTTTAAAATGGCAGGTGGTGCATGTGGGGGTTTGACTCCGCATCTAGCATGGCATTAAATAATTAAACACAACTTTGCATGCTGAGTCTTAGCCCCATTTTATAGGTGAACTACTGACACCTGAAGAGAAAAGGCAACCAGCCAAAAGTGGAAAGGCTGGGAATGGGAGTGACAGACTTTTTGGCCAGGAAGACTTGGCAAAAGAGACTACATTCCACAAAACATAGGGACCCAAGCAAACAGCACTGAAGGCAGCTATGGCAAACAACACTGCAGAAGAGCAGAAGTGTGGTAGCAGGAGCTAGAGTCAACAGGCTGCATACACGAACCATGCCAAGAACTTAGATCTCCCCATAGGTATTCATCCAGTAATGGTAGCAACGGAAAAAATGACATTAGAAAGGAAGCTGAAGACACAGGGAGTTGGCCTGTTAGCCTGGTGATCAAACTCTGGAAAGGAAAAGATAGAATCGGAGTTTAACCTATGTAAGTGGGAAAATTCTTATATTGTAGGCAGGAATCTTAGGTGCCGCTGAGGAAATAATAATACTTCCATGGCATCTGAGGATGACTGGGGGATAGCTAGGACTCTGTCTCTGTTGCTCTATTCTCTTGCAAGCTATCCTACAGAGTAACAGAGATGTCCTCAAAACAGCTAGTTCTGAGCCATACAGACTCCAAATCCCAACAAAAAGGCATCTTTTTTTTTCTTTGCTGAAACAGCTTGGGAGAGCTCACATCTTGGCTTGGGTCACCTGCATATGGATGATCCCATGTCTGCGATCAGATGAGGTCATGTACTCTCTTCATCAAGCCCTGGGCCATAGGGCCATCCTGGAGTCATAGGTTAGAATCAACTCTATCCAAAGGAATAGAAGGCACAGGTCTTTTTCCAAATGATAATCAGAGTGTTCACCAGTAAAACAGAAAATGGATTCTGGTGTTAGACAGGTTCCCATGGCAACAGTTGCCCACCACATCCTCACTTATACCGTTCCTACCTCACTTAACTAGTTACAGAAGTAAGGGATAACAATACTGCCTAAGCCATTCTACTTAACTGATACTGGGCAAGTAGCTTAACCTTTCTAGATCACCATTCCCTCAGCAGTAAAAATGTAGTTCATTAAAAAAAAAAAAAAAAAGAATCCTAACAAAATTGTTGATAGAACAACAGTGCTTATTAGAATCCGTATTGTGATTATTTATTCTCTGGTCAGATATCTGGGTTTTATAACTTTCTAGATGAAACATATGCAAGCATATTCTCAAGAGGCGATCATCTTGAATTGTCAGAGTTTTTAATCTGCCTCTGATAGAAGCCAAATTACCTACGAGTAAGTACATTTCCTTTATGCTTGACCTGACTGAAGTGACTCAAGTTATCAGCAGGCCTGCTGTGTCCAGGGAATGACCCCTGATAGTCCAGTAGCCCCACCAATTCAGTTGGTATTCTGATGCCCCCAATCAGACTTTCAGCAAAGAGAATTCTGGTGAAGCAAACTGCTTACCTGAATGTCCAGATCTTGAATTCTGGGTTCTCTTAGCCAATTGAGAGAAAGAGAAGGGCTGTGTGGGAAGATGTCTTCTGCTTTTCTCCAGCTGCTCTGTGGGTATCTAGGAACTCCATTCCCACTCATCATTTAAAGTCTATCTTGTTCTGGGCTTACAGGATGCTGACAAAGTTAAGGGTACGTGCAGCAGTCCCAGAGATGAAGGCAGCTTCGTTACTGACACTTGTCCTTTAAGCAGCACGCCCCTTCATACAGACTACTGAGTCTGGGTGCACCCTTGTACTTAATTCCCATTATAGGCAATGATGGTGGGCATGTACAGGTAAGAAAACAGGTTGAGAGAGGACTATGCCTGCAAGACCATGATGAAGGTGACAGCAGGCTCCACCATGTCCCATTGTTAACCACCCTGCACTACAGACTTCCTGAAGTTTTACAGGAGTGAATAGGACTAAAGCAGTTGTCTTACTGAGGGCATCCCTGGGTGGCAGCGGTGGGGTGGGGTGGGAGATGGGTACTGATCTCAAAGTATATCAGACCATGACCTCCATGCAGTATACCCAGAGGAATGATCTCCAGAAACACAGCTAGCCATCAAAGTGAACAGGTTCTCATGGACCTGCTATTCAGGAGGATGAAGGTAGAGACAAGACTTTAGAAATTTCCTCTTAGCCCACACATCTGCCTTCACCATCACCTAAGCTAAGCCTCAGGCCAGGGAGCTCCCAAACCCATGTGCATCTTTAGCTAACAGAACTACACAGAGAGAGAGAGAGAGAGAGAGAGAGAGAGAGAGAGAGAGAGAGAGAGAGAGAGAGCGCTACATAACTAGGTTCCACAGATAGCCAACATCTCTTTTGTAAAGCTTTATTGTCACACATCCACATCCATTCATTTACAGGCTTACAGTTTCCATCATGCTCACGTAGCAAGGCTGAATTGTCATCTGTGGGAACAAATAACCTGCAAAGCCCAAAATATTCCCAACCTGATCCAACTTACAATAGTTGATTAAATATGGGGCCTCCTAGGGAGCACGGTGGCACATGCCTGTATCCCAGCCCTCTAGAGGTTGATACAGGGGATTTTAAGAGCAGCCTAGTTTGGGTATAGGGTTTGAGGCCAATCTGAGACCCTGCCTTAAATTTAAAGAAGAAAAGTGGACTCCTGACACTAACTGTCTCATCTGAAATCTTTTCTTCCTCTGACTCAGCTATATGACCTGTTCACTCTGTGACTCAGTTTCCCCAGATTCTTCACTGACCTGCTACAGGATTAAATATGTTAAAAATAATTCAAGGTTATACAGTACCTAGTACAGAGTATTTGTTATCTTATCCTGGGAAAGTCCCAGGTACCGGCAGAGTAAAAAATCTCTTAAATAGGGGCTGGAGTGATACAGGCAGCTTACAACCTCCTGTAATTCCTGCTCCAGGGAATCCAACACCTTCTTCTGGCCTCCACAGGCATTCTCACACACAAGTACATGCACACACACCTAATGCCTTAGTTATGGTTTCTATTACTGTGATAAAAACAGCACAATCAAAGCAACTTGGGTAAGAAAGAGTTTATTTTGTCTCATAACTCAAATCACACTTCCTCCCTGAAGGAAGCCAGGGCAAAAACTCACGCAGGGCAGGAACCTGAAGGCAGGAAGTAAAGCAGAGGCCATGGAGACGTGCTGCCTACTGGCTTGCTTGCTCATGACTTTCCCAAGGACCACCTGTCCACAGCTGGCATGTCCCCCACCAATCACTAGTTTTAAAAAAAAAAAAAAAAGCCCCACAGGCTTACCTACAAACCAATCTTATGTCTCTTGTAGATAAGCCTATGGGGCTTTTCCTTAATTTTCTCAGCCATGGTTCCCTCTTCTCAGACCTGTCTAGGTTTGTGTCTCATTGATAAAAACCAAGCAGTACCTACACATTTTTAAAATTTCTCTACAAGACAATAGTGAGGACAGGGTGTTGTAGAAATAATAAGCTATTTCCTTGCTAAATAAATGTCACTGGAACAAATTGTTCCCACCAGCATTCTCATTGTTTATGGATTTATTCACTGCAAACTTCCTTTTATGTTGGTGACACCATCAATAATTTCTTGTAAATATCAGAGCATTGGGAGAAGGACTATCCAGGAATGGATGGCGGCCCCACACAGGCTAGTTACTCAGGGTGGACAGGTGTGATTAGAACAGGAGGGAAAAGGACAACTGGGCCTGTGCAGGGCTGTATAACCAAGGCTTAAATTTGCACAAGCCAGGTGGGTTCTAAAGTCTGGATACATCCTCTGGGTAGTCTAGCTTGAGGGTGAATGATATGAAATAAAAAGAAGCCATTTTGGTGTAGGGAGAAGGCCCTTTTGCAGAAAGCCCTTTTCTTCATTCTCAGCACACCTTCCATGTGCCTGCTGCTGGGACATGAATAAAGACTGTCTAGAGGAGATGCAGGCAACAGGAGGCTGGCCAAAAGCTCAGCCACCCATGAAGCAGTTCAAGCGCATTGATGGAGGGGTTCTTGTGAAGGCAGGAAAGGTCCAAGAGTCAGAGCTTCACAGATGAAGTTCTCACTTCACTAGAGACCCGATACCATGTTCTGGCTGTTCCTTAACAGCTCATCCTCAGCCTAGGGAGATACTCTGCTTTCTCAGTCCACCTTAGCTCTAGGCAGGCTGGGGCTGAGCTCAAAGTCACCTGTGTGCAGAGAAATCAGGAAAAAGGAAGAAACTGACATCCTGGAGCCTGAGGGGCCCTTAAGGTAGAGCTCGGTATTAAAGCATACGTTTGGCATGCACAGTGTCCTAGGTTTAATGCCTAACACTGTTTAAAAAAAAAAAAAAAAAAGGTAAGGAAATGTCACAGGCAGTGGGCAGAGATGCAGTGGTGACATCTTGGCTCCATAGAAAGAATAAACATCCCTATGGGAATGATGCCAATGAGAAATATAAACAGAGAACTGAAAGACTGAGCTCTGAAAGCAAGATGGCAACAGGCTAACAGTCTTCCTAGACAGAGTGACCTGCTGCCTGCCCACTTTCACAACCGCTTTTTCAAAGCTCTGAGACTGTACCCAACCCAAGCCACGGTTCACAAGCAGCAAGCCCACATCTGTCTGACCTCCAATGCAGCCCCCAGACTCATCACAAGTTTGTCACTGTTTAACTCTTCTATAACGAGGCCCCACCAGCCCAGACTTACACAAGTGTCTCCCAGCACCTCTCTCCTGACCTCCAGACACCATCAGTAGACTATCCGACTGCTCTTGTTTGTGTCACTTACTAACTTCACAATCACAAAGGATGTGAAACAGGCCCCATGTGACAGGGAACATGACTGTGCCTCTCTCCAGGACTGCATGTATGTGTTTAACCCTTAACGCCCAGGCTCACAGGAAACTTCCCAGAGAAAGGGGGTTTTGCCCTAAGGCCTGCAAGTTGAGTAAGATTGTTCCAGACATAGACTCTTAGTAACAAGGTTCAGACAAAAGATTAGAAGGGCA
Source organism: Cricetiscus sungorus (assembly GCA_030556225.1). NCBI lineage: Eukaryota > Metazoa > Chordata > Mammalia > Rodentia > Cricetidae > Cricetiscus > Cricetiscus sungorus. The sequence goes on along the minus strand of JANBXA010000606.1, from coordinate 1,351,128 downwards.
AAGTTCAGGGGCACGATGTGACTTGTCACATCGTGCCCCTGTGCTTAGGATCCAACCTGACTTCACGCTGATGCCCAGGAAATGCTTCAAGAATAAAATCCACAATATGTTGTGTGGCCTTAGAAAGGACTTGGTCCCTATGAACTTCCATCTGCTTCTCCATGTGGTGGCTTTATCATCCTACCCTTCCAGGACTGTGTAGGATTCATTTCATCCCATCTCTCGATATGCACTGAGCACTCCAGTGCTCTTGCAGCTATGGACTGCAGGACTCAGGCCCGCTGGGGAGAAGAAAGTATTTGAGACTCCTGAATTGATCTGGAGGCAGAAATCAGCAGGAAGCGTGGGGAAGGCAGGACAGAGAGAGAGAGAGAGGCCAAGGACAGGGAGGTGCCACCAGGACTGGCTGCATCTCGATCTGGGAGACTTCTTCCCTGCAACCTGAATAACCAGTTATGACAAAGAAAGACACCCTGTATTACCTGGTCCTGGTGTCTCTCCTCTCCCTGCAACTCCTCACCCTCACCAGCAGACCAGTCCTAAGCTCTGGTCACACAACACAGTAGCCTGCCACAGTGAGCACACTGGTGACTCTGGAGGTCTGGGAGCCCCTCGGGAGTCAGGTGGGCAGCCAGGGACTCAAGCAGGAGACACTTCAGGCTGGAGAGACCAAGGCAGGCTGCCCTGCTACTCCCCACCCCAACCCTGAAGCCAGATGCTGCCAATCTGGCCCTCTTTTCTCCTGTAAATAATACCACCCAGTTCTCCTGTGTCCCTGAACATCCACCAAGACTCCTTGTTCTTCCCTCTGCCAATAATGTGGCAGTTGGACATTGGAGACAGTTGAGATGAAGTCTGTTAAGACAGATTCTTGGGAGAAAGAACATTCTAGGGGGGAGGGAGAGGAGGGAAATGAAATTACAACAAGCTGGAAGGACCACTTGCTCCAGGCTCCAATTTACCAGCACCCAGCCCTCCCCTCTCCTGGTTTCCACTGGCCTCCAGGAAGCTTTCAAAGCTGCCACTTTATTGTCAACTGCCCAGTGGGGGGCGACACAGAAGTGTGGGAAGGATGACCCAGCCCCTGCTCAGGATGCACAAAAGAAGACAAGTCTGGTTTAAGCTCTCTTCTGAGACAAAAAGTACTGGAAGTGAGGAGCTGAGGAGATGCAGGGGACCCTGTAGCTGCAGATATGTGTCCCAGTCCCTCCTCTCACTTCACCTGCTGAGTGACCTTGGTCTTAACCTTGTGAGCTGACCTTAATAATCCCTTAAAACGTTCTTTATCCATACAGCACCTGGCTGGTTGTCAGGCCTGGCTACTCTGTACATCAACCCAAGCCACATGTTTCTGTTCCCTGATGCTTTTACTGGCTTGACAGCCCTAAGTGCACGGGCAATCAGGCAGGAGTGGGGACGAGATGGAGAAAGGGAGGAAGGCCGGAAGTGGGGAGGGAGTGAAGTCTTCTAAGATGCACCTTCCTCTACTTTCCAATCTCTGCATTCACTGGGAGCCTGAGTGAAGGAGATGGGGGAGGGGCTGCTCCCTGCTCACAGACAGGCAAGAGGAACCCGAGCAGAAGGATTCTAAATGCCAGTTTCAGCATCGCCCTGACCTTCAGACCCCAAAGGCCAGTTTGTAATCAGACTTTCTTCTCTCCACAGGTTAACGCTGACTCCAAGCCATTCTCCTTGGCAGGATGAGAGTGGCAGGTAGGACAGGGTTCTGCAGCTTTTTGGGATGGGGGCTCTAAAATTCTCTTTTCTATCATCTGTGTTTGCCCAGCCCAGCCCCAGGGGTGATTCAGTATCTCTTGTCCAAGGTCCCAGCAAGAACTCCAGGAAGACAGCATACAGGAGTTGGGGGTGTGTCCAGCCTTTGAACATTGTGACACAACATTGTTGCCTACAAAGCCCACACTTTAGAACTGCTAATCAGTTATATATACACATACATACATACATACATACATACATACATACATACATACATACTGTGTATGTGTGCATGTGGGTGCACAGCTGTGCAAAGAAGTCAGAGGTCGGTGTTTTCTTCTCAATCTCTACTGTATTTATTTGAGATCCGCCTGTCTTAGCCTGTCTCTACCCACCTCTTTCAGTGGTGCTGGGGATATGAATACATACCTCAGCCCTGGCTCTGACATGTATGCTGGCACCTAAGCATAGATCCTCATGTCAATATTTTACCCACTGAGCCATCTCTCCATTCATTAAAAGACAAAATCTTTAAGTGTTTTTAAGTTTACAGTTGAGTCACATTCATAGCTATCCTAGGATGCCTGTGTCCCCCAGGTCATAATTTTGACATACCTACAGGCTGGGGGGGGGCTAAAGAACCGCTTCACAATGGCCCCATCTACCTGCAATCCCAGTTTAGAAACATCTGCCTCTGGCCAGAAGTCAGAGACCACATAGTAACCTCACGGAGGACAGTTTTGGGCTCCTCACACCACCACAGGCACCACAATAAGGCAGAGGTCTTCAGGGAACACCCCTAAGGCCCTCAGCCGGGCCCCTTTCTACAGGCACTGAAATGGGAGTGTGTGCAACAGACACACCCCACTTGTACTCCCAAGTAATTATGAGAAAACATGGCACCTGATTTAGAGCCAGGTTATTTGCCTGGGTTCCAAACCTCACTTCCACCAAGTGATCATGGGAAAACAGCTACCTCTTCCAGCCTCAGTCTCCTCATCTGTGAAGTGACACATTAGCGAGCACAAAGATTTAATGAGAGGATAAACTGAGATAATCTGAGATAAAGCTGTCAGCTTTATAATACCTGGAACAGAATGGGTGCTGTCAATGTGGACTGGTGCCTGAGCGGGATTCTGCTTCATAAGCACAGCGCATCAGAGGACAAGCAGTATGCGCAAACTAAATGAAATCCTGTGGTTATACCTCTGATCTTTGCAAGGCAAGGGAATAGATGGGCTCTTGGTGCCTCTCCCGGGTATGGGATTGCTCCCCAGTGATAGGAGCCAGAGTCGCTTCTGGCTGTGAGGCAAGGGAGGCTGGAGAGCTATGCCTGCTCTGAAACTGCTGAATAAGTCCTCTGAGCTGATGAAAAATATGGAGGACATCCCCAGCTCCCCAAGCCACCAGAATACTATCTACTACTATGACTATACCAACCAACAAAGTAGGCCATCCATGCATCCATCCATCTATCCACCCACTCATCCACTCTCCTACTCACTCATTACCCTTCTATCCATCCACCTGGTTTTCTTTCATTCACCAAACACATACTAGTACATGCTCTGTACACTCCAGGAAATAGAGTCAAGTAACAACTAAGTACTGTGGTGATGGTATTTGGAAAGAAACCAGATGACGTGAGAGAGTCTAAATGAGGAGGGGTTGCAGGTGGAGCCCTCGAGGCCAGGGACCTCAGCAGTAAGGGCCTTTCCATATCTACTCTTTGGGACTGATTTCAGCTCAGAGAGGGTGAACTCCTGCACACAGTACAGACCCCACGATACATCTCTATGGGTTCTCTCTAGGAAGCTAACTGGGGCTTACGCAGGAGCACTTTTAACTCATTCACAAAGGCTATTTTGGAAGTGTTCACAAAATCTAACCATATGATCTCACTGTCTGACCCCAGCATGGTCTTCTATGTAGACTCAGAACATACTCTCATGGTGTGGACACGGGCTGCACCTACAACGGAGGGTCTCCCACATTGGGGGTATTGCTGGAATTGACAAGAACTTTGCACTGTAGCCTTCTCTTGGGGTGTGACAGATGACCCGACAGTCTCCCTGCTTGCAGGTTTGATTCGTGTTGTGGCCTTCATCTTCACCCTGGTTTCCATGTGGGTCTTTCTCCGCAACTACATCAGCTTCAGCAGGAAAACCATCCGTCTGCCACGATGGCTGGGTAAGTGGAGCTCATGGCCCAGGACCTCTCTTCCTGGGTGACCCAGGAGCCAGCCAGACCTGGTGAGCTGTGCACTGGCATTGTGGGGGCACAGTGGGAAGATTCCTGGACGGTCAAGAAGGCTGAAGCCACGGGGAACACAGGAATGACCCAGGCCCTGGTCTAGGGAAGGACAGTGGAAGGAAAGATGGAAGTGAAGAAATAATACTGAGTTGTGAGTGGCTCCTCCTACCCACCATTCCCTCTGCTTCAAACCCTCTCTCTGAACAGGGCCTGCAGGCCTGCTCCATCTCACCCTGCTCAAATATCACCACTTCAAAAGCCTTTCCTGACCTCCCTGGCTCCAGCTTTAGCCTGTCCTCCTCACTTAGCCTCTTCCAAGTCGGCCTATTTCTTTCCAAAAATCAGCATCATCATGTCATTTGTTTCCCTAGTTGTTGCCTTACTCCGCCTTTGAAAATATAACTTTCCTGAAGACAAGGATTTTGTGTCTAGGGTAATGCCAATAAGTATTTGATGAGTGAGCACTCAGGAGGCAGAAGCAGGCAGATCTCTGTGAGCTCAAGGCCAGACTGGTCTACAAGAGCTAATTCCAGGACAGCCTCCAAAGCCACAGAGAAACCCTGCCTAGAAAAAAAAACAAAAAACAAATGGATGGATGGATGGATGGATGGATGGATGGATGGATGGATGTGAGTAGATTGGTAGGTGGGTAGATAAATTAATAAGTAGATGAATGGATGGTTATATCATGTTGGGTAGATGGACAGATAAATGGGTAGATAGAATGATAGGGGTGGCTATGGGTTAATGATATGAGTTAGTTGATAGGTAAGTGAATGAATAGATGAGTGGCTGAGTAGATAGGTGGTGAATGAAAGGACAGGAGGGTAGGAAGACTGATAAGTGAGTGGACAGAAGAATAGAATGGCAGGTGGGTAGGTGGATGGATCAGTAAGTAAGTAAATGGATAGATGAATTGATAAATAGAATGGCAAGTATGTGGGTGAGTTAGTGGGTAGATAGGTAAGTGAATGGATAGATGAGTGAATGGGTGAATAAATGAATACACAAGTAGATGGGCAAGTTCTTACTATTTTACCTATTCATTCTCATTTAAGATGCATAAATATCCTCAGACAGTGGTCCTTGATGTGGTTGTTTAGTAGAGTCATGCATAATTTGTAGCATGGTTTCATGTGTATTCTGAGAAAATAGAAAGTCAAGGAGACTTCTAAAACTAACCCAAGTTCTCCCTTAGATGTCAGGGGATGGAACCTGGGTGGGTATATTCAAATCCTTTCAAGAGAGAAGGAAAGGAATGTGTGTCCTTAGGTTTGTCTTCCTGGGAGACTAAGAACCAGTACCATTGACAGAGTTCAACATGGCTCCCAATTTCCCTTGACAGTAAAAAACCAGGAATCCCACCTTTAGCACAACTCCACAGTGGAGGGCTTGATAGCCCTTATGCCATCTGCCTCTTGTCAGTTGAGACACAGAGCCCACATTGGGATTTCATTTATATAGACACTTGGTGGTTGCCATGTCCCTGATCCAGGGATACTGTTTCTACCGACCAGAAGTGGGTTCTGCTTTCTGCTGGCCTCAAGATGTGAACCAGGCCATTTGCAGGAGGATCAGGGTGTTTTATACAGGACACAGTCTGAATGCAGTAGGCAACTCTTATAGAGACTTCATCCAGTAACTATTTATCTCTCAAAGCTCAGTTACCTGGGAGCTGACAAGCCAGTAACCTCAACCCACAAGAATCAGGGCTTAAGCTCTGTGTGAGGTCACAGGGACCCCAACATAAGGAACAGGTGGCCCCTGCTTATGGCCTAAGACAGAGAAACACTTAGTTACAATGCTCCCAACATTCCTCTAATCCAGGGTCTGCAGAAATGCAGATATGTGCCCAGTGGGAAAGACAGACAGAAAGCCAACAGCTGCCCAGACTCATGGGCCAACTTCCCCTCACTTCACAGGCTCTTGCCTGGGGGACACACCCCTATTTTATGATTTAATGTGCCTATACATAACAACACTAATTTATGCTTATCGTTGTTCTACAGAAAAATGATAGTGATTGGCCTCCTTCATAATTCAATCTGGTTTATTTTATGCACTCAATAACGTGTGCTCTGCTCCAGAAGAAAGTGTTAAGTATCTCCAGGGAATGAGGGCAGACTTACTCAGAGAAGCTCACAGGCTTTGCCAGGCCACCAAGGCCCACAGCACAGGGATGAGGAGGTTAAGAACTCTAGGCTTACCCGGAAGACACAGAATCAACTCTAGTATGACATAGTCTCTTAAGTCTTTTTATTGAGAAGTCAGGTGATGCTGGTTCCAGGATACCACAATGCCCATAGGGCTCATCTTACTGTACCTTTCAATATTGTGGCTACTGTTTTGTTTTTGTTGTTGTTGTTCTCCAAACAGTCCTATGTAGCTCAGGTTGGCCTCAAATGGAGAATGACAGTGAACTTCTGGTCCTCCTGCCTCTGCTCCTGAGTGCTAGGATCACAAGTGGGCACCACTGTGCCTGGCTTATGGGATGCCAGAAGTTGAACTCAGGGCTTTGTGCATGATGGCAGGCACTCTACCAATCAAGCCACATCCCCAGCCCCCTAGGTGCTGCTGACCTTCAACAGGGTAGAAGCTACACCCATGATCAGCTTTTCTCTAGGATACACTGTGGCTACCAGCTGTCCAGATGCCCACATTGTAACTACAAAGGACACTTTTTCTCACACACACACACACACACACACACACACACACACACACACACAGGGCCAAGGGAATATATTAACTCAGAGAAGAGATCTGTCTCCAGAGGACAATGTTATTGTGGTTGGCTCAGCCTTGGGCATTTGTTGTGATAGGGCCAGAAAAGGCACACTCCTTCCCAGATGTTTTCGAGTTCTTTGAAGAAACCTGTTCCTTAGGACCCACAGCAGTGTGGTGGACACCTGAGCTAGAAACCCGAAAACAACAAAGACAGAATGAGATAAGATGCCGGGAAGTGGCCAGGGTCCTTAAGGCCTGGCACAGGCTAGGACCACAACACCAACAGTAACAGCATAATTCTCTCTGTCACCGAAGCCCTCTGCGTCTCACTGGATCCTCCCCACAGCCCAGGGAGGATGGTTGTGATGCCTGCTGTGTGCTGTCAAGCAAACTGAGCCACATGGTACTTAAATATCACACCCATCATATACACAGGGTTAAGGCTCAACCTCCCAGATTCTCACAGCATAGCACAGCTTGATTTTAAACACTAATAATTTGTGTCTGTGCATATGTATGTTTATGCATGTGTGTTGAATATGCATTTATGTGCATGTATGTCTCTGTGCATGGGTGTCTCTGACTGTGCATATATGCATATGTATATGAATGTGTGCCTATTTATGAATGGATGGCAGCAGTAAGTGAGAGAAAGCTCCCAGATGTAACAGGGGGGCTCAGTCTGTCAGTGGCACCACATCAAGGCCTCCTGTTCCCACTGCCCAGCCCTCAGCCCACTCCCCCTCCTATAAGAGGCCTGAGTACCTTTTTACTAACCATATTCTTTCTCTCAAACAGGCATGCCCTCCAAGGAGATCGGTGAGTATCTCCCCAGCACCTCATCTGCCCTTGGGCAGGATGCCCCATGGTCCTATTCTCAGTGCTGCAGGCCCCAGAGAAACACAGGTGTGCAGTATCTTCCTGGCCCACTCTGTGACAGTACTGCCTCCGGAAGCAGGGGCTGGGTGGTCCCTCTCAGCCATTCATACCAGTAGGAACATGGCCTAATGCTTCTTTCTGCCATTCTTTCTGGGTAGTCTAGACCACAGGGTACCCACCCTGCCTCTTCTCTCTAGAACCTCACCCTGTTGTGAGCCAGAATTGAAAGAGGGCTTCAGCAAGGACCAGGGCTTCCAAGGAACAAAGAAGGTAGGGGGAAGGAGCATGGCTGCTACTGATGCTAACTCAGATTGATGCATTCTGTCCTCATGGGCATCTCATATAAAGCTAACACACCCCCTTTGAGGGGTCCGTGTTGTTTCCTTTCTAGAGATAGGGAAAAAACCTCAGAGAAGTGAAATCTCCTGGCTAAAGCCAAACAGTTGTAGTGATGAGTAGGGGAGTCAAACACCCCCACCCTGCCTGTCCAGAGACTATTTCTCCAACAGCTTTTTTGCATAAGGCTTCCCTGCCACGCCCCTCAAATCCCAACCCAACATGGTAATTCCAAAGACAGCTGAGCTTCAGGGTTAGGATTGTATTGACTTAAGAAAGCTTGGGAGCCCAATGTACATAGCACGGCAGAGAGCAGATTACAGGGATGAACATAACCATTTTACCCTTGATCTTCGCCCTCTGAAGCCTCGTCAGTCTAATTCTGAACCAGACCCAGAGTTATGACATCTTACAGATATCATCTGCCAAAAGGAATAGAAAACCCAAGAATGTATACTACATTCTACCCTTCCTGATCCCATAGCAGACTTCATTAGTCAATTCCCACATCCTCACTCTCCAAGCCCATAACCATCTTCAAGAGTTTTATCATTCAGCCTTTCACAATAAGTCCAAACTGACATTTAAGAGAAAGTCTGCTGGGGGCTGGAGAGATGGCTCGGAGGTTAAGAACACTGGCTGCACCTCCAGAGGTCCTGAGTTCAATTCCCAGCAACCACATGGCAGCTCACAACCATTTATAATGAGATCTGGTGCCCTCTCCTGGCATTCAGGCATAATTGCCAGCAGAACACTGTATGCATAATAAATAAATAAAGAGAGAAAAGAGGGAAAAGAGAGAGTCGGGGACAGAGAAAACCAATTTCTTGACAATCGGCAAAGATAATTGGAGAAACTTCTAGCAAAACCGCATAGCAAAACCACATAGCAGTGGAAGAGCTGTTCATAGTTCCTGATAACCCAACCCCAACACACACACGACAATATACAAGGCCCAGAGCAACGGCACCAGGCTTCAGAACAGCTATGGAGACAGCCCCTTCAGCCACAGCCCAGAAAGCAGATTCTGGCTTCCCTGCAGCCTAAGAGTGGAAGCTGAATGGACAGGAAATCATTCCAGGAAAGCTGGCCTATTGACATGGGGCTTGCCAGACTTAGCCGCAGTTGAAGAAGCAAGTCCTGGGAACTCCAGCTGTGGTCCCTGGGGCCTAGACCCTTCCCCACCAGTGGGGGTCAGGGAGACCCTCAGCCTGCTATCTTAATGTCCATATCATCCTTCCCAGCCCAACTAAGCCAAACTAAGGCTTCATGTTCAGCCTGTGAAGAAGCCCAGGCACAGAATCTAGTGGGGTGATTCAGGCAGGCACATGCCAGACTCTGAGCAAACCCTCAGACTAATCTTGGGGTGGCCAGACCCTCAGCCAGAGTCCTCGAGATTTAGATGCCGTTGGTGGAGGCCCTTCAGTGCCCAGAAGTGAACAAAACCCCAAGGCCCAGTCCCCTCCCCAGGTGTGAGAACTCTGTGTTACCTTCCCAGGAGTCCCAGGAGTCCCGAAGACCAAGTGTGAGCTCAGCAAGCCCTGCCTGAACAACTTCTTTGCATTTAAAATCAGCAGTGGGGCCGCTAACGTCGTGGGCCCCTCCATGTGCTTTGAAAATGAAATGTAAGTATCCAGGGGTGGCTGTGTTTCGTTGCTTACATTTCATTCATTCATTCATCCATCCATCCATCCATCCATTCATTCATTCATCCATCCATCCATTTGAAGTCAAGCATCAAGGCAGGCCTGTGAAGAAGCCCATGCCTTTGACTTCAAGTACATGCTGCAAATAGCATCAGCCAAAGCCTCCTTTTGCTAAATTGCCCCTTTCCCTGCACAGGTGGCTGGGCTGTTGTTGTCCCTGCTGTAAAAAAACAAAAAAAAAAAAAAAAAATAAAAGGGTGAGGCTTAGACAGGATCGCCTGCCAAGTTGAAGGCAGATCTGGGCTTCTGGTGAAAGGGATATCCTGTGGGGAAATCTATGTACCCGGTCCCAGTTAAGTTTATCCTCCTGCCATGGAGAACAGATGGATCTTTCCAACAGGATGCTGAACCTACATGCAACTTGCTTAGGCAAAACTGTCAGTACTGGTCTGTGTGGTTGAAGCCACAGGCCTGGAACTTCAGGGTGAGCAGTATCCGGCAACTCAAACTGCATGTCAAGCCTGCTCTCACACTATCCTTGGCTCTGTTTTCTACTGTTGGCTGTTTTTCCCCCACTGAAAATGGGACTTCTCTGTGGTAAGGGAGGCTGCCACACGCTCTGACAAATTAGCATCTTCTTAGCATGTCACGAGGATGAGAGCCTCTGGGACTGGGTCTCCTTGGGAATGAAAAAGTACCATGGTCCTGGGGAAGGGGAGAATAGGATGTGGATACTGACCTAGTGGGAACTTCTGTAGCTTCTACTTTCCTGCATCCTGGGGTGTGGAAGCACCATACCCCAACATCTAAAATCCTAGGCGAGGACTCTGCCTCTTTATCTGTGCAGACTGGCTCAAATGTGCCATGGACACAGCACAGAGAACACAGCCCGCCAGAAGAAATCCTAGTGGCAAACCTTTACACAGTGTAATCAAATGCCTTGCAACGCTAGTGCCCCTGTCCCAGGGGTAAGCCTTCTCACGATCTCCATCACAAAAGCAGAGCATTCCTTCTGCTCCTGGGAATTATTACTTTCCTTCTTCATCTGCAGCATCATGAGTCCAGTGAGAAACAACGTGGGCAGAGGCCTGAACATTGCTCTGGTGAATGGTGAGTGACCAGTATCACACCTGAGACCCAGGAAAGGGCCCTGCCACCTGTTGGGTCATCTTGTAGAACTCGGGACAGGACAAGGCTGGATTGGGAAAGCAGCAGATCATACAGGCCTGATCACCTAGAATCGTGTCCAAGAGTTTACTGCTATGAACCATGGCTGCATCCTCAAGGCCACTCCAGCTTAGACAGACACACATGAAGCCACAGTGGGCACACAGAGGCAGGGTAAGGTCACATGCTGATTACATATTGATCTTCATTCTCTACGTGTGAACACCAGCTAATACAAGCCAGGCCCTGGCTTCATGATCCATGAGTGCCACAGTAAGGGAACTGAGATGCAGCAGGTAGGCCCTGTGTAATCACAAAAGGTTCCAGGGTGCAAGCTATGGTCAGCTGCTGCTAAAAAGCAGCAGGGAGAAAATGAGACAGCCCTTCCAGGCAGCAGAGAAAGGAAGATGGCAGAAAGGTTCCAGACTGGGACTTCCTGTCTGGCCACTCACAAAATCAAAAGTATAAAAACTAATCATCTGTGACCATAAAAGCTAACACATTGGGCATATACTTTGTACGACCTGAACCCAGACCTGGCCGACTCCAGCTGGCAGCCTCGTTGCACTGCAGTGTCTCTAGGCATGTGTATAGATCAGGCCGCGGCTCCTTGTAGATATTAATGAGAGCAGCAAAGCGTAGTTAAACATGGCTGATTCCCAACCTCTTACTGTGCAGAGAAACAGTTTAGACTATCTACCCTAATTCTAGAAAAACCCACAAATGGGCATGCTCCCAGAAACATAATCCCTCCCAAAGTGCCCAGGTAAAGTTGCTATGGCTCTGAGATGGGAGGGTTTGCCAGGTGAGCCTGCCCATTGACCGGAAGACATGCCACTTACCCATGGTGTCGGCACTGCCATAGCCTCTGCAATACTACCATCTAGCGGTGAAGATTGAGACCTGTTGTTTTTCTCCAGATAACAGGGGGTTCTTCCCAAAAGCCACGAAAGCAATTTCAGACCCTGGAAATCTGAGGACCATTTATCACTGAAAATTCCATGGCCTCCAAAAGTTGGAAGATTTGGCTTTCAGATTCCCCACTTATGTGGGAACAGTTATAAACATGCCCTTAGTCACAATTTTGCAGAAAATATATCCAGTACACTTACCATTTTAGATATATTCCATTTCAAACCAGCAGCCCATTGAATTTGTGCAAAAATTAAGGACAAAATGCTGAAGCCGGTGTGAACTGCTGTCATGGCAGAACACAGATTCTGAGTGGTCATATTCTGTTAGGCTCTGGATCTCCAGCCTCTCAAATAAGCCCCAGTCCGGACAGTGTTATGCTCTTATTGTGCCCCAATGACATTCACAAGGCCCAGGTTCATTCCGTTCTTGCTCTGGTTTTAGGCTTTACACAACCCGTGGACCAGAGTCAGAAAAATGACAAGTGGGGTGACTCACGTTATGGGAAGTAATAACTCTCTCTTTTTACTAGGAACTACAGGACAGGTGCTGAGAAAGGGCAGCTTTGACATGTACTCTGGAGGTAGGCACCTCTTTGGCACTGACGTTAATGGGGGTGAGCCCCTTACTGTGGATGCAAGGATGCGAATGTCTATGGCTGCTCTGTTTTAGACCCCTTCCTGGGGTCTGAGTTAGACTCAGGCACAGATTCTAATGAGAGGGTTTGAGTATAATGGTTTATTTAGAAGCTGGTTTTAAGAAATGCCCATGGTGGGTCAAGGAGTAAGAAAGGAGAATAATGAAGCCAACCTCTTGAATTAGAAAGCTTTGCACACCACCTCAGAGAGCCCAAGAGGTACCGGACATGTGTGCACCCAGTGATGTGCTGAGGATGCTGGTTTGCGGCCCTAGTGCCTGCTCAAGCCAGCTAGGGCAAGCGCTTTATAAAAGCCAAGGCTGCCGAGATCTCTGGTGGGCGTATGGGATAACCTCCTAAGGTACAGACAGGGCCTCTGAGAGGTGTCCTCCCCGCCATCTCTCTGCAGATGTTGCTCATCCTTGTCACAAGACCCCAGAGAGCTGTTTTGAGATAGCCTCATATAACCCAAGCTGACTTCAAACTCATTTTGTAACCAAGAATGAACAGCCTAGACTGTCTGTAGTAATTCAGAAGAGTCCATGAGGTCTTGGACCATAGAGATCTATGAAGTTCTGATCCTTCTGCCTCTATTCCCCAAGTGCTGGAACTACAGGAGTATACCCTCACACCAGGTCTATATGGTGCTTGTAAACCAGTGTTACAGCTCTGGAGGGAAAGGTATCCTGACTTGTTCAGAAGCCGGGCTCTACCTAGAGCCACAATAGGACAACAGCTCAGCCCTGAAGGGAAAGGTATCCTAACTTGACAGGGAGTCAAGTGATACCCGAAGCTTGGTGTGATGGAGGATGGTCTCCCCACAGGATATAGCAATCCTGATCCTCTCCTAAAGATAGCCATTACAGCTGAGCTCTGTTCTGTTCCCCTTAAGAGGGCTTCCTAGCGGAGATACTCACTTCTGCTGCTGTGGCCCAAGATGTTACTTCTTCGGCTGCACTCTGCTGAAAGGGAAGCTGTTGCAGAAATGTAGCAATCTCTTCCAGCTCCGGTGAGCAGTGTTAGGTTATTGTCTTGCTCAGCCCCTCTAAGGAATTAATTAGTTCAGTGAGGGTCTTCTAGCCTCCTAAGGGAACTTCTCAGCATTCTACACCAGCAAATGAAGATCTTCACCCAAGACTCTTTTGAGAGAAAGATTTATTTAGGAAGGGGGAGTCCAGGAGGGTGGCTGCCTCTGCCAGGGCGGGAAAGCACAGCCCACAACTAAACAGGCAGAGGGCTCATTTAGGGCTTCTTAGGACCCAGTTTTCCCAGGGAGATTTTCTGCTCAGGAATTGGTTGCTTTAATTGGTTGGGACAAACTGTTTCTTTCACTGATCGTTTTTAGGCTTTTGGCTCTAGCTTTGGGGTCAGGGCCTATTTCTTTCACTGGCTTTGGTTCCAGTGTGTCTCCTTGTCTCTGGTTTCAGAGTAGGTGTATTTCATAGGTTCTGGGTTCAGAGCTAAAAGTGTTTGTTTTACTGGTTTGGGTTTCAGATCTAGGGCGTGTTTCTTTCTCTGGCTCTGGGTTCAGGTCGGGGATTTTGTGATCAGGGAGTAGTTGGTTTCTCCTTAAAGTGCTGGGGATCAAACTCAGGACTCTGTGCATGCCCGGTAATTGTTCTATCAACTAAGCTACATCCTAGCCCCTCCCCCAGGGACCTTCAAAGTGACAGTCCTAGTCACCACTTCAAGGCACATGAATGAAGGCCCCTTATTAGGTCTCACATTTCCCTGCTGTAGGCTAAGTGCTGCAGGAAGCTCTGCCCCATCACTGCCTCTGTCTGGCTTCTGAGCTCCTCATTAGCCTGGCCCAGGTCCTCTCTGGGTCATTAGGTAGAAAAGAGTGAGGTTCCAGCAGCATTTCTCCTGAAGACCAGTGCCTGTCTTTCCTTCCTCTCCCAGAACCCAAACTCCTCATGAACTTCCTTGAAGACATACCTGATAGCACGCTGGTGCTGGTGGCCTCCTATGATGACCCAGGCACCAAGTAAGTGGGAAATGCCACCTGTTAGGTCCCATAGTGATGAAAATCAAACGCTTCACCCCTGCATGCACTTTCCATTCTCCTGAAATGCCTCCCCTCCAGCTGATTATCCTGAGAAAAGAATCAGGGAAGTCTGGGAAATGATGTTCTGGAAGGCACCCCTTGATCTTCATTACAATGATAGCAGGATGGCATATATCATTGTGTGTGCTTGTAAGAACACACACACACAAACGATGGTGTGGAAAAATACTAAGGACTTGCAAAAACGCTCACTGTCTTCATGTTCTACTGCTGTGAAGAGACACCATGACCAAAGCAACTTTTATAATAGAAAGCATTTGATTGGGGCTGGCTTAAAGTTTCAGAGGTTTAGTCCATTATTCTGGCAGGGAGCATGGCCGCAGACAAGCAGGAATGGTACTGGAGGAGGACTGAGAGCTCCATCCTGGTCTGCAGGTAGAGAGAGAATGAGACTGAGCCTGGCATAGGCTTTTGAAACCTCAAAGCCCATCCCCAGTGACACACTTTCTCCAATAAGGCCACGCTTCTGAATCTGTATAGTCATTGCAAACAGTTCCACTCCTTGATGAGGAAGCATTCGACTATATGAGCCTACCAGAGACAGTCTTATTAAAACCACAGCATTCACTGTGTAGGACTGAGTGGGCAAAATACATACATGCATTCATCAGACTGATTACACTGCTTAATGCTATTGAGCTTGCTGAGTAAGAGTGGAGAGTTGAGTTCAAATTCCCAGGACCTACGTCAGTGATAGGAAGGCACAGTAGCCAGCCTATCATCCTAACCTCTGAAAGCCAAGACAAAGGATTATCAAAGCAAGCACACTAACCAAGGTAAGCGTATCAGTGAGCTCTGTGTTTGACTGAGAAGCCCTGACTCAAAAGAATAAATTAGAAGAATGGTGAGAAATATTCTTGACATCAGCCTTGGACCACCACACATACACATATATGCATATGCACATGCCCACACACATGCAATCATACATGTACATGAATATACAAGCATAGGAGAACAAGAAAAGAATCCACACGTGCTACCTAGTTTGTTATGACTAACTGCACTCATTGTGTGGCCCCATTAAAATCTAATTGTGTAGTGAATGCCATGGCCAGCTTGGCCTGTGTGAACACACTCTCGTTCACACACTGAATCAGTCAACAACACATCTGGGTGAACATATTCTTGGTGTTCACGCACTGAATC
This sequence comes from Cricetiscus sungorus, assembly GCA_030556225.1. NCBI lineage: Eukaryota > Metazoa > Chordata > Mammalia > Rodentia > Cricetidae > Cricetiscus > Cricetiscus sungorus. The sequence continues at coordinate 1,335,638 of JANBXA010000606.1, read as the reverse complement.
ATCTAACAACACATCTGGGTGAACACACTCTTGTTCACACACTGAATCACACAACAGCACATCTGGGTGAACACCTGACAGCATACCTCTTAGGAGGATCCACTGTTAAACTTAACTCGTGGCCATGTTACAATGCTTATGATGCTTTCCACGGGGGAGAAGGGCAAGCCCCTTCTTTGTTAATTCTTCACAATGCCCTGTGTTTCCCACGTGAACACCGGCAAATAGAGCAGTACTGTCCAAACTCCTCCCCAGCCCCACCCAAAGCTCTCCTAGGAAGTCTGAGGCCCCAAGCCTCCAAACCCCTCCCCAGCCCCACCTAAAGCTCTCCTAGGAAGTCTCAGGCCCCAAGCCCAAGCCTGTTAACTTTGGAAGCCTGAGAAGGCAGATGCTATGTGTGCAGCTGGAGAGTCGGGAGGTCATTGAGAACCTCACCCTGTTGCCATCCCATCCCCTGCCTCATCATTGTCCTTTAGCCTCGTCCCAGCCATTCTCTCTGGTCCTCTGCAGAATGAATGACAAGATCAGGACAATCTTCACCAATCTGGGGAGTTCCTACGCAAAGCAGCTAGGCTTCCGGGACAGCTGGGTCTTCTTAGGTGCCAAAGACCTTAAGAATAAAAGCCCCTTTGAACAGGTAGGTTCCTGGCTGTTTCCCTGCCTGAAGCAGATGGACAAGGAGCTGTAGGATGGGGGGGGGGCAGTTGTGGGGAGGGAGACAGTCACTCTCATAGGCTACATAGTTGGTCAGAAACCCCACACAGAAGCAGCAGGCAGACCACCATGGCAGAGCAAAACAGCTCATCTCATGGAGGCCAGGAGCAGAAAGCAAACGCCTAGGCCGGCAGCTATCTCCTTTTTCCCTTTATTCGGGCCCCAGACTGTGGAGGAGATGACTTGGATTAATAACTACCCCTTTCATTAATCATCTCTGGAAACACTAGCATAGATATATCCTAGCCACTTTTCAGTCCAGCCAATGGGCAATCAAATTAACCATCACCTGCATTTAGAAACCAGGCTAGTTCAAGATAGCCTAACCTAGGAGAAGAAAGGAGAGAACACCTTTGGCCTCTGGGTGAGAATTCAGGGCCTGGGCTGGGCTCTAGCACACACAGGGGAGTTGGGACACTAGGCAGAGCTGCTGAGAAGGATTCAGGTCCATCAAGAGCAGAGATGGCCATTCAGCAAAGCCCCAAGATGCCCTGTGTTCCCACACTGGTAACACATTAGAGAAATCACATGAAGAATTTCCCCAACTGGGGAAAACACACACAGTGACATTTCCTATCCATGCCTCAGTTTCCCGCACAGTAGATTGGAACCATAACAGCATGCATTTTCAGGGCTGTTGTGCATATTAAATACACAAGGCAGCTTGGGATCATGCAGCCGATGCTCAGTAGGGATAGTGCCAAGCACGCATTATTGTGATTTGGGCCTTTAAGTGAGGTTAATGGAGGGTGTGGAAAAGGGTGACAGCTCTCCAAGCTCTCCCAGTCCTTGGTGCCCCCATGGGGTATAATAGGCTCCAATCCCCTTTCCGGGACCTTGAGCAGGCTGTGGTTCTTCTCTGAGCTTCTTGTCCCATCTGTAAAATGAGGCTGTGGCCGAGGTAAGAGATGTCTCCCAGTGTTTAGGGTCACTGCAAATGCTTTTGCATAAGTCCTAGACAGCCTTGCCCATTGTCTGAAACATCTGTCTTCTCTCCCTAGTTCTTAAAGAACAACCCAGAAACCAACAAATATGAAGGATGGCCGGAGTTAATAGAGCTGGAGGGTTGTGTGCCACGGAAGGTATTTTAGGGTGGCCATGGCCCTCCTGGGCCAGGGGGCCAAAGGAATACCCAAGTGACTGGAGAGCAGAGCCTGTGGTTGCTGGGTCTGTGCTGATAGGAGGTGACAAGGAAGAAGAATGTGAGAAACCACATGAGACGCACTGACCACGCCCTACACGATGTGCACTTCCTCTGAGGAAGCAACAGCCTCCCGTCGCCCCTCCATGACCAGCTTAAGATAATGGCTGCTGCACAGAGCCTGCGGAACCAGCTGTGGTGGAGACAAGTGGGACCTTCCAAGACTGTCATGGTTGTCTCCAGAAGGACTGGCTGCCTATACTTGAGCAGGATTAAATCCTATTTTTGCTGATTTTGAATTTTCCAACCTCTCAAAGTGTTCTGGTTCTCCCTGGGATTGTCCTTGTCTAATCTCAGGCAGCTTGGGCCCTGGGTCTGGGCAGGTAGGGGCAGCTCCTTTGGCATGTGGGATGGAGCCTGCTTTCCTGGGACTTCACAAAATCCCAGGGACAAAAGAACCTGGTTCTCCCAATGGACAGGAGCAGGGAGGCCTAGGGGACAGGGCACACAGACCATCATCTTGACATGCTCTTTTAAGGCAAGCCAGAGGTAACTCAAAGCTGGAGAAAAAGAGGAAGAGGAAAGATACAAAGGCAGGGAAAGTGTCAACACTACTGAACAGGTGTCTAACATCTGCCTGGCTTAGATTCCCCAGAGGCAGAATCTGAAACAAGCTTTGGAGGGCAGTCACTGTGTCTGGAAAAGGGGGAAGCCAATAAGGGGTATTTCAAGGGGACCCCCACACAGCGGTGGCCCCCTCCCAGACCCTGGATTAGGCACAAACCATGCCCAAACACCTGTTTTTCCAGAGAGAGCCTTCATTGAGCAGGGAAGTTAAAGTGGCTGCTTTCGCATGCAGGCAGAAAACAGAAGCAAATGGACTTGCAGGTGTCTTTCTTAAGAAGAGAAAGTGGAGGCCAGGGTTAGCATGGGCTTGGGTGTGGTGGTGAAGGAGGGAGGGGCTGAAGGAGAAGGGAGGGGACAAGGGGAAGGGAGCAGGGGTATTTCTGGTGTGGAAAGAGAGGAGACAGATCCATAGGCAAATGGCAGTTTATAAATATAAAGGGGGAAGTCCCATGTTAGGATGCGGCGTTCACTTTTAATTGGGCATGTTAATTAGGTGAGCCAAAGGGGACTTTTGATTGCTGGACTTTGGAAGTCAGCCTCAGGAGGAGGAAGTGTCCAAATACAGGCCTAGACCTTGGTGACTAGCTTTAAGAATGTAACCTAATGGCTTTTAGCAAGGCAGAGGGAATGAGAGAGAAAGGCAAGGCCTGCCAGAGCCACATGTTCTAGTGGGATTGTCAACCCAGTTACTGTGGAATAGAGTGAGATCTCACCAGGAACTTTGGGACTTGTAACAATTACCTAAATTGTTCCAGTATAATAAGAACTCAAGAGTCAGACACTGAGATAAAGATAGAGTGAGATCTCACCAGGAACTTTGGGACTTGTAACAATTATCTAAATTGTTCCAGTATAATAAAAACTCAAGAATCAGACACTGACATAAAGACCTGATAAGTGCAAGGACAGAGGAGAGTCAATTGGCTGACCCTTTCTCCAAGTTTTTCCCAAACCATCAGCCCTAGAACCCTCCTTCTCTCTTCCTGTCCTCTCTAACAGACCTCCTCAGGCTTCCAAGAACTCTATAGCTAATCTGGTCAGCCAATCATTGACTCTGTCCTTTGATTCATAGTGGCTTTATTAGCACCGTGGAATGGCTGACTCTGTAGAACACACACCTGAGAGATGGCATCCTTCAGATCTGGAGACATGGGATGTTTATACACCAACACTAGCCAACTACTTGGTGAGGGAAGGCTGCGCTGGTAGTGTACTTCGCATCTCTGGGCAATTCTTGTCCACCCCATGTAGGGAAAAGAGGCCGCCCACGTCTTCACAGTGAGTCATCAGGCAAAAGATGTCAATACCAGCTGCCAGTAGGAGCAATGAGAAAAGAAAGAATCATAAATGACATGCCCAGGATCTCTGAGAAGGGTCCAGTTCCCAAGCTCTAGACCAAATCCTAGTAGGGGCTCATAGAAGTGGAGGACTTCAAGCTTTGCTGGGTGGAAGCCCCAGTCTCAAGTGGCAAGTGTCTAAGCCCTGAGCAGAGGGAGGACTTGACATATGTCCACAGGCCTGGTGGACAGAAGCCTGGGCCAGGGGCTTTGGCTGTATGATACACAGGCTCCAGTGCGATAGCTTTGTGCAAGCTGAGTGGGGGAAATTAGAAGACGTCACTCAGACAGCCCAGTAAGCCTCTCCAACCCAGACTAACGTAGAATGTCTTCAGGAGCAAAGACGGCTTCATACAAACACCTGTACCCACAGGAATATAATGCTTCAGAAACCCATCATGGGAATTAACATTGACAGACAGTTTCATAAACACCCCTCCATTCCCAAAAATGTGTATTTGCAGTGAGTAAAGATACCTTATAAAATTTTAAAGGAGCCAATAAAGACTTCTAAAGTGAGTCCATGGCCAGAGACAGGACTAGGCAGACAGCTCTGGGCTGTGGTCAGTACTTTAAAATTACACCATTGGGGTGTAAATGAAGAGTGTACTCACTGAACAGTGTACTTGATGAGACTGGAAACATGCAACAGCTCAGAACTGAGCAAAGAGGCTCCCACAGATGGAGGGGCTTGGAGATGCAGCAGGAGACGGGAAACAGCAATACCACACCCAGGTCCCCGCCCCTATGATGGCTTCTAATGCCACATTATTATTTTTTTCATCGCTGTGACAAAGTATATTCCAGAAGCAGCTTAAGGCAGGAAATGTTTGTGCTCACAGTCTGAGGGCTCAGTCATGGAGGCACGCGCACAGACAGCTGTGCATGGCACCAGAAGTCGGGAAGAAAAACAAGTGAATGCCTGCACTCAGCTTGCTTCCTCAGTTTTATTCAGTCTGGGGCCCCTAACTCATGCAACAGTACTCCCCATGCTGGGGTAGGTCGCCCTATCTGTTACCTCAGGGATGTCCCTCACAGACGTCCCAAAGGGCTGTCTCCCAGATGAGTCTAGATCCTCCCAAACCAATGAGAAACACCATCACAAATGGCAAGCTTGGCCTGTTCCTTGGGGAAAGGCCTTCCCAAAGGCCTTTGTCTACCCCAGCCTCCGAGGGCCCTTAGCTGGTCACTGGTGGAGACAGAAAGCCAGTGCACGGTCTTACCTGAGCCCATAGGTTCTATCGGAAGCTGGAACTTAGCCTGGAGTATCCTATCCCTCCTCTCCCTAGATGCCAGCCCTCAGTAAATCATCTACAGGATGTGCCTGAGGTCCCTGGGCGTGTTAGCCAGACGGGACTTCATTTGCACCTGGGCTAAGAGATGGGAGTGCCATTCTACAGCTGCAGCTGCAGAGTCATTTCTCCAAGAGGTCACTGTCAGTGAGGAGCTGCAGGCAAGAGCCTCCACCTGGTGCTGCCATGTGACTTCTGCTGTGGGAAAGGCCACATGCTGTCCCATGCTGGGTCCTACCAGGCAGATGATGTGCTCATGGCCCACCACTGCCTCCTGCTGGGCAAGATACAGTGCCCCTACTGACATATCTGCAGATGCAGTGTGGGATAAGAGCCCAAGCTTCTATCGCCTAAATTTCTGCAGCCCCAGGAGACTTACGCTGGGGGCAGCCACACAGCCTAGCAGGGGTGACCAACACCGTGAGGGTCAGCCTTCTTTTCAGGGTCCTGCAGCCACATCAAGGATGACTGGTGCAGCTCAGGATGAAGACAGAAAAGACTTGAGTCCAAGAATGTGACTGTTTGGACTCAGCTCCCTCATTCCGCAGTCATTAGCCATCTGCTGGGCTTCTGGGGGCATAAAGGAACATGGGACCACGGCTCCATGCAGCGGGGCCACACACACAAGAAAGCAGAGTGACTGCTTTAGGGTTATGAATGAGAAGGACCCAAGACATTTCCCAGTCTTGGGGCAGGGAAGGCATTGAGAGAAGGTGGCATCCACAGGAGCCCTCTCTAGGAGTCCACCAGGCAGCAAACAGAACACGGGTGAGTTACGGATGGGCAGACCTATGAGCAAGGCCTGGGAGGGCTGGGGTGGGGAACGACTGAATGGGTGGGCAGAGCACAAAGAGTTTTCTGTGCCAGACAGAGAGCTTGGGTCTGGGACAGTAGTGACGTGTATGTTTAAACTAGACGTGGAAAGATTAGGTCTACAATTTTTTTTAACTCCTCAGTGTTAGGTAGAGATAAGGAGGCCACAAATGGGCTTCTGTGTCAAGAGTCAAAAGATGCTGGGCTAAGTCAGGAGGGGCACGTGGATTGTCTATTCAGAAGGTAAAATGGGTGAGACTTGAGGTTGACTTTCTCGTTGCTGTAAACAAGTGTCCAAGTATCTCTTCCGGCTAATGGTGGCCTTGAGGCTGCATCTGCTTCCTGGCTCCCTGCCAATGAGACTGCTGCATACCCCAAGAGTGAAGCTTGGGCCCTGTGCTCATTGCAGCATGCATCTGCTCCCGCCATGTTCTCTTAGAAGCTGAATTTCTGATTCTCACCAGCAGATGGCAGCATAGGAATCTGGGTCTCACCGATAGGCAGAGAACTTATTGTCCACCCTTGTTGACATAGTGCGGACAGCAAGGTCTCACTCCAGGAGAACTGCAGACTCCGAGGAGCGAACCTCACACCATTACCTACCTCACTTCATCCTCGGAGCATCATGGGATGGGGACAATACTACCTTTCACACATGCTAAGAATGTTCAGAAAGGTCACTTGACTGTCAGACCCAGAGGTGAAGTGCCTCAAATAAGGGCTGAAATCCCAGCCTGCCTCTGTTGTTATCTGTCAGATACCATTACCCTGAACACACTCTGAAGTAAACAGCTCTCTCTCTTCTCTCTCTCTCTTTCTCTCTCTCTCTCTCTCTCTCTCTCTCTCTCTCTCTCTCTCTCTCCACTGCTTCTGCTCTCCCCCTTGTGCTCCTTCTGAATGACATTTGAAAATTGCACAGAACCTCAGCATCAGCATCCAGGCCTCGGCCATTGTGGCTTCAGGAGGAATGGAGACCAGTTGGTTACAGGGTCTGGAGTGTCTTTTTCCAAAACCCTCTCACTCTGTGACCCTGGCTTCCTTCCACTGGTTATTGGAGACGGGTAGATGTTCATTCCCATTTTGCAGATAAAAATAGCAAGAGGCTCGGAAATGAGGAGTTACCCAGTGAAAAAGAACAGAGGGACCAGGAACACTTGACCCTTGGCCCTCTGCTTCCCTAGGACGACTCCCTTACTCCTGCTCATGCAGAGTGATCTGGACATTGCACTGGGGCCTCCAGAGCTGGACTTTGTCATCCAAGAGAACTCTCTAGGCTCCCAGGCAGCTCTCAAGCCCTATCAGCAGGAGTCCAGGCAGGTGAGGGAAAATGTAATGATCATGTAGAACTCCTTCCCACGCCACCAAGAGCTGGGACAGTGGGTGATTACGAGATGGTTGGCAGGGAGTTTGACTTCAGGTTGACTGTGCCAGATGATGACCATTTGAGCCTTTGCAACCTGCAGCTTTCTCCCAGCAGGAAGGGAGTTAAGCCCAAACCAGACTGTACTAGAGACAAATGCCTGCCTTCTTGGACAGATGTGGGCTGGAGAGAGATACAGAGCCTCTACTCTTAAGCAACGCGAGTATCCGAATTCAACTTGGCATGCAAATGACACGTAGGGTGTGAAGGGGTAAGAGTGTGGGGGGTGGGTATGTGGGTGTGTTGTGAGAGCGTGTGAGTGTATATGTGAGTGTGGTGCATATGTATATGAGTGTGTGTGTGAGTGTGAGAGGGTGTGAGTATGTATGTGTGAGAGCATATGTGAGTTGTGAGTGTGAATGTGTGTGAGTGTGTGTGTTGTGAGAGTATATGAGTATGTGTGTGTTATGAAAGTTTGTGTGAAAGTATATTTAAGTGTGGATGTAAGAAAGTGCATGTGTGTGAGTGTGTGTGAGAAAGAGTGTGTGAGTGTGTTATGTGCATATGTGTTTGCCCAGATGTATGTATATGGAGGCCAGAGGTTGATAACAGGATGACTTCCAATATCACTATCTACTTTGTTTTTTAAGTGTCTCTCACTGTATTAGGGTTAGAGGAACAGAAGTGATGGAGTGTGTGTGTGTGTGTGTGTGTGTGTGTGTGTGTGTGTGTGAATGGGGGTTCATTATAGTGGCTTACAGGCTGTTGTGATGGCTATTCTTGGTTGGCAACTTAACATCTGGAACTATCCAAAATTCAAAAATGAAGGGGCAAACCTGTGAGGGATTTCTGCTTAATTTGAAGTAGAAAGATTCACTTCTAATCTAGATGTTGAGGTGGGAAGACATGCCTTTAATCCTGATGCTTTGAGCTGGGAATCCCCTGCTGGAAGCCCACATAAGGACATGGAAAGAAGAAGCTTTTGTTCTTTGCTTGCTTGTTCTTGCCCTCGCTTGCAAGCCCATTCCTTCAGTAGCATTATAGCCTACTTCTTAGGTGCTCGGTATATCCTGAAGACCATCTGAAATATCCAGCCTCGTGGAATGAACAACTACTGAATTCTTAGACCTTTGGTTCATAGGTAGCCACTGTTGGGTTAGCCAGATCACAGGCTGTAAGTCATTCTAACAAATCCTCTTTCTATATATAGAAAGAGATTCCTCCTATAAGTTTTGTTACCCTAGAAAACCCTGACTAATACAGCTGTGCTTTGGTTCATCCAACAAATGGCTGTCTCCCAGTGGGAAGGTCAAGAATCTAGTAGCTGATCAGTTCATGTGGCTGGATGTCTCAGCTGGTCTTCCTTATATGAAGAAGTAGGTTCTAACACCAGAGGAGAAATGCCTCAGCAGCAGGGTAAATGACCTTGTCATCAAGAGTGAGGGCAAACAGGCAAAACCAAAAGGCTTATTTCTTCCGTGTCCCTTTTTTGTTAAGGTGCCATCTGAATGAGTGGAGGTAGACATTTAGGGTGAGTCTTCTGGCCTCAGATGATCCAATCAAGAAAAATCCCTCAAAGCTGTACCCAGCTGCTTTGGTTTTAGTTGATTCCAGATGTAGTCAAGTTGACAAGCAAGATTAGCCATCACACTCAACCAACCAGTAACTTGCTATTTCAGCGCCCAGGATCTAGGTCTAGGTCATGGGTCCACGTGTACACAGATGCTGATGCTCCAACTTAGGTCATCATACATGTACAGCAAGCACTTTACCCCCATGAGCCACTCCTAGCTCCTGTTCTGACCTGTTTAGTGAGCAAGGCTGTGTGGAACCCACTTCCTACTTAGGCTGTTTCGGTAATTCCCTCAGCACTGAGGGACACTTGAGATACCACGATGGAACCAACACTGTCCTAGACCCAGGAAGAAACTAAAGACAAGACAGATCCATTCCAGACAAGAGAGGTGAGCAAAAACCACAGAACTAATATTTCAGGTGCTAACTGCTATGAAAAATACTAATCAGGGAGACCAGGAGGTTACTGTGCACGGGTGGGGTGGCCTAAGAAATCCTCTCGAGGGAGGTGCTGCCGGACAGCTCAGGGCATCACAGACAGCTCAGGGCATCACAGACCGAATGATGAGGGGCAGGTAGGAGAGAACATACAGGAAGAGAACCGCAAATGTAAAGGCCCTGTGGTATAGGGGCAGGAAATGTGAACCAGACTCTTGGGGGGGGGGGAGAAGTAGAATGGGAAGTAAGATTCTAGAAGCAAGCATGACTTGATAGAATTGCCCTGTATATCTGGGAGTGGGGAGATTTTCATATCCTGTTGACCCTCTACCTCGAAATGCTACTGTAGAGTCACCTACATGCATGTCCTAAAACATGCTCCATGGCAGGCTCTGTGCTGAAGGACACGGGTGGCAGCAGGTTTTTCCCCTGTCCCGCATTCTGGGAGAACAGCTTCACTTAAGGGGCTGGGTACCTGGGACTCACCAGTGGGCACAGCACTCCACTATCATCAGCATGGTGCCAGTGACACCTCCATGCTCTCCAGAGACTTTCTCCAGGCCACAACCTCCTTTCATCTTCAGTGCCACAGGATGGGCAGGGCCCCTGGAGCCCCTCCAACCCAGCATAAGCTTTTTATTACTTTAATTTCCTTTGATTTAGAGAAGGGGCTTCATGTAGCCTAGGCTGACCATGTAGCCCAGGCTGGCCTCGAACCCACTATGTCGCTCAGCCTGAGCTCATATTCCTACCTCCTAAGTGCTTGGGTTATAAGCACACACCACCCCAGTTTCAGTTAGTGCTAGGAATTGAACCACGGGTTCTGCCCACTACAACTACAGCCCCAGCCCAAAGCAGGAGCTTGTAAGCAAGTGGCATGATCCAGCTAAAGCTTTAGTAAAACGAGAGCTTCAACTTATGCAGTCACCTACTCATAATCCTACAGGTACATGAGTGGAGACGAGAGCTGAGCGTTAAATCATGTCCCCAAGGCTACACAGATGTGAGGGGCAGGGCAGCATTTAATGCAAGGTTGCTCCTGCCTTAATCTCTGCCCCAGGCTGCTGCCAAGGGGCCTGCAGTTAAGAAAAGAAGAGTGACTGCTACAGGCACATTGAGAACTTGGCCTCTGGCCTGGAATCTGGCTTCCAGACATTTTCCTGGCTTGAGACCAGATGACTGCCTTCCAGCCCTCTCATAGCGCTGCCCCAGTGAATGATAGAGGCAACTCTCAAAGTTTCCAATCCAGAAGAGCCCCAGCTCCATTGTCTTCAGAGATGTCCTATTAATAAGGCTGTCCAGCCTGACACTGATGTCCCCACACCGGCCCACCTGGCACCCAACAGTTCAAGCGATGGCATTCTGTTATGCAGTGCCTGGACAGAGGGTGAGGCCAAGCCCTGCAGCCCAGCCAGCCTGAGGTCACCTGCCACACCTCTCACCCCTGCAGGTATCTGTTGCTGGGAGGTTAGGAGGTCAGGGCCCCCAGAGGGCCTAAGCTGCGTAGGAAGGAGCATCTCCACAGCCTGACTGAAGTGGTGGTCCAGGCTTTGGAGCAGCTCTGAGAGCCACCTTTATGCCTGCAAGAATGAACCATGAATGCAGGGGATCCCTGGCCCCAAAAGCCCCTTGGGTTCTGGTTTCTGACATCGGCTCCAACAGGGAGGGCCCGGCGCTAGCTCTGAAGCTCATCCGACCCTGGTACCCACTTCACGCCACGGGAACAATCCATGGAAGAAAGCAGGGGCCCCTGTGTGCCATGCTGGGACTCTGCATGTGGGTAGGGAAACTGGACCCTTCAGAGGGGCCCTAGCCACACCAAAGAGCCTCAGCCACTCTTGTCCTCAAGGCGCCCTTCAACTCAGGCAGGGTTGCTGTGGAAAGCTGGCTAAGGTCCAAGGCAAATCTGTGTCTGATTTCTTCATTTCTGCAGTGACCGGGATGACCTCAGTCCTCGGACTCCCTGATTCCCTCCTGGTGCCTAAGGGAGTGTCTAGCATAGGCAGACAGATATAGAAAAAAGACAAAGCATAGTGACAATTACAGGCTGACTGACCAGCTGTCACCAGATAAAGTGCTGTGGACAAATCATTTAAACTTTCTGTTCATTTCCTTGTGCACAAGAGTGAGACACCATCCAAGAGACTTGCTGTGAGGATTAAATAATCAAACTGTGTGAAGTGTTTAAAATGGCACCTGCCTGTGTAGGCTGTGCCAGCTTTGCTCTGTTAGAACTGTGTTCAATTCATTATCCATCATCCTCCTAGGTTCTGGGCTGGAGTCTACAAAAGGATGTCTAGGCCGTGTTTCTGCCAATGTGGCCAGGGAGCCTCCCTGTGGCAGTGTTTTGGGTATGAAATACAGAAGGAACCCAGGCTACTGTCACTTCTAGCCCAGCAGTGTGGTCAGGTAGCCAAGTCACAGCTACCTATAGTGAAAAGAACCTAACGCCCTGGACCTCAGCTGTGTGTCTATATAAGGGAGCTAGACCCCACTTCAAGGCAAGTTCACCACCCAAAAACCCCAACAAATAAGAGACTCAGAACCGCTCAGAGAGGCAAGAAGTAAGGCTTTAGGCCGGAGCCCTACAGCCTGTGGGGGAAGCGTGACACTAAGGGTCTGGGGGTAACTGCTCAGAGAAGATGAAACTCCTTTTGCTCCCTGGGGAATTCCAAAGGCATAGGCTTATCTAGAGTTCCTACAAAGGGCTCAGGTAGCACCAGGTGATAAGCCAATCAGAGCCCAGATCAGTGTCCCTGGCTGTTACTCCATGGGGTTGGATGCAACAGCCATTTCCTCATGATGTTCACCTGTGGAAGATGATGGTCTCTGCAACCAGCATGGTAAGGCAGAATGGAAAAGCAAGGACAATGTACAGGATGAGAGGAACACAATGGGCCTTGCGATGACAACAGACAATGCTGTGTGTCTCGGGCACATTACAAACTTCCCTGAAACTGCAAATGCTTTACTCTGTAAAGCCAACCCATAGCCATGATCAGGGTTTCTACTGAAGGACTGAAGTAAGATATAGTTAAATCTTGGAAGCCTGATTTCAGACACCGTTTGGAACATTCCAGAAGCTTCCCAAATTGACCAGGTAGGTATATCTTGACATTACGGAGATGTCTACAAGCCTATCCTGAATGGAAGGCCTGTTTTAAGCTCTCTCATTACAAGAACGTTTCCTCAACTTAAACCAAAGGTAAACGAAAAGATGGAGCAGGCCACTGCACAGGATGGATGGCCTGAAATGGAGTGTTTCTTCCTAATGGAGACTAAGAGGCTTCATGGTTATCTCAGACTTTACAAGGGAGGTCTACCCTCATCCCCATTTCACAGGTCAGGACACTGAGGCTCAGGACTCATCAGCAGGAAGTGGCAAGAACGGATCCTCATTGAGGTCTACCCCACAGGAAGCGCTGCACAGGCCTGACACTTCCCTGGCACCTGCATCCAGGGCAGAAGCGGAAACAGACCTAGCCTTGGGGGTTGACCTTCCTTGAAAATGAGTGTGTGGGGTCAAACAGGCTCACAGGCTGGCTGAACTCCAGACCTCAGTTTCCTGAGTAAAGTAGAGATGGAAACACACATTTGGTAATGTCACATATGAAAATCGGTGTCTTGGATGCATCCTCTCCTTAGGGCCTCAGTTCTCCATCTGGGAACTAATGACTTTACTCCCATGCTCCCCAACCCTGGCAGAAATGACAAACTCCAAGTATCCTGCATGGGTGACGGATGGTAGATTGGTTGGTCAAGGCACTGGCCTTCTCACTGTGCTTAGCAGGACCCAGTTTGGAGTGCACAGGTAAGGCTCTCGTCCAAAAATCATGGAGAATCTCAGACAGCAGAGGCTCAGTGGAGTGGGACCCCGCCCTTCCAAGCAGCAGCGCCCCTGCAATGGCACAGGGCACATGCCCAGAAAGGAAGCTGCTTTAATGCCAACCCCGGAGACATTCATGTGTGGGAACCACACTCCCAGGCTAGGGAGTGGCCGTGGCCCTGCAGACTCTGGACTCTGCCATCCATCCATCCATCCATCCCAGGCTCCCTCCTTCGTTTCATCTGCTCAGTCTCTGGATCTGGCGGCCCCTACATGTTTGTGTCTCTGGCCTGAGCACAGGGGGTCAGCATGCTGTCACTTCACTGCGAGGATCTTCCCACATTAACCTTCTGCATGACCCTGGCTGCAACTCTTGGAAAACAGATCAGAAATGCTGGGGACGAGGGCAGCAGCTCCTGGCAGTCGCTGAAAGGGTCATTTGAAAACAGATAGAGACCTTAGGAGACAGGAAGACTGAACAGTTTGCTTGTTGCAGCTTCTCAGTGGGGCTTTTCTTATCTTCTACCCCTAGCCTTCTTCAAGCTGGGTTCAGAAGTTCAATGTCCAGGCCTGCTTCAAAAACCTGAATAGGTTACACTCTGCAAAGGCATCCAGTTGATGGATCACAAACTGGTAGTGAAAATCCAGCTGTTCTCTGCTATCAGAGGCTTGCGCCCTCGTGCTGGCTTTGGCTGATAGAGGAAGGAATGCTGCCTTGTAATTCCTTAGTGCTGTCACACACAGCCTTGTGATGACCCCAACCAAAAAAAAAAAAAAAAAAAAAAAAAATATTGTGAGGGAGAAAAGATTCAGGAGGAAAACGTAGACCTTTTCCCCAGGAAGCCCTCGCTAGTTGGCTCTAGTGTCTGCACAGGGCAAGGGGCTTCCGTAGGGAAAACAGACATTTGTCTTAGAGCAGTGTGTGCAGAACCAGTTCTAGGGTGGGAGCAGCCTGGAAGGGGACCCCATAGCAACTGCCACTCTCCTGACTACTTCCCTAGACCAGGGCAAATCCTGCCACAGTCCCAAAACTCGCTCAGGTCCACAGTGCCAACCACAGTGGTGACATCATCTTTGACTCCGTAATTTATCCTGGAAGGAAGACACTGTGTTTGACTGTGAGTTACCACTGTGTCCCAAATAAGGGAAGGGGAGAGGGAGGGAGGGAGGCAGGGAGGCAGGGAGGCAGGGAGGCAGGGAGGCAGGGAGGCAGGGAGGCAGGGAGGCAGGGAGGCAGGGAGGCAGGGAGGCAGGGAGGCAGGGAGGTAGGGAGGCAGGGAGGAAGGGAGGGATGAAGGGAGGGAGGAAGGGGAAAGAGCTGATTTCCTATGAAGGAACTCGAGGTCAGGCTGAAGGTCAAGTTCACAGAGGATCCAGGCTGAAATTCTGGGTTCCGTACTGTGTTCGTTACTGTGATGAAACGCCTGCCTAAAACAACTTCAGGAAGAAAGCGTTTATTTGGGGGCAAAATTGAGAAGCCAGGTCCCTCCAGGTGGGGAAGTCACAGCAGCAAATACACGAGGCAGCTGGTCAGTCAGGAAGCAGAGAGAGAGATGGACACTACTACTCAACTCAGTCTCTCCTTTTCCTTCATTCTGGGCCCCATCCCACAGAATGGTGTCACCTTCATTTAAGCCAGGCCTCTCACCTCAACCCAATATAGAACATGCCTGCCTTCCAGGCACTTATCTCTTAGATGATTCTAAACCCTGCCACCTCCTGAGCCCAGAGTACCAAGCCCTGGAGATAAGCCACTTAGAAGAACTGGATCCACAGCCCAATAAGTGAGGAATCAGACTCAAGAGGTCCTGGTAGATGCTGGGAACTCTGAGGAGGTCCACATGGCAGACTGGGCACGGCTAGCCCCAGGACGAATGGGAACGAGGCTACGGTACCCTGGTTTATCCGGGTATCAAAGACTGACCAGTCAGGGGAGGGATCAGACTCTAGGAAAGCTACTCAGGCCTGTAGTATGAGATCGTACACCCTGTCCCAGGAGCCAAAGAGCTTCCGCATTCCCAGTTCCCCTTCACGATCCTGGTGAGCTCTCATGCTCCAGCTTACTTTCCCAGCCCCACTCCTGACCCATGAGTCTTTTTTTTTTTTTTTTTTTTTTTTTTTAACTTGGGTTAACTTTGTCCCATCCCCTTAATTCCACTCATTGCCCACCTATGAGCATGACCTAACATCCGGTAACTCTAGGGTGAAATCCTTTTTGGAATGTGCCAGAAGACCCCTAGTTTCCACACACAAAGATCTTGAGAATGTCAACAAGTGTTATCCGAAACCTATAGTACAGCGTCCTCTGCTTTGCCCTGATTCGCGCCTTCCTTTCCTCTTCTGTTACTTTAAGCCCTTCATAAGACTGTTGCGGAACTGAAACATGGTATCTGGAGCAGCCTGAATCCGCACTCACATTAGGCTGTAGAGTAAACTACAGGTTACTCCTTTTGAGTAACTGTGTCTTAGGCAAGCACTCCATCAGCTGAGCTCTATCTCCAGTCCTTTATGTGTGTGGTATTTGGGGGGTTTTGTTTGGTTGGTTGGTTGGTTTGCTCTACTATTTAAGACAGATCTGAAAGAGAAAGATAAAAAGCAGGTGCAGAAATAAAAGACAACACGTGGAAATTCCCAGCCTACACCAGTGAATGTCCTCTGAGCAAGTTCTCCTGGGCCTCTTCCCTTTCCCAGAGCTTTATTACCTCAGAGAGGAAGAGGATAGACGAGACCAAGATGGCTGCCCAAGCTATAGGTAATTCACGCTTCCTCCATGGAAGAATTATCTTAATCATTTTCCCTTGCTTCATCTACCTTTTCTTCATTCCATGCACTCTACACACTAACATGAAAAATACTTTCACCTAGGAAGAGTTACCCTGGGCAAGATAGTCCCTCTCTTAGGACTCCACCTTTCCTCCTAGCTGTGGCTAAACAATAGATTAGAGGTTGTGATGCTCTGAGTAGAAATGATCCCCATAGTTTCATGTATTTGAATTCTTGGTCATCAGGAAGTGGCACTATTAGGAGAGATGTCCTTGTTGGGGTATGTGTGGCCTTGTTGGAGGAAGAGTGTCACTTTGTGCTTCCAGGCCCACTGTCTCTCTGCCTGCTGTCTGCTGATCCAGATGTAAAACTCTCAGCTCCTTCTCTGCCACCATGTGTGTGTACATGCCACCATGCTTCCTGCCATGAGTATAGTGAACTAATGTTGACAGGGACCCTGAGGGAGGGAGTTAGAATTAAGAGACAAGAGACGTGAGAGATGGAGACAGTAATCTGATCAAGTCTCTTTTAATGAATATAACCACAGGGTTTAAGTAGTGGAGAAATGAGGGAATGGGCCAAAGGGAGGATGTGAGGGAGGCAGAATGTCCTTCCAAGCAGAATGCAGGAGTCCTGCTATAAGATAAGTTGCTATACGATAAGACTGCAGCTGGGACTCTTTCAGGGTCAGGCTGCATCATGTTTAACAGGAGAACAGTCATAGGGGAATGGAAAATTACCAGTATGTTAGTATCTAAGAGAGTAGTAGGAAGGATGGCTGTTAAGATGCTAACTTTGCTGGGGAACCCGCAGACTAAACCTCTGCACTATAAGCCAGACCCAAGTAAATGCTTTCCTTTATAAGAACTGCCATGGTCATGGTGTCTCCTCGCAGCATTAGAATGTCAGACTCAGACAGAGGTAAAGTGAGGCAGAGAAGGATGGAAAGAAACATTCCCTTAAGAGTCAGCCCTGCCCAAGGGGCACAGCTGGGCCGGTGAAGCCCACCAAACAGCCCTGTCCCCAGCCTGGGACCCAGATCACTCCCACAGGCACCAAAGTCCAGGTCCCCAGAATTATGCACATCCTTGCACTGTGGGTCTAGAGGTCACCCTTCTCATCCATAATATGGATATTTCCAAAAGAAAAGTAAGAATGCCTGGGGTTAGAGGGAGTTCAAACGGTAAAGTGAAGGCCTGAGTGTTTGCCCCAGATGACACAAGAAAAAGCTAGGCTTGGTGGTGTGTGTTTGCAATCCCAGTGTTGGGGACAGACTGATCCCTGGGACTTGCTGACTGGCCAGCCTAGCCAGTGAGAAACCCTATCTCAACAAATAAAGAAAAATGAATTGGAAAGCATCTGAGGTTGGCCTGTGGCCTACATGCACCACACACACACACACACACACACACACACACACACACACACACGGAGAGGTAATGCAAGAACACCTTCTAACTATTGGACTCCTACAAAATCTCTTTACATAACAAAGGAACCCAAGCCCACATTTGAGCCTACTGGTAGAGTGAGCTCCAAGGGATTAAATGTGCTGTTCAGGATCACGCCACCAGGTCAGGACTGACACCTGGGTACAGGGGACCCCATAGCCCACATTTGCAATTTCCCAAGCATCAGTATTGAAGCTGTTCTAGAGTCAAAGTAAATCTTCACTTTGCAGGGAAAATAACAGCATGCCCAGGAGCCTCCGTAAATAGGGTCCTAAAAAGTTCAGAAGCATCGCATTTCTTTCTGAGAGGTGGAAGAGGAGAGGCCAAACCAAAGGGTAGCTTTCCTGCAACCTGCAACCCAAATCACAGCTCCCTGGCTGGGCCAGGACCTGCTCTCAGATAACAGCATGTCTACCTGAATAAGTGTCTTTGTTCAGGGAGAAATCAGATCGCAGAGCCTGGGGCCTAGTCACGAACCAGGATGGGAGCTTTCTTTGCCATCTAATATCCAAGTGGATGACAGAGGAAGTCTGGGCAGTGGATAAGCCTCGCTTAATCATCATGATATCTTGCTCCTAAGGCAGCTTGGGGTAGAGCCTGGGGTGTTCCAAGGGAGTAGCACAAGAGAACCTTCAAGGACTGGGTACAGAATGAGGGCTGGGATGGCATCTAGCATTCTGCAGGACAAGGAAAGGTTTTCTCTATCTTCCTAGCCTCTTAAAAATGCCTTGAGCTGTTTGGGGTGCCCGATAGTTGTGGAGGGTCCAGTAAACCTTCTAGCAACCGGCTTCTACATGGCTTGGTATTGATGTTGTGATCCCAGCAAGATACTAGGTAGTGACATGTTAGTTCTCTCATCTGTAAAAAAAATGACTTACAACTGGCTGCTTCCAGTTGCCACCAGTACCTAGAAACAACAGCAGGATTTTTCTCTCGAGTTCTAGAGGAAAAAGTCAAAGCATTGTCAGGGCACCTAGGTATCCATTCTATGCACCCCCCACCTCTGCTATGGCCAGTAATAGAGTTCCTCAGTCAGTATATGCCCAGTTGGACCCAGTCTCTGACCCCAGCTTCCCATCTACAGAGTGGATTGTCCCTGTGTGTCTGTATCCCTTCTTAGAAAGATGTCAACAGCTGGACAGTAGTGGCATACACCCTTAATCCCAGCACTCGGGAGAGAGAAAGAGAGAAGGAGGGAGGAAGGGAGGCAGGAGGGAGGGAGGGAATGAGGGAAAGAGGGAGAGAGGGAGGGAGGAAGGAAGGAAAGGAAGGAAGGAAGGAAGGAAGGAAGGAAGGAAGGAAGGAAGGAAGGAAGGAAGGAAGATGGTGTCAGGAGCTTAGGAGAGGGTACAACCAACAAAGTGCCTGCCATGACCGCAAGACCTGAGTCTGGATCCCAAACACCACACAAAAGTTGGAATGAGAGGCATATACCTGTAACCCCAGCATTAGGGAGAGGTAAAGCAGAGATCTCTGGATCAATGGTTAGTCAGCCTAGCCAATCCAGGAACTCCAGCTTCAGTGAGAGACTTTATCTCAAAAAACAAGCAAGAAACTGATAGAGGAAGACACTTGACATGGACAATTGATCTTCACAGGCACTGTTCTCCACAAACATACATATAATAAATACAGATATAGACACACACACACACACATACACACACACACACACAAATGTGCCAGGCAGACAGACCAGGGGCTAGAGAGGTGGTTAAAAGCACTGGCTGCTCTTGCAGAAGTCCTGAGTTCAATCTCTAGCAACTATGTGGTGGCTCACAACCATGTATAATGGATTCTGATGGCCTCTTCTGTCATGCAGATAGAGCACTCCTACACATAAAATAAATACACATCTTTAAAAAAAAATGTGTCAAACCAGGGCCCACTCTGAAGATCAGACTATAGACATGAATGAATGAGCGAGCCTGTGGCTACCATAGAGGGAGCTCACTCATTTCCTCTGAAAATAGTTCTGAGGCATGGAGGAGACACCAGCTCAGCCTCAGGGCCACCTGGTGGACATGATCTGCTCAACAACGCCCACAGCGTAAGCTGAGTGTCCAAGCACTGGGAAAGCCCATGCTTCCTCCTCAGCCTTCCCTGCCT
Organism: Cricetiscus sungorus; assembly: GCA_030556225.1. Lineage (NCBI taxonomy): Eukaryota > Metazoa > Chordata > Mammalia > Rodentia > Cricetidae > Cricetiscus > Cricetiscus sungorus. The sequence continues at coordinate 1,316,192 of JANBXA010000606.1, read as the reverse complement.
TTGCAGAATATCATAAATTCAAACTCTACCAGTTACCACAATGATGGTTGGACTCCAGCATGGACATGCCTCATGTCTGAGCTCATCCTCCAGGCCCTCCACCCTCAATAACCATTGGGTGAAGTAGACAAGGTAAGGATGAAGTTTAGGTCCTGTGAGAAAGGAGATCTAGAAGGAACACCAGGCTTTTCAGGGAGCTCACACCTCCAGAACTAGTGTCTCTAAAAGAGAAAATCTGGTCCATCACCCTACTCCCTTTGAGTCCGAGTCAGCATGTCCGCCACCAATATGCTCTAAAAGCCACAGCCGCCCTTCCTTTAAGTCTCATTTAGAATTACTCACTGATCGCCCTGAGGCCAAGGGAAGATTCCCTGGTTCCCCTAACCTCAGCTCCTCCTCTAAGAGGTCAGTCATTTTCCTTCTGCTAAGATTGCCACATGGGTCCTTTTTGGTAACTGAATACAAGATTTCAGGGCCAGAGAATGAATGGCACACAGGTACTTACAAGTCTGTTTCTTTCTTCCTCAAAGACTATTTGTGGGTGAGTAAAGTCTAAAATGCTTTCTTATAATTGTGAGTTTTTAAAAAATTACTCCAACAGTTAAAAACCTACAAAAGACTATTTAGAAAATGTATAGGCTCACAAGGGGCAACGAAGCATGGACCCAACCACCTTCTAAAGCAAACAGCTGATTGTGGCCCAGAAAGATGCCTGGGCCTTTCCTCCCCATCCCTGTCAGGTGTCACCACTTTCCTGACCACTGTCACATAATCCCAGAGTTCTAACCTCTTCCTATTCCAGCTTTAACGTGAATGTGACCGATGGGTGCTGCTTCCCACCTCCTGCTTTTTTCATTTAATATCATATTCCTGAGATCCCTCAGTGTTGTGCTGTATGTCTAGGACGAATCTTCTCCACTGTGAAACCTGACCATACAACATCCAAATCCACCATCCATGGCCACATCACTGGCCACCCACGTCCCTATTCACAGTGGGTACTTTAAGCTTTTTCTGCTTTTGTGAACCTGGTGGCTATATTACTGGGGTCTCATTGTGTGTTTTTCTTTATTTTTTTAAGTAACATGTTTGATTTAAAAGGGGTGGTTTGAAGCCTCTAGATTGTCCTTTTTTTTCTCTAAAACCAATTAAGTGTTTTCAAATGTTGACCATATCATAGGTTATAAAACAAACCTAGATACCGAAGATTCAAGATCATTCATTCACACCAAAGTGTGTGTTTATGGCACAACTAAAAGTAATAAACAAATAAAGAAACAAGAGCAAGGAAATGTGTTTGGAAAATATGAGACATTTAAAAATTAACCAAAGAAACTGGGTGGTGGTGGCAGCACATGCCTTTAATCCCAGAACTCGGAAAGCATAGTCTGACCTCTGTGAGTTCAAGGACAGCCTAGTCTACAACATGAGTTCCAGGACAGACAGAGCTACTGTTAGGATGGAAAAATTTAGCCTAATTCCCCAGAAAACCCAGAAAGCTGGGAGTCTTAAATCCCAAGCTGATGGTCACCTACTTCAATGTTTACGGTAGTGAATGAACACCCAGAAGCCTGTGAGAAAGCAGACATCCTGGGCTAAGGGCGGGGTTGGATACTTTAAAGTAATTGGTCTGCACTGGATGCTACGAGGTGATTGGTTCACGATGCGCGGGCTTTGCTGTAACCCTATAAAAGCTGTCTCAATTCTGTGCTACGGGTCGTTGCTAAGCCCTCTACCATGGTGACAACCCCAGTATACTAGAAGATAAAGGACCTTATGCGTTTGCATCAAGACCGCTTCTCGTGAGTGATTTGGGGGGGGGGCGCCTTTCCTGAGTGGGAGCACGAGGGACCACGCTCTCGCGGGTCTTACACTACACAGAGAAAACTTACCTAGAAAAAAAAATTAACCAAAGAAGACGTTAAGAAAATCTTTAGGCTAAATAACAATAAAATTGCTATACACTGAAACTTATGGGATTTAGCTGCAATAGCACTAAAGGGGAAGTCTATAGCCTTAAATTAATATAGAAATCTGAAATTAGTGAGGTAAGTATACAAAGTAAGGACTTAGAAAAGATAGATAGATATAGATAGATAGATAGATAATAGATAGACAGACAGGGAGGTAGAGGCAAGAGTGGCCATCTGAAGAGCAAGCATTGTAGAAACTAAAGATTGGAAAAGAAGCATGATGATGAAAGTCTCCTTATGTGGCCCTGGCTGTCCTGGAGCTTGTCATGTAGGCCAGGCTGTGGTGGGGTCCCTGCCAGCTTTATGGCTGGCAGGGACATGATCCAGGTAAGGTAAGAATGACACTTTGTTGATGTGACTTAGTCAGCTGTTACTGGTTCAAACTTTTGAGAGTCTGATACCAGGTCATTTACTTTAGCCATGTTTAATCACAGAACAATTTTAAAAAAGCATTTTCTGATAACAATTAACTCAGTCCCAAGTGCACAACAAATTTAAGACATGTTTACAGGAGGCAGAGGCTGAGGAACGCTGTAGAAGAAGGCACAGGGTCAGAGGTCAAAGGGTCAGAAGCTAGGGCAAAGGCCAGAAGCTGGCATTGTACCCCAAGGCCAGAGGCTAGACTTGTATCAGCGTATCATCAGGAACCTGTTCATCAGGCACACTTCCACTGTGGAAGCCTTGTGACCTTGGCTACCTCTGACTTCTCAGCCTCAGCTTCCCTCTCTATTGTGGGTGCCCATAACGATGGCTGCACTCCATCTTGGCATAAGGACAGAGAGTTCAAAGCTCTCCTCAGCAAGTCATAAGACCTAAAGGTCAAGGGTATGGCTACAGTAGGATGTTTGGCTGTCTTAGTCTAAATAACAACAGACCCAAATCTGAGGTGTGGCTACTCCTGACCTCGAGGCTAGGGAAGGAGAAGTTGGAGCTAAGTGTGGTTACTGAACCCTTAGAATAAGTGAGGAAGAAAAGTCTGTTTGTTCCATATACATGATACTGTGTTCCCCTTTTCGGTTAAGGTATATAAGAGTGGTGAAAAATATTTCAGCATTGACTGACTTGCCCTCCTGACCTTACTCTGTCTCTCTGTCCTTCTTTATTGTCTATAGCTAGCCTTTCCCTCATCCACACTCCCACTCAAGTACAGACTTGGGGCCGCTCGGCTGGCTCCCATTGCAGCCACACAAAGACCGCTCCCAACACTCTGTAAGCCTGTAAACCATTTACTAGAACCCACCAAGCACTCAAAAGCGAACCCAGCAGGAGCTACACAGACAACTACATCCTATTGTTTTTATCTGGCCAAGCAGCTCACTGGTGGGAGTTCAGGGGGGAGCCTGGCTGTGTGGAGATCAATGATGACCGCTCACTAATAAGAGCAATGGAGGGAGACAGTATCAAAAACCAGACAGCCTGTTTTACTTCTCTGCAAAGTCAGGTGTCTGCCCAGAGTGGTGGGCACGCTTGACTGAGCGGGGACAGCTTTTCCAGGTCCCTTCCTCTCTTTCCTCATTGGCTGAGGAAACAGGAGGGCACAGTCTTTCATGTCATCTAGGTCTTAAGTTCCCTTAACCTCTGTCAATTTCTCAACAAAGACCAAATGTGTGTTCATTGCTCCACTGTAACGCTTGCCAAGTGCATGGCCTTGACACACCCGCAAGCCTTCAGGCAAACTCTCTAAACTTGTAGTTGGGCAGGGGGGTTGCCAGACTAACAACAGGGTGAGGGTGGCTAATTTAGCTGCCATCAGGGCCCAGCTTTTCTTATTTGTCTGTAGTTTGACTTAAGCCAATTCAAAGTACTTTTATTTTGAATGTGAGCCATAAGATTTTCTTTCTTATAGCAGGCGATGTGAGTCTGCCGACGTACAACACGGCACTCACCTAGAAGGAGGTCAGCTGAGACTAGAGAGATTGCTTAGTCGGTAGTGTGGCTTGCCTCTCAAGGACTAAGCTCAATGCCCCAGGACTTATGTAGAAATAGTGGGCACACGGCTGTGCTGCACACTTGTAGTCTCAGCATTGGGAAGGTGAAGATGGGATGACCCCTGAGTCTCCGCGACTCACAGCCAGTCTAGCCTACTTGGCTAGCTCCAGGCCAGGTAGAGATCCTGTCTCAAAGAACGTAGGAGTAATAGTACAGGAGCTGTCTGAGGGCTGCACATCTTCCTGCTTGGGTTAGTACTGCCGAACAATGCTACCACTGCTCAACGGCACACTCTCTGGCATACAACACCAGCCTGCTGTCAAAGTTTTGCCGGCCCCACTCCCATGTATGTCTAGAGGAAGCTTGGGCTGGCCTGAATCCTGGCCTTGTTAACTGAGAAAGAGCAGGGGTCGGAATGAATGCTCATTTTGTATTATTTTGCCTATATTGTCTCTTCATTGTCTATAATGAGTATTAATATCATAATCAAGAGAACAGGTTTCTGGGATTCTGTCTTTCTTTCTTTTTTTCAGAAGACATGAATGCCCAGAGGAATTGAGCCTTTTTCCCAAGACCACACAGCTGGAAAGATAGCGTTAACTCTAGCACCTGATCCTATTAGAACCACAGGCCCTCATTTTCCTGGTGGGTGAGGCCATGCCTCCCCTTTCTCCAGGATCAAACTGTGAAGAAATGCGCACTGTAACTTTGACATAGGCCCCAGCTCCTCAGAAAACTCAGAGGGATGGTCCCTGAGGTCCTTGGGAAAGCAGCCAATGGAAAGAGGCGAAGGCAACACCAGCCCCATGCCAGCCCCACCACTGCCTATTCATTAATAAAAGAATGCCCAGGCTATTTGGGGCACCTGTAATTTTCTACTTGAATAACCAGGGAAGTGGCTGCCTGCCCGCTCCTCTGCCCTGCTCATGGCGCCAGAATGGAGGAAACGTGATCTTGCCTGATGTAACAAGATCTGAGCAGAGCTTCATGGATGATTTTCCTGCCTTTGTCCCATTCTAGAGATCCCATTGTCCCCCTTACCTCACCTCCATACCTCACCCCCTTACCTCACCCCCACACCTCACCCTCATACCTCACCTCCATACCTTACCACTCATACCTCACCCCCTTACCTCATCCCTCATACCTCACCCCCTTACCTCACCCCCACACCTCATCCCCACACCTCACCCCCACACCTCACCTCCACACCTTACCTCCACACCTTACCTCCACACTTCACCCCCACACCTCACCCTCATACCTCACCTCCATACCTCACCCCCTTACCTCACCCCCATACCTCACTCCTCATACCTCACCCCTCATACCTCACCCAAGGGAACTTTGAGCGATGGAGAAGCACCCAAGTTTGGGTGCTGATGAAGAGGTGGCTTCTTGTAGGCACAGGAAGCAAGTGCAGCTTGGCCATTTGCCAACTGTGAGCCTTAGGGCAGGTGGCACAGTCTCTGAGCCATGAGCTGTCCCTCTGGAAAACACCCTCCACCCCCGCAGGTTTGGAAGCCAAGAGGCATCTGGTGCTTAGGACCACTAACCTGTTACTGCTGCTGCTCATTTGAAGGATAGAAAGGGTTCATTCTGGAATGTTTAGGGCTAATGGAGGTCATGAGACCTAGGTAAGACACTATAGCTGGTAAATGGGGCAGAAAACAAACACAGAGCTGGAGCCAGGAAGACTAAGAAAAAAAAAAAATCCTTGGCCTGGAGGTTTACATTTGCAATCCCAGACGATGAGGAAGGCTGGATCCCTGGTGCTCATTAGCCAGCCAGCCTAGGACAATGAGAGACCATGTCAGTGCCTGTGAAGTGACACCTCAGATTGTACTCTGACCTTCACACGCACATGGCACTCATGGGACATTAGTTAAACACACACAAAAGGAGGTGGTCTGAAGACTCCATAGGGGTCCACGTGTCCCACAAAGAATTGCCTAGGGCACAGGTGAGCCGGCTGAGGTTAAGCAGAGATAAGCAGTTCAGAGGGTGACCTGAAATGCTCAAGGTCAGGCAGTGGAGGCACACACGAGGACATGGCTCGCAGGCACGAGCCTACCAGGAAGGCTGCTGCTAGGACATGCTGCAGCGACACCAAACCCCTCGGAAGGCAAAGCCTGTTGAGCCCAGTCTGCTTTGCCCAAATCCTCCCCAACAAAACTGACTATAGTCCCATTAGATAAATGGGAAAGCAGCCCATGGAACTGCCTAGAAATTTTACTGCCTGCTAAGGCAATATTTAACACTTTTCTCAGGAAGATACCAGAATCCAGAATGTAAGAATGTCCAGTATACAATCAACCTGTCCTAGACACACAGAGAAGCAAGACAATATGATCCTTCATCAAAAATAAATAAATAAATAAAGAGCCGTTATTTAAATAAATAAATAAATAAATAAATAGCCCCTCAGCCATGCCTTGCTTTCTTCGTTTATGAAGCCACGGTGCAGGTAGATCGCCTCGAATGGTGCTTTCCCTTGAGGAGTCTGAATGTGCTAGCATGTCCCAAGAGAAGCTCTGAGCTAGGACCAGAAAGAAGCGGTTAGAGAAGGGATTGGATCTGCTGCCCACACGTCGAGGGGAACCCATAATGGGATGTGAGCTCATTTTCCAAAGGAAAAGTTTCTGGGGAAGTGTCTCCTAGCAACCAGTTCCTTCAGCAAAGCTACTTCCAGGGACCTCACAGAAGTACAAGGGACCTCACAGAAGTACAAGAGCCCTTGCTCCAAAGCCACTGCTTGCCAACTGAGGCGCTGGAAAGGACAGCGTGGAAGGGTGTAAACCCTGGGAGGACCGCCACCCATGTCTGCCACCCCATTTCTTTCCATGAAATAATAAGCCATCCAGCCTTGGAACTGATGGCATGGCTTCAGATCTGAACTCCACACCCTGGTCTTATTAGCTGGGTGATTTGGGGCAAGTTACTTCAACCTCTCTGGGTCACAGACTGAGCAATGCCCCCGACCCCAATCTTGTTATTATGAATAATGTCGGCTGGTGAACATGCGAGACCATGTGTCTCTGTACATAGCATAATTCTTCAAACCAAATTCTTGGAAGTATAACAGCACAGGAACTGGGATGCTGGCTTTGGGGCTCTCGCCACATGTCTAGCAGGATGATCACACGTCCAACATTCCCTCCTCGGGTAGAGCAGAAAGCTCCCCAAATCCTCTCTAACACTGAGGGTCATATGTTTCCATATTGGCCAGTCTGGTAGGGGGAAGATAGCGTATTATTGTTGCTAGAGAATGTATTTTCCCTTGGTTTCTGAGGAGGCTAAGATGCTGAGAACTGCCCCTGTCCTACATTGGCATGGCAGCCCCTCTGGTTATCTCCTCCCCTCTCTCCTCCCTGTCCAGAGCCATGGACTCAGTAGCTCCCTGGGGTGTTGTTTCATAATCTTGCAAATCTCTACTTCCTGCTGGATAAGGGCCCAGGCGGTTTTCACCTCAGCCCTAAAGACCTCCTGAGCTAGGATTAGTAGGGATTCAGTTGCCTAACCTCCACACACCTCTCACCAAGCAAGCACCCCACCCCATCTGCGTGCCTACCCCATAGGGATGGCAGAAACTGGACCTGTTTAAAGAAGAAAACCTGTTTTCTCCTAAATTCCAAATCCACCCAACAAATACATTCCAGGGTGATTATTAGCAATGACTTGAGGCATCTTTTCAGAACTCACCAGAACATTGCTTTTTAAGTCCAATGCTCCTGAGTATAGGTTTAAAATTAGCCTATACTCAGGTCAAGATCTACCACAGTTGAAAACCCTCAAGCCACTGGCCCAGGGATCCCACTAGATAACAGTTTCTTCTGGGTGAGTACAATTGCCCACATGCAGAAAGACCCATGTGAGCTTCATGACTGAAAAATAAGCAAAAGGCCAGCCTCTTCTTCACAGCCAGTGAAATGAGCCAGCCCAACCCCCAGGCTCATATTAAGGCAGCTGGCAGGTCACTGGGCACAAGTTTGGTACAGGAGTCTGAATCTAGTGTTCCCTTAAACTGGCATCCCTCAGCCAAATAGCTGCTTCCAGTGGGTTTTCAAAATCATTAAAGGAATAGCTGAGTTCCACAAAGTATTGGGGAGCGGGGAAGTAGAAAACCTTTCAAAGAACAAAACCAAGTCACATTTCCTGCCTTCCCACAGTTAACATGTGCTTAAGAGACTAACACCCCATGGCAGTCCCATCGCAGCTCAAGAAGGGAAGAGGGGGGAGGTGGTGGGTGTGGGAGAGAAGGAGGGCGTGGAGGAGGGGGAGGAAGGGAAGCAGAGGAGAAGGCAGGCAACGTCTCCAAAGGAAAACGTAAACACACCCCAGCAGAAGGGCGGAGCCAGCCCACACCACCCAGAGAAGCGGTTACAACACTACGCTTGGCATCCCGTCTCCAGTCACAGCTGCACAGTTGAAGGGCCAGAGGGCCAGAGGGGGGAGGGAGGGAGGGAGGGGGGAGGGAGGGAGGGAGGGAGGGAGGGGGAGGGAGGGAGGGAGGGAGGGAGGGAGGGGGAGGGAGGGAGGGAGAGGGAGGGAGGAGGGGAGGGAGGGAGGGGAGAGGGAGGGAGGGAGGGGGAGGGAGGGGAGGGAGGGAGGAGGGAAGGAGGGAGGGAGGGAGGGAGGGAGGGAGGGAGGGAGGGAGGGAGGGAGGCAGGCAGGCAGGGGTCTAAACTCCCATCAGAAAGGACTCACAAAACAAATCATGAATGACTCTCCCCTCCAAACATGACATAAACCGTGAACAGCATGGTGAATGTGAATTGCCAGTGTGGACTGACGCCCTTGGCACATTGCTCAGTGACAAAGCCTGCTTGGAGCAACACACATAGTGTGAACTCATTTGCACTTTTGCAGAGAACGGATCAAAAACCCTTCCACTGGTTTATAAAAAACAGAGGCAATCCCTGGGCCGGTGTTTAAGAAATTATTTACAACAGAGTCATCTGGGGAGCATGGGGTTGCAAAACATGGAGATGTTAATTTTAGGTTATGCTTTTCCCACAGCAGATTTGTTTAGACCAGGACCAGTGTGCTTTGCCACTACGGCGGGACAAAACCACCTGGAGAGCAGAGTTGAGCTGATGATCACTGGTAATGAAGGGGATAACAATGTGACTACTAAGTGGACTCTAGGGTGCTTGCTAGGGGCCATCTGCTGTGTGTCCAGTCATCTCATCCTAGAACTAATCTGAGTTACTTACCCATTTTATATGTGAGGAAACTCAGTCCTAGGTGTGAGGATTCGGGCCTCATGCTGGCCTGCCCGTCACCTGGCAGAATGCACGCAGGCAGTGCCCTGGTCAGCCCGGGGTTCCATGAGAACTAGTCTGCAGCCGGGTGCAAAGGACCCCTTTAAAAGACAGAGCCTGCCCACTTATGCTCTCTATTCTGCTTCTCTCTTTCATTCCCGCTCTCCCGCTGTTCCCCTGGGGAGACAGGGCTTTTCCTGCCTCCCTCTTCTCTTCTGTCCTCTCTCTGTCTTTGTCTTTGTCTCTGTCTCTTCACCTCTTTTCTCGTTCCTTCCCCTCCCTCCCCCCTTTCTAATAAAACGTCTCACTTAAGCTCTGTCTGCCTTGAATGTTTGTCTGCCCCCTCTCCCCCCAGTCACCTTCACCTGCCATGGAATCCGCCAAGGTTCCCCATGCATTATTCTAACACTAGGTTCCTTCCACTGGAGTAGGTCAGGCTGAAGAGAGGTCGGTCCACAGAGGCGGACTCTGTTCCACGTGGTAGCTTCTCTGCCGTCTGTTCTCGTGCCTTCAGCTTTTCCCCTCTGGTCTCACAACTCCCCAGAGCTGCACAGTCCAATGTGGCCGGATTTAATTAAAATGAACTCAAAGTAAGGATGCAGCCCCGGTGTGGCACTGGCCACCCTGACGAAGACGAGTAGCCATCGATGAGCAGCAACGCCATGCAGACGGCACAGAGGCCCATGCGTGTAGACAGGGGCACCTCTCACAAGCAGACCACTTCATGACTTTGGATAATCTGAAAATATTTAAGATCAGGAAGGAAGCATCACCAGCATCCCATAAGCCGCCCTTAGTCCCTCCCCATGCGCTACTGTGCCCGCCAAGGACAACCTTTACCCCATCTTCTAATGCCCCAATGCCAAGCAGACAACTGAGGTGCCCAGTGTTCGTGAGGGAGTCTAGTAACAACGGTGGGGATGGCTTGCGTTCCAACCATTCTGGAGGGTACTTTGGTGACAGCTGCTAAAATTTTAGATGCATGTGTTTCTTGGCCTACCATTTCCATCTCATTCTATCAAAGCACACACACACACACACACACACACACACACACACAAGTCTAGGGCATCACACTGCATTGCACATTGCACTGGCATGTCCCCCAGGAGGGCAGCTCCATTAGTAAAGTGGTTGTCCTGCAAGTATGAGGACTGAGTGCCCCCCAGCAGCTGTTTCTGAAAGCTGGGTATGGCGGGACACATTTGTGATTCCCATTCCTGGAGAGGCAGAGGCCAGTGGGTCCTTGGAGCTCACTAGTCAGCCAATCTGGCCAAATCAGCAATGGTTTCTCTTAAGGTAGAAGTTTCACTCCAGCCCCTGGCATCCATAGACCCAAAGAATCTGGGCTGTTAACGGTGAAAGTTCCACCCAAGCCCCCTGCCCCATCTCCCTCCAAACCCTGCTGCATCTCAGAAAGCCCTCCAAATGATGGCCCCTCCCCCAGAGATGCTCAAGGACACTCCCACAGGGTATTTAAACTGTCCCCCAGAAACCAGTCTCCCTTTCCTATCTCCTCTCTGTGGGGCTGGAAGGCCATCCAGGAGTGCTGTATCCATTAAACACGGGGTTTTCCTAATTCAGTTTGATTTTATCTGATTTGGATTGCTGTATCGGCAGAGAGGCTTATCGGGGTGCAGAAACTTTTCAGTCTCCAGGACAGTGAGAGGCTATCAAAAAGCAAGATGGACAGTACCTGAGATACACTACTGAACATTGTTCTACAGTCTCACACAAACATGAATACAAACACAGAGGGAGACAGACAGACAGGACGACGGACAGACTCAGAGACAGAGGCAGAATGAAAATTAGAAAGAAAGAAAGAAAAAAGGAGGGAGGGCAAGCAGGGGGAAGGGAGGGAAGGAGGGAAGGAAGGAAGGAAGGAAGGAAGGAGGAAGGAAGGAAGGAAGGAAGGAAGGAAGGAAGGAAGGAAGGAAGGAAGAGCCTATGACACAGGCAAGCTGAAGAGCTGGGCACGATGCACAGTTGGAGACTAAGTCAGGATTGTGAGGCTAAGCCGGCCTTGACTGTACAATAAGGTTCTGCCTCAACCCCCTTAAACCCCTCAAAAAAGGTAAAGTGGGGAGACCCTACCAGAACATGCATGAAGCCTCAAAACGAGATGGTGCTGGGAAAGCAGTGAAATGGGGGTTCAGGTGAAACAGTGAGCAATGGAACTACGGACCTACGGACGTATGGACGTACGCATCAGGACTATTCCAGCTGGCCACAGCAGCAAAGGCTGGCTCATAACTATTTTGCAAGCTTTTAAGAGGCTAAAGCAGCCTGATCACCACGACCTAGTATGGAAAGGAATGGTAACTCACAGCCTCTTAGCTGAGGCAGGGAGACTTCAGGGCAGTTTTCCGGGCTTCCAGAGAGAGCTGAGGAGATGGGCTCTAAGCCAGCCTGAGGTACATGGTAAGAACAGATCTCAAAAAGCTGAGAAAGGACACTGGGGGCAGGAGCTGTGGGGGCTTCCTCCTATGCTAGGAGCAGGAGCTGTGGGGGCTTCCTCCTATGCTGGGGGCAGGAGCTGTGGGGGCTTCCTCCTATGCTGGGGGCAGGAGCTGTGGGGGCTTCCTCCTATGCTGGGGGCAGGAGCTGTGGGGGCTTCCTCCTATGTTAGGCACCTAGGCTATGAGGCTGCCCAGAGTCAGGCAGCAGATCCAGCAGTGCCCGCCCTTTAATGGGGCTGCTGGGCTTGATTTCCTCGTTCATGAGAAGTCCTCAGGCACTAGGGCAGCCTTGTGATGGCAAGATGCTGAAGGTCTAGCACTCACAGTGGCTGTGGCTTCAATGAGTGGTGCTTTGTGCAGTGGAAGTCAGGGCTCTTGAGTTAAAAACATTCAACCTTTAAGATTAGCTTAGCGGGAAGTATGGCTCTTCTGACTGTGTAGGAAAGGGCTCCTTAACTTCTCTGAGTCTCAGTTTCCTCCTCTGGAAAGTGAAGTGAAAGCTAACCTCACCGATGATGAGTTCCTGTCATCTCAAGACGCAGGAAGCTGAGGCAGGAAGGTAGTGAGTTCCAAGCCAATCTGAGAGTCTGGTTTAAGGTGGAGCTGGTGAGATGGCTCAGTGGGTAGAGGTGTTTGCCCCCCCAAGCCTGGTAACGTGAGTCCAATGTGGTGCCCTGCATCTGTCTTCCCACCACGGATGGTGGGATGGGACAGAAAATAAGAATTGCCTAGAAGCTTGCAGGCCAGAAACAAGAGAGACCCTGAGTCAACACAAGGTGATAAACCAGAGTCAACGACACAAAGTTGTGCTCTGACCCCCACACTCTAATACCCTCGCACAGGAGGGAAGTGGAGGGGGGCCGGAGTCAAATTATCTTAAATCTAGTCACAACGTTCGACTGTTCAAAGACTAGCTTCCTTCCAGGGGGCTTAAACAGGAATCTCACTCCCCTTCTTCAAAAGACTGTTACGAGGCTTAGCTGAAGCCTTACTAATGTAGATGTGTCTACCTATCGGGAGCCTGGTGCCAGCCTGAGGTTACAGATGTTTGCTACGGTTAGTGTGATGCACGGGAGACCCGTCCCCCAGAAAGCTCAGTTTCTGCTCTCTTGATGTTTACAGCCTAATGAAGAATGGCAGTTTAAAAAACAAACAAACAAACAAAAAAGATGCACCCAGAGGTATAGTGCCCCTCCAGGTTTCAAGGAAAACAACACCCTGAAGTTCTACCCTTTTCTGCTCATGTCTCTGTGATAAATTTTGGTGCTCAATTTGCACAGTGTAGAATCATTTGGGAAGAATTTTCCGGATCAGATCAGCCTGTAGGCATGTCTGTGGGGGCCGTCTTGTTATATTACTTGATGTGGGAACACCCCAAAAGTGGGCGGTACTGCTTCCTGGTGGGCTGAGGTGGAGGCTGAGGTGGGGGCTGAGGTGGGGGCTGAGGTGGGGGCTGAGGTGGGGGCTGAGGTGGGAGGAGCTGAGGTGGGAGGAGCTGAGGTGGGGGCTGAAGTGGGAGCTGAGGAGGGGGCTGAGGAGGGGGCTGAGGAGGGGGCTGAGGTGGGAGGAGCTGAGGGGGGGGCTGAGGTAGGGGCTGAGGAGGGGGCTGAAGTGGGGGCTGAGGAGGGGGCTGAGGAGGAGGCTGAGGTGGGAGCTGAGGTGGGGGCTGAGGTGGGAGGGGCTGAGGTGGGAGGAGCTGAGGTGGGGACTGAGGTGGGGGCTGAGGTGGGAGGAGCTGAGGTGGGGGCTGGGGTGGGGGCTGAGGTGGGAGATGAGGTGGGGGCTGAGGTGGGGGCTGAGGTGGGAGATGAGGTGGGGGCTGAGGTGGGGGCTGAGGTGGGAGGAGCTGAGGAGGGGGCTGGGGTGGGGGCTGAGGTGGGAGCTGAGGTGGGAGGAGCTGAGGGGGGGCTGAGGTGGGGGCTGAGGTGGGGGCTGGGGTGGGGGCTGAGGTGGGAGGAGCTGAGGAGGGGGCTGAGGTGGGGGCTGGGGTGGGGGCTGAGGTGGGGGCTGAGGTGGGGGCTGAGGTGTGATATAACCAGCTCTTGAGCTGCTGCCGCTGCAACCTCCCTGCCGTGGATACTACATTGTAGAAGCATGATCTGAAACAATCCTTCCTCCCCTGTGTTGCTTTTGTCAGAATATTTTATCACAGTAACAGAAAAGGAAAGTAGGGCAACTCCCTTTCACCAGCAATCCAACACTTTATGCACAGACATATGCTCAAATGTAAAAACAAAGAATGAAAACATTTGTGTAGTGGAGGTGTCTGAGCACCGCTCATAATGACTGCAATTGCCCTTGGCCGTGTCTCTCCTCCTTAAAGGCCAGCAGTTCCACAGCCAGGTGTCTGCCTGACCAATGAGAGCACTCAGTTACCCACCAGAGAAGGACATTCACAGATATATTGAGTACTGTCCAAAACCCACAAAGCAGTTACCAAATAAACTAGAAGCCACCCAGCAGCAGAGAGAAATGGAGCAGAAATGTGACTACACATTCAGACTGTGACAGAAAAAAAGCCAACCGAAACAGCAGGCAGTGCTTAAGGCAGGGACTCCTGTGGCCAGGGCTGGCCTTGAGGATGACCTTAGCGACCTGAGTGCAGGGATCACAGGCATGAACTAAGCCAAGTTCCTGTGGTGCTGGAGATCAAACTGCATGCTAGCACTCTACCTTTTGATTGCCCGGCCCCAGCCCTATCCATATCTGTGTGCAATGCTGAGCCAGAGAATCCAGACAGAGGCAGAGCCGTTCGCCCTGAAGCAGACAGACAGTGTTGCCCAGAAGGCGCAGCTTTACACCCCAATCCTGGAAGTGGTTATACGTGAGCATACACAAAAGTTCACTGAGCTGGCGCCCAAAACTAACTCCTCTGTGGGTGCATGCGGAACCTCGATTTTTAAATATTTAGAAGCAAACAACATGTGAATGTAGTGATACCCACCTTTAGTCTCAGCACTCAGAAGCAGAGGCAAGTGGAGCTCTGTGAGTTCAACCAAGAAATTCCTGGCTAACCAGGGTTACACGGTGAGGCCATGTTTCAAAAGAGACAAGACAAGAAAAGATAAACCACGAGTTCCTTCCCTAAGCGACACTTGCCGAGGGGCAAGTCTATAGGGATGCATTCTGGGTGTCACTGTCATGCTGAGTCATTAGATTCCCGGGAAACATAATGTGACAGAGTGGAAAAGGGGGTCTTTGGAAGAAAGGATCGTTAAGGCCAGCAGCCATGAGCCCCTAGAGATTCTCAGTCATAAGAGCAAGGGGGGGAAGCAGGTGGTGGCCTCAAGAGGTACAGGAGGGATACAAACACCCTCGTTCAGCCAAGTCAGAGCTGTGGTCAACAGCGTTCGGATATTTCGCATGGCAGGCAAGAGCACTGCCTCTGCCCATCACAGCTGGAACTGCCACCCACCAATCTGCCAATGGTTAATGGCTGAGTGAAAGAGAGTTGGCTGCATTAATCGGCACAGTCCTGGTAGAAGGCAATGAGTTGCCATGACTGCATCAGCAAAGAGCCAGGTGGCATTTCTGAGTCACCCTGCTTTGTCAGAGCCTGTGAGTGCAGAGCCCACTCAGTAAAGGGGCACCCCAACCCTTGCAACCTTGCTCCATGGGGCGCAGCTTAGCCTTATCCTGATAGGCCCTCCATTCTAAACGTTTGGCAGGTATGCTATGGCACTTTTTAAACTCAGGTCTGGGAGCTGCACTGTCTTGGTAATGCTAGGGCTGCATGTGAGTCCCAGCCTGCTTCCCAGCGCTATGTGGGGAGACACAGGAGAAGGGCTTGGGTGTCCTTCTTACTCTCTGGAGCAGGTCCTTTTTCTATGTCCCAGAATTTCCTTCCACGGATGACGTTACTTGTGCCCTCAATCCTTTTGTGAAGGCAGACAAAAAAGCAGCCTGACCATTCCCCAAACACTGTCCCTCTTCTCTGTCCTCCTTGGTGGCAGTACTCAAAATGGGAGGCCCCTAGGGACCCCAGCCCCTCCTATCTACTCCAGCACTGCCACAGTAGGCGCAGGCAGGCCTCTCTTGCTTTGTCTGTGTAATTACCCAGTGTGTAAGCATGGGAGAATGTGGGTCTCCAGTAACTTTCAAAACAGTGAAGGTCACAGCCAAGGGGGCCTAAGGGACAACACTACATACAGATAGTATCCTGAAGTGGGTCTTGGGACTGAGAAGGGCATTCGCTAAAAACTACAGCAATATGAATAAAGTAAGAACTTCAGTTAGCAAAAATATATGTCAAATCTGTTTGCTCATTGCAAGAAACCTACTATGGCACATACACTCATCTACATACATTTGATTATACTTTCATTTATTCGTGGGAGGATACGCAAGCCATAGCATGTTTGTAGAGAACAGATGGCAACCGAAAGGACCCATGTGATCCCAGGGATCAAACTTAGGTAGTTAGCCTTGGCTGCAAGCGTCTTTACCAACTGGGCTATCTCAGGGATCTCACTGAACCTGGGCTCGCTGACTCAACTAGACTGGCTGGCTAGAAACACCCACAAATCAGTCTCCAGTGTATGCCAGTACACACAAGGCTACATGGGTTCTGGGAATCCAAACTCGGGTCTACATGCTTATGTAGTAAGAACTTTACAATCTGAGTCACGTCCCCTGCCTACAGCTCGATGATTTTATGAAAATGCTGTCATCCCTCACCTTCCCAGACGAAGCCATCACCTCCTCACTCCCTCTTTCTTTCTGTTGACAGAATATTCTCCTTGAGCCAGATCCCATGGTGAAAATGAAATGCATAAACTAAATGGACTAGGTGAGTCTGGCCCACCTGCAGTTTACCAGGGCCTAGCCAGAGTCATCTTCTTTCCTTCCACACTCACCAAATGCATATGCCCCAGCTACCCTTTTCCTCAATCCCTCGCTACTCAGTGAGTGGCTTGCTCTATCCGTAGAGGTAAGTCACAGGGCCGTCTAGGTCCCAGCTCTGCTACTGACCAGTGAAGTGATCGTAGACAAGTCCCTTGAGCCTATCTATACTCCTAGTCTCTCAGAAGGACAGAAGCACAGGGGGGATCAGTGCGCCACTGAGTGAGTCCAAAGAGACGAACTGTACGCTGGCTATCGTTCCGCCCTCTGAAGAAAGGCATGCCTGGTGCTGACAAACATGCTCCGCCAGGCCAATCAGTGAGGCTCCTGAGGTCAGGGTCACCTTGAGATCCAGCAAGATTCGTGAGGTACCCTGGGACGCTGGACGGTGTCTGCACAGCAGAACACCACGGCCTCTGGTACAAACGCTGGGCCCGGGCAGTGACTGTGGGCCCTAGATGGTGCTCATGGTTTCAGATACAAATTTCATGGATCCAGAACTGGCTGGATTCTAAGTGTGTAAGTATGGCCAAGTCATTTCGCCTGCCAAGTCTCAGTGACTTTGTCTCTACACTGGCGGTAAGACTCAGCCTTTAGTACTGCCTTGAAGAGTGACTTCAATAACAGAGACAGTGGAGAAGAATCAGAGCATCTGAATTTGTGTCCTAGCTCCATGCTGAGTGGCTTCAGAGCAGTAGATTGGCCTCTCTGGGCTTCTGTTTTCTCTCCTTTGTAAAAACAGAGTGCTAAGATACCCATTTGTAAAGACTAAACGAACGAGAACTCAGAATGTATAATTTATACTCTCTTGTTTTACATTCGATGTAGTCCAGTGCAGGCAGAGCAGGTAACCAAAGCTGTGGACATCTGCATATTCCACAACTGCCTGGTGGGTGTTGCACCCTCCTCTTCTCTGGCTGGTAAAGAGACACCAGAAAGCCAGAGAAATAATTCTTGTGGCATCCTACCAACTTTCCCCTTCGGCTTGCCTCTACCCCAGCAAAGAGACTACCTCCCAGTACTTCTTGAATCTTTGCGGTGTGTTTGTTTACTTGCTTGTATTTTGAGACACCTCTCACATAGCCCAGTCTGGTCTCAAACTAGCTATGTAACTGAAGATGACCCTGAACTCCTGATCCTCTTACCTCTGCTTCCTAAACGCTAGGATTACAGGTGTGCACCACCATTCCGGGTTTTATGCCGTGCTGTGTCTTGAATCCCAGGCTTCATTCAAGCAGTCTACAACTGAACAACATCTTCAGACCACGAGTCAAAAAAAAGTATGGGTGCATAGTATTTGCTCCGAACTGCCAGGCTCTTAGCACTTCTTATGTATGCCTGCCAAGCCTCACCTTAATAACTTGGTGGGCGAAGGACTATGGCTCTCCACTCATCTCAGATGAAGACCCTGAACTTCTCTTCAGCCTGGCTGGAATGGCTCCCAGAAATGGCACTTCCGAATCCCATACCTGCTTTCAGCCTTCACAAAGGCCAGCGGCCAATAACTGGGCCAGGTGGGCAAGAGGCTAGGCTGGCAGGAAACCGGCCGTGCTCCATGTGATGCTGCAAGGGTGTCCAGACGCCTGCTGCATCCTGTCTGCTCCGGGCACAGAGACTGCCTGTGCCCCGGGCCCTCTTACACCACCGCAGTGTCTCAGAAGCCTAGGTAACCAGATCCCTGGGCGGGTGGAGCAGTGGGGCGTGTCACTATCACTGAGACACTGCTCAGGCCCCCAGTCCAGGCTCCGTGGTTGGGACACTCGGCTCAAGGCATGGCGCAGAAGCTGAGCGAATGGGGCAAGGTGCCCGCTGAAGCCACTGGGCTGTACCGGGCGATGCTGCTCAGGTCAGGTAAGTGGGAACTGCGCCGCCATGGGGACCCTCTGCAGAGCTCAGGGACCCTGGTCCTTCCTTTCTTGGTGCCTAGGTTTCTTCCTTCCCATCATCTCAAAGCCTCGAGGTTTCTCCTTCACTCCTTGCTCTGTCCTTCCTTTTCTTTTTTTCTCATTTTTTTTTTTTCTTCCATCCGTTGCCCTCATCCTGGGTGTGGAAACACAAGAGCATGCACGAACCTGGCAGTGTTCCCAAGAGCGTGCAGCAGGCAGTCAGGGTGGAGGGTAGGTCTGACAGCAAAGCAGGAATTCCACGGAGGAAGAAAGCCCTAAGCCTTGGCCACCACGGTTGCCCACGATGAGGGAACAGCATGGGACAGGCAGCTCAGAAAGCATTTGCTAAATGTGGGCGTACAAAAAAAATTGGTAAGGAGACATATGGCGACCTTTTGGATTTTGAGGATGTGGTTGGATGACGGGTTTTCATCTCTATACTTTTGGTTTGCTTATGTATGGATAAGCCCTGTATTTTCTACTCGGGAAACTTTAAATGCCTTTTATTCAAATAATAAAATAAATGAATATATGGCCAGCATAAAAATTTGGGAAAACATTGGGATATAGAAACGGGGGGTGCTCTTGATGAGGGCTTAGGATGTTTCCTTCTGAAGCTGAACTCAGGGAGAGGGTTTAGGGAATGGTAAACGGGATTCGAAAGTGTCAACGGATTTGGCTCTCTGACCCGCTGCCTTCTGCAAGGAGGGTGTCTCAGCTAGGGTCCACCTGCAGACCCAGCCAGTAGGCCAGAGCATGTTGCTGTAGTGGCGCTGCCCGGGTCCACCTAGGGCTTAGGGATCAGTGTTGCTGACCCCCGCCCCCCACCCCTGCCGCCTGAGATATTGCAGCCTAGTTACTGGTTGTGAACATTTGAACAAGAGTTCCCTTAAGTCCCCAGACAATAACTGGCCAAGGTTTTAGAACCAACAGTGGCTTCCTGGGGGAGGGTCTCAACCCCACCCACATAAAGCCAGCAACCCCCAATCAAGAATCAGATTTCAAGTTCCCCGTTGAGGTATCCGTTCTCCTAAAGCTGGCAACAATGTCCCCTAACCCGAAAGACCTTGCGTTCTCTCTAGATGCAAACTAGATGGGGAAGGCACGTTGAAGGTCTCCTAGCTGGACAGCAATTGATCCAGGGTACCTGGGTTGGCACAGATACTCATAGCCCCCTGACTGGAATAACTCACTCTGTGATTTAACTCATGCTCAGTCATACCTGGAAAGCTATTGTCCCTCCATAAAAAGTCTACCAGGCATGTATTACTTCTGCCCTGTGGAGGAAGGCTACATCCTGAATAAGCGGTTACCTCCCCAGTTCTGTACTCCTTGTTAGCCACCAGGGGGCAGTAAAACCTCCATTTCACTACTACAGAGAACATTACGTTAAAAAAATAAATAAATAAAACTGAACCCTGGTGCAACTTGAACCTCACATAAACAACAAAGAAGAGTTTATCTCAAGTAGCTCCAAAGATAAAATGGATGTGCTTGTCCAAAAAAAAAAAATCCATTGTTTATCTGAATTAAATTCTTCTAGGAAGGCTGCTTTCCTTCGCCTCCCTCCCAGGCCTCATCTATGGGCTTTCTGAAATTAAATGGCTCACTATGATCTGCCTATCACACACATACACACACATGGGACGCAGGAGAAATAGCGGGAACAAGAGAATATATCCTGGTTTGTCTCGCTGCAAGGAAAATAAAATAGGGACAAGATCACTTTTAGAGACCAAATTTACCATGCCAATGGCAATGGGTTAAGAGCCAGCTTTTGGAGAAAGAACTCTTGGTTCTTGCTGCCCTGCCCCACTTCCTGTCTTCACGCTTGAAGTCCCTTCCCCGGGGTAAATGTTTCCCAGTTCAGACTTGGAAAGGCAGCCCTTCACCAGTTTACAATCTCTCTGTGAGCCTCATGACAAGCTGTACTCCCAGCAAGCTTCTCCGCCCCCTGCCCCCTCCCGCCCCCCCCCGCCCCGCCCCGCCCCGCCCCGTCCTTTCAGCAGACCGTGTTTGGAGTGGACAGAGAGGTGGCCAGTTTGATCCTGGGACTATTTTGTGGGCTTCTTTGGAGACTAAGACTCCAAAACACAGGGTCAAGAAAGAAGTTTCTAGTTACTATGGAAACTTCTCTGACATTTGTGGGCCAGTTTGAATTGCCTTCCGTGCTACTGATCTGATGAAAACTAAGCTGAACTAAAAGGAAAGCTGTTTGTGGAGGTTTTTCCTGCACTATAGCAAGAACACCCCCCCCCCAACGAGGTGCCTTCCCTGGTCTTCAGAGCCCTTCCTCCCATGCTCCCAGGAGACTAGGGGGTGGGGGCACGGCAGGGAGCTTGGCAGTCTCCTTTGGGCTTCTACTGTGGGGATGGGTAAGCATTCTGCCCACCGCCTTCTGAAGCTCTTTCTTCAGAGCAGAGGAACAGCAGAGGACAGAGAGGCAGCAGCTCTACCTTGAACCCTGAAGATTTCTGGAACAGTCTCCTGCTAGATTCATATTCAAGACGAACAAATATGACTCATACAGGATTCCAAACTGACTCTCAGGGCAGCTGCTTGGAAGAGATGGCTTCCCCTATACTTTGCCATCCTTACTGCTTTCCTCTGACAAACGTATCGATGGGTTTGCTCATTTTTAAGCCACAAACATTACAGGACAGTAACAAAAGACATGGGCATATAACTGCATGTATAGACAGTAGTTCTTAAACTTTAATACAGAGGATTCCCCAAGGGGAGAATGCTAAATCCATAATCCCTGGGCCAGGCAAGGGCCTCAGTGATAGATCACATATGTAGCATTTCCAAGGTCCAACTTTTGAGCCACAGAAACACACACACACACACACACACACACACACACACACTTCCTTATCTATTCCCATCAAAAGTTCTGATACAGCAATCTATGAGCATGTCCCTAGCCTTCTATTTTTCACATCCAGTGATACCTAGCAATGACAGTTGAGATTTGTTCCCCAGGACTGACCTCTGCTGACAAACTGGTTTACATAGAAATGGGTTCTCTATGTGCGCACTGATTTTTTTTTTAAGGGAGGGGGATCATACTAGGTGTGGCTCCCCCCTACAGTGTAGGGACATCCTTTACAGGCTGATGTGCTGGTTGACTACACCCATCGTAAGGTGTTGCGATCTCTCCTATTGACGGCTGTGGTTTGAACAGTGGTGCCTGTGACTGCCCATCTCCTGTGCAGTGTCATGAGCGCCCATACAAGACAGGAAGAGCTATATAGCAAGCTCATGGTGTCAGTGCTTTGGATGTCTTCAGGTCAGCTATAGTTTTTTGCATACTATTTTAAACACAATGACACAATATTGTAAAAGGAGAAAATATTTAACCTAGTTCATGGTCTCAGTGATTGCAATCATGGTCACCTGCTTCTATTTGTTGCTTTTAAGATCATAACAAGCAGAAACATGGAGGAAGACCACTACTTACCTAATGATGTCCAGGGGTAGGGAACAGGGGGGGATAAGATGTACCCAAAGTCACCCCATCCCAGAGACCTACTTCCTTCCTCTAAGTAGTCCCCGCCTTCTGACAGCGACTGCTCTATTGAAGGTAAGGTCGTCATGACCTCGTTGCTTCTCAACAGTTCGTCTGGAGACTATGCCTTCAGCACTTTGGCTTTTGTGGAGGATGCTTCATGTCCATAGCAAGACAGAAATCATGACAATAGGAGAAGTCACCTGCTGTTGAGCTGCCGGCCTAGGGTGTGTGCGTGCTGGGTCTGCGCCAGGTTAGGCTGTGATAAAAGCCTTAGATGCAGCTGTACAGAGCTCTGCTCACACAGAGGAAATAACAGCTCCCCTGAGGCTTTCTTGCCTAACTGCCCTTGCTCATCCATCATCCACAGCTTTCTAGAGAAGGAGTTAACAGTAGGAACAGTGGCCATGGCTGATATGGGGAGTCCAGATATAAGCAGAAGCTGTCAGAGTCTTCCCTAGGGCCCTTAGATCCTCAGTTATCAGAAGGCACTAGGGTTGGCTCTGATTGGGTCACTGAAATCCCTTAAGAAACACCCAGTTCCTTCTCTGGAGAATAAGATGAAAATGGGGTAGCAATAATAGTTGACAGGTCTCTTTGTTGTTGTTAATGAAGTCTCCTGTGGGCCAGACTGGCCTTGAACTGGCTATGTAGGTGAGAATGGTCTTGAACTGCTGATCTTTCTACCTCTACCTCCCCAGTTCTGGGATCACGGGTATGAGCTACCACACCCAGTTTTATTCAGTGCTGGAGACAGACTCTAAGACTTCCTGCATGCTAGGCAAGCATTCTACAACTGAACTACACCCCCAGTCCTTGACAAGACTTCTGCCGCCCTGTTCTCCTAGGAGACCTGAGTGAAATGAAGCAGCCAGGGTGGGAAACTGGGGGAGGCTACCATTCCAGGAATTTCCAGAAAGGCAGAACTTGGGAGCAATAAACACAGAGGACTGCACATTGTTTCTAGAACACTGTATCATGCCTGAGAATGTGCAACTCTTAAGTTTCTGTGGCTTCAGAGCACTTGGAATACCCTCCCACGCCTCCCTTTTCCAGGCCCTTCCACCATCTCCCTCCTTCCTGACTGCAGCCCTTCTGGTCGCCTTCCACCATTCCCAGCTCACTTTCACTCTAGAGCATTGACAGTAGCTGCCCCCACTCTGGAAGCCTCTCCCACATAAACAAAGGCCAACTTCTTGTAAGTCAACCTCTGCCATGCCCACCCTTCCCAAGCTTCCCGTCACTGCCCTTCCTTCACTCAGCCATGCACCACTGATTGATGTTCTCTTGTGCCTCCTTAGCTGCTCTCTCTCTCTCTCTCTCTCTCTCTCTCTCTCTCTCTCTCTCTCTCTCTCACACACACACACACACACACACACACACAGAGAGAGAGAGAGAGAGAGAGAGAGAGAGAGAGAGAGAGAATGTGAATTCCCTGAGGACAGGGACAATATCTGTCTCCTTCCCATCATCTGTCCACTTAAGTCATACCAGGAATGGAGTATGTACTCAGTAGATGTTGGCTAAATGAACAGATCCTGTGGCCAAAAGAACCCAAAACGGCATGCTCAATGCATCCTCTACTTACCCATGATGTGTGCCCTGGTCCTCAGTGCTCCTGGATAAGCAAAGTTCACAAGAAAGTGAACTGGAATGAAGGCCTACTTCACTGGCAGGTGCTGGCCTCCTCACTGGGGAGCACAGGATAATGCCAAGCAGAAGCTACAGAGGCGAGGGGAAGGCCTCTGGTCTATGAGCACATGGATGTGCTTTGGGGTTCTACCTATGTCCTCAGCTTTTATTTGCACAGTCTCATTGTGGCCAGGCACGAGCATGTATATTAGGACCCTTAGCACATGACAGTCCTCTCCATAGGATGCATTTGTGGACACCATCTCACTGAGGTTATCACCCAGCCACAGAAGCCAAAGCATAGAAAGAGTTGGGCTCAGATCAGGTCCAGGTATAGACTCCATCAGCTGCCCTTCTGCCTACATCCCACTGCTTCTTCTGTGAAGTCCCAGGTATGAAGTTAATGCTATGCATTTTATTGCTTTGTTTTGTTTTTTTTAAGAGACAGGATTCCTCTGTTTAGCCTGGCTGTCGTGGGGCTTGCTCTATAGACCAGGCTGGCCTCCAACTCAGAGATCCGTCTGCCTCTGCCTCCCAAGTGCTGGGATTTAAGGTGTGAGCCTCCACCACCCAGTATGCATGAATTTTTCAAACCACTAACAAGTGTATTCAATGTAGCGCAACTCATTTGTAAATGACAACTTCATGTCATAACGTTACTTACACCAGTGCCTAGAAGATAACCAAGAACTGACTCAGGGAACAGTTCTCTCCCTGCTACCTCCCCAAGAGCCAGCCATGTTTGAAAGAATTCCTTGCTGCAGCAGGAAGCGTGGTTTCCCCTTCCTTGAGGGAAGTGCTGGAATCCCCTCCCATACAAAAAAAGGAAATTCCTCCACAGCCGCCAGAAGCTGCTCAGAACAAAGCTTGGCATGATTCTTACTCCTCACCAATCTGACAAAACAGGTATTTATTAGTGCCTCTCAATCAGGGTGGCTTGGACATGGTGTTCTGAGTCGTGGACATGGCCACTCACCAAGTGAAATAACAGTTTCTATAGCAACAGTTCCTTTTTATTGATATCAGAATAAACAGGAATGCAAAACTGCCTCCCATCTCGGGGAGTTTAATGCCCGCCCTTTGGGGGCGGCTGCCTCAGCCCCGGACCTGCTTAGGGCTCCCTAGTCTGAGAGCTGCAAAGGAGCTTGCAGCCCAGACACTGCTCCGAGACTCTGGTCTATTCTGCCTCACGCTGTCAGGTTGTGCTCTGGGAGAAGCTGGAGGCAAGGAGAGTGATCGGGGAGCACCAGAGCAAGCTGTCCTGGCAACTGAGCCCTTGGAATTTAGGTACCTGGACTCTGCCTCACTGGGGTGAATGATACAGGGACATGAAGTGGGGGGTGGGGGACAGGGATTGAATGGGCTCTCAATTATAGTTCTGCAGCCTGGTTGATCTTTTGCTTCTAAATACTGAGAGGAATTGTATGCCTGTGTAGGGTCACTATTTGTCTGTCACAGAACTTGGGTTTGGGCACTAGAACTCAGCTCAGGTTCTAGTTCCTTTAGTCACTGGCTATCTGATCCAGGGAAATCAGATGACATCTCTGAGGCTTGGTGACTTGCTCCTAAGAAGAGGCCACCCACCTTCTCAGCTTATTGGGAGTTCAAGGGATCCAGGGCTAGATGCGTAGCACAGTACTCAGCCTATACTGTGAGTGCAGGCTAATGTTAATGCCCACCTTGCTAAAGAACTTGGCTTTAGCATCATGTGGTACAAGACCAGTCTGAGACTAGAGAAATCAGGCCCTAGGAATTGCATGTCACTATATGCTGCCATAAGCAGGATAGTTTCTAAATTTGAGGCTGTCCCTTGCACATAGGTTTCTGGGTGGCTTGGATCCTGGTGGCTTTCTGAGCTCAAAGGTTGGTAACTCCTGCTGTGACTTCCCCTGAGCCAGCTCTCAGGTGGGACAGGCTGGCATCACACACCACAGGGACAGCAGTATGAGAGGTCTGCTCATGCTGGTTCCTGCTCAACAGCATAGCACAATCCCTAACCTTGCGGAGGACCCAGTATGGGCCACCCTTCAAACCCAACACTTCTTTTCACTGCCCAGAAAATCCCCAGGGGACTAAGACAAAGAGTTTCAGAAGCCAGTGTGGAGTCCTCTCATCCAGATTGACAGGCAGCTTCAAGAAGCTTGGCCTGAGGTTGCAGGGAGACCTGGAAGTGTTGGCAGATATGTTCTTAGGTTACTAGCTAGTGAGTCACAAACATACACCACCCGTGGGGGAGAAAAGGGCAAGGAGGACATGTGGTAGCCAGCTTGTTGCTTTTCTGAATGTTTCTCCTTCCCTTGCCAGCATTTCTCAAAGCCTCCCTTCTGTGTCTATTGATGCTGGACCAGGACGGTTTAGAGGGACGGGGTGAAGGCTGCCAGGCCTGTGGCTTCAAGTGGCTGGCTGGTGTTTCCATTTCTCACAGGCTGGTTTCCTGGCCTTAATGTTCTTAGCTATCAAAGGGGCTCAGCTGCTTCTTCCATTGGGCTTCTTGAGCACACAGAGAGAGCAAAGGTAAAAGTAAAGTAAATCTGTTCTATTAAGTCAAAAGCGTGCCATTTCTGGGGAACAGGTCATGATAGAAAGAGAACTAGGTCATCTAACATGTACGTTGCCATAATGGGCCTTGACCTCCTCAACTATAACATGAGTTGCCTTCAGAACAGTCATGAGATACAGACCAAGTCTCATGCTTACTCCAAAACACGCAGGATAGGAGTAAAATGCATTGTGCACACCGTATCATTTCACACTTCAGTGACGGGTCGGAGGTCAGAGAGCATGAACCAGAGATCACACTAGCTAGCATTTCGTGTTGCTATCTGTCTCCTTTACTTTAACCACTGGACACTTGACTGGAAAGCAGACAGAAGGGACATTAAGACCATAGGCAAAGCTAAGGATGTAGCTCAGTTGGTCAAAGCCCTGAGACTGATCACTGGCATCTCATTAATGGGGCATGGTGGCTACACCTATAATCTTAGTACTTGGGAGGAGGAGAAGGACAATTGGAAGTTCAAGGTCATCTTTAGTTGTATATCAAGGTTGAAGCCAACCTGGGATATATGAAATCCTGCCTTAAACAGGGATAGGAGGACCTTGAGCTTCAGCCTAGGTCCCACGGTGGTTCTCAGTGTGAACTTGATCCTGAAGCAAGAGGGTCATTCTCCTCTGTCTGTGTCTTCAATGCCTAGGAAGGGACCAGGGGTTGGTGTCAAAGCTACTGTTCCAACCCAACTGTGCACACCCAGAACCTAGCTCAGACTCTAGGAAGCAGCTATGGGACCTCTTGGGTCATCAGCAGAACCTGGGGAGAACCAGAGGCCCCAGTCTCTCTTCTGCACTCTTACCTCCCCTGCTGCCCCCTTGCCTCACCATCTGCCCTCTTAAGGACATGCTGGCCACTCATTTAGCTGACACTTCTGGCTGCAGAGCCTTATGCCCAACAGGAACTCCTCAGTCTTCTGCGATCCTCCAGAGGAGACCTAAGCAGTGGGCCCTCAACCAGACATGCCTGCAGTGACTGGCAACCAAGGTCAGCTAGAGTCACTTGGCTGAAGCAAAGAGGCTTGAATGTCTTCCCTCCCTCCCTCCTTCCCTGCATCTCTCCCTCCCTTCCTCCCTCTCTCCCTCCTTTCCTCTCCCTCTCTCCCTCTAATGACTTAACTACTGTCTCCTTTTTTAAGAAAATAAGAGACCTCAGTCCAAGGCTAGGAATGGGATGTATTTAATCAGCATCATGTCTAATAAGGTGGCCACACTGCAATCTAGCATTCCTGGTTGAATCAATGGGAGTTGAGGCCTGAGAGGTCAGCTCACACACTACTTTGCTGTCTTTGGAAGCCCTGGGAACTAGCACTAAGCCTTCGAAAGCCTTTAACTCGAGCTCGCCGTTTGCCGAGAGCCTTGAGAGCAGCATCAGCTTCCTGCACAGAAATCTGCAGTGGCTTGGGGACAGATGTGAGTGGCAGATACTGCCATGTCTCCTTTAAGGATATTAGCCACATAGCTTCCCTTCACCAGCCCTTCCTCTCCCCTGCAACCTCATTTTCTTTCCGAGCTGACCTGCTGACCTGTCTGATGTCCACTTGGCCATGGCTACCATGGCTACATCCCCAATGGTGTTGCCTTGCTCAGAACACCAGCAGTTTTGAGAGTGACCCCAGACCTGAAGATGTCCCACCTGACCTTCAGGATAATCAAGATTTTCTTCTGCTTTAAAACTATAAGTGCCTTGTCAAACACCAAGAGTAGAGGAGTCCTATCAGCAACAGGGCTGCCACTGTAGTGAGCCAGGTTGTGACCACACAAATCCAAGGCCCCCGGTGAACAGTACGCTCCATGAGAATACCTACAAAAGTTTCCCACAGAAGCCTCATCTGTCAAATCAAAAATTCAAAGGCTAGAAGCCCCACAGTGCAGTTCTTAAACCCTAAGGACTCCCATGAGCCCTTCCCTCCTGATTCTGTACACACACACACACACACACACACACACACACACACACACACACACACCTCTACTGGAGTTCAGCACTTTACAGAGGCAAAGGCAGCTTCCCCAGCTCCAACTGCCCTTTTAGAGATCGCTGCCTCATCACACACCATAGATTTAATTTAAAAACAGTGAAGGGTCCAGAGAGGTCCTTAAGCCAGAGCAGGCCACTGATGGACCTGGGGTATGAGGTGACCCCATCTGCAGGGCCCAGTACAAAATGAAGGGCTATTCTCCAGCATGTGTGAGGTATTTCAAGACAGTGACAACAGAAGATGAAGCCAGACAAGGCTTGTCTTCCCAGAGTGACTCTGGAAACCAAGACTGAGGGGGTAGCTTGGGGGTAAGGGTGGACAGTCAGGCCAAGCCAGTTTCTCTGGAATGCAATGGGAGAGTAACAAAAAACAGAAGCAGCACAATGAAAGCGAAGGAAATAAAAATTCCTAAAGCCTGTCGACCATTTCCCCTGCATGGCAGCCAGCATGACCTTTTAGAAATCTGCCTCGCCCTTTCCCGGACCTGAAGCCAACTGTCCACCCTCATTTCGAACACTCCACCATCAGATCCTGCCACTCAGGGCACACTGTGCCTTTGTGTCCCCAGAACAGACCCAGCTTGTTCAAGGTGTGGGAGCCAGACAGCTGTGTCCAGGCTTGGAGCAGCTTCCCCTTCACTCGAAATGCTCAGCTGAGCCCCAGCTCTTCACAGAGGCCCTCCTAGTGCCTGGATGAAGCTGGCCCCAGTTGTAATCTTTAGAGCAGGGCCCCCACTTGCTTAGCTCCCCGCTGTGCATCCTGTGCTACCACAATACTTGGCAAATAAATGACAGGAATGCAAGCATCTGCAGAATGTATGGTGCACATTATTCTGTACTTTCTCAATGGTCCATCCAGTTGTGCAAGGCTCTTAATTCTGCATTTATTTTGTGTTCCACCGGACAACTAAATTCCTCACCTATTGTTCTCCTGAGTATATAGGTTTTTCTTTTCTTTTTTGAGACATGATTTCTCTGTGTAACAGTTATAGCTGTCCTGGAACTCTCCCTGTGACCAGGCTGGCCTCAAACTCACAGCAATCCACCTGCCTCTGCCTCTGCCTCCTAAGAGCTGGGATTAAAGGTGTGTGCCACAACTGCCTGGCTATAATTATGTCTTTTAAAAATATTATTATTAAATGTTTATAATATTATATTTTATATAATATATAAATTATGTAATTGAATTAAGACATTCTGGTACACTGGCTGGCAGAAGACATGAGCCCATCAACTAAAAAATATGCTCCCCTCCCCAGTGGGCAGGGAGGGAGGTGGTAGTGTTCTAAAGTTCCCTTTAGAAGTAACTAGAGGTGCTGGGGTGTGGCTCAGATGGTAGAGTATTTGTCTGGCACACATGAGGTCCTGGGTTTGATTCCTAGCATTGCTTAAAACAGGTTCAAACCAGTGGGTAACAAGTCCCAGGTCATTCTTGGCTATAGCACAATTTTGCGACCAGCCTGTGCTACATGAGGTCCTATCTCAAAAGCAAATAAATAACTAGGGTGCATCATGACTATTATTTTTAAGAACCAAAAAAATTAGAATATAAGCTGAAAACAAATTGCCTTATAAGAAAGATACAGAGAAAGTAAATAATTATTATTCCAAAGATGTTTCCAAGTCAGATATGGTGGTGCACACTTTTCATCCCAGTTCTTGGGAGGCAGAGGCAGGTGGATCTCTGTGAGTTGGAGACCAGACCAGGCTGGTGTAGAACAGCCGGGGCTATGCAGAGAAATCCTGTCTTAAAAAAAAAAAAAAAAAAAAAAAGCTTCTGAAAATGCTAATTCAATTTAAAACAAAACAAAAACAAACAAACAAAAAACACACACACACAGAGGTATAGAACCTGCACAGGTCCAAGCTAGATGGGGTCCCAGTACTGAGAGGGGAATTGGACACAAGCTCTCATCCTTAATGAGAAAGCTATTTCCAATTGACAACTGCTTGCAAAAAGAAATATGGAGTCTCACTGGGTATATGAACCATGTTTAATGGAGGCCCCACATTCAGGAGTAGAAGGCCATCAGAAAATAAATTCAGTAGTATTTCTGTAGACTTTTTGTCTTGTACCGATTGCTTTATTTGTACACTTTTCATATCTTACTGGTCTTTTGCTTGTGGTTTCTGATTTTGTATCTTTATGAGTTTTGTTGTTGTTGTTGTTGTTGTGTGTGTGTGTGTGTGTGTGTGTGTGTGTGTGTGTGTGTTTCTTGTGCTTTTGTTTCGTTTTGGTTTTGTTTTTATTTAGTTTTTTTTTAATGTGCCCATTTGTTTTTTGAAGAGATGAGGGGGTCCCCACAGGTGTCGTGAAGGGAAAGGAACCATACAAAGGGATGAGAATGAAACCCTGTTGCAGACTGACTTCGTCAACATGGGTCACTCCTAGAACAGTCCAATGCCAGGCGGTTCATTGTCAGCATATTTAAAACAGTACCATTTGAGAAAAGGTTTCTGGGGACCAATTCGCCCAATCATTCCCATTTCAGGCACAAGATAAAGTTTAAGGTGTGACTATATAAGAGACTCCTTCACAGGGTACATGTGGCCATGAGGGTGGGCTCTATGGCTGATAGGCCTAGAATCTAATATGGTCTAATAGAGGTCAGCAGGTCATAAAGTACATGTGATGTCTCACCTAAGGGTGAGTGACGGTCTGGGAGGAAAGAGTCTGGGATAATCATTCTGGGGATTTGGGTGAGGTCTGCCTCTACAGCAGAGGGTGGGTGAGCTCTGCCCCCATAGACAGCATAAAAGGTTCACCAGGTTCTTAATAAAATCCATTCCCAGCCTTCTGGACTGAATGCAGATAACTGACTTTTTCCTCCTCCATTGAGGAGACACCTTGTGTGATTGGCATCCCTGGTTCTCTTCGTGCTTCGTACGTGTTGAGGGCCTCTGTGCTAGAGAAAGAAGGCACGGAATTGGGTGGATGGGGAGGTGGGGAGGAGATGGGGGGAGATGGGGAAGGGGAAACTGACCAGAATAGAGTGTATGAAAAAATATTTTGAATTTTAAAAAAGCAGATATTTCTTCACAATGGCACCTCACCTGGCTACCAGAATACCTTCAGATGAGTAATACTTTTCTGTTGCTGGGGTTGGAGGCAGAAGTACAAATTCAAGGTTATCTTCAACTATACAAGTTCAAGGCCAGTCTAAGCTGAGAGAGGAACAGAGACAGAGAAATTGAGAGACTGTGGAATCTTAGTGCATGAGGTGGAAGCAATGCTACCTCCACTGTCACAAGAAAACCAGCTTAGGGATAAGGATCCCCAAACCCAAAGCCTCAAAAGTTTCATCACCAACCACCACCAGCACTGTTAGTGCCCACTGCACATTAGACGAGACTCGTGCTCTGCCACGCACGCACGCGCGCGCGCACGCATGCACGCGCACACACACACAGAAGTTAGGTGTGCTGATGAATGCTGGCTGATGCTGATGGTACTACAGAGTGGAGGCAGGAGGGCTGCAAGGTCTCACCCACTGGGCTTCAGAGAAAGACCTGTCTCAGAAAAGGGGTGAAGGTGCATTTCTGAAAACTAGGCTGAGGGATGCAGAATTTCATCTAACATTCACCGTTAATTACTCTAAACCGCTAACAGCCAGGCAGCCGCTGTCCCCTTGAGACTTGTTTTTTAAAGAACTTTTCTGTCCTCCCCTCCCCTCCCCTCTCCTCTCTCCTCCCCTCTTCTCTCCTCCCTTCTCCTCCCCTCTCCTTTTCTCTGTCCTCCCCTCTCCCCTCCCCTCTCCTCTCCCCTCCCTCTCTCCTCTCCCTCCCCCCTCTCCCTCTCCCTCTCCCCTCTCCTCTCATCTGTCCTCCCCTCTCCTCCTCTCCCCTCTCCTCTCCCTTCCCCTTCCCTCCCCTCCCCTCCCCTCCCCCTCTTCTCCCCTCCCCTCTCCTCCTCTCTCTTCCCCTCTGTCCTCCCCTCTACTCCTCTTCCCTCTCCTCTTCCCTTTCCTCTCTCCTCTCCTCTCCCCTCTCCTCTTCCCTCTCCTCTTTCCCCCCTCTTCTCCCCTCCCCTGCCCTCTCCTCCCCTCTCCTCTCCCCTCCCCTCTCCCCTCCCCTTCCATCCTCTCACCTCCCCTCCTCTCCTCTCTCTAAAGCATTTCAAGAACAGGGAGGTGTCTGTGGTAGAGAAGTCTTTCTACCTAAATCTGAAGTACATTGACAAAGTTCCAGTACTCTGGTGGAAGTGGGACGAGGAGCAGTCACACATGAGCTTGGCAGACAAGATGACTACCATCCCTTTGCAACAGGGACACAGCGGCCCCTGCATTTCACACACTTCTCTGTGGTGTGGGAAATGGGGAAAGGTGCACCCCTACCAGGAACTTGGGAACTATGGCTAGGGAGTGTGGCAATAAGGGATGATGCTTTGTTTTTACCATGGCATCCATCTAAATTGTCAACAGCTACAGATCACACACATACTCACACACACACACACACACACACACACACACACACACACACACACTTTATACCTTTTTCTCTTCTAGTACAAGCTTGTTGAAAAGCAGAGACTCAAACATAATCCCTTTTGTTAGGGGAATTTTTTTTTCTTCTGCCAGTGTCTTAGTCAGGGTTACTATTTCTGTGATGAAACACCATGGCCTAAAATAACTTGGGGAGAAAAGGGTTTATTTGTGACCCTTCCACAGCATTGTTTATTATCAAAGACAGTCAGGACAGGAGCGCAAACAAGGCAGGAAACTAGAGATAGGAGCAGCTGCAGAGGCCATGCAGGAGTCTGCAGGAGTGCAGCTGCAGAGGCCATGCAGGAGTGCAGCTGCAGAGGCCATGCAGGAGTGCAGCTGCAGAGGCCATGCAGGAGTGCTGCAGGAGTGCAGCTGCAGAGGCCATGCAGGAGTGCTGCAGGAGTGCAGCTTCAGAGGCCATGCAGGAGTGCAGTGCAGGAGTGCAGCTGCAGAGGCCATGCAGGAGTGCAGCTGCAGAGGCCATGCAGGAGTGCAGCTGCAGAGGCCATGCAGGAGTGCAGCTGCAGAGGCCATGCAGGAGTGCAGCTGCAGAGGCCATGCAGGAGTGCCATGCAGGAGTGCAGCTGCAGAGGCCATGCAGGAGTGCAGCTGCAGAGGCCATGCAGTGCCGCTTACTGGCTTGCTCCCATGGCTTTCTTTTTGTTTGTTTGTTTTTTGTTTTCTTGAGACAGGGTTTCTCTGTAGCTTTGGAGCCTGTCTTGGAACTCACTCTGTAGACCAGGGTGGCCTCGAACTCACAGAGATCCACCTGCCTCTGCCTCCCAAGTGCTGGGACAGCCTGCTTTATGTCTTGTTTTGTTTTTGTTTGTTTTGTTTTGTCTTTGTGGTGGATGAAAGGGTTTATTTAGCTTACAGTCCGGGTATAGCCCATCAGTTCATGGGTGTCAAATGCAGGCCTCAAGCAGCTAGTCACATGACACCCAGAGTCAAAAGCAGAGAGACATGAATATGCTCCATGCTGCCGCTGCTTGCTTGATGTTTCTGCTCAGCTAGCTTTCTTCACTCTCAAAGAGTTCGGGGTCCAGCTCAAGAAATGGTGTCACCCATATTCGAGTTGGAGCTTCACACTTCTTTTCAAAACCAAGGCAGTCTCCTAGAGACATGCCCACAGACCAAGCTGATCTAGACTCTTCCTCAATGGTGGCTCTCTTCTAGGTCATGGCAAGCTGACAATCAAAACCACCCAGGACAATGAGTACATGTCAATACCTGTAGCTGACAGCAGGATTATACCATTTAATCTCAGTGTTTCCATGTTTGTACCTTCCATCTCTGGCATAGGAACAGAGATGAACATTCCACCTCAGCCTGCTCTCTTATAGCACCCAGAACCACCAGCCCAGGGATCGCCTCACCACACCAATCATATGTCCTACAGGCTTGCCTACAACTAGATATTATGGAAACATTTTCTCAATCGAGGTTATCCCCTCTCATATTAACTCTAGCTTGTGTCAGGTTAACATAAAGCTGTCTGGCACAGCCAGTGAGAACCCATGTATGTGCTCTTTGGTGTGTATATATATGCAGATGTGCATGTACACATACATGTGGGGGCCAGAGGTCATCCTCAGATGCCATTCCTCAGACTGTGCCTTGTCTCTTGAAACAGGGTCTCTCACTGGGACACGGAGCTCACTCATTAGGATAGACGGGCTAGCCAATGAGCTCCAGAGGTTCACTTGTCTCTGCCTCATGGTGCTGGAGCTCCAAGCATGCAGCATCATGCCACACTTTTTCCACGGGCGCTGGAAATCTAACCCAGGACCTTATGCTTGCATGGCAAACACTTTCCAAAATGAACCATCCCTCCAGTCCCATGACAGCCCAGATTTTGAGCCCTGGTGTCATTTTACTTCTGTACGCGACACACTTTACAAGCATCGTCTCCAATAATCACAACCATTTAACATAGGTTTTCCCACAACAGAGAGGCAGAAAGCAAGATTCAGATGGCCAGATTGCTTACCCACGTTGCTTAGAAGCCAAGGTCCATTTAAGAGAATCCCCTCTAAGCTGTGCCCCCCAAGGAGTGGGTAGGACTGTGAACAACCTTGAAGTAACTTCATTGCCCATCACTACAGCCTCAATGTACTCGGAGATCCAGAGGGAGAGAGCAGACATCGGGGGACTCATGGCTCGGCCAGAGTATAGAGAGTGGAATCCAGAGCTCATCAAACCCAAGAAGCTGCTGAACCCCGTGAAGGCCTCCCGAAGCCACCAGGAGCTACACCGAGAGCTGCTCATGAACCACAGGAGGTAAATGGTCCAGCGATACCCTGCACACAGACCTGCTGTGCTTAGAGAAATGCTCCCTGGGGAGGTTGGCTTGGCCATTGTCTGGAGTCCCATGGGGTCACCAGAAAAAACCTGTGAGACCCTGAAAGCCACATCCTCTCTCCCAGCCACTTGTCACATGCTTGGACTCCACAGATGCAACATACTTATGCAACACCTGTTGTATGTAAGGCACCATGTCCTCAGCTAGGATATGAAAAAAGGAGGCCAAGTTCCTGCCCTCCCAGAGGACAGTGGAAGAGTATCAGGCGAGACAGTGGGCCTTGATGGAGGCTCTGGAGGAATGTGGGATCCCAGAGGAGGAACTGGGCGTCTGGGGCCGTCTAAATGAATTTGTGGAAGGGATTATTCCTGAATGGCCTAAAGGAGCCACCCTGGTGAGAGATGGGTTGTGTCAGCAGACAGAATTAGAGAGCACACAGATGTTGCTGAGGTATCAGGCCGTGATGGTTCCTCCACAGCCATGTTTCCCTATTGGGCAAGAGGATAGCTGTGGAGCAGAAGAGCCAAGGGGAATCTGGGGAGTGGCAAGCCTGCAATCAGCAATCTCTGGGTGTCAAATGTAGGAGCCTGCTCCTAGGGCCCAGGCTGAAGGCGGTGGTACTGCCTCCATGGCGCCCTCTGTTGGCCGATTGTATTGGAGCTGGTTGTGATTTCCATTCTGAGACCAACATACAACACGTACCCCTTACACTCTGGGCTGTTGGTGGGTTTGTTTTCACTTTTTTTTTTTTGTAGTGTTCATTCATTAAAGTATCAAAAATAGCACCACAATAAAAAACAGCTTCAAACAAGCTGAAATATTTGCAATATAAATAAATTATATTGAAAATCACATATGCAATATAAGTATTAATGTATACATGTGCCGTAGTCTACAAGAAAAAACACAAAATAAAAATTAACTTGCAAAAGGAGAAATGTAAATGCTAGAAACATTTTAAAGATCATTGCATATGACTGGTAATCAAGGAAACATGAAAAACAGGCATTGTTTCTTGTCTCCTAGACTTTAAAAAAAAAATGACTTGGAGATTGGATATAAACAGATGTCCTTGCAAGAAAATTAACTCCCAGGAGATTTCAAGAGAGCCCAGCCCAGCATTTTCATTTTCTCTCATAAAATATAAAGCAACCACATGTCACCTGGTCTCTGTGGCTTGGGCTGAAATTCCC
The DNA here is from genome assembly GCA_030556225.1 of Cricetiscus sungorus. Taxonomy (NCBI): domain Eukaryota; kingdom Metazoa; phylum Chordata; class Mammalia; order Rodentia; family Cricetidae; genus Cricetiscus; species Cricetiscus sungorus. The sequence continues at coordinate 1,280,183 of JANBXA010000606.1, read as the reverse complement.
CTGTTGTAGCTACAACCGGCCTTGCTGTTCTGGAGGCAGTGGCTCTTTGCCTTTCTCTATAGCGTGGGACAGTGAGGGCACACACACACACACACACACACACACACACACACACACACACACACACACACACACACACAGTGTTGCCCATGCACTGTAGGAGATAATGGCGGGTTGGCGTCCCCGCAAACTGCCCGCCCAGACTGGGAAGGTGGGAAAGGGAGTCTCCTGATAGCTCCCGCCTCCCCAGGGGCCTCGGTGTGGACAGCAAGCCTGAGCTACAGCGGGTCCTGGAGCACCGACGCCGGAATCAGCTGATCAAGAAGAAGGAGGAGGAGCTGGAAGCGAAGAGGCTTCAGTGTCCTTTCAAGCAGGAGCTGCTGAGAAGGCAGCAGAGACTTAATCAGGTGAGTAGGAGAGAGCAGCTCCAGCCTAAGCCTCCTCCAAAGCCCCAAGGGAAGGTGCCAGAAATCTCCCTGTGGCCTGCTGTGTGACTCTAGCGATGGCTTCACTTCTCTGACCCTGCTTTCCTGTGAGGTCCACAACCCGCAAGTTAGAGCTGACGTGAGAGCAGAGGCCATTTCCATTTTAGAGCTGGGGGGTCTGAGGCCAGAGAAATAAACGATTTGAACCAGGCATCCCAAGGAGAACCCCCGAGTGGGGAACATTTTCAGGTTCTTGTGTCCCGGGAGAATTGACCGGGACATGCATAGTGGCAGAGATGATGCTCATTAAGGAAGAGAAAGGTACTCACGAATGGGCTAGAGAGCTGGAACAGGTCCAGGGCTCAAAACCCCAAGTTGAAAGCACCCTGACTCTTAAGAGGTCATTTACCCATCACCCCACCCCCTTTCCCATATTCAGAGATGGTGGTGTTAGTGTTCAGGCATCTGTACCGGCCTGTCCTTGGGGTTCTGACAGGATACACCCTCAGCTGCGGTCACTAAGAGCACCACCTGCGCATATTCACTATGTTCCCTTTTAAAAGGGCCCTGCCCACCTTCCCCAGCATTCTCTTTCTCCCCCTTTCTCTGTTCCCCTCCCTCCTCTCTTCCTTCCTCCCTCTCTCTATCTCCTTCACTCCCTCTCTCCCCCTTCTTTCCTCTTTCCTCTCTCCCACTGCTCCTGTCCCCAGAGGCTGGTCTCCCCCAACCCCATTCCCCTTTTTATAATCCCTTTCCCTAATTAAAAAAAAAAAGAAAGAAAAGAAAGACTCTGCTTGAACCCTTTTGCGTGGTGTCTTTCTCTCCAGTGCTGCTTCCTCATGCATACTGTTTTGATGTTTCCTGAAGTGAGGGTAGGGTTTGGGGGGTTTTGTTTTGTTTTTTGGGTTTTGGGTTTTTTGTTTGTTTGTTTTTGTTTTTTATGTTAATCCTCTCAATGACTCTCAAGCATCTGCTCTCCTGATACACCCTACCACCCCAGGGTTCTTCTGCTTTCCCACTGACAGGACTTTTGGTTCCAAAACCATGACTTTTGAAAATAGGAAGTCCCCCCCCTCCCCAAGCCCTGCCAAATTCACAGGTGTGTCTCTCCTCCAGCTGGAAAACCCACCACAGAGAGAAGAGGACCAGGCTCCTGAGTTCATCAGAGTCCGGGAAAACCTACGCAGAACCTCCAAGGAGGAGAGAGCACTGTGAAGTTCCCTCCATTCAGCTCCTGCCACCCACTCCGGCAGACCTTCTCCAGCTCTCCTGAACCAGAAGGCCCTGGCACGTGGTGATGCCAGCAAGGCAGACCTGAGAGGCAGCTGGCTATCTTTGGGAAGCTGGGACACCCCCCATCCCCCCCCCGCACCCCCTGGGGAAATCTATGTATGGACTTCTTCTGTGCACCTAGCCTTCCCAGTGCTAAGAGGAAGCCTCTACCAGGAAAGACCTAACTGAGGTGCCCTCCCTGATGCAACCCACTGAATAAGCTTCCCTCGAAGTGGGAAGGAGGGCCAGTGTCCCTACATTCTGCCTTAGCTTCCCAGCAGGCCCCTGCTTTGGGAGTCTCCAGCTCCTAGTGGTGGGAGTATCTCAGCTCAGACTTGAACTGAGGCCAAGGATGTCTTAGAAATCCCAGAGCAAAGAAGGGGGCCTGTCTGAGGCAAGGAAGGGCATGGGAGGCTACAGCAGGCTGTGGCCGGGTGGGAAGGGTCCTAACCAAGGCAGTGCCAGGCCTTGTACACTTGCCCTCATGCTTTGGCTGTTTTGCTCCTTACATTGCTAACCACACCTCACCTCATTGCTCGGCTTCCAGCTTAGAACAGCACATTGCCAACTTTACACACGTACAAATCGGAGTCCTGTGAACAACCCTGGAAGGGGTTTGTCTCACACACTCCCCAGGGAAGCCAGGACACTGGTTTGAGTAGACAGCTAGGCTGAAACACCCAAGAGTGGTATAGTTTAGAAATGTCCAACTCCCGGGGCTCCCTGGCCTGGAGGTTCCCAGTGCCATCTCTAAATCCCTTAAAATTCTTCACTGTCCATAGCTCCCCAACTCCACCACCACCACCACCACACACACACACACACACACACACACACACACACACAGAAACCCTTGGCCTGGAAAGCTCCAACCTAGCAAGTCCAAATGGTCTCATGATTGTAACTGCCAGTCTTCATTCGTTACTGGTGTAACCACAATACAATTCCACCCAAAAGAGAAAAAAAATCTTAGCTTTTTGGAAAACAAATACAGGATTCCCAATCAGCTCTGGAAAGACAGATGGTAGTTTGAAGACCCCACTATGACGAAATGGCATCTTAAGGTCACCATTGCCAACTACAGTAACCTGAACACTGGCTCCCAATCTGGATCATCCCCTCCTCTTCTTCCTCAAAAGCCCCTTCCTGTGTGAATCGTTTGCTCCTGCACCATTTTGAAGACCTACAGAAAGGCCTGAGTCCTTCCCCCTGAACAATGAAACCCATGGCTCAGCTTTTGAGCCCTTTTCTGGGGGTTGGGGGGCGCATTGCCACAGAAACGAAGATTTCCCTATGGGCATGCTGGGTACCCTGGCTCCAGGAAATAGTGGTGGGAGAAGAGCAGGGTGTGGGCGTGACACGGATGGAGAGCCTGTCTCTTTCTTTCTTGTGCATGGTACCAGCAGAGATAAGTAAACAGACTCTCTCTCTCTCTCTCTCTCTCTCTCTCTTCTCTCCTCCCCCCCCACTTATGCATGTGTGTGCATGTGCATGTGTGTATGTTCCAGTTCTAAAGGTCTAAAGGCAGTGATGCTGTCTTAGGTATCTGCTAGCAAGGTATTATGCTGAAAATGTGTGTTTCCTAAATAAAGATAGTGCTGAGGGCCAGGCGTTGGTGGCCCATGCCTTTAATCCCAGCACTCGGGAGGCAGAGGCAGGTGGAGCTAAGTGTGTTCGAGACCAGCCTGGTCTACAAGAGCTAGTTCCAGGACAGCCTCCAAAGCCACAGAGAAACCCTGTTTCGAAAAACCGGGGTTGGGGGTGGGTGGGGGGTGGAGATAGCGCTGAGGGTTGCCGTATGTGTGCTATTCTGACATTCCTGGAGGAAATGGCAAGTCACAAAGATGACACCCCCAAAGTACAAAGAACCTCAAGGCAAGTCTTCCAGGAGAACCGTGGCAGACACCTTGATGTTCTGCCAATCTGTTAGACCCAACTCCATCTTTCTTACCGCCTCCTACTAGAGACTATAAATATAACTTCTCACTCTCAGCCTCCTCTGCAGGTTTGGGTTACCATGTGACCAGGCATGGACAATGAAACTGAAGTGGAAGTCTCAGAAGCTACTAGGAAATCCTATGCTTTGCTGTGAGCCTCCCTCTGCCTCTCCCTTCTTCCTGCTTGACTAGGGATATGATGCTTTCAACATTAGCAACCATGTTCTCCTGAGGAAAAGGCCAAGAGATACATAATCCCTGTGATCATTTGACCAAGCAAGTGCCAACAGCTCTCCATCTCCAAACTCCTTGTAAATAAAAACAAATTCCTGTTTGTTTAAGCTACTGTAAGTCTGTTACTCACGTTTCCCAACGGACACTGTCTAGTTAGGCTTTCAGTTGCTATGAAGAGACACTGTGACTATGGCAACACATAAGGAGAACATTTAATTGGGGTGGCTTACTTACAGTTTCAGAGCCTTGGCCCATTATCATGATGGGGATCACGGCAGCATGCAGGCAGACGTAGTACTGGAGTAGTAGCTGAGAAGCCTATAGCTTACAGGTAACAGGAAGCCAACTGAAACTCTGGGCAGTATCCTGAGCACAGGAATCCTTAAAGCCCACCCCACAGTGACACATTTCCTGCAAGAGGCCTTAGACATGCCAAGAGAGCCACACCTCCTAATAGTGCCACTCCCTATGAGATTACGGGGACCAATTACATTCAAACCACCAAAAACACAAGGCTAACAACTTAATTCCCTCTTTTCCAACAGAAACCCGCTAGAACTGGGTCCACAGCCGGGCCTGCACCCTCTCCCGTACACACTGCGGTGTTGCCCACCTGATTCCAATCTGGAACCCATCATCATTGACCCCTTCCCTGGTTCCAGGAAGTATGCCATGTGTTGCCTTGAAAGAGTCTTGCCTTTCCCTGGATTAATGCAGAGGCTTCATCCCTGTTCCTGGCCCCTGTGCCTCCTCAATAAAGCAACAAAGGACAGCCCTGCTATAGTTTTAAGCAGATCTTGCCATCCTTCATTGAGCCCTCTTCTGGCTCCCAGAGGAGTGTTTCAAGCAGTCTGGAAAGCTTCGTGTGTCCAGGTAACCCCTCCACCCTGACCTTGCACTGTGGCAGTCCCTGGCACTAAGTCCCATCTTGATGCCTGATCCCCAGCTGACACTGGCCAGGGACAAAGAATAGGCTTTCCTCAGGAGCCACCCAGCATACACTTCATTTTCTTCAAGGTCCCACACCCAAATCTTTCAAGAAGAGGTCCCACCTAAAATGTTGGCATCTACATCCAACAAAAGTAGGTAAGCAAGGACCATCTGAAAATGCTCCAAAATGGCACCCTGATGGTTTGGAATCTGTGGAGGAAGTATTCACAGGTGTCTCCCCAACCGCACATGCTTCAGGACAGCTAGGAAAGCAGCCCAACACAAAACCATAAACTTACTTAAAACATGAGATTTTCTTGTGTGTGATTTTTTTGTTCTAACTCCACTGTGTGATTCTCCAGCAAAAACTGCAGATGTCACATGTCACAATGTCCAAAGGTTGGATCTCTCTGACGGCTTCAGAAAGAACCATTTGGCCTGTCTTTTCCTATAAGCAGCAAACCATAAAGGTTCCATGAGTAGAAATGCTTTTCCCACAAGACACCAGCATCTGGGTTGTTCTAAACCTGAATAAATTGTCTTCTGACTGCTTTTATGAGCTCCCAGATATCTTCATATCTTTTCATGATGTCTCTAGAGTTTCCTGCCTCTGGTCCAGAGATCTATGTCCCTTCAGACTTTACAGGCTACTGTATTTTGTATAAAGAAATCTAAAAGCATCATAGTTTGGTCATTTCTTCACACTTCACTTTCTTGTGAAAATCCTCATGTGTGTGTATGGTTTTTCTTCTTTTAGTCTTGTATTAACTCAGCTCCAACCTCTCCACTGGCATTGAAATTCTAATCAGTCAACCCTGTGCTATAGCCACAGCTCTCAAAGACTTTCAAATCTGAGTGACTAAGACCCAGAAAGGAGCACAAAGTCCAGTCACCCCAAGCCCCATGAACCCCAGAGGTAACTCATTCTTTTAAACAAAAGGTAGTAGTAGCTTTGCCTTAACAGGCCTCAACAAAGCCTAGATACCTCCACTTTTTTATATATGGTAATTTAAAGCCTAAGAAGTAAATAGCAAAGCTGATATTTGACTGTTTACAAGAGGTAGATCCTTTCTCAATGGCCCCCAAAGCTGCTATCCCTGTTTCCCAACTTCAAAAATCAAAACACTAAAACTATTTAGGAACCAGAGAAAGAATAAGGGACTCCAAATGTTTTTAGTATTTCTGGACTTCAGCCAAGACAGAACAAAGTATTAACTAACCCCTAAGAAATTTATCAGACGAAGTATTAACTTGTAAGAAATTCCAAACAAAGTATTAACTCCATAGATAGACAACACCAAAAGTTCAGGACTATGAGGCAGAGTGGGAGTCCCTTTCTGCAGGTTTAAAGGGAGGGGAAGTTCCTATGCCATGGAGTTGATGAGTAGCCTAATCTATGTGCTTATAGTCAGGGTGTAACTGGGAAGGAACTACTGAGCTTTGGCCCTTTAGTTGATGTGACACCTGCAGCCTTTGTTTGCTTAGACTCTCCAAAATTTGCCCTGGGGAGTGAGAATCCCAGACTCCTAGGGGGACTCTCAGTAGGGTGTCTGCTATTTCTCTTGCAGCAGGTTCTCAGGTGAAAGGGAAAATATCCTGTAAGTGATGGTGGCCCAAGGAGTGCCTAAGGCAAACTGGTAGCCCAAGCCTAACAAAAGCTTTCTTACAAAACCCAGTTTCTGTAAATGCTTTCTCCATTCTTGCTTTTGAACACTCTTCCCCGAGACTTCATGACATTTTAGTATTCTGAGCTGCTCTTGCTTTGGGAGGGTTGTTGTGTTCATGGCCTTGAGTTCTGATCTTCGTGTGTATATGAATTAGGAGATTTCAGTAGAGATGATATTGTGACTAATCAACCTTGTAAGTTTTCATTTGCTGGAGAGATGGCTCAGTGGTTAACAGCACTGGCTGTTGTTGCAGTGGGTCCAGCTTTGATTCCCAGCAGCTCCAACTCTCTTCAACTCCAGGCCCAGGAGTTCAGTGCCTTTTTCTGTCCTCCATAAGCACTGTGTACATGTGGTACACAAACATCCATGCAGGCAAAGCATCCACACACGTGAAAATAAATAATAATTTCTTAGAAGAACCTCATCTGATTATGTCAATAAAAATAGTTTTTCAGGCACACGCCTTTAATCCCAGCACTTGGGAGGCAGAGGCAGGCAGATCTCTGTGAATTTGAGGCCACACTAGTCTACAGAGTGAATTCCAGGACAGCCAAGGCTACACAGAGAAACCCTGTCTCAAAAGACCAAAAGAAAAAAAAAAAAAAAGGAGACTAGAGAATTATGAATAGTTATTTAAAAATAATTTGTTGGGCCAGGCATGGTGGCACACACATTTAATTCTAAGACTTGGGAGGCAGAGACAAGCCAATCTCTGAAGCTTACATAAAATAAATAAATATTAAAAAAAAAAAGTTTGAATAAATGGTTGTTAGAAACCTCTTTAGTTAATCTCTTCAAGCAGTTTTGAGTTTTGTCACAAGGATGTTAAATCACCTATATAGGGACTATATAGGGAAGGGCAGCCAAGGAAAGGGCAACCCAGTCCCTGGGCTGGAGAAGTTCAGGAAGGGAACAGGTCATGCTAGCCCCGAGGGCCCTGTAGTTGGCAGGGACTGGAGGATGCTGGGAGAACCTGCCAACCAGGTCTGCTTTGATAAGTTAAATAGGCACCTCAGCCATTTTTCCCAGGTTTGAAACCTAACAGCATTCACGTGTTCTTTCTTTACACTATAACCCACTCTTATACCATATGTACCCTTCTCCCCTCTGAGATCTTCTCTGTCAAAAATACACATTTCAGAGAAAACTGAATCTAGAGAAATGTCAGAGACCTACAAGACTGACCCCAACTAACAATTTGAGCAACAGTGGAAAGGCTACCATAAATGCCCTTCCCTGATAATGAGATCAATGACTAACTTATCCACCATCATGGAGCCCTCATCTAGTACCTGTTGGAAACAGAAGCAAACTAAACATTGAGTCGAACTGGAATCCAGATGCAGAGAGGGAGGACAAGACCACACTGCAGAAACACACAGAGACAGCTGACCTGAACAAGGAGGAGCCAATGGGCCCCCAGACTGATAGCTGGGAATCCAGCATGGGACTGACTCAGACCCCCTGAACATGGGTCTCAGCTAGAAGGCCTGGATAGTCTAAGGACCTCTGACAGTGGAACCAGGATGTATCCCTGGTGCACAAAAGGACTTTGGGAGCACGTTCCCCATGGAGGGATATTCCCTTAACTTAGAGACGGAGAGAGAGCCTAGTCCGTACTCCAAATGACTTGACAGATTTAGATGACCCCTCCCTACATGTGGAGAGGGGGGACGATGGGAGGGGAGGATGGTCAGGGAGCATGGGAGGGTGGGAGAGAGGGAAAGAGGGAGGGAAGGAGGGAGGGAGAGGGAACTGGGATCGATATGTAAAATAATAATAATAAAAATACACATTTCACTGGGCACATGTGGTAGCACACACCTTTAGCCCCAGCACTCAGGAGGCAGAGGCAGGTGGAGCTCTGAGTTCGAGATCAGCCTGGTCTGCAGATTGAGTTCCAGAACATCAAGGGCTGTACAGAGAAACCCTGTCTTGAAAATCCAAAAAAACCAACCAACAAACAAAACACACATTTCTATCTTCTCCCTACTTCTTCACCCCCACCCCGACGAGCCCACTTCCTTCTGTGTGGGCATCTGGCCTGGACCTGGGCTGCAAGCAGTAAGAATCAACCTTAGGTCTCCCACTGAAAAACTTCCATGCCTCCCCCTGCAATTCCTCCAGACCTGACGTCTCTATCAAAACCAGGACCACATTCTGGGTCCTCTCAAGTGCTAAGTCTAGATTGACTCCCCTGTCTTACTGCTAACATACAGCTACTTAAAACCAGGTTTAGTCCCCACAATGGTCACACTAAGAAGCAAAGTCCCACATTCCTCACACCCCAGCCCACTCTGAGTTCCATTTTTAGAAAGGAATCTATGTTCAATCCTAAACTGCTTCTCTAAGGTGCAAAAGTCCTTCCCCCTGCCCTCTTCCTCTCCCCACCTCCAAAGACACACGCCTGATTCCCAAACTCCAACCACACCCTGTCTTCCCACTCCGCCCCACACACCTGCAGTACAACTCTCAGCCAAAACACAAAAGATAAGAGAGGGGAAAAGTCAAGGCTAACCAGCCACCCCCTGCTTTTATAACAAAACTCTTGCAAAGGTCCACTGTCTGCCAGATAAAAGGCTGCAGTCTATCCTTTACCCTTCTCATGGGCCAATACAATCATACTATATGTTACTTCAATGTGTTGGCCAGCTGTCTTATGTCTTCCTAAAGAGTTTGTGTAATCTACATCATTTTTACATTCTAAAGTCTAAAAGGTTTTAGCCACTATAAAAAGTGACTATAGATTCCCATCATTTTTAAGATGTGTACATATTGTGTACAGAGGAGTACATGTCTAGTCTGTATATAAACACTTTAAGGTATTTTAATTTCTTATTTTATGAGTTTATGTTCATGAGCGTTTGTGTTTTATGCATGCAGAGGCCAGAAGAGGGTGTCAGATTCCACGGAACTGGAGTTACAGATTGTTGTAAATTGACATGAGGGTGTTAGAAATTGAACACAGGTCCCCAGTAAGAACAGCCAGTATTTCTTAACTACTGATCCATCTCTCCAGCCCCCTAATTTTAAAACTATAACCAGTTTAAAGATAGACAGTTATCAGCTGGGCGTTGGTGGCCCACACCTTTGATCCCAGTACTCGGGAGGCAGAGGCAGGCAGATCTCTGTGAGATCGAGGCCAGCCTGGTCTATAGAGCGAGTTCCAGGACAGCCTCCAAAAACCACTGAAAACCCCTGGGAGGCAGAGGCAGGCAGATCTCTGTGAGATCGAGGCCAGCCTGGTCTATAGAGCGAGTTCCAGGACAGCCTCCAAAAACCACTGAAAACCCCTGTCTTGAAAAAAACAAAAACAAAAATAAAAACAAAAAAACAAACAAAAAAAGATATACAGTTCTCACTTCCTAAATAGAATGCCAATAGCACAGATACTGAGATCGACAATTAATAAATGGGACCTCCTGAAACTGAGAAGCTTCTGTAAAGCAAAGAATACAGTCAACAAGACATAACAGCTCCCTACAGGATGGGAAAAGATCCCACATCTGACAGAAGACTGATCTCCAAAATATACAAAAGACTCAAGAAAGTAGACACCAAACTACCAAATAATCCAATTAAAAAATAGGGTATATATCTAAACAGAGAGTTCTTAACAGAACAGTCTCAAATGGCAGGAAGGCACTTAAGGAAATGCTTGACATCCTTAGTCACCAGGGAAATGCAAATCAAAACAACTCTGAGATACAATCTTACACTGATCAGAATGGCTAAGATCAAAAAACAGATCACAGCCATGTGCTGGGGAGGATGTGGAGTAAGGGGAGCATGCCTCCATTGCTGGTGGGAGCAAACTTGGGATCAATCTACCTCAAGACCCTGCAGTACCACTTTTGGGCACACACCCAAAGAATACACACTCACACCACAAGGACACCTGCTCAACTATGTTCACGGCAACAGTATTCATAATGGCCAGAACTTGAAGATAACCTAGCTGCCCCTCAACTGAAGAATGGACAAAGAAAATGTGGTGTATTTACACAATGGAGTATTACTCAGCAGAAAAAAAAAATAACATTCTAAACATTGCAGGCAAATGGACAGAACTAGAAAAAAACAAAAACAAAACAAAAACAAAACAAAACAAAAAAAAAACAAAAAAAAACCACCCTGAGTGAGGTAACCCAAAACCAGAAAGACAAATATAGTAAGTACTCACTCATAAGTGGATACCAGACATAAAACAAAAGATGCCCAGCCTACAATCCACAATCCCAGAAATGCTAGGACCCTCTTCCAGAAAAAGATAGAAGCAGATGCAGGAATCCACAACTAACCAAGCTCCTGGAATACAATAGAAGTGAGGGAGGAGTGATAATATGTGTCGGGATCCGTCTTTGTGGGGCTGCAATCAGAGCCAGCCGAGCAGCCCCAAGTCCGTACCTAAGTAGGGGAGTGTGGATGAGGGAAAGGCTAGCTATAGACAACAAAGAAAGACAGAGAGACAGAGTAAAGGTCAGGAGGGCAAGTCAGTCAATGCTGAAATGCAGGAGTTTATTTTTCGCCCCTCTTATATACCTTAACCAAAAAGGGAACACAGTGTCATGTATATGGAACAAACAGACTTTTCTTCCTCACTTATTCTAAGGGTTCAGTAACCACACCTTAGCTCCAGCTTCTTGTTCCCTAGCCTCGAGGTCAGTAGTAGCCACACTTCAGATTCAGGTCTGTTGTTGTTTAGACTAAGACAGACAAAACATCCTTCTGTAGCCATACCTTTGACCTTTAGTTCTTATGACTTGTTAACAGCTTTGAACTCTCTGCCCTTGTGCCAAGATGGAGTGCAGCCATCTTTATGGGCACCCACAAATATGAACAAAGGAGTCAAGACCATGATTGAGAAACCCACAGAATCAGCTGACCCAAGCTACTGAGAGATCACTGACTCTGGTCTGACAAATGGGAAACCTGCATAAGACCAGACTAGACTCCCTTAATACAGGTTACAATGGTGTGACTCAACAATATTTGAAGCCACTGGTAGTGGGTCAAAGACCTTACTCTAATGTACAAACTGACTTAGTGGAGCCCATTCTATATGGAGAGATAACCTGTTCAACCTAGACATGGGGATAGGGGGTGATGGGATCCTGTCTCAAGGATATGATGGAACATACTTAGTAGACTTCCTAGGGGAGGCTTTACCGTCTCTTAAGAGCAGATGGAAGGGGGGAGCAGGAGGAAAGGAAAGAGGGGAACTGAGATTGGAATGTAAAAAATAAATTAAGAAAATACAATTTTAAAAAAGAAAAGAGTGAAGGAAGCTAGGCACCAAAAGATAAGTATCACATGAATGATTTCTCTTACGTGTGGAACCTAATAAAGCTGAACTTTTTTTTTTTTTAGGTTTTTCAAGACAGAGTTTCTCTGTATTGCTTTGGAGCTTTGGAGCCTGTCCTGGAACTCCATCTGTAGACCAGGCTGACTTCGAACTCACAGAGAGCCACCTGCTTCTGCATCCTGAGTGCTGGGACTAAAGGCGTGTGCCACCACTGCCCAGCTGAACTTAAGGAATCAGTGTAGAATGGTGATTATTGGAGAGAACAAAGTATTGACCAACAAATTTCATTCAGACAGGAGGACTGTGTAAGTTCAAAAGATCTGTTGTACAAGACGGTGAACCTAATTACTAACAACACACCATATTCTTGGAAGTTACTAACAGCATATTTTAACTGTACTCATCACAAAAGTGTGACTTGAGATCAAGATTATAATAATTAAATTTAACCATTCCATGTTGTATATATTTCAAAACTTCATATTGTATGCCACAAACATTAACACCTGTGGCAACAGGGATTTGTTTGTGAAAACTTAATGCCCATGGGAAAGGCAGAACAAGTATCATAATGGATCTCTTATTCTCAATCTAATCCTGGAAAACATACCAAACAAATCCAAACTGATGGACAGTCACAACCCCTCCCCCTGGGCACCAACATAGCCAAAAACAAAACGAGAAAACAAAAATGCAGGACTGGTGTTACAATATATATATGAAATGAAGAAAGAAAGGAAGAAAGGAAGGAAGGAAGGAAGGAAGGAAGGAAGGAAGGAAGGAAGGAAGGGAGGAAGGGAGGAAGGAAGGAAGAAAAGGGTTCAAGAGAAAGATGCCATGTGACAGTTCACATGGAGGGGTTTTTATTAGGGGAAAGGGAATATAAAGAGGGGGAGGGGAGGAGGAGACCATCCTCTGGGGACAAGAGCAGCAGAAGAGAAGTGAGGGATAACACGACAGAGAGACAGGCAGAGAAGCAGGGGGGGTGGGGAAGGAAGGAGAGAAAAAGACATGGGAGGTGGCCAGGGCCCTTTTAAAAGGGAACACAGTGAATGTGCATAGGTGGTGCTCTTAGTGGCTGCAGCTAAGGATGTATCCTGTCTGAACCCCAAGGGCAGGCCAGTACAGATGCCTGAATACTAACAACTGGAGATCAGCTTCTGTCCTCCTGTATATACATTTCTCTTAGTGATTGATGAATAAAACACTGATGGCCCAGTAGACAGGCAGAAGGTACAGGCAGGGCTACCAGACAACGAGAATGCTGAGGAGAGGAGGCAGAGAGAAGCCATGGGGAGACACCATGTAGCCACCAAAGGAGTCTAGGCATTCTCCGGTAAGCCAAAACCACATGGAGACAGACAGATCAATAGAAATGAGTTAATAATAAAGAGAAAGCAGACAATAAGAAGCCTAAGCCATTGGCCAAACAGTTTCTGTGTTTATTTGGGTCCAAATGGCTGTAGGATCAGGTAGAACAGAACCTCTGTCTACAATAGTACCCAGCATGAGGCAAAAATTACCACATAAAACAGCTATAGTGGGCTTCCTAGTCTCACAGTCTCACGAAGACTGTGGCAAAGAGATGCTGTGATAGTCAGGCTTGAACACAGCATCTCAGATTCCCACCGAGGTACAAGGAGGAGTCATCTCTGAGCCACACAGCATGCCACATGGCAGATTTAGCTTTTCATGACAATGAGACACAATTGCTCCTGACAACACCAATTATGTCTGAGAGGAAGATGGGCATCAAAGAAACCCATTATGGACTGTGCCTTCAACATGGCAGGATTACCCATTTGGACAAGAAGCTGCTCTTGCCTAGACTGTCTGCCTGTATGCTGTATAAATTGGACTTGGAGGGTCCACAGGAAAGTGAGTGCTGAACTTGCCAAAACAAGATGTGACAGTCCTGAAATGTTCCTGCTTCATGAAAGAGTCTGCCAGACAGTCTGCAGGACACAGAGAAAAGTGACTGACAAATTGCCAATACAGGCAGGACAGTTTCAAATTTCCTAATTCACTGAGAAGTCTGCCAAACACTCTAGGCCTGAAGGCTGAAGATGGATGCCCCAATGTTATAGAGGAATTTTGGGTGAGTGCCCAGGCAGCAAGATGTCTCTGTTAAATTCTAGAGTTTATATATTATCCTTCTGAGGTCTTTGATGGAGTTGAAGACAGTTATGGTTATGGTTTTCCTTAGTTATGGTAAAAGATAAGTTATATATAAAACTTTAGACTCATGAAGATAGGACAGATGATAGAATATTTCCTCTAAATTTTGCTAAATGTTAATGAACTAAATAGTGTAATTATAATTCTTGCTTGATAACCTTTGTTATATATAATTTTACTATGTTAAAGTTAAAAACCTTCCTTTTTGTTTAGACAGAAAAGAGGAGATGATGGGGGATCTCCTTCTGTATATACTGTCTCTTATTGGTTGATGAATAACAACAAAATGGCCCTTGACATCTCCCAAAGGCAACCTCTAGCTCTTGGGAGATCCTATCTGAAGAGAGGGTCTCTATCTAGGGCCTTGATCCTTGTGATTTGTGGCAAGTCCTTGGGTTGGAGACCAAGGGAGGCCCTCCTCGCCTCTGGAACTAATTGCACTGCAGGACAGCAAGCTCAGGTGAGCGTCCCTGGCTACCAGCACTTCTTGCATGCAGCCACACATGGCTGTTGGAGAAGTACCTACTATGCACAGGGCAGAAGATAGCCTGCATTGTGCCTGCACACCACACTCTTTTACCCATGCATACTATAAACTGAACCCTTACACTGTATAAATTAACTACAGTGGGCAGATGTATAACACAGTGCATGTATGTCAGAGGACAACTCTTGGGAATGTTCAGTTCTTTTCCTCTACCATGATCAGCAACTCTAGTCATTAGGCTTTTGCTTTTACTGGCTGAGTCATCTTGCTGGTCCTAATTCTTTAGGTATACCATGGAAACATAAGCACTAGAGGAAGCTGACTGGAAAATTCTGTGCTACTTTGTACAGCTTTTTAAAAGTCTAAAGTTACTCAAACTAAAAGGTTAAAAACAAAGAGCAATAAAACATAAGATGACCACTGTCAAGGCTACTGTCACATACATGCAGTGATCACATACATGCAGATGGAAACTAGATGAGCATTGTAAAGCCTGATGCATGTGGCTGTCAGCCACATGTGGGGTCATTATTTTGTTCTGTCCATTTTTCTACATGTTTTTACTTCTTAATTAAAAATAAAAGTAAGCAAAGCCCAGTGGCATGTGCTTCTAATCCCTGCAGGATAAAGGGCATGTTTAGTACAAGCATGCCTTGGCACATTTCTACTGCTACACACATACACACTCTAAACATTTTTTTTAAGATGTGGAAATTCTAATGGATGCAAATTAAGTAACTGTCCATGGTCAGTGATGGCACAAATGCTTGGAGAAGCCAGATGACTATCTTCAAACAAGGAGGTCAAGGCTACATTTATTTGTTGGTGTGTGTGTGTGTGTGAGAGAGAGAGAGAGAGAGAGAGAGAGAGAGAGACAGAGACAGAGACAGAGACAGAGACAGAGACAGAGAGAGACAGAGAGACAGAGAGAGACAGAGAGAGAAAAAGAGACAGAGAGACAGAGGAAAAAAGAAGAGAGGAGGGGAGAAAGGGAGGGAGAGAGAAATAGAGGGGGAGAGAGAGAGAGGGGAGAGGAGAGATGGGAGAAGTCAGCAGTTAGCCTGTGCTATGGTGAACTTATGGCTGTCAGAACGCAACTGTCAGAAGGAGAGTCTTTCCTTCCACGTAGGACACAGGGATCAAACTTGGGCCCTTAGACTTATGCAGCATCTTTACCTTGCTGAACCATCCCACTGGTCCTGGTCAAAGCCATCTAACCGGAAACCATCACCCATGTGTAGTTACTACCAACAGCCAGGGGTCCAGGCCACACAGTCCCAGTATGACAGATTAGGTGAGCCTGGGTCACAGGGAACTGTCATCTTCCTGCAGAGCAAACTGGACGCTACCTTGGGGATACACTGGGGAGCTGTGCAGTACCTTAGTGTGCAAGTGTGCATGCATATAAACACGCCCATGCATATATACACTTTCAAATGTTCAGACATGCACATACATGACCACAGAGAGCGAGAATGGGCAAGTCCCCCAATAGGAAGTCACCTAACGAGAATCATCAAGCTTCAGAAGTCCTGCCAAGAGACCTGGCTCTTGTGACTTCTTTCCCAATATTGCACAAGTGGAACAGGAGTTAATCTTTGTCACCTGAAATTTGGCTCAAATTTCAGATTGGTGATTGATTTATTGCTCAACCTGGTCATCTGGCATTGCCTGGCTCTCCTCTCACAGCATGAAGATCCACCCTTCCTCCCAGGGGAAAGGGTGGGGACCCGCCTCTCTTCAGTGCCCTATGTAACATACCACAGTACCACTCAAGTATGGGGGGGTGTACTCTAATGATAAGTATGACCATATTACAGGCCATATTACAGCAATGCCATCTCTTCACAGAGCAGCCCTTTCCAGTAGGAGTCACCTGGAAACCTGCTCAGCTCATGTGACTGACTAACTCACCTCCCTGCAGGCAGGACAGTAGGGACCACCCAGACAGGTCCAGGATTTCCCTGTGGGAGCAACCACCAGGGAACACTAGGTCCTAGCACCTCAAAGGGATCCCTAGCTCTGAATCTCGAGGCTGAATCTTTCCCAGACGGTCTAGCAACTGACACAGCACACCCCACTGGCAGGAAAGGGCAAGGCCTCTGTGCTCTGGCTGGGCCTGTAAATTCCAGCCCTCGGGGAGGAGCAAGGGGTGGAGCCAACAGTCAGAAAACTGGGCCTGTAGAAGAGAGCCAGCCCAGGCCAAGAGAGCTGACCCGGGACAGAGACAAGTCAAGGTGAGTCCCAGGCTGCCAACAGAGAGCTGAAAGACCCTACCAAACGGTGCAGTAGGGGCCTAGGCAGCCTTAGTGGCCCTGAACACTGCCTTCTTCCCTTCACTCTAATTTACAAGCACCTCCTACAAGTTTACACTTTGGTAGGGGGAAGCTGATAATGGCAATACAAAAAGGTAAGGAGTTAATGTCCTGCCTGTTAGACATCAGGGCGGACAAAGCATATCAGCAATGTAGGCAGGGGGCTTGGGCTGTTAAAGGAGTTGCAGGGAGCCTTACTGAGGCCTGATACTGGGGTGAGACAGAGGAAGCCACAGTCACATCTGAGGAAAGGGTATCCAGGCAGAGACAGAGCCCTGACAAAGGCTAGCCATGGCAGGAGCCTGGAGAGGGAACAAGCAGGCGCATCCAGAACAGAGGACGCTAGAAGCAAGAAGAGGCAGCTAGCAGCCTCACAGGAAGGCAGGCCAGCAAAGAGCTCCTTATGTATGGCAGGCCCCTCTCAGCACCCCACAGCCCCACTTGAGAAAGCTGCATGGGCTGTGGCCTGACAAGGGAACTCCCTTCCTCATACCTGTCCTCACTATGAAATGACTAGGCTCTTACTATATTCTCAGGCTCCAGGGAGGAAGGAAAGGAAAGCAAGTGACAGCCAGCAGGGAAGGTTGACAGCCACACTCTGGGACCAGGGAGACACAATGCCACCTTCCTAGCACTCACTGCTTTGGGCATGAGCGCATCAGAGGGATGCCCAGTTTTTACAGGAATGCTCTGTTGCAGGGGTTGCATTACTGGAAGGTGTCTAAAGGCTGGAGCTCACTAGGATCACTGGGGAGCTGAGCCTTGGCCAGAGGCAAGAACAGGGCAAAGATCGGGAGGAGGGGGTGAGGAGAAAGTGAAGGCATGCTGGCTGGCGGGAAGTGCGTGGTCACTCAAGGGCTCCTTTCTGGGGTCTGGGGACAAACAGCCTCCCTTCTAGACACTGGGGATCCATTTACCAGCAAGAAAGGAAAACATGGCCAGAGACACTGGGACCAGAGACACTCAGACATTTGGCTGAGTAGTAGCCAAGGAGATGACAAGGGACAGGTGGAGTTAGGGTGCTCAAAGGTGGTAAATGGATAACTAGCTGTTGACTCACTGTGGGAGAATAGGGATTTCTAAAAGGCCAAAGGTTTGGTATGAAGGAGGCAAGGGCCATCTTGGCTATTGAGAACAAGGGATCCAGGGGAGCACGTCACAGGAAGAGAGGAGGTCTCACTGCTTCTTCCTCCCCTTCCCTCCATCCTCTTCTACAGTGATGGGGATTGAACCCATGGCCTTCTTTATGCTAGGCAAGCTATACTACTACTGTTTTGAGACACAGTCTCACTAAATTACCCAGACTGTCCTTAAGCCCATTCTTTACTCCAGGTAAGTTTTGTGATTTCCTCTGCCTCCCAAGCAGATGGAATGGCAGGCCTATGCCATCAGGCTCTACTCCACATTAGTTATCACAGAAATGGAGATAAATGAGATAAGAGGATCTCATTTATCTGAGACAAATGCAGTGAGCATTCCAGTAAGGTAAAGTATGAGAAAGATATGAGCTGTGTGTCAGACCCCAGACGGCTCTCAGCCATCTCTAGGAGTAGCCGCTCACGCAACCTCTCTAGGACTGTTCTCGTCTCGTCCACATGGCTCCCACGGACTTTTCATGGAGACTGTCCCAGGCATTGCTGTACCACAGCTACAGATTGTGCAATAGGAGCTTTGTGGTCAAACCATCCTGACCCTGGTACTGCAGACAGAGCAACACACACTGCATTCACTCATGAACAAAGTGTGGACCACAGCCAGTAGCCATGACAGCAGGGTATAAGTAAGAGTGTGGTGTCATTCAGGTAATCAAGATAGGCCCTGGATAACACCTCCCAGAGCTCAGAGAAGACTCTCAAGGCAGAAGTACCCACCCTCAGACACCAGGCAGATCCAGGATGGGGAGCCCAGTGCACCGAGTATCACTGGGGGACACCTGGAGCAGGCATGTGCACCCTGACATAGACAGCGAAAGGCGCACACCACCCTTCAGTGTGGAGCGGCTCACCAACATCCTTGATGGAGGCGTCCAGAACACTGTGCTGAGGAGGAAAGTTGGTAAGCAGGAGTCAAGAGCTGGCTTTGAACCTGCATGTTTTCTTCTAGAACAGTCTGTTAACTAATTGCGTTCTCCTTTAACTAATGTTTCTTGCTGCTGCTGCTGCTGCTGCTTGCTGTTTTGAGACAGGGCCACTTGTAGCCCAGGCTGACCTCAAACCACAGTGTAGCCAAGGATGATCTAGAACTTCCAATCCTCCTGGTTCCACCAGAACATAGCTTCGCAGGAGTGGGCAGAGCACATTTCTCTCCTCGGGGCTCTCAACTGTTTCATTTGTTAAATGAATGACAGCTGACTGCATCCCTAATCCATGAGGCAAGTGGGTGGGAATATTTGAAAGTATCAGGAACTTTATGCACACCACCAAAGTCCTGTTCTCTCCGCTGCAGAAAGCATTCTCCAAGGTGACCCAGTGTTCAACTTGAAGGACCATTACTTCATGACCCAGGATGAGCAATATGAGGCTGCAGTTCAAAAGAAATTCCACCTTGAGATGCTAGCCCGGCACCTGGGCTGGTCAGAAGACAGTCCCGAACGCAACTATGCTGAAAGGTGCTCATCTAGGGCAACCCCGCCAGAGAGGCTTGCCTGTAACCCACAGGCCCACGAGACATTTCCCTCAGCAAAAAAGGACTTACTGAAACACTAACATGCCAGATACCCCATCCCTCCTGCACCCCACCCAGGTTAAAGGTTTATGGACCTGTCTTCCATGGGCTACTCATCTATAACCTCTCTCTCCCACAGAGAACTTTCTGGAAATGTCAACTTAAGCTTACATGGTATTGCCATGAATGCGCTCAGAAGCCTGGGCTCAGATGAGCAGATTGCTAAGTGGGGCGAACTTGGCAAAAACTTCCAAATCATTGCAACATATGCCCAGACAGAGCTGGGACATGGTGAGCCAGAGCTGCTGCATGCAGGGTTCAGACTGCACAACTCCAGGGGCCCATTCATAGCTCATAGATGTGCATGCTAATTTGGAAACATCCCAGCAGATGGCAGTCACGGGTCTTGAGGAAGGAAGATTTATTCATTGTGTAAGCTACCAGAGGGGCAAGCCATTCCCTTGGAAGCATCTGCAGGCATCCCTATGTCCTCACACTGGCCATAGATGAAAGGGAGAAAGGGCTGTGAGTTCAGTCAGGAGCTCACCTTGTTCCACACTGAGCCCAGGCCCACCTAGGAGCTACTCCCAAGTGAGTGCCCACCTAAGCCCAACAGTCTAACTCTTCTCTTTGATCCCAAGGGACAAACCTGAGGGGCCTGGAAACCGAAGCCACCTATGATGCAGCCACCCAGGAGTTTGTGATACATAGCCCTACAATGACTGCCACCAAGTGGTGGCCTGGGGACTGTAAGTATACTCCTTGCTGCTTTCCACAATGAAGACAAAGCTGGGACTGAGTAGCACTGACTTTGATGCCCAAAGACATCAGGTTGATTTCCTGTTCTAGGCTGATCACCTTGAAGTCAATTGAAATAGGTAGGATGTTAATTTCCTTTGTAGGTGACTGGAAAGTCCCAAGGGAGCTCTGAGTCAATCAGGAAATGCACCCAATCTGTGGGTGATGAGGGCCAAGAACACGCCACATATGCACTGCCTCCACGCAACATATGTGTGATGCACACAACACACACACTACCCTACAGACTGATATGTAACCATACAACACACATAAACATAATATTGCCCCCTACAATCACATATATGTACAACACACACTGCCCCACAACACAAACTTTGCCCCTACAGACATGTGCCCACTTCCCATACATAGACAGCATGTAGATGTAAACATACACATACTGCCCCCATAGAAATGCACGTATACAACATACACTGTTGTCATAAAGTGCATGCTGTATGTGTATATACACACACAAACCCCCAAATGTGTATGTACACAACACACACTGATACTCATATGTAGGTACATATACTGCCCCCATACAGACACACCTGTAATGTACACAACATACAGACACTGCCATTATCAGAAACATGTACATAAAAATATGCACACTTCCCCATCACAGACACGCATGTATAGAACACGTATGTTGTCCCCCCCCAGGTACACTTGTGCAAATATACAATATACTGATACTCATACACACACACGCCTAGCCTTGTCCCAAGAGCTCCCACAATATCACATATTCTAGCCTCCCAAGTTAACAATAAGCTTGTCACCTACCAAAGCACATGCCCTGGGACTAGTTAGCAACTGAGCATCCTCCCTGCCCCTACCACTCCATCCTCAGACAAGCTCCAATCACATGGATACCAGGTGGCAGACACAGTGATGTCTCTGGGCTCCAGGACAGGGTCCTACCAAAGTCCCCTTTGAGAAAGGATTTTGAAGAGCTTCACTAGCACCTGGAGACCCAGAGAGAAAATGCCTGGTGTGAACCCTGAATGAGTAAATGATCTGAATTCAACCAAAACAGGGCAAGGTGACAATGGGGGAAGCAAGGCAGGAAGGAGGAGAGGGTAAGGGGACAAAGACAATTGAGTGGTCGGCATCAAATTTGCAGGGGAAAGAAACCCATCTTTAAGATCAGGTTGATGTGGCCAGACATTGGTGGCTCATGCCTTTAATCCCAGCACTCAGGAAGCAGAGGCAAGCAGATCTCTGTGAGTTCAAGGCCAGCCAGGTCTACAAAGCAAGTTTCAGGACGGGCTTCAAAGCTACACAAAGAAACCCTGTCTCAAAAAACCAAAATAACTAGGAAGCCTCAGCCAAGAGCTGGCTCTCACTAGGTTTTGATAAGGTATGGTTGTGTTTATTATGGGGCTGGCTGACAGCAGAGTGATTCATTAGCTGCCGTGGTAGGGTACAAAAAGTATTTAAAAATTTTCTTTCTTCAAATTCCCTTGCCAAGTCACTGTTTTACTCTAGATAGTTTTCTTGTGACATTTCCTTCTGTCATCAGTGGCTTTCCAAGAACCCAAAGGTGTCTGTCTATCAGTAACCCCAAGCCCTGGAGGCTTGCTGTAATGGACCTTTCATCTCTCTGCCTAGTGGGACGGTCAGTCACCCACACTATAGTCCTTGCTCAGTTGATCTGCTCTGGAGCCCAGCATGGCATGCATGCCTTCATTGTGCCCATCCGGAGCCTACAGGACCACACCCCACTGCCAGGTAAGCCCTGCTGCTTCCTCAAGGACCCCTCCCATAGGATGGTCCAATCAATTTGCCCAGTCCTGAATCCCCAGGAGGAAGCTGGGATATGTCTCCCTTGGCTAGAAGGAATCCAGTTCACAGAGTTAGTATGAGCTGGCTGTTTGACTGGTTCAACATTTGTCTGGCTTCAGCTTGCTTACCTGCAGCCTGGGTACCATGGTGTGTGTGTACCTGTGTGCCTGTGTGCCTTTGTGCTGTGTGTGTGTGTGTGTGTGTGTGTGTGTGTGTGTGTGTGTGTGTGTGTGTGTGTGTGTGTGCCTGTGTACCTGTGTGTGCCTGTGTATGCTCTGTGTGTGCCCCTATGTATCTGTGTGTATGCACCTGTGCGTGTCTGTGTGTGTTCTGTGTATATGTATGTGTGTGTCCCTGTGTGTGTATGCCTGTCTGTGTATGTGTGTCTGTGTGTGTGAATGCCTATGTCTGTGTATGTGTGCCTGGCATACTGCATGCACCCAATTGACAGGCATTCTCATCTCTACCCTCTTCTAGGAATCACAGTTGGGGACATAGGGCCCAAGATGGGCTTGGAACACATAGACAATGGCTTCCTGCAGTTGAACCATGTGAGGGTTCCCAGAGAGAACATGCTGAGTCGCTTTGCAGAGGTTAGGTGCTGGGAATACTATGGACCCAGACTGCCTAGGGAGAGGATTTGCCCTTTATATAGCTGCCACAGGCTCTGGTTTGTCTCAGCAAAGCTATTTGGACCACAAGCCCCCTTCTTCCTGAAAGAGACTGAAGAGGTTCTACAGATAAGGCTAAACCCCAACCTAGGAGCACGATGGTGTTGGGAAAATCTTGTCACTTGAAGCCCCAGACTCCCTATGTGTAGATACTTAACACATGGTTTTCAAAACAGTCATGAGGTACAGTGGCAAGGCAATCCCCAGAAAGGGGAGGAGGGTGAAGATATGGATTTCTTACAATCAGTAGCAGAACAGATATGACCTAGATGCAGGTAAAAGTCCACAGTTATCCGGCCTTTACCTTTTTGGGTGTAAAAGGTGGGGGGTTCTGGGGTGTATCGTGCGAGCATTTTCATGTGTCAATGACCATGCTACACAAGGGATCTGCTTCAGGTGAGCAGAAGTGGGGTGCCTGCAGGGATGGCGGCTCATGGAGGTGCAAACTAGGCAGCCTTAACTTCAACCCAGCCTCTGCCTCTGTTGCACACAGGTCTTGCCTGATGGTACCTACCGGAGGCTCGGGACAGCACAGAGCAATTATCTAGCCATGTCAGTGACACGGGTGTGGCTGCTGTTAAGAGGAATCCTACCCAACCTCCAGAAGTCTTGTGTCATTGCTGTGCGCTACTCAGTCATACGCCACCAGTCCTATCTTCGGCCAAGGCAAGGAGCACCCAAAGGATGGCCCTGACAAGGACGGTTGGCACTCGGTCCCACAGTGTGTGTGTACTGACACCGTCTGTGCCAGAGCAGAGCACACACGTCTATGCAGCTCAGATGAGGCCTATGGCTCTCTGTACTCCACCACCAGACTGTCTGTTGATGATATGTGAGATTTAAAACACAGCAGCCTCGTGCTGGCTTTTCAATGCTCCATTGTTAGTTAAGACTTTGACGGTATTAGGGATATGGGAAGATGACTTGGAGTGAAATTCTAAACCTTTTGCTACTTTTCCCTTCAGTGAACCAGAGGTGAAAATCCTGGACTACCAGACCCAGCAGCAGAAACTCCTTCCTCAGCTTGCCATGAGTTATGCCTTTCATTTCATGGCCACCAGCCTCTTAGAATTCTTCCACAGCTCCTACAATGCCATTCTGAACAGAGACTTCAGCCTCCAGCCTGAGGTATTCTGTTTGCTGAGAGCTGCTGCTGGAGGGTGGTTAATGCTGTTCCAGTTGTTGGGAAATGGCTGCAGCCTGGTTCCATGGGCCCTCAATCTCACTACGTCCCAGGGCATCAGGGTGAATGTATCATAATGCATAGGCCCACAGACACTCACCTGGCCCCTAGAGAGCTCCAAGAATGTTAGCAGTAATGTGAGGGTAGAGGACACAGAGCCACAATCCCCAGTGTATAACAGAAACCAGAACAACCCCAAAATCATCTGATGGCACAGTTTGACCTGAACTAACCTGCTTTATTCTACTGGCCACAAAATAACAGAACCATCAGTATGTTCAACCATGAGGATAACACACCTCACAGAACCTGCTTTGCCTTTCAAAAATCCAAAAACATATCAGGCCCAGAGAGCACCGTGGTCCAAGATATGCATTGATTCAATACTCCCAGAGTCTAGAATGAGGCTGTGACTCACACACCTTCAGTCTGTGTAGGCATGGTGCTTTTAAGGTATTGCCTCATTAACCCTTCCCATAGTGTCCACCATTTACATTCTTATTTTGTATGTAAGGAAATTGAAATAGGAAGAAAAAACGAGGCCTTCCTCCCATGGATGTGCAAGTCTGAAAGATAGATAGGGGCTTTCAAGAACCAAAACTTTAAACCAAGCGGCTGCCCGGCAACTTCTTGTCAGTCTGACGACTATCTATAAACTCAGTGGCTTGGACACAACACTAATTAATTTCTCACTCTCCTGGAGATGTCCAGCCTCTCTCATGGTGCTACTGTTTGGTAAGGGCCTTCCTGCTGTGTGATAACATGGCGGAGGATTTCATGAGAAGAGAAAGTGTGGAGGGCGCTGAGAAAGCAGACTCAGGTTTATAACAAAGCAACTTCCACAATACGGAACTCAGTCCCGTACAGCGTGAACTCATCTATGACACAGGAACCCTCATGGCCCAATCACCCCTAAGACAGTTAAAATGGCAACTGTAGGGCCAGCAACATGGCTCAGTGGATAAAGGTGATTGCTACTAAGCCTGATGACCTGATTTCAATCCCTAGAATCCACATGCTAGAGAGAAAAAATCTGACTATTACTACTGCTAGTTATCATCTGACCCACACGTGTACTGTGGTCTCTCTCTCTCTCTCTCTCTCTCTCTCTCTCTCTCTCTCTCTCTCTCTCTCTCTCTCTCTCTCTCTCTCACACACACACACACACACACACACACACACACACACACACACACACACACACACAGAGAGAGAGAGAGAGAAAGAGAGACAGAGAGAGAGAGAGAGAGAGAGAGAGAGAGAGAGAGAGAGAGAGAGAGAACAATAAAAGTTTTAATTGCAGCCACTAACATTCCTCATGAAGGTTTCACCTTATGGCCTCATCCTTGCCAAAGGTCCAGCTGCTGACACCATTTCTCTGGGATTCAGAGTTCAACTTATGTGTTTGGATAGACAGTTTGACCATGCCCCCCCCTGCAACCTGGGAAGTGGGCTGATGGTAGACACATGTCTTCTTTGGCCAACTTTCCGAACTTCTGCCTGCTGGCAAACTCCTGCGACTCTTGTAGGATGGTGAATCCAATCCAGGAAGGCTCCTCTTCTGAAGATCCTGGAGACACCAGCTAGGACAGATTTTCCTTCATTCTTACAGACCCACAGCCACACTAGCTAACTATGTGACTTTGCTCTGAGTTCTAGCTTTGTCTGACATCCCAAGAAGCAGTGAGCTAAACACAGCACCATCCTCACAGCTGTGGCAAGCATCCGCGCAAGTGCTAAGTGGCAGTCTAGATGGCACCACAGGACCCTTAAACTACTTTTTCTTGCAGCTCCATGCACTGAGCTCTGGTATGAAGGCCATGATTTCAGACTTCTGTACCCAAGGGGCAGAGATGTGTCGAAGGGCCTGTGGTGGTCACGGCTACTCAAAACTGAGCGGTCTGCCGACATTGGTCACTCAAGTGACAGCCTCTTGTACTTATGAGGGTGAGAACACGGTGCTCTACCTGCAAATGGCCAGGTAACGTCCAGAGTTGTCCATAACCTCTGGCCCACCCTGGGGCTTCCCTAAACCTGTGCTTAGTGAAGGCTTCTGTCTGATACCATAGAGGAAGGAAGCTTTGGAAAGGCACCATTGGAGGGCTGCCTAAATCCCAGTGTGACCATGATCTGCCCATTTCCCCAAGATTTCCTGGTACTTGAAACCAGACCATCCCTCTGCCTTACCCAAACAGCATCAGGCTCCTGCTCTGGGGTCTTGCTTGTCTCCTGTCCCTACTTGTCCACAGGCAACCAGGGGGCTCTTTTCAAAGCCTAGAGAAAAGTCACATTTTGTCTTGTTCAAGACGGTTCATTAGCTTCCCTCTACTTGAAGGCAAATGCCATCGTGTACTCTGCTCTTTCAGTCATTATGACCCAGATGCTGCCTGCCCCAACCTGCTCTCAGGTCCTCCTGCCTCCACTGGCCATAATCTTCTTTCCACAATGCCCTTGGTCCCTTGCCACCCAAAACCACATATTTCCTTTGGAAGTTATCTCAAACCACAATTGTCTACAACTTTTTGCTTAGCGTTTTAGCTCTGCTTCCTAGCTAAACCAGGATATCCTTGAGAGCAGGCAATTTCCTGCCTTGCTCACTGAGGTACTAGGCTCAGCAGACAGCAAACCCAAACCAGGCACCACCTTGAGAGGTGGGTAGGCCTCACCAGCCTCTTCCAAATAGGCTGCTTCTTGCCAGCTGCCTGGCTTTTTCTTTTTCGTATTATAAAAATAATAAATAATAATAAAGCATGCATTAGGTAGCTTGTACCCTGAACTTGACAAGAAATTTTCAAGCATCTCATTCAACTCTATACACCCACCCTGCTAGACATCATTGCCATAATCATGAAGAAACTGAGGCACAGGGAGGCACAGACGATTCTATAGCATCACAGTGGTCTCAGGGGAGCTAACGGGAGTCCAGGATTGCCTGAGCACAATGCTGGGTTGTCTCACACAAGAAGCAGCCTGGAAGCACTCTCATTCTCCCTCACGTCAGCACTCCTGTGTATATCTAACTGGTTTAAAGAGTCACAGACACTCTACTTACACCCCAAATCCCCAGTCAGAAATCCTGATGCTGGAGCTTCTGTTGGCACAAACCTCAAAAGGCTTGTTTGTGTTCAGGATCTAAAGGAGTCTAGCCCAGCTTTGCATCCCCCTGCCGCCTGCTAAAGAAACTAGTACTTCAGGTACATCTCACTGAGGGCCCTACAGAAGACAGGGTGAGGAGGTTGGAGTGATGACTGTGGGAGAAATTGGGCAGAGGCCTGGCGCCCCTGGTTCTCCTCACTTGAGCACAGCATGAATGTGTATGTCCCTGGAAGTAAGCAAGGGGCGCTGGGGATTCCACAGTCTCACACTGTCTCATCTGCCTCTACCTTCACCCCCAGGTTTCTGATGAAGAACTACCTGAAGGCTCAGGTGCCCCCAGGCTCCACACCACAGAAGCCCCTCCCTAGGTCTGTCATGTATCTTGCCACACCAGGGCCAGTCAGGTGCACAGCTCAGACAGCAGCCGACTTCCTCTGCCCAGATCTCTACACCACAGCCTGGGCACACGTGCCTGCCAGGTAAGTCAGTGCTGAGAAATCAGCAACCCAGCCCTCTGAACACTAGTGGACAGTGTTTTACAAACTCCTGCCACCTCCAGCCTCTCCAAACCTCAGCTCCTGTGACTGTGGGTGTAGAAGAAGGGACACCTCACCCCTCAGCAATCCACCATCATTATTGCTTTATCCTGGCCACAGCGGTGGGAATGTATCCTCACTCTGGCTAGTGAGAGTAGTTTTTGAAACCTTCAGGTTCCTGTGGTGATTTCCAATATTACAAATGCACTCATAGATAAATCAATGTAAATGAACTGATATGCAAATCAATGCCAACAAGTAAAGTAATGTTTTAAGTCCGAACTATCCCACAATCTAAAAGAGTCAAGCTGATATCCACAGTACCCATGTAACAAGCAGGCACAGTTATAAGGACTAGTAAGGCCAGTGCTGTATGGGGCAGAGACAGGGTGACTGCTGGCTGACAGCCTAGCCCCAGGCACACCGAGAGACCCTATCTGAGGAGAATAGGGCAGAGACTAATAGAGGAGGGTCTGTGATACCCCCTGGACTTTATGTAAGTGCATGTACCCTTTAACACACTCACACATGCACATATACACCACATGTATATAACATACACACTAAATAAATAATAAAAGTAATCTCCAAAGGTGTAGTTACATCTCAGAATAGAACTGGTTTATAGTCAGGGTCTAGTAGAGTCCAAGGCACATGATCAAAACCAAGGACTCAGAGCAAGAGAGATGCTTCAACAATTAAGAGAGCTTACTGTTCTTACAGAGGACTGAGTTTGATTCCCAGTACACACATGGGGAAGTTTATAACTCCCTACAATGTAACTCCAATCCCAGGGATCTGACACCTCCCCTGTGTTCCATGGGCACCTGCATATACATGGTACACATAAACCCACACAGGCACAAATACATGAAAATACATGCCTTTTTTAAAAAGAACATGTATTGCCAGGTGGTGGTGGTGCATGCCTTTAATCCTAGCACTGAGGAGGTAGACACAGGAGGATCTCTGTGAGTTCAAGGTCAGCCTGGTCTACAGAGCTAGTTCCAGAGATGGCTAGGACTATTACACAGAGAAAATCTGTCTCAAAAAAAACAAAAACAAACAAACAAACAAAAGAGCATGTATTAATTTGCTTTGCTATGTAGTCATGACTGGCTTGGAACTCATTGGGTAGACTGGGCTGCCTTCAAATTCATACGATCCATCTGCCTCTACCTCTTGCCTCCTCAGTGCTGGGATTAAAGGTATGTATTACCCTGCCTGGCTTAAAACATGCATTTTTATTATTTATTTTAATTGTATGTGTATGAGTGTTTATCGGCAAGCATGTCTGTGCACCATAGGCATGCAGTGCCCATGGATGGCAGAAATGGGCACTGGATCTCCTGGGATGAGTTACAGATAGTGCAAGCTGCCCTGCAGAAGCTGGGGCTTGAACCTGGGTCCTTGGGAAGAACGGCCAATGCTCTTAATTGCTGAGCCATCTCTCCAACTTATAACATGAATTCTATTAGGAAACAAACAAACAAAAACCCAAGAATTTGCACATTCTGTCATTTAACAATATCACAAAATACTATGTGTCAGAAACAACTTAGTGTTCCAGAGTCTGGGAAAAGAGATACATCCTAACCACCTAAATACAAACACTTAGCTACCAGTAAACTAGCCTGATAATCAGGCAAGACACACAGGGCTAAGGTAGCTGGGAAGGACAGGGAGGGGAAAGACAGATTAGTGGGGCATTCAAATACCATTCTGCTTCTCTTTGCTTGGAACTCAATGTACCATCTGCTTATCAATCCCTGACAAAGCAAATTAAATGTTGCTTAATAAACAGTTTGTTTTCCACCTAAATTCCAAGGACCAGGAAAACACACAGGCAGTAGAGAACAGACTAAAGGTTGATACAACAGCAAATGATTAAGTGGCCCTGAGGATGGGAGGTGGTTCTCTGCTTTTGCATCCAGGTGGGACTTACAGCAGGATCAGCCTGAGAAGAATAAACATTCTTTAGCCATAAGAAGTCAATCAACAGAAAGACCTGAACTTACCTGAGATCCTAAGGCTTAAAAAAAAAAAAATCCTAGAAGGCTAAAGCAGGAGGATTTAAAAGTTCTAGTTCACTCTGGGCTATACAGTAATATTGTCTCAACAGAGAAAAGAAAATCTTACCCCTGCTTCTGATTAGCTGTGTGACACTAATCGAGTTCATTAACCTCTCTGGGACTCTTTTCCCACTGTAAATTGGGAATGCCTGCCCTTAAAGAGATACCCATGAAGCCTTCAGCTTTATGTCATCTAAGAGGTCGGTGAGGCAGTGTTTTTGAGAGACCCCAGCAGCCCATCAGTTCTGTTTCCTGCACATTCAGGGCCCTGGGCTTCTTTTCCTTGGTTTCCAGGCTCATAAAGGATGCAGTACATCATACACAGACCCTCATGCGATCCGGGGTTGACCAGCATGATGCCTGGAACCAGACTGCAGTCATACATCTTCA
The DNA here is from genome assembly GCA_030556225.1 of Cricetiscus sungorus. Lineage (NCBI taxonomy): Eukaryota > Metazoa > Chordata > Mammalia > Rodentia > Cricetidae > Cricetiscus > Cricetiscus sungorus. Next base: position 1,250,226 of record JANBXA010000606.1, on the reverse strand, counting down.
GGCTGCTAAGGTGAGCTGTCTTTCAGCTGAAGCTGTGAGGTGCTTGCTCTGTTTCCCCAGGAGGCCACCATGATAAGAAAACCCAAGTTCACATTCTTCCCCACCCGTGCTCCACAGGGACTGCCCTTGTCTCACATCCAAGCCTGTAGTCGGGAGAATTTTAATTAAAGGGCTTAACTCCAAAGCATCTTGCTGGCCACCTTTAGGAAAATGTAATGAGGCATTGCTACTGAATTTGCTTCAAGTCTATCAAATAGCTCCTCCCAGAAAGAAAAGCAGGTCAAGTCTCCCCTTAGCCTCACAGGCCATCCCAGATGTCTAATCCAATTTACATCATCTTTTGTATTTGCGCGTATTTCATCATCAGTCAGCAAATATTTGAGCATCCCCTCTGAGCCAGCACTGGATACTAAACAGCAAAGACACTGCCTACAAACAGCTATAATCAGGGGAACACTAGGATGGGAAATGGGAAGTGGCTGCTGGTTACACTCCCTGCAGATTCCAAAGGACTTTCCAGAAGAAGGGGGTACATGGGCTAAGATTTCAAGCAACAGTTGACTGTCCGAGGGTGGTGACAGCTTAGAAGAGGTTTCCCAGCAAAGAGAGCACAGGTATCAAAACAGGAAGAAAATGCCAAGGGCCTGGAAGGCCAAAGCAGGGAGAGCAGGAGGAGGGAAGTGAGGTGTGAGGCCTGAGGCCGTCTGGAACACGGTAAGAAGGCTGGTTTTTCCTTACACCTCTGCTTGGAAGTGTTCATTGCAGTCATTGGTCTGATTCGAGGCCCCTGGTCTGCAATACATGTATGCTGCCCCCCCCAGGACTCTCCCTGGACAGCCCACTGCTGCCCTGTTTTGTGGAGATCCTGCAGCTTTGGGTTTGTGGTTCAGGTCCCTCCATGTGCTCCAGGAGACCATAGATGGGGTGGATGTCGGGGCAGGCCAAGTCATAACCCTGTCAGGGCCTGGGCAGCTGTGGGGTTGGTCCCCCATATGGGAAATGGGGACAGCTCTCCCATGCGCACAGTGTCGGGACTGGCTCACCTACACCTGCACTAACAGCGCTGACTCTTGTGCTGCCCTGGCGGGATGCAGGGCCTGCTCTCCTGAGCGGTGCAGCCGGTGGGGGTCAGGAACGGCTCCCACTCTATGACCACAGGGCCAGCTCTCCCATCTGCCTCGGGCATTTCGTCCTACTTTCTAATGCTCTTGAAGCTGTCTCAAGTAAATAAGGAATGCAAAGGCCCTGTTTCACAGTCCACCCAGCCCCCAACACACACACACACACACACACACACACACACACACACACACGTTTACATATTCACACCACCAAAAAGTTCAGTCAGACAAAAAATAACTACACTTAACTCTGTATCCATCTTGCCCAGCTTCCAGAATGACCTGTGGAGCTGGGATGAGAGGTGGTGGCCTGAGCATCTTTGTGTCTTCCTAGGCTCACTGCTACTACATCACTGTGAGGAGTTTTAAGGAGGCTGTGGAGAAACTAGACAAGGAACCAGCGATTCAGCAGGTGCTCCAACGCCTCTGTGACCTCTATGCCTTACATGGTATTCTGACTAACTCAGGTGACTTCCTTCATGATGGCTTCCTGTCTGGGGCCCAAGTGGACATGGCCAGAACAGCCTTTCTCGACCTGCTTCCCTTGATCCGGTGAGTGGCTGGAACTTGAACCATGTTAGACCCTAGTGCCCATGCTGCTTCTCATTCTAGGACCATGCAAACTTGGGGTCTGGACAGGCTAATACCCAGCACAATTACGCCAACAGAAAGCATTAGGGCTTGACGAAAGAAACATCGGAGCAATTAGGAGGAAGTTAGAAAGTGAAGAGTAAATTAGCGCCTCAGTGTCTAAGGAATGTGAGTAAAATCAAGGCTCGCTAATAACTGTAATCATAACCAGTGTTTTATGAGTATTTGCGTGCTAGAAGTGTTTATATGCATCATGTCATTTAATCTATACAGCCTTTAAACTGGATTTCCTCTTCCTGTTCTACTGAGAAAGCTTAGGTTCATGAGAATGAACTTCTGTACCTTTGCATGATTAGATTAGGCAGAGAAGGACTTGGGAACATTCAGAGCTTCTGGCCACCGATCATGTGCTCTTCACCTGTGTGGTAAGGTGCCTGGGAGTTTATTATTATGTACATGCTATGCATATCCAGGTCTTGGTTGACTGTGCCTTAAGCAAATTCTTACCTAGTTAAATAAATGTATTTTATGCTTGGCAGTGGTGACACTGGCCTTTAATCCCAGCACTCAGGAGACAGAGGCATGCAGATCTCTGTGAGTTCGAGGCCAGCCTGGTCTACAGAGTGAGTTTCTCTGTTACACAGAGAAACCCTGTCTCAAAAAGAAAATACATACATATATATGTATGTATGTATATATATTATATAATGTATATAATATACATATATATTATTATTCCCTTACATCTTTTCATGTACTGATTTACAATGTAGCGTTGATTCTATACAATTTAGAGTCATGAAACTAGTGACATTCATCCTGTTATTTTATACATAAAATTGCTTTAAAAACTCATCAATGGGCTGGAGAGATGGCTCAGAAGTTTAGAAAACTGGCTGCTCTTCCAAAAGTCCCAAGTTCAATTCCTAGCAACCACATGGTGGTTCACAACCATCTATAATGAGATCTGGTGCCTCTTCTGGCCTGCAGACCTACATGCAGGCAGAATACTATATACATAATAAATAAATAAATAAATAAATAAATAAATAAATAAATAAATAAAAAAACACATCAAAACCAAAATCTGTCCTGACCAGATAATTAGAAAAAACAGTTATTAAAACACTATAAATTATTTATTAATATGAAATAAAACAAAAAAGGGTTAACTTGAGAACACAACATTTTTGAAACCTTGCTGGACAAAAAATATGATGCTTATTATGTGTGGAGGGAAGTGACTTTCCCCCTGGGACTCCAATAGTTCTCATTAACAGTAAAAAAGATTTTAAATGTGTATAGGTTTGCATAAGAGGTTAAAAAAAAATTCAATCAAATGCTTTTTGTTTCTAAAATTCAGTATTAACAAGCCCCTGAGGCTATATACCAGTACCTGACAGACAGCTAGTTGCTAGTAAATGTTTGTTCAATTAAACCATTAAATATGAAACCAGAGAGGTGCCTTGTGGGTCAAAGAGCTCCCCACCAAGCCTGACAATCTGAGTTTGAGCCCATGTGGTAGAAAGCTAGTACCACAAAAGCATTCTCTGATCTCCAACCGCATAACGTGGCATCCCCACCAAAGTAAATAAGTAATAATACAAATAAAAATGGCCAAAAGTATATCTAATACAATTATACCAAGTCTTAAACTTACCTTACTGCAGGGGGATCCAGTATGGGACTTCTAAGGGTATAATCAGTACTACACGGTTCAAGTGCAAGCTGGCCTATATTTCTGAAATGATTAGGATTTTTAAAACACATGGAAAAACAAATCACCTGGACCTGGCTGGTGATGATCAGACACAGAAGAGAACCATAACACCCCATAAGCATGGTGTGTGCATGTGTGCGTGTGTACATGTGTGTGTTTGCATGTGTTTTAATCTGCATTCTGCTTTTCTAAGTGCTTGCCTTGCCTTCAGAGACAGAAACTGCTAACACACACCTCGAAACCACAAACTGATTTACTTACATTGGGTCCTAAGTTTTCTTTCTTGCTGCAGCGCAATTATTTATGAAACAGACGCCAAGCTCCTATCAGTTCAGCATAACATTCTCTTCCTGTATTAGCCACTACCTCCCTCAGATTTCAGGGATAACAAATCAAGGACAGGACGATTCTGAGAGACACCAAAACTAGCTCTCAATGTGAGGCCAGTGAGCTGATCTGGCTGTCTTAGTACCTTAAGTGGTGCTTAAACACTCCACTGAGGAACTTCTGAGTAAAGGTGGCAGACTGAACATATACACTCATTTATGAATCCCTACTAAACATCAGTATAAACATCAAATATATATTTGGCGAGACAGAATCTCATGTAGCCTGGCTTTGAACTTGCTATACAGCCAAGGGTAGCCTTGAACTTCTGATTGTTCTACCCCCCACTTCCCCAGGGCTGGATCACCAGCATTAGCCAACACACCTAGTTTTTATGCAGTGCTGCAGTTTGAACCCAGGGCTGTGTGTGTGCTGGGCAAGCATTCTACCAACTGAGGGGCTACACCCTTAGCCCTTAACGCATTAAATACTTAAAGGTGTCAACCGGCAAAGGGTAGGAGGGAAGAAACATGACAGTTGAAGGCCATGTAGACACTGACAGGCAGACAGGTTCAGCACAGAACTAGGACAGTTCTGGGACTGGCAGTGGGGTAAAGATGAGACAGAATGCACCGCACTCCCAGTTTCCTCCCTCTTGAACCTGTTCTGCTAAAAAGCAAGGCTGTAGGTAGACTAGAGAGCACAGCTGAGCACAAGGCTGTCCTAGGAAAATCAGTTTGCAGGCCTTTCCCAGCACATTTCCTATTGGTTCCTAGAAGGCTGGCAGCCTGTATGTATGAAGATGACAAGGGAGTCAGTCCTTCAAGCAGCCAAGGAGACGGACCCAAAAATGCAAGCCACTTTTAGCACTTACAATCCACCCAGCTTACCCCACAGTGACCGCACTAAAAAGTAATCCCAGGCTTCTGCTTGTATGGCTAGTTAGCACCCCACTATCAGCTAAGATCGGCCACTCAGGGTCACCATGCACCAGAGGAAAGCCCTTATCTAAAAGATGGAGACCCAAACAAGCAAGGACAAGACAACCTGAAGGATACAAATAAACCTGCAGGGAAAACAAAACTTAGAAATAGAAAAAAGATTTAAAACCTCCCATACCTCCAAAGAGCTGAGAAGGTTAAAATACTGCAGCTCAGCTATAAAATAAGAAAAATGACATTATCAGAGAACAGAAAAAGAGTTCTGAAATTTTAAAATGGTAATGTAAATGAAACATCAGTGAATGGGTTCGAAGATGAAGTTATGTATGGCAACCAGAGGAAATCAGAGACAAATTAATAAAATTAAATAATGTTTAAAAAGAAGACCAATCAATAAATTTTTTAAAGTATATATTTAAAGAAAACCCACATTTGCAGTCTATCATGTGAAAGACAGGTCAGGAAAAAAGGTCAAAGAAAACCAAAAGGTGTCAAATCATCAATAAAATAATTTAAGAAAATTGACTTCAAATGAAAGACAGTTTCAGGTTGAAAAGGTCCGTCGTGCCAGGCCCCACACCCATACAAGCATACATGCATGCTGGGAGAAAAGTATTCCGGGGAAGGAAGGTAAGGATTTCACTGGGGTGGGGCCAGAAGGGGCACTGAATTTCAAATGTTCTTGTTTTAGTTTTTGTGTGGTGCTGGGGATCAAAACCATGGCCTTGAACATGCTAGGCAAGTACCGTACCTGTGAGCTATAGCTCCAGACCTCCAAGCATTTAAACAAAGAAGGCCTGGCTAGGAGGGTGAGGAAAGGGCCTTAGGGGAGTCATGAGGACTCACGGGCTGCCAGGAGGAAAGGACCAGACAAGCTGAGCACAATATAAAAAGACACAGAGGTAGGAAACCAGAATGCTTGGCTTATCTACCCAGAGGCCAGAAACGTGGCTGAGGTGGAGAAAAGACCAAGGTTAGAGAGAGTATGGGTGCCCAGTGAGGCAGGAAGGACAGGGTATGTAATCGAAGATTTGGGCTTTTACTGTGTGAAAATGGGAAGCTTTTGAGCACAGCACAGTTACTATAACCAGAAACAACCTAACCCTGTGTATAGTCAGGCCTTGGGGGGGGGCAGGGGATTAGGTACATGTTTTTTGTTTTGTTTGGGGTGTCTGTTGTTGTTTTGTGTGCACATGTAGAGACCAGAGCACAACCTCAGGTGTCCTTTCTCAAGCACCAATGACTTGTTTGTTTGTTTGTTTGTTTGTTTTTTGAGACAGTATCTCTCACTGGCCTGGAACTCACAAGCAGGCCAGATAGACTGGCCAGTGAGCCCAGCAGTGATCTGCCTGTCCCCACCTGCCCAGTCTAGGATTACAAACACCTCATGCTAAGTGGTGACACACACCTTTAATCCCAGCACTATAAAAGGCAGGTGGATCTCTGATTTCTAGGCCAGCCCTGTCTACAGAATGAGTTCCAGGGCAGCCAGGACTACACAGAGAAACCTTGTCTCAGAAACAAAACAAAGGAAAAAAGAAAAAAATGCCCAACAGGACACTAACCCCCCCAAATCCTGGGGCTCAAACTCAGGTCCTTGCAGTTTATCGCTGAGCTACCTCCCAGATCCGTATATATTTGAATATAAATCCGAAGCTGTTAAGTGTGCATAATGCCATTGGTTTAGCCCACAGCCCTCAAATGAATCATTCTAAATAAAGGAATAAATAGTAACAAGGAGATGGGTCTGAAAGCTAATGCTTTCGGTATTCCAGATGAGAGATGATCATGGATTGGACCCGGGTGGAACAATGATGTGGTGGGAAGTAGGCAAAATGTGGACATGCTTTGAAAATAGAACAGTGTTTGTTGACGATTAGAGATGGCACAAGATAGAAAGAGGAAGTCAGACCATTTATCATAAAGGGAAAAGCCACAGGAGGGCCAGGGTAGATAAGACAGAAAAGATCAGGAATTTGTTTGGGGATTCAGTGTGTTTTAAAAGCCTGCTAGAAATCTAGTACAGAACCAGAAAGCAGGTGACACAGGAAGGATAAATTTGGAAGTCAATGGCATGTGGCTGATATTTAAAGCCATGAGAGAGATGATATCATCGAGGAGTGAGTGAATAAGAAGTATTAGGACCCTCCAAATGCAGTTCGGAGCCCTAGACAAGAGTTATTTCAATGAATTGCTACAGAATCCAGTCCTTTGGAGCTAAGCAAATAAATCACTCCCAAAATCAGTCAAAAAAGGGGCCAAGATCTAGGGTGGTGGGGGGAAGGAAAGGAGGGGAGCCAAGTGCTTATTTGTTTTACATTTTATAAGTATGCCTCCATACATGTAAGTGCACCACACCTCTGCAATGCCTAAGGCATTAGTTACCTCTGAGTGCTGTCAGCTAAACTAAGGTCCTCTACAAGAGCAGCAACTATTACTAAACACTGAGCCATCTCTCCAGCACCCCCTACCAAGCTTGTCTTAAGAAAGATCACAGCAAGTTTCTACACTGATGGAATGACCCAGGGGGTTTCTGACACTGTACAGGAAGGAAAAACATCCTTCTGTAGGTAAGGGCTGAAAGCATCTAGTGAGCTAAGGAATGGGTAGACTAGAGACAGAGATCGGAGTTGACCCGTATAAAGGAGGGCTGTGTTCCATGCTCAGAGAAGTCCATATGGCTTCCACTTGATCAGTGATTATAGGATGCAAAATCACTCTGATAAGGAAGGGGAGGTGGGAAGAGATGGAAAAACTCACTAGGAGAGTAGGTCAGTGAACAACAGATCATGAAGGCTAAGCTGTGGCTCTGCTACCTGAACTCTTAGTACAGCAGTATAGACTGGTTTTTCCAGCCACACATTGTCACATAGGTGGTGGCAGAAAATCAGCTGGGCTACATGGGTGAGAAAAGATCAAAAACTGCTTAGGGGGAGAATACCATGGACTATGGGACTTTAGCTGACTACAGAGGGAACCAAGACCACCAGGGTCATAAAGGACATTAAACAAGAAGTACTTCTAATTAGTTATTGTCAAAACAGGATTAAAGGCCAACAAGATGATGGTCAAAGGTTCTTGAAGCCAAGACTGACAATGTGAGTTCAATCCCTAGGTTGATGATGAAAACTTGATCTCAAAGACCCACAAGTGGAAGGACTAACTCTTTCATCTTGACCTCTGACCTCCATATGCATTGCACAGTTCTAGACCAGCCAGAAGTACAGTGAGACCCTGTCTCAAAAACAAACAAACAAGAACAAAATAACCAAGGCCAAGTTGATCTCCATAGGAAGTTCAGATCAACCAGACCTTAAGCAAGACCTTATCTCAAAACAAAATTTTAAGTCACACAAATATAATTGGATTTATTATCCAGCCACCTCAAATGTTTTGATGTCACTGTCATCATAATGTCAACGTTGAACGTTAATTAATCTTGTCAAAATAACAACTATGTTTGGAGGCAAAAAAAAAAAAAAGCCAAGGGCTTGAGCAGATAGGAGTAAAGAGAAAACTGCTCAATCTAGCCAAGTGTGTGGAGTATGCATGTAATCCCAGCAATCCTGAGTCTGAGGGTGGAGCATTGAGGGCAGTATTGCATGCCAGCCTGGACCACATGGTAAGATTTGTCCCCTTTTACTCCCCCAAAAGGAAACCCTTCCTTTTATAACTGTCAGGGAATAATATCTAAAACTGAAGCATCAAGAAGTTGCTAGCAAGCCAAAAAACAAACAAATAAACAAACATGCCAGGGCAGTGGTGGCACATGCCTTTGATCCCAGCATTCAGGAGGCAGAGGCAGGCAGATCTCTGTGAGTTCAGGGCCAGCCTGGTCTACAAAGTGAATTCCAGGACAGACTCCAAAGTGACACAGAGAAACCCTGTCTTGAAAAAAAAAATTGTTGTCTTATACAAAAATATTAAAAGATATTTGTGTAAATATTAGCTAAAAGATTAACAATGTCTCTAAGGAGAACTGGAGTAGAGGTGCTAGGTGTACTAGTTGCTTTCTGTTGTATTAAAACACTGACTACAACCAAATTGGGGAAGAAAGGGTTTATTTGGTTCTCAGGTTACAGTCAATCATTGAAGGAAGCCAAGGCAGGAACTCTAGGCAGAATCTGGAGGCAAGAACTGAAGATGAGGCCATGAAGAGTGCTGCTTACTGACTTGTTCCCTGAGGAGTGCTTAGTTGCCTTTTTGATACCCAAGACCACCTGCCCAGAGACTGCACCACCCATAGTGGGCTGGGCTCACCTACACCAATCATTAATCAAGAAAATGCTCCAATGATAAGTCTACCAGCCAATCTGATGGAGGCAATTCCTCATTATTAGGGGCTCCCTCTTCCCAAGTGACTCTACTTGGTGTCAAGTTGATAAAAACTAACCAGCACACTGGGAGGTAGGCTGATTTTTTTCATTTTTTTCCCAGGGGGAATTGGATCCTGGACTTTATGCCCAGCAGGCAAGCCCTGTTTTGTTTGTTTGTTTGTTTTAACAAGACTTAAAGAACTCTATGATTCTTTATTCTGTGCATATATAATTGATAAAAAGTAAAACCTAGGGGCCAGTGATGGTGCATGCCTTTAATCCCAGCCCTCGGGAATCAGAGACAAGGCTAGGAGCCTAGTCTACTGAGCAAGTTCCAGGACTACCTCCAAGGCTACAGAAAAAATCCAGGGGGCTGGAGAGAGATTGCTCAGTTAAAAGCACTGACTACTCTTCAAGAGGACCCAGACTGAATTCCTAGCACCCACAAGGCAGCTCACATCTGTCTGTGACTCCTGTTGCAGGGGAACTAACACCCTCACATAGATATACATTTGAGCAAAACACCAATGTACATAAAGTACAAATAAAATAAAAAAAAAAAGAATGGTTTAAAGAAATAAAACCCAAATAATAAAGATGAATTATTCAAACAACAGATAATGATGCTGATGCTCACAATCTGTTTCCTCTCTCAGGAAGGATGCAGTCTTGTTAACTGATGCTTTTGACTTCACGGATCATTGTTTAAATTCGGCACTCGGCTGTTATGATGGACATGTCTACGAACGTCTGTTTGAGTGGGCTAAGTCATCACCAGCCAATACTCAGGTAGTTGAGTGCAACTCATTATAAATTATGTAAAAGAGCAGAGAACAGGCAGTAAATACATCTCCATGTTTTTCCATTTTAATCGATTCTGCTTAGGTTGAAAATTACTTGGCATCGAGCATCTGTTTAAAATACTTTCAGAGAATACATCAAAGAAACCAGGGGTGCGGCTTGGCAGGAACTGAATTCAGCAAAATGCACAGCTCAGAATGTGAAAGGGGCATTAAGAGAAATGCTCATTTTTATATCATGGCTTGACATACTCAAAGGCACACACAGATAGCAGCAAGCTGACTTTTACATTAACAAAACTAAGATAAATCACAGCAGTGGCAAACCATCTTATTTTGAGCCTTTCAGCTCTATTTTATGCAGATAAAAGTGCATAGTCAGAGGTGATAGGAAATTTGAGGTACTGCCAGTCTCACTCACTAGGCAAAGTTAAAAACATCAACCCGTATTGTATTTCTAATTTAGGGAGTCCATAGTGAAGAGCAGATTTGACACAGACGATCCCAACAAGGGACCCATCTACCTTAGGCACACACAGGAGTTGTTTCACAGTGTTTGGTATAGTAAGACTATAAATAAATGCTTTTCAGATGGTGAGCTTTCTCTTTAGTCCAACTTTGAAAAGGTGTCTTAACAACGCAATGACCAACACTCAGGCTTTCACTCACACTTAGTCAGGTGTTATTAGACTTGCTCTTGACAGTTTGTATTCTGTCACACATCAGAGCTTAACATTATTATCCAAAGTCATAACCTCCAGAGCAGGTGCCAGACAGGCCAGTGAATTTCGGTCAAGGGCCACCCACAAGAAGACATTGTTTTAGGAAACAGAAATAATTTACCTACATATTCACTGCTCCTATGACTAACCTACTTCTAGTACATTGCTTTTCTAATGATCATTCTGATGTCCTTGCTAATGTTTAAATCTTGAAATAAAAGCAAAGCAGTCCTTCCCAATCCAGCCTGCTTCCTGTGAGACCAATGTCCTCTGCTGGTACTCCGTAGACCCATCACACCTCTCCCTGTTCACCCGTCAGCAAATGCTGAGACACAGAGCTCAGACCTGTTTCGCTGGCAGCACAGGAGTATCTTCCACTCCCCTAGGTTGCTCGTGGTCACTACTGAGTGTGGTGGCCATCTTGTTTTCCTTCATTCTAAAACACTTTAGTCTGGAAACCATAGCAGGTTTGTAGAAACGATTCTATAAGAATGCTGACACACTTCATCCTGCCCTTTTGTCTCCACTTCCTTATACTTGAGCAAGGATGGAGCTTCTTACCGCCTACACAATGATACAAAAGCAGCCAGTGCATCCCAGATACTCATCAGCGGGCCTTACGTTACCTTGTTAAGCGACAGATGCAGCAGTGTGGCTCTTTCAAGCAAGGCAGCTTAGGAATGTGAGGTTAGATGACTTGGACTCCACTTAGTTAAAATGATACTTGGCTGACTGCTAATAAACAGCCACATGATCTTGTACTTTCCACTTCTTTAAAACACCACAGTTTCAAAGTCGATTTTTTTTTTGATCTGCCATAGTTGTGAAGGGCAGCAGATATTGTAATAGAAAAAGGCACATTACAGGTATTTGAAATAGGTTAAAACAGCAGCTATGTTGAAACATGCCCTGTGAACACAAAGTACAAGTGAGAAAATATTTCACTGGTATTCTTATGCCGGAAGTAACGTGCTACGTGCTAGGCTGCATGTCTCAGCACCACAGATGTCTCCACTGTCTGGAGCACACTGTGGTGAGCTTTCTCCCTGAACAGGATGCCATGCTCCCCTGGTGTACTCTGTGATGTCCACTTTTGGCTTTCTTACTGATCTAGAAAACTGACATCGAAGATTCTGCCTGTTTACAAAAAATCACATCCACGTGACTCCCTATGGTAGCAAAAAGGAATCATCGGGGGTTGTTCCACACCAAGAACCCTCCCTTTTTAGTGTCTGTTCAAGGGTCTTGTGTAGCCCAGGCTGGCCTTAAACTCCTACCTTGCAAATGCCAGGATTACATTTGTATATCACCTCACCCCACCCTAGCAAGAATCCTTTTCTCTCAATAACTACATTATGAAAACATGCCCAAGAAATAATGAGAAGTGTTAAGCACATATGGTTCATTCATTCAAAGAACATTTTTAGTATAATGGTGATGTGCTAGTATTGAAGAAACAACAGAGAGTTAGGATGTAGACCTGTGTTAAAGACCTTATAGTTTTTTTGTTTGTTTTTTAAGATTTATTTACTACGCATATAGTATTCTGTCTGCATGCATGCCTGCATGCCAGAAGAGGGCAGCAGGTCTCATCACAGATGTTTGTGAGCCATCATATGGTGGCTGGGAACTGAACTCAGGATCTCTGGAAGAGCAGCCAGTGCTAGTAAGCCTTCTCCAACCCCCAGGACTTTATACTTTTACTGCAAAAGAAAAGGAAATAAGCAAGAAAATAGCATGGAAGACTAGAGTTTAGCTCTGAAGAAAAGAATGCAGACACTGCATTAGACAATGACGGGAAAGCCTATTCTGACACAGAACATTGCCTATCTGATTCTACTTTTTGGTTGCTTGCTTTGTGGTTCGTGTTCAATTTCAAAGAGCCTCAAATAGTGCAGGATTTTATTTGTATTAAATTCTGAAAACAAAGAATAAGCTGTAGGTTTTTCTTTTTATCAGCCACCTGCAGGTATAGTTTAAAATTGGCCTAAGAAAGGAGGCTTTTTGGAAAAGTGTTTACTATATGTTCACACAAAATGAATTTTAAAAGTAATTTGAAAAATTAAGAATCTTAGGTAATTGCCATGTGGTGGTGACACACACCTGTAATCCCTGTACTTGGGAGGCAGAGACAGGCAAATCTCTGTAAGTTCAAGGCCATCTTCGTCTACCTACAAAGGAGTTCAAGGACATTCAGAGCAGAGAAACCCTGTATTGAAAAACAAAACAAAACCAAACAAAAAAGAATCTTAGGTAATGTTACTCTTTTAAAGTGAAATACTTAAATTTTAAAGTGAAGTCATTAATTCTGGAAGTGTTCTAACAATGTGATTCCTGTAAACATAGGAGAACCCTGCCTATAAGAAATATATCCGGCCCCTGCTACAAAGCTGGAGACCCAAGCTGTGAAAAGTCAACTGTATTCAGGATCAAGAAGCACCATGGTGGTACTATAGCATATACATACAAAGAATTAACGCTAAAGCAAAGGGTGGAATGATTAGCTCAACTTGCTTAGCTGAGTATGTTTGAAATTACCCTTTGTACATTTGTGGCATGTATTTGGTTAAATGCTGGAACTTTGCTTTAAATACAGCAAAAGTCAATAAACTCATCAGTTACACTTGTGTTGTTTATTTATCTAGGGAAAGATAAGATTGAAAAGTTTGAATGATGTCAGCAGGTACTCTACCACTGAGCTACCCCTGTGGCCCACAAAATACCTTTAGCATTTATACTCAAGTTTACATGGACAGGCATGCAGCCCTTCAAAGGTATCCAGAAGTGCTATAATCTAAATAAAATATAAAGGCTCAGAATGCAACATATCATTTTTAAAGAGTTAACTCTTTTAACTAACAAGTTAACAAGAACAAGACTGGGTCAATTCCTAGGACTGAGGGGAAAAAACAAGGAAAACTTAAAAATCCTGCTGGCTGCTTTTACTCATATAAAAGCAATAATTTACATGCTAATAATTAGTAAACCAGAGAAAATTTGCCAAAAAGCTAACTTCCCTTTTGGGAGAATGGGGACAAGGAAGAGAACTAAGAAGTTTTCCTTTTTCCCAAAACTGAAACTAGTATTACTTCTACAACTTTAAATATATATATATATATATACATATATATATATATATGTATATATATTAGTTTTAAGTGCAAGAGTGTGTGTGTGTGTGTGTGTGTGTGTGTGTGTGTGTGTGGTGTCAGAGCTGCCTAGAGCTGGTAGTTGTGACTTGTTGATGTGGGTGCTGGGCACCAAAGTCCAGTCCTATGCAAGAGTAGCAAGTGCTCTTAACCCATAGCCCTCCACAACAGTTCTGAACCCAGATCATCTTACTTCAGCTGGCTCCATAGCACATGACTGATTTGAGTGTTTACTTAGGAAACCATATATCAATTCATAGTAGGAGCAAATGTTCCAGACAGTACCCTCTTCTCACCAATTCATCAATATACACCACTACGGCAATCTGTCAATAACACTGAATTATCCTAGTTTGAAGATGAGGTAAGTATGGGTTTCTTGTGTGTATGTGTGTGTATGTATATGGGGGCATAATTTGTCAAATCTTAAATTTTCAAAGAAAGGGAGGATCTTGAAATAATCTCAGAGAAAAGGAAAAGAATATCTTTTCTGCTCCAGGGCCAAAACCACAGAAGTCCAAAATTTCCTTAAAACCAGGATGTTTGTTATACAATGTTCACAAACTAGAAAGTCTCTCCATAATTACACACTCCTTACTATGAGAAACTTTCAAGAATCACATCAACTCTGAAACAAGGCGACAGTAATCACATGTACACACATTTTCCCAAGTGTTTCCAATCCTTCACTGCAACTTATTTCTTCTCAGAGCTGAACTTAAGTTTCATAAAAACATACATTTGTGGCTACCGCAATGCATGAGAACAAAATGGCTGGAGTCATTTTGTCCCCACGTGCAGCATAAGCTGGGCTGAGTCACATTCATAGCTGTGGCAGTTGAAACCCTGTAATAGTCACTGTAAATCCTTTCTGAAAATGGCTTTGCACTCTTTAGACAAAACTGCTTAAATCCAGTGACACAGCTGGCTTTATGAGCTAAAATCCAAGGTTCCACTGAGTCCTGTCAACTCTATTACAAATGTGCTGTAAGCAGTTTAACTGAGACATCGGCAATGCATATTTTTGACAAAGAATATGATTTTCCCATTATATAGCAATAAATACAACCCTTAATGTTCATACTCCATTTTTTATTAGATTTTTCTTTCCTGGTAGACAGCACACTTGGGAATAAAACTGTACCAGGCATAAGGTTTCTACCACAGGGACATTTTATATTGAGAATCCAATATAAATACTTCTAGTCAGACATTTCAATGGCTACAGATATTTGGTTGCTTGATTTATATGCATAGAAAGAACAGTTGTCAAAACTGTAGGAGCAGTCCTTAACAGTACCGGCAGAGGACTGGCCAGTTTTCCTTTAAAACACTACTGCCTACTTACTGGCCTGGAATCGAGCTCACCCTACATGATATTCTGATTTCAAAGACATCATGAATACTCTGCTTAATCTTTCATTACTATATTTTCAGCCTTCCGGTTGAGTTAGGGACCTCATTACCAGAAATCATTTTAGCACTGTTAAGGGTAGATTATATATCATAACGATTTTCAGATCTCTTTATAAAAAAGGTTTCTGGACTCTCTGAACAGCACATGCATACTTGGGAACAAAACATGGAGATGGCCGTTCACACACAAAACTTCCTTCCAGTCCTCAATGCCTTCAAATAAATACAAATATTAAAAGGGGGGCACACTATGATTTAAAAAACAACAACAGTCTCTTCCACATCCCAAAACAATGTGAGCGTACAGGCAGTTCTCCCCAGGGCTGACAGTCAGTCATCTGTCTTCCGGGCCAGTCTACAGAAAGTCCAGTTGTGCTCTACAGTGTTCTCGTTGGCCCGCTCGCTCATGTGATGCACCCGAGTGTTGCGGATTGTGAAACCCTGCTTTGTAATGTATTCCATCAGGTGGACCCGGAGGGAGACTTCCTGGTGATAATCACATGGTCCAAAGGTGAAGGAAACCTGGCAGTCTCTGGTGTCCATCATGTGCTTATTCCACTTGGTGAAATAATTTGAGATGCCTTCTAGTAAAGAATGGACCTTGGTGGTGATGGTTAATTGGGTTATGATGACAGCCACAGGATTGGAATATTTAGAAAGCTTCCGAGTACTAGACAGCTCTACAACTTCTTCAAAAGTATCCATAGGATACAAAGGCTTAGGGTCATTGAGACACTGAATCAAGGGTTCAATCTGGTAAAAATCAGCTTCTTTCCGAAGCAGATCAAATTCCTTAAAATCCAGGGGAAGGGTCAATTCTGAAGTTCGTAAGAAGTTGAGGACATATCGGAAAAGAGGTCCATCTCGATCAATGAAGTAATTGCCTTGAGGGTCTCTGGCTGTGGGGAAGTCCCCCCCAAACATAGCTCCAAGCATGGAATCTGGATAACGTGTCAATGTGGTAAGGGATGTAGTGTACAAGTGTCCACCTACATTCAACGTGACTGGGTCAGTCATCTGAAATTTTTAAAAAATCAGTTATCAGAAACCTTAAAGTCATAACTTCAACAAATTAAGAAAATCAACACCAATAAGCAAGGATAAGACCCCTTCAAGCTATAATACATTTGGCAGAAATAAGGTGCAAAATGGCTTTACTTTCAATATATAATAAAACTCACCCAGGAGAAAGGCTTCAACATTTGCTTTATTTTTTTTTTTTTTAAGATTTAATTTATTATGTATAGAATGTCCTCCCTGCCTGCCAGAAGAAGGTACCAGATCTCATTACAGATAGCTATGAGCCACCACATGGTTGCTGGGAATTGAACTCAGAACCTCTGGAAGAACAGTGGGTGTTCTTAACCACTGAGCCATCTTTCAAGTCAAATATATCCAATCTTTAAAAGTGACTCTACTCCTGCCAGGTGTGACCTTTAGTGTCATACAGTCAAACCCAGAAATCTGAAGAGGGTTTCAGTGACAGAGACCTTCCTGCCTCTTCCTCCCTAATGGGATTAAAGGTGTGTGCCACCACACTTTACAAGACTTTGTATTTTTAAATTTAACAGAAGCTAGAATAAAAATAATATGGGATTAAAGGTGTGTGCCACCACACTTTACAAGACTTTCGTATTTTTAAATTTAACAGAAGCTAGAATAAAAATAATATGATAATGTAGAACAATTAACTTTGAGATTTTGGGGTTTTAATTTTTTTTCCTCAAATGAATCATGAAATGATGAGATGCAATTTTTCTTTTTCTTTTTTTTCTTTTTTTTTTTTCTTTTTTGAGACAAACTTTCATCTAACTTATGCTGGCCTCATACTTATGTGTAGCTAAGGATGGTCTAGAACTCCTGATCCTCCTGCTTCTGCCCTAGTGTTAAGATCACAAACAGGTATGCACCATCACACCCAGCTTCGAAACATATATAATGAGTGTGAGTGTTTTGCCTGCTTGTATGTATGTGTACCTCATGCAGGTCAAGGGTATGGATGGGTCTAGGAATTGGAGTTACCGATGGTTGTGAGCCACAGGCTAGATGCTGGATACCAGACCCAGGTCCTCTGCAAGAGCATAAGTGCTCTTAACTGCTGAGCCATCTCTCCAGCCCCAAAATGTATCTTAAAGACAAAAAATTGTTTAGAATCAATCTTAGTAATTCTTTTCATGGAAGCAATGATTTCTTTTTTTTTTTTCTTTTTTCCTCGATCTCTTTCTTTCTCTCTCTCTTTTTTTAAACAGGATTTTTCTGTGTAGCCTTGGCTGTTCTGGAACTTACTCTATCAAGGCCAGTTCAGGCTGGCCTTGAACTCACAGAGATCCTTCTGCTTCTGCCTCCCCCAACTGCTGAAATAAAAGGTGGGTACCACCACTACCTGGAGATTTCTTTTCCTTTTATGGGATTTTGTTATTGTTCAGACAGCATCTTACTATGTAGATAAAACAGGCCACAAACCCACAACCGTCAGCACTCCCAGGTGCTGACATTACAGACCTGTGCCACCATGCCAGGAAATAAGTTCCCAACACTAAATGAAAACACACAATCTCACCTACATTCTATCTCCAAACTACCACATACCCAAGGGTTAGTAGCAGCTTCCAAATGTCATAATCTGATTGTGCATACACTTTTGTAACACTATTGTTGCAATCTGACATTTAATTCTAAGAAGGGAGCGTCTCAAAATAACATACCTTTAGCTTTAGAAATTCTACTTAAGAAAAAAATCAAAGCCAGTCTTTGGGTTCTAAGAAAGCAAAATATTTCTTCCCAGATGAAGAAGAAAGTGGGGAGGCATGGATGCGTATGCAACCCCAAGTGAGAAGCCCCTTCCACCCATTAATCCCTGTACTACAACAGAGTACTTCCCAGTCCATTCTCCCCAGGCCCTTTAGACATCCCATTCTATGGACAGAGAATTTAAAAGTAACATACACCAAAGATCAAAGCATAATGGTCTACTGATGTCAGTGGCTATAAGAAGGTCATAAATAGTCAGAGAGATGTCAGGAGTTAAAAGCTATGTACTATTGCAATGGACCTGAGTTTCATTTCCAGTACCCATGTCTGAGTGGCTCATAGCAGCTCCAGGGATCATATGCCCTCTTCTGGCCTCCAAGAACACTGCACTCACTGCTTCATCCACACATAATAAAAATAAAAAAACTTAAGTTATTTGGAGAATTTTTCATTGAGTCTTTTTTTCCCCTTGAGACAGGGTTTCTCTGTGTAGCTTTGGAGCCTGTCCTGGAACTCGCTCCGTAGACCAAGCTGGACTCAAACTCACAGAGATCCTCCTGCCTCTGCTTCCCCAGTACTGGGATTAAAGGCGTGCAACCACCACTGCCAGCCAGTCTTTCACTAAAACAACAAACCAAATACAAACGCCCACTCCAAATACATATACACAAATTAGATGGAGCTGCACAATTCATAGTTTTCATCCTTGGAAGATATGCCTATAAATGTGCAAAGAGAAAGACATCATTATGTGTCAGCCTTCAAAGTGCAGCAAGAACCACTCACTCACCATATAACCCCAGCCTCCATTATCCATCTGCTCCAGCACTGCGTCTTCAGGAGCCAGGAGCCAGCAAGACTCTGAAAGAAGAAAAACAAACATGTAACCATGACAATGGAGAATAAAGGCTATTCTGCCCAATGTAGTAGATCAAATCTCAGACTGTTCACATATGGTCAGCTAGCACCTACATCAGGACAAAGATGTGGGAAGAAAGCCACAGTGTCCTTACCCCTGGAGCCCACTGGGCACAAAGAAGTAGTCTATACTTGGAGAAAGAGGAAAGGACCATTCTGAGTGCATCACCCTGGGCTGGCAAGATGTCCCAGCAGGTAAAGCTGCTTACTTGAAAACCTAAGTTTGATCCCTGGGATCCTCACGGTGGAAAGAGAAAACTGATCTCCACACATACAGTCACATTCACCACCACATAGAATAAAAATTCTGACAAATGATGCCACTGTTCTCTGAAAATGTAACATTTTATATTTCCAGAGAACATTATGATTCGGTCTACAACCTTACATTGATTCAGACCTATAAGATGTTCTACATCAAAAGTCATTTAAAGGGAAAAGAGGGAAATTTCTTTGGATCAGCAAGCAGGCCAGTTGTATAAACTAAGCATCTCAGAAAGCACTTAATACCGTGGGCTTCAAAAGTAATGGTCACTTCCCAAGAGAAGAACACCAGAATACTATTATCTTATAATGTAAAAAGAACCACTCAGGCTTTTTGTTGTTGTTGTTGTTGTTGTTGTTGCTTGGTACATTAATCAAAACAAACAGAAACAGATTTAAGCTGTTAAGGCAGTTTGGTACAAAAAGAACCTTACAGACCTGGCTGAGGGTCACTCGGCCAGCATCATGGAGAGCCAGTCTTAAACCATGAGCAAAGGCCCATGTACTAATGATGCCCACTTCAGTCTGTGTTTATCCCCAACTCAAGGGCATGCCACAGTTCCCCAGCTACTGAACTGCCTTCATCAGCTCCCTCTTACACTCTGTTCCCAAATCAAGCTACAGAGCAAACTGCACGGCAAATTTCAAAAGTGCTAGCAAAGACGCTGAGAAACACGGACCCATCATACCAGTTCTTTCACCCAGGAAAAGCACCAGCTTTGTATGTGGTCTTTGAAGATCCATTTACCACCACTTTTAGCAGAATCTGGTCCCCATTTCCAGAACAAGAACAAGCCCTGGCTACAGAAGATCACAAAGGCTCTTTCTCAAAAGGTCACTCAGGCACGTAGAGAACATTTGCATAGCACAGCAGGGGCTGAAATCAGGGCCTGCAGCAGCTATTTCTCTACCTTTCTTTACACATTCTTCAAAGCAAACAAGCTAAAATGTGGAGATGTGTCAGCTGGCATTGTCCTTTACTCTCAGCAGCTAGGTTCTGATGGACGGGCGGTCGGCCAGGCCTCCACGTACTACAGTGAGATGAGAGAACTGCAAATCCAGAGCTGCTTTACCTTTTCATTCTCTGACTTACTCCACAAACCCATCTGACTGATAGAAATGGGAGTTTTTGGTTTCGTTACTGATAACAACAAATCAATGATTGAGTGAGTTAAAAGGCATTTCCCGAAACTTAAAGCATTCCTTCCGCACTGCCTTAACAAGCATTCAAACAAAATTTATTTTAGGTCCGCTATCATGGGCCAAGGGAGCCCATGAGAAATACAGACAGACACACAGGGATAAGAAAGCATAACCCTGACCTCGAGGGCTTTCAGTCTTCAAAGGGAGGTAGCATGCAAGAACTGAAACCCACAATGTCACTCCAAACTGCTATGTAATAGGATGGATGGGCTGGTGGGGTCCTCAGGAGGGAGGGACCTAGACTCCAAATGGGAAAATGTGGACTTCACTGAAAGAAAATGTGCACAACCTCAGAAGGGATCCCAGATCTTTCCGCTGGTGAGCACACCCCATCCAGTTATAAAGCAAAGAAGCAGGGACACCTGAACAAGCTTGTGTTTTCTGATTCCTAGTCTAGAGTTTTCCAAAAGCCTCTTCTATAGTACAAATCCAAAGAACAAAATCCAAAACCCCAAGAAAAGCATCAACTTCATGCCCCCCATAGCCACCTATTAACCCCATCTACCTGTCACTTTATTTACAACTTTACAAACACGTAGGCTAACTAGTCATAATGAGTCTGAAAAATTTCCACTGCTAAATTAAGTGGCAAGAACCTACTCATTAGTGTGACTAATGGTTGCTGTCCATCTTCAGCAAGGGAAGGATGCCGGTTCATGAACAATCGAGTGGCTAGTGAAGAATGGAGCCCAAAACATTAGAAAGTTATGAGACAGCAATGCCACCGCTGCTACGCCAGGACTAACCTTTCATATCTATGTCTCCACTTTTAAATCAAAACAAAACTTCTTGTGTAATCATTAAAACAAAACAGCAATAAATAAATACGTAAATATTTCTGAATCTCTTCCACAGCAAAAGCCAAGGTGTGGCTACCAACACTTAACAGACCTCAAGCTAAATAGTCAAGGAAAGCAGTCACGAGAATGTACTTCTTTCCCTCTTCCCTTCCTTCCTTCCTTCCCTCCCTCCCTTTGTGTGTTGGGGCTGGAGGCAGGGGCACTCATGCCATAGTGTCTTTTACTATCAAGCTAGCTCTGCGGTCCAAGCTTAGGCTCACACAGCCTTACACTTGTATGTAAGATACATCAAAATAAAATGAGACAGTCACTACTAATCACTTCCAATATAACTAAGATACCTAAAAAATAAAAAATAATAATAAATTCTTCACTAATAAACTCAAAAAGTAAAAAAAAAAAAAAAAAAAGGAAGTCTTGATTCACTTAACATTGACCTCCCTGCCTTTCTTGTAAACATCCTCTGCAGTGGAGCATCTCTACAAAAATCTAGACAGGGAGTGGGGCAAGACTCTTGCTCACCCAACAGCCAGGTTCTGAAGTGATGACTGTCAGAGACATCTCAGACAGGGATGCAATAAAGCACAACCCAAACCCTAAAGACCTTCCGGAACAGCTTCAGTCCATCCCACTGGACCCTTTCCCAGGGTGCTAGCAATTCACTTCCTTTTCATCTTCTCTCCCATCCGGCATAGTCTCAAGTGGGGACTTAATGAGAAGTTTAAATAACCACAGGCCAAGCAAAAGAAGGCCTTCAAGTGGGCATCAAACAGGCCTGTTTTACTTGAGGGGAACATCAAGAAATAACTTTTTCATAAAATCCGTGACACGTTCCTCATAACATTGCTTTAAAGGTATTTCCCTCACTAAATAAAGATCATTCTTAGGGCAGTGACTACAACCAAACAATTATAAAGTTCAAAGAAAGGTTTTTTGACTTTGTAAAATCAGTTCACCTTGATACAAATAAAATTCATGGCCCAAAGACTATAAGGCGACCCTGAAGTCCCTTATACTTAGGCTTCAAAGGTTACTGGCTAAACTCTATAGCATGCTCACAGGTAGTTAAAAAAAATATATCCTGAAGAATTTCTAGAAGCCTGACTGCCCCAGTGAATCTGAAGAATGCACAAGTCGGTAAGTTAACAACTTCTTTAAGTTGAGAACCCTTCTTCCTATAGCATAGCTGTTGTTAGGGGCTATGGTAAATTAACACAAATATTCTTGACTTACTTCTGCTATAGACTGAGGCTCCCCCAGGGCAAAAGTCCTACTCCCAAGCACCAGTCCATGTACTGTAATGCGAACCTCCAAATTTGAAGGAGTAATGATGCCTGTAATCACTTCCTTCCCAGTGTTTCTGGGTGGCCCTTTCTACTGAGACCTTTGTGCCTGGTATTCCAGAATGAAGACTCAGTAAATTGTCTCCACCTGTACTTACCTTCCAAATTGCCTTTGTACTGAGTTTCTCTGTTCCTGGAAACGTGGGAATTTGAAAGTGAAATACTTTTTATAGTAGTTGGTTCAGTGGCATCTAAGGGAGTCGTCTGAGTTAACATCCATATATACATGCCAGCACAAGTTGCCAAACACACAGGATAATGGGATTGTAAAACTAAATTACCAATAACTAAACCAGAGATGATTGTTTTTTCTTTTTCTCCTACTCTCTCAAACCAAAAGAACACACACTCTCCAGCTAAAGTATTGTCAGAATCCAAAAAGAAAAAACAAAAAAATCATAAAATCCCACTTCCCCTCATTTTCCACTAAAATGGGCTATTTTGACCTTCCTCAAAGTAAACACAACACTGGTAAAACTGGCAGGCAGGGCAGCAATGACATTGCGAAGTCATATGCAGCCTCCCAGCAGAGAAGGGCTAAGTGAGTTAATGAGAACCTGAGGAAATCGCTCTTTACTCCTGGAAGCACAAACAAAATCAGAGTATCGAAGTCAGACACAGTGGGCAAAAGAGGAGGTGAAGGTCAGTCTGTGCTCCCAATCGCCCGAGCCCTCCTTTCCCAGGAGGTCCCACAGCGATAGGAAGAAGTAAAGGTAAAGGTTGTCCCAGCACTCACAGACGCAACAGACACGTGAGCTCTGGTAACTTCTACAAAGCATGACTCAGGGTTGTCTCCAAGATAAGCAGAACACAAATATATGTGTTCCATTTAAAATAGACCCCAGCTATTAAAATCCAAGATACACCGAGGAATCGTAGGAATAAGACTGCTCCATTTGATACTGATTCCGCTAAAATATGCTTTAAGAAAATTTGAACCACAGACCTTACAGATGGCATCTTCTATGGCTATCTTTCTATCTAAGGCACTACAAAAAAACTAAGAATCAGTGAGGGTAACTAGTTTTCAAGGGTGATCCACCCACCCTACCTACCTGCCTGGACCTTTGCACTTTTGAAAACACTTCTCGGTTTCAGGCCTGTGTTACCGCTGCATTAGTCCCATATTTGCAACAGAGAAAAAGATGAGGCTGCCCATGGGGGTGGGGAGGGGGATATGTTGGAGACAGATGCTTGGGATATCCCAAACATTCTTAGCCAAACTAGATCACCCCGGGTCTATTTGTCAGCCAAACACCTTGCATCACCAAATAACTACAACCGAATTTATCAACTTGCTGGGTACTGAACAGAAACATGACAACTTCAGCAGAATATCCAAACAGGATCTCAGTCACGTTTCGTTTCTCCGTCCCACCCCCAGACAGTCAGTCTCCTCTGCCATCGCCCAGCAGGTGCTGCTGCAGGGGCTCCCCACAACCTCGCCATGGATCCCCTCTGACACCCAACACTAAAACGCCGTGACATACCGAAATCCCAGCAGAGAGCTGCAATCCCTGCAGAAAACCCCAAAGGCAGGGCGCTGAACTAGGGCAGTGCCGACTAATAAGCGCCACTCCCCAAAAATAATCCTTTCCGCTCAGAGCTCGGGGCTCCCGGGCCGGGCCGCACTCCGCGGTCACCCGCAAGCCCGGCCGGCCACGAGCACCGAGCCCCGAACCCGAGCCGGAGCCCGGAGCCCGGAGCCCGCGGCGGCCGCGCGTGCCCGAAGTCCCCCGCCCAGGCCGCGCCGCGGGCTCGTGCCAGCCCCGGGACGCGCGGCCGCCACCCGCCGCCCTCCTCAGCCCGACTTCCCGCAGCTCCAGCCCCGCAGGCCCGGCTCCCGCCCCACTCACTGCGCGAGCGCAACGGCGACCCGGCCGGGAGACGCCGGCGGCCCGAGAGCGCGAGCGAGCCTGCGCCCGGCGGCGGCGGCGGCGGCGGCGGCGGCGGCGGGGACGACTGAGCCGGCGCCCGGAGTTGTGGCTCCAGCTGCCCGGCGCGGGCGGCGCCTTCTCAGTGGAGTCGCGGCGCCGAGAGCGCGGACGCCCTCTATCGGCGGCGTGGGGCGGAGGCCGGGGAGCCGGGCGGCCGCGGGCGTTCAGGGCGCTGCCGGGCCGGCGTGGTCAGCAGGGCTCTGCAGCAGCGCCGAAGCCCCTCCCCTGGCCCGTCCCAGCCCCGCCCAGGCCCCGCCCCTAACTCCGCCTCCGCGCTCGGGCTGTAGTCCTGGCTGCAGTATGGGTCTCTTCTGAGCGAGCGTGCAGTGGCAGTCCCTGCAGCTGTTTCTCCCCAGCTGTTTTCACTAAGTTGATAGAGCTCTTCGTGTGCTGGGCTTGGGGAGTACAGCATCCTCCCAGACCGAAGCAAGTCCCGAGACTCAAGAAAGCAACCAGTAGACAAAACTAGACAAATTCGAATCCTGTTGGGAGGGGCCCAAATTAAGGAAGAACTCTTGCTTGCTTTCAGAGCCTTCCTTATGTCTTATATGTTAGGCAGGCCGTTCTGTAAATTAATAGCTGAGAGGGACCACCTATCTGGCCTTTTGGGAAGCGAAGAACAGCCAGTTGAAGGGCAGAGCTACATCATCAAATGCAAAGTCTCTGGATGGGGCAGTCAGGGATACTGTCTCCACTTCAGGTGGGAGGCCAAGGCTGCAGAGCTAATGGCACTCTGCATAGACGAGTTCCAAAAGCCATTCGCTTATAGCTAGCCAGACTGCGATCCACTTCTATACAGGTCTTAGAAACTCACCTAGGCTGGGTGTGGTAATGGTGGTGCATGCCTTCAGTCCCAGCACTCAAAAGGCAGAGAGACAAGACGGTCTCCTGTGAGTTCTCAGTTAGCATGGCCTACATAGAAAGCTCCAGGCCAGCCAGAATGCATAATGAGACTTTGTCTCAAAAGAACAAAACAGAAACTCACCTGGTTTATACATCTGCGTGTTTGTTAGGTGGTTCTGGAATCTAGTTTTTATGAATATGGTCATCGGGGTTATATCTAACATTTGATTTTTCTCCAAAACTCAAATTGATGGGTTAAATAAGTAACATGAACTTCAACATAATAGAGGGCTATTAACACTAAGTGAAAATACAAACTAAGTAAGAATACAGGAAAATGCTTCTGCAAATCAGTACACAAAACTATGCATGCAGTGTCCTAACATTGATTTTTGTTTGTTTGTCTGGGGTGGGGGGAGTGAGAGGGAGTTGTTTTGTTTGGATTTGGTTTTGGATTTTTTTTTTTTCCCCAGTCAATATTTCTCTGTGTAGCACCAGCTGTCCTAGAACTCACTCTGTCTGGCTTTGCACTCAAAAGATCTGCCTGCCTCTGCCTCAAGAGTGCTGGGACTAAAGGTGTGCACCACCACCACCCAGTTAATGTTAATTTTTTTAATGAATATACATAGACAAATTTTGAAGGATAAACCATTGAATATAGTGTTAAAAATATCAGTGATCAGTGACTTATTTTTTGTTCCTTGGTTTTTCAAGACAGGTTTCTCTGTGTAGCCTTGGCTGTCCTGGCACTCCTTTGTAGACCAGGCTGGCCTCGAACTCCTGCTTCATGAGTGCTAAAAGTAGAGGTGTGTGTGCCACACCCAGCTAGATCTGACCATTCTTGTCTCAAAAGTTATATAGATATCACAAATGGCATTTTCAAATGTATAATTTATTGAAGTGACTTTGGTTTTTTTGTATAACATTTTAACCAGCAAACTTAATTCTTAGTTTTAATAAGACTTGAAGTGTGTTTAGATTTTCTGTATAAATAACCATAGAGTTCAAAAGTAATGGCAGTTCATAGCTTCTGTCAGGCATTTATCTAATTTTTTCCTTTTTTCTGCTAATTGAATGTGCCCACATTGAGCTGAATACCACGAGTGACAATGGGCATTATTATGTTGTTCTCTTGCTTCTAGCATGTCACCACTAAGTATGGTGTTGGCGATCAGTTCTGACAGAGAATCTTTGTAGAGTTAGGAAGCATCTGCTTTGCTACAAATGAGTGCTAATTTAATGAGTTCCGTTCTTGAACTGTTTTTAAACCATCCATGCATTCTTGATAATGACTTATTTTTTTCTCAATACTGCTGAATTTTGTTAGTTAATATTTTATTAGGATTTTTTGCTTTCGTGATATGAAAGAGAGAGGCTATTTTTGTGTATTATTCTATCCTTGTGTGGTTTTGCTATCAAAGTGACCTGAGACTCTTAAACTAAGAAATGATTGTTCACAGCAGAGAGGCTTCTCTGTGACTGTGGTTTTCTGTAGTTTAGTGCTCCGAAAATCACCCAGAGCTCTTGGTTAGGGATTGAGCATGAAAGGTTACCCAGGAAACTATTTGAATCTGCACAGCTCAGGGATGCCAGCCTGTAGGGGAACACCAGCTCTTGGCTGGCAAATCCCCACCCATGCACCCACACTCCGTTCCAATGATTCCTAGGAATCTGTTTTCTTGGTAACCTCTAGGTGTCACAGCTCCTGTGCAGAAGAGAGTCTAGATGGTCTTGTCTGCCCCATGGCTGGGCTAGCCTGGAAGAGGCTGTTACCATGGCAGCTACAAATGCTACAGGAAGGAATCCAGACTAACAGGCTGCAAGAAGACAACGGAGAAAAAAAAAAGCCACAGCTGAAAAACCTGAAAGTTGGAATTCAGCCTGCCAATCTGGTTTCCCTTTACCCTACTGCTGGTTGGTGTACCTCATCTCCCACAAGTCAGAGAATGTTTCATTTTCAGTGGGGCTCTCAAGATCCCTCCTCTACCTGTTCAAGGTTTACCTGCCGTTCACTGCCCTTTCTAATTAAGATGGTTAAGGGATTCTCTCTCCTGCCCAAATGATTCCCATCTAGGGTCCATCCCCATTTCTAGCCCTGTAGTCTCCCTGGAATGAGCTCTTCCATTCTGCCTCTGTTGACTCTCTCCAGGTAAACAGCCATCGGACTCTACCTGATGCTGATAACAGACCTCTCCTTTGACCCAGTAACCCCTCCCTTTATTCTTTTGTGATACATCTTCCTGTTACAAATCCATGACCCACAGTATTCATCTGGGCCCCTCCTACTTAAATGGGTCTTGCTAAAACTAGTAGGACTTTCTGCGGTATTGACAATCATGACCCAGGCCTCTACAGAGGTGCGGGTGCCCAGTACCTCAGGATGCCATGCTCTCTGCTTTCCTCCTTTTATATCTCCTCCTCTCAAATTCAGAGCGCTTGTCTTGCTTTTCCCATCCTTTACACCTGAGTTTCAGTGGCAACCTCCCCTCTCTATCAGTCATTCTCCCCAGACGGGCTCAGTCACTTCTATGAAGTTCATGTCTGTTTCAAAGGCAAGCATTCCCAGGTCCATACCTCCAGCCCAGCCCCTTCTGACCTCTAGAGTGGAAGAGCCAGCATGTGTAAATATCCCCAGTAAGGTACCAGACGCTATGGGAAGTGCCTTTATCTTCTGCAACAGTTCGTTATCTCTTGAGTGCTAACAAACCATCTCAAAATAGAGAGGTTTAGAGTACCTATTTATCACTCATGTTTCCTGGACTGAGAGCTTGCGGTCCAGTTGTCATCAGAGGTTAGTTATAGTCATCAGAAGACTAGAGAAATCACCCCTTTCACTCATGTGACTTTTAGCAGGAATCATTAATTCTTTGTCACATGCTCTTCTCCTGACAAATGGCAGCCAGCATCCTCAGCTTACGTGACCTGCAGATCGTAAACACGTAAGCCAACCTCAAAAGTTGTATGCCCATATGTTTTTGTCTCACAGATGCAACCTTTTACAGCATGGGAGGTGTGCGCAGCAGTAACAAAGGTCATGAGGGCCTCCGATGCAGGCTGCCACAACTGCTCTGAAGATCCACTGGCCTCGCTTCCCACCACACACGAGAAAACTACGTGGTGGGGGGGGCGGGGTTAGGGTGGGGGCGGGGTGGGGCGGGGGCCCGGGCGAGAGCATGAAGCCACTCAGCTAGGTACGGGGGAAGGGAGGTTCACACCGACCTCTGCTTAGCTTCATGTGCTTCCTCCTCGCTCACAGCCCACCATTTGCCAGTCTTCCCCCAGCTTCATCCTTGATAACTTCAAACCACACTCTCAACCACTCTCCAACCTCCTCAGCCCCAGCTAAGCTCAGCAAATGGTACCACTGTCCTACCATCTGCCCAAACCAACAGCTTTGAGTCATGCCGGCTCCTTCCTCCCCCTCACTCCCCAGTGCCAGGAAGCACGGGCTTGCCAAGTCTCCCCCTAAGCACAGCCAGGATCCATCTCTCCTCCTCCCTCTTCTTATGCATTACCAATTGCACCAGGCCATGCCACCAACCGTTCCATTATGGACATCTGCAGAAGCGTTCTCTCTGGCCTCCCTCATTTCCCCCTGCCTCACACCTCCATCTGTCCTCTGTTCAGTGTGAGTCACTCAAAACTGGCTAGTCACCCTGCTTGCTTTATACCCTGCAGTGGCTCCCCAGACCTAGCCCCTTGGGGTATATAGTCTGGTCCCACTCACTTGTCCAGCCTCCTTCCCTGGCCCTCTTTCTTCTGGTTAGGCCCTTGCCTCCCCCAGTTCAGTTTTGAAGCCTACTGCTCATCTGTTCATGTGAGGGACATCATAGACACATCTGCGGTTCCCTATATCCAGAACACTGTCCCTGCCTTCAAATTTCTGTTTCCTCCTTCTCCCTTCAGCACACTGTCACTTTCTGACCTCCCCCAGGAGTCTCAGTCCTTCAGCTAGAAGACACAGGGCCTGCCTTCCCTCTCTTTGCCTCCTTTTCAGTTGGACGGTGAACTCCCTAAAGGCAAAGGCAGCATCTGTGTGACTTAGAACAGTACAAAGGAAAAGGCCACCTGAGTCCTGGCACATACTCAGCAGTAACATGACAGTTTGGAGCATCCTCTGCATCGCTCTTTGCTCCCAGGTACCTCACACCCTAGAGTAGACAGTGTTCCTCTCATTAGGTGAGTCCTGGGACACCCCCCCCTCCAGGTACCACTTCCAGGTCTTTGCACATGCCGCCCCTTCATAGGCACTCCCTCCCCTCCCCTCTCTTCCCTTCCCTCCTCTCCCCTCCCCTGCCCTGACCTCCCCTTCCCTTCCCTTTCCCTGCCCTCCCCTGCCCTGCCCTGCCCTCCCCTTCCCTTCCCCTCCCCTGCCCTTCCCCTGCCCTCCCCTTCCCTCCCTTCCCCTCCCCTTCTCTCCCCTGCCCTTCCCCTGCCCTCCCCTGCCCTCCCCTTCCCTCCCCTGCCCTCCTCTCCCCTTCCCTTCCCTCCCCTTCCCTTCAATTTGGAGTTGAACTAAACAACCTTTTTAATATAGGTATGCCCGAGCACTATGCTAAATGTATCTTGTCTTCTGTCTGGCAGCCACATCAGGAATCAACACCACTACTTCGCTCTTCAGGCCTCCAAACTGGCAGTTTGGCTAATATAATGGTGACACAGGTAAAGAGGAAGGAGGAAAGGTGGATCCTCTGCTCACTCTCTACCCCCACCCCTACCAAGCACAAATGTGACTTATGTGTTGACATCATCTGTTGCTAGTGAGCTCTGATAGCTTGGATTTGGTGTTAGTCTCCATTAGGAGCCTCTTTCATCCAGGACAACCTGGCCCATAGAGGGGAAGCATTAAAAGAGAGAGAGAGAGAGAGAGAGAGAGAGAGAGAGAGAGAGAGAGAGAGAGAGAGAGAGAGAGAGAGAAAAGCAACAAAAAAGAATATAGTAAAGGAGATGGGAAAAGAACCCAGAAGTGAAATGCCACCCGGAAAACATGACGCAGGCAGAATATTCTGGACAGCTGCTTGCAGTTGGGAGCCCCCTCCTAGCTTTGCATTTGTTTCTCAGTCCTACCACCCTCCACATCAGAGCATCAAGGTCCCTGTTCAAAGTCAGCCATTTGAGCATTAAAATGGTAAGCTCCAGAAGGAGCAAGGTCTAAAGGATGCAAAAGCAGGGAGGCAGGCACTCTCAGAGGTGCCTATGTGGGGTCAAGTGCTATGAAGATCCAACACACTAACCTGAGCTGAAGCCACACTCTCTCCTGGCGACTCACATTACCTCCCACAGCTCCTCAGAGCTGAAGGTGTCCCTAGGAACCCAGGTGGTAGATGTCCCACCATGGCAACTGATAGCACAGGCTCATGCTTGGCTGAGTAGCTCTGTCTCACCATCAGCCAAGCATGAAAAGCAGGGGTTCACTCCTCAATGCTAGGTCTCTCTCCCTCCTTCCCCCACCCCACCCCCACCCCCGGGCGCGGGGCGTGTGTGTGTGTGTGTGTGTGTGTGTGTGTGTGTGTGTGTTTCTCTTTCTGTATCTCTTTCTCTCTGTCTCTTTCCAATCCCACCCCCCATTCCTTTCCCCCCAACCAGTGATGGTTGGTAGTGTCCCCCTCTAGCTGCTCCATCTCAGAAATAAATTCCTAAGCAGACCCCACCTCTTCCCTGTGCCTGGTTGCTGGTCCCAGGCCCTTTCAACATGTGTCCCAGCCTGCAGAGAACCCTTTTTGGCAAAAGGGACCTGGTAGCAGCAGTTTTCAACACCTCCCCCACTTCCAGCCACAGAGCCGCTTAGGTAAATTTGACAAGAGTGTTTTTCCTTTTTACAAGATTTCTAATTACCTGCTGTTCCTGGCTTTCTCATTTAATCAGCTTCCAGAACTCTGCTGGGAGCAACAGAACCAGAGAAAGGAATCTGGTTCCCACCAGTGTGAGAGCAAGGCCTGTGGGTGTCCTTGGACCTCATTGCCTCTTTGCCATTATGACTTCCCATAATTACAGAGATGCCCAGGACTCAGAAGATCTGGTTTCTGTCTTTAGCCCCATGGCTGTCTCCACATGCCAGCTTTGAAATTTTCCTGGTCCTGACAGGCCCTCTGTGCTACCCAGACACTGCCAGCTGGACCGCAGAAGGCTTTTGAGAACTCAGGATTCTGAGCCTCCTCCCTGGCTGTTCTAGAACCCACATATGACAGTCCCACATTTTCATCTTTGCTTCGCCTTCTTGCCCCATTCCTAACCCAAATGCCTCTGCATGTGTCTGTTAGTTTAGCAAGAATAAATTCACTTGCAAAGCCCTGCCGTCGCCTGTTCTTTCCAGCCCCTCTCAGGCTGCATCTCTCCAGGCCTGAAATCCACCACACACACACACACACACACACACACACCCCTTTTCATTCTTTTTCTTGCCTGTGTGTCTATGTCCTCAACTCGCAAGGGCAAACCATAAATGCACCCCAGCTCAAATGCAGGAGTTCTGCATGACCGTGCCAAACACTGTTGTTGCAGTGGAGTAGAGGACATGAACTTTGGCTGAAGGAATTCACTTTATTTTGTTTTTGAGATAAGGTCTCATGTAGTCCAGAGGGCTTCACACGCACTGTGTGATGGAGACTGGCTATGAACTACTGACCCTTCAGCCTGTGCCTTCTGAGTTCTGGGATTACAAATGTGCATTCCTATACCCAGCTTTCAAGAGGAAGGTATTTAAAAGAGAGCCAGGGACAGAAAGGGGTCTCTTGATTCCCTAAAGCAGTTTCTAAATCCCTCACATGAGAATATTCTCTCTTTGCCCCAAATAGAGCTCCTCTCTATTCCCAAACACAAGGAATCTGATAGACACCCAACATCCATCCATGTTAAATTCCTGAAAAAACTCAGAAGGAACATATTTCAACATAATAAAGGCTATAAACAACAAAGCTATACCAACACCATATTAAATGGAGAAAAATTTTGTATAATTCCCACTAAAATCAGGTCTACTTTTCCTGCTATTGTTCAATATACTACTGGAAATATCAGCTACAGCAAGAAAAGCTGTTAGAAAAGAAGATGTTGGAGTGTTTTTATGTACAAATGGTGTTGTTACATATGTAAGAAACCCAAGCACTTAATCAGAAAACTTAGAAGTGGTCAACAGTGTCAGCAACCTGCAGGATACAAAGCTAATACACAAAACTTAGTGGTTTTCCTACATATCAGTATACAGAGAAGGAATTCAGGGAAACAATTCCATCCACAGTCGTGAATAAACCTAACCAAGGAAGTGACAGACTTCTGTAGGAAAAAGTTTCAAATACTGAAGGAAGAAATTGAAGTAGACACATGCTTATGGCCATTTGTGAAAATGCCTACACCAACTAGAGTAGATTCAGTGTAATTCCAACCAAAATCCCAGAGCCATCCTTTGTAGAAATAATTAAAGAAAAGATCATACAAGAGACCCCAGGAAGCCAAAGCAACCCTGAGCAAAAAGAGTAGGGCTGGGAGAGGGATTACCATACCTGACTTAGAGAGTAATGGTAATAAAAACAGCATGGTATGGACACAAAAGCATACATGTATATCAGTGATTTAGAATCCAAGATCCAGCCATTAATTCACACAACCATAGCCACCTTATGTTTGAGAAAGATGCCAAAAATACATATTGAAAAGATTGCATCTTCAATAAAAGGAGAATGAAACTAGATCCTTATCTCTCACTCTGTACAATTCTAAATGGAGCAAGGTTCTCAACAGATGACCTGAAAATCTGAAAGTACGAGAAGAAAAAGTAGGGAGGACTCCAACATACAGGCATAAGAAAAGACTTTCTGAATTGGACTCCCTTTAAGAAATACAAACAATAATCAACAAACAGGGCCTTGTGAAATTAAAAAGCTTCTGTACAGAGTGAAATTATCAAGTGAGTAAAGAAGTAGACTGCAGAATAGAAGAAAAGCTTTGCCAGCTGTACATCTGACACAAGTTTAGCATCTAGAGTGCACCAAGAGCCAAGAAACTAAACCTCAAGGAAACTAACAACCCAGAAAGGGAAAAATGGGCCATGAAACCAGACTTCTCAAATGAAGAAATACAGGGAGTTAGCTCAGTGGTTAAGGCATTGACTGCTCTTGCAGAGGACCCAGACCTGATTTCTAGAACTCACACAGCAGCAGCACACACCATCTGTAATCTGGTTCCAGAGATCTATCACCATTTTCTGGTCACCATGGGTGTGGGGCATGCACAAGGTGTACATATATACATGCAGACAAACATGCATGTTTTAGTTACAGTTCTATTGCTATGATGAGACCAAATATTAGGAAGAAAAATATTTATCTTTTTGTTTGTTTGCTTGTTTGTTTTTGTTATTGTTTTTTGAGACAAGGTTTTTCTGTAGCTTTGGAGGCTGTCCTGGAACTCGTTCAGTAATCAGGCTGGCCTCCAACTCACAAGAGATCCACCTGTCTCTGCCTCCCAAAGTATGAAATTAAAGGTGTGTGCCACTACTGCCTGGCTGTTTGTTTGTTGTATTTTTTGTTTTGTTTTTTGCTGTTGTTGTTGGTTGGTTGGTTGGTTTTGGTTTTGTTTTTTGGAGACAGGGTTTCACTGTGCAGCCCTGGCTGTCCCAGAACTCACTCTGTAGACCAGGTTGCCCAGGAACTCAGAGATCCACTTGCCTCTGCCTCCTGAGTGCTGGATTAAAAGTGTGTGCCACCACCTCCCAGCTGAAAGAAAACATTTAATTGGGCATGGATTACAATTTAGTCCGTTATTAGTAGTGGGTTTTGTTTTGTTTTTCCAGACAGGGTTTCTCCGTGTAGCCCTGTCTGTCCTGGAACTCACTCTGTAGACCAGGCTGACCTCGAACTCATTGGGACCTTCCAGCACGAGATCTAGTTCATTATTGTCACGGTGGTATGCAGGCACACACACAGCATGCAGGCAGACACAGTGCTGGAGACAAAGCTGAGAGTTCTACATGTGGATCCACAGGCAACACTGGGCCTGGCTTGAGCATCTGAAACCTCAAAGCTGCCCCAGTGACACACTTCCCCCAACAACACCACACTTCCTAATAGTGCCACTCCCTACAGTCTATGGGAGGATTTTCACCCAAACCACCACATTCCACTCCCGGCCCCCATAGGCTGGTAGCCATGTCATAATGCAAAAATGCATCGAGTCCAACTTCAAAAGTCTCAACACTGTTTAAACATCCAAAATTTGCCTGGCGTTGGTGGCTCTGACTTTAGTCCCAGCACTCGGGAGGCAGATGCAGGTGGATCTCTGTGAGTTCAAGACCAGCCTGGTCTACAGAGCTAGTTCCTTCCAGGATAGGCTCCAAAGCAATACAGAGAAACCCTGTCTCAAAAAACAAACAAACAAAAAAAAAGTTAAAAAGTTCAGCCTTTCGTGTAATCTCTTAACTGTAATCACCTATGAAAAAGCATATCACATACATCCAACATACAATAGCACAGGATATACATTACTGTTCCAAATGGAAGGAAAGGGAGCTTCAGGGAGAAAATACTGAACCAAAACAAGACCAAAAATCAGCAGGGCAAATGTCAAGCATGTTCTGGTAGAAGTTTCACCCTAAGCTCCCTCCCCCACCTCTCTCTCCAAACCCTGCTGCATCTCAGAAAGCCTACAAATGATGATTGTTGTGATTTTTAAAAGCCATGTAACAGAGCCTGGTGGCAAGATTTTTATTGGGGGAAAGTGAATGGGAAAAGAGGGGAGGGGAGGAGAGAGCCGCCTATGGGGACAGGAGCAGCAGAAGAGAAGAGAGAAGCAGAGAGAGGGGGCAAGGGGAGAGAGAGAAAGAGAGCCAGAGAAACAGGCAGAGAAAGAGAGAGAGGGGGAGGAAGAAGGAGCCGGAAGAGAGGGGAGAAAGGAGGAGGAGAGAGACAGAGGGAGGGAGGGGGGAGGGAGAGAGAGAGAGAGAGAAAGAGAGAGAGAGAGAGAGAGGAAATAGGAGGTGGGCAGGCCCTTTTAAAAGAGAACATAGCAGCTGGGCATTGGTGGTGCATGCCTTTAGTCCCAGCACTCAGGAGGCAGAAGCAGGTGGATCTCTGTGAGTTCAAGTCCAGCCTGGTCTACAAAGTGAGTTCTAGGACAGTATCAAAGGTACACTGAAAAACCCTGTCTTAAAAAATAAAATAAAATAAAATAAATGAATACATAAATAAATAAAAGGGAACATAGGTGGTGTTCTTAGTGGCTGCAGCTGAGAGCATATCCTGTCAGAACCCCAAAAGACAAGCCAGTACAGATGCCTAAACACTAGCATTCTTCTCTTTTTATTTATTATAAAAAGGTGAGAAATTTGAAAGGGGTATCAGGTGAGGTGGGATGAGGATTCTGTTCTCAAGACTTCCTGCTAACCTGGGAGGTATTCTTCATCTTTGGGGGACCTGGGGAAGCTGGGGTGCTGGCCATGTCCTGGAGTAAATGGCTGTT
This sequence comes from Cricetiscus sungorus, assembly GCA_030556225.1. Classification (NCBI taxonomy): domain Eukaryota; kingdom Metazoa; phylum Chordata; class Mammalia; order Rodentia; family Cricetidae; genus Cricetiscus; species Cricetiscus sungorus. The sequence goes on along the minus strand of JANBXA010000606.1, from coordinate 1,214,612 downwards.
TCACTGCCGGGCACTGCCTGGACCCGGAAAAATGCTGTTCAAGGTGGATCCAAGTCAGCTCCTTTCCCATCACCACCGCATCACCCAGACATGTTTGGTAGTCTTGCACCTCCAGCTCTATGGCCAAAAGCTGGTAGTCCTACAACAATAGCTGATTGGGAATGGTCAGTGGGTCTCCAAAAGAAAAAAAAATCCAATAGGAGAAGGAGGTATAGAGGATGACCCAGCTCCTATGAGTGAGGCAGAGAAGTAAGACCCAAGGGTCTGCAATTCCTAGCATCCCAGGAATTCAGAGAGGGTCCATTTTGAAACAGGCACAGGCTGCTCAGTGATTTGTCAAACACAGAGCAGGAGCTAAGGGCACTGAGCCTGAGAGAGACACAGCCTGGTACCAGGACTTCAAGAAAGCCAGAAGGCGAGGAGAACACTGTGCTCCAGAAATGAAGCCTCACACCCAGGGGAATGGTCTTTGGCTGGTTCCACTCCCTGTTAGCAGCTCCCCTTGGCAGGTATTCCATGACTCCGACATCTCCAACATCTTGGGGTCTCCAAGGCAACCCAGGCTTCACATTCAGCTTCATGCAGTGGCCTCTCTAGGCCTCCATTCAGGGACCCCTGACACATGCCTGGCCTCAGCTGCTGTCCTTAGTTGTGGAGGGAGATTCCTTTCTTCTATCCTTGACTCTAAAGCCAGAACTACATGGCCAAAGCTGCCAAGTTCTACTACTTTCTGGAGTTGGAACACGCCCCATCCCCAGCCTTGTCCAAACACATTTTTATCAGCTTTCTGTTTTCAATGGTTTCCTTCACTGTCCTGGAACTCTCTCCATAGACCAGACTGGACTTGAACTCAGAGATGCACCAGCCTTTGCCTCTGGAGTGCTAAGATTAAAGAGATGTATCACCATGCCTGACCTTGAATTTTTATTTAATTCCTTTTTGTTTTCTTTAATTCTTTTTACAAGTTGGGTGCTTAAGTGGGTGGGGTCTCGCTCTGAAGTCACGACTCCCTTTATTCCCTTTAGCACCAGGCTTTTCTTTAATCTGTTAATCTGCACATTTCCTGACCGCCCTTTTCTCCTTCAGATGAACATTTTGTATTTTTCCTTGCTCAGTTTGCTCCTTTGCATTATAGACATGCGTAAGACTGGCCACTAATAGCCACACAACACAGTCAATGCTAAATTGTTTTGGCATCTCCTCTGCCAAAGCTGCTAATCCATAACTCTTCAATTTATTCTTGGGCAGGTTTTTTTTTTTTTTTAATTAGGGCAGCCACATTCTTCAACAAAATATCACAAGAATAGGCCACATACTAATATTCTTCTCCTCTGAAACCTCTTAAACTTGGCCCCCACAGTTCAAATCATCCTCAGCACTACTGTCTTTCATGCTCCTACTAGAATGGCCCATTAAAGCTGGGTTAAAGGATTAACTGCTTTTCTCATCCACAGTCCCAAAATCCACATTTCTCCAAACAAACGCATGGTCCAGTGACAGGAGCTGTTATTCTGTGTATGTTTCTCTTATTGGTTGATGAATAAAACACTGATTGGCCAGGCAGGAAGATTGGTGGGGCTAGGAGACGAGGAGAATTCTGGGAAGTGTAGGCAGAGAGGCGTTGTCATGTGAGCCCAGGAAAAGAGGAAGTGAGTCAGGCATTCTCAGGTAAGATAAGGCCATGTAGAAATATATAGATTAGTAGTTATGGGTTAATAATTAAGGCAGAGCTAGCCAATAAGAAGTCCAAGCCACCAGCCAACAGCTTTATAATTAATATAGCGACCATGTGTTTATCTAGGATTGACACTGCTGTAGGACCAAGCTGGCAAGAAGAACCATCCACAACAGTCCATCCTATCACAGCAATGCCCCAGTCTAACTTCTGTCTTAGTTAGGGTTTTATAGCTGTGATGAGACATGACAATCATAGGACCTTTATGAAGGAAAACCTTTAATTGGAAGTGCCTTACAGTTCAGAGGTTTAGTCCATTATAGTCATGGCAGGAAGCATGGTGCACATAGGCAGACATGGTGTTGTAGAGGTAGCTAGAGTTCTACATTTGGACAGACAGCAGGAAGAGAGCGAGTCAGGACTGGTTTGAACATCTGAGGCCTCAAAGCCTACCCCCAGTGACACATTTTCTCCATCAAGGCCATACTTCCTAATAGTGCCACACTCTATGAGCCTATGAGGGCAATTTTTATTCAACCTACAACGCATACACAAAAAAATTAAAAAAGGAAATACAAGTAACTAATAAATGTTTTCTTTAAGTGTTCAACTTCACTGGTCTTCAATAAAATACAATTTAAGCCAGTGGTGGTAGCACACGCCTTTAATCCCAGCACTTGGGAGGCAGAGGCAGGAGGATCTCTAAGTTTGAGGCCAGCCTGGTCAACAAAGCTACACAGAGAAACCCTATCTTGAACCCCCCCAAAAAAAAAGAAAGAAAGAAATACCAATTAAAACTACTTTAAGATACCATTTCACCATCATCAAGCAAACAAAGAACAGGGCAATAAATTCTGACAAGGATGTGGGGAAGGAAACCCTTATCCACTGGTGATGGGAGTGAATTGATACAGCCACCATCTTGACCATGTGGCCTAGCCTCACCCCATGTGGTTCTTCCCTCTGCTACACCAGTTGCCTAGGCAGTTAGTGAAATTTCCAGCATGGATGAGGAGGGGCACATGAGGCTTAGCTACCCTTAGCTGAGGAGAGGTTGGTTGTCAAAGGTGGCTTGGGGAGGGACAGCCATTTTTCTTTAAGGATATAGCCACCAGCAAGTTGCCCATGGTCAATAAATACACTCTTGTGTATATAAGCAATAGTAATTAAACTCATAAACTCAGTGGGTTACTTTGTTTTATTTTTTAAAAAGGCATGGAATGGGAGGGGAATGCATTGGGAAAAATTCCAGAGTTAGTGGAAGGGGGATACGAAACCAGATGTTGTGATTCTAATCAAAATACATGTATAAAATTATGAAAGAATAAATTTTAAAATATTAGAAACATAAAAGGTAGGGAAACAAAAGGTCATTCAGCCGCTTGCCTATACACACACAAACAAATCCATGCACACAACAAACAACACAGAAATTCAGGTTTAACCATTCCTTCAGGCCTTCATTTCTTAGCGCTCTTACAAAATAAGTTTGTGTTTGGGTTTTTTTTTTCTGTCATTATGTCTTTTGCTACAAAGGGCAGAAGGAAAGGGAGCTTTCCTCCCCATCAGCCACCTATGCTTCATTCAATGTGCAAGAGATTATGTTTGTGAAGGTGTTATAACATAGACTCTGTCAGTGTTCTAGGAGCTTCTGAAAGAACAAGGACAATGGCAAGGCAAGAAGGCTATTTCACACCTATTACAATGTCCCTGAGGATTCTTGACAGTGATGGGGGTTGAGCTCCTCAATGGCTAACAGTGGATCCATTGTCATCTCTGCAAGCAGTGAGAGCATCATGAGGCACAGTAACTATAGTAACCGGATGAAGAGCCATGTTTTGGGTTTCCAAGGCATCTCACACATGTCACTTTTTTCCTGTTATTGACAGCAAATCTGAGATGATTGGGTGAGATCCCAGCTTGCCTCTCCTCTGTCATCAGCACTACAGACGTGGACTGCCCTAGAAGCCCATCAGCCTCAGTTTCCTCAGCGGTGGAACAGAATAAACAACTCCTTTCCAGGATTGCTATGACAGTCAAATAGGACAATTAAGTTATGGAAAACTTTGATAATGCAGCCCCTGGCACGAAGTCGGTGCACAGTAAATTGGTAGCTCTTATTATAATAACTAATTGCTGTACTGCTGATTTGAAAAGATAAATATAGAATTGAAATGTTGGCAGGCAGCAGGGGAACTAGGCTGAAAGAGGGACTGATGATTTAACTGTTCCAACCAGACCTCTTGAAACATCCATTTATTTTGGTTGCACATTGAATGTTGTCCATGTTGGTAATTGCTATGAATAATTAAGGGACAATGGCTTCCACTGACATTCTTGAGGCCCTTCTGTGATTAGAGAAATGTATCTTTTTATAACTCTTTCTGTAGTAAGCCACACAAAACCTGAACTCTTACCATCATAAAACTAGGTTGGCAGAGAGACGTAATTGCACAAAACAATAAGAAGGAAAGTAATAACGGGTTCATTAACTACTTAAGAAATAATTGGGAGAATTGACATGCTCATTTGGCTGAATATTTTTTAGTAAGTTTTGTTATGAGGGTAGAATTGAGAAAGAAATATGCATGAGACACAAAGGAATACTTTTATAACAAATCATAAAGTGAGTATCCCCTTGTAACCACAGTCAAGAGGGTGTTCCAGAAGCCCCCTCATGCCTCTTGCTTTTTCTGTTTTTGTTTGTTTGTTTGTTTAATACTGTTATGAGACAGGGTCTCCTGCAGCCCAGCTGGCCTATAACTCTATATTTATCCATAAACTCCTCATCCCCTTGCCTCCACCTCTAGAGTGCTAGGATTACAGACATTTATCTCCACACTCAGATTCCCTTCTCCTTCTTTTCCTTTTCTCCTCCTCCTTCCTTCTTGAGACATACTTCAGAAACCATGAGTTGTACCCACTGAAAATGCACATTTATTCCAGTGATAGAAAGATAATTGACACTATATAGTTTGATTTCATTGTAAAGGTCTACAATTGTCCAGTCGTTGAGTCCCCCATTCTGAACCGTTCCCTGGTTCACAGTCTGCTATGCTGTGGATAGGATAACCCCACCCTCAGCCCCAGGCAAATGCTGGTGTGCTTTCTCTCTGTAGGGGTTTGCCATTACTAAAATTTCTTTTTTTAAAAAAAAGATTTTATGTATTATGTATACAGTTATCTTCATACATGCTTGCACACCAGAAGACGGCACCAGATCTCATTATAGATGGTTGTGAGCCATCATGTGGTTGCTGGGAATTGAACTCAGGTCCTCAGGAAGAACAGTCAGTGCTCTTAACCTCTGAGCCATCTCTCTTGCTCCATCACTAAAATTTCTGTTTCAGTGGGAGAACACAGGAATAGTGTTCTGTGTTATAACTGGCTTTTTAATTGTAAAGTCTGCCAATTAGTATTTCCAAGCATGGCATATGGCATAACTTTAGATGGTATACAGACAATGGTATGATAGCCTGATGTGTGCTTTTAGTAAGCAACAGGGACATTTCTATGAAGTCTAAAGGGAAACCAGTAGATCAAGTGTTCTAATAAAATCTATGAACTAAGTAGTAGACCAGGTCTACAGTACCACAAGTAAGACCGAAATTTAGAATGTATTTAAATGTTAATCAACAGGAAGAAACATGGTGGATAATAACACAGATAGAAAATAAGATAGAAACTTCTCTGCACATGATTGGTGCCAGTGAAACAGTAAGCTTACACTCAATAAGAAAAATGGTTCCTGTGAGACCAGAAATTGTGCATTCATCAATATATACCCTTTAAAAAATAATCCACTTTATGTCCATTAAGGTATTTTGACATTTTTCACTAAGTGCTTTCTATGTGTTAGATAAATGTTCATTTAAAAATCCTAATTAAGCCAGTGGTGATGGTGCATGCCTTTAATCCCATCACTCAGAAGACAGAGGCAGGTGGATCTCTGTGAGTTTGAGGTTAGCCTGGTCCACAGAACTAGTTCCAGGACAGTCAGGGCTGTTACACAGAGAAACCCTGTCTGGAAAAAAAAGTGTCTGGGTGCACTGGCACTCATTTCTAATTCTAGCACTTAAAAGGCTCAAGTAGGAACCCCGGGTTCAAAGACAGAAAAAAATATGCAAGAGGGAAAGGAAAGAGAAAGAATAGGACAGCGAGAGAGAAGAAACGGGGAGAGGCAGCATTAATATTTAGCCTACTTTGATTCTTTACCAAATTTATAGAGTTTAGGTAAAAGAATGGATTGATGGAGCCGGGCATCAGTGGCGCACACCTTTAATCCCAGCATTTGGGAGGCAGAGGCAGGCATATCACTGTGAGTTCAAGGCCAGCCTGGTCTACAGAGGGAGCTTCAGAACAGCCTCCAAAGCTACACAGAGAAACCCTGTCTTGAAAAAACAAACAAACAAACAAACAAACAAAAAGGATGGATGGATAGATTGATAGATGGATAGACACTGAAAAAGGGGGCATCCGTTCCTATGGTGTAAGAAGGTCTAGCATTTAAGGTTAGTGCTGTGCAACAATCTTCTTGCACACTGTGAATGTGTATTACTCTCATTGGTTCATAAAGAGATGACTGGCCAGTAACTAGGCAGGAAAAGGGGACTTGGGGACAAAAAGACAGAAAAGAGTAGGGTCATGGGAATCTTGAGATTCGGAAAGGAGCAATATGAGCATACAATACTGAAAAAGGGTAGTGCCATGTGGTAGAGTGTAGATAAGAAATATGAGTTAAGTTAAAAGAGCTAGTTAGTAACAAACCTGAACTATCAACCATTTATAACTAATATTGACTCTCTGTGTGGTTATTTGGGAGTGGGCTGGCAGGATGAAAAACTTTGCCTACAGTTTAGTCTTACATATTTCCCAACATCTAATAAAAATTAGGGGTAAGCATCTCAAATGGCTTGTTACAAGATGTCCCCCCCCCACATACACACCTACTCTTGGATAAGGTCCCTTGCCAATCAGCCTTCTTTTTTACAGGTAACATACATGCTTTTTATTACTTATCTCTGAGTAATGGATTTCACTTCCTCTGAGAAAAAACACTCCACAGAGTTGTACCAATAAACCAGTCACTCTCTTCTACAGGAGCTAAGGGCCCCACCTCAGCTCTTGCTGCTACACACACTGTTCCTTGCTCCTTGCAGACTCTATGTGTTCACTTCATTCTCAAGTATAATTCCCATGTGGCATGTGTGACCAGTAAAGTTTATCAATCTCACCTGTCAGTGGAGGGTATTACGTGTTTGGTCATTCTATTACCATAAACAGCAACCTTCTCATTTACAGGGTAGAAGACAGAGCCAAAACCATCCTTTTATTTCTGTTCTAGATTTTGTTCAAGAAACTATACTCCCCAACATGACTTAGGGAATGGCCCTCTGATCCCTGGTTCGGAGATAAGTCCTAATTGTTCTAATTCCAAGTCACAGATCCCATTGGACTCAGTTCTCTCATTAAAATGTTAGTGGGGTCTGATGGAATGCTTCTGGGAATAAATATTTTCAGGTTCCTAAGAGCAGAACACAGAAAGAAAAGAGTCTCCCTCTATGTGAAGTAGCCCTCTTATCTGGGGTTTTATTGTGTTCAGACAACCACGTCCAAAGATACTAAATGGAAAATTCCAAAAATAAACAATTCATATCTTAAATTGTTGGTATTTTGAACATGAATTTTATGCCAACTTTCTCTGACCTGCATGGGTCACAATTCAACCCATTGTCCAAAGTGCTGGGATTAAAGGAGTGTGCCACCACACCCATCCTCCTCCTCTTCTTCCTCTTGCCTATCCCCTTCCTCCTCTTCTTCTTTAGAGAAGATAATAATACCAGCCTCCTCTTACTTTTTTCGGAGACATTTGATGAGCATAAAAAAACAACTTGAAAATTGCTGGGCATAGTGGCACATATCCTTAATAACAGGCAGAGGCAGGTGGATATCTGTGAGTTTGAGGCCAGCCTGTTCTACAGAGTAAGCTCCAGGACAACCAGGGCAACATAGTGAGACCTTGTTTCAAACAAAAACAAACAGAACTATCTGAAAATGCAAAATTGGGGTTGGAAAGGTGATACAGCTATTAAGAGTGTTTTCTATGCAATCATGAGGACCAGCGTTCAGATTCCAGCACCTATGTAACAAGTCAGGCATCCTGTGAGTGTCTCTAACCTTTGCTCTTAGGAGGATTGCAGGAGCTTGCTAACTTCTAGCCTGGCTAAGAAAACATGAACCCTGGTTTCTGGGAGAGACCTTGTCTCAAAGGAATAGATGGAAAGTGATAGAGGGGAACACTTGATGACCTCTTCTGGCCTCTGAATTCACATGCACGAGTGCAAGCAGCCACACATGCATATACATGCATACATGGTGCACACATACACAAATAAATAGTATTTTTAAATAGGACACGTGAGATGGCTGTGCAAGCCTGGGTTCAATCCCTAGACCCATGGTAAAAGGAGAAAGTTGTCTTGGATCTCTATCTTTCCATCATGGCACATGGTGTATGTGCTCTCTCTCTCTCTCTCTCTCTCTCTCTCTCTCTCTCTCTCTCTCTCTCTCTCTCTCTCTCTCTCTCTCACACACACACACACACACACACACACACACAAATTTTTAAAATAAAATTAAAATGTAACATTGCTTGAGATGTATGTATGATCTATTAATCAGCAGTATTTATCGAGCATGTCACACTGGCCCTGGCAACTAGGAGAGGGTAGGCCTTACCCTCTCCAAGGAGCAGATGGGAGGTGGAGTGGGGGGAGTGGGAGGAGAGGAAGGAGGGGTAACTGGGATTGGAATGTAAAAAATACTTAGTAAAAAAGAATATATTGAGAAAAGAAAAGCAAGCTTTGTTTCTTACCCATTGGAGTTGTGTTTTGGGGCTTCAGACCTGTTTCAGCCAGTATGAAGAATTCTGCATTGCTTATTCTAGGAGACAGGATGGCTAACATCCCAGCAATGGGTATCAGTGAAGAAGTTACTGCTTGATCACTAGCACAGCATCTGTAGGTCCAAGAGGCCTCTGGTGGGAGTTTGAGTACAAACAAGTAAATACGTGAGGGCTTGAAAGAACAAGGACACCTACTCACTCAAGCCACATTAAATGCAGAAATTCGGGTTAGCAGCTCAGGGGTAGCGATTAAAGCTGTCAGGCAGCTAGCTACACACACCGCCTCTGTTTAAAGTGAGGAAGGCATACTGCCTGTGAAGCTGTAGATTTGACACCACAGCCTTCTGTACAAACACCTGATTCCATCTGAGCACACGGGGTGGGGGGTGGGTGAGGGGCTCACTCAGGTTTCACCATAAAACCTAACCCTGCTGTGAATGACTTCCTTCCCAGAAGCAAAGGGAAGAAAGCAAATCTCTTTAAAGCAGCATCAACAGCCTTTAAGCTCCAGTTTATGAAGGCTCAAGCCCCAGAGGAGGCCCTGTGCTCCCATGATGCACTAAGAGGGTGAGCAGCCAGAACCTAGACACCAGAGTGTTCATCACCATGGCATTTACATTCTGAGAGCCTAGGGAAATGGGTCTTTGAGACGACAGACCCTTTTGTAGAGCAAAACTTGGGATATCTTCAAGTACCTGAAACAGAGAAGTACCCTTATCTCAGGCCTAGTCCCAAGTCTATCTGAAAGGTCAAAGGTCAGAGCAGGGGAAAACTGACTGTGAGGAGCCACTGTGGCATTTTACTTATCAGTGAACTCAGACAGAGGCGTTAGGGGACTCCAGCCAAACAAGGCTCATTGCAGAGTGGCTGATGAGTCGTGACTGCAGTTCTGCCTCGGGCCTGTTCATTCACTAAAAACAGTCTCTTAGCTGGGCAGTGGTGGCACACGCCTTTAGTCCCAGCACTCAGGAGGCAGAGGCAGGTGGATCTCTGTGAGTTCAAGGCCAGCCTGGTCTACAAAATGAGTTCTAGG